>JAWUZG010000029.1:10927500-15727500 GCA_036785705.1 Acanthornis magna
TGCTTCTCTGTGATGTTCAAAATAATTCTTCTAATCACTGTCATAAATTACATGTACCTGTTCTAAACCCAAAAGGCTGAGAGTCTATTCAGAGTTAGGGCTAGTACAGCTATTTCTCTTTTTTCCTTACCTCGTGACCAGCAGGTGGGACGTAAGGAAATATAGGAGTCATTATACTGAACATCTGAGAGCTCTGTTGCAAAGGTGAGCCATCTGTTTACTACAGAAAATAATTTTTAATGATTGTTTTTCAGCACCAGAGCGCCAATGAACAACTTTTAAAAGGTCAGAATGGCTGCCTATATTTTGCTGCCATGGGAAATCCATCAGGCAATAATTTAACCTGTATGCTCCTACATACACATATGCAAGTTCCATATTGTATTACACATCTGTCATCTACTTCGTATTTCCCCAAACAGTCTTTTTGACTCATAAACTGTGTTTTCTTTAAAACTGTAGCCTGTATAATTCGCTGTGGAGACAGAGGAAAGGAAAAGGATTGCAGTGAATTGTTTCCAGAGTGCTTGTGTATAGAAGGATTATTAAGAAAGTGAGAGTGAATTTATTTAAGATTGAGAAATAAAGCATGTAAACTAAAACTGGATGGATGCCCTTGTGAAGGGTCTCCTTCTTGAATTAAGATGAGAGTAGATTGTGCCACCAGGGTGCTAAATATACTCCCCTCACAAGGTGTAGCAAATGTTATTTAATGCATTTGTCTTTAAATTTTCTTGCTTAATCACTTTAACTTCCCTGAATGAACCCAGATGCATGTGGCTAATCCAGTCAGTGGATCACTGCTTCACTTCTGTGGCAGTACTGTGAGGTTTCTTCAGGGCTTAATTTCATCATGTGAACAGAATACGAAGATTTTGTTGAAAAAAGCCTACTGTTCTTTTCTCCAAAAGTGGAAGTGGAACGTGGGGAGAGTTATGCTACTCCCACAGCTATTGTGGTATGTGTGCCACTCTTAAATACCCCCAGTATTCCATAGCACTGTGTAGGATTGCCTTCTTTAGGCTTCTTTAATCTCAGCATCATTCATGAGAAGCTATCCTAGGAAACTTTCCAGAAAACATAAAATGTTAAATGGTGTCATTTTTCAAAAATACCACTGAATCAATAATCAGTACTGTAAGAGAATGGGGCTGCTCTAATGTTAGTACACACCTTTAAAGGACATGTTACTGATTTATTTTAATAACTTTTTATTGTGCTATCTGATTTTTAGATAGTGAAAAAAAAAATAGCTCTACAAAAGTATTTATGATTTTCTGCTATGTGTTTTGCAGAAGAATCAGTAAGGCTGGAGATAAAAAATGAAAATTATAGCTGTTGATTTTTAAATTTGTTGTGCCAGGTCAAATATATAATAATTGAATTAACTAATTTTGTCTTGATGTTGTTTCTTCCTTAATTATAACTTTTTTACTCTAATTTAGGATAGTCAAAATTCTATGAAAGTATAAACTCAGTCGAGTTTTTGGGAAATGGGAATATTGGAATATAGGAAAACAGGAAATAATAGATATATTAAAAGACTATATATTTGTGTTGTTTGGGTTTTTTTCTGTTCCTGTCATACTCATTCTGCTGGTTTTTAAACACGAGCTCTAAAATCTTATAAAGTTCATGTTCAAGTATATTTATCAAACTCTGGGTTTTAGTTAGAAATTTTACTTGAGTAACCTGGAGAAAAAGTGACATCAGCCTGATAGGTGACTAGCTTCAGAATTTGCAGCTTACTCTTGTCTTTGTGCATGTAATGAAAAACCTGTAGCAGACTACAGAACTATGCAATTTTGCAGTGCCCAGACAACATGATCTTATCAGAGTGTGATTATCCATACTGTCAAGATTGCAGATATCAACAGTAGATGTATTTTCTCATGAAAGACTGGAAGGAGCACTGTATTCATAAAAGCATCTTTGGTATTTTCAAAATGGCTGGAGTTAATTTCTGACAAACCAATTAAGTTCACATTCTATTTAATAATATTGGTGTTTTCTTTTGTTGATGTTTGTGGACAGTATTAATTATTAAGAAAATAAATTACATGTCCTAAACAAGCATCAGAAAAATATGTTAAAAAACCCCGTCTCTGCAAATAGTGGATAAATGTTGGATACGTTTAGTCACTTTCAGTTTTTCTTCCATTGTTTCTCAAGTGAGGAGCTATTGTGGTCTTTATTTGGGATACATAATTTACTGCTTCTTGAAGAAGTTCTGGTCATTTTAAGCTTTAATTAAAACATCTGAATCTGCAGGAATTTTTCCTGTAGTATTCATTTAGTTGTTATAAAAATTAATCCATTTGAAAAGAATTCTTTCCTTGTTCTGCAGCAGCCTTTGCTATACAGGGGGAAAACTTCAGTGCCCTTCCCTGAAAGCCACAATAGCTCAAGTTATTCGTATTCACTACATGCATTATGTTTCCGTTTAATATTTCTCCCTTGTCCTTTATGTCCCTCTCCATTTTCTGAGCATAATGTTCATTCTTGTCTAAGTACAGGAAGAACCAATTATTGTTATAGTATTTCAGTTAGGTGACATTGTATATCGAGGTATATTAGGCATTTAGGAAATACCACAGATAGATGGCTGATGGCTTGCCTGCTCTGACATTTTATTCTTCCAGGTTATAGACAGCCAGGCCATGTTTTCTTATGCCTGTGATCTTTGGGAAGCTTGTGTCTTTAGCCCAGCTATGACTAATGGTCTTCACAGATATTGCAGAAAGATCTATTCAATGCAGAATTTTAAGATAGCTGTGTCTATGTTCTCTGTTCAAATAATAAAATGTTATTAAACTTATATAAGGACTTAGCCACAGAGATACTTATGGAGTAATTGGACTAGTGTTTTTTCATACTCTTTTGATTTGTAAATTACATCACTGTTTCCAAAAGAGCTGCAGAACTGTAATGAAAATTTGTTTTTTCAAGGCCTTTAGTTGACTATTGATTACAAATTAAAGATGCGTATTTTTGAGTTTTATTAATTGTCATTCCTAAGAGACAATTAATACAATTCTCATAACAATCTTAATCTGTAAACCTCAGACTTTTTGTCTATTTTCCCCTTTATGTCATTTTTACGTTAACTGTTATGATCTTCTCTTCATCATGGCTTCCTCTTCTTCATCTGTCCTGTTTAAAAATTATACAGATTTACTTTTTTAAGATAGTTTTTTCCTCTCTCTCTCTCTGATAATCTCTATTATTCTGTCTCTTACCACATCACGTTCAGTCTCTCTACAATCTAATTTATAAACCAAGATATTATCCTGTAATAAAGTGTGCTTTATTCACAAGATGTTTTAAGCTTATTATATTTTTATGAGTATATGTTCTCTGAAGTCTACACAGATAACCCTTTTTTAATTTCTAAATATAGTACAGTGGTAACACAGAGCATTTCATCCAGTCTACAAGTAATCTAGCAACAAAAATGCCTGTGTTACAAGGTTTGAGTTCAAATGTTCAAGGGTAGAATTGGCTGTAATGGTATATCTGTGAAAAAAATAAGCCTGTGGTGAAGTTGGAACCCCAGTGCCAAAGCACAACATATAATTGGGCCTAATTTTTTCCATATGTATCAACAAAAACAGTCTTTGCTTCCATGAGAGATGAAAGCTTCCCTTTCTGTCATATTTTTATTTTGTATATAATTCCTAACTCTTTATAATTTCATAGGCTTTTAAAAAAAACATACCTAGATTTAGGGAGAGATGAGCTGTCACCCTGGATTTGAGTTTATATTTCTAATAGAAAAGCCTTTTTTGGTGGGGAAGGAAAAACATGGCTATTTCCCCTCCCCTGCCAAAAGGGCTACTATGTTAAAATCCTTGTACAGTGCCTGTGAGCTATCCAAGTTGGCATGGAACAATCCATTTGTGAATTGATTTAAATACCTCATTTAAAATAAATAATCTAGTGGAATTAGTGTCATAAATCTTCATAGAATAAGCTTACTATTTATATAAGATCGAAGAAGTGTTAAACACATTTCTGTTCTGTCAACAATGTATGGTGGTGTTCCTCCCTCCATTCAATTTTATGCCAAGTCCCAAATAAAGGATGCATAATTTTTTATGCATTTGTTCTGTTGTTTAATGTGGTGTATTTCCAAATAATCTTTCTTCCTACTGTCTATAAATTCAACTAACACATATGTGAATTCTGTAGAAGACTGATGATCTAAATAATATTTCACCTATATTGTGTTATATGATTTTACATTTATGTTTCACCTATATTATGTTATATTATTTTAAATTCACTGTTATCACGATTGTTGAGATATTCTCTGCACTGTATTTTACCTCCTTTTGGAAGTTATACACCAAGGCATGCAGACATTGTTGTGTTTTCTGCTTCAGTGTGGGGCCAATCAAAACTACCAAGCAGAGGAGCCCAAAAACCTTCTTGCAGGTGACATTGATGCAATGGCTGCTAGATCCAAGTACTTTGTTACACATATAAGCAATCTCTTGCCACACCAGTCTGCTTTCCCTGTTTGTGTAGTGGCAGCCACTGAGACTCCCAAGTGTTTGACTGTGTTCAGAATGTGGTTAGTTAGGGCTCTGCATGCTGCTTAAACAGCCTTTTTGTGTGTCTCCTAAGGAGGGAAGAAAAAGTTAGACTTCATGGAAATGTCTCACAGGATGCCAGCAGTACCTTACTGGTTTACTAGTTCACCTCACTTCAACTCTAGTTACATCTAGAATTTGTTTTGTAATTTATCCCTTCCTTAACTGATTCAATGGAAGTGAAAGGATTATTTTTCTCCTTGCCCTTAAATCTTTACGGAGTTTAAAACATTTTGCTCTAGACATGGTTATTTTGCTAGGAGCAGAGCTGGAAGTTGCACTGGCAGTGGAAGGAGACATCATTGAAGTGACCTTTGAGTTCCCCATATTATATATATTCTGGCTGTGCAGAACTTAACTTGGATGTGGACATGAACTAAAGCCGTCTTCAAAGTTGTTCCTCATGGGCTGTTATATGTCCTATAAAGATAATGTACATAGTGCAGCACACTTTTCCCAAATTACTTTATGCATTCATTTTCTGTTTGTTAGGGGAAAAAAGGCACTGAAGAAGGAGGAAGAAGCATTTTTCCTCTTCTGAAGCAGCTAGGAAATATCTAGCTAAAATCAAGGAAGGCATGTCTTGGTTTCAGTACCTGGTTTCTATGGATCCCCACTGATGTATTTTCATAGAAGCTGTGTTACACATCTTTGCTACTGGTTTAAGAGACTCCAGGAAACACTGCCCAGTCAGAAGAATGGAGCAAAGAAAATTTTTCTGCCTTGTTGTCATTTCAGGTCAGCAAGAAAAATATTCCCTTGGACATAGGTGACTGCAAATACCAGGGCCCTCCTGTAGCAGCAGAAATCCTTTTGGATTTCTTCCAAAGGATTTCTTTGAGTCTTAATGCAGGTCAGCCACCTTAGAAACATGAGCTACTACTTACGGTGCTCACAGCCTCCAGGTGCTAGCCTTTTTTTCTTCAGTAGTCTGCTCCTATCACTTGCGTCACTTGATTGTTTTCAAACCGTGGTCTGGTTTCGCTTCCCTTTGTTGCATCCATTCTCCACAGGTACCATGCAGACCTCTGAAATCCCCAGGCTATGGAGCCTCACCTCTGAGTACAGGGCTGTCAGAAGTGAGAAGTCAGACCTGTATGCCCACTTCAGACTTGGATCAAACCCACCACTGAGCTGCTTGTAGCACTTCTCCTAAAAACACCCTGCTAATCTGGGATACCTTCTGACAGCTAATAGCCATATTCCTTCCACTCTTTTATGTCAAATGAACTGTGCTGCAAAGTAGATACATCTATTCTATTCCTTCCTCTACTGACAGCCACTGGTTTTATTTGCTTCCATTAATTCCTCACTCCTGCCTGAATCACTCATGTTCATCCTCTCATTTCATTGCTTTCAAACTGTCCTTTCAAACTTTCAGCTGTACTTGTGCTTTTTCTGGAGCAGTTCCTCTCTAGCTGCTCCTAGCTTGTCTTCCTATCTTGGCAGTGTGTTCTTATTCCAGTCTCTGAGTCTCCTCTTCATAAACTCCAGCAGTTTGGACTCCTTTTACCTTCTCAAACAGGATTTCTTAAGCCAAAATTTTAGGAATGTAATTCTGGCCCTACTCAATTCAACTGGCTGAGGATTTTGCCATCTGTCTGTGTTGGTTTTTTCCCATGTGTTCAGGCACTATTTGCATACATAATTGTTACATATGGATCTGTCTCATAAAAAATAAAAAAAAAGCTGAACTTAGTCCAGTCTCTGTATAGTCAGATGATTGATATATGACCAGTATAGACTAACAAAAAGAACATTCTCCAATGCACATATTGCTTTGATTACTGAGGTTTTTAGAGCATCCAAATGCTGTACAAAATGAATAACAAACATCAGATGTTTGGAAAGTTAACTCAATAGAAGTCAAGGACATAATGCTTAGTAGCAACTTGCTACAAAGGGTTCATATTTTTCTATTAATGGAAAATGACACAAAGATGCCCTTAGGCCAGCTCAGTATTTGTATTAGTTAGTGACCAAAACTGTGTGTCAAGGCACTCACACACATACTAATCACTTGCATTTGTAACTGCTTCCTCTGTCTTCCTGGCAAAATATCAGCATTAGGAAATTGTGACTAATGGTAAGAAAAAAGAACACTGAAACACTTATCTTAATAGGCACTTTATCGGAGCAATCTTTATAGGTGCCAAAGAAAAAATAAAATGCAGTTTGATTAACCTAAATAAGATAGAGTGTGAATGAAGCAGGCAGTTCCTTTGAAATGTAAGTGAAAGTGACCAAAACAGCTCCTACAGTTTGCTTTTATTACTTATTATTTTTTATTGCATTTGTTAAGAGCATGAACAGTGTATGTACTCATTCCTTTAATATAGAATCAGTTTTGTGCACGTACAGGCATGAAAGAAAGGCAAGTCTACAGTGTTCATCTGTTTTGATTTTTGGATATTTTTACTCCTTTTAAAATCTAATATTTCTGGATAAAATTTACATCCTTTGTTCCCTTGTTTAAAAATAGGGGGGTGTTTTTGTTTTGAATAATTAGTTGTGGCGTCTGATTGTATAAGAATTGCTCTATTGTTTGGAGAGTATGACAGCCTCTTGTGTTTTAAGGATTTTTTTCAGGCAAATGGCTTTTGAGAATGGCAGCATTTCAAGATTATGAAACTGCCGCTGATGGTAATGGTTCTGTGATAATTAAACTGTCCACAGTCTCCTTTTTTTTTTTTTTTTTTTGTTGTGAAACTGAGACAAGGGTAGTTGTGATTTCATCAAAGGCTTTGTTTGAGCTCTGGCAGCTGGCAAGGCAGAGCTCTCTGCTAGCAGACTGAGTACCATCCTGAAGAGTTTTCACTATACATTTCCTTCATCAGCTGCATATTCATCACATTTCATCTTTGCCCATCTTGTAAGGAGACTAGTCAACTTCTTGGTGTTCTTTGTTGACAGAATGGCCAATTTGTCTTCTTAGTAGTAATGTATTAAAATTGGCTTTGGGGGCTTCTTAAGCTGAAGGTAAGGAATAACATTCTCCTTGGAGTTTTGTTCTTTGCGTGACAGTTTGTGTAAGAAAGCACAGTAAGATAAACTGCCCTGATACTAAAAATAAAATTATAAAATATATTGCATCCTTGCATTAAAAATAAAAAAAAAATTATCTTGCTTTAAAGAAATGTGCATTTTATTTGCTGAAGAGGTCTGCAAAAGCCTTGTGTCTGTGCAACTGTGTCATTCTCTTTAATGCTTTAGGGCTGGTCAGGAGTTTACAGTTAAGGGTGACCACAGGTTCTTGTAGCTAGAGCAATGCTGAGGGGTTTTCACAACTGCTTTTGTGTGAGTGATTGTGCCATGTAGGCAAGAGATTATCTACCGTTTTCTGGAAAAGCATTCCTGTAAATCGAGTCTCTAGAGATTCATGGTAGCAGAGCTATATAGACTGGCATATAAAATTTGTTCAGATTAATGGTGGCTTATTGTTGTTGAGGCAGTACATTTATTTACTGCTCAGTTGGTACCCTCACATTAAAAGCTTTGGACTTCTGGGCATTCAGAACCTCGTGGGATCAAGTCCTTCTACTGAGGATATTGCTCAGCTCTTACTGTGTCCCATTTTATGTGGTTTTTCATTCAGCACTGTCTATTAACACAGTCTAACTGGATCTGAGTGTAAGATGGAGAGACAATAGATAGAAGGTGAAATTCAATTTCAAACTTACTTATAGTGTGATGCTTGTAACCCATTTTTAATTGAGGTAACCATTATAGACTGTGACAGCATCTTGTTACAATAAATATATAATTTTGTAGCTGTAGGGTCTCTGTTGACTTGTGTGTGTGTTATTCTTGGGATGAGATTCTGTTGTGGTGTGTACAGCACAACTGCTGCCCATTCTTGGGTTTGGAAAGAGGTGGCCCTTCTTCCCTAGCAAAGAAAATAAACTGAGTCTTCTGAGAGCTAGCTCTAAGGGAAAGGCTGTAAATTTGGAGCTGTGTTACGGAAAGACATAATTGTAATAGAAAGTAAAACTGGATAAATTCCACTTCCAGGGAAGAAGTTAAAATGAGGACAGCATTTTACTATGGGAAATGTTTTGAAGAAATTCAGTGAAAGGTAAAACAGTAAAGGAGGATGAAGGGGATTTATACATAGAGAACAGGGTGATTTGGAGTTTGGGTAACTAGGGAATGTAAGAGTCAGCAAATGCTCAGCAGAGCTTAATTGGTGAATTGTAAGAAATTAAAGGCTAAGAGGTTAAGAAAGAAAGTAGGAAGTTGACAAATACTGGCAAACAATGAATGGACAAAAGGTCTTTAAGGCTATTTGAGATAAAAGCCTGGAGTGTTTGCAAGTACAGCACTAAACAGGCAGTACATATTTCTGGTTAATTCTCTCAACACTCCAGCTCATGCCCCTTTCCCATAGCATGGAGCTACATGAGATGACTAAGCTGGTCCAGGATCACTCCTTGCTGGAAAGAGGAGATTGTTCCCCTTTCTTTCTCCTGCTCCTGCCTTGCCCATGTGCTAGCACTTTGTTCATTAAACCATCAGCAAATAAATGTTTG
The DNA here is from genome assembly GCA_036785705.1 of Acanthornis magna. NCBI lineage: Eukaryota > Metazoa > Chordata > Aves > Passeriformes > Acanthizidae > Acanthornis > Acanthornis magna. Next base: position 10,936,625 of record JAWUZG010000029.1, read on the forward strand.
TGTGATTGGTGTCACTTTAGTTTTCCTTGCTGTTATGTGATAATTCAGCTGTGAAGTCTGGTGGATCTTAACACCAGCATAAGGAAGAAACGGGAGCAAGCAGCTGGAGTAAGCAACAGGAGGTAGGCACTCCATTTTGTATTAATGACTCCTCGGAGCAGCCATCTGCCTGTCTCTACACTGGGGCTACAGTTTTACAGTCATCTGAATCATTTAAGTTCAAGTTCCTGCTGAAAGGAGCGGGACCTGTTTGCCTCTCAGCCGTGCTTTCCCTGCCTTGTGGTGACACCACCATGTGGGATGGTGGGATGGTCAGCTGAGCTGGGACAATTAGCAACCTGACAAAACAAAAGAGATCTATTTTCAGCAGTATCATCTGTTGCCTGATTTGGCTGTGTGAACCCTGTTTGCAGGGACTCAAGAGGATGGAGGAGGAGGAAGGGTCGACCTTCATTCTGGACTGCAGCCCATACTTGGATGAGCTTCTGCCAAGGGTGAAACCAGCCCATAGGCTTTTCTGGTCCCTGCTGCATTAGATTCTGGTTCTGTAATGTGGATATAGTCTTACTTGCACAGAGGCAAGAGAGTTGTAAATAAAGAGAGAGTTCACAGAGATATGGTAAAACTTAACATAAAGTGTTAAGTTCTTCAAGCTTTTTGGATAGAAGGCATTGTATAAATGCTGTTTATATTAAACTGCAAAAATAACTTCAAAATTTCTGGAATAGCTGCGGGAAATAATTTTAGGTCTGTGTAAGGAATGCGTGTTATTTTAAAAGAGGGAAAAACATTGAAAGAGAAAAGTTACTGCAGAGCAAAGGACAGCTAGAATACTGCAGTAATATGGGCATTTCAGGTGTCCCAAATAATTAGAGCTGATTTCTCTAGGAAAAAAGGGGATCCTACTGAAGTAAGAAGGATTCCACTTAAAAGGTGTGTAACTTTTAAGGGGGTTGAAAGAGTGTGTCTTTAAAGACTTTTTGAACTGTAGTCCAGGGCAGAAAACAAGGAGATATAGACAAGACTTGAAGTGCCATGTATGAAAGGAATTGAGGAGGAATTGCTCTCTGTGACCTTCTCTCTAGAAGCTCTACAATATTAACAACTGTTTACAGATGCTTATTAATACTGTAGAGCTTCCAGAGAGTAGGCAACAGAGAAGCAACTATTATAGTTTTCAGAAAAGAGATGGATAAGTATTTGAAAGAAAACATCTAGTGAACATATGAAGGCTTAAGTGAGGCGAATGTCCTAGGTGGGTTCTTGCTCTGGATGAATGAAAATCTGTGTATGAATGGTTCCTTTTTCATGGTGGTTGGCAACACAGGTAACAAAAATGTGCACCAGGCTCTGATAGGCTGAGTTCGTCATGGAAGTTGTGGCATGTTTTTGGTGTGTATACCCTAGTACAGTCACCAAATCTGACTTCTGTGGTTGTGTTTAAGCAGAATACTGTGTAGTTTGATCAGTCTCTAGCCTGGTGGGTGTTCATTTGCTTGTCAAATTGCACTGTTGTGTTTGGGCAACATTCTGTGCATTCTATTATCTTGCTCGCACTGATATTCTCATGCTTTTTCAAGAGAATCCGTATGTTTTATGCGGTTTTACTCAAACTAAGCACATATTTTTATATGCAGATGGCAATTATAGTGAATATATATAGGGCAGAGATTGGGACTTCCTTCCTTTCAACCACAGCCTTCTCTGTTCCTGTGTAGTTACCTCATAACATAAAAGTAGTCATAAGCAGTCATGCATACTCAAGGTTAAAAATGGTTTCTCACAGTAGTGTTATACAACCTGTAACTAGATGCCAAACCCCCAAAGTGCACTGAATCAATAAAAATTCCTAGTGGTCTGCATTGAATAAAGGGATACTGAAGTGGAGTAGCTATATCGTTTTATGTACCCACATCCCTCAGTACTTTCTTGCAGGTGACAGAGTTTCAGCATTCCTTCCCTCAGTTCCAGACTGCAAAGGAAATAAATAGTGACGGAAAAATCTCAAAAGAGTTAAAGGCTCAGTTTCTGCAGTTTTCTGTTTAGGATATTTATTCATATTGTTTTGACTCAGAAAGTAAGATGGGAATTTCATGAGAACAAGCATTTTCATGAGTTTTTTGGGATTTAATTACCTTCTGTTGGAGTACAAGTTTTACGTGTTGTGACATGAATTTAATAATGCTCTGTGTTTATGCTTTTTAGAAATGTGTTTCTTATACAGTCTTCAGCTACATGTCATGTAAATGGCTGCCCTCGGTTTGCATGGTAACAGAGCACTTTGATTATGATCCTTTGAACTATTTTTTTTTTTTTTTAAGAAAGAAAACTAGGAGTAGGACCACTTAAGTGCCCTAGTTTGGACATACGAAAAGGTGTATTATTCCAAATGCAGTCATGGAGGCTGAAGAGAAAGCTCTATCTCTCCAAGCTATGGTTTTCTTCTCTGAAAACTGTTGTTTCTCCTGTCTGTAGACTCAAGATGATGATGGAAGTTACAGCTTGCATTTTCATTTCATCATGTTCTTTTTACTCTGAACAGTTAGAAACTGGAGCTAACTCTCCAATAACAATTGATTGCTAATTGCAAAACTGTAAATTCACTGAAGATCCAGGACCTGGTTATTTTTTATCTAATAAAGTTGCCTGCATAATGGATCACAGATAAAAGATGGCTATGTTCTTCAACAGGGATGAGGTTTGAAATAGTGAGTATACCTTTTTAAACAGAGGTAAAGTTGAGGCTGAAAATGAATAAGTATGCTTTGTCTTGTATAGCTCTAAAACGGTTATTTAAATTGAAAGTGAAGTTAGGAATTGTAAAGGTCTTAAAAATGAAAACAAAATTAAAAACCAGGTTAACTGATACTCAAAAAAAGTTTTACTTTGAGGGAAGATTTCTGTAGGTTTTTAGTTTATCCAAACTGCTTCACCTATCCTTAGAAACACTAATAGTACTTTGGATTTCTGTAGCACCTTTCATCTGAGAACCTCAAAGCACTTTGCAGGCATTAATTTAATTAAGTTTCACAGCACTCCTGTGAGCTAAGTAATGTTTAAAAAAGATCATTTCACCCAGTACTGAAACAGAGTCCCCCCTGGGGTGGAATGTGGTAAGTATTCAATAGTACATAGCAACACACCACAACAGTTCAGGAGAGAGTGTGGAGAAAATACTATATCCCACTGGGACTGCAGGGTGAATCTTGTAAGACAGCATATCTCTTTGCCTGTTTCTTTTCCTTCTTAGTTATAGATTACATTCCACCTTTTTGATGACTTTGAGGGGCTGGGAACTTGCTTCTGGGTCCCCCCAAATGATCTTTGCCTAATGATCTCTGCCTGACTTAGCTCAAAGTGCTGTGATGCTCTATGCAATAGGGTGTCCCCTCTAATAAACACAGTCCCTCTTACTTTCATGACTTGGCACTTTGATACTGATTTAAAGAGGGGAGGTTATCATCTGCTCTGTCATCAGTTGTAGAGTGGCAACACCTTTTTCATCTGCCTCTTTCTTGTTTTTGATTTTGCTTTTATATTCAAAACTGAGCAAATGCGTTGAATAATTTAACGAAGTCTGAGACCCAAAACAATGCATTTTTCCATGGAATTTTAACTTTCAATGTGCTCTGTATTACATTTATCCAAACTATAAAATATAGCTGAGATGGAGAAAGGGCAAAGGGACTTGTTCCAGTGGTGCTTAGTTCTTAGTTCTTGCTTTAGTAACCCAGATTGGGACATTGATAGGCCAACAGCACACTGGTTATTGAAAGCAGATGGAGTTTTTTTTCCTATTGTCTACTATGATGACTTTATCTTGAGATAAAAAAAAATTGCTATAGTGTCTCTTACTTTCTATTTCTGTCTTTTCTATCACATTTTGTACTTGTTTCTATATGTTTTTGTTTTATGAACTTACCAAAGTGCTGGGTTTACCCACTAAAAAAAAAAGGAAAAAAATAGTATTTTGCTTTTAACCTTCTTCATATGCATTTATCCTTTGCAATTGTTCTCCCTTTTCTATCATGATGCTGAAAATCTGTCTTGTAGGTAGTATAGGGGAATATAATGAGAAATTCTGCTCTGTCATAGAGAAAGGGCAGGTGGTTTCCATTATAAGCTCAGCTGGAGCTTCCTTCCATGCCAGCAGCTTCCCACAACTGAACTGCAGTACTCATCTCTGCCCTTTTTGGTGTGAAATGTGGAGAGGAAATGGAGCACAGCCCTGACAGATAAGGGATTACTCAGATGGCTTCTGTCACAGTTTGGGGATTAGGTTTAGTTTTGAATCCATTTATTTTGTGAGTCCTGTTTGTACTTGCGACAGTCATGAATGAGGGCATTCTGCTGGCAGGAATTTGGCATCTAAGGAGCAGGGTGGAAGCACAATGTCTGGAAGGGTGCAAGAAGGCAATCTAGCCAGTTTGGTATTGCCTGTCTCTCACCTGCTTAGAACAACAGGGCCTTTTACAAACAGAAATGTTGTCTGTGCCTGTGCTTTCTCCTTCTGGGCCTGCTGCAGGAGGGAAGAGTACGTGACTGCCAATCTTTTTGGAACAGAGTCTGACTGGGGGAAAAAGTTTACCCAGCTGTGACCACTTAACCAAAGAGGGACAAATTCCTACTTGAGTTAGGATATTGGTGTGCGGAGGTGATAGACTTACCGAGGCACTTACAGGATTTGTTAGAGAATGGAGAGGGGAAATGCTGCTCATAATCCATGGGGATGGCAGACAAAGAAGGGGAAGGAGACAGATTCAAAGACAAAATTTAAGCTCAACTCGAGGTGCTTCATGGTAACATGTTCCAGCATAGAGGAGAGGTGAGTGGTATGATAGAGACATAGAAAAGCTTGACTGGTGTGCAGTAAGTCAGGACATCTTCAATTAGACCAGTTTGCTTTCAGAGCCCTGTCCAGCCTGACCTTGAATGTTTCCAGTTATGAGGCATCCATAACTTCTAAAATCTCAAAATACTGAAAGTAGGGCCACTGAGTGAAATAACAGGCAGAAGGTTGCCAAAAAATAAAGAGGATGCCCTCCTACATAGTATATAAATTGCAGTACACCTTCCGACAGGATGTTGTGGAAAATCAAAATGCAAATGGATTGGATGAATTTATGAAAGAAACATCAATTGAAAACTACCAACATTCCTATGTTTTTATTTAAGTAATGTTTGAAAGATTTTTTTTTCTCAAGGATAAACAAGGGTTTGGTTTTAGGCAGAAACAGAAGGCACAGAAGGAAATGAAAAGCAGGAGTTACGCAGTTCATTCTAGAAATTTGGATCATGCTTAACTTGAAACTTGTGAATACTGACAGAAATGAAAGGAAATATGTGTGTGCTAAAATGAAAGCATAGATTAAGTTCTTCCCTGGTTAAGTGCCATGGCATATGAACATTACAATTGCAAGTCAACAGGTTTTTAAATTTTCTTTTCCCCCTGCAATTCAATGTGAAAATAAGTGTAGTCACTGCCAGACAATATTTCTTTTTCTCTTGGTTAATTAGGAATTGGAATCAGTAGATAGGGAACAAGACACGTAGCTGTTTTGGGGCAAAAGAAAATAAGGGGGTGGTCAACAGAAGTACTTCTTTCTCTTCCTACCTTGCCTTACTGCTAGCTTGCAAGGGAAATAAAATGTGCTTGCTCTGTACTTTCTGGAGATAGATAATGCCCATGTGATTCCTTTCAGGTTCCCACCACCATGCTAAAATACAGCTGAGGAGCATAATTATAATCACATTCCAGTGAGATCTGGGTAACTCTGAACTCATTTGGGAATTAAAGTTCTAAACAGACTTTTAAAATGCTGTTATTCTATTTTGCTTAATTGACAAGTTATATTTTTAAGCAAACATGCTACCTGAGTGGCTTTAGCAGGCTTTTGGACTATAGATTTTACTTTAATCCTGAAACTTAATTGTGTAGGAAGAACTAATCCCCAAGTTAATTTAAAGTGGATAAATTAAAATTATTAAATACAAGATATTCATAAAATGTTACAATGGATTGGTTTGTTTGCAAAATATTTATGGTATTACAGTTTTAAATGCAATTATTTGCAATACAACATGCATTTACCAGGAAAAGATAGGAATCCCAGCTTTTTAATTCAGGAAGTGACTTTTAAGGTCATCAATAAAATAAAAAGTCTAGTTCTATCCACAGAGAAACATCTAAAATAGTACTAATCTTGTTCTTTAAATTTTGTATTTTGGAGCCATTTTTATTCCTGTGTACACATTCATAGTGAAGGAAATAAGCAGAATTATAGCTTCAAACGTTAAGAACTTTTCCCAGCTTAATTTTCTTTGTGTTCCAGAGATAGCTGGCCTCTGTGTCCCTGGTTTTGAATGAACTTCCAGTTTATTTACACAGCCATTCTTAAATTTGGTTTTCTATTTCAGTGATGGAACAAATCTTTCTAATTGTCTGAAAGAGCTCAGCAGATGCGTCAAACCAGAAATATTGGCTTAGCTGGCAACCAGTCTGACCTGTGGCTTAGGTAGCAGAGAATGTATGGCCCCAGCTCCTTGCTTCTCTGGTCAGAAACTGCAAACTCTGCAGTATTCTTGTTGTTCCTTGAGGAAGATTGTTTATTTTTATTTTTGCAAATCAAATATAAACCAGGTGGCGAAAGACTAAATAGCCAAACTGTAGTCAGGAAGTGGCTAGAAACAAAGCAACAGTAGCCTGTTGATTCTCAGCCGGATGACCCGAGCTGGGGACCTTGTCCCAGTATCTATGTATATCTAAATTACTGAGCTGATGTCTTTGGTCTAGCACTGCTGCCTTCCGTGCAGCAGCTGCCAGGAATGACTTTAGGCCTTGAGGTTTTGGTAAAAGATGATGTAGATGTGGGTGTAACTATGTTCCTGGTATTGTTCTTGGTTTGTTGATGAACATGGTAAAACGATATTTTTCTGAAATGGTATGTTTGCAGTATGAATTCTGTTACCTCAGCTCAGCCAGAGCTTGCTCTGTCCCTGTCTGCTATTTAATCTTGCAAGCCTGGCTGAAGGTTTCACCACCAGCCAGTCTTTGGTCTGTGCCATCCATTAGAGGGGACGGAGAACCACCCGTGGTTTGGAAACAGCACAGAACTCTGGTCTTGCCCTTCCCTCTTCTACTGATGCAACTTGGTCCAACTGTCTTTCTGTGCTACTTGTTTTCCTGTCTCATGTGCTCAAATGGTATTTTTAGGACATGGAACAAATATATAGTTTGTCTTTACCTCTCTACACGCTGCTCTTCTGAGTTTTCTAATTTCTTCTTTATTGATAAAGTAGGTCTCTTTCTTAACAAAAAGCTTATTTTCCCATTGTTACTGTGTGATGACACTGAAGTTGAAGGCTTCAGTAGTTGAAGGCAGTGGAATGACTTATTAAAGCAAAACTTTTTGCACAAGCCAGGTCATCTGGCTTTCAAATACACTTTGAAAAAAAGAGAGAGAAGTCCATCAGACTATTACATGTCTTGTAGAGAAAAATCTGCTGAATCTGCAAAAGCACAGTGTTGTGAGTGTCATTTCTGTCTCCTTCATTCCATAAGTGCTCCCTGACAAATGAGGAAACTGTCCATGTTGGGAGTAATTTGCTCGGGTGTGTGCTTTACCTAGACTTAATCCTTCTAATGCTGGCAAATTGAACTCACTATCCAAGCAATGACAATTCCAGTAGACAATGTGTGTTATATTCCAGATCGCTATCTTGTAGTTTGTATGTCAGTAGACATGAGATTAAGTGCTCTCTAATGTGCATATTACAGCTATTTTTTACTTCCTCTGGTGTTTTGTTTGATGTAAAGTAGAGATGAACAAAAGCAGATAATGATTTTAGAGCCAATGTATTGCATGTGTACGTGCCTGGAAGCAGAAGCAAGAAAAATTTGGACCTAGAAAGAAAAGAAAATTTTGGGCAGAGAGGAATAACTTCCTTACAGATGTGATTCATTCTTCACTTGAAATTTTTACATCAAAAAGCTCAACTTGAAGTTAAGAGTTTGTTGAGTAAATTATTGAGTGAAATTCTATATTCTTTATTATTCCAGGCATCCAACTAGATGGTTGTATTGAGAACATCATAGTTGAAGCCTTTCTGTTCTTTAAAATCTGTAAAAAGTGAGGGTTGCTGGCAGATGTTTTCATGTTACCATGCTTTGTTTCCTTAAGTCGTGTGCCCCAGTGAACAGCAGCATTCTAAAGGCTGCTCAATAATATCCAGTATTCCTTTAAAATAGACAAATTCTACCCAGTTTAGCTGCAGAAGGGTTTTTTTAGGTTCTTAACAGAAAGTTTCACTGGCACAGAGGTGCTCTGTGTTTGCTGTGCATGTGCCAGATGCATAACTACGTCTTCCTTTTCCTGATGATCCATTCAAGTGTCCCGTTGGTGGTGCACTTTAGGGTTGTATGGTAGCAGCTGAAAGAATTCCACATTGTGCTTATGCTTCTGAGGATGAGGACCTTCAATTCAGAGATTCATCCAGGACTATATATTTTAAAAAACCCACAAACCCAATACCTCATTATTTCTTTTTGAAAATGAGCACCTGTTTTGCAAACCCTTACTGAGAAGTTTTTGCTCCGGAGATTCCTGTTCACTCCTTTATTCTGTGGCAGACAACCCATCTTTTTCATGGAAGTCTTCTCTATACATTAAGAGCAGCTGAGGGCTAGAAGGGTGAGCAGGTGGGTTACAGCTCTCCTGGTCACCTCTCATGAGAGCTGGCAGAGCTGTCTGTGCTCAGGATGTGTGGAGACTCCAGTGCTGGCATGTGGTTTGTACATGTGCATGGAGGTATCTGATCCTGCCAGCGTGTTGATCATACCCATGTGGGACAGAGCTTGTGAGCCCCACTCTCTGTTCCCCAGAAACATGAGGGTAAAATTGGGCATCTCTAGTGGTGTTGATTCTTCCTCTCTTCAAATGATGCAGTTTTCAGTGCAATCTTTTTACAGAACATTTACAATCAGGAAAGAATTTTTAGAGATATTGAATTCACCCTACTTTTTAAATTATGATTGTTTTTTAATGTGTGGCATTTTTATAAAGCTAACTGGTGGCAAAATTGTAGGGTTATTTTGTAAGTTTGACGCCAGCCTCTAACTTAAAAGTGCTTCCTTATGGACTATTTTCCTAGTGAAGTAAGTAGTTAAATGTCATGGTGTAGCTTTTGATTTTAAAGGGTTTTTTGGTTCTCCAAAATTTCTTATCTGAAGTTACTTTTATCCAGGGAAAATCACCACTACCATTTTTTTTTCCTACCGGATTAGTGGAAATTAGTAGTGAATTAGTGTACATAAACTTTTTCACACAACTTCAATGAATATCTCTGAGACACAGATGGATCGTAGGAAACCAGGCTAAAAGTGCATCTATTTTTGTTTGACATGAAAGAATTGGACATATTGAAATGGATTTGGATTTGCTGAGCTAGAATATATCAAAATTATAGTTTCAAAATGTCTTGCTTGAATCCAGTTGTTTCGTATTGAACAAAAATACCTTTCATTTTTAATCTGCTTTGAAACCTAATGAAACTGTGTCTGTTGAATCGTGTTCTTATCTCCTCAGCCTTGTTAACCCCCATGCCAAGTTTCTCATGAAGAGAGATAAACATCTCAAAAGTATATAATTTCATACAAATTTCATTGAAGCTGTCACATGGGTGTAAAGGAGAGGTTCAGATTACTAGGGGGAAGTCTCAAACAAGAATGAATTTAAGTTAGCAGTTCAGTTTAATATGAATTTGAATAAGTAAGGCCTTACCTCAAAACCAGCCTAATTTGTGGTTCTTGCTTAGGAAGAAATTCATAGATACGAAAAGTTCTGTTTACTGTGAGGTGAGATGAGAGGAGGCATAGGTGGCTTTAGCTGGGCAAACTGTGGGAGAGGAAGTATGTAAATCTGACAAAAACTAGGAATAGGAATCAGCATGGGACTTTTTAATTTCTCTTGTTCTTCCTAGCATTGCTGATTCGAAACTTAGTGAAAAGTTTCTTTATTTGCTTTATTTCCATGTTTTGATATAGCCAATACCAACATTTTCCATAAAGCAAGCATTCCACTTCCAGAACTGAGTTGCAGTTGCATACTTTGCACAGTTCAGAATTTATATATATATATATATATATGTATGTATGTATGTATGTATGTATGTATATATTTGTCCAGTACATGTACTGAAAATCAGCCTTAAAAAAAAATCTGATTTAATTTTTCTGGCCTCTTGGAACTTCAGTGTTGTATGCAGATCTCCAAAGACCTGTGTTTGCAAATTTAGGTGACAGTTTACTCCTTGGCATGTCAGATTTCAAAGAAAAAAGCTGTTCTTACAATCACTCCTAATTTCAGTGTTTGATACCAGCCATGAGCCAAATTTAGAAGTTGTTAAGAAAATAGATAATTTGAAATGGGAAGAATGAAATAAAGTTACCTGGTCTTTTTAATACTTCCAAGTGTTATAAGTTGATTTATGACTCTTATTTTATCTCAACATGTTCAACAATCAGTAGATTTACTATGTAAACCTCTGCTTTATCTTCTTTGTTTTTCTTTCTCACTGTTACAATTCAACATAATGAGATGCAAGTTATCCTTTTATCTTCTTCTTACTTTTAAGTTAGCAAAAAATGAATGTGGTAAAAGTTTTGTTAGCAACTTGTAAATCTTTAATGACTGTAAAAGATGATGCTATCTACTGTTTACAGTTTTCAAGAAAATGGTCTAAGGAGTGTCTTCCAGCTATCAGATCAAATATAAATAATGGCGATGGTGCAGAATTTGGCAGAGTGAATATAAGTATGTGCATGATTACCTAATTAAATATGACTGTATAGGTATATTTACATCATGGTAATAATGTGCTTTTTAAGTTTTAATCTCAAGTATATTATCCTGTAAGTTTTTATCAGTAATCTAAGGAATTTGAAAAAAGCTGACTTTAGAAAGTTTTCTTTTTTCTTATAGATAATGTCTGTTCATAATGTAGAAATCATACAAGTACAGTGCAGTTCACTAGGAAAATGAGCTTAGTGTTCTCAGTTTAGTTCAAGTTGGACAACACATTATTTGGCACAATCAAGTGGCTTTGCTTTAAGAGTAGTATAAGACTGAATAAGCATAGAGTTTTTATTATTTGAGTGAGCTGAACCATACGCTTAGAACGATGAGAAACCCTTGTACTGCATCTCACCTTCTTTCAATTACACTGCTTTTATAAGCACTGGATTTACAGTAAAAAAGTCTCCCAGAGAAATGCTGTTCTTTCTTATTGTGTATAGATGAAAGGATGCATAGTTCTGCCTTTTATGTACTGTGTTTGTATAGACAAGAAAAGTTGTGTAAGGTTTTTAGAAACATTGATAAAAATATTAGTGCATATTTTAAACAGAGGCTGTTTTTCAGAAAAGCGATCTGAGATATTTTATATTCAACAAAAATAATTTTGTTGTCTGTTGCTCTTGTACCTTGCCAAAACCTACTTTTAAGTGAAAATGCCCTTTTCTTTGTCCAGTCTTAATGGCTCCTTGGTAATATGTTCACTTCTGTTGGGGTACAAGTCTAAAATTATGCATCCAGTTCCTGTGAATTCTAATGTCAAGAGGCATGACACTTGTGCATTAAGAAAGAAGTCATTCCAGTCCATGGAAAGTGTGTCTTGTGCTGAAAAACTATGACAGAATAGACTGCCAGTAGTGAGCTTCCCGTTGTGGAAGTCTTCAGAAAGAGCCACAGTTACCAGTTGGAAAGAACTAGCTCAAAGACAGGATTTAGTCAAAGCACGACAGAAGTCGTCAGCCTGGTACGTCTGATGCTTTGCTCAGAGGTTTTGAGCATGGGGGCTTGACTTTTCAGACTATGATTGCAATAAAAGGATGGGATTATTAAATGATTGCCTTGCAGTTGGCTCATGGATTGAAGAGGGGCTATTGAATTTCATTTCAGGGGGGAAATGAAAGAGACTGTGTTCTGTATGCAGTTCTGTCTTGGACCTAAAGTTAAAATGCACAGGGCATTTTAGATGGCTTGATCTTGAGCTGAGGTTAAATAAATAAACTGTGAAGTTAAGTGTAGTTATCAACTACTCAGTCAAACAAAAAATAAGGCAGCCTTTTTCATATACTCTTGGCCTTCTTGGAGGTGCCAGAGGAGGAACTTCAGTATTAAGGGTGTTGAAAATAGCTAGTAAAGCAGAAGCCAATGCTAATAAACAGTTTTGGAAGTACTATGAGTGGTTTAAGCATAGTCTGGATTATTGTTATTACTGTATTAAATCACAGCAATCAAATGGCCAAGCATCGCTTTGAATGATTAAGTGGAACGACCGTCAATGAAAAGCCTTCAGGCTGCAAAGCAGACTGAGGGATGGGTGTGGTCGTGGTCAGCTCTCCCAAACATTACTTTGGATGCTGTTGTAGATACAGGGCAGGGTGTTACATGATATTTTCAGGATCTGGCAGATTTTAGTTTGGTTTGGATGTTTTTTATGTACCTTGGCAGGCGTGTGTATCCCTGCAGCCACACAGCCTTCTGCATTAATGGCTGAAGTAACACCTACTGGTGAGGCAGAGTCAATCAGCCACAGGCTGCTCTTGACTCATGACTTCAGTTGACTCATGATCCCACTGAGCTTTGAGGGTCACTTTTGTTCCCACCCTGAAGGCCAATGCCAGTTCCTGTCATGAATTTTAGTACCCACTGATTAAGAAAGTAGATAATGTTCTTTGTGGACAGATGAGCCAGGGCCTTTAAGGAAGACATGGCAGGGCCTTGTATTTTTTCCATCAGTTAATTAAGTTAATTAAAATTATTTATTCCTGTTTATAATACTCTACACCCAAGATTTTAGGTAGATTGCACTAATAATAGAATTGTAGAAGCATAGAATCCTTTAAGTTGGAAAAGACTTCTAAGATCATCAAGTCCAACCATTGAGCTCAGTGTGTCATTGAGTCCAATAAAGAGCTCAGTGTGTCAAAATTATACAGAAAGATCTCACAAAGAAAGTGATTTATTTCAAACTGTATTCAGACTTTATCATCTTCCTCATATATTTTTGTCTCTCCTGGAAGAGCCTGGAAAAACAGATGAGGCTTGAAGTATGCCAGATATGGGTATTGTCCTATGAAGATGGCATCATATGCCAGATGAAGGGAATTTTAGATCAGATTTAGAGAAAGAATAAAGGAAGAGAGCATTTTGATTCTGGAAATTCTGGAATTTGAAAGGCAAGAAGGTATCAGAAACATTTCTATGGTGTCATTCAAAACAGTCTTGGCTTGAAAGGGAAGCAGTGTTGGGAGCATCTCTGAAGATAGGTATCTCTGTATGATCCATTTTAGTTTTACAAATATTAAGTCATTTAACTTGTCATCCCATGCATGATGGCCAGAGAAATGAGAACAGCTCATGCTTTTTTAAATCTGTAACTTCTTAAAATGACAGGCCATCCTTTTCCAAGCTGCTGCACAGGAACTCAGGCTGATAAAAGCTATGGGATCTTTCAGGCAAATACTATTGCGGATGGCACAGTTTGATTTCTCCTGTGTGGGTGCTGAAGATATGGCTGTGTTAAGCTTATTCCACCATGCCTAAAGGAACCATCTGTCTTGAGCTGCTCAGTAGTCCATACAGCAACCCATTAAATTTGGATTCTAATACCTGGACCTATTTCAACAGTGCTTCAGTTTTATTGCCTTCTGAAAGACATGAGAAGGGTAGGTGCTACCTTAAACAGTGTGTTTAAAAATTTGATACGTGTTGTTGTTCATAAGTTTTACTGTTTGCTTGTTCATCTTCCATAGATTAAACTTCTCATCTTCTTGCACCGTTGAATGAGTGGTTTTCACACGTTCACAATCATGCATTTCTGCTGGCCTGTTTCATTCAGGTGATATCTTTGCATCTTTAGGTGAAAATACTGTGAGGATGATGTTGATTTTCTTGTTTAGTGTGATTTCATGGGCTGCAGACCATGATTTCTTGGATGAGATTGGAAAACACTCTTGCCATTCCATGTAAGGATTAAACCAAAACCGTGCGATACCTCAACTTACAGCTCCTTTCAGAACATCTTACATGTGAGGTATATTGCCCTTCTTCCAATAATATCCTAGATTGCATAGACCTACAAACTGCAAATGCATTGGGACAGAAGCAATAGCATCCATCTTGTTGCAAGATCCTAGTAGAAGCAGATAATGGGCAGGCACAGTGGGACTATTTTAATAGTCTACATTTTAATAAATCTTCATCTAATGTAGTTAGATTTCACTTTTGCTGTAACAGAATGTCTCTCAGTAACATTTATCTTGCTATAATTTTGCCAAAACTATCACCTTGAGAGGCTCCAGTGGAGCTTTTGGAGCTCTTTGTGAACTTTGATGTAAAGTTCTCCTGCAGTGAGAGATCAGAACTGCCATGTGTAAAAGCAGAGACTTCTTTGAGAGCACTTTCTTAGGGAACAGATGCTTTTCTGTCTCCAGAGTTTTAAACAAAATTGTATTGAGTCAAATGTAATATAGGACCTAGGTATTTCCTTGGGTGATGTCACCAGATTCTTTTTAGACTTATAATCTCCCACAAAAACCTCATATCAACATTACTTGCAAGTCATGGGCACAGTAAAGTGTAAAAGATTTTTTAAGAAAGTCTTTTTATTACTAAATGGGCATTGTTATCAGGGAAACCGGAATTTCATACTTCAAAAGAGATCATTGTTTGCATTAATTAATAATATTTAATTGGTAATATTATAGTACTCATCAGAATAAAAAGAGAAAACTGGTTGGCAGGTTAAAAGACTGTATAGTATGAAAATTAGACTCTACTGCAAGCATTTACATGTGTGAGAATTCCTACAGGACTCTTTAAGTTCAGTTGAATTGCTTATGCATAAACCACAGTAAGTGTTTACAGTACCTGACCTTAAATCAAGGATTTTTTTTTTTTTTTAACTATCTGTGGTATATCATTTAACTATGTTGGGATTTGGCATTCGTTTTAAAATGTGCCAAGCCACTGATGTTGTTTAAACTTCGTCCAGAGTTGGAAAGAACTGCAGTGATTGATAAACTGAAACATTGCACAACAAAAGGTCTCCTTCTCCCTGTGCTTCAGTGTATTTTCTGGATTTTTTTTTTATCACTTTGCATCTTTTGGGGACTGTTTGTTGATTTAGTATGTTTGTCTTTGCTTTTTTAGCTTTGTTCAGGCACCTACCCCATTAGTCAATGAGCAAATAGTCAACATTATATAACTGCCAGAATGAAATCACTTGCTTTTCCTAGCATAATTCGTATCCAGTTCAGTGAGAAGCCTGTGATCAAGGAGTTAGTTGTGTTGCATTGTAAATTCACGTTATTTACATGACATGAATTTATTTTGAGCAGTGTCCTTGCAGAAAACAGTAATTTCAACATAACCTGCGTTTGTTGTAGGAATCCCATAGCAGGGACATTTCCTGAAAATTTGTAATACTGAATTGGCTTTCTATAAAAGTTGAGCATGTTTTCCCTAAAGTCACAAAAAATTATGAAAGCTGTATTGGTTTCCTGCAGTCTGACTGTACTTAGTTTTTATTGCTTCCTGAGCCCATGAGAAAATCCATAATACATTTAAAACTGTTACTTTCATCATTCCAAGCCTCAGATGCTGTTGTGTTGGTTTCTACTCTTTTTCTGGACGTGCTAAAAGGCTCAGTCCCACAAAGTGCTGCCCTTGTTCTAGTTCTGCTGATCGGTGTGAGGTTGGAGGGCATAGAAATTTCTAGTTGTTGTTCAGCTTTGGGCCATGAGGATCCTTAACTGGATCTTCAGATCTGAGTAGCTTTACAGTTTTTGTTGTGAGTACTGAAATTGCCATTATTCTTACTATGGCCAAGATATGCCTGGAAAAATTCAGGGGTGTAGCAGGGGCTAACTCACTTCCATCTGTATGAGACAACACTGTTAGCAATGGGAAAGTAATGGAAATAAGGAGGTCTTTAGTATGCTGAGCTATTAAACAGTTTAGAATAGATATCAGATAAAAAATACAAAGTGCTTTTATACAGGAGTTCGACTTGATGGACTTGATCCTTGTGGGGTCCTTTCCAACTTCAGTTATTCTATGATTGTATGACACACTGCCCTTCCATCCCCCCAAAATCATCCCTTGCATTTGCAAATATAAGATCTTTCAAAAAGGGGCAATGGCACCAAAAAACTCCAAGACAACAAGAAAAAGCAGATACAGAGTGTTGGTGAGCAATAGAAAGGAGTTAAGTGTACATTTATAAGACATTTCATCTGTTACTTTAGTACAGGCTCTTTTTATTTTGTTCTTTTTGCTTTTAAGTCAACACTGCAACTTATCAAAAGATTGCATTGGGGAAAACCTCCTGGAGCATTTTTCTCATATACTGTAGCTTAAAAAGAATGTGTGAAATTCAAGATTGGAAAGTATTATAAAAAAGTAATTTTCCCTTTTTTTTTAATTTAAACACATTTTTCCTCAAACCTACTTCTCTACAAAAGTCTTTTTTCCCACAAGACTCCAAAGGAAAAATTGCATCAAATGGTAAAATCCTGTTGTATGTTATTTCCAGAAGAATCCATGGAAATCTTGAATATGATTTTATCATTTGCACTGTAATGTTCCATTTTAACAAGGAGCAACATACTGAAGAGTATTCAGTTGCTGAATACTTGATGGTAAGCAAAAGCTGATGTTTCTGTGAATATTACAAAGCACTTAGGAATTTGTAGCACCTCAGATCTGTTGTACAGTAATAGAAATTAGAAATGGAAAACTCTTGTTATATCAGCTTGACCATCTCCCTGACCACCGATTTTTGTCTTCATTGTGGTACTAATTTGCAAATGTCATAAGCCATGCAGCTTCCACCGCTTCCCCAGGGAGAATACAGGGCGTTAAAGCAGCCTTGAATATTCCTTTCCTTGACTTCATCTTCTTGATCCTCTTTCATATCTCTTTGTTTCACTGAACAATTCCTAATGTTGCTTTGCCTCTAGCTATTTTCCTTCTCTCCCTCTCTTCTGTTTTCTACAAAATCACATAATTATTTATGCTGTTCTTTTTGGAATTTCTTCTATTTTGTTATATCTTTCTGGTACTGAGGAGCCATGGGCTTATGTGTACTGTAGGCTATAATGAACACGCTGGAAATCTCCACTGGAGAAGCTGATGTTTATGTATGAAGGTACTGAGTTGTTTTGTGGCCCTAGAAGTTCAACTCATACAAGAAGCACAGCACAGACCCTAAATTTGTATCAGACTAGTCAAGAAAAGGTGGGGCTTTTTTCCCTTCTTTAAGCTTATTAGACTTTTTATTCTGTGCTTTACTGAAGGTGGCATTGCACAAAGCTGACTATAGTTTGCATGGATGTATCAAAGATAATTTTGTTGAAATCTTCATTCTAACAATGATATCATGCATTTTAAGAGGATAACTGCACTATTTTGACTTAAGTTACAGGTACACACTAACAAGAGCAGAGGGCTGTGACTAACTGGTTCGTTTGATTTTTTTTTTTTAAAGTTTCTGACTTGAAGAAAAAAAATTGGAAAATTTTTTATTTTGTAACAGCCTCCAATGATTTATTCAGGTTTCTTCTTTTTTCTCCTCAAATGAAGTATTTCACTTAGACTTCTTATTTTAAAAAAATTATATTCAAGGAAGGTTTTTTTGCAATACTTCAGTGTGAAATGAAAATTCAAAGGATTTTGAAAACACAAAAAATGCTGTAATTATTTTTTTTAGCCGAATTGATCTGACAAATTCAGCAGAAATTTGACTGATGATTTATTTGACCTGTATTTACAGATTTCAAATGAAAATAATCTCAGCTGAAAAGTTTGCTCAGTATTAGCTCAAGTGACATTAAGTAGATGAGGAATGTTTGAAGAGAGAGGCCTCCAAGATGTCAATTATAAGCTGCAGCCAACCTGTAGGAGTAGAAATTGATGGTAATATGTATATATGGTATCCATGAAAGCTTTTAGATCTTCCTGCAGGCAGACACTGGGTGGTTGTCTCCAGGAGTAGGATTCACTGCCATTCATATGAAAATGGTGGAAAATCTTGCCCTAAAGCTAACCTACCCCTGGAGTTTTGCCTATCTGTCACGGTGATCGAAGATAAAGGATTTGTTAATAGTCAGCTGGCTGGTCGTCTATCTGGGAAGTCAACACAACAGCACAACGAATCAGGCAGGCAAAAGACTGATTGCTATGGCATTGCTTCTCCCCAGGAAAAAGCCAAGAGTTACGTCTACACAAAACAGACCCTGATTTTAATATAATGCAGGCTGTTTAATCTCAAGGTGCATGGTCCAAGTGTTGTTTTTTTTTGACAGCAAATACTTAAAGACCCTACATTTATGAAAAGCTTAATAGGATTGTGGCTTGCAGTGAATGGGAAGATATAGGCATGATGAAGAATAAATTGAAGCAATGGCATTTGTATGGCCATAATTACTTAAGTTTTAGATTTGTATTGCTGTGTTTGCCTTAGAAGCAACTGCATTATTTTACCACCCTAACAAAGGCTGATAGATAATTAGAAAGAAGGGAGGTTTGGCCACTGTAAAAGTATATGCATTTGTAGGATTTACTTCCTGGCAAGAAATATCTGTTCTAGCTGAAATGTGTCATTTGTGACTTCTTGAGATCACCTCTAAATGAAAACAATCAATTTTCAAAACCTTTGCAAGCTTTCATAGAACAATGTCCAGGATTTGGTAGGTGATTGTGAGAAGTCAGATATTTGGAGAAAATTAGCATTTTACATCCAAAATTTTGGCTTCATTGAAATTATGCTTCCTACAGTAATGATCAATGACATCACTTTAGATAGGAAACTGCTTTTGAAACAGCTTGTGATCCTGCAAGCATATTCAGTTTGCTCTTTCTCAAATTTTTGGATTTTTTTATTGTTCCTAGATGGAGCTTAAAACACTGTCATTAGAGTGCTGTTTACAGAGCTCTACATTGCTTCAAATTAACTAGGATCCCATTCCTCTTCATCTCCTTATTATCTATATATGTAAGCTGGATTTGGTGTTTTGACAGCTCCTTGGTTCTTAGACAATGTGTTTATTCCAACTGTGTGTGTGTTTATATTTATATGTGCACGTGTACATAACTGGGGTCATTAGAAGAAGCAGCTGTGCTCCTTGGGAAATTTTAGTGATGCCACTGGATGTTTTTCTTGGTGTTCAAATTTGATAACTTTATATGAGAAACATTTCATATGTCTTGGGCATTTTCCAAATATGAATGAGAGGAAAGACCTAAAGAAAGCATACTGAGGGCTAATGCCTAGAGGCATGAATGCACAAGAACTTTGAAAGTTTTTAAAAACTTAATTAGAAAAACCTTGTGTGGACACTTGGTAAATGTTGCCTTTGTCATTGTTGCCGCCTTATTAACTCCATTGTGTTACACGGCTACTACATGTCGCTATTAAGTCACAATGACAAAAGGAATACTTCAGCAAGGTTTTTGTGAGTTTTGTGGGAATAGACGCTCCTCTTTCCCCATGGTCAGAGCTTCCACTTCTACCCCTGCTATTTTGTGGTATTTAGAAACTTAGCAGTGGATACCTTCATGTAGGTTGGATTTGTCACATTAGTCGCAGTTAGTGGGGGGTACATTTACAGTGATGGAAACGGTTGTTTCACTTTATCCACCCTGTGATGTATATGGTCCCTAAGGACAAAGCAAAGTTCACTGAATGAAGCCCTTTCTTTCAGTCACACTAAATGAAAAACAAATTTATTTGTTTTACGGAATTCTTTAATTAATGAGTCAGCCATGCTTCCCACTTATTCAGCTACCATCACTCCATTTTCTGATACAAAAATCTGAGTATTTTTAAATTATGTGTGCAGTGGTCAGTGATTCACTAGTGACTTGGGGAAGCAATGCTGAGGCCCACTCTCAGCCTATTAGCCTATTAAAAGTGATACAGAATACCAATCAAGTCCAGTTTCTCCCATTAAAGCAGTATAGGAAAGTTTGTAGCTTGTTGGTTTTACAGTACTCCATCTTGCACTACTCCTAAACTGTGTCTGATAGGGAAGACTTGCTTTCTTCAAATTTTTGAAAAGCCTTTTGGATTGTGTTTACAGAATGAAGGTTAAATACTAAGAAAAAGGCAGCTGAATACATTTCCTCTGTAGTTTATAATGATAAAGAAAATTATTAGTAATGAATAGATGGTCCTTCTTAAAAGAAGAATTATGGTTTTCAGAAATATGACTTAAAGGTGCTGGGAAAAATCTGTCATCTTTTGTTAACAAAAAAGCAAAAAGCTATTAACTTTGGTCATTTGGAACATTTAGTTTTGGATCCAAAACTTTATGAAAAACACTTACTTTAAAGCTGTAGTTTGTTCTAAAGCTGTCTTATGTCAGGTCTAGAAATAGCAATACTAACCATTAGGCCATGAGATGGGGTGGATTTTTTTCCTCTTTTAGGTGGGAATAGCTGAAGGACAGGGTGCCTCCCTTTTCTAACTTAATCTGAACTCAAAATAACTTTTGTCTTGTTATAACAACTCTTTTCTGAGTCACTGTATGAAAAAGAGACTGGAAGTATTGGATATTGTAGATCAAACACTTCAAAGCCAACTTTGACTTAGTTTTATGCATGCTTTAGAGTAGACTAATGTACAATAGTATCCAGGAAACTCAGCCAGTAATTCATAAGGGTCCAAAATGTTCTCCTTAGGATGAATCATAGCAGCATAAATGATAGGATTGGAGAAGATCCTTTAGGTCATACAATTCAAAACCTGTGTATATTCCTTTTCACTAATCCCCACTAGGATTTCATCTGCTCTATCTCTGCAAACTTCCCATATCCCTGACTCAGCCACCTCCCTGGGTAGTTTCTTCCATTGCCTAATTATTTAACCTGAACATCTTTAAACCTTACACCGTCATGCTTAGCATCATGCTTAGTGTGAACAATTTATGACTACAGAAAATTATTCTTTCTCCTCCCTTCTGCCATCATTTCTCCCTTTAAATGGGTCATTGGGGTTTTTTTTTTCTTCTAACTGCATGAATAATAATCCCAGGAAAGTTGGGGGTTTTCAGCTGTCTTTGGTGCTTCTGTCACTGTAACTGATTTTCTTTGAACTTCTGGTTTTCAAGCCTCAAAAGTACATTTTGATCTACTAATGAACTTTCTGTGACTCATTGATATGTATTAAGTAATGCTTTTGAAGAGGTAAATAACAGGACTGAAGTATTCTGTGTCTTTGTTTTTAGAAGCTGCTTTCTTGAGGGTGCTATCTGACAAATATGCAGCATTTGAGGGATTTAAGTGACTTCCTTGGTGTCAGATATACTTAATCTCATGTTACTAATCAAGATATTAATATAATAATGTACTCTGACTCTGTTTTGAAAACTGGACTCCAAAATCTCTTGGAGTTGCCTACTGCGGAGTTAAAAATTATCATGATTATTTCCAGAAGCAGCTTCCCAGTTTGTAGCTATGTTGATAAACAGAGACATAAACCTTTTAATATACATTTCTCTAAGTGTATGTGCTCAGACCAATGTTATTATGATAGGATTTTTGGATGCTCTATAAAATGAAACATTGAAAACTTCATAATGGGGGATATGAAGATGAAAGCAAGCTTTTTATTCCTGATGAAATGAGGTAAAGAAGCCTTAATCTTCAGAATTTATATTTATACCCTGTATTTTTTAGGATCTGTCTAAGCTTGTCAGAATATGCTAATGAGAAACCTCTCTGATGTTAATTATCTCATCTGGTATAACGTCGAATGTGCCAGTTAGATCAATGTGACATTTATGTTGTTCTCCTAGATGACTAATAAATATTGCATGTTGGAAAAAATACAGGATAGAGGTGGAAAGGCTGGTTATTGCCATGTGTGTTTTCCTGTGTCTATATTGCCTCCCATTTTGGAGTTGCATAATAAAAATAGCTGCAGTCTGTACCTCACCTGTCAGCTCACCTCTCCCACAGTTTACTCATGTAGTAGTTCTTTGATCCATGCAGAAGTATTCCAGGTTCCCTATAGCCATGTACAGTACTGTTGTGCAAACTTGTGTGAAACCAAGGTAAATCCTACTCTGTGACTACAGCTCTGCCAGCCAGTAATTACAGTAAATGTGTTAGATTTAGGGGATCCACGGCATTTTGTGAGCTTGAAAGTAACCATTCATATGGTTCACTTTGGCATGGCAATTTGTAGAAATAGACACAAGGGTTATTTGTAAGAAGTCAATTTCAGGGAAGTAACAGATTTTGAAGGCAGTGTCTTGGGCACTGGCCACTATTTTTTGGTTCAAAGAATTCTTTTTATATTGTAAGTTTATAATAACACTTTTCACAGGCCATGTTTTCAGCCTAACAAAGGGAAAATTGCATTAGGATATTATAGCTTTGTCATGAAGAGGTTTTTTCCACCAGATATTTTTGTAAACCTACCTTCTTTAATTTCTGTTCTGTTCTGCTTCTTGGGGGTCCTCTAGCCAGCCAGTCCTCAAATGCAGAGAGGCTGAGGGCACTGTGCAGTGGCAGTGTCATGGCTTAAGTGTGCAACACTAATGCACAGGTTGGTAGACTCTTGGTCTCAGGTAAATCTGCATCCATGTTTTTTGGGTACAAAGAGCTGACCATCGTCATAACTCCTTTTTTCTTTTTGTCATTCGGATTGTGTGTGTGTCCAGTTTTTACAGGAGTGTGCAGCAGCCAGTTTCATAATTCTGGCTCTATTTTCCTTGATTATGGTGGAAAAGCAAGATACTCTCTGGTACTTTTTTATGCAGAGCTGTAAGCAGCTCAGCAAAGCTATGTAGTCAGGAACAGTGTTAACTGTAGGTTTGCAGTGGTTTCTACACTGCATTGAGCTGTGGTTGGTGTTTCACTGCAAGTGCATAACTTAAACACAGATACTTGCTGAGAAAAGCCCTGCAGAAGTAGCACAGTGGAAAAAGTTAAAGTTTGTAATTTCCATGATGCATTTCAAGTGGTATCTCCTTTTATTTTCTCTCTTATTTGTTAATCTTAGTCTTAGAGCAATATTTCTTTCTTCTCCCCAGAGTTTGTCACTCATCTTGGTTTCCTATAATCCACAAGTTTCATTACCTCCTTCCCCATGATCATTAATGAAACAAGATGGGACCTGCTGCTGGTCCCTTTGGCAACCCAGCGTGTGCTG
This sequence comes from Acanthornis magna, assembly GCA_036785705.1. Classification (NCBI taxonomy): domain Eukaryota; kingdom Metazoa; phylum Chordata; class Aves; order Passeriformes; family Acanthizidae; genus Acanthornis; species Acanthornis magna. Next base: position 10,959,848 of record JAWUZG010000029.1, read on the forward strand.
CGTGATAAGAGCTTTGAACAAAAGCACTGCCATTTGAGGGCTGACCTTTGGAAACCCAAGTCAGTTCTTAACATGGTACTTCTAATTGTCCTTAAAAAAAAAGTAGCAACTTTAGTAAGGGGAACTTCTTAGGCCCTTGGGGCCTTGGGCTTCCAGCTGTTGCTGAAATTTTACTGCTTTAGTCTTTTGTATCTCCAGGCTTGAGGTAACATTGGTTCAGTTTAGTACTATCACCCATGAAGCCCACTGTAAATGCTAGAATCCCCAAGCATCAAAAATACTGGAAGTGTAAAATAAAAACTGGAAAATAAATCTAGATGGTTTTAATTGTGTGAAATTGCACAGATCCAAATGAAAGTATATTTATTTAAATTTATGTATGTTGTTGGTGCTAAATTCTGTTTGAACATGATTGTGAAAGCAATTAGGCTGACAGGAGACTGGTGGCTTTGGTTTAGAGCACTGGATGCTCAAATTTTATTCTGTTGACCTTCTGGATCATTTCATTGTGTGTTGGGGGGATTTCAGCCTTCTTCAGAAAAGAAGGAAAAAAACCATATCAAAACAAACCTCCTAAAATCTGTGTGTTATTTTATTATTACTCATATATCATTTGGAGACGGTACCTATTTATTTTAGATTGCTTAAATTAATTAGAAAAGGATTTAAGTTAGATAATTTTCAATCTAAACTAAGAGTGCATACATAGGGAACTGCTGGGTGAAATAACCACTTTTAAGTTAAGTCATTCAAGTGTGTGTGTATACAAATTTGTGTGATTATCCACTGTTTTCTTTCTCCCTAGATACTCAAAACATCTTTTTATGAGTCTCTACCTGCTTTTCGAATTCTGTCAGGCTCATTATTGCAAAGATTATTATCCTATCCAAGACTGATTAATTTCTTGAACTAATACTTGAAAATAGGAAACTCATTCTCTTGGCTTAAGGCAGAACTTATCTGCAATATAAGAGTATGGCTATTTTCCCCTTGCCCAAGCTGATAGTCTCATATATATATGTATATATATATAAAGAGAAAGATATAGAGATAAATATAGATAGATATATTCATATATAGATATATATATATAAAAAAGTGTATCCTTGTTAATGAATGTATGCATTCAATTTTCTGTTGTTTTGCAATTTGTATTGTCATTTTTTACCAGAAAAAGGGACAGGATAAATGCAAGTAGATTGGAGTAACTGTGTCTCAGATCATATGCCCAGTTTTCTCTGTAATTTTTTTCTGATGCAAAAGGAGTCCATGATTTTGTAATTTGAACTGTCATCATCCATGATATGCATAGAAAAGTTGATGTGAAATTGCCCTTATTGCCTTAATTTTTTATATTTTCTGAACTTGCAAGTGCTTGAATTTGCAAGCTAAGTGTTTTTATCCTAACTGTTTTGCATGTAATAAATTGTTTCCTCCAGCTATAAGCAAGGCTTTCACAAACTGATAGAATCAACAATATAGTGTGTGTAGTTGCCAACTACACTGAATTTTTAAGCATCTTCTTTTTGCTTTACAGGCTTGTCTGAGGATGCAGCAGAGGAAACAGAAAGCCACGAACTCTGAAGACAACCCTCAGGAGGAATTTCTATCTGATGCCAGATGCATTTATAATGCAGCAGTACCAATCCATTTTACTTCATACTGATTGCAGCTTCCAGAAGAGGACTGTACGAATTTATATGAAAACAAAAAAGGTTCTACTCTAATAATTTGGTTGGGACTCCCTGCCAGCTACTAGCATCCTTTCTGTGAGCAAAGTTTAAGCACTTACCCAACTGTGGTAGGGGTGTTGTGTTTTGTGATATATCATCCCTTTCTAAGGATTCAGTTGATTGATCAAAGACTGTTTGCACATAGTTAAAAGCAACCTTTGTTTCAGGATATGTTTTGTCTTTTTAAAAAAGATATTCTGAACTGCACCTCCCTTTGAGATTATATTAACATTTGTTATAACACAGTTTTGACAAAAGATAACCATCTCGTTTCCTCCTATACTAACATTCATGATTCCAGACAGCTGAATTCACCACCAGGAGAAAAACTGGTAATCCATCAACTCTTCCCCCCCTCTTTCATTACTTATACAGGCTCCTGCTCTCTAGAGATATAGAGTAAAATATGGTTACTGGACATAAAGGGCAAACCTTTTTGCCATTAACTATGTCACTATGAATGGGAATAAAGTTTACACTGTAAGTACCTTGAGCACAGCAACACATATATCTTTTTATGGTTACCGGTGATTTCTGTTTTTCTTGTCAATCAGTCAGTCCTAGTTATGGGTAAGGTTTTCAAAAGTAACTAACAATTTTTGAGTGCCTTAATTTTTATTAATCCTGTTGGAGGGTGCTTTGAGTGTTGGGTATTTAGAAAGTGCTGAGTATTCACCTCCTGAAAGTCAGGCCCATGCAAGGTGCCTGAAATGCAACACGCAACAACTGAGGCAAGCTTTGAGAGGACCTTGGTCTAGAGTGTGGAAGAGTCAAGCTTGTGTCTGGATTTCTGAGTGTGAGTTGAGATATTACTAAAATATTCTTGGAACTGAAAATGACTGACACCTGGATCAAGTGCACAAACAGGCATTTGAACAAGGCCTCTCCTGGCTGTTGCTAGTTCACACCAAAATAAAAGTTGCAGTCTCTTGGATGGCAGTCAATGCCCTGATAGCCCCAGTTTAGTTTGTGGTAGATACAACTGCATGAGCCATCTCCACATCCCACACTCCTGTTGGTTTCCTCAACAGGGGTTCACCAGCTCCTCCTCCAGCTGTAGTAAAAGTCCCTCCAACTCACTTTTGTGCTGTTTCAGAAGAGGTTTTAACAGTTGCAGTGGTCAATGCTAGCTTGGTTTATGGATAATAAGGAGACTTTATTTTTCAGGTTGTCTTAAGCCATCAACTTTCATCATTTCCATATCAACTTCTTTACATCCACCCCTAAAACAAAACCAGCTTTGCACCACTTGTGCATCTGCTGCTTAACCCTCAGGTCCTACTCTGGCTCAGTACATGATACAACTGTTCCATGAAGCCTTTTTCAACATGTTAGCTATTAAATAGAGCTCAGTAGGCAAGGAACCGGGTAAGGCCTCTGATACCTCTAGGACTGAAGTGAGTTGTGATTCCCAACAAAAATTACTTTGTCCCCCAGGAGACCTCAGATATATCTACCAATTGCGGGGCCAGAAATCTTGCTTCTTTCCCAGGGAGGAAAAATCCTACCCCCTGCTTGTTATGGAGTGATTCTGCTCTTGGAGTTTTCTTCACTCTGATCCCTCCCCCGTGGTTTTTGTTAGGAGGGTGGTATCCAACCCATTGTCAAGGTACCCTGCTGCGCTGTGAAAATTACACAATAAAATAATCTCCTGTAGTCTCTGTACACACCTCAGTGACCAAAGAAAATGCATGGAGAACTAATCAATTACTGTAGCTATTAGGCTTAAACATTAACTATAGATCTCAAATCTTCTTTTGTCCTCTTGTCAGTGGCTACTTGGGAATCTAGAAAAATCAGGCACAGTTACTGCAGAAAGCCTGTATCATAAGGGTGTAGAATCCTGGACCAAAGAATCCTAAACTATAGGCATATAATATAGCTGGAAAGTACACTGCTATAAGACATCTGTGAAATATATTACTCTGTCATGATTCCCATTATTGAATGTGATCCCAGTGCTCAGAACTGCCTGGCTTTGTTGGGACTTTAGGGTAAATGACAAGTAGGCACTCAGGTCAATTATATCATCCACTCTTATTTAAGTTATTTTCTGTCATGTTAAGATGTAATGCTCAGAAGCAGTCTTATTTGCCTTTTCTGCTCCCTTCTTTGTAAAATAAGGTCTCATGAGAATAGTTTTACAAAATGGAGAAAATATAATAAAGGGGGAACGAAGAAAAAGGTAGAACTGTCTATAGCAGTAATGTATGACCTCTTTGTATGTTGTGCTAAATTGCAGTATTTGATAGCGTAATCAAGATTTAAATGTTGCATTGAGTAAAAATTACTTAGTTTTCCCCAATGCCAAATAGTCCATCTAATTCAGAGGAAGGAAGTAATTGAAATGTAGTCATTTATTCAGCAGGCTAAGAGGAAATATTGTAAAGTAATTCTTAGCAGTTCTCAAACGTAGTTTGAATTTTTAAGAAAGTTCTTTTTGGCTGGAAAAAAAATCAGGCCAATTACAGGAAGTTTGGAAGCTAGAGAGGTGTAAGGAATGTAAGGAAACATTGCTAGTTTGAGGGGACCATATGTTTGGTCCTGAGGTCCATCTCACCAGTGATGTTTCTGAGGCTGAGAGAGGCATTGCTGGCCAGTCAAACTGTTCTGAACAGGATTTTAGAGTAACGCCTGGTCAGCTCTTCTGGTCAGCTGAAATATGCAGCCTATCTGCACGTTTAGCTATTTGAGTAGGATTTTATATGGTTAAGTGGCTCACAGACAAAATTAATTTTAAAAGACTATTTTATTGAAAATAAATCTAAAAGGAATTTTGTGACATTTGGAAAATAATGCTGTGAGTCATGGTATCTTTATTATCTAGAAATTTGAAATGCATTTTCTAAAATAAGTCCTAACATAAAGTATTTATTTTTCTGTTAAACAGGTAAAGACTTGTAAAGTTTATTTTCTTGGTAGACTTTATTTTCAGAATGTTATTGTCCGTTGGCTTTTCTTTAATTTTGTTTTTCTGCCATTGCATTTTAGAAAAACAGATTAAAACAATTACTACTCTGATGACCAAAATCTGGAGGTCTGGACACTGCTCATCTTTTGGGCTTTGTACACAATGCTGAGTTCAAACTAAGATTGTGGTTTCCAGCCCCAGAGTCATTCTTCTGTCCAACTATTATTCAACTGTGACACAGAAAAACATTTCTTTACTTTCAAGGGGTTGGGCTTTGCTTTATAATGTCTTGTTATTTTCTCTTCTTCAGCATTTACTGTACAGAGAGAATTAGAGATAAGTTTAAATGTTCTTGTATTGCTTATAAAGAGTAATTTACTGCCATAAACTGAAATTTGCTGAGCAGAGATTATATTTCCATGTGAAGTTCTTCCAGCATTGGAAAAAAATAAAAAAAATTACAGGGTATGCATCATATTGAATAAGTATCTTTCCTTCTTATCAGAATCTCTTGTTTATAAATAATCTATTCTAAAAAAATGCGGTGCAAAAGTACTGTAAAATATATTACATACTCCTGAAACCAAACTTCTGTATCACTTCTTCGTTTGAAATTAACCTGGAGTTTCCCAGAGCTTTGTTTGCTGTCACCCCTTCACATCTCGCTGATTTCCTCATTTACTCTTTTATAGCATAAAGTTGCTCCAGTATTTCTGTGTTATCTTCATGTGCTGTTTGCAGGTGACTTAGCTCCTTTGCAGCTCAGAGAGAAAATCTGTGCTTTATTATGCTGCTTCATGAGCCTAGGCCCTGTTGAGGGGACACCCCCACGGGGCCAGGCTTATAATTGAAAGAATTGAGCTGAGTTGGAAGTGGTTGTGAATGCATTGTTTCAATGAAAATGTATCCTAATATTCTAGTAGACCAAGTTCAACACAAGTTTGTTATTTATATAAACACAGAAAAAATGTGCTTCTTTTAGAGTCTTGAACTTCCTCTCTATTTTTTGTCCCCTGTCTTATAAATTCTTATAATAGTCAGTAGCATCAGGAATGATTATTTCTGCCCTCCTTTGCAAGAAAGCTGGTTGTTTGCTGCATAGAAGCTGCTAACTTGGGGGAATGTGCTTTTTCCAGGAGACCAGCAGATCACAGCAAAAATACTTAGCACCTCTGTTTGCATTAAATGTATGGTAAGTGATCTAGTTAATTATGGGATGGAAGTATAACCCAGATAATAGAATTGGCCTGGTCTCTGACAATGTGCCCTGACTGTTCTGGCTTTACATCTGCCATATCAAGGAGTACGAAGAAATACAACATGAACATAGATTTAAATAAGCATAGTTGTTATTTTAAAATACTGTGGAATTTTTCAAGAGTTTTATGTTGTTGAAATCAGGAACGGGAGTAAAATACCGATTTATTTTCATATGCACTCGTAGGTTGATGTACCGCATAGCATGTACCGCCATGTGCTTGGATTTACTGTGTCTGTATGAGGCATTCATGCTTGCAGATGAACCTGCTGTATTGAAGATTTCAGTATTCAGTCTTGTGCTTTAAATGAAAGGACTGAGCAAAATCCTACTTATATATCAGGTAAAAAATTGGGAAAGTAAGCAGAAGCCCTGGAAGAGATCCCCACCCTCAGGCTGCACCATGTAAATTGATGTTAACTCTAATGGGAGCATTTTCCATTCAATATAGCATCAGCATTGTTCGCTAGCACCACTTTAACACTACACTGTCATCATCAAAAATATTCCTTTGGGAAATTATTTTTTGCAAAACCAGTTAATGTTATAGAGCAAAATGATAACAGTGTTTGATAAGATATTTTAATTTGTCTTTATAAGCAGAATAGAGACTTGGAGTGCTTCCTAAGTGGGAATGATCAATGCCAATCATAGCTTGCCCTCCACCACAGCTCCAGTAGACTGTCAGTATATTCAGCTGCCGAAACAAGATAAAAGCTGTTCCAATTGTGTAAATTGCTGCCTGGCCCAAAATCTTGAAGGGAGGTCAGTCATCCTGAATCGTTACTGTAACCTGATTAGAGGCTCAAATCTACTTTTGATAGATTTAAGTGAGTATTTTGCCATTGATTTTGACAGAGAGCATCCAAACTCTTCTACTGGGGGCTGCACGTCAAAATAAGATGACATATAAGCACAACTGAACTCCTAGCTAGATGATATAATAAATTATGAGGGTGTATCCAAAAGGTACTATTCTCAAAATATAATAAGCATGAGGCTCAGCTAGTGGGTATTCATTAAATGGCTTCCACAGTGCAGCCTAGAAGCGATTGCTCCTCTGCAGAGAATGATGCTGCATGTGAAATAGGCCCTTGCAAAATAAAACCCCAGGGCATTTTATTCATGTTACTTCAGCCACTTATAGATGAAGTTGCTCTTAGGATGATGATAGCAGCTTTTCAACAATCATAGCAACACTATTTAATAGTTTAGGAAATCAAGCAAGGAGCAGTGTGTTCTCCGTCTGCTCCTCGACCAAGAGAATGTGGAAAGAAAGTCTTTTCAGGACACATTCTATTAAGAAGAAAGAACTTACTTAATTTCACATTTGATCAGCACAAAGCTTGGCCCTCTGTCTTTTAAAAAGATGGTTTCTCAAAATTGATGTTGTTATTGTGATTACTATTTCCTGAAGTTCACATACTATTCAAAAATTGGAAGCTCCAGTGTCCTCTGATTATATGGAGAAATTTTATCATTGTTAATGAATATAGCACAGGTGCTATTCTTAGACAAGCTTAGGAAACAGCAAGGGTTTTGATCCAAGGATGACTTAGACCAGTCCGCCTTACTTTGCTAAATCTGATGAGACCATAGTGCAAAGTTTACAGTCTGTTTGGGAAAGAAAAGAGATATTATTCTATTTTTAATACTTTATTCGCTTTAAAGGATAGGTCAGTCCCACAGCATCTTGGAAGTGTTAGAGAATATATGAAGAATTGGTCTATAACAGATGATGTTCCAATACATTATGAAGCAAGCAGTCAGTAATTAATAGTTACTTCAAATGCTCACAATATTTTATAATCATGGTTGGATTCAATTACAAGAGACATAAAGGGGATTACTGTACTTTTTTTTTTCCCTGATGGCATAATGAAGTCAAGATTCATAAATACTGGAGAACAGTCACAGTACTGCATATATAACAGAAATTGCTTTTTCCAGCTGCCTGGATGTGCAGTGTCTTCCATTTCAGCAGTGACTGGTCCTATGAACTTTTAAGAATACAGCTTGGTTAATATGGTGTGATTGCTTCTGATCTAGTAGAAACAAAGAGAATTTCTCTTTGCAGTGTATTTGAATGCCCTGTTCAGCCTTAACTGGATATTTCATGGTGGTTCAACGTGATTCTTTTGTCATGACACTGGACTGCCTATTTCAGGGTGCAAGTCCCAAAAGCAGTCAGGAGGAGTGTAACTTGTCGGGGAGCATTTCCCCCATTGTTCTGGGCAACAGTATTTCAAATGTAGTATTTCAATTGTCCCTTCTGGTTGCTAGTTAGAAGGCCTGGAAGGAAGAAGAGGAGACCCAAAGAGCTGGATTCGCAGCAGAATTGTGTCCAAATGCTCCCATGCCAGCTACCACAGAGAATTTTTTTTCTATTTTTGTCTTTTATGAAAAAAGTTGTTCCATGTTTAACATTTATTAGCTCATCTCATGGGGAGAGGAGTCTTACCTTTGCATTTTTGCAGGTAACAGTCAATTCTTGCAATCCCATCATTCATTCTTTTTTGTTTCGCCTTTTTTTCTACCAAATTCCACTAACTAAATTGATGATTTTGCCCAGCAGCCACTTTGTAGGTGTGTTTTAAAAATCCTGAAAGAAGGAAAATTTTCAGCAAATTGAGTGTTTTTGTTAAACTTTTGAAATACAATGTATCTATTATCCTCTGGGATGAATAACATTGCTTTCACCATCAGGAAAATAATGAATGGAAAACCAAATGTGCACTAAAGAAGCTGATCCTTTTTTTAAAGGGCTACTGCCCAAGTATGTCATCCAACAGAGGAAAGTTGGTAGCTGCATTGTTTTTTTGTACGACAGCTACCCAGACGGTGATGTGATACCTTTTATTGGGCTAACCAAAGTTAAACTTAGAACTGAGCAAATAAATCCCAATGACTAACAGAGTTTCATGCATTTAACCTTTCTTGCTTCTCAGCAAGATCAACTTTTTCAAGCCTAGCCACTGGTTTTTGGCTTCCAGTTTACAGAATGCTGAGAGATGCTAAGCCTGGTGAGCTCCCAACCTTCAGCTTGACAACTTGATCGCACAAAAATACAGTCTGGTCCTACTTGTTCAGGATCATTGCACTGGCCAGAGAAACAGCAACAAATGCTCTTCCACTTCATTGTCATTTAGAGATATCCAGTACACAAATCTGAACTCTGAAGTGCTCAGCTGAATTAGGTTTCTTAGATCTCAAGCCCAGTGGGCATATCCATACCTTGGGGGCTGACTTAGGAAGTGAGTTCAGGCATTTATGCGTATATTTGTTTGCTTGGATTGCTATAGTAGAGTTGGGGGAGGCTGTGTGATAACATTTATGGAAATCCACATGCACTGTGACTTTTTGTATAGGGGTTCCTTACCAAATAATTTCCAGGTTGACTTTTGATTTGAAATTCACTTGTTTCTTTCCTCAGTATTGCAGTAATGCAGTAGTGAGGTGATTGTCCTCACTACTGCAAATTTTTATTCACCAAGTTTAAAGACAAATTATTCCTTCTCCATAACACTTTTACTCCTGGCTACCCATCCTTCAAAACTGGTTGTGCACAACTGCAAGCAGAGAGAGGATCACAGCAGAGGTAAGTGGGTGAAACCTCCCAAAAATAGCAAAGTTGTATAACTCTCCCTGATTCACCATTCCATGGGTGTGGCAGAGCAGCTCCCAAAATGGTAAACTTACTCACCAATGTGGCCAGGGGACATTTTTGTTCAGAAAAAAACCCCAGCCATAAGGTATAAGCAAAAGGAGCACCCTTCTCCTTCTTAATTTTTTGTGCCTACTTCATCGTTGCTCGAGGCTAGACTGTTAGTCATGTGGCTTCTGTGGTGAACAGATTGTGGGTTTTATTCTCAGCTAGGACAAACCGAATCTAGGTTCAGTCAAGGCTCAGACAGTGTCCCTGTGCAGCCCCAGCACTGTGCAGTAGCCCTTTTTCCCCTTCCCCACATACGCACAGGATCCTCTGTGCTCCTGAACAGAACAGAAACGGAAAGGCTCAGTTTTACTTCTCAAGGATAAATCTCCTGCTCCAGCACACAACTCCAGCAGAGGCTGTGCCAGCATCCCTTCCGACTCATGATGGGTTCCTCCAGTTCTGTGCCTTCACCTGGTTCATGTCAGAGATATATTCGGGCTCCCCGTTATGTATTTTCCACCTGCTGTAAACTACAGCACTAAGTGGTGCTTAGAAAATACTCATAAGCTGGTATTAGAATTTTTTGCCTCTCTTTACAGTTTTCCACATCTTCACTGTGTGCCCATGGGAGTACTGTAAGGTTATTGTACCACACTCTGCTAGGCTTGGCTCAGTCCCTGTCCTTTCCTTTGCTAAGGCCTGTGTTATCAAAACTAACCAATAATTTGGACTGCACTAATTTTTTAATTAAACTTGAGGCCTGTGTGGGAATCCAGAAAGTGAGATTCCAGATTTGGAGAAATTGGTTGTGGGAGAATAGAGCTATTGTTTGGCTGCTCCCAGCTCATACCTTTGCAATCTGGCTGGATCCTGCTAGCTGTAAAAAACCACTTAGTTTGCATTACCCCCTTTCTGGGACAAAACAAAGTATAGTTTTCAGAGCCATCTTTTCTTCCTGATTCTCCTAGTTTGCCTCACGTAAATTCAAACTGTCTTGCATTAATCCTTTTCTGCACTTGGGCCAGCAGCTGAAAGCCTGCGAAAGCATGTGCATTTTATCCTCTGTGTGCTCTGCAGAAACAGCTTTACAAACCACAGAGACTATTTTAAATTAAATGGCCATTTTTTGAAATCCTATCATTACAAAGCTGAGGCTTGATTGTTGTCCTCAGTGTGCTTCATAGCAGCAAAATTCTTGCCTTTTGGGAAATGTGCTGTCTATTCATTCAGTTGAAGTAGATCCAAAACCAGGGGGTGAAACTGTTGTGAGTGTTGGCTGGTGCTCACAATATTACTTTCTCTACTAGATGGCCTGTATTGTCATTTTGTGAAATGCTCAGATGTCAAGTCATCATCATTTGGGTCATGAGGTAGATTTTAAAAAAAAAAATACAGATGCACAGAAATGGTCTTTTAAGAAGTCCAGTTGTTTTCATTACTGAAAGCAGCTCTACTGTGGGACAGAGAAATCCTCAATTCTGTAATTTATTATTTGGTATTTTTCTTTCTTTACAGGAGCATTTATGAAGGTGAACACCTACTTCAAAATGAATCAGTCTAAGAAAGTAATTGTGAAAGTTATGAAATGTCATCCTGGGTGATCTCTAGGGAAAAGTTGGGGTCTCCATCTTGCAGGTGTCCCATGCAAGCCATCCAAGCAATGCCAGTGGGCAGCCAAGTCATGCAGCTTGCATGGTGTAGTCTGTAAGCACAGAGCAATCTCACATCTTTTTCCCCAAGGTTTCCAGTTGGACTTTTGGGTTTCTTTCTGTCTAGTTTCCATGAAACCACTGTGTCCCAGGGAAGCCTGGGAGACCCTAGGCACTAACAGCCGCTGAGCTGTTTGTGGATTACTTTAGGTCTGTTGCCATTTGGAGTGTGAGGGATAACTAAATGGGGTGGAGTGTCCTCAGGAGCTCCTGGACCATGATCATGCATCCCCAGGCCAGAGGTGTGGCTGGGTGCACAGCACTCACTGCTGACACTTTTTAGAGGGCTATGGACCCACATTTTTACTCTTGGGGGCTTCAGGGGTGCAGCTCCCATGGAAGAAGAGACCCATTCCTTGGGTAATCCAACACAAAGTGAAATGTGAACATAGGGGCATCCTGATGCTGCAGTCACTGCACTTTTGAATGGAGTTATCCTGGCTTCTTCTAGGCACCTGCTGCAACAAGCGCCTGCAGGAGAGCACCTTCTGCCCATGATGGGATTGTTCACATTGACCTCATTGGGACTACTCAAATGTGTGAGTGTTTCCAAGGAAAAGGTCTAAATTATGTGGTCTATTACCATGGCGAGCAGTTTCCAAAATACTTTCAGCACCATAATTTTCTATGTTTAGAAATAGCTGGTTTATTTATTATCTGACTTCCATACTGATACAAGCTACTCTACAGCCATACAGACTGGCTTGAATTTAATCCAAACGTAAGAATAATAAAGATAATTTGATCAATATTAAAATAATATTTAACAATATTAAAACCAATTAGAATTTTAAGTAACTTGGTAAAGAGGCAGCTCTGTGTTGTTTTTCAAGTTAGCTTAATTAAAACCCCAAATCCCCTAAGCCACAAATTCTGTTCTGTCTGAAAATAGTTTATCACCAAACAGCCTCTCACAAGATGTTTTGTATGTTGGAAGATCTCCCAGCTGTCACCTTGAGACTTCAGAGTCTAGGTTTAAAGATACATAAAATAAATAGTGTACACCACATGTAAATACATATTTAAAATTCTGTGAAGCCTTAAAACTGTTGATTAATTGTTCTCTTTGGTTATAAGTAATTCAGCTGCCTCTCCTGGGTTTAACCTGCTAATATATACAAGACATGTGACTGATACTTTCCCAAAGTAAATACTATTCCCTGTCTCTGTTCACCTCATGCTTCTAAATGATGTATTTGGAGGTATGCTACTGTCAGACAACTCAGGGATTTGGCAGAAACTCCCTGCAGATTTGTGTAATGACACCAAAAGCCCACCTCTGGCACATTTAAAGTTGCTCTCATCTCCTGAAAGAGCCTTAGATGGCTGAGAGGCAGGTAGATGAATTACACTGCCTTCTGGAAGTACATTTTTTTCTCTTGCCCAAGTGGCTCTGTGTTTTCTTTTAGGTGAAGGTCTGAGATTAATCTGACCTGGGTAAATCAGTAGCAAAATGAGATGGGTTTTTAATGAATTTCTGCTTTGTTGCTAGTATACTTACTTAATTTTGCCCTGTTTGTTTGGGTTTTTTTGATGGGCGTGTGTGTGTGTACACATCTACTTGGTTTAAATGTATGCAGATTATCCAGGGTTTAATTAAGCCAGTAAGAGTGGTGGGCAGTTCAGTATGATTATTATGTCTTGCAGAATTGCTTCTTTAATAATGGCTATATTACTCATTATGAAAATGCATAACTTGCAGAAATTTCAATGGATCAGTGCAGGATTACCCCAGTTTGCTCAGGTGCATTATTTGGACATATCCTGATGGATGGAGCTTTACAAGGCTGCTTATGATTGTCGGATCATTGCTTTCTATATGTGTGGTACTGTCAGTCAGCAGGACAGATCAGGTATTATTGTTTAATTGAGTGTGCTCCACTTAAATTAGAAGCCAAGAAGAAAGAGAGGATTACCTGTACCGGCTGTAATGTTGTATAGCCAATATACTGAAGATAAAAAGTAACTAGTAAATTGATTAAGCTTTGTCTTTGGAAAATAACAATAAATAGAGGTTCTTTGTAAAACTGTCTTTTGTTTCTGGATAAAATAATGTGTGTTGTACTAATTGCAGGGACGGCAAAAGCGAATGCCCTTTACCACCAAAGCCAGAGGAACGAAAAGAAAGCCACATTCTGAGAACAAACCGAGAGACCACTTGGCTCGTGTGGGAGCAAGCCACGGTGACACACAGATTCGTTCGCTCGCTCCCAGCCGCCCGTGGCTCGGGTGAATCGCGGGAGCAAGGCACGGTAGCACACGGATTCATTGGCTCGCTCCCAGCCGCCCGTGGCTCGGGTGAATCGCGGGAGCAAGGCACGGTGGCACACGGATTCATTGGCTCGCTCCCAGCCGCCCGTGGCTCGGGTGAATCGCGGCAGCGGCTCCCGCTCGTCCCGCTCGTCCCGCCCGGGGCTCCGCGCTCCCAACGCCGCCACCTGCCGGCAGCCGCCCGGCGCTGCGCCCGCCCCGGCCCGCGGCGGCTTTCCTTGCGGGCGGCTTAAAATTAATGGTCCTGAGCCTCCTCTCACTCACTTGGGTGTGAATGAGGGCGCCCATGTGAAGGAAAGGAGGCTCCGACTCCTTGTATTGTGTTCCTCCAACCTCTCCTCTGAGTTTTTAAGCGTTTAGTTACTGTTAAAAAAAAACCCGGAGTCCTGGGAGAAATTCTGGTGTGAAAGGAGACTAGCAACAAGAGGAATGAACTCACGGAGTACACTGTTTGTAGGTGAAGTGACGATCTTTATAGGATGCGTGACATGGAGACTTGTCTTTTAGCAAAAATGCAAGCCTTTGTCTTTCTGTGCTGGGTAGGGGCAGCTGCTTCTCAACTGGATCCTGGCTGGAGGGAAAAATCTTCTGTCACAACAAGCATAGCTTGTCTTTTGCAGGGGCAGGGGCAGGGGCTGGGATGAAGAAGCTCTCTAGTACCGAGAGGGTCGGTCCTCATCTGCAATCAATCAATTAATCAATCTTCCATTTTATAGAATGTTTCTTGAGTACTCCTTGTTTGTTGCACTCATCAGGTAGTAGAACAGGCAGACAAAACGCAGGGTTTGGTTCGTCTCACAAATTGAAAACAAAGCAGTAGTTCATGTATGCCACTCTTCCTGTGATTTCATTAGCTCTTATCCTTTATCGGACACAGCAGATGTTCAAGGGTAAATGTAGCAAAACCCCACATAACTCACACAAAATAATTTTTATTATCTCTGGAAGGCAAGCTATTTACAGCAGCAAAGTAACAGAAAGGAGTACCAGCATATGCCACTTTACTGTGTTTTCTTGGCCTGTGGCCTCTGGAACAGCTTCTGCTGGGAATCCCATCATTAGATGGCCTCAGCATTTCTGCTATAATTTACTTCTTTTGGTGTTGTTTTAGCATATTTGATATGGACTATTACAACAGTCTATTGTCTCCATATTGGAGCCATATTTTCTGCTGCATACAAACATTTTTCAGTTTGAGGTACTGCTGGCGTTTGTATCCAGTTTAGTTTATGCTGTTTGTTTAGTTTGCTTTTCTATGAGTACAGATGATGAGGATAATTTTGAATACTTTTGCAATCAGAAGCTCCCTTTTGTAAGTTTTTTTCCCGAGTTCTTAGAAAATATAATTTAAACAATGGAAGTATGTAAGTATAACTGTGCCAGGATATTCTATGTTAATAAACTTTTAAAATGTTACTCATTATCTTTATCTTGCCACAAATAAATTAAATGCTTTGCATGTTCCAGGGGTTTATGGAAAACTGTCAAAATTATGAGTTGTTTGATAAAATTTATAAACATTTATTCAAGTAAGTTTCACTGTAAATTTTAGATACTTTCTTGTACTTTCCTTTTATTTAAAGACTTTGACCATATGTGATTTTTAATCCTGGTACAGTTTTAAAACCTCTTGGTGTGGTCTCCAGACCTTGCTTAGATCCATTTAAGTTTTCTGAATATTTTGCAGTAGGGGAACTTTGTCAGGAGCACCTCTTTGACATAAGCAGGTCAGTACTGAGATTTATTAACATCATCTCCTAGAGGAGAAATGGCCATGCAAGAAATACTGTTTGCCCACACTGGTAGATAAATTTAACTTTAAAACAGGATTAAGCACTGAAATTAATGAACATGCAAAAACATTTCAAAGGCTGCAGCCCACTCAGTACTGAGGAATGAACTGTAAACTCCCAACTGCTCTCCTGCAGGAAAATGCCATGTGTTCATCACAATCCTATGAGTTACTACTGAGCTTCTGAATTGCTGTGTGCTGATGCACCATGATGGTAAAACACTTTCCCGAATTACAGGTCTCTCTGCAAGAATTTTCAGGTGCTGAAAACTCATTTTTCTGAAGCTTATCAAACCCATGCCTCCAACTACAGAATATGTGTTCGACCTGACCTTTGTTTTGATGGTGCAATTTACTGGATCCAGAGTTCCTTATCTTTTGCAAGTTGTTAATAACAATAGAAATGTGTAAGCTTGATCTGATATGCAAACCACCTTCAGTACCTTGTAAATGCATAGTTGTATAGCAAGCCAGAACTGGAAACAGCAAGTTTGCCAATTTACACAGCCTTCAATACATACAGTCTATATCTGGGTCATATTTTCTTCTTTATGCTGAGAGTCTCATAAATACAAAGAAACTGTGTTAAAATTATGTATAACAACATAAAAGTAATAAAAGCAGGGATACTCACAGTGTTGATGTACATGTAGTATGTTTATTGCACACTTTCTTGCATGGTAGGGAAACCCTAGGATGACCTGTGCCCAAGACCTAGAGGAGTGACTTCCCCCCTCAAAAAAAAAAAGAATAAGAAAAAAAAAAAAAGAAAATATATATGAATTCTTATGACTCATTGCCTTCTGCCACTTCTGGAAGAATTCCCTAGCCCATGAAGGATGGGCCTCCTAGCAATTGTGACTTGCCAGTAAAACATAATCATGAAGAGAAATGTGAATGTGATCACTGTCTTCTTCACTGTTGCTATTGTTAACCATAAAGCTTTGTTTTTCTTTTCTGGTGGGTGCTGGGTTACCGGATAATGTATGACATTCTTTTATAGCTGACCACTGGGAAAGCATCCCTGGAGAAGAAGCTGAGTTACACACAAAGTGGTAATTGTGACCAGCTACCGCTCCATCAACTGGATGAGCCCAGGCCGACCACTAAACAGAACTAATGAACGTGTCCTTTCAATAACAACTGATACCATATAGTGCTTATACAAAAGAGGTAAGTGGTTTGATGACATGACTTTTGTTTTGACTGCTGGCATACAACAAAGTCTCTGTACATATCTGGTAGCAGGATACCATTTTCAGTGTGACCCTCTGAATTTGCTAAAACGACCACAGCTTTGAATGTTGCTTGGGAAAATAAGTACCTCTTCAAACAGAGATGCAAAAGGGAAAAAAAAAAAACCAACCCACCTTGAAACTTAACACAGCATTACAACCAAAATGGATGCTGATCCCTGATAAGGCAGGCTTGGGAGAGAGGGTAAGGGAGAGATAAAAAGCCAAGACAAACCTGTAGCACTTAGTGGCTGAAATTAAGGTGGGGGAAGGATTAAGATGGCGTATTTCCCTCCCAGGCTGGGTTTTACTTCATGAGAGCTTTCAATGAGAGAGTGATCTTCCCCTGTGATATGTCACCATTATCAATATCAAGGAAGCAACAAAGGTTGGTGCTGAGGATGAGCGTCTCTCTCATCTCCCCTCTTCCTCGATGACAGAGGAGATAGGGAACCAGGGAGGCTCAGAGGCAGCACCAGCCCTCAGCAGGCTCTTCCACTGGACAGCAATAGGCAGTGAAATGTGGAGTAGGCATGGTACAGGGAAACCTAAAGTCCCTTTTCAGGAGATGCTTCAAGCAAGGAAGACAGGCAAATTTCTTGCCTCAGCACTGCTGCCACCACAGAAGATGCAGAGATGCAATGAGCTCACCCTGTGGACAATGTTTTTGTGCTGCACATGTTCAGAGGTAAGTTTCAGGCCTAATCAGTGTGTTGGAGATGCATTAGTGGTGATCACAATGGTTTCTTTCCATGGGAAAAGGAAAAATCTCATAAGAAATCTGTACGTATTGCTTTGTGACTGCCCTGCCTTAGAAGTATGATTTCATGAAGTATTTAAGTGAATGAATTATGGCAGGGATTGAGTGTGATGCTCAGCTGTCAACTCTTGTCTTCATTTTGTAAAGAACTTTCCTCTTTGCATTTTCCAGACTATTTTAGCAAGTTCCCTGCTGTTACTTGGATGCCTGGATTGTTAGTTGATGCCCTCATTGTGATTTGTATGTTTCTCACACTGGGTGATGTTAATATTTTATGAATTTTAGACCAGCACAAAGAGAAGATTCGACACATTCAATAATATAAGTACTCTCCTGTGGTAGTTGTCACTTAAGAAATTATTAGAGTAGATTTATTTTTCCTATGGCTGCTGCTTTAGAAAGGCTGTGGCTGCACTGTAATTAGAAAAGGGAAATGTAACCACTGATTACAGATAGAGAAGTAAGAAAAAGCCAGTTTACCAGAAGATTCAGTACATCTTTCCAATGGAAAAAACATTTGGATGTGTGAAAATCTGTTCTGGAGTAGTGCATAATAATATGCACCTCTACAGACTTAACTATGTTTAAAATGCATGGAAATGTGAAAAAGATATTTTCCAGAAAAAAATAATAGATCCAGGTTACATGCAGTATGTTTATATACTGAGTTTGTATTCTACACAGCACGGAGGAAGTTTTGGACCTCACTTGTATTTTTAGGGAATAGAAAACCCTTTTAATGGCATCTAAATTATTCTATGTGCCTATGCAGCTTCAACCTGTAGAGATTGAGGGTGGAATAAAAAAAGTAGGTTTCCTTTTCTCAGGGAGAGGGATTTTGCTAATGATGTCTACAAGGTGATCGGTATCAGTTTTCTGTAGTCCCTCCCATAGGTGCAATTTCAGCTGTTTAAGACTTTTGCCTTCTACCCTAAAGGTAAGTGATAAGTTGTGTTGGAAATGAGGTGTATGTATCTTGCATTTTAGAACAAAGGTATAGACCTTCAGAGGTCCTGGCATTTGGGTTTCACTCTCAAAATGAACTTGCAAATCTAGTTGTCTTGCATCTTACTGGGAAGTAAAATGTATATGAAGCAGTCCTGTATACAGCAGACTGCCATGCACCTGATTTGCCATTACTTGTAAGCATTTTGGAAATCACAGCTCACATGCATCCCCAAAGAAATAAAATAGGAACGTATAGAAATACGAAAGCATTTTTCAGCTTGTTGGCAGACCAGTTTATTTCAGAGAGTGCTTATTTCCCCAGATGAAATATCTCAGTTTGAAAGAAATCGATTTGTAAAACAGTCTCGGGAAGATCTGTCACAGAAAATCCTCCTGCCACACGCCACAAGTGTCATCCCGTCCGGACCCCGCGCGTACTTGTAAGCGCAAAAGCTGGGTGTCAGCGATGTTTATCGCTAACACTGCCCGTGTTTACACCTGGGATAACAAAGCGTGGACCTGAAAATGGCAAGTGTTAAGGAGGAGCTGCAAAGGCTACACCGGGGAGTGCAGGGCCGAGGGACCCGCTCGGCGGGCCGGGCTCGGGGAGGGGCAGCGCGGCCCCGGGAGGTGCCCCCGGCTGCTCCCTAGCCCCTCGGGCGAGCCTAGACCGTGCCGAGCCCCGGATCTAGGTGGGGAGGGCCGGAGGGAGCCCTTCTTGGGGCAGCGGCCCCGGGGAGTGGCCGGCTCCGGCTCCGGCTGTGGCTGCGGCGGGAGAGGGAGGCGAGGGGAGCTCGGCGGCCCCGGCCGGGCAGGCAGCCGGGGAGCGGGGCTCCGCCGCGGAGTTCCCGGCGGACAGCCTCCGGTCCCTCGCTCCCTCCCTTCCTTCCTTCCCTCCTTCCCTCTCCCCGCTCGCTGGCGGCCGGCAAAATCTGCCCGCAGCACGAAGGGCATCGACACAAGCCGGGGACGAGCCCGCCGGAGGCAGCCGGCGCCGCCGCGTTCTGCCCAGGTACCCCGGCCCTGTCCGAGGATCCACGTTTTCTCCCCTGCTACTCCTCTTTTACCTTTTCTTCCTCTTCTTCTTTCCTCCTCTTCTCCTCGATCCTCTCCCTTTCCCCCGCCCCTCCCGCCGAGCGGCCGCGGGCGCAGCCCCCCGACGCCGCTGCCGGGCCGGGCGGTGCTCGGCGGGGCCAGGGAGGGAGTGGCCGGGCATCTCCCGGCAGGGAAACGGGGTCTGGGGCTGGCAGCCTGTCTGTGCGTGTGTGCGCCGGGGGGGAGGGAGGCATGGGGGCCGGGGGGTGCCGGAGGAGGGACTATGGGGAGAGGAAGGTATAAGAAGGGATGCGGGCAGGGGAGGGGGGTGATGGAAAGAGGGGGTGCGGGGCCGAGGGGCAGGCGCTGACAGCTGCTTTCCCCGCACCCACAGTCCCCTCCCCCGGTGCCGCCGTGGGGTGGGACTCCCCGGCGGGCCGCGGTCTCCCGTCCTGCTCCCCACCCCCCCGCCGCTGCCCGGCGCCGGGGGTCGGTGCTGGGGCGGGCGTGCCGGGGGTGGGCGGGCTCCGCCACCCGACGGCGCGTCCCGGCCGCTGCCCCGCAGCCGGCGGGTGGGCAGCGGCACCCCCGGGACCATGCCGCGGCTCGGCGGGGGCTGGCCGGCGGCCCCGCGGCTCTCCCCGGCCTCCGCCGCCGTCCTGCTAGGCGTCCTGTGCCTGCCCGGGGCGCCGGCCTCCTCCCTGCTCACAGGTACGGCGGGGGCGCGGGGCCCACCTGCGCCGGGTGGCATTGCGCGGGAAGGGCGGCCCGAGGTGTAGCCGCGTGTTTGGGGCAGGTGAGCACAGGAACCGTGCCTCTCTCCCCCCGCAAAGAGGTCTTCATGTTCTTTTCCTCCCCCCTCCCCATTCTCCCTGCTTCCCCTCGAGGGTTTTATTTTCCTGAGATCTGGGGCATGGAGGAAACGCTGAATCAAATTCTAACGCAAGCGAGGAGCCATTAGACTTTGACGAGTGATTCCAACATGACAGAATACCGGCTAATCAGCTCTAGGGCTGTAAAGGGTTTTCTAATTTGATTCCGTTTGACAGTCAGCCTGCTAATTTTGACTCATTTGCCAAGTGGTTGCCGTGCATTTAAAGGATGCTTGGTTTAGGGTTTGTGCTGTGCTCTTGGTCCAAGTCCTCCGAGCGCAATGGACAGCTTTCTGCTGATTTCAGTGAGCTCTGGATCTATCGTTATAGACGTATCCTGTTTTGCATGGGGTACTCGTTATTCTCCACACGTCATCTGAGAGAAGAAAAAGCGTCCTTCTTTGCTATAACTGGGGCACAAAGAAAGTCTAGGTTTGTGCGGCAATAAAAGGCCACTCATTTCCCTGTTCTCTTTAGAATCTTACGGAAACGCTAAACATCCTTGCCTGCTTAAGCTGGGCAAATTAAGGCAGGTTTTAAAATCGAGGGCTAGGAATGGAGCAAGGGTTAAACATGAGTGTGATGAGGACAGTTTCCAAAACTGTCAGGGTGAAATGAAATACGCTAGTATTTTAAAATTTTTATTTCTGTTTCAGGATCGGTTGCAAAATGTGAAAATGAAGGGGAAATTCTGCAGATACCTTTTATCACCGACAACCCTTGTATAATGTGTATTTGCCTGGTAAGTTTGTATTTCAGCTAGTAAGAACATTCAGAGGTGTACTAAATGTAACTGCCCAGAGCAGGGTGGGGGGGGGAATGTTTCACATAATCAAATCTTGGGTGACTGTATTGCCTTTATGTAACACAAGGTTATCTCAGAGCTGAGCTAATGGAAAGTAACCCAATACATAATCTGGCAATCATTTCTTTGACTTTAAAACCCGGGCACAAAATTGTACATGACTTTATTTCACGGCATTGTGGAACTGCGTTTACCATGTGAATCTGGGGGGAGAACTGCTTTCACAGAGTTTGGGGTGCACCCAGAAGTCTTTGCAGCTAGGCAAAGAGAAGGAAAGGTGAGGGTGGGAAACACTGCTGCTGCTTTGAGCTCCCATGTGCTCCCTGTCACAATCCCAGTGGGTGAGGAGCTTCATGAGGGTGCAAGGTGAAGGCAGCATGTACATTGTACATGCTGAAATAACATGACAGGGAAAGCACAAGGAATGCTTTTGTTAGAGTGCTTAGCCTGCCGTGCTGGGAATTCAATGGTTAACAATGGTGCTAGCTGATACATATTTTGGGGAGAAACATTCCGCTTCCTTGTTGTTCTGCTTCAGAGCTAAGCGTTTTTGGGAGCAGTTCAGTTGGACAAGCCAAGGCTTAGTAGTTATTGTAAAACAGTCATTCTAAATAAAACTTTGTATGATATTTTTAAAAGAAAGCCATAAACCTTAATTTGCTGTTGAATGCAAAGAAAAGTATAGACTAGAAAGCTCTATGTTTTACATTTTGGAATTTACAGAGTATCTGAATGCACAGAATGTGTTCTACTTTAGGATTGAAATATTAACACACCCTCTCCCCCTCATATTATTGCTATTATTATTTCTAGAAGTCTATAAAAGATGTAAAGAATTGTTTCAGACTGCCTTTTAGAAGGCAATTTTGGCAACTGTAGGACCAAGATCATCTTGAGCCCCTCCAGGTTGATATCTGTCACTGCACTGAGTTCAGTGGATTTTAAGTGAGACTCATTGATAACTTTTTAGGTAATATTGATAAAAATACTACGTTATTGATTTCTTCTGAGTAGAGTTGGATGGGAAAAAGAGGAGCATGGGATGTGGCGAGCAAAGAAATCAAAGGGAAAACAAAAAAAGAGACTAAGCTGTGTTTTATCATGGATCACCTTCCCAAGTACGTCTGCCACCACTTTTGCTAATGGAAGCTGGTGTTAACCAGCGAGGAAGCAATTTATCTGCAAAGGAGCAGAAGTTCAGTCTTGGGCATCAGGGCAATAATGCATGAGGGTAAAACACTTGTATTTATAGATCTCTCTAGACCTTGGCTTTATTAAATCAATGAGCACCCTTTTAGTGCATGAGCATGAAAAACTGCAAAAAGCATTGGATGTAAGGACTCTAAATCCCTGTGGTTTGCAGGGCTTACTTTAGTGAAATGGCAACTGAGGGCATTTGGCTCCCTTCTGTGCCAGGAGAACACTCTGTTTTATTAAGTGCACAGATGCCTAGTGAGTTACTGCAGTTACCTGCCCTGGCGACACTCTGTTTTATTTCTGCCAAAGGATAAAGCAATCTCTGTTTCTTGAGTTGGAAGCTGGGAGACTTGGTAGAGGAGAAGGAAACCAGTCTGGAGATACTGGCTTTAACACTGTGCAACATCCAAAGCACTGACTTATTGGACAGCCCGTTGCTGAAATCTTTGTTTAGGCCTGCCCCAAGGGAAAAGGTCAATTTTAAAAGGTCTCCGGAGAGCAGAAACAAAAGAAACAATGAGGTGATTTGTGACCAGGAGGGAAGAGAAAACCAGATTGCCTTACATTCAAGTAGAAATATTGATGGTTTAATAACAATTCAGTGAGGAATTTTCTCTGGAAGAGTGATCATACTCTTCAAGGGCAAATCTGATGGACATTCATACTGTAAGAAGGGAGCAATTAAAAAGAGAGCTTGATCAGCTGTTATAGAAAGGAAGCTATTGCTCTTTTGGAGAGGACAGAAAATTCAACAGAGGGCACCTGTATTAAAAACACCAGTAAAGAGAGTCACTGAAATTGCGGATTGTATTATGGCATGTCTTCCTTAGTGGTGATGCATTTCAATGACTGCAGGCTGCCATAAATAACAACACAAGTTATGGAAATCTGAACAGCTCTGGGATGAAGAGGAATATCTAAATAACTTTTAGATGCCCCATCCCTGGCAGCGTTCAAGGCCAGGCTGGATGGGATCGTGAACAACCTGAGCTAGCGGGTGGCATCCCTGTCCATGGTGGGGGGTTTGGAACCAGGTGATCTTTAGGGTCCTTCTTAAACCAAACCATTCTATGATTCTATGCCCTCCCTTCTGGGATTTTTTCCATCTCACAAATGAGAGGACACAGAATTGAAATACAGGAACTGAATGATCAAGTGTTTGACAGAACTTTGCAGAATGTCCTGAGGAACACGCGGGTGCATTCTAGTGAGAGGGAAAGAGAGAGGCAGCATAAACAAAATGATCTCTGGCTTTGTAATAACAGGCTAAATTGTTTTGGAGGGTAAAGCAACAGGCAGTACTCTAGGAACAAATGTGGTAAAAATTGGAAGCTCATGGATTATGAGTATGCAATAATGAAACAAAGACTGCAAAGAGCAATTACAAAATCAATTCCTTTTACACCATTGGAAAGTCTTGGTAGGTAGACCAAAATCAAAATTCTCTTTTCTCATTGATTAGCAGAGACAGGGTGAACTGATCTTCGTGGTAGGAATGTGAGCCAAAACAATGCAGATAGAGCACAGACTGCTGCCTGGGGACACTGCTTTGGTGGAAGCTTCTAGCTCTTGTTGTAGAGTTTTATTGGTAGCACAAACCCCTGAGTCTTGAATACAAGAAGGGTGCTGGTGGGGATCTCCTGAAGATAGCCATGTTTAGTTATCAAACCAGATTTGTTAATTCTTGAGCACATGCTCTAACATGTGAAAGGAGAAGTTGTGGGGATGTGGGAGTTCACGTAGAGGGCTGTGTGCTGGAGGTTTCATGTATGGTGTGTAGTAAGCCATTCACTTCTGAAGTGTAGATAATGCTTTCTAATAAAAGGGCACCACACCCACAATGAGATAGCTCTGCTTTGGATGTCCCTACCTGTCAAAATGAAGTGTGTTGGAGTGTGTGGAACAGCTGTGATGCTTGCCTTTAATATGAGGAGATAGGTAAGACCAGGGGTGTGTGGGTGTGTGTGTGCACATATACACTGTGGTGCTCTGTGTGCAAGAATTACCAGCTGAATAAGCCACTGTGGGTAAAATCTCAAGTGCCCCAGTTTGTAATTTATATGTCTTTACTTAATGGTCTTAATAATGCCATAAAAATGGTCATTTTTAATATCTCTAAGACAATAGTTTCAATGTGAGCTTTTACAATTACCACACTTTAGCAATGGTATAAATGGTATGGGTGAATTTGATCCTCAAAGAACCTGCCATTAATTACAGCTGACTGCAAGAAATGGCCATTTTATTTTTGTCCTTTTAGAGAAAAACATCAAAGTCAAAGAACAGAATGTGGTTTATCCACAAGGAATTTCTTGTAGGACTGTGATGAAAGCTCAGGTCTCCTAACTCGTGGTCTAATGGTTTGACTACAAAGATGTCCCTTTTCACTTCATGCACTTCCACTTTACAAGTGGATATGGGTGATACAGTCACAATCTGAACATACTAATTTTCTTTGGTGTGTCTCTGACAACAGGCAGGCTGCACAGATGCCAGGTTTTTGTGTGTCAGCTCTCCTGAGCTTCTTCTGAGGCATGGATGAGCAAAAGACAAATTAAAGCTGTCTTCATGATCCAGAGGTTGGGGGAAGTATGCTTTATGACCTGCTGTTGCTATCTGCAAAGTACTGTTAGAGCCAGTGTGCTTTGGTGTTCTGCCCACTTCCACTCCGAATATCTTGTGGCTCTGCATCTCCAAGGAGATGCACTGCCTCTGGAAAGCTAACATCCTACCTTGCTTTCCACAGGATTTGAGATATTGGAAAAGGGCAAAGAAGGCTGAAGGCAACTGAAAGTATCTGCTTTCAAATGCATTCACCTTATATGCTGTTAAACACAGACGCTGGAGAAAGTACTTAGAGCTGATGGGTAAAACAGATACACCCAGATACACAGAAGATGCAGTAGAAAATTGTTCTTCTGATTACGCCACAGCCGAGCATCCCATTGCAACTCTGTTTATTGCTACAGACTTTTCTGATGAAAGGATGGGAAATGCTCCCAGCTGCAGCAAGTTTTGTATCTTGATGATGAAGGTAAACACTGAGAGGAAATGCTGGATGTGATGGGCAGTCAACCAACCCTATGAAGAAAAGATGTTGTTAAAAAAAGGGAAACTATTATTTCAGATGATGGTATGGCCCCTGACAGTACCGAAAACAAGTTAGAGGACCTATCATCGTGACATGTTATGCTTAATGGTCAGTAGTAAAAATGTCTTAAGTGCTGCTGGCTTCTGAAAATCAAAGTAGTGAAACTGTGGGTTATGAAGTTGACTGAAAAAAATTTGTGCTTTAAAGAACTTGTCTGAATTGGCAGTGATGATTGCAGGTAAAAATACATAATCTTGATGATATTCATAATGGAGTTATATTGATTCACTTCGAGGAATTGATTCCAGTTATTAAAAGCTTTAAGACTGCAAGCAATTATAGCTACACTACCTAATGCAAAAATTATCTTCTAAAATTATCCCCCCACATCTGTGGAAAAATTATTTTTTTTTAATCCATAGGAGCACTTTGCGCATCTTGTGCAGTTTGAGGAGCCCAAAGATGTTGTGTATGACAGCTTCAGATCTTTCTCTTTCAGATGTGAAAGTTTTGGGCTGAAGGTAGTGGAGGTATAAGTAAATTTCTGTTAGTAGAACCAAACAAGACTTCATAAATATGGAAGCTTACCACATTTTGGTAAGTTTCGGACTTCTTGTACATTGAGAATTACAAAATGTTAGTGGGAAAATGCTATTAACAGACTACTGAGGGAATTTTTGATTAGATTTCTTTTATATGAGTGTCAGCATTTAAAACAGGCATGGAATATTTAAGTTCAGCTCTGGTACAAGTATGGTAAATGATCAAATACAGCAGAGTTTTTGTTGGTACAGCTTTTTGGCTGGAAGGTATCTAACACTCAAAATAGTAGTAAGGCTCACAACTGATATTATGGCATTTGCTTTCAAGAAATACATGCTTCAACATACACGTGGAAAAGACATAAAAATGCTACAGTCCGTCGGAAATAGGTGAAATGAGAACCTGTGCATAATTATAGGGCAAGAATGTAAAAAGACCACAGAATTAACTTAGCCTGAGTTAAAGTTCTGAGTGTTGAGTTTTTTGAAGGTGAGATGAGCTCAGCAGTGACAACGATGACAGGTGGTGGTGCCAGTGGTGGTGTGGAGAGCCTTGTCATTTCATGCTCGTTTGTCATCGTCTCCATGGACCCTGAACACCTCGCCAGAAGCAAGCAGAGATCCAAGAATAATGTATCCATTGGCCAGTGGTGCATGTAGCTTCAAAATGAATGTACCAAAAATGCCAGCTGAAGGGGACAGGGTTGAAGTGAGGAACTGCAAGGAAAAAGATAAGTATGCCTCAGCTAACAGTGGCCTTGTCATTGCAAGAGCTTTTAGAATTTTTTTGAAAAGAATGAGTGATTTTAGTTTTTGTGTGGTTTTTGCAGGGAGAAAAGGTCTTCTATTATCTTTTTTTTTTTCCAACATACTTTAGAACAAAGTGAGTTGTGTCAAGAAACAGTTGATAAAAGCCAGTAGTGGTCTTGACAAACCACATCTAAACCAGAGCCATTTCCCCCACCTTTTCTCCTCCTGCCTTTCCTCATGCTTGTGCCTCAAACTTGCCAGTTGCACCTGAGGAGTGGTAATCATATGTCTCAACCTTTTATCACCTAAATCCAGACCAGAAGGAAGTCAATGTAAGCCAGAAAGTATAACCAAGTTTTGGAAATCTGAGAAGAGTTTGGAGACAGGAGCTCAGGAAACTAGAAATCAGAGCTTTGGTTGCCGTAAGTTTTATTCAGCATGAAACATCATTCTGTAGTTTAAATTTCCGCTTTTAAATCCGAATGAGCAGTGTAGAATTTGACCTTTGCTCATAAAAAATTATGTTAAATTTGTCATTATAAGACCTAGTGTTCTGCCTAGCTTGAGCTAATAAATTAGTGAAACCAAGTACAAGCAAACCAAAAAACAGAAGAAATAACTTTGACATTTGTTCCCGCCTGTACACACACACACCCCCAGCCAAAAAGAAGCCCAATCCTAAAAACCATGTCCTTGTTGCAGACTAAAGCAAAAAAGCTACTAGATGTGCTGGGGTTTTTACCTATAGCTGAGCTGATTTCTGTGGCACAGTGCACAAGTTAAAAGCACGTAGCTAGCCTGAGAGCAAGTGTTTGACACATGTTCAGTGAAGA
Organism: Acanthornis magna; assembly: GCA_036785705.1. Classification (NCBI taxonomy): domain Eukaryota; kingdom Metazoa; phylum Chordata; class Aves; order Passeriformes; family Acanthizidae; genus Acanthornis; species Acanthornis magna. The sequence continues at coordinate 10,987,245 of JAWUZG010000029.1, forward strand.
TGGCAGTGTTTTAGTACATGAGGATTCAATTGTTGTTGCGTCAAGGTATAATGCGGCCCAGATGACTTTTAGTGGAGTAGTGCATATTAAAAAAACAAAAAAAAATCATCAAACAATTCTTTCATACCTATTTTATTTAATTTAATTTCAATAGTTTACATACATCAACTACAGAGTCTACCAAGACTGCATCTTCTTTCAATTTAAATATTCTTGGTCTTTATTACTGTATAATACAATCAGCTTTCTCTTCACCCACAAAAATAATAAACAGAGAGACAAAAAAGCCTATGATACAGTAGTGTACTGATAGTTTTCACCCCCATATTACTCCAAAAGAGAATGTTTTTTTGATCGGTGCAGGAAGGGTTCCTGAAACACAAACATGCTCCAACATGATGAAAGTTTTATTAGTTTTTTTTCCAATTACAGATGTATATGCCATCTCTTAAATGAAAAAACCTAACACCCCCCACCCCAAAAAACAAACCCTGAAAACAAAAACCAGACATAACGCCATGTCTGGTGCAGCAGGGTGTCCCATATGTGCTTTGTCATAGAAACTGAAGAAATGTATGTATGAGTATGTGTGTGTATATATATATATGTATATATGAAGGAGGTCTTGCAAGAGAGAAGTGACTCTTCTGACAAGACCCAGAGCTGGTTAATAATTTCTTTGGTAGGCTCTTCTGAAGGATGATTCTGGTAGGTTCAGCTGTACGTGTTCTTAATTCCTGCAAAACACCTATAAGACAAGACCTTGACCTGCCTGTGAATGAAACACGAACTGTCTACAGTAGGGGATGGCACTCTGGCTTGTTCCTTAGACTTTTCTTCAGCAGTTTTGAGGAATGTTCAAGTCAGTTTAGTCCCATATACAGGTATGCCCACCCTGGTCAAGTGGTACCACATGCAACATCTCATCTAATTTCCTCCTCTGGGGAATGAGCATGGATTGTATAGCTGTTTGTTGTGTCTGTGCCATCTGTGGACCTTTTGAAGTCCACTGTCTGCACTTTGCTTCATATCCAAGAGCTGCCTCAGACTATGGCACGTCCCTGCACAGGTGTGTTTGCCTTCAGGTCACTATGCTTTGTCGTGACAATTAGTGTGGCAATGTGGTACACAGTCATGTGTAACAGCTTACGATGAAGCCTTTCTGGAAATCTGCAGGCTGGAAGAAGCTATTTCATGTTGTTCTCAGACCACATGGGATAGTGAAGAGTTCACTACTTGCACATTTCTAACATAGTCAGCTGCACTGAGCAAATACACATATGCACACAGTGCTGAACTGATTATAGGGCTTGGCAAAACACTCCTGGAAGAGAGCTGGTGATATGTCGCTGTAACGATGATGAAGATCCAATCCATCAAGTATGAAAATGAGATTCTCTTTGGTGTAATTAAAGGATCAGATAACTCAAATACAAAAGAATATGTATAAATAATACGTGGAAAAGTATGAAGGGCACAAAAATGCCATAAACTAAATGGAAAAATGTAATATAACTTGCAAATGTCTTTGGAATGCATCTACAATAAGTGCAAAATGGATCAGTCTAAGTTCAGACACTTTTTTATTACCAATAAGAAAAACATTATTAAAGAGCTGGTCCAATATCAAAATGGCATTTTAAAAGCAAACGCTTACCTGTATATAGTTTTTATTAGCTTTCAAGTTTCTTCCATTGAGTTGTTAATGGTCCTTTTAAGAATTATGGTCCTGTAAGTGAATGGCTCACAGTGTCAGTACTTCTGCTGTTCTGCTTTGTGCTGCTGTGTAAAAATAGACATTTTTTTCTCCACCAAATATCTGGTTTTATTTCCCCATCATGTTTTAATAGAACATTTTGAGGGAAGAAAAGTATTAAACAACAACCAAAAAAAATAAAATAAAGTACAGCCTTTTTATATTGAGCTTATGGTCAAATAAAAGGCCATTGTGAAGAAAAAAACCCAGTATTACATAAAAGCTTTTACCTGTATTACTACTATTAAAATGACTATCATACTGGTACTTGCTTATAGTGTACCTAATAACTGCTGTGATTACTTCCTCTGAGGCCTCTTGGCCTCTTCATCTTATGCATTAAGCTGCAGCTAAAAAATTCCTAGTCTGTTTGTCCGATCGAGCTCTGTGCAGCATTTTGCATCCAGCTGAATCAAGTGCTGAGCTTGATCAGCACTTGCTGAGTGTGGATCTCATCCCTTGTCATCCTCAGAAGCTGACCTTGTGTAGTGGCATCTGAATCCATATACTTTGTGTCTCTCTCTCCCATTTATTTATTAGACTTTTTTCCTGGCTTTTTTTTCCATTTTCCCCGTGTCTAGAATCTGCTTGCTCTAGATAGTCGTCCATAATCGGATGTTAAAGTAGGACTGTGTACCATCATCTCACTGAGAAAATAACATGTCTTCATGCATTGTCTATGATTTTCATCCTTTTTACTTGTTTTGTCATCCATTCTACACATCAACCTCCTTTTTTAGTTTTCATTTTCTGTATTGTATCCCAGATTTTTCAGAGAGGGAAGCATTGTATGTGTGTGCTGTGAAGTGCTGTGGCAAAAGGCAGTACTGTGAAATAGCATTAGAGTCGAGATATATTTACTCTTGTGAGCACTAAGGATGGGAATGTGATAAAATGCCATTTAGAAAAATGATGCCTGATGAAGACCTAATGTTTTCCCTGTCAAATTGCAGTCCCATTTTTTTTTGAGTCCCCGTTTTAAGTAAACCTTTGCATGAAGCTTCAGTATTAGAGATTGAATGAGGCCATCTTTAACTCTGCCTCAGAGCTCTGCTTACCTGGTCGCACTGGATTTTGCTCCAGAGCTGGTCTAGTTCACACAGGGTATCTGCAGTCGGTCCCCTGGCAGCAATGCAGCCTTAGGTATGTGTAAACCTCAGCATGCAGTACTGAAACTTCCTGTAAGGCTTAAGAAGTCGAAGATTGCCACTTCTACTTCACGCTGAAGACCTGGGCAGCTCAGGTGTGCTCAGTGTAACGCCAGGCTCCTCTGCTGGCTGCAGGATCAGCTGCCCCTTTCTCCAGATGGCCATGGTATGGCTCATCTCCTCTCTCATAGCTAAAGATCTTGCTTCAGGCATGGCAGCAGCACTTTGCACTCCTCCATAACCAGGGCGATGCAAACCAATATGTTGTGGAGCCCTGGCCAGGAAAATCAAGTTTCTGACAGCTCATAGGCTAGAAGTTTATATGTTTTGGATTGTGTTTTCTTGCTTGCATTTTTTAATTTTTATTTTTATTTATTTTTATGTATTTATTTTTATTTTTAACTGCTCCTGACATGTTTATATTCAGTTGTATTAAGAGGCTTCGATAGGAAATGGAGTTTCCCCAAGGTTTGGGACCATTGAAATGTATTCTGATGGCCAGCTAGAGCCATACACTTGCATTTGTTTTTCTGTTTTGTCTTAGGATTTATTAGTGGATGAAGAAAAACAGACCTTGCTTGTCCTGAGATTGTTTCCATGTTCTTTTTTATGTCTGGATGTACAGTTGAGGTATGGTTTGGGAGAGATGGAGAAGAGCTGATAAATGACAGCTCTAGGGCTATGTAGTGGTTCTGATCTCATTGTCCCAGTTAGTGAAACATCTCGAGGTTATGTCACCAAGAAACCATTGGGGCAGGAAGGAGCCAGGCAGGGTGGCTGGGTTTGAGATAAGGCTATTAGCTGAAGGATTGCCTGTAAGACCTGAAATTCTGATAAGGGCAGAAGGCTCTCCTACTACAGGGAGGCTGTTGTTCATGTGCTTGTGACAGAGAATATTTTTTTTCTGTATATGACACTGCACAGATGATAATTTTCATATGTAGCACTTTACCCTTCTACCCAAACAGTCAGTTCTGGGGATAGCTAGACTGGTGATGCAGTCTGGAAAATCCTTTTGCTTCAAATAAATGTATAAAATTATTTTGGCTGACAGAATGCAAAGCATTCTGTTCTGTTCTTTAGCCTGTAAACCAAGGGTTGCTGGATGGGCTGTTTGTAAGTGCAGTGGATAAAAAATGCTGGAAAATTAAAGTTACTACACCTTAAAATGTTGAGGGTCTGGTAGTGTGAGAAACCTTTTTAACAGATGCATGGTTGAGGCACAATCTGTCTATGATCTATAGACACAAAGCATTTCTGGAGGAAATTGTTGATGTGGACATTTAAGATGCAGCAGAATGCACTGATACTGAACCAGAACTTGTCTAACATGGAAATGTGGAGAAAACTGAAGAAGGCGGCAATTAGTATGGCTTCTGGAAAAATGTCAGTATATGTTCAGTTTAACTTTGGCATGGTTTCAATCCTCAAGCGAAAACCATTTGACCCAAAAATTAATCTGAAGTTGAAATTTACAAAATATCTAGAACTTGAGGCTATGATAGTAAGAAATTTGAATGGTTTAATGCACTTGTTGTTATGTGAAGGATACATATTTGCTGCCTAAAACTTTGTATAATCATTTTAATATAAAAGCGGTATCTTTGATATTATTGGGTTTTTTTAAAAAAAAGAATTAAACCAGTCCGCATGCGGAAGCCCACAAAGGTGGGAGCCAAAAAAGGGAAAAAGAAAGCAAATCACATACCAGAAGAGGGAGTTTCACTGGAAGGCAGCCATCTAGAGAGATAAGTAGGCAGCTCCAGCCTGTTCAGTGGGCACAACTGCTGGTGGGAGAGGAGGTGGATGTGGTGTGACTTCAGGAAAGCTATGCATGACTCTGGAAACAGAGGTCTAGAAGGGTTTGAAGTATCTTCTGGAGAATTAATACGACTCCTGTATGTTTGTAGACAACTTGTGACTGTGGCCACAAGGTACTGTTCCCATCAGAGGATTTAGGTTAATCCACTGAGTGGTGCTGAGGTTGGGCTGTTGGCCCAGGCAGGCCATGCCTACTCTCTTGTCTCCTCCACTGAGAAGACGGCTCCCTACAGGAATTTCTTAGAGCTGACATGCCGAGCAGAGAGCTGACAGCAGTTGCTGAGTACAAGGCCTTTCCTAAACCCCCCTCTCTGTTTTGGGGCCAAGCACCTCATGCTGTGCCATTCAGGGTTCACTGCTCTGACCTGGGTGACAGGAGCATCTGCTTCTGTATCACAGAGCTTAGTTGGAGGCTGAGGGAGAACAGCAGTTTATTGTATAAAGCAGTATGTCGAGTCACTGATGAAGAGATCAGTGATCTCATCTTGGGCAGGAAATGTCCCTCTCTTCTCCAGGGTAGAGAAGTGTGTTTCAATTGCCCATGTAAAATGCAGCACTGTGGACAGGCTGGATGAAACAGTCTTTCTCTTCCAACCCAGAGCAGGCTGTGGTTTGGCAACAAGGACTTCCTCTAATTGCAGAAGAAGGTACAGTTAATAAAAAATTAAGTTTGCTAGACCTACTTTTTATTTTTCCTCCATTCAGCCCCAGGTTCTCTGTTTTACATGGCACTTAAGTCTCTCATCATAAAGAGCCCTTCTTGTGCTAAAGGTGTGAAACTTTTGGATTTCAGATCATCTTTCTGCCTCCCCTAGCTGTCCAGGTAGAAGGATCGCTGCCTGAGACTTTGCTCAAACAGAACAGTGCTGTCCCACACAATGAAATCATCTCTGTCTGCCTGCAGAGGACTGTGGACTTTGAGCCAGGCATAATCTGTTTCCTGACATTTGAGTCTCATTAATTGGGTTAACAAGATGCTATCTGCACTCCATACTTACGTAAATAGAACCTGCTAGCAAAGATCTTAATGGCACCTGATATATCATACTGCCTTTACATCGATCAAGAGGTACCACTGCAGGAGTCACTTCCAAAAGCAGGTTGTGTTCTTGGTCCCATGGGTCCCTTTATAAGCTGTAAGAAATGCTGGTGGTCAAGGCCAACTGTTCAGATGTCTTTCAAGTGTCCCACTGGTGACCAAATCTCACTTTGTCAAGATGACAAATGACTTGTGCATACCCCGTTCACCTTCGAGCTTCGCTCTAATGTCAGCTCCATTTACTTGTCAGAAACAGGTATTTTTTTTACTTCCTGCAGTGCAAGTGGGGCAGGCAAAAGGAAGGAGTGAAGAGAACACAGGCTGAGGAAAAAAACTTCTTGTATGGCTTCTATTCAATGTATTATTATAGTTGAGATTTGCAAGCTTTGGACATACCAGAATCTGTTTGTTTGTACATGTGCAAAACAGAAAGAAGGGAATTTGCTTTTCAGAAGTGAGAACTGTCCCTGCAGGGCTACGATTATGCAAAAACATGCTTTAACCGCTGGATTTTTCAAGAAGAAAGTGGTTGTGCAAGATGAGTTTCTTATTTTGGACAGCAAATTTTTTCCAGAGCAGCATTTAAAAGTAAGTGTTCAATTAACAGGGTTTACCCAGAGCATAGGGCATTGTGCATGTGTCTGCACTGAAGAGCTCGACTCAACCTCTGAGCTCTCATGGGTGGTTTCATTGACTGCAATGGTATTGTTATGTGGCTAAGTGATCGCTGCTGTGATTGAGGGCTGTTACATCTCACCCAAAAGCAGCCATGGCCAGGCCACAAAATATGGTCAAAGTCAGCTCAAGGACTGTGAAAGTGACATTGACAGCTTTGGCTTTTAGTCTCTTCTCAATGACTTCCGTATCACTTTTGCTTAGTCCACAAGTCAAAACACACTTTTTCTCCTATTCGCTGCAGCGTTGGCTGAAGTTTTGCAAGTCACAGTCTTACTTAATTTGTCAGTGTGATTAATCACAACAAAGGAAAGCTTATTCCACCTTTCTTCTTTGCATCTGATGCAAAGAAATTTGAGTAGATATGAAGTAGAAACACACAGAAGTGAGATGTGTCAAATGAAACATCATGGTGCCATAAGCTTTTCTGACTAATTCTCCTGTGACCTTGAGCCTTCCTTTGCTGGCAGCAGCTGGATGAAGACAGCTTGAGGATGATGCCTGCCACAAGCTGCCCATGACCCGGGATTACCACGGCCCCTATGAGATTTTACAAGCAAGCAGCAGTTGCAGCAAAAATGAGTGAGCCTTTGCGAGTTGAAGGCAGCATTAAAAGACCCTGAAATCTTTTGCCTGCTCTGAGTCCTGCCTGAAATGCTCCTTTTCCTTGTCTCTTCCCATTCTTCTCTATACTGACTGACAAGCTGGGGGCTGCACCTTCTCTCGGCGGACTGCTGTGAATAATCTTTTTTTATTTTCTAAAACCACTGAGTAGCACAGGCAAGATCACGTATGAAAACAAATGCAGGGTCAGTGCTCAGTTTTCTTGCAAGTTCATTAAAACAGCAGTGTCTGGAGGCCTTTTGCCTAAATAATTTCATAATAGAAAACAGACTCTTGTTGCTTCTTTCTTTTGGGCTACTATTTTTATTTGGTTGTTGTTCCTCAAGCAGTTTGGTCCTATTTCAAAACTTGCTTCAATTAAATGAAGAGAGTTTTTTTTTTTTGTGCTTTCCAATTTAAAAGCTGTACTGCAAAACTTCTAGGAGTCCTCTGGATTATGAAGCTAGAATTGACAGGGATTTTCCTCTCAGAATAACATTTAAAAACCCCAATGTGTAGCTTAAACATTTGAAGGAAAATAAAAAAACCCCTCCCCTTCTCTCCCCCAACCGAGATCTCCTGTTGCTGCTTCTGGCATGCATCACATCTTTGAGGATACAGTATCATGAGAAAACTGTCACTTGGTGATGTATTAGGGTAATATATCATGAGAGCATCGTTTCTTTAGAGGATATGGGCAGTAAAAGACATGATTCTGGCCAGACGGAACAGCAGGGGACCCTGCTCTTTTTCTTTCCTTTTCTTTAATCTAGCCCTGTTTTTGTGTTGTACAGAAGTGAGTTTCTTCATGGGATATGACTTGTTGCAGAGTAAGTTAGGAGGCCCATTGGGCTTTTTAAAGTCTTTAAGAAGTACATGGCCTCAAGGGCTTCTTTGTGCAAAGTTTTTAGAATAGACTGAAGCCCAAAACTAGAGCATTTGCCACCGCTGAAATCTCCAATGTAAAGACTGAGTGAGCAGGCTTCAGAAAGAGAAGGCAATAAAGATGCAATGACAGGTAACTATTGTTTGGATAACATATTTGTAGATTTAGCCTATCAAAATGTGATTAAATTATACTTATTTAAAAACAGTCAATGCATCACTCTTTAATAAATGTCAAATTAAGTTTTAAGTCACAACATTAGAAGAAAATATACTACTGGTCAGTATTCAGTCTCTAATAGAAAATATAGTTATCAAAGATAGGAATTCTGAGCTGACGGACTTTGATTTTGATGTACTTTGATGTACTTTTTTATTGTTGTGATGGCTTTGTTTTTCTCTCATTGAGAGTATCTGCTGGAAAATAAACAATAGTGTGTAGTACTGGGATGACATTAGTTAAGAAACAAAAGCAGAATATTTTTGTTAGGGCATTCTTTTGATTAGCTGGGTTAATTTTTGAGCTGAGCCAGAACATGACACTATGGCTTGATCTAAAATGTGCTGAATTCGAATGATTTAATAATTTATTTTAAACCTTTGGTGTAATCTGCTTTGCCTTCTATGAAATCAGCTTGATAATTAATGAGCAGCATCTTCAACAATTTTTAGGACTAGAATTTAGTTACAGTGTTTTCAGACCAATTCGTCTTGGCAAACTTCTTCTCCAAGCCATCCTGGCATGGCACTTACGTGGGACCAGCCTGCTCCAGGAGCTAATACACTCAGGGCAGCAATGCTGTTCCACATTTGCTGACTTCAGCTGTATTTGGATGGATCAAGCTCAGGTAGTGCCAGCTTTTAGGGCCCTCAACTGCCTGTCACTTCTGTGGGAGAATGGATTCTCCACCACCTTCAGTCAGAGTAAGCCAGACTAGGCAGGACTGTGCCTTCAAGATCAGTCATTTGGCTTAAAATAAGTTGGGTGGTGATCATCCGAAGGCTTTGCTGACTAATCTGATAGCTGAGAACATCCAGCAAGGGGTAGATCATAAACTCAGAGTTGGGTCAGTGAGCTGTAACCTTTTACGGCAGCAGGAGTATTTGGCCCAGAGCTTCAAATTGACAGGTATTGCCTGTGACTACTTTTATCTTAGGTATTGTCATCAGATTTAGGTAACTGATAATTAATACAAATTCTTTATTGACGAAGTAGAAATATCATCCTGTGAATTAAAATTCACAGGAAAAGATGTGCATATTGAAAGTGTGCATCTCATGAAATGTGAAGGTGTGGTCTCCCAGAAGAATCCCAGTGCGTAACCCTTCCTTGAAATCTGGTTCCTGGATTATTGTGTGTACTATGCTGGAATACTACAGTACGAGCTGCTGGGAACTTGTGAAGACCCTGTCTCTTATTGCTAGAAGAGTGCCATGCTCTTCTGTTGACAGGTAAAGAGTGTTGCCTATAACTGTGCAGCTGAAGAGCTCTGATCTGCAGCGGCACTTGGAGGTTGAGGTGGAGACAGGGAGACTGAGAGCTCCCCGGTCTGGATCCTGCTCTGGCTTTCTCACTGACTCAGTTTCAATTACACTAATTTTGTCTGGCTATGTCTACTTTGTCCATAAGATCACTGGGGCAGGGATGTGCTGCTATAGTGTCTGATGTTCTGGGATCCTGAACCCTGATGCTGCCTGAGCACTAAGGCAAACAAATGTAGGAGGAAGAAACAGTGCTCTCTTTTCACCAAATACTGGTGCAGACGGCTGCTGTCAGGGAGTGCTGTGATTGCAGCAGGCCACCGAGGTCACTTCCCTGGTGCTGGTGAACATCATTAAGCACAGCGAAAAAAATAAAAAAATCTGTTCAGTCTGTAAGGGGTTGTGAGTGACTTGTCCTGAATTGCTTGCACATACTCATGTCTTCTTCACAGCAGTGGGGAATACCCATTTGAAGTGAAATTTTGTTTCATCTTTCAGCAGGGCCTTTGTTTTAATCATCTTTCCTAGGGAGCGGGGAGAGCTCAAATTATGAAGGGAGATGGTTGATGCTGGCTGAGCATCACCACAGGGAAAGCTGCAGCCTCCTCCCTTGCTCACCCTGAGAGGCCAGATAAGCTAAACAGATTACAGGGATGAGGGGGCAAATTGGAGGCTACTGAGTGCTCTGCTCTAAAAAGGAAAGAGATACTGTTAACTGAAGGAAAATACCATCATTTGTATCTAATGCAATTCATGCTGAAATCATGGTCATGTCATGCCATGGGCAAGGGCCTAATGCTGAAGGTACTGAAGCATAGGTTTGACTTCGCTCCTGTGAGTTGTCCCATTACAACTGAAGACATGCTTAAAATAACAGGATCTTTCTCTTGGTGAAGCATATGCCTTGGTGTTTGTAGGTTTATGTAGGAAAAACGGAGACAACGCTATCATTTTGCAGAGAACAGACATTGTTCCATAGGGAAATATTTTTTCCACCTTGAATTTAAAAATGCATCTAGTGTACTAAACTATTTTTTTTACTGTACCCACAAAATTTGTTTTGCAAGGAAAAAAAACCCCAGCAGATAACTGGAGGGGAACAAGGGAAATGAGACCTTATCCTCATCTCCCTTGACAGTGGTTCAAAGTGTCTGCAAACGTCTGTCCTTGGGGAGTGGTGTCTCCTCCCTGAAGCCAAAGTTTGTGGCTCTTGCTCAGGTAGACAAATGCTTGTGTGGAAGAAAGCAGTCCGAGAGTTTCAGCAGGGATCTCTTGCTTGCAGCAACTCTGCCAATTAATGGGAGGTTTGTAAATCAGACCTGAGACAGGGAGTTCCAGGCAGGAGTGCCAGAATAGCAAGGGTGCTATTTTCAGAAAGAGCCTCAGGATTTGTCTAGACCATGAGTTACGCATGTGTCTGAGCCTGTTCTTGAGTTCCAGTTAGCCCAACATTGGGATTGTTTGCACGTAAACATAGGTGCAGGCACAGGCTTGGGGGCACGGTGCTTCCAAGCTTTGCTGAGGGATGGAGCCTGTGCCAGCCCAGACCTTTGCTCCTGTTGCCTGTGTGGTGTGAATGTGGCTTCTTGTGCGCTCCAGAGGATGCTCTGGCCATGTGCAACACGTGGCAGAGAGCCCAGCGCCATGGCCTAAGAACATGGGGATCATGGCATGTGGTGGGAGCCTGCATTTGAGCCTGCCCTTTGCCTTGTGGTGGAGAGGTGGCCTGTGTGAATTGAATACACTTGTTTCATTTATTTTAAATGGCTCTTTCTTCTCCTAAGGTCATGTGTGCGTATTTGAAAGCTGCATCCCAAATTCCCTGGGGGAAACTTTTGCCATTGTTTGAAAATTGTTATTGTTTTCGTGGGTGAATCCACAGGCTTCTCCTAGCAGAAACTTAAGGACACCCTGAACTACTTGATGAGGAGTTCTATCAGAATTACCAGTGGGACTGTGATAAACAGTGGTAAAAAATTAATGTTTTCAGGATTAGTCATTAATGGCAGTTGGTATTTCTATCTAATCTGTCTCTCTTGCTTTTATTATTTTTCTCTCCACAGAATGTTTTTAGTTAAATGAAAGTTTAAGCAACATTTTTCCCATTCAGTATAAATAATTAACAACCTCAGGATACCAGAAATGCAGTGCAAGCTTCCTAAAAGCATTTTCAATACATAAAAAGAAAGGAAAAACCCCCAACTCCAGACCATCGCTATGGACATCTAGCCCCCTGAGAAACCACATCTGCAATGTCTTCTGCAGCCAGCTGTGACAGCACAAGAGTGGGCTCAGGGTATCATTGATGGAGGCACTCCTTGGTACAGTCCTGAATAAATGAAGCGAACTCCTATTTTTCTTTTTTTCTTTCCTGAAGCCAAATCCAGGTTGAAAAGAGCCATCCTCCTGGTGGCTGCTGTGAGCCGGCAGGAGTCCAGTGGGGAACCCTGTAGAAAGTTGGCTGTGTCTTCCAAGCTGTGGTTTGGCACATATCCTCTTCAAGATCTCTGCCAAATATTCAGACTCCTTTTTAGCATTTTTTTTCTTCTTTTCATGTTGGCATTTTATTTAACTGAACCATATGAGTTTAAGGCTGCTAGTTTGATATAATTTGTCACCAGAATGGGCTATTTTGTGTGGAGTTCTTTGATGGAAGGTAAAAATATGAGGTGTATGTAGAAGGTGAGCAAACTGCGTTGAGAGGAGGTTATAGTAAATGTAACATGAAGCAGTGACAGTGATATGGGGTCTGGTTAGTGCATCTCTCCTGTGTGGGAATTTGACATCACCTTTGCATGCCAAGTTAGGGAGACCCTTGGTTCTCACTAGCAAAGTGTGGGAGAGGGAAGAAACATGGACACCCAACAAACTTTCTGATCTTTCCCCAAATGCATTAAAACATGAGTTCTTCAGCAGTTGGTCTCGGTGAGTGCAGTGAGGAGTCCAGGGTGATCCTCCAGCACTTCCCTAAATTTTGCTTTCCAAGGGAGTCTGGAATTCCAGAGTGAGCCCTTTGCTGAGCTGAGTGCTGGCTGGGGAGTTGCGTCAGATGCAGCAGCATTGTTCTGGATCAGCCTGACCTCTTTTAAAAAAATACATATTTTTCCAACACTAATAGAAACCTTAGCTGAGGTTCTCTCCCTTTCTGTGTGTGTGCCTGAGCACTAAATTAAAAAAAAAAAAAAAATCCCAGATGTGAATCTATAAACCATCTGTTTAAAATAACTATTGTGCAGGACTATAATTAAAAGTTATTTATTATGAATCTTGGGATCCTATTATGGATTTGACTGACTCCCAGGTTTCTGACTTAGCAAACGGTTTATGTATTTATGAGCCATGTGTCTCTTCCGCACTTCTTGGTGCCAGAGTGCATGTCCTTTAAACAAAGGAAAAAAAATCCCCTACCCTCCCATAACTGCCGGCTTCTGATTGTTGGCCGTGTAAGAAGTTTTCTCCTAAGAACAGCAAAATTCAGAGTATCTGAGAGCTTTCAACAGATTCATAGACACTGTTCACAGCACAGATGGAGGTTTGGTAATACAGCTCTCCTGCATGCAGCTACTTAGCAACTTTCTAAATGTATGCCTGGGACAAGTAATGAAATGTTATGATTACTGGGGGTAGGAGGGGACATAATTGGAAGGAAAGGATTTGTTGCTTAAGTCCTATTTGCTCTCAGCCTCCACTTTGCCCTTGTGAAATGGGAGGGAAGGAGGGAGCAAAATTGAAACAAGCAGATGGACAGTAGACATTAAGAGCAGTGTTTTGGGCAACTGTGTGAAGGGAAAAACCCAAGCTCCTGATGACAATTACTCTTTGTTTTATTTTTGTACTTTTACACCCAATGGGCCCAGGAGATCCGCACTGGATAATGCCTGACTGCAATAGACTAAACAATGATTTACCAGCCCTGCTTTATCTGGTGCAGGCCTGTGATGGATCAGCATGGTACATTAACCCTTTCCTCCACATCTGTTGGCCAAGTTTTCCACAAGATGCAGCATTGAGATAAAAGAGCAGGAATTTTTAGAAAGAATTTTGGGATAATAGTAATAATAGTAATAGTAATAACAATATTAATAGTAGTAATAGAATCAGTAGGAGGTGTTTGGATGCACTTCCCTGGAGCTACATTCATCTCTCCTTAGTTCAAGAGGGATTTTGCCATGAGGACTATGCCAGGGTATGTTGCAATTGTGGCTCTACTGTACGTTTTTTCAGCAAAAGGCCCCAAAAGGAGTGGTGGAGCTGCAGCCTTGAGCAATGCTGTACCTTACACCCTGGAAGAGCAGCCCAGCCCCGACGGCAGGGAGTCAGGCAGCTTGGGGTGACATCTGAAACTGCTGGTTTTGGAGCCTTCTGGGCCTTGCCTATAACAGGCTAGAGAGGATGAACATCAGCTTTGCAAATCCTACCCCGTTTAAGTGCTTAGCTGCTTGTGTGCTGTCAAAAATTGGTTCTATTTACCTGGGATACTTGGAGATGTCCTTTAAGGCAGGAGGATGCAGCTTCTCCTCCAAGGGACAGAGCTAACCTTGGTCTTTAATTTGGGGGAGAGGGAAAAAGGGTGCAGTGGAGAGGTGGTGAGTGTGGCACCTCCTGCCCACCTTTTAGCACCGTGCTGTAATAACTAAGCTTTGAGGAAGTGATCCAGAACCAGTGACTTTTGGGAGCACAAAGAACAAGCCCGTTTCTGCTGGAGCCAGGACACTGGACAGCAAATAGTTCCAGGTCTGCTGAGATAGAGAAAGGAAATATGAATCTGTAGCATACTGCTTAAGACATCCTCCTAGGGGGAAGGACCCTTCAGTTCCTGTCATTGCACTTTGGGCCACTAATATTCTTCATGTGGAACAGCTGCTTAATGCAAAACAGCCCTTGGCACCAGCACATGCATTCAAAAATCTTCCCTCCCAGAAAACCTGCTAAACCAGCAGCTTTGCTGGTGATAAGGAAAGAAGAGCAAGTCCCAAATCTGGCTGCCCCCCTGGGTGGCTCAATTGTACCCAGCTAATCATTGGAGAGAATTTTTCTGGTTTTGGCAATATGAGGAAAACAGGAGGCTTCCACTTAGGAACAGCAACTAGCAAGTATCTCCTGTTTGAAATATGTGTGTTTGAGTCATCCTTAGGAATTCTTCTTGCATCCTTCTTGCATTGCCAACAAGAAGAAACCATGACAGGATGTACCTGAGGGCAGAAGGAGACAGACGGCACTCAGGGGAGAAATTGCCTAGGAAGCTGGGCTGCATGAGGTACTTGCCCAAGTAGTCCCCTGGGAATTAAAAAAAATACAGAGATGTGTTATTCTTCTAGTCTCTCTCACTGCCATCTGCAAAAATAGTGTCTTCTTTCGAGGAGGATGTGCAATGGCTGTCCACTGGCCCTGCTTACACACATCCAGCCCAGCTAGGCTGGCTCGGAAGGGCACTGTGCATCTCCCTTCTCTCAGAGGTGCACGATGCGTGCTGCAGCTGGGTAAACCGTGTTCTCAACAGGAACAAACTCTAAACTGGGTTTTGCCCTTCCTTCACACCCACTTTCACCAGGCAGAAGATTTTCCCACAGATAAAGGTAATGGGGCTGATAGGCTTATTAAATCTTTCCTTAAGCAAACTCATTGAAGAATATCAGATCTTAGCAGAATGCTTTAAAATACAGACTGCAGTTGATTTGGTGAACTTGACTCTGCTGCCCTTCATCAGACTTTGCGGCGGCAAAGTCAGGGGGCACCACGTCCACATAAAGGGAATCAGGATTTCGCAGGGCGCTTTAAAAGAGGTGTTGAAGCAGTTGCAATGCTGTGCCGTGGCTGTTTTGTGCCCGTCCAGAGCTACAGACCTGCCATAAATTCAGCTTAACCTGCGGGCTAAATTGCATTTATGGTTGCTCTGCAGTGCTGGAGTGATGCAGAGCAGCCAGCACGTAGCAGTGACCTGGCTTTTTACAGTAATCATTTGTGCTGCTGCAGCTGTGCTTTAGGGCCTGATTCTCATTTGCTGATTTCACACTGTCTTGGTGAGAGTGAGTCCTCATTTACACTGATAAGACTGAAGTGCCTTTATAGCTCTCATCAGATCAGGCAGTGACTTTGAAGTAAATAAACCTCTGATTTTAGACAAAGGGCCGGAGTGTAATAAAAGCTGCGTGTTATCCTTCACAGGCACCTTGAATAAGGCCACAAGGAGCAAAATAAAAAGACTGGAAAGAACAGCTTCTTTTTCTTTAGTTTTATGATTTACATTTTTCTAGCCCTTTGATTTTTTGGTCTCTAATTAAGTCATAAGATTGGGTGAGGTGGGTACTTGCATGTACTAGATGGCCACCTGTGTCACCTAATGAACTGAGCTACTAATTATAGGTGGAGGTGACTTCAGAGGGCTGCTTTAAGTCAGGAATTTGAAGTAGCAAAATTTTGCTAAAAGAAATGCCCAAAGTATTTGTTTTCTGCACCTATTTAATGGCAGGGATAACCAGAAGGGTTGACACCACTGGGGCAAGGTAGGCAATAATTGGAATATTTTGGCTGCCTGCTGTTGCATATCGTCTATTGACATTACTTAATGTGGTCAATGTGCTCTTTGGCCTTGGGAAATCACTGGCTTTTTGCCATAGAAAGATGACACTATAATGTACAGTGATTCTATCTCCCTGTGGTGTTTCACTGATTCTCAGCATTTTGGGGAGAAAGATTAATTACACTGGTCATCTTTTCTGGTATAATGCATAGTAGTCTCTTTAAAAAAGAACCTCTAGGTAAAATTGATTTTCTGCAGTGGCAGAATTTTGTCTTCTCTGAGGTTGCCACCTCTTCCTCTGCCATTTGTCCTTCTGTCACCGTGAGAAGTGATTCCCGAGCTGTGAAGTTCATGGGGCAGTTCCTCAAGACCCCAACGATATATTAACAAGCACATCATGTAGGTACTTGTTCATTTAAGTAACAATGGATTTCTTCAGAGCAGCACATTTTCTGTATGAGACTGGGTAGCAGTCATGAATTACTGTCTAAGTGGGGTTTAAGTGGGGTTTAAACACCATTTACTTGAGTTTCTGGATTATTCAAAGGCTGTTTTCTACTGCGTTCCTTCAAGGGAGGAAAGATGTATTGAATCACAAGGATCTCTTCTGAAGCAAAAGAGCAGACTGCTGGCCCTGCATTTTATTTTCTGAATCGCAAGAAATGGTAGCCTTGGATTTGGTTTGCTTGCAATAGCTTTTGTCTTTTTTTTTTTTTTTTTTTCCAGAATAAGGAAGTGACGTGCAAAAGGGAAAAGTGTCCAGTGCTCTCCAAGGACTGTGCTCTCGTCATTAAGCAGAGAGGAGCTTGCTGTGAGCGTTGCAAAGGTGCCCTTCCCTTCCCATTGTTTTCCCTCTTTCTAAAATGTTACCAGTTCACATTTAGGTTGCCAAAGTAGGACAAAATCTGTAGCTTTGCAGCTGGGACTTGGCTGTCACCAGAGGCTAGAAGAGGGCAGTAACCATAATTAAATGTATCTTTACAAAGCTGAGGGAAATACATAAATTCACATATTTGTCCTGTAATTATTAGTTCTTGCACAGCAACAATCCTTTAGAAATACATCTTTATTCTTCATCGCTATGTTGTCAGTTTTTTATGAGTTACCCCCATTCTGATTTGTCAGAAATATTTTATGTCAACACCAGTTTGCTAGTATTCACTGGTCAGTAAGAATCCCTTTAACTTTTTATAAGGTTAGACAGAGTACGAATAATGCTTCTGAGTAATAAAGAGCAGGGTAATTACCCATGGCTATTCCTATTTTTCCTCATACTGGAAACAAACCAAGAAAACTTTACTCATTTCATTAAACATTTCATGATTCAAACAATAGTATCATGGACATTTTTATGAAAGCCAAATGAGCAACAGTCTGAACATTATGCATTTATTTATTAACCAATATTGTATATTCCAATCTGTTTTAAATGAGATAATTATCATATTTTTACAAGAGTGTAAGAATGCATGGTATGTATATGCTATGTTTAACCACATGAAAAATATGCAAGTAGATGAAGTTGAAAAGAAATCTTTTTTTTATTGATGCAGTAAGTAATATGCTCTAAACCACTAATTTTGCTGAGGGACTGCTGACACAGTCAATGAGGTGGAGAATGTCAGATTCAGAGAGCTTTACCTAAATTTTCCTCTGTCGTTTTTAATTCTCCACTTGTGATTGTGTGGTATTGAGAGGAAGAAAGGGTAGGATAAATTGTTGGGAAATAAAAGCATTTCTTGCCTTCCCAGAGGAAATACAAATGCAGGAAAACAGATTACGCTGAAATTCTGATGGAAGAGACATCATGGATGTGTATTTTTCCTGGAAGGTTGCAGAGGTGTGCTAGATGCTGTGTTTATGATTTGCTTCTGTGCGGCAGCTTTGGAATAGGTTTGGCAAGCCTCAATTCGAGGATTTGTCTAGAAACATGACACTTAGAAGGAAATGAACTGGAAAAAATTAAAGCATTACTGAAACAATAAGAATTTGAAATTACAGACTTTAATTACGTGTAATTTATTTATTTTGTCAAATTGTGTTTAGTGCCAGCTTTGTAGGAAAAGGTTACTAAGTGTGAGTTGGATTAGGATGGAGTTTGATTTTTCATTTTCATAATGGGATGTGTGTTTGTTCAATGGTCTGAAAATTCTATGCACATACATATGCATATGTGCATACATGCATGCATGCAAATTTAAAAGAATGAATGCTTCAAAGTTGAGGATACTTACAGTATTTTAATTTAGACTCCTTTTAAGATTTTCTGTTTATCCTGAATCGGGGTGGGTACCTACAGGACATTATTGATAGGTTTGAGCCTGGCATCTGCAGATTTGTGTGCTTGACTTCTCTAATGGGGAAATTAATAGAAACTGTTCAAAAACAGAATTGGGAGGCACATGGATACTTGAGATAGAAGAGGGATGAGTTAGTGAGGGTCCTTTGAATGTATCAACGGACAGAGAGATCCCATTAATAGGCATCCAATAAGATCCCTCTGAAGGAAACTGCTAAAGAAACCAAGCAGCCCTGAGTTTGTAGAGATACTCTTCTCATCGACAAATAAGTAACAAATGTATGGTTGTTTTTGTAGTAAAAATGTTTGCCAACATATCCTTGCAAAGATCTCAACTTGTCAAAGTGCTCAGAAATGATCTAGAAAAGGGGCAAAGAGGGACGGGAGGGTTGCTGCTGCTGACCTGACCGCTGTAGCACAGTAAAGCAAGAGGACTGCCTGTGAGGAGTTGCAGAAGGTTCTCAGAACAAATGATGACAAAGCAGCATAGGAAGTTAATGTGGATGGCAATAAATGGGTGCGCATGGGACAAAACAGTGCTAACTTTACAAATGTAATACTGGGCTCTGAGTTGACAATAACTCAGTGGCAATTGTTTCTGTGTGTTATGCAAGATACTTCTGTGGCATGATCAACTCACCCCTCAGCAGTTCTCCGAAGGGAAAACTGAATGCTGAGTGTGTTAGGAAAGATGCAATGTACAAACCAAAACGCCCTGTTTTCCCTCTGAGTCAGACAGGCTGCTTATTCCTGCCCCTCTGGAGCCTAAAGTAGAGCTGTGGACCTTGCTCTGTATTTTTCACACTTCCAGAGGTGTCTCTTAGTGGCTGCTATCAGACAGAAGACTGTTGGCTAGAAGGATGCTTAGTCTGATCTAAGATGGCAGTTTCTATGTGCTTAAAATTCAAGAAGGACATTAAATTTCGCAATTTAAAGAAAAAAAAAGCTCTCAAGGACTGAATTTTCAAAGTAGATGTGGAAATTCCAAGCAAATTTTTCTGCACCTTCTGAAAAGTAAAGCAAAATATGCACCCGTTGAAGTCCTACAGTCTTGACACCACACATTGTCACCAGGTTGCTCTGGTTCCAGGGGAAGAGGCTGATGGAACCACCTCTACCCCTGGGGAAGCTGCTTGCTCTCCCACCACTCTGAACACTGCTGAAGCTCCTGCTCTGTTCCTGCTCTGTTTATATCTGTAAGATCTAAAGTGAGTGTAAACTGGGGAGCCAGGGCTGCAAATACCAACCTGGCAGTGTAGCTCTTCAGCTGCTCCCTTTGGTGTCCCAGCAGCTCCCTGACACTCCCCACACGAAGCTCAGCTGCAGTCAGGACTTGGCCCTGCAGCACTTATTCTCAGTTACTATTTTGTCAAGCTGCCAGAGTGCCCATGGGGAATGCAAGCAGGAAAAGGGAAACAGGGATTTCTTTTTTTTTTTTTTTTTACTGGTTGCATTTCATCTAAACGTGAACAAAATGTTACCAAGGAAAAGCATCAGAACCTGATGGCTTTTTTCTTGGCTTTGTTCCCAAAGCCTGGAAGAGCTTAATCAGGCCTTACAGGCTCTTACCAGCTCTCTTTGATAGCTTCACGTCTTCCTACCTTGTGAAGAAATGAATGAATGAGTGAGTGAGTGAGTGAGTGAATGAATGGCTGCTGTTGTCTGAGTGCAACATCAGGAGGATAACATTAAGACCAAAGGGCATGTTCCAGAATGGGCTTGTGTAGAAAGGAAACCACCACTCCTGAGTCATTTGTGACATCTCTGCCAGTGCATTTTATTCTATCAGGAGGAGCACAAGGACATTCCTTGCCCATTGCAAGGGTGTTGGACTAGATGACCTTTAAAGGTCCCTTCCTACCTAAATGATTCTAAGATGCTATCTGCAGCAGTGCACACAGCTGAACTCTCCTATTTAGAGCTTTGCATGCAGGAGAAGTTGAATTGTTGGTACACAAATTTTCCTGCAAATGGTTATGTGCTGAGCATAAGTCCCTTGCTTTTGTTTGGGTATTTATATGCTATTTAGGTCGTTTCTAGCACTTCTTCTTTTTCATGTTTCTTAATAAACAGAAAAAGTAAGGAACAGCATCTTACAGCTTTTGCAATCAGAAAATTCACTGTGTGCCAAATGCATATTGTCCAATAATTGTCCAAATGCTACTTGAACCCTGTCGGTCTTGGTGCTGTGACAACTTCCCTGGGGAGCCTGTTCCAACCACAGGAACAGGGTGAAGAATCCTTTCCTGATATCCAATCTAAACGTCCCCTGACACAGCTTCATCCCCTCAGGTCCTGTCACTGGTCACCACAGAGAAGAGATCTGTGGCTGCCCCCCTCCCCCCTTCAGCTTCCCCTCGTGAGGAAGTTGTAGAGGGCAATGAGTCTAAGATTTATATTAAGATTTAACATTGAAATCCTCTGGACTAGCCATGTGTTTTAACACTGTTCTTGACTTTAGGCCCATAGAACCTTGACTGTAAAGTTGGTGGGGCAAAACTCACTTTTGCTGTGTGCTTATGAGAAGTCTGGAACAGAGAATGGTGAATTATTCATACTTATGGCTCCCTGCTGCAAGGAGAATGCAGGTGACTCAGTCTAATGGGAAAAGTTTCCAGATTATTTTTTGACAGATATTTACTATAGTTTATAAAGCATACAATGTACCTCTAGTATGCTATTCATTTTGAAAATACTAAAAAATTAAGTCCTCTTATTACTTTTGCATTGGATAAATAGGCCACTTTTCATCTCTCATTTTATTTAATATATTTAATGGAAACCTATGAGGTCACCGAGATTATAGAAATAGATTTGGCAGCATTATCTTATTTAGTTGGATGGAGACCTGTCACTTAGATATAGAGCTCTCTACACATCTAATAATAAGTTATTTGTACTCTGAAGAAGTGGTATTACTGGCTCAGGACTGCATAAAGTTTGCATTTCTACAATTGTGCACCATGTTCTACTCTCTTATCCTAAGAATCTGAATCTTGTATGGATATGCAAAGACAAAGTTGGTGGGAATTTTTTTACAACAAAGAAAATATGTTCATAGTTTTCTTTCACCTCCCATGTGCAATTTTGCATTTTCTGTCCTTGTTAACTTTTGAGAATTACTGTGGGTTTTGGGTTTTTTTGGTGGTTAGTTTTTTTTGTTGTTTTCTTTTTAATAATTAATTATTGATCTTAGAAATTCTTGTGCTATGCTCCATTGATCTGGAATCTACCAGAGAATGGAATCCCAGCCCCTGAATATTGAATATGCAAAGATATCATAGTTAATTGTGCATTTCTTGGAAAGGACATCAAATAGTATGGTTGAGGATTGCAGCCAATTTCAACTGTTAGGGCTGGCTTGCAAAGGAAGTTAGAGGGAGATGATGAGGTTATCAGTGTTCTGGCTGCTCTACTAACACCCTGCAGGATCCATATGAGGTGCCCCACACCACTTTGGTGTCCTGCTGCAAGAGTGACTGGGGAGACATTTTTGTGGGGCCCCAGTGAGACACTGTGACTTGCAGCCCACCCTTGCATGCTCTAAGGCAAGCTGTCAGATACAAGGGATAATGCATGGATGGAGGGAGATGGGATGTGAAGATAATGTATATATTTGCCTACAGAAATCTCTTTTTTCACCTTCACCTGAATAATCTAGTCCTGGCTTCTGTCAGGGACTGGCTATGGAAAGAGATGGTTTGAGGACATAATCAAGTCTTAACTTTTCTATTGGCCCTTCTCACTGTTTCTGAGTTTCTTGGTAGTGTGTTGCAGCTCCGAACCAGAAGGCCTGTTCCTTGGGGCTGGAAGTACAGGTTCATCTCAGTGTCCATTCAGATTTGAGCTTTGTATTTCAAGTAAAGGCAGAGGTTTTGAAGCAGAGACAAATAGCCACCAGGGACAGTACCACTCAGTATCGTCACAGTGCCAGCTTTGATTACTTCTGGTTATGCCTAAGAAAAAGTCTCTATCTCCTCCATACTTTCCTTGAGTTGACTCTTCTTACAAAGGTCTTAGCACATACATTTGATATCTCTTGAATGTCTGGTGTATACTGTTGTGTTCAGTAGTGCCTCAGATTTCAGATACTCCTATTACCTTGGTGAATATAATTTTCCATTTATGTAAGAAACTTTTAATGAACAGTCTTGTCATGTTGTCATAAACGCTTTCTCAGTCAAACATCAGTTACCCAGCTTTTCACACTGATGGTTTTTCATGTTTCTCTGGAACAAAATGATATATATCTTAGGACACATAGCACTGGAATAGGAATTTTTTTTTACTATTTAATTTTGAAGGTGTAAGCTGTACTGGTCATAGATGAAATTGGGTACAAGAGCAAGTATGTGTCACTGAGCAACATCATTCATGACAGCCCTCATAACCATGAGAGGTCAGAGTTGTCCAGCTGCTGGGCTTGGCAAGCACATTGAGTATCAGCTCAAGATTCAATGGCAGCTCTAAATGTATGCCATTTTGGTTTGCAAGGTTTCTAGGAAACCTGCAGGGCAACTTTTTACACCTTATACATGGAATACAAGACATTTGGAAAGGTAAAATTCAGTTCCAGTACTGTGCAAAGGGCAAAAACAGCAGTGGGAGAAGTTGATGTCCTTGTTTCTGCTGCTGTTTGCTCAGTGAATACGGGCTGCTTTGCATCCTCCATGTGTGAGCTGTGCAGTCCTGACACAGCTCACCCCCACGGCCTCTTCACTCTGCTGTGCTGGGTGGCCTTTACACGGCCCCTGTGCATCCCTTGGGTATTGTAATTGCTATGGCTCAGCTGCAAATAGGTTTGCTTGTGCTTGGCTACAGAGGAAAGAGTTGGATTTTCACTGTTTAGAGCTAGACTTGATAAGCATGGGAGGTTTTGTATACATTTTCATGCTTCTGTGTTGACAAATGAAGAGCAGGGTTACTCAACAGGAAGTTTAATTTTCTGGTAGCTGTCAATGACTCTCCCATAAGAAAGACATGTGAAAATATATTTCATGAAAGGTATATGTGTGATTCACAGTTCTTTTATTTTCGCTAACTGATTTCATGCCAGGGAAATACTGCAGAATGTGCAAGTTAGTGGTGGTTTAGTGGTTTGGTTTTGTTTTTTTTTTTTTTTTTTTTTAGAGTTTTGGGGTTGGCTTTTTTTTTTTTTTTTTGGCTAGAACTGGTATTTAGTGTTAGCATGCCTGGATACCTCCCTGAGGATTAATTTATCAAACACTAAATAAAACATGTCTTCTGACTGTTTTCTTTTTCCTAATGTTTATTTTCCGTGCCAATAGAGAGGTTACGTTTTTTAAATAGAAAGTGGAAGGAAAGCAAAAAAAAAAAAGACTTAATAGGAGAAGAAAGATGCTGAAGAAATGAGGGATGAGGAGCCAGTCTATTGTGCACCAATCTATCAATTTCTCTTGGGAGAATAAGGAAATGACTTGTCTATAAAATTCTCATTAGACTAAAATAAGCACAAGTTTCTTCTGGAATCTAATTAGGCAATGTCAAATTGAGTAATAAAGGGTTGTTTTTTAATGAACTCCTGAGGACACTGGCTGAGCTTTAGCACTACTAAACTGTCTCTTACAGTCAATTTCCCTATCTTCATGGTACTGTTACATGCTTGGCTATCTGGGGAAGAAGGAAAAAGGGTCATTTATCAGAGTTGTAGGATTTGGAAAGACAAATGGCTTCCTGATCATCAACTTGTCCACATGCCAATAGCAAAATCTGCTATAATTTGCCTCTTTTGTTACTCCAGTCTAATTCTGTGCAAGGACGCTTGTTTTAGAATGGAATTGTTCTTCCAAATTAAATTGGCCAAGGGTTGGTTTATTAAATTTGAAACAAAGGTGCCCAAGCATGGCATGCACAACATTGAAATAAAGTAGCTAAATAAATAAATAAATTAGAAGTTATTTAACTATTTTAGCATCATTTTTTTTGGTGCCAGAAGGACTCAGTTTGGAGGATCATTTTTCCTTTGAGAGGTGACTAGAAGGTAATTAGCATTAGTTTCCACTGCATATGCAACAACTGACCAGCTTCAAAGTATTCAGTGGTTTGGTTTGATTCAGATAAGCAACTTTAGGCTTGCATGTTTATCCAGGACTTATCTGAACTATTTGGGTTGAAGGAGGTAATGGCAACAAAACCTACAACTAACTGAAAGTTAATATTTTACATTAATAAAACACTAGCTATTTTTAAAGAAAGGAGCAGGAAAGACTAAAAAATTAGGACACACTCCTTGACTGATATGAATCACTTTAGCATTTTTAAAATTGATGTGAACCACTAATATTTAACTTCCTTCCATATGTGGAATCCTAAAGGTTTTCCTTATGGGGTATGAGTCAGGATCAAATCTACTTATTAATGTCAAATCTTTCACATACTCCTTAGAACGTTCTCAGGCTTTTTGGATTCCCATCTTGGAAACTTCCTCTGTAGCCCTTTCAAAGTTTTCTTTTAAGTAGGTATTCAGGCAGAAGTAAGTACATAGCATTTAAGTGATAGTATTAAGCTCTGCTTTTTCTTGATTTATTCTTTTCTCCTGCTCTTTCATTTGATGGTGGATGGAGACAGTAAGTTAATGTACTAATATTTCCAAAGGGCTTTTGTGGAAAAAAAAAAGCTTTAAAATGGCTTTTAGGAATTTCAAGTATCTTCCGTCATACTCTGTTGCGTAAATTGACATCAGGGACTTTGCTGATGCCTTTGAACAAAAAATATTCAGTGGCTTCTACTTTCCAGGTCTAATATGGTGGACCTTTAACCATGGATGAGCCAGAATTGTTTGACTGAGTTGGCACAGAGAATGAGGCAGGTTTCACTCAGATGAATTTAGGTGAGGCTCAGAAATTTCCATGCTATGAGTACAGGGACTAGGAAAGTCCAGCTGTATGTTTGTAGGTGTCAGCAGAGAGATTTGTACATTGAAAGTGAGGTTCACAAAAACTAGCTGCTATGTGGGCTTTGTTTCTTTTTCCTTTTGAAGAGTGAGTAGTGGGTGTGGCTCTGGGGTGTCCAAAGGGCAGAATGTCAGGGCACACCTCTGGTCAGAGACAGGCTAAAGCATCACTCAGAGATTGTAAAACACTCCCTTCTAACCCTTTTCAGTTTTGCCTGACATTCAGCCTTCCCCCATCTCTCACCAAACATGTTTGTTTTGCTGGCTAACTCTCCCCTTCCTTCATGCTGCTCGTTCTGCTGAGCATCTGTTGAAATGCAGCTCCCACTATGTCTGGCACTGGCGTCGGATGGGTGCTGCTCTGTCTCCCTCATTCAACCTGCTGGCCCATGCCAAAACTCAGGAGCAGTCTTAGTATCTCCAATGCTTCTGCAGTCTTTTCCATCCTGGTCCCCATTTTTAAATTTCCCTTTTGGTGCCTGCAGGCTCTCCTTACCACAGCTGCTTCTGGTGTGCCATCCCCTCACTGCTTTCCACGGGGACAATGGCTGGTGCTGCAGGGCAGAGGATTGTGTAGCATAGCTTGGATATGCATGTCCAGCAAGAGCAGTGCTGACTGCATGGGTGCACCACCGTCATGCTTTGTCGACCAGACTAATCCTTGAGCTGAAAATTTCAGTTCAATATGCACATCTGTACGTGCAGATTAGCCCAGGGTCATTAGCTTTCTTATAGAGGAAACATTTCACATTAAAGAACATAATTGCTGAGCAAATATGCAAGGTATTTTGCAATTGCTATTTTCCAACCTAGCCCTTGATTCTGGTAAAACACACACAGAGATATTTAACAACACAGCTCACTCCATGCTGAGTGTCCTGCACACCTGTAAACTGTTTCTCAGACTGGGACCAGTATGACCTGGGCTTCTGCAACTTGGGGATGTCAAACACATTGAACAGGCTCTGCATTCGTCAGAGTTCGCAGCGAGCAGTAAGTGAGACTGTGCTGCAAGATTAGCTCAATGTTTGTCAGAATGGAACTTCAAAATGCAAAAGAGGAGTATAGGGCTTCGCACTCCTTCCTCTCTTGACAAGTTGTCCTGCATGTGTGAGAGGTCAGGGATTTAATGTGCAGAGAAACTGAACAACTGAACAAAGAGGGGCTTTGCTACTTAAAAAGATGAGATTCAGATGTATATTTTGTGCCTTTCAATGTTTGTCAAAGATTAAACTGTCACAGCCAGCTCTGAGACTCCTGATCATCTGTTTTAAAAATATACCTATTTCAGCCTAGGTAAGTGAAATAGCCACAGCATCTACAAATTTCTCCTGCGTTGCTTTGAATTTAGCCTGGAAAAATAATTTCTGATTACTGCAAATCCAGAAGTACAAGTTTGCTGTTGTTTAAAAACATAAATGGAGGCAGTTAATGCATTTGCAAATGACCTTTATACATCACATTTCCTTTAAATTTTGTGTTGAAATCAAAATGATTTTATGGAGATTATAAGTTCCTCTGCACTTTCGACCTGTGACTCTTGAGTTTTCTTTTACAGTGGGCTCAAAGATTTACTGGCATAGGGCTGATAAATTGCCTCTATTTTCGGAAGGACACAAAACGTATCTCAAAGCAGGACAGTGCACCCTACGCAGCAGAGAATGACTTAGGGTAGTTGGTGAGGGAGGGTGTGGAAAGGGAATGGTGCCGTGGGCATTGTTTGACTGATTGTAGTTTTGTGATTCTGTAGGTCTATGTACATGTCTGTGTTTCAAAGTCTTTGGCAAGACTCCTGTTGGTTTCATGGGCTCTTTGATCGAGCTAATTTTGAATAAAATATACTAAGGGAAAAGAAACCCTAAAAGCAATAAATGGAAAATGGGCATTTTTCCCACAGCAAATGGGGTATGTGTTATTTCCAAAATTTTTCTCAGAACCACTCTAGGTCTCCAAAGAATTATTTTTTAGTTGAAACAATTTAGCATTAATAAACTAACTTTTAAGAAACAAATATTATATTTCTACTTTATAAGTATTTTCTGGTTTTGCTTCTGTGGTGAGTTATTGTATTATTTTCCTTGTGCTTTTTTTGGTTTTCTCTTTTGAAAAATGCATGAAAATGGCAAAGAGAAAACCAAAAAGGAAGGGAAACTAGTAAGAACATGTAATAAAAAAAGTAAAAATTAACATTTGTTTTAGTTTTTGCTTTTTTCCAAATGGCTCAGTGAAAATTCATTTTACACAAAAAAACCCCATGGGCTGATCCAGTGCAAGGGCAAACAAACCTGTTACCTGTTAACAAAGTTGTCATATAGCACTGAGACATATAATGCCAAACTCTGTGAGACTCCAAAATGTCTCCCCATGGAGATTTACCACGTGCACAAAAGGACTTGATGGCTTTTAGTTTATGTGGATGGTGATCCCACCTGCCATGAACAGGAAAAGGCATAAAGGAGAGGTAGCTCTGCCACTGTCAGCTCATCCATGCTGAGCTGTGCTTGCTGAAGAGCTCTCCCAAGGGCTTTGGTTAATGGATGAAGATAGCATGGCCAAGCTAAAGGATGAATGCTTCCGGCTCCACTTTTACCCTCTCTTCTCCCTCTCCCTGTTCCAGTGCTTGAGTGACTGAGTAGTGACTGAGTGGACTGCAGAATAAGCACTGCCATCCATTTTAAAGTAAATTGTCACTGATTTTGGTTTGTCTTGAAAAGTCAGAGTTAGTAAGGAGTTTGGCCAGTTGTGCATCAGTAGCAGGTGTCCGGGGCAGTGCTGCCAGTCCTCCCAGGACACAATCCTTGTTCATCCCAGCTCTCAGCTCTACCTCTTCTGTCAGCCTGTGGGAGAGGGTGGGTTGCATTTAGGATGCTGCCCGGTGATCCTCATCAGCAGCCTTCCACAGGATTGTGTTCAGCTGATGTGCTTCTCTCTCATCCTCTAGATTGCAGTTTTGGAGGAAATACATACAACAGCTCCATGAAATGGCACCTCCCCAGCAATCCCTGTGTTACATACCAGTGCCAGGTAAGGATGTCATAAAACTTGTGCTAATTGAGTTGTAAGCTTTTCCCAGGAAATCCTGGGCCTTCATTTATCCAATCCAAATAACCTGAAATATTTTATGCCCAAAGCACAATATGGACTTTGCATTTAAAGTAATTTAAATCCACTCAGATGCAGCCAGCTATAACCAAACATTCAGAAGGATAGGTTTTAAATTACTTGAGTACCCCAATACCCAAACTTTGCTGAAGGAGAGGTGCACAGCCATGCCATTTCCTGCTGTCCTAACCTTGAAGTAAGTCCTCTTTTCTTCAGCATTCTAAGCCTTTTGTGAGATACAAATTATTTTCGTAATTGGACACTTACTTCCATGTCTATGTGTCCATGGGTTTTACCTGGGGTGTTCTTTAAGAGAAACCCACCACCAAATCTTTTTTTCCTGGGCTCCTGCACTATCAACACAGTGATATTTTTGGTAGTTTGCCTATCTGCAACCATAACATTTTCAAGATTGTCGATTGTCAGGCTCAAACCAAGTAATTATGTAGGCAATTTTAGCTTACGTCTGTCAATAGGTCTGCCATTTTTGCTGACAATTTGATCTGGTTTTAATAGTAACACTCAGGCAACTACTAAGAATGGCAGCTGGAAAGAGATTAGTGAGTATGAAGAGCTTCTACTGAGAGGAGAAAAGTTTCTCAAGGGTTTTTTCTCTTTTTCTGTAATACTTCTGCTCTGTGAAATCAACTAATTTTTGAAAATAAGTACACTGAGAAGACTGAAGTTGGAGCAGTATTCTATAACCTTGCACTTAGTGAAAAGAAACTCACTACATGAATTTAGATATGCTGATGAAATAATCAGTTGTTTATTGCCCATTTCAGTGTCTAAATACAAAACTGGGTGATCCTGTTTACCCTAGATCCACACATTTAAGAAAGAATTTTGCCTTGCCTCAAGCAGCTGTAAGCAGAAAAAAAAGATAACAGCTTTTATGCATAGAGCCTTACACCCAGGTTTGTTCAAGACTCTTGACTTCTTGAATAAGTACAGGAAATGTTAATTTACTAATGCTTATCAGGCAAAATATCAAAGATAAGCATCTTCCCTCCACAGAACAAGATGCTTTTATCAGCCTTCTGAGCCTATTTTCCTCCAATAGGAGAGGAAGGAGAATGCCTTGTGTCTGGCCTGTTTTCACCAGAGCTGCATGGCAGATTACCGAGGTTGAGGATTCTTGATAAAGCAGGATTCCTTTTCCTAAGAGGATGCTTGTTTTTTTACCTGATGCATTTTAAGGCAAATCCAGTGTCTGGAGTCAGGGACACTCAAGTGGATCTTTAGACTGTGGATTAACCTGAATCCTGATACCAGGCAGCAGGTACAGAAAGAAGTTTTGAAACTTAGTGCTTTGTGGCATGTTCTGGGCTTTGATTGTACTGCCAGTAATTGTGAATTTTTGCTTGTTAAAGCAACCGCAACGCTCAAAATGAACATGTCTGATCTGCTTCTTTTTCAGGAAGGAGTGATAGTAGAGTCAGAAGTGCAGTGTGTTGTTCATTGCAAAAACCCTTCCAAACTCAGGGGAATGTGTTGTCCTGTGTGTCCAGGTGAGATTTCGTGGTTAAGACACTGTTCTACATGTGCAACTGTATTTCTAATAATACCCATAATCACCTGGGAAGCTGTCTCTAACTTCTCTGTTATACTTGACAAGTTACTAAAATGTGGGCTGGTGACTCACAATGCACAAAATGACACAAGATATGTTGAATATGTTTTAGTAGAGGACATGCAGACCAGGGGATGCATAGGCAATATCCTGTGCCAATATCCACAGGTGTATTTATGTCATTTTTCAGAGGATCTGTAAGGTGAGTTTGCATGACTGATGACCATGATTTTGTTGGGAGGAGAAGGATAAGAGTAATCGTAAAAAAAGAGATTCACTTTTTGAAGGGTTTGCCTTTGTGAAGCACAGTGGCAAATTACCATGGTTTTTTAGGCTAATTTGATTCTATCAGAGGTTTCATAGGTAAGCACTGCTCCAGTTGTGATATAATGGATTTATTATATTTTGATTAGTAATAGTATCTGCTAACAGCTAATATCAACTCAGGGAGTAAGAATGAATTAGTAAAAAGCAAACAGACTAAAAAAGTGTTTTAAAGGTACTTCTAAGGGCGGAATTGGCCTAGCCTTGACTTCATTGTTGCAAATTCATCTGCTGTAGAGGGATGTTTTCTTTCCCTCCCCAAAAAAGATATTTAGGGTTTCTCAAGGATTTGTTCAGGATTTTGAAGTGATTTGTTTTCTTCTGAAGTGATTCTCTCTCTACAACTACCTGAAAGGATGTTGTAGCAAAGTGGGCATTGATTTCTTCTCCTGGGCAACCACTCACAGGACCAGAAGACACAGTCTCAAGCTGTGCCAGGGGAGGTTCAGCCTCCTAACGGAATGCCCAGGGTGTTGGAGTCACTGTCCCTGGAGGTGCTCCATATCCCAAGAAATGACTGTATGTGGCACTTAGTGCCATGGTCTACTTGACTAGGTGGTAATCAGTCAAAGGTTGGACTTGATGATCTTGGAGGTCTTTTCCAACCCGAACAATTCCATGATTGTACATCAGAGAGGATGGTACAACTTACTTTTTGTATTGTTGTACTGTGGGGTGTGTTAGAGAGAACAGGCAGCATTCTATCTTGAGCTAAACTTATTCAAATGCTATTTTCCAGGTTGTGTATTTGAAGGGAGACTTTACAATGAAGGAGAAGAATTTAGGCCTGAAGGAAATAAATGTACCAAGTGCTCTTGTATTGTAAGTATTTGCCTTTTGGCATTGTATCTCCCTGTATGAACTTCAAAAGGCATATTATTATTGCCATAACAAAGCAAAAAATATAAGGAATTCCACGCTATTATGCATTCTTCTCTTGGAATTCAGGTCTCTGTTGAAGAATTTATGGTATTAATACATTGTATCACTCACATTTTGAGTTTATAATTTTTTCTGTGACCTTACACTGTACACAGATGGTTATTTGGGAGAGGGCTGATCTGTTGATTAGTGGTGCTATTTTGTGACAGGATAATGCAGGAGGAGACAGAAATCTTTTTGGCCTTCATCTATTGATCAGCATTTATTAGACGCTTCCTTAAGCCAAACTTTTCCAAGGATTCCTTTCAGCTGTATGCAGCAAGGGCCTTGCTCTGAATTACTGAGCGAAAGAATGAGGGTAGCCTCCTGAGGCTGTCCCAGGTGGATTTTTGGCTTGACGCTTGATGAAAAGGTCATATCCTGGATTTTATTCTTGACTAGCAACAATATAGAGAGGAAGTAATAATTGCATCCTTTGGGTAATGAGTCCAGGCTTCTTTTTCACTTCCATTAAGTTAAAAGATAATGCTGTATGAGTTGGGGCAGATATCTTTGGCTTCCTTGCTGTAATCTGTGAGATGAGTAAAATGCAAAGTTCAAATCACTGCTTTTGTTGCAATTTATGGGCTAGCTATCAGCAGAATATGTAAGGCTTTACATTTCAGTAGAATGCCAAGAAATTTGTCAGTATCAGATACAGTTCTCCCGCATCATGAAAATAAAATTAGAAAAGGAGATAAAGATTGACTTCAAAAATTAATATGTCTCTATACATACACACACATTTAATGAAGCTGCTGCAGAGTACTTGAACTGTTTTGTGGGGGAAAAAACCCTGGTAATCTGCAAAATTAACTTACACTAAGTCATCGCTGCTCCTGTGGAGATTAGGGTGCTCAGGTAGGTTTTTTTTTTTAAGTTTTAATCCTGTAATAATGAAAACATGCCATCACACATGTCACAGTGATATATGCCCTGGGCTTCTGCTCTGCTGAACGCCTTCTGTCCCAGGCTGAGAACTCCCTCTGTACTTGGTGGGTCTCCCTCTCACTTCAGCCTCAGCTGTAAAACAGTAGCTTTACACTTTGGCTTTCTTAGTTATGTTCCTCAGGGGAAGGCAGAACTGAAGGGTTGAGAAGTCTGTGGAGACATGCTTGAGTCTTTTTGGTTTCTGCTTTGCCCTTTCGTAAGTACTGTACAGATATTGCCTATCGCCCAGTTATTGGTGTGCCAACATCTCCTTGATCAACTTTCCTTTGTTCTCTGAATATCAAAAGCTTCTGTGCCGAGAAGAGCATTAGTGGTGGGAGATATTTAGGGAGGGCAATGTAAAGAAATAAAGGAATAAAGTGTCACACCGGAAGGTCTGGACCTTGAGAGTTACCAGTCTCAGCTGTGTTAGAGAAGAAAATGCATCAACTGTTGAGATTCAGGTGTTTAAAGCCACTTAACCATCCCTTCCAAGAAAGACAGCATGATAGTTTTGGATGTTAATCTATATAAAATGCCCAGCTCTTATTCTGAATCTTTCTGACAGCTAAAGAAGTGCCATCTATTTGTAAGCCACACCAGACCTCCCCTCCCTCTCTCTGCAGAGCCTTTTTTACCCTCTTGCCAGTTTCCTCCAGAATTTGAGCCTATGCTAATTCCTACATGATTTAAATTTGAAGTAAATAAAGGGGGCATCTTCAGGGCTGTGATAGGAGTTTGCTGTCTGCTTTGCATCCATTCCCTTTTGGGAATGGGTCCTCAGTGAACCTCTTATCTAAGCAGTTGGCGGATGGATGTCTTATTTGAAGATACCTGTCTAGTCATGCAACGTGATGGGAACAGGCTTGTGTGTGATGTGCTGTAACTTGTGCAGACTTTAACAGATGGAGGGAAGCTCCTCACTCCAAATTAGATTTCTTCTGGGATTTCAGAACTAGTGAGTCTTTTGTGGGAACATGGCATAGGAAGTAGCACAAATTATTGCTAAGGTATTTTGGTGATGTGCATATAAGGATTCCAGCTACTCTTACTTCAGGGCGAATTCTGCATTTTACTTGGGAGTAAGATTTTCAAATGATGGATGATTCTGGACTCCACAGGCCATCACTGTCCCAGGGGAGCTCAAACTTGGGGCTGCAGACATCACTGAAATAGAAAGTAAAGAGGGATGGCGGTGGTTTGTTTTCCTGGAGAGATGTAGGGTTGATCTGCACTCACTAAATGTAATAAAATGAGGAATTAGTTAAAAAAAGGAATTTCACTGTTGCAAAATGATGCACCCAGAAGTCAGTACACATCTGCAGGTCTGGACTGTGGGCCCCCATCTTGGGAAAGCACTTTGGTAGTTCAAGTTTGTGGTATTTTCAGCTCAAAATGGTGCCTACTAGGTACTATTGAGCTCCCAAAGGACGTGAAATGGCTGTTAAGGCATTGGGATTTTTTATTTGTTTTTAACACATTGTTTGTGCAAATGAGGACAAAACTGGCATCTTGGGAGCTGGGGGTCCCC
Organism: Acanthornis magna; assembly: GCA_036785705.1. Lineage (NCBI taxonomy): Eukaryota > Metazoa > Chordata > Aves > Passeriformes > Acanthizidae > Acanthornis > Acanthornis magna. The sequence continues at coordinate 11,020,767 of JAWUZG010000029.1, forward strand.
ATCTTGGTGAAGCAGGCTGGCCAGTTGTAGGGCTTCCTATGGGCTCCGTGGCCCTGAAGGGCAGAGAAAGCAATGGCATAGCTACACCTGGGCAATTCACTCGGTCCTTACCTGCCGGGTGCTTAACGCACTAATACGGTTCCTGTTTAACACCACTTGTGGTTCCAGTTATTGTCTACTGAAAACCAGACCTAACCCACCAAACTCATTCCATGGAGGTCAGCGAAACAAGCCATAAACCAATAACTTTTGGGTTGTTACTGAGCCAGGCTGTGCTCGCGGCGGTGAGGTGCAGATGAAAGGCCCTGTATTCCATTACCACTCTCCTAAGTGAGCTGCTCCTTGGGGCGACTAAGATTTCTTGCTGAAAATGAGAATGTATCACCTCTCACTCAATGCATATTGCCTGTCAGGAGTGAACGAGCCGGCTTTTAATGACTCAGTTTCTCTGGGGAGAGGCATTTTTGTAGGAAAGGTGGATGGGATAATAGGGATCTCCTCGCACCCCGGCTGAAGCCCAGCTGTCTCGCAGTAATTCATCTGTCTGGCCTGTTCCTGCTTTTCGTGATAGGCCAGTGGCCTGTTCTAGAGAAACCTTGGCTATTTTCCCTACCATAAGCACCTACTTAAATGAAGGACTGGCTTCTTTAATCAAGTGTTATTTCTCAGATACTACTTTTATGAGGTCGAGAGTGTGTTTCTGCTTGCACAGTAAGAGCACTTGGCTTACATGTTTCCTTTCCTACAGCCTGCATTAAAATAGTCAGACTGTGATTATCGTAAATGTTTTCATTTTCTCCTTTGATGTAGCACGTTTGGGGAAAAAAAAACCAGCGGAGGGGGAAGGAGAGAGAGCCAGGGAGGGAGGAGAGGAGGTTTGGCAGGAAAGTGACCTTGCGTGAGAGCGGTAACCATGGAGAAGCTTATCTTTAGGTGGTATATCCAAACTCATAAGTAGCCCCTTTTGAGTGCTCCGAGCGCTGTTTCCCAGACCGTGGGCGCTGCGCGCTGCGGCATGCGAGGCATGCGGCCGTGCGAGGCACCGCCACGCTGCGAGCGCGCTGCGCTCGGCAGACACCGCGGCCCGGCGCCGGCCTTTCTCCGCACCCCTGCGGGGAGAAGGGAAGCCGACCTGCTTGGGAAATGGAGGCTGGATTATGGCATTGCTGGGGTGGTTGAGAGCTGGGAGTGGGAAAGGTTGCGCTGTCTGTCTGTCCTGCAGAGAGGCCTGTCCCGGGCACGACCATCAGCAGGGTGGTTATGTGTGTTTGGTCCCCAAACAGCAGCATTTCACAAAAGCGATGCTGTCCTCTTAGCTGCTCTTCTAAAATGATTTGGAACGAGTGAAACCCCAACAGCTGGAAGCAGAGCGCAGGGATTTGAGGCTCTTGGAGAGCTGAATTTAAAAGGAGCCTCTGCCCAATCTCCTTTGCATCACTGGGGGCTTTTAAACTACTGCTCAGAAGGGTTCGGGATATGCCCAGCTACCCATCTGCAGGTGCACTTGTGGGTGTGTGCGTGCAGGAAATGTCACTCATATTCCTGATGCTAGGATGCAAATACTGTATAATGAAAGTTTTGCACAAAGAAAAGGAAATCACAATGGCAAAATGTGTTTCTAAATCAATGAGTAACAGGCGTTTCAACTGTGATAAGTAACGAGAAACTACATATGTAAGTGTTTTGGAGGCTGAGGGTGGAATTAATCTTGTCTAGCTCCAGCTATTCAGAAGTAATGTGTCTGATCTGAACTACTTATCTGGGCTCCTCTTCAGTTAATGGAGAGAGAGGGAGGTGGAATGGATTACTCTCTGCAGATGCTTATCTTCCTTCACTAACTAGAGGGGGAGCCTACCCAGCTCCCTGGCCTCAGAGATGGCTGAAGATAGCCAAGACCGATCCTGCCCCTGCAGTCAGCTGGGTGATTAAGCACCCTGATACCGCTTTAAAGGCTTGGCTTTAATCGGCATTGGGAGCTGCTGGGATACATTCCCACCACAAAAGACAGTGGGGGAGGTATGCCAGTCTACTGGGAAACTCAGGGGAGCACGCAATTAAATGTATCCTCAGTGAAGGCTGAGGATAATTCGCATTCAAATTTCCATCCTTAGTGCAGTGCCAAATGCTGATCTTCCCAAATTTCCATGTACTTCAGCTGCTTTGATTCAGCTCCAAAATGCAGCAGACGCTGTCTGCCTTTACTCTGGGGCTAAGAAACAGAGACAAGGAGATGTAGTAAGGAGTGAAAAAGCAAAGAGTTGGTCTTTTGGTAGGAGCAGTGTTCACATCTTCAAAGTTAGTGACATTACTAAAGTGGTTGGCTTATGGATGGATGCAAATAGAGACCAGGAAGTGCTCAGAAATGGGATATGGAGGGTTGGTCACTGTGTCTCTCTGGGAACACCCCATAATTTTGTCTGCAGATTTTTTGCAAGGCTAGAGAGTTTGACTGTCTCAGTAGCCTAATAAAAAACCAGTCGTCCAGGTAGGTGAAGTATGGTTACAGAGGTAGGTGGGGAAGAGTAAGGACTTGATATGTGCTGAATTTTGGCAAGAAAAATAATGCAGCATGGAGACATAGGCATTCTCCTGTTATTTATTTTTTCTTTATCTGATTTTCCTCAGGCTTCAAAAAGTATACTTACATTCATGGCTATTGTACACTGCATGGGCCAAGTCTGAAATATTAAATTCCTTTAATTTTGGAGATATCAGCGTTTAAAAGAATAATTTGGACATTTAAAAGGCTAAAAACAGTGTGAGTTTTTTTCTCGTATCAATATGCATAGCTATTCTTAATCTTCCTTTTGATTGCTCTCAAAAAATACATCTCTCAGAAAAAGTTAAAATTTTTTTTAATAAAAGTCAAGAAGTAAAGTTAAAAAGTAATCACAATTTTTCTGAAATACAAATAAACTGTGGCATAGCAGTGCAACTGGGCATAATTCAGTGGAGTTATTCAGTATAAATAATTTTTATTCATAAGCACTTCAAATCTCAGACTTTAGGAAGCATTTTTCTGTGTCAAGGTCTCTTTTCCTCCCTCTGTGGGCATTTGACTTTCATCCTACATCTCTCCTACCTGCAGAGCTTCCTAGCTCACCTAGTGTAAGTGTGTTCCCAGCTTAGGCTGCAGAAACCCTTCATCATACTTTTTATTTTGGTGAGGATCAAATGATCCAAGACTGTGCCCTGCTCGGGAGCATTTCCAGGGGAATAGCGGTACTGAGCAGCTCCCTGAAGATCTAGATTACTCTTTAAAGATCGTGGCCTCAGAACACACAGCCTCTTTCTCATATCCCTTCCTTCCTTGGAGCCTTTGTTCTTGCCCCTCCTACTCCTCAGAGTTCAGCTCAAATTTGCCTTCCATGTTTCAGCATGGTCCATGCTCCTCTGGCTGTGCAGTCAGAGGGGTCTGCCTCCAGCTGTTCTTCCTTGTCCATCGTTTCACGGAGATAGCGCTATCCAGTTATTATTTCTGAGATGGCATGTATGGGCAGCAGTAAAAGATGCAGTAAAAGAAAAAGCCTGTTGTGCTTTATATCCTAAGGACATGTATTTCTGTCCCTGAGAGGAAAAAAATGTGGAAAAAGAATGTGAAGAAAGATGAAAGCATGATATGGCAGATTTCTGTGGGGAATTTTTCCTGTTGGAAAAGGAGGGTGGAAATGCTGAGGAATTGGGGGAAGGTGCTCTGACTTCATAAGGCTCTTGTTTAGACAGAGACTGTCTTTCCAGTTTTATGATCAAAGATGTTATTGTGATAATGAATGAATTCAGTGATACTAGAAGCCAGGAAAGACTTCAAGCTTCTTGGGTACCTGAAGGGCCCAAATAAATGCTGATTAGCAACACCCCTGAACCGGGCATTGCAGTACAGAGAAAAAGTGTCCAGGACTTCTTGTCTTTTAAAGGAAACGAATGCACAAAGCAGGGTGGATCTTGCACTTCTAAAGCATATAAAGAAAACAATAATGCAGGCTAACCACTTTTAAATGGCGATAATAAGGGCTTATACCACGAGTGCAGGTTGCTGTTGTTCTGAGAGAAAAGGAACAGAGCTTATGCTGTCAGTTGTCTGTCCCCTGTCTTGTTAAACTTTTCCTAATTAACAGGTTGAGATTGATTATTCTTTCTGACAAAGAAGAATTAAGTACACAGAGCTTTAGCAATAAAGGAGAGCTGTTAACAGGCAGCTTCTGATGAGGGGACTATTTTTTATTGGCATTGGGGTGCAATGAAGACTGCAAACATCTCTGCTATAACTCATTCGTTGCAAAGGCAAGGATTTATCTTACAGTAAAAACAAAGCAGTAAGATGGCAGAAAACAAAGAACCTGGTTAAAGTAAGCAAACAAACCAGCAAAAAAAGAACCTGCTGTCCATCAGGGGATGAAAGGGTTGCACGTGGTTCCAGAAGTGCCCAGTGAAGACAAAGGTTTTACGAGAGAGGCTGTAGCACTTCTTATAAGTGGCTTCAAATGGGAATGTGTGTGGCATCTCATGGGAACGCTTGTGTGCAGAATTGATTTGGGTCTAAAAGATTCCCACAAATTGTGGTAGGAAGCAGTAAAAGCAATAACTTGTCAATTAACAGGGCCTTTGTTTGCCAAACATTTTATGGAGAGTCCAAGACTCTTTTGGCTGGTGGTACAATGAAGGAACGGCTGAAAAGAGTAGGAGTGTTTGGCTTTCATGTTTGTCATCCTTTCAGTTTAAGTAAACTTGGATGTCGCAGGTTTTGGGCTTGTTATCAAATAACAATAGTTAATGATTTTAAACTTGCACACAGCCCTCTGTGTCCTCAGACAAGCTGGTTTAGTATACACAATCCTGGTAAATGAATTTACAAGAGAGCTTAATTAACTGTGTAACACCTACTTGTTTTCCTCTCTCCGTTTCAAAAAACAAAAAGTAAAACAAAAATAAAATATTTGAGACAATACATTTTTACATGTGGGCCTTTAGGGTTTGTTTTATCATAGAATCAAAGAATTTTAAGGGGTTGGAATAGACCTTAAAGGTCACCTGTTCCTACCTCTCCTCCCACTAGACCAGATTGCTGAAGGCCTTATGCAACCTGGTTTTGAATGAAAATTAATATTAACTCAGTTGGTTGGAGCATGGTGCTAATAACACCAAGGTTGTGCATTTGATCTCTGTATGGGCCATTGACTTAAGAGCTGGCCTCAATGGTCCTTGTGCGTCCCTTCCAGCTCAGAATGTTCTGTGATTTTCCACCTCTCTTTCTTAAGTCTGAACTCATATCACTTTGGGTATTGAATTATTTTAGTAAATCATGTTATTGTTGTTGACCTTGTTCATATTTAATGTATTTTGTAGTAGACATAAAGTGAAACTTGGGATCAATAAGTTTGAATTGCTGTTGAGCTCTAGTGTGTTTGCCAAATTCCATTTTGACTTACTATCACTTTGCCTAAATTCTCCTTGCTCTTTCAACTGCATCCTACAGCATTGTGTTTGTTTTCTGTCCTTGAAGCATTTTATGTTGATAAGGGAGTAAGTTTCCAACTCTAACTGATAAACTAGTCTCCAGCTGGGATATGTGATAAATTAACATTTCTCAAAACAAACCAGTCGTATTGTAAGGATAGCTAAAGCTCCTTAGATTCCATCAACTTTTAAAATGTTAGCAGAAATACTGGTTATTTAATGATTGGAGACAAACACATTGGATAGTCAACATGAGGAAAATGACACCCAGCAAATTATTTTCAGGATTGTGACAGGCTGTAACTTTTTTATACAGTTCATCCTGTTGGGCTGACAGCAGAATAGGCAGAATAATTCATTGGCTGTCAAAATAGACATGGGAAACAGAAAAGGAAAAAAAAAAGAATGCTTTGAGACATGACAGTGATTTACTGATTCTGGTTTAACCTGTCAGAAATAGAATGTGACCAGGTGCCAAACTATCATAACATCCTTGGCACTCTGTTGTGGGTACAAAAATGTGAAGCAAAGTTGCAGAAATCCTTGCAGACAGCAAAGGGTTAGGGTCAGAAGTGGGATGAAAACACCCTGCTTCCGGTGTGTGTGCCTGAATATGAAAGGTGACTCCTTAAAAATGCTTTCTAGCTGTAGTGGTAGAAATTGCCTGAATGTCTTAGCTTTCTTCCAGGAAGTTCCGCTCCCATGGTACCTAAACGTCTGTCCCAAACATGACTAGAACACCATTAAACTTAACAACTCCAAGGTTCATTGAAAACCCAACAAGTTTTCAGCTCTCTGCCAGAAGCTTTGTAATGAAGCATTGAGATTTTCTACAGAAAGCAGATGTGTGTGTGTGTGTGTGCTGTTTTTTTATTTATTTTTTAACTGGAGTTACTGGCATTACTTGCTATTTTGTGCTAAAATCATTGGCATGGAAATTTCTTTATTGCCCCTACTTGTGTGTCAGAGTCAATGCAATTGAAAGACCAGATTTCCAGCACTCAGATCTCATGTTTGAGGCATTGAAGCCTGAAAGGACTTGAGTAGCTTGCATGCTTTGTATGGTTTCTTTTCCCTTTTTTCTTTTCCTTCTCCAGAACACAGCACCAGGAATTTTCTGAGAGTAGGACAGAAGCTAATATGCCTTTGCCAATAGAATCCTCCTTCACAGGAAAAAAAAAAGAGCCAGTCTCAGTTCTCTGAAAGCATAACGATGAAGAGAGTCTTGTTCCTTTTACTAGCCTCTGCATTGCACCCAGATATTCAATATGCTCAACAAAAATTTGAAAATGAATTAATGCATGTGAAAATAATTAATTGCAAAAGGTGTAAGGATTTTGTGCTTTTCAGTGCTCAGTCTGTTCTCTGCCCTCTCTTCTAGTGGCAGCACAACTTTCCTTCTCCTGGATGCAGCTGAATAGCAATCCTTCCTAGCAATTTCAGTTGCTGATGTACTATGTATTCTTTCAGCAGCCAGCTGAACTGCCCTGCTCCCTGTCTTTTGAGGTCAGTTCTTTTAATTCCCAAAGGTTCCTGCAATTACCATTCCTCCTCCATCTAGGTTTTTTAGTGCTGTACTTAAGCAAGTATGGGTATGTCTGGGACGATGCAGGCAGGGAAAATCCTATGTTTATTATATCTTCTACTCTCTATTGCTTTTTGTAGTTGACAGGGACATGTAAAATCTCTTATCAGTAGTGCTTGCACAGCATCTGCTACTGTGACTTTGTGTTTTTGACTGCGAGCCTGATTCTAACTCAGTGAGCATTTTATAAAGTAGCTAAGTGAGAATAGGGCCCATAAAAGTTGACACCTGGTGGAAACCAAGCCAAGGAGGCATTTTCTTTCCCCGTGGTGGTGTTACATTCCTTGTGGTCTGCAGTAATAGCTCTGCCTCCTGAAGTATGGGCTGTGGGGTTTTACTCCATGTTCAAATTGCCATCACTTGAAGCTTTAGCATTTGTGGTATTTGGAGGACGCATTTTCGCTTCCTGAATATTCAGCACAGCAGAGGTGACAGCAAGTGATTATGTAAAATGAGGAGTAAGTTACAGGCTAGTTTGAGGACTGAGTGCGATGGAGGAAGAAGAAACATGCTTGTACATCAACAGAAATATCATCAACCTGTGTAACACATTTGCTGTCATTCTCTGAGGACAGTATTTTGCAGTGTTTCTCTGAGTCATAGAAGAGACTAATGAGGATACTATTAATATACCTAATGACCAAAGGTACTTTTTCAGTTTTCATAATGAGTGCCTATTTCTATTTCTAAATATCTTATCTGTCTGCCTCTCATTGTGGACAGTCTCTGGGAAATCCTTTATCTCAGACTTTCTGCCTACTTACAGAAAGGTAGCAAAATTCCCAAAGTGGACTTGGATTTGACTTGCTTGTTCCCTGATACTGCTCTTCAGACTTCAGTGTTTAGCCTGGTATACTTTGATTATAATAAGTTTTTGATTCCTTATCTGATTTTTCTTGTAGGGCAATGGGTTCCAAACAGAGAGGACATTCCCTTCTCAGTATGTGACAAGGTTTAGCAGAGGGGAGCCAAGTCATGCCTAAGGAATAATTTTTTCCTTCATGATGTGGTGGTTGCAAAATAATGTGTGAGGCACAGAATACTCTAAGGGAGCAAGCAGAGCTCAAACTGGCTGGCACGCTGGAGCTGCCACAGAAAGGAAAGGTGCTAGCTTGCCCATGAAAACCCAGAAGTATCCAGACAGTACAGAGATTAAAATCTGTAATTTCCAGCTCCCCACAAGATCCTTCATCTCTCCTTCATTTTGAAGTCTTTTTCTAAATACTTATGTTTATGAAAGTGGGGAAGCATGCATAAGGTGTATCTTGGAAGTAGGCAGATGAAAGCAAAGGCAAAAAAGGAATTAATAATTTCTGATGTATAAGGATTTATAAGGTATTTGTGCTCTTACACACAAAGTAAACCAGTCATGATGGGAGTAGGAGCTTTAATTCAGTATCATAAAAATAATTCTAAAATCCCATTTGAAGTTCATATCAACTTTGTTCGGATAGAAGACTTTCTCCTAGGGATGACACTTGCCTGCAGAATGAAAACTAAAATAAAACATAGCATACCACACATGCCTAGTCAGAATGGCCTGAAATATTCATATCTGGAATGCCAACAAGCATATTTGTGGTTCAACTACAGAATAAAGAACAATTTAATATTATTAATTAAAAATTATTTAAGCACACAATCTCTGGGTAGTGTATAATATGAGAGGTGGTAAAGTCTCCTTCCCCATTTCCCCTGTGCTGAACAGTAATTTGGATAAAATTTAGTCTTCTGTAATAACTTTCAAAATTACTGGTTTAATAAATCAGAACCAATATGTTGAAAATGTGTAGGAGTTTGACAGTTTGTCTTCAACAGCCGTAATACCAGAATGAGGATGTGTCAGCCCTATGAAATATTATCAAGATGTTTCTTTGCAGTCTGTTGACAGAAATGAAGCTGCTGGAGTTTTTTTAGTATTCAGGATCTCAGCATTTCAGTGCAGAAAGGAAAGCAATGAAAAGAAACAGGATGGAAACTTTTAAACATGATAACTTGTGATTGTGCTCTTACTTTTGAAATCTACATGCCTTCAAATAAGACAGTGCTGAATTCCACCACCCCATTCTCGAGTGAGAAAGTCTCCAGCACTGGCTTTGAAATGCTGGCCCTAAGAGAAAAAGTTTCTTCTAGTCCTTTTATACCGAATTTCATTTAGACTTGATGTCTCCTCCTTTTATCTGAATTAAACAACGCTGAATTAAAAAAGTTACAAATATTTAGAAGGATGTGGTTTTCCATGATAAAATTGAGATAACTTTGTTCATAAAAACGGAATCTGGGAGCTGGGTTGGGGGGGATAAAAATGAGGGACTAATTATGTCCACTGCATAATTTTATCACCTATTGCTAGTACATTGTCAAAACAGAAGACTGCTGTCTTTGGAGATGACTATGTGCTATCTCTAAATTTTGAAAAACAAACTGTTTTCATGTAATCCCACACGTCCCAGGATTTCCTGGTTTAATTAGGTTCATTTCAGTGGTGCTAACTCAGAGACAGATTGAATACTGCATTTGTAACTTACTGTTTTGATACTCAAGAGCAAATACTGGCAAGCTTTACCTTAACATCTTGCATAATGGCTTGGAGGCCAAATGGAAAATTTCGTCGAAATGGATTGTTTTGCCGTATTAAGAAAAAGGGATATGACTGGGGGAGGGGAATGGTGGTCGTGGGGAGAGATGGCTTTTTAATTTATTTTTTTTCTTTCATTCTTTTATTCTTTCTCCTGTTCTTCTGTTTGTACTTTCGCTCATTCTTTTGTTTTCTCGTTCTTTGTTGGAACACCCCCAGTGGCATGGAGAAAGCGGAGCGTGCGTGGGTCACTCCGTCCGCGCACACGTGTGTCCATCTGCGTCCCGCACGCGTCCTGCTGCTGCTGCTGCTGCGTGCCCACGCCTGAGCGTGTGTGTGCGAGGGCACGCGCTTGTGTGCACGGCCCTCGGTGCCCTTGGCGGCGCGTCCCCGGGGTCCCCGTGCCCCTAGATCCCCGTGTCCCGTGGGATCCTGTCCCGTGGGATCCTGTCCCGTGGGATCCCCGTGTCCCGTGGGATCCTGTCCCGTGGGATCCCCGTGTCCCCGGGCTCCCGCGCCGCTCCGTGGTTGGATGCTGTCCCGCCCCGCCGCCAGGCGGCGCTGCCGGGCGCGCAGGGCTCGGCGCTGTTGCCCTGCGCCACCTGGCGGCCGCGGGGGGAAGGCGCTCCTGGGGGGACACAACCGCGCTCGGCAGCCACGGCGCGTTTCCAGGGGCCACCTCAAAAAACAGCATGGAAACCTGCTTGTCATGGCCGATTCTGTGAAATAGGCCGGAAGCCGTAAATTGAGAGGGCGATCAGAGAGGTGAAGCTTGTTGGGTGAAGGGTGACCTGTTACTATGGGTGACATTGACCGTGCCGGGATATGGCAGGGTCATCTCAGCCATGCCTTGGTGGGCTCAGGCTGAGCCAGGGCACACATTGCACCAAGGTGTGCCCGAGATCCATCACCAAAGAGCAGGCAGACAGGAGGCGGGGGAAACTGATGCCAAATTATCCCCCTGGGCCTGGTAGAGCCTCTCCTGGGGGGCCCTGGGCTGTGTGGGGAGTGGAGAGGTTGATCCTGGCCTGGCACCCAGCCTGGCCAAGGGGTGCTTGCTTTTCTCAGCAGCATAGGGAGCTGCAGAAGGGGAGAGTTAATGCAGAGTGATAAAGAAGGAGTAGTTACCCCTTGTGATGTTAACTTCCCTGTAGAAAGACGCTGTGAAGTGCTATAACAGCCCGATGGGCCGTCCTTGAGTTCGGCAGCTCCTAAGCAGAAAAATGGCCAACTATGACTAACTGGGCAATTAATAACAGACATTTAACAGGACCCATATTCAGAGATTCCAGCAGCTCTGTTTCTGCGTGCAGTGAAAACCTAATTTAAATATAATTCCCTAGAACCTGAAAGTACTTGACCCTTTTTTTCTGCTGACTTCCCAGATGGTGGTGTTCCTGTGTGTATTTGTGCTAGTGAGGCCTTTTACGAGTGCTCCTGTTCTCTGCTTTTGCCTCTCCCCATCATCATTTCTCTGGTAATGAAAATCAGGTTAGCAGTGTAACATTGTTGGATTTAATTTCTGGTGACAGTGCAGTTTTTGAAAGAAACTTTTGCATATACAAATTGATTAAAAACTGGCAATACTGGAATAACAGGCATTAACATATGGCTTTTGGGTTTCAGCCTAATTAAAATGATACAAAAATACAAAGGAATGAAATCTGAAGAGTTGTGCTCTGCTGGGGAGTTAAAAAAGCAGTATTGAGTTGGAGTCAGGTCAGCTGCAAGTGCTAAGTTGGAGTTGTTATTTATTATCAGAATGAAGATAAATTAAATCACCAGTCATTAGCTCACCATGTGTAAAGAGCTCTGAAATGCCTTTCCACACATGCAGACTCCCAAGGGGCCATTGCAACCGCTCTGCCTCCTTGCAGCAGTTAACAGGATACAACAGCTTTGCTGCAGGGTTATCTACACTTGACATACCTTCTCTTTGGCTAATTAGATGTGTAAGGTGTGGCCACGCAGGGAAGAAAGCTGACAGCAGCGTGGGATGAGTGGGTTACTAAGCAGAGGGCTTGACTTAGGTGGTGGCTGGTCAGGGGCCACAGACCTGCGTGGGTTAACTGGTCAGTGTTCACATCACCACTGAAGTCACCATGTAGGGGATGAATTTAAACTGCCACTTTAAACTCGATAAGACTTCAGTTTTTACAAGGCTGGGAAGGATGTAAGGGACTGGAGGCATTTGTAATCACCTGGAAAACAGAAAATGGTTTCTTGGTGATGCCCCTCTTTCAGACCTCAGGGGCAGCAGTGCCAGAAGGCACTTACTCATCTTGTTCTTTCAGGCTAGTTAGCAGGAAGATCCACCCCCTTAAGGAAGTAATTAGGAGGGCCTGTGCCAGGTACTGTTATAATTTAGAAGAAGTAATCTGTGCCCTAGTAATTCCCATTCAGATTTTATTTCCGTTGTCTCTGAAGTGAAGGGCCCGGGGATGGTGTAGTAGATGTGGAATAAAATGTAGATGTTTTATTTCTTTTTGACTTTCCTTTCTCTCCTTTTCACTCTAGCAGAGAATGCCTTGCTAATCCTGGGAAGAAGCACCCACGTGAATTTCTCTAGGGACAGCTCTGCCTGCCGTGTACTTGACTATTCGTAGGGAGACAAGAAAGTTGTTTTCTTTGAGTCATCACCCACTCACTCACAATTGACTATTTAAAACAGAAATATCTCGGCTACTTAACCCGTGTCTTTGTGTTCACTAGGACTCTTATGGACAGCTTTCCATTGCTCCTCTTGCTTCATTAACCTGTTCAGGTGCTTTGTATATCTGAATCCTCTGTTTGCTTGTTCAGTCATAAGGATCTACAGATTGAGGCGAATTGGTTCATCTGGGCATGTATCTTGTCTCCAGCAGTTCCTATAAGGAGGTGTTAATTTAATATTCCTTCTAATGCAATATATAAAGTTTTATCACAGTTTCTTCAGCTGACTGTAAGAGATGCTGAGGCCAGGAGTGTGGTAATTAAAAAGCATAGTAAAACTCTCTATTACAAAACCTTGGCTAGGCCAGGTTGACTTAATCGCTGCAGCATTACATAGAGCTCCATCATGCATTAGCAAAAGTGAGAGGGTCAAAGGTGTTTTAGGGTTGGATGTAGTTAGAAGAAATGCCATGGATTTGGCTCTAGGCCTTCCCACTCCCCTGAGAGGGCACAGTGGAAGGCAGAGAGGAGGAGGCCAGTGCTGTCTCAGGCAGCAGAAGCTACAGGCTGTCTTCAGGATCCAGAGGGAGACTGGCTTGATTTAGGAGAAGTAGAAAAGGTGCCTGAAATGTTGGGGCAGCTGAAGGAAGTAATTTGTTATTTACTAGAAGTTTAATCATGCATTTGGGTTATTTCTTTTGCTCTGCTACTGCCTATGCTTTCAGTAGACACACTCTCTTAACCCTTGTTTTCTCTTGCTGGTAAGGTTTGTTCTGACTGATGTGGCACATATTTTCTGTACAGTGGTGTCCCATTAACTGGGATATTAGGATGCTCTTAGTAATTACCAGCTTTCCAATGAGCTACTGCAGTGTAGCCAGAGCGTGGTGGTGAGCGCCTTCCTGGGTGACCTACAGAGATGACATTCCAAGAACAAGGAGAGAAAGAAGTGTCTTCCAGTGAGTCGCAGTAACTGAGAAAACTCTGGCATATGGCATGCTTTGAAAAGCACTTATGCTTTTAAAGAGAGAATGTGACATACAGATGTTGGACTAGCTACAAATAGCTACAAATGAAAACTGGACAAACATGACAAGTTTTGTGAGTGCATCCTGTGAGCAGAGCATTGCCTCATGTTGAAGGAGCAGGATTAAAAGATATATATGAATTTTGAGTTTAACGGCGGGTGATGGAACACATTATTTGTAGCTTTTACAAATGGGATAAATGATTTTGTGATAGCTCTAATGATGAAGAATTTTGGGAAGTAGGGGAAGGTCCATATGACTCAACTACAGCTATATCCCTGGACTGGTAACACTTCTGGAGAAAATGGGCATTTGGCCAGCCAAGCTTAAGTATGAGCTCACCTTCCACTGGGACTGCCTGTCCTGCTTTCTTGAAAAGCATCTGTATGCAGGACCTATTCACAATGCTCTTTCCTTAGTTGTGGCTTGTCCTGTTGGAGACAAAAGAGGAAGCTTGATCTGGCTTCACACCTTATCCTTTCTCCCCACATGAAGGCAGGCAAAGAGCCAGCAGGAGAGCAGCAAAATACATTTCAAGCTGGAGCACTTAATCTCTATGCATTTTCCCAGGAAGCGTGGCTTTTCCCTTTTCTTGCACATTATTTTCATGATGCTGAACATTGTCCATTAATCTGATATTCTTGAGAACTGTCAAAAAATAGAACACTCATGTGAGTTGCAGGATTTATTTACCTTCCCCTGAAACATGGAAAAGTCTCAAAACACAGGAAATGTATTAGAAGAACGAATCATTATGTTGAAGAATTTGGTAAAAGAATGGTTACCTTTCTTCCCTGCTGCTCCTCCTGCAATTCAGAGCATTAGGAACAATGGCAGAGGTGTATTTAACCAAGCATGGAAAAAACAGAGCACAAATGTGTTCATCTTTCTCTGTTGGAAGAAAGCACATAATTTCTGTGTGATTTGCAATGGTGGAAAGGGAATTGAGAGATGCCCTGAGCTATGCTGTACTGAGCTGGACTGGAGGGGAGGCAGGAGGTGAACAAGCAGAATGGGAAGCTGAATGGGATTTAATAGAAGTCATAGTGAAACAGCCAGAGAGAGAGAGAAGTGGCTTCCTATGTTCTCAGGATGGAATTCCCTCCCCAGACACAGTTGTTTGAAAACTTTGTTGGCTAATGAGAGCAAGAGAGTCTCTCGTTGATGTCATGAGAAGAAGAGAGCCTAAAGACATCACCAGTACAAATGTGTGAGTTGGAGTAAAATAAGAATTGATTGTACCTTGGAGTGAAATAAACTGCTGTGAGAGACAGGCAGCATTAGTGGTGATTTCATGCTGGGTGAAGCCAGCAGTGCCTGGGAGGCATGAGAATAGGATATTTCCAGGCCAGAAAGAGTCATGATAAGTGCTGGGTGGTGTTTCCCTCCCACATGACACTGCTCTTTCTGTTGCAACGCTGTAAAACAGTTTGCATTCCCAGGTGGGATTGGCATGACACTCAGGATCTGCTCTAGGACTTTGAATTTCCAAATTCTGGAATTCTCTGTGTCTTAACAAACATCCTTCAGTTGTGGTAATGCTTCCCTCTGCATGATGCAGGGTGTAGATGATACAGTTTGCTGGGTCTAAGGGGCTTCCAAATCTTCCACAATGCTTCAGACTGGGCCCCAGACAGTTTGTAAACAATGGCTTTGGCTGTGTATGGGAGAGCTGCTTGACAGCTTAGTTAATTACTGGGTGGAAAACAACTTTAGGCTTTAAGAACCAAACCAGGTGTTATGTTCTTTAGGAAAGAAGTAGTTTGAGGTAATCACATTGTTATTATCCAACATACATGCAGTACTGGTCATGCTAAAACGTCATACAGAATATTCTCCTCAGTGTTGTTTCCTCTCAGGTTTTTTCTGGCTCATTTACATGAAACTTACAATGAAAAAGTTTGTGTGCTTGATGCTGCAGTGTACTCAAGTTAGCATTTGATATCCAAAGGAATCTAGCCAGGGCAACACAAACCATTGCATGGGCCAATTTACACTGTGGACAAACTTAACTATGGCCAGTGTGCTTCCTTAGTGAGGGACCAGATATTTGTATAGCATGCAGATGAGCCTGTGGGAGAGAGCATTTTTCTTTGTGAAAAGAGACCTGGGCAACAGACAGATGTTCACTTTGCTGGCAGCTGTGCTGGTTCAAGATGTTACCATCCCCAGATGCTCGATATTCCCATCTTGCATATGTTCCTGTCTCCTGAGCTCTGCCAGTGGAAGGGAGCCAGAAAACACTTGCTAAACGGGCTCCAGGCAAAGTCAGCTGTGTAAGCTCAAGCAGCTGGTATAGGTGGCTTGAGATAACCACACCACCTTTTCCTGAAGTTCATAGTCTTTGCAAACCTCTGAGTATGGGATTGCCTCCAGCTGGTAATGTTAAGTTCTGGAAGGCAACCATCGGCTGGTGGTCTTAGAGTCACAACTTCCACCCTTTTTTGTGCTTATCCCTTTTCTTGTGTTGGTCAGGAATAAGGTAAATGTTGTTTTAAACCATCTTCATGTGCCTTACAGTTTTGAATTGGTGGAGGCTTTGTTCAGGTAATGAATCTTACTCAGGCCTTCTCTAACTTATTCCCTGGCTTTTAGGTCTCTCTGTAAGATTAAAATTCAGTTCTTGTTCCTTACTTCCATCACTGAAAGCAAAACTGGAATGGGGACCCTAAGCTGGACTAGAACTGAGTGTGGAGGACCTTGTAGTGATGGGGCCTTGGAGAGGCTGATTTTGCTTGCAGTGTTTAATGTCATGAATTCTTACCTGAGCACATGATCCAAACTAACCTACACTCAGCCTTCCCTCCAGCAGAGTGGAGAGGTGCCTCCTGGAAGAGAGTGGGCAGAAGGTTACCAACTTCTGGTTCATTGCTGTAGGCATTTGGAGGTTCTCAACATAATTCTCCTGTGTACTGGGAAAGTGTTTTTTCTAACTGAACTTACACATTTTGGCCACCTCCCTGAAGCTGTTTAGCTATCTTGCTTAATTTGACTCCTGGAGAACAGACAGCTGAGTGAAAGAAAACAGAGGTGTGGTGTGGCATCAGGGAGAGAGGACTCAGCTGGGGCTGGCGCCTGCACAGAGAGGGAAGAGAAGAGCATTATGGCATTATAATTGGTGCTGAGGTCGTGTCATCTTGATGAATCTCAGCTTTTAAGTGTCCATACAGTACAGCCTTGAGTTCCTGCTTGTGTGATTGTTGTTTACCAGCAGACATGACCTTTGTGAGCTTTGTATTGCTCCTGTGTTTCTGTGAGCCATTTTGTCAGGACTGTCTAGGGGCAGCAAAATTTCCCTTTCTAGGTTTGCAGTGGTGAGGGATCTTTATGGCCTTTGGATTTCCAGGAGGGATATGATAAATTGAAAGGTTCAGCAGCGAGGATGAATCAGAGAGGATTTTTTTTTTTTTTGCTGGTGCCAGAGATTCCTAAGGAGGAAATGCCACACAGTGTCTCAATTCAACTCCTTTTGTTTTTATGCCACACAGAGTGTCTCAATTCAACTCTCTTTGTTTTTAAATTTCCAGTCCAGATAAACATTTTTTAGAGAAGAGTTTACTCAGGCTTTTCCATCCTTTTCATTCTACTTGTTTCACTTCCATCTGATGAAATGCTCTATAGAAAAGAATTATTTTTTAAACAATCTTTGTGGATTAGAAACATGGAGAAGTGGAAGTTTGAGATTTGCTTTTGAGCATTGCTAGTAGGAACAAGAAAAGGGAGGAACTGCTAGTTTTCCTTTGAAATTTCACAAGTAAAATGTTTTTAAAATATATTAACTGTTGATTTTATGATGCTCTTGGTTCTTTTAATTTTTGAGGGAGAAGGAATTTACTGATTTGCTTCAACACATACTGCAGGCAGAGATTTTTCATTGTTTTGTTGCATTTAAAAGTAGCTACAAATACTGGATATCTGTTTCATTATATTTGACTCTAAACCCACTCTGAAATCCTGCTTGCAATTAAAAAGTTTCACTCTGGCGGGGGGGGAAAAGTGCTTTTTCTTTCTCTCTCTTTTAATGAACTTGCAATTGGGACAAATGTATGGTTCAATCTGCAAAGAATTTGCACCAAAATAGAAGAATCCTTCCTTACGAGTGTCTGATATCTGTACAGTTTTTTTTTCTCCCTCTTTTTCATTCTTTTAAAAATGAATAGTGAATAATTACTTCAGAAAAAGAATCTATTAAAATAATTTCTGTCATTTTCAGCTTTGATATAATGTAAGGAGCTGCTCTTTCACTGTGCTCAAATTGCCTTTACTGGAATGGCATTACTTTATGTTGTGTGTGAATTGGCTGTAAAATCTTACCTGTCTACTCTGGGAAGCTCCTGGATCTTTCTTGAGAAATCCTTGAGTTAGCAAATATCCTGTCCATGGCCTCACTTACACATAGCCCATTGTATCTATGCCAGAGTTCTGGTGCTTTTGAAAATCCAAATTGATTTTTTTTTTTTAGTTTTGCAGTAAAGCTGGAAAAAAAGGTAGAAAAAAAGAAGCATAATTCAGAGCTATCTTGACTTAATGAGATTGTTATGGAATAGACTGATTTGGTTAGAATTTGCCAGAATAAAAGTTAAGGAAAAAGAAAAAGGAAAACGAAAAAGAACAGTTACTATCTAACAAATTAGAAATGTATGTAAAATATACACGAGGAGTCCAGAGTTTGCCTCAGATGCCATAATTGTCTCATACTCTAGAGTGATAACGTGACTGATTATCCTTCCTTGCTTCCTCTTAAAAAGAAGGGGAGAAAAAGAAAAAGAGAGAATAGTAATATACATCTTCTGTTTCTAATGCTGATATGCGATCCAAAGGGATTTGAGCCAACTTGGAGTGCTCTTTGAAACCAGTAAAATTAATTAAGAAAGTTTGAGAGGGCTAAGGATAGAAAGGATAATACATAGAAGATTTCATTTAGCTTTGAAGAGGAGCCCTTCTTAAGCAAGTGTTTCACATTTGGGAAGAGGATGAAATTGCTAAATAATCCTTTTCTCTTTACATTTATTTTGGTTGTTCCTGATTTTTTAAAACTGAACTGAGTTGAGGGGGAAGGTCTCCCAAGCAAATTGTAATGCTGTTAACTAGAGTGATGCATTTTCTTCTGTTTCTTCACTTAAATGACAGTTCTCTTGCTTCTGGTACATACACTTACTTAAATGACGTGGAAAGAATAGACAGTATTTTGAGGGATGCTCCCAGTAGGAATTTCTCTTCATCCTTATTTTGCTGTTTCTACTTCATTTATGTTTAAGGAATAAGCTGTGCCATGCCTGTGCGAAATGAAGAGCCTTATACTGCCTCTCCAAGGACACCTCTCTTGCTTATGCTGCCTCAAGAACACCTGGCACACAATGGGCATCCTTCCTTGAAAAACGTAGTAGCTTTCTAAATAGATTTTGGGTTATTTTTGTCTTTGCATAAGTCTTAATTAGTGCTGGGGAAGACAGTTTGTGCTTGCCGCTATCATCTGAACAACCTTATTGCATGATTTTTACAGAGGCTTTGGGTGAAATGGAAGTCTCAAGGCTGAAAATGACCTTTTTGTCTAATCCTGTTTCCTCAATACTAACCAGGACTTGCAAGTATACAGGATTTGGCAGAGTTGTGCTCATGCTTGCAAAAAGTTCAGACCGACCTTTTTCCTCAATCGAAAAATGCATGAGAGAAAAAACATTTTCTCCTAAAGAAATAATAAAAGTATTTTGAAAATAAAGTCCCTGCAGAGTCTTTGAACTGCAAACAAAATTGTATTGCCAGTCAGACTCCCTGGTGTTACTGAAAAAATACAAGCTTAATGTCAGTCAAAATAGCTGTTCTTTTACATTATATTCATGATCAATCCTAATAATTAAGAGTTCAGGAATATTCAGCATAGCCAATAGAAAAAGTGCTTGTTACCCACAGAAAATAGTAAAATAGAAAGCCCTTAGCAAAGGTTGCTCTAGTATCAGTTTAATTTGGACACAGAATTACAAAGACCTCATGCAGACCTCACTTGGCAACTCTTAGTTTCTTCAGTCCTCTGTTTCTATCATTGCTATTTTTAGCCCCATCTGTAAAAATATGTTTTTGCCAAGGAGCAAAGGCAGGATAAATTGTAGAAAGCATGTAAGCAAACAGAGAGATCACAAAGCTTACAGGACAGTCAGAGTTGCAGTTTTCTTAAGCTGCTTCCCATTTGTTCCCTGGCTTTGTGTTACCTGTTTTGATCATAAGGCTGCGCAGGCAAGAACTTGGTCTTTCACCTTCTTTGTTTATGCTTAAAGCCTGCCGCACATTGTGTCTACCTATGTAAATAAATGACTTACAGGAGAGGATCTGCACTGCCCCACTCCAAGGAAAACTGGGAAAATTTTGTTAAGTCACTTAGTGATAGCACTTTACAAGCGCTGTACAAGCTCCTATAATGGATGTGGGCAGCCTGAAGTTCTCAGCTCATGGTAGCTCTTTCCGAGATGTATTGCCTTGGCATGCTGCCATGCTGAGAGGTCAGTGTGGCCTGCAGGCAAGCCAGAAGTGATGTCTCATCTCTGGCCAGCTCAAATTGCTGAAATATAGAGATTTGTCAGCGCCTTTCTGTGCAGCCATGCTGGAGAGGTTTTTCTGTCACTGAAATGCTTAGGGTATCAACCTGAGCATCATCTGAAGAAAAATAGCTGGCTATGGAGAGCAGCTACCAGCTGGGCTAGGACAGCTTGTGGTTATTCAACACAGGCATTTTTGTGCTGTTGAATAGAATGCCTGGCTGCTTGCTGTTGTGCCAGGAAGGTATGGAACTCCAGTGGTAAATCCTTTAGCATGTCTGCCAGTGCTATGGGAATGTCTTGGATAGTCACTGGGGCTGGTGTGGCATGTTAGTGAAATGTATGTGGGTTTTGCCCAGAGGGACTTTTTAGCTAGTGTTGTCCATTCTTGCAGCAGCTCTAATTTGTTCTAACTGGTCACTAATTGTAAGATGGTTTATCTTGAATTGCAGATGGTTAGCAGACACCTTCTAATTGCTGCTAATTAGTATATCTGTTCATGGTTTGATTGTACAGAATTATCCTTGAGTGATGTTTTCTGTTGGCATGCATTTCCCTGGGAGGCAATGTGAGCTCTGCAGAGCTCCTCTGTGACATAGGGCAAAGATGTAGGAAGTGTTCTTTGTGTGCGTGTAGTGAGTAAGGCATAGGGCTTCGTCTGCTGTATCTACTAACAGCACTATGTAAATGATTAAAACAACAACAATTACTGTACTAAATACATGGTAATAAATTATAGAATGGTAGCTGGGTGGGCAAGAAGGCTGGACTCCTTGAATTCATTAGAAAATTTTGCTTTGTGGGTTTTTTTGTTTGTTTTGCTTTGTTTTGTTTTGTTTTTTAATCTCCAGTAACCCCAGGAGCTACATACAGAATTTTTGTACTGCGTCTCTTAACTTTATCAAATATGGTTTGCAGAAATGGAACAGTCAGGTGGGAAATTCCTGTCAGGGAAGTGCAGACCTTCCTCATTTCATGGGGAGTGGGCCATGGAAAATGCTCTTATGTCTAATCAGACCTAACATGTGTAGCACCAGTGACGTGCTAATAAAAGTGTCAGGTCTTGGGACCAGTAATTTACACCCGTGTTTTCAGATTCTTTTTACAAATAAAAAGAACCTCGTGCTGTGGGTGAAAAATGATGTGTGAATCTGTAAGGCTAGGCTGAAAAGAAGCAGATGCTGACATTTCTAGAATTAATATTTTTGCCTTAAAGACGCATCTGTCATCAGCCTCCACTTTATAAGCGTGGAGGAGCACTTATCTAAATAAACATGGCAGCTGTTTTATATGATGGGTCTGTTTTTTAAATAGTAAAAAAATATTGTATCATTTTGAAAGGTATAGTGGCCTTTAATGTTAACTTACAATAATAGTTTGGAGTGTGTAGCTATTCTCTGCTTTAGAATAATTTCAAATGATACTTTCTCACATTATCAGAGAACCACCCTGCGTGAGTAGAGGGAAGGTTAATAACTGAAAGTGCTTGCAATTGAGAACACTGCAAATGCTGAAAACTTGCTGAGAAGAGAGTTCTGGATTGTAATCTCAGGAGCATGTTAAATAAAATTAAGAGTAGGGAAAAAAAGACGAGAGCTTTTGGAGAAGTAAATTATCAAAGTTCTCTGCGTATGGATGAGGGTTGCAATATAAATAATTCACATTTTTTCAAATGTCTTTTCTTGGCTAATTAACATACCTTTTTCTAGTACTTCAACAAATCCTACATGTAAAAATGTA
The DNA here is from genome assembly GCA_036785705.1 of Acanthornis magna. NCBI lineage: Eukaryota > Metazoa > Chordata > Aves > Passeriformes > Acanthizidae > Acanthornis > Acanthornis magna. The sequence goes on from JAWUZG010000029.1 coordinate 11,042,334, forward strand.
TGTTTCTGTCTCCTATGAAAAGGAGTCTTTAATGAGTCACTTTACACTGATTTTAAGACAATTTTACATCATTAAACAGGTACAAAGGAGTCTTAACAGGGCCAAGAAGACCCCTACACTTGCAACCAAACCCAGATTTTATTTGTCTCTTTGAGGGACTAATAATGGTTTTTGATGATGAGGCAGTAAACCAAGTATAAGATTGCACTGTAATTTGCATGTCCAATTGCATGTGGTGTGGCTCCCATTCTTAGCGTTAATATAAGTATTTTCTGAAATGTAAAATGCAGAAAGATCTTCCTGTGTGTGAAGTCCCAGATGTGAAAAATTCTTCTTGGGGTATATGCCCCTTTCACTAGGTTCTAGAAACATACTCCTTCTTTCTAGACAACCTCATGGTTCATATGGTTCTTTTCATTTTTTACTGCTCTGTACTTCTATTTTGAAGTGCTTTGGTTAGCAGGATGTTATTGGAAAGGTAGGTACAAGTGTTTCCACCTCTTGGTCCATCTTTTTGAATCAAGTTGGCCATGTGCTGTGGCCTGAACATGGCCTGTATATATGGCCTTGCAAAGAATTTAGGTATGGGCATCCACTTTGGGAATGTCACGTGAGCTTAGCTTGGAGATAAGTTCTAAGCTAGTTTGTTTGCCATAAGGGGGTGACCCAGACCAAGAAGAGCATCAGGCCTTTAGGCAGCTGCCAAAAGAGCTGGCCTGCCCAAAATATAGTCAGGCCTGATGTGCTAGAAATGCCTGAATGGCACCATGTTGCTGTAAATGTTTCACCATGTCTAAGCTGTCCCTGAGAAAATGACAGTCGAGCATCAGCCTTTTACAGGTGCTTTGCTGCCAATGAGGAGCCCTTAATTAGCAACAGGATCCCATCCATAAACTAACAGCAGTACCTAGATATGAACTTTATTATGAAAAAAATTGGAAACAAAGATTTGGACAATCTGAGTGTGTGTGTCATGGTCCATGTGAGGGGGTAAAGAAGGAATAGATTTCTTAGGGTTTCATCCACCCTCTCCCCATGCACGTGCAGATTGATTGCAAGCTAGGAATGAGAGAAAAAGCCCTTGTTATTCGTCTATCAGTCTTGCTAGCAGGGCTGGGAAATGTCAGCATTTGCTGCTGATGCTTCTGTAATTCATTACCCCTGGAGGAAGGAGGAAGTGGCAGAGGATCTCTGACTTGTGAATGATTCCTAATCAAAATGCTTCCCAAGGCTATTTGTGGAGTACTGCAGATTCCTTAGCACCCCTTGCTCAGGCTTGTGTTTAAGACTAAAACATGTTACCTTGATCACAAGCCAGAGTGTGCCCTACCCTGGAGTAGCGCCAAATCACATCTCTGGGGATGGACAGCTTTATGTAGTACAAAGCAGTGGAATTACGCACTATTGTGTTACGGATGTTACCACAGATAGGTACCACAAGCTGACATTGAGTCTAATCCTATACCACTCTGGGTAGATTGAAGCTACCCCTGTGACTATTTCACTGTAGGAACTGTTTCATAACCTACTGGTTTCATAAAGGTAGCCTAGTTTTCCTTAAACTTTTTTCTTCAAGAAATCCTCTGAATGAGCAGCAGTTTACCACTTTCTCTTGCAGTTTACCTTTTTCTCACATAACATTTTATAGTGTATTTTTAACTCACTTTGCTAAGTGCTTAGGACAAACAGGATCTCCTGTTAATGAAAACCTTTGATGGATGCATTAAGGAAGCAGTGTGTATGTAATCCTAAATTTCCTGAGGTTACCTCACCAGTATACGTGGAGCATAACATTTAAGGAGGGTAGATGCATGTCTAAAAATCTTGTAAAAAGCTAGAAGTAGTGTCCTTACTACTACTAATACAGTATGATTTATTTTACCATGGATGTTCTACAGATATCAGTGTGCTTTATCACCTTGAGACCAGGTCATCCGTAAATTGTAGAAATAGTGAGTGAAGGATTAAGTCTCAACCTCTCCAATATCTCACTGCCCCGAACACAGAAAGAGATTTGTTCTCTTTGTTTGTGAATGGAACAGTGATTTGACCTAGTAACAACTTTTAGAAGTTAAGGTGTGTAGGTATCTGCTTCTAAATTGTGTGCTCTTTTTGCTCTTCCAAGAACAACCCTAACTGGTTTTATTCATAACCTTTTTTACACATTTGCACCTCAAAACCAAAAGTTTCAAGCCATGCCATGAAATGAAGTTCATATTGTCTACAAGATAATATCTGCTGAAGAGGAAGTTTTATTTTGTATCTAAATGCCAGATGTCAGAATTTGGGCACTTGGAGATTTAGTTCACTCAAGTCTTGTGATTTATTCCTGCAGATAACTTAAGGGGAATTATATAAAACTAGTGCTCAAACGCAAAGCTGTGTGGATACATCTGTAGAATTTCTGGTTGTGACCAAGTATTTTAAAGAATGATGATGAAGTGAGAGTCAGAATTGTCACCTTTCTCAGGGCCACAATGGTACTAGTATTCTATGTGTGCAAGAAACACACTGGGGACTTTGGAGGGATTTAATAACTGTATCTCTGTGAACAAACTGTTCAGAAGGAAAAGCTGTTCTCAGAAGGGAGGCCAGTACTGCACTGTAGTGTGGGAGTTGGAAGTGGGGGTGAAGGGTGTCATCGATAGCTGCCAAAGCGTGGGGTTTATAGGAGTACCATTTATGGTAGGATGTAGTAAGAAAAGCCTGTGAGGTACTATCACAAAGCTTATGCTGTGGAAAAAGCAGTGAAAAAAAAGGAAAAAAACCCTTTTGTGCAAGTTTATCTTATGAAAAGCAAATGATCTTTATGTAAATACATTGTGGCAGTGGCTATCATTTTGCAGGCATTGCGTTAGGACTTTGAAAAGTTATGCAAATGCATTGGTGGTGTATACACAACTGTACACCCACTGGACTGTGCTTCATGTGTTCTTGATGCCAATGAAAACAAAGCAGGCTCCAACTGATTCAGGGGAAAAGTCATGGCTGCAAGAAGCCAGGACCTGTTTTACAGAGCTACTGCTCTGCATCTAATAGCTGAAGTTAGGAAAGTCCCTTGGATTTAACCCTAACTTTCTTATTATCTGGAATAGGGCATGAATAAGCTGAAGAAGCTTGTTAGTGGTTTTTAATAGTTTTTCTGGCCACAGACAGTTTCCAGCTTAGCATGTTTTATTGCAATTTTTCATAGAAACAGTTCTTTTTAGAAGAGAAATAAATAATCATGTGGCTCACAGCAAAGCTTCCACAGTCACTGGAGACCTCTGGTGCAATAGCTAAATTAATCATGAATAGCTGAACTCCCTTCTGCAGTGGTGTGCCAGAATTGTTTCCTTGCCAATGTCTTTGCTTCCCATCTGCTGTCCCCACAAAGCTGCAGCTCTTTATCCCCGAGGTGGTGGAGAGCCCCTTTTCTGCTGTGTGCAGCTGCCCTCCTGGCCCATTCCTGCTTTAGTGGTTATCTTGGCTCATTTTTCACCATTGCCTGTGCAACTTCTGGGACTTTTGTTCAAAGTGCTGTCATCCAAAGTGGATTGAAAATCAGTGGAAAGACCCCCACTGAGTTGTATGACCTTTGGGGCAGTCCTTGCCTACATCCTGCTTTAAAATCCACCACTTCCACCTGGTATATATGTTCTAGCCTCCAACATTATAGAAAGGCACTGTGCTATAGTAAGTACTGTATGTTGCCTAGATCCCTATCCTGGTTTTCCCTAGCAGCAGAGAGATGACTTGGCTCTGTTTGAGTGTGCCCTGTGCAGCAACCAGCAGGGAGATTAGAGGGGGAAGCATAGCCTGTATAAAGATGTCTGGTTGTTTGGAAACACAAGATATGTGGAGGATATGGATGGTGGTACCTGTGTGGTTGTGGCATTTCTGTTAAGTAGCTGCCTATTAATAATGAACTATTTTTAATTTCAGAGTCAAAAGCCTTTTGTTACTGCTATCCAGCATGGACTATATAAGGCACAGTGACAGCAATCAGGTTAATGAGACCTGCATCAAGATAGAGTTTGATTCGTAAGTGCATGAAATGGCAGCAAGTGATGGAGATCCTGTGAAAGGATCCAGACTAGAGGAAAAGCTGGATTTGAGATGCAGGCCAGTCATCTGCATGCTGAAAGCAAGAACTAACCAGCTACATAGCATTAAGGCATTAAATGTAGTTGGTAGAGTTGAGAAAATTAAGATAACTTGTTAGATAGTTTCTCACTGGGAAAAAATATATGAGAAGTGTTGTTCTCTTGCTCGGAATAGTGCCTGGGATAATTAGACAGTCCACAAAGATGCTTATTGTGCAGTGTGAATCCAGCCACCTCTGAGTTTTTGAGAGATACGGTTTCTGTTGTTTTTTTTTCCTTAACTCACTATCAACTAGCAGAAGAAGGAATAGGCACTTCTGCTATATTTTTGGAAGCTCTGCCTTCTGGATGTAACTTCAGAGACATTAAAAACTACCTAATGAAAGACAGAATAATTTGTGGGACACATTACTTCTGCTTGCAGGAGAGATTTGTTAAGTGAAACAGATCTAACCCTGGAAAAAGCTTCAGCTGTTGAATTGTCCAGGAGAAGGATCAATAAAATAACAGCTCTCACATCAGAATACATGGGCTGCATTTGAAAGCATTCAGCACTTAGGATAGTTGATGGCCATTCTGGAACACAGGTATCATGAATCCTGGTGTAGATACTGGGAGTGAAAAAAACAACACAGGAAAAACATGAAGAAAAATTCCTCATCTCATGAGAAAAGTACATTAGGTGTGGGACACAGACCTATCCTATGTACCACTGTCCCTGCTAACCTAGGAATAGAGATTATGTTCCCAGAACAGCAGAAGTAACAAAACACTGTTTCTATAGATGTGTGGCACTTGATCTGTCCTATCTGCGAAAATCTGGGTTTTTCTCCAGCACCTCCATGACACGAGCACTGAATGAAAGGCAGAAGGTCTGGGAGATGCTGGCTGGAAGGCCAGCTTCTGCCTAACACTGTAGGATACTTTCTGGTGCTCCTTCTTCAAAAGAAACTGGGGGCTCTCTACTCTTTGCAGCAGTCTGGCTTTGAAAAAAACTTGTAGGAACTTAATGTCCTTGAGATCTTACTGTAATTTTGATTGTTGCGATTTTATCTCCATATACCTTTTTCAAAGTAGTCCCTTGATCATTGTGGCTGGAGCTGGTCAGTGATTCACAAACTACGGGTGTTCCTGGTTTCTGCCTGCATAAGCCTTCTTTCCATAGGAAATCAGCCTGAAAGGGACAAAGTACACATGATGATGAAACCTTTCAGGGCTTCCAAGAGAAGAGGGGCTATTTACAGCATCACTTTCAACAGAGCCAAGAGCTCAGTGTGTAAGCCCTGGAGGGGAGAGGGCCGGTTGTTCAGCTGTGTGACTTTGCAAGTAGGCTATTGGGTCAGCAAATGATTTGATTTCAGCTGCATTGTGAGGCCAGATGCAATATCATCCCAGCAACACTTCTGCATAATGCTATTAGACTGGAGAAATGCAGCCAAGTGCTGGTTGCACTGTCCCCCAGCTGAGGGCAGAGTGCTGTGACCTCCCCCGGGGGAGCCCTTCTGCAGTTCCAGCAACTGTGAAACTTAGGACCAGTGTCTCTGCCTGTGTATACCTTAATGAAAGTTACTATGCAACCCATAATTTCATGTTCCAAAACGGTCCCTTTCACCCTAGGCAGTAAATACCCTGGTCCTCCACCTCCTCCCACAGGACACTCAGTGCAACTCATGTTTTTGTTAAACTTGAAAGAAGCAGGACAAGCAGCTCCCCAACAGTCTGATTTCAAAGTGGAGAGCTATATCTCAGAACAGCGTTCTTCAGTCTCTGGGATGATGTTTTGATATTTCAACAAATAGCAACCTACTTCCCTCTACAAAAGAGAAAATTTATTTTCTTAATCTAATGAATCCCAGGAGATGTGGCTCTTGTGAACTGGAATGGATGGCAAGACTCGATAGGCTTGGCACTTAGATGTCACTTTGTACATACCATGTTTGGTTAATGGAATACATAACAGTATTTAAAGCCTTCATTCTATCCTAAATTACTAATTGATAAATAATATAGTTAATCCTTCAGCAGATGAATGCAACCATATACACAGTAACTTCCAAAAGAGGGAGACTTTTTGGTTCTTGGTTTTAGGTCAAGATGTTCTTTGTGACTCTTTGCAACAGCACTTGCAATTTGCTAGGAACTCAGGGACATGAATTTACATTAGTTGGAGACAAGTAATCAGACTTCCTTGTTGTTGCAGCTTGTTGATGACACACACTGTACACCTAACTAATTGTATCATAAGGGTGCATATGGAGGGAGAGGTGGTGGAAGTCAAACTTTTACTTGCTAGAAACTGACAGAGTTTTTTATGCATCTTTTGCTATGTCAAGGAATGCCTTTGCATCAGATTGAGATTAAAAATTGCAATAATTTCAAGAATTTTGCCTTTGCTTTGCCCCAGAGTTGGTTTAGTAATTTATTCACAAAAATTATTTATCTTACCATTTTTGATTTGTATAGATTTTTCAGTAATTTTTAAGACATTTAAGAAGAGCTATTTATATCCACACTAATCTGTATGACCTGGTATTAAAATGTATGTGAGCTCTGTAGAGCATTTGCTTCACATTCAGTTCCTAGGACACCACTTTATATTGTCACTAGGCCTACTTTCTAAAGCCTTCCCATAGTAGTGATATTGCAGAAAATAGGATTTAAGATCTAGATTCAAAGTTTAAAAAATCTGGCACATACAAAACAGTATGAATACCTGCTGTTTTGAACTGAAGCTCAAGATCTCCCTATTCTGAATTTTATCCAGTAATTTCTAAGGAGATATTTTAAAAAATCCTAATCTAGACAATAGATCAGGCTGCAAGGGTGTGGGAAGCTCTGGCTTGTCTGTCTGATTGATGTGCTGATTGCTTTTATGCTGAGAATTGTATTGCTACTTTGTGCATTTCCTAAAAATCTTCCTCCTGTGACCCTTCCAGGGAACTCTCACTGTGCATGACATGGCTATTTCAGGGGCCCTGAAATATTGTGTAGGGGTGAAGTTATTTCCAGAAGCTGTCCACCATATGCTGCACCAGCATTCTTTCATCTGATTTGGGAGAGAACACCTTTTCCAGATTAAATTTCCGGATTAAACCCACACTATAAATCCCTTTTGTACCTGAATTCTACTTAAATCAGAGACTGTAATCTGATTGTAAACTCAAGGTATGGGTTTTCAGGGCATGCGGTTCCAGGGGCATTTTGGAGATGTTTGCATGGTACATGTTGCTGACCTGGTTTATGTTTTTAGTACGTGTTTGAGAGGTAGTGAAAATCTTTATTGTCACACAGTAGTTGATAAGTCAGGCAGAGCTCCTGGAGGCCACCAGGTGTGTGCAAGCCAAAACACCATCCAGTTCACATAGGAAGCCATATACACATCAGCCAATGTGGTGTCATGAAATAAGAGTTCTGGAATGCCTTAATATTTTTTAATTACCAGAATGGTAATACTTGTTATCTGAATCTTAAATAATATGTCTATCCCTTTTTTGGTATGTGTCTATTTATTCCTTTATGACTTTGCTGCCACAGAAATGAAATGACTCTTAATATGTTCATGGTGACTGTAGTTACTTGCGCTGGGGTCAAGTAGTTGAAGACAAACAGTCACACAGTTGTGTGTTTATTTGGCTTCTCTTGCCACTGGCATGGGGCAGACTTGCTCAGTAGTGACCCTGTTGAACTTTCAAAGTTTTGTTTTTCATGGTGGTGGCATAAAATCTTTCTTCCTAGCTGCAGACAACCTTGAACATCTGTCTTAGTTCTTACAACCAGCCTGCTGAGTCTACAGTGTGTGTCTGACCTTACTCTTAATGTCTGGAATATGTACCCCAGAGTTGAGAGAAACGGTATTTTTTAAAAATTTATTTATTTTTTTTTTTTCTGTAAGGATAGACTCACTGGTGACAAATTAAACCTTTCAGACTTCTTCTAGAATGAAAGTTAAGAATAAATTTCTAAAATCCTCTGAATCCTAATGCCAGCCAGCACTTAAAATACTCTGCAAAATCAATGAAAATTTTACTACTGTTAGAGTATGAGCAGTCTTTCAAGCACCAAGGTGAATATAGGGCAAAACTAAGGAGGAATCTTTTTAGATGATTTATAGCTTCACTAAAGCACAAAGATAAAACCTGAAAGTGAAATAGAAAATGAGATACCCACAACAAACCAGGTTCTTGATAGTACTGATGTTAACCTTTAATCTTAAGTAAAATGTATCGAAAATATTATTAAGTTTTGACATGCTCATTATCAGTGGCAAACAAATTGGGAGTGTGGAAATCTCTGTCCTTTCATTTCATGAGTGCTTTAAAAATTTCATGAATGCTTTAAAAATCTGCTAAGGACAGGCTGTTGGTGGTGGTCGCTTTCTTGCCCTCATGATAGATGAAGCCCAGGTTCTTGGGGATTAATTACAGCAGGCTCCCAACCTGCAGACATTTTTCTGCAGATATTTTTCTCTCCATCTGTCCCAGCACACAGGCTGCACACATGCTGTGCACCAGGCATGTGGGTACCCTACCCAGAAACTGCACTCTTCACGCAGTGTGCCCGGCAGTCGGTCACGGCCTGGGTGGGTGTGTCTCTCAATTCTGCCAAGTTACTTGTGCCCTTATTGAACAGCAAAATATCGTAATTGTGGTAGGAGCTGGGCAGAAGTGAATGGATGGCTATCTGTCTTTCTCAAAGATGGACCTCTCATCCATCCGAAGCATTAGAAAGTGCTATTTCTTCTCCCCTTCTTGTCTCTCTTGAGAAAGCTGCTGAGACAAGACAAAACCTCAGTCCACATCACCCACTGAGCTGGTGCTTCAGAGCCTCTTGGTTTGTCTTGCAGATATGAGGTGGCAGAAGGAGCTACAGTGTTTTTATTTGTCTGCAAGGTGGAAAGTGAATCTTTTCTTTGTAGACAGTAAATTTCTTACAAAACCTGTTACCTTCTGAAGACTGAACTGCAGCAATCTCCTCTGATTAAAGCTTCATGTTAGCTGTTGCTCAAGGATTTATTTGCCTAGCTCTTGAATAGTGTTTCTCACAGGAAGCAGATGTCGCTTGTACTTTATTGGTCTGTGCTGGCTTCCAATACAGGCTTGGTTTTTCTGGAACAACTGGAGAGTGTTGCTTCTGACCTGGAGCATTCTGGCTGCCTTGGAGATATACAAGGAAATGTGAGCTAAAAGCTGTAGATGTAACTGAGGGGTGGAAGAAGAGGCAAGGTGTTCACCATGCAGTTCCCTCCATAGCTTAGGTCATCCAAAGCCAATCTTCTTTCTTTCCAGAGTTATTTTTTTCCATTGATTTTGGTTTTTTTTGTTGAACTTCTGTTGCACTCATTTTTTTCCTATGCAGCTCTATTCCATGCAATTTAAAGCACTGGCTGCATCAGCTGCTTTGAAAACATGTATTCTGAATGCTTTGTGAGTCTGGAATTATAATGACTGAGGCTTTTAAGAAAACAGCACTATTGTGTGTGTTTTGACATTCAATGAGTGTCCAATGAATTATCTCTCTGTGTAGGGCAAGTAGAATTATTTAAATGGTACAGGTTGACTTGTTTCAGACTGTTTTTGAACTTGCACTAGCATGACATTCAAGCCTGGGAGAGCCTATCTGGGACAGCAGCAAGTTAGAAAATAGTTTGGTGTTAAAAAGCAGCATTCCAGCTGGACGCAGGAGTAGCAGTGAGGTGAAGGGACAGGTGGAACTAGTCTTAGTTTTGTGCAGAGGGGCCAGTACAAAAAGTAAAGAAGGAGCTATAAACAAAAGGCTGAAAAGAAAAAATATTTTACATTATCCATGGTATTTTGTATTTAAAAATATATCAATGCAAGAGGCTGCAAAGGCAACATCTCAATAGTGTGCTAAGCCTGAGCTTTGATTCAGTCTGTCAGAGAATCAAAATTCCATGGTAGTTCTGCAGAGCCATAGGTTATGTGAGTATTAAATGTAGCAGCAAGCTTGCAAGAAAGGACCTGTGCTCACCTGTGCTCCAGTGTCTCTCCACCCTCACAGTAAAGAATTTCTTCCTGATACCCAATCCAGACCTACTCTCAGTTTAAAGCCATTTCTGTTTCTGCTGTTTTTAGATGCTCTTCTCCTCTCTCCTTCTTTCTTTAAATTCCCTTCTGGTACTTGAAGGTTGCAATTAAGTCACCTCGAAGCCTTCTCTTTTCCAGGCTGAACAATCCCAATTCTCTCAGCCTTTCCTTTTCCATCTTCCATGGATTTATCCCTTATCCTGTCACCAGTCTGGCTGAGACATCCATGCCCTACTTTCCCTTTTGCTGAATTGTCACCGAAGTTTAAACTTTGGCTTCTTGTGGCCTTTTTCCCTGGGGTGAATGATGGCACTACTTCAGAGAGCCCTTTTTTTGGTTTTTTTCTTTCATCCTGCACCTGCGTCTCTTCTCACAGAGCTATTCCCTAAGCATACTAAGGAACATCACTAAAGAATTAATTTAGTTTTGTCAAGTTTCTGGTCTGACCCTTAATTTAGAGCAGTCGTTTCAGTCTACAATAAGCTCTGTGTTTCTGCATGCCGCAGTGAAAGAATTACGAGCAATCCTCAGCCATGTGCATTCAGGATGCTTTGGTAGCCCCATGGGACAGGTAGACTTCAGTGCCTGAAAACTTATTACAGAATGGGGGTACAGTCAGTACATGTTATTTTCTGTGCAACAGTGGGTCTGCCTATATGTGAAAGCTTTTACATGATTCACTGAGGTCATTAGGAGTGGAGTGGTATAGCATCATTTCAGGCACAGAGCTCTTCAAAATGAACAGCTTTTTCCATCTTTCCCCAGGGAGCCCTGAGAGCCATTCAGCATGTAGGTTGGAGGAGACAGTTCATAAGCCTTCAATCACAGCATCAGGAACACAAATCTTACTGCTGGGATGAGCCTGCAGCTCTGAGTGATAAATAAGGCAAGACAGCTAGATGAAAAAATCTGACTTTCTTTGCCGAGACAAAGGTGGACTGATTTTTAAAGTTTGGCAACCTGGACCTCCACAAGCATATGGAGCACATGTTGGTAGAGGGTCTAGAGCTAAACACAGTATTCTGAATGTACAATGAAGTAATCAGGTAATAGAGCAGAATGAGAAATAATATCTTTTTTTGACTGACTCAATCTTAGACATATTTGCTGTGCTTTTGTCTTTGCCTCTGTTTCTGGTATTCATTGATACACCAGGATATATCCAATCTAGTTTGCTTTCTTTTTTATTTTCTTTTTTTTTTTTTCCCCTCATTCATTCTCAAAATTTCATATACCCACTTGGTTTTCAGTCCTCTGAAGAAAGCAGACCTTCTGGGTTTGCATAGTTGGCCTTGGAGGTTAAAAAGAATGTGCTTTCTTGAGTGATTTTGGCTTATTTGGCTTCTGAGGTCACGGACATAGTGGAAGAACACCTGCTTTCATCTTGCTTCAGTACTTAATCCCTGTCCCAGACAAGCCTAGAAGGGCACGACACAGGAGATGAAGAATGATATTAAAAATTGCTTAATAACTTTTTGGAACATCCGGAAAGGTTCATGGATAATGGTTTTATTTTCTCTGGTTTTATCATATCCATACCAAGAAATAAGATGGAACACTGTTTCTTCGATTATTACATTCATTGTTTGAGAGACTGAAAAAAATATGGATAATCCAAGGTCTCTGCAAGCAATGTAGAAAGTCTTGAAGGACAGTTCTTTATGTCCTGTACGCCTGATGCAAGCAGAAATTTCTGTTGGCAAATACTGCTTTGGCTAAGGCATTTCAAGACCTTGTTGCTTCTCTGTGTATGTGTGTGTGTATGCACATTTACTTGATATTTTGCTTTATTTTTTTTCTAATGGAGCCTATTTTCCTTCAGGGTGGCAGGACACAGTGTATCCAAGAAGTCTGCCCCATTCTCTCATGTCCCCAGCACCTCAGTCACATTCCTGCTGGACAATGTTGCCCCAAGTGCTTAGGTGAGTGTTTTTTTCCCCTAGGAATTTTGTAATTAATACAACATGTTTGTGCATAACACCTTACAGACCAGTGTTTCGCAATACTGGTAAATTCCAGAAGGTGAAAGGGACTCTATTGCTCAGTGGAGTTTCCAACCCACAGATTTTAAACAGGTACTCAGGGTCAGCGTTAGGGTTGTGGTGGGTGGTACTGACCAAGAACCTGCAGAAGAACACTTGAACATAGACCATTTGCCTTGCGTAGAGGGACAAATATAGAGATGCTTCCCACCTTCATGATACATTTTACGAAGGAGGTTGAGGTGGGAGGAAATGTTCCTTTGGAGTTTGCCACAAGGAAATGGCCTCGCCATCTCATGTTATTACTTGAGTGAGCATTTGCATTCTTGGTTTTGAGGAAATGCAGTCAGAGGAAACTTGCATTCTTAGAAACGGTTGTCAGAGAGGCCACAGATCCAGGAATCCATCTCATGGTTGCATTCTTAAGGTGGAATCACGCTGTCTTCCAGGAATATTTTCAATTAGATCTTTCCAACCCATTTTAAAGGTGTAAGTCATAGGCCTCTAAGAAGGGGTAGTTCTTCCAGGTCATGACAAGAAAGGCAGTGACAAAATAAGGCACTGCCTTGTTTTGCTCTTACTGTGTCCACAGATCCCACAGGTTAACATTGCATCTCTTTCATAAGCAAGGAGCACTTACATCCTATCAAGTAAATTAGCTTTAGTTTGATCTATGGGGTTATAACTAGGTTTGGAAAAATTTCAGAGCCAATTACTCCCAGTTCTTCAGTGGAAACTTTTTGTAATTTTGACTATATTATTATCTGCAATCTCTTTTGAGGTCTAGGTTAGCAATATAGAGAAGTCTGGCCTTGGAGGCAGCAAAGCCATATAGAGTTCCAAGTTCTCATAACACTTAACATTTTTGACTGCTTGAAACAAACCTGAATTTTTTATTTGCTAATTGAGAAGTGCTACAGATAAATATCTGCCTGGAACATTTAACCACAGTATCAGAGAGTAATGCAGTAGAGGAATGACATGGAGAGGAGAACAGTCCAAACGCTGCACTTCTGTTTTGGCTGAAGACATTTTTCCTTTCCTTCTGTAAACTCCCCTGTCCTCTCCTCCCCATGCTTTTCCCAACTGAACTTCCCCCTTATTGAAATAGGCATTCAAAATGCAACTTTAATTTTTTACTGCTTCAAGGGCATCTTTCTACAAATACTTTTTTCCCTTTTTAGAATGTAAACAAATTCACTAATAATAATGAATTTCATTTTATGTGGTTTTCACTCCAAAGCATTTCATATACCTGTGAATAGATCATGTCTATTTACAGGGAAGTGTTAAAAGTTTTGGAGGTAAAGCCAAGGGTGGAGGTAAAGCCAAGGGATGAGTAACACACTGCATGGCGGTTGGGAAAGAGAAAAGTTTCCAGGGATGCTGAGGCATGGTTTTTAAAGTATCATGTGGAGGACCTCCCTGCAATTGAATTCCTGATACTCAGCGTACATAGCTTAGAAGAATGCTATGGACTCTACTGGGACTTGAATTATTAGTTTAACTAGTGGTTATGAGCCAGCAAAGACAACCATTAAGAGAATACCTTCATCACCACATCTTTTAAAGTGGTGCCTCCTTTGACAGTGGTTTTTAACCAACTATTTGAACTGGGTTGGCCACCCAGAATTGCGCTGAGTGGTTTGCAAGGCATGGCAAGAGGGTGTGGGAGAGAACTGGACTTCAGTTCACTTGCTGACACAAGCTATACAATTGATCCCCACAGAGAGCAGTAGAAGCATTGTTGCAGGCAGGACTATGGCATGGCTTTACCCCTAAGTGGTGTATGGATGTAGAGAAGTTCCTTTTAGGGCTACCGAGCATCCTCAACTCATTCCTTACGTCAGTTCTGCAAGATAAATTAAACCTTTTGAGAAAGATGCCCATCCAGTGAAAGGAAGGCTGGTTATGCAAGCACAGGTTAATTCCAAGTATTTAATTTGCAGGAGAGGGATGTTTAAATTGTGTCTAACTGAACAAAAACAATTATTTCTTAACTTCTGTTTAACATTTGATTTATAAAAACTGAAGGCAAATCCAGTGGATTTTGCTGTGTGCTTGTCCTTTCGTTCACTTTTATCTCAGAGGAACATGGAACTTTTTCTTTTAAAATGCTCTGCATTTATCGAGAATTACTCAAAAATGAAGAAATTACAGTGTGCCAAGGCTTGATGGTTTGAAAGCTAAAATATTGGCCTAGTACTTAGTACTTCTAGTGTGTACTTAGAGTGGGCATTCCATACCTTGGATTTGATGCCTATTAAACATTAGACCTCAAAAATTAAAAGGTAGGAGAGTGACAGCCACTCATAAAGGAACTTCTTAGTTGGCTGCCTCCAAAAGTAAACAGGACAATTCAAAATTAGGAAGGTAAGTATAGTGTTTTTGGGAAGAGCTCATGTGTATGTATTATAATGGCCACTTGTTTAAAATAACCTACTGGGAACGAAGCTAAGGCATAAGAGAAGCTTACAGAAGCTTACAGCAAACTGTGTTATAACTGGGGTCTGAAAGTGCTTGCAGGATTGCAGGACTTCAGGAAGGATTTGATTTTGGTGCTTCCTTCCCTGTATAGTGCCCCAAACCCTTGCCTCATTCCCATTAAACCCAAATATTTTACAGATTATGGAAACTAAATATCTTGGGTTGCCTTCATTCGGTTCATAAATGATGCAAATTCCTGTATTTCTTCCAGCCTTGTGTGAACATGGTACACCAAGCTATCTTAATGAGACTGGACAACATCTATGTTTTTTTTACATCAGTGTCACTGAGTTGATTTAGCTTGGCTGCTATGAGCCCCTAAGGTAGATATGCTAAAAAATCTTAAAGCTGCTTTATTTGATAAGTTATTGCTGTAAGGTAAAGACTGTTTAAACTAGTTTAAGTGTGCCTACCCTAAGAGTTTGCAGTGCTTACTTTTTATTCCTTTAGCTCCACTGTGCACTTTCTGATGAGAAGGAAAAGAAAGATTTTTCCTATATAAACATGCCATAAATCATTTATATTCCCTCCCAGAGTAGAATTTGTGCAGATAAATATATGCTAAAAGAATAGTGAACTGCTAGAAGTACATTTTTTTTTTTCACACTGAAGTGGAAATGCATAGCAAATGATACATTGTACATGAATTTGGTCTGGTGACAATAAACTGTACTATTTTTGTTGACAGTGTGGCATATTTTCAACAACATTTTGTTTCTATTGCTGTTTATATTCAGGACAGAGGAAAGTGTTTGACCTCCCATTTGGAAGCTGCCTCTTTCACAGCAACGTGTATGATAATGGTTCCTCGTTTATGTATGACAACTGCACAATGTGTACGTGCAAGGTAAGTCCATAGTGCTTTGGTATTGTGTGCTGATGGTTGTCTGGCTTAGCAGTAATTTTTAGGGCTATGCAATTGTAAGCCTGATACTGTTCTTTGGCCTCTTGTGTGGTCGCAAAGAATGTGATCTGAAGAGCACTTGCAGTTGTGCTAGGAAAGTTTAAAAAGTTACTGACTGCCTTAGCTGAGACATGGTGCCTGACCTTGTGTGATGCAAAATAAAGTTGCTCAGATTATGTGATCCTCTTTAAGACTGCATTACAGTGGAAGAGGAGTTTCTAAATGATGAATTACCACATCTCTGCTGAAGGTCAGGGATTTTTATTTAGTTCCCTAACATGATTGCAACAACTTGTACTTTTTTATGGAGGCAAAATAATGAAAGTGCCACCAAATCGGTGAGATTTTGCAGGCCAACAGAAGTACAGTCTGGGCTTTAGCTTCATAGACCATGAAAGATTCCCTTTATCTATAACTTATATTTATTTTCTCTGAGCTGACCTATTTAAAGCAGTTGGGCTGTAGTTGGGGTGGATGCAATGACTGAGCAAGCAGAAATATTACTGTAAGGACACACAGGAGCACAAACATCTTGGTGATGATTTTATGATTTACTTTCACCCCTTTACCTAGGATTCAACAGTGGTATGTAAGAAGAGGTGCTTACTTCCTGGTGAATGCAATAAAAGCAAAGACCACTGCTGCAAGGAGTGTGTCTCATATGTCTCGCCTGAGGAGGTGAAAGTGTGCAAGTTTGGCAATAAGATCTTCCAGGTAAGGTTTCAGGTGTCGCTCAAGAGTAGATGGCATTGTAATAGCCAAAATAGCACGAGTTTGCTATGACTTAGTATTGTGGCTTGTTTTTAGCACAATCCTCACAATCCTGGTCAATGATGGAACAACTCAGAGGCAAAGCTTTGCAAAATTTGCCATATTTTTTTTTTTTCTGAGTTTGAGTAAATTCTGTTGACAGACAAAAGTTAAAGATTAGTTCCTCCTTGAATGTTACATACTAACTCTGCATGCAGATGTTCAAGCTGCTGTTTCATGACAATTGATGCTTTTCTAGTAAGAGATAGTAGTGCTCTGCTTTCCCAAACAAACACTGATATTCATGGAGGAGATATTCTGAATGTAGGCTTTATTGGCTCAGCCAAAGAGTCCTTTCCATAACTGAGCCAACAGGAGCTCTGTGAAGCTCGTTTTGGCTGAAAGTTACCTGTCTTGATTTACTGCATTTCACATCTCTGCTAAGGACAGCACCCCTGACATCTTATACTGGGATAGCAATGTAATAACTGTTACCTACTGCACTCTCACCCAATGTATTCAAGTCACAAGGGATTCCCTGCAGAACACTTCTGCTGTTCCTGAGACCCCATTTGTTTTTCCAAGTGGTGCAGCTTTTTTTTCACACTGTGTCAGAAAAAGATTCTGTCACCTCATGGGCCATCTGTGAATTAAGAGACCCTTGAATCAGATCAAATGTTAAGTCCTTTGTGAATACTTGGTTTGCTCAGCCAAAATTGCTTCCCATTTATTCCATCTTTTGTGTACATAGCAGAAGTGTTTATTCTGGAAATTACATGTGAACCTACTGTACGCTGAGACTATGCTCCATCTGATTGGCACTTTCACACTGGCGCCATTGTACTTCAGGAACAAATGCCTACTTCTTAGGCACCCAACTAAAATATTCTGCTTCTTGTGAAGATTTTATTATATTACTAGTATTATATGGGGTGTGAAAAAATAACGAGACAGTACATCCATTTCTGGCCTTGTGTGCAAAAAAGTAAATTCTGTGTTGCTCGGTTGAAGTCAATGGTCTAACACAGACAGAATGGGCACAGTGAATGTGTTTTTGCACTCCTGTGCAAAACCAGCTGTGAGACAAAAATTCAGGGCAGCTGCATGCAGTCAGCTGCAATGTATTCTGGTACCTTGGCAGATGCCTGGTGAGTGGTCATTAGAGACCCAAGAACATCAGAAACACCAGGCAATAGAAGCATGCCCTGGGAACAAAAAATAGGAGAGAGACAGCCTTTGATGAAAGAAGCTGAGCTGAATAAGTTAGGCTCCTTGGCATTTCAGATATAGTCTGTTTCTGTTTCTGGTCAGAACATCATGTTGAGGTGGGCACATAATTATTCACAGCTGTCTGGTTGAACTGCCTGTTCCTGTCAGGTCTATCCTCACCCTTCCTTCCCAGCAGCCTTGTAAACAGAAAACATGCACAGTTTGGCTCTAAGCAGACTAGCATAAGACTGTAAGTGGGTGAGACAGAATGTTTTAGGAATCACACTTGGCAAATGCAACACCATGTAAAAAGGAGCCAGGGCAGTTCCACAAGCAATTCATCCCAAGTGGGGACAAGACCACAAGGCCTATTATGCTCTGCACTTCATATTTTCAGAGCTATACATAGTCCGTCTTACCTGCTCTGCTTTTGAGAGATTCAGCACTGTATCTCTTCTATATATTTTCAGATGTTTAGCAGATCAAATATGCATGGAAGTGCTGTAGTAATCTAAATTAGAATTCTTTGTATCACCATTCCTGCCCTAAGTTGAAATGATGCTGTGTATGGCAATAAATTCACTATATGCTGACATCTTAATCAAATATTTTCATGTGCAATAACTTAAAGACATCACTCAACCCAGTGAATTGGGTTTTTGTAATTATGTGAACTTAAATGAAAATTTGTGGTAGGTGTGATCACAACAGAGATACTTACTGGAGAGAAAACAATGCATATAATCAGGACACAGTTGAAAAATGCAAATGTGATTTGGTTAGCTTTGGAAAAATGAATTTCTGACCAAGAACGCCAAAGGGAAGAAAACCTGGCAGAATTTGATTTTTGTCTTGAATCCAACTGGCCACAGACAGACACCTCAAAATAATTTAGACTAAACAATGACACAGTGCCAACAGGGAAATTCATCCTTTCTTGTGTAATGATACATTGCTGAAATAGCTTTTTGTTGCCACCCCAGCTAATACTATATCATGTTCCCTCTTGCAGGATGGAGAGATGTGGTCCTCTGTGAACTGCACCATCTGTGCTTGTGTGAAAGGAAAGACAGAGTGTCGCAAGAAACAGTGCATTCCAGTCAGCAGCTGTCCTCATGTGAGTTTTTTAAAAGAACTGAGCTTTCTTCTCTTCTTTGCTCCACCATTATCTTTTCCAGTGTTTCTTGGAACTGTGTGCATGACAGTGGGGCATGCTGTTTGGAAAGAAGGGATCCTCTGGCATGTTAATTTAGGTTGCCATTCCCCAAATGGGCTGCTACTCTCCTGAATATGGTCTTCCCACCTCTGTCCTTGCTCTAAAGACTCTGTGCTCCTCCTCTCCTTCTCCCTTTAACTTTGTGTGTCGCATGTACCTGCATTGGAACAGCTCTTTTTGACTTTTATTTAATAGTTTTATAGAGTGGTGAGGTGACTATGCTAATGTTTCAGTAGCGTGCATATTGCTAAGGCAAGCCACAGGAGGTTGTTGTACTTGCATTTCTCAGTGCATATGAGGCTTAATACTTGGTTGAAAATGTAAACTAGACAAATCAAAGAAAATTAGTTCAACCAAGTCATACTGCTTTCTCTAAGGTTGTTGCCTGGGTATGTTTTATTTGAAAATCTGAAGTGAACCCAAAGAGTGGTGTAATTGTAACTTAATGGTGTCAAAAATCAATTTTACTTGAAACCCCGAGGTAAATTCAGCCTTTGTTTCTTGGATTTCTGACACTGACAAATGATTTTGTTCTAATGGCTCAAGCTTTCACAAGATGAAGCTCTAAATAGCACCTCATGGAGGGGCAGATCTTTGAGTAGAACTGCAGAAGAGAGAGCCAAGTCATTAGCATTACACCTTTTCAGTGTTTCCTTCTTGATCCTGGAAGCCAGTGGGGAAAATGTGAATCACAGACGCCTAGATATAAAATTTTTAAAAGAAAAGTTCTTAGTTTGTAAAATTTTATACACATAAACTTTTGTCAGAAGTGGTGGTAGAATAGAGAGCTTGCACCTTGGCACTCCCTTTTCTGCTGTGACAGTGGGCTTCAAGATCCTCAGAAGAGGGAACATGCTTTTCCTGTCACTCTGGCACTCACTGCAGAGGGCAGTTCTCCTCTTAATGGGCCTCACATGAGCTGCTTTGTACACATCAGGAAGTGTGAACAAATGGAGCCTCTCTTCTGGGAATATTATGTAGCTCATGGCAGTCAGGTTTGCAACCTTCGTGCCATTCACAGTATAAGCAGAAAGTGAGAGCTTGGGCTCTTCAGGTCTCTTCAAATTCTTTGTTGGCCAAGAACCTCACACACACTGCATCACATTTATATTTTCCTTGTGATGATGCATTTCAAATGTTTAAGATTCTTCTGAGATCAAGTAGATAATATGACTAAACATAGATCTTCAGTGAAGTACATCACTTATGCTGTATCCATGTATAAATTTGAGTGTTGAGATGATCCGTTGAAGTGGCTTCTAAAATGAAAATAGTCCTGGATAAAAATTCACCATTGCAGTGCTGTGGGGTGTAAGTGAGACTGATTGGCAAACTCGTACAGCGCTGCTATAGAACCTGATCCAAGGTTAATGTGAAGTCCTAAACTGCCCTTGACCTCCAAGGTGAGTCTGCAAACAAGGTCTGGTTCCTTAGGGCTGGAAAGACCAGCTTTGTTACCCTGCAGCACCATTCCCCCCAGTCAGCCTGCTCCCCACCTTAAAATGCAAGATGTAAGCAAACCCACTCTCCTCCACATTATGTTTCTGCTCTTCCAAGCTAAATTGGAAGGACAGGTAGGAAAAAGAATGTAAACTCTAGAGTAAGATTTATTTTCCTATTCTAAGATTTATTTCCTATTCTAACTACCAAGTAGTTTTAAAGCAAATAATGTATGCTAATTGATTTAAATCTTACTTTTCATCTCTACTTCACTCTCTTTGATGAGACTTTCTGTCACAAATCTATAAGCATCAATTAAACACACCACATTATTCAAGATAAAGATATATTAATGGTTCTGATACTGACAGTCTGAATATCATAGAGTTATTCTGCTGTCTCTGCAAACTGTAGAAGTCTGCACTCCATTCCTTTTTTCTCTTCACAATACTTTTGACACTAAGCAGTCTCCACTGACTATTGAAGACAGCAGTGGAATAAAATGTGGTTTAGTGTCCCTTAGGTGTCAGGCAACATAAAGTTATCTCATTAGAACTGTATTATTATACAGACAACTGAGTGTGAAAGGATTGAAGATTCACAAAGAACTTAGAATATTCTTACTTGACTTAAATGCTTTACCATGCAGTCTTAATACCCTGCATGATATTGTGGGTGGTTTCTTTTTGGTTATAGAATTTTATTTTATTTATCATCATAAATTTTGTCCAATTATCTCTTGAAAGTGTATATTTCAGAGTGGTAATTATGCAGAAATTTCCGATACTGCACAAGGATTTGTATTATTCAATCTGCTGGTTTCAGGCTGACATATTTTTTAAGACTGTTTCTGCCATTTCTTTAGTTTTCTTTATAGAGCGAGGCACAAATTTCTGTTTCTTTTGTTCTTTTCTTTTTGGAACATTTAATCCTGTATCAATAATTACAGGAAGTGTCTTTCTTAGATTCTATTCATCTGCAGCAGAGGCAATACATTTCTCAAATTCAGTCCCTCCTGTCACATTTATAGTAAAATTGGTCCTTCTTGGTGCTCTAGTGAGGCTTGTGGTTTCTGTTTCTTACTTTCTGACCACTGACTCCACACAGATATTCCCTCTCCCGTTACCTTGAGTGTCAGCCTGCAAGGTACGGTACATACTGGCCCTCGTTCAGTAAAGCTGTTAAGCATATGTCCAGTTCTGCTGAAGTTAGTAGGCCCTACATGTGTACTTAAACACATGCTTAAATACTTTATAGAAAGGGAACAATCTCAACATTTGGCAGTGCTGAGTTTCAGAGATCTTTAGATGTCTTCTTACTGAACTTGCTATTTACTTGTCCTGGCTCTGTTCTAGTCTATTTCTTGCCTTGTGCCATCTCCTTTCTGATTACCCGTTCTTATAATTTTTCACCGCAGCCCCTCTCTGTATGCCTTTGTATTCCTTACTAACATCTTAAGTCCGTGGTAATGATCAGTGGTCATGAACATGTCTCTTCTTGTACTGCCGGAGGAGAGCTTGGTGAATTTTATGACACATTTTTCTGAGCTCCAAGGCTGTACAAAAGTTAATAGAATTAAATTCATGGCAGGTGAAGACATTTGCAGAGTTCTATTCTGTGGGTAAATTTTGAACCCATGAACTTCAAGTGAGCTGAAAATTTATTCAGAACACGTTCTCCCATTCTCTAGCACAGACTGCATTTAATGTTATACACATCTGTTATTATTGCAAACAAAAAGTTGCTGTTTTTACTCTAGTGCCAAATGAGGCACAAAAAAACAACAGCTGTTGCTATTGCACAACCAAACAACCCCTTCCCCCCCTGCAATTAGTCTTGCCTTAAAAAAAAAAAAAGAAAATAAAAACCTCAGACACAAAATTGAAAACCCCATTAAAAAAGGAAGAAAAATCACAGAAAATAAATAGACTCAAATGTGGTCTGCTTATAAATATTCATAGGGAAAAATGGGATCACATCACTTAGCCCACTCCTAAGGGAACCCTCAATGCTAACGAACTCTTGCAGCACATGTTAGCAATAATGGGTTTCCTTATTCTACAAGACAAAAACAGGATCTCAGGCCAACATGGTGGCTCAAGTAACCAGCCTCAGCAGGCTGCCTTGGAGATTCCAATTTCACTTGAATTCTTGCCACTTCCAGCTCAGCTGATGATTTCAACTCTTATTGAAACAGAGAGGTAAGGCTGTGCAGTGCAGTGTGTGGCATTCAGCTGCCTGCCTCCGTTCCTACAAATATGTGTTGCCAAGCTCCCTGTTTCTGTGTGGTTTAAAGGTCCCTCCTTTAAGGGGTTTTGTTCTAGCAGGTGCTTGGTAGACTTCCCTGTTGCAGCCTGGTCCTCAAGCTATTCTCTTTGCTCAGGGACCTGGGAGTCACACAAACATTTGTGTGCTGCCCATTCTGCCAGTGAAACTCTAATCCAGCCCTTTTAAGTCCAGATGTGTCTCAAGCCTGTTCACATGCAATTGCATATTCAAAGACAAGCTTACACTGAACTGTGCCCTGTGGATGATGTGCCCAAGTGCATTCATGACCAAGGATACATTCCTGCCATCTGGGTACATCAAGCAAGAGCAGGATGGAACATGCTCCATTCCAGATTGCTAGCAGATACTTGAAGTTCAATTCCCCCCATGCATTGTCAAAGCTTGGCAGTGCTGTAGGCAGAAGGCAAGGCAGACAGCAATAGGGCTGCCTGTGCTCATTTCCCCACTCTTTGCATAGACCTGCCACCAATTTTTTGTCTGTTTTCACAGTTTTCTATACTGTTTAGTGGGCAGGATAGCACAGCTTCATTTTCTTGCTCTTGTCCTGACCTTGCTCACCTCCATGGTGGGGAACAGGAGCAGTAGTCCCTCAGAGGGGACTTCCTCTGTGTTCAGCTGCTGTTGGAGCAAAGGGCCAGTGCTGGGGAGCAGCACAGCTCCATATACCTCTTCCTTCCCTGTGTAGGAATATGGGTGAGCTCCAATATCACCAAAAGTTGTGTTATAACCAACACAGTTTTTGCTTGGAAAAACACATTGTTCAGTCTGAAATTTTCCAGGCTTATCTGCTAGCTTGCTGATTAACTTTAGATAATTTAAGTAAAATCAGATAAAGCATCTTTTAAGCTGATGAAGAGTGAAAATGAGCATAAATTTCCTTCCTTCCTTCCTTCCCTCCTTCCTTCCTTCCTTCCTTCCTTCCTTCCTTCCTTCCTTCCTTCCGCCCGCCCGCCCGCCCGCCCGCCCGCCCTGTTTGTAGGAAAAATGAATTATTTGGGAGGAGTGTGGGGGTGGAGCAGATTGCCTCTGCATAGGGAATGCATAGAAAATGTATATATTTTGGGAAGGTGGAGGAAGAAGTTGTGATCTTGTTAACCCGTGACTAGTCTGCTTTAGCTATCTGTCAATGTGAGTCCAAAATTCTCTCACAGTTTCTCTAAAGAAAAAAGTGGTAACAGAGAACCCTTTTGGTGTTTCATTTCTTATAAGACTGCCAGGATGCTCATTGAATTGTTCTGTCTGTTTTTAGCACCTGATATTTGAAGTTGTAACCAGGGCACTGAGTTCAAACACAACTTGAACTATTTTCAAAGGCTTATCCAGTCTTACAACATGACACAGTTATTGCTCGAACAACTCTTTCATTCAATCAGCCTGTCTTTCTCCCAATTAGGGTAAAATGCTGAACAGAAAAGGATGCTGTCCGATTTGCACTGAAAGTAAGTTCTTTCTTCACATTCTTTAAATTCTTTTTAATTCTTTCTGAGAAAATAAACACATAGAAGTAGTATGCTTATTTTTCTGCCTTCTTTTTAGAGGTGGCTGAAGGGCAGGTAATTATTTTTGGCTGTGGATTTTGCCTCCTTTAAATCTGTAAATTTAAAATCAAATGCCTGGGTATTTTGCTTTTATTTTATTTTTCAAAATGGCACTACTTTTGTCAAATATGAGGTGCTGCATTTTGAAATCTGTGAAATTGATCTGTGAAAATTTGTAGGCAATAAAGCAAGAAAATGAATAGAGTTGTAACTTTTAGGACTTGGGTACCTTTTACACCTGTAACTAACAGTCCAGCTATGTGGATATATAATCACACCTTTGCAGATGATTTGTGAGAGTTAAAAAAAGGTCTGCAAAAATCCGAGACACAGTCTGGGGCAGCAGTGGAAAGTAGAATAGACAACTATCCTTCTTTGTTTGTGATGTTTAGTTCAAGCCTTACCTTGTTAGCCCTTTACTCCTCACTTCAGGAATGATCATTAAATTTCAATATCACCCTCCTAGTCAGCAAAGGACTTACACAAATACTTATCTTTAAGCTTGTCCTATTTAACTCAACAGGGAAACCTGAAGTTAACAAGATACCATAAATTATTTCCTTCAGTACGTATTTTAAGTATTTTACCAAATGGGTAAAATGGGGTTTTATGATCTGTAGGAAGGCTTCTGAAAGAATGAAGTGTTCCTATTCTTTTGTCTAAAATCAAATGGTTTTGCTGTTCAGCTCAGTTCTGGGTTCTCTTGAATTGGACAAATCCCATATGCTAAATATCTGTTTTTTCACTCTGTGGCTCCATCATTTTGAGACATGTAACTTGGGATATAATAAATCTAGCTTGCAAGTCTTCATTATCAAAATGAAAGTAAATACAAGTGACAACCTCAGAAACACTTGAAATAATACTGAGCAGAATAAGAAATGAAAGAGGATTCAACAGACCAGCAGTTGATTTCATGTTAGCTCAGTTTCAGGGGAGAAGAAATTTGCATAGACCTTTGCTCAAATATGACATACCATTAGTGTCATGAATTTATTGATCTCTATCTCACCTCTTTTCTTGTGTTTCAGTCTCATTTAACCTTTCTCAATGTGTTCTTTTGTAACACGAGAGGGGAGGAAAATAGTGGGGCCAGCCATTCCCTCAAAGCACAGGAGACCCTCTTCTGTAAGAGGTTAAAAAGAAGACAGTACAGTAACTCCTTCTGAAATGCTGTCAGAGAGCAATGACTTGTGGTAATTGTTTCATGGGAGAAGGAGGCAAAAAAATAGAGTTCTTTAAAATTAAAGTAACTCATCCAGGAACCAGGTTATCTAAAAATTTGAAACTTTTGGTTAAGAAGGGAATAATCATGACTACAAATGTGAAATTAAGGCCGGATCATTATTGCTTGTTCTCCTGCCATGCAGATCTGTAAAGATCTTGGCTCCATCTTCCCAGTGACCACTTTCTAGGTACCGGCAGAATGCTATTAGGTCTCCCCAAAGGATAAACAACATTGTTCCCTTCTGGGAAAGGATCAAGGGTCTTAAGGGTCCTCATTGCACTACCTGTACTTAAGTCTGAGAAGCTCGTTGTTGTGTCTCAGTCCCATGCTCCCCCATTGCACATGAAACAGAGGGGTCCTTCTTTTAGAAAGCTTTCTCACTGTGGACCCATTTAGTATTTGGAGAAGAGATGATTCCAAACTTTTACGATTAAAAAGGCATTCTTGGCTTTTACAGGTAATGTAATCAAGGAGCTTAAATACCCAGTGTCATACAGCAGTGGTGGCTACCTCTAGCTCTTTTAACACTGGTGTTTTAACATTTGCAAGGAATTACTTCCACCTTTACATCAGAAGTGCTGCAAATCTCATCACAACTATCATCTGATAGTAATTGGAAACTTTTCTAATTCAGCCAATTTCTGATAAGATGTACGCACAGCCCTTTCCCTCACCCACTTACTCATGTTGATCCTGATCCTCTCTGCACATACTAACACACCAAACATTTCTGGCGGTCCAGCAGATATTAATTTTCCAAAGTAAAAACAACATAGGGAGGTACAAGAACATACTGTACACGGGAGAGCTTTGAGTACAGTTTAAATGCGGCCAATTTCTATGAAGTGGGTCAAAACCAGTCACGTTGTGAAAAGATACACTTTAAACTAAAAAAAAAAAAAAAAATAATCAAAGGATTATTTTCAAAGCAGTTTGTTGCAGAGAGAAAAAGTACCTCGTCTCCTAAAGGGCTGGGGAGACTCTTTTGTCTACTGTTACTGAAGTTAACTATAGTTAGTTTTGGCATGTTGCTATTTAAGTTCCATGGCTGGCGTACAGTTATCACTAATTAAACACAGTGGTCATACCAGTGGAAAATTCAACAGTTTAGTTTATGCTGCTGTAAAAAATGTAATGAAATGTACTCTTTTGGGCTTGATTTAGAAAAATCACCACTGACGTCAATTCCATAAATTAGTAATCCTGTGTTAGACCAAGGTCATTTTCATATTAAAAATAAGAAAAAACCAAACCTGAGTTCAAATAACATTAACAGACTGCTCTCAACTTCAGACAAAGATAGGAACTTGCGGTGAAGGTTAAATCTTTGTTCTTGACAAACAAGAATTCATAGACCTTGCTGAAATTACAGTACACAGGATGAAAACTTCCTACTTAAACCATGTAGATGTATTTTAAACATTATCAATAGTCCTAGTACAGTCTTACACAAGTCATTGTGAGATTTTGTGGATGGAGTTTTTCAAAGTGGGCTGCAGTCATCTAGGTTTGCATGTACAGTACACGTGATTAATCGTGCAGTAAAGTCTGCTTTTGGGACAGAAAATTTTGTTCATCACAAATCATTCTGCAGCTTTTTAAATTGACAAAGTGATCAATGGAGCTAAACCAAATTCAAGGGCATTTGGACCCACATTAGGAGTAAAAGGTTGGTACTTCCCCTTGGTTCTGCATCCTTTTTATGTGATTTTATAGAATTACTGAAAAAAGTGCTGCCTTTCAAAGAAAAGAAAAAAAAAAAGGAGCAAAGTGAGGTTATGCATTTTAGGTGCCTGTGAGAGCAGGAAGTGGGACTAAAGGACCACATAGGTCCCTGTTTTTTCTGTTATTTCCTTTCCATAGAGAAATACATCAACAAAAAGACTGCAATTGTTTATTCATACTGGAATACTGTTCGTGATTTACCTCCCATTTCAGCTGTGATGGTCCACTGTATAAATATGTATTTGGACAAATTGGAATAGCTATTTTATTTATGAAATAGACCATAAAGACTCCTGTGGAGTTTTTGACACCACACCTTGTAATGTGTATTATATCAAGCTGCACTATGAAGCAGTTATAAGGAAAGCCCTCTATGGCTATACATTTTTTACAGAAAACCTAATGAAATTCTATTATGCATGTTCTGTAGCAAGTTTTTAAAAGTTAATAATGTGTTCTGTTTGATTTAGGGCTTAATTCAGCATATGGGCTAATTACATTCAAAGTTTCATTTTATTTTTAAAAAGCTGAGATATTTTTGAACTATAGATGTGCAACCAGAACACCCTTCACTGGTAAACTTGTATGTTTTCCTCCCTCTCCTTAGTTAGAAAGTGTCCAAACCGATTTTAGTTATAATTTAAAGTATATTTTTCTTGGCCCCTCTTAACTACCTACAAACCCAGAAGAGTGTGACCAGACATCTGGACATCTTGGACTTCAATTGACTGCTCTGATCTCCTGAAAAAACAAAACAAGCTATTCCATGAGCACCAGAGCTAACAGAGCCTGGTTTCCTATGGATTTGTGTCCCATTTCCTTTATATCCCAACAAATAATAAACCCAGCTAGCGACAATATATCCTGTGGCTGGTCTGGAGCTACAAGTGTGCTAATTGCCCGGCCAATACACTCGTGCTCTCGGCTGGTCAGGATGTGTGTACTGACTGTCTGTCTGGCCTCCACCACACAGTATATATATTTTGCCTTTCTAAAAGGCTAAATACTGTCTGGGGGAATGGAGGAACTGGGTGGAAGGCAGAAAGGTACTTTTTGGCAACCACTTATTTTAATAAGTGGTTCTTACCTGTACTTAGCATACTACTTACTAGAAATGAGTGGTCTTTCAGACTTTTATCCCTCCTCATTGGCCAAAACAGGTTGTGATTTTTTTCTTTATGAGAGTATGTTAAAACTTAGGAAATGCTAATGTGTTCTTTTCCATGCTGTTGCTTTTTTAGCTTCCTTTCTTGTACAGCTAAATGTATTTTCAAAAACAGTGCCTTTTCTAATGAAAGTCACTATTTCATTTGAATTGGGAGCATGATTTGAAAATTCAAGTAAAACACGCCAAGAGTTCTATAGTATTCACTTTTAGCACCTAACTACTATTATTAGTTTTTAGTTTGCAAGTAAGCTGTAGAGGCTTAGGTGGGAGCTCAGCAAACTGCATTAATCACACAAGTAGTTTAATATTGTCAAATGTTAAAGTGTGAAGTCTGTATTTAGTTGCTTTAAAAAAATGTGAAAACTGCCAAGCTCCCAAAAGCTTTTATGAATGCCAGAAGGTTTGAATATTGATTTGGGAGCAACATGCAGGATTTCCAAAAGAGGTTTAGTGGTGTTTGCATCCAGCAATGTTTAATCATAGTTGAGTGCCTGAGGTGTTTTGAAAATCACAGCCTCCTGAACATAGCTCTGGGGCCCTTCTTTGAAAAATCTGTGTTTTTCAAGGATAGAGATTGAATGGGTAAATTTGCATTCGTGTGCATGTGTAGATGAGCAAAAGAAGACACCAAAGATCATGAATGCGAGATTCAAAACAAGGAAGGGGCAATGATTCTTCATTTCCTTTGCCCAAGGACGTTGTAGATGCTAAAAACATTTTTGGACTGGAAAAATTCACAGAAGAGATTTCTGTCAAAGGTTACTAATTTAAAAGAAACCATGTCTAGGTCAGAAAGTCCCTAGCAGTTGGAGTCTGGGGGGAGTCGTAGGGGGAAGTACTGTATAGAATTGCCCTTTTCTAGTTCTGCCTTAGCTGACACAAGGAGTGCTGGCAATAAGCTGGAAACAATTTACTGTAGGAAAAAAAGGGAAAGA
Source organism: Acanthornis magna (assembly GCA_036785705.1). Taxonomy (NCBI): domain Eukaryota; kingdom Metazoa; phylum Chordata; class Aves; order Passeriformes; family Acanthizidae; genus Acanthornis; species Acanthornis magna. The sequence continues at coordinate 11,071,334 of JAWUZG010000029.1, forward strand.
TCTACACCTGTGGCTCTATGCCTTGTTTTCATAAGCTAGCAAAATTCATTCTCCAGAGCTGGGGAACATAACTTTAGTGATGCACCAGCACTTTTCCCTGTGTTATGTCCCAAGAGAGAAGCAAGTCACACGCAATGCTAACTAGAGATCAGTGCTTTCAATAGATGTCCAAAACTGCCAAGTAGAAAGACTGGTTTGTTTCAGAAGGGAAAAAAGAAAAAAGAAGCAAACCATAAAATATGATGTGATTGAAACTCTCCCAAAAGGAAATAAACAACAACCCAAAAGCCAAAAATGGCAGGAACTCTTTTCATGTTGACTGTCTTTTGCAGTCTTGTTGCACCCGGTATTTAAGGTTTATTTCTAGGCCAACCAATTTTTCTTACTGGCAGTGCCTGAGTTATCACACACACTCTTGCAGGGTGTGGATTTATTTTTAAACCCCACAATTTTAGCAAACCTTTCAAGAATGTTTTACACAGTGATATCAGAGAATCAATTATTCAGGCTGTTTTTAGGTGAGTTTTTCCCTCCTCCATTTCCTTGGTTATTAAAGAAAACAGTGAAATTTGGATCAGACCTTCAGCTATCCAGTCCAAAATACATTTTTAACTGCATGAAATCAAGTTGACATATGACGTGACACGATGTAACATAACATAAAACAACATTACTCTGCATAACACTTTAGAAATTAAAAATAAATATTTCCTTTGGATCCCATTGGTACTATCAATTTTACTTGCACATCTCTAAATTATGTTTGTTCCTCTCATGTCTTGCCTCTTAGCCACTTGCTTAGGTGAAGAATCAGCCTACCCCTCCCAATAGGTTGGTTAAAAACATGTATAACATATTCACATTCTTGGCCTTTAGAAACACAGACAAAAATCAGGTCTTTCCTCTGGAATCTCCACTGATGTTTGGCTGATTTTTTTTATTGATAATTTCCTTGTTTTCATAAAAGTTGTCATTAAACTTAAGGAAAAATTAAAGCTGGAAAAGCTGAAGTACAATCTGAGCTGGTAATAACGTGTATCTTAATACTCATCATGCAGATGGTTAGATGTATACATAAGGAAATAAGAAACATGTTAGTATGATTTAATAATGGGTAAAGTCAGATGGTCTCCATACAAAATCTATAGATTATTTTTCCTGTTGAAAAAAATTATTTTGGTAATTAAAAGCTATATGGTTCCTGCCAATTTATGGAGAATCAATTAATCTTTTAATGATCTTTGGAAAGCAGTTATTAGCATCCTCATTGGTATCAGTGAGGAAAAGAAAACTCACAGAAGTGCGCAGTTTTAAAAGCACTCTCTTACCTAAATGTCTTGGTTTTCAGGCTCTGTTTAAAATCTGTTGGGCTTTTTTTCTGGAGGAGTTGATCAAATATGGATCATTTTGACTTCTCATGGAGCTGTCAACATGATGTCTTTAAAGAAATGAAACTTTTGTTCCCTAGTTGCCAGACACAGTAAAGAGGGGTAATAATGATGCCAAGACTAGTTACTGGCTTACCTAAAAGAAGCGTGCATGTGGCTAATTAGGGGTAAAGTACAGATCACCCAGGTATCAGCTCTGTGATAGCTCTGCACCATGCAGTGAGGGGAGAGTGAGATTAGGCTTTAGGAAGACCTTTCTCACACTAGGGAGAGCCCAGCATTGAAACAGATTGCCAGAAGGTGGCTATGGAGTTGCTGTTACTACTGCTTTGTAAGGGCAAGTTAGATAAATGTCTGTCAGGAATAATATAGCTGCAGGTGATTCTTCATTGCAACTGGAGAAGAAAAAGGTAATGTCTCCTGGGGCGCCCTTCAGCCCCACTTTCTGTGTCTCCATGTAGGTTTCCTTGGGTGCTCTTTACAGCTCAAAAAACACCAGAAAAGTTACAGCTGCTTTAGCACAGCACTGCCTAGGCTGAAAAACTCTGTTGAGAAAAGTGTATTGTGTAGTTAGAACTGTATTGCACTCTACGGAAGGAATTCCCTTTCCTTTCTCCATAACATTCATGTCTCTTTCTATTTTGTAGATCTGAATTTGCCTGTTTTTAAGCTGCTTTTTCAGGCTAGCCATTGTTAGTTAAACAGGCATCATCTTTCTAAAGCAGCCTTGGCCCATGGGTATACAGCTGGCAATAGCAGTGTGTATTTCCCTGCCTTGAGACTCCTTCTTCCAGGAACAGCAGCAATGTGGTTAGAACCTATTGTTATACCAGAAGGCTGCAAGGCAAATACATTTGCTGCTATCTTTGGTTGTGAGGCAATTCAATCAGTTGCTGGGTAGCTGCAGGGTAACATGACATAAATGTGGAAATTATCTGTCTTTGGGCTGTGACTTCCCTGACCAGCATATGGCTGCAAACATCCATAGGAAATATCCATCCATTTGTAATGATAAAAATGATTGGTGGAGACACCACACTCTGACAGTCATTGCATCATGTTAGTCATGTACTACTGACTTTCAGTTGCTAGTACGATAACAATAACTACTACAAGTCGGTTGTGTATAAACAACATACGCAATAGCTTCTAACACTGGATAAAGATGCTGGTTATACAGGTATTCTGGAAAAAAATATGTAAGCATACCTAGTTAATAAATGTGCAATATTTGTAAGTTTGGATATGTAAAATGCAGACAGAACTAGCTCCTGCTAAAGTGATCTGATGGCTTTTAATTTCAGGGAGTCACTGAAATTTGAAAAAGTTCACAGGCATTTTAATAACCTAAAAACTGTACATTATGTTTAAGGGACAAAGCTACAGCTTAGCCTTCCTATGCTGCCCCAGGGATCAGCTGGCCTTTGGTTACCACCCACTTTGGGAAAGATGTCTACTAAAGCAATGAAGTTTTTGTTTTTCAAAGATACATTTATTCCTAGTGGAGCCAGTCAAAATCTGCCCTGTAGAGCAGATAGGTTAGGTGAGAGCAGGGTCTCTAAGTTCTTGTCAACTGCTTTTTTCAAACTTTGATTGATCCTGATATGGCGCTTTTGTTTCTCACTCACCTGCAGAGCCTGGAGTTTGCACTGTATTTGGAGATCCTCACTACAACACTTTTGATGGACGGACATTTAACTTTCAGGGAACATGTCAGTACGTTTTGACAAAAGACTGCTCCTCCTCTGCCTCACCCTTTCAGGTGCTGGTAAAAAACGATGCCCGTCGGACCCGTTCTTTCTCCTGGACAAAATCAGTGGACCTTGTGTTGGGCAGAAGCACAATCAGCCTGCAGCAGCACCTCACAGTGAAGTGGAATGGGACCCGAATTTCACTACCTTGCAAGACACCACAATTTCAGATCGATTTGGATGGTTATTTGCTGAAAGTGACAACCAAAGCAGGTAGGGCAAGTATATGTGTCTGTGTGTGTGCTTGTGTGTGTGTCTTCTTTCTCCCTGAAGAACTTCTGAAGTTCAACAAGAACAGTAGTCAGTAAAAAAGCATGATAGCAGTAATAAATATAGTTATAACTCTTTAGAGATCAGAGAAACCCACAACGCTTTCAAAATTCCTGCAGCCCACAAGCAGACAGAAATCCCAGCTACGAGTTTGAAGTCTGCAGGATATTTGCTAAGCTGTGTTTCATTCTGTGGCTGATAATTAGCTGCCTGAATAGACAAGTGCGCCATGACTTTCGCTTCCAGTAACTTAAAAGTGGCTTATACAGAGTGTGGTGGGTTGACTGTGGCTGGACATCAATCAAACATGTCCACCAAAGCCACTCTATCACTCCCTTCCTCACCTGGACAGGGAAGAGAAAATATAATGGAAGACTCGTGGTTCAAGACAAGGACAGGGAGAGATCACTCAGCAATTACCATCATGGGCAAAACAGATTCAGTTTGGCGAAATTAGTTTAATTTATTGCCAATCAAATCAGGGTAGGATGATAAGAAATGAAGCCAAATCCTAAAAAAGCCTCTGTACTCCCAATCTTCTTCTTCACAAGCTGAACTTTACTTCTGATTCTCTCTACCTCCTACTTCCCTGAGTGGTGTAGGGGAGGTGGGGAATGAGATTTGCGGTTAATCCATCATGTATTGTATCTACCACATCTTCCTCCTCAGCAGGAGGACTCCTCACACTAATTCCTGCTCCAGCATGAGCTCCCTTCCATGGGAGACAGTTCTCTGCAAAGTTCTCCAATGTGACTCCCTCCCATGGGCTGCATTTCTTCACAAACTTCAAAAATGTGTCCTTCAGGTGCAGACTGATGCAGTCCTTCAGGACCAGACTCTGGCATGGATTCCCCACAGGGTCATGAGTCCTGCCAGCAAACATGCTCTAGTGTGGGCTCCTCTCTCCCTGGGTCCACAGTTCCTGCCAGCAGCCTGCACCAGGATGGGCTTCCCACAGGGTCACAGTCTCCTGAAGGCATGCATCTGCTCCAGTGTGGTGTTGTCCAGGGGCTGTAGGTGTATCTCTACTCCAGCATCGACCTCCATGGGCTGCAGGGGTGCAGCCTCGCCTTACCATGGTCTTCAACATGGGCTGCAGGGGAATATCTGCTCCAGCACCTCCTCTCCCCACTTCTCCACTGACTACAAGGTTGTTTATCTTACACTTTCCCTCCTCTTCCCAACTGCAGTTGCACAGGCCTTTTCTTCCCCTTCTTAAATATGTTATCCCGGAGGTGCTACCACTGTTGCCAAGGCCGAGCCCATCTTGGAGCCAGCTGGAATTGGTCCATCTCAGAGCCAGCTGCAATTGGCTCCACTGGACATGGGTGAAGCTTCTGGCAGCTTCTCACAGAAGCCACCCCTGTAGTCTTCTGCTTCCAAAATTTTGCCATGTAAATTCAATACATGGCATCATTGTTTGATACTTACAGATAGGGACAGAGAGGAGATCAGTTCTTAAACATAAAATTCAGATTTTTCAAAGTTGCAGCAACATATCTTGCCATTTAAGTCAGCAATTATATAAATTCATGGTTATAAATGGCTGGAATGAGTTTAAGTTGTCAAATTATAGAAATATTTCACTGGCGCTACCCATCAAAATGGAGGCTCTGGTTTAAAAAGCAAGGCCTAATTTACTGTTCAGTGCCATTTTATTGGGCTTGCTTTGTGTCCAAGTGAGAAGTTGTCTGTAAGGAACAGAGTTTACAGCACCACAAGCAAAAGGAAATTAGAAACTTCATGGAATATGTTACCTTATTTCTAGAAACAGGGAAAGAAGATAGCATTCTCTCAGTTTTTTTGTCTTAGAAAATACATTAATTGTCAAAATGCTAAACCAGAGGACTTACTTTTGTTTTGATAAACTATTCTGAAACTATAGTATCTTTCCATAGATAAATACTGAGGGGAAGTTTAAAACTTTCTCATTAGCATGTGTTAGATACTACTGTATTCCTGAGAGATTTCAGTTACACAGTGAAGTACTGTTTCAGTGAGAATACTGTTTACTGTTAATTCAATTAAATACCATGTGAAAGCAGTGAAACCAGTCTTTCTTGTGGAGTGATATGGTCACAGGCGTGACGCATAGTCATACTCATTATCTAACATAATTTTTTTCAAGGGGGACACTAGCACCCAGTGTTGAGCTGAGAATTTAGACACCTGTTCATATAGCCTGTGGAAATGTGAGTCTGCATAATGTGGATCCCAGCTCTGGGCTCATTCCTCAAAGTGGCAATGCAGATTTTTGTGGCTGTCTGTAAAATGCACACAAGTTGACCATTATTCACAACTTCTAATTAGAAGCATCTTGAGGGTTTTTCTTTGCAGCCAGCTGAACACCATGAATTTGGGCGATGTGGATTTCATTAGCCAACCACAGGCCAAGGGAAAGGTTTTCAATTGAAGATGAATGACAGCTAATACTGTTGCTATTCCATTTGTCTCTGGTGCAAGCCTAATAAATGACTACACACATCCGTGTCCATGTGTTGGCAGAGGAAGTGCAAACATGGCATATGACAACATACCAAACAGTGTGTAATCACTGCAAATTATAGCCTGAATAATTCCTCCCCTTAACGGAGCAGGATCAGGTTTCTCTCGCTGAATACAACATGATGGGCCAAGTCCTCCTTTCCTCAACACATAAGGCCTGGAAAGCAGCAGAATGGCCTGGCTCCATTTTGCTAGGAGAGGACAAGCAGCAGAAGCTGTAGAGAGGAAGAATGTGCTGAGTAGAACTGGTTTAGAGGCAAACATGTTGTTCCACAGGAAATTCGGTGTGCTGGGGGAAAAAAATTGGAGAAATTTCTGTTTCAGAAGGAAATATGGATTTAAAAAAAAATATATGCTTTCCCAGTGTAGGGTGAAAAAAGAGAGGGAGGGAGGAAGTAATGAAAAATAAGCAAAACTGCTGCACTAGAAGTAAAATTCAAAGTAAAATTAGGATGGGAAATGCAGGGTTTGGTGCTTACAGCTCAGCTAGCATTCCCATGGATTTTGGTCTTCCTTTGCAGGGCAGGGAGTTGAGCCTTGGATATAACAGGGAAGCCCAAAATTTCAGGAAGTCTTGTGGTCCCTGGCTACAGGGCAATGTGCATGGCAGGGCAGTCCTGGAGTTTCATACCCTGATCGTTCAGGCTTCCAGGCAGCCCACCAGGCGAGCTGGCAGGAAACCACCTTGGAGCCTTGCCTGTGTTAGAAGTTCATTGAATACGATACGTCTCCCTGAAGCATTTCAGTTCTGATGAATTGGCATTTTCCAGTGAAAACCTGTTTTGTTGCTAAATTCCTCACCAGCTGTAGCACTGGATGCCACGCAGCAGCAGTCCTTGCACTCTGTGCTGGCAGCTATGGGTGTGATTGGGATGGTGTTGAGTCCTTATCCAAAATTTATATGTTAGAAACACAAAAGAGTAGAGGTTCATGTGGCTGGTGTTACTCATCTGTTCCTCTATTGCATTAACATTTTGTTGTTGTTGTTTCTGTGCTAGCTTTTGCACAGAGCCACTTTGCTGCACTTCTTCTGTACCACTTTGGCATTAAATATTTAGGGAAGAGTTGTTTGCCAGTTCTTGAGGATGCCTTTAAATCTTGAGGATGCCATGAAAAATCATGCAGAACAATTGATGAGAGCTCCCAGCATGGGGAACTCAGTGTGTGATGTACATAAATCCAGAAGGTTTTTTTGAAAATGGAGTACAGTACATAATGTGCCAAGTTAAGAAATCAAGTAACAAGTTAGTTAAGCATCCTTCAAAGAGAGGGGATAATTGGAAAAAAAGAAAAAGTAACTCAGAGAATATTCCTTTTGTGCACATACCCAGATGGGACAGATGTTGCATCCTTTGGCTTCACATCTCTTGAATTCTGATTCTTGTCCAAGTGAATGGGAAACTCATCCATTTGGGGCGGGGGGAAGAAAAGGGGTGGGGTATAGGCACAAAGAAACTATTCCAAACACTTTCTGTCTGCCAAGGAGACCATTCCAAAGGTCTGTAGCATAATCCTGTCTGTCACAGCTCTTGTTGGTTTACAGAAACTAACTGGATTTTCTGCTTGTGAACAAACAAAAGGCACACACTGCACAGTGTGATCAGGCTCCAACAAAATTATCATGCATGTAGGTGTAAATACTCTTCCTTGTTTCTCCAAAAAGGAATAAGCTCTGTTATGGAAAGACCCCTTTAGGCTGTTCATCAAAGCCAGAAATTACCCTTCCATCTGAGCAATTACAGCAGAATAAAATGTAATTAAGCCATACCATCTAGAGGAAAGTATGTCCTTGTGGTAGTTACACAGTGAGTCTCTTGAATGAAATCCAGTAATCAAAGCAAGAATCTCTAGATTTAAAAATGTGCATTTTTATATGCTGAAAAGAAAAGCCATAATTTTATGTTATTCTTCTTCTGCATACCTGCATGCCTTTTGCAGGTCTACAAAGCAACATGTAACAAGTAAATTGACTCAGGTGAAAAGGACATAAATATTCAGAAAACTTTCTAGCTAACCCTTCATAATCAATGTATTTTCACTGAAGGTCAGTAAGTCTTATCTTGAGGAAAAAAATAGTCATAAAATGAAAATTAAGATAGAATCCTTAGTCAGTCTTTTCTGACTTTGTTTAAAGTAAGGAGCTCCTGAGGGAGCTTCTCTGGGGGAAAAAGTTGCACACAGCCTTAAAAACTATAGTTATTTTCTGAAAAGAACTGTCTGAGAATTTGGATCTTGATACTTTAAACTTTGAGAAAGTCTATGTGATTTTCAAGTCTGAAGAAATCTTGGTTTATAAGTTAATGGCAAGTTTTTTCTAAATGCCAGCACGGCAGTATTAATCTTGTGTCTGCAAATCAAGCTGTGTTTTGTTTTGTTCAGTGTTGTCAGAAGCAAAGACAGCTGGATTTTGAATTTGTCCAGCAATGAAAATGTATGAAGCAGCTTAAAAGGCAGCTTTCCCCTTTGCCACTGTGCTGGCCTCATTAACAGTTGTAGTCTTGCACAATTTCTCAGTTGGCTGGGTGTAAAGTGCCTTTGGAGGAGGAGACAGTGGCCCCATCCATGCTGGGTTTATGAGGTAATTTGAAACTGATTTCAGGCATAGTTAGCTCAGGACATATTTGTGCTCTCATTGCTAACCTATGGTGCTAAGAAAATGGTCTAATAGACTGTAGTGACAGGTGATGCAGAATTACCTTCAAAGCCTTGACGAGGAAATCATTCCCAAAGCTCTTGTTGACATGGGGTAACCTACACAGGCACCAGAGTAGGATGTTAAGATGGCAATGCACCCCTTCTATAGCCATAATTGCCGCTTGAGCCTTACCCTGTTCCTCTGCAGCGCAGGTAGGAATTGTCATAGGAGACAATGGGATGTGTTGCTGAAGGAAGGGTTCCAGCTTTGAACTGAGTCACTGGTATGTTAATTACTTACATGAGGATAGGGCAGGATTTGGATCGCACAGTGACAAGCACTGATTTACAAGAGGAAAGGGTGGTGCTAATCCAGCCCACACAGCAAATGGAGAAACCTGGAGTGAAGCCCTGGTCCTGCACCAGAGTGATGATCTTTGGTATTCTTTGCAAAGAAGGGAGAACAAGGTAAAATCTGGATTATCCTGTTTAAAAGCATGATCTTGTGTTTATCCTTAATTAATTGCTGTTCACAGGTATTTTATGAGAATAAATTAACATCAGCAAAATGATTTGTGATCTTCAGATGCAGGGTTACTGCAGATGTGGCATAGAAGCATTCATGAGACATTGGCAGTAATTCAAGAAAGGCCATTTTAGGGTAGAAGTTAAGCAGCAATGTTTCTTGGTGTTGCTTTTTTCCCAAGTGATATCAATATTATTTTCCCTTATGAGATGCCTATTTACTCCTCAAAGAATGGAATTAATTTAATTTACCATCACTCAGGTAAAAACTAGAAGTTTAGTGTCCACCTGATCTCTGGACCCTCTGGAGCACTGCTGGGAACAGAAGGATATTAAGAAAGTAGTTTATTCCCTCTGCATTAGACAATCCTCTTGTATCCAGAGCTGCCTATTTTACTCCATCAAAGGGCCTAGACAGCTAGTGTAAGCTAGATACCTAGCTTTTAGATGCGTACAAGCAGATAAAATGGATTTCACCCAGAAAAAGTAATTTTGATTTTGATGTACCAGAAATGCCAAACCTTCCTGTAAAACAAATTGTAGCTAAGGACTAACATCCCAGGCACTAGAGGAAGGTTAGATGTTTATCATAATTTCTCGGTGTTGCTAACTTGTGCAGACAACTTCAAAAGATTGGTAATTAATGCCTTTTGAATGATCAGTTTGAATCCAATCCAGAATGCTTTCTTGCAGCAGTTTTGCCCATCTGACATATCTTGTAATTTTTGTAACTCTCTTTACTACCACAAAATAAGGTACTTGTATTGGAACAGTTGCATTCACCTCAGTGAGCAATCAATGTCAGCTTTGTAGCCAAGAATAGGATGTTTTGCAAAAGGTGGTCACTGCTGGAGTCTCATGGGGCATGGACATCTTTGTATGCCCTCGACCTGTGCGATGGGTGACAATGGCTGAAATTCTGGGCCCCCTGCAAAGTCAGCTAGAAATTTACCATAGCAAATTCAATTTGCAGAATTTTGCAAGAGTCCCCCTTTGATGTTGAGAGCAGTCCTGCCTTGGCCCCATATTTTTTAGGATAACCCCATTCATTAGCAAGAAGGAACAAAAATAAGCAGAGATCGGCAAGAATGCATTGTAGTTGACTGTGATTTAAGAAACACTGCACTTGCCAGAACTATATAGAAACTATATAGAAATCTAACAGCATTATCAGAACGAAGCCAATGGCTTTGTTCTGGTTCCCGTGAACATTAGTTCACAAACATAAGGTGCAGTTGGTTATTCTCAATTTCTTCTTTCTTTGTGTGTGTGTGTGAGTATGTGTTTTGTACATTTTTGTCTTATCTTTTTATTAGGCTTGGAAATCTCATGGGATGGAGACAGTTTTGTGGAAGTCATGGCTGCACCGCATCTGAAAGGCAAACTCTGTGGTCTGTGTGGCAATTACAATGGGCACAAGCGAGATGACCTCATTGGGGGGGATGGGAATTTCAAATTTGATGTGGACGACTTTGCCGAATCCTGGCGTGTGGAGTCCAATGAGTTCTGCAGCCGCCCACAGAGAAAACCTGTACCTGAGCTCTGTCATGGGACAGTCAGGGTGAAACTCCGAGCTCACCGGGAATGCCAGAAACTCAAAGCGTGGGAGTTCCAGAGCTGTCATTCAACAGTGGATTATACCACATTTTACCGGTAAGTGTGGCTTGCTGTGTGAGGAGAAAAAACGCACAGTAGGCCCAGTTTCAGTAGCATTTGAGATGTTTTGGCTAAGAATTAGTATACTATTCTTGGTATAATTAGAGTTATGGGAGGTTTTCTGAGTCCAGAATTAGAAGATGGTCCTGAGCTAATAGATCTGAGTGGCCAACAGTGAGAAAGGCAGGTAGGCTTGTGATCACCTAGAGGAAAAGTACTTTTGGAGACTGATGAAAGAGGGGAAAGAGACTTCAAACTTTACTTTTTGTAAACTCCCTCTGATTTCAAAGTCAGTTATGAAGTTGAGTCTGACTTTAATTGCTATTGCTTGTGGTCCAGAGAAGTGTGTCTTCCCAGAAAGATTTTGAAAATTTCTTTATTAAAGCAGGGATATTAAATATTGCTAGTGCCTCTTGGATGGTGTGGTTTGTGGGTTGAGTCTTAAAGGGGAGAGTTAACAAAAAATTCCAAGCATGGCCCATCCTGCCCTGGGAAAAAAGAAAGACAGACAAGGATCTAGAATCCTTGTTTGAGTGAATTAATGAAAAATTTTTACCTTTAAAATGATTACAGTCTAAACCACTGACACATATTTTCTATTCTTTAGTTGCCATGAGTTAATTTACTCCTCACTCAGTAAATAAAATTGTCTATTCTTTTGATTACCTGACATAAAAGATAAGAGCAAGCTGTGTCACAGTTGTATGGTTGTGGATGGAGCTGCCTGATCTCTGTGCTCCCAGCTTTCCCCACTTGGGCACATCCACTGAACTATTTGATTTATTAGGAAAAACTTTCTAGAATGACTCTACTTCCCTTATGAATTGCCTTTCCTCTTTTTTATAATGAGACAAAAAGACTTTTATCTTCTCCAGCATAATACATCTGGGACTGGGAAATGCTAGAAGAAGACACACAGCTAGGCTTGTAGTCTGTGTGCTTCATACTTATTTTGCTATAGTGAATCCCTGTGCTCGGAGCCTGGCAAGCAGTAAAGATTATATCATGTGCAGGTTTTAAAGCTTTATCTTTTCCAATGGCTGAAGGCACAACAGAAAGCATTAGAGAAGCTAACACACACGCAGGGTCTGTTGAATGCATTTCGGCAACAGTACCATCTCACTTCCATCGTCCTTTAAAGGTGAGTGATGACAATGCAAATGGAAAACAGGCACAGAGAGATTTGTTTAATTTTGCAGTGGATTTTTTGTTCCTTTTTTAAAGTAGCTCATGATTAATTAATTCATTAAGCAGGGAAACAATTTTGAATTTCCAGGAGATTTTGGTAAAGCCTGTGTGAAGAAGAGTTAGTGTCATCACCATTGCCACTTACCTGTTTTGGTATTTCAATACGGCTAAGCATCCTGGAGTGGTCCTTGAAAAAAAAAAGGAAAAAGTTACCAGGGTTACTCAGTAGCAAGTTTTTAGACAAGATATTTAAATCATATGTGCAGTAAAGCTTTTACTCAAACTCCTGAAACTGCTCTTGAATATAAGCAGAACTGAAAATAGGTGATACTATCTCAATATCTTGTACCAGTGTTATCTGAAAAAGCTCTATCATTATTGGTATCATTATTATAGTACCATTTAAGCTCATGGAGGAGGATTTGGGGATCTTGGGGAGCTTGAGGAAGGAGAAGAGGACTTTCTGTGCTCACCAAGCCCTACCCCATGGCTGATCTCATCGTGCATCTTTGAGCTGTGCTGTAGCAGGGGCCTGCAGATGACTCCAGCTTTGGTAAGGCCAGGGAGCAATGTGACAGTGCAGGGCAGGTCACCAGTGCATCCCCATGCCTGCTTTGCTTTGTCATGACTGACACCTCTCAGGAGCCTCCTTGGGAGGCACAGGAGCAGGCAGCCCCTGCCAGGAGTCTGGGGACTGCAGTGAGAGAGGTGCAGCAATGCTGCTTTATACAGGGAGAAATTTGGCTGCAGGAGACATTGTGGAGGAAAACAGGACTCATAGTCCCAGAACACCTGCATTCATTAGCATCCATGGCTTTCTAGTGGGTTGATGGGGTCTTTTTCTGTAAATAGTTGCATTAACAGATTTGGAACGTGACATCAACATATCAGTGTATCAACCATCTATAATAGACCTACACAGCAGCTGAGTTCATAAATGACCAAGACAGTGCTTGAGTCTCTCGCTACTGCCATAGCTTCGGAAAAAAAATTCAATATCTTGGTTTTGCCATGCAGTAGATTTCTCTACTTCACATTGGAAAAATTGTGTCCCTAACTCTTAAGATAAGTCTTTTTATGATTATTACTCTTCCTATTATTAATATTTATTTTTTGCTGTTGTTATTATTATTAGCTTTTTAACAGACAATAGCACACTGAATAATTCATTACTCTTTTTATCTTTTGTAATTGTCCTGGGGTGTGTTTTTCTGTTAAACACTTGAATTTAATCATCTTCAATATTTTAGGGCAAGCAATAATTAACATAATAATAGCATAATTTGTTTGAATCTGTTAATTACATGCATTCAAGAACTGCAAATCTACTTTATTGCAATTCTTGACTTAAATGTTCCTTGTGATATGGTGACATTACTCCATCTATAGTTCTTGGTTAATCAGTTAATAAATTTCCATTTCAGTTAACTGATTTATTTTATGTTTTATTTTATGATTTTTATTTTATGCTTCAGTCTTGCAGGTTTTCTAAAAATTTCCACTTAACTAGAGAAAATATTACTGCTTACAGTTAAAGCGTAAATTGCAATGTTGTGTAGCCATTCAGATCTCTGTTATTAAGCTTGGGAGTGATGCCATAAATGGCTGCATGAGCCACTGCGTTGCAAAGATAATTACAAACTCTATTTGAAAGACGGGGACCAAGGGTTTGTGGCTTTGAAGCAGAAGGTTTGAAGGTTTTTTCCCCTGTTAACAATGATGTCCTACAGCTGTAAAATTAATGTGGTTGTTCCCCTATATTCACTCAGCATGATGGTACAAAAGAAATGTAGGTTGAAGAATGACTTCAGAAAATCCTGTTTCAAATGTTTAAGGGGTAGATGGAACTGGGATCGCTGGAACCCTCAGTTTATTGCCAAGGGACCATATTGCAAAATTCTTCCCACAAGATTTTCAGGTCCTGGCTGTGAATTAGGGCACAGCAGTTGCTTCTGCTGAGGCCAGGCTGCTCCAGGGTTCCTCTGTGGTGTAAGTGCAGGGTGGTTGTAGGTCTTACTGCTCACCGGGGTGACTCCTGTCCTGGCTCTCGCTCCTGAACCAGCCTCCGCATGTTTTTTTCACCCAGCCCAGGGCAGAGCTGGCCTGTGCCCCCTTTCAAGACAACGCCAGTGGTGTTGGCTCAAGAAAAGGACTGATGGTATGAAACTGTGACTGGTCGCCTTACGGACCTGGCACAGAGCAGGGGTTGGCTCATGCTTCCACTGGCCCTTGTGCTGAGGAATGGATGTTTCTGTGCCTGTCAGAACGCCTGCCCAAAGCTGGCCCTGAATGTGGGTACTAGCAGCAGTGTAACCACAACAGAGAGGAACTCAGGATGAAACAATTTACTCAGCTTCTTGGGCAAATTGTCATTGAGCAGCTGTGCGACCCGGGAAACTTCTGGTTAGAAAGAAATTTAAAAATATTTGAAACTATTATTGTTGGTTTTTTTTATTTTTAAGCAAATCCGCACCAAGATGTGAGTTTTCTATGAATCACAGAATCACAAAATGAGTCAGGGTTGGAGGGAGCAACAGTGGGATCATCTGGTCCAGCCTCCCTGCTCAAGCACGATCATGCTAGAGCACATTGCACATGACTGTGTTCAGATGATTCTTGAATATCTCCAGTGAGGGAGACCTCTCCAGGCAATCTGCTCCAGTGCTCAGTCACCTGCACAGCAAAGAAGTTCTTCCACATGTTCAGGTGGAACTTCTGTGCATCAGTTTTTGGCCATTGCCTCTTTTCCTGTTAATTTGCACAACTGAGAAGAGCCTGGAAACATCCTCTTGGCACCTCACCTTTAGATATTTATACGCATTAATGAGGCCCCCTTTCAGTCATCTCTTCTTGAGGCTGAACAGGCCCAACTCCTTCAGCATTTTCTCATAAGAAAGATGCTCCAGTCCCCCAATCATCCGTGTTGCCCTCCCCTGGACCTGCTCCAGGAGCTCCATGTCTCTCTTGTACTGAGGAGCCCAGAACTGGACGCAGCACTCCTGTTGTGGCCTCACCAGGGCTGAGTAGACGGGCAGGATTGCCTCACTCGACCTGCTGGCAATGCTCTTCCTAATGCATCCCAGGACATCATTAGCCTTCTGGACCACAAGGGCACACTGCCAGGTCCTTCTCTGCAGAGCTGCTTCCCAGCAGTTTGGCCCCCAGCCTGTGCTGGTGCATGGGGCTATTGCTCCTCAGGGGAAGGACCCTGCATTTGCCTTTGCTGAATTTCAGACAGTTCCTCTTTGCCCCTCTCTCCAACTTGTCAAGGTCCTTCTGAAGGGCTGCGCAGCACTCTGGCAGTAGATGCATAAGCACTGTGAGAGCCAGTGTGTCCCCAACCCTTGCAAGAGCTCTGGTGCTTGGGAGCCAATTCTCCATGCATATCTGTCCACGCTGCCTACTGCCTTTCCTTTCTGCCCCTATATGAATTGTCATTATCCCCCAAGCCACTAAATGTGCATTTTGTGTAAGGCTGAAATAGAAGTAAGAGGCACCATGACTTAGACTGCTGATGGCTGACAGTGCTAACAAATGAGAGAAATTGGACTTTGTGGTGTCTGATACATTTTGGGATTTCTATCAGCAAGTATCAAACTGTCCTGCCTATATGCTAAGGGTAAGGAGTACTGTGTATATGTAAGTCTATAGATCACCACTGTTTTAAGCCCCCTCCTTGAAGAATTTTTCGTCGATATAGCCAAGAGTGAGTGAGTGCAAGCTGCCAGAAAAATACTGTTTAGATTTAAAGATTAGAAGTTTTGATTTGGACAAATGGGTTGAGTGGTCAAAAAAGATAAATCTAAAGCCAAACTGAGCTCAATTATCTGCAGATCACAATTCCTCTTCATCTTTCCCCACACCCCTGACCCTGGTGGGGTATTTTTCATGTAACCAAGTCCTATCCACTTGTGTCTGTTTAGAAAAGTACCTCAGGAATTTGGGGCTAGAAAACATTCTTCTCTTTGTATCGCTGGTTATTACAGCTGTAAAACATCGAAGCAGTGCCAGAGGATTCACAGATGTCTCCTTTCCTGTTGAGGTATTGGGATTCTGTGAGGGGAGGGATTAGGGTGGAGAGGGCTCCAAAATCTGACAAAACAGTGGTGTTGGATGGACACCATTCACCTGGGACTGTCCATAGCTTGCTTCCAGCTGCGGAGCGCATGCTTCCCCAATGACCCACTTTGTACTTCCCTATATGGAAAGTTAATTTTTTTTTCTTTAACAAGCAGAGATCTGTTATAGGAAAACCAGATGAAGCAGCATACTATCATGTGATTAAACCCCTGGAAGTTTCCTTTCCTTCAAAGGATGGCATGTCTGAAATGTGTTTGTTTTGCTTACCTAAGTACGTGGTCACAACCCTACCTGTCCTTTTACACTGAATGAGATGTTATTTCCTACTGGTTGTAAGCACATCATGAAGCTTCTTTTCTCACTTTTCTGGGAAAGAACTCAATTTGTGATTATCATGAATACAGGTATAAAGAGACATGACAAAAACCTCCTTCTGCCTAGTAAAACTTCGTTTTTTTCTGGTTTATTCCCTGGCTCAATGAAATTCAAGTCAGGTGTTTCATAACCAATTGCTGTCTTCCTCATTGTCCAGTGTCTGACAGATGTGAGATTCTGCATATGAAACTGTAAGGTCAGTTTGACTGAGACAAAAGTGATCCTGAAAGATGTTAGGTACTGTGGAGTAGGGAGGAGGAGGGACACGTCTAACAGAAAAGCAGGGTACCCCCAATGCTCTTATCATTTGTCAGTATGGACTGCATTCTCAGAATTTGTTGTTCCTGGATTACTTTTAATAGAGGTTTGGTAGGTTGGTTTTATTTGTTTTTCTACAGTGCCTTGAAGTCATGATGTAAAATTCTGATTCATTGAAGTCAATGGGAATTTTGCTGTATTTGGGTGACAGGTTTTCATCATTGTGACTTTTCCTGTCCCAGGCAGCTGTATTAGTCTAATCTCTTGCATCAGTTAGTAATCCTTATTTTGTCTTCCCATCATTTGTACCATAGATAATTTTCGAAAGCTTCAGCTAGTTGATTCATCAACATTCTTTACCGGGGTAGACAAAAGAAAACACGTTCAAATTCAGACACCCAGAACCTGTTTGCTTGCCTCTTTTTTCCTAGGATAAAACTAAAGGGTGACTTTCCAAGGCAGAAGACCTAATTCGTCTGGCCATAGGCAACTGAGAGATACTTTCTGTGTTTAGCTAACTGGAACTCACTTATGGTTCTTTTTCCTTGTCTGTAAGGAGCTTGTAGAAAAAAACCTGCAATGATAGGTCTGCTGTCCCTCACATTTTTCAAAGCTTGTCTGATAGGCTTTAAAACATGCCCTAGGGATATTTCTTTAATATAGAGTTCCCCTTCATAAATATCCTTATTAAATCTACAATATTCAAATGTCACTATTTCACAGTGAGCATGAACATATGCTAGGACTACCATGGTAAAATACAACCACATCCCTGTTACAAACACTCATAAATAGTTTTTTGAAAGGGCCCTTTCCCATTCTGGAAAGCATCACTGATGTTTCAGTATTATAATAAAAAGCATGATTTTTAAAAAGAGGAGAGAAGGTATGGAGAGGAACTGGTAGAAAAGCAGAGTGATATTCACCCTTGGGGAATAATTAAAAAAGATGCCGCCTGCCATTTGGTGCAACTTAATACGTTGCCAAAGAAAAAATACCTGCTACACTGAAGTATTCTTTTTAGCTGCAAGAATAAATCCCATTTTTGGAGAGATGCTATTTGGAAAAGTTGTAAGCATCATCAGAGGAAACCACCATATGTCTCTGTCAGGTACCACAGATTTTTAACTACAGCTGCTACAAAATCCAAGACCTCTGTTCAATCTCATTTTAATTAACCTCTAGAACAGATTCTCAGCAGGGCTTTCTTTGCAAATTTGTTTTAATTTTAGTTTTTTTATGTTTTAAGCTTTATTGCCGTATTGATTTTAAATAAAATCCAAAGATGCTTAGCTGATGGCGATATGTCTATTTCCGTAAATAAATAATTCAAGAAACCAACCCATCAGATTTCATATTCTGCCTTAGGCAGAGGCCAGCAAGTGTTGCAAGAAGAGGAAACCCACCCATACTGTAGCTAGCCAACTGTGCCGTGTCATATATGGGGGAGAAATCCTTTCAGGCCCCTGAGATGATCAGTTTACATCTCATAGCATGAAATTTTAATTACCTTTCCTTTAGCATGCCTAACTGCAAAGCTACTATATTTCAGTTCCTATTTTAAGCCACCTGCAGTATATCCTACCTAATTAGACAAACAGCAAAGATGAGCAAGGGTGTTTATAAGCAGGCAAATGAGATGAATTTGTGGGAAATGTTTTAAAAATAAGCTTAACCTAATCCTCCTGTTATTCTTATGAGTTCATTTATGCTTCTGGCAGGATAACCAGACAAAGCAGGACGTGAGCTGTGACCAGCACAAAAAAAAATTCGATAGAAAGTTTGCCTTAGGAAGGTTTTGACAGCTCCAAGGAGCTTATCAAACTTGCTCTCCCTCTGTTTTGGGGAGATGACTTGCTGCACATGAGGGGTCCATTCCAGAGATATTATATGGGTTAGATTTAACTGAAAGCTTTCTTGTGGGTGTTTTCAATAGTTGGACATTTTTCCTTCAGTTTTGCTGTCTTTTTTTCTCAATCTCACAGGGCATCCAAAAAATCTGGGATGTTCCCAGGCTTTGAGATCTCTGTGGACCTCTGCATTATGTCAGCTTTTAAGTAGCTGTCTGTGGTATAAAGCAGCAATCCGGGCTATAGGGAAATCTCCTTCTTTCCTGTCTGTTTCCATAAGGGCTTGCTTTACTGAGAGGTGTGTGAAGGTCCTATACTCCACACTTGCTCTCTCAATTGTACAAACTGCTAGTGTGTAAAACAATTAACTTTTAATTGAATAATTAATTAGCCTCATTTTACTATTGTTCTTCACAGCGCATGAAGGAATCAGCGCTTCACAGGGCTGGTGATTTGCACAGTCCCTCAAACAAACACAGCACAATCCATTTTGGGCGGCTTTTCCTGTTGCTATTCAACCTGCAAAATGTTCACATCCTGGCAGCGAAGCTCTGAGAGCAAGAGCAGATCGAGCACCAGGTGCCAGCAATGAGATGAGAGACAGATGCAGCCCTTGATTACTGTGAGCACACAGATCCTACATATGTGGCAGGGCAAGTGCTGGTGAGGGCTTGAGGCATGACAACAAAAGGTCATAACCCTCCATGGCAAGTTTTAGCACCTGAGGATTATTGTACCCTCTGGCATTGCAGCACCAAAGCAAAGAGCAGACGCAGTGGGAGCAGACAAGAATGGTGACACAGGTACTTGTGCTTATCCAGTACTATCTATTAATCTATCTTAAATATTTACCACCACAATCCCTAATCTTGGGTAAGGTATAGGTATGTGTGTCAGGTTCACCCACTCTTTAAACTGTTGAGACACACACTGGAAACACACGTGTGGCTCTGCTCCCATAATTTACTCTGTCTCTGGTGGATTCATCAGAGCAGACACAGACTTACAGAGATTGCTGGTGTCATCCTGGAGCAGGGGTAGAACTAGAATGCCACTGGATCCAAAATACACTATAAAGAGTACCTTTCTCACCCAAAGGGAGCAGTAGAGTTATATTTTCATCCAAAATGGAGGGATCTGCATATGTGAGAGCAGATGCTGTGATTTCACCTCTTCATCATGATATGCAGAGGATGAGAGCATTTAAGTCTCTCTCTGACTCTTCCACTTAAGCCAGTTGAAATTAAAATTGTTGGTGAATGTGCTGGGAATACCGAAGAGAGTTGGAACCATATGTTTTCTTGCATTCCTGGGTACTCCTACTACTAACATTCTGTTTACATAATATTCCTGAAACATAAAAGCTAAAATAAATCCAGCATGTGAAAATTAATAACAAGTAATTTCTCTTATGATCAGTCCAGAGGAAGCTGTTGTAAGTGTTAAGGTATTCAGACAGCTGATTTTTGTACATCAGCTCTCAAGTGAGGTATGTAGTTTACAGAGAGTGAGTGCTTAAGGTTATGTAGTCTATGAGTGCGTGAAGTAAGAGCTTGTTGAGGGTGCTGGATACTATGGCAGCAAAGAAAAAGATTACAAAGTTCATTTCCTAAGTGCTCCTTCTTAGCACTTCACATTTTCAAATCACAGTGTAAACATTTAATTCTCACTGTACCCTGGTTTAAAGTTGTTGAAATGAAGAAAGACTTCTTTGCTGTGCAGGAAACCAAGAGCAGAGTTGAGATTAAAATGTGAAAATGCCTGGTTCCTGGCCTCAATCTCAAGTCCTTCTGATGGGATTTGAGAGGTTTCACATGCACAAAAAGTATATTGTCTTATTCTTGTCAAAGCACAAATTCTCAAACTTTCAGAAAAAAGCATTGCTAGTTTTCTAGTTTTTTTAAGAAGGCATTAAATCTTGTCTGCTCCTTTAAGGCCCAGTAGAGATGACAGCCTCATTAATATTCCATGCAGCAATGTGTCTTTGGCAAGTAAGAATCTTAAAATAAGTCAAAACCTAGTAATGAATTGAGGCATGGGCTATAAAACACTTGCTTTTGGAACAGGAGGAGACAATATGCAAGAAAACCAATCCCCACTGAACTCTGTGTTCAGATATCAAAGATTTGGCTGAGGTTTTTAAGCCCATTTTTGTTGTTCTGCTCATCAGTCTGTCTACATGATTTTTCTCTGTTGTATTAACTTTTCATCCCATTGTTCATGAAAAAAAGTTCCATACGCCTGGGAGTATGGCAAGGTGATGACATAGATTATAGATGTCCTTGATGTCCTCAAAGGATGACATAAACTTTCAGTGATTTTAAGATTTGCTGTGGTTATTAAAAACATTTTCAAAAAAAAGTCTTATGGACTGATTAGCATGAGGAATACCCTTCTTGGCCTTGTGTCTGAAAGCAAAGATGATTTGCTGACAATATAGAGAAAGATCACCAAAATATTACTAGAAGGGATTGAATGTTATTGTGTAATCAGAGAAGAACTTATACAAATCCCACAAAAAGTGCCTATTTTATCTGCCATTGAGCTTGTTAACATGATCTCAGGTTCTATATATTAATTAGGCTGTGTTTTGTCAGCATCTGAACAATGTAGTTTCCACTATTTGCATCACGATTCCTCACTTTACAGAAGGCCCAAATCTTCACTGCAACCATTAGCAGTAAAGATCTGACTTTAAAATACCTGCTAGTCCAAAATTGAAATACAGTATACAGGCATTTCAGCCCATTTGTAACAGACATTTGGTTCATATTCCAGCTCTCCTTTAACTCACCTGCTCTGATTTCCAGAGAGTTTGTCTCTCTGTTTGGTTTGATCTCTGTACAGTAGTTTCAATCTGGTGTCCACCCATACCCTGCCGAAGAAGAATGCAGTTAACAGGCATCTGTGAACCGTGTACTCTGGACAGCTGGGCGAGATTACACCAAACGTGGTGGCAGAGAGACATTGAAGGAACAAATTTCTCCAGCAGAGTGTTCTCTCATGAGCCTGTGCTTTCTCCCAAGACGTCTAGACTGCTGCCTGACTTGACATAATCTATTCCATAGCCATAGCCTGTATTACGTGGTAGCCAGTGAAATCCCTGGCCAGGATTCCCATCTGGCTTTTGAGGCAAGGAATTCACACTGCATGGTTCTTTTTATCAGCTGCATGCAAACTGTGCACTGTAGTCCCAAGAATTTTCTTCACCTGCCTCCTTTATTTCTCTTTGTCTTTCAGAGCTGTTCATATCTCTCTACAAATGATAAAGTACTTGGCCAGGAACACTTTTTAGTTATGGAAAACCACAGGGATTTTTGTCAACATCCTTCATCTATGGAAGTTAAAAATTTTATATAGGCAGAGGAAATTTAACTGTGGCACTGGAATTAATAACATAAAAAGATGCTATTTATTTTCTTTGCTGTCCTTGCAGTAGATGCAGGCTATGTTCAAAGTCATGCCAGGGTTTAAAATGCAAATGCTCAGAGAATTGTTGGTGAAATATGTTTTAGTTCCATAACTGTGATGGGCCTGACAGGCAATGGTCTGTGCAGAATGTTTAAAAGCTTTTCCATATGACTAGGAAGTCAAGAGTTGACAAATTTCCTCAGTGTTTATAATTAAAACCCAGAAGAAGATATTAAACATTTACTGGTTTCTATGTTGTGGTCAATACTAAGATTTATTGACTTGAGGACCAATATTGACTGGGGGGAAACTAGGCCTGATTTTTCCCTTAAGACCTACTAAATCTGGATGGTGACTGAAAACAGAAGGTTGCATGGTTTAGACATCCAATAGCAACCCATTCCAAGGATAAGAACTTCTTTGACTTTCTGAAAGACTCCAAAGTTTATTCTTATGTTTTTCACAAAGCTTTAGGAAAAATAGTATTGCAATAATGCTTTTAAGAGCCTTTTATTTGTGGAAATTCCCCTTTGACATAAAATTGTTGGGATTATGCGGAGTGCATGAAAATGCTGGATTGGCAGCCTGAGGGAGAGCTTTGTGTGTTGAGTTGGTAAGAGTTTTGAGTGGGTACAATATGAACAACAGCACCTAAAGCTTCTTGTGGTGTCCTACTGTTGTTTCGAGCTCAGGGTGTGATAGCACAGCTTGCTGAAGTCCACAGAATCATCCATCCCCATATTTATCCAGTCCTTGACTGTCTCTGAATTACTGCAAACAAATGATGACTTTTGTGACATGAACTGCTCCTTCCTGAGAAGCATGAAAATGCACCTGAACTCATTCCAGGTCACCACTACTTATGCTTTTGTGTTAAAAGTTTTATCATTTGAAAACATCAGATGCCTGAGAGTTTGAGCCAGGAAAGTCAGAGATCAGAGACTGATCTCATAAACCAACATATTACGTGACTATCACTCCTACATATACAACATATGTATTTTTGCCTGCTCCTAACTGTTGCCTGAATTATATGCATTGCTAAAGATCTGAACACAGAAATTAATTTCTTGCAGATGCTGACTTGTGGCTGGCAGCATCCTTCATTTTCAGGCTTAAGGTACTAATAAAATTCTTAAGTCTGCTTTCCATTCAGATGTGAGAAAGTCTTGCAGATTGACATGAACCAAGTCTTTGACTAATTTTTTGTTGGTGGCAAGAGTGAACCTAGCTCATGTCTCAGGGTTCTAGACAGGATGGTATTTCATGAAACAGCCCAATAACCCACTCAACAGTTAGATCCAGCAAAGTAGTTTATCCAGCAGCTTTTGACACCTCCCTTCCTGGGCAGCTTGGAGCCCATCAGATTATGAGTTCAGACTGAATTCAGGCTTCTTGGTGGCTCAGCAAAAGGATTTGTTATGAGCTGAGTGTGGAAAGACCAAAAGAGGATTACTGTGCTTATGTGCAATAGGAACAGAAACGATTTTTGTAATATTGAGTGTCAGTTGCAAGAAAACCAGCTTTATCTTAAGGTTAGTGGTAATACTGAAAACTGGCAGAGACACAGGGATTGGTTTTCAAGGCTTGTATTGGTTTTGTCCTCCTCTCCTGTAGTGTCCACTGTCTGCTTTGAATGGAAAAGTGATGCCTTACTTGTCCTAGGAAAATACATTATGTTCAGGTAGCTAGTATTTCTAGAAAGCAGTTATAACTTCTTACAGAGTTTACCAGAAGGCAGTTGCCTCAATGTGAAAAATTTTTAGTGTTCCATTTTACATCTTGTAAATAAGAATGCTGTCTTTCTGTGCAGCAATACAAATGAAGGTGTGAAAGAATATATGTCTCCTTTTTTTTTTTTGGTTGACCCTTTGTTTTCCCCTGTTGCAATACAGGTGTGACAGTGATAGAAGAACACTTTTACAGGTCTGTGGGGCTGCTGGAAAAAAGGTCCCTCCCAGGGCTGTTCACAAAGTGAATCATTAGCCTGACTGTAACAATAAATACCATGACAGAGAACATGCAAGGATTTATCCAAAGGTCACATTCATCCAGAAGATTTCTTTGCTGAAAGAAGCTCGCAGCTGTGTTAAGATTAAAGAGTGTCAGAGAACCATAATGTGTGTGATTTTTTCACTCTGAGTAAAATATGAGCTGTTTGTCTAACAGCCCCAGGTGAGGGATGCTAGTGTCAGACTGCCTTGGGGCTGTCATATATATTTCCAGTGGGTTTTTAGTGTTCAGGAATAATCTCCTCTTTGTATATTTATCTGACACATCCTAAACTCCTGCAATGCCCAGGAGGAGAGCTTTGTCCCGCTGTTCTGACTACTTTAATAGTCACTCAGAAAAGGGAAGCATAATGGGAACAATTCAGACAGATGACTGAGGTCTAAGTTATGTCCCAGAAATGGAATTAATCTAAACGAATCACTCACCTTCTTACTTGAATATGCTGGTGGGCCAGGGTGTGATGTGATAAGCATTTTATCTGCGGCAACAGGCAGCTGCTTGGGTGCCTCATCGCCGGTGGACTTCAGTGAAAGCCCTTGTGTGAGTTCTGATGCATGCATGGAAGGATGCAGTAATGTAGTTCAGTAGGTGGCAACACTTCTGTGGTTAACTTTGTTAACTTGCTTCTTCTTTCATTGATAATATTTTTAAGTCAGGAGTAGTGTCATGAGTTTAATACTGATTTAGAAGCAAGAGTTTTGCCTTTAGTGGCGTAGGGTGGACTTCAATCCTTGGTTGCAGGATGTCTCTCTTTGGTCATCCCTAGCAGATTGCATTGGTTTTCTCCTCCCCTACCAACAGTGAGCCTGGCTCTCTGAGTTCAGGCAGAGCACCTTGAGCTTTCAGGACCATTCTCAGCAGTGGCAGTCCCCAATAGATGCTGTGGAAAAACACTGTCATGGCAGAGAGCGACATGGAATGTTGCTGTACTGAATGTTCCTTGGGAAGTAATTGTGGTTATTGTTGCCTCTGTGGACAGTAAACAAATTAATCTTTTGACATGTTGCTGCAAACACCAGAGAAAAACCATGAGAAAGTTTTATATAATTTTAATAGTGCTTTGTAATTTCCTACCCACAAGTAATTTAATTTTTCATCAAGGGACTCAGCATTGGAGGTGCACGTGTGGTGGATGTGAGGGAGAGAAGATCTGCTGGTCTCTCCTCCTGGGTTTCCATTTTGAGTTCATTTTTCTGAAAACACTTAAGTGGCATTTTTTCCTCTGTATTTTGTAGAAGCTTCAAGTGATCACCTCATGAGAAGTGGACCTTACTAAGGACTGCACAACAGGTTATAGGCAAATATTTTAACAGCCCAGCAAGAACTCTTGAGCAGGTTATGCATTTACAACAAGTGGATTAGAAGTGACCTTGACTGACAGCTCTTTCAGCAGTGTAGCCAAGATGGTTGTTTGGATCATCTCTGAATCTGCTTTCTGACACTGAGTCCACATGATTCTTATGTGGGCTTGATCTAGGGAGTCACATAAATGATTGTGGATTGTTATAAGAGATGGGTTTCCAGGTATGGTAGCTTTTAAATATGGAAAGTTGCCATGAAACACAACACAAGGAAAGAGGAAAACACCTGGGGCTGAACTGGCGTCATGTTTCTGTTTTACTTCCGAAAAACCGAATACTGTATCCAAATTTCACAAGATAAAATACCTTAAATTAGTTGTCTTAGCTTGAGCAGAACTCCTAGAGGACATTAGTCAAAGCAGAGCACACAGCTTTTGGCAGAAAACCCAGAAGTCTTTGTTGGTTGGGGTTTTTTTTCTGCTTGTTTAATACAAAGGTGATTCAATCTCAGTGGAAAGCAGTAACTGTAATGTAATATTTCTCTGTGTTATTGTGATATCAAATAGAAAGTCTGTAAGCAGTGTAATGATGCTCTCCTAGTTAGAGGAGAAGACCAGAGTCCCATTGTAAGGAAGCAATCCCTTTACTTCAGGTGGCCATGCGCTTTCATTTTGAATCTCCAAAGCTTTTTAGCAAGCATAAATTTTTTTTAAAACCTTGAAGAGGTGGCTGGTGTTTTGGAGGTGAGTGAATGGGAAGCATGAGGCTTGGTCCCAGCTCTGTCCTGTGTCACATATGAACCAGCTCAGGGATACATCAAAGGCTCAATATTTGAGTATGCAAGACAAAGCCTCCAAAATCAGAGAGAATTGGTTGTCAGGTATTATTACAGAGTCTGTCCATCTCCCCTGACCTTTTGGTGCAAGTGGGTCATCAGCTGTGCAGAATATGGGCTGCCATTTAAATAACTGCCATGGCCATCAGTGCAGTTTTGCAGATGCACACATTGCACCAAAGGCTGAAAATGTGTGCCTGAATGACCTAGGCAAAAAGTACTTTAAAATTTATTTTGCTTCTCTTTTATAAACCCACTTCTTCTCTGTCTCTGGTACTCTAGCTTTCTTGATGCGTGCTTGCAAAAGAAAAAACATAATAAAATCTCTCTTTAGAAAAAGATTTTGAAGCAGTGACCTTCTTCTGAACTTTATTTCATGGTTTCCATTTGCCGTCATGCTTGGTGCAGTTTGAAATTTCCTGGCGTCTTATCCATTGGCTCAATACCGCAGTTTTCACTTTGTCTTCGTTGCCCAGTTAGTGGGCAGAGACCAGGAATGTGCTTCTGGAGTGTCTTGCTCTGCTGGGTCTGGGTCTCCAATGAACAAACCCAACAGCTTTGCTAATGTCAGTGTCCTCTGCGGAGCTTATGGGAATGTTGCCGGAGAGAGTGTTTCATGGAAGGCAAGTTGGAGAAGCAGACTACAGAGTTTAGATTTGCCGCCTTTTTCAGTTTGATGACTGGAGCAGTGAGGTTAGCACCCGATTTCAGAATCATTGTGAGCTGGGGGTAGGAAGGGGGTCCGGTGCTGAGGGCAGCAGCTGGCAGCTCGATCTCCCTTGTGCTCACAAGCGAGAGGTATTTGCCACTTAGCTGATCTCTGGTGTCTGCGTTTCCTGACTTGCATGCTTTGTGATTCCTGTGATGGTTGGAAACAGCAATAAAAATGGATTTAGAATGAAAAGGTTCCATTCTGCCATGTGGTCTTTTAGAGTGCCATGGGTTTTCCTACATAGGTTTCTGGGAAAAGGGCTGCTCCAGAAGCCAGAGGTGTTTACTTCATGTTGCAGGAATTTGCTCTCCAACCAGAATATGAAGCTGTTGGAAGTTCCCTGGAGATAAGACCATGAGTGTGACTGACAATGCCAAGGGGATATCTGAATGGAGAAATTTACTTTGACTGTTGCTGTGTAAATGGGTATTTTTACAGGGACTGTCCCTTTGTGGCACAGGATATGCAGAGAGCTAGGACTGCGTATTGCTAGTTTCACTGGCTCCAGGTGATCCTCTAAGTACAAGGCTGTGGCAGGGCAATTTCTGCAGGTCTCTTCCATCTTACATCAGCTGTGGGTCAGACCTTAATGGCACATTTTTCATCTGTCTCATTGCAGGTGAGATGATTTGCCACCCCAGAAAATCACATGTCTGTTCAGGATTAATAAGGAAGTGCGTTTTAAGCCTACCCTAGACTGCTGCATGCAGTAGATCATAGGGCCTGTGACTTCTGCTGCATAAAACAATAGAGGTATTTTGGTTGGTAATACAATAATATTAGCAATAATTATAAATATTTTTAGCAGGGAAGAAGTGTTGCACCTAGCCAAGTTCTCCTATTTAGCCTTTACCCTGACATTTCCCTATTTTGTCTCATGAATGGAAAAACATCTTTGGGTCAGTTTATTACACAGAAAACAGGAAAAAGAAAGTAGGTGCTGGTATTGTCATCACAGTTGATGAAGTCTAGTCAGTTTAACAGATTTTTCACAAAGTTGCTGGAAAACTAGTTTCTGCTTTATTTCAGATTATAATATGGGATTGCACTTGCTGCTTCTGTTGTCAAGAGTAACTCTATGTTTTGAATGTCACCCCTCATGACCCCCTTTTTGACCTGGATAGCTCAGGCCCGATTAATCTAAAATGATGCTGCCAAGACCTTGGGCCAGGGGAGTGTTTGTCTGTAAAATCTGGTAAATACTAGACAAGTAATATGATAACAGCAATGAGGAATGGGCATCTTCGACCTCTGTGCATATTCCCCATTGCTTTTGGAAATCAGATGCAGCAGATTGCTGTGCTTCCTCCTGCAGAGGGCTGGGATTTGGAAAGGCCAGTTAGCACATGTCTGCAGTGCTTCAGGCAGCATCAGAGGAAGCCCTAGGAAGCATGTGTACCCCAGAAACATGATTTACATATCACTCTGTGGTCACAGAATGTATTCCGTGTATTTTGTTCATTCTCATGAATGCACTGGAAGTAGAAATAAAAAATGAGAGAGAGGCTCTGCTTCATTCAGATGATCTGAGGCAAAGACTCGATAGCAATGAAACACCTTGCAAGGCAGAGCAATGGGGCGGTCAGGAGGAGGGGTCAGGGCCAGCTCTGCCATTCCCCCACTGCTGAAGACATGACTTGTGAATATGTGGGACAAATCACTTCCCAAATTGTCATCATTCCTGTGCTTCCCCAGAACTGGGTCCCAGAGGGGAAGGTAGAGTTTCCTTCGTTGGGTCTACTTGGAAAGAACAAACTTAAGATTTGGCATAATTTCTTTGTTGCATCCCACAGATGTGAGATCTGACTGTCAATGCAAATAATTTAACAACTGCCTCTGGTTTGAATTGAGCCTGGGGCTAAAATATGCTTTTATTCAGCAAGCAGTATGCAAATTGCATTAAATGAGATGGTGACTTCTCTCTGTTATTGGGCATTTATATAAATAATTAATAACAAAGTGGTCTCCTCAGAAGAAACCATGTAAAGATGCTGGAGTCTTTCCCCACCTGTACAACTGGATCATTATTAATACTGTGAAAATACATTGCTTGCCTTCATTTCTTGTTAAATAGGAGATTTTAATGCTAGGACTCTTATCTTGCCTGTGTTTTGTAGGTACAAAATTTAGGATTTTTCACAAGTTAAAAAGTACACAAGGTGCACGAGCTTAGCAGGAAACAGACGGGGGAAAATGGTATTTCAAGCTACTTTGACTTTACAAATATTTACTGTAATAGCACATGAATGTAATTACGATGTGGGGCTGTAAATATTTTTTACAATGCCTTGACTTGAGCCATGCATTCAGGTTTGAGGCTCCAGATTGCCCACTTACCTGTGTGTAAAACGAAACATGGAAACAGAACATGAAACAATGAAATGCTTCTGAGAGTTTACTTGCTGATTTCAATCATTCAGGGCTGCTTGCTATCATTGCAGCTTCTGATTGGCATAAAACCCACCAGGTGGTACATTGGCTATTACCCTCATGGAGTTCACGGTGCAAAATCGCAACCCATTTGTGTGTGACCAGCTCCCTCCCCGCCTTGCAATTTTCAGTCTTTGGAGCATGTCAGCAATATATTTCAAATTTTCCTCAGCTTTTGGATTCTATTTGAGTGTAGAGAGATTCTGTTTGAATGTAAAGAGAAGAGCACTTTCTGAGAAGAGGAGGAGCAGCTGAGGCAGGGAAGAAATGGGAAGACTTCTTTATCTGGCATCACCATGAAAGCAGTTGTGTCAAGGCCTGAGGTGAGTTAACTATGAGACCACCACAGCTCCCTGGTGAGTGTCCCAAACCAACTGCTGTCTAGCTGGAAGATGCTTCAACCCTGGCTCCTTGGTGCTGCTTGGCCATGCTGCTCCACAGCTGGGCAGCAAAGGGCTGACTCCAGCCACACTCTCATGGGCTCCAGTGTCCCCAGAGCAGAGGTTCAACCTTGCTATCTTTCACTGCTCTTCTTATTCCTCTTGCTACCGTATTTTTAAAACAGCAGGGGTTCAAAGCAGAGTTGGGAAAAGATGTGGTTTTCATGTGATTTTTGAACATGGATGCTAGTTCTGTGAAGGACCAGATGTAGAGGGGTTAGGGGGAACAGATCCATAAATTGTTGCTGCTGAGACTGTGATTGCATGTGATACTGTTCCACTGCTGTAAACAAATATAATGTATTGCTACAGAGCCAGGTTTGGGGTTAGGAAAGTTGGGTAGACATTCTTGCCTGGGGCTTTCTGTGAATCTTCGCGCTTTCTAGTGAAACTGGACTGATTTATGCTTGTGTCTGGAAACTAGAAGTGGCCCAATATGGATCCAGAGGCGAATGTTCTTAAAACTGAGTGTTCCGTTGTGCATATGTGCAGATATGCATATGGGGGATGGAGAATGAGTTTAGTTTGTTACTAAGTTGGAACAGATGTTGGATCTGGGATTGGAGATCTCAGTTCTTCTTGTCTTGTGGAAACAATGCAGTGCTATCATTTCAACTGGTGAGTTGGAGCTGGTGTGTTGCTTAGGTCTCAGATTTGTTACCCTCTGAGCTCTGAGGTTTGTCTGAAGTGAAAAGCAAAATACAATTCAAATGTTCCGATCTCAAGAAAACAACATGGAAATAGATGTTGGGAGTACTGATATTTCTATGGACAGGAACCTTTCAAAGTCCCTTGCTACTTACTACTGTTCTTCTAAATGGGGTAGACTGTGTGGGCAGCTTAATATCATATAGCAAAAAGTAGATGAACTGCTTATCCCATGTATGATAGAATTGAAAATGAAGGATTTTTTAAGACTTAATCCTTCTATTCACCATTTTGAAATATGGCTAAGGAAAATCCTGTGTGAATCAAACAGACAAAACCGGCATACAAGAGAAAAACTAATGAATGTACATAGTGAAAGGGAACATTTTATTCTCCTCAAGTAATTCATGCCATTTTATGGTTTATTTGAAATGAAGTAGTCAGTCCTGGCGGGATAGTGAGCTACTTGGCACATATGTTCGGTTGCATCCATGGAGAAAAGAAACAGCTCTTTCTGGAGAAAAGTCAGTTTGTGAGCATGAGAGAACTTTTTCAGAGCTGGTCGTGTAGGATGAGACGTCAAAAGCAGGTGGTGCTGGCCAACCATACCCAGCATTACAGACAAACAGGATTTTACCCTAGGCTTCAACGGGCATGGAGTTACACCAACACCAAGTGTTTCTGGAAAATGTTAACCATGAAAGAGCTGTCTTTTCTCAAGCCAGGCTGTGTCCTCCTCTAACCAGCTTTTCAAGAAAAGGGAGAAGTTGGCCTGAGGTTAACCACCACATGCCCAGCTGGGACAAACTCAGAGATGGTGAATGTAGACATTCTTAAAATATAATCCTTAGCCAAAGCTAGTGCTATTTGCCCAATATCCAAACACCCCTAACAATTTCTTAGAAATACAATTAGTCATGTCCAAGTCCTAGCTAACATTATTATTTAACTATTATTTAACGTTAAAAAGCCTTTCTCATAGGTTAAAATCCTAAGGTGGTAGTGTCAAGCACATATTAGAATCTCCTTGCTGCCCTCAAAAAGCTTAAGTTTTGAAGACGTATGTTTGTCTAGCTGTCAGGACAGCTGGTCCTGGTATTGCTCTGCCAGTGCTGAACTTCATTTGATAAAGAACCAGCCTGCTTCACTGCAACAACTTCTCTCAAAGTGCTTCCTCCACTGACATTTCAATGGGATTAACAAGTGAGTGTATTAAGAAGCAGAAAGAGGGAATCATGATAGAGTGTCTGCAATATTTCCTATCTTCATTGGATATATGTCATGTTCTCCAGCCTTTCTTCATGTTCTTAAGAAACATAGTCAGATCTCTCTAACTCAGCAGAGTCAGATCAGAATCTGCTTACATGGAGTACCCTGTGGGGTTGAAAGCACACACAGCAAGAAGTTTGTTTTAGGACTTACTAGATGGCATGCTGCCTTGGAAGGCAGTGCTGTAGTATAATCATCAAGACGCCTTATAAAAACAGATCTGAAGGAGTACAAAGGAAGGCTATTTGCAGTGCACAGCAATACATTTTATTGAGCATACACAACCAAGAAAGGTATTTTTCTGTACTTCTGAGCACATCTGTAGACACCCTTACAAGTATACACCCGAGGAAGTTCTCTTTTCCCAATGAGAAATAAAGACCAAAGACTAACAGCATGTGAGTATAAAAATTAATGTGACAGTTTACATAAAAAGTAAGGGTCGGGGGGGGGAGGGAGGGAGTGTTAATACTATATTTTTCTGACTTTCTTTTCTAAACATTTAATTCTGACCACCTCAAGTCTTCCTCCACTTTAATTTAGCTACACCCTTTTTGTCACTTCCCATCATGAAAATTGTATAACATTTCTGTGAGATGATAAACAGGTGTTACTTTTTATTCTGGCAGCAATGGCATTTAGTGCAGGATGAAATAATCCTACCATTAAATAAGAAGCTCACAGTCGTGTTGTGAAGCTTAATTTGTTTGGAAAATGCTTTGCAATATTCAGATGAAAGGCACTCTGGATATTCAAAGTATTATTACTGCACAGCTGGTGGTCTACATGCTGCAGATGTTTCTTCCATGCTGTTGCATGGTTACTTAAGTGGCTTCTTAGTGCAGATGTTCGTGAGTGAGCATGCACAACCTCTGCTGGTGTTTTTTGACACAGATTTTATTGCTGCTTGACTTTTGATCTTGAAAAGAATATTCTTCCACTGGTGAGGTGCTACGTGTGTATATGACTACATCCCTGTTGGTTCAGCCCCCACTGCAAACAACAGCATCTGCAGATATTTACTGTGGGCCTTTCTCTTTAGCCCCCGTTTCCTTCTGTGGCTTTTACTCGTTCCCACAGTGTTTGACTCTGGGGATTTTGACTCTTCTGTTAATACTCTATCACCATCACTCTCTTCATGCAGACGTGATGATTCCCTTTGTACTCTTTGCCCAGATGGGATCAAGAACTTCATTTCATCTTGATTCTTTCTTTCCTTGGCTGCTGCCACTGTTACATAAAGGGATCTCTAAGAATTGCTGGGCTTGCCATTCACAATCTCTCTGAAAAGATTTGAAGATAAGATGAACTTCTAATTTCTTCATGTTCTGTGTTAGTCTTATAAGTGGAGAGAGTTAAGGTATGATTTCAGCTGACACCCACAAGGAGTCAGCTGAACATGCGCAAATTTCCATGGCTGTATGATTTCATCAGCCTATTTGGTGAGAGAACTAATGCTAAAATTTACCTTCCTCTTGCTTTGCTATATTTCCAAGTGCAATACAAGTGCAACTGGGTAAACAAGATTTTTGTCTAACCTGAAGTGCAGTGCATAGCCTATTGCATTACTGACCTGGGAATAGAAAAGGACCAGACCTGTACAAATACACAGTGCACATGGAGAGAAAGAGGAAAGTACACCGGAATGGTACTGGTTCTGGTTAACATAGGCTTTATTTACAAGATTCACATGGAAGACAGAGGATTTGGTACAATATACTGGAGTGTTTGTTCTGATGTGTATTAAAGAAGCAAGCTCTCTGGACAGCATGTTCAAGAGCCACAGTCTTGCAACTTAGAGGAATGAGTCCTGGGCTTTGTGAGAATGCAGGCACTTAAAGCTGACTTCATCCAGACAAATAACTTCAGAAAGAGAAAGCCTACTACTTTCTGTAGCATTTTATGCAGAATTCAGCATAAATCAAAGCAAAAGGCTCAGTCTTTACCTGTAAAAATTAGATCTGAAAGAGACCTTGAGATGGCTAGACCCTGGCTACATTGTGAGGTCAATTGCACCTTAAAGACTTTCTCCTTTCCCCTGATCTTTAAGTGTGTAACAATTTGTCAGTGCTCATGAAGTCTTCTAAATGATTTCCCTGGAGACCATGGCTACCTTTAGTACACAGAACTGATTGGGTTTATACAGATATATACCCTCTGACCCTAGTGAAGAGTCTCTTCCTTTCTCTGGGTTCATCTTGGTAGGCATAAGTTTCATTCTGCCTCCCTAGTGTCTCTGAACTGTAAAATTGCTACAGGATTTGTAATAGGATTTACTCTGCCTAACTTCTCCACCATTGCTGCTCCAAGAGAATAGTCCGATGGTATTGCTACTTGTCCAGATTCCCATATTTTTTCATCCTTGACTGCTGGTACTGTAGTTATTCATCTTTTTTGGTGCACCTATTTCTAATACTGATGTGCCATGTGTCACTGGAAGGGTAGTGGGAGCAGAGGGGAAAAGGGGAAGGGAAGGAGGGAGGGAGGGAGGAAGGAAGGAAGGAAGGAAGGAAGGTATTCTCTCGTTAGTTCATCTACCCTGTGTCATGACCAATACCTCTTCCCCTCTTCTGATATATTCCTTTGCTCGTTCTCGTTAGGTATCCCAGCTGAAATTGTTATCATATGGGTAACATTTGGATTCACATAAGCACATTCATTATGGTGTGATTATTTATGATTTACTATTGCTTAATAACAAGATTCTTTAGCACATGATAAAAATTACATTAAATCACTGGCCCCAGAATAGAGGCTGAAAATCAATGAGAAGGGGCTTTTACTCCTGCCACTTTGGCTTGAGTTTGAAACATTTCATACAGTAGCTCTGCTAGGAGTAAGCTGGGCTTCCTTACTAATGTAATAAAACGCAGACCATCCTAAGGGGATGAGGGAGTTGCATTCCAAAACTTGCACTGCAAGCGACCAAAGTTAAATGGAAAACGTTGAAAAGATTCTATTAAAAAACAATTTTCCTCCTATATATCATATACTCTATTTTATGCTTTCCCCGCTGCCTCTTTTTTTTCCTTACTGGCACAAAACCAAGATCTTTGTTTTGACAGAGCTAATCCGCTCATGCTTTCATATGGGCCTTCAGGCTCCCCACCTGTGGAAAGATCCATGGAAGCAGAAAAACTACTGAGTGAGTTTCACATGCTCACCTCAAAGGGAAGAAATTGGTGGCCTCACAGAAGCATGGACTGAAAACATTGTGGTTCCCAAGGACCCATGGAGAACATGAACACAATCTTCTGCACAATCTGCACAACTTCCAGCAATAGCTTTTCCTTCTTTATTGCCTTCTGGGACTTCTCTCTCTCTCTATCAGCTGGACTTCTTCAGGAGATGTGCTGGATGGGCTGCTTTGCTGCAGTTGCGCTGCCTCCCTTTTCCCAAAGTCTGAAAGGCACACTTGGGGCTGACAATTTCCACCCGCAAACGTTGCTGGTGAGAAAGGATATAGTAGCTTGCAACCACTGCCAAGTTTGACAGCAAGCTTCATAACAAACTGGTACAGCTCCGAGATCTCCCTGCTGCTTCTGTAGGGAGGCCAGGGAAGATTTTATGGGGTGAAAAGTGATGGAGAGAGAATGAATTGCTTTGCAGCTCCATCAGGCAGCATGTTCCAGGTGGCCAGCATCGAGCACTGATCTGTTCCATAGTCTCTGCCCAGCCAGCAAAGAGAGGCAAAACCATATTTAGACATTTAGTACTTTGTATACAAGACTAAGCCCAGAATTTATCTTAGCATCTTTGCCGTTGGACATGACCCACAGATGAACAGGAAAAACAACCATGATTATTCTGTGATAGGGAGAATTTGCTCATGTGGCTGTAATTTCTCATTAAAGTCTGCTGATTTACATCAGAGCTGCCTTTGTATCTAGCCAAGAAAATGACCATGCCCAAACCAACTCACTGGAAGGTAAGTTTTAAGAACAAACCTTGGCTCTGTCTGCTCATATCTTCTCATCCCACTTCACCCAGAATTAGGTCATTTTGGCTTTATAACATCTATGTGAATTTCTGTGGTTCCCAGGCCAGGCTGATATGTCTTGGAGTCACTATGTCTAGTACAGGAAATTTTAATTCATAAGCATTTAAATTCAGAAAGCTTGAATTTAATGTTCAATGGTGTCCTGAAAGAGTCTGGATCCTTCAAAACCTTGAAGTACAGAACTGAAAAAAAGGCTGATGACAGTTCTGAGTCTTGGCTCCTGTGTGGTCAGCAGGAAAATCCCCTTCCATTTCACTGAAGCCAGCTTTTCATCCACTGTGTTTTCATGCTCTGTATGGTGCTTTGAACTTGAGACATTGCAGTCAGGAAGGTTAAAGAGCTGTGGGAGTATGCAAAGGATACCTTATCCAAAACTCTCTGCAAGTGAAGTAGCAGGCTATGTCAAACTGACCAGAGAGCAGAAACCAGGTCTCTGCCTCCTGGCTGAATCCCTATCACTGTGCTTACCCTCTCCCTCTGGTCTGTTGAGTCCTGAATGGGACACGGCAGCAGTTCTGCTGTTTCAAGACAGCCGTCCTTGGTGGGCCTCACTGTTGGGGTGCCAGTCAGGCTTTATGCCTGCCAATACTCACGTGGTCTTGAGAACATGCAGAGCAAAAGCAGAGGTGCCTGAGGAAATGTAAAGGCAGGAACTAAATATCCATCATGAAAAGGTTAGCCTTGCTGGAGTCAGGATAACCCTGCCAGGACTGAAGTTTTGCATTCATGTGTTTGAATCCTGCCTAAATCATGCTTTATGTGCCTATGTCTTTGTATGGGTCTGGGCCAGGACCACACAGGAAGCCATAAAACCCAGAAAGAAAGTGTTTTTCTTTTTTAATTTTTCTATTCAGGTAAGCTGGCTGTTGTGTCACTTTATCCAAGTTCTATTTTTAGCAACTGCTTCAATGAAGAGCAAATAGGGAGACCTCAGAGATGAATGTAGTGTGAGGATGTGACCCGCTGGAAGGCGGCATTCTCAGTGAGTCTGATTTTGCTGAGATGAGAGTTCGGCTCTTGTTTTCTAAAGAGAGCAAAATGAGGGAGAAAGCTGTTTTCTAAACAGCGTTTTCCTATCAGTTCTTTCCCTTGCTCCCTTTCTTTCTTATTCCATCTGGAGCCAGCAACTTTTTAAATGCTCTGCAGCCACCTAGAGGAAAAAACCCGCTTGATTGAAGTTAATTTTGTATGGATTAAGCCAAGGAGTGGGCTCTGCAGAGTTTAAGAATGTGAGTTTCTAAACTAGCCAGCCTGTTTATTATTATATCACAAGACCTCCTTGGAAATATATACAGTGAATCATCATCAAAAGCTGAAGATAACTTCAGTTTATGTTCATAGTTCAGAAATATTTCCTGCTTCGTGTTCTCATTGTGCTTGTTATTGGATATGACATATTTTTATGACAGATAGTATAGCAGGGGCACAATGCATTTTGTCAGTAGACAGAAGGAGATGATCTGGTTTGAATTTTTATTTTGAAGATTTAAAACCTGTATCATTTTATATGTTTATCTAATGATTATGACAATATGCTTTTGGTATATCTACATGGTTTATGTTTCTGTAGGGCCATGACTTCAAAACCTCCCAATAATTTTTGAGGTTCTATCCAGGATGTTTATAAGCTCATGCAAAACCTCTGGCTTTTCTCAGATGAGGGCTGTCACACAGAATACACTAACGGGCTCTCTGTCTCCCTGAGTGAAAGTTGATGCAGTCATATTAGAACCATTTAGTCTATGCCATGTTCATTTGCACTGTATGAAACAGAATAACAAAGTTTAACTGTTGATTGAAGGTACTTTAATGTATAAAGTTAGATATTAAAATGTGTCTGTCTTTTTGAAATTGAATTAAAATTACTACGTTTTTTCCTTTTCTAGATAAGATATGGCAGTTCAGTCTCCATTTGTGCCTAAAGAACTAGAGAGTGGGGGGAAGTATTCTTTAAAAATCGAGTCTAGACATGGAAAAAAAGATAAAATTTTATGTCAATTACATAATGCAAAAGATCAAAACGATGATGGATTTTCCTTGGTAGCTATGCGAGAGGACACTGAAAATTCCATTATGATGGAGTGTCTCTGTCATAAGTCAAATTCACTTTGGCAATGCAAGTGCTAAGCTAAGCATTGCACGCAGTGAATGGAAATGTAGAATACTAAGATGGATATTGAAAAAGTCCACTAACACATTCTCCATTTCTTTTCCTCTCTTAAGAAAGGCTTGTTATACGCATATGATGTGGTAAGTTGAAGTAACTTGAATACTGCTATGTTATGTCAGAACAGGATCTCTAATAAGGAAATTTACTGGCTTAAGAAATCCTAAATATGACATTTAGAAATTTTTCTAGATTGTGGCTTGGGAGAGACGTGAATCTGCCCCTCCATTCCACTCTCATGAGACCTTACCTGGAGTGCTGCCTCCAGTTTTGGGTCCCCAGCATATGAAGAACATCAATTTTTTGGAACAAGTCTAGAGTAGCACCACCAAGATGATCAGAGGAATGGAGCACCTCTCATACGAGGAAAGGCTGAGAGAATTGGGATCACTGAAGTCTGGAAAAAAGAAGGTTTCAGGGTGACCTAGTTGTGGCCTTCCAGTACCTGAAGGGAGCCTACAAGATGGATGGAAAGGGACTTTTTTACAGGGATATGGAGTGGCAGGACAAGGGGGGATGGATTCAAACTAAAATAGAGTAGGTTTAGCTTAAATAGTGGGACAAAAGTCTTTACTGTGAGGATGATGAGGAACTGGAACATATTGCCCAGAGAAGCTGTGGATGCCTGGCAATCCCTGGCAATGATCAAGGCCAGGTTGGATGGGGTTTTGAGCAACCTGGCCTAGTGAAAGATGTCCCTGCCCATGGCAGGCAGGTGGAACTAGATGATCTTTAACGTCCCTTCCAACCCAAGATATTCTATGATAAATGATGGAGTACTGGAAACACAAAATAGGTCAATTTGGCCATAGGAAATCAGTGAGGAGCACATAGGCTGTAGACCTCAGGCCCCTGGGCCTGTGAAACACAGGATTTTTGGTAGAAAATCCTTTGAGAGTTGACTTTCTTTCTGAACATTAAACACATAGTGCATCTGTAGTGGGTTTTTCCAAAGCTTTGCATAAATGTGTGATAAGCCTTATCATATGGCTTCAGACATACAGCTACTGTTACCTTTGCCAGTTATATGAGGGATGTTTGCAAGTGGATGACTATTGATATTAGTTAACTGAAGAAATACATGTCTTCAGAAAGCAGGTTCTAGCTTTTGAACCTTCAGTGTCAGATTCCAGGTCATATTCCTGAATTTGGATCTCCTATCTTTTTGTTGATCAGAATATTTTTTTGCTAATGGCCTCTTTATGAGGGGATTGGAAACTCTTCTCTACTGCAGTGTTATTATGGGCCTTGTATTTTCCAGCTAGATATACAATCCACAGATCATACAACGTACAGGCAGCCAAATCCTTTTTGCGGTAATCTCTTCAAAGAGGGTGGAACAAATTATATTTATACCACTCCAGTATGCAAGTAAAATGAGACATTTTTGATGGGCACTTTTCAGTGTGATCTTGGGCAGTTGTTTGAAATGGGTTAAGAATCTTATGCTGTATTTTCTCTTTATTGCAATAATTCCAGTTACAGGGTTATATGTAATGTGCACAGAAGAGTGTTTTTTAATTGTTTCAACTTCAAGGTATTTGCTATATATGAACTCAAACTATGAGAGTTCTCCTGCACACAGATATTTATTTTAAATGCCATGGCTGCACAATGAAGGTGAAACTCTGCATGATGCAGCACAACTGAAACAGAAGAAGAGGTGAAAAGTGTGTGGGAGTGCAGGGGGTCAGCTGTGGAAGAGCTCTTCCATGGCTGTGGGTGGCATTTCCATATTCCGTTGGGAGTTTTTTGAGCATAAATCCACTCTTTCTGAAGGTGGCAAGTCAGCTGCTCAGCTGTACTGTAACCTTCAGCTCTAGGAAATATTCTGAGTCATACCAGATGCTTCTTGGAGTCCAGCATGGGACTACATTGTCTTCCTTAGTCATTGTTCAACTATTTCCCCATGGAGGGATTTTAGCCAACCTTTCCATTCTCCAGACCAAAAAGTACAATTAAAGCCACAGATGCCTGTAAGAATCCAAGCACAAGATGCAAAAAGCCTACTTGACACATTAGTAGGACAATTATCGTGAAGAAAGAAGTAGGTAAGGTTAGTGTGCCATTTCATTTTTTACTTGGTTCTTCTTCCTTCCTTCCTTTTAAGTGCATTTACCACTGGCACTACATATTGAGAGAGATTATAAATAGGTGTCAGGGTAGTGCTGTCTTGGCAACTTTTATTTTATGCAGTTTTAGAAAATGTTCCAGAATGTTTCATTGTTAATTTTACCATATTCTTGTGGGTAATGTTGGTTAAGGCAATGAAACACAATTCTGGCACAGCATGTTCTTTGTATAATGGTTAAAAATACATGCAGAACACTCTTTTTGGTTTTATCCAAAGACTTCAGGATAATATTTTTAGAAGCACATAGTATAGGCTTGTGGTGATATTGTGCAGCACAATATGGTTTTTTCAGAGGTCTACATGCACTTTCATTTATTCGATGTTTGGAAAACACAATTTTTGCTTATTCTTTGTGGCAGAAATATGGGTTCTGATTTTTTAAAAAAGATGGATATGCAAAGAAATCAAAATTGATTTGCTGTCTGTCTCTGCTATGTTGGAAATTACCAAGAGTAATTACTGCTTGCATTAAAAGCACTCTTTTCCCATGTTGACTGAACTCCTCTAAATAACTGCTTTGGGAGGGTTCCTTGGCAAGGCAGGGATGGATGTGGGTATCTTGTGTGATTCTGTTTAATTATATGAGTGCCAAGTCTATATCTGGACCAGAAACAATGACACTCAGAGTTAAATTCGGACTCTTCAATGTGTGTGTAACATGACTGCTATGCCCAAAAAATCTAAGATCACATGCAACTCTTGCCCTTTGGTGGAACAGTGTATTTTATAAATCTCTTTGCTTAGCTCAATGTGGCCATACAGTCCATGGTTGACTCAAAGTTGCACCAAAATCAGGAATCAGGATGAAATTTGAATGCGTGATTCAAATGCCTACTACTGCAAACTCCTCCTCTGCATTCTGCCAAAAACAGCAGTCATATTCTCAAGCATTATGGCCAATGCTTTCTTTATATGAATGAGATTTCCCCATGGGGAGGATGTGCCTGCAGTACGTTTGCTATGTATGGCTCATCAAAGATGAGCTGTGAGTTCCCTTTCTGCTCCCACACTTGTAGGGATTTTTTGGAGCCTGTTCAGCAGTGTGGGAGTTCTTCAGCATGGGGCAGTCTCCAGTACAAAGTGCACGTGAGCAGCTTGCCAGTTTTTGTGGGCCCTTATTTTGGACTTGCCAGAAAAAAAAAGGTCGGGGAACTGATGATTTAACTTTGTTATGGATGCCTTTATCGGTTCCCCAATTTAAGGCAATATTACCAGTGTTAAGATGTGTGGGAAAAGCACAGAGGGAGTACAGACACAGTTACCTGGTCTTGGAAGAAATGATCCTTGAAAATGACTAACTTTGCTGCACGAAACAGTCTGTTCCCCAGGCAAGTGCTTTGAATGAATACTCAATAGATGTAAGAATTTCTGTGTTTTCAGTAGCCTCCAAAATTACTTTCTTTGAGTTATTTGCTGGTTTTGCATTAATATTAGTAAACTCTGGAGAAAGAAAGAATGATCTCAGGCCTTTGATCTCAAACCTCAAAGCCATAAATAGTCTCCAGCTCTACAGACTATACTTCATTGCTTCATTAAATTTAAATGTGCACATGCAGACAAGAGTTTGCGATAGCAACAGCATGAGACTTTCCATTCTGCTTTGGAAAATGGCTCATCTTCTCATCTTCTTACCTTGTGAAATGTCTTTTCTATCTGGGGCCATAAAAAATGGCAACTCATTGAACTTTGTCAAAAAAACAGCCCAAACAAACTTCCTCATAAAAACTTAACTACTAACAGAGGCTTTAATTTTTCCTGTCAAAAAACTAGGCCAATCTTGTACTAAAACTCTGATTTGGCATACTCAGTAAAAACTTATCCCAAGAAGTCATGTCTCACAGGATGGTAGGGCTAGAAATTAATCTTCCTCTCTAGACACATGACCCCTCAGGCTTTGAAGTTTGCAAGTGTACAGCTTATCCCAAGTAGAGGACAATCCCCATCACCACCTGATGCTTCTTCATATACATAAAATGTCTGAAGTGTTGCACTATCTCTAATTGCTTTTGTAAACTCTGTTGCGATCTGTTGATGGAAAGAGGAAGATGTTATTGTTTCCCATCTGTGTGGAGCAACTTGAAGGTACCAAAGGGTTTAAAAATATATACTTCATCACACTCCTGTTGTGAAATATGGGGGAAAAAGTAAAAGAAAAAAGCCCCTCCTGAAATGGTTGATTCTGGGTTTGGATTAATGTGTACTGCAGAGGAAAATGAACTGCTGATGTTCAGCAAGTGAACATCTGCAATTTCAATCCTGTGTGGCACAGACTAAGTCGGTAGGCTTCTTTGCTGTGATCTTTTCTTATTCTTTTTTTAAATACTGCATGTAGCACAGGACTCTGTTCTTTGCCCTTTGTGGGACTTGGAGACTTTCCATGGTTTAATATGAAAAAGGGCTGTTACTGAAGGCGGGTACTCATCCAGTTTGCTTTGAAGATGTGGCAGCAGAGTGTGTGTTTGTCTCCTTCAAGGGTGTGTCCCACAGCTGCCGGATGCCTTCACTTTCATGGATTTCCCCTTGCAACAGTTTGTGATTATACGCACCCAATTAACGCCATCTCTGACACACACCCTGCAGGCAGCACAGACAGCATCAAAAAGGATCACAGTGAGGCACTTGGTACCAGCCGAGGACTCAGAGGTTGGCTGTGCTCCGGAGCTTATTTGGAGCAGGGGTGCCAGATAAAGTGCATGGTCACATCCAAGTGTTTTTCTTTTTCTAAATTTATGACCTTAAAATAAATGTAATTTTCTTTGGGACCACAAGATCATTGCATCTCTGTATGATTTCATTGAGGGCAGAACTAAGGCTGCCTGGAGTATCTTGTTTGTGTTTCCATAGCTAGTAAAATGGCTTAATTTTATAAGTAACTTGTGCTACAGTCTTGTGGGATTATTTCTGTCTGACTGTAATGTTCTGATGGTTCTGATGGTTTTGAAGTTTCTAATATGTTTTTACTTCATTTACGCAAATGCTTTGTTCTTGGTAAAGAGTCACTATACCTTGGAAGACCCAGAGTATCCATTGGCGTAATTCCAAAGTTTTACTAAAATGTATTTTTCTGTTGTTTGAACAGTCCAGTCAGATTAGAGTACAGATAAGCTTGTGCATACATGCAGTTAGTGTCACCAAATCTCTTTATCAGATTCAGAGGAAGAATGATGAGAAGGCAGAATCTGGGGAAGCAGAGAACATTTTTTGAAATGTATCACTGGACAGGATTAAAAAAAAAAAAGCTCTGGGCATACCAAAGCTTTTTGAAAGGGAAAAGGATTAGTATAGCGCACAAGAATCAGTTTTTCAATTTACCCAGTAAATCATCCTGTAATAGCCCTTTAACAAAACTGTAGCAATGGTAGATGTGAGAAATGTAATTAAGCGCAAGATGTGAACACCTTTTGATAAAAATACAGACCCAAAGTCAAAGCTTGGCCATGGGCCATTGGCAGGTCTCCCTCAGAGACAGTCCCCAGAGAATGGACATCTTTTGCTTCCATGTCCTTGCACAGAACTGCCCTTTCATTAGGAAATAAAAGAAGGTTTTATTTTTATTCACTAGGCTTGACAGCTGAGGAAATTGGTTTCTTTACTTGCATTTTTGATTTAACATTAATTAATTAAATTAACCATACAAATAATTAGAAATTGTAATTCATTAATAAAACTGCTGCAATCTGATGACTGCCCCTCAACTAAGCCTAAGGCTTGAATCCAGCATCTGTCACCAGGATTAAACACTTAATGAAAATAAAAATTACACAAGCAATTAGGTATGCAATGAATCAGCAGATTGTTTGTGTTTTACAAGGCATGCTACCTTCTTCAGTGGATGCCTGTGCTGAACACTGTAGCAAATAGTGCTGATCCCAGCTGAAGGTCAGATGTTTCACTCTGGAGCCTGTCTGGATGTCCATGGCCATTTCAATGCCAAGGATTAATGGTTAGTGTTGCTCACATGCATATAGGTGC
Organism: Acanthornis magna; assembly: GCA_036785705.1. Lineage (NCBI taxonomy): Eukaryota > Metazoa > Chordata > Aves > Passeriformes > Acanthizidae > Acanthornis > Acanthornis magna. The sequence continues at coordinate 11,115,146 of JAWUZG010000029.1, forward strand.
TAAACTCTGCACTCTCAAAGAGCATGGCTGCCCTCCTGCAGACTGGGAACAGTGCCCTCCCTTCCTTAATCCCTCAGACTATGCCTAGGCTTTGCCAGGGTCTGTGCCAGCCCTGCCATGACCATGCTAACTATTAAAAAGCTTGAGTGACTGATGGTGAGCCTGGAGATTTCCTGATCTTGTGTCTTTTTCTGGTGAACCTGAGGTAGCTGTAGGTTCATTGACTCAGTGCAAGAGGTGGCACACCTCTCCGAGTAATCGTAAAAAAAAAGTATTTATGCTCTAAAAAGCAGAGGAAGTACCTCAGATTTAGGGTCTTATAATTTAAGTCAAGGAAGTTGGTGATCATATAGCCAAGCTGATAGTGGCAAGCATCCCTAATACCATGGACATCAATAATAACTTAATCTGAGTGGAGAGCAGTGAAATGCGTTTCATAAAGGTGGCTAGCACAGAAACAAAAATGGTACCTTGATAATCAACTGTTTATGGAGGTTATATACAGATTTTCTTTGTAATAACAATTTGTTTCGGTAGCAAGCAAGCAAGCATCTACTTCACTGTAAAACGAGACATGCACCTCTTAATTGCATGGGGTATATGGAGCAGTGCCTGCTGCAGGGATACTACAAAGAGATCACAAAGAGATGTTGTGGCCAAAGGAAACAGTGTGAAGTTATTTAGTGTGTCACATAAAAAGGTGACCCTTTGTGCTTATACAAGGTCTTTTATCAGCTGACAACATCAAACCATGCCAAGGATGTTGTGCTAATCTATTCCTTGCCTATCAGCTGTGATATGCATACAGCAACATCTGTTACTGGAAAAGATGTAAAGGGACCTACCGCAGAACTGAAGTGAAATAAAATTACATTGTCCCTAGAAAGTAAAGCTATTTCAAGTGAAAACAACTGGTCTATAAATACAAGCATGTTATATATTTGATCCAAAGCAATTCTGTTTATTCACAGCACATATATTTCAGTAAATTAAGGACAGGTAACCTTTTTACATTAGCACTTGTGTTACTTATTTGTCACAGTGGTTTTTTAGGTAATTTCATATTGAGGGTCCACTGACAGTAAAATTATTAAAAACTCGTGAAAATGTCAAGCAGAACTGTCAGGTTTAACCGTGTGAATGGTCACTGAAGTATCTGATGATTTTGGCAAGGGGAAATACTCCTCTTTAAGGGCCACTGTTGGATATATATAGGAACAGGCTTGTCTGTGTTCAGGGGATCACTAATCCTTTCTCCTAGTTTTGAATAAGGGGTTCTCAATTACGCTAGAGCATTGTATGCACATTAGGGCTCCACTTTGACTGAGGTGCTTGCACCTTTTCCAAGCTATTACCTCTTCTGCTGTGGAGAAAGTTTCTAGGAAATTAAGCCTATATCCATACTTTTCCTAGAGGCAATTCAAATTATGATCCACAGGAAGAACAATTAATGTGAAGAGCTCATTTTTCATTTCAGCCTTTCATCTTTCTGGAGGATTTGTTCCTCTTGCAAATGTTGCCTTGTTGTCTCAGGAACAGGAAAGCCCCTGAACACGTAGAGAGCAGGGGGGCCTTGACCATTGACACCCAAGGTTCAAGCACAGAGCACCTTCAGTGGAAAGCAGAGGAACTGAGGGCATGATTTTCAGAGTATGGCTTCCCTGTACCTTGTCCTCACCTTTTAACAATTCTGCTCAGAGCAGTAAATACTCATAATTTCTGAATTCACATTGCTACACATGCAGAGACATCTAAGCATTTGCAAATGCAAAAATCACCAACTGCAAATCTGCTGGCTCTTGCCAGTTATATTTTAGGACTGTGCCAAATGGGTACATGTTCTGAATGAGCTAACTTGAAATACAGTGGTGACATCCACAGCAGCAGTTTCACGTAGAGCCATGTTAGCAGCTTTGCTCTCTGTCATTGTGGTGATTCCACGTAAGAATGCAATGGAAGAAGAGACTGGGCGGTATGAACAAGTGCTTGGGGGATTTCCTAGCATGAAGCTGCTCAGTTATGCTGCATCACCCCTGTTCCTTTGGAGCATCTTAAAGTCTGGCTCTCAGTGGTGATGCTGCTGAGAAAACAGGCATGTAGCTATTTTGGGGCCTTCAAAGCAAGAAGAGTCTGGAGGTAACCTGGAGAGAGGCACATGTGCTCATTACCTACAGAAGTCACACACTTAACACTACTGCTATTATTGTTGGTAAAATTATTAAATTATTACTTTCTAGGAAATAAAAAAAGAAGTTTTTATCTTATGTTGACAAAAAATCATTGCAAAAATGGAGTTTGCCTTCTCCCATTGTGGTCCTCTCTGCCTGCCTTTTCTTGGGTCTTCTCAGCTCCCTGGTTCTATGTGGTTCCATGGTGCTCTGGAGACTTCTCTGAATTGAGCAACACACCAAAAAAAAGAGATGAGCCCTTGGGTTGTAACCACATGTAACTTTCTTGCGATTTAGCACAAGTTGCTTTGGCAGTGAATGCCATGTAACTGGAAAGTAAACAACTCCAAACTTCAGGCAGATATCTGCCAAAGCATTCCTTTCTTACTTGTTTTGGGGCTTTGTTCTGCAGGTCCTGTGTGACAGACATGTGTGAGTGTCCAGTCCATAAAAACTGCTACTGTGAGTCATTCCTGGCATACGCCCGAGCCTGTCAGAGGGAAGGGCTGAAAGTCCAGTGGGTGCCGGAGCAGAACTGTGCAGGTAAGCATTTTGGGACTGCTTCTTTGTAAGCCGTTGGATGCCTATCCTTTTAGACTACTATCCTTTGACTGGTGAAGAAGGAAAGTTACACAGGAATTCTATCAGCTTGGAAGTTCTTGGAACTTTTTCTTTTAGGATATGTAAACTGTTGATTACAGAAAATGTTTAAACTCCTTTGACCTCCTGTCAAAACATAGTTATATTTCTGGAGACAATATGTGCATATTATTGTAGTAGATTCAACAAGGAAAGAGGAGCAAATGTATTTAGTGGGAATGTTAAAATGCAAACCTGCATTAATTTTTTCATTGAGTCCATACTCCCTGTGTGATTAGGAGTGCATTAATTGCAAGTCATTGTGAGCAATTGTTTCCATGAAAAGTGGCGGCCTGTGGTTATGGTCACTTGAACTAAAATGTAATATTGCAGGTGAGTATTTAATCTGATTATGGTCTCCTTAATTTAGGACACTCTTTATTGGCATTGGTTTGCCTGGAAATGTATTCAGATTTATGTAAAGCAATTGACAGTAGTTGAAAGAAACAATAAACAATGTCAGGAGGATACTTAGTGCTGGTCAAAGAGCTGTTAGTTTGTGGTCCATTTTGGTGATTGTGTGTTGCTCAGGGTCTACTCTCTCAATTTCAATTTCCTTTTCTGTGGAAGGCATTTTAACAGGGATGGGTGAGTGACAGAGCAAATTATGTTAGATTGACTGCTCCCAAAAGGCTCATTTTTTTTTTCTTACGAAGGAACAGGACAATCCAAACAGGGAGTCACTAAGCAAAAACCCTATTCAAGGATGTGGTCTTAGACAGCACTAGTAATGTATATAATTTTAATCTATTGATCTGGTAGCAGATCTGTGCAGAACCCGAAGCAAGCATCCTGACTTTCTTTTTCTAAAGCACTTCAGACTGAGACCTCACTGTGGCAGATGCTGTAAAAAGAATAAAAACTCCTTGCTAACAGCCTCTGCCTTAAGGAGTTTATACAAGTGTTGACATATCACGACTTAACTAATTGAGGCTTCATTTCACAATTTTTTTCTGGCATCTTACCAAAGACAAGAAAATTTTCTGAGGCAAAAGCAGTCCTTTAGAGAACATTATAAAGGAATTTAAACACAGCCTCCATTAAAGCTAATGAAAGATGTTTTTAAATCGACATGAGTTTTTTAATCTCAGCACGGACTTCTAGAGGGAAATGGGAAATCTTGTTAAGCAGAAAATATAGATAAGCTGTATAAGGCTAAGTACCCTCAAAACACTTATTTAAGTATCCAATGTCAGATAAGTAGCACCATCTTCTATAGTAAATCCTACAGTAAACATTAAATTAAAGTGCATCCACTGCATTCCGTATGGTACCAGTGGTCATCATCAGGATTTCAATCTTTAACTTACTATTTTTTCTCTCCAAAACAAATAGTTGCAATTATTGTGTCTCGATTACAGATAAAAGTTTCTTGGTAGGAAACAACATATCTGTAATAAAACTTTAGCATTCTATGACTTTAATTTCCTGCTTGACATTTCATTGCTGGTGGGATACTTGCAAGAATGGTGTTCTGATGAAAATGGAGTATACAGTAAAGTCAGGTTTTAATTATACTTTTGTGTGTTTTAAAAACCAGATCTTGTGTGGTTGCCAGTTGCTCTACCCTGACTGCTGTAAGCTTAGCTCCTTTTTATAATCTTCAGGAAATTTGTGTTGTCTGGGGGACCAGCCAAACAGGAGGCTCAGGAGGCTGAATTGCATGTCCTGTTTGCTACAAGCTGTTCTTTCTGCCCCAGTGCAACAGCTTCTCCTTCTCTACATTCTTCTGCAGAATGCTGCTGCTCAAGGTTTGCTGTCCTATGAGGCTGGCTTACTAAGAGGATGTCAGCTGTCATTTAACTGGAGGAGTGAAAAGTAGAAGAAAATGAGTAAGGAAAATGGTTAGGGTAGGAAAGAGTTGGTGAGATCGACAAGGGAACTGAAAAGGTGAGGAATAGGATATGGGTTGCCATCCAAAGTAGTGGGGAGTGAGACCTATTAGGATGGGCATAGGAAAAAATATGATTTTTGAAGGAGAAATTAAGAAACCAGGAGAGCCAGCATGAGGGAAAGAAAAATAAGAAAAAGTGATACATGGAAGAGGGAAAATAAAGGATAGAAATGGAAGGAAGATGTTTGAAAAGGAAAGGAGAAAGAAAAAAGAGGTTTTTTTTACCCCAAGAAAGGCTAAATAAGCAGTTCATAAAGTACAATTAAGAAAACTGAAGTGGTAAAAGGCCTTGGGACATAGTAATTTAACACTGCATTTCTGAGGACACCAAGTGGAAGAAGACTCAAGGATGGCAGAAGGGAATAACTCCCTGCAATGGGCATGAAAACATACAAGAAAAAAAAAAGCGCTATAATATAGTGAGTACAAAGTGCACTGATGTGCTGACATGCTACAGCAGTTTCATAAAATCTGAAAAATTTTCTTTTCTCAGTAATCAGTTGAAGTGGAGGAAGATGAGTGTATATTTGATTTTGTCTCTTCTCCTTTGGGTTCCTTCTCTGGTGTAGAATTTTCTGGCCAGTGTCGCTCTTTTTCCCTGCTATATGTTGCTTTCCTTTAACTGCTTTATTCCATGTGTATATGTATCAGGAGGGCTGTTCTGGCTTTTCAGTGGAAACTTACTGAAAACTGAAAGTTGAAAATATTCACATGAGTGTATCGTGGGAAGGTCAGAGCCCAGGTCCATTGCCTTTAACTACATTGGAAGGAGATGTGAATTGCAAGCATTATGAGTGACATTCCATTTGAAAGTCCTACAGAAGACCTCCGAACTGTTTAACACTGACAGAAAAAGCCAGAGGATTCATTGATGCTCAAATATTAGTTCAGAATTTTCTGTGGAATCAGATTTACTGGATAGTGTCAACCAAGGGAATCCTTCAGCAGTTATGTTACATATTTTGACTTTTGTGTTGGGGAATAAGAGTTCCTCCTAAATAATAACAGCCATATCTACAAAGACAGGCGCAGACAGATTAAAGCCTCCTCTGTGAAAATGCCAAAGTGGCTGGACTAAACCAGGTCTAGTCTGCAAACTGTAGCCTTATTAGGCAGGGTTTATTAGCTCAGGCACAGTGCTGTATTTATGTGACTATATGGCTTCTGGACTGGAGCTGGCTATTATCCCGCCAGCTCAGAAAATGGTCTGAGGAAGCTCACATCCGTCATGCCAAACACATGTTCTAGAAGAAGAGTGGAAAAATCCTGTTGGGACTGGTAATGTTTCAAAATACAGTATTATTAGTAACTTTTGTATGTTGGGGTTGGGTTTTTGATATTTTTTTTTTTTTGCTAGTGTACTAAGGAAGTTATTAGTAACAGAGCTCAGTTCTTTAAGAAAGGAATTTGCCTTAAAAGACGGGTGCAAAGACACCACTTCTGTTTTCCATGTTTACATGGTAGTGAATCACTTCAGCAGTCCCTGGGAAACCTTCTGCAGAATGTCTTTATTTTTATATTTTAAACTGTTGATGAAGTGGAATGTTCTGGATCAATCACACCACATGTTAGCAACTGAATCACTCAACAATAAAAGCCATCCAGGGAACTTAAACAGCAGCCATTGTACTTTCCTGATTTTTCCCCTGACAGCATGTTAATAATGCCATTATAGGCTGCCTACAGCAGAAAATAGTCATCATATCTTCTACGTGGCATCATCTGAAAGAAAAGGAGGTGTTTTGACATCCCACATCCATGTGTGGTAGGGCAGAGCTGGGGAGTACTTACAGATGCCATGGCTGCTGAGGGCAGGCTATAATATGTTCTCATTTACTCTGGGGCAGAGATGAGGAAGTGGAAAGGAGACCTTAGCCAACTTTCCTCAAACCCACCAGCTGAAGAACCAAACAGAGCTCAGGTGGAAGGAACAGGCCAGCTATTACTGCAGTAAAGCTTTTTGGGACAAAACCTGTGGAGCTTTAAAACTGAAGCTCGTATTCCTTTCTATATGGAAACCACATGTACTGAAGTCTAATGTTTGTTTTTGGTTGGTCAATTAGAGATCCTTCGAAAGGAAGCTCATTTTCAGAGAGGAAGGACAAAAGCTCCTAGTAAACAGCTCCCGTAAGATAATTCACGTTGTGTGTGGACAATCACTAACCATCTTTGAACGTCTTGGTCTACTTTTCTAGACAGTCAATACATTGTTTGCAAAACTCCCGGGAGATCTGCACATTTTCGTTTCCCCTCTTACAGTGATTCAATCTCTATTCTTAACACACTGTGTAAGTGTAAAGTTTCTTGGGAATCTAACCTTTTATTCTATGCTTAATATTGCTTGCATGTTTTTCTCACATTCTAAATTTCCTGTTTAGTTTTTTTTTTAGTTTTTACTTTTGTTTGTGCCTTCTTTAGTATGCATGGAAGTTATCATGCAGAGCAAGATAGAAACATGAAGTTGGAAAAATATTCTCAAAAGATCAATGCCTACAAACTGAATAAGCCTATCTTGAATATAACTGACATAGGTTTGTTTCCAACCTATTCTAAAACAATGTTCAATTAAATATGTCTCACAGTTTCTAGGTAGGTTGCTCTTGGTGTTTCTTACATTTAAAGATAAGAAGTTGTGGTTTTTTTCTCCCCTGATATTTAATATCCATTTAATATTCAGCAGATGATTCTCTGTAACTCCAAGATAGTTTTCCTCTGTACTATCAATTTTTTACAATTTTGTGTTTGTTTAATAATATCTGTGTCCTGAGAATTGTGTATGCATTCTTGCTATAATTCCTTCTTTAGACTGCTTTTCAGATATGTATAAATTCCATAAAATACACAAGAAGTAAAACTTGCAAGAAACTGATGCTGTTTTGAAGATCCCTTAGTGGTGAAAAGGAACCCCTTAAATTTATGATGTCTTAGCAGTAAGACTTCCATCCTTTTTGATACACTCATATATATTTAATCACTTTATTTCTGTCTGGTTTTTTCTTTATGAATAATGGCAGTGCTGTAATGACACTGTAGGCCAATTGTCACAACAAAACAGCATTTTCTGTCTATAACAAAGCTATTACCTAAAAAATCTTAACCTTCAATCTCTCTCAAAGTTGAAGAAACCTTCCTAATACAATTCCCTCTGTGAAAATAGCACAAGATATTTCTGGATGCTTGAGAGTCCCTTACCATCTATGAACTATTTTATCAGTACTTGTTTTTGCTATCAGCACAGGTGTTAAAAAGAAAAACAGACTTTTATTTGCCATTGAACCATGTAGTATTCTCCATACTAAAAAGGCAGGATATAAAATGTTGAGAGTTTAAGTATTGATCTGGAGGGGTTTTAGTGCTTTTAGCTGAGCCTTCAGTGGTCTTTTATGTTGAAAATGCATTGAACTGTCAGCTACATAAATTAATGAACAGATACTGGAATCATTAAGTACAAGAATCCGCATTGTCAGTGTTCCCTTGGTAAAAGAGGACAAAACATGGACACAATTGATTTTTAAATTTTGTTTGTTTGTTTGTTTTAGAAATGGTGCTGTTGGATTAACAGCATTGATGTGGTTTGCTGCAATATGAAATTTCGAAAGTATAATCTTAGGATCAGAAATTCTAATGTGGTGCATGACTGTCCTTTCTCTTCTTCTTTCTGTAGGAATGGAACTGATAATAGCTGTCTGTCCTTGTAAATGTTTCAGAAATCTTTGATAAAAGGCATTGTAATAAATAAATAAATAAATAGTGTTAATCCTTTAATATAAAACATAGATCTGCATATAGATAGAAACCTTGCCAAAGCTGTATGTACCATTAGCTGTGTTAAAATTCTCAAAAGGCTCAAGACTTCTGTGGAGTTGATAGCTTTTTGATAAGGAATTTTGTTGCTTTTATATTTATGATGTCATATAGTGGAATCTTTTTACAAGTAATTTTTTCCTCTAGATAATGCTCATGCTAAAATGTGCTTTTTGATATTTGCGGTAGAAACTAAGCAAACAGATAAGTAACTTTCCTTGTGGGGCTTTGTGTAATATGCATATTTTGTTCCTTTTCACTCCTTTCAGCAACCCAGTGTAAACACGGCGCAGTTTACGATACCTGTGGTCCAGGATGTGTCAAAACGTGTGACAACTGGAATGAAATTGGACCATGCAACAAGCCCTGCGTTGCAGGGTGCCACTGCCCAGCAAATTTAGTTCTTCACAGAGGAAGATGCATCAAGCCAGTCCTGTGCCCACAGCGGTGACATTTGTTCTCTTTCCATGGACACTAATGCGGGTGTCACTGACCCCTTCGATGCTCACAGCCAGTGAAGGACTCCAGCTGTTTGTGTGCAGATTCTGCAAGTAAATGTCTACTCACAGGGTGTAAATATGCTCCTGTGTGTGTCTTTGTGTGTCTCTAAGGACACATACATGGCACCTAGAAAGATATATAAATGAATACTGTGTGTATGTGGACACACATGTCCATACACAAGTGCCCTAAACGTAAGTACAGCCCATATATTTATATATATGTCCACACACAAATATACATAATTTCTATATACCATAGAAGGATGAATTATAATATGTATATTTTTTGCTATAAAGTTTATGTATTATTATTTCTAGGACCTTGATCTGTAAGTCATTGTATAAATAAACCAGGTGTTTTTAATATAATATAGTGGCATGAAAAAATTGGATGACTTTGCCATTGCATAAGTTTGTTGTTTCCAAGGAAACTTTTTTAGGGCCATATCACTGCCAGACTGGATTAGTTTCAACACAGAACCTGGATTTACAGTTGTACAGGAAACACATTTCTCTGGAGATGGAGGATTTATCTAGGAATATTTCATGCGTACCTTAGAGCTGCATAGTGATTGGTGACAGTGCTTAATCAGGCAGAGAAAGCTGGGGATTGGCTTTTATGCTTTACTGAAATAACTGTGCAAAATTATTTCCAAAGCTGGTTGGACAAAGGCCAGGATAGAGATATTTCTTTCTGGAATGGCACCAAAGAATCAGGGGCCAGATTTTCAAAAGTGTTCGGCACCCAACAGCTCACTTTGAAAATCTGACCACTTCCCATTTCATATCCTAATGCCCCCTGTGTGTTGTTGTGTTTGGCACTAGCCGTGAATACACAATGAGGAGCTTGAAGAAAATATTCATGTACATATTAGCCCCTTAAACATGTTTGAAACGCCTAGGTTTGTTTCATGTCTCCCCCAAATATGCAGAAAGCAAATCCCATGCTGAAGCATTTGATTTCAGTGTTCCTTAAAATATAAAATAATTCCAGGCTTAGTAACTCATTTAATTTATCAGCATGGTTTAGAAGAAAGACAAATTCATCCCACCAAAAAACAATAGAGAATGTCAAATGCTAATTGGAGAACTGCGATTTATTTCCTTAGTGGTCTTTTGGTTGAGATTTGCAAACATGTGGGCTCTGTGAAGTTTGCATGACTTTTGAAGTCTCCCAGGGGAGAAGCAATAATATGGGATTTCATTAGAAACTGTTAAAAAAGCCTTTTTCAACTTTCTCAAGCCTGAAGGGACAGGGAACTATTTTTCTTCCCTGGAAAGCCTCTTGTAGAGCCTGATGGAACAGTCTCTGGAGATGACAGAAATCTTTGTGCATCTGATTTAGGTTTATAATGAAGTAATATCCTCCCACACAGCTACTTCCATCATGCCTTGCATTGAAATTGCACATTGTAATGCTTTGAACAACTTTCTCCTTTAATTCTTTTATCTCCAGGAAGTTAAGCAGGGCCTGAGTTTACAATAAGTGAGTGGGTAAACCCACTTGGGTTATACAACCCATCTGTGGTCCCACACTGGAGGAAGATGCTGAGTGAACCTGGTTAACTTAGGCACCACACTATTCAAAATGCTGTACCACCACAGTGTTAAAAAGAAATGGGCATATAATGCCAAGGGTGTTCCATGGATGTTCATCCAAATCTTAAATAAACTCAGCTTGATCTTTTTATGTTCTTCTTGTATTTGTTTTCTCGGAACAGTCAAATATTTCAGTTTTACTGGCAAGAGGGGGTTTTTGAAGACTCATACACAAGTGCACTGGGAAGCAGAATTGCAAATATGCAGATCCCACGAGAGCAGGAAACTAGAAGAGTTTTATGTGGCTCATGTGCTAATTGAATGGCAAAGTTGAAATTTAGAACAATTGCAGTTGGCTGAAGGAGTTAAAATATAAAATGGCAGTCATTAAAATAATTTAAACCATCAGTTAGACAAAAGAACATTTCAGCCTGTGAGCTTTCAATGCTAAGATATGGGGTCTAAACCATTAAAGAGAATATTTGCCTACCTTTAGTTTAGGACAGATTTTAATTACTTTCCTGTAAGACTACTTGTTTCCAAAATAATGCAGGCAATGTGAATTACATACATGAACAGTGTACGCATCTGTCTTTCTCTTTTCTCCTGACTTAAAAGGTGAATGAAGGTGAAGGGAGAAACATCTAGCTCTCTCAGTCCACTGGTCACATTCAAGCAATGCTTAATTGATTCTAGGTGAAGAGGTGAATTGGTCTTTCTGTAGGATGAACTCTATTTTTAGATCTTAAAATGGTTCAGTTTGAAACCTGACCCACAGGCCATCTCAAAATGAGTACCCATTTCTTGGTTGCACTTGGACAAAAGAGAAAAAAAAGAAAATATTCTTAATGTCTGACCCAAATGCAAACCCATCCCTGGTATCACATAAGTAGTCTCCATCAGATAACCTAAAATAAGTAAGTTTCCTGTATATCACTGATGATTTCTTTTTTTATGAAATTCACTGGTAATCCAATTTTAGTATGCTAAATGCATTTAATATGCAAAAATGTTTTTTAAATAATAACATAATAATTCACATGTCATATGGTGTATTCACCATGCTAAACTGATGGTTGTGTAAATTTTGATCTTGATAATGCTTATGTCAATCTGTGCATATAACTTTGGGCCAGTTTGTAAGGTGAAATATATTTGAAGGAGCAGAGGTTCCAATCAAAGAATGATCCAAAAGAGAAGACTGAGAAACACCTCTGTAATCCAATCGACAGAGTCAAGTAGAGACCTGGATCAATAGTTTCGCCATTAACCTGCTGTGTGCTCTCTGGCAAGTCATTTAGTATTTCGAACTTCCGTGGGGAAACAGGGCTCTGGATTTATGAATCTTTTTTAAGTTTATAGATGGAAAATGTTCTAAAATGCCATATGTCACCAGGATAATATCAGCTGACATTTTACCAATCTACTCAGGTCTGCTTTGCATCAGGTTGTCCCATCTCTCCCATATCATCATCACTTGGAAATCAGCTTTTAGTTGGCATATGTGGAGGTCGAATGTATTTACCTTCTCCTCATATACTTTCAGTTGTGCCTATTTTTGCAATGTATATTGAGTTTTATAAACCATGGAGACAAGCCATAGCCAAAGAGAGCAATTTGAGTTGTAGCCCAAGGCTCCCACATCTTCCAAGAACACTTTTCTCCTGTAGAGTAAGGTTAGTTGCACCTGGACAAAAGAAAAATAAAAAAAAGAAAATATTCTTAGTGTTTGACCCAAATGCAAACCCATCCTTGTATCACATAAGTAGTCTCCAGGAGATAACCTAAAATAAGTAAGTTGTCATATTTTCTGGTTTTTTTGAGCACAGGATTCAAATACAGTTTGACACTGCCTGGCTTCTCACTGTTAGAACCTGACAGCTGCAATAGCTGTCTGATCTTCAATGACTGTGTAGGGGTACAGTGGTTTGTGGTTTTTTGCCTTCATCAAAAGTGGACAAGGTGATATCAGAGCTAACAGATATGAGAATAACAATCCATGCATTTTCAGCTGGACAGACTGGAGAGAGAGTCAGTAAACAGCATTTAGCACTGCAGTGGTGAGATGTTCAACTATTTCAGGAACAGTGACAACTAAAGGGGTGTTACGCCAAGATCTCAGTATTTGACAAACAGGAACTTTATGTTACATAACACTGATCAAATGCTTGTTCTTCTAACCCTGATTTTACCATTTTTAGAAAGCCCTGCGGCAAGAGAGATGTTTCCACTCCCTTACAGAACCATTTCTAGTCTACAACTGCAGATGTTTCAGGACACAGGCCTTATCATGTTGCCATAGCAGTATTCCTTTTCTCTACGTTAAAAGTTGTTGCACAGATCGGTATTTCTATGCAAAATAACTCTGACACCTGAGCACCAGAATTTTGAACAACAACATAAGGTTCTCCTCCTGTGAACACAAGGTAGCTCTTGATCCCTCACATGGCCATGGCAAAAAATCCCCACCCCAGCAAGCACTTAGAACCCCAATCCAATGGCAGTGGAATCATGTGTTGAGACCTGATTGGAATAGGTATATTGTTAGGTATCGAAATCCATAATTAAAATAAGGTTGTGGGAGTCTATTCCTACTTTTCTCACAATTGCTACATCACCTTTGAGGAAGTCACCAAAGTTAAGGAAAAGGATTTTGTTTCTGGGGTTGAGATGAGAAATTAATTTCTCACGCTTCCACTAGCGCAACAAACCTGCCTTGGTTTCCTCCAGGATATATGTTTTGGTGAACACATGTCGCCACAACTCTCAGAACAAAAGCTACAAATGCACTTTTATAACTCATCTTGCTCCTGGCTTTGAGATAAAATTGCAAGTTCTCCTTACTGCTGTAGAGAGCACAAGTAGGTTTTTTTTTTTTAACACCAGTTTTATCTGGCAGCAACATTACTCAGCATCAAGCACCATTTTAGAAACTTCAAGTGATGTTAAATACGACATGTAGCATTTACTATTTGCATGACATTACCCTTTTCATGGTGAGTTGAGTTGATGCCAGCCCTGCACACAGGCCTGTGTGAAGAGGTAGTTGGCTCTAATGGGGTGAATATGTGTGCTGGGAGAGCGGTAGCATTACATAATTATCATTATCATTGATAGCACTTTCTTTTTCCCTAAGTGTTGCTTATACCTGGGCATCGATATAGATTGGTTTTGCACTTGACAGTGAATTGATAGGAATGTAGGAAAGTCCTGCCCAGACAGACCCACCTTTTTATTTTTTTCTTATCCAGTGGTGAAGAAATGCTTCAAAGCACACTTCAAAGAGCATTTGTAAGCCTCGTAACGGACAGCTCTGCAACAACCTGCTCATAGAGGCAATTTAGCCTTATGCTCTGGCAGTAAGTGGTTGGTACTTTAATGACCCAATCGTTCAAAGCACTTAACTGTGCTCAAACTTTGAATAACCTCCTTTGCTTCAGTGGGGCAACATGCATGCTGACTTCTAACCACATACCTAAATGGTTTGCTGGGCCAGGGCCAGAGAGTTCGGCATCTGGCGGGATCAAATATTAAACCTTGTGATATTTTGTGTTTCTTCATGATTTCCATGCATAGATCTATTTTATGATCATGCTGCTATCTACTGCTAGAAAATCATACAAAATAAGGCTTTTTGAAGCCTTTTGTTTTGAGATGTTAGAAGATTGAAGAATTTTTTCTATTGATTTCCTGTGTCAATGTAATAATTTCTTACACCATGTTGCAATTTTCAACGCTATTTTATTTGTTGTTATTGTTAAAACAAGGAGACATAGATGATTTGTTTTTTTTCTTTTGTACTGGTGAAAGTACGGAACAATTTCAGTGAATTACCTGTTTCCAGCTATGCTAGTTTTAAACTGGGCTGAGTTCATACTAACACCATCCTGACTTTATGGTTGTGGAAGTAATCCCCAATCCTGGTGTGGCTGCCCTCAGTTATTAGACTCCCAATTGCTTCTAGCTATAGTTCATTACAAAACTCTGATAACACTGTATTAGAATAAAAGCATCTGCAGCTCAAATCAGTATAAATAATTTGCTACAAGAGTTCACAGTTTGTAAATGAAGGGGGAAATTTTTTTTCTTGTTTTTACAATAATTTTTATAAATTTTATTACTAAGGAAAAGGAAATTGTGACGATAGAAACTGATGAAGAAAAGAGAACTAAGAATTAAAAAAAAAATATTTAGTGTAAGTATTCAGCATTTCTAACAAGGATCACTGAATAGCTTTCAAAACCTTATAGAAAAAACTTGATTGGGCTCTACAGAGTATGAATCAAAACTCAGAAGTGGATATGTGCTGATGCAGTTCTACAGTTAAAATTTCACTGTGTCTTGACTGGAGTGAGACAAATGAATAGAATTTGGAGGAAATAATTTATGCCATCTTAGGCATCTGAATGTTTGTTTGCTAGTTTGGGGTGTAAATATGCAGGTGTTTGAACCCCACCACGTTGGATATACCACCCTGACTTTCTTCATATTGGTGTGCATCAAGAATAAATTTGGAGCAACCCACAGAAAAATATCTATGTCAAAAGACATGTTTGGGGTTTTTTTATTTGTTCATTACAATTAGCTATTACCCTGCAAATCATCAAGGGGAAGAGAAGCTGCAGGGAATTGCAGAGTGTATCACATATATTAGATGTTTGAAGCCATTAATGTATGGGTGGGTTACATGAAATATTTTACGTGCAATTTGTGGAGAATGCTCTGTAGTGTCAAGAGCATCACTGCAAAATGTTTACATTTTAATGTTTAGAATTACTTTGCTTACTGTGCTAAATTTTTTATCGATTTCACCTGAGGTGCATTAATGTAAAAATGAAATCTATTTAAAATTTCACTAAATTTCTGTTTTTGTTGGTATGTCGCAGTTTATAACTTTGATGAATTTAAATTTATTATGTAGTTTAATGTCTCTTACAAAACTGCAAACTGTGCAGTAACCTTGCCTTGACTTGTCTTTGAGGGTCCATACAGTTTTTGTAAGAATATTGTACTAATACGATTTTGTAAAAGTAGGATTGTGATGAATATGTTTGTAAAGACATTATTTATTCCCCTATAAACTGAATATTTATTATCTTTATGCAGATAAATATTGATGCCTTATTATTTCATAGCTGTCAGTGAAAACTTATGATTTTCAAGGTCTGACTCAGAAAAGCAACAGTCTCCCACACAATGGTTGATGCTGTGTTCTCCTAAGAATTTAAATACTGTTATTTCTTGGGATGGGAGGAAAGAGGCATGCAAACTATTTTTCTTT
The DNA here is from genome assembly GCA_036785705.1 of Acanthornis magna. NCBI lineage: Eukaryota > Metazoa > Chordata > Aves > Passeriformes > Acanthizidae > Acanthornis > Acanthornis magna. Next base: position 11,130,974 of record JAWUZG010000029.1, read on the forward strand.
ACTTTTACCTGTAATTAGGGAGATGGAATTTTGGGACCCTTGGTTCAGCTGGTGACCTATTTGTGTGGTACTGCTTGGACAAGTTACTTCATTTCTATTTGCCTTAGTTTTCTCACTGGTGAAACAGAAATGATGATGCTTTACAAAAACCACGGAAACTTCAGGAACAGTGAATTTGTTAGAAATCCACTGGTCTGTGTTTGGCCAAAGCTCTTGTTAATGTCTGTTGGGCTCCAGAGCAGTCCTTACCATTGTCAAGCATTTTTACATTTTTTTTTCTTTGCCAAGAGCAGCCTGTTCTGCTTCTCAAAGTTTAAGTGGGTAATGAACCCAAACAGCCAGGACTGAGAGCAAGCTTTGCTCTACTCCAAGCAAGAAGACCTTCTTTGATGGGTTTCTTCCTCCTGGAAGGAGGAGATGAGAGGATGAGGAGAGCAGAGAAGGTAAGGAATTTGGCACTTTCTTTGAAATTCATAGGACTACTGGTGCTACATCCTCTGTAGCTGTGGGACTCCTTTCTTGGCCTGTGCTAACTAAATTCGTGTGAAGCCCCCAGTGACAGGCTGCTTCAATATTGTGAGATACTGAACATTCATTGTGGGGTGTACAGGCTCCTCCCTTCAGACTCTGTTCCATTCCTGAGGTGTGAGGGCAAAGCAGAGAAGGCAAGGGCTGTGGTTCAAAGGCTGTGTGATCAGGCCCTGCGTGCTGCTTGTGTCTGGTGATGACTTTCACTGTCACACATCACATTTACCCCAGAATAACCACTCAGTGGTCACAGTTATGACACATTATTTTTCCCACCCATTTTGGATGCAGCCTCTTCACCAAGAGTGCTGCTTTATTAATTCTCCTTCAAGACAGTATGCATTTATGGATTTGACCCCCACTTCTCTCTTGCCAGGCTTCACTTGGCTCTTGGTGAGATCAAGCATATAAACAATCAACATTTTGTCTCTGCCCAATGTAAGAGCTTTACAGACTGACCTTTTGCAGAGCACTTGCACTGATTGTGGAGGCAAAATATAGGTGTTATGGGCACCTCTAGCAGAGGACTTGGTGGGCTTTTCTCATTCTGCTGTCTTGTTCATTTGGGCAGCCTGTTCCTCTCACATCACAGCATTAATCCTTCTCTCCCTCCTGTGTGACCTTTTCTGAACTCAACAGCTTGTGACACTCATTTTTTTCATAAAAACGCTCAAAGGGAAAAAATTTATTTAAGAAAAATATGAAAGAAAGAGCTTACATGGAGAATGAGAAAAAAGTAGTGTCTGTTTTTAATTTAAACAATCTCTAGATTCATTTACATGTTTCAGGCTATTCGCTTAATGCAGGCTAATAATTGGAATACTTTTCTTCATCATTTACAGTTCATCATCAATAGAATTTTAATGTTTGAGAGTATTGGTAATAATTGTTTTTCTAATTAAACCATACTCAAAAGTTAATAATCTTAATTTAGGATTTTTAACTGGTGTATAATTTCTGTTTTTATGATTGTGTCTTGTGGTTAGCACATGCTAAATTTGCCGTGGAAAGACAATGCTTTGTCTTCAGTTGTATTCATCCTGTTTTATTTAGTACATCTGGAAATCAGGCTCAACATCGCTGTTATTTCCCCATCCAGTGTTCTGTTATAGGACATAGCTTTTTGTAATGCAGTTTCTCCCCCAAGTGTCTGTCCCAGACTGTGGTGTATATGTAACTTTACATAGATAGATAATGCACTTCTAGGACTATATATAGTTTTGATATTCCAGAGCTGAAATAATGTATTAGATAGTTAACAGAATTTAAATAATTTAAATTTGTTTAAAAGTTGGAAAGAGAATAACAATTTTGGTTGCTATTTTCTGGACATACAGCAGATGGTGCTTAACAAATACGCTTTAGAACCACTGCCTGAAAACAGCTAAGCCTGGCAACTTGAATTTTAATGATGCTTCCCAGTCTTTCAAAGAAGCAGTTTGAATGGAAGGCCCCCAGCAGGTTTGACTTACATCAATACATATGATGTGCACAATGTTCGATTGATGGGGATGCAGCAACAGCTCTTCAAAAAGTGTCTCTTGTGTGCTATGAGGAACTATACATTTGGAAAGGAGTTAGGCATTAGCAGGATTATTTCACTCTTGATCGTTGCCCTTTTCCTCCAGGCTTATCGCAGTTCACTTAACTAGTGTGAAGGATCCAAGCCCCCAAGTACTACTTTCCACATGAACAAAAGAATATGAAAAAAATGGTGTGATGCAACCTAGTCTGATGTCCCTGAACGCTCATTTGCACACCTGTCAATGAGAGAAGTTCCTTTTTCTTCTGGCAGCAGCAGATGAGCCTGTGCTGTGGTTCTGCCTTACCCTTTCCCAGCGTGGGTGGGACCTGTCTCAGGACTAAGCAAGAACTTGCGTCACTGTTTCCCCTCTTGGTATCTTATTAGCAAGGTAAGGAAGGTGCTGCAACTCTGAAGTGCTATTTACATTCTGCAGTGTCAAAACCTCAAGATTTATCTCTAATAAGGCAGCTGTCATTGTAAAGAAGCACAAGTTACCATGAGCCAAGGGAATAATACCAAGGGGGGCAATGACTCAGAAAATAAAGGAGAATTTACTGACATGCTTAGTAAAGTTTTAATGAATCTTTATTATTTTCAGGCCTGTTTTTTTCTTCCAAAAGCATTATTTCTTTTTAAATGTGCATTTTTTAAATTGCTGATTAAAAGGCTCACAACGAACATCTCAGAGAGGGAAATTCCGCCTGCACAAACGTTGATAAGGTATGAACAGCAGGAATACAAACACTTACACCATTTTTTAGTAGCGGTGCATCAACCCCAGCCTTGTTGCGTTTCTCCTGAAGCCTGAAGGGTTCTTGGCTGCAGACTGTGGGTTGTAGTGACTGCCAGCCAGCCACACAAAACCCATTGGGAAGACATTTCATGTGCACATAATTGGCCTAAAATCTCTGGAGTTACTCTGACTTTCAGATGCCCTGCTTGCCAGCTGAATAGGCAGTCATGCCACAGTGCTGCCCCAATTTCTCTATAGAGTCAAAACTTGATTCCCTACTAGAACTGAGACAACTCACTGTCCATAGGAAAACAATAGATCTTATGGGCAGCTCTGGGGGATGCAGTCCTCATCCTTGCCTGCAGCAGTTTTAAAGACAAGCCAGCCTTAAGTCAAGTTAATGCAGCTGGAGGCCTAGTGCCGGTGTTAAGACTCCTTTAAGAGTTTAAGCACATGAGTTGGATGCTTTTCCAACACATCTGCATAGGGATGCACATGATGACCTGCCAGTTGGACTTGGATGTAGAAGTCTTACATCTGCAGTAGATTTACTAGGATTCAAACCCAGAGTGATTTCAAATACAGACCTGATCAGATTAACTTTGCAAAGTACGCGGTGCCATGAGACATTATGAATCATACCTACTAGTCCATATGGGGAAGAAAAACCATCAGCTTTGCTGTTTATACCAAGTCAGAATCCAGGTTTTAGCACAAAGGTGAGTGTCCCATTAATGACTCAGAGCCCCTGGGGCCTGAGTGGAAAAGCTGCCATCAATTCAGCACAGAGGCTGAAGATCCACCAGGACCTTACATGTGCAAACCTTGTGAAGGGGCCCTTGTTCCTTGCTCCAGAGCTGAGGAGGGGATGCGAATGCATCTCTCTGGTATATGACGGCACGATTGTTTATGGGCAATAAGAAGTGATGTGAATTTATCTGAGGCGTTGCCAAAGAGAAATGGCCAAATTCTCCCTGAAAGCTTTGTAATACCAGACAATTAAAGGAGCCTCTGTTTCCTGATGCTAAGAACATTTTGAGGAGTAAATGATTGCAGCCAAGATTGCTGGGAGCCTGTGTGCAACTGAGTGTCTGTTTAAGCACCATCTGCAGCTGTTGGCCCACCTTCTCCTTTTGTTTAGATTTCTATTCTCCACAGATTGCTGTGAGCAGATCACGGTGCTGCTGAGGCAATAATCAATACTGCTCCCATTTTAACTCGCTGCTGCGAAAGCCAAGTCTAATATTGAAGTTTCTAAAAACAAACTTGGGCGACAGACTGCATTGTTTAAGTTGCTACTTCATTACAATTATAAAGCTGTAGGAAAAGGATTAATTGATATATTAATCTGTCACAAATTTACAGCATCTACTCCCCTTTCATCAGTTCCATTTTGTAGAGTACTGGGTAAATGCCAAAGCAGACTGTAAAAGAAATCTTTTATAGGCTTCAGTAAGAAACTGTGATTTACCCAGTCCTGAAAAGGGTGCGCTCTCAGGCATGGAGTCAGGTCAGCCCAAGAATGTGTGCATGTGTGGGCTGCATGTGTATGTTCAATTGGGATGGGGGAAGGCAGAGAAGCAGGATCTCTGTGACTGTATCATAGGATGTAGGATGCATTGTCCATTTTAATGGTGAAGGAAGTTTCTCCTTTCCTCCTCAAATCAGAATATTTCTTTTTGGTATGGAGAATAGCAATGTTTCCCTACTGTGAGTACTTGAGCCAAAATCCTCCTGGCTACTTCTGTCCCTACCACAGTCAGTAATTTCTTAATGAGAGCTGAACAGAAACGTAGATTTGGCTCTCCACAAACCTCCTTCAAGGGATGGTTAATACTAAACTAACATTAGAAAAACCACTAAGAAAATCCCTGAAGGAGCTAAAAGGAACAAATTATACTGCTGTGTCTGTGAGTACCTGACCAGAACTTGTACTCTAAAATGTCATATTTAGGAAATTTCAAAGCTGCCCTCTGTCTAAAGGGAGGTATATTCAGTACCACAGTTTCCAATGGGGGAAAAAAAGTGAAAAATTGAAAATGAAACCAAGCTAGTTTGTAACATCACTTCTAGTCTAAAACTTGTCCCTTTAGCCAGGGAAGTGTATGTTCAGACACTGAGAGAAGGGAAAATGCCTGGCTGCAGGCGAAATTTGGAAAGGTATAAAAGGTGTCCTGTTATTTAGAAGTTTGGCTGCTGTAATGCTTGCCTAAAGGTAGCTAGATTTCACATTTGCCCTATTTTCTCGAAAGTGGAAATGGTAATGTGGAGTTGGGTGTGATAAGGGTGTTCTTAAGAGCAGAAGGTATTGTGCCCTATCATTTAAAGACTTAAGAGCTGCTATTTCTTAGTTTTGGGTTTCACTCTACCACTGTGAACTGCACCAAGCAAACTGAAAGAAAGTGACTTATGTCAGTGATGTAAGTGTAAACTCCAGAAGACTTGGAGACATATTATAGAAATAAATTCTTACATCTACTACTTTGAACATTGAACTGGCTCTTGGGGTGTGTCCCGTAAGGCTGCAGGTGGCTGCCATTCAATCTACGTCCAAGTTCAGCTCTCACTGGCACTAAAAGGTATGCCACTTAGTTTTCTTTCAGAGAAAAGAGAAAGACAGTTACTCATCTTCGTTTAATTTCAGTTGGATCAACAGAAATCCCTGTCCCAAGGCACAGAGTGGAATGGTTAAGGTCTGAGCAGGAGCTCTCCTGTAGGTCCTTTCAAACTGGAGGCAAGGAAAGGGACTGGGGCACTGGTTTCACTGTGGTTGTGTGTGACAGGAATCGGAAAGTGAATGAACAGCAAGCAAAGGCAATGTGAGAGCAAGACTGAAGAGAAAAGCTTGACTGAATTGTGTTTAATATAACTGCTGCCTGCTGTCTGTGTATGTGAACAGGACCACAGAATCGAAAACAGCAGCTCCTTACTCCTGCTAGAAAGACATGTCCTACACAAGAAATTTTTAAGATGATTTCTGTTGTGACTAACTGCTTATGGACTAGTGCCTACAAATGCAGGTGCTTAGACTAAATGTTTAGTAGCATAAGTTCACATAATGTGTTTCTTTCACAGCTCCAGTGAAATACTAGAAACTCAATGAGCCTGTATCAGCTGACACATTCCTTTAGCTCCTTTCATTAGTAACCAGCAAACCATCTAGGGCCTCGTCTACATCTCATAAATGCACCTGACCTGTCAAAACAATGATTTTCTCCCTGCAAGGGGTACATTATGATCAGAATTCATTAGAAGAACAATAGATTCAGGGCTGTGATGCTTCATGTGTCTTCTACAACCCTCTCTAGCACAGAGCTTCCTTTCACAAGGAAAGGAAAACTTGTCTTTTTCTTTTTTTTTTTTTTACATGGTCTCTCATCGACTGCCATCTCTCATTTACTGCTGTGACTGTGTTTGGGGTTTACTGTCTGTGATTCAGTTTCACAGGAGGAAGATGGAAGAGTAGCTCGTTCAGATCAATGCTATGTAGTATCCATTGTGAGTTGGACATGGTGGCTTTGTATCAGTATTCACTGGAAAGACCATGAAGAAACTTGTCTGGACCCATTCTTTGTGGTTATCTATAACCAGGACAATGAACAGGATAGAAAGAGATGTCTTTATGATTACTTTCCAAAAAGAAAGGCCTCCAGTTTTCAGAAAATCAGAGTTACTAGTCAAATAATCTGTTTACATAAATCAGTTATATTGACTCCTCCTGACATTTCCTGGCTTAAGGAGCTGCATTCCACTTGGATGGAAAGCAGATACAAATCTATCTTTAAAGCAGCCCAAAGAACCAGGCTGGATATGGACACTGGTCTGCTGAGAACTTAATTGAAAAATCCATCTTATACAGCTGTGGGACTGACTCTGTAGAGGCTCTATAGGCAGATCTGAACCAGAATCAGGAAATTTAGGTCCTGTTCCAAAGCTGCTCTCTTTACATGTCCCTCTTGCTATACCACGCATGTGCAAAGTGCAAACCTCAGATTATTCTCAAACCTAAGCTCCTTCCTAAAAATATTAACCTATTAGCCATAAAAAATATATATATTCTACATCAGATTCATTCATTCTTGTATTGCGGTACTTCCCAGCAGCCACACTCATCTATTTTAACTCCTGAGCCTCTTCCAGATAGTCCAGAAAGTCTAATTCTAGACAGCTTAGTGAAAAAGGGGACAAAAACTTTTCACAATTGAGGGTAATTCCATGAGAAGAGATTTCTGAAATTTATTACAAGCAAAGTCTAAAACGTAGGAGAGTACCAAATGTTCATCTCCATAGAGGAATGAAAAATCTTATTAGAGTGATACGAAATATTGACTACAAACACCTTGTAAATATATTTGCTCCTGTAATTCTATGGGCAAGCTTAACTGAAGATCTACACAGCAGCTACATTTTTTGGAGGAATTTGTAACCATGCTCTATTGATAAATTACCTATACTAAAAGGAAATAAACCAGAATAATTTTCAGTTGAACCATAAGCCACTTATAGTGCATTACTAAAAAGCTATATACATTGTTTGTAGCATTTAAAATAAAAATTCAAGAATTTTTTTATTATTTTGAAGACAAGTAACTTTGTAAATTACTCTTTGCAAATTGTTTTCATTAGCTGCAAACAAGAATTTCATAGTCATGCATTTGATTATATAGAAAATTATATTTGAATAGGGTTAAAATACATTTCTAGAACACAGTTCCTCCATGAAGTCGGTTTTAAGGTTTCCTTTATTCTCTGCATAGAATAAACAACATAAATAAAACTTCAGATGTGTAACTTTGGAGATTTTATTTATACAAACTTCCTTTATAAGATGTAAAGTATCAAAAATTTTGCTCTGAAAAATAAACGTTAATTTAAGTTGTTCACAAACCAATTAGTTCTCCACAAGTGGTAACAGTCAAGGGGGAAAAATTAGAATAATTACTAACAGATTAAGGTTTAACTCTTGTGTGGTTTTTTGGTGAATGTCTTCATTCACAAGAGATGGATACATAAAGAGATTTTGCTTTGAAGACAGTAAGCTGAAGTAATCTATTTTGAAGTCTCTATCTTCAGCTGTACATGAAGTGTATAAGCGTTTTTCTTGGAGGATTGTCGGGCATGGATGGCCACGTCTCAAGGAGCAGCAGCTCCCAGTTTGGTAAGCGCTTCACTGCAGAGATTCTTTCAGCAGATGAAGGGATGCTACAGGCAGCACAGCAAGTCAGAAAGGCTGTTAAGGTAGGAGCTGTCAGCAGAGCTGCCCGAGTGGGTGTGTGACTCAGATGAGATGTGCACATTTCCCTCTGTCCGATGTGACTGGCGGCGATGTCCAGAAACATCTGCACGGAGGAACAACAGGGGCAGGAATTGCCGGTGGCTTCATACAGAGCGGTTTGTGTTTCCACTCTCTCTTCACACAGAACTGCTTCTCCCTGCTGTGCCAAGACTTCCCTTTTTTCTCCCCACCTGCCCTCAGAGCTAAAATTCATCTTCTCTCTTGATTATTGCCATCTGTTTTGCTGTGAACTCCATCAGGGTGTGCAAAATAATTACCAGGCTCATTTTCTGCTGGTCTGAAAATACAAGCGGTTTCTCCCAGCATGTTGAGGATTCCTCTGTCCTGTGGAGTTCAATTGCTTTTATTTGAAGGCCCTGGCAAGAAATTAATGAAGCCTCCTTTACTCAAGTTTTCAGCTGGAGTGAATATTTTAAAAATTCTGATCATGCTGAATAAAACTCAGTCTTCTCTCTGAAGATTTTTTCTTTTTGATTTCCCTGTGTATTCAGAGGGCTCTTGGTCAACTTTTCTGTCTGTCTCTGTGTGTTTCTGCTGCTGGTAATGGTTGAAATTTGGAGCTAGAGTGGACGCCACAGAGGGAAGAGGACTGAGCCTCTTTCTAGAGAAGGTTATTGCAATTGTAATTAAGCGCGTTTTGACCAACAGCTGTAAAACTGCCAGCTACAGCACATGTTCATTTTCTTTCAGCTCAGGGTCAGTGTGAATATGTATGATGTTCTCCTCCTTAAGGGGGAAAAGAAAAGATTGTGGGATACAGAAGGACAAGTTTTGCGTAAGTGCTTCTGTAGAGGTGAAGGGGCATTACAGCATTTCAATATGACTCATTTTATTAGTCAAAAGCCTCCAACAGGATGGACTGCTGTGAAGAACAAAAGGTCTGAAGTAAAAAGAAAAAATGGTTTCCAGAATGAAATGGTTCACCATTGCAAACAGAACATTTCTTATAAACTGTCCCCATTTGATACAAAGTTGTTGGAATATGTACGGTTGGTGTGTAAATATGGAGCACACAGGAGAACATAAGAAGTATTCCACAGAAATACTACAGCACCTCAATATTAAACCACTCATCATGGTTACAAGAGTACAAGAAATTCACAGCCTGAAGTTACACTTTATTTGCAATTAGCAAAGAAGGACCCCGTATGGCCTAGTTAACTTGGTGCAGAATAAATTTTAATTTTGGATTAATCTCTCTGGGAATAGGTTTTTTAAATCTCTCTAGCATCTGTGCTTTCCATTAATATATGCAAAGCATTGTAGCAGCATACTCTATCCAAAAGCAGTTCTCTTCAAAATTAAATGCTCCATTTTGAGAAAGGGAATTATCTTTTGTTTTAATAAAAATCCCTATTTTTTTTTTATCCCACTGTAGTCTAGTTTTTTCAGCAAAGTGCACAAAGCATCTAGAAATACCAAAGTTTCATTTTGCCTGTTATTAAACTGGATAATTCCCTCACAATGTATGCATATGTGCTGGTTACATTGGAGTGTAATTGAGAATATCTGTATGTGTGTGTGTGTCCATATGTACACATACATATTTTCTACTTATTCTGTGTAAGTGGCAGCTCATGTTATTATTTCCTTTAGTAAATCTGATTTTCAATCCTGAGTTTGCTACTCAGACTATTTAGGACAATTTCCTGCTGAGTTCACTGAGAGTTTTGCTCAGTTGCATCTGAATAGGAAGTTAATGCTATCTTCAAATTCTGAATGACCGTGACTTGTTTCTTGTGGGCTTCAGAGACCAGATACCTTCATGTACTTGGCACTGGTGAGGCTGCACCTTAAATCCTGTGTTGAGTTCTCTGTCCCTCACTACAAGAAGGACATTGAGGTGCTGGAGAGTGTCCAGAAAAGGGCAACAGAGCTGGGGAAGGGTCTGGAACACAAGTCTGATGAGGGGTGACTGATGGAGCTGGGGCTGTTTAGCCTGGAGAAAAGGAGGCTCAGGGGAGACCTCATTGCTCTCTATAACTGCCAGAAAGGAGGGTGTAGCCAGGTAGGAGTTGGTCTCTTCTCCCAAGTAACAAGTGATAGAACAAGAGGAAATGGCCTCAAGTTGCACCAGAGGAGATTTAGATTGGATAACACAAGAAATTTCTTCACTGAAAGGGTGTTCAGGTGTTGTAACAGGCTGCACAGGGAAATGGTGGAACCACCATCCCTGAAATAGTTAAAAAAACCCCGTGTGAATGTGGCACCTGAGGACATGGTTTCATGGTAACACGGCAGTGCTACGTTAACTGTTGGACTCAGTGATCTTGGAGGTCTTTACCAAACTTCACAGTTTTGTCATTCCATAGTTGTTTCACATTTCCTGATATCCAGAAGTTTTTTGTCCTGTTTGTATGGAAACGATCCCAGTTCATATTTTTTCAGATTTCAGCATATGGTGAGCTTGTGCCTTGCTGTGGATTCCTGGATCATGAAGAAGAATCAGAAAAAAAATTCAAAGACCTCGTGGAGACAGCCTTGATTTTTTTTTTTTTGTCTCTATAAGTATTTTTTTCAGATTTGAATCTGTCTTAGCTGCCTAGATGTCCTTAAAAGGTCAGAAGAATGGCCATTTGGAAAGGTAAAATGGTCTATTTAAGGCTGTATCACTTTTCTTTACATCTCTTTGATTATTTAGTTTCTTTTTTGTGACTGAAGGATTCGTAGTCATCTTAACATTTCCCACATTTAGCTTTATGAAAGAGCCCCACGGCCTATAATTAATGAGAAATACTATAAATGTCACCACTTTGCTCAAGAAACAGTTCTATTTTTACTTGATTCTTGACATTCAGATTTGTTAGCACGCTGACGTGTGTTTTACAACATTTCTTGTTTTACAGCTAACGCAGCATCTCAGCTGTGCAGGCTAAATGGCAAATACCTTTTCATAGATTGGAAAAATGCAGCTTGGAAAAAGATTCTCTGTGGTCTATCACCCTTCCTTTGTTATCAGATTACTGGCACTTTTGACTGTAAGTTTAAATGCATCCCTCTTCTGCCGTTGCAGTTGCTGGAAATCTGTGGCAGAAATCAGACCTATTCTCCCCAATTTCAGACATGGGCACTGAGGTGCCTTCCTCTTGCAGGTGAGAGGTGCCTAAGGCCCTGTAGCCTCTGGGCATAGAGAACCAGAACTTAACCAAAACTTAAAAACCTGGTTTTCAAAACCTCTGGTTTTCTTGGTCCTATTTGCCAGTGCAGATGCTTTCATAACAGAATTTGAGAAGTGCAAGTAAAAAAATGTAACACTTTTTGTGTCTTTCAGCATCAAATTTTAATTCTTGGGAAAAAAAAATAGGTATTATGGTCATGGTTTGATATCTGGTGACTAATGAGGGATAAATGCTCAATTAGGCTAATTGAAGAGTGAAAGAATCTGGATTGGATTTTAGAAATCATTCACATTCAAAATCACTCCTTCCTGTGATTTTTTTTCCCTTCTGTCTTCTTTGTTTCTCTCGTAAAGGTTTTAAACCCCCGTTGTGCCACTTTGCCCACAGACTATATAAAATATATTAAGAAAATCGTTTTCTGCAACAATTAACGATAGATTTTCTCTTCCTCTTGTATGTCTATTTGCTATGTAGGCTCATCAGGTTTCTAAAGCAACATTTTTTGGTTTCACATTTTAAATTTGGTGTCCTCACATTTTACATGATCAGATAAACTGTGCTGTTTCTTCTCTTACAGATAACTGGAAAAGAAAGATTGCATTTGTATTTGAAATTGTGCCTGACAGAGCCACATTAGCAACTCACCTGGAATAAGGATAATATCTATAATTGGAATATTATTGCCACCTAACATTTAGAAAAAAGAAGCATGAGGGAGGTTCCAGTACCAATGCCCTCCCAGGGGCTGACTAGTGGTGGGTCTATGGCTGTGCAAACAATAATATCAAATGCAGAGTCCTTAAAGGTGAGGAGATGGGTGCAAGGTACCCAAAATGGGACTAATAGCAGCCCCGAGAATACAAGATCAGTATATTTAGAGAGATTTTTTTTCCAAAAAATTTCAAAGGGGATCACTCAAACATCTGAGCTTCTTAAACATGCTGCTTCAGTCTTAACTAGCTTCTCTATGATGAAATAATGGTGTGCTAGCTCTGAAATGTAGAACATGAATATGCTCTTGATACAGCTATTTTTATAAAGCAGCACATAATTTTTTCCTATTCTAAAAGCATGTATTAAACCCTTCAAAACCGAACATCTTTTAAGATGACATTTTAAACTATTCAATCAGCTGAAATGTTGTTTTCAACAGAACTTATGGTTTAAAACACAGGAACAATGCAATGTATTCATAAATAACTTGCTGCCATTGCTTAATCTGGTAGTGATTTACATGCAGAAAGTTTCTCTCTGTTCATGGTGTGTGTTTCTAATTCCTTTTCTATTAGAGGAGGAAAAAGAAGCTAAATTTTGACTCTGAAAGTGTACAAAATGATCACACAAATCAATACTGTGCTTCCAATTAGTGTTGCTAATTATGCATCACTTTTTCACCATTTGCTCTTAATGAAAAAGGAAAGATTTCAACATGAGTTTTGTTATCTACTTTGGTCATTTAAACCAGTCAGAATGTCATGCAGGGACAATAAATCTGGTAAAATAATAGTGCCTACCACTACTTGGGGGGGGGGGGGGGGGGGGGGCGGGGGGGGTGGGCTAAGAGAAGGGGACCTTTTTTTCCGTAAAATCTCCCAACTTCAGATTTTGGCAATGGGGACCTTCTAATATTTTCCATCATTCTCTCAGTTTTCCCTGTTAAGTCAGTGGAATAGAAAATAAACCAAAAAGGCAAACCAAAGCATGTGCTTCCTCCAGCCCCGCTGCCATTGTTTGGGAGGGACCAAGGCAGGGACAAAAGTGTGTGTGAGGATGTTGAGTACTGCTGGACTTGTGAAGGGCCGTGCAGGGATGCAGGATGCACATCCAAAGGGGACAAGTGTCTGAGTTCTGCTTCTTTAGATTTCTGACTATCTGGCTTGCTCCTGCCGGTTCCAGGAAAAGTCTGGTGCTGGTTGTTGCCGGCCCCCTGCAACTTCTAAGGAAACAAAAAGTCCCGAGTCACCCGGTAACACCCTGTCTTCTGACAGCTGCAGTTCTGATGTCTAATTTCAGAGAAACTTCATAGATAATAAAATGTTTTCCTCGGAAGTCGGCAGAGAATATTTGCTTCATTTAGGACACCCACTAGAGGGAGTAGTGATAATGTTTTAACGTTGAAGACATTTGAATTGTGTTAGTAGCATTCGTAAATCTGAGGCTCTAAGTTAAGATTTGGGTTCCTGCCTCTCTTGGAAGCCCTTTTACAATTAAATCAGGAATCAGAGGGTTTCTCAGTGCCCTGGAAACACTCTGGATAAAATGGTTTTGAAGCAAGGCCGATGTTTCCTTTCTAAATCACATAACTGCATTGTTGAAAAACTGCATTGAAGAGCATTTTCAATGGCAAAATGAGCTTTAATTGCCATCAGGAATGACTTAGGGATGGAATGTAAAAGATTTTTTCTTCATGGGTAAGATTTATATGTCAAAGTGTTGCCCTTTGGATCTCCAAAAGCAATTTTTAAAGCTGAACTTAGAATTTAAAATTACATTGTCAGGTAGATATGTTTTTTTTCTTCTCTCCGGAGTTGAAATAATTTCTAGTTGGAAGAGAGAAAATAGATGAAATCTTTCTTTTCTTTTGAATTGATTTTTCTTTTAAAGCAAACAGCTTAATATTATTATGCTAGGGATGAAAAAGCAAGGCAGCTTCTGAAGAGTGCCTAGACTGATGAGGGGACTTAGGGACTGCAATGTCTGAGCATTCGTGTTTGTTATGTGTGCATCCAGCCCTGTGGGAAAGCTGACAATCCAGTGTGGGATACCTACACTCTGCATACAGATAAGGGAAGAAGTGATGCATTCAAACAGGAGCTGTAAAAATTTGGGCAGTAAGTAGGGACGAGTTAGAACAGATTGTCATCTGCACAGTGCTGGTGGGAATGCACATGAGTAGCTGTCACAATAATTCTCTTTTTGACTTGGTTGAAAACCTTTTACATCTTTGGGAAGAGTTACTTATGTGAATCAATTTTTATTTCACTCCTGCACTTTTTTCCCATCCCTCCATCCTTTGGTAGTTGTGTGAAATGTGACTTATATACCCACAGCTATAATGCATATTGGAGTGTTTTCTGTTCTTCTTCTTTTATAATCCCAACCCTATGAAATACAATTTTAATAGTATAATGCTGAACCTGTGTGATAGCAATAGATTATTTCACAAGACAGACCTGTATTTTTTGTACACTCTTCTACAGCCAGCAGACAGAGAAAACTGTGTAAGCAGTGATTTACTATTCTTGGACTATCCCTTTAACCTGTTTGATCTCATTTTCCCTCTTCCCGGGTACTCTTCCTCTCTTAGGATTTCTGTCTCTGGTGGTGTGCAGGCAGGGAGAAGGGGATGTGGTGCTGCTTGTGCTGTGCTCAGCCTGGCAGACACGGTGGGCATTCTGCCACAGCTGGAGAGGGGCCCCAAACACCTTACCATACACTGGGTTCAGAAAAATCCCAAAGCCCTGAAATTTGACGGCAACAGTAGAGAAAGCAGAAGTGAACATGACACAGATTTTTCACAAGCAATGAAAGATGGAAAATAATAAACTGTTTGTCCTGACATATTTTATATTTAAATTCATAAAGTATTTTATTCTGAGATATGGGGCAACTTATACATAGCTACTGGTCTATTTTTGACCCTGTTGCAAAAGTTACTGGCATGGAATTCTGTGGGTAACAGCAATAAGTGTTTCTTCATGCCAAGGAGCTTCACCTGCCTTGTTAGAGATGGGAGTAGCATCATCTTGCTTTTGATTCTTCTTTGCAGAGTTTTAGTCTCTCAAGTTTCTGTCTGTCACATTTGAACATGGACCAGTCAGCAGATCTGCATAGCATAGCAGAACCAAGTAAAAGCTGAGGTTGGCAGGGACCTCTGGAGATTGTACAGTCCAAACTTTTGTTGAAAGTAGGGCCTTAAATTGAGTTATCCATGTTCTTGTCAAATCTTGCTATTTCCAGCAAGGGAAATCATAGGACAACCTATTCTAATATTGATTTTTTTCTCATGTTGCACAATTTTTCCTTATCATATGGCATTTCTTCTGAAGTAATTTGCATACCTTGCTTATTTTCTGTCCCTATGCATCTTCATAGAAGGAATTTCTGTCTTTCCACTGTAATTACATTTCAGGTATTGGAAAAATGTGATTAGATTCACTCAAGGCTTCTCTAGGTTGAACATACCCAGTTCCTTCAGTTTTATTTCATCTGCCAAGTTCTACTACCCTCTGATGATATTGGTGGCCCTTTCCTCTCCCAATCTTTTAGTGTCTCCCTTGAACTGAGGAGACCAAACCTTGACCTAGTGTTACAGGTGTGCCAAATGGACTGGAATAATCACAGCCCTCGATTAGCTCTCTGTCCTCCTGTAGATGCAAGCTGTGATGAGGTTTTCTTTCCCTGCTGCAGGGATGCCCTGCTGGAACACATCCAGGTTGCCACCCATCAGGACCACCCAAGCTGTGTCAGGCATCCCTTCAGCTGCTGTGTGGGACTGCTGCAGGTGCAGCATTTAGCTTTTATCTTTGTTAAATGTCATGCAGGCCTTGTTGGTCTGCTCTTTTTCAGACTGCCAAGGTGTCTCTATGAGGTGGGTTCTTTCCTCCAGCAGATCTGCCTCCTCTCCCAGTGAGGTGTTGTTTGTGCCCTTTGTGCATCACAGTCTGATAGATGAACGTGTACCCTGGCAGGAGGCTCTCTGGAATGCTCCTAGGGAAAGGTTCAGTTGTCTGAGTGGACAGGCAATACCCAGTTGGGTCAGAGATGTATCGTGTGGTACTCAAGTGTGAACTGAATGCTCAGCTTCCCAGAGAACTGGGCGAAGGAAGAGAGCATTGTGATAGAAGCAAAAATAGCCAAATAAGTTTTTATTTTCAAATCTGTGACATAAAGCAACTTGATTTTTCAAAACCAAAATACTATTTGATAGTGCTGTCTTGGAGAATAAACTATATTAGTGAAGCTTTCAAAAAAACTAAGAATGTATGCTGTTTTCCATCTGCCTTTGTAACTGTACATAACATCATTCTGCTGTCAAAGACTTCTAATCATAAAATGAGAGAACATGATAGATGGGGAAAACAGCACTCGGGCAAGTTACAATTTGAAGACATGAAAAAAAATCACTGATATGAATAGATTTTGTACCCAGAATAGACCAAATAAGTGAAAACTGAATTTTAAAAAAAGGATTCCATAACCAAACATATGTTTTTGCAACTAAATTCGGATATTTGCACAAAAAGTGAAGCATTCTGGAGTTAATAGCCTAATAGTAATAATAGCATTAGTGGTGTTACTTTTCACATTCTTCTAGAAAGGAACAGGAGAAAATGAGTCTATATATTCAAGTCTGCTTGTGTCACTAATTGTTTCCTTATTGCAAATTCTATCTGATCTGAAAGAACTGTAACCTGAGTGTCAGGTCTGCATTTTGTCAGAATTGCAGTATCTGTTTTTGGAACTGGAATCCTTCTTGGAAAGTATCTGGTATGTCCTCATTACAGGCTGTGTCCAGCTGAATGAATGGTACATGCACCGAACCACAGG
This sequence comes from Acanthornis magna, assembly GCA_036785705.1. Lineage (NCBI taxonomy): Eukaryota > Metazoa > Chordata > Aves > Passeriformes > Acanthizidae > Acanthornis > Acanthornis magna. The sequence continues at coordinate 11,147,725 of JAWUZG010000029.1, forward strand.
CTCCAGTAAATGTATGGCATCTTGAGCTATTTACTGTTTAAACTGCATATAGATAGCCTGGCTATTCTCTTTTTTTTCTCCTTTTTTTTTATTTTTTAACTCTGGATGATGTGTGTGGACAGCAAGCAGGCTGTTGTCTTGCCAGATGGCATCTGACTGCCTACTTTCTTACCACTACAAGAAGACTGTAACTTTGTTGGGTGAAAGAAACTGGTTAAAAAGAAAGAGAATTATTATGTATTTGGAGGAATAAAACAAGGTTAAATGCAAATATGGCCATGTCATAATTATTGAACTAATGATGCAATAAAATCTCTCTGAGAAGTCTTCAGAGTGGGAGAAGAGGGAGTTTCTAGTAGATCACAAGTTTAATATGGAATGAGAAATACTAATATATAGCAATTGTTCTGCAGCCATCTGTGCATAAGCTATATATTTAAGCATGAATTTATTTGCTGTGGGACTAGTCATGCACAAAAACACTCCTTCTCATCTATTTTCAGAACAAAGCCATGAGACTTATCAAATGTTTAACACTGATGCTTTGTGCCTAAACTAAAAATTCCTGCTGTTGTTGCTTTCTTCTTCCCCAGCAGATTTCATTGCTGTTTCCCACTTCTCCTTATGGGCGAATGTTATAAAGGTTTTTTGGTTTCTTGAAGACACTTGCTGTTCTAACAATAATTTGTTAGTCATGGTCTCTTTGAAATTTTGAATGCCTTTGGATAAAAGTGGATTTGAAGCTGGTATGAGATTAAATACTCTTGCTAAATGTAATAGTTTTAATAAAGAAAAAATGCAGTCTGAATTGTTGAGTGTTATTAGTGATTGCTCAACCACTCCAGCAGCTTGCAAATTTTTTTCCATTCACTGTCATAGACACACAAGCTACTGCTCTTTTTTCTGCCCCAGATTCCTCTGCAGCTCTTCAGAATGCTTCTCTCCATTGGCTGGATCACTGTAAAGGCTTCCCAAAGAGTTCCTGCCAGAGCAGCCTTCTGCCCGTCCGGAGAACCTATGTGGCACAGATGCACTGTGGCATCTCTGCTTAGAAATGTGTTAACGTGTTTGTCTTTATCCCAAAAATAGGTTCCCCATTACACTGCATTTTCTTCTTAGAGGAATCTCAGGGGCCTGCTTCTCACCTCATATGAGCTAACAGGTTTAAAACATACTTTCAAAGGCACTGATATCTATCTGTTGTGCCATCAAACTAGAGTTTTGATTTATGGAACACAACAGTAACGTTCTTCTAAGTGCTAGGTGACAAGTATCAGCGATTTTAATTTAAGAATAGGCCATTTTTAAGGCCTATTCTTGAGTTAAGGCTTAGTAAAATACCCCACAGGCAGTAGTGAAAGGCATAAACTGTGATGTGTATGTTGATGAGGTGGGTGGTAAATGTATCTTAGCTACGTGTTAGATCTTTTTCTCCATCTCCCTTTGTCTACAACAGAACTTTAAATAATGGTAACAAGGTGCCAAAAAAAGATTTTTCCCAGAGAAGTACTAAAAATATCTACAGATCTGTCAAATTACCATTGCCTTTCATATTAAAAGAAGTCTCTAAGAAGATAACACTGAAGGGTATGAACAGGTATGCTGAAGGAGCACATCTCTCAATGCTGGTTTTCAAGAAGCTTCCCTTGTTTCTCGTGGAGGAAGAGGGTGATGGCAGGGCTGTCTGTGCTGGGTTTATAAGTCTTGTACAGTACTGCAAGCTTCCACAGGTGAGTGACATGATCTGAGCAACATTTAGAAGAGTAATACAAAGGGTATTGAGAGAAAAAGTACAGTCCCATCTTTCAGCCCTAGTATAAAAAAAATGTTTATGCAGAGTAATGGAAATTCGTTAATTTTTTAATTTCTTTTGGGGAGAGTAATAGGCTGGCAAAGCCCCTGAAAGGTCATGTAAACCACCATACTGAAAGAAAAGAAGTCCCTGGCTTTTTAAGATGTACAAATAGGATTTTAACATAGAACATTGCAGGCCATGTTATTCACAAGTTGATGTCTCTGTACACCCTCAAAAGCTGAACAAGAACACTTACCTTTTTTGAATGCAGAATTTGTCATGTTCAACTCACGTGGTTTTGGTACTTACCCTTGATACATGTGAGTGTTAATCGGAGGACAGCTAATGCCGCAGCTCTCAGGTTTTCTATCAGCTGCTGATATAAACTTGTGTGCAAACAGAAGTGGAAGCAGACTGTCTGGCTTTCTGCATTGCACTTGGAAACAGGTTTGTCCAAGGCACCAGGATGTCTGACTCACAGCCACCCCTTTCGAGGACTTAAGCACTGATGGCACAAGAAAGCACAATTGACTTGCTCTGCGCAACACTGCCCCCAGCTCATTTAAACTTCTAGTGTATGATGGATAACTTGGCTGCAACACCAAATTCAGTTACCTAGGAGGGGTTTGCTGGTGGCACACAGGGCTAGATCAGTTTACACCAGATGTGGAGGGTGTGTATTTTATCGTTCTTAGGGCTTCCCTGGCTCATCACAGGAGCAGAGACAGCTGAATCCTACAAGGCTGTTAATGAGCTCAGACTAAGAGGGGATGGAAAGTAAAGACTTTTGATTTGTGTAGCTTTAAATGTTAGGTGCAGAGGAATTCTGGAGTCTGTCCAGAAGACTAAGTGGCTTTCCAGAGCCTTAATAGACTACCTACAGTTAAACTGGGGTATTGCCATGTACTGATTGGAAACATAAAAATCTTGTCTGTGTTCACTGAAGTCATCCATTATTGTCATCTTCCCATAACGGCGTCTTGAATAAATGAAATCACTATTAAAGGAAGGAAAAAAAGGATTAGAGTATTACATGTCCTGTTTTTTGTTAGACACATTTGAGGTGGGAAAGATGTTAACAGTTATGTAGATCAGGGGATGCTTTATTTTAGAATGAACTTTTGGCAATTAAAGGAGTGACATGCATCCTTTCACAGAAAGTGAAGACATGCCCCAGACTTACTCCCCTCTCCCCTGTGAAGTTGGGGTTCCCATTAGATGTCTGTTAAATATCATGTGGAAGAGCTGCTCTGTTCTGCTGTATGGGAACACAGCTCTTTGTTCCCTATGTAGAAAATTGGATGAGAATCAGGGAGATCTGCAGGATATGGAAGGAAAGTTTTCAGTGTAAGATCCATGTACTATCCAAGGGCTTTATAGCTCCCAACATTTCTATTAGGAAGGATTAATAATATTGTGATGGATCTTTTAAAGGCATTTAAAGGTTGGATGGCCCCCTTCACCACCTGAATAGTTAGCTCAACATAGCCATCAAACCATAGAAGAACCTCTCTCCAAAGGAAAGTATCATTTTTCTGTCAGCTTAGTTGATTCCTTATTAATAAAAAGATCTGGGAAACTGCTCTAAGGAGAGGGGCTGAAACTTGATCCCCATTATCAAATCTTACTGGAAAAAAATAAAACAAGGTAAAGTCTATTATATAAAACATTGACAGAATGCCCACAGAAGACTTTTTACCCTCTATTCAAAGGCATCATGAATAAGAATTTTGGAGGCCTAAGTTAATTGAAAGAGACCTGTAGTGTAAGCTGTGGCAGAGTCTATACTAATACTTCTCAAACTGCTGGTCATCTCTTATAACCTGGAAGCTACAAATTTATTTAATGATCAGACACTGATTACACAGGAAGGAGGATCGTTGCCAGTGCATAGTGCCTGTGATTAGTCCTGGGAACTGCAGGTGGACTGTGGTATTGTTAAATTCCTAGGAAGGCTTTTGATGGCTATAAGTGAAACACAGAGCTCTCCCAAGCAATTCCTGAGCAGGGGCCAGAGGCTGGCTCGGGCCAGGGGCTGCTCTCAGGAGGCAGTTTAGATGGGGCTGTCTTGCTTTGGAGGGTAGGAGAGATCAAGAGTATAAATGCAGGTACTCCTTCGTACATTTGGTCTAATAGTATTTTGAAACCAGCTTGTCTAATAGTATTTTAAAACTTCCTGCCAGTTTTCCTTGTGCAACTCCACAGGCTTCACTGGACTTTGCAGACCCTGTGAGAAGAGACAAGTGTCTCTTCTGAGAAGATGGAGCCAAATGTATGTTCACTTTTTACTGTGATAATACTAGTTCTAATACTAACACTAAATACCTACTACTACTGCTGCTGCTGCTGTTACCACTATTATTATTATTGTTAATATTATTATAAAAATTATTATTAAGCAAAATGAATAAACTATAACGTAAATTTTCATTACATTATTATTCATAAATTTTTCATCTTACACATAAGAAATGCTTCAAGAAATGCTGTTTCTAATGACAAACCAGACCATGTTCATTTGCTCATTTCGTTGTTCTGGCATTACACCTGCACTGCACTCTTTAGAGAATTCCTTCCTCCCCTCAAGCAACTTATTGAAATGCTGCATTGTGGCTTCCAAAATATTGCAGTATTTGGGTAAGAAAATACATCTTATCAGGAAATAGCTTTGCAACCAGTGGGTTGCTTGGTGTCCCATTCCCTGTCAGCTGGTTTCACGGGGTTAAGCAGTAACATTTCTCTGCATGAACAAACATTGAATTTTTTAGTTGTTAAGAGAGACTGTGAATGTGATTTGAAACACGAAAATTCTGAAGTGAAGACTTTGACTACTTCTGCCCTTGACCTTTCTCCATGTTTTTTTTTTTCTTGATTTTGGTGTCGAGGCTGCATTCAGTGCTTCTGCAGACAAGAGATGTCACTGATGTGCCCTTCTTGTATCCTTCTGAATCATTGTAGTATATTCTTCTTTTTTTTCCCCTTGGTTTTTATTCAGCAGGTAAAAGATTGATTGAAAGAGGAAATCTAAGTGTTCTGAAACACTGATCAGTTTAAGCATCTCTGTGTTCTCTAGCTGTTAAAAGGTTGTGTGTTTTGTTAAACTTTCAGCAGCCAAACTGTCTGTAATGTACTAACTTTTCATATCCAGAAATCAATTCAATAGAAAACACATATAGAAGCTCCTTGGTTTCCCTTTTGACTTCTTGGTGAATTCTTTATTCTTCTACCCATTTCCTCACTCTTCAAGCAATTTTTTTGTTTGTTTGTTTCATCTTTTCTGGTATTTGTGAGTATTAAATGGATTGTAGAATCTCTTAATTATGGAGAAATCCTGCAAATTATTATTAATTGGCAGTTAAGGTGGTGATAACTTCTAATCTGTCTGTCCAGAGCAGTAGGCCTGATTGATGAACCTCGGAACAATGTATGATGTAAAGTTTTTTACCTGCTTTCTATGTCTTTTTGCTTTTTGTGCAACCTGAAAATTAGGTCAGAGACAGGAAGAAATAATAGCAATATCCAGGTAAAAGTAATATATGTGTTGAATGCATCTTTTTAGGTGGGAAAATGTTCTGCATACCAGCCTTTTACAGCAACAGCATTTTTACCTACAGCTATCCTTACTATGACAACTTCCCATAAAATTCCTTCTCCTGACTTTTCCACCCATCCATCTCAGATAAACTCTTTTGCCACCCCAAAAAAGTGTTTATAGTCCTTCCTCTGTTGGTTTTGGGACATAGATCCCTGTCATACTTGTCGTGCAACATGCCGAAGGTTCCATGACAAAGGAAAGGGTTCCATGACAAAGATGATGAGCAGGGTCATTTCCCTGTGTGTCCATAAATATATTCAGTATAGATGGAATAGCAGCTGCCTCAGAGCATCTCCTGGGCTATGGGAGCAGCAAGCCCAGCAGCATCTGCTTACATAGAAGTAGAATCGTTCAATAATCTACTTGAGTGTTTTATATTATCATTTATGAAGTGTGTGATCAGCACACATAAATGTATAGCCTGTGAATAAAAACTGTAATGATAATTATTGCTTTCATAGATCTGTAATTTCTATAATTGGACATTTAATCTGAAATATAAGTAACCCCAAACTGTAGAAAGTTTGTGTCTATTGGAAACAGGCACTGAGAGAGGAGGAAGGATGCTGTGGTGTTGAACTACCTTTCCTTCACTTCCATTGACTGCTACTGTAGTTTTTGGGTTTATTTAATGTAATTTTAAATAGAAAAAGCAATTGTATTGGGTGGATTTTTCCCCCAAAACTGACAACAGAAATTTGGCAGTTGAGAGCACGCTGTCATTTTAAATTGATCTTCTAGCACCACGTGCACAGCCTCCAGTTGATAAGTTGAATGGTTGCCAAGAAATACAGCTGGAAGGTACCTGCTGTTACAGTGCTGCATGTGCAAAACCAGATGGGGACATGTGCTTTTAGAAACAGGTGTCTTTGAGCCCACTCATTATTTACTGCTAGCCATCACAGCCAACTTCTGGGTGGCATGTTGCTGTTTGTATGTCTGACTACTGCCAGCTTCACTTTTTTTCTTCTCTGTGGTGGTGTCTTGATTGCCTATTTTCTGTCAAATGGGAGCTGAGTTAAGCGAAGCCTTTTTAAGCTCAGGTTCTTGTCAGAATGGGACAGTTCTGAGAGAGAAAATGTCATCTGTCTATGCTTCACTATCATTTGCCTTTTCCGGAAAGCCCCAAGGCATGTCTGCTTATCACCTCCAAAATACTAATTATAAGGCTTTTGATACTCAGTGACTATTCTAACAGTGCACACATTCACTAAACATTTAATTAGAACTGTTTTAGTGCAAATCCCTTGGTCATAGAAAGAATTCTAATGATCCTTGTCAAATTAAAGAAAAAGCTATTACACTGTGCAAATATGACAACAAGATTGAAGTCCCTCCTGGAAATGCAACAGAGAATGCCCCTGTGTGTTTTATTATGGTATCTACATTTTAACATATAGTAATGTTTTACCATAAAATTTTGATTTGAGAAGCTTTTCATAACATGCAGTTTTGCAGAATGTTGTTTTCTGATTCTACCAAGCTTTGGAAACAATTACACAAAGTACAAGTTTATATCTTTCCATTCTACTAATCTTAGAACACATCCAAAAGCATTCTAGATGACAGTTATGTACGCAAATGTTGATTAACTGCTACAGTATACTGTGCATTTTACTGTCATTATTGCCTTACCCACATTTACAGTGTTAAAGTGCCTGAAAAGCTAAACTGAGATTTTGGGGAATGGATGAGGAAACGCCTTGATCTTCATGAAACTGCTCTGTGATGTTGCCATTAAACAGCACAAAGTGATGCTATGCAGCCATTTGATAGATAAATCTGGGCTTGTGCAAGTAAGCATATCTTTGATTTGATATGACTGAGTGTGCCAGTTTGCTTGACCTCCTGTTCCATTTTATGTTGTTATACCATTTTAATTGTCTTAGTGGTCCAGTAAAACATTCTGGATGGAAACTTGCATTGGATCTGTGTCTTGCAGTAAGTCTGACAAAACTTGAACTTGACACAGAACCATTTTTGGTCAAACATGAGCAAACTTTGATCAATCTTTTGTATAGCTTTTTGCTTCAACTAGAAAACCATAGGAAAAAGGTGGCAGCTGAGGGTGTTAATGACCAAATAGTTGATGATCCATGATTGAGATTATGATGGAGACTCAGGATTAATTTACAAACAATGTGGGTTTAAGCAAATTTGTTATAGAAATGTGTCTGTCTGTGAAGGTATAAACCTGCGTGTAAATGTGGATACAGATGCTGGTATCCCAGTACCTTTTCCTGATTCTTACTCTTGAGTCCTCCTATGGTACTCTGAACTTCTCCATGCCTTCCTAGTGGGGGTGCTTCAGACACCATGGTGTCCCACAGTAATATCTCACAGAGAGGGATCTTCTAAAATCATTATCCCACTAGGACAAAAAGACACAGACACCAGGTGGAAGCAGGGTTATCAAGGACAGGCTGCTTTTCTCACCTGCCTCTCGTGGGGCCATGTCATAGCTATGCCCATTTGCACTCCAGGTGGGGAAAACAGTAAAATCCGTGCACTCCTGCTATACCTCTTGCTCACCCACCAACAGCTCTCTCCTTTTGTCAGTGTTGCTTTTCTTTGGGATTCATGGCTTCCAAAACAGACAGGTGTAAGGAAGACTTGCATTGTGCAGGAGGTTGATATACCAGTTTAGTTTTGAAGGTAGAAAAGCCTCATCCAGGTCTAATACCTTTCTGCTGCAGTTTCTCGTTTTGAAAAAAAAAAGAACTATGAGATTTCTTTTTGCCCTTTTATTATTTATTTGATTAAGGGAGAATTATATATCTTTGAGGAATTCTGTGCCTGGTTTTAAATCTTTGAGAAGCAAACAGCTACCTCCTGCATGTGGTAGTTAGTTATATGATTCAGGAGAAGTCCCTGAAGTCCCAGTTTTGCTGGTCCAGGCCAAACCACATACACCTCATTGCCTTCACTGTTGGAGGGCTTCCAACTACATGGCACATGGTCCCAGAATTTCCTATGCTTTCTACATAGCTTTCTCTGTAGCGAAGCACGACAAGCATCCCATGTGGGGTGAATGAAAACTTGCCACCCATTTGCTCCCTGTCCTCTCCAACAGGGGCTGTACAGTCCTGCAAGGTGCTGACCACCTTTTCATCCTCATGAGGCTGATGGAAGCTGTGAGCACTTGGGGATACTGAGGCATGGCCGGCACTTCATGAAGTGTGTGAGAAAGAGACCAGCCCATCACGGCTCTGTTCACATAACCTTCAGTTTTCATTGCTACAGATACAGATCTGACTTTTTTTTTTTTTTTTTTTTTTTTGCTTTGAATTCCATACTGCTTTCCAATTTTCATTGAAAATCAGTGCTTCAGGACAAGCTCCAAGTTTCTCATGCCTTTGGTATTGGCACAATAAATTGGCAGAGGCTCTGAATCCTGTGAAGAGTCCCAGAGGAAATTCTAGACTGACATGCAGCCAAAGGATGTAGGGACTGCCAGTCTGTGGACCTGATTTTTGCACAGCAAGTATCAAAACACCACTGCTAGAAAACTGGGTGGGGAAGTCATTACCAGACACTGTGATAAATCACACTCCCTTTGGTGGTTTTCATGTAAGCTTTTAAATCAGAATGAATTTAACGGTGAGCCTACCACATTGTTGGTGATGTTTGAAATACTACCTTCATCTGCAGTCCTTGCCTGAGCCTGGCTCCTACAGCCTTTGGGTTTGCACAATAACATATGGGACTGGAACGCTGGGTTTGACACTTGCCAGTCAAAGTCCTGTTGCCGCCATCACCTGTAATGATGCTCCCTGTCAGCTTCTCCTTGCTGTTCTGTTGTCTCTGGTGTAAATTGCAGAACAACCCATCAGTGCTCACCGGCACAGAATAAGCAATAAATGATCACCACTCTGCAGCCAGACTGGTGTATTCTCTGTGCTGTAACATAGCAAAGCTACACTGTTTTGAAGAGATAGATTTATCTCTGGAAGGACCTGAGGAATGGCAGAGATGGAGGTGGGGAGGAAGCAGGACCATATGGCCAGGAACAGGAAATGATGAGCCAAAAAATGTGGATGCAGCATCATTCTCTTGGCAACAGGGAGCCCCTGTCCTGGCTCTACTGCCTGCTGAGCCCAGGGTGGTGCAGTGGGTGCCTGAACCCCTTCAAGGCAGTTAGGAGGGCTGTGTGGCCCAACTGGGAAGAAAAGACCCTTTCCAGCAGCAGCAAGCATCAAACTGTCTCGATTCATTCAGCTGGAGGTCTTGAACTTCCCCCAAATTCTCCCTAGGCTCCAACTAGGTCATTATCTTAAACGAAACAGATCTGCAACAACTCTGAGCTCAACTCCAATGAGCAGCTCTCTCTGTTTTCTATCACAGGAAATCTGTGTCCCTGCTTCCTAATATGTGTATGTACAGAGCACAGACAGCTGTCAACTGCACATTCATTATCTCGCTGCGTCACATCTGTCAGGCAGATTCAATTAAGCGAACATGCTTCCATCTCCAGCGAGACTTTCTGTGCATGCAAAATGCATCAACGCCAAATGAGGCTTTGGTAATCAGAAAAATGAGCAGAATGAACCAGGGGGAAAATGAAAAGTAAACAGAGTTCATTAGTGTTTCCAGGTCCAAGGCCGGAAAGGCTGTGTCTTCGGGTTTTTGGAAGTGTTTGCAAATATTGGGCTGTACAATGTTGTGCAAAGAGAAGATGCTGGAGACCAATCAGACAGTTGAAAACATTTCACTGTTTATTATCTCTCATTTCCTTCTTTTGGTAATTCTTAAAAAGAATGCAGTTTAATCTTAGAAGCTTCCTCTATTAATGACTAAGTGGTCTCCATCTTTTTGAAGGCTGAAGTGCAGGCATGGTTTTGGGTCCATGTGTATTTGATTTTTACACTTCACAGTTCAATATTCTTACAAACCATCCTTAATGTACGAGGTTGTGCCCTGCCTCCAGAATCCTTTTTCCAGATGACATGAAAGTGAAAACAGCCTTTGCTACCTCACAGGGCAATACATTGCAGGAACAAAGCTGCCTCCTCTTGAATCACCTTCTACTGGAAACATGGTACAAGAAACTCTGGCACCTGGCTGAGCAATAATCTCTGTAGGATGACCGGGGAGTGTGATGGAGACACACCAGCATGCACAAGTTGCCTGTGATGAGCAGCAATGCAGAAGTGCCTCTCTACACCTTCAACCCCTGCTCGGGGGGCCATCGGTGCTTGCCCCAGAGCAAGGCAGAGCAGCCTGGGGCTACCCTAGCTTGTTGCAGGTAGGCAGCGTAATGCTTTGATTTCTTACTAAATTAACTTCTGCCTTGAACTCTGAAAAGCAAAAATGCAGTTCTGAATATCTGAGGAAGCAAAAGAACTAACAGGAGTTAAATGCTGAGCTCCTGGGTGGATTTTACATGTTTTGAATACCTGCCTGTACTCAGTCTTATTGTTTTGAACCTTGAATCCTTGCAGGAAAGAAATTCAGGTAGCTGTCCCTGATTAGGAAGGACCAAGACCTGTAGACAATAGGAAGGCAGACTTTTCTTTTAGGAGCTTCTGGAAAGGAATTTCCATTATCAAGTCATAGACTAATTTAACACTGCTGAAGTCCAACAGTTTGCATAGGTGCAATAATAACGTAATTATTGTAAGTGGAAAGATCAGTCCTAAACTGCCTTATGTTCAGGCTGGTTTTAAATAGCTTCCTTGGCTTGGCTTCTATATGAACAAGATAAAGGTGCCACATTTCATTAATTTTTACATTAAATTTATTTGACAAGTCGGTTTTGTGTGTTGAACAGTCTAACTCAAATACAGATTCTCTGAAACTCTTTTATAAAACCTATTTTAAGATCTAGAACTGCCAGGAGGCTTTGGGTTCAGGAAAAATAATTTTGTGGCATCTAATTATAATGCAATCTTAGTATCCTTCTTGGACCAGATAACTATTCAGAGGCGGGCACAGGAACTTAATTAAACAGTTTTTCCCAGTGGATCAGCCATGAAAAGGTTGCTAATATCCAGAAGAAACGTTTCTTCTGAAGAGGAAATTTCATCTGGCACATTCATACCAAGAAAATTCTCCACTCAGCAGGGACTGGGGACTGAAGGGCAGAGGGGTCTCCTGCTACAGTAGCAGTGCTGTTTCAGGAGCCCAACCAGTGCAGTCTGTGGTGGTCTCTTTTTAAAATCTTTAGTCTTGTGGTGTTTGGTGTAGTGTTTTTTGTTGTTATTTTTAAAGTTCTAGCAGCTGAATTCATATTATTATGTGAAAATCACAGTTACAGATGAAGCAAATTGCCTATTTTAAAAATTATGATGAAATTTGACATCTGAAAATGAGACCAGGACCTAACACCATTACCTGAACCAGTGACTAACAACTGCACTCCTTTCCTAGATTTTACCATTTCCAAATATTCACACTTTCCAGAGCTCTGTGAAATTTTACGAAAAAAAATCAAGATAAGTCTTAAAAAAATGAGTTTAGCACTACTACCAATTTTATCTTATCCAAATCACAGTTGGCAGAGCTCTTGCTCCTGAACATATGTAGGGTTATGTTCCCCACCCCTGCCTTTTTTGTTGTGGCACAAAGATAATTTCACTAAAATGTCCACCTGCCAAACAGCTCAGAAATACTGAAGCTCCAAAAGGAAGCAAAACTATGGAAAAAACCTGTCCATGGCGTAGCTGTGAGATGGTCCCTGGGAACTCCTGTCCTGCTCTTCCTGTCTCTTCCTGCTACAAGCTCTTCTCAAAGTTCACGGTAGCTTTTAAACATAGCTCAGTGCCCTGAAGTGGTTCCATGTTCATCAGGAGAAAGAGCTATCCCATTTTCAGCTGTGATTTTTAAGTATACAGTGTATTATTAGGTAATTTCAGAACAAACTTAACAGACTCTTGAAATCAATTTAAGTAGCTGCTGCAATTTGAGCTAAGGTGTTTTGACATCACTCTCAGCTTCTTCTGCGTCTTCACGAAGTTTAAAGGCTTAGAATGTGAAGCCCAAGTGTTTGTTTGCTGTAGGAATATGCACGTGTTGTACGTACACTCTTCTTTTATGTCTGCAGCTGCAGCCCTGTGTAAATTGCTGTTTCTTGAAGTCTCCCATTCATGGTCATGGTGGTGGATTACACATTTCCTTTCTGGAGGGCTAATTAAAGTCATCCAAATTCTAAACAGCTAATTTCTAGGTAGTCTCGAGGCAGCTGTAACATCTATAACCAAAGAAACACTCTTTTCTTGAATAAATGGTCCGTATGGTCTTTGATATTTTATCAGGCCGACTTGGGAAAGGCAGATGTTTAACACTCAGATACTGCTCTCGTGGATGGGGCTCGTCTGGTCCCTGCTGAAATCAAGAGGATTCTGCTTAATTTGTGAAAATGTGAGATGAAAATCAAAGGAGGAGGTAAAAGTGAGGCAGTCAAGTCAGTATTTATTTTTAGGCAGAGCTCTTCTCTGGTGGCAGTTGTTCCTGCTGTGTGCATGGGGGGGGAAAGGGGGAAAGGATAACTGTGCTGTCAGAGCAGTTCAGGGATCCTGACAGCCTTTGTGTCTGGGCTTAGCAGTTGGAATTCCAAGGCTGCTTCAAACTAGGAAGCATACCTGTAATAAGAGACTTCAGCTAGACATCAGCTCTTTTTTCTGATTTTAAACCTGCCTTTTGGGAGAGGGCTTCCACAGCCTGTTTCCTTTGGCAAATGATTTGCTTCACTGAAACAGCTGCCTTTTTGCAGGTGAAAGAAAAGATTAGCAGAAATGTGCATATAGTTAATGTTTAGATTTAGTTTTTAAGTTTTAGTATGGGTATTTTTAATGAACCCTGCTTGCATGTTGTCTGTCATCAGATTCCTGTCTTGATTTTAGCAGCCTATTTCATGCTCTCCTTTTGACAACAGTTAATTACCTGCTCTTTCTCTGGCTTAGCAGATCATCATATTTTTTCTTTTCCCCTCTTTGTATTGCCACAGAATAAACAGAACAGCCAAGCTGTCAAGTGGCCTTCCTTCTAGTACATGGTTCCACTCCTGCTTTTTTCAGCCCTGCAGCTGAGAGTAGCCCAGTAGCTATTCCTTTCCTGAGCTATCCTGGCAGGAAAAAGTTGCGGTGAGTGCAAGGAATAGACTAATCTTTTTCATTATAACATTTAAAAGCTTGGTGTCCAGACTGAGTTTTCATCTAGACTCTCCCCTTTTTCTAGGCAGAGAAAGGCAATTCCAAGGTGATCCAAAACATCTAAGAGGGGAAAAATTGTCTATAAAACTTTCTCTTTCCTGAAAACCTGGGTTTCTTTTAGTCTGGAGGTTTCATTTCCTATCACGGTACCATTAAGCAGGATGAATGTTTGTTCTGCTTAGAAGCCAACATCTCCTGGAAACTGAGATATTCAGTTCCTTCAGTCCTCAAATGAAACCTTGTTAGCTAGATCTGCCATAGTCAAAAGCAAAAGAGGAATAAAGGAAACTATTTTGTTTACCCCATTGGTTGAAAAATAAGCCCTATATCAGAGTGATAGAGCAAAAGAATGTTTAAGATTTTTGGTTCTGATTTCCCCTGAACTTGCACCACTACCTTCATCAATGCAATCAAAATAGCAATTTGTATGAACTCATCAGTAACAGCATCACAGAAATCCCAGCACGTCAGAGTCCTTTAGCCTTGCCCTCTTCTTGTCTAAATGGAGATAATTGTATTCAGTTTTTATCACTATATTTTGACATTGATACACTTCAGCAGTGATTGTAGTTCCAAACTACAGACTACTAGAGATGATAAATCTGCTGGGCAGGATGTTAGTTTTCCCAGAAGTTTTCTTATTGTACAATAAAAGCAATTCCAGGCGATATTGATATATTAAAGTGCTACTTTAATACAGTGTAAGAATTGGATTTCCTTATTGGGATGCCTGCAAGAAAGGAGATAGATTGTTTGAGGCTGAGAAAATACTAAACAACAAAGCATAAAAGACAAAAATAGTAAATCTGATAGGCTGTTTTACAGACCTCTGGAGGTTATTCCATCTCAATACATGAATGCCTTGACTGTGAAGACACAAAAAGTAGAGTCAAATCAGCAGATCTCTGCTTGATGAGGCCACAAATTTCAATCTAAACTATTACAGAAACAGCTGCTTTGGGAATAATTTGCTTGTGGCAGGAACACTGCGAACATATCTGGCACTGGTATAGCAGGAGTGTCAGCAGTGGAAGGGGTCAAGATCAGTTGGGTAAAGCAGACATTCAGAGTTTTTATGTATAGATCAGCAGGAAATCTGTATGAGCAGAAGTTCAGGTGTGAGGAGTGGTTGCATAGCACTCTTAGTTCCCCCAAGTGCTGCAGATCCCAAGTGTGCAGCACAAGGATACTTAATCTGTCTATATGTTGGTCTCCCACTTGTAAGTGGGAGATAGTTGAGTTTATACATCCCTCCCAGAGGTGTGAATTTGGAGTGTCTGAAGGCCGTGAGCCGTGTGCACTGGAGTTACTCGGATGGATTGTTTTTAAACGCCAAGGTAAATGCAGAAGTAGTCAAGTAAGCTGCTAAGTCTCTGAAAGGAAACATATGTTCATTTTATGTATTTGTTTTTTTCCCCTGAATATATTGAATTCATGCTTTGTTTTGTATTGCAGCTTACACTGTGGCATATGCTTTACTGATTACAGCAAGTTGAGCCTGTAAAATTCATTACCTAACAGAGGAAGGATATTTACAGCAAGGGTAAGAAAACTGGAATGAAAGGATAGATATCCAGGTTAGTTTTAAATATGTCTCCTTGTAAGATTAAGGTGATTGGGAAGTTCAGAGTACAAATCTGAGCCTACTTATTAGCAAATCCATTTCAAAAGGCTGAGGTGAATTTTAAGAGTTCAGTCTCAAAGCTTTTTGTTAAGATTGTAGAGCTGTGCAAATATTGGAGGTACTTAATGCTTCTAGGCAGGACTCAGTGGACTGATTCTTTACCAACTAGATGATCCTCAACAATTCTGCAGTGGCAAAGCTTTAGTCTGGGTATATGCACTGGACCAGCACAGCAGTATGTTGTTGGTTACTCTTCCAAAGAAAAAATAGTGTGGCTATTTATTGCAGCTGCACTTGCATTTGCTGAGTTTTTGAGCCACATGGAAACATTTGGTGCTGAACTCCTTGGTTATGAAAAGTGGTAGTGCTCTTTGATGTCTGGGGCAGGGAGGAATGGCTCTTCAGCAATAGTGCAGGAAGCTAAGCAGGCATTCTTCCAAGACCAGCTTGGAAGAAAAAAATTTACAGCATCTATAGGTCATTATGGCATAGCTGGAAGTACTGTGAGACGCTGTGCATTGCACTCCCAGAACAGAAGCTACCATGGGCAGCAAAGCTGCCGAGTTCTCAGCTCCTTTTTAAAGAAACATTAAAACTTCTGTTCCCTCTCTAAACAATGGGGCTCACCTATTATCATCAAACAGCCTATTAGCATTTCTTTCTTCTGATGAATATGTACTCAGGGTCTTTTAAAATAAAGTAATACAAGCATTGTGCTCTATTTGTGTACTTCTTGGTCACCCTAGCAAAACGGGTCTCTAGAAATTAGTATAGTCCTGGGAACAAGGTGTGTTACCAACACAGAGGTGTTAAAAGCAACTCCAACTTTCTGGAAGCATGGTGCCGGTTGTCCATTAGAAATAAATGCAATTCTGCCCACTGAAAAAGATTTCTTTTTTCCTTTGTCAAGGCTGTATATGTTGGTGTAATTGAACTTAGGCAAACTAGAAGTAAATTACCTTTCTCAAATCATCTGTGATTTGATCCAAAAATCTGAAGGCTTGTGTCAGTACTGATAATTACATACATGGGTACAATTAGTAAGACACCAGTGGAGTCCAGACAACTTGTCCCACTTCAGACATCCCAAACAGACCATCAGCAGATTATAAAACTCTGAACCATGGCTTAGGGTTTAGATGACACCCCAGAATACTGCACGGTTATGGCAGTCAGGGTAATTGGATAGGGAGAAAGGCCTGACCTCTCTGCCTTCTTTGCTGATTGCTGCATGCCCCAAGGGCATTGGGAAGGGGCAAGGTTTCATTAAGCAAGTTTTTGGTGCTGCTCCATTGCACCTTCACAGCACTAATTTAGAATTTGCTGTTTCTGGCATTTGGTCACTGAAAGGACCAACGGGATCAACAGAAATAGCATCACTTTAATTAAAAAATAAAACTGGTGCTTGGCAGGAAATGCTAATGACTTGTATTCCCTTCAGCCCAGATTTTAAAGGTATTTAGATGCTTAAAGATACGGGTAGGTACTTGGAAGATTTTTCCAAAGTAGTTATATGCTCAACTCCAATTATTTTTAATGAGCCTTTTGTGCCTCCTTATTTCAAAGATGCCTGATAGCAACACATGTGAGGGCTAAAGCACTGGAGGGCTTTTACAAATCTACTACAATGTCACTATTGAAAATGAGACTTCATTATTTAAGCATTACAAGACTGATTTGCCATTAAAATGATCTGAAGATTGTATTGATGCCTTTAACCTTTTAGTGGGCTTACAGCATCCAACACTGAGTAGCCAAACTGGAAAAAATAGTGTTTTCCAGGTCCTCAGAAAAATAGTTGGGTGTTATGAACACGGTCTGAAACTGTGCAACTGCAAAAGTGTGAGGGAGGAGGAAGAGGCATGTGTATTGTAAAACATGAGAGTTTGTTTCGAGAGCTCTGCAGGGAGCCACGGTACTTTTGTCCTACTGTCTGAGCAGAAGTGGAGCTCAGGTTTGAAGAATCTCCCTTCAGTGGCCTGAAGATAAAGCAGTAATGTGGTCCAGCACACAGGGCATAGACCTGGCCCCAGGAGAATCAGGTTTCTGCCTGATCACAGGAACTCTTGGACACTGGTCCAGTGCCACCTCCCTTGGAAGCTGTTTTGGGATCTCCTGGTGCATGAAGCTACTCGCAAAGTGTCACCTTCACATGGCAAAAATGGTCCACATGTGGAATAGGCACATCATCAGCCAAAGAGGCCAGGAAGGTCTGGATGTCCCCACAAGCAGGGACTGTGAGAGGTTTGCCTGTGCTCACCCACAGCCATGGTTCATTTTACACTCATACACACACACACAAAGGGTGCACATGTCCTTCTCTCACCCCAGGATGCTCCCTTGCATATTTACCAGTGTAAATATGAATTTTAATGCTAGAAAATAGCTGTGCTGACAATGATGCTATTAAATGCTATAGTCTCTCAAAAGCATGTTTTTTTCAAATGATAAATGAAAAGCAGTGATGGAGGTGGGAAGGAAAGGTGGTTAAAAGCAAACTGTACTGGTAGAATATTAAAGCATGAGCATACACAGGAAATGTATGCATTGATTTGGTTCTAATTCTTTTGGAAGAAGGGGATGCTGGAAAAGAAAGTAATGAAATCTAAAATTGAAGACAAATATCAATATGCAACCGAATAATAGAAATTGTTACAAAGATCATGTTGGTAATGGTAGTCAATGGGATCATACTCATGATGGTGGTGATTTCTTTTATTACTTACTTAATTTTGATGTGACTGTGAAGCTGCCTGCCACATTTTGCAGGCAAAAAAATCTTCTTTTTCCCTAAAATAGTGACTGCACTATTGTATCACTGTAGCTAATTACTTAGTCACTAGGTTGCCATGGGTGCAAGATGTGCTCACAAAGAGGTGGCAAGGGCTGTGGTATTGGTGTATTAGCACTGCATGTGCCTGTATGGAGTTTGGTGAAAATTTGGATCAAATAGTCTTTTAGTTTTAAAAGATGTGTACTTTCAGACTAGCTGAAAGAATTTGTGCAGAAGTCAGTGAATAGTGGTAGCTGTAATTGGAAAGAACAATGAAAGCAGAAATATGGCTTTTTTAAAATAAATCATTGCCATACAATGTGTCAAAATCACATTCTTCAAAGCCTGCCCTAGAGTGCCCTTGGAAAAGAGTGCAAGATCCTCCTGTCATTACTGAAACATTTTGATTCTGTATGAAAAAAAATATGAGTAATATTAACATACTGTTTACAATTTTCTGTCTTGACCAAAGCACAGAAATCATGGTTCTGTGTGCCAGAGTGTGTGTATGCAACAACTGAATTAAACTAAGTCAATAAAGAGCAACGTTCTGAAAAGGATGATAGCAAGAGTAGAAGCTTATGATGGTTTAGCTGATGCCTTTTGTCTTTTGATTCCTTTTTGACATTTACTACAGACCAAACCTAGCAATTAGCTATTCCTGATTTGCTTTTTTTTGTCAGTTATGGCAGAGGGACTGTCAATATATCCCTTTGAAATACTACAGTGCAGAAAATAATTTTATACTTTTTCAGCCTGTTTTTTGTTTTCATATAATTGACATTTAGAAAAAATGCAAAACATTACCATAACAACAGTCCAGTGCATCTCTTTAATTCCAAGCACAAGGACAGATCTCTTTCCATTTCCATAGGAACACTGTAACAAATCATTAATGAAATACTGGGGGTTCTTATAAATCCATAAGCAGTAGTTGGTAGTTTTCTGTACAGTTAAAATCTGAGAATATGAACATTTGAAAACAAGTAGGAAATTAGAGTTGAGTTAATCTTCAGGCAGTATTGCTTGAAAGCACTGTGAGATAGTGTAGATAACTGATCTGGTAGGTACCGACATTACTGGGACTGAAACTTAACAGATATGTGGCAGTTTACAGTTTATAAGGAAAGGCATTTGCATGTTCCCAAGATAGCAGTGTTATTCCCAAAGACAGTAATCTGCTGCTTGGCAAGCTGGAGCAATAAACTGTGTAGCAGGAGTTCTATATCCACAATTGGAGCTAAGCCCATGAACATCTATCTGTATGCCAAAGAAGGGGGCAGGCAGTGACTTTTGAGATGGGAAGAGTTCTGTCTAATGCTGTGCTTTGAGTGTCCATAGCACTCATCCAGACAAGATGCAAACTCCCCATTCTTCCACTTTGAGAGCAGAAAGCTCACTTCCTTATGAGTGGGGGTGAATTGTCCCTCATGCCCTTTACTGATTTTGGGCTTTGATGCAGTCCTTATGGAACTGGGAGGGACTTTATGGTGGTAGTCCAGCATTCTAGACCATGATGTCTGACTGTTTCCTCTAGCAAATTACTGAATTTCACCTGAAAAATGTGTCCTGGATTTTGCTGGAAACTAGTTCCACATTTCCAATTCTCTGATGATTATAAATATCTTGGTTTTCTCCAGACTGCTTACTCATTGTCATTTTGTGTCCTTTTGCTCTGGTTCCAATATCATCTTTTAATTTAAAAGCTCTTCTTTCTGGTGGAGAATTAGATGCCCCTTTCTTCTAGTGTGATTATTGAAAGTAATCTCATTCCCTCCCAGCTGTATCCCGACAGTCTTCAAATGCTTGAGATCGGGTGTGATTTTTCTATGTAAAGCACAACCAGTAGTCAATGCAATAAATGACAAGAAAAAAAAGTTGGACAGCTCAGTACATATCTGAGGAACAGATATATGGTGATATTATGACCTGTTTGATTAGTTCTTCAGTTCTTGGCAGAAAGATTTTCAAGTTGGCCAGACTTCTGAGTGGATTCCTCTATTCCGGCCACTCTCTCCTTTCTCTGTGGCACACTGTGTATCATGGAATAAAGCTGCATTTTGGTAGCATCAAATAAGCACTAAGAGCCCACTTAGATTAATGATTTTGTTTGGATCAGAGTGGAGGTTTAAGTGTACCTCCTCATTTCCCACACTTTCTGCACCTAATTTTGTACCCTGGGGTGGCCTCAGAGTTCATGAGCTGTGATGTTTTAAGAAGAAATGAAGGTTGAATATGTGCTGGAGTGGGGCTCTTCAGACACAAATGGGCATCCTGGCCAGGAGGCCAGACTAGAAATAGTTTGAAAATAAAACCAAGCACAGCAGAGTCAGGAAATCAGGGCCTCAGCAGCAAGTGTTTCATTCTCCAGGCCCAACCCCGTGGGTCGTATTCCTTGCTATCGCAGACGTAGGCTCAGCCATCCGCCCCTGTTTCCTGGCTCTCTGAAGGATGGTATAAGTACATCATACCTGCATGAAGTTTTCCTTTGCCCTTATAACATCTTTACATAAATCTTTATCACTTTCAATCTGCTACAGGGATTATCCTACCTTTAGGCAAGTAGATGAAACTATCAGGGGAGTACAAACCAGCTGCTCCTGCCGTGTATGAATGCAGTCTCACAGAAGCACAGCACTGGTAATCAAGATTAGGATCCAGAAACACATTCACCTCCTTGAAACAGATTCCTTTGGATGGTACCCCTTGGTAACACACTGACTCATAAATAACAATTTGGGGATAAAGAAGACAATTGTACTATTAAAACACTGAGGTAGGTTAATATTTAAAGGCTTGAGTTAATATGACAGATTTAAACCCTGCATTTGCATATATTGACTTTTCTTCCCTTGGTACTGAAAGCATAAAGATTTGTCTTTAAGTCTTCCTTATTAGCTTAAAAATGCTGCCTTTTGGCAGAAAGAATAAAAAACTGGTTATCTGTGTTCTAGTCAGGTGCGCTTACCAGAGCATGGAGTAGGAGCAGGTGCTTTATGATAAGGCGAGCTGTCCTTGCAGTCCCTACATTTGGTGAGATGCAGAACAGGGTTTATCTGTCTGCAGTGCTCAGGACCTGGTCCTGCATTAATGTACTCTGACTTGAGAAAGAAAGGCTACACACTGAAGGAATGTTTGAAAGACAGAATACTTGTATTAACAGCTGATTAATTAGTCTAAGACAAGCCATGGCCTGTGGCTCTAGTCCTGCAAGTTTATCAGCTTGCTTTTTCTCTGCCTGTCAGAAGGATTGGTGATACAGTTTAAATGGAGATTTGAGATCTCTGTGTGTGGGCAGGAGCTGGTGTTCCTGTGGCAGTAATGACAGGATTTTTCGTGGTGTTGATACAATAGTGAAGACAAGCCTGAAGCAACATTTTATACTTAGCTTAATACAGCTTCATTGTGGAATGACCGCCACTTCCAACGAAAATGGGCCCTATGTGCAGTACATTGTTAGTTGACTGCCAAATTGTATTATCAGTTCTTCTTTTAGTTTATTAAGTTTATGGACTTGGTAATGAGAGGGGAATGAGTGATTATGGATGATATGAACAAGTAACTTCTGCAAAAGTAATTTATTCTTGCATGCAGAGAACATAAGCATGGCTCTCTATAAAATGTCTTAGTTATGAGTATTGCCCAAGGTAACATCATGTTTAAATTTTAGACTTTTATACAACTCTGTTCTTGGAGTATGTTGTGTTTGGCACACTAAATCTTTGTAGATTTTATTTCATTGCTTATAACACTTTGGATAGGAAGAGCAAATACTCTCACTGTCTTGTCATGTTCACTGCAGGGGCCTGTGACAAAAACAGGTACATATTTTGAAGAGCTCTCCTCAAAATCAGTTTAGAAAATACGAATCAAACACAGAAAATCTAATTGTTAATTCCTGAAAAACTGGTTTTTTTCACTTGCTGACCCAGAGCTTAGGTATGGGATTGGTGGCATTCTGCCTTGGGTGAGTTGTTTTATCTTCTGTAAACCTGAATTATTTGTAAAATTTGGTGTGAATGTTAATGCACCGAATGCCATAGGGAAAGGAGTCTTCTTGGTTGAGGTACTCCTCCTTGAGTAACAGTTTCTGCAACTTATGGACACTTGGAGTCCACAGGATGGGCCCCACAGGAAAGGCAGTGATGACTGGGACTTGCTTGTGGAGCCTCTCAGAGCAAGACAGCGTCACTGCTCTCTCACTCCAAAGGGAGGGCAAAGGAAGAAGGAACTGGTGCGAACCTGTTCCCTCCTCATCCCCAGGACAGGAGGGGATCAAGCTGGTGGGGGCTATGCAGATCTCTGCACCCTCGTGGGTTGACTTTGAGGTTGGACAAAGTGGGAAAAGGGGATGTAAGAGAAGAAATTTTTCTCCAGGCACCTTTGCCTGGTCTTTATTGGGTTGAGAGTGGTTTCACTGAAGCTGCAGTGAAGGCCAAAGGGTCTTGAGGGGAAACCATTCAAGGAATTTGGTCTGTTCAGCCTGGAGAAGAGGAGATTGAGAGGAGACCTCATGGCAGTCAGAAGCTTCCTCATGAGGGAAAGTGGAGCTGCAGGTACCAATCTCTTCACTCTCAGAACCAGTAACAGGACCCGAGGGAATGGCACAAAGCTGTGTCAGATGAGGTTTAGGTTGGGTATTAGGAAAAGGTTCTTCTCCCAGAGGATGGTTGAGCACTGGAACAGGCTCCCCAGGAAAGTAGTCACAGCATTGAGCCTGACAGAGTTCAAGAAGCATTTGGACAATGCTCTCAGACATCTGGTGTGACTTTTTTGGCAGTTCTGTGCTGGGCCAGAAGTTGGGCTTTGATGATTGTAGTGGATCCCTTCCAGCTCAAAATATTCTGTGATTCCATAATTGCATGGAATTGTTAAAACAGAGACTGTCACTCTTTCCCTGGGATACAGTTCTGGTTTAAGCTAACTTTCTTTCTTGTATACTTTTTAGTGCAGACATTATTAATTTGGAGCCACCTCTTTCATTGAATGTTTCTACCCTTTCCATTTAAAGATGCCTTTCCGGTTACTATAATCCTGCTGGCTGGCAGTTCAAAGGAGAGCTTATTTTCTTGCCTTCTGAACAGGCTGGCAGATATATCCTTTGGGGTTACTGATGGGAACAACCTGAGAAAAACAAGAGGGGAGGGGTGCTGGTGGAAAAGAAAGCCAAGTAGCACACTGAAGATGGTGTCTCCCAATAATTTCTACCTGTCCATGGGTACTTGGCTACCTCTGCACTGAGATTGTAGACTTGGCATGGGAAAAGTCCCCTTGTTTCCTTCACAGTTGCTTAGTTCCTCAGAAGTTTAGAAATGTCTTCTCATGAAGACTTACCTACAATATTTTTTCTCTGATTGCATGCATTAATTACAGCAGCAGAATTGTGAAGAACATTGGCTAAATATAAATTATGGAAGGGAATTAAATACAGCTCCCAGCTGAGCCTAGATTCCCAAAAAGTCTTTTAATGTGTTCATCTGTTTCACCACTTACCGTACTTGATAATTTTATCCTAAGCTATATGTTTTCTTGGAGTTCATCCTATTGCAGGCTCTGTAGAAAGCTTTGCTTTGTCACGAAGCTCATGTGCAGCATTCTGGCAAACATCCTGCCTTTTATTCCAAATAAATACAAATTGACAACCTTTACTGAGCTCCCTCTTTAGTAATATTACTCGGTGTCCCTGTCTGTGTCTCACCAAGTCCTTTGATTGCACCCTCATGTTATTAGTAGAAAAAAGGTTAGGCATCCATTAAAAAATCACTAAATTAACGATTCTGCCACCCAGATGTTAACTTTGCTTGTGTCCCCTATATGTTACTGTTGCTAAGTTCTCAGAAGAAAACCAAGATTTTCAGAACTGACAGGTGCTTTCTCAATTAGGTGGGTTGAATTCAGGATGACAATTTAAAAGGCATTAATTCTCAACGTTTGGCAGCACTTTTTGGACAGTTAGAATGTTCCCAGGCAGCTCAGGCTAAACAGGGAAAATAGAAGTATCCAGTTTCCTACAGGTTTCTCAGACTGACATCCAAATTTCATTTGTGGAAAGCTTTCCTCTCTCTCTTGTCCTTATACAGTGGGTTCTGAAATGTGAAAGAGACATTGTTATTTTTTCATTTTCTAAGATACTTATTTTCAGCTGGATGATATTTGATTTGGCCCAGTGCCCTGAATTTTACTTGTCATGTTTTCCTTTGCATTTTCAATGTTTTGCCAATCAATTCATTCATTTGTTCTTAATGGAGCTATTTTAAGAAAGTTTGTCACGTGCTGCTCAAAGGGACACATGGCCCTGCTGTGCAAGTAATCTTGCAAAGATGTATTAGCAAATGCATTTATAGCAGTGGTGCTCATGGAGGACCCTGAGAGGGAGCGGACGTCACCTGAATGGACCCTCTGGAGCAAGTCCCTGATCGTGAGTGATGAGTGCTGGATGCAGCAGTGCCCCAATGTGCTGCCAGGGCAGCTGCTCTCTGGGACTAGAGCATCATGGGGGCTCCAGTGTGGGGCATCAGGCACCTCCCATGGGGATGGGGATGGGCTGAGCCCAGCCTGGGACATCAGCCCACGCCACATATGGGGGACAGGATCAGCAGGTCCCATGGCCAGGTAGCTCAGGGCAGTGGGGAGCTGAGGACTGGCACTGCTACGCATTGAGACATGGGGTAAAACAGAGCCCTAGGCCATAGGCAGAGGTGGGAGTGTCACCAGGAGAGGCCAGAAAGGGACAAAAAGAGCTGTTCATACACTCAAGGCCCTGTCTGCATCTTTAATGTTATCAAGAGTTACAGACCCATCAGTAGTTTGGGATTTATGGATGTTTGTATGTAACATACTGGCAGTAAATGAGGTTGAAATTTGCTAAAGAAGTTGGCCACTATTAATAACTTCCCTTGATCAAATTAATGCATTTCAGGATGATAGCACATGGTAATCTCTCCTTGGAGACTGTTCTTGGCAGGGAATAGATGCATGTAGCTCTAGTTTCTCTGTGTGTGTGACAGGATGGGATGAAATAATAGTGGTGGGCTGCTTATATGTGGTTATATTTGTATTCCCTTGCTTAAATGAATAAGCCCTTCTGCTTTCACTTTGGCATATTGGTGGTATTAAAAGTGCCTTATAATGCTGCCTTTCTGAGTCTTTCTTGTAAAAATTATCAGGCTGTGTGGCTTGTGCTCAGCTGTTGCTTTTTGCTGTACACTTTTAAGCTGCTGTAGGGCTTCACCCCAGAAACCACTGCCCATTTCTCTCTGATAGAAGTGTCCCTGCTGCGGTGTTACACCCACCAGAATGTACATTCATCCCTCTGAGCCTCGTGGTAAAAAAAAGAACACAGCACAAGCCAAATGTGTGCTCAGAGATGTCCTTAAGGGAATTGGTTGACTTAAATACACACAGTCTTCTCAGCATTTGAAGGCTTCAGGCTGTTCTTAAGCAGGTCATGGCCATATATTTTTCAGCTGGGGCCAGAACATGAGCAGGCTTATGCATCTCCAGCTTCACCGTGTTAGGATCATTTCTAGCCAAACAGTCATATTTTAGTTGATTGAGAGATGTTAGTTATTTTTGGTTTATTGCTTTGTGTTTATTCCTTTTCCAGGTGTGGAAGGAGAATTGCTCAGACTTCAGAAAATTCTGTTTTATGTTACCTCCAGCAGAACCACCACATTTCTGGTAAGTTGGTAAATACATCCAGTACTTTTAGTCCTGTTTTGCTGCCTTAACAGGCACAGATGCATTTGAAGAAAAACGCAAACGTTTTGAGGCATAGCTGAATTTCTGCCCTGAAATTTCTGAAAGTTCACAACAACAAAGCTGAGCAGAAGGAAATGCTTGAGGAGAAAGCTGTCTGGGTTGACCTGGGATGTCCACCTGCATAAGTAAGTAGGGTGGAATAGTAGTGGTGGATCTGCAGAGCCAAACAGCTGACACTGCAGACTCAGCAGGCAAGATACACACCTTTCAGGGGGATATGCTTTGGCTTAGTCTTGTCCTGTAGAGTCCATGTCTGTCAGCGACAGGAGTGCCCCATGGGCAGTTGTGGAAAGCTTCTTACAGGTAAGTTTTGAAAGTCACCCAGTTTGTGTTCTCCAGGACTGCTCAGCCATGTGAAGCAAAATGTGGTAAGAGGGAAAAATTAGAAGGTTCACTTCGAAAGGGCACTCTTCATCTGAACTAAAAGGCTAACACAGATGCACCTGTAATCTGTATATGACTGTCACGGATTTCTAGTAAGTGGTGTAGGAAACTGCTGCTTCAGGAATCTGAAAGCTCCACAGAGGTCTCACATTTATTTCTTATCACAGTGCTGGCAAAGGTAGTATTTTTTCCAAGCTAAATGTCCAGTTATGGCTCAAGTACTTTACTTAATTGGTGATAAAACCCACTGTGTATGTTGGGGGTTTTTAGAAAAGCCAGTTTGCTGCAGTCTAGCAGCCCACACAGACTGTTTGCTTGAAAGCCAAATTACTGGTTTTATTCAAGTATCATTAAGGACACGTGAAAACTGAAAGAATTTCTTAAGACACAAGGAGTAGAGAATCTGCATTAAATGAAATTTGCCAGAGGAAGAAAATTCTGGCTTATGTTTTGTGTGGCACTATTTCTGCAATAAAATTTCCAAGGAGGTCTTGCAGAACTGAGATCCAGAAGCAAATGGATCAGCTTTAATTGTGTTTTCCTGTGGAGCAGAAGCACAAGCTCAAACACCCGCCAGTGTTTCTTGACTGAAGCTTTCATCTGTTTTATACTGCAGTTTTTTTCACCAACTAAAGGTGAACAGATTTGAAGAAGTCTTTCAAATATGTAAGAGCTGAGGGAGGTGAATGGGGTGCAAGAATGAATTAATGTTTATGTGCTGAACTTGCTGGAGTTTTGTGCATGATTACAGCAGGTTATTCTTTTGTGTGTCATGGTCTGGGTGGTAGGAGGAAGCTGAAGCCACTGATCAGAATTCAGAATGTGAATTCGTTTCCCTACTGTAAGTTCAGCAGGGTTTTGCTAATGACCTCTGAAAGCCAGGATCTCATGTGGAATATTTAGACAGTTCAGTCATGGTATGGTGGCCTTTGAAAAAGGTGAAGTTAGCTGGGGAAAAAAACAAAAGTAACTGAGATAATTAATCCAGTTTCATGGGTAGCTTCTCAACAAAGACAGGGAAGGAGTTTGGATCATGTGAAAAGACACTTCAAGATATCATTGGGACAAATGTGTAAACTTGTAGTTTTTCATCTTGAAAGAAAAAGTCAGACTGGGTCAGTCACAGAAGGGGTGATGAGTGGTGCAGGGAGCTTGATATCAATGTAGAGAATATAAAAGGGCATGGTTTCTTTATCAAAAGGAAATAAAAACATGGTGGAACATTAGCATGTAAATACTCAGAGAGTGTTAACTTCCGAGGCAGAAGGACAAATTTAAGCAGTGACAAGACAGGCACATGAACAAACGGTTATTAAAAAGCCATTAATAAAGTGAAGATGCTAATTGGATTCCCAACTGTCAGAAGCATGAGGTTCTGAACCAGCATTCTGACAGTAGTGAGGGCAAAAATCCGTGTGTAAGACTGAGCTGAATAATACTTTGTGAAAGGAATAGTATCAGACTATGCCTACAAGAGGATGGGACAAGATAAAAGGACCCTTCAGGATGCTCCTTCAAGTTCTGTGTTCTGATACAGGGCTGTTAGAACACACTGAAAGAAACAAAGGGAAAATTCAACTCGTGTAAAAGCAGATATTTTTATAAATAAACAAATCAATAAATGTGGTTAATTAGGATCATGTTGAGAGTGTGAAATAACATCAAAGTAAAGGCAGTGTTGTTATCTTTACTGATAGAAGTGCATTATCCAATACAAGAGGTCAAATGATTATTGTATTCTTTCTTATACATTAGGTTTGGATATGCTCCAGTTTTACTTGCCTGGAATTTTTCTTGAGATGTGCACATGTTGCAGCAACGCTAGGCATGCCTGTAAACAGGAAGGCTAATTATTACCGCAATATGGATGAGGTAATGGAGCGTGACTGTCAGGAGTGCAACTGGTGAGCAGGCAGATAACAGGCTAACGACTGAGACTTTGTCAGCAAACCGAGAGTTCTGTGTGAGATGCCTGCAGTGTTGTGCGCTGGGGATTTGGAGGCTGGAAATGGCCAAACACAGTGATTGGAGACACATGGTTTAAGTTGAACACATGCTGCTGGTGTTGATGGAGGCTTGACTGTGTGCTTAATGAAACGAAACATTTTAACTAATGGGAAAGTACAGGCTGCAGTGTTTGAAGATTTGATTAAATATATGCAGACAGAAGCTGTGATCTGGCTACTTTCTTGGGTAGCTACATCTGGACCCTCCCACATTCTGTTTGATCAAACAAA
Organism: Acanthornis magna; assembly: GCA_036785705.1. Taxonomy (NCBI): domain Eukaryota; kingdom Metazoa; phylum Chordata; class Aves; order Passeriformes; family Acanthizidae; genus Acanthornis; species Acanthornis magna. Next base: position 11,176,044 of record JAWUZG010000029.1, read on the forward strand.
CGTAGAATCACAGAGTCATAGAATGGTTGGGTTGCAAGGAACCTTAAAGATCCTTTAGTTGCAGCATCCCTGTCATGGACAGGGACACCTTCCGCTACATCAGGCAGCTCAAAGCCCCATTCAGCCTGGCTTTGGACACTGGCCAGGGATGGGGCATCAACAGTTTCTCAGGACAACCTGTTCCAGTGCCTCATTATCCTCTTTGAAGAGAAATTTAAGAATTTCTTCCTAATATCTAAACCTGCCCTCTATCAGTTTAAAGCCCTTCCCCTTGTCCTCTCACTACATGTAAAAAGTCCCTCTCTACCTCTCTTGAAGGCTGCCTTCAGGTACTGGAAAAATGCCATAAAGTCTCTTCTCCAGACTGAGCAATCCCAACTCTTTCAGACAGTCCTCATAGGAGAGGTGCTCCAGACCTCTACTCATCTTCCTGGCCCTCTGGACTTGCTCCAACAGGCCCACATCCTTTCTATTTTCAGGGCTCCAAAGCTGGATGCAGAACTCCAGGCTGGATTTCTCTAGGGCAGAGGGGCAGAAACAACTCCCTTGCTGTGCTGGTCACTTGCTAGATGTTGTACAGACAAAGGCTTTCAGGTGAGGATGGCCTTGAGGGAAGGCTGTGGTTAACTGGAACTGAGGATGTAGGATCTATCTCCTCTCAGTGAGAGAGAGACGGAGAATTAATCTACTAATTGTGGCTAGTGGGTACACGTTTGTGGAAAAACCAGTTACAGAGCTGAGCACCAAGAGACACTGTGGAAGTGGCATATCCATCAAAACGTAGACCTTGATGCACATTTAGTTTAATAAGAGTAGATTTCTGTAAAAGATGGCTTTCGTTGTCCCTCAAGATATCTGCAGTTCTTGCACTCTTGGTATCTTGAGGGAAGAGTAATTCAAAACACACATAAAGCTCAGAGAAGGTTGTACAATATGAATTTATATTGAAGAGGTCTTTCCGTGATCAGTACTGTGGAAAGAGTTAAAAAAAACAACCTATTTAAAGCAGGATAATAGCCTTTACCTCTGGCTCTAGAGGAAATACATGTCCAACATGTTATATTACTCACAGATAGGATTCTAATGATTAAAGCCCAACACAAATCAACTCATCAAACTTGTTAATGAAAGCATTCCTTTGATTTAAATTGCTCAGTAAAGTGGTCATGTGGAAATTTTAATGGGCAGCATGCTTGTAAAAAATAAAGGAAAATATGTAAATATTTTGTCCAATATTGCTTTCAGGTGAGTATAGCACAGCACCTGAACAGATACAAGTTGGAACATGGCAACATTGTCCTGTTCAGCTTTGATAGTATTATTATTAAATTGCAGTTTCATGTTCGATGAGGCAGAGGGGAACAAGTTCCCTAAGGGAGAGTGTTCCCAGAAGGTTGCTGGAGGAACCAGAGTCAGGAGAGAGTAGCTGGAGAAAAATTCAGCTGAGAATATGTGGAGCTGTGCCAAGAGCTCCTGGGTCAGGAAGAATATTCATGGAATCATAGAATGGCTTGGGTTTGAAGGGTCCTTAAAGACCATCTAGTTCCAAGCTCCCTGCCATGGGCAGGGACACTTTCCACTGGACCAGGTTGCTCAAAGCTCCATCCAGCACCATCCTATATTGCAGCAGAGCTCTCAAGTGAATTGCCTGAGGAGACAATTCTGCAAGAAGCTCCAACCACAGAGGGCATGCAGGCTTGCCAAGGATGGGGGAACAGACGAAGGTGAGTGTTTGTGGGTTTTCATGAGAGGAAAATCAAGTCTTGCCTCTCTTTCCATCCTTTGGGGTCCCTCTTGGGGTCCCTTTGGGAAATTGCGTGCTGTGAGCAGTCTGTGGAGTGAGTCTAGACTGTCCTCTGAGGAAAGTGGAAACAAGGGCTGTTTAGGCAGCAAACCTGGATATATCCTACCAGCATAGCAAGTAGGATGGCTCACTAAGGGTAAGTTTGGAGGGCTGCAGTTTAATGTGGCACTGAACAAGGTGTTTGCTGGGTCCCACACTCCTGGGGAAGAGAGAATTTCTCACCTGAGATAAACTTGGTAAGGCTGCTGAGATCAAAGACCAATCCTTTATCCAGGGTTCAGTGAGTTACAGCTTTTGAAGTTGTTATCAAATATTCCTGAGCTTACAGTCCAGCAAGGAGTTAAAGCAGAAAATCAAAGGGGATTCATGCTTTTTTTTCTAGACCACAGTAGATCTACCAAATCCAATCCAGACAGAAAGTGTATGCGTGTGTTTAGGGAATAATATTTCAGATGCATTAAAATAAAAACAACCTCAAAACAATCTTATGTTTGAAAGTGGGTTTTAGTGGTGGTTTTGGTGGTTTGGGTTTGTGGGTTTTTGGGGGGTTTTTTTGTTTGGGGTTTTTAGTTTTGGGGTTTTTTTTGTTTTTGTTTGGGTTTTTTGGTGTGTGTGTATGTTTTGTTTTTGTGGGGTTTTTTTCCTTTTTTTTTTCTAGGTTTTCTTTTGATTTTGTTTTTGGGGTTTTTTTGGCTTGTTTTTTTGGATTTTCTTGGTTTTTTGTTTTGTTTGTTTTTTGTTTTGTTTGGTGGGGTTTTTTTCCTTTAGTACCATCTAGCAAAGGCTGCTTTCTTCAGCTATGCTAGGAGTGACAGATGCAATAGAGGTGACATAGAAAAGCACATGGCCACCCATTGGTCATTTGAGGTGCAGTAGAGAGGGCATTTTTTACTCAATCCATTCCCTTGGCTATGCAAGGGTAGGAGAAAGTTTTTGTACAGCACTGGGGTTTGAAGTGGAAGGACCATATATGGATCAAGACCACTCTGCAGCATCTCAGACCTCTTCTGTTATTAAAAACCCACATTGATATACTTAATTCAGTTCTGTGTAAATGTAGGCAGACAGCTCTTCAACCTCTGGTGAATTCATAAAATGGTGCTTGCAGTGTAAGTTACAGCAACAGTTGAGCTGCAGTAAGGGAGAAAATGGCAAAAAAACCATTTCCCAAGAATGGTCTTAGTGGTATAACAGTGATGAAGAAGAAAAATCAGTATTTCAGTGAGCGAACCAGTCTGTGAAAACTTGCTCAATACATCATCCTGAGAAAACTGCTGCACTTTCTTTTGAATCCTAAGTAACTTCCTTCAACAACACATTCTCAGTTAAATCCTTATTCAAGAAGGATACTGCAACACAAGCTTTGTATTTCATGGTCACTTCTTTGTATTTCATAGTCACTACTACAAAAAGTGCAGCAAATTGCTTCCTTGATTTGTCCTTGATTTGGTCACTCTTAAGTGTTTACAAATCATTGTCCTGCAAAATAATTGATTCAATGGTGTTAGGACTTGAAACTTTGAACAAATGCTGAAATTATGAACACTTGAGACATATAAGAATAGTGACAATGGTCATTACCATCAACAAAAATAAAGGGAAGACAGATTTACTGATTGAGCGTTTTGCCTCAAGGCTAAAGAAATAAGTATGCTGTTGCAGGACAAATTGTTCTCTGGACATTAAAACGATACATTTTAAATAAGAAGGAGATGTTTTCCCTCTATTTTTTGAAGTTAAAATTAGCACAATCTCTCATATAATTCTTAAGGCATGATATGTATGTCTCCTTAAAATAATGGTTGTGAAATACCAGACTATATTCGCTACACTGTCCTCCTATATAGCAGGAGCCACCATGTGAAATAAATTGTTCATGCAATTTGGTGGCTGTACCATACATTTTGGTAGCTTCTGTATGTGCTCCTCTGTGTGTATGTTGGTGTTGCTCAGGAAAATGGAAAATCATCCCAACAGGAAAAAAAGCATTTTCCTTTGTAGGTGCTGTGTAAAGATACCAGCACTTTCCAGTGGACTCAAAAGTTGAGAATTGGAAAGGTGTACAGTGTGATTATAGGTTTTAGTTTTTTAGAAAATCAAGCTAAAAGCCCTCTTTTTATGTCTTACAAATAACATTCAAATTAAAGTCTTTTTAAGCAACATTTTGAGCCCACGGATTTTGACCATTTTATAAAACACGTGACTGCAACATAAAATGACCTGAAGCACAGATCCTGAAACAGAAGTGGGCATGGGATACCACTGAAGGAATTAGTGATGAAGCCTGCTAAGACAGCTACAAAGACTCTCCAGTGTGAACAGTGCTATAAGGAACCTCATGGCATTTTATTAAAAGGTCAGCTTTAACTGTCGGGTTGTTTCTTCTCCTGAAGCTTTATAAATGTAATTGAAAAAAAGATAAAGAGTAAACACTGTATGAACATATGCATTTCATCAGTTGTGTGCAGTGGTCACAGATAGCAGTCCTACTCTCAAATTTGGACAATGGTAGCACAAAGTTTTGTGTAACACACGCATAAAGAGAGACATCCTTTGCTCAGAAAACAAAGATAATGAATTCACAGAAAAAATGTTAAACATAGCTGACCTCGAAAGTACAGTTAAAGAATTGAAATTTCTTTCTTCCAATTTTAATATTTCATGCTTTATGCAGAGACCTGGATGCCCTGAGAAAGAATCTAGCCAATGCATTGCAGATGAACCAAGTCTCAATAAGCAAGAAGCTACAGTAAGTTTCTGAAGCCTCAGATGAAAGGATGCAACTTGGCTGTATCAACAGCCAAAAATTATTCTGTCTAGTCCAACTATGTAAGTACATGTTGCTGGCATTTAGTATTATCAGTCTTTTTGAGGGATGAAACAGCTGAGCAAATAAAAGAGATGTTGTATCAAGCTCCTTAATTTATCTATCAATTTTTGAAGTACATTTTCAGTTGCAAAAGTCTTGTAACTAATTAAGTTTAAAAATAGTCAAAAGGACTGTAATATTTCCATTTTAAATTCCATCTGTTTGTTAGTTAAATGGGAACTGAACCTGAATCCATTAAATACGAATTAACTAAAGTCTAAATTAAACCTAAATAAACCTAAATAAATGATTGAACTCTTTCCTCCCTTATTTTATAATCCCAGCCTCTGGATATCCTGGTTCAAGACATCCTGGCATCCGTTGCTCTCCAGTGGAAACTGTTTGCATCGTTAACTTCAGTAGAGGTAAGATGTGTCCTGTGGTCTGCACTTAGGTAGTGCCACCACGCAAAGCTCTCAGAGCATTTGACAAATCTTGCATAACTTTCACAGAGGTCTTGCCCTGTCAAGGTGCATGAACATCTTTACATTTTCATTTAAGCCAAATGAACTTTATGTATTTTGCAACTCCGTACATGTAAGCTCTTTGCTTGATAATATCCAAAAGGATGTGTTGTAAGTGCTGTGGTTTCACCCTAGCCAGCAGCCAAGCCCCATGCAACCACTCGCTCACTTCCCCACCAGTGGGTTCGGGGAGAAAATCCCAAGGGTAAAAGACAGAAAACTCATGTGTTGAGGTAAAGGCAGTTTAATAGAGAAAGCAAAAGCTGCACTCACAAGCAGAGCAAAACAAGGGATGGATTCACTGCTTCCCATGGGCAGGAAGGTGTTCAGCCATCTCCAGGAGAGCAGGGCCCTATCACACACATCAGCTACTTGGGAAGACAAACACCACCACTCCAAATGTCCTCCCTTTCCTCCGTCTTCCCCCCACTTTATATACTCCACATGATGTCACATGGTCTGGAATGTCCCTTTGGTCAGTTTGGGTCACCTGTCCTGGCTGTGTCTCCACCCAACCTCCCATGCCACGTGACCGGAGTGGTAGTAGGAAAAGCAGAAAAGTTCTTGGCTCTGTGTTATCCCTGCAATAACAGCAGTAACAAAACCTCTCTATGTTATCAACCCCATGTTCAGCACAAACCCAAAACTCAGCACCACCCCTCCACCCCCATACCAGCCACTGTGAGGAAAATCAGCTCTACCCAGCCAAAACCAGCACAGTGTGAAAGGGGGTTGGTTTTTCCTTTCCTTATTTTTTTTTCCTTTTCTTTTTTAAATTTTTTTTTTCTTTTTAATTTTTTTTTTATCTGACCTTGCTTATGACCCTTAGGTTGAAAAGGAGGGCATCCTGTCCACTTCCCTTCAGCTTCATGGTACATTGGTAACCATAGAGATGTTTTCTCTGTGAACATATGAGACTCAAAACTTGCACAGCCTTGTATCATGTAAGCCCAGCCAGTTTGGTAGACTGGAGAAGAAAGGAAATTCTTGGAAGTCCTGACTCCAGGTTCAACCAGCTGATTAGAAAGCAACATGCCAAAACTTTGGACTGAGTGTAATAACTGTTGACTTAGTGTTAAAGAAATGATGACAGACCACTTAGTGTTAAAGAAATGGTGATGGACAGCAAACATTTTTGTCACACTCTTTTGCCCATACCTTTGTGGGGGGAGAAAGAAATAGAAGGAAATAGGAGGGATAAACCAATATTCCATTGCAGAGAAATGATGAAAAGGTTATGTTTGCGTCTTAGCAACTCATTTCAAGATTGATGCCTAGCTGGAGGGGTGCTGCTGACTTATGGCAGGATTTGACTGTGGCACTGAATTTATGTTACTTGGCAACGGTAACACACATTAAGTAGGAATGCAGCACACCTCCTGGCTAGACCAGCCTGCATCCCTTCAGTCATGCACACCACTATGGGAGACAGGTTGGATCTGTGGCTTCTGCCAAATTCCTTGCAAAATTTAAGTGCAGATGCTTCTCAATAAAAATCAAAGGTTATTTTAGCTATATTTCTTTTCCAAAAATATTTGTCATAACACAGGGAGGACCCTTGCTTTTCTTTCAAGGACATGAAATGCTTAGCACATCTGGCCTTATAAAGTCTCTCTGCAGGACACAAGGCACTGAGTTACACAAACTCTCAGGATGGAGCTGATGTCTGATGTGCTTTTGCCACCTTGCAGGAATTTGTCTTTTCCAGTGCAGATGAGGAGGGTAATGTTTCTCATAGTGTTAAGAGACATTCATAGATGTATAAAGAAAGTCACCAAAAAAAGAAAAATAAAGAACACTCATTAGGAATAGCTGATGTTTACCAATTTGTTCAAAAGGTTTGTTCAATGAATTTTCTTACTATTATGTCAGACCAATTTGCTTAAGTTCTATATTTTTAAATTTGTTGCCTAAAGTAATGAACAGCAAGCAATTTTTAAAAGCCCCACCATAAGCAGAGCAAGAAGGAGAAAAGGAATCCCATGCACCTGCAGATGAAAGTAGGCTGAAGCAGGATTCCTCCATCTACCCTCCACTCCTCTCTCTGCCTGTGATGGTCGACCTTGGCTGGCTGTCAGTTGCCCACGAAGCTGCTCACTTTTTCCTCATCCTCAGTAGAGCAGAAGGAGAAAATAAAATGAAAAAAATCATGAGCTGAGATAAGGACAAGGATGTCACTTACCAATCACTCTCATGGGTGACTCAACTTGGGGAATAGTAATTTGCCAGTTAATAACAAAGGAGGATGATGAGAAGTTAAACATAATAACCTTCCCCCCACTCCCCACCTCATTCTTCTCAGGCTCAGCTTCACTCCTGACTCTTCCACCTCCCCGTCACTGCCCAAGTGTCACATGGGAATGGGAAATAGGGATTGTGGTCTGTTGACCACCCTTCTCTCTCCTTGTCCTTCGTCCTCTCACATTACCCCTACATCATATAGAATTCCACCTATAGGAGACAGACCTTCTTCAGCGTGGGCTCTTCCCATTGGCTGCAGGTCTTCAAGAAGTGCTCTAGCATGGATCGTTACTATGGGGTTCTGTTCCTTGGGAATGAACTACTCCTGTACTGTGGGTCCCCCATGGGCCACAAATCTTGCCAGAATAGTCTCTGAGCAGAGTATTTGGAAACAGTCCTGGGAAAGGTGTTGCAACAAAGCACCCTTCTGCCTCTCTGCCATTGGTGGGAAAGAGCTGCCTGGAAGGACAAATAAGTTGCATCTGACACTTCAGATTCGCTCAGTGTGGCTTTTAGGGCTGCATAAAAAACATGCCCCCTTGAACAGAAGAGGACATAAAATTCAGGAACTTTAAGCAGTGACAATTTCAGCAGCTGAGGGTATACATGTCAGAGATTTAAAATGAGTGGGCAGAGAAAATAAATACCAAAAAAACTTCCACACGTGGAAGAGAAGGGCTATCTTGCCTCCCAAACAAACCTCATTTGAAAACATTCGAAAAATATTTAGTAGAGTTTGCAAGCTAAAAGAGGAGGACACCTGCAGTTGAAATGTAGCAAGGGGTGCAGAGCATTAACATTTCTCTTTCGTGCCATTGCATGCACAAACATATAAACAATATACATTCCGACAGATTGGCATATAGTAGTGGATTTGGAGGAAATGAAGAAGGAGAGAATCATGACAAAACATTTATTTTGCTTTTGCATTGCAAAATGAGAACTATGTAGCAGTTTAATAAAACATAATTTCCATTATAACTAACTAAGCTACGTTTGCATTACAATGCAGTGCAATGTGAATGCTCTGTGTATGGCCTAAAGATTTCATGAGAAGATCAACTTTTAATCAGCTAAGGTCTAAAGCTCTACAGCTACTCTGAGCCAAAGTTACATTGCCAAGGCTACTCAGTTGAAGCTTTCTGAATGTCATTCCTCTTACACATTCATTAAATAACATTGTCTTTCATTAGAAGCAGGACTGAGCAAAGAACTTAAAAAACCAGAAATCTGATGATTCAGTCTGGGGGTCTGAAGAATCAGAATTTCCTCAGTTTTGCTTGCATTATCACAAGGAAAGTTGAGGGTGTCAGTTTAACTCAGAAAATCAACTCGTTTTTATTTTGTATTTTTTCAAACAAAGAATAAATATTTTTGGTTAAATTCTGGGAGTTTGAGTTTATGAAGATGCTCAGTAAATAAAATAATAGGAAAAAGACAATTGCTGGGAAACATTAGTTTAAAAAGCCTTTCCCCCCCAAGTTAGCCAGGAATATAGTGAGAAAGAGAAAAGAAGGGGAAAAATGTCCCCAAAACTAACATAACAGTAAAAATCTGATAATGAAAGATGCTCATTAAATATGTTCTTAAGCTAACAGAGCTGGTGGAAAAACCTTTGTTTGAAAAAATATTGAAAACATGATGTGAGAACACAGAATCCATGTGGGTATTTTTTGCTTCTCTGCTGCAGAAGGGTATTGCTGTATAGGTTTACCTTACCTTAAAATGATCTCCAGTTCTAACAAAAAAGACTGGTTAGGAAAACTACTGGAAAGATGATGCTTCATGATGGCAGATTTAGGTTAAATTTTGAAGTTATGACTAGATAGCTTTTAAATTAATGGAAAAAATACTGATCTATTTTTAAAATACAGTACCTTTTTGTGACAATACTGTTTTCAATGTGATCTTTCTTGCTCTCTGGCTGACTTCTCAGAAAGGAAAAGAGAACAGAATAGGAGAATGGAAGCTGAATAACAGTACATCCTGTTCTTTGGGAAGTATAAGTGAACAAACAATTATACACTAGCTACAAAGATAGGCAGAGAAAAATTGCCAGGAATGTGCAAAAATGAAAACAATTTAAGAAATGTTATAAAATCAATCAAACTTTAAAAAAAATTTTTGCTATGCAATAGTTTGTAATTGGATGATTATTTATTATGGTAGCAATTGGGCACCAACAGAAAGCAACACAATGTTCTGGTGATGTAACAATGCTGTTATTGTGTTTCTGGGCAAATAAAAGGTCTTTGATGAAGAGCTCTGCAGCTTATACAATTGATGTGAGCTTTGGGAAAGCAAAATAACACTGCAGTTGTCTTTCCCAGCTCAAAAACCTGTACCTGCCTACTTGCAGTGCTCTCCTGGAAAACTCCCTTTGGCCACTAGCAACTGTGTAACAGTGACATAGTGGCAGGGCAAGTGTTAAGGACTTTCTGATGTCCCTGCTGAGATGTTTCAGGGTGGGATGCACCCACACTAAGAACAAGGGATGCCAGGACAGCAGTTTATAAAGGTCTTTAAGGAGCTCCAGGGTATGTGATACCTTTACAAAAAGGAAGAGCTGCAGCAGATCAGTCACTAAGGGTGCCTTTCACAGCTGCCCAAGCACAGAAAGGATTCCCTGTCTCATCAGAGAAAGTGCTGTGTCAATAATGTGCATTAACTGGACTGGGTGGAGGTAGAGAAAGGAATCCATGACATGGACAGTTTTGTCTGTTAACAACACATTAAGTGGTATTAAATGGTGCTTCCAAATATGTTAATGGTGGGTTTTGTTTGGTTTCTTGGATGGTAAATTAATCTCTCTCTCTCTCTCAGTGTCTATTACTGTTTTAAATGCAAATAGTATGTACATGGAGACAACAAGGATATATATGTCCAAAACCTGGTGAAAAAAACATATGTGTGTCTAAAACCCTATCCATGTACCAACAATGGAAAATATACTGTTTTTTGCAGGATGAAATTGTTACCCTACTGAATCTGTTGGGAAGTTTTCCACATATTTCAGAAGGAGCTTTAATTTTTTGTTGTTGATGTTGTTAGAAGACAATTATATTTTAATTCTAGATCTCCTACAAGATGCAGATTTAAAAAAAAAAAATCCAAATCCCTACCCTTGAAAAGATCCAGAAGAAAGATGAGTCAGTTTGCATAAAGAGAGAAGACCTAGATGGTGTCATGGATTAAAATAGCTTTTTTTTTTTTTTTTTTTTAAGGAGGAAAGTGGTTATGAAAGTGATTTTGGGTAGCATAAAACACATGTTGAAAGATGGAAGATTTTCAAATAAAATTTACAGCTTGGATATGAACCTGGAAGTTTGCTTTGTTTAGATTTTGACCCAGTATGTGAATGGAAAAGCTCTAAATTGAGTAAATTTGAAGTGAATTGCTAAAGATGGAAGAGGGATTAAGAAAGCATGTACCTTTCATTGCAAGACAGAGAAATTCAATAAATAAGGCTTACTAGCCTGTCATATTTTTGCTATCAGCAACATTCCCTCTAAAAATTAAACAGTTCTATAATGATCTCTAATATTTCTGTGCTGCTTCTGGGTGAAAAATGTCAAATATGTACGTAGGTTGTGACATTTAAATAAAATGGCACCACATTTAAAACAAATCCTGAGATATAGCTGAAGAAAATTACAATAACATTTTTCCTCTTGGAAAATAAATCACTGTTTACTAAATTAAAATCAGATGCAGAAGGTACGTCCTGCTTGCAGGAAGGTCAACTGCTGAGAACAGTGTCACTTCACCTAGATAATTTCAATCCTGTTAGGACTGCCAAGCACAGACCATTTTTACAGCTTGGCATAAATAATAAATGGGTGGTAAAAAGCCCCAGATGAGGGCACAGCAAATCTCATTGTCTTCTCTTTGCAGTGTGTTGTTGCGTGCAGCTGTTCAGAGCATGTAAAAACAGCTACCATGCCGTCCTGGCCGTGTTGTACATCGCTTCTGTCGCGTCAGTGTAATGGACTGATCAAAGCACCAACTGGTGGAGAGGTAATGTCTGATAGTTGAAGGGTGGACCTTTTCGTGCACTGCAAAAGCTCTTCAGAATGCTGCATTGGATTCTTTCCAGGGTTGCAGATGAGGTTGCAGCCTTTGGTGGCCGAAGTCCTACAGATTTGCACACTGAATTAAGCAAACTTTGCTGAAATAATTTTAGAATTGGGCTCGTTGTAATTGCAGCTGCAATTTGCTAGCTAAAGAAACACCTAGCATAGAGCAGATATGCAAAATTGCCCGGAATGTATTGGTCTTTAGCTAATTGTTCACAGAAAACTGAAAACATGTTAAGTCTGCAACACTTGGTCTTTATTCTTCATTAATATCAATATCAATATCACTGACTTCAGCTGATATTGGAATAAATAAAAGGCCTAAAAGCCTTCTGAAATTAATTTAATATGAAAGCATAGGAAAAGCTGCCAACAGAAACCTTACTTGGAGCCTAAATCTACTTTGAAATACTTCTGTTCTTACATCCTTAGGTGTTGTGTCTTTGAGGGGAAAAGGTTGTTCATTTTACATTACTTATGCAGAGCAGGATGTGCTTTCCTTAATTGCAACCAGGACAGCAAGGTAATTGCAAACATTTTCAGGCAGGCTTGCGAAGAACATAATTTTTGTTGCCTTTTAAACTTCACTGGATTCAAGGAATTCACATATACCTGTGTTCTTCAACTTCTAAGGGATCAGTGGGAGTACTAAGCAAAGCTATCAGCAGAGGCTGAAATTCACTGAAGACAGTACACAGCTTCACTGGAAAACTTTTATGGGGTTTTCAAACTGAAAAATACCAGTGACTTACATCAAAGACCAGAAAACATTTTCTCCTTCTGGCCATTTCTCATTTGATTCATAGAGTTCTGCTTTATTTCTGTGCAAAGGAGGCTGTCTGCTCAGATTCATTATATAACTGAGTCTGAAACTCATTTTATGACTCACACTTTGATGCTGACCTCTGCAGCTGCTCAGATTCTCAGCATTTAAAGAGGGAGTATGAGTCAAAAGGCTTTCATTGCAAAGATGCTGTCACATTATTATAGACTCAGGCTGAAACTAATTGAATGAATGAGGATGCTCTCTGTACCAAAGATTGTTTCCCACGGTCAGATACATTACCTTACATCACCAAAGACCAGCAGCAGGAGCCAGTTCAGCTAAGCTAAAGCAGGTATGTATATGATGATGGCAAGGAAACCTATGGTCCCCTTGTGAGCAGAGAGCAAACTTCCAGTAACACACAGGAGGTGCATCTGCATTTATCTTAATAAATGGAAATTACCTCGTGGTTGTAGACTTCCGTCAGCTTGTCTGTGGGAAATGTCTGAGCCCATGCTAGCCCTGTGGGGTGATTTGTAGACTTCAGGGCATCAAGGCAGCTGAGTCCTACTGCTGAGGTGATAGAAAGGTGTGCATCATAGAGGGGTACTCTGAAGAACCACAGCTCTCCAGGAACAACGTAGCATCTGTCTTTTCAGTCTGGCATAGAAAAACTAGAATGATTTCTCCTCCTTCCTCTAATATTTTCAACTTAAATTTTACCTGGAATTAGAAAAAAAAACTTACAAAAAATGGATGAACCACATGTCAAGAGACTTGTCTCCTACCCTCATGGCAAGACAAATTTATTCTTAAACCCTTCCTGATGGATATCTCATTAACTGAAAAACCCCTGGGAAAAACCCCTGGGATGGGCTCGCATTACATCCACAGGCAACTTGTCTCAGAGATCTCCATTGCCTTAGAACTAGAGAATTTTTTTTGCCCCAAATATCCACCTTAGAATCCTTGCTGTGGATTTGTGTTCATCGTGTCATGTCCCTTCCTATGCTGATGGATTTGAAGACTGGTTCCAGGTCTTTCTTCACTTACTTCCTTTCCTGGTTAAACTGCTCTTTCATGTCTTTGCATAGGGCACGTACTGTAAGCTTTTGACAATTTTTACTATTAAAAGTTTTTCTCTTAAATCAATGAAAAAGTAATTATTTGTATAAAATAATCATGCTAAATATTGTAAAGACCAGATCCTGAAGGCTTGATAAACAAAGCTTTTTTAATAAAAGTGATGATTATGGAGAATTCTTTAGATAGATGTTTAAATTATATTTAAGGTAAAACAAATGCATGCACACACACAAACACACGCAAAGAATTCCACACATATGAAAATCATTGGTAGTCTGCAAAGATAGAGACCAAATATATAAATTCAATGTTTCATTCCTGACTGTCTTGAATTGTTGCCCTAGAAAGACATGAAAATGATGGGTAAAGAAGAACGGCTTATCTGTAATAGTTCTTAGATATATTTAAGTCTCCTAAAGCAGTTTTTCATGAGCAAAAGCACTTTAGTGGAAGGTGAAAAATGAATGCTTACAGGAATGCTGCTTATGCAATTTGAAAGGAATGCTAATAGAGTTTATTTTGTCAGTGATATTTGTTGTTATCAACTGAGATGTGCCTATATGTTTGATAGCTTTATGAATTTCCCTGAAAACATTGTTTATCCTGTAGACTTGGATGGAAATCACTATAAATGTCATCCTCCTTTAGACCTTGACTCTGCAGAACAGTTAAGAACATACTTAATTCTGAATAAAATCTTCATTTTCACTACTTCAGGAAGAAACAGCTATGTACTTAGCATTAAGCACATCTAAAAGGAATTTTGCTAAATCATGGTGTTATTTTCAGGTAGTTTCCTTTTCTTTATCATTCAATGATTCAGTGCTGTATGATTTATTGCTTGTTACAATGCATCTTTCATCACTACCTTTCCTGCTCCTTTGTTGTTCAGATGTGCACTGCTACTATAAATAATGCTGTTGTGTGAGTATGAGAAAAGAGTTGCCTCCAGCAACTATCATTGTATGCTGTCACAAAGTTTGTGAAGGTTAAAGATTAATGCTTAAATAAGGTACTTAATAATGTTCACATTATATATAATATATCTTCTATGCACTAGCATTATTTTTTCCTCTTTTGCTAAGGGAAGATGTGTTATTGAATAATGATGCCTTGCAATAGCAATTTGAAAACACTGAACAGTTGTTTTATAACTGCAAATGCTTCAAACCTTTAAAGTTTGGACCATTTACTGAGGAGATGATGGGCTTGTCTTGCTTTGCTCCTGTCTGTTACATAGATTTTCTGGATGGAGAACTCATCTTGCTATGTGCTAATGATCTGATGCTTACCTGCACCTCAAGGAGGGGCTGCAAATTTTAAGTTTCTTGCAGCTGAGAGTACCTAAACATAGCTGAGGTTTAAGCAACACTCTTTCCTCTTAGTTAGCTCAAGTGTTCTGTCATTTTGTTTGTTGACTTTTAAGGTCTTTGCTCTAAGCAGCTATGTCTTCTGTCACAATGTATGTCAATCTTACCTGCTGAAATCAGTGCAGTCTGCCCTCCTAGTTGGGTGTCATATGGGCTGATGGAGAACAGCACTGCAAAGTCCCCCTGTGAGTTCATAATTGCTCTGACAAAGCTGGTTTATTAAAGCACTGAGTAGGATCTATAGATGAGAAGACTTTTCCAGCAAACCCCTGATTTAGGAGACACTGCCTTTTATGGAATTGACATATTATGGACAGTAAAAAGGATCATTACTGACTGATAGGCAGAACTTGACAAAACAGCTGCTGGTAAAGTTGGAGGTAGGATTCTCTTTTATTAAAAGGTAGTGATTTATTTGAAGTGCTGGATCTCACACACATCAGGCTTAGTGTGTGTTTTCTGAATCCCAGGCAGTTCCTGCAGAACCACACCAGAGCTTGCAGTGTCTCTGTCTGAGTTTAGGAAATCGAAAGCTCATTAAATGCTGGCTCTCAACAGACAGCCGCTCAGTGAAGAGCCCTGTCAGACCTTTGGCTTGTCAATTTGTACAAAAGTTTGGAAACACGAAGTGGAAGAATAGGGACTTTGGGAGTGAAGGGAGGAAAGTTTCCAAGAACTAGAAATCCTGCTTTTTATCTTCCTCCATTTCAAGCTAGGATAACGAAATGTGTCTGTGCAGCAGCTGGGAAAACTTGAAGGTGTAGGTATGCCCATGGATATGAGACAGTGGAAAATTCAATGATATGGGAGAGCTAGCTGTGCAGCAGTGTGACTAATACTCTGGTGAGCTTCGTGTAATTTGTCAGCTCTGTCCTTCCTCCAATTTTTTCCTGGAACTGTGTGGGCAAGATCAATATGTCAGTAACCTATAATCACCTTGAGAAACTCACCCTGCTGCCTTCTGCATCTCTAGGGTATTTTCTTCTGGTTCCAATGGGCAGCACTTAGGGCTCCTGCTGGAGATACTGAGGATGAGTGCTGTTGCTGATTTTTAAACATCAGCAGAGATAGTTTTCATTTATCTTTTTCACAGGTAAAACTCATGGAGTACCTGCTCTTCCTGCTGTCACTGATGCTCTGTCAAGCCTCTATTAACTTTTCAAGGCAACCCATCAAAGTTCGGCTAGTTTTTATATGCTGGATTTGTCCTCAAACTTCCACCTGAGTTTGGAAACAAGCATACCTCTCACACACAGGCAGCAGCTGATTTCTGCCTTTGAAGACCGGACCCTATACAGTGTGCTTTATTTTCAGGGAATGCATGGAGTTAAAGTGGTCTTTGGAAAGCCATTTGGAGGGAAAAAAGTGTCACAATATCAAAAAAGACTAGAATCTGATCAGCTGCTTGCAAGTTGCCATATCCAAGGTTTCTTATACCTGATTGCGGCAATGGGCTTCTGGAAAAGTTGGTTTTGGTAGCATCAATGTACTTTACAATAAAAGCAGGCCACAGAACAGTTGTGGCTATTGATTTTTTAAATAATTATGGGGAAACGATTGTGTGTAAATGAAGTTTCGCCTTGTCTCTTCAGGCTGGGGATCAAACTGAGTTTTCACAGTGCAATGGGGGAAAATTCACATTTGCTTTGGTCTCCAGAAGAAAGGTAGGTGTCAAGAGGTGTGGTGCTTAATTTTAAAGTCATGCTAGTGAGATGCAGCCTTTTTCCCACTACACAGATGTAGAGGATACACCAGAGCAAGCCTGACAATTCCCCTCCTGAGGAGATTTTGTTTGTTCGCTCCTACAAGAAAATTTTCTGTCCCCAGAAAGTCTGCACTGCTGCAGCTGAAAACCTGCCATCAGCAATCAAAAGCAAATGTATTAATTAATGAGGTGTCTTTATGGAGTGAAGTATATCGCCAGGATGCAACCACTTGGGCACTGTGGTCACTACATAACCTGGCTCCACTGGCAGCTATTCCCTTGGGTGGCTTTCAGGGTGCTCCATGATGTAAAATTAACTGTTGCTCACCTCTTTCCTTTTAATTGCTGGTGTCAAATTGTTGGGCTCACTCTTCCATTTGAAAGGCAGCAGTGAAGGTGCACTGATAGCCAAACCCATTATTTATCTACTTTATAGTGTTCAGGAGGGACATTCCATGGCTTAACGGTCTCTGCTATAAAAAAAGCATTTAAAAACCCAGGCACTGTGTTGATGCTGCAGGTGGTGGCCAAAAACCTTAACCTACCTGCCACTGGAACTATGACCCTAACCTCGCATGATCGTGTTCCCTAAGCTGGAAAACTTGAGCCTACTGGGGAACACCCAGGACTGGAGGTGAGCTGTTTTGCACTGTGGGCAAAGGGGCTGAGCCCAGGTGAGAAAGGCAGGAGGATGCTCCCTCTCTGTTGTCCAGCTCTTCTTACTCAGCAGCTTTGTTGATACCAGGAATAGAGGAGGGGAGGAAAAATATTCTGCCTCTGACCTGAACTGAAGAGTGCTGCTCTTAAGCGATGACACGCAGGTAAAGTCTGGGCTCATCTGCAGGCAAACCACTAAGAATCAGTAAGAGGCCAATGTGGTAAAGTCTTAATGGCTTTTTGCTTTCACAAGTAGTATTCAACTTAGCAAAGAGTTTCAGCCGAAATAATAGGTCAGAGAAATTACAACTTCAGCGCTTTCCCTGTGGAATATTTAATTTTCTTAATTTTGCAAGTTTTGAAACATTATATATTCATCTACCTTTAATTAAACAAAAAAAATCAGTTACCTGACCTAGAGCCACACAGCCAAAATTTTCAATTTTCATTTCACTTCATGAGTGAGCTCGCACCTCCTGTGCTGATAGTTTATTAGCACAGTTCCAAAAAGCAGCGTAGGAGAAAAGGTACACAAATGAAATGCATGCCCAGTCTCAGTTAGACTGAGCTATGGATATCCTGTGATGCGGTACAGGCTCAGGTTAATTTTGGGCAGATACCACAAAGGTTTCACTATAACTTCTTTAATGTAGTTGCTGACCTAATACTGAGTATCTAGGGAGTCTGGGATGAATTAATAAAACATACATTCTTCTCTTTTTTTTCCAATTACAAAACTGGAATGAGAAATTATACGTATATATTATACTTATGTATAATTCACTGTTCAGCCTTTGAAGTTTAATCTATTTGACAGTCTGGAACAGTGATTTTGAATTCACCTATGCCTAATTATTTGAACTTCTCCCTTGACTCTCTCAACCTTCTTCAAACAGAAGAGATTTATCTTTGGAGCATGTTGGGATTTGAACAGAACAAATTAGATGTTGACATGACTTTCTTTAAGTATAATTAAAATGCAGGACCAAGTCACACTTCCATAGTTTTAAAAAAACATTTTATTGCATTAAATATTTAATGCGGGACATTTAATCCATATTCATCTTACAGAACCATGCAGCGACTGTAAAACTGCAGGCCATTGATCCTTACTTGAACTCCTTGGGTCTACGATAAACGCATGGGCTAAGATTGTCATATAAAGTTCAGGCAAATTCTCCTTGAAGCTGAGCTGTGTTTAAATCAGTAGAACAGATCATCCAATATTGCTCTCTACTGCATCCAAGAGATGCTGTTCCCTGTTATACTATTTGGTAATTACTCAAGTGTGATTATCAGGAGGAATACCACCTGCTTTTTTTGACCTTACCCATGCTGTGCTGCAGGGCAGAGATCTTGATCATCTGAGCAAGGGACACTGATGGTCATCAAACAGGGCAGCAGAAGCCGACAAGGCTTTGCCTTAGACTTCTTACATGTTGGGGCTGAAGAAATGAGACAGATGAAAGCACAAAAAATCCAATTGAGGTCCCAGGCTTTTAAGGGCAGAAGCTGTAAGAGAAAGTTTGTAAAGTTCTCCAGTAGAGACTTTGCTCTTGTTTGCTTCTTTAGAACTTGCTCTCAGTTTGTCACTCATTGCTTCTTACTTTCCTACCCTTCTGGCATGGGTTATGCATCAATTAGACAGATTTCTGTGATTTTGGTTCTGGGGGGTTATTTTTTTTTGTTTTGTTTTGTTTTTGTTTTTGTGGTTTTTATTTTTTTGATTGGTTGGTTTTGTGTGCAGTTTTTTATTCCGTTTTGTTCTTTTATTTTTTAAACGAACTATCCATTCATTGTGTGTCAATAATTTTCAGAACAGGAAACTCTGAAATTTAGCCTGAATAATTTAAATTTCTACTTATTTTATGTATATATATATATTTACATACCTATATATATGTATAAATTTATGTAAATTTGCCAGATATTTAATTTCAAAAAATCTACAGTTTAAGGATTGCTTATGTCAAACTCCTCATAAAAGGGAAGGTTAGATTTGACAAAAAAGTTAAGAATCATAATTTTGTTCGCCTTGATGGCTTATAATGAATATTTTTAGGCTTTTTCAAAATAACATTTCTTCAGTAAAATGCCTACTTCTTTTATATCACTGCTGGAGGGAATTCAGATGTGTCTACTGGCATTTCTATAATGGAACAAATAACGGCTGATTTTATTTTTTTTTTTTCCCACTGCAACTGTCATGGATTGCTGCTTTATAGAGAGAAAGAGAATGGAGGGGCCCAGGCACCAGCAGGTATCCTATGAGATGCTCTAATCTGTGCTATTCCTTTCACAAGGTGGTGAAAGACATTTCCAGACTTTCACACCCTGAGGCAGGGCCAGATTACTCGGCTTTTCATGCAAGTTCTCTAAAACACCAGCTGCTAAGGTCTGCAAATAAACAAAAAACAGTTATGTCTGTGCATTCTTCAGCTTTTTGATAACAATTGAGGCCTTTCATGGAAAGAGAAGTAAAACTTTTCACAATATGATCATGAAATGAAAAATGTAATTAGGTCTATCACTAGCCAGTAGACTTTTTAACCAATTTTACTGTTCAACTCAGTAAAATATGTAACAAAAGGATGTTTAAGCAGTATTTCCTCAGCTCCTAACAACAGATTTTCAAAGTTTTCTAATGGAGACTCCCATGACTCCCATGATTCAATTTTTTTTGACATTTTGAAAGCATGTTAAAATCCCTTCAGCAAGTCTTTTGAATAAAAATCTAAAATTATTCCTTTTTTTGAAGAAAAAGATATGAAACGAGAAGTCATCAGATATATTTTGTTTCTGTAAGGAAATAATTCAAAAGCTCTATATGCATATGAAATTATTTTGCTCATCACCTTCCCAAAGAAGACACATTTTAATTAATCCTTTCTCTGAGAAAGATATTAAATCCTCATCTAATCCCCAAGCAGCAGTTCATTTAGAGTCTGGAATCTTTTTGCATGTTCATAACCACAGAAAATATTATTTTCTCCTGAAGCAAATTGTGCTACAAAAGCTTTGAATGCTTAGAGTGTAGAGACGTTTTGATTTTCCTTCATTTAATCTCTCACTGGCTTGTTACATGTGGATGCATAACAATAATTTTCTTCCCCTTCCAATTTTCTTTCTGTTCCAAAGATAAAACTTAAGGAAGTCTTCAATAATTTTAGTCTTTTTTAAAGTTCTGAAAACTTAGCTCTGAGCAGCAGGCACAACGAATGTCTCCCACACTGATTTCTGGTTTGTTTCTAATGACTTTAGCAAATTAGGTATTGTATTTGCTATTTCATATATTCCACCCACACCACTGTTATGCACTTGAAACTTCTCGCACTCCTGCTTCCTAGATGATACATATTATTATATCCTGTATTGCTTTATCACAAGAACAATATTACCTGTTCCAGAGCTATGTTTGGACAAGGACTGGAAACTTCTCAGCTAACTAAAGGAGACGTTTTATCTGTATAGACAATAAATCGTCTCTGCTTATACATACATGCACATCATTACTAATGTGAAAGAAATCCATAGCTTGTGCCCAAATGCAGTCAGCAAACCAGAATGGCTCCTCGCAGGCTCGGGCACCACCTGTGAGCTGAAAAGAGCTGAGCCCATTTACTTGCATGAAGCTCTGGCACTGCTGGTCCACAGCTCACTGCACATAGAGCAGCTGTCCTCAGCGAGCTCGAGAGGGCTGTGTGTAATGCCACCATGAGGGGAATCACACCCACCCTGAAAACAGCACTCTAGTTCACATTTCCCAGCGTTTGCATCGTAGGACTCACTTTGACAATGGTGAGTGAAGAATCATTAGCATGAAATATCCACGTCATTGTCACCTTATTGAAATGCTGGTGGTCTAAGAGACACAACAGTCCATTAAAATGTGGGGACATAAAAATACTGGGCTGAGGGTACTTGCCTAGTTACAATTTGCTGCGTGTTTGGTCACTGGGGATTTGAATGCTTACATCAACTGTATCCACAGTCTTAAGCTGGTTGCTGAATTTTGTATTTTTCTTTGGAGAGTCTTGTTTCTTTGAACTGTGTTTTCTGCTTTCAAGTCAGCATGTGAGGCAGTCCTGTTTCACTCCTTCATTGGATTAGAGCCATAATTGAAGGGTTTTATTTGTGCAGAAATGGAAATAATAGCAGTTCATTTCCAAATTTTTAATGAAAATATGTTTCATAGTGTGATCAGGAACATCAATGCACTGTGAAGATTTCCAGATAATATCCCAAGATGTATGTCTGAAAAACATATTAGCAAAAGACTATGGTATTTTGAAAATGAAGGTTTGTATCAAACCAGACTAATTTATATCTATGTAATAGTCTAAAAAGAGCTGTCTTGCAGAAGACTTTTTTGTATGCAAAATATAATTTATAGACATTTATATATTTTTTTTTTTTTTTTGCTCTTACTGGATCTTTTTTTATTATTTGCCCAACACATACAAAAAAAAAAAAAAAAAAAAAAAAAAAAAAGAGATTTGTTTTATGGCATTTGCTCTTCTGGACCAATGTAAGTTATTAAACACCCTGCTCATGCCAATGTGAAGTGACAGATAAGCATGAACAAAGCCTTAGAGATTTGAGCCACGCGATGAAGCTGAGATGGTTTCTTCGTTGGGTGTTTCTTCACTTCTTTCTGTTTCCTCTTCCTTTCCACTGCTCTACAGTTCAGTGAATTCAAAGTAAGAGCTGGCACACAGCTGAAGGGGTTTGAATAACTCATCCCTTTTGCTGTCTGAAAATATACATAATCCTCCTTCATGGAGAGGACTTGGGATGCAATTGCATGTTATGGTCAATATTATCTTCTTCCCCCTACCCCCACGTAGTAGTTCTGACCTGGGACATGTCATTTCATGGGTTTATTTTCTGTCTGGTTTTGCTCTCTCTCCACCCTGAGAGAGCAGGGGGCAAAGTGTATCTTTTTGTGGAGATCATAAAAACTGAGCTTCAGTACTTGAGGAAGTTACCCTGTCCAAACTGCTCTTCAGGTGCAGTGATAATAGCAGTACGGTACATTTATTTTACTCTACCTTAGGCTTTTTCAAAGGGAAATTGGGTGTGACTTTTTCTCCTTCCTTACATCAACTTTTTTTATTTCTGTGTGTGTGTGTGTGTGTGTGTGTGTGTGTGTGTGTGTGTGTGTGTGTGTGTGTATCCATGTGCAGGCAGTGAGAAGGAAGCCTGCTCCTGCAAAGCACTTTTAGTCTGCTCTGTGTAATTTCTTCAGCCTTTTTATAAGTGGAATTAAACCTAAGAGCAGTTAGAATTCAGCTGGCTGCTTCTATATTTAATAAATAATAACTCTGCCATGAAATTGCAATTGGTAATAAAAAGTCCTGCAATTCATCTAATGGCTTTCCACCTCTGTTGTAAATCTGTAATTCCACTCTGGTGCTCATCGCTACAAGACAGAGTATATTCATTACTTCAGGTGCAGCTTCTTCCATAGAAAGGAGAGCAGGGATACAGGCATTTCAAATTTTTTCTTCCCACACTTTCTTTTATTCTCCTATCTCTCCATGGGCACATTTTTTGACCTACATTGTGGTTTGTGCTAATCTTTTCCCAAGCTTTTATTGTTGATCGATTGGACTAATTCCCCTTGTTGCCCTCATCTCTCCCTGTAGCATCTGTAGTACTATTTGATCAGAGATTAGAGCTGGCAATGTAGTCTGAAAACATGTTCTTATGTATTAATTACAACATTTTTGCCATGTTTTGAACTTTAATTTTAAACTTCACCTAGAATTGCAGTTTTTCAAAACCTTTTGCCCAACAGAAATTCATAGCAAAAGTTCAGTTTACTGTGAAATGAACAGCTCATTTATTGTGTGGGTTTACCTACCCCTTCTTTGCAAAGGAGTCTCGGCACACATTTAGCTCACTGCTGATTCCAGTGGTTCTGATTCGGCACTCAAGGACCAATGATGCTGTGTGCTCTCTTTAAACAGAGAATCAGGACCCTGTACATAGAGGGTTTGTCAAAAATTGTTGTTGAATACTCAGCTGGATGCTCCAAGTGCTCTCTGTGCCCAGAGCTGGGGATAAGTATGCAGGCAGCAGCAACCAGGTGAACGAGGAATGACATCCAGAAGGATTTGAGCTTCTGTCAAATCTTCACTTTCCAAAGCTCTTCCTTACGGGAGAGGAGATTTCTTGGCCAGGGTCAGAATGGGAATGTGCAGAAGAGCAAGGTACTTAATATGTTCCCTGATCTCCAAGCCTGAGTCTTAGCCATTGGATCATCCCCTGCAGAAGAAGAGAGTTTTATCAGATCCAGGCATCCTCTGAAATCTAACAGGGGATAAATTCCTATATCAATGCAAGCTTGAATGAAAATAATGGAAATGACCTCTTGTATGCACCCACCACAGGTAGCAGACAGAAAGGAAAGGAGTGGGATGAGAGGAATGTTTCTCTCCCAAAGCAGATCAGATGTGATTATCCATACTCTGTAGATTAAGATGAACTAAGAATTGGTATGGAAGAGACTAGACTAGACTATTTTCAATGGGAAGGGACCTACAACAACAATCTAGTCCAACAGCCTGTTAAATTGGTTTTAGTTCAATTAAACACGGGTGAAGGATAGAAAAACGCTTTTAAGCAACAATATGAAAACTGAATGGAAAATGATTCCTATTTATATAAGTTTAATGAAGTATGTGTCAGTAGTGGCTAAGAAGTTGGCTTGTGGAAATCCTGAACCCAATTTTCCTCCAGTGGCCTTCCTGTACTGTGCAGAACAGAGCTCTGGCACTGCTGAGGCTCTGGCTCGTGGCTCAGAAGTCTGTGCAACAAGCTGCTGGGGCCAGCTGCAGACAAAATGGGAACCAGTACCTGTGTCTGCACAGCCTCTTGGCCCCCCTCAATGTACATTGGTGTTCACTGTCGTTAAATGGGACCTTGAGCAGAGGGAGGAGCAGGGCAGGACAAGCATATGGTTGGTGTTTTGCTCCCTGCAGTGGCCTTATTAAAGAGCATACGGTGTGCTGGGCCATGCACTCGGGCAGGCTGGCTGCATTCCTGCCCGCTGTGCTGGGAGCTGGCCAGGGCTCACCTGAAGCCACCTTTCCCTTTTGACAGCTTAGCTTTATTTCTGTGCTCTTTTCCCTTTCCAGCTGCAGCGCTTTGAGAAGGGCAGACAGTGCCTTGGCAATTGGAAGCAGAAGATTTTGAAGGAAAAATCTTTCTGGTGGTGATGTGAGCTGTGAATTTATTCTACCTACTTACTGGCATCTGTACACATAACTACATGCCAGCACCTGATGGATGCCATACATTTTGGCCACCTGCTCAGCTCCTTAAAAGTTAGAACACTCCAAGTGACTATGTTGACTGCCTCAATATCTTATAGGAATGCACATTCATGAGGCATCTGTTTCAGTTCACGGGGCTTGGCTCTTTTTTTGTGGAAGCTACTTGCCATTCTAGTCACAGAACAGGAAGAAATTCTGCTCTGCATCGTGCCAAATGAATGGAGAATCAGGCCCTCGCAAAATATATTATTTTCTTGATGGTTATATTGAGGGGAACAGAGTGAAGGGATTTGAAATCTCAGGGTGTCTGACAGTTACACTAACACAATATTCATATTTAATGCCATTCCTCTACATGTTTTCTTTGTCTGCTTGCTTCTTTTCAAAGATAATTCCTTAAGGACTGCTCATCTTCTGCAAAAGTTTCTTAACAAGAAATGAGAAATGGCTGTGTATCCCTTTTGCAAAATGAAACAATCTGGAATAAGACTAAAAACAGTAATAAAGAAGAGGAAAAAATCTCCTCTTTAAAAAAATTGTTTAAGTTATATAAAAAAGAGAAACAACCTGCTCGCATTTTATCATTTATTATAAAACATTCTCTGATTTTTACAACTCCAGTGTTTTTCTATGGGTAAACGCTAGGCTTTTGAAAAAGATCTGATTCAAAACCCACATTAAGAGGAAAATTCAACTTGCTGTCAGTTTGGATATCTGATTCAAAGATGGACAGAGACTTGACAGGTGAGAGATCAGCCTGGAGCCCAGCAGAGAACAGTTATCTCATTCTGTGATGCTTTTAATATTTCAAAATTAAGTTTGTTCAGATTCTGGATGAAAATCCAACTCAAATTTTTTCCATTAAAGAGAAGGGCTCTTCAGCTGTAGTTTCTGGCCTCTAACTCCAGAATCCAGAAATTTGGGGATGCAGTGAATGCAGTGTGCTGTTAGGTGGCCCTGTGGCCCAAGGTGATCCATGTGGCCCAGATGGGACAGAGTCACAACCCCAGAGTCTCTGCAGAGCATAGCTGAAATTCACACCTCACAAAGAGCAGCCTGGGGAGTGCTCACTAAGTTTGGCAGTGTCAACATGCTGCTGCCAGGTCCTGCTTTGGGATACAGCTCCTGAAATATAACACTTGGGAGGGGGTTGAAACCAGCTTCTGAAGTCTTGCTTTGACTCCCGAATTTTCAAATCCAAAGTTACAGCCACCTCACTCTGGGTGGAGAATGGGTGTTAGGGGTTTCTGTCAAGAAAACTCAGTAACTGTATATTTAGCCCATAAAAGATCATTGCTAGTTCAAGTCTTTGAAAACTTAGAAAATTGATGTCATCTCCACTTGGACGGACTAAAACACTGTATAAATATGAGTGCAAATGTGTGGGGGAATACTTGCATCCTAAGTAAGGTACATATGGAGCCCTCTGCTTTGCACACAGTGGTGACATAAAAGAGTGCAGAAACATGGGTGTCCCTTCCCAGCTACATCCCAGGCACTGAGACCACACACAGAGTTTTTTGGTTACAGATTTGAGGGCATCAATCAGCCTGTTTGTGTATTGCCTAGCCACAATGCAGAGGTGTGCATCCCTCTGGAGGCACAGTGCCAAAGGAAACCAACGCCCGTGCTAAGCAGCTTGTAAGTCAAAGAAGAATGAGTTTTTGACAGACAACAGGAATTGTGTCACCAATGTGTGTCAGTTCTGCTCTCCTGAGTGAAGCAGGGATGAGGGAACAGAGCTATACAGTGGTGCTGTGCTGCCAGAGCTGGCAGGTGAATCCCTCTGAATTGCCCCAAATATTCAACTTGTGGGGAGAAGACCTGTAGATTGGGAAGAGCAGGCTAACCTTCCTCTTCCAAAGCTGGCATATAATGATTTGGACAAACATGTTTTTTTACAGAAAAGCAATGAACTTGCTGCTCTTTTGCAAGTAAGAAATATCTCATCCTCTTTCTTCCTACAGCCTGATAGTGTTGTTTGTTCTTTGCATTTGATTATGCCCAACTACTCCAGGATGCAGAAAGCTCCAAAGAGCAAAAAACCAAATATTTTTTCAATTCACTCCAAATGATGCCTAAATACAGCAAAGAGAAATCTACCATAAATTCTCAGTAAAAAATAATATAGACTTAAGCAGACCTTTTTTCTGCCCATTTCTGATGTGCCTAATCTTCTCAACAATTAGGCACACCAGGACATTTACAATGACTGACTTTTGGCGGATTATCAACATTATGCACAAAAATACTGCCACAAAATAGTTTCTGTCAGGGTGTGGTGGTTTTGGCTTGGCCCAGTTTTAGGGCTGGTGCTGATAACGCCAAGGTCATGGGTTCAATCCCCGTATGTGCCACCAAAAACGTCGATGGTTTGACCCTGGCTAAATGCCAGGCACCTAAGACGTTTGCTCTCTATGCTCTCTCCTGCTGCAGCTATGCAGAGGAGAGGGAAAAAAAACCTAACACAAACACGCTGGACTCATGAGTTGAGATAAGATCATTGATAGGCCGTACTGGAGAGGGCAAAAGCAGGTACGAAACTTAAAGTTGCAAAGATAGTGATTTATTAATCTAACAGTCGGAGGATAAATCAGAGGTAAAAATAAGCTCTTAAGACACCGTTTCTTCACTGACCCCCCTTCCCTCTTAAGGCACCGTTTCCCAGCTCACCCCCTTCCTCCTTTCCAACTAACCAACTCCCGGGCAGGGGCAGGGTGTGGGGTTTTTTTTCTCTTAGGTCAGTCCATCACAATTCTTCTACTACAGACACTTTTTCTACTCACCCTCTCCCTCCATCCAACCAACAGATCCGGGCTGGGACAAGGTATGTGGCTTCTCTTAGTCAGTTCAACGCCACAATTCTTCTGCTACAAATGCTGTTTCTCTACTCACCCCTCTCCCCATTAAGGCCACTTCTCAGCTCACCCCCTCCCTCCTTCCTTCTAACCAACAGCTCCGGGGTGGGGGCAGGGTATGAGGGTTTACTTTGGTCAGGGTCAGTCCATCAGGGGGAAGAGTCCTCTACTCAGCCATGGGGGTCTCTCCCATGAGAGACAGTCCTCTGCAAACTTCTTTAGCGTGGGTCCAATCTCACAAGCAGCACTTGCCCGAAGATCTGCTGCAGTCTGAGATTCTTCTGTCAAGGTTACAGACCTCCAAGCCGAGGCCAGGCTGTTTCCATCCCGGGAGCAAGGCCTTTCTCTCTCCTGCAAGGCCTTTGCAATTCTCAGTCTCTGGGACTCCCATTGGATCACAGCTTCCTGCAGGCCTCCACCTGCTCCTCTGGCGTGGGCACCTCCCCACAGGCTGTGGGGGGTTCTCTGCACCCCCTGGACTCCATGGGCTGCAGGGGGACCACCTGCTCCCCCATGGTCTTCACCATGGCCGGCAGAGGGTTTTCAGCTCCGGCGCCTGGAGCATCTCCTCCCCCACCTTCTCCACTGACCTTGGTGCCTCCATGTTGTTTGCCTCACATATTTTTACCTCCTCCTCCTCCTTCTCTGGCTAAAAGGAAGTGCGTGCTCAAATTGTTTTGATTTCTTCTTAAATATGTTTTCACAGAGGTGTAACTAACACCTCTAATTGACCCAGACTTGGCCAGCAGCATGTCCATCATCTTCAGAGCCATCAGAGATTGGCTCTGCTAGACATGGTGGAGAAATTTCCAGAATCTTTACTCAGGACATGCAGGAGCGATCTTTGTACCCCACCCTACTCACTGGCAAAAACTGGGCCAGGCAAAACTACCACACAGGGAAGTCAAGATACAGAAAAGGATAGCATAGGAGGAACCAGATATTCCTGCATAGACCCTCCTCCTATTACTACTAAGTTTTGGAGTATAACATCCCCTGTGATGGCACCTCTGTCTGCCATGGAGCATCCACACTGTGCTGTACAAAATGATCCATCTCCACCTCTTGCACTTCACAGCTGTTGTGCAGGAAAGACCAGAGTTTCTGCATGAGGAATTTCAGGCCTAAATAATCAAAATCACTAATTTGTACCTGATCTTTAAAAACTTTGATTCCTTGCTTCTTTTTTCTCCCTCCCCCCCCCCCCTTTTCTTTCCAGAGTTACCTACTTTTATCTATCACATCACATCACATCACATCACATCACATCACATCACATCACATCACATCACATCACATCAATCTCCTGCTTTCACTTTCTGCAGCTGCACAGAGTTTTTTCTTCTTTCCAGTCAGGAGGTCCATGCCACTGTGGGAGACAAAAGATAGGCCTTGCACATCTCCCCTCATGTATCTGCACATGCAGGGTATCAATTTTGTTGCACACAACAACCACAGAGCACCCTCTTCACCTTTCAGTGGAACCATTTATGCTCTTATGTTTTCTGGTCCCTTGGTTCAAGGCTTTATTTAAGAAAACTAAATGTGCGTAGCTTCCGAGACCTAGATAAAGGGAATGGCAAATAAAGGGACCTCTAAAGAAATTTCCCTCTATTCTTATTCCAAATAATCCATTCTTATTGCCTAAGGATTTTTCAATCTTTTGGACTTATGAAGTGTGCTGTGGTGCAGTACTACAGTACAGTGCCTTAAAGAAAAAAAACCACTCTAAAGGTTAAGAAGGAAGAAGGACATTTTATTATACATTAGATAAAGATCTGTCTTACAATAATAATTTGAGAGCATTTTGTAGCAGAGAGAAGACTCAGTGTCTTTCCCTGTAAAACTGAAAGGTCTCAGAGAATTTTCAAGGTCCCAGCTGAGGAAAACAACAAAGTCAGTTACAGGAATCAATCAGCTATTCCTTCAGCAAAGAGGAGTTGCTAGGATTTCATCTTGCCTTTTGTAAACTTTTGAGATCCAATCATAAAAGTATTTTACTTTGCCATTCATCTCAGGGTTTGCTTAATCTCAGCATGGAGGGGGCAGGAAACAAATTCTGAGCATCCAATTTTGAAGAGTTGTAATGACTTTTAGTGGTTTAAAAACAAAGCATTTTATTCTAGAGAATTAGCTTAATTCTAGATGTGGTACCGCAGACAGCCCACGGCTTCAAATTCTGTGGCTAAACAGCATTTTTTAAAAAAACAACCCTCAACAAAACGCGGCAGTGACAGTGACTGAGAAATACTCATGGGCAGAAAAGCTGACAGTGATGGAAAACCTGAATTAGCCCTGTGTAGACTGAAGAGTGCAGGAGCAGGGCATGGTATAACCTTTTGTGGCACCATAAGCACTACTTAGAGCAAGTAGCTGGCAAAGCCACAAGACAAGTCACTCTAGGTTAGCCCTGAGAGCTGCACGTGATCTGCAGTGTGGTGTAGATACCAAAAAGCCTCTTAATGCCTGTAATATGCTCGAGCTTAACAGCTCTGTAGGAATGAAAGTGCAAAAAGACCACCAAACCCAAAATTCAGTGTAATAAATTTTAACTCTAGCAAAGAGAATTTTGTGAATATTAGACAGAAAGGTATGAACAAGAAAGAAGAGGAAAAAATGGTAAAATGTTTTCAAGAAGCTTGGATTCTAGCTAAATACTTAGCAGAATTTCAAAGTTAACCTGTAAAATCAGCCAGAAAAACTTCAAAAATATTTCCCCTCTCTTTTATATAACATATAAATGAGCATTTCCCTGGTGGTTTTCAGCAAAATATGGTGGTTCTATAATATTTCTTTTTATCTGATCACGTTCCAACCTATGAGTCATTTGCTGCTGTTAAATATTGATCACTGTTAAATATTGATCACATATTAGTCAGTGCTGATCTCTTCGTGACTGGTACTGATTATCTGTATTGGTCTAGACTGATTCCCTGCTCTAAATGGCTCCTCTGAATGGCTCTGATGACTCCAGCATCTTCTGGAGAGCCTGAATACTGCTCAGACACTCTGAGGTTTCTCCAGACCCTAAAACAGGCTGGTACAAAGGCCCAGATCCAGACATGTCCTAACTTGGGAGGATTCAGAATCAAAACTTAGACCCGAATTTTCCTGCTTGGGCCCCCATCCCCTTCTCTTACTGGCCCTGGGATCTGGAGGGCCTTTTAGTGACCCCTCTCTTGCTGCTTATGGAGGTGGGGATGGGCACAGTCGCAGCTTGATCAGGGACATGGGTGCTGTGGGCATGTTGTGGAGACCCCTGCTCCAGCTGCTGGGGAGAGGATGTGCTGTGCTGGCAAGAGAGAGGACTTTAAAGACTCCTGAGCTCCCCCATGGCCATCTATTCCTACATAAACACAGGACTGGAGCTTGCCATGAGCACAAATAGGGAGACTGAATTGATGGGGAGTGAGAGTGAAATGCATCACATTCTGCTTAGGATTGCACTGTCATTGAGGCAGAGCATCTTTACAAAGCTGAACAAGTTCTGGATTTGTAAGTGACTTTGAGCGCTGATCAAGGGAAGGTGTGTGCACTCTCATTTGCCACCTTGGTGTAAAGCTGGGATAATGCCACTGGAGATGGGTAAAAACACCTGAATAAACAGAGGGTAGGTAGGACCCATGCCCAGAAAATCCATGAATAGAGAGATAATTGATTACCCTGCTCTGAGGAGTCCTTGAGCCCCTAAGTGGCACCAGCAGTCTCTCGGAGCCATGCCTTTCCAGACAGGTTTTCCATACAGTGAAGAAAGCACTGCCTTCCAGGGTGTGCAGCGCACTCCAGCTCTTTGCAAGGGTGAGGGAGAGGCCTATTTACGAAGTCAGACACTGACAGGGAAATTGTGATAGCTTAAGCCTACAAACTTAATAGGATTTTGCTAATACAGGAGAACATGTTGGTGCTTGTTTATGGATACACCATAAGACTGCAGGTACTGAAAACCATAGTGAGCTCAGCTAAGGTAAGTAAGCAAAGGTGCTGAGTGGAATACCCAGTCTCCTGGGCTTAGTGCAGGGAGGAAGTCCATGCTTTTACAGGTGTGCCTGGCTCCAGAGCCAGCAGCTTGGGGTGCAAGGCAATCCAGAGCTGACAAAGCACATGGCTGGGTCCATGTGTGCTGACTTTGTTACTGGCTGTTGCTGCTCAAAGAGCATGTGGATGGCTGTCGTCAGAGTCGTACCAAAAGAAAGCTCAAAGGGATGCCAGCTTGGCTTTGTTTTTTTTTTTTTTCCTATCACTCAGCAGCACTGAAGCCCGACGCCTCTGGTAGCCAGTGGTGGAGCAGAGAGAAGCTAGTTTTGTGCTGCGCTTTGACGGGAGAAGCCTGGCTGCATTAACTCTTACTAAAACAAGCACCTAGGCAACTTGAACAAAATCCAGTGATGGAGGTCAACTCCACTGAAGCCAGCAGCAGCTCCCAGGGAGGCACCGCCTGGCTGGATCTTACCCTTGTCACCTGCACTGAAACGGTGACTTTCACGGATGGGGTGGCAGAAGAGGAGTGGGGATCCTTTTACTATTCCTTTAAGGTATTCATTTAAGGCGTGCATTATTTTTCTCACATGCTTGCAGCTTTGGTGCATTTTCAGCACATACGTGGGGAGGCAGCTAAGCTTATTGAACTTTTTTCCCCGATATTGATGGGTTTTTCCCCTGCAAAGACAGCCTACAGCATGTGTGAGGCATTTACTGAAAAGCAAAATACTTGTAGGAATTGGACTTCAAACTCTATCCCCTTCCAAGGGAGGACAGTAGTGTTTTTCAGTAGAGGTACTGTAATTATACATGCATCTTTAGTCAAAACTTGTATTATTTTTAGCACATTTGTTTAATGCAATTACATATAGGCATCATCTTGACATAAGGGATTTCTTTTCAATTTTCCAGCTGAAACAAACATTGTACACAAGTGAGAGGGAGTTTTTGCTGTTTGGGGTTTTTTTAATCATGAGGGACAGGACCTAATTTGTTTGTTTGTTTGTTTGTTTGTTTGTTTGTTTGTAAGTTGTGTGGGTTGCAGTGTTTCTTGAAGGCTGTTGTTAAGAATGCACTGGATGAGTCATGCAGTAGTGAATGTTGTTGAATGGAAAGGGAAGTGTATCCATTCTTCTCCAAAAGCAAACATGACCCTTACAATTTGTGAATGCAGGAAAAAATTAGAGGTATTGAAGTTCATCTTTCCTCCAGATTTCTACGCCTGTTGCCATTGCTTAATTTTGTTCTGAATGCCATGTGTCTCTTTACTCTTCTGGGATGTAGTACAGGTTCAAATTATTTAAAAGTCTGACAAGGAGTACCTTGTCATTCCTTCTGGAGCTCAGAACCACAGAAATCAATTTCAGCTGGAAAGATACAGGCATTTACATCATTTGGCAACATGTGAGGTAAAAGGGGATGTATTCAGATGAAATTTTTATATCTGTGAGATTGGTAGTGCTCTGACAAAATCCTAGTGGAACGAGTGGAGTTACAGCAGGTTCCCACCCCTGATAAAGAATGAGATGATCTGTAGTGCTAGTCTTAATTAATGACGGTCTCTTTTAACATGCTGCTGATATAATTTTTTATTGCTAGTACAGTATTTCCTACCTAGGATTTCAAGGGTGAAAATTCTTTTTTATTCCATTTTTTCCCCTCTCCATTTTAGATTCCTAAAACGCTCTTGAACGAACAAAAGAAAAAATAAAAAATCAGAAG
Organism: Acanthornis magna; assembly: GCA_036785705.1. Taxonomy (NCBI): domain Eukaryota; kingdom Metazoa; phylum Chordata; class Aves; order Passeriformes; family Acanthizidae; genus Acanthornis; species Acanthornis magna. The sequence continues at coordinate 11,208,920 of JAWUZG010000029.1, forward strand.
TGACAAACAAAATACTTTTAACAACTTTCTCTTATCTCTTGTCTTCTTTTCACAGTTAGGGCTGTAAATCTGAACAATGTCATGGGAGCAGTATTTTATAATGGTAAAAGTGACAATTAATTCCACGATTAGAAAGTCCCCAGGCAGAAAAATGCTCGTTAATAGAACAGATTGAGTAAATTACAATAATTAGGAAACCAAGGATAGTCATGCATGCTCGTCCATTGCTAAAGGAAACGATTCTGTAGTGAGAGCTTCTCATTAGACTTGCACTTGAGTCTCTGCCGGATGCCTGGCTCTGGCACATACAGCATGAACTTTGCAAGGAGACTCACTGATTTCACATCAATTACTAGCTGTTGATAGGCATGGAAATATTTTGACTCTAGAGACAAGTGACAGCTGGTGCAGCTGTAGGAAAGGAAGGAGAAAGCACCTGCTCTGATGACTACAGCACAGGGAAGACAGGGCTCCCTGCCAGCAATTTCAGTACTCTGTAAAACTCACATGTGGAAGGTACTGCTGATACCTGTTGACTCAGCTGTGCTCCACCAGCTCTGCCCATGTTGTGGCTGTGTCCTTGCCCACTTCAGCAAGCCAAGAAGCATCTCCTTCCTCCTTACAAGGCTCTAGTTAAGCTACTAAAAATATGTAAGTTTCAGTCTGGAAAGGCTGAATGAATTTCAAAAACAGAGTTCAGTGTTCAAAATGTAGCTTACAAATAGGGTTTGGGCCTTTTATTGGGATTTTCAAACACACTGACTGTGAAGGCAGGGTGGGTGAGTGGTCACTACACAGGCTGACCCCTCAGCCTGTGTGCCAGGGTGCAGACAGGGCACAGAAGCTATTTCTGCTTGGAAAATGCAGATGTAACCAATCTTCTCAAAGCAGTCATAGGAAAACATGATCTAAGCTGATAAACGGAGACTAGGGAGTGACACCCTGTACCTGTGTTAACGACTTCTTAATGATTTTGCCCAATGACAGCTGTGTAGGGTATCTCACATGCTGCTCAAACAGCCTGAGCATGCGCTGGTGTCTTCTTTTCCTCCCAAGCTGCAAAAGAACAGCCTGTACCCACCCCAGGTAGTGCCTGTGTTATACTGTGGTGGCAATGTGACAAAAGTAAAATAACATACCTTAGAGTATTTCAGTGCAAGAAAGTCCTGTTACAGGCTGAGCTGTGAGTGCTTCTCTTCCAGAAGAATTTGAATTTCTGTCTGTTTCTCTGCTTAACAACTAAACCCTATACTGTTTCAGATTAGAGAGTGTTTTGCCAGTTCAGGTTTTTGTTGTTTTTTGTGGGGGTCTTTTTGTTTGTTTTTGTTGGGTTTTTTTTGCTCAAAAACAGAGCATTTCCTCCACTTAGAGGAATGCACGTTTTCTTCTGGTAGTCATCACTGCAGAAGGGCCAGCTGCTCACCAAAGCTTTGCTAATGAAGTCTGATTTGGGGCCATGTGAGCTAACTAGACTGACTCTTGGCATGCAGAGTTGCAGCTTTTGGGGCAGGACTGGGTGTACCCATTCAGAGTGCAAGATGAGCTGGTGCTTCCCATGGCAAAGGCACTGCCTCATTCCCACTGACATTTAGGTCTTGCTGCCGTGTTTTGGCAAATGGTGCCTGAAATCCCAGACCGCTTTTCTTCCTGGGTGCTTTTCCATGAGGCATCCAGGTAGGTTACTCTCTTAAACCACAAGGAGTGCTGCTGGCTGTTTCAGCACCTAATTCAGAGCAGATGTGTAAATTGGTATTAATTATAGCTCCAACCTCGCAGGCCAAAGGAGAGTTCATTACACCCCCTTACAATCTCCTCCATATGTGTTTAATCTCTGTGCAAAAGGGCTCTGAGTGAGTGTCAACTGCCCCTGCCAAATACAGTAGCCCAGAAAGAGCAGAGATCATCTGAATACCTGTGGCCTTCCTCTACTTTAGCACCTTCTTAACTCTGCAAACCTGACAAGGTGTAAACCTGACAAGGTACAAACCACAAAACCTGCCTGGAGAAAAGCAGAAATCTCAGAATATGTTTGGCTGTATTGCTCACAAGGTTTGGGAGGCTTTGCCAAGGCTGGAGGAAGCATTTCCTCTTGCCGGGCACTCAACAGCCCAGAAGCTTGCACAATGGTAGGAGCATGTGCTCGTCCTCAGAAGGATTGAGTAGGGATCATCTCTGTTTTAAGAGGTCTACTAAGAAAGGAGATGCCCTGTTTTCATCCAGTAAAGGTTGGAGTGCTCAAAAGGCGAAAACTCATAGTTGCTCTTCCTTTCTCTGTGAGGCCGTGTTACCACCATAATTTCCTACATTCCAGCAGAGCTGGGTATCCATCAAGTAGTACTCCTGTTTTCTGCTGTGTAGAGTTGAGTCCTCACCTGTGCAACAGGGCACAAAGGTTTTGTTGTTTACATCCAAGGTTGTTGGGAACCCCAAGGCTTCCCCTGCCAAGTGAGAACCCCAACCACTGATCCAAATCTTGACATTCCCCTGCCTCTGACCCCATGAGCCCTGCTCCCTGTGCCATGCAGAATCAGCACAGCAGTGACACTGAAGTGTTACAGCTGTCAGGGGGAACTGTGTGCCTATCAAAACCATCACAAATTATTTTAAACATATGACTTTGACTGTCCTCCCCCCGCATTGTAGCATTCCCTATACCTGCAGGTTTTATCCCATGCAGTTTAGATATTGAACAGGACAGCAGGGCCTAACTCAAGCAAGCAGAACTCTAAGAACATGGGCTGCTTATCCATGGAGTTTAATGCTCTTTACAAAGGTCAGGCTTACAATCTCCAGCAAAGAGTTGAGGTCACCAACAATTTGAGAGGTTTTGTAGGACTATCCATTCACATGGTTTTGGGTCCAGATGTTCTCAGAGACTGTTGAAGTCACAGTCTGATGTCCCTATCCTTTCATCCAAAAGTAAGAGTTGCTATATCTCCTGAAAATCATTTGCTTATGCTATTGCTCATTCTGATTTTCAAGACAATATCACAGAGCATCCCATCATTGAATACATAATAGTAACATAATAATGGGTGCTGTCAAATTTCTGGAGTAATCTCTGCAAATGCAATCACACATTTTAGAAAATAGACATATCAGATAATTCAGAGGTAACTTTGCAATCTTTCAGTGGGGGGAGAGGAGGAGGATAAAATTTACACAAATAAGGTGTCACGGACTCCTGAACACAGCCTCTGCAATTTGCTATTCCTGAGATGCTGTGCTGAGAACGATCTCCTTGGGAAACTGCTGCTGTTGTTGGCCAGGCTGGCCTCATGTAGCAGTTTAAATGCAACACAGAAGTGATCTGGCAGTATGACAGCCCAACTGGGAGCAGCCCTGAGCCAACTGATTTGGGCTGTTCTACGCTAGCAACCCTCATACTACTGTCCCTGTGGTCCAAACAGGCGCATGGTTTGCACCTGTCTGCCTCTCCTATGTAAATATGCTTAGAAAGCATAAGTTTTTAATATATTTTGAGGTATTTTAATTTTACAGTTTAAGCATACTTAACAATTTTAAGTGATTCAGAAAAACATCACTTTACAATTTTAAATAGGGCTCTCAAAATCATACAACTATGCATGGACCTTTGAATGCCCTAATATTATCTCTTCACATTAAAAATATTCTACAAAAAAAATAGATAGGTACACCATTAAAAATTTATGTTTCCTGATGACATTTAAATCAGGAATATCTGTCTAATACTGTGGAAGTTTCCTGGAGTGCAATGGGTAAAAAATCCTGCAATAACTGAACAGTACTGTCTCCATTTATTAGCCATCTTGTACCAAATCACAACAGAATGACAAATATAAACTATTTGCTGGTAGAATTGAATTAGTAACATTTATTAGTGACTTTCACAGTCACATCTATGAAGACTTTTGGGGCAGGGTGGAGGCTTGTTCAGCTGTTATTTGAGGTTGGCAATGTCACTGCAATTAGCATGCATTAAATTGTGTGCACTGAAGGGACCCTGCTCATCCATGATGGTGAAGTCAGAGTTAAGAAATAAGTTTTCTTAAAAAACAGAGGTTCACCGTATCTATCTATATCTATATCTATATCTATATCTATATCTATATCTATTTCTATATCTATATCTATATATCTCTATCTCTATCTCTATCTCTATCTCTATCTCTATCTATATCTATATCTATATCTATATCTATATACACAGCTTTGTTAGATTTCAAAAATATGAGAAAGTAATCTTAATAACAACATTGCCCCTTTCCATGAGAAAGTGTTCTGATTTAGTGAATAGACTTTCTCAACTTGTCTGTTTCCCTAAGTCTAAAAGGAAGAAAATATTATAGATCATTCCTCTATGTAACACGTTAACATTCCAGACTAAGAATGGAATACCATATTGACACAAACTCAAGCAAAACTACTTCTCAAGTTCAACAGAACAGTAAAGATCAACGTGTGTTCCTTCCAGCTCTGTGCTTTTTCCAACAATAAGGACTCCTTGGGAAGTGACTGTTGCCAGCACTTTTGATATGTTGTGAAGGTTTCATGTGGCCGTGCATTCCAGCATTGCCAGAACATCCCATAACCTTGTGCTGGGAAGATAACCCAGGCAGTCAGTCAGAAAGCAGCTCAGTGAGGCAGCCTCTGCACTGGGGTGGGAGGGCCATTAAGCACAACCGGTAGCATTTAAATGAGAAAGCAGCAGTTCCAGAGTCAAACCTGGGGCTGAACAGTGTTTATGCACTTTGAATCAGGCTCCATCCCACACCATGCTAATTTTAAAAAAAAGAACTCCTAGAGGGCTTGTTGCCCACCCAAATGTGTTTCTCTCAAATTCAATCATGATGGAAGCACTTTCAAAGACAACATATAAAACTTATCTTTGAACTTTCTCTTTTCCCAGTCTTTTTTCACATAAGTTTTCCCCGGATTTAAGCATCAATCAAATTGCTTTCCCAGAAGTTTCAGGAACATCTTGTGTGAACTCTGTGTAGAAACATCTTCTCAGTTTTGCCTTGCTGGATGGAGACCCTTCTTTTGAAATGTGTTTGTATTACAGGGGTGGACAGTACAACTTCCTGCTGCTTGTGACAACTCGCTGTTAGGTAGAAGATTTCAGTGACATTCCCAGTTGTTTGAGCATGTTCCTTCCTTATTGAGACAAAACCTATCAGCACATGAATCCAGCGTGATTCAGCCATTTTTTTTCAGCTTTTCTTTTCTTGAGCATTAGGGGATGACTTGAATTAATCATGTGAATCTTCACATTCAGGTGACTAACATTTGCTGCTCGAAGCTTGCTTCTAGCCCAAATATTCCATTTGTTGAGCCTCTTGTAAGATATTTAGTGCCCCTTAGTTCCTTCCTTCCTGACAGTCAGTATTGTTGTCTAAAACTAAAGTATATGCAATGCACCTATAGCTTGTCTTCAAGCAGACGGCTGTTAGATTGTGGGTTTTATTCACAAAACAACTTGTGTAGAAAGTTTCAACACAGAAGAAATGTGGATGTTTCCTTGGCAGTTTAAACAAGTTTGTTCTTTTTTTTTTGTGTATTAAAGAACCTTTATTTTGTCAGTGGTTAGCATTAACAAAGTCATGACCCTTCAGTGACATCACACTTAATTTCTGAAAGCCCACTGTTTAAGCTGGTCACACCTAACAGAAATTCATCTCAGGACTCCAAATGAGAATAAGGAAAATGCCATCTTATACTTTTAAAGACCTTTTTCCTAAGACTATTATGTTTGTGCCATTCCCATGCCAGTAGCCTTTACACCCATACTCTTGACTTGCAGAGTGAGCTTTAATTTGCATAAAGATTCCCAGAAAGATCTGAACTGTTAATGTATCTGTGATACAATAAATAATATGCAACATGTGCAAAGCACTCATTTGATTATGACAGTGTAAGTACCTTTTAGTTTTAAGAATATTCTTTAAGAAAAGAGATCTTATGCATATTTGTGTGTGTGCATAATAATTCAGATAGAGAAGGACTTCTGGAGTTCACCTGAACCAACCACTTGAAAGCAAATGCAAGCTTATGCCAGATTTCTCAGGGCAGTGTCTATTCAAGTTTTGAATATTTCCAGGGATGAAGATACCGCAGCTTCTCTGGGCTGCCATCCCAGTGCTTGACCACCCTCCTCATGAAGAACACCTTTTTCCTAATCAAGGTGTCCCATGTTACAGCCCTTGTTTGTGGACTCTTGACCTTTCATTGTGCACATCTGAGAAGAACCTGGCTCCATTTCTTTGCACCACTCTGTCAGATTATTGTAGGCAGAACTTAGGCCCCAGAAAGTTCCTCTAGGGTTTCTGCTGTGGAGAAATCTGGCAGTATGGGCCAGAGGGGTTTTAGTGTTTTTGTTTTATTTGTTTACATACTCTATGAATTATATCAGTTTGTGCCCTTACCTTTAAAACTCCCTAACTAAATTGGGTTAATTAGTGTATTTCTTCAATTCCTTTCAGTGTTGCAGTCCAAAGTGCAATTCGCCTTAGAGTTAAGCTGACTATAAATCCCTGATGGAAATCAGTCAAACTGCAGGGCATCTTTCTGCCTCTGAAAAATTAATATTCTTGGTGGGTTTTTTCTTTTTCTTTTTTTTTTCTTTCCTTCCTTTTCTATTTTTATTTTTTTTATAATTTATTTTGGGGTTTTTTTGGTAGTTTGGTTATTTGGTTGTTGGGTTTTGTTTGGGATACTTTTTAAGGGTTTTATGTTTCCGTCCTAAACGTGGGATGTTAAAATAGCAAACCTGGCCTGAATGTTTTCAATGTTCAAGACTCCAGAACTTCTACAGCAGGATCAGAAAAGCCTCTAATCTAGACTACTCCATTTTTCTACATGGTCTGCAATTAATGTGATTATTTTAAAGATTTTTTTAAAGATTTTTCTCTTTTTTTCCCCTCCTTCAAAAAAGTGCAATGTAATCTACTAGTGGCAAACCTAACCATGCACATGACAGTTACCCAGTTTAACAAGGGGATTTATATATTCTTCTTATGTGTTAAGAACATTCTTACAAAATTGTTTGGATTGCTCCATGATTACAGCTCTCTTACTATCTCAATTCCTGCAGTGCTAACCCCATAATTTTTAAAACATACCAAAGGCAAGATCATTTGCGTATTCCAAGAGTTTAATCAACCATCAAGAAAAAGCTGTTCAGAGACTTAAGCTGCTACTGACTTGTGATACGAGGAATCAGTGTCTCTTTTTCACCCAAGTGACCAAAACATGGTTCAGAAAGACACCAGGTGAGCAGGGCCATCATATTACTACAGGCCTGCTGCCCTCACATTAAAAGGCTAGCCAGTCTCTCCAGGCACGGGGTACCTCACCCTCTCTTTTTATATTTGCTCATTTCTTGGAAATTTTTCCCGGGTTGTTTCCTAACCAGTCTCAGCAGCTAGAGCTATACTGTTTTATGTTGGGTCCCTGTTCAAGTACAAATAAGCTTTGTCCATTGATAGTTGAACCTCTTCTTCTATTAGATAATTTCTCTAATATCAGGCAAAGGCTTTCGCATCTCAAGATGTGAGGAACACACCTCCACTGGAAAGGGCTGTCAGGTTTGTCCTCATTTTACAGTCACAGCTGGTGCTCCCCAGCAGAAGGGATACAAACCCTGAGAGATGACAAAGCAAGGAAGTTGGCTGGGGAGAACTGGAAGGAAGGATGGCATTGTGGCACCAAAATGTCACCCAACATGTCCGAAAGGACTTACTATGGTCTTGATTAAAGCAATTTGTAGGAGTGATCTTTGTCTCAAATATAAAGCAGAATACATCTCTTGTTAGATTTATCCCAGCCTCTGGATTCAGAAATTTTATTAGAGAAACAAAATGACAAGTCTCTTCTATAGCCAAAAGAAAATGCACACAGTCTTCAGGCAGGTTTTCTGGCTTACATTTCACTTATGAAGAGACTTTCTTCATTGACTAAAACTGGTTTTTATCTTAAACCAGCTTAGCAAAACACAGTGTGCGCTCCAGATGTCAAGAAATTCCATGCTCCAACACAGCAGCCTTGTGGAACAGCAGCATGTGCAATGGCTCTAGTCAAGTCAAGGAAATCCTCTTGACTTTGATTTGTTGGTGACCTTAATAAAGTCAACAGCATCTCTAGCTTTTCTAACCTGAAATAACTGGTGTATGACACTAGGTTCCCATGGTATTCTCATGTAGTGTAGCTAGCAATGCCCATTGCAAATGAAGCCCTTTTCCAAAGCTTCTACACAGAGGTTTGGGAGATATTATCCTCCTTTTTATCAGAATGCTTCTGATGTTTGCACAACATGTTATTGAAGAATGTTTTTTGTAAATTGCCCTGTCGAGGATTGTTACTAAGAAAGGATTTTTGTTTGATGAATGAACAAGACATGAAATCAAACACTTCTATGTCTAAGCAACCTGAAGATGATGAATAAAAATAGAGAAAATTCAGCTGGAGTGAAATTCAAGGATCCATCAGCTGTCTCTCTAATCTAATAACTATTTTTAAGACCTTCACAGATGGAGGTTTTACTGACTCAATCAATCTCTCTCTATATGATATATTTTTGTGTCTTTTTTTTTTTCTTTTTAAGTTTTCATCCTGAATTCTGTGCTGTAGTTTTGATTTTTGTCCGGTCTGCAGTGGATCTAAAGAAGAGATTAGTCCTTTCCATTTTTACATCAGTCATTTTGCGTCCTCAACTCTATGTTCATCTTTTCCTGCAGTTGGCTTTTCCTGGATTTAGCAACTTGATTCATTCAGTCATTTCGCCTGGCTATATCCTTTATGCCAACTCATTGCTGTGTGTCTCTCTTGAAGCACTGTGCCCAGGAGTGGGCACAGTTCAGTGGGAGGATTAGAGCAGAGGCACACAAGCCTGGTGTTGATCTGTGGTGATGATGCTGTTGCTCTCATGGTAGGGTGATGCTATGATGTCCTGGGGCACTTTGCATGTGTGCTGCATGTGAGGGTTGATGTTTTGAAGACTGGTCCAACCACGTGTGATTGCACTCACCACACTGCAGTCTTGCACTTCTCCTTTATTGAGAAGCATCTTGCTTTTTTCCCAGTACATGCTTCCAATTCATGAAGACAATTTTGAATTCTAATCCTAGCCTCTGCAAAGACCTTTATCACAGTGGGTATCCCATTAATAACCAAGGAAGTTTTCATTCTGAGAGTTAACACAGACTGAGAGAGGCTGCGGTGATTTAAGTTGCCTATTGTTATGGCTCCTTAATCCCCAGGAATGAGATTTTTTCCCTTTTGTCTGAATGGCAGCTCCCACAAATAGATTAATAGAAATTCTGGCTTTACTTCTTTGTCTATGGCCTTTCAGACTTACCTCTATTTTCAGTGTTTGCATCTTTTAAGTTATCTTTGCAGTGTGGTTTAATTTCTGGAGTCTAACACTGCTTAACTGTTAAGCATTGTTTTTTAACTTGGCAGAATGGATTTTCATTGACCATTTATGAAGTGCTCCTACGGTGGGAAAACATCCTTCTAACAGTCTCTGTTGCTCCATAGCTATTTCTTCTGTGGGAATCATAAGAAGGTTTGAGTGTCAGACACTTGTTCTGTTCCTATCCATATCAGTGTAATACAGGAATATGGAATATATTTCAAGAAAATGCTCCTCTGATTTTACACCAGACAAAATGGGAACAAGTATAGTCCCTTAGTTTTCTTCATGTGAGAAATATGTTTTCTGAAATGGAAAAAACAAAACAAACCCTGAGGAGAAATCACTGATTTTAAGGACAAAAATTATGTGAAATCTTACCTTTTTATTATTTTGTTGTCTTCCAAAAAGATATTTCCTTCCAATTCCTGTATTAAGAAAAGCATTCCCATAAAAGCAGTTTCACGGTGTCTCTGCCACCCATTTTGAAGGAAATTTGTTTCCAAGAAATTCAAGAGATTTACAGATACCCCAAAAAGGTGGATTATTTTTTTTAAGCCTAAAAGCTAAGTATCAAGCCCACACAAGTAGTCTCATCTAGGTCACTCTATAATCAGGGGAGACAGGCCATCCCAAGGTAGGTGAGATGAGTTGTGACTCATCTCTGAGACACTGCTATTACCTAGACAATACTATGACAATTTAGAATAGTTGTGTCTCTTTGGAACATTAAAGTTAGGTGAGATGACATGAATAGTAGATTATGCTGGTGAAAATTATCATGCTGGGAAAAGTGAAATCCTCTCAGCACAGCCTTCATTGTTTGCTTAAACTAATCTCTGGGCTCAGGCACAGAGTGCAACCTCAAAATGTTCATCATCAGGCCTGGCTTTCCCTGCATCACTGCATAATCCCCAAGGTAGTGGGGCTCCCTACCCAGAGCAAAGCTGAGGCTGCTTCCCACGAGAGCTGCCCGGGGGGCGATGGGAGGGATGAGGAGGGACAATGACTGCTGGCTAGAGGGGCTAAATGCTGAGGAGGCACTAAGGCTAATTACAAAGCAAGAAGCTCTGTGTCCCTGCTCCATTCCCTTCATTCCACTTTCCCTCCCCACGCTCACAGTGAGCTGTTTTATTTTCAAGCAGTAAGAACTCTGGTTTCTGCTCATTCACAGTGGTTTCCAAATGCTTTTAATGAGTGTTCTCCCTGGCTTCTGCTCTGCCATCAGCCCAGTCAGGCAGGTGGGGTCTCACTGACATCATCCTTCCCCCAGCCTGCTCTGGACATGTCCTTGGGGTCACATCTGCAGGGCCAGCACCTGGCACCCCTCCTCAGCTGCTGCCCTTACCCACCTCCATCTTCCTCTAACTTCCTCACTATGAGTTTGCTGTTTGGAACTGGAAGATCCCGAACGACTGCACTGACATAACCTAAAACTCATCATTGTTAGGATGTAAAGACTGGGTGTGCACTCACCAAACACGCAAATGTGGACACATACCCCGCTGTTCCTGCAGCCAGAGCATCCTGATGCTTTGAGGGCAGGAATAGCTTTATCTCCTACTTTGTTTTCTTTGTACACACACCACTAGGGGACGTTTTGTCATCACGTATCTGTCACTACACAATTCTACTTTTCCTTAGTGGGTCACGCTTCCTTTTCAGTCTTGGTGCACATCTAGACCATGGAATGGATGTCTGAATTTCATAGGGCTTGTGGATGACCCAGACTCACTGAAGTTGGGAAACAGAGAAGTATTTATTTCCCCCATTTCTCCAAAGGAGCCCATCTATCAACATTCCTTATGAAGTGAGGCAGCTGGTTATTTCACAGCTTGCTGGAGCAGCACAAGAAAGCTGAGAGCTGACTCTCGTTTTAGCATTAAATGCCGAATACTGACGCTGCTAGTGGTTTTGTGAAGAGAGAAGTAATATACAGCCACTGCAAACCAAACTGGAATGAACATCACTAGCAGCGATGCATGTTAAGTATTTTCTGAAAAAAACAAGAATGTCTTTTAGACTAAATAGTTGAAATCAATTGGTAAAACTCAAATTTTACTCCTATTTTCCATTCTCATCTCATTTGTCTGAGAATAAGTGGCTGTCTTAAGCCAAGTCACTACCTACCCACCCACTGATACACTTTTTTCCCTTCTCTCCGATGCAGACAGAGCAGCTGGTGACTCTTTGGATTCTCTTTATTGTCACAATTGCTGGAAATGCCATCGTGCTCTTCTCTACCTGGAGGAGGAAGCGGAAATCTCGAATGACCTACTTTGTTACTCAGCTGGCAATCACAGGTAGGGTATGGGGGGGGAAAGGCACCTGACCTGAGCAGGAATCACTATTAAAATGACAAATAAGAAAATGCAAGTTGAGTGGTGAAGAATTCAGTTGCCACCTAAGGTCCTAAGTTGCAGTTTGCCATGAAGCAAATGCATGGCTGCTTATCTTAGGGCTCAGTCTGACTGATCCAAAAAGATGTTGCTAGATGTAGTAGTATCTGTGTCAGAATGCAGCAGCTGCAACTCATTGATGTCACTAAATCTTATCTTCCAGTCTGAGTTTGCATCCACATTTCCCAGAAGCTATGTCTCCAGCTGTTGTCATGCAACTGCTTAAATTAAACTAGTTTAAGATTAATCTCTTGTGTTTTTCTACTAAAACTACTCCATCAATTATGGTCTTTCACTCAGTGAAGAGTGAATATAGCTTCATGTTGTCCAGTTTAATGAAGTAAGGGAAATATAACAATATAAAGGTGGAGAGGAATGCATTTAGTTTGGTTTTTTTTAACTGGAAAAAAGGATGCTGATTCAAGGACTTTGTAGATTTTAAACAGAATGTAAAATGTACAGAAGCCTGGTTTGTAAAATGCCAACCTCAGCAAGAAGGAAAGGAAATGAGCATAAGCAGCACATTGTTTCTCTCTGGTCTTGAATGGACTACATTTGTGGGGGTTTAAGTTTCCCAAGGGAAAATATGTGCTGTTTCTATAACAGTGTCCTGCTACTAATCCCTGCTTACAAGACATCTGCGTTGCAACGTTTGTGTATATAGGATATATTTATATGCTTTCTGCTGCCTCCCCCCCCCAAGCTATGGTAGGAATTACAGCACTTTTTCACGAAAGAGCCGTTTAATACATGATTTCCCAGCAATATTGCATCTTCCTTTGATATCTGTTGTACCTGTGTTTAAACTGGAAAATCAAAGGACTACGCTGCCCAATTTTCAATATATTGGGCATTATATGCATTTATTAAATGCATACATTATGCATTTTTGTATATAAGTGAACTCCTCCTCATGGTCTCAACCACATCTGCCCAGGAGCATGTACAATTTGAAGAACTATTCTCAGCCTAAACAGATAGACCAGGGTGTGAAAATTGATGCAAAGGGGCAGGCCTGTAACTACCGGTGATGTAAGAATTCTTGCAAGATGAGGAAGTGAAGGTTTGCAGCGACTCCTCTTCTGACGTGCTGACAGCTGGTTTTCCTATTTGCCTGAGTCATCTGTAATAAATGGTTTTACTTCTTATCTCAGTCATGACCTTTGTGTCACTTCCTTCACATGCCAGCGGGATTTCCATCAGGTAAGGCAGGTCAATACAGCCTCACCACACAGCTTGGAAACATCAGTCACAGATCAAGCATTACAATGTTCACAGGAGTTTCAAAATAAACAGTCTCTGCTCAAAGAGTTCCCAACCCCAGATGAGTGGAATGTACTCAGGCAACTGAGCAGCAGTACAGGCAAAGAGCAGAAGAGCAGAGGAAGCCCCAGATGGACACCATCCATTTTTTACTGACTGTCAGGTGTTTTGGGAGGAGGTTACTGCTGTTGCTGTGCTGGATAAGAGTCTGAGTGGAAATTTTGCCATTTTGGACCCATAAGAAAGAGGATATTTTGTATTAAAATGGAGGTGCATGGAGAATTATTCACTAGGGGTTTAAATACTGTCTACATGAAGGGAGAGGAAGGCATTGCAAATGCCGTTTTGAGGGAGCTGAAATAATCAGTGGCAAAGACAACAAGGTAAATATACCATTAGATGTGGACAGCAAATAGTTCTATACATCTGATGTTATAATTTGACTGAGGTCTGTGTATTCCACTTGCTGATTGTTCTGACTTCCCCTTCCCTAAAACTATCCCTGACTTTTCAGATTGCCTGAGTTCAACAGTCTGTTCCATTTCATATTACAAAAATTCACATAGAAAACTCACTTGACGTTCACATCTGCAACGTTAAGAGAAGTAACTCCATCTTGAACAGCAAGGCTCCTTTCAAGTCATGTCAACTTCTTTTTTGTGATGCAGGAGTCAGAGCTCTAATTTATCTTCCCGCACCAAGACTGCTTGTCAGTATTTTGGCACAAGGAAATGACTTAATTCCTGAAATGGAGCCATTTCACTTTCTTATCTTTAAAAATATTATTAAGAACAAAGCAAGCTGGCAATGGCCATCATCCTTTCACAACAAGTTATGAAGTAGATGCAGAACATTACGAAAACACTGACTTGTCACATTGCTTTGACATGCCAGGCATATTTAAATCCTACCAACTAAAGCCTAATCTCCTGGAAAACAGTTTCTGCTTAGTCAATACTACTACTTCCATCTATTTTGAGGTTCTTAAAATATTTATTATTTCTGCCCCTGTAGCAGAAAGAAGAATAATGGATATAGCTTTATCAATGCATGCATTTCAAAGCCATTTAAAAACTTTTTGTCTATTGATCTGTGGCTCAATAGCTGAGCAGTGCCCTCAATTCTCATATTTTCCCACTAATGTAGTGCCAAAATGAAATTAAAATACAGCCTTCGTGTTAGAATAAACAAGGTATTCAAAGCAAAATTGTGCATAATACATGAAGAGGAAGTGAGCACTGTTGTTCTTCTTGACCGGTTGCCAAGCCAGATGCAGATGACAAATAACTAACTGATTGAGGCTTCTTTCAGCACCAACAGAATTCAGTGGTTCAACCCACTCAGCAGCTCTAGGGAAGACACTTAGTGATCCCTTACTCCATCGTAATTCAACATGGTGTTCAAGGTTGCAGGAATCTTTAGGACTGTGAGTAATCCCTTCAGCTTCAGATTGCTTAAGGATGTTGCTGAAGCCTGGATTCACAATATTTCACATTAAATATACGCTTAGTACAATGCTTGTGTCTGTACCATATTTAAGTCTATGTCTAACTCTCAGTTCATGCATAAATCTCTTTGAAATTATCTGGGAATTAAGCACTAGGAAATCAGCTAAGAGTTAACAGCTGAGCTGAACAATAGTGCTAATCACTAGGCATCAGCTAATTTAACAAAGAGGAATATTGCCATATTTGCCTTGTGTTCAGTTTGTCTTTGGGCATATTCCTCTTCTGTAAAAATGTTTTTCTTAGAAACAAGTTTGTCTGTGCAGACTGAAACTAAAGCTAGATTTCCTACAGATTTCTATCTCCAAGGCAATTTAGTTTCTCAGAAAGAGCAAGTTCTGAAGATTACCCTGTGAGGAGGGTATTTCTAAACACTTTTCCCCAAATAGATTTCTTCTGAGTTTAGCACAAGTTATGCTCGTGGCATAGCTATCTCTCCTGGCAGGAAATCTCTCACACCTTCCCCTACCTGATGTCATTTCACATAACTTCAGAGTCTTAGTGTCTTTAAGATGTTTGCCTCCAACTGAAGTCACCAAGTGGTTCAAGATCAAAGAGTGGGATGAGTTCACAGGAACTGTATAACACTGGAAATATTGACAGGAAATGTTGTTTTCAGAAAAGATAGTTTGTCCACACATTTATATCCCTATGTATCAGTTTACCCTGCTGTATGAAATGAAGGCCTTCTTAAGTTCACTCTCAAAATATAAAAGCAGTGGACATGAGCATATATCAACCTCAATTATTTGAGTAGTAGTGAATAAGGAATGTAATTTATGGACTAAAGAGTTCATTCAGTAAGAACTATTATTGTTTGACCAGTTCTAAAACCAATCAAGCAATTCATTAAAAAAGTCTGCTGAAAGAATTTTGCTTCTCGTTATTCTCCATTCAACTTCAACTACTACTGACAGAGTAATGTATTTAAGTTCTTTTTAATGACCCAGAGTACGTAGTTTATTTAGCTCTTTTTCTCTAACATTAACATCTGGAAAGTTGGAACTTGAAATGTCATGACCTTTAGTTCAGTGTGTTTCTATTCCAACATTTAGTAGAGATCAGTATTTTAGGAACACTGTTATATTTTGACCACTGTTAGGGATAGAAATACATGTTGGCACTTCACTGCATACCAAATTTTAAGCCATAGTCTGACAGCCTTGTTTGGAAACAACATGCTCACACATGTGTTGCAGTGGCTGTAATGAAGAGAAAAAATAGAACAGCACCTAACTTCTGTGGTAGCTTACATATAAACAAGAAAACAAAAGATGTTCTGTAAACATATGTAGCTAGAGTCTATATTGTGGTATAAACACCAAATCATAAGGGATGACTTGAGAATGACATTAAAAAGACTAGGAGGTAATTTTAAAAGTGATATAAAGATATTTGTAGCATTGCCACCTTCTCCAGTTGCACCAAGAAAGCTGAAGGCCTTGGTCCTTATCAGCTGCACTCATTTTGTTCAGTGCTTGGTAAAAAGCCAACACACAGAGAACCTGCTCCGAGAGGGCAGCACAAGCATAGAGGTGGAAATGGACCCTGCTAAAGCAAAGTGCTTATTTCTGTGCTGTTTCTGCCCAGCAACAGCATGTCTGTGAGAATAAAACCAACTGGGCTCAATCACTGACTTCTAGATGACTTTGGATAAGATGACTGAAGGCAGAGACTACCAACTAATTTTCTGGTTAAATGCACCAAATGAGTGCATCTAACAGTGCAGCTAAACAACAGTTAAACAGTAACAAATGCATTAGATTTTGTCCTTCCTTTCTTCTTTTTTCCCCCTACACCAAAACCACTAGGGCACTGATTTCATTAATGGACTGTACCTGTCCATTAATAATTTTCTTCCTTGTCTATGTGACTTGAAGGAATGAGGATGACTTGTTACTCCATGATCTGTAGAAAAGTTTAATATAATAACACCATTACCAAAATTAACATGTAGAACATTATTAACAGATAATTGTCTCTGTTCCTGCTTTTCATCTGGAAAATGGTACTTGGAATATTTCTGCACTTCAGAGAAATCATACAAACGAATTCATCAGTTTTACAAGCACCTTAAACATCACAGTGATTATGAGCATTGGAAGTTAATTGCACAGAGCCAATTAGCAGCTAAATCAGCAAGTCACCTTAATGGAGGTGGACTGTTGGCAACCAAAAAGTCTATAGAGTTCCCAGTTATACTGGAAAACTTGCCTATATTGCCAGTTGGGTCTTGGCTGGAACCTGCCAATATGATTTACATGTTTGCCCACCTAAGACACAGAAGCCTAATGCAGAAAATTGAACTAATTCCCAGAAATCTGTCCTGCTCCTCTTTTCACACTAATTGTCTGCTAATTTGTGGGAAAAATATGCAGGCTGAGGAAAGATGAGAGGTTTCATCATCTTACCTGTAGAAAAGAAGACTTGGAGACTTGTAGAAAGTTACAATTGTACTGCAGAATTCATGCATAAAATTGAAAGAAGGACATCTGCATTCCTTATATTCATTAGGTACTAAAACCTCTTGAAAGTGTAATTAATGTAAGGAAACGTTCTCTGTTAATGGATCATTGTGTTCAGCGCTGCATGCTCCCATCACTGCTGAAAAGGGTGTGTCAACATTGGGAACAAAGAGTGTAATTTGTTAATATTCCCTCAGGCACAGAGAGTGAAATTTTCCAGAGTACCCAATGGCATCCGAATTCCCCACTTTTGCAAGCAGCTTGTTTCCCAAGCACCTAGCTGGAAGTCTAAGAACTCTGCAAATCACCCGATTGTACACACAGCTTGATAAATAGGGAAAGAAATAGATTATATCCACCTATCCTCCACAGGCTACAGAAACGATAGCATTTAGTACAGCTTCCATTTTGCATTCACTGAATAAATGTGATTCAATTTACCCAGAGCAAAAATGGGCTCTGGGAATAAACATAGCAATATTAGTATTACTTCAATGCATCCCATGAAACTATGTGAATAAAAAAATTTGTTACATGGCCGCATTAGTTGCCTAAAAAAGAAGCAGTCGTTTTCCCATCCTGGCTCTGCCAAGAAGACTAATTCAGTAACAGGAAAGCAACATGGGACTTACTTTAAGTTAGGTATGTATTAGTGTGCCCCCACAAACTGAGACATAATGCAGGATAAGACAAATGTGGTCACTGCCTGCAATACCCTGTGGCAGCACGAGGAAGAACAGATTTGCTACCCATTGCTGTTCCTGGCGATTTAATGACATCTAGGAGAAACTCAAATTCTCCTTTGAACTTTAACTCAGATTTGAAGATGAGTCATAGTTCCCTAGTTTGTAATAAGCAACTTGGACGACGATGCTGTACAATTCCAGCTTGGTATTATGAATCATCTTTTACTATACTCTAAGATTTCTTATGTAAACAGCCATGAATATTTCTGCATGTCTATATGTATTCATTTATCTCTGCATAAGCAGTTAGTCAAAACGTATTTTTTATTTTCTTGAGGAAAATATCCAATATATATATATATCCCTCTTAAAATGTATTTTCTTCCAAACCAGTCCTGAGGATATTTCACTTTCATCTGCTTCGATGGGATAAAAAGTGAAATATCCCCAGAAGCTAGGAAAAGAACCTAGAAGTGAACGTCAACATCAAAACTGAGAGACAGAAAGAAGCTTTATGTGAAGGAGACATGGTCTCTTTAGCTGGATCAAGATCTTTATTTCACAGTGTTTGGTCATACAGCCAAAAGAAAATGCTCACAGAAAACAGACTAGATTTCATATTTTAGACGTGAAATCATGAAGCAAGAGGTCTGACATAGAAAACTTGGAATCCTGAAAATACTTTATTCTGGTCCAGTCTAGTAGTATAGGAACACTGAATTTGGGACTAGTATGAAAACAATCCATGCAGTTACACTACCTCCCTGTGAGATCTAAAGCAAAAGAAACCTCTTTTGGTGCAAAATTTACCTCCTTGAAAAGGTAAACTTATGATACCACGAGACCAGGACTATGAGAAAAAAGGTAGCCTTGGAGCCTTGTCAGTAATCCTGGGGTCTAAGGCAGTTGGATCACCTTTGCCTTTATTGTATGTGCCCAAGAGGATTTGAGTAAAGAATGCTTGTGAGGAAAGATGAAGAAACAGCAATGGATCAAATCTTGATGCAGTAACCTGAGAGTTTTAGGTCAGAATGAGGTACCCCAAAAAGCTGGCTGGGAGCTATGGAAGAGGTGGGACATTTGGAGAATGCAGAAATGTGCTGTAGGTTTGCTGACAACAACTTCTGCTTTAGAATCTAATTCCAAATGAAATCCTAAGTGTCTTTAACCAGCCCAGATGGAAGCTAGATACACTACATTTTTCTTAATGCTCATGTAATTTTAGATATTTTCTGAAGGGCTCACTGGAACACAGTATTTGTGTTTGTTAAGACTCTATCCCCTGTAGCTCACTGCAGTAGGAAACAGCAGCACTAGCATTAAAAAAAAACAAAAAAGAAAAGAACAAAAAAAGGAGGCTCATGTGCTGTAACTATGACAGTAGAATGCAGTGTCCCTCCCATTAGTGGCAATATAAACGTAATGAGCACTTCAAATTTGCTACTGGAAGCAAGAATGATCATCCCCTTAAAAAACCTGTAATGACTATTATTTATAAAGCCTACTTTAATCTTACAAATGCAGGAACAAGATGTCCATGATTCGTGATTTGTAATTAATGCAATCACAACCCACTAGGCAGGCATCCTTAAACCGGTGTTTTTCAGTCTGTTTTCCGTGAACAGTGGTCTTCAGATCCCTTTCAGGTAGCAAAAATTACTTTGCAGCATAAGCCCAAGTTTAGAGCAGAGGTTCACACAGGGAAGGAGAACTCATGAAAAAAGTATCTTCTTTCCTCAAAGTACAGTACATAAATACTATACTAAATTGTTCTGGAAGGGGACAGTTTGTGTGTTCACCAAACATAGGGGCTCAACGTGGGATTTTCAGCAGATTTAGGGATATAAACTGCATTTCCTATGCAACTGCAAGACAGCAGACACATTCTCTCTCTGCTTGTCCCTAGCTCCAGTACCACTTTCAGTGTAGGATATGGTCTTGTGGTTTTTTTCACATTCCAATGGACCACCTGGGACCCTGAGAATTTAGCAACAAAGATGGTATGCCCTCATTTAATCTGCATCTCAATCACTTCAGCACTCTGAAGCCAGGTATATTTTTTTAAATTTGTATTTTGTGGAGTTATAAAGTATTTTGAGTAGATGTGTTGATTGTTGTACAAAGAACGTGAGTATTTCTTTATATAGCCCTTAGGGACTTAATAGGCTTTAGTTCATAAATCCGCCTACTTCTAAAGCAGAGGAAAAACTAACTACAGCACACCTACAAATATGTAGTACAGAGTGCAATGATTATTCCTTTGCAGTGTCTATGTATGTTTAAAATCACAAGCAGGCACCAGACTTCTGTTCCTAAGTCATCCAGGATTGATTTTGAATTCTATCCCCAAGGTTTGGGCCCCTGGACATCCCCAGAAAGGAAATAAGAAATATTAATGGAACATCTTAGTGACAAGCCTATCTCCCAAAATTCACCCCAGATCATGCAATTTTAAAATATGATGGAATCAGTTGTTCTGTTTGCTTTTCCTGGCTAATAAGTAATTTCTGAAGGATTAAAAGTGATGAATGGACCTTATATGCCCTATCTTTATCAAAGGCATCGTTTTCTCATTTCAATAGACACACACAGCCTAAACTTGATTCCACTTACCCACCTACAGATTTCCACATAGGCAGTCCACATTTACCATTTCTATTATTTCAAAAGGAGCTGTCATTCTGTCAGACCTTTGCATAAAAATGTTTTTCCTGACTAGACATCTGTGTGACAAAAATGAAAGCATTTCCTTTCAGCTGTTTTTTTGCCAGTAGCTTTGTACCCACTCGACCCCACCCCCCCTTTCACCTGCAGTATAATTTCTCTAGCTGAGACCTGCTCTGTGCAGCTAAATCACTGCACCATCACAGCTCTGCTGGTACTGGTAGGGTTGTGTGGAGATTATAAAGGTTTGCATGGGCAACTACAGTACCTTGATGACTGTAAGACAAAAATGCAGTGTGATCTGGGCTCATATGCTAGAGTGCCCATGTGGTATTTGAAAGAAACAGCAAAAAGAGCAACAAAGTTCTAATCTTGGTAATTTTTCTAGTCAGCCAAGTGAAATGCAGATTAGGGAAATATTTTCAGACACCTTCACTCTTACAGTTGGGTGATTGTGTACTTAGGTGACAGTTTGCATTTGCAGGTCTTTGAGTCAAAGCGATTTTAATCTGTGACCTTCTTCACCCGAGGAAGTTACCATTATTTGGAACATTACACCTTTTGCTTTAAACAGCATGATTAATACTGAGATTAGCTCTGTTGGTGAGAGTTTGGTGCTAATAATGCCAAGGTTGTAGGTTTGATCTCCATTGGGGCCATTCACTTAAGAGCTGGACATGATGATCCTTGAGGGTCCCTTCCAATTTAGAATACTCTGATTCTGGATAATAACAGGGAGGGTGGAGGGAAAATGGTCTGTTAGTTTCTTGCCATGTGTGCAGCAGTAGGTCTAAAGAAAGCCACACATCTTGACATCAGTCCTGGGAAGCAAAATGGGACATAACTGTCATAGAGATAATTGGATTAAATTTCATGACTGCATTCTTGCACACTGGTATTCATTTTAGGGATTATTCATGCCATCTATTTTAGGCACCTCACTGTAAGTATGTAAGATAAAAAGTCACCCTCCCTATGCTCAATTTATAGCCAATAGAGCAAGACATTCTAAGCTGCCTTTAAGTTTCACTGACTTGTACAGGAGGATTCAATTCCTAATTTAGATCTCTAAAGTTGACTATATAAATCCCTCCAGTGTTCGTACATCACCACATATGTCAGGATTACTATTCATTTTTGACAACTAAGGCCCTAATCTTCCTCCATTTCAATCAGACCTCAGAAGACTCTGACTCAAATCCCATCCCCAAATACAAAGTGTTACAGGGAATGTGTTTCTCAGAGCTTTCCATTTGTATATTTTTAAGCACAGCAAGGCGCAGCAATGTTACCTGATGAAAAGTGCAGGATTATATATTTTATGCTCAGATTTGTTTGTAATTTGCCATCTGGAACTTGTCCAAGATTTTCCAGGCACTTCCCAAAATACAATTTGTTCATAGAATCACAGAATCATTTAGGCTAGAAAAGATCAAGCCCAACCTAACACTGCCAACTCCATCATTAGATCATGTCCCTAACTATCACATCTACATGTCTTTTAAATACTTCTAGGCATGGTGACTTAACCCCTTCCCTGGGCAGCCTGTTCCAATGCTTGACCACCTCTTCTGTGAAGAAATCTTTCCTAATATCCAAAGTGAACATCCTCTGGCACAACCTGAGGCCATTTTCTCTCATTCTATTCCTTGATACTTGGGATAACAGACTGCCCCCCACCTTTCTATAACATCTTTCTTGGTTGTTGCAGAGATATAAATGGATTCTGTAATAAAAGTTTAGCTTAAGTGACAAATATTACTCCAGACTTCTACATTTACACTACAGCTGCATGATTAGCCTTAAAGGAGAATCTTTAGGATCATAGAATCAATTAAGTTAGAAAAGAACTCCAAGATCCTTGAGTTCAGTGCGTGTAAGTGCTGTGTCCCACTGTGTTGGTGGGAAGAACAACCTGAAATGCTGAAGGATGCAATGTGGATCTGATTCTGCTCTGCACACCTGTAATACACACATGCACACACACGCAAACATGCACACCATAGCCCTGAAATCCAAAAGAAATTTGCAGGAAAGTCACACATTTCTCCACTGCTATTATGTTAGCAGGCAGTAGCAAGAAAGAAAGAAGACTGAAGATCTACTTCACAAGAACATGATCAGTCAAAATAGGATGGAAATTTCATCTTGACAAATCTCCAAACATTTCATTTACAAGTCAGACTTTTTGCTAATTCTTAAGAAATAGGGATAACAGCACTGAAAAGCAGAAGCAGTTGATCATGCCAGTTTCTTAGAGGTTACTGATAACAAACAGAAGGAATTTTTTCTTCCAATATATTTTTGCTTTCATTGTAAACTAGCAAAAGAGAACAATAGACAAAACGTTATCCAAATATGCCAGAAGCCTGCACACTAGGAGAGGGGAATAAGGGGTTTTCAGCACAAGGAAACAATTTGCTTTGAAGTTGTGGGAACCTGAAGATACACGCCAAAAAAGAGATGTTTATTTGTTTCCTAAAAAAAAACCCAAACAAAAATACATTTTGAGATTTTTTTTTTTTTTAATGGATATTTTCTAGGCTTGAATGGAAGAATTGATTTCTATACATTTTCATTTCCTACTCCCATAGGCAGGGAGAAAACCAGGAGTTGATGCCACATATGGAAAGGATAGAGAGCCCTCTTAGAAAATGACTTTCTCTTGCTACAGAGATAGAATTGTAATATTGTTGGTTTTCTAATGTGTTATGGAAGTGCTGGAGTTACTGCTATATTACTAGTAAGTCCAGACAAAAAAATTTAAAGTATATTAAATATGGTAATTTCAGTGCTTGTTAGCAAACCGTCTCTCCAGTGATATCTGATAAATAAACTTGCAAAGTGAGCGTGTATTGCCTCAAGTATAGATTTTTTTGTCAACAATGGCATTAAAAGCATGTTTTGCACTCTGAAGCTACCTTAGTGTAAGTTCATACCATGTCCAAAGGCTTGGATCATAAAAAAACTTGTGTACTTAAAACTGGATTTCAGCCTTCTGCCCACTAACTTCTTTTGGTTATGGTGGAAGCATAAACTCCACCACTGAAAATAACTTTTAAGTTATTCTGAAATACAAGAAGTGTCATTTGCTGCTCAGACTTCTTTGTTTTAATGAAACATGCAAGACATTAAGAAATCAAGGGGACATTCTCTCTTTTTGAATCCTTTTCTCAAGAGCTGCAAGGTCACAGCCATTTGCTCATGGAAGTCGGTAGCACATTCCCTTTAAAAGGGCTGAAAAGCAAAGTGGCTTTCTCCCTCATCCTTACCATGGAATCCAGTGTC
The DNA here is from genome assembly GCA_036785705.1 of Acanthornis magna. Lineage (NCBI taxonomy): Eukaryota > Metazoa > Chordata > Aves > Passeriformes > Acanthizidae > Acanthornis > Acanthornis magna. The sequence goes on from JAWUZG010000029.1 coordinate 11,232,584, forward strand.
ACCAGTGCTCAGGATAGCTTTGTACATAACCCTGGTAAAGTAAGGGTCTTTCAGTGTTTTGTTCATCTTTCTAAAAGGAGGATCCCATGAACACTTCTTCCATCTTTCATTCAGAGAATCAATTTAAATGTGGATTCCTCCTCATCCCTGCCAGAAGCACATACAGGCACACAGCAAGCTTGACACATTTTAAGTACTGAGCTTGTTAGATGGCACACTCCATACGCAGTAATTCTCACAGGACTGGTTGCATGAGAGCCATGAAGACTCTGCTATAGCACCAATCCACTCATGGAATCCATGCATTTCCAGTCTCTGATGATCTGCTCTGATAAGGTTTTACAGTGTTGTGGTACTCAAATACCAAATAAGTTTCTTTGTGTCAAAGAGTTATTAGTGGCAAATCTCATTGCTCTAAGACAGAAACTGTGATGAAATTTTAATGCACAAAAGACAGCGCAGTGATAAAACTACCCACCTGAAATCTTTGCTTTGCCAAGGTGTCTAATCTAATATTAATAAGTGACAACCACATCAGTTGCACATCAACCTAGTTTCTCTGAAGTGTCCTCTCATTATATGCTGTAAAATCTTTTCTCAAACACTGAAGCTTCTTAGACAAACAAATCAGTAATGTATCCTGTGCCTTTGCAATCTGGCTCTAAGTTAAGACCATCTCTAAGTCTCCCTGCATGAGTATGCTGATACTTACAGCTCACCAAGTTCAATGGGACACCACAACATGGTATCATCAACTACCTCCCAAATTTCCAGCTGGCCTTCTATGCAGTAAATAAACCAGCTGGGTTTGTTCAAAATAGAGCACCTTTTACACCCCTGAGGCATTTTTCAAAGGCACTTACATGTCTACCAAATGCTTGTTAAACCAGAAGTTTTTGAGTAGTGTGGGCATGTAGCACCTCAGCTTACTGGGACCTGGTTGTGAGACAAGGTTCTGTGTTGGCTGTCTTCTGAGGCCTTGGAGAAAATGGATCATGGAAATCAGCATGGAATTGTTTTGCACTGTGTCTGGAGCAGGGAAAAGTGAGTGTATATTGCCTCAAATATAAATTTTCTGTCAGTAATGACATTAAAAGCATGTTTTGCACTCTGAAGCCACCTTACTGGAAGTGCAAACCATGACCAAATGCATGGAGCATCAAGCAACTTGTGTACTTAGAACTGAATTTCAGCCCTCTGCCTGCTAACTTCTTTTGGTTATGGTGGAAGCATAAACTCCACCACTGAAAATAACTTCAAAGTGCTCTTTTTGGGAGGAACACTCACTCTCCTATCTAGACCAAAGTTATCCAATTAACAAGTATCTACCTTTAGAGCTGGAAGTGGAGGATGGGGAGAGGAGTAGTGGAGAAGAGGAAATTAGGGCAGTACAATTTACTCACTGTTAAAGGGGAAGTGTATTCCCCTAATACACCAAAAGGAAAAGTATTTTCCATTTCAGGGGAAATTGCACACCAATAGAGAAATTGTTATTCAGGATAAAGATCTTGAGGCCAACTGAAAAAATAAATCATATGTTGACAATTTGATACTGACTAGAATGATGCCTATTGTCTGTGCAAATGTCTTAGATATTCCAACATATCCTGCATCCTTTATAACTGTGATTGGCAGAAAGGCCACAAAACCTGGACCCTGTAAACAGTATAAAGTTAATGCTTAGTTTACAGAAGAAATAGGCAAGATAGAAAATGAGATGAAGGTAATTGCGGCAAAATTTTCAAAAAATAAGAAATCGACAATGAGGAAAAGAATATACTAACCCACGACAGCTACCATGATGGAAAAATTTCCCAGTACTTTATAAGGACTGGCAATACTCATTCAGCTGTTGAATTCTACAGCAAATCTTGTTGCTCTTCTCTTTCTGGGGAAAGCTGCAGGTCACCTGCACAGGGTCTGATTTTGAGAGAAAGCACGTCCTCAGATGTTCTCCCAATTCTTCAGGTAAAGGAGAAAACTCATATGTTCGAGTTTCATCCATAATATTCATGGATGTTGCCAGGCAGGAAATGACCTTATGAGATGGGAAGGCTGTTGTTTAGTGTAACCAGAAATTAAGCGCTGTGTTGTTTCCTCAGTGAACATCAGGGATATCTTTGAAATGGTTCCATTATTATTCTGCCTGGTAAAGCACACACAGCACATGGGCACAGAAGATGCCCTTGCCCTCTATGGCCTTTGCAGGTCTCCCAGATGTCTCACTTTGGGGGCAGATTCACATTAGCAGGTGAGCCAAAGCACCTCTGCAGGACTGGACATCTCCAGAGCCTCCGTGGTTTGGGAGGAGAACACTCACTAGTAGAAGGGTAGTGCTTCAGAATACTCTGAAAAGGTTCTTTCTGTAGGAAATAAGAGATTACTCCAAAAAGAATGTATGTGCCACCTGCCATTGAGTTTCCCAGCAAACCACGCTCAGAGTCCTGACATCTTGGACTGGAGGGAGAGCCACAGTCAAACCAAATGCGTGACTGCCAGGACAGCACAAGCTGTCAGCTGGAAAGCTGCGACACCAACTGTGAGAGAGCACATCCCAATATATTACAATGCATTAGAAGTATTAAGGCACTTCAGCTGGTGTAGTTTAGAAGTTATGAGCACAAAGGGCATTTGCCTTTTAATAATGTTTTTATGAGCTGCCTGAGTGGCTTGCAAGCAGTTCAATATCCACTGCTGCATACCATTACTGCTGTATTTTCTAGAAGACTGCTTGAGAGACACAAGAAAGAAAATTACTGTGATCAAAGTCAAATTACAATACACAATTGCATTTCTGTGAATGCTCTACCCAGCTAATACAAATAGACTGGAAAAAATCGATTCAACAAGATCGTCAGAAAAACAAAGCCATGCTTCCAAAACCATGCCCCTTGGAGATATGCTTTTAAATAACTCTGTGCTCCACTTACATGGTTTATAATGTCAATGTGAATTTGAAAGGATCTGTAAAAGGAAATGGTTTTGAGTTCTTCTATTGGACGTCTTTTGTGCAGATAACATCACAAGCAAAATATTTTGCTCTTGCTCAAGACTGATTTGATCATTCTGAAATGTCACAAATGAATGGACTCCTGCAAGATAGAGTTTTGCATTTTCAACTGTATTTCCGAATCCTTAAACACCCACTCATTAGTATACTGAATACATTTTCAACTGAGTGCTTTGGTAGGTTAACATTGTTTTCAGCTAACAATATTTCCACAATATATTTTTTGTGCTTTGCAGAAAATGTTCTTGAAATGATAGGGGTTATAAATTCTTCATATTGCTGAATTTATGAAGTCTGTGGATTATGCTATTTATTTCTTATAAAGATCTTCTCCAACCTAAATAATTCTATAATTCTAAGGTGTTTGTCAAAATACTCACAATTCTTCTTGACTATTCATTGCTTCAGAAGTAGATAAACATACTTGGACCTTCATGAAGATTTTTCCACAGTTACATTTTTGGTGTGAATTGTAAATAAACACAAAGCTTCATATTCATTCATTGTTTGGGAAGACATTCCAATTTCAGAATTACTTTGCTAGGATTTTGACTGACAGGATGTGGAAAAGGAACAAGTCAATTGATTTTAGCTTTCAAATTAGAGTTGTTGTTTACACTCTTTATAGTCAATCAATCTTAGTGAATTACCTGCAGGGAAAATTCAAATATCTGGTTATTCATCTCAAAGGTACTCATGCATTTTTGGCCAGGAAAAGAAGCCAGACATTTTGGAAAAACCAATGCCTTTTATGATTTTAACACGCTGCGGTTTCAGTTTTGGGCTGTGATTGCAGCCTTGACACAGCTGCTGGCTGGCTGGCTGGCTTAGCCCTTAAACTAAAATTCAGATGAAATCCAAATGCTTTTGACACTGGTGGGGAAACTGACTCCATTATAGCAAAGCTCTGTGTAGGTCTTGGAGGCTTTTTGTGCCTTCATATTGACCTCAGGTTGAACATTTTGGGAACCCAGGGAAGGAGTGTCTACATCCAGCACTGTCAGAGTGATCTGACTTGGCCACTATGACAACATCTGAGGCTCCAGGTCCATGCAGTGCCACAGCCCAGACACAGTGCATGGGGCCATAGGCACAGCCTTTATTCGTATCAGTAACATAGTTTGGGAAAGCAGAGCAGCAGCATCTCTAAGTCTGGCGGGAAAAACAATGGTCCCGTTTAATGCATCATTTCATAAATTACTTTCTTCAAAACACCACGTTTTTTGAACAGGGCAGAGTGCAAGAACAGGTGGGGTTTTATTCTTTTTGCATGCAGTGAAGCACAGGGAAACATGAAGGGCAAGAGATGAACTTGTGGTTTTCTGTGGGGCTCCAGAGCAAAAGCAGACATGAGGATGGTTTAGGAAGGTTACTTTGATAACCTTAGGAAGGTTATTTTGATAACTTTTCCTGTGGCCCAGTGGTGGCCCTGAATATGTTTTGCAGATACACTTGACAGTCAATGGACTGAACCATGCATTTTCCACATCAGCAGCAGTCAGCTTTTCCTGTGCCAATTTATGCCAGTTTATAGGAAGCCTTAATTTTTGTTTTGACAGCTACAGAATAATTCCGTGGTCCTGAAGGACTGATTACGGTTTTCCTACCTTCAGCCTGTTTCAGACATTCAAATCCTAATGACAGCTGTGCTATGTTTGTTTTTGGTTTTGTTTTAGATAAAAGGTGCTTGGCAGATAAATTGTATAATCCTTTGGGTCCCACATTTCAGCATTAAGGGTGGAAGGGGATTTCTTTCTGAATTATTTGGAAAACACATTGCATCTAAATTTTATGGATTCCTGTTTGATTCCCTGATGAGTATCTGGGCAGGACTGTCATCTGACACAGAAGACATTTATTTTACAGTTACTCTACATGAGAGTTTGACTTCTATTGTTAAATGAAGGTAGGCATGTGGAGTTGGCTACCTGACTTCTTCACGTGCCAGCAGTAAATGCTGAGAAAAAGGATTGCACCAGCGCTGTGCTGCCAACAGCATGGCCATAATGACTATGTCTTACTTGGAATAATCACTTAGGATCTCATTAGCTCCCATTAAAATACATGACTTTAAACTTCTGACATTAGATGTACAAATACATCATTAACACCTTTTAGTACATCATCTGTACTGCAGCACTTCTAGTTGCAATCAAACAAAAATTATTCTGGAAATAGCCTTTGCATGCACTAAAGTTACATTAAGAAGCTTGGGGTTTTTCTATTCCCCTCTTGCATATTACAGCAGTGATATTTATTTACTTAGATTGTCTTTGTGTCACTAACAATAACACTGACACATTTCCTTTCACCCATATTTGCAAAGGGCTGTAGAACAAGACATCCAACATTTTCATGTGGTACTTCATCACCTGCCAATATGTCCAAGTCATGTTCATGTGTTTTACAGGTTTTCTCTGGAGAGTCACTTCCTTTGACTGCATTGCCTAGCTGGTTACCAAATGTTTAAAAATTATTAACAGGATTTATGGAATTCAGGTCAAAGATATCATGTGGTGCTAGAGAGACTTAGTTGCTCTATTAAGACCAAATGCTTAGAAGTCCATTTTGGCCATGTTCGGCTCTATTACAGGACTGAGATCCAGACCACATGTAATGAATTTTCAAACTGTTCTGGCATTGCAGCATATTTAATGGAAAACAGCTCAGTGTGTGTTTGCATGATCCACCTTTTCAACATGATGATTTTACACGGGAATTTGCCAATGAATCTTACCAGTATGCTTTTGTTCATGCTATGAGCAAACACCCGGGGAGACACAGCAGATAAAAAAATGGAAATGAGCATTATTCTACTATTCTCTAATGGCAAGCCTAAGCTTCAACAAAAATTGATCTGCAACATGCAATATCACTGCTTGAGCACCATGGGAGTCTGATTTACAGTTTGCCGCGAGGGAAGAAAGAAGGCTTTATCCTTTCCACTCCTACTTAGACTAAAGTATCTGCATCAACAATATCTGAGCCAACTAAGGCAGCATTTTAAGTGTGGGTATTTAGTGGCTACAATGACGAGGGTGTCTGAACTACATCAACAGAAAATACTTCTGGATAGGATAGTCCACATTCTGTGGATGAGAATAATCATGAAGTTGCTGTTGTGACCAGGATATGAACACGCAGTCCTTTAATACTTGGGGTAAAGAGGTGGCAAAAAGATCAGTATAGAGGATTTAGAAGACATAGCAGAAGAATCTATGTATAAGATCTTGGGGAAAGAAAAAATTTAAATGTACTTGTTTGGTACTTGGTATCTTAGAAGGTAGTTTTTCTTCTGGAAAACCCTACAAGTACAGGCACCACTTGAAATAAATAAAGCAGCAAGGAATTACAAACAATGTGATTCCTAGGCCTTTTGAGGAGGCATACCCTTGTTTTCCTGTGTTTTATTAAGACAAACTGATCCACAGGAGAGTACCCTCTGCATTTACACTGAGACTCACCTATGCAGGTTTTTTCCGCCACAGCTTTTGTTCTTTCTACCTACTTTGCCCAAAGGAGAGAAGGGGAGTTAAAATAGAGAGCTGCGTCCCAACAGGTAAATAATAGTGATGAAACACTGGTTTTTGCTTAAATTTGAATTCCATAATCAGGTATGCCTAAGTAACGTCTTCACATACCTAGAGAAGCTTGATTCCTATTTCCAAACCTCTAGCCACAGGACTCAATAGAGCCTCCACTATGGTTTTTGTGGGTTTGCTGTTACCTGTTGCATAAAGAGCAGCTGAAGCTCTTTGTCCACTCTTTAAACCCCAGTGTGAAACTGCATTCAGCTGATTTTATACAGTCTGTTAAAAAAATTTCTCTCTTTACAGACAAGGTCCCACTGAGCAACTGTATAGAAGAAAATAATATTTCATCTAGGAGACAGTGGCCTCATCTATGTGCAAGTAGCACAAGATGGGAAGTGGAAATTTTGTCCTGGGGCTCAGAATTATCATCAGCTTCATCTGTCCTTGCATATTCCCTCTAATGGCAACTGCCAATCCCAAACCACAGTATCTGCAGAAGTCTGAAGAAGGGGGCATTTGAATGAAAATTACTTGCCTTTACTGTCCTGTCTGGTTCATAAAACATCCTGGTTTTACAAGAAAACAATTCTCCAGTCATTTCTTCAACCCTGTGGGAGGAATCACTTTTTCTGAATAATGAGACCACTGCTGATGTGGTGACCAAGGCCTTCTTTTTGTCCTCCCCCCACTGAATTTGATGTACTGCTGCTGTTCTCATTATCCTGCCCTGTTTTGGTGGGTGCCATGCTCCTTCCTGGCAGAACTCCTGGATCAGTCCAGCCCCCTCCAGCTGTACCCCTGCAGCAGTGGTGCAGTAGGAAATAATGGTAGAAAGAGATATATCAATAAAGGCAAATTAAACAAAACTTTAGTGCCTTTCACAATGGCAGGGAATGTTGAATTTTAATTCCTAGAGACCTGCTCTCCAATTCTCTTGTAAAGTGCTTCTTAAGAGGTTGGTATTGTGCAGTATATGCTTTTCTCAGTCCTTCATCTTTCAGCCCTGCTGAGCTATGGAGTGAGGCTGGAGCCTCACTGCATCCATCCTTTACAACATCTAGCCTAACAGGGCCTGTCTCGTCTCATGAGAAAGTGGAACTCAGAGCAGAAATATAAGAAATGCAACAAATAAATTAGATGCTCACACAGTTCAACAAAATTTCCTGTCACTTCCTATGAGCTGGAAAGAGAAAGAAAGCACCACTTCTGCCACAAAAAAAAAATCCACATAGCTTTAACAGGTCAATTGAACAGGTTTTCTCTTGACAATTTTCAAGTGGGTTTTGCTTCATCCATTACATTTGGTGTTCTGTTCCAGGCTGCCAGGCTTGAAGGAGAAAATGCCCAAGAGCAGCACAGTGCACATTGTTGGTACCTGTGGCAAAACTGCTGCCTCACGTGTGCTCCAATGCAGGCACCACAGTGGAACAAAGTGCTTGTGCGTGTCCTTTCTGATTCCCCACAAAAACTTAATGCACCCCAAATTTTGGCTCACGCTTTCTGTCCCTTTGCCAGAGATTGTCTGGCAGAGAGCTGGGATCCTATGTAGGCAAAATTACATCTGTTTCACATCAACACTTCTAAAATACTTAAATTCAGGGTTGGCAGGTTCAGGGCAGCTCCCAGGGTTACCATCCATCCTCCTTATTGGCCCCATCTCCAGCACAGAGCCCAGATCTGTGCAGTGCTGGAGCAAGGGGCTGCCAACCACCATAAACTCAGACAAATGCATCTGGAGGGGTTGTGAGAGGAGGAATAGGTTGTCAAAGGGTGAAAGCAAGAGGGTGACCCTTGCACTCTGGCCCCTTGCACCCACCCTGCTACACATGCAGCCCTTCACTTCACCGCGACTGCATGGAGAGGCCACACACCCAGCTCTCGTGGCTCAGCCACAAATGTAATATTTTGAAAAGGCATCTTCTAAGTATCTTACAAGTATTGTGTTCTACAGATGCCCAGTGCAGGGACACAACCTATTTCACTATCAGCTCCTGAATGAGACCAGAGGGCTGTGTATATTATTTTTAGGTAATGTGGTTGCAAAATTATGTCTAATGCAGTGAATACTTGCAAAGCCACCTGTGAAATTTTCAGCTGAAAACACAGACCATGGGAAGAGTGGAAGAAAATGAGCTGCAGGGGTGTCTGCAGGAGGTAGGGCAGGAGCCCTGTGCCTGTACTCAAGCCAACCTTCAGGACCCCTAAGAAGACCTAACTTAAGTTGCTTGCACTCTCAGGTCTCTAGAACTGTCAGATATGTCTTTTGCTAACTTGTAAGGCAAGCTCACAGTACTGACTCAGATTAGCTGACAGCACATCAAGCATGATAGGGAGCAGCAAGGGCAGATCAGCAATAGCCGCCTCATCAGTTCAAAAATCAGGAACAGGACCTTATTTTTGTCATAGGGCAATGATGGCACTTTTGTTTTTAAGGGTCCATCACCCAGTTCACTTGTTAGTGAACAACTGCTTCTGATGCTTCCAGAGGATACGCTCTTTGGGGAATGGTAGGTGATGGGAATGCACATCATGAGGTCCAAAAGAAAAAAGAGCCATATGAAACACTCAGCCCTGACGAGAACCTTGCACCCCTTATCTTGCCTTACAAAATGCTGTGGTGTCTTGTGCAGCTTGGTACTATCAACAAAGCAGAACAAAATACACCTCGTTAAAATGGAATCACTCTGTAAGTGACATGAAAAGAGAGAGGGTATTTCAGTAAGAGGCACAGCTTCACCAAGAAGTCATGGATCACCACATCCAACTTAATAGAACTGTTCTCATCAGGGGAAAATGAAACTGCAGCTGAGACGACATGTGGAGCTTTTTAACCCATCACAGCTTACCAGCAATCTGCTTTCCACTTCTGACAGAAAAGACTTTCATCCTAAGGGTAAGTGTCTTGAGGGAAAAATGGTGTCAGTACTAATAATCAAATGATGGAGATATTTTCTTGCAGACTTGTGAGCGCAGATTTTTGTCCTAACCTCCTTAGTTGTAACAAAAGGAATATCCTGAAGTCTGCACAAGGTACATCCCTTTGGTAATACCATCAAGTCAGTGAATTTCTATGAACATATTATCTGAGACAGTTGTAACCTGTCTCTATTCCCATGCCACATTGCTAATTACTTCCATTTGCTTTCTATAATGGGCTTCTATCTCTGTGGAGGGCTTTTTGACACAAAAATTTGTTTCATTCACAGCAACAGCAAGCTGACATTCAGATTTGTCCCTTCAAGGGCAGTGATTTCTTTTTTACATTTCTGAGATCAGTCATATGAGGCAGCACCCACCACCCAAGCAACTGCAACCACCTCCTGGACCAAGTGGTTCCTGGGCTCAAAAGCGGAGAGGCAATGCCTGCACTCAGTCATGCCCATAAAAAGACCCAAAAGCATTTTGCTGAGCATGATGGAAACTTGAGTTAAGTTGGCCTTGAGGGCTTGGGATTTTCACAGGTTGTTTCAGTACCTGACATATTTCCCAACAACAGATGCTGTGGCTCTATATTCAGCATGTTTCAGTCTCTTCTGGGAACAACAGGGTGCTTCTCCTTTTCAGGCATTTTCTAGGCCTCTTGGATAAATGTTGTCTCAAAATGCTGTGGTTTGAAATGCTGACAGGTTTGTAAAGGTAGACACTAGTTCTGCCCTTGAGGACTGGCTGTGGCCATGGTGGCAGCAGGGAGAAGGTAGATAAAGGGATGCAAACCTGTCCAGTTGCATAAAACCCACAAAGCTGCTTTTTCCTTCCTCTGCCAAGTCAAAGCCATCTTTCCTCCCTACCTCCCTCTACTTTTTCTTGTTATTGAAATCTCATGGAATTTTTCTTTTACATTTGTTGATAGAAAATCCCCTTCCCCTCAAAAGCAAACTTCTTCCATTCCTATCACACTAGTGCCATGTGCTCTCTTCAACAAAGACTGATTTCATCTATATCCTTCTTTGAATATACATTTGGCTTAAAACTCACAAATTATCACTTGCTGGCATCTTTATTTTGTATCAAGGGAAAATATAGTTCATTAATTGAATTTCTGCCTATTTTTCTGAGTAATTAAATGAGCCTATAACCCCACTGTTGCCTAGCAATGCTGACACAGAACCACAGTAAACACACCACTGCTTAGTAAAGAAATCTAGAGGAGTATTAGGAAAGCAGTGACAATGACAAGCTTGCACACAGCTGAGTGAAGGCTGTTTAGGATAGTTTTCAGAAACGATCTCAGTGCCATTTGGTCCAGGAACAACCATCAGTGAAAGAGCCCAAGTGTCTAAGACACAAGCCACCAGCTTTGTAAGGAGTGGTGAGGATACTCAGAGTAATGAGGACACTGAGGTTTAGAGCAATGTATTGCCTATATTAGCTTTCAGTACCTGACATTCACCACTTAGAATGCCAGCAATGCAATCCAGTGACACGTTTTGAGGTGTAATCTTGCCAAAAGCAGCCAGGGAATGTATGATCTGCTGAGATCTCACTGCTGAAACCAGCACTGACTTCCATGCACTGACCTCTATTACAGCAATTCAAATTACATGGTAAATGAGGATTTCACAATGCTGCGGTCACAGATGTTAATGCATCTGAGATGACACAAGGGTGAGGAGGATTCATCTACCAGTGGCAAAAGGTCTGCGGGCAATTCATGATCTCTGTACCAGGTTTATAGCACTGGCATATTGGAACTTTGTGTAAAAAGGCGTTGTAAGAAAAAGTGTTGTGAAGGTGTGAAAAACATAAAGTCTAATTATTGAGGGTATGATGAGCAGTAAGATAACAGAATAATGAGCAGCATATGCAATGTCAAAACCACTAATAAAAGTTTGCACGAGATACTCGTGGCTCTGGAGAAGGGAAGGACACAAAGCAAGAAATGGCCAGATTGGACAATGAGGACAAGAAGTGCTGCTGGTGGTATGATGTATGCTTAGCACAGGGGACACCATTTAGCTGACTAGAGAGTAACAGATACATAAGAGAAAGTGATGCACAGAAGCAACAGATCAGAATGTATGCAGCAATCCTATGTCATTGTTTGTAGGTTTACATTTTCCCTTCATGCTGTCTGATCACTGGGGCAAGGCACATTATTTACTTGGTGGCCCTATATAAAGTCTGCAGGGTAAATCCTCTAGAGGTGTGTGGTTGGGTCATACTGAGAGAGCCTGGTCCTTTTCAGAGATGGGGTAAGAAACCCTCTGGAAGAGGCAGCAGAAGGATCCTCTGAGAAAAGTACTTTTAGGATTGAAAAGACAAGAGATATTTCTAAAACCTGAAGAGGGCATGAGGACACAGTGTTGGAGAATGTTTCTATAATTAAAGGGCATTGAGAAAACTGGCTAAATCTGGTCCACATGCACAGCTGGGTGCATTGGCCTTGGTAGGCACGTGTGTGTTGTGTTCAGGGGCACGTGCTAGGAGGTTCAGGCTGAGCCCTCCACAACGATTCCAAAATTCAGCACAGAGAGCTCTTAAAACATACTGCTGGGGGACAGGAGCTGAGGCTGCCAGCACAAAAAAGCTGTGAAGTTTAAGCCTCATTTAAAAGCCTCAGCAGTCACCTGAAAATCTTCACTCAATGGCTCTCAAGGGAAAGACAATTCTGAGCTGTCTTTAAAGCTCCTGAAGTACTTAAGGCTGTGGATGTATTTGTAGGTAATGACATGCAGTGGGAAGAGACCTGTGGCATGAAAAAGACAGAGCTGATATCCACATTCAACATTTGTGGAGAGGGATCTGCTTCTGCTGCATAAACTTTGCCATGGCTCCACAGCCTGAGGTCTGGCTGGCAGCTGCACGGTGTGCGGTGCAAGGAGGGCAGCCTTGGAGAGAACTTGTGGGCCAAGATTCAGCCAAGAACGAAGACTCACTCCCCTGTGGATCTCCATCACATGAACCGGTGAAGTCGGGGCCATCCACAGGTTAAAAACCGTGCTCCTGATGCAAACTAAAAAGCTGACATGGGCACAAGTTGAAAGAGTGTTGTCTGGGACTGTCAAATTGCTTACCTGAAGGAAACCACCATGACGCTGTCCCATCTCCCACCACAGCTGCAGCATGCCCCTCTAAAGCACTCCCCTGATGCATTGGAAAGGGATAGGAAATGGTGGTGAGAAGAGAGAAATGAGGAGATGGCTGAGGTGCTGTCCATTCTCCCTCCCTTTCCTCTTCAGTGCACTGAGATTGGTAAGGGTGGGCAGCCTCTGCGCCCTCCCTCTCCTGAGGAAAGCTGAACCCTGATTAAGCACCTGCTTGGCAGATGCTCAGACCATCAAAAGCCGGAGGATACCCTGAGGTGAAGCTCTATTGATGTGTAATACTTTGAACCAATGTATATTTCATTACTGTAGAGAGAGAGAATATGAATCAATAATTCAGGAGTCAGGAAAGGGGAAGGGATGGGTTGGAACCACTGCTGGAAGATGCGTTTCACTTTTTGAAGCACTTAAACTCTGTGCTTTTCAAAGACCACCTTAATTACATACACCTACAGTCTTTTCAGTAAACTCTTAAAGCTATTATATCATCAGAGGAACAATCATTCCTTACCCCATCACCCTAATCAATGAACAATATTTAACAAAAGGTTTCAAACCACAAATTTCCTTCTGGAGGTTGTCTCTGATCCAGCCTCTTTCTGGAGGCAGGGGAAGAGAGAAGAGAGAGATAATGGAGTTGGGAAACACTGACAATAAGGAGCAAACCAGTATTAATTGAATAATAGTCATAAGGAGGGAGGAAATGTTTAATTTTGAACTGAGCCTTGAAGAAGAAGAGAAGATACATGAAAGAAGAAAATGAGAAGATAAAGGATTACTGATACAGAAAAAATAAGCCAGATTTTACGGTGAAGCACAACAGGTTGCTCTTTCTGACACATTAAGCTGAAATCTCAGTTCCCAGCATCTGGAATTTCTGTAATTTCAAAGGGCTTAGAAGAAACCTATTTTGCAAAACAAATGCCTGATTGCTTGGAAATACTGTCTCAAACTGTTTACTTATCAAAAGATTTTTTGAAATCGTTGAAATATCTTGTTTCCAAAGGCATAAATTTCAAATAAAAATTTTCTGATATGGGAGTTAGAACATCTTTATCCCACTAAACCTTAGAGATTGTTTTTGAATGTGTAAAATGATGATATCAAAATGAAACACTTTCCCTCACCACTTCAATTTTTAAAAAATATACATTGAAGCTATTTCTTCATATTGCTTGGTTTTGTCCTGAAAAATTACACAAAAAGTTTTCCCAACCTCTTTTCTTCCTTTGTGGTAATCTGTGCAAGAAGAGCACCATTAGATATTACTTGAAGTGGTGGAACACTGGGTTGGTACACATTTTCTTACATGGACTGCACTGAAAACATTTATCTTGTCCCAGTGAGAGAAGCTGGTTTTAAAGACAAAACTTAATATCACCCATATGTACAAGAGGAGCGCCAGTTCTTGTGATTCATTTGTAAAGTGTGCATCTCTGTGAGCACTCATTTGTTCAATAAGAAGCAGAACAAAGGCTAGGATATCTCCTTAGATTTTCTTATGAGAGAAAAAAAACAAGAAGAAAAAAGAAAAGATAGCCTGAGGTGTATTTAATTTGGCAAATATAGAAGTACAGGCATAAGTAGGTTAACTTTAAGCTGACAGGGCAGAGTTAGTCATTAATTAATTAAGTTTGCAAATGAACTCCTGACAAAATTGCCACTAACTTTAGCAGCATTTGGTTGCCACTCCAGGTGCTTTCACAGGAGACTTTTTTAATTGAAATAACAGACAGAGTAAAGGATGTTAAGTAGCTCAGTATCTGACACAGTCGGAATCAAGCTGACACACTTAGGCGCTAACCTTGGAGTGTTTTCTGAGGCTTTCCCAGCTCCTGTACTGTACTGGGCTGACTGGCCATGGCTTGTCTGCCCTCAGGACTGGGGAGCTGATACCTCCCAAGGGTCATATGTGGTTCACCTGCAGTCATGTATTTGCTTCTTTTAATGCTTCTTCATTTAATTTCTTTGTAGATTCATTCACAGGACTCATCAACATAATGACTGACATCATTTGGCGCTACACTGGAGATTTTATGGCCCCTGATATTGTTTGCAGGGTCGTTCGCTACTTCCAGGTACAAAAATGTCATGCTTTGTGTCCCCATAGCAGTAAACGCTGACCAAAATGCTGTATATAGTTTTTCTAGAGGCAAAAGTGCTAAATGCTGAAAATGTTCTTTTAAAGGTGAAACACGTTAGTTAAAGCATACTAAATCTTTTAAATTTTGTGGACAGGAAAAAGGAAAAATAGCTTGGTGGATATACAAGGGGAGGTTTTGCTTTTTCTTTCTTTTCTTTTCAGTAAGTTTTGAAATATTCCTAGTTCAGAGTTGTCACTGACATCACCTTCTGCAATAGATGTGTCTCAACTGCTGTCTCATTATACTTTCTGCCCCAGGTGGTCCTTCTCTATGCCTCAACTTACGTCCTCGTGTCACTAAGCATAGACCGCTATCATGCCATAGTTTACCCCATGAAGTTCTTGCAAGGAGGTAAGAGAGTTTCAGCACCTTGTTGTTGCTATAGATGTTATTGGATAATTTTTTGGTTTCCAAAATTCTTGCCCTTGTTGCTATGAATTATTCATTCCTGCTCTAGCTACATTTGAACTCTGTTACAGTTTTCCAAATGACAAAGGAGCTGTGGTTTCAAGATTTATTAAACTCCACTTAGCCCTCAGCAGTTTTTATAAGTATTGTGTTAGCAAAGAATGAAATGACATTTCAAAAAGTATGGTGGTTTTCATTATCTTCCAGCATTTTTAGAAAGTTATTATGGACAGAAGCTATCCCTTGTACCACTATACTGACTGTAGGAGCTGCAACTTCTATACTGTCTATGTATACACATTAAAAAAGAAGTTGGATGGAGGGTGTGATACTGAGAATTCGTACAACAGTTTGACATATCTTCAAAAGATATAGCATATAAGTTTAGATATCTGTTGTTTCTTATAATTTCTTCTGTTTGTTTGGTTTCAGCTTCTTTTACATCACTCAGATATATCCTGGCCTCTTAGCAATACACTTTAAAGAAAATTATTTCTCTCCTAGAGAGCCAAAGTGAGCATTAGGTATGTTGCACTTAGTGAAAAAACAGAAATAGCAGGTGGGGAGGAAGAAGAACAGTTACAAGAACCATGAGGTCTGGAGGATGTGCTTTAATCAGATGCAAATACCATTCTTGTTTTGGAGTAATGATGGCTTTTGCCAGACGGCTCTGTTCAGGGTATCAGATTAATGGCCCTTCCTGGCCTTAAAAACCTATGAGTCAATCACAGTTGAGACAGTGGTGCAGCTTTGGCAGATGTTAAGGTCTGAAAGCTTCAAATACTTGTGTGAAATTTAGCTTTATATTCCCCAGTGTGCAGATTGACTCTTTCAGAACAGGGAGATGGACATGAAGGTTTTCCCAGTGGGCTTTGGGAGGGGTGGCATTGCTCTACACTCCTGCAGAAGGGCTCATCAACCAGGCAGGGTGGGGGCTCATAAACCTGCTGGCTGAGCAGGATGAGCTGGAGGACAGACCCACTGGCATTTCTTCTTTATGCAGGAACAGGAAAAGCAGCACTTGTTAAATTACCGCCTGGGCATAGTGAAGAATTTGATGGTTAATCTTTGAAAAGCACTTTGAAGTTGAAAAAGAGCCCATGAAAAATCACTTCAAATCTTCATAAAAGCCTTTTTTAAAATCCCATTTCCTATACTTATACCATAAAGATTTGTTGTTGTTTTTTTTTTTTAAAGAAGAGCAGAAGAAGAAGAAGAAGAAGAGCAGACATTGCCCCCAGTTGAGGGTGCAGGTCTGGGCAGGGGAAAAAGGTCACAGGCAGAGAGAACACCGACAAAACCTACCTTCCTCTTGCAAGGGCTGGCTATGTGCTGATGCACAAACAAAAGCCATGTTCAAAGGAGAAAAGACGGCAGCTGTAAATCCAAAAGAAGGCTCTAGAGGGGTATATTTATCATAGCAACTTTCTGGAATATACATAAAATAATCACCTTTTGCACCCAGCTATTTCTTGCAGAGGTGCCACGTGGAACGCTTTTGAAATGCCCTCTTAGCTATTCTGTAGATAGAGAACAAAGGGATTTATAAATCTTTGTCATTGGTGATGACACAGAGGAACTTCATGAACAATTCTGAGTCAACCTGTGGCAAATTTCTTTCCAAAATGAAACACTCATCCCCCCGAAATCCTTCAATCAAGAAACAAAAGAGTCCTTTCTCCTTACTGATTTGAAAAATTACGTTTCCATGTAGCCTTGAAATATCATTTTAGAAAAAAATCAAACATTTAACTTTGAAAATGTCAAACAATTTTTTTAAAATTGTGGTTTAGTTACTAGCCTCAAGTCCTGTTGAAAATCATTTGCAATGAGCTGTACTTTGCATGGTTTTTAAGAAAACAGACTTCATCAGTTGAATATTTTATACTTTGCAAATACATGACCACAGAAAGTGCAGGATTGGAAAGAAATATGCCTTCTAATCCTAAAGCTTTTACTATGAGACACCTAATTCTACAACCAAAAGGGTCATTAAGAAAAAATTGTAAAGTAAAGATCAAAAATAAAAGAAACTGAGGAGTTATAGCAGAAAACATTTTATGAATACTTCATCCTGTTGAAAAGGTATGTGCAAAAAACATGCAAACTAAACAACAGGTGAGAAAAGAACTGCTTAAGTAAGGGACAAAACACAGAAAGGTGTAAACTGACCCTTGCATGGCTTTGGGCAGAAAACAGCACTATCACTGAGATTCCAGAACAGCTCTGCTCTCTCTGGATTTAAAACCTAATTTTAAAGTGGCACTCAATTTATCAAAGAATTGCATAGCATTGGCACTCTTGATGGCAGGAAGCAAAATATTTCCTTCCAAGATGTGACTCCCTGACCCATATTGGTGGGACCAGAGAGATGCACTCAAACTCATTGTCACAGTGCAAGGGTGGTGGGAGTGGAGCAAAAGGGGCATGGAAACATCTTTTAGGAGAGTCAGAGACAGGGCTCACAAATGAGATTTCCACTCCAGCCCTGGGAGTTAGTCTTGGCCACCCCAGTATGAAAAACTCCAAAGGAAAATGTTCAGACTGGCTGAAATGAATATTGTGTTTCAAAAGCTGCTATTTGTTTGATTTCGTTTGTAATTGATATAGCTCTAGTTATGTGATTGGCTGGCATTTAGAGCATATTAGAGCAACTATTAAAAAAGCAACATAAAAAATTCCTGCTGGTGAGGCAGACAATTAACATTGTTCTGATAAAACAAAAATCTACTTATCTATCAGTGCCCTGTAAAGCCTTTTAGACTAGCAAGGCCATATTCCACCAAACTAAAGGGACATTTAAAAACAAGAATAAATGAACATTGCAAGAAATGTATTATGAAACACAAAGATACAATACCATTCTTGCCCAAAACAAATTGCCCAGTTCTGTTCAAATTAAGGTCATTGCTATATAGTAAAAAAATAAGGTTTCTTTTCCAGTTCTGATCTTTTTCAGTTAGAAAAACCTAAGTGGGCCCCACTGAGATTTGCATGATTGTAGTTTGAGTAGTTAGCTCACATTTGAAATGTCCTTTCTGTCAGGAAATATTTTGCAAAATTTGTTCTTAATATTCCTTTTGCTAAGTTTATTCTGTTATGCTTTGGAAAACTTCACAGTTCTCCTTTGCCTGTACAATATTTATAGCCTTAATCTAACCCTCTCACTTACGCAGATGTCATCAGAGTTCCCTTAAGCCCTAGATTAGCCAGACCACACTTTGCTGAACGTGGGTAGCATTTAAAAATGAGCAGGATAACTGAGTATTTGCAACTGATGTTTTATAAAGCATAAAATTACTTTTTGAATGTTTCGCTCACATGCTTTTGTATTGCTCTTTGAGCTTCAAGGAGGAAAGACATTCTTTCTTGATATGCATAATTTAAAGTGATTTTCTATTTCACATACAACCTCGGGTATTTTTTAGGACAATAAAGTATTTGAACACTAAAGCTTCCCAGATCAAAAAAATCTGTCCCCATCTGTTCCTCTCACAATCTGGCTGAGGAGGAATAACTGTCACTGAGAATCATAGGTACTCCACAGATCAGCCCTTTTCCCTGCACTTTTCAGCTAGAACTAACTGGATTTTAGCCAGAAGATGCAGGTTTTTGAAAATTAAAGCCTTGGGACTTTTTGCTACAACCCATCAATACTTACAAAATCCTGTGGGTGCCACCAGGCATCATTTGGCTTCCCACTTATTTTTCCCCACTTGGCAGTGGCCAGAAATCAAGAGGATGCAGTAATCCAGACCTGATGGATGTTTTGGGATCCTTCAGCTTCTGTTCTTCCCCATGAGGTCCAGCAGGATCTTCCACTTCCTCTACATTGCAGCAGATAAAACAGGGCACTTGAGCACCATCATCTGCACTCTCTCATGGTTAGCAGTCCACTCTTGGCATGGCTTGGGGTCATCAGCAGGAGCTGAGTTTGATCCCCACCGTGACACAGAGAAGTGCAGGACATGCCCAGGCTCTTCTGGACTATGTTTCTTTAGGACAGTAAAATTGCAGCTGGAGTTAAAGGCAGCTTTTTGTGCAGTCTTGTTCTGGTCCTGAACTGAGGCATTTTCTGTTTCCTCATAGGAAATGTTTTGCAATCTTTCTCACTTCAAGGTGCATCACTAGGCACACAGTAGGGCAGGCCTGCGTTCCTTACATCCATTCATGATGGTCTCTTGGTGGCAGAGAGGTACAATTTGCATTTCGTGTTTCTGACTTGCTGACCCTGACCTGTGCCTTTCTCACAGAGTTTCAGATTCAATGGGCCCTAAGCATCCTTAAATAAAACTTACAAAATACAAGCCCATCATGAGATGATGATTTATCATGAGAAAGAGATGAAATCCCCATTCTCCTTCAAAGTCTTTTCAGCATCAGCCAGCTGCAGCCTAAAATTCCCCTTCTTCACAGACCTTCCTCCTCCTCCTCCCTGCCTTTCTGTAAATACTGCTGCAAGGGTTCAGTCGCACCAACAACCCCGCTAACACTCTCTGTTTGACTCTTACACAGAAAGACAGGCGAAAGTGCTTATTGGAGTGGCCTGGAGCCTCTCTTTCCTGTTTTCCATACCAACACTGATTATTTTTGGGAAACGGCAGCTCTCCAATGGGGAAGTACAGTGCTGGGCTCTCTGGCCTGATGACTCCTACTGGATCCCCTACATGACAGTGGTGGCTTTCCTGGTGTATTTCATTCCTCTGATCATTATCAGGTAAGCCTGAACCCCAGTCAGCAAGCATGTGGTGAAAGCCATCAAGTGTGCAATCAGCTTAATGCTTTAATTTCTACTCATTCATTACAATTTCATTTCCATACCTGCTGCATAGCTGCTTTGGTTTTTATCACTTAATACACAGGTCGTTGTACTTGCCCTGGGTGTTCTCTGTGTGGTATTAACAGCCAGAAACATTTTCTCTGAAAAAAGGAATGAATCTCTAAGTGTGTCCACTTATCTCCACAGCTTCAAGCTTGAAAGATATCTTTATAAACCCAGTATGAATATTTATCTATTATTACAAAAGATAATTTTAATAGAAGATCAGGAAACTACACTTAACACTAATTAAACTAAAATTAATTTGAAGTGCTCTTAAGCTTCACAGTACTAGACAAGTGTTCCTTCACCAAAATTGGAAAGAAATAGCCAAGCATTGAAGCCGCCAGCTGCTCCTTAAATAAGAACAAATACAATTCTTCCTGTCTTGTAATGGGAAACTTAAGCTGCAGATATTTGAGACTGATTTGCCCCAAATCACAAAGACAATCTGCAGAACCTGTATTAGTCTGAGGTCAACCCATATTGCAGACTGTGCTTAGTGATCAGTGAAGTTTATCACCCCCCTCTAGGGCACTGCCATTAGCTGCCATTAAACAGAAGTTAACTAGCCATGAGGAGCCACCAATGCAAAGGAGCAGTCAAAATTGGATGTGGAAGGGGAGTGAGGCTTCCTAACTGCCTCAAAATGCTACTAGTGGCAGTAAAAATTCTTTGAGCCCTTATTTTTCTTTCCCTTTTTTTCCCTCTAGTGAGGTTACAATCGTTTTTCTTGGCATCCATCTCTTCTTATTAGCAGCAAGAAAGACTTGTTGGGTCTTCTTTTTCTCCCCCATAATTTCTGACCAGCTCCTTGGATTCTGAGAGGGGAACTATGTTTACAGTGTTCCTTGGATTTATCTCTTGGTCCATCTGCTTTTCCAACAAGTGATGAGCCGTGAGACTCCTTTAGCTTCCTGCTCATTAGTACCCTGGGTGAGAGGGGGGTGGGTGGGGGCTGATCTTTTCTAGATGATGACGGGACTGACTACATAAGCTAAATAAATTCCTTGAAGTTTATTACCGTTTTATCACTGAGATTAAGTTCTGCAGCTTTTAATGGTAACAAGTTTATCTCTGATAGAATCAAAACCATGTGGTTCTTGAACTCATCTAGCTGACTTTTTGATACGGATTCAACATGGACCAGTTTTGCTCCCTAGAGAGAAGAGATGATTTTTACACTTTGTCCATAATGTATCAGTTTCCTAAATTTTCTCTTTTTGTGCCAGGTTGCATAAATATAATAAACAAAATCAAGACAGTTCTCCTTAAAGAAAGGACATGATGGCAAGAGAGGAAAAACTACTCCCAAGTTGTCCAATAGATCTTCCTTCCTAGACAGGATAATTTCTCTGCATATTTTCCTGTCTCTGAAAGCCAGCCTAGTTTTAAATAAACAAAAAAAATATTCTTGGGAATATGTAAATAAAAATGTAGGGGGATCTGCAGCCCAACAGTGGCATACACTGCACAGACAAAAAGCAATTTAACAGTGAAAAGAAATAGCACTAGGAAACTTTGAGGCTGGCTGTTACTCTGAAAGAGGTTCTTTTATGAGCTTTTTCAAATAGCTAGCAGTTGGGAAATTCTAGCCAGCATCTTAAGTGTTTTAGGAAAAAACCCCACAGCCTGCCCAGTTACCAGTCATTCCTTAGGTGTGTGAAACATCTCTTTCACACTCAAACATCCAGATTTGCATGGTTTCTATTACAGACCAGCCACTCCTTTTACACGCCATCTATACTTGTTTGGCAAGAAAAGGCAAGCTACAGAGCAATAAATATTTCAGAGCTGTTGACATTATGCTCCCCTCCTCCCTGCCAAAGATATTCAAACCAGATCAGCTCTGTAACTTGCTTTACAGTAAATCCCCAGAACCAAGAAGGTGATGAAGACATGAGGGGAAAGAGAAAGGCAGGGAAACTGGCATTTCATGAGATTTCCCTGACAGCTGAGACATGAATAAAACATCCTAAAATTTTTGTGGCTTTAACCATAAGCAACTTTTACACAAGAAGTTTATGGCAGGACAGGAACTAAAACCACTGGTTTTGGAGGCAGGGGCAGCGCAGTGTCCATCACATGCCCAGAAACATTCCTGGTTTCAGGGTTTATTAACACAAATGCTCCTGTGTCCTAGCCAGCAGAAGTCAGATTTTTGACAGGTCCAAAGTGGTGTCTGGCACTGGAAAGAAGGAAGGAAGGGGAGTGGTGCAGGGAAGGATTTATTTTGTGCTTGCTTATTTCTAGTTGTCAGTGATACTATTTTCTTCAGAACAGAAAGGATTGTCTAAAACCACAGAAAAAGAGGATTATCATCAGGGCAAGGTCAGTAGAGGCATTATGAAAAATGCCACGCAATTTGGGAGGAAACGACCATTTTTTAGAACACGTTTTTAAGTCTCAAGCATAAAAGTGAAGGTTGCAACTTCCCAGCTGATGTATCTGTAAAACATCTGTCAACACAGCCTGAAGGGGTAACATCTATTTCTTTAAAAATTGTTGGCAGTCCAGGAGTTTGAAGCTAATCCACCTGATGTGGCTGCAGCATACAAATACTCTGGTAAGTGGTTTCTGGCTCAAGAACGGCAGGGATGGCTGTTAATATCCGCAGGGACTCAGTTTCTCTGTAGTTTTGTTCCACCCAATACTTGCAGATGCACATGAGGTTTGATAATAAATGAGATGCTATTTCATAAGGGTGAGAGAGATCACATACATCCCAGTCATGTGTTACTCTGTCAAAAAATTATTTATAAAAATGAAAGACATTATTTAATAAATGTAGGAAGGCATTTTGTGATTTTTTAAATTTAATGACCTTTACCCGAAGATGTTATTTAAAAAAGGCCACAACATAACAGTGGAGAGAAGATACATAAATGTGCAACAGAAAAGCCAAGGATCAGCAGAAGAAGCCGTGAATACGCAGAAGCCAGAAGACAAAGCATTCATTACATTTAGTGAGGAAGCAAGGCAGGGTGCACACAGAGAAAAAAATAAAACCTTTTCTGCAAGAATTCATATTGTTTGCGCAGCTACTTTATTTTCTCTGCTAAGCATTCTGATTTAGCTGCATGGCAGGTGTCTGACGCAATGTGGGACACTGGCTGGCGGAGTTAATTCTTAATTAGTTCTGCTGCCTGAATCTGCTGAAAACCTAACCTCTAGAGCAAAGCAGTTCACTGATGACAGCACTTTTTCTGGTGCTGTTCATCTGAAGTGCATACAAAGGATAAAATCTTACTTTTCAGGTGCAGGACTTAATTCCACACTAGATACGCTGCTTTGGCTGAGCTGTTTTCACTTGTTACAATCCAGACACCATCATCTTTTAAGCTTCTCTCATCTATCCCTCAGCTCTCTCAGCAGAGCTGATTTCACATGTTCCTGACAGCCTTCAAGTAACTCACAGGAGCTGTGTTATTCATAACTCTGCAGCCCATGGAATGAATTATTTAGCTGATAACCTTATGCTCAGTCTGGAAAACCCTTCCACTGACAAGCTAAACCCCCAGATGTGGTGTGAGCAAACCCTACAGATTCTGAGCCAAAACATGAGCCAGAAGAAAAAAGCATACTCTCTGCCCTCCATTTTTTCTTGGGTTTTTTCTTTTTTTTTTTTTCAAACATATATATAGAAAGGTAATTTATGAAGAAAACTGCAACAACCTGAAAGATTTCAATACTTCTAAGGTCTATTCCTACCACTTCTTCACAACTAGAGAATCAGCAATCAGTTATCAAAGAGCTTGTGGTTTTTCCAGTAAGTTTTTTATCTGATTATAATACCAATGAACAAGACGTGAATAATGAAAAGAAAATGAAAAGCTGTGATTAGTATTTTTAACCCAAGTGTGTGAATATCCTTGAGAGCTGGAAAAAGTGGAGAATATTTGTTCTTTTCATATTAAAACTTCCCTTGTCCTCACTGTCTTAGTGTTATACAGGAAGAGCTGTTGTACAGATCCTGAGTCAGGTGTTTCTTTACAGTGTTTAAAAATTTGGCCTGTTCCTTCTTATTTACATCATTCTATGATTTCTTCTGCAGCTGATATTATCAGCCTAACAAACGCCAGAAAATTCTAAGAAAGTAATTAGGAAACCTGCAGTAATTAGTTCTCTCCTCTTCTGGGACAAGTGTCATCAGCTATAACCAAAGCCTTTTCTCCTATGCTGAAATACACCAAGCAAAGCTCAAATGGTATCTGCGATAGTTGAAAACCTCTGGGGCATTGCTGAACAGAGGTTAAATATGGGTCAAATCAGGATTACACATTGCTCTCCTGCAAGTATTTGCACCTGGACCTCTCAGAACCTGTGATAGGGAGAAAGAAGAGCTACCGGGTTTCTAGTCTGCATTGCTACTCTGAGCCAAAATATAAGTATATTCTGGCACTTGAGTATCCAGAAATCCAGAGTCTTTTTAGTTGTTATTCATGATTGCTAAATATATTTTTTATATTTTAAAATTATAAATGTAATACATAGACATTTATCTAATATAATTGCAAACTTATGTTTAAAAAAAAATTCCTAAAGCTCCTCTTTAAGCACAGAGGAAAAAGATATCCATCTGCTGCTTAAAATCCAAACTCCAAACAGAACATTTGCTTTGGAGCAGCTGAAAAATAATTAGAAGAGGAAAAAAAAACCCAGAATCAGCTAAAAGGAAAAATATGGAATTAAACGCAAGGCACTGCAATGAAATAAAAAATAGATTAAATAAAAGGTATTTCTCCGAATTAAATCAAATAAAGGGACTGGAAATACCATTAATAAAAATACCAAAGGTCATTTTTGAACTTGATTCAGCGAGCCCATTAATTTTTTGCCTGCAATTTCCATTTCTAAATAAAAGCCCTATATCTTGGACATATGTTCTAGTATCTGCCCATCTCTTCACTTACCCATTACATATGCCTGCAATGGTTTGCTCAGATGAGGTTACTTTTCTCTTTAGATAAATAGTGCCGTAAATTAACTACCATAAAAAAAAAGCAGCTGCATCACTTTGCACAAATAAAGTATAAGGAACAATAGGCAATACTCGATGATAAATAGAAATAATTAACAGGGAGCTTAAGTGCACTTTTGCCATGGTAAAGGCTCATTTTACTAGAAAATACCAAGGTTGTGTGGAACGCTGTCATAGTGCAATTATTTACTTTATAAAAAATATGTGTTTAAAGAGCTGGTAGATCAATAACACTTATGATTGTTAATATCAATGCATAGCTTTATCAGAATTTTATTTTCCAAGAAAAAGAAAGTGGTGTATGAATTAAAAATAGGATGGGGTGGGATTATTCGCAGTTGCATTTGTATGGCTAACCATAAGTTACATATTTACATGGATATAAAATGCTGTAATTAAAAATGAGGCATCTTTAATAACACCATGAACTAATAACATGCTATGACGAACATGCCTCTTAATCCTTTAGAATTTGGATCAAGCTAAATTGTTTTTGGAAGTGCAAAGAATTTAATTTCTGAGATACATCTGTAATGTGAGCCATATTTTTGCATTTTCCTGCCATCTCTCGAGATATGTATTTTATCAAGGTTAAAAAAATCATCACATTTTCAGGTCAACAGCATGTCCTTTCTATCCTGTGGTCTTCAAAGCCTGAGCAGCTACTGTTCAGAACGGCTTGGATGAATTTTCCATCCAGGTTTGACTTTTCCACCTGAGTAGTACTCTTTCGTTGGTCTCTCATCCACAACCTGGGCTGCAAGACCAGGGTGATGTGCACTTACAGACACAAAGAAGCCTGACAACCTCTGGACCTAAAGAACTCCACATCACATCTCCCGGTCCTTTCAGTGGAGACAAGGGCAAGCAGCATGCAGGAATGTTACACGGGTTGGAAAAAGAAGTTTGTGGCAATGTGCACTACGTTTTACACCTTGGCAGTGAAGGTTGAGCAGCTCAACATCCAGAGAAAGGGAATGGAGATTATGATACGGTCAGAGTGGTGCAGACCATTGCCAAACACTCCTCTGAATACCAGTTTGTCATCTGTTCCCTGCTACTCTTTGCTCATATGCCACTTCATTTTTCAAGTGAGAATTTCTTTGAGATTGACCAACCTCTGCATCCTCCTCCAGCCGCCTTTTACAAGAAGGAGCTACAAATGTATTCTGGAAAAAGACTGCTTTTTCTCTTGTAGGAAAAATACAACTTCTGTTCCATAGTGCCCTCTTTTTACTTTTGTGGCTTTGAAACACACATGCAGTTGTCTGTTATGATCCTATACTTTAGATGATACATTTCTGGAAAGTCCAGTTTCTGAGCTCCATGCTAGCATTGCTGGGAAAAAAAAAAAAAAAAAGGTAAAAGGTTAGGCACTACTACGAACTGGAGTCCCAGAGATCAATTCATAAAGGCATAATTGTGGCTGGCAAAAGAGATGCTCACAAGAGTACCTAGCGGGACAAGTGTCTCGTCTCTCCTGACACCCATCCTGAGCAGCTTTACACCACCTCTGGTCCACTCCTGATAAGGAAGGCTCCAGCTATAGAGAAATGAAAGATGAACCGAGGCAAAAACACCCACACAAATCCACTATGCTGGCAGCACTTTATAAGCTGCTGGATGAAAACAAGAATTCAACTTTCCTCCGGAGTTCTAAAAATTAAGGATTCAACTGAATCAGCATGTAATCTCATATGTGAAATGCCAATGAAGAAGACAGATGCTATAACTCTATCTGGTGAAAGACTTGCTCCTACCAGGCTCTGCATCTAAGAGGGCAGGAATTCTAGGGTCAAACGGAAAGTAAGTGAGAAGCTAGGCTTTATAATTCAATCCTTATGACATTTGGCTGAAAGTAGGGAGTCTGAGTATTTTGACTACAGAGTTAGACTCCTTTGTCCTGACGCTTAAGAAACTCTGAATGTGTCCTGCTGGACAAAGGAAAATCTGCATCAGAGAGGACATTGTTTCAACTGCAAATAAAGAGGTCAGGCTAGAGATAGCAGGCTAGGAAGAAAATAGAAACAGGGCTTTTAAGCTGGCTGGAAATTTTTTTGAGATGACAACAATTATCATTATAATACATTCTGATTCATTGGAACAATGAAAGGAGAAATGATACGTGAATTTTCCACCATTGTCTGTAAAAAGTACAAAGAAACTCTCAAGTGTATGAGCTGTTAAATAAACAGGCTCTTGAAAAGCCAGGAGATAAAAGGAAAACGTTCAAATCAGCTGGGAGCCAAGCTGCACCTTTGAAGAGATTAAGGAGAGCAAGTTGTAGTCCGGGGCAGATGAATGCAAAACCCTCACTGGGCAAGCCCACTACCGCCCTGCTGCACAGCCCAGGCTGCACCTTGAATTTACAGCTCTCACCTGCTGAGCCTGGGAACCAGATGGCTCAAACTTCAACAGAAAGGAAACCTCCAAGCTTGTGTTTTTTGAGCACAAGCCTTTGTGCTCAATTTGTGCCAATTACTGCCTTTGCAAGCATGTCTTTCAATTGATGGTGCTATAGGAAAGACTGGGATATCAGTCTGAAAGGTCTAAAAGAATAACGCCTCTTCTAATAAAAAAAAGTAAGCCACATAACAGTAGGACACGTTTTTGCCTCTATAAAACACCCAGAAATTATGTCCTTCATTGCACCTTTTTCACATAAGGACTACTAAGATTTATGGCAATTAGTGCTCATGCTGCCCCAGATGCCCTAGAACACTGGTGTATTGCAAATGGTACATGGCCACTTCAGTTTTGCTGCTTGGTTTGTTACATCAGGAAAGCCTGGCAACCTGAGTGCATTAGCTGAAACATTATTAAATTATTTTTTGTCTTCCCTAGCAAACTAAACAGGAGAACAATAACCAAAGGTATGATGTTGTTTAGTGGTTTTAGCAGGTTATGCATTCTTGCAGGAGAAAAGGCAGACAGAGTAAGGCCTTGTATCTTTTGTTTGTAAGCTGCTGAAAAGGTAAAATCCTCAAGCAGGACGTGGGTTCAAACAGCTCTTCAGTTTGAAGGAATTGTTTGTACCTATTCTGTACTAAATCAATAGAAGTTCAGACTGGTTATCACATAGGGAAAACTCATAACTCTCCAAGGTCATTGTGCACTAGGGCACTTTTCATCTGTTCTATTGAAAGGATATAAACCTCTCTAAATATGAAAATTGTGGTGGATCTGGTTTTGAGTCATCTAACTCTTTCCATTTATCTGACACCTCTATCCTCCTTGATTTCCACCACAGGACCTTGGGACCCAAAATTCAGCACTGCTGTGTTTATTTGCATTTCTCATAGATCTTGCCCTTATCAAATTCCCCAGGGTAAAATTTTATTCACCAGCTTCATACTCACAAAGAAAAAGCAAAACAGAAATGTACATACAGCAAAACCAAGTCCCTCCCTTGCTTCACTCATTTCACAGCTAGTGTCCCGGGGCTGGTGCTCAGATAGATGTGGCTTTGGCTAACTCAAAATCACCAATGAGCTCTTGTCTGCAAGATTTTTGGCCAAATCATTACATTCCTCTGAGCCTGAGATGAGACATCTACCAGGGCAACCATCAACCAGGACATCTACCAGGAAAACCCAGGACAACCATAAAGACTTCCATAGTGAAAAGTCTTCAGATCAGCTTCTGAAAAATACTGTGGGAGAGTCATATCGTATTGATTATTATTATTATTGTCACTTATTATTATTATTCCTATGCAATCCCACCATCTCTGCGAACTCCTTACACCCAGATAAGTATTCTTAGAGCACAAATGACCAGGATGTCTGTTAAATTTATTGTGCCTAATAATACCAGCAACTCTTCCCCTTCTGCAGCGTCATATACTCAATTGTGATTCGAACCATCTGGATGAAGAGCAAAGCTCAGGCTGTCATCATATCCAGCTGTCCTGGTGAGTCTCAGCACACCCATGACTCCAGCCTTGTGATTTAATTCTGGCTGATTCTCGCAAATCTGGGAGCACCTGGACATGCAGTGCCACGTTGGGCCCCCATCACTGCAGTGGGAGTGGAGTTTCTGTATTTGTTCATTCATAACTCATTTCTGCATCATTTACCTTCATTCCTTTGACACTATATTCTCTTTAGAAAAACAATTGGAAATTTCTGCAATAAAATTACTAAAAAGTAAAAACTAGTTATTTTAGAACTTAGAATTCCTCTTTCTAGAACTTTGCCCATTTCCAGAATAGCTTTTTTCTAGCATATACTAGGTAACACTTTCTCTGTATTTTCACATGTCCTTGAAAATCTAAATCTCACTCAAGACCAGAAATTCCTGGCTGCAGAAATCCATAAAATGACCTGCGTGTTCATCCCAAGCCCATGCATGCCTCAGTGCTTCAGGAAGATCTACCCTGCTCATGTTTCCCCTTTTTTATTTTGGGTGGCTCGGGTTCTGAGTGTCCAAATTGAGCAGACTTGCAAGTGTCCAAATTTCCAGAACTATTGAGATCCTGCCTGACTGCAGGGAAGGATGGATCTGTGCATTCCTGTCCTGCCTGCCAAGATACACACTGACACATCCACACACCAGCCCTATTCTTTCACTGGCTGAACTGTTCTTTTCCCAGGTGGCAAAACCTCCACTGGCTACACCAGTCGTGGGTTCATATCCAGGGCGAAAGTGAAAGCAATCAAGTACAGCATTGTAATCATCCTTGGTAAGTGAAAAGCCCCACAGCTGTAGCTAGGGAGGATGCTGACTTTGGGAAGCTGCTTTTCCTCAGCAGCCTCTATCATCAGCAGACAAAGTAGATGGCTTGGAGAAGGAGCTTTACTTAGAGCCCTGACTTGCCTTCTGATCTTGTCCTTCCCTGCTTCTCTGGCTGATACGCTCATATTTTAGGCATCAATGAAATTAGATGCCCAGCCCCTCATGTGCATAAAGAAACTCCTTTTCTAAAAGGAAAAAGAAAGGGGTAATCTCCTTCCCATCCAGAATTCCAAAAGATTTGGCAACAGAGCTGTGTTTTAGGCTTAGAGACACTGTATGGCAAGTGAGCTGCTGGGGTGGGTGCAAGGGAGAGAAGGAGAGGTGAGATGTGGAGCAAGTGTGTTTGATGTCACAGGTGTGTCGCCTGCCAAGATGGAAAGAATGAGCTCCCCTTTCCCGACTGGGCAGCAGATGACAGTGCAGGTGTTCTCTGTCTCCCAGGGAAATTACATTATTCTGATGCAATTAGGAGGCTGATATTCTATCTCAATAAACAAAGGCAGTGTCACACAAGGCTTGTGATTAGCTGCCAGAGACGTGCAGGAAAGGAACTGAAGCTGTTTACTCCCAAGGGCTGACAGTCATCCCTTGACACTGAAAAAGGGATTGCTTCTCTTTCCAACACTATGCAAAATTCAGATTGGAAAATATTGTGATAACAGCCACTTGAGTAGCTTAGCTCACTGTGTAGTGGTAACATCTGCAGACATGAGAGAGGCCAGCATGATTCACAGTTTTCATAAGCCCAAGAATAGCTTCTCCCTGTCAGAACTTTTCTGTGCGGTAATCAGAGAAAGTTTTTGCCAGACACAGCTACTATTGCAAGGCCATCAGATGTTGAGAGGTCACATGGGTGCTCAATATTTCAGCAGACCTTGATAATATTAGGCACCCAGCATCTCTTGCTGTGCAAACGAATTGACACCTAACATCCATGGATTTCTTTTTAAAGCCACCTAAAGTTCTGCATAGTCAGTGCTATAACCACACTCTGACACTGTATATTGCTATTTTACATGTATCTGTGCATATACATCTCCTGTTTTGTTGCTTTAGAAAACAGGAGGTGAATTTGCCTCTTCCTTGCACTTTCAGTGAGTGTTCAGCTACCTGCCAGAGAATAAATTCTGATTAATGTGACAAGAAAGCAGGCACGAGGTCACTCTCCTGTCTCATCTGGGTCAGGATGTGATCATGTGTATGATTTCATGGATACTTTTAGTTGAGTGAAATGCCTATCCCAGCAAATCCTGAATCAAAAGCCTTTATGAGAAGAGATGGCACAGAAATATTTGAGGGACAGATTAATTCCCTATGCCTGCAAATAAAGGTAGATTTGTGGCCTTTTTTCCCTATCACCTCGGAACAAAAGCAGAGTCTATGAGCAATACAGTCCTCTCTCCCCTTCCTCAAATTTGTCTCTCAAATGGCAGTACAGGAAATTAGGAGAATCTTCCTGCACACTCCATGTACACAGCACCTCCAGCCAGCAAACCAAACGACACGGTGGTTTGCCATAATGCGTTGTGAAAGAGTGTCATTCCTTGCTCCTGGGTGTCTGAGAACCTTATTTTAATAGGTGGCTGTGACAGGCAGCGCTGTCACAGAGCAGCGCTTTGGCTGTGTGTACATTTAGATTGGCTGCTCACTCCGGGGACCATTAAAAGAGCACTTCACTATAACTGATGATGCTTTAACTGGCTACCTATTTACCCTTTATGTGTTGTGTAGTGTTCGGAAGTGTCTCAATACGTCCAGAGGGAGCACTCTAAACACTTAGAGAAACACACGTAATATATTTTATGGGCATTAAAATAAAAATAAAGACAAATAAAAGCACAATCTATTAACTATTCTCTTAACTAAGATCCTGAATGGGGAGAGGGTTTTTTTTTCATGAACAAATATTTATGTATTGTGATAGTCTCCCCATGAGTGTGTAATTACCTCCCTAAATTGCTAAACTATCCAATGTTGAGCTCTTCCTCTCCCTGTCTCTTCTGCAGCATTTGTCCTCTGTTGGAGCCCATACTTTCTTTTTGATATCCTGGACAACTTCAACATACTCCCTGACACCAAAGAGCGCTTCTACGCATCTGTGATTATTCAGAACCTGCCAGCCTTGAACAGTGCCATCAACCCCCTCATCTACTGCTTCTTCAGCAGCAGCCTCTGCCCCCCTTTCGAGTATTGCTCCTTTATTCTCATTCTGACTACCCCTAAGAAGGGAGGGAACACATAGACACAGTTCCTAAATTGTTTATTTTTGACTCCTTTAATTCTGATCATTCTTTATTTTTTGTAGGGAAAGAAGAACTCAAAGGCTGCGGGGGACTTTCCGGGAAAGGAGCGATGGAGGGCAGGAGATGCAGGTCCTCTCCAAACCAGAATACATCTAGCACAGACAATGCTCTGCAAAGCCACACTGGTACTGTACAGAGGAAAACAGAGGTCCTCCACAAGCCCTGTGCACCATGAAGTGGATGGACACAGGCTGGCAAGAGCCTGCACCTCGTGGTCTTGCACACCTTACAGCACACGTATTTTGGATGGGCACTGCAGCTTCATCAATTGTACACTGCCAGTGCCAAGCTCAGTATGAGGGGTTTGCATGCCTCTGTTGTGAGGCTTCATCTTGACCCTCTGTTTAAAGCAAACTGTAATCTATATGTGCTCCAAACAGCAAAAATAATTGTAAATGGTGTCTAGTCAGAGTCTTCTCTATTTTTCAGGGGGCCCTAAAAGCCATCCACTGTAACATCTGGCTCATGCAATTGATAGAGGGTTTACAAGTAATTACAGAGCAAGGACCCCAGTTAAAATGAAAACGCAGGCACTTTCCCAATGAGAACACGTCATTGTCACTCTGTGTAATTATATCTGGGTTTCATACAGAACCACTTACAAAGTCATAGCCAGAGAAGCTGGGAATGAAGGGCTGGGATGCTGCCTGCTGCATCTCCTGGCCCAGCTTCTCAGCTCACAGCAGCTGCACTGTCCTTGTAGCTCTTCCTCCTCTTCCAGTGTGATATTTCCCTGCTGTCCTACCTTGACACATCGGTGGCACCCCAGTGTCCCAGCAGGGCTCACACGTGACACACCCAGACAGCCATTTATTTCTGGACTACTATCGAATGGTTCACCAGCCCCTTCCAGACCCCATGGTGCATCCCATGTGCAGATCCTTACATGCTTCTGTGGCAAAGGCCCTGAGCAGTCTCTTCAGGATGCTATGGGGAGCTGCCATGTAGGGTACTTAGGCAGCACAGATCTATCTCACCACCTACACAGCAGCACATCCCTATCCTGTGCCCTATGTAAATCATCCCTGTCGCTTAAATCATGCAGGGAACCATGCACACCTTTGCACAAACTCAGAATTGAAAAAAGACCCAAGAGAAACCACAAAACTCAAATTACATTTAGAAAAATTTATCTGTTGGTCCAGGCTTGTGAACTCATAGTAGGTTTCACAGAGCAGTGATCGTCAGGCACAGCTTTGCTGCAGAGCACCCAAGTGGTTGGACATTCCTTTTCCCCAGCCCTTGGGGACTCCTCCTGCCACACTGTTCTCAAATGTAAGGAAAAATTTTGCATGCAGGTGGGGGGGTGATATTAACTTCAATGTTCATTTTATTACAAGGCAGCTTGAAGTGTTTGTATTAAAAATGCACTCTAACCAGCTGTATGGCAAGTGTGTTTGTTTCCTCTCAGTGAAAAAATTATTCTTACTTAAGTGGTCTCAGTTTAAAATGGGGTTTTTATTATTATGATCTTTTGCAATGAGTTTGTTCCCTACAAAGCAAGAACTGAATAAAATTTATTTATAATTGCCTATACTGCAAAAATACTTTTTCCTAAGTAGGAGATATATAAAATTGTGGGACTTTATGTTCTCAGGAAAATAAATAAGGTATCTCTTTTTATTACTATGATGTTCTGTTATTTAGACTCTATGTCTAAATTTTGGTCCTGCTTAATTAAAACTATGAATCTGCAGCAGCCTTTACTGCAGCCACCTTGGATAGACTGTATATAAGAACAAGATAATATTTTTTCCCATGGGTATGTAATAACTTTCCTAAAATTGGACTGCTTGGTTTAAGCTTCATAGTGATATCAATTGTGGATTTTAACTTTTTCATTTGATACATGTACACAGGCTACCTACTTTTGAACAATTAATGGAGTTTGTAGACTTAATACCTGGAAATCAGATAACATTTCTGAGCAGTACTTTGATTTGCAAATTTAATACAAGTCAATCTCACTAAAATTTACATAATATTCACAGGGGTCTCCACATGAATTATCCCATCCATCTAAATTAAGCATATTCATGAGTTAATGTAGGTCTCTGGACTGAAATAAAGTCATCACCCATTTATTTTCAAGAAACGGCTTTTTGTTTCGTTCATTATCATACTATGTACCATTTACAAGTTGTTCTTATCATTTTTCCTCTGGACATGATTGTGATGCCCTTCCTCATATGAGAATCCTTCAGTTTAAATGGCCTCACATTGCTCTTGTCTGCATCCTTTCCAAGTACTTAAATACAGTAATAAATAATTAATCTCATTTTCTATGCTGCTTTCTCACTGTGCAGAAGATGGCATTTTACTACCTTATTATATTCTCCACATCTTCTGTCGTAAAGCTGAGTTTTTCCATTAGCCTGGAATACACTTGCACAGTCCTCCTTTGTCTCTGGGGAGAGAGATTTAGGGAATTTCATCTGTCTCCAGTAGGTTTCTTATTCCATGTCTGCAACTTGCTCTACATCTGTTGGCTGTTTAGCTGCTTAACGGTGCCAGAGTTGTTCCAACAGACCCCACACTTGGGAGGAGAGGCAGCAAAGGTCAGTGTCCAGCTCTGATTGCCCAGAGAGGAAGTCTGAACACAAGGAGAGGGCACCCAGCTGGCTGGTCCATGACAGCCCAGGGAAAGCTCTGGTTTTCAACAGCTTTAGAACTTCAAGAGGCATCTGTGAGATCCTTCTGATGTTCCCACAGTGACCAGAAATATTTATATGCATGACTGCTATGGCATAAAGGCTTGTATGATGATAAAGTCCTATATGATGTAGATTCCCGAGAAGCATGAAAAATCAGATACCCATCCCCCAGAGAAGTCACATCAAACAGCATAGGACTAGGACACATTCCAAACTAGCACTAACCCAAGAAAATAGAAAATGTATGCTTTCTGTGCAAGTTTCAAATAAAATCCGAATGAGAAAGCTATTTAAATATCTTTTGGATATTTTGGATGTAATTTAAAGTTCAATTCTCTTAGACCAGATTTCTATCTCTTGCCAAAAGTGTAAAGCAGTATTTTATCTTTCAACTTGGTTTCGCCTTGGAAACTTCTGTCTCCTCTTTTGGTTTTTACTTTGAAAAAAACTAATGCAAGGCAGCAAAATTCAACATTCCCCATTGTGACCATTGAAGAACGTCAAAGTCTACCTAGAAACAAGTTGCACCCTCCTGCACAGTGCTAACCCAGTGCTTGGAGGTGCAAATATTATCAGTCCAAGAAAAAAAAAAATGTAACCACTATTTTGTTGTTTGTAGGTTTGGGGCTCTTTTTGAAATATATTTTTCAAATGGAAAAATGGAAATTATGGAAAAGTAATTACACCTTTTGGGATGATATGGGATGATTTGACTTCCGCAGGGCAAAAAAAGAAAATTACTATTACACATCTCCGATTTTTGCGAAGCATGAATGAATGAAGGTCCACATTCTACAAGTTATCTAAGCATTTAAATATGAATTGTTTTAGTGGGAATTGGGCACATATCATTACAGAAGTGGACTTACACAACATGCTTTTGGAGTATAAGCCATTGCAAGCACTAGACCCCTGCAAATAACAGTCTCTAAAGACACATAAGCAGAAGTAAAACAAAGTCTAACACTAATTTTCGTTCAAGCCCTGTTGAATACCAGAAATCTTTATGTCTATTCAGATTTCATATTTTCTTGACAATACAAGATGCAGGAAATCAGGGAAATCCTCTGTCAAACCAGAGGTCCCTATGAAAAACAATGGAAAAATAATCCAACTGAAACCCCCACAACATTGGCAAAGAATTTCTCAAGATATGAGCACTTTGGGTAACTCTGAACCAAGATAACTGAGAATAGTGTCTTGCCTCTCTTTACAAGGAATACGCTTGCTGATAAGATGCCTCAAGTTCAGCATCCCTTTAGAAGTCCTAATTCACTCTTCGCGCAGATGTGATTCAGACAAGAACCCAGAAGGCATCATGCTACCTGCCACTTCACTTTACCCCTCACAAGGACTGCATGTACCTTTCAGAAATACTTGAAGGAAACAGAACAACAAAAGAAAGAAACTGCAGAAAGCACACCAAAGAAAAAAGTATACATATATGCGGTGGGCACAAGTGCCTTTTGTCAAAAGAGGAATCATTCCACAAATAAAAATAAACTAGTGTTTAGTTTAGTGTAGAATAGTGTAGAAGCTATCTGCTTGTACCTTCCAACACACAGCCTGGTGCTTACAGGAGCAGACATTTTAGTTTATTCATCAACCTTGAGAAATGTGATTAATTTGTGGAGTAACTGCAATTTTTAGTGAAAGGTAAAATATGCTTCACTTTCTTTGGGAAACTAATTTATTTTACATAGTGTTTAATTAAGGTAAGCAATATAGCTGAATGACTCATTAGATAATCTTTTGTCGTGTTTGATGGCATCTTATTCTGAGTATGTATAAAATATGGGGGTAGAAGGTTAGGCATAAAAACATATGCATGAATTTACAAGTAGACACTGCTGATTCCTCAGACTGAGTTGTTATAGTGGTACATAATTAGAAGCTTAGTTGTTGATTTATACTCAAGCAAGGCAAATGAAAATGGGTTAAAATTCAGCAACTTTTTAAAACTCATTAAATATGAACAGCATGAGGCATCATGTAGAAAGAACTAGATGATCTTCAGGATCCAAATAGCAGAAACGTGATAAGTACATCTGCCAATAATCAATTACATTGATTCTGAGAAATTCTGTTGTAAATTGGGAACTCATCAGCTGGAAATGTCTGAAGAGAAGAAAGCCTTGAGTATCCTCATCCAGAGGATGCCTGGTTACTGATACCACCACAGCCAGTGGGGTCAGGGGGCTAATATGATCTCCACAGGTGTCCAGTGAAGTGTTTGTCAGAAGAGTTAAGGCTGTGCAAGTGTCACTGTTGCTCTCTGTTGAGACCACTCTGTGTAAAACAAGAGAAAGAGGGAATATGGAAAAGAACAATCTGAGATTTTGGGTTGCTGAGTCTGGTAAAATGGAAAGATGAAAAGGGGTATTTCTGCTGCCTGTTGAGACAATGTCAGTGGAAAAAGGAGGAAAAGGAAAAAAACTACTTAAAAATACGGTAAGTCTGCAACAAACCCTGCCCCCTGGAATAATCTCACTATGAATAAAGTTGAATAAATTCAGCTAGCACAATGATCAACCTACCCAGACCTTGTTGCATGGGTCAGGAACAAGCTTTTGGATTATAAGAAAGCCCTTCTAGTTTCTGCTATGGCTGTTTATTGAGATCTAAACCCAAGGCAAGGCAAGGCAAGACTTTTTCTACAAGCTTTTCAAGGGGACCAGGAGTTGTTCCTCTCATTTTGGGTCTTGCTAATGACTATGCCTCTGTAATGGTGCAGTGAAGAGATCTAATATGAATAGTATCAAAGGGGACTTCTATTTGGAGAGATAATATCTTCTTAAATCAAGCTGAGAGAGCTGGAAAAGCCAATGAACTTCCAGGCATGAACATGCTCTCCCCATTGCTGCCCTGCCAACTCACATCACAGGTTTCAGGAAAATACAAGGTACCAGCTGGCCTTTTTGCTTGTGTTCAGGCTTTCAGGCTGAGATCAATACTGATGAGAACAGAATTATACAGCAGTGCCCTTTGAAGTATAATCCTCTCTCCTCTTTTCCCAAAGACACTCACACTCTTTGGTCTCACGTGACAGCCTCATGTTGGAGCAGCAGCCCACAGCTACACTGGTGGCTTGTGGACAACCAGGATCCACACACCACTATCTGGGTTCCCACTCTACCACCTTCACACATACTCATGGTTTCACAAAGAAGTGACTAAAAGCCTGTAATTGCATAAATTATCTATGGATTGACGGCAGAGCTCATCCTCCTGGGCAGGAAAGACTAATGCCAAAGGGAAAAATTCTTGTAACTGTAAATTGATAAAGTGTCCTTAAGTTAAAGGATTTGGGTCCCTTAAATGCTTTACACAGAAAATTAAAGAGAAGTCTGACTCCCTTGATCATGCTAAAAGCTAAAAGGCACTTTATGTAGCTTCTAGGGAGTGAAAAGTGACTTTAAAGTGATCAAGTAGCAAAATATCACCAAGTCCCATTTGGATTTCATGGTTTAATCTTCTCATTGGGAGGATTACTCCAAGAGAATTTTTAAAAACCTAGACAGGGGAGTTACTGATTTGTATATACGTAATGTAGGTGGAAGAAGCGTGCTCAATTTTAATATGGCACCAAAATAACAATTTAAAGTGACTCAGCCTTGTGGTGTTTAGGAGATGCCATGGGTGTCAGGTAATTCATAGAAGAAAGTCAAATGTCATCAAACACTTGGCAATTCCCAGAACATCCCTCAAAGAATGGGCTGATAATGTGGGATGTGCTGTAGGGTCATCTGGAAATAGTTATTGTCAATCAAGTTCTTGCAGCAAATTATTATTTTTGATTATTTATGATTATTTTTATTATTTATGATTTTGAAGTTTTTTTACATGCAGAGAATATTTTCTGGATTGAATGGAAAAGGGAGGAACCTCAGCACTGCCACAGCCTTGGCCACAGGGTTAGGGAATGTGCTTAAGCAGGGTCTTGATGTATCTTCTCAGATCCAAAATCCCCAGGGCTAGAAATAAAGAGACTCCTCCTTGCTTCTACTCCCACGTGGTGTCCAGCATCCACCTTGTGGTGTTGAACCCCTCAGACTCATCTCATGAGTTCCCATTCTAGGGAAAACAGCCCCACAGAGGAGCACCCTGGAGCTGTGTTGTGATTTAAGCCCAGATGGCAACTAAACACCACACAGCTCCTTGCTCACTCCCCTGCCAACCTGCCCAGTGGAACAGGGAGGAGAGTCAAAAGTAAAACTTGTAGGCTAAGAACAGTTTAATAACTGAAACAAAATAAAATATAATAATAATAGTACTAAATTGAAAAAAAAAGACAGAGAGAACACCCGAGAAAAACAAGTGATGCACAGTAGAGTTGATCACCATCTGCTGACCAATGTCAAACCCCATCCCCAGAACCAGTAATCCTGCCCAGGTAACTCCCTCAGTTTAAATACTGGGCAGGACATTCTGTGGGATGGAATATCTCTTTGGCCAGCTGGGGTCAGCTGTCCTGGCCATGCTCCCTCCCAGCTTCTTGTGCACCTGCTCAGTGGTCAAGCATGAGACACTGAGAAGTCCTTGGCTTAGGGTCAGCACTGCTCAGCAGCAACCAAAACATCAGTGTGTTATCAACATTATTCTCATACTAAATCCAAACCACATCACTCTACCAGCTACTGAGAAGAAATGAACTTTATCTTAGCCAAAACCAGGACACACTGCCTCTGCTTTCACACCCCTCTGCAGCTCTTCCCCTCCTTCTCAGCCTATCTTCCCTCCTACACCAAGATTTTCATGTGGCTTGGGGTTTCTTGTTGAGTCTGGAAAAATGTCTGCATTCTTATGAAAAGGGAAAAAAAGAGAGAAATTTCATGTAAATGAGTCTAACCTGATTCAAGAGAGGGGACATGGCTCTGCCTCAGTTTTCTTAAAGAGCACCACTTGGCCGGGAAGATTCACTGCAACACACCATACTGCATGACTACAGTAAATGCTCATTTCAAATCCCAATGCCGTGGGTGAGATACCTAATTAACAACGTATGGAGGCAAGCTGTTAATATGGCTCACACAGGGACTCAGTGAGATATCAGAAAGGGCCTGGTGGGAATTCAGCATTACACGTTTGAACCTGCTTAATATTTGGAGCCAGATTCTCTGTTTATGTATCTCAGCAGGCCTTTATCACCTTTTGTGGAAGATATGGTGAGTCCATTAGATCAGGCCTACATCTCTGTGTGTTGAGGAACGCAAGTGTGAGCCATTCTGAACCATGATCAATCATCAGAAAACAGGCATAATTTTAATTTTATAATTATGAGAATAATTGCAAAAGATTAGTAGTCTAGCCAGCTGGAGACTTTACAAAAGCCTGAAGGCAATTAAGCTGCTATATTTTGAAAGTATCTAATCAATTTAATTTCTTTTCTTAGATAAAGCAGCATGAACTTCAGTTTGCATTGTCGGAGGAGGCCTGTTGGGTGATGAATAAATATTTCTGGTAGATTAACCCAGCCCTATCACAAGTCAGGAAGATTCTTTTTGTTGGTTTCAGTAGGAGTTGATCAGGCTCTGTTCAGGAAGAGCACAAGACCTGTTTAATCTGTTTACATTTACTATTTCAGGCAGGACTGAACTGATTTAACTGCCACCTCAAAACAAACTGACATTTAAAAAACAGGTTGCAGAGACATTTTTTTTCAGGTCGGCCAAGCAAAATGCTAGGAGGAAAATAGTGCACACTGACATAGAATTATCTAACAAAGCATCTAAGAAATGGGATGGGAGGAACCACTGAAATGGCGACAGTGGTGAAACAAATAATGCTTGCTTCCTATTTCACAGGTCATTCCTGTTTCTTGAAAGAATGCCCTGATACCCTTCTGAAATTCAGTGGATTCAAATTACAGTACAGACAGAAGAGACAGCAATATCATAGAATACCAACAGTCTTGAAACAACATGTATTTGATGACACTATGGCACACAAGCATTTCCAGGATCATTGCATGAACCTCAGACATATTCTTGACATTTTCACGGGTTCGGGAGCTGTATAGCATAATTCTTGGATCACCAAGTATGCTTAGAGTCACACCTATAGGAACTGAAGGCAATCTCAGAGAAAATACAATCCTCTCCCTAGTCAAGATCAGAATTCTGATGAATTTCACTCCTTCCCACCACAAACTGGGATTAAGCAGCATAAAATCCATGCTTTTAAGGTCCCAACAGATAAAAAGTCTTAAACTCAATAAAATGTGCTACCCTGCCTCAGACTGTGACAAAAAGTCATAGATAGGCTTTCAAAAGCGGGCTTGGTGTATTTCACAGGTGTCACTCTCTTCATGGAGAGTTTGGGGATCCATTGTCATCTTCTCTTTGCACCCTGAGGAAACCCTGCTTTCTGTGGGGTTACTTGTACCATGCACTTGTGCCTGCAGCCTCAACCCCAGTCTGCAGAGAGAAGGAATCAGACTGGAAAAAGCGCAGGAAATATTTACTAATGGTCAAAAAACATGTCCAAACCCATCACCTGAGTAACCTTCCATATGACACTCTTGCGCATCCATGAGGTTTCAGGCAAAAATTCAGGGCCCACAGTATCCTGGTCATTCTGCTCCATATTCAGAGCCAGTT
Organism: Acanthornis magna; assembly: GCA_036785705.1. NCBI lineage: Eukaryota > Metazoa > Chordata > Aves > Passeriformes > Acanthizidae > Acanthornis > Acanthornis magna. The sequence goes on from JAWUZG010000029.1 coordinate 11,273,816, forward strand.
TGGATACCTCTGCATGCTGCTGCACCCAGCTGCATCCTTAGACACTGTCTCTGCATGTATACAACTCTTCTGTCTAGGAGACAATCACACCAACTGTCTTTTTAGTAAAGTAAAAGCTTTTGGACAAAAGTCTCAGTATGCCTGATTGCTTTGCTGTTTGTTCAAGAAAAAGGTGAGCTTCAGGGTAAAAGTGCTCTAAGTGCTTGTCTCTGCCAAGACATTCTCTTCTAAGATTAACAACATAGCAATCTGATTTTAATATTTCTGTAGTGTAATAAAAGCCGCCCACCACTCCATTTCTGCTTCACAAAGCTAATATGACTCAGATAATTAACTCAAAGACAAATGATTACCAAGCTAGAGGACATTCACCAGTGGAATCATTAAAGCCTTTAAACACAGAACCACTGCTCTATTGACTGACAATCTTTATATGATTAGCTGAATTCTTTTCATGATCTTTTCAGCCAGCAGCACAAAATACTGTTTTCCAGTTTTCCTCTTCTGAATTGCTGCATTAGCTGCCTCTGAAGTTTGAATCACAAGGATTTGTGAAGCTTCTGCTCTTATCTATTAAAGTGATTTATGGTTCATACTATTTCAGGTGGCATACCTGCAAGCAGAGACAGAAATGGCACTTCTGCTCTAAAGCTTCTTTTAAGTTCTTTAAAGCATTGCTGAATAGCAGAGAATAAAAAATAAAAAAAAGGTTTTTCTAGTAGAGAACGACTATCAGGAAAGTTTGTTTACTACAACGTACAGCTACAATCAGAACTGCAGCACGACATTTTGGCATACCAACCCCCCACATTTAGGGCTTTCTCCTGCCACCCCATTGCAACACCATATATCCCTTACAGTGCATCAGAATTTTTTCTGTCACCATGTTACAGTGTGTTGAAATCCAGAGCACACAATTCCTGATTGATACGGATGGTATCGTCTTTCCATCTAATCCTCCAACTCCACTTGCTATACAGACAAGGGACAGGAGGAAATGTGGGGGATTAGTGGGGGACAGGCAGGGCTGGCAGCAGGTGCTCTCTGCCAGACTATGCAGGCAAAGAGGGCACTGAGGAATCACCTTCCACTGAAGGTCCTTTCCCCAGGGCTTTTGCAAATGCTTTGCTAACAAGCATGAAGCAATCTGAACCCTGTAGGCAGATCAAAAAGAATATACAGAAATATCATATTGATCTGATTCAGTATACTTATCACTGATTTGAAAATTTAAAGGAAATCACTTCTGCTAGGCTATGCAGATGTTGAACAGATAAACACGGATGAGGGGTGAGTGTTCACAAAAGCAGGACAAGGACATTCAGTAAATTAGACCTATACAAAAGGTTTATGAGTACAATCAAGCACCAAATTATGCATCAAGGGGAAAAAAAGTCCCCTCTATCTAGAGAAAGTGGTGCTGTGGCTGCAAAGCCCAAGACTAGAAAGGGACTAGAGATAATGAACAACAAAGCATGAGCTCCCAGTGTTATCAGGGGATCAGAGGAGATCAGGGAAAAGAAACAAGAGGTCATTCAATACCCTTTCACACACAATGGGAAGGACAGATGTAGAAATCACACCTTTTTCAAAAAGCTTTTAGAGATTTTGGGTGTTTTTAACTAGTGGAGGGAATTACCACGAGGAAGAAATACTGCATTCTTAATCTTTGATGTCTTTTATCAAAGTTGAGGAGCTTCTCTTTTATAAGCGCAGTTCAGCAAGGCTCCTTCAGTTTAAAGTATTTAGAAAGCAGAGTTATATCTTGCATGGCTTCGCCTCATCCCTTCTAGCAATAGTTAGTCATAATGGGTAATGTAAGAAACAAAGGTAAAATGGTTGTCCAGCTTCCAACATGATTTTTGCATCGTTGATTTTGGATGGAAACAAACTCAAAACACTGATTGTTTATATAAAACCAAAATGAGTCAAGTACCCCAGTATCTTCTAGGGCATGTTGGAGTGGCACAGGGAAACCAGTGGATGGGTAAATTCTGGGTAAAGCAAGCTCCTAACTTCATCCCAGCAGGACACAGAGAAAATAGAGTGTCTCAACAGAAGGGATAAACAAGACCACAGTTGGATAGCGGGAAGAAAGTCACAGGACTATGAAAGAGATCTCCTGCTCCTATTGTCACCAATGAAAATTTTGCCTCTGAATTCAAAAGATAAACATTGTTTAGTTTATCTGGGAGAAAGTCAGAATTTGGACAACATTGTAATACTACTTATGCATTGTTGGGACAGTTACCTTATGACAACAGGAATAAGATATAAAAAACAGAGATAAAGAACAGGCTGTGAAACCAGGTGCCTGAATAAATAATGCCCTTCTTAACACTAAATTGGTGTTAAGGAGTCTTATTCTGGTTTTCGAAGATTTGGTGACACTCCTATCTATTTTGTCCCATGACCAAGGAAGAGAGAGAACAGGATTCAATGAGAAAGACAATTACACTTCTAAGCAATCACTACAAATGCATTATCCTAATTAGCATGTCAGTATTTGGAATTCATCACTCCCTCTAACACTTAATCAGTTTAAATCTTTGTAAACTCCTCAATGCTTGACTGAAATGAACAGCACCTGCAGTTACTGTAGCTCTGGATGGATTTCAGATTAAAAATATCATGATTGCTCTCTTTGGAAGTAAAAAATATCACAGAAAAGTGGTGAAATACCACTCCCTGCAACATTCATCTGTGAATGAATACTTTGTCATATATTACTTTTGAGTCTGTCTCCTTTTTCCTTTTCAGACAAATCCAGCCAAGATCATAGTACTGGCAAAGCAGGGTGTTGGGGGAGATGGTTTCTAACCCCTTTGAGGATGTCAGTTCCTGCTTTTCCTCTTCTAGCAACTGTTCTGGCTTGATATAAATCTTTGCATGTGGTACTCTGCATGTAGCAAGTAGGAAAAGAGTGATTTTTCATTTTCACAGTGCTGCACAATGATATTACCAATTGCAATTTTAATCTGCAATGTGGACTGCTTATGGCTTTACAGCGGAGTCACTGTGACTGGGTGGATCTGCTTTTGTAACTTTGAGAAGGATTTATTTTTTAAAAAAAGAAGTGCAGGGAAGGAGGAAAGGTCTAAACTGGCTCATTAGTGCTTGGCAAACACCTGAGTCTTTTTCTCGTGAATGGAGGATTAGGGGCATTAATCCTTCCTGAAGGCAATGTATTCAGCTGATTCCCATGGGGAGCATGGTCCACTGTGACTATTGAGATGTTCTGCCTCAGGAAAAACTTGACAACTGGCCTTGTCTAAGTCCCAGGATGCCTGCAGCCAAGCAGCAATGGGCCAGGCTTCCCCTTGAGAGAACCCTGGCACCTGGACCAGCAAAGAAAAATCTATTCCCTCCATGACTCCAGCAACCATGTTGGTGCTCCAGCGTGCTTGAGTTATCCTCAGAAGACAGGGTCTCTTTGAAAGGACACGTACATCTGTCAGCATCTCATGTGAGAGTGCAAGCACAAGGCCTGCAAGCACAAGTCTTCACAAGAGTTAGCCTATACCAATATTTCATTCAGTTTTCATCTCCGTTTCTGAAGGTCTGACATTGGGATCACACAAAATAATGGCAAAGTTTTAGCATCAACAAAAATACAGAATCAAGAAACAATTTCCCTTTTTCAAATTGGAATGGGGAAGCAATATTGTGAAGGTTCAGGTGTGTTTTTTAATCACCTGTCTGTGTTCAACTTCACCCAGGTTTAGCTTAAATATATTGCTCCCTCTTCACCTTCAAGCTCAGATGATGGTAGTTTTTGTTCAGTAAGACAGATGTGAAAATAATTCATTACCTGACAAAATACTGGAGGCTGAAGAAATGCATTTATGAATGCTTTAGGGAATTTGTTTACATGCACTCATTCATTGTCTGTGTTACCCAGACTGAAGGTCCTTTTTTTTTTCCTAAACAAGACATTTGGAGACATTTTGAAGGTTAATTTAGCATTTCTCAAATGTCATCTAAACTCTGAATGATAAAATTGATCTAATTTCTTTTCCACTCTCCATCACAACAAACTTTTGGCAACTTATTCACTTATAAATTCTTTGGGCCATAGTCTCTGCAAACCAAAGACAACTAGAAGCATGAGATGAATTCTTGCTTGTGCTAGAATAAATCCCATTTCCTTGTTTTCCTTTGATTTCTTCATTATTTCCATAGAGGACAACAACAGGGCAGCCAATTCCACCTACATCTGCATGCACTTATGGACAAGGGTGCTGAGAAAGAAGGGATGGGCAGCCTGTACCCATTTAGGCTGACAGCCTGTTAGACCTTTGGGCAGCGACTCTCCATGGGGTTTGAAGCCAATGAGTTTCCTCACAGCTGTTGAAGCCAGTATGAATCTAAGGTGTCACATCCATCAGGCTGTCAGAAAGAAAACTTTATTCCTTTTAGGGATGTTTTTAGCCAGATCATTTCTGAGAACCACTAGCATGCTGGGAAGTGGTGGGGACATGCTTGTGGAGGACAGTGGGAGGTCAAACTGCAGCAGCCCTGACAGATCAAATCTGCCCCAGGATCACTGAAAGGGTGCACATATTCACGTGCAAAACTGCCTGCACACTGCCAAGCCTGATGAGACAGCTTTAATGACAGAAAACTGGAGGCACCAGTAGCAAACTGTTCACACTACACAAATTCCTGCCTCCCTCCCACACAGGCTGTCCTGCCAAGGTCTCAACCCTGTAGACAACCCAGATGACCCAAGATATGGGTGCTTCAGGTAAGACCTCTGTCTGGCTAACCTGTGTATTGACATTTTTATATTATTTGAAAGTAGAGAGAAATAGCTAGATTTGTTAGGCTGCTAGTTAAACTTTATCTGAAGTCTATGGTTATGTTGTGTGGGTCGAAGATGGATTAAAGTGAAATCTGGAGCTAACAGTCTGAACATTAATACGGTTACAATAGACGAAGCTAGCAGCTTAAATATTACTTAAAAATGAACAGCTAGAGTGGAGAGCTCCCAGGTCATGGTATATGAACTGTAACAGACACATTACAACATTGACTGCAGAATCAGCTGAAACTCCCACCAAATTTGACCTAAGGCAGTATGAAGATAACAGCACTGCAACCATTTGGTAACAAAACTGTGAACCAATGAAGACTGACACCACTCCAGACTCTAATTTGCCTGTTTGTCCATCCTGTCACGTGAAGGATGGGGAGTTCAAATTGTAACAGCGTAATTGCCCAGGGATTTCTTTGTTTGGGGTCCCTCTTTTGAGGCTCCTGACTCCTGCTACCAGGTACTGTGATTGATCTGTGCCAACGGAAGAATCTAATGGACATGAGAGCCTGGTGACAGCATTTCTCTAACACTGCAAGACAAAGACAGAGTCAGGCCCCAGTGCCTCTTCAGACTTCCCCAAAGTGAGCGTCTCACTTTGCACAGGGTGACCAGACCAGTGCACGAGACAGCAGCTGGTGGGTGTATTGCTTTGACCTAGCCAGAGCTTCCCACCACAGCTCCTGAAGAATGAATTCACCGCTGACAAATTCTTACTGAGAATGGAGAGCTTTGGCTCAAAGGCTTGTGAAACCACTGATCCCCACAATTCAGCTATTTCTATGCTTGCCATAATACATCTTCAGTAGTCCAACAACAGCAGGTCATCATTGCAAGAAAAGAGTCAGACTTACCAGGCTACACAGTGATCTTGAGCTGACTTCTTCATCAGTCAGTTCAGAGCGGGGGGGAAAGATGAAATGGAGTTGCCTTCCCAACTTGTTGTCAGCAAGATTGTCTGAAACAGAGGAGGGCAGACGGTCAAACTCCAAGTTTGTTATTTACTCACTTATCAGAAAAACTCAATTCCCACAAATTTTCCCACAGCAAATTTCCAAATAATATTTCTTTTGCCGCTGAACCTGACTTTGTTTTATTTGGAAATATCAGCCACAATGAGTAAGCTCTCAGAAAAATACCAGAGTGAAACAATAGCAGGAGGAAGGGAAGTAAGGCATTCAAAGTTACCAGAAGGAAAACTGCAATTTTCCAATCAGCTCACGAACGAGGGTTCACTGACACTCTGACAACTTGAGCTTCAATCCGCCTGCAAAGTCCATTTAATCTAATTTGCTGATGAGATCAGGCCAAGCCTTCATATTCGTTCTGTTTCTTGATCTAGTGCTAACCACACGTATCACTGTAGCTTGTGCCATCCACTCCTGCACCCTTGGGACTCTCCAAGAACAAGTGTGCATGTGATGCCTGCTACCCTTTAGTGATAGCACAGAAAAATCCTTTTTTTTTAGAAGTCGGCACTAGTCTAAGCAGACCAAATGTATGACCAAAAATACAATAGTGATAAAACAGCCTTACCAGGGTGCAACTTTAGAGAGAAGGCTGATATTGTCTCTGTAACTATAATTACACAAGAGGCATGTAAAGCAGCAACATAATTACTCTGTCCACACTGTAAATGTGCCTTGGAATTGCACAAATTGATAGAAAGAAAACAACAGGCAAAGGGTCACAGCAACACATGCCGTTTCCAGGTGAGGTACAGTCAGTAACTATGTAAAAGACAGGCCAAGAAAGAGAATTTGCCGTGGGGAGGTCAGACCCCAGAACGTTTGGATCTGTGCCACAACTACTCAGCCATTTCCCTCACGGATGGGAAACTCTGAGTTTGAGTTTGGCAGCTCACAACTCCCACAGCCCTTGCTTAACCCAGTACAAATGATGGCAACATGGTTTATCCCCTGCTCACTGGCTCTCCTCATCTGCCAGGCAAGGAGGGAGAGGAGGAAGGATCATGTGCACGTTTCCAAGAGGACAACCTTGCTCCTTGCTGGCTGGATTTTTCAAAGCGAGCCAGACACTGCCTTTCCATACAGTGGATCAAAGCAGCACCAGCAGAGCTCTAACTCAGAGGGGTACTTAAAGATGCAACTTTATCCCAGCAATTACCCTTTCTACAAAAAGTCATGCTACCGTCTTTCCAACCCCATCCTCCTGCATTCCCTGGGGCATTTGCTTCAGGAGGATAAGGTTTAAGAGCAGGGAAACTCCTTTGACATGGTGGCATGAAATTAACTGAGTTGTCTATAACACCACTGATGCCAAAAACACATTTAGGTGTGCATTTGAATGGAGACAGGCTGGGTACCAAAATGCAAGTTCAGGCCCTCAGTTTCAGGTACCAGAGGCTGAGTTGCCTGCGCTGGGGGAGCCCCTGCATCTCCTGCACCCTTCCAGCCCCCATCCCCAGCACACTCCATGCCCATGGCAAAACATCTCCCAGAAAGTGAGGAAACCCTGAATCTGAGACCAGAAGCACCAAAGCAAGAGCAGGGACACTTCAGGCAGCTCACAAAGAGGCTCCATGCAGGATTGAAGGAAAATGGTGCCAACCACGCATCTACAGAAAATCCTATCAGCCTCCTCTGCCAGCCACAGCAGCTATTTTTGCTTTGCCATGTAGACTGCGATTTGCACAGAATGCTCAGAATTTTCCCCTCAGCTTTCTTTGGGACAATGATGGAGTTTCCTAGAAGCTTGTTGAGCTCTCACAGTCACCTGTGTTAATGAAAAGCATCCAGAAAGGGCCACTGTTCAGATTGATGCACCTTAATCCACAGAACAAGAGAGTCAGTTCCACCACAGCTCAGATTCCTCAGCTGGAAGTCAGTCCCAGGCAACATAAGCAGAAGCATGGCTGTAACAAGCAGATTTCTTTACTGAACTTTAAAAATTAGATACCTTTCTGAAGCAATTTTTGACCTTCTAAAAATGTCATTTTTATTCATTCAAGCAATTTGCAACATGAAAGTTTAAATATTATTCAGGGGAATCCTTTGTCCTTTTCAAAATGCCGTTGTATTCATCAAGACACACATATTTGTTATTTATATGCCTCTTTTTAATTCTATTTTACTGTAATACTGAAAGCGAAGGTCATGACCTTTAACTACACTTTGAATTCCTCTTTCCTTGCATTGCCTCAAGAATTTACACCACACTGAGCTTGCTCCGAGGCTCTGAGGCTGTTTCTTTACCTTCTTTGAAATATACTTGTCTGGGGGTAGGAGCCAGGGCTGCGCTTCCCAGCCCCCTCACAATTCAAACGAGAGCCCCACGCTCCTGCGATGTTGCCAGCTGCTCTCCGGGCTGAGGGAGGTGACGGCCCCTTAGCGATGCCCGGCCATCTCTGCGCTCTCCCTCACACCGACAGAGCAATAATTCGGATCTCTGCTCTCCCTCACACTGACAGAATACTATTAGGGATGCAAATACCGCTGTACCGCTGCACACGAGGGGTCATTTCATCTGACCAGGCAGGGTACCAAACCACCGCAACTCAGAGGCGTCTCTGCCTAAACATTCAGGGCCAGCACTGCTGCAGCTACTTTGCCTTTGTCATTTGAGTTATTGAGATGAAAGCTTTGTGCCTCTGCTTTTATGCCAGCTACAATCTTTAAATCCCTGCCTGCAGAGTCGATACGCTCCAGCCCTTTAACCGCCCCGTCCTTATTTGCACACAGGCAGAAACACCATGTCAAGGAGCATCAGTGCTGCAGGTTTCAGGCTCACTCCTTGTCCCCAGCTGTAAGCCAGCACTTGAAAAAAGAGAGGGTTTAAATCAACCTAAATCCAAAGAAAAACAACTATTTCCAGAATGGCAAAATTCCATTATTTTTGCATTTCCATTTAAAGTGAGAATTTTTTTCTGGGTTATATATTAGCATCTCATCTAGTTATACAGCTTACAAAGGATAAAATATTGACATAGGGACTTCTGCACTGAAATGAGCTATGTTTCTGCAGTTACCTGAGCAAAAACATATAGAGAATATGAAAAGGTAAGAAAAGCAATTTTCTAGAGCTCTGACATACTGAATTTATACAGAACACAGCATATGAAACTTTGAACTGAAAGCAAACCCCAGCCACTTTGGACGATAACCAAGTACCCTTAGATTGAAGATGATGATGTGCATTCAGTTAATTCAGTGTTTCCAAATTCCTTGTTGCGTTGAGCTTCATTCCCAATCAATTAGCAGATGCAACACTGTGCTGCCAGATAACAAGCTGATCTCAGTTAACAAATAAACACTCTTTCAACCAGACCACTGTAATTCAGGTCTTCTAGGTGCCAGGTGTCCTGGATATACAAAATTCCAGAAACTCCTTTAGGCCTCTGCGTGTCCCTCCAGCATAATATGAGGGCACTGGATCTGTCCCACTCCATATGGGCTGCTACTGGGTACTGAGTCATGTTCAACACATCAGTCATTATTTTTTTAGCACTTCAGTGTCTGGGACAACAACTGCTAAAATCTTACAGCTCTTTGCTAGGGAGGTTTAGATTAGATACTAGGAAAAATTTCTCCACCAAAAGGGTTGTCAAGCACTGGAACAGGCTGCCCAAGGAAGTGGCTGAGTCACCATCCCCAGAGATATTTAAAAGAGGCGTAGATGTGATGCTTAAGGACATGCTTTAGAGGTGGACTTGGCAGTGCTAGATTAGTGGTTGGACTCAATGAAATTAAGGTTGTTTCTCAACCTAAAAATGATTCTTTGATTCTAAAACACTTTTCCCCCAGGGTAGACACAGCTGACCAGTGCCAGGGTGGACAGTATGAATCCAGTTCCTGCCCTTCAGGGTGATACAGGTGGCATCTACCTACAGCACTACAAAGCCTGCTCGCTTTGTTCAACACAACCATATAGCAGAACCAAAAGTCTTATTCCCATACTTCCAAGCAATTATTTCCTGACCTCTTTCCAAATCTCTGGCTTTTTGAGCTGAAGACCAGAAATTTGCTCCTCTGATATCTGGCACAGTTCAATCACTTTACATTTTGTTCTGGATTTTTATACCTATGTCAGTGTTAACTGTTGACAATACATGAGATGGCATAATATTTTTCTCCTCCTTTTTAGCCATTTCTGCATCTGAGGCTTTCCTTCACATATCACACAGTTGTTATCTTCTCTTTATATCTGAGGAAGAGTAGGGGGATACTAAATAAAAATAACAAAAACTTTACCTTAGACAGGGTATGTCAGACACAGACACAGCTCCATCCTAAAATTAAAGCTCGTGCCCTCCACCTGTGCATGCACACTCAAGCTGGTGACTGCTCAGGTGATGACCTGCTATATACCTTATTTGTCATGCAACTCTCTGTCCCTGCTTACTCAAAAAAATCTGAATATAAGCTTGAGCAATTGTCATGAAACCTCTAACATTTTATAAATTATGGGAAAAACATGATCTGGAAGATTAATATGGAATTTCTCTCCTTGCAACAGGAGAGCTCTCAAGCACTGCTGGTGTGCTATTTGGCTGTGGTCAGCTCTTTCCCCAGGACACGTTCACAGCCTCACACTGTTTATCTTGACAGATGCTCAGCTTCGACTTCAAAACCAGCCCCCACTTTTCACAATTTCAGGCTTTAGAGTGTGAGTTTTAAACATACAGCAAGTTTCATAGAGGGCTTGCTAAAGGTTTTTCAGTGTGCTTGTTTCCTTCACGTTCATCTCTCAGTTGTTGGCTGCACATGTCTACACATAATTTGCACAAGCACTTTAAATAAGTTTTAATTTCAATAACACTAAGTATTTGACCTGTTCCTATATCCTGTTCCCTGTAAAGCTGCAGGAATGCCTCAGCTAACCAAAGGAGAGGGCGGTGGAGGTGGAGAGCCAGCAGACTGTGCTTTCTGGCAGCAACAGCAGTTTGTGGAGCTGCTGACATTGGCTTTGTACTCAGAAAGTAGGCAGCCTTTCGAACTATCAGAGCTCTCCAAAACAATTGTCTGGTAAAATGTACTCTGAGGACAAAGGACTGTGAGGGTACCATGGGTGAAAACTCTGATCCAGCATTGTGCCTAACAGCGATACACTATTCAGATGCCCTAAGAACACACAGCACATGTGTGCATGCCTAGATCCTGGAAAACCCATAAATGTGTCAAAGTCAATCCCTCCAAAACCAGCAGAAGCCAAAATTAAGGTAGAGTGTGACAGTTAATTTATTCATTCTTTCTACATGTGGACATAACACGTTATAGAACAGAATTACTACCACAAAAGTATATTTGATTTATATAGCACATTAAATAGGCTACTCTGATTAAATCTATTTCATTAGTTTACCTTATCCCAAATACTCAGTCCATGGCCACACACTTTCTTTACTCCACACTTTTCAGATGTGCTGCCTTAGATTTCTATTTCATACCCGTTATCACACCACAAGTTTGCATTAAACACATCAGTGAGATTATCTCCCTTACACCCTTGTGAGGAAGCCCATCCTTCCATCCCCCAGAAGTGGAGCCTTGCATCACCTGGTCTAAATTGATATTTGCAAGTCAAATTTCGTAGTGGCTTCATGAACAGCTGCAAGTGCTCAGCCCTTTACAGCAGATTCCACATGCATTGGTGAAGGGGCCCGAACTGGGGAAGCCTTGTCCACCCTTTAGTTTGGCCTAGTTAAACTTGTCATCAGATGATAAAAGGGATAAGATATGACTCAACCACACCTTAGAAAATAACCCACTATGTTAGAGAAGCACACATCGCTGTCTCCTCCAGAGCTGTGGGATTCTGCAGGTCAAATGCAGACACAAATCCTGTCCCCCACCCAGTCCCCTTGAACCTGTGCGCCTCACAAGACCCGCAGAAACGCCTCAGCTCCACAGCTTGCCTTCCGAGTCTGTGCTGATGCTTATGGCTGCAAGCCCTGCAGCCCCAGCAGAACCCTGGTCATGGGACCTTGGGCTGGACCTACCTGCAGCCCCCTCTGCCTTCTTGCTCTGCCCTTAGAAGCAGGACTGTAGTCCCTGCAGGCCAGAGGGAGAGTTGGTAGAGTCTCCAGAGCTCTTCAAATCACCTTCAGACAGTATCCTTTACTTGGTCCCCCCCCTGCAGCAGGTGCTGGTCCCACCTGTGCTGACTCAGGGAGGGCTGGGAGTACTCCAAAAGGGCAGCAGCTGCAGCTGCCACCTCTGAGCACTTGAGCTCTGGGGTGCCATGAAAGGGGCAGGGAGGTGCATACACTCCGTGAGCACAACCTGCAGATAGAAGGCAGGAGAGGGGTTTTTCTGTCTGGAGTATGAGGATGGAAATAATATCTCAAATCAGGCTAATGCAACCAATATGCCTTATAAATACCTTGTAGGCATCTCAATCCTTCCAATGAAAGATCTCTCTGCTTCTTGTGCACAGAGCTGTGGGAAAAAGCTCTGAAATACAAGCACTTTCCAAAGGGAAAAAACTGGTAGCCCTGTGAACAGTAAAGCCTGCTCTCCTCAGCTTTCCTTCCTTTACCATAACAACCTCCTTTCCCTCTGTCCTCACTACACCTGCACAGGAGAGAGAGAACAGCGCTGTGCTTGGGGCAGAGACCCTCAGGCAGCTGGATTCTGCTGCTTTTGCTGCGCAGGAGGTAATGTTTATCTCTCTTGCCTTCCTCCTGTGTGCCAGTTTCACCAAAACCTGTAAGAAAGTATCTATTAGAGCTCCACCTCCCCATCAATTTCATCAAACTTAGGCAGGAGCCCAAAAGTTTTTTTATAGGGCCTGATAGAGCAGGGCCCTTCTGAAGGTCCAGCATCCCAGGCTTCAATCAGTCTAGTTTGGCTCAGCCACTGAAAAAAGCAGGTTGACTGTTGGTGTATTCCTCCACAATGCCTTTTCTCCTTGGTTGTTCAAAAGCTCCTGTAGCTGTGTGATGAATGAGACTACAAATTTGGCTGTTGTGGAAAAAAAAAAAATATTTTCCCAGTTGAGTTTCATCTGGACCAAGTCCTGATCCAGTTTATGGCACTGACTGCATGAAATTTCATGCTGGCATGTGAGCTGGCTGGGGGACAATGAATTCATCAGTGGCACTCTGGTTTATGCTGTCGTGTATGTGGAAATACAGCTTTAGCCAGACTAAATCTTTCCACCATTTTAATATCACTTACCTTAGAAAGGCTTTAGAAGAAGATTGCATTTAATATTTTCATACCTATATTTTGCTTTAGCCATTCTCTTAAAGTTAAATCAGCTTTTCATTTCTTCAGATGCTCATCCTTCATTTTATTTTTTAATTCAATTTTTATACAATCAATGAAAAAGAATAATTTATTGATGTTATTCTCTAATTGAATGTGATTGCTGTGTCTCCCTTCAGCCTTTCAATTTTTCTCAGTCACAGAATAGTTCTGGGAGGTGGTATTACAGCTTGTACAGATTGTGGGTTTAGACTTCAGTAATCCTGAGGAAGTAGAAAATCTCTACCTCAGGGAAAGTTTAGTTTATCCTCCTCTAAATCCTCCCAAAATCAAACACACATGCTAGTAAACGGATAGTGAAGTTTCATCCAGTGATGAGACTGAATCCAACCACTCACGAAGCAAAGCCTGAGTAAATGGATTCCTGGATGCTGGAAATGTAGACTAAAACCAAGGGCAAGCTCCCTAAAGTTGGTGGAGCAGCACTTGAATGGCATCTCACCTGGCAGGGATACCTGCTGCAGATGGAACCTGACTGAACTCTGGCATGCCAGCTGTGCAGGTCAGCACGCTCCATGGTGACAGCCCACGGCACAGAACGTCACCTTCCCAGCTCCAAGCGTGTCTCCTGCGCGGATCTCGGTGGTCACTCGCTGCTGCCCATCTTGTTCTCACAGCTGTGCATCACGCACGCACAAAGGAGTCAGTGAAACTCATTTATAGGGTCTGCTTCCAAGGGTACAGCTAACATCCAGAAAGATTCCCTGCAATGGACCTCTGCCACTGACTATGCAGAAACAATAGATACAAAGAACTCAATAAGCTGAGCCAGTAGGAGGTTTTGGCTCCTTCGCCTTTTACCTTGAAATTGTCTCTCTGCTCACATACTCTCTGCTATCAGCTCAGATGGCAACCCACAGTCATGCACTCACTTAAGAAAGCATGAAGGGCTATCAGGAGAACAGAAGATGGTGAAGTGTGTCTGTACTGTTCACCTTAGTTGTATTTCCAAATTGCATGCTTCCTTCATCGTTGGTTTTTACCAAGTGTAATCTGACCCACTAAAACAGATCAGTATGATCTGTAACATTGTCACAGAATATCTTCTGACATTTTGGCCGCTTTATCAGAGGAAATTGCCCTGATTTGTGAAACCTTCAGTAAAATTTTAATGTATATTTTCCTGTATTTTCTTAACAAATTTGCAGAAGAAAGTTCCAGAAGGATATGTAGGCATTTATAGAGTGGTAGCAACATCAAAAGGTTTGTCACTGTTGCTATTTATTTATGGAATTTAAATAGGGGAGTACAGAACAGGTAACTTTCCATCATAGTTGCCTGCTCTGCACAGACACAAAGTGGAATATTTCTTTTAACACAAAGGCATTGGATGAAGCACCATGGTAATAAGGGGGTGAAAAAAGGGGGGGAGGAAGGGTGAGGATGCATAGTGTGAGGCAATAGGGAAGAGAGGCCCTGTGCCTCACCTCACTGGTAGCAAAGGTGACAGCAACCATGTGCTGTCTCAGAGGGTCTACATGGTTCAAAACAATTCAGAAAGGACACCTGTACAAAGATAAACCAAACAGTTAAGCTCGCAAACAACAGTGCTGTGAAGTGATATCACCAACCATAGACCATGCCACTTTCATGGTTTTAAACACACCCAACATGTCTTCTTCTGTTTCAAAAACTCTCAGAGCAGGAGCGGGCACTGCATAGGTCACACGTTGATGAAGTGCAGCTCTTAATGAAAACTTTCCAACCTAACTGCTTAGCACAGCAGAGCAACATCCTCTGTTGCTTCTTCAGTGACTTGCCTCAATGTGCTTTAAACATCAGTCTTGGAAAGAGAACAAAAAAAGGAGCCTCAGAGTGGAAGGACTGTGCAATTCTTCATGTGGTAGCAGAAAACAATTAACAAACTCTAGTCCTATATCCAAAGCAAAAGGGCAGCTTGAAGCAGTGCTCAATGGGGATCAGGCAATCTTTTTTAAATAAAAATGTCTTTCTTTCTTGAAACACTTCCAGGATTTACTGTTGTTACTACTATTACTACTCTTTATAACTACCATTATACACATAGTCTGGAGCAAGCTATGTGTAGGATATCAGTTTCTCTCCGTTGACCTTGGAGTTAAAGTTTTAGTTTAAGCAGCCAGTTCTGAGTGACTGACTTGACCAATACTTTTTTTCTGGAAGTTGGGCCAAGACTGTTCTAAAATGAGGCACACAAAATACTTCAGGAGTTTGGAAAAGCCATTCCATCACCTCTTTTGTGCAAAAGTTTGTTCATTATGTTCCCAGTGATAAAGAACCCCAACAATCACTCATTTTGTCCACAGTGCCTCTTGTGCACCTCAACGTGGTTACATACATTAGTCCGACCAGGTCATACCCCTTTCAGAGGACTGCATCATGACACAGTACAAAACATTGGTCCAAAGTGCCCTTAGGATGGAGTCAAAGTCCTTGGGAAACTTGATCAAACCACAAGCCACTGTAACCTAACACAGATGTCATGCAGATTCACAGCAGCTTGAAGAAATTCTCCAGTACAGCCCATGCCAGGATTTGCTGCTTAGGGCAGTGGCAATGTAGTCCTCTCTAAGAACAAATGCAGCTCCTACTAAATCACTGGTTCAAGACCACACAGAAGACCACATGATCTGATTACTGGCATAAGCCAAGCATTTTGACAAGTTTTACTAAAACCAGGTCATGTTTAGAAGATACAAACATCTTCTCAGTTTCAGCTATACAATTTTTCTCGAGTCTACTCTGTTCAGCTTCATCCCATTTCCCAGCACTGAAGTGAAACAGAATAAAATGAAAGAGAACACAGGAAAAAGAAGAAAAAAACCCCCAAAACTAGAAAGAGACATTCCATATAAAGTCTGACTTTATTGAAACCATGTTTCCTTTCAGCAGTCCGGCTGCCCCTCAACATTGCAAGTATTTATGCTTTTCAATTTATTTCAATTGGAATCTTCTTCCTTATTGTAAGGACAACCTTACAAAACAAGCCATCACTGCTGACAGGTTTCTTTGTAAAATCAAATATGAATTCAGTTGCACATTGAGGGTTCTAAGAAAGGCAATAGACAATATGTGTCACAAGCTCCTAATTCAACAGCGTTTTCACAGGATCTTTTTATTTCAGGCAAAACCTAATGGATGAAACAAACCTGCAGTTCTTCAAGTAAATAGCCAAGACCTCATTAGTTTAAAAATTAGTTACAGCTTCTGTAAGGCACCACTTCCTAAGTAACATTTCATTGGTTTTAAGCATTGAAGGTAGTAAACTCTAAAATTAAATTTCTGAATAAAGAAGTTATGGAATACAACTTCTTTTGATCATCTTATTACCATTTATTCCTTCTCAAAAATAATTATTCCTTTTATTTTTCAAGACCAGGCTGGATGAGGCTTTGAGCAACCTGAACTAGTGGGAGGTATTCCTGCTCATTGCAGGGGGTTGGAACTAGATCTTTAGGGACCCTTCCAACCCAAACCACTCTATGATTAAATGATGTAATAACACAAAAATAGGCAAAGCGTATGAAATCAAAGATATTGTATGCAGCAGCAGGTGGCATGATAACTGCAGCTAAATCCAGCAAGGATCTAGAACAAAGAAAACATCTACACCTAGTGTTTTCATACAACTTGCGTTTTGAGTTGAATGGCCTTTGAAAGACTACAGGAATGCAAAAATTTCTACTCAATGCATGTACTAACCTTGATTATAACTTTAGCTTTTATTTTTTTTTAATAAACAGCCAAAGATAAACTTGTCCAACTATAGATGCACTACATTTTAACTTTCCAAATAAAAGCAAGACGCAATTCAAACACTATAATAAAGCTAAATTAGGAAAAAAATAGCCATCTTACTCTGGACTATTTTCAGGCTTTGCTACCTTGCTATAGCCAAGAAAAAAAAAAAAAAGTAGGATTTTCAGAAATAAACTATAAAAGCCAATACTTCAGGAGAGGCTACGATATTTTTGCAGAGCTCAGGCAGAGATATCTACAGCAAAACACTACTGCCTGCAAATAATGTTTGCTAACTGCATCCTGAGACACTCCAGGGAGTTGTAGTCAGAGAAGATGAGCAACTGGTTGCTCAGTAACATGAAGATGACACTGTTCAGGTGCTCGAACACAGGAATTATTAGCAATGGAAGTAAGAGTTTGGTGCAGTGGCTTTGAAAATAAGCTTGGCCAAGCCTAAAGAATGACTAGTGATTTGTTTCCTTTCAGGTGAACATTTCAGGAGAGAGGTTTTCCTCTTTCAGGCTCAGTATCACGTTTAAATGTGATCCAGTCAGTGTTTTCATATTCTTCAGGCTAAAAACTGGATCTCAATCCTCCTACCAAACAGGCAAAACAAATGCTGCTTGCACTCAAGACTCAGTTTAAACATTAATAAACTTGACAGGGTGGACGACTGGCCGCAGGGATCCTGCCTGAATCCCCAGCCAGATAGGAAATCAGTATTATTCATTCACTCTGTGATTTCTATCCCTATCTCATGATCTATTGGCAATAAGTGTTCTATACATGCTGTAACAGGAAGTAATAAAGTTGTTGAACTACTATATGATGAACCCACTCAAACAACTGATGATTTCAGACATTATATGAATTACATCAATAATGGAGAATTACAGCATGAGATCAGAACCAAGCCAGTTTGCTGAGAAGGAGATTCTGCCTAACCCCGTAAATCCTATCACTCTGTTCCAACCTAAAAGGTCAGCT
The DNA here is from genome assembly GCA_036785705.1 of Acanthornis magna. Classification (NCBI taxonomy): domain Eukaryota; kingdom Metazoa; phylum Chordata; class Aves; order Passeriformes; family Acanthizidae; genus Acanthornis; species Acanthornis magna. Next base: position 11,291,567 of record JAWUZG010000029.1, read on the forward strand.
TAAAGCTGCTGCAGTTTATCACAACACTTGACTTTGATTTTGTACAGAAATAAAAGTGCTTATACTGTACAGCTACAGCTGAGAATTTATTGTAGCACTGAGAGGTTCCACTACCCAAGCAAATTCTGCATGGCTGACCAGCTCTCATCTTTCGAGGTTCTGCACGCCACGTAGAAAAACAATGCTGATTTCTGACAACCCTGTGTTTATACTCTTCCTTACACACCTGTTTTCGCTAAAGGAGTTTTCTTCACTTAGAGCGAGTCCTGTGTTGTGGAACTCCATGTCTTAATCATAAAAATCCAAGAGACTGACTCAATTTCACTGTTTCAACTGAACTACAAAAAAAGGCAAAACAGCATTTTTTTAATGGCATATGAGTAGAATGAAGTGCAGAGGGCAGTACTGAATAGGACTTAGCACTTTCATTTCACAAAGGTGCTTCATTTGGACTCCATACTAAATATTAAGCTTGCACAATTATCAGAAGTTTGAGAACAAATTGTAATTATGCCCATTCTACTGAAGAAATTTAATGGCATGCAAGCAATTATTTCAGAGTCCATCAGACAAATCTATATGATTGCCATGGTTTAACCCCAGCCAGCAACCTAGTCCCACACAGGCACTTGCTCACTCCTCCACCAGCAGGATTGGGGAAGAGAATCAGGAGAGCAAAACCCACAAAACTCATGGGTTGAGATACAGATAGTTTGAGAAAGCAAAAGCTCCACACACAAGCAAAAACCAAGGGATTAATTTAGTGCTTCCTCTGGGCAGGGAGGTATTCAGCCACCTCCAGGAGAGCAGGGCCCTATCACACACAGCAGTGACTTGGGGATAGAAACACCATCACTCCAAACATCTCCCTCATCCTCCTTCTTCCTCCCCCCCCCCCACCCCCCCCTTATATATTCAATATTATAAGGTCTGGAATGTCCCCTTGGTCATTTTGGGTCACCTGTTCTGGGTGTGTCTCCTCCCCACCTCCCATGTAACCCCAAATTTCAGGCGAGCATGGCAGTATACTTTGGCTCCGCCAAAACACAGACCCCAGCCAAAACCAGCCCAAGGATCCAATATTAGTAAAATTCAATAGAAACTGTCTCCAAGTACGGAAATATTCTAGTCTCACGCCTAAATTACTTCAAGGCCTGCACGTATTTAAAGCTGAACTTACTTGTGTTACACATTTATTGATTCGGATCTTGCAAAGGGAAAAGCAACTTCAGTGAGAGCTAAGAGGCCTCCAACTTGTGCTTTCTGGTTCAAGTTGCAGTGATAAACATCATGTGTAACATGGTGCTCCTATGTGTTAAATGTGGTGTTACTGAAACAAAAATTCTTTCCTTTGAACTGAGAGCAAATTACTCAGATGACAAGAAACTCATAAGACACCTTATTCAAGAATTCCCATATTTCTTCCTCACAATCATATATGGCATTTTTATGTCTTATTTTGTCATTACTAAATTTTAGCATATTAATATCAAGCAAATGACAGTAATTATTTGGATTTCAGTGCAATTCAAAGAGAGGGACAGCATAATATCCCTGGAGTTGAGAATTTATAATGTCTGGCCATGTACTGAGTAACAGTCACCTCCTCAGCACATCTTTGAACCTCAACTTTCAAATGTTTCTTCATTCCACCAGCCTTTTCACATATTCCTGCACTGATATTTTGAATAAAAAAGAAGCCAGAAAGAGGTGTGTGAATTTGGTTTAATCATCTGCAGCACTTCTGTGCATTTTTTAGTTGAAGGTTCAGCTTCAATCGTATCTGCTGTGGTAACTGTATGAAACAGAAATAAGAGAAGTGTAACACCTACCAGAAACATGAGAACAATTTACATCTTTCTCTTTTTTATTTAACCACATAAGTACATGTCAACAGTTGGCATAAACTTCATAAAAATACAGTACCTTTTTGTGCCGAAACACTAGTCACAATGTTTATATAAAGATTTTTTTTCCTGCTTCCTTGAATTCAATTAACATTTTAAAAAGTGACTTCCCAAAAGCCCTTTTTTTTTGAGTTTCCTTATAGAAATTTTTCCAAAATCTATTCTGTAAAAGTTAAAAAGCTAATGCATTTTCAGCCATTCTCCCTTACCCTCTCAATAAAACAGATTTTAAAAAAATAAGACGTCTTAGAATACTGATCAGTTGTTATACTACTACTTTATCACAGGTTCCCATTTAATTGACAGTTACAGGCGTGATGGATGGTGTCCCTATGACATCCAGTATCACTAGATGCTAGTAGGGCTAAAAAGACCAGTCATATCAATAGACTGATGTGAACAAAAAAACTGAGTTGAAACAAATCCAAAACATGAATGATACACGGCGAAACATCAGACCTTAGAAGTCTTACTTATGCTGTAGAATCACAATTACTGTGATAGTTCCCAATGGCAATAAACATACAAAAATTCTACCAAGTCAGTTAAACGACTAAAGGGTGTCCTCGCACTGGGTATCTCGGAAAGTGAGTTCTCTATTATCTAATTATTATACTGGTGAGACATCAAGATGACAAAAAACAGCAGAACCAGTCTAATAATGCTGGAGCAATTATACCCACACAACTGACTACACCCATATCACAACTGGGATAAATTTCATTTCTCTTTAATGCTGATGATGAAGTCCAGGCAGGATCTAATATATGGGGAAAGGAAAAAGGGCATTAAATTTTGAAAGTAATTTCTTACCAAGTTAGGCGCTGAAGGTCTAGTTAAGGCAGTGAAGGATTTATTTTAGTATCTTTCTAAGGCTATGACAGATTTTTCCTGAATAAAGCATTTTCCCTTAAAAATTTCATGTATATTATGCCAGCTTATTCTGAATGCATAAGAATGCTAAAAACCCTTGGACACTGAGAAGCTAAACTATTGCTTACTGCAAATATTACCCTTATTAGTCTTCTTTTTTAATATCAATAGGATTCCAATAACATGCACCAAAAAAATGAAGTTTCAAGTCCGCCTACAAACTTTTCCATAGCTACTTTTAGCTCTTTTTGGATCAGTGTTAAATAAAGTGTGCAAACATATAATCATTTGCATAGCAAATCTCAAGGGACTGACCCTGAAATAGAAATCCAAACTGTTAGGTTTAAGATATTTCTATAATCAGAATTCACTTAAAATGGTAAAAAATAAAATACATGTTTTTCCATTTTAAGTCTAGTAAAAAAGGTATTTCTGATTTAGAATTCTTACAGTTACTAGTGTAAAGATTTGAAAGACTGATGCTTCATTGCATTGAAATGTTATTCCTTTGGAATCTTCAAGACTCTGTAATTGCTGTTTTCAAACACTGTGATGAAATATGGCCTGGAATCCTTGCTCATAAGGGTACATAAAGGAATTTTTCCTCTATTAGCAGGATCTTCAACATCCCAAATTTCAGGCATACTGCAGCCAGGCCTGAAAAATAGGAATACAAAAAGAAATTAAGAAATGCCATAAAAAACCCCATGAAGCTTGCTTCATAGTGCTCCATGAATACTTGATTGTGCCATCTGTATTTTTTTAACATTTGCCTTTATACTAGAAAAATGATCAGATTACAAAATCAATAAATGTAGCAGTAATTTAAAAATAGTATTGAGAATGTGTAAAATGCATCTGGCTTTTGTGGTTATGTAATTAACAAAGAATTAATTTGGAGGAAGAAGCACATAAAACAACTCAAATTATACAATACATTATACATTACCAGGGACCCTTAAATCTTATAAAATGGAGGGTAGTATACATTCCTAACATTTCTAAAGAAAATTCAGGAAATAAAACACCTTAAAAAAGTAGTAACTCCTTGTTTTTTATAAAAGATCATAGCCAACAACAATTCCCTGCACAACTGTCTTTCAAAGTTAGAAATACTGAAAATGTTTTAATTTTATCAAATATATTAGGAAAGAAATTGAACAGATACATTTCATTTTATTCTAAATTAAAAGAAAATAAAATAAAAGATCCAAACTAACTATTCTGGAGGCCAGAAAGAGAAATTAAGGAAGGAGGAGGGGAAAGACGAAGTATAGCACTTTGTGAAGAACAGCTTAAATATGAAAAAAATTTTAGTGATTATTATTGGTCACAATATTTTGGTGTTCCAATTATCTTTTACTCTGCACCTTTTATTCATATTAGGCTTTCATTATACACACACATCTGTTCTTGCCATCACAGAATAATGACTTCTTTCCTTTGTAAATCTCTTCAGTGTTATACAGTGAAGCTTACAAATACGTACAACACAGCTTTCCAGGTGCACACCAAGAACACAGGGTTGCTAATGAGGGTAAAGTCAATTATACCAATTACTGTCTAGAGATGTTGGACAAAAATGTATTTTAGACACTTTTAATAAACAAATCACCGATCAACATTTCAGAACTACCACTTGATATGAATCTTAGACTACATATTTGAGCAGTCCATTATTCTTGTGAGAAAGAGGGAAATTACTCACTTTTTTCTGCTTACACACAATGACTCTTCAAGAATGTAGTAATTCACTCCTAGTTTTATCAAATCCCTTTTTACTTGGTTTGCAGGTTTTCGACTGTACATGGAATACACCACTTTAGTTCTGGCCCTTCAGAAAGAAAAATCTGAGAGTTAGCTGCAATACAACATGAAAATGTAAGCTTTAATTTCACAAGGTAACTATGCTAAAGCAAAGTTTACATTAATAGTGCCATTTGCTTAAGTGTGATCATGTCTTCACAAACATAATGATTCCAAGAGCAACGTATACAGCCCTTTGATTTTTCTGCAGCAGACGACAACTTTGTAAAAGATTCATGGTTCCTGTATACTGAAAGTGTAAAGATGTCAAAGCAATGCATTCACCATGTCATACTCAACGCTAGAAACAACCTTGCTTGGACTGGAGGTGATCAGAAGGCATCAATCCTTTGCCAAGTCTCTCCACAAAAGATCACCCTCACTATGCATCACTGTGGTCATACTGCCCTTGCTTGGACATTTTGGAATGCAGAGTGCAAGACCTGGTGTCTGCCTACGGCGAGCAAGTAAAATCAGCACTTGCACACCATGATCCCGTTTCGGAACTAGATGGCCTTTAAGGTCCCTTCCAACCCTGGCCATTCCATATCACATCCAGTAATATCCCCCTTTGAATGTGCAAAACATGACACTCTTAACTCCCATTCATTTTCTGATACTTAATATGGGGGAACCTACAGTGACCATCCAAGTCCAACTGTCTGACCAATTCAGGGCTGACTAAAAGTTAAAGCCAGTTAATGCCAGACAGAGAACTAAAGACATGAGGCATATAAAATGAATCCCTGGCCTTTCTCTTTTATCCCTCTCTATCTTACTGTTTTCTTGTGTTGGAGTTTTTTTAAGCAGTTTCACCAAATTAATAAAAAAATGAAGTAACAGTATTAAATTTAGTAAAAAAAATTCATGACCTTTTCAGATAAATCAATTTCAATTTAGGAAAAGTTCCTGATTTTAAAAATAACAAGAGTACAAATCTTACTAATTCCATTATAAAATTTCAGCTTCAATTAAAAAGTTATCAGAAAAAAATGACAGCCAAACAAAAAAAGCTAATAGAAATAACTAAACTGTCTATCTTGAAAAAATATCAAATGCGTCTACAACATCAGGAGTAACTAGAATGAAGAAAGGATATTACAGCACACATTAAATCCAATTCTGTAATTTAATTCTGACATTTTGTATGTGAGTTTGAAGTCATATCTGTCCCTAGAGTATATTCTTTCTGATGAACACAAATCCTGAAGAAATAACGCATGAGTTTTCAATCTGACTAAAATAATAAATCCAGTTCTATGACGTTTTAACAAATTTTACAATATAACATGATGCCATTTCTACTGTATATTACAAACATTATAAGAATCAATTGCAGATACAAATAAAACCTCAATTGCAAAATTTACCTTAGTCCTGCATCTTCATAGTGAGGATGATTTACAATAGGACGAAGTGTCGACAATTTAATGCTTGCCATTGTAGGCATTGCTCCTGCAAAAACTGCATCTGAAATAAATAATCAAAGGCATTTTTGAAATGAAGATTGTAATAGTTAGAGTAGAGAAGCAATTCAAACAGAACAGAAATCCTGTAGAAAAAACATGAAGAGGGTAGGATACTCTTTCTTTTTAAAGGCCATATGTGGCATCAAGAAGAAATGCACAAAATCAATTTTTTAGGGTTTTTTTTTTTTTAACCTTGAACTCAATATAAGCCATTAGATAACTGCGTATCTAAGAATGGAAATTTAATACATCTTTTTTTGAATGGATAGAATAACATATTCATATATATATATATATTCATTTTAACATACATAAACGGGCAACAAAATCACAGTCCACTGTGGCTTTAACATATTTTCTTTCTAAAAAGGCAACTACTTTGTTTCCTACCAGTTTTCTGACCCCGTTTTAGGAAAAGGAGTGGTGCAATCACAGTACACACACATTTTTAATTCTCTTCTAACAAAATGTTGATCATGGACCCACATACAGGACCGATGTCATTTAAGTAAAAACCTACTTTAATGGGACTTGGGAAAGATGCTTTTGTTGAAAATACTACACCAGTGGTTAGAACCTCCAAATCAGTAGCCTGGAGTCTAACAAAGCAACCTTTTGGTAGTTTTTTTTTCATTGGAGATGGCTTTTATATGGAAAAGTAGACATGACTTAGCTTTAGGATAGTCCCAAGGCAAAGCCACGGATAGTATCAACACCTCTGCAGTCATTCATGACAGCTTGCATGGTGTGATCTCACAGTTAAATGGGGAACAACCTACATTATTAAATAGTTTACCTTGTCTGGTATTAACTTTTATCCACTCTAAAAGTTCTTCCTGTGGCAAATTGCTAAATTCTCCCATGATGTTCCACTGAGTTCGAAGGTTTGCAGATCCCTCTATTGTCATCAATGCTAAAATAGCAAAGACCAATGTTTTGGGCTGGATTTTATAGAAGAGCCATCCAAACAACTGAAATGCAAGAATCAATTAATTCCTAGACAACAATTCTGTAATGTTGTATGCAGAACAATTCATTTTTATTTCTCTATGAGGAACCGAACATATATTACATTATGAAACATCTCTGCTATTGCTTCTCCACTAAGCTTCACAGTATTATAATTTAATTCAGAACAGAATAACATGATATACAATATCTATGATATTTCAGAATATAACTCCTAAGAATTATTCGTGTTTACCAAATACTGGACATTACAACCGCAATTAAAAAAAAAAGTCACGTTAATGTGAACTTTAAAAAAGTTGTAGCTCAAATGTCAAAATCTGCAAGCAAAGGCGATTGAATAAAGCCAACTGAACTTTTACAGTATTTTATCTCCTGCCTACATCTGGAGTTTTTATATGTAGTATGCAAAATAAAGATTTTTCTGCAAACTTCTGAAACATATCAGAAAAACAGACTTTGGGGATAGTAAGTTTAATGCTGCTTTATATCCTCCTCTTTCCTTTCTTGAACTGGGGCTTGCACTGTTTCCTAAAGACAGTTTGTGTTACGTAAATGTTCATAAATATGTGAAATGGGTAGGTAAAAAGTAGTATTAAGTTTGCTGTGTTGAAGCTTAGTTTGAAAAGGAACACTTCTTATCATGCATATTTGAACTAAAATAAGAAAGTATAAATTACAGTTTTTTCCCAAGCTGTTTTTAATTAGAAGGCTTCACACTGCAAAAGTATCAAATCCACACTAAATAAATACATCTCATTCATAGTACCATTACCTGTATTTTTAAATTAAAGCATGAAACAATAAAATAAAGACTCTCAGTAGAAGCTCCCACTAGGCTGACTACACCAATTAGGTAGTGTGTGTTACCTTTCTTATAAACCACCTTAGATTATTAAAATTCTCCAGCCATCTCTCCAAAAATACAGCAAACTCTACCCTCATCCTTAAAGACTCACTAAACACTCTAGGAAGAACAGCAATACTATCCAGGGGAAGTTAATATACCAAATAGGCCTGACCACTGTGTGGATCTGAAAGGATGAAGTGGAATGAATTAATTTCTAAGCTGCTCTACATGAGCAAACCTCCTTTTCACCAGCAGTTGCAAAAATGTCACTTCGTGGGCATGTTAGAACTTTGATAATTCCACGGCTTTTCAAATCTAAGAAAATTACATTCCTGTCACACTTTTCTAAAACCTCATTGATGTTCAAAGTCTCTGAATTTAGCACTATTTTGTTTACATAAGAAGCCTAGAATGGCTGAATATACATGCAATGCAAAAGAAGCATTTCTTTCATGGGATGCTGTTCCTCGTGGTTTTTTATCAATTCAAGATTTTTAGTTGGGTTTTTTCCCAAATGAATACTTCAAGTCCTTCTCCAGCTATTTTATTTTGTTTTCAAAATTTCCACTCAGGTTAATGTAATTTCCCCTAACAGAAAGAGCGAATGTGTGTATGTAAATCATAGTCAAAAGTCTGAACAGAAACAACAGCAGACTTGGGCCTAACTTGAAGCACAAACAGTAAATTAAATTACAAACCTGAATTGATCCCTAATTTAATTACTCCTCTTTGCTCAACTTTAGAGAAACAAAGATTCTAATCCCAGGTTTCTAATGCTTAAAATGCAGTTTCACAGAAGAAGGGAGTTACTCCCTTTGCAAAGATGCAGCTACTTTATATTTTTATTTCATTGAAAAGCCTTTCTTGAAAATGTGCTATAAAGTGAATTAACTTCCAGTGAAAATCAACATTAGGTCACTTTTTTTCATCAGAAAGCATTCCAGACAATGAAAATATTCTTTATTAGAAAAAGAACATTATCATTTTTATTGCCCATCAGCTGCCACAAGCTGATGGTAACGGAAAAATGGAAAGTACAGGGATTCATGCAATGGGCTGAAGGAATATAACATACAAAATTTCTTTTCGATGTGCAAATAATAATTTTTACCCTCAAAATAAATTAGATATACTGACATACTGTCATACCACTGCAGATAAACTTTAATGGTCTGCTAGATGAAAGGATAGTGTTAACCTCCATTACAATAAGATAACTGCCTATGTTAAATTTGTTTAAATTTTTCTTGCATCTGTAAAATCAAATTGTCACTTACTTATATTTCTTTCAAACATCTAAAACTTTACCCAATGATAAATGTACAGAGTGTAATCAGTCATTTGGTCACAAGTCTCATCTTTCCCTTCTCATAATTCTCCATCCAAGAAATTCTGGATCAGTATTGCGTGTACAGTCAGATTTTTCAACCTCAAAAAGCTACTTCTGCTCAGCAGCCAGTAGGATAGAAAAAGCTCATTAAAAAACATTTGATATTTTCCTGGCCTTAGAAAAACAAACAAACCAACCAAAATGAGAACCAAAAAAAGAAAAAATTTCTTATTGCTTGCTTAAGTCTTAGAAGTGATCTGCTCAAGACCAACAGCCTTACAGGCCAGTGTTTCCCTATCATGCTGAAACCAGTCCTGTATTAGCTGGAAGATTACCAGCCTCTCCCTACTAAAGAAAGCATACATCAGTCAGACCAGAAAAAAATCCAGCTTGTCTTCTCTGGGTATCAATCAGTACCAACCTAGGGAAGATGCTGAACAGGCAAAAGAACCTTCATTAACAATAAAGACAATTTTATTTTCACTTACACTGTTCACCTAAAGTTGGGTACACTTGTACACTGCTTCTAAGGCCCAAGCCAGGACCAGGATATTCCCAAGCTGTATTTTATGAGGCTGCTGGTCATTCATCCCCTTCTGCACAAAATAAATGTCTGAACTGCAGCAATAGGAAGCCCTTCCCTAGCACTCATGACTTATTTCTTTCAAGCCTATGCCTCCATGATGCTGCAATGAAGGAAGGAAAAGTCACTAGACCAGATCACCTGGTCCAACAGGAGCAACTCCCAGAACAGGTTATCATCTACAATTGCAGCTTCCTGAAAAGCCTACTCTCAGTCAGGAAACAGCAGAGCAACCAAAGGTCCAAAATGCAGTTAGAAACAGCAGAAAACAAAATATTGAGAAAATACTCTGAACCTGTCCTCCCTTCCAATATTTACACACTAATGACATGTAGCATCCTCCAAGATCCAACACACAATTATGAAAAGCATCAGCATTCATTAACTGGCCTGATGACCTCAGCTGCAGTACTAAAAACCCACAACAATCCAGGAAGAATTAGTGAAATGCTATTACACAGGTGCTTTAAAAAAATTGCCATGTAGCTAAAAAAAGCAGTACAGATTTTACCGTGGCACAAAATATATAAATACTTCTAGTCTTGAACTTCACTACAAAACTCTACTACTACTACTTCTACCACCACAATCAACAGGGCAGAAAAGCCCACCAAGAAACACAGTTTAAAAAAAACTAAGAACAAATCAACTCCAGACAGAATTAATTTAAATCATAATTGCTATCTAGAAACTGCATGTTAAAAGAACACTTTTTCATTTTGTTTTTCTGACTTTTGAAAAGCAGCTTCATTTCAAATTCACTCAAAAACACCTCAAGCAAGTTCACTTAGAAAAATCTAATCAGTGCAACTGCTATTGCTTAAACAACCAGACCACTTAAGAGGATGCAAGCATTTCAAGAACACCTAAGAGCTAGAAAACCGAACACCTATGAACCTTCCAGAACAGCAAGCATGTAGAAGAAAAGTAAAGTTTTCCTAAGTCCCAATACTCAATCACAAGGTGGCTAAATAAAGAGGTTTTGACAATTTCTTAGCATTTTGTATTTTAGCTGTACAGATTCATTTCATGTTGGCAAACACTCAGCACTTTCACCTTGGCCAAATACATCAGGCATCAAGAAAGTGATGAGCACAACATTTAAGCAGACTGATACTGTGTAACCTGTCCAGTGTTATAAAGAACTGCTGTTCCCTAAATATCATTCAGGAAGCAATTTAGTTTTCTGGAAAACAATCATTTGTTCAGCTGGCTTAACATGAGATAGGTTTCTCTCCTTTGTGTAATTCTGTCTCATTCACTCATCTTCCAGTTATTTGACACGGGTATCAGCTGTTTCACAGACAGGAACTGCCTTCACCATACCACCCTAATTCACCTTTAGACACTTTCTACAAAATCACAGCACGGTGAAGGGTGACACGGACCTCTGAAGATCCAGCCCTGCTGCTTGAGCAGGGTCACCCAGAGCCCAGTGCCCAGGTCCATGTCCAGACAGCTTCTGAATACCTCCAAGGATGGAGACTCTGCCACCTCCCTGGGCAACCTGTGCCAGTGGCATGGTCACCCTCACAGTGGAAAAGTTTCCAGATGTTCAGGGGGAACTGCCTGCATTTCAGCTTGTGCCCATCTCCTGTGGTTCTGTCACTGGGCACCGCTTGGAAGACCCTGCCCTTCCTCCGAGCTCTGTACCACCAGCAAACTCGCAGAGGGTACACTCTGCACCATTGTCCAGGACATTAACAAAGACATTGAACAGTCTTGGACCTAGCACTGGCCTCTCAGACTGCTGGCCTTCAACCAGACTTTGCAGCACTGATCACCCCTCTCTGGGCCCAGCCCTTCAGACACTTTTCAATCTACCTCCCTGCCTGCTTCCCAGACAAAGGACTACTTATCCTACTTTTGCTGCATGTTCAAAGCTTCTAAACAGCTATTTAAATAGAGATTTAATCACATTCACTTTTCAAAAACGCAGATAACAAAACACGGAAAGCCTATTCTAAGACCTTTTATATCTGGAGGAAATCTAGTAACATTTAATGTCATAGATGATTTCAAAGTACAAAGATTAAATCTGAGTTAGGCGTATGACTTTTAAGACTGAAATGTTTTCAACATGCAAAACTTCAAACGAGATTTCTGGAAAGAATTAACACACAAAAATATGCAAGGCAATAAGCTCTGAAGAGCTGTGAAAACACAGTATAAACAAAGTCAAACACTGGATAAAATGAATAGTCAATAAAAACCTGCAGTGGCAAAGAGGTGTACAAGCACAGTAAAATCTAGCATATGTCTCCCTGTGCTCAAGCTCAATACACAGCATATTAACTCGCATAATAATGCAGTTGGACAAGTTGCATAAAGCAAGCCTTTTGCTTTATTTGGGAAAAGGGGTGAATGGAACCATTTTTTGACAGGCAATATAATCTGGTTTATTTTTATCTAGTACCCTCAGATTCAGCAATTACACACAGAGAAATCTGCTTTAGGACAAGTATCTGTGTAACATTGTAAGTACTGAGATAGTTACAGGATAGAAGAGATCTTACCTGTTTTGAACACACCAAGGAAGCCATAACACACAGATGTGGTGTCAAAAACAGCTTTAGTCTCATGATTAAAATTGCTAGGACACTGTATGCCAACAGCTGCAATGCATGGAATACCAGCTGAAAAGAAACCACAAGATACAGAAGCATATTTTCATACTTTTCATTACTGCCTTAAACACACAACTTCATTTTCAGTATAGATTAAATGAAAGCTTGTCTGAAAGAGTCCACGCCAAACTCTATTCATATTTCAGATGGTGATAATGACTTTCTGTTATCTTTTATCTAAAGTGTATGTAATATGCTAAGGAATGGAACAACAGGAAGGATAAACATTAACAATAAAAGAAAAAGGAGCTAGAGAAATGGCTAGCTATTTAAAAAATCCTTAGACATTACCAGGGAATTATATATGTAAAATTTCTTGTATAACCTCTTCATAGAAGTTAAGAGACCTTGCTTTTTAGTGCCCAAAATACCCAAGTATGGAATAAAAGAAGCAAGTAAGATCATCCTTGATAATCACACAATCAGAGGCAGCTTGCTTTAGTATTCCAAAAAGCATCAGAGATGTCACTCACTACTCCTTAACATTAATCTGTTATTTGTCAAAGTGCTGTGCTAAATCACAGGCATTTTTGCAATCAGTGCTTTTATCCGGATTATCACAGAATCATTTGGGTTCAAAAACACCTCTAAGATCAAATCCACTCATTAATCTAACACTGCCAAGTCCACTGCTAAACCATGTCCTCAGCGCCACAGTTGCATGTCTTTAAATACCTCCAGGGACAGTGACTTAACTCCTTCCCCCAAGGCAGCCTGTCTCAGTGCTTGACAACACTTTTGGCTATTTTTCCTAACATCCAAACTAAACCTCCCCTAAGGCAACTTGAGGTGAAACCACGACAGACTTCTACCAACTGTCTGGGCCACCTGATCCCAGTGTTTCATGACTCTCATTGTAAAATGATTTCTTCTTTATAGCTCGTCGAAATCTACCTGATTCCACTTTGAAGTCATTATCCCTTGTCCTGTTGAAACAGGCCCTGCTGAAAAGTTGTCCTCGTCCCTCTTACAGGTCCCCTTTAAGCAATGAAAGGCCCCAGTTAGGTCTCCCTGCAGCCTTCTCTTCTCCAGCCTGAACAACCCCAACTCCCTCAGCCTGTCTTCATAGGAGAAGTGTTCTATCCCTCTAATTGATTTTGGACCTCCTCTGGACCGGCCATAACAGGTCCATGTTCTTCCTGTGCCCAGGGCTCCAGAGCAGGACACACTACATTGCTTGGCATATTTTTACTAAAAAGAACTACGTGTACTACTATATTCATTATGGCATATCTCAAAACAGAACTGGAACATTACACATCATATGAAACCTCAGTAAAGGAGCCAAACTCCTTCTCAGTGTCGGTGTGGAAAATGGAAGGCCCAGGCTAATTTCAGTGTCTTTTTGTACAGCTATAGTAAAAGTCCAAGATTCCTCACTTGCACAGTCACCCCCATTAGCCAGTATATTCCTTGCTCAACATTCCAGAGTTATTCTGGTGACATACCAGACCCAGCTTAAGAGGAGGGAGTTAATGATGCAAATACTTAGCTTCAAATAAACCATATCAGCATCAGCCCATTGCAACCTGCATTTCAATGCTGGGTATTTGCACTAACATAAGCATAAAATTGTGCAGAAAAAGAATCTTACCTCACCATGGTTAAAACGTTCTTCTCTGAAAAAAATAACAACCCAAAACCCAACATTATTTATGAACTACAGAAGTACTGGTTTTTTTTTTAAGTCATCTCTAATGGCATTAGACAATGCAACTAATCCAGTAAGTATGAGTAAACTGTCAGAATTTTTTCCCCTCTATGCAAGTTTTGAAATAAATTGCAAATCAGTAATTATCTTCCTCAATCCCTGTATCTATTTGGAAATCTTGAGTACTGATTTTACAGTTTTTTACAGATTTTACAGTACTGAGTACAGTTTTTTTTATTTACTTCCATGAGAAGAAACTCAGGTATCTTTATAACCTGGAAGAAAATAATGGGGAAAAAGAATTTGCATTTACTATCTATAGTAAAAAAGCAAAAAGGCACACAAATAAATACTGGTTTAGGAACAGCAGAAACGTAAATCATTAAATATAAAATCTATTCATGAATGGGTTAAGATGTCTAAAACAGGTTTAGCAGCTAACCTTAGCTTTAGTTATAATATAACAATACCATTTATCGTGCATCCATTCTGTTACTGAACTGCACATAACTAACCTTTCAAGAAGGACTAACGTATTGTAGAATTCTGAATTATGTGGCATATAGCAAACCAAATGAACTTCAAGCAGAAAATTCAGTTTTACACTGAAAAAGAAGACAATACTTACTTTTCATATCGGCCTGTGTGAGATAAGGACCACAGAACATATTTAATTGCCTGAAGAAAACAAGAGACAACAAAAAGTATGAATAAACTTTCAAAAGCATTGCGAAGCATTTTCAACATTTGCTAAATTAAACTACACCTGGGTAATCTCTTTTTGAGATAATGCTAAGATAAAAGACATGCAATGTTTTACCTAAAACTTCTTTCAGAGGATGTTTAATTAGCCAGGCAGTTAGCAGTTATCCCATCTGTTCCTGTGCAAACTGTAAGTTGTTTTTACACAAATTATACATAATCAAATTTACAAAAACAGTTATAAACTCCAGTTATAGTATCCATCAGCTAAATAACAAATTTTTTTGGCGCTTGACATCAAAGCAAGTTTTATCACTGACTCAGGACTGGACCTTTGCAAAAATCTTTGTAAAGAGAATACAGAATTTTAAATAAACAATTTTGAAAACCTGTATTTTTTCTAACTCTATTGGGTTTATGTGCCAAGGTTTCAATAACAGGGGCAGCTTCTGTGAGAAGAGGCCAGGGGCTGCCCCCATGTCAGAGACAGCCAGTTCCTGACAGCTTTAAACCAGATCTACCACTGGCCAAAGCTGAACTCATCAGTAATACTGATGAGGCCTCTACTGATAACATGTTCACAAAAAAGTAACTGAGCAGCAGGTTTAAGTGAGAGCAGTGAGAAAAATGGGAGTGAAACAACCCTGTAGTCACCAAGGTCAGTGAAGGAGGGGGAGGAGGTGCTCCATGAGAAACATGAGATTGCAGCTTTTGGAGAATACCATGGTGATATTTTTTTTCCCTCTGGAGCCCCATGAAGGATTACGGTGGAGCAGACAGATATTCACCTGCAGCCTGTGGAGGACCCCATGCCAGAGCAGGTGGGCATGCCTTGCAGGATGCTGCAACCCACAAAAAGCCCCCAAAGGAACAAGCTCCTGGCAGGAACTGAAGCTTGTGGACAAGAGCCCAAAAAGGAAAAGGTTTCCTGGCAGGAACTGCAACCTGTGGGGGACCCATGCTGGAGCAGTCTGTTTCTGAAGAACTGTACCCCATGGAAAGGACCTATGATGGCCCAGTTCTTAATAAAACTGCAGCCTATGGAAGGGATCCACTGAGCCTGGGGATGAGGGGAAGATGGTTTTAGTTTTGATTTTGCTTCTTGCAGTCCTACTCTATTTAATTGACAAAATATTAAATTGATCTTCCTCAATTCAAGTCTGTTTTGCTCATGACAGTGAATCAGAGAGTGAGCCCCTATATTTAGCTTGACCTACGAGACTGTTCTGCTCTTTCCCCATCATACTGAGGGGTAAGGGAAGGGCAGCATGGCTTGCTGGTGGGTTAACCTGGCTGCCAGCCAAGGTCAACCCACCACACCAACTTCTTCACATTTCAAATAAATAAACAGCAATCCCTTTAAAAGAACTGAAATGTAAATTCAAGGTAAAGCTGACTCATTGAATCAATCACTTACCCTTTTGATGATTACTCCAAAAACCACTAGAACTACTGGTAATAGCAGAGTCTTTGTGTATCTTACTGGAGTCTACAATGGAAATCAACTTCATTAATTGTTTACCTTCATCTATAATTATTTCAATCACCATTTTTAAGAAAATAATATAAGGGGCTTTTCCTGGAGTAAAATGTAAATGTAAACTCCACCCAGCAATCACACTAAAGACATAATAGTAGGGTCATCAGTAAATTATTTCCAGTTCCTTGGCAAGGCACCCAAAGATGATAAATAGATTGTATCTCATCTGAATTTGAATACTATGGACTGACTAACCTCCAAACATTGTAAATGCACATCTAGACACTGATAAACTAAAAGATGTCTATTAATGCCACATTCTGAAGCTTCAATGCTGTTCTGTAGTCTAAACCTACCACATAAGGCCTTTGCAGCTCTCAGTACATTTTCCATATAATCAAAAGCAGGTACTGACAGCCCTATAAAATCTTGTTTGCAGAACTGTAGCCTTTCATTTATTCCTGAGGAAGCACTTCTTTCATTCAAGCAAGCACATTTCTTAGATCCAAAATCAAAACACTGCTTTGGTTTAAGTTCATTTAAATGCAATAAACTCAGCTTTAGTTCATGAATTTCTCTTTTCACAAGTATGCACTTGAACTTATGATGACAGAAGGAAGTGTGGTTCTCAAATGTTTTAAGTTACAAGTTAAGATAAAGTGTGAAGTTCCCTCTTCCACAATCACATATTCTGACCAAATTACCTCTTTTTCCATGAAGTCAAACTCAGCAGCACAGGTATACATTAATGTATCAAAATCCTTGTAGCCAATAAATTTAGATTTCAATATATTTCCTATATGAGCCTGGAAGGATATACAGGAAAGAAATACCAAATTGTAGTAAGCAAAAACTGTCTTGTTTTCTACAACGAAGTAATATAAATATGAGAAATTATATTGTATGAGAAGTATTTTTAATTACAACAGAAGTTTACGCTACTTGCAATGAAGTCATAAGAGCACCAAAAATCTACTTCCAGAGTATTAAATAACAATTTTGCGTGTGACACAGATTGGACTGTGTTAAATAAAAAGCAGAGAACAGCAGGAAAAAGCGTGTTACCATTGTGATTGGATTCAACACGAGCATAGTTCTGCATAGTCATATTTTAAGATATGAGCTTCCTACCTTTTACCCTTTGATACACACCCGCAGACATGTTTTTAACAATAGAATAAAGGGGCTGAAGTACAGCAAGAAGACCTTGTTACAACAAGCATTTCTAAACTGTCCTAAAAATTAGCTTCAAAGAAGAGTGAACTGACAAACAGAGTAAATTTTTTGGGTAGAAGATACCCAAAACAAACAAAGCCCTATAAATCCACATTTAAAAACAAACACGTAGAACATTCACTAACGCAAAAGTAAAGACATTTGTGCTTTCACAAATTTTGGTAATAACATCACAAATGATAATACATAGTGAAAGAAAAAGCAAATATACAATCTCCCTCCCACTTCTGCAAAACCAATACTGGAAATTCAGGAAAGTATATCAGTAAGATGTTAAAATCGAACATGAAGAATTATAAAATTATTGAAAGACACCAACCAGATACTCTGAGAACTTACATCATCAGCTATTCCAAACACAAGAGAAGTCAGGTATTTCAAGGTGACTGTCCCAAATAACCAGGCACATCCTTCAATGACCTTGAAAAATATTTTTAGAATGAAATGAATATGTCTTTAACTTTTACAAATTTTTTCTTTTTTAAAAAGCTTCTTAAATTTAGCTACTAATTACAAACTCTCCTATGTCATTACCCATATGTACAGTAATTTCTAATCAGTGAACCTTCCCAAATGTCAGTACACTGGAGTGTGTTAAGTCTTTTTGTATTTTCTGTTTCAGCTGAAGTAATTTTGTGCAACTGATTTACAGTACAGCTGTACCACTGCACACAACATTGTAGCAGAGGGGGGCACCAAATTTATCTTAAACAGGGGCAGCCTCACTGTCTCTTCCATCTGTTTGCATACACCAGTGTGTAGGATTGTTTATGGACAAGAGCTGCTCCACATTATCAAGTTGTGCTACCCTGGTAACTCAAATCTTTGCATGAATTTGCTGATTTATAGCACTGTCTCAAGATAGTCTGAGGTTAGAAACTGACAGAAATATAAATAAAGTATGTACAGTCACTACTTTAGTTATGTATCAAGTTGATCCTTGTACCAGGAAGGTTAAATTCTTGGCAGTGTAGCTTAATCTAGCTAATTCTTTATAAAACTGGATCAATTTAATAGGACAACTTGTCTCAATATCGGTATTTGGGACTCACAGCAGATGCTTCCAGAGAGAATGCAACAAAATACAAACTGATCTTTGTCCTAAGGTAACCAGGGTTTTTATGTGATGATCGTCTGCATTCAGTCATCTCATTTAATGGCTGCTAAGAAACTTAAATACCTAGGAGGTATCCTAATCCTTTTCTGAATGCCTCTGGTTTTTTGCTTCCACAGTAACTTTCTTATTCCTTATAAGCTTACTGCTGCTAGCATAAAGGGCACTAAAAAAAGCTGTAATTATATCCCACTTTTATTCACTGTCTTTGTTATATTTACCTTTATTTTACAAGATGTAGAACTCTAACATATTTTAAAATCTCAGTTATTTGGTGAATCTACATCAATAATTATCTTCATACTCAAAATTTGATGGTAGTAGATTTTGGGGGAAGGCACTCTAGTTTTTCTTTTTTTTTTTTTTTTTAAGTAAGATGCATTGACTGAGACTACATGCAGTAGGTATGATGTTACGTATGAGTTAAAAAAAATTTTAAAAATTTGCTTCCTCTATAGTTCCTTCTCCCTGATTTCCATCATGTATTTTCCTTTCTGGTGCCTGCTCAGTAATGAATTGATATGTTCAGAGAACTTTCTGTAAGAATACTGAGATTCCTCTGCTCAATGGCAAAACCGTATTTAGGAGCAATTATTTTATATATGCTTTTAGGGTGGCAGTGGTCTTTTGAAAATTTAGCATTTAATCCCACCCTTTGTTTCTGACCTTGTAACATTCACACCTTATCTCATGGAGTTCAATTTCTTTTATAGTTCCAGTCAGATAGCTTCTCCAAAAAGTTCCTGAAAATTTATGTACATTACATTCACCCACACACCTTTATCTACATCCTTCAGAGAAGTCAAACACTTTTGCAAGGCATGACTTCCTTCCTCACAGACTACACTGGAACTGTCTCATTATGCTGCATGTACATTGCAGCTTAACAACTTCCTCATTGTACAAGTTCTTATTCGTTTACAAAACCCAGATTTATTAGTCTGCCATTCCACAAATGCCTTGGATCTCCATTTCAAAAAACTGACATGAGACTTGCCTACACACTGATTTTCCCTGATACCACAGCCAGGCATGTATACATGCACCGCAGTTTGCTATAAACATTTTCATTCCTTCCTATTCTAATTCCTTTATAATAACTGTATGAACTTCATCCAGTTTTGCTCACAGCTTACCTTTCATTTAATAAGAATGCCTGTCTTAAGTCAGGCATAGTCTTGGTAGGCTCCCATTTCAAGTGTTTTTACACGATAATGTTATGTCTTAAGCAGCAAGTCGCTTCTCACATTTTCTACAGTATTACATTTTATTCGTAATAGTTTAGGGAGTGTTCTCCCTGTTTGGACATGACTTCTACTACCCTCAAACCACACCCACACACCCTACAGCGTTTTACTCTGACTGGCTTACCTATGTAATGTTAAGATGTTTGCTACTGTCACAAAAATATCCTTAAAAAATTATATAGGACACATTTTAGTGAATATCTAATGCAGTATCTTAATCTCCATTTCTGCAAGCACTTCTGGCCTTTTACTTGCCTTTTTTAAACTGACATTTATTTTAAAAGGATTTCCATACAGATCTTAGGTTTTGAAACATGTAAAGTTGGCAATTTAAAATTAAATGTGTTGGCCTTTGAAGGCTGTTTCAGTTTTCTGTTGTAAATTTATGTTTGTCCCCTTTTTATTTCTTTGGGAATTTAAGATTAATTGGTGGGAACATGGACAACTTAATAAAAACAGCAGCTTATCTATATTCCTTGATTTTTCAATTATTAGAAACTAAACCAGAAGTTATTTCTGTATTTGACTAAAACAAAGATAAAGTCTAGTTTTTTTCTGAAATTCAAAATATACAAAATTCCTTACCCATACACAGACTTCTCTTTTGCGCCTTTTCAAGACTTTTGGACTCCATTCGAGAATTCCCTAATAAAAAAATAAATGCACATTGTCAGGTAACATAATAACAACAAGCTGTTCTAGTGCCCCGAATGAGAGGATTTTTCCTATTGGCCTATTGCATCACACAGTTATTTATTAAAAAATCTTCCATAATTAATACAACTTGAGATATGAATAAATATATACTAACATGATTTCACCCTGCACTGGCAAAATTTGCCAACATAGAAACTCTTACTGCGGTTTGAGTACAACTAGCGGAAGCCTTCTTTTCTCCTGAACAAGTAAAGAGATTCTGTATTATTGAGTTCTAAGCTTCTTTAAATCAAAGCTAATGGGAAATTGAATTCTGTCTGCTTCTGTGAATGACAAGAGACTGAAGTAATAAATAAATTACTGGCAGCATAATACAAACAATTTTCAAGAAAGGCAACAGAGCATGGAAGGCAGTAGGAGTCACTCTGTTTCACAATATGTTTATTTCATGACACAAGAAGACCCATTTTAGGCTCATTTGCTGAACAACGTAATTTAAAGCTTCCAGAAATCCAGTCCATATGTGAGAATGGACTGAGGCCAATATAAGCATCCAAATAACACATAAACAACAAATATTTTTTTCAAAGCAGAAAACAGGCGAAGAATTCTTCATACCTGTACTTAATATATAATTACAAAAGCTGCTACAAGAAACTAGAATGAATTCATAACAAACAAACTATACTACAGCAATACTCAGCCAAGGCAGTTTACTCTTAGCGTGAGAAATTACCACACTCTTGCTGATGGACAAAATATAAATAAACAAACAAAGAGACAAAAATAATCAGAAATTAAGGTGGTTTGCAGTAAGCTAAATAGGATCTGTCCACCATACCTTATCTCCTATTTCTTAAGTACATAAATCTCTTACGAGGAACTATATGAAACTGAAAGAAGTTGTGGGTTTTTTCCTATTTAAGGAAAATTAAGATAATGAATGATGAGATGATAAGCCTTCAGTGAATAATTTCACTAACACAGCAGAATGATGCAGCAGTTTCAAGCAGTCTTAAACCACTGTTATATATGGTTTAGTCATTTGTTCTGCACTAGAGGATTCACCATCAATAAGAAGCATTTAAATGAAGCTCCTCCTTGCTCATGTTTGTGTTTTACAGTTATTCTGGTCAAAATTACACACATGGTAAACTTTTATATTTTTATAAAAAGAAGAGAGCTATAAAAGTAGAAGAGCTGAGTCTTAACTGAATTTCTCTTACAAAGAGGTTTTGGTGTAAAACCAGTGATTTCTTGAATTACTGTTTACCTGTTCACCAGATAACTTTACGGTCCAATTCTCTTTCTCATCTGAAAGGTCTCTCATCTGGCTGGTAATGCAGCAGTTTCACATTTTACATCAATACATATATAACAGTATAGCATTGCAGTCTTAGCATGTCATATGATTCTTCTTAAGCAACTTACCGAGATAACTGCTAAAGATGCAGCATAATACGATGTCAGTAACATTGAATTACCAAACATAAGAATAAAACACACTAGAAGAGATACCTGAAAGAAGAAAACAAAAATAATTAAATTTAAAATAGAAACACCTAATGTGTTAACAACTTTATATTTAAAAACACCTATTTCACAGCAAAGTGCAAGCCTGATACTCACACTTGCAGATTTGTTCTGAAAACACTGATTGTAAGGACTTAATGGCAGCAGGTAACCAAGTGTAGATTATTGTTTTATTTTTTTAAAGCACTTAAAAACAAATCCTCGTCACATATATTTATGCAATACAATAGCTACATTTCTGAAGTTATTTCTAACATATTCATTTTTTTCCAAATTACTGTATGAGTTCTCCATCCTGTTTGTTACCTTTTAGAATTCTGGACAAACATAAACATGTTGAATAAAATGTTTGATGTCTTCTTTCTTCCTAACTGACAAGCTTGCATTGAAAATACCATCATCATCAGTGTCAAGGAAGCAGAACTCTGACTATTTGATCATATATATGCACCTAATTATATGAGTTTGAAAAGTCAAGGCTGAAATACAACTTTTATCCACCATCCTGAGGTACCGTGCTCTCTTTTTTAATAGAAAGCAATTTGAATTACATTTTCTAACTTGGAGGGCAAAAATCAAATAAGCAAGCTCTCTCTTCTTTTATACACAAGAATAAGGAAAAATAACATAGTAATTTGCAGGCTTTTCTACTCCCCTCTTCACATAGTTAAGACTTTCACTTTCTACAGAAGGAGGAGGGTAGGGGGGAGGAAAAAACTGCAAACACCACAAAACAGACTGGCAGTTTACCCAGACTCACTAATCTGTCTCTGTAATATAACATGACTGTTTATCTATCTGAAAATAGGCTATTTATGGCACTTCAGCACCAAAATTATGATATAGCTATTGACATAAGCCAGAAAGCTTAAGTATGTCATCCTGCTTCTGTCAAAAAACCATCAAACAAATCTGCTTATTTTGTCCCTGGTTTATATGAGAAATGAGTTACATAGAGCTTACTACTGCCTTTAGTTTATGATTCACAGCATTTAAAAAAAAAGTTTGAAAATATATGAAACATAATTTAGTTTCTTTTCTGCAGAAATATTCCCTTTTTGCCCATTGAGTTAGCATAACACGATTTTAGCAAAAAAAAATATTTTTAAAGACAATCTACATTTCTTAAAAAAAGTTGTTTACATCTTCCTTTGTATTTAAAACTAATCTCACTTCAAAGAGCAAAACTTGATCATTATCTCAACTTGAAAAATTAAAATCAGGTATTATGCAGAAACTTACACATCTTTTACTTATCATCTTCCTTCTTTCTTGACTTTCTCACCCAGCTTTGGAAAAAAAATTGGTCTTCAGCTTAACAGATCATTTTCTTGCCTTCCTTTCTAAATATCTCCCCAAAGAGTTAAACCACAAGATCTCTGCATGGTCAAGACCACAGTAATTTTCAAACCCCAATTTTAGTTCCAATCCAGACCTCTCCCTCCCTTATTACTGCATGTTTTCAACCATTGCACAGGTAAAGAAAACACTTCAGACAAATAGTCTCTTTTCATGCTTTGACCTATTTGATGTGATTTAAGGTTTTCTTAAAAAAGTATTACCATATGAGCAGATAGTATCTTCTGTAATTTGCTGGAGTCAATATAACCCATAATACACACCGCAAATAATGAAGCTATCTAAAACCAAAAGTGAAAGAGAAGTTAAAATGATTTGCACTGGTGTATTCTTCCATGCAAAAAAACCAGATTATTCAAACAATCATTAACTTCTATTACTACTTTTTTGCTAAGTAAGTACTTAAGCATTTAATAATGATTTCTTTCAAATATCCTGTTGTGGTGCTCTGAATACGAATTATCAAATATAGTTGAATATTTAAGAAACAAGTCTTCAGATTTATAAAAATGCAAGTCACCAAAATACAGCACTAACACACTACTTTCACCCTTAAATTTGAAACAAAATATATATAAAAAACCCAAAACCACAAAAGGACCCAAACCAAACAAACAAAAAAGCAAACAAATAAACCAAACCAAAATGGAAAAAACCCCCAACGAACAAAAAACCCCAAACCAACCAAAACCAAAAACCCCAAAACATATGAGTTCAAAAACCCAAAAGAATTATTAACTAATTTTAAGTTTTCAGCAACATATGGAAACATCCACAATTTGCTGCTGAGGAAAATAAGAATTGTTGACTTATTATTTAGATAGCCTGTTACAAGTAATATGGGAAATTAATGAAATTGTGAAGTCAACCTGTAATTTCAAATTTCAAGCTCAGCACCTTAACCAGGTTATAGTGACAAGTTTCTCTCAATATTTCAGTTTACTGGTTTCCTTTTATGCAGTTAGAAAACTTGCAAACCCCAGCTTGTATTGATTGTTTAAAGCTACTAACTCAAACCAAGCAAATCTGCCTCAAGTAAGACAGACAAGTGAAAAGCTCTGGAAGCACAGATGGATTTCAGTCAACAGGCTACACTTCAACCAATTCAAACACTAAGAAAGTCGTTGTCTGACAGTATCATACTGTTCCCATTAGCATTCTCTAGTTATGCTAACTACAGTTACCTCAACTCTCCAAAATCTCAGATTACAGCACTACTCACAGACTCATCAAAATTAAATAGGAAATCATGCAAATCATGCCAGATATTACATGCCATGCAAACACCGGTATATTTAAGAACTAAGAACAGCCTGAAGAGATGCAGGATCAATGCCTTTTTTAAATTTTTGTACTTCAAAATACAAAGTCTTTTCTTGTACTAATGCACTGATCTCAGGCTGGAGGCTGCTTTTAAGGGAAAAGTAAATTTTTTTAGTCCTGGAGACAGAATGCTAAATGGTGGAAATGGTCAACTTTCGAACTCAAGACTAGAAAAATACTGATGTGATAAATGGTGAGAATCTTTCCTGAGAGCAAGAGTGAAATATGGCTAGAAGGAAAGCACCAGTAGAGTTGTGAATTCAATGGCTGTCTATACAAAGCAGTCAGTTTGTCCGGGTTAGACAAAGAGGCTATTTAGAGGTAAATATGGGCTTACCTGAGTTAGAAGAACAAACTGAGCAAACTGCCAGGGAAGCATGAAAAAGATATTAGAAACACACAGTGCAATCAAGCTTCCTGTATTAATATTCGGAATCCTTGGGAAAAAGAGACAGAATAGGCATCAGTAAGTAACATTACACAGGTGTTTGCATATAATTGAAAAGTACAATAGAAAATGCAATAAAAACACAGTTACCTTGGAAGATAACTAGCAATATTGATCAATTACAAATAACATTGCTAAAGTAAATTTAATATCCTTTTTTTTCTTGAGTTTGCATGACAACAGCTCTGATGCTTAATGTTTCTTAACTATTTGATGAGCCACTGAATACCAAACAAGTCTTCTCCTGGCAGTATGCAGTAGAATAGGCCAAAGTATGTCATTTGCAAGTGCTTCACCTTCTTGTGACAACTCTACAGTCAGGCCACAACCACTTCCATTTCAGCTGAAATCACAACTATTTCAGAATGGTCTCCATTTGAAAGTGATTTAACTCCTCCCTCTCACATTTCTTCCATATTTACTTTCTGCAACTTTCTGCTAGCAATCCTGAGTGATGTTTCAGGGAAGGAGACAATGACAAATACATGAAACTCATCTGTAACTGAAAGTCCAGTCTATTCTCCATATCCTGAAATAAATGCTATTTAAAATATGTAATCCTGTGTTGCTTCAAGTTCAATTCAGAAACACGTCATGTTTCAAATTTCACTAAATTCTAGAGAGCACATGCCTTTCCTCATCTAAAAAACACAAATTAGTGACAAGCATGAAATACTTTTGCTTTAAACATCAATAACTACAAATCAGTATGCCCTAATAAAGGAAAATTTGTGGTTATAAGTTCTAAGTTCCACTAAATCATAAATACATTATAAACCTGATGCAATGGAGTTGGTGGAGAAGCCCTTAAGTATGAATGATCGCGCTTATTTTCCAAAACAGAGGCAAGACAGTACAATAATCATGTTGCAAGCCAGAAACAATCATGGAAAAGCAGGGCTAAGGAACTCAAGAGCATCCCTGCATTGATGTAATTAGACTGCCCTAAATCATTGAACTAGTTAATTAGACTAGTTAATTAGTCATAGAAAACTGCAAGAACATACTAGCTTATGGGTGCCTATAGCATCCTCTGTTGCAAAGCATAGGCTTACTCTACGTGCAGCCAACATACCACTCTCCAAGAGGGACAAAACCAATTGATGAAGTATCAGCTTGTTTCTCATGGGAAGGAAGGGACATCAACCAAAAATTCTGATTTTTACTTTAGATACGTATTTGCCAACACAGTAATTCTGATTTTTACGTTAATCATGTCTTCAAGTTGCAAAGCTTTTCCTTTTAATAAGTGAGTAATATGACTGCGTTCTACTGGTACAGCGTCTGCAATGTAACAGCCACAGGAAAGTTTCTCTGTTAATGATACCATTGTTACAGCACATGGAGGCATTTAAATAAATATTTAAATAAAGGCACTTAAATAAATGTCCTGTGACATTCAATTTTTTTAAAGCAGTGTAAAGATCCATGTATAAACTGAGAGGTACCTGAGAATATAGGTCAAAAGCAACATCTGCATCACAAGGAATGGGTAAGAGAAACTTTCACGAAGAGGTGGAGTCCACATGACACGAGTGCACTAAAAAGAAGAACTGAGTTAGATGGTAACATTCACTGACACATTTCCATAAAACTGTGATTTGTATTTCAAAATCAATGATTACAGATACTCCAATAAAGCAAAAATCAAGCTCCATGAGGTTTTAGTCAGGAAGTTAAAAAAACAAGCCAGGACGCAGAAAACAGGAAGGAAATGGAAGTGGCTTTCACATTTGAGGCCTAATATGCACTGTTTAATTGAAATTGATCACTGCTTTTCCAACACGAAATGTGGCACCTAGAGAACATCCAGGCAAAAACCAGGACAGCAGCTGCTTGTCCCTGGTACTGCTGATATCATCAACTCTTCCAGGTAAATCATTCTCAAATTCAGGCAGTGATTTGCCACACATAGAGAGAGACAGTGTGTGGGAAGAGAATCTGAAGGATAAACCAATATGCTCCTCTTTATGCTAGAGTTCTCTAGGTTATAAACACTTCACATTCCTATTAGCAACAGCACATTAAGTATAAAGTCTGAAGTTGCCCTCCAAAACAGGCCAGTACACTGAACACATGAAATAAAGTTCATACAGACCCTATAGCACTTAGACATGAGTTATGTATTCCACTCTTCAATAAAGCAAAGCATAACACAGTGAAGTCAACTGAACAGTTTTTTCATTAATTTCCTAAATAATGGGGTTCATGACAAATAAATAATGGGCCTCATGGCAAATGGCTCAGCTACAACTGTTGTCTCCAATGTTTATATTCAACTTTTTATAAAGTGCTTGTGCTGACCATCAAAAAATAACAACTACAACTTTACAGGACTACTTTGACATGCAAAAAAAGGGTTCAAAGTGGCTATCAATAGATGTGCATTAAAAATTAGAAGTAGGTTCTTTACAACTACAGGAGAAAAATGTAATTCATCTTAACATGGACCATTATGAATCTATGAAAAACTTGTAGGATATTGTTGCCATGATGTTCCCTCTCCCTTACTTTATAGAATCTTAAAACCATTATTTAAAATATTGTTTCACCAAAGAAGTCACTAGAATCAACATTATATAATTCCTTGCTTATTGTCTTGCTACTTTCCAAATATGTTAAATTAATAGCATAAAATAAAAGCAAAGTACAGAAGCCCATCACATTAATCAGTCCCTGATGTCTAGAAGCACTCTTTGTAAAAGCTGAACCAATTATCATTAAAATAAACTTTTCATAAATACATGTACTAATGTGCTGTCCTCAGCTGACTGCACAGATGTGATGAGTTAATTTTTTTTTAATAAGCAATAAATATAATCATGATTATTCTAAAGCAGTGTAGTAATTTTGAATATTTTTCAAGACTACAGCAACATTTGATTTACCAAATCTTACGATACTGGAGGAGATAAGATAGGAAAAAAATGATGAGCATATACAACCATAAAAAGGAAGCAATACCTTAAAAGAGGATTGACTAACATGGGCTATGCTACTTTCCTACATTCGGAATGTAATGCTAAACTCAGTCGTCTGTGGATGATTTACCAAGGCTGTAAACTCACTTTGCTGCAGGTAGAAATATATCAGATTTGTCTAAGTTTGCAATCATTAAAACACAGTAGCACAAGCACACCACAAATAAAAACATACAGCCTCAGGGTCACTAGCTCAAAGCCAGAGAGCATTTTTACATACCACTTTTGCATAACATTAGAACTGAGATACCAAGACTTGCAGATCAGGCTTACTCATGTAGTTCAGTCCTATCCTTCCCAAACAGGAAAGGAAATTTTCAGCAGCTGGTTCAGCTCGACTGTACTCACTGTACACGTGAGATGATTTGCACACAACCACAGGCGAATCAAACAGTTGGGTATTTCTTAGACACACACACACATGCACAGGCACACCCAGAGCACAGGATTTAACAGAGCACAAAGGAAGAGAGACCACCTGCGTGCTGTAACTACACGTACTGCCTTAACTATGTACACAACAACATCCAGTAAGGCTGAGTTATTTCATTCGGCTCACAAAGTGCCAGCTGAGATCCAATGCTGCAATGCTGCAAGTAACTCCTGTTGTTCTCCAGAAATCCATACAGTTGAGCCTGAATCAGGGTCAGCCTTCTTAAGCTCTACCTAAGCCCATACTATAGCTGTGTAGAGCTATGCAGATCTGATTTCATACCAAAATACATTATCTGTGCTTTTTCCCCAAGTCAAGTCATTAATAGAGAGAAAGAAACTCTCCTACATTCTCCCATGGACAGAACTGCTTGTACCACAGGGAAATAAATGTTTCTTTTCATTATTGCTACCACTACCTTGAAGTTTTCAACACATTTCTCTCTGAAGTTACGCTTACCACCTTCACAGTTTTGGCAAAACAGTACCTACTCTATTAGTATTCTCTAGCAAAGGATAAAACATGATTTCACTTCAGGGTGCCATAAAGAATAGAAATCCACATAAAATGTTGTATTTACACCTGCAGAGCACAAAAAAAGTTTAGCAACTCTAATGCTTACTTGGTCTCAACCAGGCAGTTCAACATCCATGGGTGAAAATGTTTTAATATGCTTAAATTCTAAAATTCTTTAAATATCGTCCATGCATCTGGGTGAATGTTTAAAGAAAAACATTTCAAATGAAACTTGAAAATAAAATAACTATTTCATCACACAGATTTCTGTTTTATAAGAAAACTGTCAAAGCTCACTATAAATAAAAGCATCTTTAATTCTATTACGTACAACTACACGTTTTTACTACTCGATGTTCTCTATCAAGCTCAGCTCAGTAAAATAAGAAAACAAAACATAAATTCAATCCTAAACTAAATTATAAGGTAGTTAGTTTCCATTTAGAAGATATTTACAAATTTCCATTCATAAAATGAGCACTAAAACAAAAGAATTGCCCAAGGGAATCAGAATAAAAGCCACGAATTTTCTTCCAAAGTATGAAACAATGACATGAACAGCATTAACTGGGAAAAAAGGAGATGTTTTAAGTAACAGTTTCTTTTTTTTTCTTTCCTGCAATGCAGCTTACACCTAACAAGTTTAACATTGGAATCCTTTATATACATATACTATTTCTAAATTCTGTGTATCCTGACTATAGTATACCAGCAATACAGACGTTTCTTTGCATTTTCTATGTATTGATGAATTTCCAGTAAAACATACAGCAATGTAAAGCTTCTGAAGCTTACTCAGTAAGCTTACTCATGGTCTTATGGTACATGAAGCCCAGCTATGTGTGGAATGGGCACAAAAATAGCGTATTCTGATGTTATGAAACTTGAAGTCATTGTGCTACTAAATTTCAATCTCAGGACCAATTTAAAAGATATTTCCTTTCTGATTTTTTTATTTTAAGCACTAAAGTGACACATTGGACTGTGCTATACATTTTCCAGACATAGTCTATTTTGCTTTCAATTGTGTCTTATTCATTTATTTTAATTGAATTTAAGTTATTTAAATCCAAACTCAAATAAATAAGCAATATCACAAAATTAATGAAATGAGAACTAGCTTAAACATCAATAATAATAATAAAAAGGGGGAGACCTACCTCTCCATGATTGAAAAAGAAACACAACACAGTAACAAGGCCTCCTAGACGACTCCCACTGTGAAAAGAAGAGGGAAAATAGGTACAAGAGAATCTTATAATAGCCAATGCTGCTTAAAAAATGTGAAGCAGCACTCGAGTACAACTAAGTTTATTGGGGGGAAGGGAGGAATGCTTTCAAGCATCAAAGGAAGGCAATCAACAGAGTACATACAATATTAAAAGACTAGTTAGTCAGACAATGTTTATTTCAGAGCAAACCAGTTCATCATACATCAACTCTTTTCTGCAGAACACCAATTTTAATGTTAATAACTTGGAAAACAGTTATTCCACTGCTCACAAATTTTGGTTTAGATCATTACATCTGGTGCTTTTAAAAACCAGGTAATATAAATGCAGTACTTTTTCCCTAAGATGTTGAGCAGTAAATTTCAGAATCTGCATGCTCAATCACCCAACAGGAAATTTTGGTCTGAATCTAAAGATTAATTTAGGGTAATCAAATCAAGCATATTAAAAAA
Source organism: Acanthornis magna (assembly GCA_036785705.1). Lineage (NCBI taxonomy): Eukaryota > Metazoa > Chordata > Aves > Passeriformes > Acanthizidae > Acanthornis > Acanthornis magna. Next base: position 11,322,345 of record JAWUZG010000029.1, read on the forward strand.
ACACACATAAAAATTAACTCACTATATGGTCAATGTAAGATACAATTCAATTTTCATATGAAATACTGTGATGTTAACATGAGGAAGCTTTTTAAGCTCTTGACTTAAGGATGTTTTTACATTTCCATACCAATCAAATTGACCTATTGAATAAACGGCACAGATATTACTTTATCCCATTTCAAAAGAGGAATAGATAAGGTTCCTATTTGACTGAACAGATTCGTAATTACTCAAGTTATGTGTTACAAAGGAAAGAACATTTTTGTGCACATAAGTTCACTACTACTCTGAATGACAGATTTTTGCTAGCAACAAAAGGCAGCAGCCAGCTGTTAAGGTTCTTAAAAAAACCCCAAACCAACCAAACAACAACAAACCCCCCCAAAAAAAAACAAACAAAAAAATATCAACCACACACAAAAAAAAGCCTACCAAAAAAACCCCCTTCAAATCCTCTCAGATTCTTCACCCATCACTAACGTACAAGTCAAACAGAATCAGTAGGTTCCGGATACAAAATCAGAGGATTAAAGTTACCAAATGAGTGCTAAAACAATCTCCATGAACTGTGCACTCTTGCACATAAAATTCAACCTTACATCCCATAAACTCTAAAATATTAAACACTAAAATGCTAAATGACAAAAACAATGTGCTTAACACTAAAAATGTTAGCCCTAGAAACAAAACAAAAATTTGCAAAAAAACACCCCAAACCAGAAACAAAACTTAAGGTCTATGCTTTCTACACAAAGTACTGAGAAATAAAGAGCTCACAGATTTTTCAATGGCAGTCATATATAAAATGTGAATTTTAAGAGAAATATTACAAGTTAGCGACACAAATATTCAAAGTTTACCCACTTCCTCAAAATATGCACTAGCCAACTTCCTCTCTTTACTGACATTGTCTCCCTGGGCTATTCCTTATTTGAACTATCAGCACATGCTTCAGAGAGAGAAAGAAAAAAACCCATGACAATGTAACCAGAAAATGAATGAGTGAGAAAACCAATCACCCCTCTTAGAGGAAAATGTATCTGCCTTTCACATTTTGGCAAAACCAATACATGAAAACAGATGTAAACAGAAACATATTTCCACTTCTGTTTTTCTGCTGAATGTGGAGTCTATTTTTGTATGAAAGTGTATTACAGTTCCTGAAATGCAAGGACAGATACTGAAAACACAAATTTATAGAAAGAGAGAAGTGCATACAATTTGTCCAAAAAGATACATTATGTAAAAAAATATTTTGCCTTCTCACCCAAGTTAAAATGGAAATACATGCAAATATGACTTGAGCCAAAGCATTGGGAAAACTCCAGTCTTGGTTAAAAGTACAATGTCATTCAACTTGTGTTTAAAAATGAGTTACAGTGATAATTTTCAGAGCAGAAATATGTCAAAAGCTGTTTAAAACACATACAGCATCTAGTTTTATCCACAACCCGGTGGCATCAATGAGATAGCACCTCACTGAAATTTTCCAGGTTTTTTTTCCACCACCATTTATTTTAAGCAAAAAGCTTCTCTAATTTTTTAGTGACAATGTATATGTAAAAAAAAAAAAAAGCACTACTGCTGTACAAACAAATAATATCCCATCAAAATATTTTTACATTCACTTTTCCAAATTTTGTCTAAAACCTGTCAGCTAGTACCAACTGTATAGCTCAGTCTCAACTGCCTTACCTGAGGTATGTACCGTATATGAAGAACAGTGACATCATGAATCCATTCAAAAGAAAAATCACAGCAACATAAAAGGAAGCAGGGTCTCCCAACCCTAACAAAAAACAGTTAATATATGTTGTCAAATAGAGAAGAAAGGCCATATTGGTTATAAAGCACCATATAATCAGTATACTATCTTAATGTATCTATATTATACATAGACTATCAGTATAATTTCTTAACATACCTACAGAAAGAGACAATTAAAAAGAAAGTAAATGTCATTAAGACTACTGTGAAGATTCAATCAGAAGACCACAGCTTTGAAAAAAACGAGGAGGAGTAGAGGTAGACATGGCATTGCAGCAGTGAGTGACAATAAGCCAAGAGGGATGCATTAACTGCAGAGAAAAACCTGTGATGTTTAGAAGGCAGAAATACTACTAAGAATATTCTCTAGACTACATTTTGACTTTATAGAGCTTTTTAGAATGGGTTTGTTCATCCTAGACTCTCACTTCCCATCTCTTGCAGGAGTAAATCCATCTTTAAAGATATCACACGCAATGCTCTTTGCTTTCTTTGTTCCGTTGTAAGCCAAGATATTTTCCAGTAATGCAAGTCTTTCAATTTATTCATTAACAGACATTTCAGCGCTCACTCTTCTGCTGTTATTCTCTTTCCCACCGTTTCTTTAAACCCTCCTGACTCTAATCATTTCAGCAATACAGCATAAAAAGCCTTATTCATTAAAGTGAATGGCAGCAAAACTTCATAGTTTCATAAGCAGAACTGATTATTCCCCATTGCTGAAAATACAGCAAGAGAGTTTTCTAAAGTAAGATGATGATATGCTCACCAAACACAGTAGTCTAAATAGCTGGTGCTTCTGTCAGTTTTGTTTTTACAAAAAACAAGAATGAAAAGTTGTACACTGTTTACTATTTCTTACAAAATTAGAGAATGTGAACCATTCAAGCGCTGAAGAAAGTTCTTACAGTCTTTGTGCAAAGGCAAAATACTAACCTGTCATCATACAAAGGCATTTTAAATAATAAAATGAAAAAACTTCACAAACAACTATCTATTAATCACCTTGAAGTGACTGTAGAAAGTGTTTCTTGGTAAGGTACTTTTATTGTACAATACTCCTTGACAAGGCAATATTTCAAATATGGAAAAAAAAAAAAACCCAAACAAAAAAGTGGCAGCATCCTGGCTTTGGTGTCAAAATCGAGGTATAAGGTTAAAATTCTTATGCTGAATAGCAGGTCATGAGAGGAAGAGGATTCTTCTCAACAGAATCGCTAAGTTAGAGTTCTGTAAAAGATCTCCAAAATTAGGGGAGGAAATTTTGAAATGTAGGAACTTGGAATGTATTTGTGATCTTTCAGAAGTTACAAAAAATTAATATATGTACAGTAGGCTTACAATTATATTTAGGACACCTTATTCCTTGTAACAATCTAACATTATGAAGGCTCAGACTATAACTGTGAAGTTCTGAATTCCAGGATAGGAATTCAAATTAGGCAGGAGGAGTAATCTAATAAGCAAAGCCCATGTTAGCCCTTGGTAACACAGGAATATTTATTATTTCTGAAACACATAAAGCCACAATTATATGCTTCCAAGGAAAAACCAGAATAAAACACAACTTACCTTCACAGCTTTCAACAGGACTAAGCCCTTTTCCTCTGTTTACTGTCCAACATGTCTTTGTTGGTACACCAAAGAAATCCATAACGGTTGTATATATGCGGTACCAGCTGGCGAGGACCACCTAGGGGGAAAACTGGATTTGAAGTTTCTGCCCAAGATAACCTCTCATGACAACTGGCCCTCATCCAGGATTATTTTCAAACTCAGGATTTATCTCAGCAACTTAGCACTTTTGACCACAATTTCCTAAAGGCATCTAACAGACCAAGTGCTCACTAATAGACTAAAATTGCACCTATTGATATTTAGATGCTTTATAACAGAAATTATTTAATGCATCAAGCTGCAATATTCAGAAAAAAATCTCCTACATATTTCATTGTCAGAAAGGTTCCTCATTTGAGTATTTTTGTTTATCAGATATTAAAATCTCAGATGTTGCTGACAGAGGACAGTCAACCAAACTAAATCCATTAAAACCAATTAACTTTTTTTCCTTCCGGCATGAATATTAGTGCACCAAAACTTTAGGGTTTTTACTCTGTTAAATTTTGATTGGTTAATTTTAAGCGTGCATTACAAAGGGCTTCCAGATACAGTGCAAGACTGCATTCCCATTTTCCATGCAAAGGTTGTGATGTTCTTGTAACAACAACTCAATTAAATCTCAACACCTGACACAGAAAACGTCAGTACTTTACACACAGAAAAAATGACAACTCATCTCACAGCAAAGTCATTAGTTAATAACATTACCAAGCTATTCTGTCAGGATATAACTGACTTTATAGAGTTCATAAATAAGTAATGTGGCCATTCCAGTTGAGCTGCTTTGAAAGTTACAACCCAGGGGTTCCCAGACTGACAATATGTTTCACCACTGCAGTATTAGCTGTCTCTGCCCTGTGTCACAGAAAACATATATAAGAAAGACGATTCTCTCTTTTTGCTCCCCATACAATTAATAAAACTCTTTATGTCACTTCTATCTTCAAGGAGGGCAAGAAGAAAACATAGACAATGCGTCTGAGACTGTGATGGAATAAATCCTCCAGAAAACACTTACAAACATACAAAGGACAAAAAAGTGATTTGAAGCAATCAGCATGGATTTACAAAGGTGAAATCACACCTGCCCAGCTTTATAACCTTCTGAGATGACTGTCTTGACAGATAAGGACACAGCTGTGGATGCTTTTTTAATCTGGTGCCAATTTTGTTCCACATCTTAAGACTAGATGATGGCACAAGGGAACATCCTCAGCAAGTCTGCAGGACAAACATTGGAAGGAGTGACTAATCCTTGTACTGCCATTCAGAGGGACCTCAACAGACTGGAGAAATGGGCCAACAAGAATCCTCCCAACAGGGAAATGCAAAGTCCAGCTCTGGGGATGAACACCACTGTACACCACTATCGTTGGAAGCTGACTATCTAGAAAGCAGTTTTGCAGAAAAGGACCTGTGAATCCTGGTGGAAAATTTGTCAGCAACAAAGCCCTTGACGCTAGAAAAGCCAAATATATCATCAGCTATATGTCACCAGGACAAGAGAGGGGATCCTTTCCCTCTACTCAGCACTGCAAAGACTGTATCTCCAGTGCTGAGTCCAGCTCTGAGCTGAGACAAAAACGACAGAGTAAAGATGACCGAGACAGACTCTTTGGCTGACAAGAAAAGAGACAATGAGCACAAATTCAAATACAGGAATTCCCACTTCTACACAGGAAAAAAGCTTTCTTAATTTGGGAAAGGTCAAACACCGGTACAAGCTGTCCAGAGGTGGAGTATATTCAAAATTAAACTGGAGGTGACCCTGAGCAACCTGCTCTACTTCACCCTGGTTTGAGCAGTGTTGTGACTAGACAACCTTCAGACATCCCTTCCAACCTCAACTGTTCTGTGATTCTAAAATTCATTAGTTTTTAATGCCAAGTCTCCAAAATCATCATGGCTCACTTCATCTGTGGCCTTTACACCCTCCCAATGTTAATCCTGCATATTTAAAATATGACTACATCTTTCTAGACCAAGACTCCGTGCCTCGACATTGTGCCTTACAAAGTACACTATCCTGAATTCCTGGAAGCTTTCTGAACATCTGTGCCCTGGTGCTTCTGGCGATGCACAGGCACATACATGAACCAGACATCTGCCAGACAGACATCAATAGGCCTGGAGAACCATATCCATGTCTTTCTTCTTATCACCTGGATGTGCTTTGTTAGGAATATCTGTATAGCATATTTGCATCACCAGCCCTGAAGCTGATATTACCCAAGCACATAAAGCATTCTTGATGAACAAATGTTGCACCAAAACAAAAAAATCCAATTATTAATATATCAATTTAACCATTTTATGCCACAAGTGCTTGTGTCTGCTGCAAATTGTACAAGTGAATACTCCCTAAAAAGGTATCAGGTTAGGTACTTTATGCAAAAAACCAATTTTTTGCCAAGAGCTACTTTACATGAAACAGTTAACACAGGCATAAAAATGGAAGCAAATCAGTAAGCAGTACAAAATTGCTAGGTCAGTTGGAGCACCGTGATGTTTCTGGAATTTCTACTGTTCTGTATTAGATAAGGCAGTGAATCTGGAACCTGGAAAACAAAAGCCTAGCTTTCAGGCCCAGGAGATCTCTGAGGACCAGGCCAGTCCTTTGCTGTGAAAGAACATGTAGAAAAGTCAATCCCTTATATCAGCTGCCTTTGAGGGTGCACTTTAAAGCCAACTACACAGATCTTTGCAACACTCCTCATTTCAATTCAAATTTTCATTATCAACACTATACACAGAAATATCAACTGTTCCATAACAAACATCCAGAGAGCAAACTGAACACATTATCTCTCCACCACAGAAACTAACACATTATCTCTCTGTAATTTTGCATCAGAAATGGAAACACCACAATTACTAAAACAACCTGACTATGAAGCAAATACTTGGAAAATCAGCTTTAATGGGATTTTAACATTGTACAACTACAAGGACTACCTTGTTGCTTCCAACAAATTTTTTTACTGCTTATAGTTATAATTTACATAAATGATGCATTGATTGCTACAACTCATTTCACTTTTTTTCCTTTTTTTTTTAAGTTTTCAGGAGTAGTACTGGCTGTACATGCAAGTGCATTGTTTTATTTTTCTTACTTAATTTAACATCCTATTTGGCAATAGGATTTCCAGACTGGTTTTGATGAAATTAATTTTAAAATCCCCTAAACAAACAAACATTTTATTAAAATTCAGCCTTAGTGCTACTAATGGGCTGAAAGAGCTGGAAAGATCCCAAAATATCAAACAGGAAATGAAACACTTCAGAAAGCATGACTGGATACTGAATATCAGAAGGAAAAATTTTACTGCCAACAAATAAATCCACAACCATCTTCTCACCACCCAGCCCCATTATAATCATAAGTAAAATTACATAAATTTGGACAACACATTTCAAATGTCAAGTTGCACCTATTGACAGTTTTATAAATAGATTTATGTGGAAACAAGAGTACTCAAGAAATACACTTAAAAACCCCCAAAGCACTATTTACAGGAAGGCTAGACATTAAGCAGTAAAGACTGAAAGGGGCGGGCAGAGGAGACTATTTGTCTGCTTTGCAGGGCCACACAGGCACAGAAAAGATGAACGAATTCATACCTTATCACCAAGTTCTGTGAGCCAGTATAATCCTAGAAAACTCTGAATGAACAGACAAGCCTACACATTTTGCACCATGATCAACCAAATGTTCTTACAGAATGTCAGCCACTATATCTGATTGTTTCTGTTCCAATTTCATCATCGACTTTACTTAGTCATCTTTCAAGATGATACTGATGAGTCTTTTAAGAACAAGTTCACTTGACCAGTTATCTTTGATTTTTGAAAGTCAGACTATAGCTGAAGTCAATAAATCATTGTCAGCTAAAGGAAATAACTCCTTAGTATTCAAACGATGTTTGTAATGTGGCCTTTCTAGAACTGAATTGCAATCCCTTTGGAGTTAAAAAATAAAATTCCAAGCAAACCCTAAACAAGAGAAAGGGCAACAAAAAGTGCTCATCTATACAGCATTTAGCTCTTCCAGAGCAAGGTCTTAAGAAGCAAATTAAACCACTACATGCAATTTGTACAAATACACGCACACAAAGAACTCTTACTATATAGCTCCTGAAAGCAGCTCTGCTCTGAAAGAGCAGCAGAATGAGTATAAAAGCTAGTACCCAACAATCACAGCCATTATTAGTTGGTCCTCATAAAAATAAGCTGCTGCTGACACATGAAATTACAGAAATGTACATTAACCAAAGGAATCTTCCCTTTGAAAAACGTTTGAGACACACTGGCAAAACCTTAAGAGACAGAAACCTCAGCATTTCCATACTTAGAACACGTTCTTTTTACCGACAAAAAAGCAGAGTAGGAATGTGATCTAACCAGGTGACAATTCTAACATTAAGTATGTACAAAACAACAGCAGTCAGTCTTCCACAGAGGAATTTCCACTGCAACATCTAAGTAAAGTACTAACGCTCATGGATTTCACAGCCACTGTAAACTGTGATGTGTTAGTTCTGTCAGTTTTGTGTGTCCTACACCAAACGCAAAACAAAATAACCTCTCGCAACCTGTATCACTGCAGTCATTATTGTGACATGTGACTGATACTTTATATGTCTTATTTCCTGATGTACATCATGTCAGCAACCTACTTGCTTCCAGAGAAAAGAACAAAAGAAGGCAACAAGTATAAAACTGGTCTGTAACTTTAGGTCACAAAATACTAAGATCTAGAAAGCATTCACATTTGATTGAAAATACTTGAAATTTGGAAATTGATCACAATGTATGAAGTAACTTTCTCATCTGAAACCTAGAAATAAAGTGCCATATTTAAACAACACTTCATTAGTCACTGTGTCTTTACAACCACATTTTCCCGGGTAACATTTCTTACACATCTGTAGTCAAAGCTAAAACAAACAAAGATTTCCAGAAGACATTATATTTAAAACATAGCTCACCTCTGGGTAAAGATTGAACCTTTGTAACGTGTTAATGACTAAAGGATATTCAGTTAGTCTGTCATTCATAATTGCGCATACTCCACTCCAAAACGATGGTGCCTCAATAATGATCTTGAAGTAGGAATAATAAAGACCCTACAGGAGAACAGATTTATTATTTACAATTAAAGATGTCACTTCTGCTTCAGGAACCACTATATACAAGCTTATTTTTTAAACAAACCTTGTAATGTAACAAAAAGGATATAGTCATCTTCAAACTCATTGAAGATGACTATCCAGTTTTGCAAATCTCTTCTATTAATGCCACTGAAAGAAGCAATGTGGATTTCCTTCCACTTTGTTTCATAGTGTACCTGGAAATCTCTCATTTGGGCTGGTAACTATGCATTAGCATATTATTTCATTAATCTCAAAATAAAAGCAGACAAAAGGTGTATATATATACATATATACATATATATATCTATGTTCCACTGTTTATTAATTGAACAATATTTAGGAAAAAAGCTGCATAACATGACTATAACTGAAAGCAATGTCTAAGGTACTTGCAGTTTTGTATTTTGGGTCCTCTGGAATCATACTTTTAGATTATATTTTAAATGAACTGTAAAGTGATACATTCACAATGATCAGCTGCAAGACACACAAATACTCTGCATATAAAAGTGTAATGCATACTAGTTTTAAGAGATCAATAAGTATACTTATGCAGAATGTAAATTTTGGAAAGCCCATGATCATGTTACAGGGAGAAGTTTTCCAATCACTGAAACATAATCTAACCATTTCTGTGCGAAAAGCCATTTCTCTTTCTAGCGTTGACAGGTGAGAAAAATGACGGTCATTTTCAAAAAGAGTTGTTATGTGACACCTGTTAAAAATAATTAAAACAGAATGAAGAGGTTTAGAATCTGGACTAGGTCACAGATATCAAAGAACATTCAATGAAGACCCAGAGTTTACTTACAAACTGCTATTGTAATTTACTGATATATTATACCAATAATCTCATCTATTCAGACAATTTTAAATTGAAAAAAATATTAACACAGTATTTATAAAACTCTATTATGGCATTAGTAATAATACTATAATGCTATATATTATATAAAATAATATATACGTGTTTTAATTTAAGTGCAGACACTTAAGGATTAAGCAGCAATTCTTCACCTGAAAAGCAGGCTTCATTCTTCTCTAAACACATCAGAAGAATTGGTTACATTAAGAAACCACATCAGCTTCACAAGAACAGAATTGTGCAGCTCAGAGATAATTTAGTCTTGAGAGGAAAGTTCTAAATATAAATTATCCCAATATCTTCTCTAAAAATAACTAAAAATTTTATTTTTATTATTTTAAAATACCATAATATTCTAAAGCAATAAATTTAACCTTACCAATGTAGGACTCCAGCAAAAACAGCTGTAAAGGAAACAAAAGGTGCAAAGTTACTCAAATATTTAAATAACTGAACATGAAATCGTGTTCACTGCAGTAACTGCAGTACTACTTCAGAGATGCACAGAAGGTACTCAAGACTCTAGCAAACAGAAGAACATCTGAATAAACCTTCACAGCCAGGTCTTTGAAAATTTTCTGTGGTATTCAGCACTAGGCAATGTTTCCACCTATATCCTGCATCACTCAAGATGACCCACCAGCATCTAAGGCACCATTTCGGATATCAACAGCAAAACTGAATTACAAGCATTTTTTTCTTAATAAGCGTAAATATTTTTAGCATGTTTATGATGCCTACTATGATTCTTCACTCAGCTCCTGCTCAGATTTTCACTAACACATAACTCATGCTAAGGCCTGATGCACGCTACAAGCAGCGTTGCTAGGTCAAAGCAAGGGCAACAAACAGGCAGGACCTGGTGGTCTAGAAGGGCTTAAGGTCACTCTGCAGCCAGTATCACCTGCAGGCTGCTGTCTCCTGCAGCCATTATCCTGGTGTATTTCTTCAGAATCTGCTAACTCATGGAAAAGCTACTGACAGAACTTCCAAGCTTGAAGGTGTAAACACATCAGCTTAGCCAAAAAGTTTCTGAAGCATATCCAGCAGCAGCTGGACTCCTGAGGCTTTCGTGCTTCTCAGTGTCATACAGGGGATGCCAGCATCGTGATGGAAAAGGAAGGATGAACACTCTCCCCATGATCTAGGAAATTATTTTGCTGAGAGGTGCACGAGTTAAAAGTCTCGAGCTGTGAATTAGAGAACTTGTGAGTTCGAAACCTCATGCCTTAAATGATGAATTAGTGAATTCCCATGATAGACTAGTCTGTACAAAGCGGACTGGCCCTTGTTTATCATGTTTGTTTGTTTTCTTTCTTAATGGGCTCATAAAATAGACTTTAATTTACAGAGTAGACTGTGCTGTAAATACGAGAAAACCAAATGGACCATGACAACCAATGCAAATCTAATTGAGACTAAAATTGCTAAAAAAAGATAGACTCTACATGTAATAAGGTTTCATTTGTCCATGTGAAGACTATCTGCACTGCTGCTACGTAGATACAGAACAAGGGAGGCAATCTGAGGGACAAAGGGAAGAGACAAATGATGATAAAGCAGTGGTTAACAGTCTAGGTCTCTGCCCTCTTGAGCATGACAAGATCCTGAGAGAGCAGGAACCACACCATTTTGCTAGGGCAGCACTGACAACAATATGCAGCTTACCGTGGAAGCAAAGCCTGCATGAGTGAGGGATAATGGGAAGGCATTTAGAAGGACCATGGTGCTCCTCCTAGACTGAAGGTATCTCGGCTGCCCTCTAGGCTTTCTGCCACAGAAAGATCTGGCAGACTAGTTGTCTTTAATCCACGAAAATCTTCATGGTTAATGAAGAGCCCTCTTATTCACACAGGCTGTATGGAGCAGAGAGAAAGTGGAGAGGACAACCACCCTCCCTGCTCACACTCAGCTGCGGCCAGAAAGGTGCTAAGCACCGTGTCCCTCTCCAGGGTGCTGACCAGCACACACCTTCCCTGTTTCAGCACCCGGACACTGCCCTTGCCTTTCTGAAAACGTGGAATAGGTGAAGTTGCTTGGACGTTGGTAAAACACACGACAATGCCTGCGTGCTGATGCAGAATATAGTCTGAGAGTTAGTGAATGTATATTTGTTCAGGCTGCATGTTACAAGACTAGGGTTGCCAGTTTCTGGAAAGCTGCAGTGACAAGCGAAACTCCTTTGCAAACCCACTAAATTTATGTGGAATGGGAGTGGACTTAATGTACACTTCATGCCCTAGTATATATACCCAATATATATATTCCATATATTCCTCCAACACAGAGCCTGGAAGTGCTGCTGCACTGAGAGTACTTGTTAACATGGTCACCACAAGGTTCATAATTATAGCTTGCATTATGACCTAATTTTAAAATTAAGGTTTTGTATGTGAAGAAATCCAAGGTAAAGCTGGGCAAGACAAAAAATTAAAAATAAAAAAAATCCCAAAACCACCACAAAATAAAAAGACCCCAAAAAATTACCTAAAAAAATTTCTAAACTAGCTGCTGGTACAATTTAACAACATTGACCTCAAGCTAAACACTACGCACAGTAGCTGAGGTGGTACTATACCACACTGAAACTTCCTTCAGAGTTTTACAGCTCCACTTCCATCACTGAAATAGGTTTTTCAAAGACAAGCCTGGGTTCCAGTTAGAAAATGAAGACCTCAAACTTTCACTTAAAACTTCACCTTTTGACATACTTTCTAGAAAACAATCACCAAAATTGCTTGGTGTAAGCAGAACGTAATGTTTTAGGAAAGGTTAAGGAGCTGCATGGGGCTTTTTTATACTAAGGACATTTACATTAGTTCTCATGGAAAGATGCAAATTTCTTTTTCAGAAAAGCAGGTATTGATATGACATGGAATTCCAAGTAAGCATATTAGCTCTATCAGCAATGCAGCAAACCATAATCCATAGAAAAACCATGTTTTGCAGTAATTGTATGGAAAGAAACAGAGCAGCTCATACCCTTCTTCGTTATTGCTTATTGAGAAATAGCCAGACATTTGCACAAGGCATTATTTCATTTCTCAGCAACATTCCTAAGATTCCTAGTAAGATTAGATGCTGGAATACATTCACATATACACACATCCAGCTATAAAAAAATAACAATTTTAAGACAGATCACATGTTAGGTAAGAATACACAGTAAAGTCCAATGCATATTAGTTACCAGTACTGTTCATTAACTCAAATTCATGTGGTTCCAAATAAGCCAAACATGCAGCATTTTATTGATACAAATAAATTACCTATTATTATGGAAATTACATTTTACATCCAGACATACCACTTATTTCATAGAGGAAACAATATCTTTAAATCTGATTCTTCTCTTCAATAAATGTTTTATTCAAAGTCAATGCAGTAAGTGTAAATACATTCACAGTTATTTTGGAGAATTTCATATACATTTTCAGAGTATCATTCTATTGTAAGTACAAATTGAAGACCTTTCATAATCACACAGCAATTAATGTTCATTACTCATATTTCAAGAGAAAATGGGCTTAATTCATAGACTTCCACTCTAAGTCCAAATAGGCATTTTTCAACAGACTGCATTAAGCCAGTTTCTGATGGAAAACATGCAGCTCGGCTCTCTTAAATTACCATCCTTTGATCCCATTAATGTCCTTACTGGAGTGGGAATGAAGGAGGGGACAGGAAGGGAATACTATAGTCCTACACAGCTACTATGGACTTGAACTTGCAGATGCCATTTTCTCACCCAGCCTAAGAATCCCTAAAAGCAAAGCATATGATAAGATTTTTGCAGACTAGGGGTATTATATAAAATCTGATAGATTTCCTATTTTTGCCTGAGTGCTATTCTAAGAAAAGCAATATGAATGGCATATAAAAAGGATTCTAATTCTGGAAATTAAATACTGAAGAATAAAGCCATTCTTTGGCTTTATTTACCATGAGGACAACAAATGCTGAGATACCGTAATCTAACAGGATGTGAAGGGTACAATAAACTGATTCGTATTTTGCAAATATCCACAAAGTGACCAGGTAGGAATACAGCAGAACTAGAAACAATGAGGAAACTGTAAGCACTGACTACTTCTGCAGCTTAGGCAAGTTGTTCCATTTTGAGATTCTGTGCACTATATAAAGGATGTTTTCAGGAATAAGGCCTCAAGTCAATGGTCATTATAAAAAAAACCAAACAACAGAATAGGGTGAAGTGTGTAAGAGAACGTCCTTTAAAGTCTGACAACTTTACTGCTACATATAAATTGGAGATAACTCATACGAGAAAAAAATTTGCACGCTATAACTGAACTAGCACCAGCTGTGGGGGCCTCTGTTTTTAAAATACAGGCCTTAAAGCTTAAGCAAAGCAACAACAAAAATTAAAATTCCACTAAATTTAATCAATATTATTCCACTAAATTTAATCACTATTCCGTATTTAGTATATTATTTGCTACTGCAAATACTGCATGCTATTACATACTTTGCTATTAAGATTTTACTCTCATTAAAATGTAAATAACTCCCTGAAATATTTAATTGGTTATCTGGGTTTCCCATACAGATTCAAATTCCATAAATTATAAAGCTCTCACACTAATTTGGTCTCAAATTTCAATCAGAGGAAAGCATTTTTCAATTCTGACCATCAGTTTAACATTTCTATGTCATTTAAATAACTACGAGTCTAGGAAGTGCTGAATAAACAGATATAAGTAAAGCAATTCAGGAACACTTTATTCATTAATTAGTTTGTAAGCTAAGGGCTGTTTCCCTGCTACTACTTTGCAATGTAATTCATCAAACTGAAGAAACTCCCTTCGGCAACCAGGATTGCTGGTGATGTGATTAATAATACCAGCATCTTTGGAATATCCTAACAGTCTTTTACTAGAATACCTTTAAGGGCATATCTAATTGTGCATCTGACAAATATGCTATTATTTAACATTTGTTAACTTTAGGAATGCATCTCTTTGCAAATACTTTAGGTGGTTTTTTCCAAGATTTTGACAATTAGCCATTTCATTATTTACTCAAAAATATTCAAAAAGATAATAGCATCTCAATTTACATCCCTCTATAATTTTATGTGCTTCCACCCATAATTCTTCTGAAACAAGCTGCCGTGATTACATTACTTAATAAGAGTTGCTGTCTTTTTCTTCCTTTTTTTTTTTCCTAGAAAATAATAACTGGACAGGAGAAATCCATAAATATCTGAAAATTGTTTTTCCTACAAATGTTGTGATACCACATCAACTGCTACAGTAACAGCTTTACAAAAGTTACCAGGTAGAAATTATTTCCTGTCCCTTTTCAACACCAGCTATGCTTTTTTCCAATATATTCCAAAATACATTTCTAAATATATTTTGACGCAACTTACAATTCCAGAGAAAGAAACGTAAAAAGATCAGTATTTACCCCTGTGATGTATTCCTTCTACTTACCCAGAAGGAACGTGAGCCATATCTTGCTATCAGCTTTTGTGATGAAGGCCTTTCTGTCGACAACAAACACTGTCAAAAGAACACAAGCACCTTAAGCATCAATTAAGCACAGCCTCTATAAAAGGAAATCTGAACTCTGCAACATTTGTTTCATGTAAAAATCTCAAACAGACCACAAAAATGCTGAAAGAAACTTCATACAGCAAGTTCGCAACTACACGTAAAAGCTTTAAGCAGCACAGATAGACTACTAAGGTGACTATATAAATCATCAGGTTTTTAACTTCTGAAATAGAATAACTTGTCAAAAGCGGATTTCTACATAGATATGTTACTGGCAAATTTGCTCAAACAGAAAGTCAGACTTTAAAAGAACACACAGCCCTCCATGCTTTCCAGCAGAAATAAGCTGGTCATGCCAGCACTGCAAGCTGCGATAGTCACCACCACCAGAGAGGCTGTTTTAACAAGAGTTAGTTACACAAACAGCGCGTTTCCCCACTTTTCCCCCAAAGGATGCTGAAGCGGTAAAAAGCCCTTCCCCTTTCCCTCGCCCCCGGTTCTCGCCGATCCCTGTGTGGGTTTTGTCAGCTTTTCTCTCTCTTTACCCTCGCCGCGCTGTGCCAGGCTGGAGCACGGGCCCGGGCAGAGCAGGAGCGCGACCCCGCCGCTGCCCCGGGCAGTGCCAGACACCGCCCGCCCGCCTCCCTTCCTCCTTCCCGCCCGCTCGACCCGGATCGCCGCTTTCCGGGGAAAGCCGTCCCGGCGCTCCCCTCCCCGGCGACAGCCACCCCGTGCCACGGGGCAAGGGTACGGCCACTTGCCGGAAAGAGGGACGGGAAGCGACGCTCAGCCCCACGGCACTTCCCGCGGGCGGAAGGGCTGGCTCCCATCCCAGCGGGGGCAGAGGGAGCGGGGAGGGGGCAGGGTTCGGGGTAGGAACCTCACCTCGGAGCCGGTCTCCGCAGACGCGCAGGAGACTCAGGGGGCCGCGGCCCAGCACGTCCCGCTCCCCGTCGGCCGCGGGCCCCTCCCGGTAGGGTCCCCGGGGGTCGCCCCTGGCTCCCCGCCGGCCGCCGCCTCCCTTCCGCATGGCGCGGGCCCCGCCGGAGACCTGCCTGCCGGGCGAGTGCGGCCGGCGGCCGCGGCTGGGGCTAGCGCCCGGCGACTGCTGCTGCTGCTGCTGCCCGGGCTTGAGCGGCGGCGACTCTTTGTTCCTGGCTCGGCTCGGGACGACCATCTCCGCATAGTCCCCGCCGGGGCCGGGGCGCCGCGCCGGAGGGGAGGGGAGTCGAGCCGAGGGGGGCGGTGCTCAGCGAGGAGCTTCCCCCACCCCCTGGCAGGGCCCGGAGGCCACGGGGCGGAGCCGCAGCCGGCGGGCTCGTAGTAACGGGGCGAGGGGGCGGGCGGTCCCCGCTCCGCCGCCGCCGCCCGCTCCGCCCGGCTGGACACGTGGGGGCGGGGGCGGCGCTGCCGGCGGGGCGGGGAGCGGCTCCCGCGGCCCCCGCTCCGCCCCGCCGCTCACGGACGCACCGCCCCGGAGCCCGGCGGCGAGGGGGAGGAGGCGAAGGCGGGAGTGGGGCTCTTCCCGCTCACTCCTTCCCTCTCCTTCCTGAGGGATGGCCGCGGCTTTCCCTCCGGTCCCCGTGCGGGCGGGCCTGCCGCGCCCCCCGCGCTGCTGCGGCCTCGTCCTTCGTCACCTCTTGGTGTTTCTCTCAGTTGTCTTTCTCGTTCCCGGGCATGCCGTTCCCGTTCAGTTTTGTAATATCGTCTGCTTAAACTCAGCCCACTCCAGAAGTGCCCGTCCCCCCGCCCAAACTCCCAAAATTTGTACGCCCAGAAGGTACCTTGTCTGTGTTGTTGCTATGTCCTGAGGGCTTCCGCCCCACAGAAAACGGCGCTCTTCTTCCTTCCTCCTTGTTCTGGAGTTTTTTTGTGGGTTTGCCTTTGCTGTGCGGCCTGTTTGCTCAGGAGCACCTGCAGATGCAGCCAAACCCTTGCTTTGGGTTCAGAGGTTAAAAGGCCCCATCGCACAGAAACTCTGTGTAATGTGGGCCCTCGCGACAGAGGTGTTCCATGACTTTCCAGAGCTGTTATCTTCAGGAGCTCGCAGTAGCAATCCCTGCCGCTCTTACTCTAATTACTCTTCTTTGAAGAGCGGTGAATATGCATCACAACTGTGGAACAAGACTCAGATACAGCAAAGCCGCTGTTTCTCCTCCTCAGCACCGAGCAGTGCTCATCGGATAGGGATATGTTAATTTAATTGACACTTTTTGATAACGTTGATTAAATACAGCAGAGTATAACCTCTTCAGTAGCTGCAGCCTCTCCAACCAGATCCATTTCACTCTGTCGTCCCTGACCTCTTTTTATTTTTATGCCCTGGAATTCCTTTCTTGCCTGCACCTACTCCTCACCTCCCAGGTGCTCCTCATTGCTGTCTGCAGGCTTTTCTTTATCCCTCTGCAGTAATTTTTTTTTTTGCTCCCAAGTTTTCTGTTTGAGTTTTCCATTCAACTCTGTTTATTTTTCCTAGCCTTTCAATTTCTTTCTTCTGACATAACATATGTAGGTTTCTTCTAAAATGCTTCCAACTTCTTTATGTCCATCTTTTCCTAATTATTTTTATTAATTCTATCCTGTGAAACACAAAGTTTGAGTCTGATGTGGCAAATACCTTACTTAGCATTTTAAAAATTGTTTAGCAGATATATAGCTGGCATATTTTTAGCACAGGAATGTAATTTTGGTTCAGATTCAGCTATTGAAGTAATGAAAGTGGCTTTTGCTGTCTTTGTGGTAGTAGTAAGGCCATTTACACCCCATTAAGGGTGTAAAGCTACAAATTGGTACTAAAGAAACCGACCTGTGGGACTGACAGAGGGCCTGTGTGTCCACAAGTTCTCTTGGCCCCACACTTCTTTGCTTGCTGAAGGAAAAACACCCTTCTACCACTAGCTGTTTTGGGGAGATAACTGCAAAGGACGTGTGTTACACTGATCTCAAAAAAGCGAGCAAGGAAGAAATAGTATTTTTCATATAAGACAACCAGTCTCCTGAGTACCCAGGCGCTTCTTCCAACATGAATTATGTTTGGCAGTTTCATATTGCAAGAAACATTTATCTGTGCTTATTACATACTAAATATAAATGAAGGCATAAAAGGAACAACCTTCAAGTATTTGAAGACTACATACTATTTTCCCACCTGCTTTTCGAGAGAAAAAGTCCCACAATCTGCTCTTTTTCAAATTTGATTTTAATTGAGTAGCCTTGTTATAAATTCAGTAATCAAAGGAGTCTATTGTTGCTGTCTGAGTGATTGAAGGGTATAGGCTCCAGATACAGTTTTGCATGTAACCAGCATAGAAAAAGAACAATATTATATGTTCTGCTGATTTTTAACTCCTCTAACCTATATTTCAATTTTTGCCAAGATCAATAGAGTCATAGTACACTTAGAAACTTGAAGGATTGATATTATTAAGGTTCATATAATTGCTGTGGGATGGCTCAGCCGTTGAGATTAACTGGGCCTGCTCCAGCCTGCAGCAGATCAATTACCTTCGGGCTGTTTTCTTTTAATAAAACTCTTCGGGCAATTTATTTCAACAGGTACCACCCACAGAACCTGGTTACAAAGGCACATACTACTAAACAATTCTAAAAGTTTTAGAAGTTACTAATAATGTAAACAAACAGAACATCACATCCTTAAATGTAGAGGTGCCCATATTCAGCAACCACAAATTGCGGTAGAAAACCTCCCAACAGTACTTCAGAAGAGCTGCAGTAGAGCAGTAGACCTCTAAAAATAAAGTGACATTTGTTTCAATCTATAAGATACAAGTAATAAGAAATACAGCTTGGGTTTATATCATCTCAGGAATTGCATATTTTTTCGAGAAGTGCTATGTTTAATATCCAACATCACATTTCAGACAGTGTAGTTCATTACTAATCCTGCACATCACAGTGAAAGGAACGATTCAAATAAATCAGCACATATCTTTCTGTTTATAACAAAAAAGGAAGGAAAGGAAAGAAATAAATCTCTGAAAAGAAATTTGATTTTTCTCAACTTTCAAGGGTGTTGAAGGATATATACAAGTCCATAGAAGAGACATCATCTTAATCAGATTGTCCTAACTTCTTTTTCCAGGGAAAGCAAAATCCCTAAGATGCTGCTCCATGGTTTTCTGCTGTCCCAGGACAAGGCACATTCCAGATCACAGCATTTCTGTTTCTGCTGGGTCTTCTCTGTCTCTTTGCTCACACATTTTCTGTGATCACTGGACTGTCTCTTCACATTTCCAAATCACTCTGACAGATATCAGCAATCTCAGCTGGATAGTGGTTGTGACACACTGTCAATGGAAATAATTCACAGTCCTCAGGAATAAGCCCCTGCAAGTGAAGCACATTGGCCTTGGCAGTTTCTATATATTCTCTCACAGTGTTTGTTCCTCGGGATGCTGGACGGGCACACCTCATTACCGAACAGTCCAGAGCTTGCTTTCCTTTCCCGCACTCATTCTCATCTTCTGTATTGTTTCTTGACACCAGTTCCCTCTCTTCTTGCCTCAAGTGAGACCTTCACTTTCTAGTTTATTACCAATACCAACCCCTTCTCTCTTCAGTCACCTTCAAGGTGATCTGAATAAGGGTGCCTGTAGAGATTCCTTTTTTCATTCTATAATGATGTTTCTTGTACTGCTCTGCTTTGTTCCAGTGCCACTGCCTCAGAGCATATTCTGCGGATTTTGTGACAAGGCTGCCATTTCCACCTACCACAGGGCTTTGCTTCTGTGAAGTTTGTGTTGATCCCCCACACTTTCACACATTCAGCAGCAGACTTAATAATAGCAGGACTGCATTGTAACAAGTTAGGGAACTTCAGGCTCCCTTGCCTCGGTTCATTTAATCCAAGGTAAGCATGCAATGAAGGCATGTTCTAGAAAGTATGTCTCTTCAGAAAGCAATTGTGTGACTGCTGCATGGTTAGATATACTCAACCTAGCATTAAATGAACCATTTTGAGTGCTGACAGCAAGAGAGCTGCAGCAATGTGGAGCTCAGAGCCTCAGGTAACTAACCGGGATGTTAGAGCGTTTTGAGCTCCACGCCATATGGCCATATCTGACTTAACTCATTATTTATACTACTTGAGCTTCAGTCACAGAGCAGACAAATTCTTACTTACGGAAAGATCTTTATGAAAACAGAAATAGTTGGGACCTCTTCTTGTGAAGGCCAGGCTGAATAGAAGTGCAGAAGGCAAAGGAATCTCATAGGGCAGAAGTACAGATACAGGATTGCCCTTGGAGTTTGTACTTGGAGGAATTTTCCAGGGGAAGAAAAAAACCAGCAGAATGCAGTGGCAAACTATTACAGTGGGTGCCTTGTCCTATTTAACAACTTTATGGGACCAGTTCACTTTCTGCAGGATACAAATATTTCCCCTTGAGCTAACCCCTTTAAACATACATTACCTGTATTCTGAGGAGGGGAAAGTATGCTCCTAGTAGGTTAGTAATCTACTCTCTACTTACACGTCTGCTCAAAGGTATCTTCTCTCACTTTTAAAGTTGCAGTTCCATTTTAACTTTTATATCTAAAAAAATATGTATATCTGTGTCTCTATAGCTAACTGCTCATACAAGCAAAAACTTGTCTCTACTAAAACCAAATAAGAACAATTTACCTAGCTTGCCTACTGTGGCAACAACAGCAACAACAAAAGAAACAAAAATTCACATATTTTGAATGAGAGGTCCTGAAAGCCCTTCTATCTGACTCAGAAATTACTTCCTTTGTTTCTATAATGTTGTTTATAAGTCTCAAACTTCCTGCTGCCAGAATAACACTGAAGAGCATTAGTGACTCACAAAATCTAATTAGTCTCCACCAGAGTTTTTCTTATTTCTTCGCTTTCAGTTTCCAGTACCATATATTCATGCTACCTTAAGTGCTTCCCTGCAGCTCTGAAAAAAAAATAGTTAAAAAAAAAGAAACACTAAATGCTATGACTATCAGGAAAAAAGATTAGGCAACACTGGGAACCTTTCAGGTAGTTATACTTCCAGTTGCCCATCTTTTCTTGCTGGAGACAGAATGATGAAAGCAGCTCATTCATTTGTCCTATTGAGCCACTGACTGGGGAGATTTGGCAATGCCCCTTCCTAAGCCATGGAGTGTGATCATCTCCTCCCAACTGAGGCCTGGAATGTTTCTGTAATTCTTAGCTGTTCTGCAGACTTTTAACTCCTCTGCATGACATAATCTCCTTACAGATTTCAAAATTAAGAGCTCTTGCTGTACACACCACATTCTCATTGCGTGGCATTTGGCCACTGTGAGTAGTCATGCTAATTTGGCATAGATGCCATGATTCACAGCCACAGCAACTGCATCTCATTATGCTTCTATTTGGAGGAGCAAATTATAGACTAAGTTATCCGAGGACCACAGAACTCAATATTTACAAGCAGAAGTGATGGATCCAGCTTCCCCTAACCTGATTTACTAGCCACGGTGATTTTACTTAATTTTTTATGGAGTCAGTGTTTATCTGGTGTGTCTCGAAGTAGCAGCTGCCAAAAGGTGCATCAGAGAACACAGAGGAAACAGCTTGCAGCGACAAACAGAAGCTAAGTGGTAACAACAGAACAGGACCATATGAACATGGGCTGAGCTACTACTGTATTTCATGGCAGATGCTCCCTATGTGAGATTGAGAATATAGACACCACTTATGGTGGAAATACGAGGCCAGCAATGGACTTAGAACAGAAACACAGGAGAAAAGCAATGATCTGGAAGTGCTCACAGAATAGCTTTGTAGTGAACAACTGGCAGAGCAGCCAGATGTGAGAAGCAGTAGGGCTCTTGAAATATGTTGCTGTATTGAAGTCGGTACATCTACATTTCTGGAGATTTACTGGCAAATCTCTTTTGGCAAGAGCAGCTTGTGGACCACTGTGAAATACAAACAGCTGTATCAGAAAGAGCAGCAGGATCTAAGCTTGCCTGTTCAGATGTTAGCAAGTTTATTTCTGTTTCACACTTTCCTTACCTGGTATTCATTTCGGTGGAGATTCCAGAATGTGCTTTGCTGCCCTGGTTACTGAAGGTAGAGAAGAGGCACATTAAGGCAGTGATAGAAAGCACCTCTGGCAAAATAAACAACATGGCAGGCAAGACTGAAAGCAAGATAATCCTACACATCAAACACCCCTTAAATGACAAACAAAGTTGTGGCTTGGGAATGCTGTTTGCTTCCTATATATGACTGAGAAAGGGTGAATTCTTGATGACAAACTGAAGTGACTGGCACAGTCACTTTGAGGGCTGCAGGGCATCCTTTCTTGGTAAATCTGGTCTTTTTGCTAAATACCTTATAAAGAGGGGGGAAAAGATACTGAGGCAACAAACCTTTAATTTATACCCATACAAGACTAAAAATGTGATACAAATTTTACACAGAAAAATTTTGAAAATGGTACATGGAGTCCCTGTTGATGACTAAAAACAGCAGTTGCATCTTCTCATCTCCTCCCTCACCTTTTCAACTTTTTGACAATCTGTCTCAGAGCATGATCCTAAATAGTTCATTATACATTCTTAAACTTCATTAAGAATAGCACCCAACTCAGGCTTTAAAGTCTGTGTTCACAAAACATTAAGATGTGCCACAGTGTCAAGCAACTTCATGGAATTAATCCCTTTTTTTCAATTTTCCTTGTGGAAATTTTTAGTTGTTGTGCCTTTACACTATCTATAAGTCCGTACCCTCCTTGCTTTTTGACATGACTTCTCTAGTCTCTTGAACTACTGTGAAGCAAACAGAGCTCTTTTTCGGTTGGAATAGGGCATTTGTGTCCCATCAGCTGTGCTCACAGAAAGGCCCAGTTTGGGGTTTATTTTTGAGGTCACAGTGCCCTCTACTGTCCAAGGCATCCTCTTTGTTGCTGCATCATCCTAGTTAAAAACAGCAGCATGCCAAGTCTGTGTATACCTTTCTCCTCCCCAGGATTAACACATTCATTTGTGTTTCAATATACTCTTTCATCTAGACAAGTAGGCCAAGTCTGGGTTGTTTGATTGATTGAAAACAGATTGGCCAGGCCATTGTCATTTCTTGCTGACTCTAATGCTGCTTTGTCAGAGTTGCTGATAATTCAAATTAAACCACTGATCTCTGCAGAGCTTGAATCACACCTGACTCGTAAATGTTGAGTAAGTCTACATCAGGAAGCACTCTGACATGCATGCAAAGTAAGAAGAATCAGGCCTGTGTTTCAAGTACAGATTCTAAATACCTCTGCCACAGATTTGTATTGCTCCAGGTGATCATTCCAGCTCTGCAGATACAAATTACCTGTTACATACAGAGGTGTTCTTTACAAACTCCTCTTCCATTTGTGTTTGCCTTCACTCTCTCTCTCCATGTGTGGTGTGTGGCACTGGAGGTTATTTCACTTCCCTGTGAGTGTCACCTGGAGCAGCACAGATTGTCCTGTAAGCAAACTGGGACCATCCCTGCCCTCACACCAACCACTGCTCTCAAGTAACCGCAGACCCTTGGTGGCACTCCCTCTCTCACCCCAAAAGCCCCATTTACCTTTACACAAGGCATGGGCTGCTCTGCCCACTCCATCCCTACCATTAGGAAATCCTATTAACTCTTGATGTTACCAAAGAAAATTAAAATCAGAAGTATCTATAGGCAACAAAAATCTCTAGGCTCACCCACTTCTCAAGAAGCATGCAGCAGGTACCACTGAAGGGGTTATGTGAGGGGAGGGGTAACACTCCGTCTAAAATACACTGTTTGTTTCATGTTCTCAATTTCTTTCTGGCTTGACAGAACAACTCATTATGTTCAGAGAGCAGCTGACTTACTGTTTCACAAAGCAGGTGCAACCGCTCCAGTTCCTCAATGTGCTACAACTTGTTTCCCAGTAGGGGATCCGGTTGTGTGATTCCCCATAGCATGACACGTAGGAGTTCAGAGGATTTCCCTTCTGGAGAGATTACATTGATGATACATATCAATGTATATATTGATAATGGACTGAAGCCTGAATATTGGATGGCATTCATTTTCTTATGCTAGCCCCACAGCAAAATAAGGAGAATTCACTAAATGCACTTTCGTGCGTGCAAATACAAGTGTATGTGTTTGCATGCATGTATATATATAAAGCATCTATAAAACACTAAAAATCAAACTGCACTGCTGGACACAGAAGACTGTCTTTAGCCGTTTCTCCCATGCAACTCTCATGTCATAAAGTCACAGAGAATTTCACCAATACTGAGTAGAACTGTGGTTCCACATGAGCCCCGGGGCTGCACTGTAAGGAAACTGTGGTCCACTAATAAAGCTGTGGTTTGCTGAAGAAATACTCTGTGGAAAGGATGCTTTTAAAATTGCCACTTAAGGGAAGGAGAAAAGGATGTCAAATAGCAGAATGCAGAATGGCTATCAGAAAAAAGTGATAAAGTTTTAAAAGATATTTTCTCCTTAGAGAAATCTTCCCGGTCTGTTGAGGTGGTGCTTGGAAAAATCCTATCCACCTTTCAAACACAAAGAGCTTCAATGCCCACTAACAACCCACAAACTGCCTGTACCAGGTTTAGAGTAATTTCATGTTAGCACAGCTTGCCAGCAGCATGGAACCTTCACATTTCAGCTGTCATTGTAAGCCTTATTGCCAACATTATTAGAAAAACTGCAGAAGAAAGAATACAAAATATATGATGACAGTCTTACTTTGCAGTCATCTATTAACTGTAGTGCTGGGGAGATCTCAGTTAAAGCAATGTGTCTGATAGTGAACACTGCACTTCAGGAAAGAAGTGGACTCACTGAAAGATAGGGAATTTTCCCAATCTCCTTTATCCCGTACTGTCATTCTCATTTTAGATCAACCATGGTAGTTTCAAAGAAGATTTCCCACTCCACCAAGCACATACACACAGCAGAAAATGCCCTTGAAGTCTACACAAGGAAGACGTGAAAAGTAGCCTGGAGAAGAGTAATCAGAGGGAATGTAATATCAGTTTTCAAACAGGCAAAAGGCTGCTACAAGAAGTGACAGAAGCACTGGATAAGGAGTGAAGGGTTAAAATTTCAGTCTGGGTCAGGTTAGATATTAGGGCCAATTTCTAAAGAAAGATTAGTTAAGCATCAGAATCTTTAGAGGACCTGTGGAGTCTCCATTGTTGGTGCCTCTTAAAAACAAATAAGATAAACATCTTTCAGAGGTGGTTTAATTATAAACTGACCTTGGCTTGAGTCAAGGAGATGATCTCTGAGGACCCTTTCCTGCCCTACCTTTTATTATTATATACCAGCTAATCCCTCAATGAGTATGAAAAAATTTCATCCCAAGTATCCCCTGACCCAGCTTTGAGCTGGAGACCACCCAGCTCCTAAAATACCAAGGAAAATGCTACTTTTACCCTGAGATGCCATGCTGTTCATCATAAAGGCTCTGTATAACTTGGAGATTATCTGTCTTCTACAATGAAACACATTGGCAACACCTTCAGATTTTCCAACACCTGAAAAATTAAAAAAAAAAACAAACAAGAAAAGAGACAGAACTCTGGAAGCAGCAGAACAGGGACAAACCTGTAATATTTGACTAGGCCTTTTTTTTGAGTTGAGAGAGCAGAAGAAGAAGAGAGGTAGCACTGAGTTTGCATTTGAAAACTAGCTTGGGTCTGAAAGAGGCACACAAGTGTCACTGATGAGGCTGCCACAGATCTACTTTGTAAGTAGAGTGGATAATCTAAAATGAGGTGATAAAAAGGAAGGAAGAGAGCTGTGACTGTGACGATAACTGATTAGTAGCATTGAGAATAGGGGATGCATATATGGAATGAGAATGAAGAGGAGGCAATAAATGAGGGAGAAAATGAAAAGTCAGAGGACAAAAAAGGAAAAAGGAAAGAAAAGTCATATTAAAAAATAACCACAAATGTGCAAGTGCAACAGAGGCCTAACTCCCACAAAGATTCGGTAGTTTTCAGTATTTCATATGTTTTTAAAGGATGCTATGGGTAGAAAAAAGAATATCTAAGTGCTGGAGTGAATCTTGGCCCTGGAACGTGGTTCCCCCTGACCTATTGTTTATAGAAGGTCAGACACCCTGAGACCTCACACTCCCAGGGACATATAAAAACCAGTCAGCTGTAATTAAATTTTTCATGTAATTCAAGAGATTGAGAAGGCATCCCTGTATGTACCTTATCTTCCCCAGGATACAATAAATATTGCTTTCTCATAGAATCATGTCCACTCTATTGCCCACTTTCAACAGTGGATTCGTCTGTCTCTTGTGTGATGGATTTTTGCTGCTGTCTTCTTTTGAACTGACTCGAGATCTCCTCCTCCTCAGGATTTCCAGAAATAAGTCCCAGAGGTCTTGTGGAGAACCTGTTTCTGGTTCTCCCTCTTCATTGTCTCTACTACCTGAAATAGAATCATAGAATGATAGAATAAGCTGAGTTGGAAGGGCCCCATCAGGATCATCGAGTCCAACTCTTGGCCCTGCACAGGACACCCCAAAAGTCACACCATGTACCTGAGAGCACTGTCCAAACGCTTCCTGAACTATGTCAGGCTGGTGCTGTGACTGCTTCCCTGGGGTGCCTGTTCCACTGCGCAACAGCCCTGTGGATATTTTTCTGATATCCAACCTAAACCTCCCCTGACTCAGCTTCAAGCTATTTCATCAAGTCCTGTCACTGGTCATGAGAGTGAAGAGATGAGTAGCTGCTCCTCCACTTCCCCTCATGAGGAAGTTGTAGACTTCAGTGAGGTCTCCCCTCAGTCTCCTCTTTTCCAGGCTGAACAGACCAAGTGACCTCAGCTGTTCCTCATGCTTCCCCTCGGGGTCCTTCACCATCCTCATGGCCCTCCTTTGGATGCTCTCTAATGGCTTAATGTCTTTTTTATATTGTGGCACCCAAAACTGCACACAAGTACTCGAGGTGAGGCCACCCCAGAGCAGAGCAGAGCAGAGCAGAGCAGAGCAGAGCATAGCAGAGCAGAGCAGGACAATCCCCTCCCTTGCCTGGCTGGTCATGCTGTGCCTGATGCCCCCCAGGACACAGGTGACCCTCCTGGCTTCCAGGGCACTTCTCACTCATGTTCAACTTGCCATCGACCAGGATCACCAGGTCCCTTTCTGCAGAACTGCTCTGCAGTCTCTCCAGTCTACCCACACAGCCCTGTCCCAGGTGCAGAATTCAACACTTGCCCTTGTTAAACTTCATAGAAGAACAGACAGGAACAACTGCACCCCTTGTGCAAGAAGGAAAGCTGAAGAAGGCAAAGAAGTTCACACCCACCTTACAAGCAGAAAGATTGCAACTGCACCATCAGGTTTTTCTTACATTTCTCCTGTACTAAGCTTTACCTTAATAAAAACTGTCAGGTTTCTGTCCTATTGCTCTCCAACTCTTTGGAGTTGCCTTATCCTTGTCTTTCAGTCCCTGTAATTTTATCACTAATGGAATAGAAATCTTTTTTCTGGGGGTTAGCCCTCCTGTTTCTACAAAGCTCCCCAAATATGGCTTGGAAGAAGGAGGAACTGAAACTCAAGACTGGTAATGTCTTTGCTCCTCAGAAATGGCAAGGCTATGGCAGACACATGCTTTGGACTTCAGCATTTCCATTAAAAGAGATTTATTCCCATTTCACTAGGGAGTTTGGCTGAGACAACCTGATCCTTTCATAGAGACTGTATTTGTCCTTTTACGGGGTGATTGCATTTCTTTAATTGTGTCCACTTGAATACAAAATCCAAAATCATGAAGATTAAAGATGAAAATAAGTCCTTAAGCTCATGATTTTTACTCAGCTGCCTGCAGAAAAAGGTGTCTATATATGCATATATGAGTTTGTCAAATTATACCAAATGATTCTTTACTATTTAGCCAGTTTCAACTTAATTCAACATTAAACTTTAAGATACTAGGGTGTGGTTTTGTATTTGGATGGCTTCTGTATTAATAACAATTTAGATCAACACAATCAGTGGAAGGAGGACAAAATGCTGAGACCAAAGCTCACCGTCAGCATGCTTTCTGAGACTCGAAGTGAAGGGTTGCAAACGTATGAAAATGATTGCCACAAAGGAAAATACATGCATCTTTATGCAAACATGCAATCTGCATAGTTTTGCCCTGAGTAAGGTGTTAGGTGTGGCACACTTACCCGGTTCAGCAGCAGCAAGTCCTGAACAACTATTCAGTTAGACAGCTGTGGTGTGGAAAGAAAGCTCTAAGTGGGTGCAGACATCCGCTTTAATCTTTGCAAGGCTTCCTGAGCTTTATAAATTGGCTTTTGTGTAAATGAAAATCAGGCTGTGTATTTTCTGCCTGGTGTGGTGTTGAGTGCACGTTCCAGAAGTATTTAAAGATTACTTCTTTGTTAAGATACAGAGTAATATTCTTGTTTTGTCTACCTGGAAGAAATGAGAAGTAGTGCATGTGGATACAAGCTAATTCTTTTCTCTTATTCTGGTTCATTTATTACAGACAATGGTAATATTTGCTGAAAAGAAGAGAGTAAAGAAAAATTGTATCTTATCATCCATAATCCGAAAAGACATTTATGACTGCCTGGATGCCATCCAACCAGTAAGTAGAAAACAAACAAACAAAACTACTGAGATAAAAACAAACCAGAGAAAAACCTGATCAACTTAAGAAACATAAATAGATATGCAATGCAGGCCAGCACGCTTTCACTCACCATGTGGATTTTACACCCAAGGACCTGGTAGAAAATCTGGGAAAACATACCCGAGGCAGACTGTGTTACATATTGTGTATGGGGAAAATAAAGGGATATCGCTGTCTGAAAAGCATTCGAGGCAGTACAGTGCAATTGTGCAGCAGGGGCAGAAGAGGTTCTGGGGAAAGAGCTGTAACTGTGTTATAGGGGTTGAGGTCAGAGGAGGAAGACCAACGGGAATTTGGGGAATACCAGAGGCGGCATGTGGGGCGCATGGAAAATGTTGCGTACACAAATCGCTCTTTTTCCTGCTCCTGATTTTTCCCTGGCGCTGTTCACTCTCCCGCCTGCCCGTCCCCGGCGCTGCCGAGCCGCGGGCTCCGCGCGGGAGCCGCCGGCAGAGGGCACAGGGCGCCCGCGGGACCCAGCGCGGCTCCGCTCCGCTCCGCGGGCACGGGCGGGCTGCTCGAACGGGGCTATCTGCCGGGCACTTGTATAACCTAAAGATCATTCGTTTTCAATTGGAAACGAAGAAACAAAAAGTTCCTGTCTCTACGTACCTTCAGGGTAGGCTGAGGGTTAGTGCACAGGTGAGAAACTGATGCTTGGCAAGAAAGCGTGAAGGTGACTGCCCTCTATTTAGAGCAGCACACTCCATCCTCCCCTGCTGTGGCCTTTGCGGCGAGTTACTGCCTGAGAAAAGTTCCCCGATGGTGTCACCTGAGCTGGAAGCATTTCCCTGCGCTTTGAGGTTTCACGGCCAGGCTGCGCTGCCCGGGGACGGCAGGGCCGGGAATTGTGTACTCGTACCCGTGAACATCAGCGTGGCCATCAGCTGCAAAGCTGCTGAGCACGGCAGGGAAGGAGGCTGGGGGCATAGAGCAGTGCGAGCTGTGCACGAAAGAGAGCCACCTCTGTACCTGTGAAACGACGCTGGTGGGAAAAGGCAGGGCTGCGGCACCTCCATCCTGCGGCAGGACCAGCGCTTCCCAATGTGGGATCACGCGGCACTCAGGGAGCGGAGAGGAGATGGGGACTGCAAAGCACTGACCTTGCACGTGCAGAAAGGTCTAAAGCTATCACACCATCCAAGCTAGAGAAAGAGATGTGAAAACGTGTGTTATCTCAGCCTTTACAGTAGTCAGGACTGCAATTTTACCTAAGGTGGAGGTTTTTCTTGGGATAAGGGTTTTTTATTTGCTCTTTTTTTTTTTTTTTTTTTTTTTAATCTAACAATGAAACTATGATGGAGTGGCAGTGTATAATGCAGTAAAGGTTAGACAGTCTTCTGAAGGAGTGTCTTAGGACCCCACATGGCCAAGAAGTTCAACAATAAGTGAATTTGTCAAAAGAAAGATCTGGTTCCTGGAAGCGGAAATGAGTTTCTAATTCAGACCAAATGATTTTCAGCTGGAAATAAAAAGAGGAAACTATATCAGAAGTTGAAAATAAAAAGTTATTTGATAGGTGATAAAGTGTTTTAGTATTTCATTTGAAAATGATGTAAGTTAATAAGTTAACGAAGAGTGGTAAATAACCTGAGGACACGTTCGAATATTTTCAGTGAATATGACATTGTGCATTTATCCAAAATGTCTTCTTGTTTTGTTTTCCTTTTTTTTTTTAAATCAGCCCTTTATACTCCTCCAAATTTGATTTTTGCATTTTCCTTTAATTCTGAATTCATTTTTCCCTATTTTTCCAGTTCATCAGCCAACCAAAAACGATCCACAAGCCCATTTTTTAGAGTCATAAGAGCTGTGTGAAGAGTGACAGTGAAAAGTCACTTTGTCTTTACTGTTTATTTTGGTTATGTAACTGGAATAAGTTATATTAGAAATAAATTTAATTGCTGACATAGCAACGACAGCAAAAATTATTCTGTTTCCAGTCCTAAATACTAAGAAAAAAAAGAAAAGAAAAAAATTGTGTCCAAACAAGAATTATAAGGTGGTTTATTTATTAGCATCCTGAATTTTGAAACAGATTTATTCCACCTTAGTTTCCTCCCACCTTTTTTCTTTTTAATGGAAGGTGGGGTTCTTGTGAAATTCTGTTTCTCAAGTCCGTGCTTTTAGTGAAAACACAAAGTGAAACAACACAAAATTCCCAGTAAAATTACAAAATAAAAATTAGAGGATCCCTTGGAGAGAAAAAGGTTGGTTTCCCTAATGCTGAATTGAATTTTTTTAGTCTTAAAATTAGATTATGGGTAATGCAGCCATCCCCTATTCAAATTTAAAAGTATTCTTGTACCTTATAGCTCTACATGTGGATATCCAATACATGTGGGTTTGGGTGGAGCAAGAAGAACAACTAGTTTATAATGTCTTGTATATATAAATAAGGAAATCCAGTTAAAACAGCTGAAACCACACTTGTGTTTAATGAACAAGCTCCCTGCTATGGTTCTTTTCCTCGCAGAGATACATAGTACCTATAGAATGAGGTTTATGCCTGAACTTTTTCATGTTTAAGAATCATTGCTTCCTTTACTAGCTAAAATGCAGACCATCACGTAACATGTTGCAAAGGCTTGCTTTTTTTATACTGTGATTTCCTCACTAGCTTAAAACGCTTCATTCAAAAGCTAATTTTCAAAGTGACTTCACATGAAGAAATCTATTTTAAGGCATTGGTTAATTCAACATCAATGAAGTGTGGAGAGAAACAAAAGTGAAGTCATTGTTCATTTTAAAATTATTTATGTCATATTCAATGGCGGGGGAAATTTTGCAGACCTCTCTTTCTTTTCTCAAATTTATTCCAACAGATTGGTGCACTTATTAATTCTTATGGCTTTCATTAGTTAAATGAAGATGATACACAGTTCTCTGTTTCCTTTTCTGGGGTTTTTTTCGTCTTCTCTAAATTTCTCCATCTGGATGCATGTTCAGCACTTGCCATGAATCCCAGATAAAGCAGAAATCTGTTATTGTCATCCCATTTGTTGTCTTCGTGTGTTTGTATAACTAGTTTAACCCACAGTCATGCAATTTATTTTATGTGGACATACCCCAGAACCGAAGCAGTAAAACAGGGAATTAGCAGTGTATTCTAACACAAAAATTAGAATAAGCATTCATATTTCCTGTGTTTAGGCATGCTCACACTGGTGATTTTTAAAATTTGTTTTCAGTTAGGATCTGGTATAGCTGCAATTTGGATGTATGATCTGGTTTCCCTTCAGGTTACATTATGGAAACCTTCTTTCAAAGCTAGAGTTGTCTTTAACCATACTGCAGTTTTGTTTACGGTCTCATTGCACGTGTGACTTTTAGTACTCTTTTGTGGTTTGCAATTTCTCATGTGATTTTAGGTTTTAAAATGTCTGCCCTATTCTCATGTTATCATGCAGTGCATAGTCAGTGCAAGGTTTTATGCTTGGCATATAGAGCAATTCATCTCAAAATTACATGTTATTTGCTTAATTTGGTATTTCTATTTACACTAACTTTAAATACCCACTTGGATCTTATGATCAGCTTCCAATTTATTTCTACTGTTGCATCCGGGCAGTTGCTATTTACGTCTTTCTGGATTTTCCAATGTGTTCATTCGGGTGAAAGCATCCATCTCATCACAGCTGCACTGTGGATTCACATTTCCAGAACAATACAAGTGTTAAAAATATTCTAAGTCCTAAGTTTTTCTTGTGTGTGTGTGTGTGTGTGTGAGAGAGACTTGAACATTGCAGATCATAGGTTCTAGGCTCTTAGTCACTCGGGGAATCCACAGCCTTGAGCAGCTTGAGGCGCTTCCTCAGCATCAAATAGTCTGTGTGTTTGTATGTTTGTGGGCAAGGTGGGGACAAACCAGTCCCAAACCTACTGCCTGCTTTTCTGCCTATACCAAAGCCCTGAAGAGGAAAACATTTTGCTTTTGCTGTTGGGGCAACTTTCCATGCAGAATGGCAGCAGCTGCTCAGGAG
The DNA here is from genome assembly GCA_036785705.1 of Acanthornis magna. Lineage (NCBI taxonomy): Eukaryota > Metazoa > Chordata > Aves > Passeriformes > Acanthizidae > Acanthornis > Acanthornis magna. Next base: position 11,354,899 of record JAWUZG010000029.1, read on the forward strand.
CAGGGTGGGAGGCACCACTTCCTGGCAGCAGTAAGAGCATGCTGATCTGACACTTCTCCATGTCATTTTACATTCTGACTTCTTTTATGTCAGGACAGCTCGAGCCCATCCCTCAAATTTTGATCAGCAAAATTCAGTTTTGCTTATATTGTCATGATGGCAACTCTGCCTTTGAGACAAGTATATAAACTATTCTCCTGCAAAGCAAAACAGAACTAAGCTCTGAAGAAGAGGATCCACAAAAAAAAAAAAAAAAAACCAACAAAAACCCCACGTCCAAAACCCCACAAAGAAAGAAAAAAGTAAATTAACCTCTTCAGCTTACATGGGTTCTCTTATAATTGAGTTAGCAAATAAAAAGGAAGTATCCATGTGTTCTCTAACAGTTTGGCCAAGGTTGAAAGAACAGAAGAACAAAGGCACGATATGGTATGGAGCAAAGGAGGCTTTAAAATAATTCTGGAACAAATGTTAAAATGTTTAGGCTGGTCTCTGAAAAAAACCATAAACCTTTTAAAATAACAAACACTATAGGCAAAGACTTTCTGAACAGGATCCAGAAGTGTGATTCTTGCTAAAATTACTGGGAGCTATGCATCTACCTTTGGAACAGCTTTGAAGTCTCAGTCTATAATATTCCTTGTATGTCTTTTCCTTCATCAGGGGTATAGGAAGGAAAATATTTTCTGTGACTGAAAACACAAGTAGTTGTGTGTCCAGAACTACTGGAAACCATGCTAAGTTGTCTTAAGTGCTAGATAGGCTCTACAACCCATGCTGATTCATTTAAGAACAACTCAGAAGTGTTTAAAGCCTTGTAAAGGAAATTATGGGGGCACAAGTGTTAGGCTTTTATAAGTTCATTCAAAAATGTACAAGATTCCTCGTGCATTGTAAAATGAAGGAGCAAGGAAGGCCAAAGTCTTTAACCATCTGAAACAATCTAATCATCCTCTAGAAATGCACTGTTATAGGTGACTATGTGAACTGAAAATGGAGAGATTAAATAAAGTCAGGCTGATAAATCCCCTGAGTACTACTAACATATTTGTAATAACATTGGAGATGAGTAGTATGACTGGTGTCTCAAGTCTAAAAGCTATGACATTCAGATGGAAGGTAATTGAAGCCTGCCATTCCAAAACCCTCAGTACATGTTCAGATATTATCTATGCAAATTTTACAGCCAATGATTTGCATTAAGATAAAAAGTAATTCCTCCTTCAGCTGCCATGGGATCCATGAGAGAGCGCAGGAAGAAATAATAATTGATTTGTGATGATTTATCAACCATGTCTTTAACATAAACAGAAACTGCTCTCTCCCACACTCGGCTTTTACACCAGAGATGCCCAGTGAAGACCAGAGTTGTCTCAGAAAACCACGTGGGTTTTTCAATAGAAAAATCCCTGATTGAAAGCAGTCCAATTTCAGCAACCCCTATTAAGCACAGACTACCAGTTTAAGTATCGCAACTTATTCCACCTCTGTGAGAACTCAAAGATAGTGTGGTTTCTGATGACACCCAATACCTCAATGATTTAGTATTTAGAGTTAGAAGTATGCATGCATTGTCCCCAGAAGCTGACTGGAAGACAGTGCAGACTAGAAGTAAAGACATCATGAACTTCTCCAATTCCATATAATTGCTTTCACATCATTTAAGATGCCTTAAGTTAGAAACACAGGTAAAAAGCACAAAAATCATTCTAGTTTGAGGTAACAAAGCCATATGAATGCACTGCCTTTGAAAGCACAGATTTCTGACCTAGGTGACAGACACAGATGTTTTGGTATGTACCTTGTTTCTTCTTTGACTCTTGCAGAACAGCTGACCAAAGTTAAGCATCTAAGCTGAGAAAAGCCGCAGCTGTTCAAGGAACCCTACCACCTCCACCTTTTGGGGGATTATTTTTTCTAAGTGTCATCAATTACAGATTCAGTTGTAAGCATTCTCCCTTTTTAAATTAATCTTACTCTTTGAGCTATTCTACAGCTGTTGATAACTTAAACAGACAAAGAGATAGCTGAGCGGCCCTTGCATCTCTGAAGGACAACCATTCAGCTCACCACCATTTCTGCCAACCACCCTTCTCCAAACACAGGAGAGCACAGACCTTTGAAGGGGAGACTCATGGAGTATGTGAAAATGTGACTCAAACCAAGGCGATTCTCTAGGACACAAAACCCTGAGCCACTCAAAATTACTGCATATATTCCTGGAAGGTTTCACAATGGGAATAAAAGCAATTCAAAGTCAACCAAGAGGCAAAATTTATAGAGCATGGTTGCTTGATTTTAATTCATCGATTCAGTAAGTCAATGCAGTTCCTGCAATAAACCTATTTTCCATCCTAAAAAGCCTTAAAAATACTGGATTTTGATGTGCCTGCCTATCAAACTATATTTCATATTAACAGACCTAAAAATGTTACAGTGGTGATCTAATACTTTCTGCATTGGGAGAAATTATTATCTTACTCTTCAAAAAAACCTCTCTGTCCAGCTTTTCTGGTAGGCATCCACATAGGTTTTTCTTGATCTCTCTGGTTATTACTTTGGAGAAGAAGAACCAGCTTCAGTAGGGCCTGCAAAGGTCCCTAGAGCCTCACTGACCAACCCAGATATTAATGACTAACTTTAATAACTGTAGAAATCTGTGGCTCCTGTTGGATGGCCTCTGCGGTGTGTAGATGCGGTTTGGATGGAGACAGAGATCTCTGGATTCTGGTCTTAGAGCATGAGGTTTATTGTGATAAAAAGCGTGGAGGTAAGAGCCTGCCAGGAGCTGCAAGACGCAGCCCCAGGCAGATAAGGGAGGTGAGAGAGAGGTATAGGAATCGGGGAAGCGGAATACAGAATACAGAAGGGTAAGGGTAAGGGTGTAAGGGTCCCGTGGTCGCTGCTTACAATACAATAAATCATATTCTGTGCTGAATATTCTAATTTTCACTAACCAATCTAGGACAAGACACAAATTCTATAGCATTTACATACAGCCTATGAGCATCCTTGTATTACCATATGGCGTTACATTTTAAACCCTTAAAACTGCTTTTTGTACTCTGCTTGAGTTGGTAGGGTCTGCTCTGACCCTTGGACCTGGAGCAAGCAGGGAGCATTGTCTAATCAAGGAGTGGATTACCTTCAGTTGGCCATACCATTGTTTTCCTGTTAATTAGTAACTGGCGTTTGGTATCTCAAAGCTTGTCTTCATTTCAATCTCTCTAATGGTTTCTATATTCTCAGCATCTTTTGCCAGGTAATCATATTTATAAGATTTTCCTATTTCTTCCTCCCCAACAAATAATGATCTTGAACATTAGACCGCTGGCAGTTTAATTTTTAGAGTTACCATTAGTGATTTTTGTAAGTTTATATATATTGAACTGTTGGTATATAATCTAAATATTTTATGTGTATTTGGAATGATCTTGATTCAAAATATTGTTTATTGCTCTGTGTTTCAAGCATACCATTAAATCAGTGCATTCATTGTGCTCCTGCACAGGTAGTTTAGAAAATAGCATTCTCCAAATAATTTGTTTTCTGTACTGCTTATCTCCAAGACAGATAACTTGGATATGAATCTGTTTTCTAAATGTGAAACACAAGGCAGCCTACAGTATCATGACTACTCATCAGTCTCTTCAAAGTAACCCTACTGGGAGACAGTTCAGAATCTTAATTTTGTTTAATCCCCTCGTTTCTCTTTGGACAATAGCAAATAAAGGCTCCAATTATAGAGGTGTTTGTTGCCCAGTCAACTTGTTCCCAAAGGTCTTGGTTCTGCAAAGCACGAGGAATTTTATGGTTGCAGAGCCACTGCAATGCTTAAACACTGATTTGATTTCAAGCAAGCAAGCCTGCTGATTTCAATGGCACCATTGGCATAACTATCTCTTGAACCAGTGTACAGCCAATAGTTCTGATTCAGGAAAGTGCCAACACACACCCTTGGTGTTACTGGTAATCAAGAAAGCCCCCTTAGCCTGAGGTTAAGCAAAAGACTTTCACGGCATTGAATATCCATGAGAGAATGCCAGTGTTTTACTACCAAGATGCTGTAAAAATATAATACAGAGACAAAAGGCATCACACAGAGTTACCAACTCAGCAATCTATCCTAATTTTCATATATTCCAAATGTTAATGAGATACATTAATTAATGGTTGCAACTCAGCATAGTTAAAGGCAGATTTGAATTACCTGAGGCTGTTATCTCCTTGCTTACATTCACAAACCAAGACAATGCTGCTGCTACTGTTCCTTGGGACCTCACAGCTCTTTTATCCCACTGAGCTTCTTTGCAAACCAGGGATCTTGTGACCTAGTTGCAAAAGACCCTGTAGATGATCTCAATTTGAGGACAAGATGAACTGCAGGTGCTAAACAAAAACTTTTGGAGCAACATGAGAATATTTTCAGAAGCTGCTTTGAGGGATGGGTTTCACAGGGAACTTGGAAGAACCTCCAGAGATCATTTGATTGTCCTAAGGCAAGAATAGCTTTAATCACATCATTCTTGACTAGTGCATGTTCAACCTGTTCTAAAAGACCTTGAATGATTGGTATTGCTCCTTATATTCTCTAGGTAAGCCTGTACTGTGCTTCACTATTCTTCCTCTTTCAATACCTTAGATAGAGTTTCAGGTAACTCCTTCTTGCTTTAATATATGCTATTATAATTGAAATAAAATCATATTAAATAAAAGCCTTCAGCAGCTATGGAGAGGAATTTTCCCCTCACTTCTTTAAACTCTTCACTTCTCCTTGCTTAACAGACTTATTTCCACTTTCTTCTGATACTGTGTCTCCTAGGTCTGTGTTTACTATCTTGGAGACCCTGAGAACCCCATGTTTCAGCCATTTATCTGGATTCTGCTGGCAAACCGAGGAATTTGTATGAATATGATTGCAAAGCATTTTGAAAAAAAATAATTTGTGTGACTCCATGCAAACTACAACTATTTAACTACAGTACAACTATCCCTCCACATGAATCCAAGACTAAGACCACCTTTTGTAGATGAGCAGCCCTAACGAATTTTGTGTACTCTTAGAAAAATCTGTCATGGGTTCCACTGCCCTCAGCAACTTGTTTAGAGGAAAAAAAAACAGAAGCAAAAAGATCTGGCTAAATAAGAATGATATATCAAAACACCCAATATTTTAATGAAAGAAACTGAATATCCACACATTTGCACTTCTGTACAGTTTTTGTGATATATATATAATTTTAAGCTGTTTACAAATAACATTTAATGCTTCAAATATTACATAATGTTGATATTATATTTCTAGCAGAAATAAATATATTGCACTTAAAAAGAAACTTTTCATTAGATGTTGCTTCATAGTTTATGTTCACAACTTTTTTTTCCATAAAAAGATTTCCCTCTACCCCCTCCCCGTACACACAAACACACACTTCAGTACATGGTGAATGTGCTCACGCAATGCATTATAAACAACAAAGTCAACACAGCAAACAGAAGAACTGTGGTACATTCTGTTAAAGAGGTTACATCCAGTTTTTTACCTTCCTTATTTTTAAACCAAATCTTTCCTCGTGTTTCCAAAGGTACAATAAAAAAAAAAAAAAAGATTGTTTAAATGTGCTAAAGGTAAAATACAGCAAACTGTATTTTTTGTCCTTAAACTATCATAAAAGGTTACTTCAGAGCTTATTTAATTCACTGCTTAGTTTTCTTTTAAAAAGATAAAATAAAGAAAAAGAAGTTGCCATTTGATAATCTAGAGATTATATGCAAGGACATTTGATTACAGAGTAAGACATAAATCCTCTGGCCAGCAAGTAGGTGGTTAGTAAAGAAACCACATCTCCTGCAGCAGAAAATGCTCTGTAAAGAGTAATGAGAATAAAATCTCACTAAAATCAAAATTAAGCTTGCAGTGAGTTAATGTCAGCCCCCTGCAGATGATGAGTATAAGCACTGTGGCCACAACTTCCTCAAAGCAAGAAGCTGTGTTACTCTGATCTGATCTCACTGTTGCTTTTACCCTTATCTAGGAGTAAATTACCACAATTTATATTGACTTACAGTTTTGGAAATCTTCCCAAGTTTTTGCAATAATTTTCATTAATATTTGTGTTTCTGTATAGTACACACACATAAAAAGGATGTATTGCATAATCAAGTTGCCAGCCCAAATGCATTTCAATTAATAATGTTGATTTTTTTTGCTGGATGTTGGAAATGGCAACGTCTTCTCACATGTGTACATGTCAATGCAGAGTCATAGCCTTCAGGGATAAAACCATCTGTGAGAAATTCTGCAACTGCATTTTGAATATTGTAGTACCAAACACATTAGCTATCATACAACTTGCCATCCTTGAACTCATGAAGTAGCATTTCCATTAGAAACTCTATCTTCTTGGTCTATGCTTGTTTTACAGTTTATAGCCAGAAGAGTATGACTGAAACCCAGTGGCATTGATTTGCTATTTTTGACAGTGCCTCAGGCCATATAAAGCAATGCTGCAAACCAAAGATATAAATTAAAAATGGGGGGGGGTTTGTTTAGATTCTCAGGGCTCCAAAGGGAGAAGGAAAAAAAAAAAACAACAGACAAATACATCCAAATTGGTTTTGTTAATATATGGGATACTTTTGTTGGATTAAAGACTGGAGGGTGTTGAACATCTATGAATAAAATGGTAATTCAGAAAAAACACAAAAATACTTGTAACATTCCTGAGGAAAATCTTATTCTCTTTGAAAAGCATGTTCAAGAATGTTCTCTCCACTCTTCTTAAAAAGAAGACACCCCCCCCAAAAAAAAACCCCAACCAAAATCAAACAACATAAAACAGCTCAATTTATATGAGCCAAGAAAGCTCATAAAGGTGAAGAGCACTTCTCATGGGATATAAAATGTGAATTGTATTTGGAAAATAAACTCCAGATTATATTTGGCATTCCTAGCCCATTTACCAACAACAGATGTTCTGTTCTGAAAGTGATAGAATTTTGACAGCAGTACAGCAAGTCCTTAAGTAATTTACTGGGTTATTGTCAAAGTGGTAGAGATAATTTAATTTTTTTATTACTTTTTTTTTAGCAAAAGCAATTTCACTCTTTAACCAATTAATTACAAATTTGCATTCATTTTCTTCCAATTGTGACTTCGGTGCTAAAGCTGAATTGTACTTGCGTTTTAATCTTTTCTGTAGTGTTCCTATATTGTTGCCATCATTTAAGTCACTGTTCTTACTGTCAGACTTTATTTTTAGATGACAACATGGAATGAAATCCTGCCCCCATTGCAGTCAATACATTTCCCTTTGACTTCAGTTGGGCAGGAATTTTATTCCTGGAATCACTCCCATGCTGCCCCGGGCCCACAGGAAGGTGAGAGGGGTGGGAAGCAGAAATACTGCAAGGTGGCAAGACCTCTTCACTGGATGTCCTGTGGCCTCTGTTAACTTAATCCCTTAAACCTCAAATCTATGAAACAGGTTTTGTAGGCAGGATTGTGAGGGCAATGAAAAGCAAGTGAGGAATGGACCTACCTGTTGATCTCATTCCTGGGGAAGGCGGTCACACGCTGCCTTCATTCCCTTGCTTGGGACCCGCCTGTGATTCTGCATTAGTGAGGAACCCAGCGGGTTTCTGCTGCAAAGGAATTAAACCTCAGAGAGCAGCGCAAAGAGGGATGAGCCCACTGAGAGAGACTTGGTCTGACTTGAAAAAATCAGCTATGGATTTTGACAGGTAATTCTGCATCACCTATAATACAAAATTCATCAGAGTGGATTTTGATGAGGCTGTATCATGTTTTTATATAGAGACAGCTTACTGCCATGTTTTTCCAGGTATGAATCATGCTTCATTTGTAGTGAAAAGCACTTGTCTTTCATTTAATATTTTTCTGAACGAGGTTGCCAAAATCCCGTTTCATTCTCCGGAAAGAGCCTGGAGAATTTTCTCTGAAACTGTATGGAGGGCATTTCTGCATGCCAGATATTGGTGTTCTCAGAGCAGGGACTGGGAAAGGGCTGAAAAGATTGTACAGTTTATTTCTCCAAATTTGTTTCATTAAGGAAGGTCATATATGAGCAGCCTTTTATGTCACATGTTGACCATGCCTAAATCAGCCCACCTGTTTCAAACTTGTTTCTGGAGTCATGTAAAAGCTGCCTGCTCCCTTGACCCTTTTCTGATGGAAGTATCAGCAGTAAAGCTACTGGCTTGAATTCTGAACCTAACTATATCCCCTGCAACTCCAGATAAGTTAATGGACCTGCAGAAGGAACCAGACAAACAGAATTTCCCCGCAGTCTTTTGTGCATGTCATTTTAGGATCTTCATACAACTATAACAGAAGTCAAGCAACTGAAAACTTTCTTCTAAACCTCTTCTGTAGTTATTGTTTCTGTAGAGTCATATGTACTAGAAGAATTACATTCTTGTGGGGTCAGTATCACCTAATTTCCTGAAAAATAGGGGGTTAATATCAAAACCAGTTATAAGTAAATAGAACCTTGCAACATGCAGTTTTCCAATGAATCTGATAGCCCAGAGCAAAATTTAATATTTGGATACACCAAGACAAATTCAGTGTCTGATTCTGAGCCATTTAAATATTGCAGAGCTTGGCCTCTTATATTAATTTATGGAAGTCCTTGTAGCAGGTCTGAAACCAGAAATTGTAAATAAATGTTCATTTTTATTTACATACAGAACACAGGACCTGCAAATTGGCCCAGGTAATTTTTTGTTGGCAGATCCAACAGTGATTATTGGGGAATTAGGGTGATATGGCAGATAACTTGGTTGAAAATGTGATTGAAAGGGTCAACTTGAGAAGGTTTTAATTCAACTACTGGAAATAACATAAAGATGGTCTTTACCTGTGGAATGCAAGTACTGTCCTACAGCAGAAACTGGGAAAAGCCTGGGAGGTTGTCATTGCTCTGTGTGATGAGGCATGTGAAACAAGGCAATGGGACAAATACAGGCATGTGACTTGCCTTGCACTTCACAGAGATGGGAGTAGGAGACTCGGTGTACTGCACTCTGCTTTTTACCACGACACAATACAGAATGGTCAAAAGTAGAGAAGAATAGTGGGAAATAATCTGATTCCTGTTTTGTGACAGAACATACTAGAAGAAGGGGACAGTACTTTGAATGAGAACCCCAAATACTAACTGAAAAAAGTCAGATGTGAATTTAAAAAAAAAAAAAAAAGTGTGAAGTTCTGTACTGCTATTTTCCTAAGGAAACTCCACCATTCTAGTGGGACACAGAAAAACTGGTTGTACAACCCTCATTTTCCTGGCCAAGGAGCTTGTATAATAGCAGCCATGACCAAACCCAAGAAAATCAGAACAAGTAGAAAGGTACTCCAATGCCACTCATACTAGTCCATTAATTATAGTTTGATCCATAGCATCTATAGACTGATCTAGCCTGAAATTTGGTTAACTTGATACACATGGACAGCTAGAAACAGGTCTTCAGTGGCAAGAACAGCAGCCAACAAGCACTGTTTTAAAATCTGGTATCTTGGTTTTCCGAGTTTAAGTAACATATATTTTCAAAACAAAATTTTTCTTCATTATACCTTAACCGACAGTTAAATTGCTCCTCCTAGAATATAGGACAAACTTCTTTTTAGACTGAGGGACAGAATACATTATTACTTCTACAGTCCTGTAACACAGTTCTTTTTTTGGAACTGATAAGTGTTTTGTGAAAGAAACAAAGAAAGAAAGATTTGTTAATAATATTCTCTTTGTGATTATAGTAGCAACTAAGAAATACTTGTTATGGTGAATATAAGCCAGTCTTAAAATGGACAGTGGTCTTCTCCACTTTGTCCCATTTTCAGCAAATGTATGCTGAGATAGCCTAAAACATGCTCATAGTTATAGCAATACATTTTTCTGTTTAGATGCTCATCAGTCACAAGAAGAGATGAAGATGAGTAAGAGTATTGCCTTTTTCAGAATTCATCTAGCGTATGAAAAAAGACCTATAGACAATTAATTTGTACACTGCTGCTTAAAGATAATCTCTTTCCTCTAGGTACAATGCACCTTTGGAACAAGCTGCACATGACCAAAGATCCTGGGGACTTTGGGATCCATTTTGTCTGTGTTACACATAGATCTGTGAGCAGCTCCAAGCTGCATGCTCTCTTCTGGTGATCCCTCAGAAGAGGAATCTATATCCACAATGCATTTTCTTAGCTGGTTTGTTACGAGTTCAGCACTCCTGCCACAGGCCTTTCAGGGAGGTCCCTTGTATTTTTCATAGCAAACTTGCACATTTAAAATCTTGTGTTCCTCTTGTCTCACGTCACTCATACGAACGGTGTCATCACTGCAGAAGAGTGACGCAGTCCTTGGATAGCTGCATAAGGACCCTGCTGAAAATAATGGTGGTACCTTGGCATGTGGAAGGATGGGAAAGTGGGGCCGCTACCTTGCATGGAGCTGGCTATGGCAGAGGGTGTAAGAGGCATTCCCAGGCGGCTGTATGCAGGCAGAGATCCTTGGATCGGATGAGGAATGGGTGTGGCTATGGAGGCAGTGCTGGTACCCAGGGCACTCAAAGACTGTGGATGCTGAAATCCCGGGAAGCTGGTTGAAGAGGAAACCCAGGAACTGAGGGACAGGTTATCAGATGTTGTAAAGGCTGACCCTGCAAGCAAAGAGAAAGAATACCTAACATTGGCACTGTGACACACAAAGCTGATAAAGTAGCAAAAAGGCAGAAAATTAGTCTTTCACAGCAAGCCGGATTTCAATGACCACTTGTCATTGGAAATACTTCTCAAAAGCTTCAGTCTTTAAAATGTTATTTGCGGGTTGCTGTCCTTTATCTCTACATCTTAGACAAATTTCCATTTTAAGAAGCTGGTTGGAGTGGCTTGAACAGTAAAATCAGCTTTGCACATTGAAAATTTTAAGTATTAAACACTGAAGAACCTTGTAATGCTGCCACTAAACACTGAAATATCTACTCTGACAAGGAATCTCACTGCATTACATCCCTGTTTTGAAGACATGCTTTCAGCTTTTTGCATCAGATCCTCTGTAGAACTGTTAACTTTTTTTCCTAAAAATTCAGTATGGGAAAAATGCAGAAAAATGTAATTTGCACTACAAGTTTTGGGGTTTTTTTCACTCTAGTAAAACTTGTCAGGACTACATCTTTCCAGTCAACCTCTTTCTGAAATATAGAACAAAAATTTCTAAAACTGTAAATATCAAAGCATTTGTTGTTTTTCCAACTGTGTACAGTGGTATACTAGTGCTAATTCATAGTAAGAGATGCAGAACTTGCTCTGAAGATAATTATCTACTTTTGATCAAAGGGAAGTGTTTTGTTTGCTGTTTTGGGTTTGTTTAATCTGAAAAGTTCCAAAAACTATTTCCACAAATCTTCCAATTCTTTAAAATACTTTTTTCCCTGAAGACTGAAGAATCATAAAAAGAAAAATGATTTCTTAAAATTAGAACTAATTACTTATTTCATGTTGAGAGTAAAATTTTGGGGAAACAATAATTTGTTTGGATAATTACACATGGCCCTTTTCAAATAATCTGATGACTGGTTTGCCCTTCATCTCTGTAGTTCCTCTATGCATCTGGTCATCATCATATGTCTGATTTCTAGAAATGGAGAACACAATAAAATGCTATAAATAAAATCTTTTTATTCCTCTTCAAACAATAATTTAACTATCGTCTCTTATGTATTTTCTTGACCAACTTTCTTACTTTAGAAAATAAATTTGTTGGCAAGAGTATTTGATTAAATATAATATAAATTCAGTATTGCAAAACATTCTGAGACGACAAATTTTATAACAGGTATTAGTTTCATAAATCCGATTCAAGAAGGGAGGTTCATCCAAATTGTAGAATGAAAACATATGAAGACTTCTATCTGTCAAGGTAAACATACTGGAATTAAGTATAGTAACCAATTATAGCCACATACTCAAATCAAAAGTATAAGCAAAAAATCAACAGAAATGAAAAATGCAAATTGTTATTTTTTAAAACTCATAAATCTCTTATGGGATATATTCTCAAATCGTGATTAATTTTTCCTCTGCTTAATGACACAAGTAAAACAGGTCAGTAACAGGAAAAAGAAACTGTCAATTTAGCAGTGGAAACTTGAACCAAATCCTGGCCCTACCACTGAACCAAATCCTAACTGCTGGGAAGTGAGGATCCAAACTCTAAGGATAACACAATAGTCACAGGCCACAGCGAAACCCTTGACAAATCAGAGGGTATCTGAGCATTACTGCACTACAGGGAAAGCAGGATGCAAATTTGGATTTGCTCAGAAGGTTTGCATTTCCCTCTGTTCCAGGCGGCTACTATGAATCCTGTGTGTGGATGCAGACACAGAGAAATTATGCATTAAAGAATTTTCACAGAATTTGTATATTTCCTATTTGTTAATTCCTTTGGAAATAGACATCTTGGGATAAATGTGGTACTGTAGGCTAACTGCTTCCATATTTAGATGGCTGAAATTGGCTGAGCAGAGAATGCTCTGGGAGGCTGCTGAAGTAATTATGAAATCTATCACTGCTATTTATTTCTTTGTTTTATGCAGAATAAGATATCTGATTCTTTCTCATGAATGACTGTGAAATGGTCATAGGGCTGGAATACTTCTCCTGTATGGAAAGGCTTAGAGAATTGGGGTTGTTCAGTCTTGAGAAGAGAAGGCTTCAGGGAGACCTAATTGCAGCCTGTCAGGGCTTAAAGGGGGCCTATGAGAAAGCTGGGAACAAATTTTTTAGCATGACCTATTGGGACAGGTCAAGGAGTAAAGGCTTTAAACTAAATGTGGATAGATTTAGACTAGATATAAGGAAGACATTTTTTGCTATAAAAGTGGTGAAACACAGGCACAGGTTGCCCAGAAAGGGGCTGGATGTCCCATCCCAGGAGGTATGCAAGGTCAAGTTGCGTGGAGCTCTAAGCAACCTGCTGTAGTTGAAGATGTCCCTGCTCATTGATGGGGGTTTGCACTACATGACCTTTAAAGGTCCCTTCCAACCCAAACTATTCTATGGTTTTCATGAGGAACTTCCTCAAGCGTCTTTTCCTGCTCCGACTGCAATGGTCTCTAGTTGCAGTTTAGTACTCCAAAAAGTCTCACATACCACTTTTGACAGCACCAAGGAAATGTACTCCAGTAATTCTGAGGCAATCTAGGTCTCAGAGAGTTTATAACACACACCACACAGCTACATGTATGTATTTAGCTGCCAACTTTTATATGTATGGGAGAACATCCATCAGTTTTGCATGTAAGGTAGTTTAAAAATACATCAGAAGAAATTAAAATATCTATGGAATTTCAGTAATTCCATACAATCTCTCCTTGTATCTTGGAGGACTTTTTCTTGATTAAGGGCACTAGACCTAGAGAGAGAGCAAAGGCAGTACCAGTTACTCATGCAAGAGCAGTATGTTTTACCTCTGTGCATGCCTCTGGTTGCCCAGAGCAATCACATCCCATGTAGCATATGGCTCCCAGATTAGAAAAAAGTTCTTTGCCATGATTCATAATCTTCCTCACTTACTCATTTGCCATATTGCAAGCAAATGCAGAACTGTACCCTTTTATTACACATAAAATTGATTGTAATAAAGTATTATATCTCCCTATGACACCTTTCTAAGGATTCTCTTCTGAAAAGATTTAATGACCAGCTCCCATACTGACGTTCACTTGGTTCATTTTGTCACTCCCAAGGCAAGACATCGTACTAGGGGGAATTTAATTCTTGAAGAGAAGGTGCCTTGCTCTGAGCACTTCCAGCAGTGGAAAATTTAATACTGTCTTCAACAATAGCTGGCGTAGGATCTAAGCTGGCATGAAGCAAGGTAATCCTCCAGAAGTATGTGAAAGGATGGCATCATACCAGGTGAGGAGTTGCTTCAGAAACTCCGTAATCTAAGGACCTGCTCTTAGAATAGATGTGTAAGAACAAGCCCACCTAATCACATTTTGCTGAAGAGCAACTCATGGTTAAAAATAAGTTTGTTTTCCCTGCACAAGTCCAAAGAGCTTATGACCAGAAATAATGCTCTTATCTTAGCAGCACTGTATGAAGTTAGAGGACAAGACAAGGGCACTGCCAGTCGGAAGACAGACAGAACTGCTTTACCTCAAGTGGCTGTGGCATATCAGGCAGGTCACAAAGTCAACATGCAAAGTATAATGCAACACAAGTTTATGCTAGTCAGCAATCCCACAGGAAGGGTTTGAGATCTATTTCCAGTTGCAAATTATGACAGATGCAATTTCTCCAGTAAGTATCCCCACAAAGAACAAGTCTGCCTTGCTGCTACTTTTGCTACTACTTTGCTAAAGCAGACAAATTGTTTGATAAAGCATTTGAGGCTAATTGTCTCAGCAGGAAAAACACCTTTAAGAGGCTAAGAGATAACAATTAAACATCAATTTTTCAGGGAGCTACAGATAATGCTTCCTGAGGAGGCAAAGTGGGTTAACCAGAGGCTAGTTGAAGATAGTCAGAACTAAGGCCTCTGTTCACAGAAGGCTGGAGGGGCAGCAAGTGGCACATCTAATGGTATTTTACAAATGGTGTGGAGCCCAGCTAGTAAGTCCTTCCAGGAGATAGAGAGTGTTAGCTTGTTCTCAGCACCACAGTAATGAAGTTGTCTGGTTTGGAGACATCTTGAAGAGAAAGCAGAACTAATTCTCTTCTGATGGCAAAAACTACACGGGTATCTCGAAAACTGCCTCCTGAACTGAACCAGTTATGCTATTCTCAAGCAAAACTAGGTCATGACACTTTACCTCATGAGCACATTTTCCTACCTCTGCTTTGTGTTGCCTGGCTGTCATCTCCAAGATCATCTTCCCCTCCATAGGTTCGAATGGGGGATCGGGCATAGGAATGCTTTTGGATAAGGCTTTCCACACTTTCCCTGTAAAAGGAAACAACATAATGTTGTTAAACAACAATAAACAACATAATAATCAATACCATCCTAAACAGCAGCCTAATTCATTAAGGTAAATACAATGTATTTTTTTTCTGTCAGCTTTCTCACACAGACTCTCCAAAGTTACTTAACAAAAGACTTACCTCATAGCATGAGATTGGAAATGCCAGATTTGGCCTGTTTTTTTTTAAATATTGCTGATCACCTCTTACCAGCTTCTCCAGCAGAGTGAACTTCCTACTGTGTTTCCTGGATGTGGTCTCAGACAGTGAATATAAGACCAGTACTCTTCATAAATTTGAAAATGCAAACTCTGCGGTTATTTGTGCTGAGTGATGAGTCTGGGTTCAAAGAGACACCTGTGGTCCAGCTCCTTTCAAACAATCTTTTGCATCACACATGATCACCTCATTTGCTGCTCTCCCATTTTTCTGAAATCAGGGGCAAAGATAGGTGTGTCCGGAGGCAGCTCAGCTCTGACCATGCTCTCTCAGCATCGGCATGGAGGGCAGTTCGTAGCGGGAAGTCTGCAGATACTACCGATCTCGTGCCACGTCTATTCTGGGAGGTCAGATGTGTCTGCCAGGCCCCTGCCTCGCTGGTAGCACAAAGCACTGAAGTCACCCAGACCATTTTTAAATAGAAGGAAGGCATATCTGCACGATAAGCCTTAGTAGTTTGTAAGGAATATCCAACCTTACACATTCCCAGCGAATTTCCGTGGAAGTAGGTGGCATTATACTGAAGATGAAAATTACCTAGGCACATTTCCAAAATGGCTTTGACCTTCTGTTCCTGTTTAAGAAATCTGTGTAGTTGTTTAAACCTGCTGCTTAATGTAGGTTTTGTCTGAATTTACCATTTGTTCACTCATACTTGTTAATGCCCTTCACTTGGAGGGTGTGTCCGTTGCAGAAATTCCACAGAAATATATTCTCCAAGTAACATGATAAATCACAATGGCACATGTTTTCCTTTCCTACGGAAAGTCCATTATGGTCATTTTGTCCTTGGTCTATCACTGGCATCATTACTTATGCTTGTCTCCTCAGAAAAAAAAAAATAAATAAAAAGAGGATCTTATCAAAGTGATTTACTTGTGTCAGGCTTGGAAGTGGACTGAAAGCAATGGCAGTTCCTACATAGAGGATGATATAATTGGATTACTGCCTTTTAAGTGATTGAAAACAGTAGGCATATCAGGGCTATCTCAAAGAAGATTTTCCAAAGAAAAAGACAGATGGCATTGTTTACATTATGTGCTGAATGCCTCTTGAAACATTAGGCTTTCTTCTGAAGCAGAACGTGAAATGCAAAGGATTTTACTTGACCAAAAGGACTATTGCATATGAGTACAGCATAACAATAAAAAATTAGACCAGTGTTGTCTGAGTGATTTAGATACTGGTATTATATTATATATTCATAATCAAAGAATTACTAGTCTATATATGTCTGAAAAATAAATTTGATACAGGTGATTGTCTGCATTGTCTCTATTGACTTTATTTCTAGTAAGGGTCTGCTATAATGGCAGAGATTACAGCACGTAATAGTATCCTGATGCTACAGAAACAATGCAGGCTCTAGTTTTAGTGCAGTGGGCCAATTTCACCTCTAAAACGTTGGATCCAGTGGTGGCTTGGGGATAAACTCACCCCAATAAATTTACATTTGGATTATCTACAAGGATTTAAAGCTAAATCAAATACCCACAATTATTGCAGACTAAATTCTTTCCAGATGGGTTTGTATGCTAGACAGAGAACTCTATTATTCAGTATGGTTGTCTCCTTTTAAAGGAAAAAGAGAGATGACTTCTTAGTGAACCCTGAATCTGCAAACTTTGAAACCAGGGAACTATGTGGTAAGTTTATTTATTTATTTATTTTATGATGTAGTGTTGCAGAGAGTATGCAAAAGGTTTTGGAAGATTAATCTCATTCATCGGCACAAGAGGCAAAGGTTTTTACAGCAGAGGGAATGGTCTGATGTGGAAACTTGGATCAGGGAAAGCAGCTAATCTCACAGAAACAATTCCTTTTGGGCAGCTGAGATTTAATATTCAAAACTGTATGTGCTTATCTCACCAAACCACATTGGTTGTTTATGCTATAATCACAAAACACCTACTGATTTTTCATTTAAAGGTTGAGGCTGTGATTCACATCATGGGTGCAAAGTGTTGAGATTCAAACCAGAATTTAGGCACCTGCCCCCAAAGTCTTCAGGAGGACCCTCTTCTTTCCACATACAGCACATACTGCGTATAAACCTCCAAACAGACCTACAAAATTCCAAAGGCTGAGCACACCTAAGTGTGCAAAAGGAAACATAGGGGTAAAAAGGAAGTGGTGTATTTTCTCCACTCATAAAGCGTATCTCAGAGTTATCCTCCAAGCACTGTTTCTTCCACTTAGAAAAACAAGAGTAGAAGTCTGGACTTTGATTTCTTTCCTTCCATTTCTGTTTCAAATGAATGGGGTGGTGGCCTCTGCACTGTGCTGCAAGATTCCATCCTCAGAGAACATCACTTGGAAACTCGATGGAGAAGACAGCAGTTGCAACTTGTCTAATCTATGAAAACACTTGGAGTTTCCCACATAGTTTGGAAAGAGGAGGATAACCTCCTCCACCCTTTAAAGACAGAAGTGCCTTAGGACTTCAATGCTGATACATAGGAGAAAGCAAAACTTTAACAACAAGGCTTAAGCGCCTGTGAAATCTCGTTCAAAATGCAGGAGCAAAGATGGCAATCTGGAACACAGATTCCTTCTTATACGCTTGTTTCCACTGGGTACAAAAGGACTTAAATCTCAAAATCTTCCTGAAAATTCTCTTTATGGAAGTGCGAACTCTTTAGTTATCCCAAATACAGTACTATATAGAGTGGATTAATACAAAACATTTTTTCAAGTCCCAATACAATATTACAGTAACACCACTACTAAAAGGGAAAGATAGTATTACTTCTGGCTTTATAGCTCTGTATGCAACATCAGATATTTCAGTGTGGTTCAAAGGATTTATGGAAATAATTTTATAAATTACTGAATGATAAATCAGTCTTTTCCATTTTATGATTCTATGCTCAATTTCAAAAAATAGCAAGTTAAGAGCATGGTGGAGGTTTTTTTAAAGCTGTCTTTGAGTACTTTTCAGCATTGTTCCACAGTAAAGTCTGAAAAACAAAGTGACTTCTACTTAATCCTCAACTTCTGTCCTTCTGTTTCTTTCTTTTTCTGATCAGAGACTTGTTATCTAATACTGGAACCTAACAATTTTTACTTTTTAGTGTGTCTTAGAACTCCACATTTTTTTCTATTAGCAATAAATTAGCAATAAACTTTGTTCTGAGAGATTACAGGCTGCCAATTGAATGAAGGAAAGATGTCTTCTTTCTGTCAAATATTTTTGTGTGGTCTAACAAGTTTCAGTTTTCCAGACTGCTCTTCAACTCACAGATATCTTGAAAATACGCAGAGGAGGGGGAAAGTATATATTACAATATATTACTATGATTAAGCTGTGCAACATGTACAGCTGGGTAGATAATAATAGGAGATGACAGGCTGGAGAAGAGCAAGTTAGGGACTGAAGCTGCTCAAGAAAAAGGATCCATGTGCCAAATGGAAAGGAAAAAACTAAGCTCATTTTGGCAAGCACACCCACAGAGAAGATGCTGAGGCAGGACAAATGTGAGGAGAGATAATAGGGAAAAGAAGCACAGGCTGATCCCAATAATCTGCATTCCAACAGAAGCACACTTTGAGTCCAGTCCCATCAGTAAACCTTGTTATGGCTGAAGCACTTCTCTCCTTTTATGCAAGAAATAAAACAGCAAAATTTGAACCTGATATCAGAGGATGTGAAAGGCTGAGAGAATTCATCAATTTGAAAGGATCTTGCAGGTTCTAACCTCTTGATTAAACATTTCACTCTTGCCTCTGCTGGCAACCAATTCCAAAACTAAACTTCCAGCTAGGGATGCTCTGTGTTGTGCAGAAGATAGGAAAGAAGATAGGAAAACCCTGATACAACTGACAAATGTTTCACTAACACTTTACAGACCAAACCCAAGATCTTGCCATGGATTTGAACTGGGAGAGGGCAGAAAACACAGCTGACTTGCGAAGCAGATGAAGCTCTGTGTGAGGGTGCTCACTCTCTTCTGCTGTCAACCCAGATTATAGAAATTCTCTCGGGAGATGATAAAGTCCCAGATTACCCTGAGCAGGATCTTTAATCAAGATAAAAGAACAGGGCTTCTTCATAGGTGGGAGCAGGCATCTCCGATGTAACTTTTTTTGCTCCTTTTGCTGTTACTCTACTTCAGCTGTGTGTGCACAGCAGCCTGGTGATCACCACAACCCTGATTCTGGAGTGCATGACCATGGACCCTGCTGACATGAAAGAGGAAGGCTCACCTTGCCATTGTGCAGTCAACATGGATGCTGCAGCATGCATGCATGCATGCACCTGAAACTATGGATCTTCCTGAATTTGGCAGAAAGGAGGTGGAGATGGGAAGCCTGCCTTCTCCCTTTGGGACAAGAATGTTTAAGACAATATATTTAGCTTTGGTGAAGGTGTCAGAAAAGCTAATTCAGAACCAGCTTGCTGGAGCCAGGACTGTGTTAGTACCCATCTTAGATCTATACCATGGCTGCAAAGATGGTGGAGTCAAAGTAATAGGCAGCCAACAATTCCAGTGGGAGCCAGGTTCTAGTTTCTTTGAAGACAACACTCTAAAGTCATGCTGTGGTGAGAGAGAGCAAGCGGCTGAGCCAGGCACTCTGAACTTGTGTCTTCTGCATAAGTTACTCTTTTAGGAATGTCTACAAGAGGTAAAAATTTCAGAGCAGAGCTGAGCAGCCTCTTAGTATTAACCTCTTTTTTTTTAACCCCTTGCTATCCATGTGCTAGGTACGCAGGAAGGTAAGGATATCCTCAGAATCTGCTCCCTGTTCCTGGTGTCATAGGGTTTTCTTTTTTCTTTTTTCTTTGCAAGGAAAGGCAATGTCAATAGAAAAAAAAGAAGGAAAATAATAAAATAGTAAAACTGACAATCGTGTTTTGCTTGGCCATTCAGTCCAACACAAAGAAAAATACAGAACAGGATATAAAGTGTATGAATTATCAGTTTGCAGCCTGAATGACTTCTTTAGTTCTTCATTTCAAAGGTTTCCTTTTTTTGTAGCTGCCAGTTAGTATGTTTGGAAGAAAGCCCAGATAACAGAAGACGTCAGAAGTGAGGTGAGGTGAAGACAGATGGAATAAATGGGCTGAGAAGGCACAAAAATAAACTTGTCGGAAGTCGCACTGTAGTAGAACTTTTTTTTTCAGGGAAAAGATGACTAATTTGTCCAAGACACAAGTGCTAAAAACAAGTCTGTAAAAAAAAAAACAACAAACCAAACCCAAACAAAAAAAACCCAATGAACAAAACTCCCCTCAAAAAACCAACAAAAAGCACTCACCTCCCAAAAAACCAAAACAACGTAGCAAGAAGAACAAATACATTTCTGTAACAGCAGCTATGAGTGAACAACATATGCTGTTAGAACCACTATTCAGATATCACTCAGCCTTTATGTTCCTGTGGCTTTTATTAGCTATTTTACATATGCACAAACATACAGACATATTAATTTTCTACATATACTTGCTCTTACACTGGTAGATAAATATTAGAGTCTGACCATAGGAACATAATTCAGGTTGTGGATGGCCCATGGTATGGACCAAATCCTTGAGCAGAACAAAGTAGTTCTGTTCCACTGCTTAGATTAAAACGGAACCAGCCAGGGGCAAAACAAAGCCTACAGGCTACAGTGGCTCATGTGACCTGGCCCAAGATCTAATGCACAGCCCCAAAACACATTCACACAAAGTCAAAACTACTGGGCAAGTGTTGGATGGATGCATTACTGCAAGAATATATACAATTTTCAGAAAGGAGGGAAATGAGTCTTGAATTATGAAAAATCTGGGGTTTGATGATTGTAGAAGAAAGAACAAGTGTACCTCTGCAATGGTGCTTACTGTCACCCTCTCAGTAAAAATTCAGATGGATGTAGAAGATGGATGTGGCAAAGAGCTGGATACATGGATGTGAAAAAACCTGGCTGAAGCCATGACATTGGAAAAGTAATGACAGAAGAAGGGGCATGAAGTTATCAATATACTCACCCCACTTCTCTCAACTGCAAATAAAAGTGAGAAAATGATCTTACATAGCCAGCCCCATGGAGCTCCACTTCACCCAGTGGAGCAACAATTTATATCCGACTGAAGGCAAAGGACGAAAGGTGAGGACAGAGCAGTACTGTGACTGGGGGAAATCCTGGAAAACTTCCTCTGGGGTGGAAACCGTAAGTCTAATTTGACATCAACCCCTCCCCTTATGCACACACTACATCTGTATGAGAATAATAAAACATTTTTATACCATTTTGCACAAATAAGAAGATAGAGAACAGAAAACCTAAGTGGAAAATGAGCTAGAGTATGAATGCTTAGAAACATGAGAACTAAAGAAGATTTAACTGACACGGGGGGCTTTCTGCTGGGTGAAAAGGAGCAGTTGCCTGGCTAACAAGCAGCAGAGTCAGAGGAGCCAGATTTGAAGGGAATAATTCAGGTGTCTAAACATAGGCAGGTAGTGCTTTCAAGATTTGCTAAGGCATCCAAGCCACCTGCAGTGTTCTGGAAGGGATGATGCAAAAAGTATAGACAATCCACCCACCCATCCAGAGCAGCAGCTGAAGGCTGGAGTAACCTCAGCAACATCTGGAACAGCACCAGGCATTTAGGTACCTGGTATTTCTCCCTATATCCAGGACTTCTCTTCTTCTCTGAACCTAAACATCAGAGATGATATCTCGTGGCTGGTTAGTGACATTCACAGACTGAGAATTAGCTGAGAATAAAAGATCAGCTGGGAGTTTGACTTGTTGGAGAGCTATGACAAAACCCTACTTAACCATGGACGTGGGGGTAGGTCATAGAGCATGTATATATTTCTGGCTGTTGGTAGGGGGATTTCAAGAGTCTGAGATGTTCTTCTAGACCAGCAGTAGGCAGTAGGAATGGGGAAGAAGGCAGCTCTCTCTCAGCAGCGAAGGGATGGGAGAGAGGATGGCTGCGCACAGCCCATCACTGAGCACGTGGCTTTGACTGATCCTTCAGCAGGAAAGTGCCTGTATCCAGGCATTAGCATAAACTTTGCTTACAGCCTTGGAAGCCAGCATGATGTATTTCCACATCTCAGAGATGGAGCTCCTCAGGGGAAAATCTGGAATTTTATTACCATGCAAATCCAGTTGGGATGCTGCTTTCTTACTTCCCCAACCCCCCATCCTTCCCTTCTCTGCCTAAAAATTACTTGGGTATGCAACCATCCTTTTCCATGTTGCCTCTTGAAGTATCCCAGAAGCATTATTGGACTTGTGCAGATGGATATACTCACTAAACTCTCCTTAATAGCTACAAATCCATACCCTGAACTAGCCTATCACGTGCTGGGTCACATAAATGAGTAATGCTCAGATCATGATTATGATCTGTCAATTCTTGTCTGATCATTATTTTACAATTCAGGAGTGCTGTTGGCTCCTGCTCTTGAATTTATCACCTTTTTCACTGGATTGTTTGAATGGTATGTAACTATGATGGTTTTATTTATCTATTTATTTTTAACAGGCTAATTCTTCACTACAATTCAGAAGATAAATTCAGACTCAAGATTTAAAAAAATTCATCTGTTGGGTTCTGCCTCTGCATCCTTTATGCCTCTGGCAGTTTTTTCTTCAGCAGAAATGCCTCATTACTGCATTTGGCATCCCATAATCAACACCTCAGTATGCTAAGCTCCACATTCTGGTAATTGCTGCTAAATGTCCCGTTTTTTCGTTCACAACCACTGTGGGAGCCTTTTTATAGTAGAGGAGATGTAAATACCATGTAAAAAGATCAAAAGGTGAGTCAGAAACTTATCTAAATCACAGTAGCCTCAGATAAAGTCTGCCCTGTTGCTATAAATAGATTACCACAAGTAATGTAGGGAAAGGGTTGATTGTGGAACAAATCTTGCATCCTAATAAAAATTTGGTATATACCAAACTCACCAAAGATTTTTTTCAAGTTAAAAGGTTTGCATATAGCTATGAGTACAAGAAAGCCATTCTATGGTATTTAGACAGAAACAAAAGAAAACACAGGCATTTCAAAATTTTGCTGTTGCCTACCTCCTCTACTGCTGTGCAAATTTCACTACATTTACATATGTTATTTCAACTCCAACACATGCAACAGCAACATTTAATCCTAAAGGCATTTGCAGCTTGAATTTCTTACATAAGGATCGTAAATCTAGAATGGGAAGTCTGAAATCGTTAAAGTCACATGTTTATAAAATCATATTCAATTAGGTTAAAAAAGTGCAATTTCTGTCATCATGTCATAAAAAGATGTGTTTTTCTCTCAGATCTACTATAAAGAAAAGCTCCCTATATTGTTACAGATAGAGGCTGTTTTCAATCAGTTACAAGAAGCAATCCAATTACTGGATGGTTTAGTGCAGTAACTGACTCCAGACTAATTTAATTTCTTTAGGTCTCTAAAGATCAATTGATCCGATTTGTTTCCCTCCCCAAAGGCTGTTTAGGAAAAAGCAGGCTTAAATACCTGGAAATGAAATACAAAGCTCTGTACGCTTTCACACTACTTAGGTCATTTGGAGAAGCTGGAACTCAGGATAAATGAGCGCTGTCTTGGCCCTAACATCACGGGATGCTTTACAGGAGGCCATTAGGATCACCACGCCACACTCCAGATCACACACGCACACGCTGCGTGCAGGCCTGCTCAGGGAGCAGCGCAGGGAAAGTGTTTTCACAGCTTCTAGATAACTATTCATTTTCAAGAGCTGTGAAAGGGTGCTTTGGCTTTCATAGACTTTTCTCTAGCACATAAGTATTCCTCCAGCAGTGATCTTCCAGAAAGAACTGTTTCCAGCCAGACTGAGCAAGAGCCATGCTGTACTATTCAACGTTCACCTATTTGCAGTGCATGTCACTACGGACATCAAGTAAGAAATTCTTCCTGTTTTCATACCTCACTTTGCTACTTCTTTTGCTTTGTTTCAGATTTCTTTAAGCAGTTTTGCTGGTGCAAAGGTGAAATCTATAGAACCAGTTGGCACTTGGAAAGTGATGTCTCATCTGCCTGAATATTTTAATGCCAGAACTGAATAAACCCCTTGATTTCTGGACCACACTGTATAACTTACACAATTCTCAAACAGTCTCTTACCAGCCCTCT
Organism: Acanthornis magna; assembly: GCA_036785705.1. Lineage (NCBI taxonomy): Eukaryota > Metazoa > Chordata > Aves > Passeriformes > Acanthizidae > Acanthornis > Acanthornis magna. The sequence goes on from JAWUZG010000029.1 coordinate 11,379,213, forward strand.
TGCATCTTCCACTTTTATTATCTCATGACTTGATGTGTTGTGCGGCAGATTTTGTATTTTTAAATGCTATTGTAGTAGTAATCAGAGGTAAGCTTTCTAATTTAAGTCAAAATCAGACCTTACCCAAACCTGTGCTCTCAAATCCAGAGTTTTAATGTAATTTTAATGCTTTTCACATTCTGTTTCTTAAATTTAGTGTAGACTTTACATTTGTCTGCCTTATCTTTCATGGCAACATTTGTGCCTGGGCTCTGCTGCCTGTCTCAGGCTCTATTCTTACACTTATCAATAAACAGAAGGGCACTGCAGCTTATGCTCAGCATTTCTGACTCCATGCCATGTGCTGTTATAATAAGATGTCCTCTGGAAAAATTCCCTTCATATCCAGCACCACGATAGTCGCTTCATCCGCACAGAGCTAACTAAGTTTTTCTCCCAGCTTATCTGTTCAGACTCCTTCCGCCCTTGCGAAGCTCTGCCATTAGATGTCTCCTGTCTGTAAAACAAGGAAACCTCTTCCTCCTTTGACTTCTTATTGCATACAAACCTGAGCTTTGGATGTTGTTCACCTCAGTATTCTCTCAATACAGCAGGCTATGCTATTTTTATTAAATTTGCCTGGGTTTTTTGTTTGTTTTCATTTTTAATGAAGGCTTTCACTTAAGTAACAATTTTCAACAGCTTTGCAAGTATGTGCTGCAGCCTACGAGCTTTCTCTCCCCGAATTACTGTTCTTTTATCCATTTACTCAATGGATCACTAACGATCCAGTGACTAGTAAGGTGTAAAGGATACCACTATTTCCCATCCATAGACCGGCTTAGATAGATGTACTTTTGAACTGCTGTAAAGACTTTCTCTAGTTCTGTGGCTATGACTTCATTGAGCAGTTTGTCCCCTGTATGCACCTGTGAAAAATTATTCACATCTGGATATCCCCAGATAGGAGCCTGGTGGGTTTTGGCCTCTCCAAACTTTCTTTCATGATTCTGTGCTCATAAGAAAAATTGGACGTGCTATATCTATCTCCATCCAGCTCTCTTCCAGCTTAAAGGACACAGGCAGCTTAATTTGCTTCATTTGCCAAGCTATTTGACACGATATCATGAAAATGTGACATGCTGGAAAGCTACCAAGAGATTGAAGTTTATTTCCTAGCTCAGCTGTGTGTTAATGCTTCTGTCCCTATGGCAGCAGTTGCTTGTAATGAGCTGTACACACACAAAACAGTTTCCAGATAAAGCTTTCCCCTGATGCAACTTGCAATACAACTTCGGTGAAACAAAAATGGCATCTTTGTTGTCAGAGTGGGAGTTACAGGAGTCATCCTGATGGCAGTAATTGCTGATTCAGTGTCTGGGACTGCTGAAGTGAATTTTGGGAGCTCTCCTCTCTCTGTTTTCCACTACGTTGAGAGTGGGGAGCTGTAAAGATGTTTTTCACAGGCCCAGTGCCCTTTTTTCCCATTGACCCAATTCACAGCCCTCAACGGGATTAAATGGCATGATAAGAAAAAAGCTTTTCATTCTGAAGTTGTAAAACTGACCCTCTTCTCCCTTCAAGAAGCCCCCTGAGGAAGACGAATGTATCGGCCCCAACTGGAACAGATGTCAAAACTCAAAACAGCTCTTTCTTCATAAAGTTTGTAAGTATTTTTAAAGGAGGTGGAGGAGTCTTACTATATGCAGCAAGATAACGTTAAAATGCACAGCTTCTCAGGAGTTGAAAGGATGCTTTTCCTACAAACCCTCTCTTCTCTTTATCTTATCTGCATGGAAAGTAAACAGAAAGTCCCCATTACCTCTCAATATCAGTGAGTCTGGAAGAGTCACGGAATCCTTTAGCAAAAGGGTTGCTGTCAATTTTCAACTTGGTTATCTGGGAACATAGGAAAGAGCAACATTACACGAATATAATGTTAAGGTATTGCAGTGTACAAAGTGTTAACCAACCCATCCCCTGCGACTTCACTGCTAATTTTATCCGTGTGCCCTGTGCTTGTGCATGTGTGCTGCTCCTGAGACACTGTGAAGCTGAGGAGGCAAACCAGGGCCCATTGCACATATGACAGTGGAAAGACCAAAGGGCATGGCAGGCTGAGCCTCCCTGTTGCCCCGAGCAGGAGGAACCCACCCACGTACAGCATTACTGCTTCCAAATACTGGAACAGCAGCCATCAGGTTGTCTTTTCCACAAGCAGTACAAATCACCCTGCTAACAGCTGAGCCTGCTTGGTGGAGCTGCACATCAACCAATGCAAGCCCAAACGACCTGAAGCCATGGCTTCCGTTCAACACCACCTTTATTTATTTTTTTTAAACTGGGATGGAAAGTTCTCAACCAGGCCTACCAGCCACCACACAGGGGCAGTTTAACTGGTTTTGTATGAAAAGAGGCTGAGGGAGGGAAGGAAAAACTTGGGGAGAGCTCAGATTCAAAGTGACAGAGCCTGGATTGAAGGAGTAACCCCACTGAAACTATCAGTCTTGAAAAACCAGAGATCATGAATAAAAACTTTCCTCTCTTCTTCAAAGGCAGCTATAAACCTGCCCAGTCATTCAGTCAGCCTTTCCATTTTGACAGAGCAACCCATTGACCAGAAATCCCTCTGGCCCCACAGCATCTGAGCTCCCCTTATCTTTGCAGTGAAACTTTTCAGGCATATGGTGGTGGCTTTCAATATGCGTTTTTTTGAGGAGTGGAAAAAAAAAAATACATCATTGTCCTTGTGATTTTTTTTATCTATCCAACCAATTTAGATTTGGTGAATAAAACCTGAGACTTAATTGTAATGGTTGGATTTTCCAGCCATACTTCTTCCAAGAGCTAAAAATAAAATTTTAAGTGGGAGATAGAACTTGATGAGAGACAACACAGGACCCATCCTGCAAGGCTGTGAATGCCACCAACTCTAGATTAAGCCCATGAAAATCAACAGCTCTCAATGTGTCATATTAAGGGGCTTTGTCAGGGCGACTTCCCTCAAAAAAAGCCTGTATCAAAGAGGCCACAACCTCATTTTTAATAACTGGGCCTCAAGACTCAGAGAAAAAAAAAGAGAAAGGATTTTTTCGAAAGACTCAAACAATGAAATAATCTCATTAAAAATATATATATTTCAAAATGGGGTGACTTCTCCCCCAAAATAAAAAAATAAATAAAAAATAAAGAGGACAACTGGACTCAGCTTTTAATTCTGATAAAGAGGTCTGCTGGGAGGCAAACACAAAGAGGAAGGAACATGCTGACAAAGACAAAATCTGAGTTTTTAATTAATAGTGTGCAGTGGGCTGGTCAAACACCATGGACCTGAGTGCTGCTCAAGGGCTTGAGGCTGTGTCATCACTCAGGTACAACTGGTGGAAACAACTGAAGCCTTGTCACAAGGACCTTGAAAGAGCTCAGAACGTTAGTTATAGTCTCATTGTACTTCCAAGATATCCATAAGCCTCCAACTCATGGTGATGTTTCAGAACGGTGATTTAGTGCCTCACGTCCAGTGAACATTTTTATGGCAGCATTCTGAAAACTACCTTGAAAAAAGACAAGCTCTGACTAGTTCCATTGACTGAGATCACCAACACACCAAGCCAACTGCACTGCAGAACAATAACTATGTCTATTCATCTCTTGAGCATATTTTCACCAATCAAACTTCCATCTTCCTAATATTAAAGTTCTGGTATGACATCACAGTAGAAACTTTTTGTATCCGCCAAAGCCAGATGAGACTCACAATCATTTATGGCCATATTTTTCCTGAGAGACTGTCTCACAAACAATCAGAGAACATCTGCTAGAAAGCATTTTTAAATGAAATCTGACCTACAATTCAACTCTGTGGCAGTGGTTTGACTGTTTAAATAAATGCATGCCCTTTAAATCTTAAATTATGAGATAGTTTGTTGAAAGTGTAATGTATTTAGCTTTTATCTAATAACCTCCAGAAATGTAATCAATCCCTCCTTAAAACAGTTCTGAAAGAAATGGCAAAAATGAAAAAAGGCTCCATTTTCATTAGTCATAAATAAAATGACAACATCAACCTCTAGGGGTTCCGGAGATGTTCCATTGAGAAATTTTCCAGGACTCAATGTATGTGCTTTGGGAAGGTTAGTTTAGAAACATCTCTAGTGTAAATATCATCGGTAGACACAAATCCACCCTACAGAAATAAATTCCAGGCTTAGCTGGTTTTGTGCTTGTTACTATTTTGCTGGTTTCTAAAGAAAGTTACGTGTAAAAGTCTAACTGATTGACCAAACATTATTTTCTTGAGATTGCCAGGTGCTGAGTGTGTTTTCTACAGCATTCAGATACAAATCTGAGTTTAAATCAATACATTAAAATCTTGAAGCAGGATGTGGGGTCTGCCATAACAACAGACCTAATATTATTAATATTATGTTCAGAGCTTCCTTGGCCCCCTATACAGTAGTTTCATTTTATTCATAGCATTTAAAAATTAATTACTTTTGCTTCATATTAAGAAATGCCAACTTCTTTAAATAATACAGCAGGTACATTAACTCTGTGATGCTGCCTGCCCACGTTTGGACAGTGCCTGTATTTTTCTTAATTTGAGGGAACTAAGGAGTGAAATAGGTGTTTTTTGAAGTACCATAGTCAGTAAGCCCTGAAAGCACACTCTGAACGACACTGAAGGCAGCAACATATTTCTACTGACTTGAATATTAAAGCCCAATCCACTGTCAAACAGTCTCTGTTCTCTGATTGTTTATAGACTTCCTAAAATTACTCATTAGCAATCCATTGTTATGATCTCCTCCATTTTGTATATATTATTCACTGGCATGCAAATTGAAATTCAGACATCTGGATGTAATCTGGGCAGCCTCTGAAAAGCATATCTCTGAGTGATTTTCCTTACGTTTGAGCCTTACAGCTTAATTAGTCAACTTTTTAAACCCATGAAATCATCATGTGCAAACCAGAATCTCTCTCAGCTCATAGCTTGTGGCATGAAAGATCACTGCAAACAAGAACAGTTCTTTAATGAGCTATAATTAGAAAATGACTAAATGTTAATATGCAAGCAGCTTTGTATAGACAGAAGGGAAGACAAAAGAAAGCCTCTTACTTGTCATTTTTACTCTCATGAATAATCCCTACAGCTCTTTGAAGTCTGTAGTACTACTATATATTCAGGAATTACTCATGAATGTGAATGAGATTGGCATGGAAAGATAGGTCATGGCAGAAATTATCCTAGTTTAGATTGGGCAGAAGGGAGTTTTCAGCAGGGTGGGATCTAGTTACATCTGTGGAAATTATCAACTCTACTCACCAACTGATTCTGGTAGGCAGTAACAGCGGTAAAAACTGTCTCTGGAAAGATGAATGTCCTGAACTCTTCCGATTTCAGATTTAGCAAAGAAGCCGTGTGATCCTTCTTCTTAATGATGTGGACCCTTGGCTGGTACTTGTGCATGGAGTTCAAAATGATCTGCAAGAAAGAATGACACAGCACTGTCCTCAAAGGAAGGTTGACGGGGCCCTCAAAAACTACAAAACCACAGGGGGGAAAAGGGATCTAATTAACACTGCAGGGGAAGCATCTGAAATCTAACCAGCCAGGGGCTGGTTTTCAGAGCAAACTCTCCAGCCTCTTTGGGCAGTTCCAGGAAATGAAGGTGGAAAAGCAGGCATCCCAGGAGCTAGTCTCCCCTCACTCCTGCGCCACGGGTGGGCATGAATTTCTTGAAGCATAACTACCTGTTCCTACAGGTGAGGTGTTTTACATACAGAATTAGTTACTGCCAGTGTGCCCTGGTTTGCAGGTGTGAATATGTATCTCCTGAAAGAGATATATATCTCTTAGATGTATATGAATATGTATCTCCTGAAAGGTAATGGCCAAGAGTCCCCTTTGCAAAAATACAGAGGTGCAGAACGAAAACAGTCACAAGTCCCTCAGCAAAAAAAAAAGATGGAAAAAATTAGACCCATCCAAAACCCTACCAGCAGCAGCAGCACAAACCATCTGACCAAAAGTAAAACTCCACGTAGCATTTCACTGTGGCAAACCTTTAAAACAAACTACTTCATAGACGATCCTCACCGCAGACTACCAAAAATGAGAGCGAGGAGGGAAACCAATACGGAACCCCCAAATGACCAGGTTTTGCTATTCTATCCTCATTAATAATTGTTTACGAGCTCCCAAAACAATTCTAAACCTAAGGTACCAACCAACCAATTTCAACGTTCATTGGAGTCAAACCAAGAGTCCCCCTTGCTTCAGTTACCACTGGCTGGAGGCCTGTTTGGCTGCCTCTAACCACAGTATTACAATATAAGAATTAAATACAGAGCTCGGCTCACACCAACCCTTGTTTTGGATATAATCACAGTCACAAGACGAAATTGGCAATGGTGTGGGCGGTTCTATTTTGCAGGGGCCATAACGACGTTACAGTCAGCTCTGTACATCTGGAATAGCTAATGTGCATTCCTCAGGAAGCGTTAACTTCAGCCGAAACATAGCAGGAGCAGTGCAGTATTTCATGCTAAGTCAATTAGAAAGGTTGCACATTGCATTGGAGTGGAGAGCTTAGAGACAGCTCTATCATGGCTACAATTTCCATCAGCATTTTTCTTTGCTGCTCCTTTGGGGCCAAATATTGCCAAGACTCACACTGGGACTTTGGGGGGAGGCACAGAGCAACAAGAAAGACATTATAATGACAGGGAACCATCATCTTGAAAGTGTTTCATGTCTGCTTTAACCAGCTCAGGTCCTTTTTCAAAGCACCTCACCATTTTGTATAGGCACACACACAACAACCATGGACCTTACCTTTAATACTTTTAATATTTTTCCCTCTCATTGTAAAATCTTGTCTTGCCATCCTAGTTACTTAGAGTGCTCTAAGCAGATGGAAGAGACTTTTTTAAGCAGGGTGTGTGGATGATGATGAGCTTACTGAGGGGCTGGCCCACAGATTTTGGTACTTTCCATTGCCTTTCATGGCCATGATCCCCACACCGAGGCATTACATTTGAGCAGCAGTCAAGCGGAAGGAGAAAAATATTGTGACAGAGCAGCTCCCACACATGCCCTTTCCTTTCACTCCTCTCAGAATGCAAACTGTGATAAAGAAACTACATTTCTCAAACAAGACCACATAATCCCTTATGAAAGTTTTCCAAAAAATTAAGTGCGCCTAGATAACATCCCCTGCCATGGTGCTCCACATTGCTCGTTCCCACCAGAGGCAAGTCTGGTCATCCATTCTCCTCCTGCATGGTGTAGCTATCAGAAAAATCCCTTATGCCAGCTCTGTGACAAGCCTGCTGGCATGTCCCAAGAGAAAGACACTCAGGGCAGCCCCCCTGCACACACTTGCTGGCAGCCACAGCCCCCAGCCACCCCCTCCACCTTGGTGCTGACAGCCTGCAGCAGGTGAGATGACCAGGATCCCTCCTTACAGGATCCCGATTGCTGTAAGGTCAGGCAGGTGCGTAGGCATCTGGCTCCCACTGGCTACAGACCAGGCACCAGAGGCAATCTGGATGCCAGCTGCAAAAGCACAAGGTGGTTTTGAATTCAGGAACTGTGTTGTGAATGCCACTTCCATATTCACCAAATAATACCATTACCAGGTAAAATTTTCTTTCTGAAAACATGAAGGTTCCTAACTTCTGCCTGGTTGACTCTAAAAAAACTTTGGGCATAACTCCTTGCAGCTATTCTAATCCCCCTGCTTTCCCAGTTACTTATTAAACATGTTCACAGCTTTGCATTTGCTTTTGCAAACATTGATGTGTTTCAGTTTTGCTACTGTAAATGCCAAAAAAACAATTACAATAATGTATACACTCATGGTTCACCTCACCATAAACCAGAAATGATGGCGCTCCAATGAAGGGCAACCAAAAGTCCTAAAGAAAGCACTCCATGTGAAAAACATCACCAAAAATCTGTGGGGAAAAAGTCATATTCATAAATATTTCACAACCAGAAATACAGCAATTACTTGCCTGGCTGTAAAAATCTAGAGATAGGAGCCATTTCCTTCCTCTGGTAAGGATATCTGGAAGGGTTTCCATGGAGCAAGCTGTAAGTCATGCACACAGAGATAAGACTTCTTCTGCCTGATGCTTGGGGAGAATATGTGCATAACTATGCCCTTACACATTCTGCTGAAGGTACACAATCAGAAATGCTTGCCAATTCCAAAAGTCTCAGAATAAGAGAAAACAAGCATACGCTAGAACAAACAAATGCCTCTCTTCAGGTTCCTTTTCAGGAAGTGAACCACCCTACAAATAAAACACAATTACCTTAAAACCCATAACTGTCTTCTGGAGGATGAAGAAAGCAAGCAACTAGAACAAACTGGAATCAGGCTGGATCCGTCTTCCCTACCTGTGACTAGTATTTAAAGGCATCTTTTGGGTCATCAAAACTTCCTCAGAAACCAACATGCATTATCAAACATAATTAAAAAGTGAAGATTGGCTCTTTCAAACTGAAGGGAGACATTTCAGGAGGTGTTTCAATTCTCCTCTTCATACACAAGAGTTCAGAAATGCCATGGGCCATAGCACAGTGGGCCCTCCTTAAAGGCTCCAGAGGACTGATTTCTTCCTTAATTCTACTGATCATCCAATGATGGTATTCACATTGCTTCAATAAGGCAGCACATAAGGCCTGATATCCTAATTTGGAGCATAAACCCCCACAAAATATTGAAAAGGGAGTGCTCTATGAAGGTGTAACACCTGTCACTCAAACCTCAACACCGGATCAAGTCTTCAGGATTTATCCTTAACTGAACACGCAAACCCTTCCATTGCCGTCGGCTGTCGAGAGCCTTTGTGTAAAGAATGGGATCAACCTCTGCTTCTCCGGAAATTAATGGAGAGGCTGCATCTCAAACTCTCCGGATCATTTTCTCCCACTGCCTGTATTTGAGACGATTACATCTTCTTGCTCTGCTACATGTCTCTGTTCCCGACAGCTCCTCAGACCTACTTCTCCTTCCTACTCCTCTGGGCTTCTGGGAACTGCAGCACTCCTAACTAGCTCGCAATATACTGCTGCGAGCCCTTTATTAGAGGCACACATGGCCCCTGTTATGATGAAAAATGCTTCTTTTTAAGTGCTCACGTATACTGCTCTATCATCACTCAGTGATAGAGCCCACAAATCTTCAGCTTTGCCCTTCTACAGATTATGAAATAAAAGAGAGGGGAAAAAAAATACATTCTCCACTAGTCACGAAGGGAACAGCGGTGGAAACTGGATTCAAGACCAACATACCCACAGAGGGATCTCTACAAAAGAACAACACAGAGGCATCTATCTGGGCTTTCTTTTGTTTATTTGTTTGGGGGTTTCAGCTACTTTTGTTGTTGTTATTTCCAGGATATAGTTTAAATGCTCGTGGCTGTGATTCAATTCTCTGGTCTCGAAATGAGTGAAAATTCTCTTTTGGATGAGAACATTTGCAGAGAACCCAGCTCAGACAAATGGCCACTGTCTCACGCAGTCCAGGCAATAAATACAGCACTAGGGAAGGGATTTCTGATACATTGTATTCTGCAATTTTTCAGCTGTACAAATTAGTTCCCCCTACACATGCTTTAGCATTCAAAATCGCTCCTCTCTTCCCAGCACCCCATTTACTAACACTGCCTTTATGCTCGTTCTTCTGAACTGAGCTGCCCTGGTCTCAGCCAGCAAGTCTTTCAAATCCCTCCCCTTGCTCTGTCTGCCTTCCCTGAGAGAACCACCAAGCCCAGAGGCAACAATTTTAGCTCTTTCTTTGCAATTTGGAGGCACTACCTCATCATTCCTGCACTTTACAGTCACTTTTGGCAAGAAGACAGGACAGACAATACCTATTCTTGCCACCTACCACTACGCAGTCAGATAACTAAAGTTGTCCCCACTGATAGAGCATAGCAGGAACCCACGGCAAGCAGCTCTGAGCCCTATTTACCATCATCCAACCTCAGGACCTGTGACAACAAACTGCTACCAATCAGAGCTGGGACCTGTCTCCTCCAGAGGCCCAAGTCCACCCTGGGGCGCCTCGACTTGCAGTTAGCCTACAGTTAGTTCAAGGGCAATTGGGGCGCACTTATTTACTGTAATTCTATAGATGTTCCTTTGGTGTCCAGTCAGTATTTTCTTGTGTCTCTGTGCCCATACTGTGATGAGTCTGGAAGCAGAAGAGCTCTTATTTGTGGAGCCAACCCTAGCAGGTGTCCTGAAATGACCTGTAGGGAGCTTCCAAGCACTCATGTGAAAGCACATGGGTTTGCTGGCCATTGCATGTGGCAGAGCATACTGCCGAGTGGCAGCAGAATGCAAGCAGAAGCACAACAAAAGGCTCATCCCTGATGTATGTTTTGCATCTAATGGAAGTAGGAGCATAATTTGAATCATTGATCCAGGCCCTACCTTATGAAATATTTTTTAAAACCCTAACTTTTAAAGTTGCCAATTTCTCAGCAACAGAGAAAGGACCAAAAGGACCCTTAAACATGTTAAACCAAAGATGTTCAAGCTTCACACATCTTCCACCACTGTGGTATGAAGGGCTGGCTAAGAGAAGTGTAACGTGGGGGCCATGGCAGCCTTTCCCCACAGCAGTCTCTCTCCCATTTAGCCCTGTGGCACAAGCAAGCAACTCCCTGGTGATTTCTTTGCCCTTTCCCACCCGTAGGGCTACTCACATGGCCATGCTGATCCAGCTCATTGTTGGTGAGTTTGACTTTTTCAAAGGACACCATCTGCTTCAGCAGTTGCTCTCCTGTGAATGGGGAGTCAGGGTGCACATACAACCTAAAAAACACAGAGAAAATGCCTGCTTATAAAAAAACCTCACCTCTGTGCTTGTGTGTCAGCACTACCTCCACATGAAATTAAAATGCACATATCATTTTGCTTTGAGGATAATCAGTGGTTTCATAGACATGGACATCCTGAGAACTTAGGGTAATACAAATCTGCTGCTAGAACATGACACCATCTCCCCCAAATTAATGAATTCCTGAAATAAAGCTATTAATGAAGGACAGTAAAGCAGATGACTGATTTAATTCACTGGAATGTAATTGAGAATCCTGTGCCTGAGTGCTAAACTGCTCCTTAACCATACCTATTATTTTATCCCGTTATCTAAAATGGAGACATTAACTACATTCGCTGTTGTGTCTTTTCCCACATGAAAAATTGATCATGTCTTTCCCCACAGCTGTACTAACAAGCACTTAAAATAACAATGACTACAGCTCCAAGAGAAAAAACATGGTGTCATTACAGAGATAATGGGGGAATGCAGATAAAAATGCATTTTTCTTTATATGTAACATTAAGCCGTGATAATGATTTTAACCTGCACTCGATCACACATTCGCTGTGGTGACATCTGTTTACAAGAGGTTGAAGGCTGCAGTCCAGCACAGTGGTCTGACATGAAAAATTAGTTGCAGCTCTGCTATTAACAATCCTACACTTGGGAAATTAAGCAGAAGAAAAGGAAGCAAGAAGACATGTAGATACAATGATATATACATTATGACTGCACTAATTACAAGTGCTGTGCTATTTAAGAGCAATGATTTTATAAGAATAATGTATTGCTGAAAATTATTAACTCAACTGTTCTTTCATGACAGCAAATTAAGAGCTGGACTAGACCTTCAGCTAGTGCAAACCAGCCCTGTTCTGCTTCTGTCTGCATTGGTTATCACTCACTGAGGGCCTGGCTCTCATTTTGGGTGATGTCTTTGGCCACACAAATGAGTTTCTTCCATTAGGTGGGTGGGGCAGCACTGAGCTGCCAGGTTAGGAAGATAAACATTTGTCCTTGTTGTTGAGCTACGATTTTAGAATGGAAAAACCACTAAATGGTGGGGCGTAACTCTCCAATAGACTGCGCTGATCCCTAATCAAGAAATGCCCATACTAAAGATGCTGGGGAGCACAGCCCTGTTGCTCAAATAGGAAGGAGATTTGATCCTGCATTCTGTTTTTGCCAGCAGAATCCCCAAGACACAGTGAAAATAAAGTTTTACCGGCACAGCTCGCTTCAGATGTGCAGGATGTTTTCCTTACATTGATCCAAAGCACAGCTTGGCTGCTCTAGCTATGTCCATGGAGGGATGCTGAGCCAGGATTCCTGTTACAATAAAATATTCCTAGCATGCAGGCATCCTTACTGCTATCTCTGGTGGTTGCACTGCAAAGCTCATAAAAAATGATGATGTATTTGAAAACCCAAGACCTGGAATCATGTTATGTCAAAAAAATCTTAGCTCTCGTGAAAACTAACTTTTCCTTCCTGTAAAAAAAACCTGTGAAAATCTCAATATTTAGAGCTTTGAATTAGAAAAGGCAAAACAAAAAAAGTCCCAAACATGTCACGCAAATTTTCAGCCAGCCTTGTGTTAATTTTTTGTGGAGCCTGACTCCTAATTTTGAATGTCTGGATAGCTAATAATGTTTGCTGTGATCACAGACTGTCAGACTCAGCAAGGTTTGGCTAATTGGGTCCAAAAAGCCAAAGTATTTCAAATATGTGCTGGGGTATGAGTAAGGACCTCCCTGTGTTGAAAAGCTGAGCACAATTGTTTTACACCATCAGTGGTTAATGCTTGGCACTGCTCTAAAACTGCCAAGTGCCTGTAAGAAGAGCACTAACAGGAAAGTCACTGCAGGATGGGCACCAGAGTGTCAGCTACCGAAATGCAACAAGCGACCTCACTTTTCTTTAACCGTTTGCTACACCCCGTCGATCCCACTGCTCTGCCTGTTGAGCTACACCAATTCCCCACACTTCTCCCACAGCCCGAGCTTGCACACCTCAGGGAAGAGGGTTGAACACTTGCCATGGTGATTTCTGAAGCAGAAGCTGTTGGCAAGACCACAAGAGCGCACGAGCAAGCAGGTTAGCGAGATAAATGTGCACATTCCAGTGCAGCACACGAGGCTTTCCCAGAAGTTTGCACGGGATCCACTGCCTAAGGCCAGGCCAGAGGTGAGGAGCTGCTCGCTTCGATTCACAAAGGATTTAGGAGCCATATTTGGGTGTGAATTTGCTCCACTGTATATAATGTTTCATGATATATGCAAGGTTTGGGTACTGCTTCTATCTTGTGTATTTTGGAATGCAGCACTGCACTCTCTCTATTTAGTTTAACAGATGGTCTGGTCCCACACGCCCCATACACACTACTTTTATTTACCATAATGTCTCAAATAATTTGCAAAATATAATGCCTTTTAAAGGTTTCCTGCCTGTAGTTCTCCATCAGTGTGTAAACACGGTAAGTTCATTATTGTTGACATATACAGTTTTTAAGAAAAGCAACAAACTTTAGAGTGAAAGAAAAGAAGCAAAAAATGAAGAAGATCAAATAAAGGTACATGCTGAAACTCATTGAACTGATGTTTCACACAGTCTTAACAATGTGTAAGACAAATAAAATATCACATAGAAACTCTATCCCCAGATAGCACTTTAGAAGATTTACAAAAGACTCTCTGAAAAGTATTTTTATTTAAGTGTTCGTTGCGACATAAACTTGCTCATTGCAACATAAACTTGTCTTCAACATTGACAGCCGGAAGACAAGGATAAAACTGGTTTTAATAGAAAGTTCCCTGAAGGGCTAATCTTTCAAACAGAATCACAGAATACTTATTAATTTGAAAAAACCCAAAAAACCCTACAAAACTGTCTTAGTGTTGAAAGTTATTTTTATAATGGAAAGAGCAAACCATCAAACTGGTTCAATCCAGCAAAGTCTTACACCCAGGCACAATGAAACTCCTGAATAATTCCCCTGATGTCACTGTGCCTGTGCAGATGCAGGCAGTGATGTGTGTGGGGAGGAAGTACCTTGTTAGCAGTGCCCAGACACTAAACACACATACACCTCTCACTGACACTCCTTGAGCAGGGAGAGCTAAAACCCTGTGTTTGGAGGACAAGAAATCATAACCTCATTAAAGGCTTCTGTTACTGGAGCAGGACCAAACTCGTTTCAAGATGGGAAGAGAGCTACTTTTAATCTGTTCAAGCAAGACTGAGGCCTCCCACCTCAAAAGATGCATTAACAACTCTAGAAGAAATACTGGCAATGCAAACATTGGCATGCTGAACCTCTTGACATCCTTTTTCTCACCAAACAGAAGTATAAGGAGGACAAAGTGCATAAATGTATATGTCAGTACCATTCACACAAAGAAAAACCCTCCATGCCTGTGTTCTGATCAGTAGTCTGCTTAACTAAGCATCCTGAAAATGAAACAGGAAAGGTGTACATTTACACATGGGGGCGAAGCATCCTGAAAATGTAACAACATGGGTATCTATTTGCATATAGGGGCACTGATCTATTGAGGACCCCAAAATGTTACCACAGTACAATAGCAATAACTATTAAAGAAGGTTTTATCTAATAGTCAGTAGGAGGGCAGTTGCTAATTATTCCAAAGATCAATCCCTTGTCTTATGTTCTAGTATTTCCTTGTTGAGTGAGTCTATGCCAGAGAGAGTGTGAATTAGAACTCTATTTAAAGGTATGCCAAAAGGGGCGTAAACAGAAAAATAAGGGAAAAACCCTGCCATAAAACTATTTCTGTTCTTCTGTTATTTCTTCTTTTGATGCTGACTCCTTTGGAGCAGGATCTGTGTTTTCTCTTTGGGTTTTGATCAGTACCCATTACAATACGTCAAAAGAAGCCCTCAGACGTTAACCACATTGCAAGAAGGAGTTTTTGGCCATGAAAACAAAGCAGACATAACTCCTAGGTTGCTGTCTTTAATCACAGCTTCTCTGCTTGCGCTTTTTGTTTGTTTACTTCCCTGAACAGCCTTCCAGAAATCACCAGTCACCAAGATTTCAGTTCAACTATTTATATAAGGAAATCGTGCAGTATTTGGTGCCTATACTCACACACCAAAAAAATTTGTTTCCATTCCTTATGTTTCACTTATAATTTCTGCCTCTGTAATAAAAGAGTTCTTAACCCCAGGCTAAGCCACCTGGAGCAGATCTGCGTTCCTGCGCGGAGCCCTCCGCAAAAAGTTTCTCTGAAGCCAGAGAGGCATCCGTGTTATTTCCATATCTCCAGCTCTGACTCAGCAAAGCCTTTTGACATGTGCTTCAGTCTTACTGGGCTTGGGGACTGAAGTAGGTACAGAAGTGCTGGGCTGAATACGATGAAGTGTGGGTCTCCTCTGAAGTGCCCTCCCACTGTACAGCCCGGCGCTGCAGCCTCAGTTGCCCAGTGCTTAAAGGAATCAGTCATTAATTGCATTAACAGAATGACTTAAGAAATTAAATTTCTGCAGCATTTGCTTCTGTATAGAAAAGGGATTTTTTTAAGATAATGTATTTTACAGAGGGATTTTTTCCCTGATGTCTCAGAATAGATCACGATTTCTTAACGAAAAAGAAAGTAACTGTGCTGTAAAACTGATCTGTACTTTGCCTGCTGTCTAAGAGATTATTAAAATCAAGAATAAAATTATTGGTTAGCAAATGCTGGATATGTTACAGAAATAATATAATTTCAAGCATAAACAGCACTTAACCATAATTTATTTATACTTTGGCTTGGCTGGTGGTGCCTGGATTGCTTTAAATTATGAAGTCAAACATCGGGGTGGCAAATCCAAGAGACAACCAATTTTTTTTAAAGCTTTCTTATCTGAATCATGACAAACTTCATTTTAAAAAATTTAAAAACAAACAATATGTATAAAAGAACCCTTAACCAAATTCAGCATTCCAATTCTTGGAATATTCAGTATAAATCAAACCTCAAGCAGAGACTTGAGGCCAGATTCTGCAACACAAAAATTTATCAGAGTTTTGTCACCAACTTTGTTGAACACGGACTCAAAATCTCAGAGCACTGTTTGCAAACGGAATTGAGAGATTAATACAAGGTATTTCTTGGGGGAAAAAAAAAAAGTAAAGAGAAATAAAAGATAAGCAATAAAATCTACAAACCTTGCAGGGAGAGGAGGGTCAGCTTTTCCAGCTACTAACCAGGAAGACCTGTGGTAGGCATATCTATATCTTTTATTGTCCACGGGAACAATATCCATTAACACAATATATTTGGCCTCAGGATCCACTCCCGAGAAGGAAACCCTGATCGTAGGAAACATTCTCCTGAAATAAAGGCAAATCAGAAAATAAGTATTTGGACAGAGAACAGAAATAAGAGAGCTCCTGAGAAGCTGCTAAAAGTAAGAATTATATTTAAACCCCCTGGAAAAACTGAAAAAATCCATTGATTTTGCTTCCACATGATGGAAGTTAAATCTTGTGTCTCTCTAATAAGGAGACAAAAAGTAGCTTGAAATCAAAACGATATGGGAAGCACAAAGAAAAGTATAGTACAAGTGAAAAAGTATAGAAGAAATATAACATTTGCCTGTTAGTTAAAAGTACACAACGGTTTCAGAAAATAGTTGCAGCTAAGGTATATAAATCTTAAGAAACTTGGATTTTCTTTTAATTATTTATTTTTTACGGGCTCCATACTACTGTAAGGGAAATATTCCAGAAATTATTTCCATTATTATTCTCTCATATTTTAGATGAGTGTTCTTTTAAGCCTGCTCTCAATACTTTTGAGTGGAATTTTTAAAACTAAAATCTTTCTTTTCTGCACTAAACTTTCGACAAAATTCACTTTTAAAATGTAAGGTTATTCTGTAGACCAGAAATAAAGTTAAATAATTTTTAACAGTTTAAGATTTTGAACTTTAAATTGCGTGTTTTGTACTACTTTTTTTTTAAAAAGCGTATTGCGATAGAGTACACCAGTTAGAAAAAAAAAAAATCGTCAGGCAACGACATTAATAAAACGTAACTTTGGGGATTAAAAAGCCCGAAAAGACATTTGGCTTCTCTGGACTGACCAAAAGCTCATCGGGAAGAACTATGACGAAGAAACGGCATAGTTTGAGGTGACAAGAAAGCCTGGGATTCTTTTGCGCATTTTTGCAGCCGAGAGAAAAGAACAAACCAAACCAAGCTCTGACTGAATCACTGCCCCACGACCCCGCGTTTCCCTCGGTCTGTACCAACCCAACCCCTCAAAATCTCAAAATCACCGCGGGATTTTAGTCACAGACCTGATTATTAGGGAAACAACTCTTCCACCCTGCCGCCAGGACGCCCGGGATGGATTTCAGCCGCCCTTGCTGCACCGCACCCCGCTGCAGCCCCGGGCCGCCTCTCCCTCTGCCCCAGCGGGGCTCCGTGCGCCGCACCGCGCATCGCACCGCCGGGCCGGGCCCGCCGAGGGGCTGCGGCCAGTGCGGGGCTTCACCCTCCTTCTTCGCCCCTTAGCCTAGCTGTGCTGTTCTCCCGACACGAAAAACTGCGGGGTTTCGTTAACTTTGCCTTTTTTCCCCCCGCTGTGCAAAGCCACTTTTCGCAAGATGCGCAGAGGGAAACCTCGGGGCTGCTCAGCCTTACCTCCCGGATTTGGTGATGATCATCTCGGTACCCAGTTCGTGAAACTTGTCCCAGAGCTCTTTGGTCTCCAGGCTGCAGGAGATTTTGGCCATCTCCTCGCTGGGGATGATGGGGGTGGTGGGGATGAGGGGCTCGGTGCACAGGGAAGAAGGGCTGCTGCTAAAATCCCCGTGAGGGTCCAGGCTGGATAAATCACTCAAAGGCTGGGCACAAGAGGATTTCTCAACGAATTGTTCTGCAGGGTTTGAAGTAAAAGGGCGGGGGTGGGGGGGGGGGGGGAAGAAAAAGAGAAAGAGAGAGAGGATTCAGCCAGGACAACGCGACCACCAAGACAAGCTACGAGACAAGCTATTTAAATATACATATATATGTATATAAATAAAAGACCTTTGTCGTTCGACCGCTCCCGCTCTGCCCCAGCACACCCGCAGACCCGGCTGATTCTTTAGGCGTCCGCTCATCATTTGAGGGCAGAGGTGGTGATTTTCGGAGATGAGATACGGGAAGAGCCCGGAGCGGCGCCACTCCCCAGAGGCGCACCGGAGAGACGCCCGGGGGGCGGCGGGAACAGCACGGCCCCGGCCTCGCCGCCGCCCGGCTGTGATCCGCTCCGCGGGGCGCGGCGGGGCAGAGCCAGCCCTGCGCGCTGCCCCCCCGCTAACCGAGGGGTTCCACGGAAAGGTCACTAATTCTCATTAAAACGGGAGCGTTGGGCGCCGAGGGGCTGCTGAGGGCCAGGGCCACGCTGGGGGAGCACGGGAGGCTGCTCTTGGATTGCGCCACTGGCAGACAGCGCAACGCAGAAGGAGCCCGAGCGCGGCTGCGAAGTCTCCGCGCTTCCTCAGCGGGGAAGCGAACCCCAAATCCCAATTAAACAGCGGGCACGGGCTCACCCGCCCAGAAAGCTGGGTCTGCCTTTCCTCCCAGCTGGTTTGCTGACACTGAACACGCTCCTTTGGAGACACAGGCTCCGGCGGAGCTGCGTGCTGCCGCGCAACCTACGCGGGTACAGGAGCTGCTACCGACGCTGGCCGCCCGCCGCGCCCTGGCTCCCTCCGGCGCTGCCGCACACCCCCGCAAGCCCCGGGAAGCTTCGGGCGCTTCAGCAGCTCCCTTGGGAGTTTCCGCCGGGGGCGAGGCCGGGAGCGAGCAGGGTTGGGAAGGCTCTGCCCTGGCCCCGCGATGCGGTGACGGATCCGCCGACCGGCGCCGAAGAACGGGAGGTGCACGAACGCGCCCTGCCCCTCCAGGGAAAGGTTTTGCCCAAAGCTCCAGTTAATTAAAGCCGAGTTACAGGCAGTTGTCTCCCTCGGATTTTTAGTTAAACGATATATGGGGAAGGGGTTAAAAATTTTTGAAAAGTCAAATTAAATAAGCGTTTACAGGAAAAATAATTTAAAAAATAAAAACAAACCAACTCCACTAACACTAACTTTAACACAAGTCCATGTAAATACACCGAATGGGAATACTACAACATTCCCGGCCTACATTAGCGCCCAGACTAAAAAATAAAGTTCACAATGAATCCCTGGACTATGTGAAATCTTTTGAGAGACTTGATTACATGGAGCAGACGCTGAGGGAGCTGCCTTTTCTAAATTCTTTTAAGATTGAGTGTAATCCTGTCCATTGGCGCCCTGAAAGCTTAACACATATTTTGTAGTTTTCTGCGAACTCCTGGATACACACAAGGATGACAAACGGCAGAAACTTGGAGGGGGGGAGGAACGGAAGATGCTAGTGTTTTTTAAAAGCTTTCAGGATTCTGAATCGAGGCAACCGAATAGAAGCGAAATCTCTTACCCGAAAATCGCAAGCACTTAGAAAAAAACTCCTCCCGGTCTATGTAGAGCCTATATGAGCCTACATCGAGGAACTGTGGAGTGAAGGGATTTTCAGGTCTACGCACAAGTTTTACTACCCCTTATAAGCATAGGCACGATTACGTACAGTCTCTTAAATTTGACTTCAGAACCAGAGAGGAGTTACAATAAATATTTAAGAGATACTTTTCATATCATCGAAGAGAAATGAAACTACCTCAGAGTGTGGGATGATTCTACGAATGGCGAAGCTGGATAAATAAGAGGCTATAAACAGACTCGCCTGAAAACGACGGTGGGTGATGAAGACACTCAACCATCTAAGGTGGTGCGGCTTTCCGCTCTGCAGGGGAAACCCTCGGGGAGGGGGGACGCGCCGGAGCACGGAGATGAGTTACCCAGGGCGGCCAGAAACAGACGGACGGACGGACTCTCCGCACCCCACGGATACCGACAGTCAGCCCCGTCCCCACTCACCCAGAGGTTTGATGGTGCTCTCGGGGGACTCCTTGTCCTTGGAGCTGCCGCTCGACATGAGAGCGGCGATGGAGAAGGCGTTGGCGCGGGAGGAGAGCTGCGGCTTGGGGGGCGGCGTGTACTCCATGGCCACTGTGCGGGGAAGCGGCGCGGCTCGGTGCGGCGCTGCCCGGACGGGGCGGGCGGGAGGACCGGCCGAGGGTGGTGAAGCCGGGATACCGGGAGCGCTCTGCTCCCGGCGCCGCGCGCTCCCCCGCCTTAACGCGGGGCCGCGGAGATCCTATCGGCCGGCGGCCAATCGGCGCCGGGACACGTCAAGGGCCCCGGCCCGGCCCGGCCCGGTCGCGGGGGAGGGGGCGGAGGCGGGCAGCGGCGGCGGCAGCAGCAGCAGGAGGAGGAGGAGGAGGAGGAGGGAGGGAGGGAGGGAGGGACGGACGGACGGACGGACGGGAGGGAGGGAGGGAGGGAGGGAGGGAGGGGAGGGGAGGGGAGGGGAGGGGAGGGGAGGGGAAGGGCTCGGCTCGGGCTCTGCCTGCCCGCAGGGCGGGGAGGGGGCGGCCGGCTCTGGGGACCGTTCTCCGCAGCTGCTTCCCTTTTGGGCACCCCAACCCCGCTCCCCGCCGAGGCCCCGCTGCGGTTCGGGGTGCGCCCTCCTCTCCTCTGAGCCCGGGGGCAGGAAAGGGGGGCAGGCCGCGCGGCCGGGGATGCTCCCGAGAAGGTCCCTAGGCTATTCGCTTTGCCGAGGCAAGAAACTGCGGAGAGGCGCTTGAAAGGCTGAAATGAAATAGTGCATTTTTCTCGTCCGTGCGTGTGAGTGTAAATTTTCTATTTTACATTCAAATATTAAAACACCACAGCTTTCAAAGCAGCTGTTTTCGTCGTTGTGTACTTTCTGCTGGGGACAGAATGTTCCTTAAAGCTGATCGTGCTTTTGGTTTTCCTGCACCGGATCTCAAATATTATCATGCCGGTGAGATGTACTCGCCCCCACCGACTCCAGGTGACATCCCTGCTGCATTCCCTTCTCAGCCAAACCAGTGCGTGGGCCGCTGATCGCACAGTTTTCTTCAACTCCGTTTCATCGGCTCTGCCGAAATAGATGGTATTGATCAAGCACATAAGACAGAGAAAGTCGGAGCGGGCTGGTGGTGTCAACGACCAGATTATTCCAAGTCAGTGATTTAAGTAAGTTGCTCACCACTACTCTTTCACACATATAATGTAAACATACTCGCATAAATAAATAAATATATAAAAGCGGTGCGTTTAATCAAATTCCTTTAAATAAAAATATGACTGAAACTATTTATTCGCTAGAACGATTCACAAGAGGACATGCCACTTTGTCTCTGAAGTTCCACGTTCTAAACCTAGACCAGAATCCAAGGACTTTTAGTATGCCAGGCTTGTGCCAAGAGCCATACATACCCGGTGCCACTCGCGTTCCTGCTGCACTTCCTTAATTAATATGGAGAAACAATTATTCGGGTCACCCTTCACAGCCAGTGAAGTGGGGAAGACGAAACAGTGCTTTATCGCTTTGAGATGAGTGAGAACCAACTGCAGTTTGCCCTTTTATTACCTAAATTTGCTAATAGATAGAATATCTATCACAAACGGGACGCGCATATTTAGAAGCGCCTGAAGCTCCTGGCAGAGGATTTCGGCGTGGCCCACAGTGGTCTGGGGGCCCGGTCTCACCTCGGGCATTAGGGGGAGGAGAGGGGCGAAAGGGGAGAGCCCGGCCAGCCCCGCGGCTGGCGAGCCGGGAGGGTCAGCTCACGAAGTATCGCCTCTTGTTTGACACAGGGAAATCGAGACGAGCGGTACTGCCGACATCAATCTTAAGAAAACAAACAAAAAGCCCCCAGACACTTTGCTACTTCAGCCCGAGGGACATCCCTCCAACTACGGGTCCGGTTTCCCTGCTGGACAGCCCCGCTTCTGGGACCCGTCCCCGCGTGCGAGGGGCGGCGGGACGGGAGTCCCGAGGTGCCGGCCCGGAGCGCCCTTGGCCCTACCTGAAAAGCAGGGTCCGGCCTTCTGAAAAGAAAGACAATGGAGGGTACAAACAGCCGGGGTAATTATTCTCTTTACCGTTTCTCTGGTGGTGAGAGGGATGCCTAAATCTCCTTTGGTTTCCTATCTGTTGTATGCGTCGCGCAAATAAGGATAATAAAACCCACAAGCTCCCGTCAAAGTAACAGCGAAGATCCCACCAAAGAAAAAACCAAACCAAAACAAAACCCCAAAAAACCCAAACAACCTCTCTTTTCCCCGTGCTTATTTCCGTCCCCCAGCAGTCAGGCCGTAACATACCTGTCCCTAGCAGGGGCTGCCCCCAGTCCATCGGGGCTGAGGGGAGAGGGGCGGCGGGTGGCGGTGGATATTTCGGTGAGTCCGTCTGGGAAACACCGGCTCAGCCCCGGCAACTGCGGCAGCTCCGGACCGATTTCTGCTCTCCCTCGCCGCGGGATTTCCAGTCCCGTGGGGCGACCGCTCATTGCCTTGGGCCGGGGGAGGAGGACTCGGCCGCGGCGTGGGAAAGCGCTCCCGGTGAGCGGGGCACGGCGCGCCCGGGCGCGGAGAGGAGCGGAGCGGTGGGCAAGGGGGAACCGAGGCCGCGGCGCGGCCGTAGAGCTGGGAGGGGGCTGCCTGTCACCTCCTAGAAGGGGGTTACCCCCTTGGGAGAGGAACTGGCCTTGGGGACTTGCGGGTCTCTGCTCGTACCTTGGAGGTAAAAAAACCGGAGTGGAAAGAAATCAAGAGCTTCGTTTTATTTTATTTTAAACGGGTCCGTCCACGCGGGATGGTTTTTCTTTTGCTTGGTTAAGCCATGCAATTTTTCGCTCTATCCCACGAGAATCTGTATTTTTGTAGGTTTTGTTTCCCTCGCTCCGCCTCCGATAAGGAAATGAGCCTTGTCTAGACGTCCAGAGCACCCCCTCCTTCCCCGTGGGCAGGGAATGGGTCTCGATTGCGGCCGCCTAATCCTCGCTACGGCTCCCTCCCCCGCCGGGGCCGAACTGGGGAGGCACAGGGATCAGGCAACCCGAGTGCGGAAAGGTTGAGAGCCCAGCTTCCCTGGGCTGCTTTGCCGTCCCTGACCACGGCCCTCTACGGTGACGGGGCGGCTTCCAGACATCAGGGGCTGGCGGGGGAACACACCACTACCCCAACGCTCTTGATGCCTCTCTGTTTTCCCAACCAAGTATATGTATTTAATGACGTCTGTGCGCTCTTCCCGAGGGATGCGAAGTGGAGCAGCCAGTCCCCGCTGCACCCAGGCACAGAGAGTCTGTCACCACTATACCGAACCCCTCCCGAGAGCAGAGTTACCAACCCTGCTGCTCCCCAGCAGGGCAGTTGCCTCGTTTGAACCCGTTTCAATTAAATCCTTCGTTATTGTTTATGCATATAAAGAACACGCAATCTACACTGCAGCTTGTTTTCAATCTACCAAATCCATGTGTTTGTCGCTGGTGTCAGCCTGCTGTGGCAGAGCCATTTCATTAGGCTTCACTATTATTCACTAGTACTTCACAAAGTACTTTTTTCCCACCTTCCTTTGCCTAAAAACTCCTTATTCTCTTGCGCACCAGCAAAAAGCAGCGAGAAGTAATCGCTGCACACCTCGTCGCGCTCTTTCGATTCCCAGCTTTAGCCAGGATTAGGTCTTAGCTTCGCCGTCAAGTTTCAAACACGGAGCTTGCAGCTCCCTTCCAAAATGTCCCTCTGATCCCTAAAAAGCCAAGGAGAAAACCCGACCCGTGAAAACCATGAACACCATTTCTTCCCGGCCCTTTCCTCACCTAGACATAATCACGACGGGAACGACGCACGAGGGACAGAATACCCGCAGAAAGCCTTCGGGCAGCCTAGGGTCCAGTGGGATGGTTTCAGGTGCGCTTTCACTTGGATGACAAGAGCTCCGACCCTGCGCGTTTCTGCGCGGCCGCGCAGGCCCGCGGGCGGGCGGGGTGTGCGGAGAGGGGCGCAGAGCGGGCGGGGAGCCGCGCTCAGGTTTTAAGCGACTCTTTCGCGCAGTGATGAGGGGCCGCTCCCCTTTTACTTTTTTTAATTCTCGCCAAAGCCCCCACGCCGCACGCTTCCCTCCGGAGAGACAAACCTGAAGGCACCCCGGCTGCGGCACCCGTGGGGCTGCGCCCCGGAAACGGGCCCGGCATAGAGCCGAGCTGACACCCGCTCTTCTCCCACCTGTCTCTTGGGATAACCTGACATTTGCATCCCATCCCTCCTCCTCCGTTACTTCCCCCTCTCCCCTCCGGATCCGTCGCCTGTGCGGAGGACAAGGACCACTATTCCCTTTAATTAGGAGCCTACGGGAGCGGGGTGCCGCTGCCGAGACCCTCCCTGCCGCCGTCCCACCCTGACCGCTGCTGGCCCGGTGCTGCCCGGAGTCTGTGTCTGTCCGCCCCGCCCGCACCCCCTCTCCAAGGTAACTACCGCACTGCTTTGGGCTTGAGCTTACTCCTGCCTCGGGAGGGAAGAGTTAAAATCTTTTGCTCTTTCTTATTTTTCACCCTTGTAGATGAAAACAGCTTGCCCAGTGTGAAGAATGGTGTTTATTTAGAATTTATTTCGAATTCTCGCTCAGGGTCTCAAGCTCGCCCTTTCGTGCCTTGCGAGCGCACCGCTACTTTACAAAGCGATGGCTACAGCGCTTCCCGGCTCCGGCTCGGGCTCTGCACCTCTGCAGCCTCACGCGATTATCAGCCCTGCTTTCAGGAGCTTTTTTCTCCTCTGCTACACATAATTATATTGCCCTGTCCGCCGGATTCCTCCTCTCTTTGCGCTCCCCGATTTGGGAGCAGCCCCCGCTCCCAGCCCTCTTGCTGCGGCAGGGACGTCGCTCCCCCGCCGCCGCTCCACGCTCTCCTCTTCACGGAAAGAGCCGCGCCAGCAAGGCAGAAGCCCAGGTACCCGCGATCCAATTTCACAACAAAAACATCTCAATGTCACCTACAGCGAGAAGGTGGCTTATTGGAGCAAAATGCGAGGCATTTTAAACCCATTAGGCATCTCCCAGATGCAAATCCAATGGTGGAAAGAGAAAGGCTCTATTAAGACCCGAGGGCTGACAATTAGATTATAGTCCAATTGCCAGCGGATAATGTGCTAAAAGCTTTCCCATTTAGTGTAACTCCTCGCTGAAAATTATTCACACTTTGCAGGCTGCCGCGCTCCTGAACGGGAGACGTCTTTGTCCGCGGAGAGCGCGAACAGCCGGGCATAACTCAACACAGACACACGGACACACGGACAGATGCACACGCAGGAGGTCTCCGAGCCAGGAGGATCATTAAACACGTCCTTCCTGATTCAGAGCCGTGTAGTAAATCTGTTTGTGGTACAAGCTTACGAGTGCATGCACAGCCGCTACGAAGGCGCCAGGGTAAGGGCATCCATAGGCATTCAGGCACCTATTCCAACGAGCTGCATTGTGTGTGTATAGCATTGACTTGGAAGACCGTCTAGTTCTCTTAAACATCGTCCCGTCAGCTGGACACAATTAGACTTTAATGTCCCTTCATGTGCAGAAAATACACTACTTTCCGTATAAACCTAAAGTTTACATTTAACGACAGTGATGACGTTTTTATTAAAAATAAATATCCGAGTTTGGGTACTCCACAAATTATTTTTTGTTTTGGTTTAAAACCGTCACTGAAAGCTGATGAAATTTTCACTAAGGGCTTGAACTCGTAACACTCTGCAGTTATAATTTGAAGCACCACCAGAGCAGTACACGACTTCGGATGTGATAATGTAATTCCAAAATCACAAAATCTTTGTGAGGGGGTTTGCAGCCACTGATGCCTCGCCTGCCCCTCGGGGCGTGGGGACTGTAAGCCTCCCTCTCTGCGGTGGGGACAGGCTCTTGCACCCCCGGGAAGGCGCTGCTCCACAGCGGCCAGCCAGCATCACATCCTGCCCCAGGGGAGTCTGCCCTGAACCGGAGCAGGGTGGACGGCAAGGTTGGGCTCCCCATGGCGGCATGGGGTAGGCAAAGGCAGCAGGGCCTTCCTGACTATTCGTTGAGGGAACCTCTGCCACCTTTTATGTCACACGTACCATAAATTGCGAGCCTTTTTGGTTTTTTAAAGGTTTATACATACAAATAACTAATGCACAAGTTTGTCTTGCTCGGCTTTCCCAACATCACTTAATTGAAAACTAAAGCAAAACGAGTCATTCCCCCCCAACAACCAGAACTGCCAGGACCTATGCAATGCACACCAGGCTTGAAGTGACCGAGCACCAGCTTTGGAGTTTGGGCTTTAAATCAGTAATCAGAAATGGTATGAAAAGCCACATCTTTAACACTCTATATAACCATTTTATGCTCAACTTCAAACCAGAGTCCTTAGGAGCCCTTCCACCTGTTTTGCAGAGATAGAGGAAATATGCATTAACTTGCAGAATTAAGCGACAGGATGGCATGTTAGAGAGAGGATAAGTTCAGAAAAGCTCCTTCACAGGTCTTAAAAAAGATAACAGAGAACACAAAATTGTCTGCCCAACTTCTTCATTGAAGAGAACTACATTTCAATGGTTTGCAGAAGAATCTGTTTCTCTGGTTTCTTTACACAAAAAACATTTTAAATTTCTCTACTCACAAAGCATTTCAGAACACTTCAAAATTTTATATATCATAAAATGTGACTTGCTTACTTGGGAGATGAGAATATTTTTCAAGATGAACAAAATGTGCTTGTGTGTACACTTATCTATACACATACATACATCTGCAGTACCATACCCTTAAACTTGCCCAGTGGTGCTTTTCTTAGTTGCCTTCCGTGAAACAATACAAGCAACCCATGATCTGCCACAGCACAAGATTTACTGTAAGCTGAAACCACTGCTTTGGACCAAAATTTTAGTGGAAAAGAAGACTTCTTTATTTCAGTACTCATTTTAAAGATGCAAAAATTTATGTCAGTGGTATGGAAGCAGTTTGCTGGAGCATCTGAAAAATCTCTTCTGGTTCCTGACTTTTGAAGTCTCACTGGAGTTAAGATATCCTGACAGGTATATGTATGTCTGTCTATTTATCTGTCCTAGAGATTGGACTGAGCTTCTTCTTGACTTTCACCTTGATGATGGAAGTCGATATGCAGTTCCTGGCAGACAGCAAGAACGTGATGGCTCCCTCTCCTCTGATGAGGTACAGTGGTCCACCCAAAATTTTGGGCTTAGAGTTTTCAGGAAAGCAATCACTCACATTGTTTATTGAAGTATATTGGTTGAAGTAAACTTCTGGCTTTTGTGTGACTTGATTATGCAGTTGGACTGCTTGGAAAATGTATTCATTAATCAAGGTCCTGAAACAATAAAGGTTTCTTATTTTTTTCCTGTATCTTTGACAGATATTTTAAATGAACTTCTTTTCATTTTCTTTCAGAACTTTTTGACGTTTTCCTCATTTTGTATTTAATTTTAATTGAAAAATAATAAAACGGCACTTCTGAGCTTTATTAAGCAAGTGGGATTTAAATAGGTGATTTCTTTGCTATTTGTTGGAAATTATCTGTTTAAGAAATATTAATAAACAATAAACTGACAACTTAGAAGTATTTAGAACAATTTCAGCTAAATAAAAAAAGTCTCAAGGAGCATTCTTTAGTTAAAAAAAGTCATCAGACTTTATACAGCATAAAGATGATCATGTGTATATTTATGAGAAAGGGCAAACTTTTCCCTCTACTTTTGCAGCCCTTGGATTGGTAGGAGAACTTCAGAGTTGCCTGTAATGGTGATATGAAAATAGGAATAGTGGGAAGTGCTGGGAAGAATAGAAACCTCAACAACTAAGAAAAGAAGTTTCTGGCAAATGTTAAAACTTTTTTTTTTTTTTTTAAATAGACGAATATGGATTTGCGTCTCCGGTTTGAGATATCTTGGGTGTTACTTACTTCATCTAGATTTATAGTTCCTTGAAATTTTTTTGTTGTGCCCAAAGTTCTGTCCCAAAATAACCAAAGCTAAGAACCTAAAATTAGAGACTGCCTTTGAAACTGCTGATCTCTGCATATTTTCCCTCTGTGAACATACAGCAGTAGAATACGCCCAAAGACAACGAGTGAAGGCAATGAGTTTTGCTTTGAGGGCTAGCAGTAGAAAGCATTAGAAGAAGGCTATCAGCCATTTCCCAAAAATTTCAGGAGTGATGTTTCTCCATTTTTGCTCAGTGATGTATCTGTAATTTGTGTCCACCTCTCCTGGTATGTGTAAAGAGAAATGGTAGTTAAAGAAGAAAAAAGAAAAAAAAAAAGGTAGAAAACAAGGAGGAATAAGGTGAACATAGATCAAAGAAGGTTTCATTTCTGGCCTAGTGATCTTGGAAAGTGAGAAGAAGCGCTGTGGTTTACAACTCTCCCAGCTCATGCTGAGAAGCTCGTAACAGAGCATGTGATACGGTCTGGGAGCAGCATTGCTGTCACTGAAGAGCTGCTCCAGCAGCCTTCTGCTGCCTGAAGCCTCACAGCCACGATCACAGAAACCCAGCGGATGCAGATAGGGTCCTGCTGCCAGACCCATCAGGCACCACAAATGGAGCCTGCCAGATATTTCTGGCTTATTTCTACACTGTAAGGATGGAGGGAGAAGCATTCCCACACCGTGGCATGGTGAAAGGCATTGCTTTTGCTTATTTTAACAATATGGGGAACAGGACTGGGGGGTGTTCTGGCATAAAAAGGATTTTTTTTTAAGCCTGCAATTTCAAAAGCATTCGGGATTAGGGCTTGAAAAACTTTTTTCAGTACCCATAACATACCACTGATTTATCTGGCAACAGCTAAGCTTGCAGAGGGAAACTAAGCTTGTTTGAAATAATGTGGTCGTAAATAATACTGGGGGAAAACAGTTCACGAGTTTGTGTAACTCCCAGCATACTTTGCTGGAAGGCTGACACCGAAAGGGTTTTCATTTCAGCAGTGTGAAGACAACCCTACGAGGTAAGCACTTCCTGCCCTGCCTTCACAGGTTTAGGGGAGAAGCCAGCTTGCTTCCATTAGTTATATCAAAGTGAGGAAACCAATCAACCTGGAATTCGCACCATAAAAAGTGGCTACAAGCCAAGTAGGTTGTCATCAGCTTTCAGGTGATCAGATGTGAAATTACGGCCCCTTTAAAGTTAACAGTTCATTTAGCATGGATCAGAGAAGAGCTTGAACCAATATTTCAGTTCAGCTTTACCAGGAATTTTTGGCTGGTTTTGGAGTTTAACTTATTGTTGTGCACAGTACAGTATTCACGGTTGATCTAAAAGCCTTCACCAATAATGATTGCAGTAATGAAAACACAAATCAATTAGGCTTCTGGGTGACATAGAAACTAGCACTGCCCTATGACAGACATGAGATTATAGCAGTTCATAATTAATATAAATGAGTGCGTAGTTTTTGCTAATGAAGAATACTTATGGTCTTGTAGTGTTCAAATTTGGCAGTTTAAAATATAGCTAGACAAGAATAAGTAACGTGTTAACCTCAAGCATTCTTGCAGGATACAAAGCTGGGCTGTGTTTTTTGAGATACAGGAAAAGTTTACAAAATTTGACAGAATTGTTACTGCTGTTACTATGAAACACAAATGAAACTCAAGGAATAGAATAATACCGTGCTGTTTGTGTTGAGGAAATAACCAATAAATACAATCATAAATATAGTTTATGAGTGGGCATAAGTCATGTACATTGGATATCTCAGGGATAAAAACAATGGGAAGTAAAAAAGTGTGAGAACAGCTCCTCTCCAAAAAAGAAGAGATAACACTTAATATCTATCATGCATCTTTTCTTTTCTTTTTTTTTCCATAGCAGAAAAATCGCCTTTCCTGGGTTTTTATTTAGGTGATCTTTGGTTACACAAGGATGGAACAACATTTGTGTTCCAGTGTGCTCTTTTGGCTCAGCATTAGGGATGTAAGTGGGGAGCTTTTAGAAAATGTACAGAATCACTTAGATTGGAAAAGACCTCCAAAATCATTGAGCCCAGCCTGTGACTGATCACCACCCTGTCAACTAAACTGTGTCCCATGTCCAGTCATTTCTTAAACACTTTCAGGGATGGTGACTCCACTACCTCATGGCAGTCCATTCCAGTGCTTGACAAAGCCTTCCATGAAAAAATTCCTCCTGATGCCCAAACTGAACCTCCTCTAGTGCTTTGAGGCTATGTCCTCTTGTCCTGTCACTGGCTGCCTGAGAGAAGAGACTGACCCCCACCTTGCTACAACCTCCTTTCAGGCATTGTAGACAGTGATAAAGTCACCCCTGGGTCTCCACTTGTTTCATATGATTTCCTTTCTTTAGGCTCTTCACCAGCTTTGTTGCCTTCTCTGGACATACCCCAGACCTCAATGTCTTTCTTGCAGTGAGGGGCCCAAAACTGGATGCAGAACTTGAGGTGTGGCCTCACCAGTGTCAAGCAGAGAGGGAAAATCTCTTCTCTGGTCCTGCTGGTCACACTGTTTTTTATACAAGTCAGGATAACTGGGCACACTCTCGGCTCCTGTTCACCCGTCTGTCAATCAGCACCCCCTGTTCCTTGTCTGTCAGGCAGCTTTTCGGCCACTCCTGCCCAGGTCTGGAGTGCTGCATGGGGTTGCTGTGACCCAGCACTTTGCATTATTGAGCCTCACACCATTGGCCTCAGCCCATTGATCCAGTCTGTTTAGATCCCTTGGCAGAACCTTCCTACCCTCCAGCAGATCAACACTCCTGCCCAGCTTAGCATTGTCTGTGAACTTAGTGAGGGTGCACTCAATCCCCTTGTCCAGATCATCAATAAAGGTATTTAACAGGACTAGCCCCAATACTGAGCCTTAGGGAATCCCACTCATGACTGCCAGGGAGAAGAGATTCCTCTTGTGCCAGGCAACCATCAGTGGAAAAGACAGCTCACTCCTCCTCCATTCACCACTGCCCTGACTCTGCCTGCTAGGAGAGACTGCAAGGACTATGGAGTAGGATTTGGCCTATCCCTTTGTCCATAGCTACCCAATATACCCAAATCCCGCTGCAACACAGCTGATGATTAGAAGCCAAGCCAGCTCTGTGTTACACTAGAGGTTGATTAGCTTCCTTGTCTTCACCCCTAACCACTGCTGAGGTCTGGGCTCATAGCAACTTACTTTGCCTCCATGGTAGTCTCTTAAATTTAAGGTTAAATATTTTCTCTTTTTCTCTTTAAGAGATGTGATGAAAATCAGCCTGAAGCCATCGACTTTAATTCCATTGGTACATGGATTTCAAAGTTAAAAAAAGATATTTGTCAAAGAAAAAAATACCTTTCATTAAGTGAAACATTTTTCCAATAATGGAAATTGTTTAATTATTTAAAACAAGTTAAATTAGTGCATTTCAAGTTAAGAAATATATTTTACATTGTTGCTTTTTGGCAAATTAAGGATTTGATCAAGAGCTTAGGTCTCACACAAGTTGAAATGTATGGGTTTTCTCTTTAAAAGTCCATGGCAAAGTCCCTTTTCATATACCTGAGTTTACATTCCTCTTTCTGTTACAGAAACTCTTGAGCAAATATGGAGTACAGAAACCTGTCATACATCTTTCAGTTTCAAAGACAGCTGCCAAGGTACAGTACAAGAATTAATGTTTTAGTATTTTTTTCTTCCTAACACCAGGAATGCTATGGGTTCCAGTGCTGACACAAACCTTGTCTCTCAGGTTTGAGACACTTGGATGTAAGTGATCATGTGGAAAGTGATATTCACCTTTATATAGTGTACAAAATACTAAAACTATTAAGTGTGATTAGCATGGATGCCCTAAAAAGGTCTAGAATAAATGAGAATTGAAAAGAAATTTCCCTTTAGCCTACTAGAAAAAATTATACAGATTTACTAAGCAGACAGGAAAACCAAGGCTGGCACCATAAAAGAAAACTAATGGTGTACAGTAAGGATGTTGGAGGGGGAAAGTTGGGACATAATTTAGCAAGTATTTTAAAACAGCTGGTTTTTGTCAAAAAGGGAAACCCAAGGTTAATTCTGGAGAAATAAACAGACATACAGAAATATCAGATATTTGGTATTGGAAAGAAAACTAAGACCAAAGGTTAGAGAGAGAGAGAAAAAAATTTAGTGCTAAGTACGGAAATGGTAGGAAGAAAGAGTGGCTTAAGCACAGCTAAAGCTTTACGGCCATAATGACAGCTTTGCACCTCAGGTGATGCCTTCACCCTTCCTTGGCAATGCCACAATTGATCTTGATCAGTACAATGTGGTAACTAGAACAAAAGGTCAGAATTAACTGCTCTTAGACTCTAGCCCAGAACTACAACTGCTTTGCTTTGCCCAAACCCAAGTGCAGTGATACCAACCTGCTTCAGAAAAGGCTGCGGAGTCTGCTGATTAAAAGCACCATACAGAGAGATGGTGTTAGTACTGCTTTTAAAACACAGCATTTGGGAAGGCAGCTTGTTTTGTAGACTCTCTCTGAACTTTCACAAAGAAGATAGAGTCTATTCTTAAACCTGATGTTACCACCCACCAACAGATAATGACAAGATTGTATTCAATTAGGTCAGATTTCAGAGAGGTTTTAAAATATTTTTGTAAGCAAAGCAACCAATACTTGAACTCTTTATTTACTCAGTTCAGTTTCAAAGTGTCACATGCCTTTTTCACTGATGTGTTCCTCGGCATTGGGAAGAGCACTTCTATGTTTAACATGCACTCACGTTTTCAGCAAAAGAAAGACTGCATGAAATCTGTCACTTAATATCTGAAACCTGCATGGTTTCCCTTTCTTCAGTTTGACAGGGGAAATTACGCCCACAAATAAACATTCCCAATAGTATATTTGGGCTCTTACCACTTGGCATCTGTCAAACAACTTGCCATCAGCTTTCTAAAATTGACAGTTTCAGTAGATTTCTGCTAAGTGTTGAAAAATAGTTTTGCTGACCTCTTCTTTGTTGAAGATTCAGACACCAGCTGAGGCAGCTGTCCAGTCTGCAATATGATATAAGAGAAGAGGAATTAACCCAACAGCAATTGAATTTGGAAATGTCTTTAGAGAAACTACCGACTGCTGCAGAGAAAGGAGTATTACTTAGTTCTGCTGTCACTAAAATGGATGACATCTACTAATCTACAGTGACTGATCCTTCTCTAATGTGTGACCTGAGCACTGGAGAACTGAATGGGTGCAGACTAGTCTCAAACAAAACACAATGGTCACCATCACTTTGCTAGTCTTCTCCACTAAAAACTGAGTATATACAGTTTTGAATAACATTTTTACCTTGTTATTTCTTGTCTGTTTCTGGACCTTGCTCTTTAGCCTGAAAATTTGTGTCTGTTGTGCTTTCCATGGTGGTGATGATGGAATTACCAGAGGAGCGTGGGCTTGTCCCACTAACAGTGGTGTAGGTGGTAGTGATGGTGGGGCTGGAGATGCAGCCACTTAGCAGACAGTGGCATTTCTAATGTATCCATGTTACTTACCCTGTTTTTGTTCTGTTAACACAAGTGTACATTCTTAAAGATGCATCATGTCGACATCCAGAGAACCAACTGCCACGGTTGAGAGGGCTTTCTTAGAAAAACAAGAACCAAACAAGAAACAAAAAGAACCAACTTTTGGGTGCATCTGAAACACATAAGGGAGAGATGCATGGGCTACAGAGGTAGAGAAGGGAGATTGTGCATTCAGAGAAAGAGAGGAAGTGAAAACCATCTTTTCTTTTTCCTGTCTTTTTTCAGCAAAAGAATTTTCAGTATATTCACGCACTGCCTAAGTCATCTGAATGCTATCTCATGTCATCGCTGGCAGCCTATAGTCCTTGACATCTGTAACTCACTTTGGTTCTCATTTTACTTTTAGATTTTTTTTTCTTCTAAAGAAAAACAGTTTCTGCTGTGAAATGCCAGCCCTCTCAAAGCATATAAATGTTAAGGTAAAGCTGAAACAACGTCACATTGAGCCCCAGACCCAGAGGAGTTGACCACTGATCATTCTGCAGCGTTCTTCCTGTGGTGTATCACAGTTATACATTCTTAAGCCACTGCTTAGATGGATCACTGCTAACACACAGTTGCTGGTGAACTTAGCCCAGCTATCCACAGGAAACATGCCATGCACAATCTAGCAAAGACGGGGTCATTTCATCAGTTAACCATATTCCTGAACTTATTTCTTGATCTCTTAAAATAACCTCCCCTCAAAGCCATAAATCAGGGGCGAAGGATTGTAACAAACTGTTCTGCAGCCAAACTCAGAGTGAGTTATACTAATAGACTGTTCATAACCTGGTCACATCATCTTTGTTGACTTACACAACAGACACCAGAAGCTGCAGCTCCGTGCTAGGCTCTTTACCTTGGTCCTTCAACATGCTCATCGTTTTTATCCTCTGTTTATTAACAGGTAGTGGGGACATAAAACCTACTTATCACCATCTGCCTCTAGTAAAGCAGAGGCAGGCCTGACCAAAGCACTGGTCCTTTGAATCTCCTGGGGGGGAAGGAAGGGACATGAGAGACATAACAGAGCTGATGAAACTTTAAGGACACTGGTGCAGGCTTTTCCTGTGAAAGGAAAGACTTCATAGCTGGCTCTGCATATGGAACCCAGATTTTACAAAAGCTGGGTTCCCTTCTTAAGAAGAAAGACAGAAACCAGATTTACTATCTGTTCAGCAGATTTGATATTAATGTGCCCCTCTGACACCATATAGCTTTAGACATGTCTAGGTGAGGTCCTTTTGGAAAGCTTACAGTGAAGCTCCTAACATGCTTGTTTAGTCATCCACATGCCAGGGACTGGAAGAGGTGTAAACCATTATATATGAAATAGTAGCACATGCAAAACAGCTGAAGTTAATTTTGCTTCTTCTGGCATCATTAGAGTTTACCAATTTTTTTTTGTTTGGTTGGTTTTTTTTGTTGGGTTTTTTTGGGTTTTTTTTTTGCTTGTTGGTTTTTTGGGTTTTTTTCAGAAGCTTAGAACAAATGAAACCCATGTAATCAAAGCAAGGAAGAACATATCAGAGCTCATCAAACTCTGTCTGTTGGGAAACCAGACCCAGAGCTGAGGCTCAAGGAGCAAGTCTGCTGGTACGTCTAACCCATGCCCAGTTTGCTGTGGATCAGGCTATTCCTCTGTGATGCAGTGGAGCATCAGTATGTGCAAATTCTCAGTTGCATGTATTGAAGGGGACATAAAGAAATATTTTGATTAGCAGTAGAAAGTAGTAGAACCTATGAAGGCTGGTCACCCTTGAATTTATGTCTTGTGATGAAGTTTGCTATGTCAATAATTTTCTAATAAGAAAATCAAGCCATGCTGTAATTATTCCATGAATGGAAGTATAAAGAGAATTCCTGCCACCTGTATTAGTCTACCTATAGTCACAAAACAAGTAGACATTGAGTACCATTGACATCCTGTCCTTGTTTCCAAATTAAATTGAAATTACCCAAGTAGTTCAGAAGTTTTGTTGGAGACGGGGTGGGATAGACAGGCAGAATTGTTTCAGCCTTGTTTCCTTCAGGAGACCAAAAGTTTTGGGAAGCAGGCAACAAACAAAGCTCCCTCATGGTAATATCACAACAATGAAGCATATCTCTTTTGTGTTGCATAAAAGAAGACAGTTCTTTGGGGTCAAAAACTGTGAGAGACATTAAGATGTCTTGCAAACTGTCTGTGTGTTCAGTCTTGAAGAAGAAGATCCTGCAAGTGAATCATTAGATTAGGTCTCCCTCAATTAAAAGAAAGTAAATTGCACAAGATCCACATCAGGTGAGTATAGGAAGAAACAAAGAAGCAAAAGACCTATCAGACATGCCAAGGGGAAAAACCTGACTGTTAGTTCCCCATTGTTTCATATCCTACACTTCTGGGGAGCAGGCAGCGTTATTAAGCTAAACACACAATACTTCAGGAACTTTCCCTGCTTTTGCAGCATGACCAGCATCTGGTTTAAAAAAAAAAAAAGATAACAAAAAAGGGTATATGTGGGAATATTTTGCCCTTGGCAGCAGTGAAGAAACCCATATAAATTATCTAATATGTCAGCAGATTGTTAGCAGCAGACATGACCCCAGTTGGGTGGGTACTGCATCTATGCAGAAGTATAGTGGTATGGAGAGGATCATAACAAGAACCAGGCTGAGCTGCTGCATGGCTCACATGGAGAAAGGCTTTCTTTGCAGTCACTGTGATGTGTCAAGGAAGTGGAGCCTTTTGTGAGTCAGCAGCAGCAGAATCACTAATGCTCCCTCAGAGGGACACTGCTGAAATGGCTAACAGACTTGAACCAGAGCAGTAAAGGATGAAAAAGACGCTACTATATCATCTGAAACCTTCCCATGTGAGTGATGGGAAGGCTTTACTCTCTGGTTTTAAATGGAGCTTTAGAGCATTTGGGAACCAAATCTGCTGTTTCTTTTCCTCCTTGCAGAAGTCCTCAGAGCTTTGCAGAGCAGCAAATGCTGTAATACACTTAGTAAGGAGAGTGAGCAGATAACTATCCTGTTAATTAAAGTACTACTTGCAGGGCTGCAGAAACTGCAGATAAAACACCAGGGAACTAGTTACTAGTTCGTCATCATATGAGAAGACATCCTTGATATGCAACATACTGCTGTCCTGCTGTTCTTTCCCCTCCCCCCCGCTTCTTGTCCATGGCTAAATATATGAAACACTTGATGATATGGCCATTTCTGTACATTTGTGCTCTGATGGCAGTGGATTTTGGCTGAGTTCTTTTCTACTGATTCATTACTGGGGCCCAAGCCCAGTGCTGTGCAGTACATTGCATCGGTGAAGTACCAGCTACTAGAAGCAGCATGAAGGAAAGATGATCAGAGCTGTAAGTTCAGCAGGCATTGGGTACTGCCTATATTTTTCCCACATTTCAGCCCATATTTTACCAAGCACAAGAAGGCAACAGTGTGCCACGTAAAATTGTAGAATTTCAAGGCAATGTACACACAATTCTTCTTTTAATGATCCATTAATGCACATTCACAGTTCGGTGATACCCATATTAGCCAGCTCACCCCACTGAACTCTGCTGGAAGCAAAATAAGCTTTATGGCTGAGCCATAGTATTACACAAGTATTTGTATAAGAGGGGCAACAGGGTAAATACTATTTATGAGCCACGAATATTTTTACAAGGAAAGATCACAAAGCACTTATCTTTTTACTACTTGAACAAATACTTCTTATTTTTTCATACAGTGAGATTCCTCCTTATGTGTAGAGTGTAATATAAATATGTATCATGAGGACTACCTAAAGGAAATTTTGTTGTTTTGTTGAGGATATGACAATAGTGAATAGTATTGTGCTCTCTAGAAAGCAGTAATGCAGGAGAAGGAAATCCATGAGAGCAGGACTTTGTGTTTCCCCCACCCACACAATACAATGAAATTCAGCTGAGCTGGAACCACACAGGTGGTCATCAAAACTTACCGAAAAACGTAGCTGTCAATATTCTTCTCTTTCTGGGGAACTGGAAAGGGATCTGTGGGGAAATATTTGTTTGTTTGTTTTGTAAAAGCATCTGCTCATCCTCTCCACGTAAGCTGCAAAAGCCAGAGGACAAGGCTGGCAACCCGTATAAGCACATCATGCCATGGACAAGGGAAGATAATGAAAAGGGTCTCTAGCTAAACAGCTAAGTATTCCTACAGCACTCTTCAGAGAAAGTGTGCCACCAAGTGTCTATTCAAACACAAGCTGCTAAAAGCAACAAGCATCTGATTTCAGTTAATTAGTACGTGGTGCATCTGCATGAATGAAGCAGAGAGCACCTTTCTGAATACTGGAGAGGTGCAGCTTCACTGGTAGGCATGTGGCATTGCTTCTGAATCACTCTGTGCATCAGAGGAATCACACACACCCAGGTATATGAGGAAACCGAGAACTGAGTTACAGAGTCTCAGGTCCTGGGCATTTCTGCTTAGGCACAGTGGTGCTCCTTATGAGCCCACACTTAGCTCAGGCTAGGGTTGCCCATGCTTCTGCATAAATAACTATAATTAATGATGTAAAGGCCTTCTATCATGCTTTTCAGTGGGACAGCTCAAATTCTTTGCAAATAACTGTATGATCATGATAGATAGGAAAGGAAGAACTACATAAATTATTTCAGCTCTGTGCCCTGAAGTACCAGAAGGTAAATGGCATGGTAGGAAGCATATGTATGTCTCCCCAGACTCAGTCCAGAATTATATGAAATAGAAAACATCTGTGTTCCTATTTTGGTATGTAAACAAAGGAGAAACCTGAATACAGATGCTTGGACTGGTACTGGTGTTCTCCTGCCATGCCAGGAATCCAAATCTGGACATGGAGTCTCCTGTCAGAAACAAGCAGCCTTAGGTACTTTGTGGGAGCAAGGCTTCTCTGATGGCTGTTTGGCAGCTCCCTACCGAAGGAGAAGAGAATTTGTCTGATAGGACAGATGTATCAGTAAAATTGAGGCATAAGGACTTTGAAGAAATGGAAGGAAGAGAGAGGCAAGCTCAGTCTAAGCTGTGGTCTGTGTGGAATCCACTGATGGAGGACTTGTTGCAGCATGCCACCATCATAAAAATCCAGCAGATGCACTGACTAAACTGTGCAAGTGGTAGGGGTGTGTTTCTTCTTTCCTTACTATATGCATGTAGCACCTATGCAGATGTTCCTTTACCTCTATGCAAAAGTTCTATATGTCAAAGTAGTTTATTCCTTTTTCCTTCCAGAAATAAGCCACGGCACTATAAAACATACCTTATGTTCAAGAACAAAATGAAAATTCAGAATTGCTAGCATGCCACATACATTCTGCAGCCCACATCAGAAAAGTTTCAGGACATGGTAAAAGCAGCTTTTATTTCATCTCATTTGCTTCACTTACAAAGTAAATTCAACAGAATCACAGAATAAGATGAAGGACTTTTAAACTCTGAGTTAGGAGTTTGAGTCAGGAATTTAAATAAATAATAATAAAATATACACTTTCAGTTCATTTGGCTTGCTCTTTTTCTGTGTGTCTCTGTATAGACAAGCTGTTAGACTGCATTAGTAGCTTTGGTTGTCACCTATATCACAACTAAATGCAACAGGATCTTAATTTCAAGCTGTTAGCCGCTATCCAAATGCTACAGCAAAATTAGTAATAATCAAAGTTTTAAGTTATGCTTATTTTGTCTTTCAGATTGTAGGGGATCAAGGCATGTTTGGTTCATGAAGGAAAAAAAAAAAAAAAAAAAGAAGTCAGACACATGGAGTCTCTGAACCAGCACAATTCTCTGAGATTAGGAGACTGTCATTCAGCTTTCATCTCTAATTTTTCCCCTTGCTCATTTTTCCATCTAAACAAGAAGTGTTATTAAATCGAGAAGATTAGCAACA
This sequence comes from Acanthornis magna, assembly GCA_036785705.1. Classification (NCBI taxonomy): domain Eukaryota; kingdom Metazoa; phylum Chordata; class Aves; order Passeriformes; family Acanthizidae; genus Acanthornis; species Acanthornis magna. The sequence goes on from JAWUZG010000029.1 coordinate 11,418,402, forward strand.
TGATCAACTCTTTTTCTTTTTTCCCCTGTGTTTTGCAAGGAAGGAAACATCCTGCAATCACTTGCAAAGCACATGGTCATAAGCACACTGCAACTGTGGATACGGGGCGTGCAAGTCGATCCTGTAGCTAAGCCTCCTGTTGCTTAAACAAGCAGGGCTACCTGTTCTCAACCTAATTTCAGTATTATGTTAGGGAGAGAAGTCTCTTTGTATCAGATCTGACAGGCATGTGTTCCTGAGGAAGTGGAGGGGAAGCCCTCCGTTCATATGACTAATTAGACAGGCTTCACGCTGGGTTGCTCTTTTTTGATGCTGATCCCTGTACTAATTGTCAGTTTGTTCCTTGGGAAGGCAAGGTTGAGTTCAAATGCTGCAGTGCCTTGTTCCCTGTGAGCTTTCCTGACCTTAAACTGATGCGAATTGACAAGGAACAGACTGGGGGAGAGAGAGAGTTTCCACTTGTGGAGAGTGCGTTTTGGAGCCACAGGAAAAAAACAGAAACAGGAGGACAATTAACAGGGGGGCACTTAGATAAAACAGACAGTGGTACCCATGAAGCAAGAGCACCAAGAGTTTGAGGAGAATAAGGCAGAATGATCATGACTGATCCACAGTCCTGTCTAGCTGAGACCTTTCAGCTCCCTTAGGAAAGTGTAGATGGTTTAGTTTTTAACCAGATCTCCAATCAGATTTTTTGCTCTGCTTTTATTCTGGTTAGATCTGCAACAGTTTAAAACCAAACCACCACAGCTGAGCCAGGCTCGCTTCCCAACAGCTGCCTGCCTTTTTTTTTCTGAATTTTTTTCTGGTCGTTTTTTGTTTTGTTTTTTTTCTTTTTGCTGAGGCTGCTTTAGCTCTGGTCAGGCTTTCATGGTAGGAGAGGAGGAGGGGGGAAGAAAAGGGGAGCATTTAATCAAATCTGACATTCAGGAGCTCAATCCTGCAAGGTACTGAGCTCATTGACCTCAGTCCAGCAAAACAATATACATAGGACTTCAAAGGGGATACTCACATGCTTAAAGTTAAGCAGATGTCTAAGTGGTGTATTGGATTTGGGCCAGGGAAAGCAGGGCCTTCCAAAAAGCTCAGGCGCTCCAGTGTGCTCAGGTCTGCAAAGCACCTTTATCGGCTCAGCTCTCCGTGTAACGCCAGAGCAGGTGTTACAATTATAGCAGGGGCTGAGATGAAAGGGGCCCAAGGGCTTGGCTGCAAAGACAGGAGAAAACTGGCAGTTTTCTGGGCAGTAGTTCTTTTCTTTGCAAAATAAATGCTCTATTATGCTATTTCTGGTTTAGGATGAAATGAGGCAGCCAAATGCTCCGTTCCCCTCTAAAGTCCCAAAATTCTAATTTACAATCGAGGCATGACAACTCCTCAAAGGAGGGAAGAAAGATTTCAATTTTGTTAGGTGGGCTTTTCCCCTATTCATTCTGATGCTTTTAATTTTAGTAAAATGGTTCAGGAGTAGAAAGGCATAGCTTTCTGATTTCGAGGAAAGACTGCTTGGAAATCACTATATGTCTATGAGCGTCGTCAGACCCTGAGTTGAAAAAGTGGGCATTGTGCGAGTTTAACAGACTTTCTACCCCACTGTGCTTAGATATCTAAGGGAAACAGGAATTTCCAGCCAAGCGAGGACTCTCTTGGTCTGATTTCAGACGTGATGGTCTCAGGAGGACTTCAATATGTCTTGGAGGTAAAGAGTGAAGAAGACCTGATTCTGTGATGTTAACAGCAAGAAGAAAGGAAACCCCAAGCAGTGATCTCTACCAGAAATCTCTGAACTCTATTGGAAAAAGTAGTGATTATCAACTGCTCTGCTTCTTTCATCCAACAACCTTCAACTAGATGTGTTCTACACAGGTACATACGTACACACACACACACCTATATATCTTCTAGTTCTTAATCTTCTGCTCAGTAGAATGTGGACAACCAGAAAGTTTACTTTAAGACAGAGCACAGATATATTCCTGTCCTTAGTGCATGGAAGCATAAGCAAATGGGAGGGATACAGATAGAATGTTTCAACCTCCAAATAAATTAATTCTGCAGAAGTTCAACTGGCTGAACAAGAACTATGCAATTATTGAAGATCTATGAAATTCCAGCCTTTGAAATATCTTTGAGATAGGCTAAGAACATGTATTAATCAGTACAGAATGTGAAACATCAGCTTTCTCATAAAAGTCACTACTGAATTACAAGGGCTTTACACAGCACTCATAATGTGATTTTCAAATTTTCTTTCAAGATCTGACATTCAAAAAAATTTATGCTTAGGATATGATTCCTTTTTCTGTGAGACTGTCCAAGTAAGTGAGAGACAGCTCTCCACAAGCAGGTGGGAGAAGCCAACAAAAAGAGACTCCAGAGAGGCAAAGCACTGTCATAGATCCAAACCAGTTTTAAATCTGTGTCATAGATAAAAACTAATGTATATTAAAAAACAAAAAAAAATAAACAAACACCCCCCTGCCACTACACCTTTCTTAATATTTCTTTAGATCAGTTCAAAAGAATTTCACACTCCTGTTTTAATAGCCTACCAGTGTGAATAAGACTGCTCCAGTCCTGCTTTCTTGTAATACCTCAAGAGAAAAATGTCACCTCAGTCTTTCAACTTCTAGCAGTTCAAAGTAAAAGCAGACTTTTTCCAACTTACTACAAGCATATATATTAAGGGCTACCATGTAACAGACTATGCAATCTTTCTCCTGCTACTTTCTCTAGCTCCGCTATGGATGATTGTCTGGTCTGGAATAAAAGGAATAGAGCAGGCAAAAATTCACCTCAGTCATCTTTCACTTATGACACAGGAAGTAACGAAATATCCTTGTTTTCATACTTTGAAAGCACAGGCTCTCTATTTTAGCTCTTTAGCAGCAAAACAGCTTCCCTGTCACTGAGTACATCTGCAATAGGCCTTATTTTCATTTAAATGATGGCTTTTGAACCTTCTGCAGTCTAGACTTTGTCTGTATAGGGAAAGACTATCTCCTCAACACCTTTCTCCACATCCACATCAGCACAGACTTGCAGGAAACTTTCCTGCAGAACTTTATCAATAGATGTATTAGCAATATATGCCAGAAAACTCTTTACAAAATGAAAGCATGTAAAAGAGAAGTCACAAAGTGTTGTGCCTGGTGTACCTATTCCCTCTGAGCACAGAGTCTTGGAAAACCTAAGTAGAGGGCTCCCCTGCTCAGCCATGACCTCTCTCCCTAAATGTCTTCATTAATTGCTTTTTAAGAAAAGGGGGGACTTGAAGAATTCTAGAAGGCACTGTCCTACATGAAGTTTGCATTCAGAACAAAGTCCTTATTCCAAATCCTGTCATAGGTAGCCATTACAGAGCCTTGGATCAGGTGTTGTGTTTTGGCCCTTCAACTTCTCCTTTCAAATAAAAAGTAATGTGTTCTCCTAGGCTTCTGATGTAGTCAGAGGAGTCAATCTCCTACCCATCTCTGAAAGAGAGGGTTACTTGCATCCTATTCCAGCAGGTTTGGATAATGTTCCAACAGCAAAGACTGAGTAATGCAGATAACTTGGGCATAGCTGCAGCTGTAGAGCTGTAAAAACTCCTGTTGCATCCAATCATCAGAAACACAAATGCAAAAAGAAAGAGAGGTGGATCCTGCTGTCCTCCTGTCCTAGAGTTCCTACATCTGTAATGAAAACTCTCATGTACCAGCATTCCAGATAACAGTTATAACAAGAACACCAGGATATAGTTAGCACAGTATTTTCCCCCCACCCACTTCTCTTTCACATACAGAAAACTAAATAAGGCAAAGGAACATAAAACAAAATGGCAACACAGCTTTGACGACAATTTAGGTCCTATCACTAGGGCTACATCAGAGCACAACCAACAGTCAAGGTTTCCTAGAAATTGTTGTGGAAGGAATCTATTTCAGCATCATGCTTGTGCCACATAGGCCATCTAAACCACAAAAGAACAGCAGGGTATCTTTGCTGCAGTTTAAGGTTACTTGCAAATGTCTATTGAAATGAGTCTCGTGAAAACAGCACTCTTGATATTGCAGAGGTCATGGGCCCAGTGCTTGGTTTGTCGACATAACAACAATTATTCCACAATAACAAGCTTAGCCACAACAATGGGGACAGAGTATTGGGGTGGTAGGGTTTCCAACCTGCAATTTTCAACCTCAGCCTCCCCATTGAGAGTGGAAACTGCAGTGTGTGTGGCATGCCCTCTGACTGATGTACAAGGTCACTGAAAGCAAAAGTGTAGCACTTGCTGAAATAAAAGTTTAGACTAAACAGCATGTGATTTGTCAGGACTTGACCATGTGAAGGAAGCTTTCATCACCAAATAGCATTTTACCAGATGTTCATGAGTATGCACACCGAAACGCACAATCTCTTGTCTATTAGGAGGAAATTCACACCATTTTCCTTTGTTCATTACAATAGGGTCCTATTTGGACTAGGTTTATAGGAATATTTCAACATCGAACAGCTCCCATTGTAGACAGCTGGGAGTGAGTATTTGAAAACCTAGTTCACCAACCATAATTGCTGTGGGAGACAGAGGGAGAGCCCAGGGGAGCTCACCAAACACTGTGCTACCAACAGTTTTATTCAAAGGCTACCGCAATATGAAATGGATAAGGTGAGGAAAGGGGAGACTTTGGCGTAGATGCTGGTGAAATATCATAGTGCTGCTGGGGAAAGAACAGAAAACTCTGTGTGGGAACAGTTTGGGAATGGGGAAGGAGCTTGAAGAATGGGAGCGATGTGCTGGAAAAGTGTCAAAGAACTTGGAAGCACTGGGGTACTTGAACTCTAGGACAGGAGGATTGAGGAGTAGAAGATTATGTTCCCATCACCCAGCCTCTCATGCTAAATCAGAAGATGGGATTATCTTTAGCTAGAGATAAGCAGACTCTCATTAGGAGTGCAGGACACACAGAACTCTGTCTAATTTTTTCTTGCACTGGACTATCAGGACACTCCCTTTCTAACAAGCTGGAAGTGTCCTGGCCTTTCCAACCTCTCTTGGCCATAGGGTAGGTCTGTCAGAATTTCCTAAACAGTTTTGGATATCTTTCATGTTGTGCTCTGTCTTGCAAGAAAAGTTTGTTTCCAATATGCAAGAAATTCTAACATTTCATTATTTACCAGTCTAATTCAGATGATGTATTTGTTCCAGTTGTAGCCAAACAACAGTTTGCAAAAGAAACCCCAAAACAAAAAAAATCCCCTTAACTAATACTCCGAGAAAACCAACATGTCACAGAGTTCACAACAAACATGCCTCACTCCTGATAATTGCAAAGTGAAATCTGAGTTGTGAGGGGTTTCTTATGTTTAGATCCTTTCAAAATGGTGTAAAAGCAGTGAATAGATTCTTTGCATATGAATATACTTTGCATATGAATTTTTATAAAGATTTCCTACAAGTTAACATTTTTTTTAATGAAAGGATCTAATGAAAGTTTGACTATTTCATATTAAGGAGCAATGAATTAATCCTGAACACGGTACTGAGTGCCATTAAAATAATTTATTTTTTAAGTACTTTAAGAGGTTTTATTTCATTTTCTCTTTGTTTCTTTTGGTCCCCATCTTTCACTAGCACAAACTACCGTGACATTGGAAAAGCCAGTCCCCCATTTCCCTCTATGATATGCTTAAGGCCCTTAAGACCTCCATGTAGGAAAAGGTGAAGTAGTTCATGGAAGTACAAAACCACTTATTCCATAGAATCCAAGAACAATTTAGGTTAGAAAAGACCTCTAAAGTGATCGAGTCCAACCATTAGCGTAGCACTGCCAAGTCCACCACTAAGCCATGCCCCACATTCCCAGGCCCACCCTGGGGCTCCCTGGTGCACACATGCAGGAAAGAGCTGATGGAAGGGGTTTAGCATGATCTGTGCTAACTAACACCTGTGGGTTAACTTGGGCCATGCCCAGCTTTGGAGGTGTCTCTGGAGCAGCTGGAGGGGGCCCAAGAGCAGAGCTAGCAAAGGGAACTCAGACAGGTAGAGTTTAATTCCCTGTTCACCTTGAAACCCAACACCACGCGGTTATGAGGGTCTCTGTACTGCATGACAACTGGTACAAATGAGCTATTAAAAAAATTCATTTCAGCTACAACTCACCACATACTCCCTGAATGTATCACTGCCTCACAGAAAAATAGGTGTTTATTCAATGTTACTCATGTTGGGATCCAAGTAAGGGAGAAGTAGAATAATATACACTGAGGAAGCTAAGATATTTCACTTTTGGAAGTGCAAAAACTAAATTTCATTAGTTCTTCCCAAACCCCCTGCCACCCAAAAATGAAGCTCAGAGAGACAATGTATTTGTTCCTATGATCTACAATAGTTTAACCTCCAGCCTTATTGAATCAGACCTCTCATGGTTATAGTGTCTAAAGGTAAATGACACCACCTCTGTGACACAATTTCTTCTTTTTCACAAGTGGGAAGCATTAATACAAAAATAAATTTCAAAACAGGTGCTCTTTAGGCAAAAGAGCAAAACATTAACTAAAAAATTACTAATATAACAACAATGTTATTGAGGGCAATCCAGGCAGAATGTAATGGAAGAAGGGTGTGGTTACAATTTGACTTTCAGCACAAGATAGGTAAAACTAAGTCCTACAAAATAACTCATCAGATAAGAAACAAGAAATGTTTTCTTCAGTAAAGTAGGAATTTTAAATAATATTCAAGAGTAACTCTGCCTAATAATGGTGGATCTCACAGCAAAAACTAGTAAGGTGATGGTATTTGCTTTCCACAAAACATTTGAAGGTGTACCTATTGAAATTACCCTGCAGAAATTTTAAAAATAAAGGAAAGCACTTTTTCATACAAATAGTTAAATTCTGAGACTTATTGCCCGAGAAGGCTGTGAAGGCCAAGAGCATAAAAAGAGATTCAAAGAAGAATTAGGCAAACCTGTAGAGGATAAATCCATCCTCCAGTGTGTATTTGAGAAAACGTGGTTCTTATATGACAAATGTTTTTAAGTTGGAAAAACATGACAGAAAAAGGATTCCACTCTATTTGTCCAACAAGCTTGTAGGAAAATAACTAACCGAGTGTTGTCTCATATGGATCTTTTGGTCTGGTTCACTGTAGCAGAACTTATGGAAACAAAAAGAAAAGTAAAAATCTTTTATACCCCTTATTCACCAACAGATTTTTCCATTTCTTTATCCCCACCTATCTGTTTCAATATGATGCTGTTTTCAACATGAAAGTCTGTTGGTGGCATCCTACTGCCTATATTAATAATTACTAAATATCTGAAAAACAGGCATAAAACAGACTGTATAGAAAAACATCATCTTTAAAACTAGGGACATAGTGTAATTCTATCATATATCAATTCGGTATTCTAGAGTTTTTGTTACTGTCCCTTTCAATATTCAAGTTTAAAAATAATTTAATCCTAATAGTAGTTTCATGTTTAAAAAACTTTATACTAAGACTTAACAACTAAGAATATCAGATCAAACCCAAAGAGAAATCTATTTCTAAGACTATCCTCAGAAGCATTTCTTTCACCCAAAAACGTATCCTAAAAAATGTACGAAGAGTGAATATGGGAGATGCATAGGTTGGTCGAGACCAACACTCTGACTAGAAAGCAGAGACCCCTCACATAGTGCATGATTTTATCACTGTAACACAATAAAAATTCTAATTCCAAGATCCAGAAAATTGATTATTTTTCCAGTTAATGACAATTTTTTCCTAAACCTCCATGCTACACTTATTATTATACCCTTTATTATATATGTAATATATATTATATATATTTCTATATATTAATATATAAATATATATACCAATTAATTAAAAAGAGCTATCTATGCATCAGCATCAACTTGAGTTTTAACAAGCATATCTCAGGGGCACCAGACAGCCTGTTAACCACAGCTGTAGAAGCAGTAACATCACAGCTTGTGAGGACCTTGTGTGATAAAAGATCAGTTTTAGTCAGGGACAACCAACAAGGCATCAACTTGAAAAAAATGGCATAGCAAGGAAGCATTACCTGTGTACAGCTGTCCTTGGAGCTGCTCTGTGGGTACAGCTCTCAGTTGCATACAAGAAGCATGAATGTAGAAGTAGATGACCACTCACAGAAAAGTTAGATATTTAACAGAATTTTTACTGCTACACTGCCAGCCCCTTCCCTGTTATTTTGGGAATCTCCTCTCCCTTCACCAATACAAGCTCCAACAAGCAAATGGTGGTTTCCCATGGTCCTTCCCTCTTTGGAACCACTAACCCCACAGACAATGCAGAAATTCCTCAGCCGTAGGACTTCCAGATGGACATGAGCAAATCAGTCCACTCACTTGCTAACCAGGAAATAGGCATATCACAACTTCTTTACTCTTCCCATTTGGTTGTAGCAAGGTCAACACCTGCCCAAGTGTACCTAGAATGAAACCATAAGCACCTGAGAGCCCTTAACATGTTCCTAACCCCAGATGTGTTCTCCTATGCAGGGAGGCATGTCTTTGTCTACAGGTGTTGTAGTTCCACACCTGGTATAGGGATCCTAGGTACTGATTTAAGGTGCCATGTAGATGCTGTCTCTGAGTGCTGACAGAGAGCTTCACCATGTTCACTTATCTAGTGCACTACTGCTGCTCTTCTGTATCTTTGTTGGTGAAAGAGAAAACAGCCTCACTGGCACCTAGAACTGGACTACTCAAATAGCAAGCTGTGATCTGGATTGAGACCTCCCAGTGGTGACAATTTTGCCTGCTGGAACCCTTACCACTAGTCCCCACATCTTGGTAGAAATAGAGATTGTGCTCCTTTCTAGTGTCTTAGGGGGTTGTGAAGCCATCACATGAAATAACCATCCTGGGACTTGGGTATTTCTTCCAGCTGACCATGGCTCAGCAAAACTGCCCAGGAGATTTCAACAAACATTAATTTAGTAGCTGTGCCCTCAAGCCTTATGTTTCAGGGGTTAAACAACCCCAGAGATAAGAAGCTATTTTGTAATCATCGCAAACAATGACTTTATATAACCCAATGCATGACACCTTCTTAGCAACCAGTTCAGCATCAGTTGTTCTCACTTCAGTAAATTCAAACTTTTTGAAGGCTTGCCTAGAGCTGGATAAGAGACGTATTTCTCATTCTTGCCTCCCTATGCATCCCCAGGGTTTGGGTTTTCTTGTGTGTGTGTTTTAACAAAAGGTCTCTACCAATAAGATCAGTGATTTTTGAAAATTAAAAGAAAAAAAACATCTGTTTGAAAAATGAGAAGCCCACAAAGCCAAACTGACCAAAGCACTGTACATCAGTATCTGTTATTTTGAAAAGATATTTTCAAAACATTGCAGTAGTTGGTTTTACCAACTCTAGGCCAGCACATAAATCGACACATTGCTTAATTACAATTTGAGCAGCATTTGAGGTCAGATCAATATGTTAGAAGATTAGGCACAGCCCTCTTAGGAAGGGACAATATATACTCCTCTCTACCACGGCATAGCTTGCTGCCCATTTTCTTTAAGAGAGCCAGTTACTGTTAGAGAGAGAAATAAGAGATTTTAGAGAAAAACAAAAATCAAGGACTTAATGAACTGATAAGGATTTCTTTCTGTATGGTAAACAAGTTCTTCTGTTCTCTCAGAGTGGGATCCAAAACCTGCTGAAGGTTATGGAGCCTCCCTATTGATTTAAATGGGCTTTGGATCTTCTCTAATTTCCTCTTCACAGTTTTATCTTATTTCTAAGGGGCCAGATGCTGGGTCCGTATCTGCTCAAATCTATATTTTGCTAATGGAGCTCAGGTTTCTGTAGAAAGAAATGTAACCGAGTTCCCTTAATCCCCACTGCTGGGTGGCTCTAAAAGAAAGACTTAGTCCATCCTGCAGTGGCCAGATAAGCATCATATTTTAAACCAACCTACTTTAAATGAAATTAAATAGTTGTCAGTGTTAATTGAGGACACTTGCCCGTGGAACCAAAAAAAAAAAATTTATTTTATTTCTTCCTTCTAAAAGACCTGCACTTATGTCTCCAAATGGTGAGATAGGGATGACCTCTCAGAAAACTGAGGAGTTACAGACATTTGTGCAAACTGCTTTTTGGGAGAGAGGGGATCTTCTGTAAGTTTCTGTACAATTTGTGTTTCACTCACCCCTAGATCAAATCATAAATAATATATACTTGGACCTTTTAATAATGACTTCCGGCTGTTTGTGAGTGATGAAGTATCTTACCTGTGCAATGTTATATCTGAATTAAAAAATAATAATTATAAATAGGATACGTGGAAAAAAAAATGCTACAACTGGGTGCCCTGTGGCACAAACGATCTCATGCATATGATATGGTATTTCACATGCTGGACAATAGTCTGGGCTGAAACAGAGTCCCAGAGCAGCAAAAGGGCTGTTCTGTGGTTTTATCTATAGGTGGTATTACAGACCACTCTATTCTTCAATGTCTGTTCTTTAAAATGTCATACAGATTAATAAATAAATAAATAAATAAAAACTAAGGAAATACAGAAAAAAGAAAACAGTTTCATTTTGATGGTAATTTAAAATGTTCTTCAAAATATCTCTCCTTTAAAAAAAAAAACCTAACAACCTGTTGTGTTATTGCCTTTATTTCTGAAAGATTACCTCTCTCACAAAGTCCTTTGCCAAGGTTTGATATCCAGTGTGTGAACTGTACTAATTTGACAGCCTTCATAGGAAGAGACATTATCCTTTAACAGACCAGCAAATATAAATGGAAGAAATTACAAGTTTTTAGGTTAATTTGTTCAGACAAGCCACATGGTACCACCTCTGCTTATTAAAACAATGAACGTGCAACCATCTCTAGGATTTCATAAAGAAATTTTCCTTTTAGTCATGTTGAAGTAATTCCTAAATTGCCTTCTTTGAATATACATACCAATAAAGCTCCATCACTCAAACCTTTGCAAGAAGATATCCAGAACGAGCCTAACATGGCAGGAGAGAATTCACTCAAAGAAACACACAAATGTGTTAAATGTCTCTTGGGACTCATTCTCTATGTCTGATCAAAGCTGCAGACCCTAATTACAGAAATAATACATGCAAATTGTCTCATCTGCCCATCCTTAAGATTGTAAAAGTAATTCCCAGCATGATGATTTCCTCTTAGATGGAGCTTATCCCTTTCTGCTTAGCTAGCTGAAGAAATGCATCCTGCTGTATGAGTTGCACTCTGGCTGGCGGGACCAACCAGGAAGCAGTGGTCCAAGTCTTGCAACTCTTGTGCTAGGAAAGTTCAAAACTTTTTATGTAGCTGTTAATTAAACTAAAACCTTCTCTAGCTGCTAAACCATATCCCTTTACATGTATCAAAATAGATCAAGGGTCAAAGATTTATAAAATGAACAAAATTGAATGGACAAATTTCCTAAAACTGAATAGAGGCATAAATTAATCTGGGTACAAGCAAAGTGGAAAATTCAGTGAAATAGAAAAAAACCCCAAACCCTGGGGTCCCAAATGATCCCACTCCATTATATTTAAAGGAGTCCCATTTTGTCCACTGGTACTTTGGGGAACAGGAGAACTGCATTTTGTTTTCACACATGGAATGAAATGCAGAATGCGATCTGTAAAGGATGAATACTCACAGGGGTTTTTCTTTTTCCAGCATGGTCTCTGTTTTTTTGTCTCTGCTTTTCCCACCTCTTCTTGCCCACCCCCAATGCTTTTATTCAGAAAAACACAGCATGAATAAATAAGACCACCACTAAGAATGAGAAATATTAGCAGAGGATTCTTGTCATATTTCTTTACTGTGGTCACATCTAGAACCCGATTAAAAACTAATACATGGCACTTTACACATTAGACTTCACTAACACCCTCCTCCCACTTTTAGTTTTTCCATTTGATTTTCTCAATTCTGGGCTTTTATCACCATAGTAGTTTGATAAAAGTCCATCATAGTCGTGTGACGCTGCAAAAAGGATTGTACTCTCAAGAACATTGTCACCATTTCTGATGTATCCAATTTTTGTCTCACTTGTACGGAAGAATACTTGCCCCTTGGGGTGTTTTCAACTCTACTTGAGTGCTGTGGTGTTTACATTTATACATTTATTCCAGCTATGTCATTAAGTTAATATTTAATGGATGCCATTTCCCCCCACCTGACTGAGGTTAAGGTTAGATGAAGTCCTGATGCCTGAGCACTAGCAATGAGCATTGAAGTAGTTCATATTGATTGCTATCACCGAGGAACATTAATACCTGAATGATTTATAGTACTGAGAGTACTCTCCAGGGTTTAGGACTGCAAACACCTGTCCACAACTTTAAAGGGTGAGTATATCTCTGTCAGGGCCGTGGATGGATTGTTTCATCCTAGGGGTCTGGCCATGAGAAACCTCCGCAGGTCTCCCTTTCCCTCCTGATCTACACTGAGGCTCAGGCTTCCCCCCTGGTCTCTGCCTGAGCTACGTCTCCGTGCTCAGTCTCATATATCCCATCCCTGACCCCTGGACTAGAGGTCCTGGCTTGGCTATGGATCGGCTTTACCACTGTGGGCTCATCTAGTGACCAGGGCTCCTCTTGTCTCAGCCTGGTGACCATCCCCAGATCTGCTCTGCTTGCTGCTGTTGAGCACCATGGGACAGATCCCAAAAGGTTCAGTAATTATGGGCTTAGAAGTATTTTTCTGATAAGGAATGAGCCACAGCACTCAGTCTGTGCTTTGTGGAGATGACTTCTGCAAGCACGAGTCTCTAGCCCATCTGGAGATCCAAATTCTGCAAAGAGCATAGAAATATTTGTTTAATGGTGAACATGGTGGGGAATGCTCTGTTCACAGCTGGACTTGATGATCTTAAAGGTTTTTTCCAACCTCATCAATTCTATGATTCTCTGATTTCAAGATTTAGCTGCATTAGAAGATCTTAAATTTGGCTTCACCTAGAACCTTCAGCCTGGAAAATCTGAGGAGTGAAACCCTCTTTTCTCCCCAGCATATTTGGAGCTTACAAATTTCTATCATCTCAGAAACAAATGCTGAGCAAGACGCTGGTGGGAAGAAGTTTTTGCCAAGAAAAATGCTTGTGCCACAAAAAGCAATGTTTTAATGAAAAAGAGGATATTTATTGAAAACACATGATTATTTTGTGGCAAATCAGTACCAGTTTCAAAACCTACAAGTGAGATTGCCTTAGACTTTCCTATTCTTTATTTTTCTTGTAATTTCTCTGTTGCTGCTAGGTAAAACATTTGCAGCTGTTTACAATTTCCACACAGTCTGCAGTTTGGACAATGAGAAGAGCCCATTTGGACTCAAGAGGACCATTTTTATAGCAGCTCAGAAGCACTAGAGCTGGTGACTTCAATGGCAGCAGAAAAAGGCTGCCAAGGAGATGACCACCATTTTGTCTTCTTTCATGAAGACATTATTGAGCTTTGGTACACAGAGTGCCAGTGGGCTGTCCCTTTTTCTGCCTTTTTCCTGCCTGCTTCCTTCTCTCTTCCTCTCCATTGCAGCATGATGAGACTCCGACAGGGGCATCTCCATGGCATGGCTCCCATGGAGCCTTACTGGGTGTGGGGAGAAGACAAAGGGGAGCAGGGGAGCAAAAGGGCCATGCTAAGGCGCAGGCCAGGTTTGCTTGGGTGGCTGCCTGCTGGTGGCTCTGGCACATTGCCCAGAGCCAGTCCCAGAGAAAGGAGAGGGAGAGCAACACAGAAAACCCAGGAGACAGAGACAAGAGCAACCTGTGTTTCCTACCAGCACTGAATTTTTTGAACGTGCTTTACAGCTCTGCTCCACTAAGAGCAGCAGGAGGAGGAGACTTCAGTCCATCAAAGCCATAAAACAAATCCTGCCTTAAGCCATCGGGTTTCACATGAAAAAAACCAAAAAGAGAAAACAGAAGCCAAAAAAGTTCAGTAAAACCACAGAGACAATAAATCTGCCCAGTTTCATGCAGAAAAGTTACCTTTGAAACATCCTCTGGCAAACCTGATGAGAGCTTCAGGTCCCTAATGAAACCTGAAACCTGTGGGCTTGTGTTTTGGCTGTTAACTCGGCACAAGTCAGGGAAAGAACTACCCCCACAACTAGGGGGGGGAAAAAAGGCTTAAAACACCTCTGCCACTTCCTTCTTCTCAAGGCATTCCTGCTTCCTGGAGCTGCCAGTAGAAGACAAACCACGCAGATTCAGGAGGAGTTGGTGGGAGAGAGACGTCGCCCAAATTTCTGAGAGAGTTTGGGGCAGGCTTAGGACTTGTCCTGTGCCCAGGAGATAACACCCAGCCCCAGGAATGAGAGGAGTGGTACTCTCCATCACCCAGTGTTTAACCGTAAGGATGCATGGGCAAAGCACACTGTGTTTCCCCACAGCTGCTCAGTGAGTGGTGCAGGGATTTCCTCTTCAAACACCTTCACCCCCATTTTTACTTTTTTTTCCAGCTAGTTAATATTATTGCCATGGCAGATGGAGTTTGGCAAGCCAAGAGAAAGTGCCAAAATCGCTACTTTCCTAGGGACAGTGGGTAAAGGGCAAGACTGCCCTGAAATTAGCAGATAAGAGCAAACCTTAACTGAAGCTTTTATCGGTTGTTTGTGTTCACCGAGGCCAGATAATTTTCAAGGAGCCGCTTAGAGATTTAAAGCACTGATGTGACAGGAACTCTTTGATTTTAATGTTCCTGCCCTCTTCTTGCAGCCAGTGTTTATGTAAACTTGAGAAAAACTGCCACTACTGTTCATCTCCCTCATTTTTCAGCCTTAATGGTAATTACATTCCACGCATGACAGGAGACTCAGCATTGCATTCAAGACAGGGGCTGTAACTTTGCCTTTGACATGCCATTACTTTGCATTAAGTCACGGTTTCATAGAGGGGGAAAAAATAACATGTTGCAAAAGTGGGGGTGTAACGAGCACTGCAAAAAACATATTGTTGATGCATGTGAGCGGTTTCAATAAAACACTGCAGCCTGAAATTTCCAGGGGCATCCAACTGATAGAGGAACCACTAGGCTATTGGATTTTAATTGAAGCAAGGGTTCCAGTTTCGTATCAGGTCTTTTTTTTTGGGGGGGGGGGGGGGGGGACAAAATTTCTATTTGTCTGTGCTAGATTGTTACCTTCTTTGCTCTTTGTTTTTCTCTCATCTGCTAAGCACTGTGTTTTTTCAGTGCCTTGGAAAAATCCCATTTTAACCAAATATTTGTTACCTCTGCCCAGTCCTGCTTGAACTAGAGACTTTAATTTAAGATAGTTGTTTTAATGTGATACTTACTTATCAAATAATTTACTCCTTCTCCTTTGTTTCATCTGCTTGAGGTTTACAGATGCAATCTGGTCAGTTGATGGTGTGAGGGAATAAAAATAAGTAATAGTTGCTAATTTTCTCCTCCAGATAGAATGCTGTCTGCATGGACTCCTGACTGATGGCCACATTTGTCATGCTTTTGAGAAAAAATAGCAAGCTGAGTCATTAACAAACTGCCACAAGATACAGCATACAACTGCTTTTTGTGTGACACTGAGAACATTACAATGTATGCAAGCATCATCTGAGGCCTCTCACAGTCATGAGCAACAGGCAGCAGAGCACAGAGAAGACATTTTGATTTGGAAGTGAAGTTCATCCTCAAGCTCCCAAATATCATTAAGCATCTGAACTGTGTCCCCAGCAGCCACAGACTAAAATAAATGGACCACAGTGAGAGATTTCAAGCAAGTCTTGACATAAAAACATCTTTGACTCACAGTTTCAATCCTGGAACAAAGCCAGCTGCTCTGGGCAAGGATTATTTCTTTAGCACTTCAGTTTCAGCCTTGGCTCCAAGCTCCTGGTGAGGAAAGAGGTGGTTTTACCTTGAGCAGAAGCCAGGTTATTCCCCCACCCCCATCACACACCAACTCCCCTGCCAGCAGCCCCTCCAGAATAACTTCTGTCTGCTTCCATGGCCCCAGGCTTCATGTGATATCTCTTCTCCTCACAGTCCCTACCTAACCTTGCAGGCACAGACTCCACCTCTAGCCAGCCCAGGCTGATTTATCTGTTTGCAAGGGTCAGTTGTGGCAGGTGTTGGCAAAGGAGTGTGATGTGAGTGCAGGGGGATCACACCATCACTCTGTGACAGGAACAACCGGGTGTTGCAGCCTACATTTCTTGGGAGCAGCAAGGTGCCACCACTTCTCAAGCATGTAGGCAGCTTTGAGATCAGAGTAGTTTTAAAACTACCGCTGTTGAACCAGCTGCTTTCCTCTCCATCCAGGAGAGCAAAATATATGCGTGTGTATAATGGGCCAAAAGCTACATTTGTTACTCTGCAGATGCCCTAGAGAGGGGAACTACAAGAAAAAAATAGTTAACCTGTATGTTTAATCCAGCTATGCTGAGAGGAAAGAACCCGGCGGTATCCTGCTCCTAATGGAAAATGACTGTACACCAATTATATTAGTTTTCATTCTTTAAATTACAGATTAGATTTTAAAATTCCACACTGCTCCCAAAGACCTTTTTAGAGGCCTCTTTCAGGGTTTTATCTCACAGCCCTTACAGAACTTGCTTTAGATGACAAAAAAAAAAAAAAAAAAAAAAGCAGAGAAAACCTTAAGCTCCAATCGATTGCTCTGGTAATGGAAATGGAAACCCTGCTTGTCCTTATTATCATGAGCCTTATTACCCTTGTCATCACCACCACCATTATGCCGTGAGGCTTTTATTCTCCAGGCACTGTGAGGAGGTTCAGCAGCAGAAGGGGCAAGCACCCAAGCCTCTCCTTGCTCAGAGCTGCAGAGCCACACTCCTATCTGTCAGTGGTTCTCTTAAGTGGTGCTTTATCTTCTCTGCCTAACGACTTACACTTTATTGTATCTGTCTCACAGTAATGCCCTGAGTTCTCTGTTAAAATCAGGGATCCCCTCCAATGACAGCCTGTGCACGTTTACATAAATTCCCTGCCTCATAGAGCTTGCAATTTAAACCATCAGGCCTTTCTAGGCTGAAACCCCACCCTCTCATGATGCACTGATTTGTACCTGCTCAAATCAATAACTTTTGCTTGAAACCCCACCATCCTATTCAGGAAACATGGTTCCCCTAAGCAGCACATGGAAAACCACATTTCCTATAGATACAGAGAGTCAAAATTATTCAGCCTAGATGCAAGTCCAGGTCAGCTCCAGCAACTTTAATAGAAATTGCCAGAATTTTAGGAGGATTAGTGAGAGCAGGGTATAGCCCACAGCAAATACTTTTAAAAAATGCCATGTTAATGACTTTTCTGCAGGCACACAAAAAAGACTGCAGGTAAGGAAATACTGGTAACCTCATAGTCTCAGTAAGATTATACTACTGTGATTGGGTATTTTTGTAGGCACGATTTAGCTGGAATAATTATACATTTTTCTCCCAAGTGACATACAACAAGCTGGAATTGGAGTGAATGCATAGGAAGTACAAGGCCTGAATGTGGGAATAGGATTAAAAGAAAATACTTCCCCTCATCTGGAAATCTTGGCTGTATGCGAAGAATTCCCTCAGGTTCTCCAAATCATACTTTGGTCTTCTACAGATGCCGTATTTAACAGAGTACCTCAAAAAGTGCATTTTAGAAAAAAGGTTTTTCCAATGTGATGAATATCAATCCTGCTGATACTCATAATGTGGGCACAAAGTCCCCAAAGGAATTCTGGCACACAGAGACATGGTTTAGTGGTGGTCTTGACAGTGCTAGGTTAGCAGCTGGATTAAAGTTTTTTCTGATGTAAATGGTTCTGTGATCTCTTGAAGATGTTAGAATGGACTCCCACAAAACATGCCACTTTCCTATTATCTCTGTAAAATACCTGAAGTCCATATCTCCCCTTGGTCCTTGGAATCCACCACTTCTCAGGGAAAAGGGAGCTAGTGTGACAACACTGGGTTGTTGCTGGCAAGGGACCACTGCCTTCTCCAGGAACTGGGCAGTGGGGTCAGGAAGAGCACTGCAATTACCCATCCACTGTCATTTCGGGACCAGAGTTGTCACCTGTGAGACATGGCCTGTTGCATCACAAGGATGGTGCCTATCTGAGCAGTGCTGCAAGCATACTGTGCTACAAGGCATAAATCTGCTCAAAGGGCTTGGGAGAGAAGGCTGTAGAAGCAGAGGGAGTTGAACCTTGATCTGAGCCTTATGCTTATGTCCTGTGCTCCAGATCCTTACTTCATCTTCAGCTGGCAGCCAGACCATCTAGAAACTCTCACATCCCTCTTCCTCCTTTCTTTGTCTTGTGCACCACTCACAGTCTAATTAGCTGTTCCTATTATTGCTACCTTTCTCCCATGATTGCCTTGTTCACTCCTAACAATGAGGAATGCGACTGGCTGGCAGTTATCAGCTAATTGGGGCTGAATAAGGTCACTGGTTAGGCATTATCCTGACCAAACCAAAATGCACATTGACATTCAGTGCAAACATTATCCTCTGCATGAAATAGCCCAGCTTTAACCAGAAGCTTGCCTTCCAAATTTGGGTGAAGCTGTTCTGCAAAAGCTCTGCTGTGGTTCTGTCAGATCTGAAGGGACAAGCTACAAGAAAGGGTCCACAGTGGCACATGCTGTGTGCACACAGTGTGAGCAAGTTTTCTGGCAGCCTTATTCACCGAGGCACCCAGTGAAGTGACTCTGGTTCAAACTAAGATCATCACTAGGCAGTGATCACAGAGATGAATTTCTGCATTCAGTGAATCTCACACATCTGCACATCACAAGAATGGTCCCAGAGAGCCTTGCTGCGTGCTGGGAGTTGATGCTTCTTTTCCACAGCCTCTTTGGCCAGGTTGGAAAACCCTGTTTTCAAACATTCATTTGATTTCTGAGCGGCTGCCCTCTTTAACCTTTTTAGCATCCTGCTTTTATTTGCTAATGGTCTGTTTACACCACCAAAGTTTTGTTGATATGAGCAGCTGAGACATGTCTATTAATCATCGTAATGTCCATATTCATTTGCCTGTTCATGCATCACCCTGCCTTTTTTTTTGTTATTCTTAACTTATTTGATAAATCTTTTCATGATTCAATTACAGAACTGAAATAATACCCTGTGACTGAGGTACCAGTCAGACATCATGCTTAAGTCACAGAGGGGCTGGCTAAGAGGTTTGATGGACAAGAAAGCATGAATTCTGACATAAGAAGAAAACACCTTTGTAATTCATTGAATGTCACTTCCTCTGCTGTTAGGAAGCAAGACCCACAACACGGGCAGGCATTTGCTATGGTTATGTTCTCTGGAAGGAAATCTGGGTGCCCTGCATGGATTGCCTCGAGGAGGAGTGAAGTGTTAGCCAGTGCATGGTGGGCAGTGAGACTTTCATCCACAGTGAGATTCCTAGGGTGGTTGCAGCAGTGATTCCACAGTCTAGGGAGGATATCCCTTAATGCCAAGGGTGGCCATTCACCTAGGAACCCAAACCAGATCCTGTTCATGAAAGAACAGGATTTTGCCTTTGGTGAAATGGTAAATACTGGCAGTGACTTACAGATAGAAGCTGGAATTGCATTTGACCTTTTGTGATTAAAGATTGATTTCTCCTCATAACGCTGGTCTCATCTAACAAGGATGTCAGATTTTCAGAGCTGATACATCCAAATACACAAGGAAGTCTGTGCTTTTTCCAGCCGCTATTAATTTATATAGGTGAATAATGAATACATGAGTAAAAAGCCTCATTAGGTTGGGAGTGAGTATAAGAAGGATATATCTGCAGCTCATGCTGACTGTACAGTCAGCAAACAATGGAGTGCAAGAAACAGAGAAGATGCTCTTTCCCCTGAGCAGCAGGGGGAAAGGGGTGGAAAAGGGAGGGCACTGCTGGAAAATCTTCACGTGCTGATCGTTGACACTTAGATTTCAGATTTTCTGACAGAAAGCAAAGACTTAACCAATCAAGAAGATTAACGGCTATGAAGTTGAGGTTCAGCTCTGATATAAAGTGATTTAACACTTGGCTGTGAAAAACACCAAGCAAGAGAGTTTCCTTGTGCCTTCAGCCAAGCAGAAACCTTCTGTGAAATTATCTACAATACTGGCATCCTTTATGAGCTTTCATCCCCACACCATCTGGTTGCAGTCAGCTGAGGCTCTTTCCACGTGGCACCCTGCACTTGGAGCACATGTGCACAGGCAGCTGTGTGTCAGGGATGGGGCTGCCCACCTTCCATACACAGGAGCCCACTGCTGGGGCACTCACACATTTCAGTGCACCCACATTTCCCGGGTCAAGTTTCTATTTCAGGATGATTTTATAACTTTCATTTAAAGTAGGAAGCCTGCTTCAACTGAGAGCCAATTTCATTGAAGGGGAGTTTACAGCTTCAGTATACATTAGGCTGGGCTTTCAGTGAATAGAAGTGACTTCAGGTTTGCTTCAATGTAATTTGCAATTCTTATTTGTTCAAAAAATGAAGAGGATGCTGATGTCTATCTGTCAGTTATCCTTTCATTGGCTTACCTGTTTCTTCCTTTCCCTTTGCCTTCACAAAATGAAATGTGCTTGCTTTTGTATCTAAAAGAAGTTGATTAAACATACATTGTTTTCACTGAAATGCAAGGAGTGTTTTGTCTTTCCAAGTTTTCCCTTTAATTCCATGGACCAGGACAATGCTTATTTTTTGATTGTATGTGTTACCTGATAGCTGACAGAAGCAGATTGACCTTGGCAATATGACTCCACACCATGTCCTGGTAGAACCAAAAAACAAAACTTTTATGGACAGGACATTTAAAAATGTGTCAGTTAAATTAGCGAATCAATATGACACACAATTTGGCACTTAATTCAATAGATTGTTACTGTTATTTTCTTTTTGGAATCCAGTATTTTATTATTTCAGATTTAGACTGCATGGATACTTACTGTTTTTATTCCTAAGAAAAAATTTGGCTTTATGAATTTCCTCTGGAAGTGCAGATGAGCTGCCTCATGCATCTGTCATCCCCCTCCTGCCCAATCTTGGGATAAAGTGACCCATTTCTTGCAGAAGTGTTATGAACTCTGGCCAATCATCTCTTATCAGCAAAGCCAGGAAGTGGGCTGACTCTCCCTATACTACAAATATTTTGGGGAATGAAGATGACAAAACAGTATGGAAGCTATCCGGCTTTTAACAACTGGGACACTACTTTCATTGT
Organism: Acanthornis magna; assembly: GCA_036785705.1. Taxonomy (NCBI): domain Eukaryota; kingdom Metazoa; phylum Chordata; class Aves; order Passeriformes; family Acanthizidae; genus Acanthornis; species Acanthornis magna. Next base: position 11,439,582 of record JAWUZG010000029.1, read on the forward strand.
TCATTTCCCTCAACATACAGTTTTAACAAAAGTGGCTGTCTCCTCTATTTTCAGCAAAGCCATGCTGGCCTCTTGATTTAAAAAAAAAAGTCAAGATAAAAGGAATTATAATGAGTAAGTATTATTTCATAAGGCAATGAGCAGAACAGATATGTCAATCCAGTAGAAACAGACATTACACACCCTGCTACTGCCAGCAAATGCTTTTACAAAAGGAGCAACAATGCAAAATCAGTCTAGTTCCTTCTTTCTTACCTGTTCTCAAGGGATGTCAATTTGCTATAGGAAATTGTTCTATTTACATTTATTTCCATTTTGGCCACACAGAGTTGCTCCCCATCTGACGCCATATTTGCCATACCATATGGTACCTTGATAAGCTGAGATAGGTTTTTGGCAGGGGGTCAGGATCCCCTCCTTCATCCTGCCATCCCTCCCCTGCCAGCTGCAGGCTCTGTGTGCAACGTGACATCCCACCAACCCTACAGCTACTGTGGGGATGTGGTAGAAGTAACTTGGGCTCTCTTCCCTGGCAGTCACAGCATCAGGAAGTGGCATATAAATTTGGGAATGGGTCATGTCCCTTGGATGACTCTGACTGGAGCCACAACGTGGTGTTGGTATACTCTCCCTCCCCAAAACCCTGTTGGGCTGCTAAGTGATGCCACTGCCCCTCACCCCTGCTCCCGTCCTCCAGCAGCTGGTGGAGATAGGAGATTCTTGCCCCCTTTGGGGTCCTCCTGGTGAGCAGTGACCCCAGCAAGTATCTTCCTTGCAGTGTCGAGGCTGCGGTTTGGCTCACAGTGCCAGAACACAGTTGTTGGCTACAGTCCCCAGATGTCTTTATCTGTTTATGTTTCCCCCTATCAAGGCTTTTTTCTAACACCCACGGTATCAGGGCTTGGGGGAGGCAGTGCAATGTCCTGGGACTACCTCAGACATCCATTTTCCAGCAGAAGGGCTGGGACCTTTTGATGCTAGACAGCCCTGTAGGATGCAGAGGTGAATTTGCTCACCCCAAGTCTCCAGTTCGATATCTCAAACTCAGCACCAAAACTCTTTCCCTGATAACTGTAACTAATGGCTCTTGGGATGCAGGGGAATGTTTTAGGAAGGACAGAGCCTAGTATCTTGGCTGTCAGGGACCACAGAGAGTTTTAGTAATGCGGGGTTGGGTCTGCCCAGCTCTGCACCCCACCATGTGCTGCTGACACCACTGCAGATGCATCCCCTGGGCCTGAGCATACTGCCCTTCCTGAAAGAGGCCATGAGAAAGTGGTGAAGAGGAGTGGAGGAAGAGGACACCCAAAACGTGGTGGGTGGGAGAAGAGATGGAAGGAGATAATGCCATTGCTCAGACATGAGAAGAGGAGCTCATATAATTCCTACATCCTTTGTTGTAGTTCAAGAATTTCTCCTAATATATTCAGTGAAAACACCTCTATTCTAAAGAGACCTCCAAAGTGATTAATTGGAAAACTACCTACTGGCCCTTAGGACCCAAACAAGTTGATGTGTCTGCAACATGGCATCAGACTTGGGGTGGTATGGATGACTGGAAATCATGTAAGCATTTACAAATTTACAGCCCCTTTCCAAAAGAGACAGAGGTTCTTGGAAAAAGCATTCATCAAGGCAAAAATAGCAGAAGAAAAGTAGCTGGGTAAATGACAACAATTCTGAGATTGATATTAGTTCCTAAGTGCTTTAGAAAAAAGAACACTAAAAACGTGTGTGTTCTGAAACTTTGGACTACCTTTTCTTTGCTTAAGTTTAAATAAAGCATCTGAAAATGAAATGTAACTTTGTTTCAGGTAAACCTAAAAACAGCCTCTTCACTAGTTCAATCCAAAGCACCTTTTCTTAGTCGTTTATTAGACAGGAAACAAAGTAATTTTGTGCGGATATAGATTAACTCCTTTTTAAATCACGAGCCCAAAAGCCCCACCCCAAAATAATCATACATTCTTGCTGCTCATATTAGAGCTGTCAAGGAAGGTCAATGAACTTGGGTTTCCCCATCACACCAGTATTCTTGAATATTTAATGCACATGAAAATGTTTCCTTATATTTCCTGAGTTCCCAAATACACAGTTATGTTCAGCTACATGCCCAAATAAACTAGCTTAAATTGCAGAAGGTGTGTATACTGTAAGTGGCTGAAACTCCTAACACACCAAACCTGCTGGGTTGTTGCAATACCTTAGCATCTTTGGAAAAAAAAGTCAAGTGTATTTAGGTTATATATATGGCTTGTGAGATCTCTTTAAGGACTGTCTTTAGGGCATCAAATTTCAAGCTTTGATCCAAACCTAATATATTTGTGTACTTGCTCTGTGTGCTGAAATAGATCAGTGGAAAGGGGTTGAAAGAAGGTTGGTTCTAAGCAAGTTGCTATATTATCTTCCCTCATCCTCCAGGTCAGAACAAGGCTTTCAGCTTATAACAAGGTGCCCCTCTTTTGATCACTCAAAGATTTTCCACAGCCAGAAGCTGCCTTCATGATTTACTGTATAAACTGTGGATTGAAGTTGAAATTCTTTGGCTAAAAACTGTTACAGGTTATACTCAGTGCACTGGGTGAAAAGTGTATCATGTACACCACGGGCAACTCTAAAAAGTTTGATATCCTGTATTACCAGTGGAGTTATTCTGATGTCATGTGTTAAATTTGTCCAGGAGATTCTTCTAGTATTTCAGACTGCAAAGGTTTTGTTGAGAGAGTCGAATATCAACACATCTAAATACAGTGTGAATATTTCCAAATTGCCCTAATAAGAGCTTGTGCATCCTCAAACTTTTCAACCCAGAAACAAGAACTGAACATATTTACACATTGAGGAATATATGGGCCATTTACAATTCAAAATATTTTCCTTTTCTTCTAGTATGACTGAAAAGATCATAATAGCAGATTTGATTTTTTCTTTAATCCTCTGGATAAATTGAATCGGCTCTGACATTGCTGCTTTCTTTCTGAAATTTGAAATCTTTGCATCAATTTTTAATAAGATTGTAATTGACAAATCCATTGGAACATTAGTGAACATTTAAATACTAATTAGCTAAGCCACTGCTAATCTCTCTTCAGCAGAGCTCACAGACACAAATGTCAATTAAACCTGAGTTTGTCCCCAAGGAAAAAAGGTCAGAGGGTAGTGTTCAGTCAGCTGTGAGATCATGTTAAGGCACAGTTAGGAGTAATAATCTCTGAAAAAAAAAAGAAAAAAAGTAAAGAAAACAAAGCTAAACTTTCTTTTCCTTTTTTTCCCATTTTAAATAATTGCATTAAGTGTAGGGTTGAGAGGGGAGAAACAAGGGAAGAATTACAAGAATTGAATGAACATCAGTTGCCTCTTTAGCAACAAACCAAACAGCCATCAATCCATTGCTAAGGAGTTAAGAGACAGCTCATTCCCTGCTTACAGTTAAATCATTTAATATCTCAGGCAAACTCCTTTTAGTTTCCACTGGCTTAAGATTTAGGTTTTTATTTACTCCTGAATTGCTGTGAAGTGTTTAAATTTTAGTTGGTTTTCTTTTTTTTTCCTCTTCTAAACCACCCCCCCCCAACCTACCCCAAAGAAAATCACACCTGAAGGCCTCACACCCCTCCATCCTTCCCAAGACCTGTGGAACCATTTGCCGTGACTGAACAACACTAACAAATTAAGTGATGTGTGTTCACCACACTCTCCCAGTTTTCTTCCTTTTGCTTTTCAGAGCACTTTATTCCAGTTCTGCCCTTAGGAGGCGGATGGCTTTGAGTACACAAACCATCCCATTAAAGTCAAGGGACTTCTCCTGCACTTTGGATTACACAGCGCCTCAAGTGCTTCTGCAGACTGAAGCTGTAACTCATTAGAACTGGCAGCACAGGGCTGTGTTTAAGTATATGCTGCAATGTTTCCACAGATCATTTATTTATTTTGCATTGTTGGACTTCAGCACCTGTTTAAAGTTAAGCACTTGCTTCCTCAACAAGGGACTCAAATACCTTCTTTTTAAGTTATATTCAGCATCCCATCTTCCCCACAGAATCTTCCAAGGAGATGCTGAGTAAAGAGCTGCTCCTGGGAAAACTCTAATATTAATGTAAAATTATCCCCTTCAAATGAGGAGGTAAAGCAAATCGATTCCTGACCCCAGTTCCCAGTGTGAGAAGTGTGTAGATTACCAGCTCCCTCTTATGAAAGCAGGGTTCTTGTATCAGCCTGCTTTGTCAAAACTTTATATTTTATATAAATTTTGTGATAGGGGTTGGGAAGCCTGCAGGATGGTAAAGTTGAAGCTGATATCAGGGCACATGGAAAGTGCAAACTGCTGTGGGAAATGTTTTGAAAAACCAAACATGATGAATTTACATAGCTTGGTGAGGCCTCAGGTATAACATAGGAATTCTCCCTGTTCTTGGAAAGGTTTAGCGTTAGAGCCTCCTAACTGTACTTAAAAAAGAAAAAAAAATCTTATAACCATTCTTCCAGAAATGAGATTAAAAAATCCCCCACATAGCTCAAAAAAAAAAAAAAAAAATCTTTTCATGTACCATGCTGGTTAGCAAGCTTTGTATGTAATGATTTATTTAGGAGCTTTGGAGAAATCTCAGCAGGGAAAAATATTGCAGCTTGCTGTCATATTTTCCTAAAGTTTAAGTGTTCATAGATTTGTAATGCTCCAAGCTAGGAGGGGCTATTCTGTTACCCAGTCTGACCTGCTATATATCACAGGTCATTACATTTCACCAAGTTACTTTTGCATCGAGTCCAATAAATTGTGTTTTGCTGAAGACTATCTCCAGAAAGGCATCTGTCTGGATATAAAGACTTTAGGAGCCAGAGAATCCACCCTCCCCCCACTAGTGTATTCCAGTGATTAGACTCACTCTAATAAAAATGTGTGCTATTTTCATCTTAATTTGTCCAGCTTCAGCTTCCAGCCACAGATTCAGGTTATGTTTTGCTTCACTGGACTGTAAAGCTTCTTGGTGTCCAGCCTTCTCTTCCAATGAAGATGCCTCTCTGGAGGATATTTAAGGAGGGTGAATGTGCACAAGAAGCTCTATATCAGGGATTTCTCTCCAACCCTTGATTGTGTTTTATAGCTGTTTCTGTGCTCTCTGGATATACATGTCACAAGCAGAACTTGCTGAAACAGCAGTATTCCAGTATCATTCTCACCAGTTCCAGCCACAGACAAACTCAGAGCTAAGTAACCTGTTTATTCACGTAAGCATTACTGCAAAGAGAACTGGAGTATCGTGCTTCAACCCCCTGCATTTCTTCTGGTCCAACATAGCCAGTAGAGTCTCTTTATTTTAAGGGTACAGCCTCCTTTCTTGTAGATGAGGACTATATTTTTTGTTTTGAGGTATACAAACGGGTGTTCTAACAGTACCACTTCGTTTCACAGGGCTATGCTTACCAAGTCTTTCAGACTAGTTTGTATCACTGCTTAGTTGTCCTGACTTTTACCATTCAGGCAGCCTTTTCCTTATCTCCAGATAATGGTTTTACTTCAACTCACAGTTAAGACGTCAAACTGCTGGGTCAAATATGAATTGCCACTGAATCAAACACGAAAAATCCACATTCAATCAAAATTCCTCATTTACTTACAACTCTTTCAAGGTTTAGCCTATCTCATATATACTTTGTTAGCAATGTATAATGCTGGCACGCAGAAGGCAGCGTGATAAATACCTTCCAAGATTTATTTTAGCAATAAATTTTTTAATTCTAGAAGAGAAGGGTATCAGCTCTGATCTAAGACCAGATATTAATTCTGTTTCTGTCCTTGAATACTTTACAAACAGAGCCTTGTAGAAATTAATTCTTTATTTTGACTGAGCCTGCAGTTTGGCTCACTGGTTTAAGTTATCCCACTTACTCTTTGTGGCTACTGACTGTCTATTTAATATGCAAATATTGGTAGTTTTACAGTGTCCTAGGTCTTGTGTGGTCTAAGATTCAGACAAGATGAGTCTAAACTCACATATTTATGGTCTGAAGATGCCTATTTTGCAACCGCTTTAACATGCAAAGAACCACAATCGTGTGACCTTGCCTAAGTAATTTATGGGTCTTTAGCAAAAAAGATTTTAAAATGTGCTCTTTTAAAGCCAAAGGAAGCAAAAGCAGAGGACTTTGAAAAAAATAAGGTGTTTCTGCATAACTACTACCAGTGACTTACCTTTATCCTTCAGTCATTTTATATGAGAGATGGTTACAGAGTAAATGCAACTGTGCTTATACCTGAAGATGTTACTTGTGCTCCAGAGTTGGTATGTCCAAAAAACCTATAATAACTTCACTCTGAATGAAGTAAATCCCTTGTGGGCTTTTTCCAAGCCGGGGAGACACATGCACATGCCGAAATGTTTATTTTGCCATTCATTTTGACACTGGCAGCCCTGAGTGGTGGAGCCGCAGCCAACTTATGAACTCTTCTTCCTCTTAAATCCCACATGCTGGCAGGGAGTGTGTCCATGTCCCCATCCCTCCCCATCCCATATGGCTGCCTGTCACCCCTGCCTGTATTTTGTTGCGTTCCAGGCCTTTTCCTTACAATTATCGTGTTCCACTTCCAGTCACCGCCAGTCAGAGTCATGCTCGCCAAAACTGATAGAGTTGTAATTTTGAAAAATTTGTTTTGTCAAAATCGTTACAAGAGCAGAAATCTCCTTGTCTCCAATGGCTTCCCCTCCAGCATGGACAATGTTTTCCAATAAAACCTACATTTACTCCAAACCTAAAATAATGCAGATGCATTTTATACTGCGAGAGAAATAAGACAGCTGTAAGCATTACACAAAATGTCCTGACTTCAACTGTAATCTTCAGATAACTCCTGCTATGTAATATGCTCAGCACCAGGGGAAATATCAAAGGATGTTTCCAAATAATACTTTCACATAAAACTTGCTAAATGCAGATCAAATCCTCCTCTGGCCTGCATCACTGAAACCACAAGGGTTTATCTCACCAGGAATCTGGTTCAGCATCATGTACATAGAATTAATGTGGCTTTGCTTGCCACTAACAAGTAAGGAAATAAAATTAAAGTCCATAGGGTTATAGCAAAGAGTCTGGGGATTTACCTGAAGCATGCATTGATCTTTGAGCTTGTAAAAAAATGGGGCCTGAGATGATGGCCACAGTGTAGAAACATAGATTGATTAGATACCTAATCTGCAGCATGTCTGTCATCCCAGAGTGTTTTCCAAACATTATTGTCACAGCTTGCTTTCCCTGATAGCTCCTCTGGTACGTGATCACCCTGTTTCTCAGAGGTCCAGGCTGCATTTCAGCATGGCTGGCTAGAAATGCATGTGGGGGTCTGCAGCTGGAGCTCTTTTACATTTCCTAGGTGCATACATTTCTGGATCCACTAACTTTCAGGGCTTTGTAAGGCAGGATGACCCAGAGCACTGAGATTTCAAGCACCAGGAACTGGCAGTTTGGAGAGCAAGTTTCTGTGAGAAGTTTGGACAAGGAGGAAGGCCATGGGAGTGGAAGCCCAAGGACCAGCAGTTCCTGCTGGACCCCTCCATGGACAGTGAGGATGGGCAAGCTAGACTGCAGTCCCTGGCATCAAGGCCTGGACTACTCCAGGAAGGGAGCTTTTCCTCTCTCAGTAAAACCTGGCACAGCAGACACAATGGATGCTAAGGCAGACACCACCAGACAGGTCTGGCCCCTCTGCAGACAGTACCCTCATCATCAGCCCTGCTCTCTAACAATGCAACAGATGCATATTCCATGACACAAGAGGGACAAGCTACCCCAAAGAGGGCTGCACAGCACCCATACATCTTCAAAAATATAAATCAAGGTGCCTTGTAGACTCCAAACTTTTCATCCCTGACACTCAATATTCCAACTGAGCCTAGACAGCATGATTATATTTTGAATACTTGCACAATATACTAAGAACAAAACAATTTGGGGGTTTGTGTGAATACAGCTGATTTTATGGTTGGAATTTGGACAACTGCCACCACTCTTTTTCTCCTGCTGTCCCTCCTTCACCTCCATTCCTGTTTGACCTTTACTACTGCCCTCATTGTCTCTTTCAGCAATGAAACCAGTGAGTCCAGTGCATCAGCCCCACAGCCTCCAACCAAAGCCAGAGGAGCCCTCTTCCTTGAGAGGGCAGCTGCCAGGCATGGGCAGCTCCAGATCTTCCATCAACCCCTGATGATACCAGGGCCATGTGCTGGCCTCTTCTACAGAGGGAGCAAAGCACCACTGCTGTGGGACCCACAGAAATCTCCTTCGGCACATTATTGCCGCATTAGTAAGACCGCAGTCTGCAATTCCCACATCCTGGATAACTCCCTCCTTCTTCTGATTACTGCTAACTCATACTTTCCAGAGCTGATTTATCCCAGGCCTCATAAAAATATTTCAGAACAGCCAAAGCATGTTGCCTTCAGAGCACACCACATTCCTCCTAGCACCAGGTATTTTAAAAAGACATATCCTCAGAGAGGATATCTCTCCCAGTCCAACTCCTATATACAAAGGCTTCACACTTACCTTAAATCACATACGGTGTCAGCTGGCCTGACCTATCATTTCTGTTATTATTACTAGCACTGGTAAGGTCAAGACTTGTTTATTCTGGACCCTGCCTCTTGCTCTGAATGAGGGAAAAAAAAAAAAAGAGAGGAAGGATCAGAAGACAGAGGAAACAGCTGAGCTTCTCATAGGACCATGGCAGGAGAGTGGCAGCAGCTGGAGTGAAATGTTGGACTTTCCTAAATCTCTAAGTATGCTGTACATTTGGTCACTTACCCTGTGCATGAGGTCACTGACTTGCTCTACACCTCCACGGATGTCCTATCCCTACCCTGCATCTTCTTTCCAGAAGCCATAGGTACTTAAGTGAGGAGCAAGCCACCATAGGTGACTACAGCGCAGGCTGGCTAGAGGTAGCCCAACCCATCTCTGATGAATAGATACCTTCACCTCAGTGAGGTTGGGCCTGTAAGAGGGGTCATCTGCCACGCTCAGCCAGGTCTGTGATGCAGTACTCCCAATATCATGCCCTCTGGCCCTGTGAGCACACAAACTCCCTGAAAGCAATAATGCCAAAGAATTTGGTTCACCACACACCTTGACCAGCTACTTTCCCTCTCTCCATTACCAGACTGGCCTTGGCTGGGCTCTGTCTATGGTGAAACACTAAAAAATGAACCATTATTTCTCAGTGGCATTACTCTACATATGAAAAGCACACAGAGCATGCTCAAACAGAACCAAGGAGCAGCAAAATAATGCTGTTATTAAATAATAACCAAGGAGCAGCAAAATAATCCTGTTGCACCAGAGAAAAGACCTGTCAAGAGGCAGCAAGCTGAGGGTCACCTGGCTTCTCTGAATCCCTCCAACACTTTGTCCTGTTGTTTCAAGGATTCCACATTTTGTCTGGAGAAATTAACCAGAGAGACCAAACAACCTTAAACACTCCCACATGTAATGACACTCCCGTAACAATGAAAATGGAATATACCCACCAACCAAAGCCCTTGAGTTCCTCCTGACATGGCTGGTGGGAAAACAGAGAGGCAATGGAAGAAGAGTAGAATACAAACCCTTGGTTCTTGTTTCTTACAGCCTTGACACCCCTGGCTGAGCACAGTCATGTATGCCCGCCCGTTGTGGCTGACACTCATCACGGAAGAGGCTGTGAAGACACAGAGGAAAGGATAGACCCTGCTTCTAGTACAGTTTAGATATTAGTTACTTATTCCTGTTAGTACATCTGCTTTTGAGGGGTAATGGAGATCTCTGTGACCTTTTGCTTCACTTTATATCATGTAGGCCTGTGTTAGTCTCACACAAATACACCTATGCATGAATTAATTTAAATAGGAAGAGTCATCTGCTTCAAAGGATGATAGATAAAGCCCTCTGAGTATGATTAAAACCAGCGGGACTGCTCGGTGGACTCTGGTTAAAGCCCCGCTTTACAGGGTTTCTATGCTGACAGGTCTGTCCAGTTTCAGCAGTGCATTTCTCCCCAAAACGGCAGATCCCCATCATTCCTGACACCAGACAGGACACCACAGAAACCAGTCAGATGTCTGCAGTATACAACATCTTCCTAGCCAAAAAAACATCCCACAGGCTTAACATAGTAAGTTATTGTCTTCTTAAAAAGCAGCAGATATGGTGATCACTCTCAATAAGGAAGCAGGACAATTTTCTTCTATAAAACTCCAGCCTTCATAAATGTTGTAACTGGTCCAAAGGGAGAAGTGGAGTAGTTTGGTAGCCTGAGGAAAAATTCACAGCTTCTCCACATGCTGTTGCCCAACTGAGGGAGAAATTAACGGGGATGGGGGAATTTGCAATGCTGAACTTTGCTTTTTCCTCCTTTTTTTCTTTAGTTTAGAGACTACCACTCTTTCTGTGGGGCAGTGTATCACTAGAGAGACAGCTCTTCTCCCAGCAGCTGGACCAAATACATCAGTTCAGCTTGCTTTCCAGGCTCATCTGAAACATCCATAGCCAAGGCCTCTGGCTCTTAAAATTCAATGCCCTTAAAAATCTTTACAGGAATTGATTTGATGGGGCTGTCTCTGAGAGTGAGTCAGATGTGTATCTTTATACTGAATATGCTTCCCTACATCTGCAAGAAGCTCTAAATAGATGTATTAACAAGCAATCCCTAAGCTGCCTGGCAGCCCAAATTGCCTTCTCTACTTTATTGCTCTACAGAAAGTAGACCACAGAGATGCCAGGTAGGGAATGTATAGTAGAAAAATGAGCAGAGATGCAAAGCTAGAGCATTTTGGGCTAGGGAGAAAAAGATGACCTGAAAAGCACCACCTAATTCCAATAGCATTAAAACCAGCAAAACACTTGCTGAAGAATTGCACATAACCATAATTAGCAGAGTAAGTCCTGGAGGGAGGCACATACCGCTATGGCAGTGAGAATCCAAACCTCTTTTCCTGTCTGCATTGCCCCACAGCACGAACATGTGCCCACACACATGTGTGTATGGTGTGCACACCAGTCTGTATGGTGTGCACTGTGGCGTGAGCAGCTCCCTCACTCAGGAGGGGCTGAGACCATGGGAGGCTTGTCAAGAAAGATTTTCCCATATCCCAAGAGGATGGAGGGACCACACATTTTTAGGAAGTGGTATTTGCCAGTGAGTATCCACCAAGACTCTGCATTACAGAATACTCCAACAGCAAGCCAACTTTACAACCCTCAAACACAGACTGTGTCTTTCTCCCAGTATTTTCTCAGAGGTTTCTGATGAGACTCCTATTAAATGTAAGTCTGAAGCGGCTGAAGCCAAGCTCCCACCACCAGGTAAATACAACAGGTAACAGATCCTGTCACATAGTTTTCGTGGTAACCAAGGAAAACAAATGCACCATTGAAATCATGGAGACAAATTTTGATCCTTTGGCAGCTAGAAAATTTATGTATGGTGATTATTTAACATGGGATTAAAAGGGATTTCTTGTTCTAGCCTCTTCAATTTATATTTTTCCCATCACTGATGTCACTGTATGACAAATTTTGTCATCTGAAGGAATGAATGCATTCTAGGATGCCAAGCCTTTTTCTGAATTAAATCTACAAAGCTCCAGGAAAAATAAAGATGTTCAGTGTGATGTTATTTTACATTAATGTGATACAGGAGTACCAGCAGACCCTGAGACTTAGAGACATCTTGAGTTACGTAAAAAAGACACCAACATATAAAAAAAAGCCCAACATGCCCACACAGCTCTAAGTGTTATTCTATTTCTTTATCCAGCCAAAATGTTCAAACTGTTTCTTAAAGTCTGAAAAGATCACCTGTTAAGACCAACTAACCTAATTTGTGATATAAATACATTGCATTCCTTTTGGGGGTAGTACAGAAGGACACATCCATTCCCTTCAGCTTAAGCTTGCTGTTCCTTCTTAAGTCTCCTTATTTCTTGTGATACATTCCATTTATATACATATATATATATTTAAAAACATGTTTGATTCTGTTAGAGTGGAAGAATGGACAATTTTAATTTTAATTAAAATTTCACCATCTTTCTAATAGCACAGGTTTCTGAGGCACAGAAACAGCAGTTTTGTCCTAATGGTATTGCTTCAGATCCATTTTATCCAGTGATTACAGTGTGTTTCCTCCAGCTTCTTTAGTACATGTCCTATTGGATAAATACATTGCCATTTATATTTTAATCCCTTTTGCTGGTGGATTTCAAACAAAAACCAAAATCCAGGAGAGGATTAACACATGCTTTACTTACCAAAGCCATACAAGAAGTGTTGGAATTACAATACCAGCCCTAACCAGCTGGTAGGTTGTCCTTTTCCTTTACAGTGTTGTTTTTGGTGTGCAAAGACTGCTGTCTTTAAGATGAAACTTTGCCCAAGAGGGTTTCTATCTCCCCTAATGATCTTTTCTTCAATGTTTTTGTTCTGTTCATTAACAACTAATCATACACAGTGTTCGCTGTCTCTCAGCCACTGAAATTCTCTTATTTTGGCACAAAGTCACGTACCTGGTTATCCCAGCTAGGATTTGCTAGATCTGAATGCATCAGGCTTCTGAGGTCTGATGCTTTGCAGTTGCAATGGCAATATAATATTGAAAATGCCCCATGGAGAACTGATGTGTTTTACTGTGGCTTTGTTTACTTGCTTATTGAACTGAGTTGGTTTAATTGTCAGCTATTCAGATTTATAAGTTACATTGATGTAAGCAATTCCCTAGTCAAGTGGCAGAGAGAAACCCTGAGGCTCTGGGCTTTGGTGAGATTAGATCCGTTGTGTATTAATGATGTTTTAAAGCAATTGAGTGCATTCAGCAGACTCCCCCAGAGACACCCATCCCTCTTGCCCACCTCGCTCCAGTCTGCTGCAGTTTTCTGTGGAAGTAGTGGTCATGTATATCAACCATAACTTCAACTTGTCCACTAAGTGTCCCCATCTGTGCAAACCTTTAGCTTGAAGAAAACCTTGGTTTGAAAGTGGCAAATCCAAGCAACAGAGCTGCTTTTTACCTCACTTTAAGGTTCAGCATGACTAAATCAAGCCTTCTGTTGCAGAATTACTCTTCGAAATACAAAAGAAGAATTTCAGTGTGTGGGATCCCTTTTTACTGTCTCCTTACACCCCCCTTCTCCTTTCATGTATTAGCATATTTTAATTGCTTGTATTCAACTGGCTATATAACTGCTTTCCCCAAACTGGGCAGGCTTGTTCCATGGAACAGCAGTGATTTGTAGTGCTACTTCTCTGCTTTTACTGAAATCATAGCAGAAAATTAAACTTGAACAATGGATTGTCACACTTTCCCTGGCCCAGTTTAAAATAAGCTAGACCTCTGAACAATTTCCAGGCATAAATTTTTTGTGAACATTTTCTTTCCCAAAAACACAATGGGAACTCCCTCAATTCTTCTATTCCTACTATTTTAGTGGCAAGATAAAATTTCATAGTTTTGTACTAGGACCAGGGAACTAGTACAAGAATTATCTTTAAATGCCTGCATCTAACTTTATAATACCTGCTTCACAGGCCCATTGCACTTGCATCCAAATGATACAGGAGCAACATCCCTGAAACAGCAAAAAGAGTGAGGAATAACCAGATGCATGGCGTTAAATACCAGCTCCAGTGATGTATATGTGTATGTATATGAATCTGCCCAGTTAGAGCTTCTGTGGTATTTGAAAGGACAGTAAACCCTGAAGAGCCTGAATGTTCACAGGGGAGCTTATCAGTTGTTGATGAGGCCCTGTCCAGCCTTACAGACAGCCAGTTTCCTTCTGCACCGGGGCACTAGTTTGCTGTGGAGCCAGCAAAAAGGTGATAAGCTGCGGAGAAGATTTTTTAGGAGTCTTGCCTATCTTTCACACCAAGTGGCCAGAGCACATTTTCCACAGTTGCCACTTACAGATAGGCTGGCTGTTCTCGGATAAGGTCAAGAAAGAAATAGGAAAATGGGTTCCAGTTTGCTTCCTCTTGCAGTCCCATAGGGCTCTGAGGTTAGGCCAGACTTTTTCTTCCCAACCCCAACCCCTTTTAAAATATATAAATCTCACAGAGCTTATAACTGCGCCAGACAAGGTAGCTCTGGAGTCAACTCGGAGCAAGAGACAGATTTCAGACAGGCTATCAGCAATCCCCTGTCTGCAACTGCCAGGCAGGAAAAGGCTGCAAGTTCTGTCAGCTGATAGCAAAAGCCTCGGTCAAACCAAGCAGTAAAACTTTTTCAACCCTTTCAGAGGAAAGCGGTTCTTGCAGAATTCACCTTTTGCCATGTTTCAAGTGACTCTTTTTGGGTCAGGCACCAAAATAAGGGTGAGACAGAGCAGGATGGCATCACTTCACTGGGAAGCAGCTCCATGACAGAGCAGCCTCATCCCTTGCTCTCCAGGCTACTTCTCTAGATACAGTGGGAAATGCAAATATGCAGTGTCTGAGGTTAGCATTTGGGGTAGATAACAGTAGGATACTCCGTGGGGGGGCTTAAACTGTTGCCTGAGGTTGTTGTATCTTCATCTTTCAAACTTGCTCTGAATGTTTGACCCCCTCCTTGCAAGTGTTAGAAGCGCACCCAAGCATTATCCTGGTCACTGCTTTCCAGGATTGCAGACTTACACTTACAGGTTAAAACTGAAACTTCTATCCCCAGCTTCTGACGATGACAAGAGCTAGCTCAAGTTACTTGCATGTATTTTTGTTTAACACTCCCCTTGGGATAACACTATTAGGACATAACACACAATCACCATAAATCTGGTGTTCTGTAGGACTGTGGTGATGCATAGAGTGTGTAGTTTTACAGCATAGAGGAACTTTGACAACTGCAACGTTGCATCAGCCCCTCTAGACATCCAAGTGAGCCTTTTTGTTTTTGCCTCCCACCAAAGAGACTCCCAACAGACGAAAGAGATTTGAGAAAAACGCTATGTGATGCTTCAAAGGCTTAGCTGAATCTTTGCTGCTCTAAGGCATAAATTTGAAATAATAGAGAGTCTAGTGTTTGAGAGCTGATGTGCCAACCCTTTCGAGCACTGCCAGTGTTTTGGGGTCAACATGTTAAAGAGGAAATGGCTGAAGGGGAAAAAAGGATTTCAAAAGTTTCATCCCCAGCTCAAACTATCTCTGGAGTCTGAGGCCTGCATTGTGAAGATGTCCGTGTGCTGCCATCTTTTCTCTTTCAGGAAGGCATGATATCTCCCACTTCTTGCTAGCACAAATCAAATGTCCTGTTGATGTGCAGAGGCTGTCCCCAAAATATGTTCACATCTGGTTCATGCAGCACCAGGCACAAAACAGCCACAGCTCACCTCCCTCTAGTCCACGAAGGGAGAAAGGAAGGGGTTTATTTGGAATGTCATGTGGTTTCCACACAGCTTTGCAGACCAAAATAAGGCTTCTCCCATCCACGTCGGTGTGGCAGGGAGCTGCCAGCATCCTCCATGGCTGGCACTCACCAGGACCCTGGCAGATTCACTCTGCACCATGCCAAATGCCTCACAATCCCCCACTGCTCCTTCGCAAAGTGATAACACTTCTAATTAGTGCCAAGACCTCCCAAAAAGAGGGGAGAGGTGGCATGGGATGACACAGAGGTGGCTCAGACAGGGCAGCCATGCTCCCAGCAGTAACAAGGAGCTGAGGCTGGAATGAGGAGAAGCTAGGAGATAAGAGAGGGCAAGAGGGGAATATTTTGCTGACAGAAAATAAATATGCTTTGGAGTAATGTCTAGTGCCAGTGATATTTTAATCTCATTGGCAGGGAGCTGCTCTTCCAGACAGGCAGAAATAATTTGGGGGGTTTTTTGGTGTCTTCTTTCAGGTGGAGGACACACTCCATCTGCTCTGTGCCACCCCAGCACTGGGGGTGAAGAATATTCCCTGACCTAACAATCAAGGCATCACTAAGACAATATAAACTCAAAGTTTAATTCTCCCTCCAGGAAACTTCTCTCTTGATGTCACCAATAATTGCAGTGTGGTGGCTCCTGACCACTCTGGTGCAAAGAGTAGATGAGCCAAGCATGGGAACTCCTGGGCCCCCTATCCTATTAAGCAGCAGCAATTAATGAGGCACCACTATGGCTGAGCTGCTCACTGCAAGGCCACCTCCCACTCCTTTGTCTGTCAGCAGCCATAGGAGTGCTGGCCAAAACATACTTGGTTCTACCAAGAAAGCTCAGCACTGAAGTATAAATCCATCATTCAGAAGGGCCCAACACCAGAAGATGGTATTCTTGTTTTATGGTCTGCAACCAAAAAGCACCATGTGCAGAACAGAACAGATTTCTCTTTTTTTTTGCCCCTTTACTCCCCCAGATACCCAATGGAGCCACACACATGCACAAGGACATTCCTTGGAGAGCCATCTATGTCACATGGGCAAACATACTGTCACACCCACAGCAGTGGTTTTCTACTCCCTGTTTGCAAAATACGTGTTCCTTGCAATACCTAGATGTTACCCTTGTGCAGCATTTCCCAATGACACAGAGATAAGAGACCAGCACCTGCTTCTCCTACAACAGGTCTGCAAACCCCTTCCCCAGCATAAACCTGTATTATCATACAAGCTAGTTTTCCACCAGGGAGATTTTACTAATTCCTGTCTTATTCTTAAAAATGAAATGGATCAAAATATAGTATTTAGGAAAGAGGAAGCTTTTGACTGAAATCATACTACAGTCTATAGTTCCTAATTAGATGACTGTCAATCAATTAAAAAAGTAGTTGCATAAGTTATTTGGGTAGGTTACTTGTGATAGCTGCCTGAATTAGACCTGGGACTACTAAAACAGCTCAGTTTACCCAGGGTGATAAGAGCCATTTAGACCACCCTTCTACATGGGTGAATCAGTGGATGAGTCTCAATTCCTGGCACCCAGTTCAATATTTATCTGCACCTGCAGCATTCACCAGAGTATTCACCTAGAAGAGATACAAGAATTCTCTTTGTGACTGGAAAAGGAAGGAAAAATATGATTTTGCTCTAAAATCTGGAACATTAAAGGGTGATTCAAAGTAAGAAAAAGAAAAGTTCAATTTACTCTTTGCAAGGTAGGAGACTAGGAAACTAGACCTGGAGGCTTACTACTTTGTCAGTGTATCAAACACTACTCCTGAGAGCTTTCGCTGTGAAGAAAGTGAAGAGCCTCCAGTGTGGTCCAAAACAATAACAGGGTGTTTGTCAGGCAGGAAGGAAAATTCACAGAATTTCATTATGCCAAGGGACACCAAAAACTGGAGAACAGACAGTGGAAAAACTCATTACTGCAGCTTGGGAGCAGAGGTCTGCCAAATCCAGGGAGTGAAAAACAAAAGGGCTGTAACCTATACTGGATAGTATCAAAGACTACAGTAAAAAGGTTAAAAGAAATCATCCCTTTCTACCATGTTTATTGGCTGCCTTTGTTAAGGCTTCCAACCCTGAAGGCTCCTTTTTCCCTCTTGATCCCTGGTCTTGGGGATTTTTTTGTCATCGTTTTGTACAAGATGTTGCTTTTCTTCAAAGAGCTGACATAGAATACACTGCAGAATTAGGACATTGGCCACTCCAGCAGAGGAAACACCAAACAACCATACAAACTGGGGGAAAGAAAAAACACATCACAAAAGAGGCCAGTCCAGCAACAGAGATGTACACAGGCTCCCTCATAAAATGTGACAATCAAAATAACAAAGAAATTAAATCTCTGCCAGCCCTCTGATAGACACCATGCATGCTGAGCCTAGATATTTCCTGCTCTTCCTCTCTGCTTTAAGACGTGGCATTAGTTGAGCCAAACATGGAGCCTGTCAATAAAGATTTATTGGCTTGCTGACAAAGTCTGCCAGTGGCCAGCAGCATTGTCACAGAGACTCAGCGAAGGCAGGAGTATAAGAGTTGTTGAAGAAAACACCACTCAGACTGATGGGGCCTAACCAGTGCCTATGTTTGCCTAAACTGCCAGCTAATTGAGGTGGGAAATGACTTCTCAGGAAGACGGACACTCCTCCCGATCTTGATTAACTCACTTTGTATTGTGGTTTACAGAAATATGTCAGCATTCTCCATCAATCTGCCAGCAAGTCTTTTCTCTAACATATTTCAGCTTGCCACTTGGCCTTTCACTGTGGATAGATGCTGCCACAGCTGACATGGCTCCCACATGACATCAGGGAGCAGTGCTACCTCTTCGTGCTGGTGTTGACCTTCCTCCTCTGCAACAAAAATGAAGCAAGCCAGGAACTTCAAAGAAAAAGTATACTGGAGTAGTTGTAGTTGTGTATATGTAAGTGAATACTTCTCAAGTATCTTTTTAAATCCTTTGTATGACTGAGAATAGTTTTAAAAAGTAAGATTTAAGGACAATGCCATCAAAGAGGAATGGTGCTGCTTTGAACACATATCTGTGGCATTACAGAAAATGTGGCTTTGAAGGAAAGGTCAAAAAAACCAAAATACATGCTGTGTTAGTTGAAAGAGATATGGAGAAGTGATATTTAATTTACTTATTGCCTATCAGAAATACATAAGAACAAAATTAGGAGAAGGATAACTGAGTCCATACATCACTGAAGCTTCTAATAACCTTGGGTCTACAACACATATCAGGTTCAGGTTGGGTTGTCAGATGAATGGCTCCTTGTGGATGTTCTGCACTGCATCTTTGGGAAAGATCTTCTTTAACTGTGTCTCTGCACAGCATCTAATTCAGTAAAGATCTGCTTCAAAACGCAAGTCTACAGGCAGCAGCAGAGAAGCCCACTTAAGAAACAATTGCCCAGTTTTAAATAGCTGGAATAATTGGCAGGAAATGTCTTACTTGCTTAATCTGTTATTCAGTTATCACTAAGTCTACATAATATTCCAGATCCAAAAGAAAAGCAGACTCAAAATTCACATTTGTTTTTTTACATTACCCTGGAATGTAGGTATTTGAATTTCATAGATACATGTATATATGCCAGATCATTAAAAGAGACAAAGACCAAGAAAGCCTCTTTGTCAATTTGCAGAGCGCTCAAAAGCTAAAACTTTTGCTAAGTTTATTTTCTATTTTAAGTTCATCAAAAGAAAAATTTTTCTCATTTGCATATGTAGTTATATAGCTAAATATTGATCTTTTATCATCCCTTCACCACTGCAGAATCCATGTGTCTTCCATCTGAGCCATAAAAGGATGTGCATGAAAATGGAGTCTGCGTGAAAGATATCTGATGCAGTGCTCCACAATTCGACATTAGTGTGAGGGAGGAGTGTACAGAGAAAGGTGAGCACAGAAACAATACATGAGAACAAAATGGAAAGGTCTCTAAGGTGGACATTCTGTAAGATATCTTCATGGTGTGTAAATTAGCAGGCTAGTTTCTCTCAACTTCTCTGATTCATATTGTTCCTTCATACCTTAGGTAGGATTAATTTTTTTAATAAATGCCAGTGTCTCCGAATTTTTTGGTTTCTTATAGGTGACAAAGACAAAGATGCGTATATAATCATCTTCAAATATCTTACAACCTTGTGGATCTGCACTGACAGACACAGAGAGGAATTCTCATTTAGAAGCAAGAGATGAGCTTGAATCAATTGTGGACCAGCCTGTGAATGCTGTCTTCTTTTTCTTTCCTTTTTTTTTTTTTTTTTTTTTTTTAAGATAGGATGGGTTTATGTCCCAGTTCTACACAATTTATCTGTGCTGAGCTGGAAGAGTGTTGAGTGGGAAAGGGTTTCATTGTCCACTAGGGCCTTATGGCTCTTCAACACCCACTACTTCTGCCTCATGTCAAAGAAAAGCAAATAGGTTTATTAAATAGCTGTCAGGCCAAATGAGGCTGTACAGAGAACAAACAGAAAGGAAATTGGATTAGAGGCAGAGTACATGTCACACTAAACAAGGGTACAGATTTACAGCTTTCTTGGTGTATCTGGACAAAGGACTTTGAAGATGAGTTTTGGGGAGGGGGGACCTGAAGCCTGAGGAAAAAGGGGCAGGTGCCCACACAGCCCCAAGTGAGTGGCAATCATCCTCCTCAATAGCTGAGAGCACAGAGGTGAAGGTACCCCTCCCCTTTTAAACGCCTAGCTGTATTTCTCCAGCACATTCTCTCAGCGTGTGAAGAGGAAGAAAACCCAGGCTGTCCCTTTCCCACCTCCCTCAGGGAAGATGCCTTCACCCTGACCTTCCCAGGCATCAGTCCTAAATCACACCATCTAACCCAGCAGAGGCAACAAGAGAGAAAAGGAGTCATGGCAGAGCTACAGAGAATTAAACTTTCCCTGATAAAAGCTTTGGCTCACAGGCAGGCTCAGAGAGGTTGGGCTCTTTTGCAAGTGGCTGATCGCTATTCCCAGAGAGATCCCGGCCAAATTCTCACCATGGAGGAGAAAGTGCCAAAATATTTGAAATAATTTTTAGCTGAGAGAAGAGGGAAGGAAAATACAAACACACTCACCAAAGGGACTGCAGGGGCTGGTAAAGTCAGAAGGATCATAATGGGCCAAGCAATGGAAGGAGCTATGTATTTTGGGCTAGAAGTCTGCAGACCTCAACTAGTTGCAGGTGCTATACTTGGAACTGTTACCTGTGTTGCTATAGCAGCCTGAACTTTTCTTGTGCTGGATGATACCACATCACCCAGAGCACAGTAACTGACTCCACTATGAGAAGACGCAGACTGTGACCTGTTGACCCTTGCACCCAACTTCAAAATCTGTAGTTTTGTCTCCCACAGCCAAGCTGGATAGCAAAGTGCTATCCCAGGTGCTCCTCCACAAGCAGGTCCAAAATCAAGCACTTGTCTGGATCTTCACCTCAAACCACATCAGGCAGGTTGGGTTGTTTATCATCCTCTGAGTTATTTAAGCATGTGGTGGGCGTTGGCTTTTCTTCAGCTCTTGACTGTATTACATGCTCTGATATTTCTTGATCACAGCAATTTCTAAAATAATTTGTCCTCCAATCAGTGTGCATTTGGAGTTATTCTTGATTATTTAACTTGCAAGAATTTGAAGAGCAGTTGTCAAGATTGACGCAAGGCATCAAAATGGTGCACACACCTTGACATGATGCTGCAAAAAGAAGGGTCTTCATTCCATGCATGGTCCATATACCATGTTCTCCAACCCAAGCTCATTTAAAGGTTTAATGTATCATAACAAACATCATCTGATTTTCAGTCACATTCATTCAGCATCCAAGATAAACTTTGGCTCTTCTTTACTCCATCAAAAAAATCCTTAGTTTTAATGAATGAACCAGTGAAATTCTTTGAATAACTACTGTATTTGCACCTGTAAGATGACAAATGAGACCATGAAGAACCATTCAGATATTCTGGCAAACAGAACAAAACAGAGCAAATTGCAGAGTATGGGTTTTTTTTGAAGACGGAAAGTGTAGTGAGAATGGCTTGTGTCACTCTGCTACTAAAATCTTATTTCTCAAGGTCTTGGCCTGAAAATGTCAATACTCCTTTAACTGTTAGGGGCTGCATCGAGACTTGTATTCCAAAATATGAACTAGCTCAGATCCTTCGGTAAGCACAAAGTGTTGTCTGACCAATAAGATCACTGTAAAGATAGCAAGGTCAGTCGCAGATCCTGACAGTAAGAGCAACAATTTCAGTATGAATGGGACTACCCAAACAAGTTGGCCTGGAAGGAGAAGGGAAATGCCCCAGCTATCTGATCCCACAGTGGGGCTTGACAGCCTCTCCTCATGGCCATGGCAGAGCGGACAGGACTGGGAGACAGCATACACACAGCCTCCACGGTGCTGCTGGCTCAGGAGGGGTACAGAACTGTCATACCCAGCAAATTCTCTGATGTGCATTTGAGTGACAGGCATCTGTCATCAGTAGCTGCGCAGAGTGACCACAAGCACTGATCTTCCTGCTCCATGGATGGCTTGTCCAAGGTACCCATTAACTCTGGCTCACTGGGAAGGCCAAGAAAATTGCTGCTGTGCTTCAGACACAAGTTGCTGCCTCTCTGAGCTTAGTAGGTGCTATCATAAACCACAAAATTAAGTGTCATGGTGGAAAGTGCTTTGCACAGCAGTCACACGGCAGCGTGCGGTAAGGATGGTGTGCTATATCGGCAAGACAATCCAGGCAAAATCCACCTCAAGATGCTCAGGGCTAATTCCACTTACAAGAAATCATGTTTCTTTTGTCTCAACACTGAAATGCAAAGCTTTCCTCTCCTGCTTCCCACCAGTTTGTCAGGAGCCAAGGCTATTGTTACCAGGGAGGGGTCGAAAGTTTTCCTGATGTACTGCAAGACTTGGAAGCGAAAGCCTGGTTTCGTATGCATTTTTGCAATGATTCAGCCAGTCTGGTTTGGGATGCTGTGGCTGTGCTTAATTTTATGGTCATATTACATGTTGATAGATCTTACTATTTTTTTTTTTTTTAGTTCACTAACAGAAAGCATCAGTATCTTGCCCATGAATTACCTAAACAGTTTCAGCTCTCTTGATAATGAAACATAAATCGGAGGGCAAGTTGATTAGTAGCATGCTTGTAAAATACTGCACATGTGCCAGCACTGGTGAAAGAGGATTCAAGCCAAATGTTATAGGCTTTGACTTGCTGGCTTGAAATAAAACAGCTAGAACTACATACACGTGAAGTGTTAATTATTTGTACCACAGCAGCACACACAGGTAGTAGCTATGAAGTAAGTTAGTACTTCATAGAAAGCTGGCCCTACTTTAATTTGGGGCTAAGAACAGGATGACTCTATATTTAAAACAAGAAAGACTTTGAGGAAGTGATGACTGCTGGTTAAACGCTTTCCTCATCATCAGTAGTGAGACTCATCCACTTTATTAAGAGCAGATTTAAGACTACACAATCTTCAACAGGAAAAGGCTTAGAGTAATAGCAGTCCCTACTGAAAATCCCACACATTATGCATACACCAATGCTGAATTAGAGAGCAACATGGTAGAATCACAATAATTCAAATAAGGATGCAAATGCAGCAATAAACCTGGTGCTACACATCATTGTAAACAGAAAAGACTTTTAATTGACACCACAATACGGAATTCTTCAGAAGCCACAAAATGAGTAGTATTAATATTACAAAACCAGGCTCTTCATAAGAGCCAGCAGACCTTGCTTTTTCCTATATGGACAGGTGAAAAAAAAAAAATCAGCAGATAATGTACCATTAAGTTGCTTTGTGGCTTTGTCTGACCAGAGATTTTGCCTTGAGCAAGTTTCCTGCACATTTGGGCACATGATAGGCCTGCAGACAAAAGTGTCATGCTAGATACGGAGACCAGACTCGACTGATTAACACATACTACAATATACATACCACATATTGAGGTGTTTGGAATGTGGCAGAAGCAACAGATTGATCAGCTTCCAAAACAAGCTGTAGATGATGTCCAGTTTCTGGTAAAAGTATGGTAGAGACAAAACAGCCAAACCTCAGAAGCCACTGAAAGCTTAAACCAACCAACCAAAAACAACCCATGGACTGAGGTAGTCAGGTTTCAATAATCCATGAAATTACTGAAGCAATAAAAAGGAAGCAAGTGAAAATAACATGTGCCACAAGTTAAAATCTTAGGAAAAATGAAGGGCAGGTATGCACTAGTGAGCAGTTTCTAGCTGCTGTGGGAGGGGATCTGCAGAGCAAAAGAAATGGTGGAGAGAACCCAGCTTCACACAGCTCTCAGTTTAAGGGGTGCTTCAGCCCGGCAGTCGCCCAGTTTCCCCAGACTTATAACCTGTTAGCTGGAGCACATTGGCCACATGTCTTCTGCTTCCAGTCCACACAGAAGAAACAAGGTTTGTGACCTCCAGGACTGCCTCACAACACAAACCAAAGTATGTTAAGCGGAGACGTGTGGGAGACAAACTTCAAAAGGGCTCCTGCCCTACAGTGATATGCTAACACAGGGTGGAGCCTCGTTTAGCTAAAAGTATACCTGCATTGCAGAAATTTCCTATTCAAATTTTGTAACGCAATATTTTTCATTCTGTGAAGGAATTTCTTTTAGGGAGTGTATGGATTGCATTATTGCACAGCAACTATTACCACAAAAGAAAATTAGCATGATGTTAAACATCATGTCATGTGCTTTAACTTTTGGTCAGTTCTGAAGCGATCAGGCAGTTATACTGCACCTAAGGGTCATTGGAGATGCCATTCAATGGAAAATATTCTATCCTAGGCTTCATGACCATGCCTGAGTGTAATAATATGGAGACAGCAGATTTGTATCATTATGTCTCTCTCAGAAAAAAACCTCCACTGAATCATCTGACTTCAGCATATATAGGAGATGGACTGGTGCATGGAATGGTGTCCTGCAAGGCAGGACCGAGCAGGCTACTGTAACACTGTGCTGAATTTAACAGCATGGATGCACATGTCCGAGATTCATAACCCAGAAATGTTAGAGCTTTCTTTACGCCAACATGCACAGCAAAGATTGCTCATCACACTAACCAGGCTGCTCATGCTAGTTTACCATTCCCATGGCATCTTTGAACTGCCACATAAGGAAATAATCTAGGACCAGCGGCAGGAAATATCTGTGATCATCTCCTAGTATGCAAAGTTATTCCACGCTCCACCAAGAGTTCCCCTCCCCTTCTTTTTCTGAATACAGATTGTTCTTTCTGAGTAAGAAGTCGATACCAAGATGTACTGAGTCAAATTTAGCCTTGCAGCCCATGGGTTCATGCAATGGGTTTGTAGATAACCGTACAGCCTATTGTTTCATTCCAATTTCTATGGTTCAGGTAAATGTTATCAAAAAAGGTATATGGTCACACAATTTTCTCTAAGCAGCCAGACTGTGACCACACCAAGAAGTCTAAATTCACAGCCATGAATTTCTGAAAATGAGATCATATAAACTATACTTAGTTCTCTTTTAAGTTTAAGAATAACTTGCTCATCCAGTGGCATAAAAGAGATGTAATGCTGAACTAAACTGCCTGGATGTTTCAGGTAAGGTGGTATTCTGTCATGCAGACAAACGTTATTTGTCTGTCATCTTGGGGGGTGGCCTACGGGTCATAGAGGATAGATAGATATTGATACTGGTCTGCTCTGAAACATCTTTCATAACACAGTGATGAAGGAAAGTTGGTTAATGACAAAGGAAGACTTTCCATTGTATTATGGTTCCTTCTTGGCAAAGATCTCACTGCAATAAAGACATTTTAAAATAATCGTCACTGGTCAAGGACAAAGTGAATCTCTCAAGTCAATTTGACATAAATCTGTTTGATTTGAAGTTTATCTACTATTTGATAAATTGTGGCCTGTCATCCTTCAGGGGCAGCTGCAAGAAAAACACATCCTCAGTGACAGACAATGTCCCCTGTCCTTCACCCTCTCACCTTCTGGGCTCTCTGGCCTTGAAATTTTGATTTGAGTCCCTTTCCAGATGGTATCAAAAAGGGCAAAATGTTTTTTCTCATTCTTGATAGGCAAAGTCCCAGAAAAGTAATACATTAAACACTAACCTGTTGCTCCAGAAAAAACAGGACTAGTAGTTGTTTGCCAAAGCCTGAATTAGAGACCAGCAACTTGAGATAAGATAGGCAATCAGCTCTGACTCTGCCACTGCAGACTTCTGGTCTACTTGCAAGAGAAGACATGTCATCGTTTCTCTTGACAGTCCCCAGGATTTCAGGGAGAATGCCTAACAGTCACAGGAGAAAGAGTCTAATGAAAACAGGACTCTTAAGGAAGAATGAAGGACTTTAGGAAAGATGGTCTTAGCTATATTTTTAACAGAGAGTCTATGTCAGCTCTGAGTAAGGTTATATATATTTGTGTATGTCATCATCCTTGGACAGGAAGACTGAAACATAGTGATGTAACATAGATTTTGTTGTTGCATCAATTCCTTACATAAGAGTCTCATTGTCAGAAGAGGTCTGAATAAAAAGGAAAGTCAGCTTATTCTTTCCACTGTTCAGTAGTTACATGAATAACATCCCATTTTTTTAATTAGAACTTCTGCCTAATCTGCCTATTCCTCATAAGCAAATACATGGGCCATCTTACCACTGGAAACACAGCTTTCTAGACATTTCATGTAGAAAAAAGGTCATGTACTACATTGAATTTACAGCTTCTCTCAATAAAAAAGGGATCACAGCTATACATTCCACTTAGTGCTCAAACACTGAGGCAGTCGGACTGAGATGGTCAGTCCATGGGACTGGTTTCCTAGGCACATTTCTGAGGCTCACATTAACCACTGCAACACAGTGGCAGCATGGCTGAACCCTGGATAGCAAGAGCCAAATGTGAGCACTGCAGACATGCAGCAGCTGCTTTTGCTGTCAGCTGCAGCAGGCTCTATTTTTGATAGCTAGCTAGGGAGGGGGAGAGGAGAGGTGCTAGTCCATGAACAATTATAAGCTTGGGGAAAACTTCCTTAATGTTATTTATTTTCTGAAGTGTAAATTCCCATACAAGCATGTGCCATTAAAGAAATAATTTCTCTGCCGCAGTTTCTCAGGAGACTACAAAATACTTTGCACACACATCTATTTATGTAGAAATGGCACCTTATTCCATCGTGGAGGAAAAAATGTTTTAGTAAGGAAGCCCAGAAGTTTCACTTGCCCAGTAGTTCTTCACTGGTTGAGGGGGTTGCTGCTCTCAAAAACCTTCATAAGGGGTACCCAGAGAAATACAATACTGCTCATCCGTAGCCAGACTATTCTCTGGATTGGTACCAAAAATAGCAGATGAAAGTGGTTATGAATCATGGTTTGGTGAAGAAGGGAAAAGGCAAAAGGTCTGTTGGAAGGACTGTCCCCCATTAAGGTACACAGTCCTTGTCACACAGAGCATATGGGTCTTTACCTGGCTGTGTGGCCCCCCCACTTCCCAGACTGATGCCCTCCCTAGTGCAAGACTGGGCTGCTTCTATGACCTCTACTTATGTGATGGCTCCGGCTGAACCATTTGATGCCAAACACATTGCACGTGTCCCCCGATTTTTTAGTACCTACCTCAACCAACACTAATCAAATTGGAAATTCTTCACAGGAGGGTTCTCCCTTCCTCCTCCAAAGGAAACATCTCCTCCTGCTGTACATGCTCCCTTTTATTCAGACACTATTCAGAACAGAAACATAGGAAGATGGTTATTGCAGTAGGGCCTCTGCCTTCTTTTCCGAGACAAATAAAATGAGAAGTTCAAAAGGCTCTTGTTTTTGGTCACAACCTTCAGGCCAGTTTGCCAGGAGGTGTACGTATGTACATTTGTATTTTATACAGCCTTTCTTCTTCCCTCCCTCAAAGTAGTTCTCTAAAGACCACACAGTATGCAACATTTGGAATTTTCTTTCTTTTTTTTTCCCCTCTGGAGCTCATTCTAAAGTACTTCCACAGATATTTTTCTTGCTTTGTGTTGCGTTTCCTCTGTAAGCTTTAAAAGACTTGGCAACACAACTTCCCTGGCTGGTATAAATACAGCCATAGATATTTTTAAATCACAAAAGCAAACCTTCCTACTCCCCCTCCCTCCTCCCCAAAAGCCATATCACGCAAGAATCTCTCTCCTCCTTCTGATGGAAGTAATTTAATTATTTTAAAAGCACTTATGCAACCGAGAGAGGCGACACCATGTGTGTGTGCATACACAAGCCTCCTCAGGAGTCAATATGATTGTGTCCTCTCCCTACTTTCTCCTTTCTCTATCCTTTATCAACACTAATAATTTTCTTTTACATTTTGATGAGGTACAGGTTGATATCCACTGTATCTAACTTAAACATGAGTTTCCAATGTGCAGTGTTAAATCCATCATGTTGCTACATTTGGTGGAAAAGGCACAGAGAATGATGATGATGATGATTTATAGAAGTCCAGTTTAATCATGGAAGTTGCTTCCTTTTAACAGAGTATTTTTACAATTGTCCCCTGACAAGTAGGTTAACTCTAAACACCTCCAACCCCTGGGTGCTTGGGGATCTTCCTTTATTGCAGTGCTTCCCCTTATTCTAAGGCAAACTAACTGCCGTGTCACTTCTTCCCAGTGTTTGGAAAACATGTTTGTCAATTTTTGGTTCGAATTTTGAATCCCTCACATGACATTGCTTGCCACTGAAGGTATCTATTTTCTTGTCCATTAATTTCATTTTTCTGAAATCTGTTTCTACTGATACACTTCCAACTAAAAAAAAAACAAAACATTTAGCCCCACTACATATGCCTAGAAAGCCACCATAATATGTAGCTAAAGAGAATGCTGACATAAACACAGTGAAATACCCCACAAAACACTGAACCAGGGCAGCCTACCAGAGGGTCTGGACTGACAGTCATTCCAAATACAGTACTCCCATTTCAATACTTGGTTATCTCAGACAATTCATTCTCCTTCTCATCCCCTGAAAACTTAAGCAGCCCAAAGCAGGAGAGGTTTTAAAGGTTTTTGACCCTTCTCAGTGACTTTTGTCAAGCAACCAACAATCCCAGTTTTAGGATGGAAGTTATTTGTACAGCCTTTCTTCTGTTATAAAGAGTTGCACTTTAATGTACAGCTTAACAGGAATAGTGTGACAGGTAGAAAGGGGAAGTGTAGTGTTCAACAACCTCACCTCTGTCTGGTGGGCTGTGGGGAGGAAGAACTGTGCTGTCCTCTCCCCAAATGTCAACATCTCCTAATCAAAACTCCTTCAGTCCCTGCAGAGCAGAAAGATCTCTGCCCATGGTGACAAAGACAGCAAATAAAGGGCTGCACAATATATCTTAGCATCCAGCAACACTTGAGCTTCTTCAGACTTAGAAACTAAAAAGATAGTCTGAAAATGCCGTATATACCAAATTAGGATTATATTGGAGTGTTAGAGAGGAAAAAATGTTTATTTAAGTACACTGATTCCTCATGCAATTCCTGTTTTCAAGTGTGTTTAGAAGCAAGTTGCTGGAAAGGCTCTATAGAAGCCCCTGAAACCAAATCTCTTCCCCCTGCTTTGTAGCCCGGCACAGCCTGGAGTGTGTGATCCTTACCCAAGGCAGCTGAGTGCTGTTTCTCCAAAAGCAAGGGCCTTGAGCTTGTTGGTAATTGTAGTAACCTTAAGAGCGAGAGAAGAGCCTATTACACAGTGGTCATTCAGCACACTCTAGCATACACACTCCCTTGCCCATCTCATTATGCATTTTAGTGTCCATCAAGTGTTAGAAAGTCCTGTTGCACTCTGCTTTGCTGGCCTCAGAGTTTCTACTTCGGCCAAATCTCCCCAATATTGGTGTGAATTGTCCATTTGTATCCCCAAGTAACAGAACTTCCTCTCTGCCTGCAGACGGTTCTCCTACACCCATCATCTGTGTTCTGTATTTCCAGACACATCCTCTGAGCTGCCTTGAAACACATCTGAGTCTCCCAAGCTCCACAGCACTGGAGGAGGCAGGGTCCAGCAAGGGGCAGAGTTCTCCCAGCATTAGGCTTATGTGGAAGGGTCAGCCTTAGGAGACCAAAACTCAAGTTTGACTATAAACAGAGTCAGCACAGAGCTATGGCGATGAATCACACATACTGGAGTGTGCTTTTCCCCAAAATGCACACAGCTTCTCTGCTGCCGAGAGCCATGGCTATAGAGGACAAAGGAGGCTGTCAGCAGTTTAAAAGTCTTGCCATACATCTGCTAACTTTTATTATTCAGCATGATTTCAAACAAGAATATTCTATTTTCATGGGAAACTATGGATTTTTTTTATTTTGCAAGACAGAAGAAAGTCTCTAAACACCTCTCTCTGTTCTCAGTGAAAGAATCAGTGAGCACTTTTTAGCCTCTCAAGGAAGAAATAAAAGATACCTCAAAACAGTGATGTCACTGCTACCTTTAAGTACAATTTACTCAGTTTCTTTGCTTCAACTTATTTTTACCTAGCTCAATGCTTAGAGGAATGAATATAATATCCAGGTTACCTTACAAATATTACAGAAGACACCTACAGATTGTAAACACTTTATTTTTCTTAACTCCTGCACTCTCTAGCAATATTTCTTTTGTTTATATGTTTGGTCAACTGCACAAGAAACACTGAAAAGACAAAAAAAATTAGATTATAAAATACTACAGGAAGCAATTGTCAGCATGAGATAAACTCCATTTGGAGAAATAGCAACGGAAGATCTGAGGTGGATCTGCAGAGAAACAAACCTGTAGTAGGTATCAAATATCACAAACCTTTACCAGGACTCCCATAAAGGCAGCACAAGTATGGTACTACTCCATGGGGCAAGTTCCTTTAAGGAAAATGAGCAATATTGTGCTATTAGTTAATAGCACAGTATTGCTCATTTTCCAAAGGCATACTTGGCAAGAGAAGACAAACTGTGGAATAAATGTCAAGAAGAGTAAGAACTGGGGAAGCAATGGCAAAACAAACATAAAGAACTGCCTCCAGATGTTTAGGCAGATCCCCTTTTCCTCTGATCAGAATGGTGGAGCAAAACTGCAGCTGCTCTTGCGTCTGTTCAAGATTTATATTAAAAATGAAAGCATCAGCATTTGCCTGTCCTGCTTCAGGGTGTGCTAGAGTCACCCAGGCTCCAGCAGAATATAATCTGCACATGGAGGTTAACATGGTTGAATCAATCTGATCATGGATGAAAATTCAGCTGCTATCGATTCCCCGCTTACACTGATTGCCCTTCCTGGGTCAGAATGGAAACCCATCCCATTGTTCAGTGAATACAGTATTCTGTTCACTACATCAATTACCCTGACCCCAGGGGGTCCAAAAGCCTCCCTGCTCACCCATTTACAGTGACAGCTGTCATGCTAATGAATCCACATTGACATTATAATTAAACCATTACACAAAGTGAGGCCTCACTCTCAGCTGTACAACCAACACACACAAGGCCACTTTGGAGAGGTTGCCTATTAGAAATGTAGTATAGTAAGAGGAGGTATCAGTCAAGTTTTAGAAGATGAAAAATGTAGGCAGAAGATGCAACTTAAAGAGAGGTTAGAAAACTACGACAACCCTTGTTGTGACTTTTGTTTTCTTCTTTAGGGCAGCTTTTGCTGAAGTGGTTTCATGGCAGATTCCTGACAAGTCTCCTTTTGGAGTACATTACTTAAAGAATAAGAAGCACTTCAGGATGATTACAAACTTCACAAGCAGAGTCAAAAGCACAAAGACCCCCACACCCTCTGCACTCACCTCACCTGAGCTAGAGATCTCACACATCAGACCAAGGATAAAAAGTAAGCCAAATGTACACCAGTTGATGTATACATATGACAACTGTCCAAGAGGAAGAGGGAGCTGCTAGGTACCACAATTCCATTCTGCTTAGCTGAAGCCCTGCTCCACAGGGACACTGCAACTGCATTCAAGCCATAATCCTCTCTGAATTTGTTCATGTACAGTGCACCCCCTTCAACTTTGGCCACCACTGGCCAACAGTTTCTAAAGGGTTTTTTGTAGTAATGGAGTGGGTGGATACAGTTTCCTATCATACAAAGGGCTGTTGCTCTTTTCAGACCAAAATGTAGGTAGTTGCGGAAGGCTGGAAGAGAAAAATATTGATGTTTAGGAAAAGAAAAAATGTTCTTTTGCCCTATCCTGCGAGTACTGGTCTTCTCAAGTAATACTTCACTTTAGTTATACAGCAGCCTATTACAAAAAACCTAGTAGTCACTGAAATATTTTTTTCTAGGGAAGTAGGAATTACATCTGCTCATCCAGACAGAGAATATAACCTACAGAAGGCAGTGTTATCAGGAGCATGGAGGTCATCAGTTTGATAGATTGAAGTCATACAGTCTGGCCTGGACAAGACAAAAGAGTCCTCTACCCATATTTAGTTTATCAGGAGTCCCTTACTGGAGTCTGAGTACCAGAGGGTTTAAAAGCTGTATTTTGTTTTTTTTTAAATACAGTGCATTCAAGTACAGGGATAAGCTCTGGGACGTTATTCCATGTTGCTGTTTGGGAGAAAATTCTCATATTTGAGTACAGAAAAGCACTCAGTGTAATGTTTTAGCTCAGGCTTTCAGACTTGGTAAATTTAAGGACATGGCTGTCATTTAATGGAAGAGGTTACCTGAACTTACTTTGAGGCCTTTGTGATCATACTGAAGTGTTTTCAGATCTATCAGAATGAAGAGGAATCAATGAGCTCCTGGGACTATCTAAAGGCTTCTATATCTATACTGAAAATCTTTAGCAGAATTCAGCTTTCATGTAACCCAGCAATTCTTGGTGACAGATGATTAAGCTATGAAGACTCGACTTCTCTGCCCCTCCAGGCCATTAAAAGCTGCCCAAAATGTACCTTGTTTGTTTCTAGTAACTATGAAGGTCATACGGCTTCTGCATACACCATGTTAAATATGTTCCCCCCAAAGAAAAATCCATGGCAAAGAGTCAGTTTTACACATTATTCCTGCCCCTCCTTCCCTCCCTCCCTCCCCAAAAAAAAGCAAGTTGCACTTTGTTTTTAATTACTCAGAGAGCGAATTAATTCTAATTTTAAAAGAGAATAAAAATTTAACTAGAAAACTTTTATTTTCCCTAAAGAACTCAGATGTCCTACAACAGATGGAGATGTTCCAGTCATTTTCCCTATTGAAAGAGAGCACACTTGACACTTCCAGTTGTTTTTAGAGTTACCTTCTCCAAATGATAAGCCTGCCTGTTTCTTTCCTCCTTTCATCCCCTCTGTACAGAAGATTACCCTACATCCTAAAGTGAAAAACAGAAAGGAACAGACATAAAAGCATGTCATGGAGTTTAGCACTCACAAGTTGGGAAGTGCCAAAACTATGGCTACCCTGTGACCCTTAAATCAGCCCATGGGTAGTGAATATATTACAGTGTGTTTAACTGTTACCTTGCACAGATCCCATTCAGCACACAAGGTACATGCCCAGCTATGCTGCAGCCACCAGTAGAACAATGACAAATTCTTATAAATCACAGGAAGACCCAAGGAAGAACACACTGGGAATATCATGTAGCATCATGCAGTCTTTCACATTAATGATCAAAAGAGCTAGAAATCTTAAATCCCCCATTATCATATTAAGCCAGTCCAAAGCAAACATTTAGTACTGGAAGGGGATATAACCTGGTGAAGTTATGGGCAGTTGGACCTCAGTCAACAATTTCAGCAGCAGGTTACACTTCTGGTCCTACTTATAATACTACATGAACAGAACAAGACCTTAGGAATTTATAATATTTTTTGCTTTTAAATGAGCAGAGTTCCTTTGCCTTCCCTAGGGCTGTGCAAGTCTACAGAAGCTGAAGACTGCCTGTAATGTATGTTGTGTTATTCTGGTTTCCTAAACTGTACTTCAAATGATGGATGGGAGGCTGAGGCAGCTGATAACAATGCTAAATGGTGAGAGACCAAATATGCACCAGTAGCTCGGCTAATATTGTGTAGCTGGCATAGAGCTAGGCTTGGGTTGAGAAACAGATGAACTGTCCTGAGAGTTTGTCAGCCCTGGAGTCCTTGAAATGTGGTTTTCTCTTGCAAAACATCTCTCTCTTGGGGGATGGTGAGTAGGGAAGAGTGTGACTTTTAAAAGCCATGAATATGAGGACTTCTAATCAAGGATGCAATCAATATACCAGTAGCTGTAATATCAAACAGATCAAGGGTACAGCTGGGATCATTTGCTCCTGTGTGAAAGGAAGGGGAAGGTGCACAGAAAAGAAGGGCATCTGCTTTCACATTTTGTTCTATTTTCTTGTGTCCAGGACCAGTCCACCTATATGCCTCAGCCAGAGTCTTAAAAGACCTGATATTTTTACAGTGGGATTCTTCTCTTCCATGGTTGCATACTGCACCTCAAGGAGCCCAGTTAGGTCCAGCTATCCTCTTTTGAAGTTAGTCTTTCTCTGGTATATCTGTGGGATTTGTGGTGCCTATTCTCTGGTGTAACAAATTGTTAAAGTTTTCCCAAATCCACAACTACTGACAGACCAGAACATTAATGTTTTCCCCATCAGAACCTTTCTACATGTGGATAAAATCCAAAACATTTTTGCCAAGATAAGTACGTACAAGTGCTGGAACACCGGCTAAAAAGAGTTTCCCCTCTGTCTTGTTATATTTAGCAAATTCTAATAGTAGGAGAGGCATCAGTA
This sequence comes from Acanthornis magna, assembly GCA_036785705.1. Taxonomy (NCBI): domain Eukaryota; kingdom Metazoa; phylum Chordata; class Aves; order Passeriformes; family Acanthizidae; genus Acanthornis; species Acanthornis magna. Next base: position 11,473,696 of record JAWUZG010000029.1, read on the forward strand.
ACCAACACAAAGTGTAGTTCTGCTGTCCAATAGCTGATCTCAGCAGAAGCAAGACAACCTGAACTGAAAGAAAAAGTTGTATGGGGCAAAGACTTAATAGGCCTCCAGGATGAGATACTTCAGAAAATAAATCTAAGCATGAGTTTGTAGGGTTGCTTTTCTGTTCTTACTATTATAAGAACTAACATTATTCAAACACAGCATTTACTAATTCAGCATGTTTACAGAATGGCTGAGGCCTCCAGACATTTCTGAACTACAACCAATCAATGATGTTTGGATTTGGGCATTCGGTCCTGACAGAGGCAGAGAAGAGGGCAAACAAGTCAGTAAGTCGAAAACCTCATTTTTGCATTTCAATATTTTTCCTCTATTCATCTGCATCAGTCTTAACAATAAGGAGAGCTGCTTTTCAGTGTTCTGTCTCTTTTTACTGATGGGTCCCAAAGATCCCCCCAATGAAATCCCTACTGCCTGAAATTTTACAAGATCCCCACAGCTCTTCAATTACCTTCGTTGGCCTGTCAAGACTCCAGCATCTCAAATTCAGTTAGCTGGTGTTTGGACCTCCGCCAAGGGCCAGCCTTTGCTCCTAATGACAGCCAGCTGAGGGGACACTGAGAGGGGCTGAATTCAATTTGCAGGCCCTCTAATCTGATTAGGGGAGCAGGGTTTTTATTTTCTCCAAAGTTTGCAGTAGCCAGGATGAATGATGGCCAAAGGATGAGCTGTCAACATCAACAAAGGCTTGGAGACAAAAGAAAAAAAATGAGGGGGTATAAAAAAAAAATTTTTAGAAGAAAAATGAGTCTGCTCTGATTGACAGCACCGCGACCTGTTGAGTGAATTGTTCAGGTGACAATGTTGTGTTTGCAGAGTGTCACTCTGTGTGGGCTGTTAAAGCAGGAATGGGTCCAACTACTAGGCAGATGTCAAATTCCAAGGAGAGTTTTTCTTTTTTTTTTTTAAATAGATCCAGTGTCCAGCCCCTAATAAATATTGCACTGTTGTCCCATCTGGGTCTAAAACATGTAATATTTTCTCTGTTTTCTACTTTACGATAGTCTATTATGACTACTCAGCTGCAACAAAAACTTTTTCTGTAGCCTCACACACACACTACATTTTTCATTCTTCCACATCTGAGCCTGTTGTCTTCTTAAGTGGACTTGAGAATCCCTCTGCTAAAGGCAGGTATCACTTCACATTCTCCTCAAGCATGCATGTTTTATTTGATTCACTTCCTAATACAGTTATGACAGTCCAAAAACACTTTCTCACTATGGCTTTCCTAATGTTTGAACACCTTGCCCCCTCAGTTGATCTTTATTTTTCGTATCACCAGAACATCAACCAGGAGGCAGACAGTGGAGCTATGGCAATTCTACAGACTCTGCTGTTCCTCTCACAACACCTACTGACTCTGCACACATTTATTTCTACTCACTTAAGTCAGATCCTGAGGACAGACAATTATTTAAAGAAAAAGCATTCTCTGATGAACAAGTACTGAGCAGGCTTAGACACAAATCCAGTACAAAAGGCCCATAACACAACAGAAGAGATATTCATACACTCAAGATTTCCATTTAGAATTTTTTTGTGGTCTAGAATCCATCCCATAAACCATGAGCAAAGCAAGAACATTAGGAGGAAGAGATGCTAGGTGAGAACCCTGATTCCAGATCTTACCCTGCAGTATCACAGCATCCTTGACTTGGATAGTGGAGTGACACCAAGAGGTTTCAGAGACTTACAAAGACCATGACCACTTTAGTTATCCATGGGAATCCTTGAGAAGGATATATTTTTCAGAGACAGGGCTTCTGAAACTTCCAGGTGGAAAGATGAGATTCTGTCAGCCCCTCATAATACCTCCAAGGCAACATAATGGTTAGCAAAGAACCCAGCTCAAGTGACACATAACACCATCTTTTCTCATCACCCTGTAATATCCACCACAAAAATTCACTCTCATCCTACGAGCACATCAACTGGCAGAGTAGCATGAAGAGACAGTTTTGGGTATCAGACTTGAGAAGAGAGTCTGAAGTACCAGCAGGGTAGGAATTAAGTCACCAGCACCACAGCTTCACCTGAGAGCAGAAAGACAGACATGGTCTCAGAGATGACCACGTAGGAGCTGGTCACATCCCAAGAGCTGTGCACCAGTCACAGGAGAAAGAGAACTCGACAGCGCTCAGGCAAGCAGCACCACAGTCTTGTAAGGGGCACAAAGCAGTTGCATCATTGCCTTAGTGTCTGAAGGTCTGAAACTGGGGACTGGTTTTAAGAAATTTTAAAGGTGCTTCAGAAAGAGAAACAAGCAGAAGAACCAAGGAATGTATACAATAAACAAGGGGCATTGTCAAAACCTCCAAGAAGCAGAGAGAATTACAACAAAAATCTTAATAATTCTTCTCCTATTCTCCCGTAAGTAATATCAGGAGTTGTACACGGGCTGTCTTTCTGGCAGGAATCTCACTTTGCTAGCAATCTTGACTCACTTGCCATCCTGAAATATTTCAGGAATGAATCCTGAAATATTTCAGTTCACTTGCCTCAGGTAAGACTTCCCTTAACTTCATCATTTGTTGATGGAGAGCTGGTGAAGGGGTATCTCTCAGCCGTGTGCAGAGCTCTGAGGTCTCCTGTGCTTGAGAATGGAGGCTTAGCATTTGGGAAGTAGCTTGTCATCTCAAGAATGTGCTTTCTACCTCTGCCCATATTCGAAGCCTCTGCAAAAATAAATTAATGCTCACAAATGTTCAGCTGGAACATATTAGCTTGTCTGCAAAGATCCTTGATGGTCCCTTGCTCTAACCTCCCTCAGTTCTTGCATTCAACGTGATTAGGCTGTCTCCACAGAACATCCCAGGGCTAAAGGGCCAAGTGAAATGCTTGCTGCAATTATTCTTTTCTCCTGTCTCTCTGGGGTCTCCGTGGAGCCAGACAGGAGAGCTGACAGCAGCTGCTTGTGTTGTGCCCTCTGCTTCCCTTGACAATGCTCTGGCAGAGAAGAATGAGAGCAGCCTGACAAAGCTGCAAAAGGGTGAATAAGCAGAGAAGAGGAAGGAGATGGAAAAATGAAGCTCAGACGAAGAAGGAAAGCACATAAGAAAGGAGATACAGAAGCAGATGTGGACACATACGCAGGAAGAAAGGCAGCTAGGAAGAGCAATTTTGGAATAGGAAGTGAAAAGAGAAGACACTCGGACCTTCTGGAGCCTGGAGTCAGCACAGAGGATGCCCTTTGCAGTCTAATAGCAATAACAGAGCTCTGACATGTTTTAAGTTACATCTTGAGCTTAGCTGCTGCAAGAACCATGACCCATTTTACTATTCTCATTATGTTGCAAAGGTTACGTGGGTAGGAAATTACAACCCAAATGTAATGGTAGTGGAAAGGCTGTAAAACCAAATACCCCAATGCCAGAAGCTGGCAGAATTAGCCACTGATGTCTTTTAATCTAAGCTTGTACAATGAAACTGTCACCTGAGCTTGTTGTTTTCTTTACATTTTTATTGAGAATAAACTGACCAGTATGGATGCCTTGCCTTTTTATTGGCATACATCCATTCAAAAGCATTAAATTCCAGAACATATCGTCCTATCAGTAACACTACAAGTTAGATGCCAAGTGTGCATTCCATATTCTAGATCTATCTTTATAGTCTAATAAGACTCCAAAAAGCCAAGCCAGACAATGAATAGAGATGGAAAAGGCAAAAGCACTGAACATCCTTAAAAGCCTATGGATGACAAAACTTCAAATGACGGTGCATATGTTTACATCTTATTTGAGGTCATTAATGCAGTTACACCATGGGAGCATTTGGCCCATTTTTCATAATATCCAGAAGATGAAGAAGAGTAACACACTTAATTGAAATCCTTGTCAAAATGAAAAATTAATTATCCCCCAAAGATTCTCTGTCAAACTGTCTCTTTCTATTTGTTGCACAAGGGTAATATCAGCAAAACAGCTCTGCTAGCCCATGCTATCAAGAAATATATTATATTATATACAAGTAACAAAGGCAAGAGCCAAGTCAGGAATTCTGCTATGAAGAACACTTTCCTCAGGAGCTGCCTACTCCAAAAAAATGTCTGTTTTTAGCAGGGTATTGGATAAGCATCAGGCATTTCAGTTTGAGCATGGCTGTCTCAGCTTGAGAGAAGACTTTCTGAGAAGCAGAAAGGATCATCACAAAACTGCAGGATGGTCCAACAGGCTGGACACTCTGCCAGACAGGGTAAGTCAGGGCTCTGCTTTCAGTAAAAGCAACAAAAATCTGTGCTGAAAGAAAGGATCAGGAGGTCATTGCCTGTTTTGGATTCCTGCTGCCTCTGCAAACAGTCCAGAGACCTTCCAGGGCAACAGAAACCAAGGACAGGGACTTCCACATCTGAAAAACTACTGAGGGATGGTGCCGTCATTTCATGTCCATTCCTCTTCTTAACCAGGAAAGCAGCAGCAGCTCAGGCATGACTCACACACCTGCAACTCTGTGACCCCTTTCTCAAAAGGATGGACAAGGAAAACTAAACAGAGCACTTCGATAGAAGTCACAGATAACAGGACAGTGGCCATCTGCACAGAGCCAATCAGAAACATTCATTCAGTTAAGTCTTCCTTGAGCAAAGGCCTACAGTTTCCATTTGCCCAGATATTTGCTTTCTCCCCTGCCAAGCACTAACCCTGAGACAGAAAGAGCAAAGTCCCAAGTGCCTGTTAAAGGCCCCAGTCTTCCAAACCTAGAGCAGGGAAAGACCCCTGGCTTTTTTCACTTGCGCCACATTATCACAGAAAGGTGGATTAGAAGTTATCTCAGCTCTGCTTTCTTTCAGAGCTCCTTGGCAACACAGCCACCAAGATATAAATATGCACACAAAAATTTGCAGCAGGCATATGTGCACGCACACACACAAGCCAATAGGCAAAAGCATTTCAAGGCGTGGGGCAGATATGGCCAGGAAAGCAAAGGACTTCATGAAATTCTGGAAAGAGGGGAATATATTATCCTATTCTTGAAATTTACATTTGTTTAGTTTTTTTAAATGTTAAAAAAACAAAAACAAAATGCCACCTCAGAAAATAAATAACTTCACAGTTGTCCTACCTACCACTGGCAAGCCTCACACAGATTGCAAGGGCCAGCAAAAATTTCAGGCCTCCAATTTACAAAACACAACTTAAACTATGAAGACTTAATTTGACTGAAGTAAAGCTGACAAAGGCACAACCTAATCTGAGTATTCAATAGCACACTAATTAAAGCACTGTAGGCAAGAGAGCTTCCCATTACTGAGAAGGCAAGTAGCATTTCATGGACCATTTATTACTTTTCTACACCTTAGGTGGCCATTAGCACTTGTACCAGGGACAGTAACACATTGGTGTTACCATTTCTGTTCAGCTATGGTAGCAGCACAGGAGGAGTACACACACCAGATGTGTATACAATATACCACAGTGTCCTGTGCAAACAAGAGCCCAGCAAACACTGTTGTCACTCACAGTGCTCATATCCCAAAGGAGCAAATGAACCCACCACACCAATGCCCTGTGCACAGCAAGTGACAGATACCTCGGTAGCTAGCTCCACAGAGTACCAAAATCTGATCTCAGCAACAGCCAAGACAAAGGCTGCTCACCACAAACTTCTTATAGCCTTGTTTTTTTCAGGCACTTGTGCAGGGTGGGCCTTACCCATCTCTTTTGATGGGAAATTTCCTACAGGTGATGGGTGTTGATACAGATACCTGGAGCAGACATTCCTTCTCCTGGGTCAGAAGGGACATGGGTTTGGCATGGCATTTTGGTATATTCTAGCTCACAGTTGTCCTCAGACACAGAGGAATCTCTATTTGCTTCATAATAAGCAGCACCAGGTTGGGAAAAGTACCTATCATGACAAAGAGAGCAATGATGGGAAGGTCTTTGGGCTTGTGCAAGCTCTTCCCTTGCAGTTGAGAGCAAGAAATTGTTTATCACCTGCTTCTATATCACCTTCCTTCCTTCCTTCCTTCCTTCCTTCCTTCCTTCCTTCCTTCCTTCCTTCCTTCCCTCCTTCCCTCCTTCCCTCCTTCCCTCCTTCCTTCCTTCCTTCCTTCCTTCCTTCCTTCCTTCCTTCCTTCCTTCCTTCCTTCCTTCCTTCCTTCCTTCCTTCCTTCCTTCCTTCCTTCCTTCCTTCCTTCCTTCCTTCCTTCCTTCCTTCCTTCCCTCCTTCCTTCCTTCCTTCCTTCCAGAGATATTTATTCTGAGGTGGCTGTGTTAACTGTTCTTAAGCCCAGAGCACAGCTAATTGTGATCCAAGCTCTGGAAACCTTTGTGTGACTCGGCTTTATCATTGTGAGCAGTATTTCTGAAGTCCACATGGCTCTTGTAGTCTTCAAGGAAAGATCAAATACAAGAGTTTGCAGTGGGACGTGGGAGTACTGGAAGTGAAAGACATTCCTCAGGAAACCTAGGTTCCAGGAGGGCAGAGATAGGGAAAATGTCCCTGATTCTGGTCTATTGACAGTTTTTAGAGAAGAAAGTTTCAAATAGAACCAAATTTATTGTGAAGCAGAGGGACTCTTGGCCCATCTCTTGAAAAAATGTACAAATCCCTGAATTTCTCTGCTTTATGATTTCTTTCTCTCTACAGCTTTAGAAACCTTCATCACTTCCATTCATTCCAAATTTTGAACAGAGTATTTGAATTCAGGTATTAATACTGATTTTTAATTTGATGAGAAAGAGGACAACTTTTTCTGAAAAAAATAATTCATTTTAACATTGACAAATTCCTTTCCCTGCCCATGCAGCCATGCCAGAGGTACATGTATCTCCTCCTGGATGGTTTTTAGACAGCGTTTAAGACCATCATCCATCTCTTTTGAGATATCCCCTGAACTGCCCTTCCCAAATGCTATTACTTCCCTCTAACATGTCTCTTTCCGGTCCTCCTGGCCCTCAGGGTCTCAGTCAACATCTGGCTGGGTGAGCAGCCCTGCAGTTCCTTTTGGTTTGTTTTCTGGGAGCTGATATCCCACAGAGTTGATCCTTCATCATGAAAGAAGATCAGTCTCTTCCCCTAACATGATTCTTCATTAGTGAACTGCTGTATCATGGTACTTCTATGTTTAATCTCCTCAATTAGTTCAAATAATGAATTTACTGCCAGGAAAGTTTACAAAAGAATTCATTTTAAATAAATACACACTAAGTAAGTAGTGACTAAGTGCACTCCAAACCTGTATATGCTCACCCCAGCAGGCTACAGCCAAAGAGCAGTGCAGGGGTGTCACTGCAGTGGCACTGCAGTGTCGCTGCCCCTATTTCTGTGCTACACAAGGAAAAGGAGGACTTCAAGCTTTGGGAAATCCCTAATTGTTATTTGGGGGTCCTCTGCTGCAGTCCCAGATATCATTTTTGGTATTAATATCCAGGCATTAGTAAAGAGCAGTTAATAGTTAATTTCTAGGAAAGCTGCAGGTTAGATATTTAAATCTCATCTTCCTTTAAACTTTCACAAAAAATAGAATACATTTACATGATCATCTACAAAGGCAGAATGATTTGTATAAACTAGGTACTACTGTATTTTCGTAAAATGGCAGTTACCGACAAAGTGGTCCATTTTTTGTCTGTGTTTTGTACACAAACTTTGGAGTTAATCCATTTTCAATAGCATGTTTTCCTTACAAATCTGGCATTAAGCAACAATGAATTCTTTCAGGAAATATTCTTTGTTCAGTTAAACAGTTCATCTTTCAAAAGCTCTGAAATTACTTGGTATTTTGAAAGATGTTCATTCCATGGTATTAAAGACACTCTTGCCTTTCTGCCGTTCTTTGATTATTTTTTTTAATCTAGAAAACAGATAATTACATGAAGTTTTCACAGAACGTTTCAACAAAGAAACTAACATTTCCAGTTTTAATGTGTTCTTTCAACAGTTAAAATGTTTTCTCATCAAGGAATCAGAATTAATACCCTGAGACTTCTTTCAATTAAAAAAAAAGAACAACAAATAAAATGAAATAGGAAAAAAATGGTTTTCATACTTTACTCTTGTCTCCTAGACTAATGCTGGAAAACTACAAGAAGATAAGGGAAAAAAGAACGTACCATAATCTAAATTGTCTTCATGCTCCTATGGGGCCAAAGTGAAAACCACTGAATGTTCTATATGGGAATTTTTCTAGTGAAAACTCCTGTAAGCTCTACTATGTCTAGTTTAGGGTAGGGTCTCTGTATCTCATTTCGAATATTGAAAGTCTCCAGAAGTGACCCAGTGGGTAGTTTTCTCTGTGTGGCAAGACCTCCCCAATTACTGAAGAAAGATCAAATGTCTTCACATTTTGTAGATGTGGACTCACTTATAGGTTTGGCCTGGGTTTTTTTCAAACAGGAGTCACTTCTTTTCTAAGGAATATTTAGAAATATATTTTAATTATCATGGTGCAACATAGGACATGGAGACCTTGACCATACAAAATACTCCATGGGAGAGGATGTAGAGTCCCTCAATATCTTAGTGAAGCATCTGTGTCCTTCAGAATGGCCTGCCCAAGTGTCCACACACAAGAGCAAGAATCACGACACAGCTCTTATATCCTGTGTTTAAAGTCTCGAAAGATGAGCATGGATTCAGAAGTAACCCATACCTTATTTCAGCAATACCATGGATTTTAAGGGTAGCCGTTAGCCTGTGGATTTACTTGATTTTTATTGAAATTCAAATGCTGGAAACATTAGGAATCCTACTTGCTGTCTCCTAAGCACTCCTTCCAGGCTCAGAGGAAAGGTCAAGGTTATTATTCCTTATAATCCATCATGAAAAATTTTCAGATATTGGCAGCAATGCTTTGGTCATTTTTTGTGACACCTTAAGCCCAACAAGTGCATATTGTTTTCCAGGTAAGGACAGCAAATAAACCCCTTAGTGTGAGTTCCTGACACTGGATCAGGAAAGGTGCTTCCTCCTAAACAGAAACATACACATTTATGTACATAAATAAGAGAGAGGGGGCGAGACAATTTCTCAGCTGCTCTCAGAAGAAAGCTCTTTCGTGATGAAATTTTTACTTAAGAAAAGCTCCTAAATCAATTGCTCCCAGGCAAGAAGGGGAGGAGGGAGAACGAGGAGGGCTGCATTTCCCCTCATCAGCAGTTTTCCATTGCCCTCCCCTCCTTCCTTCCCTCTCCATCAGCAGGTTGCAGACAGTGTCTGGGGTCTGGAAAAAAAACTGACCCCATGGCAGGGCACCTCGGGGTGCTTGAATGAGCAGTGAAGGCCTGGCTGGCAATGCCAAAACACGGAGTCCTGGTCCCTTTCTACCAAATTGCCTTCCAGCAGAGTGAGAGCAGGGCTCCTGTATCAGTCTAGCATACCAGAGACTTAGAGGGGCTTACCAGGCTGCTCTGTTTAGGGGATAAAAGTTGCGAGCTTGGCAGGAATAAACATGTCATTTGGGGAGCCTGCTCCACGGGGCCTGATTTCCCTCTCGTGTCAGCTCCCTGCTGGCGTAGCTCCCCAGATGCTGCAGCATTAATCCTGATTTATGCTGAATTTCAGTGGGCGCAGGACCAGCCCCTGTGTAGCCCCCAGGCATGCTGCTCCCCCTTGTCTGGGCACCCACTGGCACTGAGGAGGAGGGAAAACATGTCCTCCTTGTGCTGGCAGAAACAAAATGTGTAACTTCAGCAATTTTCTAGCTTCTTGCGTGGGGGCACGTTGCTTTGCACATGTTTGTGAAGCACTGTTTAACACTGCTGGGACTCAATGCATATGGCAGGGAGCCGGACAATCCCAGTGCTCACTGAGATCGGGAACCATGGGAATGAGCTCTGCTCCTCCGCTTCTTCCCCTGAGATGAGGTTAGAAAAATCAGCTGTGATTTCAAAGCTAGGAATACCTACAGGGCCCACTCTTCAGAGTTTTTTCTCAGTGGGGAGGCTCATGGTGACTGCACCATCCCTGAGACATACACATCATCTTGTGAGCGAGTGGAGGACTGCTTACAGGCCTTTCTGTGGGAGTACTGGGAGAACTAGGTCACTTATTTGTGGTGGTTCTGAGATATCAGAATGTCAAGCTGCCCCTTAGCAATAAGTTTGTTTTCAAATCACTAGCTTTCCATTTTAAAAGGGAAGGCTGGCACCACTGTTTCCATGTTGTTTCTCGCACATCTCTTGGCTTTTTGGTCTTTCTCAAAAGATAAAAGGGGGGGGGGGGGGAATCTCCAAGACTTTACAAAGGGTCTTAGTGGGCTTTCCAAAGATACCTGCTCAACAGAGCTACATGCACCAGGCTGGGATAGCTGAGCATACACAAACACGTCATCCCACCATCTCCATCGCCCAATGCACAGATCAGCATCTCCCCCAGACCTCAGTGGGAAGTCCATCAAGGGCAAAGCCTCCTGGAGTTTGTTTTGGAGGTGAGTTATCACTCTTCCCCATCCCCACCCCTTCCCTCTGCTCGGTCGTGGCAGCAGGATTCGGCTTGAGCCCGCGCTACCCAAGAAACTGCAGGGTCCCTCGCAGATGTTTGGTAACACATCAGCAGCACAGCCCAACACAATGTAACGAAATTCTCCCCCAATCTCCCCCAGACATTACCTAATTGATAAAGTGGCCGCCCCGCGCCACAGCAGCTCCTTCCCCAGCTCGTGCGACACAGCCAGGCTCTGTTCCTTTTGCCATGACCTCATGCCGGCACTCGCCGCCCATGCATCATGCTGCCTGCAAGCTTCCTCTTCCACACCAGATAAACACGGCTGAGACAAACTCCCTCAGCAATATAAGGAAAAAAATAATTAAAATAACTCCTAACCTTTCTGAAGCTCCTGCCCTGGGCCCTCGTTCCTGGTGAGAGCTGCTGGCCAGGGGTTCCACATGGAGCCTATCTCAGTGGCCTCTAGCTTATTGCTGTTTGCTGGAAAAATCCAGAGAGGGAAAAGACTAAGAAATGCAAAGGTTTCTGCTATAACTTCCAGACAAGAATACCAAAGATACTCTCACTTACACAAGGTGCATGCATAGGTGGAGTTTCCATGGGGTCAAGTAGGAGACTGAAAGAGAAAATCAGGCTCAAACTGGCAGAAATCTGGCTTAACTTGGTTGGAAGAGCTGTAGCTAAGTTTGCACTGAGTTTTATTTACTGTTTAGTGCACCTAATGCAGAACTGGAAAACAAAATTGTGCAGAGGGGAAAATCCATGCAAGCAGGTTTAGCAGCAAACTTGTTATGTATTTGTTAGTAGCTTCTAATTTGAGATTGCTTCCCAACATTGCCCTCTCAATATATAGTCTACAATGTCTTTTTGTAGTGTGATCTCCCCTGAGACCTGAAAGCTGAGTTCAGTTATCCTTCACTTCCTAGTCTATAGATCTGTCATGGAAAAGACAGCTGTTAATTCCCTATCTTAGCAAAGTTTCCACACTAATGTAATTACTGAAATTTGCAATCATACCTTGACCAGAATTATCTATAAAATCTGTGAAATTTAGCAAATAAGATCAGGAAAAAATGGATCCAAATATCTGACAAGCTTTCTGAGTTATATATTTTACAAAAAGATTTTAGAGTTTTAAAAAATTTGTTTCAATTCAAAATACAATTAATTTTGTTCCAAAATCACTTTTTCAATTATAAAAGAATGCCCCCCAAACCCAAAGAACTTGTGTTTGTGCACATATGCACATGAACACACACACAAGTAAGCATGCAGCGACAGACACAGAGAAAATTAGAACCCACAAAGAACATTATTTCCACTTAATTTAAGTCAAAGCTAATCCTGAAAAACTTTTCATTCTAGTTTCTCAGTTCAGATATCAAGCAAAAAATATGGAGATCAGCTACTAATTCCTGGTGCTTATATACAATATCCTTTATTCATACCATGGTGAAAACCCCACAATGAGCATCCAGGCTCTGAAGTCTAAATTAGTATTTATGAAAGACAGGAAATTGCACATTTTTGAGCCTAAAAGCAAAAAAAAAAAAAAAAAAAAGAGGACTAACAGGACTAACAGAGGTTTTCTGCTGTTAATGCCAAACATGTAATTTATGTCCATACATTAACTACAGGCATTGTCATACATTTAATACAGGACACTGTGGGGTTTTGTGAGATGTTTAAAGAAGCGTTGTTCAGTTGCCATAACATTCCTCATCCCACCATTTCTCTGGCTGCAGGGAACAAAGAGCCGTGAAGTCCCCTAATAAGAAAGCACCATCAGGAAGAGCACCACACCTACCTGCATCCTAAATCCCTTGGCATTGTTGTCTCGCACTGCAAGAACTCAGGACAGACCAGATAGGTACAAACAAGATTTTATTTTCCTCCTCTCTCTCTCACTTATGGAAAACATGTCCATAACTCCACCAAGAACAAACAACCCCACAGCTAATCTTCCCACTCCTTGGGATGGTTTGTTGAAATTAGTGAAAGGATGTAGACGTTGCACAGACTGCTCGATAAGAGTTATAAGCACAGTTTTGTTATTACTAAAGAGAGGGAGCATAACTTTGCTGTCTCCAATGACTTTAAAACACAACATTCTCCCTCACATCTATCTCCCTACCTACTCTGTTTACATTAAATATAAGCATAAGTAAGCACGGGGATGTGCATACAGAAGGAAAATAAATGGCTTCCAAGGGGAGGGTGTTTTGCTTATTGTATACATTTTTTGAGGATGTGGCAACATAAACCACAACTCAGAAATGAGGAACAACTCAGAAAGCACCACCAGAACTCAAAAACCCTCAAACAAAACAGCAGAACTTGTGGTTATGGTTATTTGCCTTGAAAAACCAATATGGATACTAGTAAGGAAATACAGGTATCCGTTAACAACATGCATCTAGGATTAGATATAACAAATGGTATGGGTAATTCTACCTCAATTCTTCTCAGGTATCTCTGATGCTAAAATAAGCCTACCAGCTTAACTCAAATATTAGCTAAAAGGTAACACCAGCAACAGAGTACCACAACTGCTGCTTTAGGACTGAGAAATCAAAGTCTGTTGGGGCAGGTGCCCCACTGTACCTCACTGCCAAGGGCACTACCGGTGCTGATGGTGGGTGCCAAGTGTGTGAGCACAGGCGTGATCCATTTTCTGCAGCTGTCCAGGGAGTGAGATACGTGACACAGATTTCGGCTACAGCTGCTCTGAGGCAGACCGAGAGGCTGTCTCTACATTTCGTATCAACCCAAGCGCCGCAGGATCCCTGACTGAGGCTCCTTGGAGCTGCGGCAACAGATAACGGGCTGTCGTCATCCCTGTCGGCTAGAATAGATGTAAGTGGAAAAATCCTTCAGCTAATGTTGGTCTGGCACTTGCTGAATGTGCAGGGAAGGTAGAAAGATGGAGAGCAGTGACTAACAACAGGGGGAGATAAAAGTAGGGTTTTCCATACCTGATTTCACAGACTCTTGATGGCATTTTTCTTTCCCAGTGGCCTGTGGTTTTGCTACGTTTATTTATGCTCTAAAGTAGAAACTCCACTGATGCCATTTGTTCTTACACCAAACAGCACCTAAAAAGGAACTTCATGCTGTTGTTGAAATTACTGTTTAATTAAGCAACAAGTCATTAAAGTGGCTTTATTAACTATGTTATGTTTTTGGATATAACTTTGGGCATAGGTGATTCCAATTTAGTTTTAGGCTAATCCAATACCAACTCCAGTACAGTTGAATTTACAAATATCAATCTGTAACAAAAAAGTGAAAATGACATAATGATGTTTAAGAGAAGTGTATCTGAATGGCAAAATATTTGGAGTGAAAATCAAGCAGTAACTTATCTGCCTTCAAAATTTATAATTAATGGAGTGTGTGCAAATCTGTAGTGGCTGTTACTCTTTAAGATGTATAAAATTACTGAAAAATACATATCGTTCTGTCCAGCAGAGCAGTTGCAAAAATATTGCAGTGCAGTCTTTATAACCACACACTTCTATGTGGTTTTTGCTGGTATGGCAGTGGGGGAGCTGGACAGCAGACACTGTGTACCTCGCTGCACACCTTCATTCAACACAAACTGCTAACACAGTATTTCTTACTGTGTCACACAGCAAATTATTTTGTTGCTATTATTTGCTTGTTGTTTGAAAGGTAGGCAGGAAAACAATGTAGTCCAAATTGCATGGGGTTTGACTTTATATATTAAAAAAATTATGGCTAGTTAGTTAATATTAATTCTGAGCATTCTGAAAAGCAATGCAGCTTACCTAGCAATGAAGTGCATGAATCCTGCCACAGTTGCTGGTATTTCACTTAATGGGCTGCTTGTCTTTTTTCTTTATTTCTTTGATATATTCAAAACTATTTCTTTCACACAGGCAGGACACTTTGGTCCAAGTCCTGTAAACTGCTTAGAGAGCATGACTAGCCTTCTGCATGTACTGCTACCATAGAAGTATATGCAGGCGTGTGAATGTCATATGCACATGTATCTGTATTTGCCTACACCCATGTTGTGTGCATATACACACTATACACACAAACTCCCACTCACCACCTATTTAAATTTGCAGTATTAGACCAATTTAAGAAACCAAGGAAGAATGTGATGTGCTATTTCCTTCTATGCAAAATAAACTGCAAAGACTGGCTTTTTAAATTTTGTTGTAGTGCTAGTTATTTGCAAGTGTTTTCATTTCACAGAACTGTAAGACCAGTGATATACCTACAGCATAACATGCTTGCTAACCCTGTCACTTTTGTATGTCATGCAGTCATGTGTTTGTAATCAGAGGTCCATGGACCTGGCAAGAAAATTACTCTCTTTCCAGCTGTTCTGTCCTTTTACCAGCATCACATTTGGAGAACGAACTGTAAATAATAAGGAGTTGATGAAGCTTCCACAGCTAGCAAATTTCCAACTTCAAAAGCTTTTCTGCTTCTGAAGTTAATGGCTGACTTCCCTCTGGGTTCACTTTTCGTGTTTTTACTGTATGTCATTCTAGGCCATTAATAACTATCTGTGTTTGCAGCTATTGTACAAGGACCCAGAAATATATGACCATTCTTCATGGTTCATAGTTGCAGACCACAAGTGTGTTCATAGTAAAGGGCCAAATAAGCAATTCACAGAAAAGTTTTTTTATGTTACAAAAACACTCACAGGTTTAGAAGGTGCAATGAGCCTTCTTTTTCAAGAGTTGCTGGAGATTTCGGGATCTTTCTGAACTTTTGATATAAGACAAATACTTCTAGGATCTGTGATAATCAAGCTCTTTCAAAACCAGAACCACCCAGGTCTGCCCCTGCAGCTGAAGCAGGATCACCTACAGCAAGTTGCCCAGGATTGTATCCAGCTGCATTTTGAATATTTCCAAGGATGGAGACTCTACCACCTCCCTGATCAATTCATGCCAGTGCTTGATCACCCTCACTGTGAAAAAGTTTCATGACGTTCTGACAGAACCTCCTGTGTTCATTGGATGCCCATTGCCTCTGATCCTGTCACTGGCTACCACTGGAAAGAGCCAGAGCCCATCTCTGTCTTCTTCATTCCTTCCTGCCAGGTTTTTATACACATCAATGAGAGCCCTCAAGCTGACTCATCACTGAGGAAAACATAGAGAAGTACCACACGGGGAGTTAACCTTCTCCACACTGAACACAGTGGACAAGATCGTGATTATGGACACCAGAAGTTTATCAAAAGTAAATCCATTCTGGAAACCGGACTCTCATCATGGCTTCATTTTCAGCATAGAGCAGCAAAAGAAGAAACACAAAGAAGAATCTCGCTCTGCAATATTCTTAAAGTGGACGTAGCCTTTACAACTGAGATCACCTGAGAACCAAGATGCGGGTTGGCAATGCGGGCACAATTGGAGGAACTCAGTCCCTGCCCTGAAGTCTTACTACAGAATCATCAAGCTAGTTCAGCATTTGAGCTGACATCCCACAAATGTTTTCTTATTTTTCTTTGGTTTCTGTTCTCTCTGATCTAACAGCATGTCCAAGTGTATCACCCACCCAGGTGAATATATTCACATCCTGGTGATTCAGTCCAGATCTAAGCATGAAGCCTGTCTCAGAAGTTCTTCTGGAACATCTGTTGAAACTATTTACCAAGATGAGTCTCTTGTTTGTGTTTTTTCTTCCCCACACCCCTCTATGTTTACACAAAGAATTTCAGCAGTTAATATGAAAAACCTACATATTTACAATTCTAAACCAAATTGGGACAAATGGCACAACAAATGCTTTCCAATTTTCTGTTCTCTTACTTATTTGCAATTCTGCCCACAGAAACCTTCCCACAAAGTTGTAGTGTCATCGCTTTGCTTATATTATGCATGCATACAAATGTTAGTAAAAATAATTTAGACAATTATTTTTTTGTTTCATTGCTCAAGATAAAATAGGATGAGAAAGAAAAAAGGAATTCAAGCCCTAATCATCAACGTTTAGATAGTTGTCTTCAAAACTCAGGAGACAGATGCAGCTCGACTCCATTGCTCCTATATAGGCAACCATCAGACATGTCCCACAACACCTGGGAAGTTGGCACAAGGCTGGCAGATATTACATGAAAGTATGGGAGACCCAGGCCAAGCAACCATCAAATGAAACCCAGATGTAGTGCCCTGGGAACACATCAAACAGCACATACACACTTACAGGTGAACAAACGAGTCAGGGCTGGCCATCCCCCAACTGCCTATAGCCAGGCAATGTGAGCAAGGAATTTATCCCCTCAGGTCCAAGAGAGGTCTTAAAGAAAGCACCCGTCACTAGCTATCATGTTACTTGAGCACATTTAAAGAGTTTAAATTCAAACCACCAAATTATAGGTCAACGTAGGAGATTGTGTTTCAGTAGTTTCTACAGTTGCTTTCCACTCTGTATGAAAGAGTTATAACATGAATGAGAGAGGTACCAAACAAACACATCTCATAAACTATTCCACATGCAGGTGAGTGCCAGTTCCCAAAAAATCCATGTGCTTTATACAGACTGGAACATGGTCAAGGGACTGAACTAGAGAAAACTTTCCCTAAGCATGTCCTAGCCCTGCTGCTGGGACAACTGCTCTGCATGTCTGCATCTCTTCTGGTTATAATAGCCATTTTAACCACTCTGTGATAAAAACTACCATCGTCATGAGATCTCGTTTTCTTCTGACTGAAAGAGAAAAGGAAAAAAGAAAAAAAAAGACAAATTTCTTCAAAAACAAGTTTGAAGCATTTTTAAGAGAGAAAAATGAAAATACATAAATTCATCCCCATGAAACTTAAGTTGTTCTCAGCTTTGTTCTCAATAGTCAAAAACCATAATCCAAAACAAAACAAAGAAAATTGTTCACAGATCCCTTTTAAACATAGATTAAATTAAATTAAATCAACTTCTGATTTAACTAAATTGGATGAATCTTCCAAAAATGGAAATGAAACAAAGAAAGCAGAAATTTGACCACAATTACAGGCAAGCTATTGGTGGTAAACATGGCTTCCAAAGATGTTTGGGAATCAGATATCTACAAAGTTTAGTATTCAAATATGTGCCAGAGCAACAAACTCTGACCTTGATAAGGCTCATTCAGGATCCTATCTGTTCAAGACAGTCTTTTAAATACAAAGGTGAGAAAGAACAGAAGCAGAAAGTGGAAGAAACAACCCTACATACTTTATTGGGTAGGTCACCTTCCAAAAGTTGGCAGTTCATCTCTGTACACTCACAAAGAAATTTACACAAAAATATGCAAGTAGGAGGTCCCATGTTGACTTTTGTGGGGAAAAGCGTACTTAACAATAGATGACAGGATCTGCTAGTATATAGTGCTGTCAGCAGACATTGCCAGCCCGGAGGAGGTGTTTCTCACAGTGGCAGAGCTCACATTTGCACGTTGCAAGCAGCTGTGAACATATCTATTTTACTTATAGCACAAGATTTGTACTTCAAGACACTCTAGCAGACTAAAACAGATATTCCATTAAAAGTATATTTATCCAAATAATATTTTTGAGAATCCTGCCACACCGTTGCCTAACACCATTTATCCAGCCATCATGACTAAATTTATATAGCAGTTATTCTACAGAAGCATGTCAGGCATTCTGCACATAGGTGACCAAAAATATTGATGCATTAAAGCAGATTTCCTGTCTAGCTGCCACTGGATGTGACAAGACAAAAATAAAACCATGGGCCTCTTGTAAACTTTAATCACCATATTAACACCCAGGAGAAAAGCTCTGGGTGATCCCAATCTTGTTTAAAAGTGTTCAGCTGCAGATACTTACAGGATGTTCTGCCCCTGCTGATTGCTCATTATCCAAAATTAGCTCTCAGAGCAGTCTTTGCCATAGCGTCTGGCAAAGTGGAAATTGGACCTGTTTTCAAGAGCTTTTGACATTCTCAGGACCTCCGCTCTTCCAGGAATGCATGCCTTCACTGAGCAGGACATTACACAACTTTCTGCAGGGAGAAGTCAAGAGAGTTGTTACTGAACGTTGTAACAAATCCCTGGAACAGTGGGGCAATGTTGATTGCTGCTTTCCTGATATACTCACTAGATTATTTGGGGTTTAGCTCCAGCTTAATGGTTTACAACAGGTTCAGGTTCTGTACTAGGACAAATTGGTCTTGGATACAATTGTTCCAGTCCTAGGGGCTTTTTGAAAGCAAAATCTCAGTGATATTCTTCCAGTTTTCAGAGAAAAAAGTGAAGCACTTGTGCTTTCCTCAAAATATATATCTGATGTAAAAACCTACTCTCTTGCTGAAAACCTTAGATTACGAAACTACCCGTAAAATGTAAGTACACATGCCTACAAAAACAACAGCTCTTCAGTCAAGGCAGAGAAGAAAACATATGTCTTTTATATATAAAACCTCTTTAGTGCATCTTTTATAAATTATTTTAACTGGTAATTCAAATTCCTGTTAAGGTCAGGCTTACAGTTTCTAAGCTCAGAAAGCCTATAAAAACAAATTACATTTTGAGGCACCTTTCAAACTTTTCCTTAAACAAAAAGAGGTTACAGTAGCTGCTGACTTGATTGTAGTAGGATGATGTGTTGATGTAGTTTATTGGCTGTAACTCTTTTCAATAATTTTTGTGGTAACTTTGAGCTGATAAACTGCTGGCGGGGTTTTTTTCTTACAGGAAAATGCATTTTTTTGCCACCACCTGAGATGTATCACAAATTTTCTCGTCAGAAGAGGTTTGATTATTTTGTGTCAGTTCTTGTTTTTCTCTTGTAAAAACATTTACATTTGTGTGTTTTTCATTTATTTCTATATCAAAGCATTTAATTTACATACATTATATACACACTACATACTGCATTTAACAAAATGCAAGCTGAACCAAAACTGAACACAAGAGAACAGCAAATAAACCAGAATAATAAAGTTAAAACCAACATTTCTCACCTTTTTAAGATGAAGACCTGGTTTTCTAGGTGAAATATTTCAATTCTTTTGCAGAACATTTTCTGTGATTCCTCATGAAAGTCTCCAGTGGAATACTGTGCTTCCATTGGCTTTGTGATAGGAGTGAAAATGTACTCTGAGTACTTTAAAAAAAAAATCACATCCTCTCATTTAATTTTTTTCTGCTTCTTGTCACCCCATATCATTAATTTATTTTTTTAAATGTTGTGGTAACCATTACTTGATATTACTGCATTTTTCCATATGAAAATTTCTTCTAATGCAACCATTATGTAAATAAATATGTCTACAATATACTTTGCTATGTTACAAAAGCAAGCTTTAAAACATATGCTTCTTATAACTCTTATAAAAATTAATGAAACACTCATTCATATACAGTGGGTTTAGCTTAACTTTGAAAAACTATGTGAAAACACTAAACTAAAATAAATGAGATTGCTGTTAATGTAAGATATCCATTTGAAATACTTTGGTATTTAAATTTAGCTCATTCAGCCTCTGGCGTATGAGTTTGGAGGTAAGCCAGCTGTGATCTCTTAAAAATCACAGTACTATGCAAATTCAGAACTGACCATTTTGGGCTAAAGCTGTGCATTTTTTGCATCAACTGTCTTCTTGTATGAGTGAGGGGAAAAAATTTCTTAAACATTAAAATCGCAGTGTGGGTATGTCAACAAAAAGATTTATGCTTTTCCCATTGATTCTGTCTGGCATTTCCCAAATCCCGATAATTTCTCCCATGGAAGATGTAGTCTCCATTAAAATAGCTGTAATTAAGAACAGTGATTCCTTACTGGTGCTGGTCCCAGCCTGTGGTCATGGCACGGACAGATGACAGCAAGGAGCTCGAGGCGGAACCATCGCAGCTACACCCACATGACCACATCCATTGCTCATGAGTTACATGCACATAGGGCTGCTCATCCAAAACACTAACGAGGTGATGAGCCCCAGTGGCACCAAGAGATGGTTGGTTTGGGGTCTCCCAGGCCCTGATAAGCAGGGTCAAGCAGGCAAGGGAGGGGAATTTGGCTTGGGGTCCAGGCATCAATCCTGCTCACAGTGTGTCTGTCTCCCTTCACGAAACAGGAAAGCTGATGCTCATCACGGGGTGTCTCAATAAATGACACTGCCATTCCACATTTTGGACTGGAGCTGAAGATCAACAATAGCTCTGCACAGGACTTGCCTCTAGAGACAAGTTGAAAATACTGTGGCAACTGCACAGGTGATGCAGAAGCCGTAGCTGCTCATTCTTGGCAAAACCAGAGAGAGAAAGGTGTGAGAGAGATGCATGGCTCTCTAGTGCTAAAACTAGACAAAAGAAAACCCTCTCATGTTTATAAGTGAGCAGCACTCTCCAGAGTCTTTGAGGCCATGTCTTTGTGGTGGCTTGTCTGGCAATCCCACTGCACCGAGCCTGCACTCCGCCTGAGTGGGCATTGCACAAAAGAAAGGATACCTCACAACTCAGCGCTGAGCTAATATCTGTGGGTGAAGCACCCTGTACAGCATCTGTCACAGAAACTCACTTCAGTAATACACATTTTTCTCTTGTTGTACAAAAAAGAAGTAATGCATTTATTATCTGGCAACAGCTGAAGGAGCAGGTACATAGGGAAGAGTCCAGGACAAAGCACAGGAAAGAGGAGCAGAGCAGCACAGTTCAACTTTCCCCACGGAAGGCAGATCTCTGGTTTTTGACTCACAAATAAGACAGGAAGCGATGAAGCTTGATCAAAGGGCAGTTTGAACCACGTACAGCTTCCACTCAGACCAGCCCACAGCTGATTGGCCTTTTCCAGGATCAGATCAATATTTGGCACAGGACAATATTGTTTGCTTGCAACTCGAGTCATTAAAAAAGACCAAAGTTTTTCAGGTCATATGGACAACTCCTCCCAGAAAGAAAAGTGAAAAGCATGAGTATTTGCCAAATTGAGGGATATAAAAATGATATAATATTGTAGTTGTTTTACAAGGAGCACCTTTTCCGAACATTACACATCCTCATTAGGAGCAGCATTAGACCACTTAGAAACAGCACTCTACATAAACATTCAGGCAAATTTAGTTTTGATCAGCCTGCTACTATCTAGCACACTTCTCAAATCAATCAAACCCTCCTGTAATGGAAATATTTCATAGCAAATATTGTCATACCTTGTAAAAAGGGAAATCCATTTCACTGCTGGATATATCACATCAATAAAAAAATCACTTATTTGACAAGAAGATAGATTTTTGTCAAAGTGGCTGGGATTTTGGGGGGAGGAGTAGCAGAGGTTAATGTTATAAGATTAGAACCACTGTTTGCAACTCACCTTTTGAATGATGTATTATGTTATTCAATGAAGCAAATCTACTGTGGCTTTCATCAGTTTCTCTTTTAGTACCAACAGCAGCAAGGATGAAACTCTGAATTTTTGTAAAGAAAAAGGATCAACAAATTAAAAAAATAAATATAGTTTGCACATTTTTTTCCTTACTATTTTTTTGGCATTTTTCCTCCAAAGGGCCAGAAATACCCAAGGATTAAGGTTGTGCCTTGAGGGTGGAACAGCTTCTTGACACCTTTCCATCAGACACAGAGGGATAGTGATAACTTGTGCTCTGAAAACCAGTTTCTCACAAGTGATTGTGGAGACAGGTTAGATCTTCCCTTGTGGCAGCATGGCTCTGGAAACATGGAGATGGGAAGGCTGGAGGAGTCTGGCTGGTAAAGGTATGCTGAAATGCAGGTCCAGCTCTTAGACAACAAGAAGTTGAACAAACCCAAGGCAGCAGATCAAAAAAGACCTGAGCCATCTCAGAGCATCAAACAAGTGTCTTGCAGGCATGGCTGCTGCAGAAGTTCCTTTCTTCAGAAGGAGCAGGAAGGCGGACATGCCAGGCCAGGTGGGTAAGGATAACATACCCTCTGCAGGCAGTGGAAAGTGGGTGGTGGGAAGCAGTCAGAGGTCCACATGTGACTGGAGCAGGACCACCAAACAAGTCCCAGTTCCTCCAACATCCCACAAATCAGATAACAAAGTCCTGCTTCAGCACTGTGCACAAAGAGGAGTGGAGGGGCCCAGGCATGGAGGCCAAACGTGCAAAACCCCTCCTCCCTGGGGACAATGATGCAGCTACAAATGGTATAGGGACAGATGTCCCTGAAGTATCAGTCCCACGACAAACTTATCGTGTAGTGTATTTTTAATCTAGGGCTCCCCTGTTTCCAGTTTTCCCCACATGCATCCTTCTCCCTGATTGCCTCCCTGCAGATCCCATGTGCCCACAGTGTTTGTACCATCTTCGCAAGAGCATGGAGTCAGTTCAGTGTCTGCATTAAGAGCAGCCTGGTGTCTGAGACCTGGCTCTGCCTGTCTGGCCCATGCAGGAGGGCTAGGAGATGTCACGTACAATACCCTGCAGATACCTGGGAGACCCAAGCAGAAAATGAGCTGCTCCAGCAAGAGGAATAAAAAAGCTCAGTATGCTCAAATATGCACAAACAAGACGGGACTCAGCCCTAGGCAATGCCAGTTTTTGGCTAGAGGCCGGTTTTGCTGAAAGCTTAGTTGAGAGGAGCATTCCTGAGTGCTTTAGAAATGAGAAGACTGACATAAAAGTCTTATCTCTTTGGTGGAGAAGCAAATCTGAGTGGTAAAAGGCCAGGTTGGATGAGGCTTTGAGCAAACTGGTCTAGTGGAAGGTGTCCCCGTCCACAGCAGAGGGGGTTGGGTCTAAATGACCTGCAAGATCCCTTCCAACCCAAACCATTCTGTGATTCTATGAAAAACTCTCCCACAGGCCTTGCAGGGTGATGTGGAAGTGACTTTTCAGTTAGCTGGCAGAAGTTGCCTGGAGCCCCATTCAATGCATGTGGGCATGCCTCTGAAAAAAGAGCGGCAGAGCAGTGCTTTCTGTCCTCTCTGGCTGGCAGAGAAGTACAAGGGAGGAGAGGCCAGCACAAATCCTGGCATTTTACTCCGTGTATGAAGTTAAGGACAAGGAGGGTGGGTGTGAAATACTATTAAAAATTTCATGTCAACCCACAGAAATAATTTGACATATAAAATTATTTTTGACCTATAAAATTATCTCTTCTCATTAATTCCCTACTAAAAACCTATATTTTTTTACATCTTTCTTTCAGTTACAACTGAAATTCACATATCTGCTCCCACAATGGAATTTCCAATAAAACTTTTTTTACTGACTTTTTTTAAAACCTTATGCTGCCCCATAACTGGAGAGTTAATCCAGGTGAAACCTATGGCAAAACTGAGGATTATGGAGAAGTACTTTCTACAGAAAGAGATCATTTAAATTTGGCTCCTCCATGGTTACAGAAAAAGCAAGAAATTATGCAGAACATTCTCTCTCAATTCTTTGCTCTCCCTAACATTTCTAATTTTCATTCACTCATAAGGTTAAAAAAGCAATTTGTGGGAAGAAAAAAAAAAACCCAAAACAACAAACTGCATGCACACGTACAAATTAATGCAGAAAAATTATTGCCAAAACCCAGACTTCTCCCATATAAGATAAAGAATGCTTTTTTTTTCCCAGCAAAACTCTCCCTGGAACTGAAAGGTGGACAGGATTGCCCTCCACTCATGGCACAGCAATCCACCCTACATTTAATACTTGCTGGATCTCTTCCCATTCACTTTAGGACTTCATTTCTTTGGTGGTCTTCTGTTTTGACATCTGCTTACCCTTATCTCTAATCAGTTTTGCTGATAGACATTTCCCCTGAGAGTGGAGACGCTTCCTAATAGATTTGTTTTTAAACCAACTACTGCTTACGAGTCATGAAATTATCTTTGTGGCCTGCAAGAGTGAGACATTGTTCCTAACATTCCCATGGAGACAGCTAAGCCTCACTTGACTTTATCTGATTTGCTCTATTTTGCTCTTTATACTATCATAGCATAATGACATAATGACCACAATATATTTTTGTTAAACTTGCAATTAGGCACAACATCCCAAGGCACCAAATGATCAGGGAATGCATTGTAAGTAATTGTTAAATAACATGGTAATTTACTACAGCTTGTATCAAGAGTTACACTGCCAGAGCAAGGAACTAAACTTGGAACATGCAAAGGAGCAGTTGTACAGTATGTTGAGGCAAAATCCTTCAGAAAAAAGCACCACACATCACAGTGCAAGGTTTTATAGAAAGAGAAATGGGTGAAGTGAAATGTTTTGCCCTCAGCTGATACAGGTGCTTACTAGAATATGTAGCAGCCCACATTTTGCACTGATGATTATGTAAAAGATGGTGCCTCTCCAAGAGATATAAATGCCATAGCACCCCATAGCAAGGCAGGAGTTCTTGTTATTTAGTAATAGAATATTGAATTTCCAGCTAGACAGGTGGTGTGCATTACAGGCAAAATATCAAACAAAAAGTGGTCCCAAGACCTTCCAATACCTTAGAAACCAGAACATTAACAGAGTAGAGAAATTATATTGTGAAAAAGTTATTGTACATTATTGCACAGGACGCTTGAGAAAATCCCTAACAGACTTCTTGTCGTTGATTCTAATAAAGGAAAACAAACCACACACATATGAGGAACTGAGTCCTGGGTGATTTAAATTTTAACTTTCAGTGGGAGTGGGATAGTAAGGAATGTCTGCATCTGGGCTTTTAAATGGTAGTCTTTCTTTAAAAAAACTAATTTTTTTCTGGGTCTACCAAATGTAATTTTTATTCAATTTCCTTCTTCTGGTTTGTTTTTTATTCTATTTCTGTGAAAACAAAGAGCACACACTTGGAAAAACATGTCTGAGTCCAGACGGTCAGTGCAGGAAATTCCTGCAGTTCTGGTGAAAACTGTGACTGGAAGAAGGAGGGGGGCATATTCTCAGCACCTCTGCTGAAGGATGAGCTATAACATGAAGCCAAGAGACACCTGGCTGTTTTGGGGATGCCCTGCCATCCATGAGCACACAGACAGGTCAGCTTGCCACCTGGCAAGAGCTCAGATGTGGAGGTATGGGCTTTTACCCAATGGTCTGAGTGAACACCAATGTACTGTGCTGGGAAGGGGAACATCCTTTCAAATGTATGTGGGGAGTAACCTGAAGTTAGGCTTTGAAGCAGCACTGATGCAGGAATCCATAGGAATCTGGAAACCCCAGTTCCATTGCTTCAGTACAACTTTTTACTAAAGAATTGTGCAAATCTGAAAGCTGTTTATAAATTCATGTATCTATATTCATAGCTCAAGCAAAGTGCAATGTGGACCCACATAGCATCCCCCACATGACTCAGACTGCTCCTTTCCCTGGAGTGGGTAATGACTCTGTGCCTTGCTAACTATGGTTTATAAGCTTGTGTGATTTAAGTAAGTAAATATAGCAAAGCCAGGAATGCAAAATCTGTGCTAGACATTCACGTTTTGATGGCTCCTCATGCTTGGGCCTTATCTACAGTCTTACCCCAAGCAGCTGGCAAGCACTGTCTCCAAAGTGCTGATGTCTCTGTGCAGTTGTGGATAGGGAAATAATATCAGATCTGCTCCCTGGGAAAAGGCTTTGCAGAGCCCCAAACCATGCAGCCAGTTTTCTTGTCACTCCTTGCAAAGTAGTGATCTCATCCTTGCTGCCTCCAAATTTTCTATCTTCAGTGTAGGAGAGGGAGGCAGCAAGGGACAAGAGGAGAGGGAGAGGGAAGCTGTGAAAAGAAAGATCCCATTGTTAGAGTGCTCTTATTTGTGTGAATATTTGCCAAGACAACAAGATTGGGTCTGATGACATGAACTCAAGGGTCAGTGGGGAGCTGTGCAAGAATGCCTGAACTCCTTGTGCTCATGATCCTTATGAAAAAAGCAACTTCCAGATGTGAGCGAGCCTTCCTTCAACCATCCAGTCCCCTAAGTATATCAGATTATACAGCCTGAAGACGCCTGCACCCATTTGCATGGCTGAGCAATTGCAATATTTGCCTTGGAGGGAGAACTACGTCAAAATCTTAGATCCAACCACCAAAGCACTTCAAGTGTGCTGGTTATGAATTAAAGTTAAACTAAGCTTCAAGAACATGGTCATAAAAGACAGGATAAATCCAGGATCCACCCTTAAGACAAGGTTGGGAATGAACTGCAAAAGCCCAGGGCTGTGGTGTTTGTCTTGCATGAACTCTATGCAGAGATCAAGACACTCTCTGTCTAAAAGCAAAACTAAAACTGAAAATATTCAGGTACTAACACCTGTTGTCAAGGTGCAAAGTCACAGGTGCAAGCCCAATATCAGTCCTGAGTAACTCTTTTCTATGCCCTCACCATTTAGGAGGGGATTTAATCTGAATCCAGGTCAGTTTACACCCACTGAGGGTGTACCCACTCCTACATCCATCTGTCTGGGTCTCACCAAAAGCTGCACGGGGATCTTTGTGCTGAGGGGCTGACAGGATGCACTAACGAACAGATATAGCATCTGCAAAAGCCTATATCACAGTTGCACCTAGGAGGGAAAAAGAAGCTTTTATTCCAACTAAGCTGGCTGGATACTGGGTTTGGAGTGCACTGCTGACAGTCATTAAGTTTAAAACAACTCTGAAACTTACAGAGTCTCAGAATCACTCACATATTCACAGTTGGCAGTGGGGTGCATCTGCCTTGGTGTGACTTTGGCAGATAGAGACCGGTTCTCCACTCAGAGAGGCCTCTGGAAACCTCACCTTGTCGTCTGGAAAATTATTCACCTTGTGCTTAGCATGGGCAGTACAGCTTCATTGCCCAACCCTCAGCCAAAAAGCAAATAAAGGTCTACACATAAGCATAATTTAGTAAAGGGAGAAAGTGTTGGATTCTTTGTTTGTTCCTGGGTTGTCGGGTTTTTCTGTGGTAAAACATTTTTTCACAAGCCACTTTTGCAGCAGGTGTCTGTGATTCTACAGTGGATAAGCAGCTCTGGGTCCAAGCCACCACCTTTCTGTTCAGCCCAACACCGCCTCGTTTCCTCAGCTTCCTCCTTTCCAAAGGCATGATTAAATGAGTGCTTTCGAAGGCTGTAAGCACTTGCTAATTCGGGGTTTGTCTGTTAATAGTCTGGTGGGCCTGAATTTCCAGCGTCTGTGGAGCCAAACTGACAGTTAACTTGTATTCCCAGTTTTCCACTCCTCCTCTGCAACTTTTTCCAGAGATTGCTTCTCGCTGACATCCCCCCTTCACCGCCCCCTGCTCCCGCCCTTTATTTTTTTAAATCGACCTGGTCTTTGTTGTACTAATTAGATTATCTCTGCCTGAGGGACCCAGAGAGCAGCCCCAACGGAGCACAGCCTGGAAAGACAGGACACATAATCCCTGTTATCAAGGGGGCTGTCATTTGGCATGTAGATCAACTAATTCTTTCAATACCATGGGAGCAATTGTACATCTTAATATTGATTTTTTCCCCCCAAGATATGATCTCCTGCATTCCTACATCAGTCTGGCTTGCCCTGGCTAAAAGGCTCCATTTATTACAAGGCAACACAACGGGTGCACACACCCCTGCCAGTTTTTTTGATTTACAAATGAGAAGGTGCTTTGCGGGAGGGTAAGAGAGTGAACAAACACTGACGAGGCAACTTAACACAACTTCAGGAAGCAATGGGGAATAAACCAAACCTGCTGCACTTTCACTTTGCATTACGAAGTAATTAATTCAGAGCTGACTGACATCAAAGGCTGAAGGCCAGTCATGGGAAGGGGCATTAGCAATAAATCATGTGCTAAAAGCAGTAATGCTTTGAGTCAAGCCACGTTGCTACCGTTCAGCAACCAGCCTGTTAAATAAGTTGCTGCTTGTTTCTCTTGTTCTTCCTTTCCACTCACCTCAGTATTAATTTCAAGAGATGCTATTCATGTTTTGTTCTCCATACAAATCGCCTATAGCTAATTGGAAAAAGTAAAAACACAACAATGGACAGACATTCACCTGAGATATCAAAATGCTTTAAATGCTAATCAACAAATCAATTTGCACAGACACACATCCCTTCCCCCCACCCTTCGCCCTGTATCGTGATGCCTCTTTCAAGGATAGCCATCGGTAAATGGATTCTCAAGGTATTTATTTCTGTTAGCCTGGAATACTTTTTCTGTTTGTGTATCAGAAAATGTCTTAGTTTTGGGTGTTCTACATTACCTTTCTAGAAATGTAAGTCACTAGACAGCTTATGTTCAATTGCTTCCATATAACCTTTTTTTGTACCAAACTAGATTCATATAATGAAGGCAGGTTTGGATGATATAACTAATTTTTTTTATGCTCAACCAAACTTGAGTTAGAACTAAAAAGGAAAGAAATTATTTCCAAGCAAAGGAAGCAGGAAAAATTCCTGCAGCGACACCATCTAAGCAGCCCTCCTGACTTAGACCAGCTGAGGACTATTGCAGATTTAACAAACAGTCTGTAGAGCCTGATGTTGGCACCTGTTAATACCATCCACAGTGTTGAATAGATTTTATTGCCAGACAGGAAACTTTATCCACAGCACTGGGATCATGTCCTTCTCTTCCAAAAAGTGTCATAGGATCTCTCACTTCCTCCTGGACAGTCACCAGAGCCAGGAAAAATAGGACCTGGGTCCAGTGTCTCAGCTGAAAGCAGTCATCCAACAGTGCAGAGCTTCCTGTAGAGCCTGTACAGCTCTGCCAGCATCAAAGACAAATACACATCGCGGTTTGAGGACCACTCTCCAAGGGCTCCCCCTTCCCTCAGTTACCTCCTCTCTCCTCCCTATGAGCCTTTCCATTTCTGCTTCCCAAGTGCCTGACTTTTCCAGCTAAATGTTGGCCTTTTTGTTCCAGACTGCAAAGATCCAAACACCTAAATTATATTCAACATGTGATCAACATATGGGCCTCTATAAAAAGATATATATGATGAAAAAATCACAGACATTTCCACTTGTGTGATGCAGAAGGGTGATAAATCAAGAAAACACTTTATGTCCACCATCATGATCCACTGATACCCACAAAAGACAACTTCATAAAACAGTGTAATTCCTTCAAAAACCAATACTGGGCCAGATCCTCAATGGGGAAAGAAAAGTCTCGGCAGATGAGATTTAAAAGTACCCGACTCACCTGGCTCTTCTGGTTAGCTGTGTGGTGGGGGTATGCTCCTGTTCTGAAAGATGTGAGGTCTTCTTCCTGCTTCTGTGGCAGTGCATGGGAGTGTTAGCAATTCAGCAGCACCCTGCAACATTAGAGCACACCAGATACACAGGGTGAAATAGAGGTCCCCAAAGGACTTTCAAAAGCAGGGCAAGAGCTGGAAGCAATATTGATGGGAGAGGGAGAGATTAGACTTGTGCTGGATAGAGCAACTGGAGAAGAAATAGGGAAAGAAAGTGAGAAAGGTCAAGAAAAGTGAGAGCTTGTACTGTCTCTCCATAGCATTACCTCTGAGATCTTTGATGTTGTTGGCTCCTTCCCCTATCCCAAGCCACAGAAAGCAGCATTGACAATAAACAGTTTCCACCAACAGTTAATTTCTCCCCACTGCCTGAGCAGAAGGCTGGAAAGTACTTTATATATCACAGCAGAAACTCAATAATAATATTGAATGAAAAGCATCATTTTCAGAAGGTATTTCAGGCAAAAAAGCACTGTGACTGAAGAGAACACTTAATCAGTGGCTTGTATTTCACCCAGGAGGGAAAAGAAAAGGCATCGTAATGGAAGAGGGACCTTCCTGTCCTTTTTCAATGCATGGCCGCAACCTCATTCATTACAGATTCCAAAAAGGAGATGGAAATTCATAGGCATTACTGATGGATCAAAGTGCATGGGGTTTTCTGGGAGCCAGTCTCTTAGGGAGGTGTAGCCCTGCAAACACTGGGACAGAAGACAACTGACTTTCGAAAGTTTGCATCTTGCAGTTGAATTTTTTGGTGTTTAATATACAGAAAGTATTGCCTGAAATAGTTCTTAATGCCAGGGATGTGTGCACTCTTGAGACTTCTCTATCTTCATTAGCTGGGGCATGAATAGGTTGTCTATCCTCTGACCAGACATTTGCTGCCATGAAACCTCTGAGGATTAAACATCTCTGAACTGTTTATTTCCTGATGTTCAAAGATTCTAAAAATTATTTTTGGGGCAGAGGTAGCCATACACACAGACTATACAATGTGCACCATGAGACCATAGGTACCACTTCTCCTTTGCAATTAGGGCTTGAATGGGTTTTGCATAAGGAAGCACAACAGCAACTGAGGGAGATTTTCAAGTTTCTTCTAGTTTGTCGTATTATGAAAACTTTTCCTATGCAGATACTTAGGGATATTAAAAAAAAAAAAAAAATTAAAAATGCACAAAATCTCTGTAAAACTCAAAAATCCGAAGTCCAGAAACACAGTTGTTATGACAGCAGGATCTTCCTGTGCCTTTGCTTTGGGTCTCAAGCCTGCCCAGTTTGTGCTTAGAGAGTCTCTGCAGCACAAGGCAGAGGTGTCCACCTATTTGGAGGACACAGTGCAGGGGCCACACAGTGCAGGGGCCCTCACTCCAGTCCTGGAAGAAATGATGTTTCTGCAGGTACAATGCTGTGCCTGACTAATTAGGGCTTGTAAGAGGAGGATGAATTCTCTTCGTCTCCCAGTGTGGTAAAGGGTCATTTGGGGACCATTGCATTGCACTCCATGGGGCTGCAAAGATACTGCCAAAGGTTTTTTGGGAGAGTTCTTCTCCCCACCACAGCACCTGGTACCCAGAGCTCGGCCAAATGCCAGAAAAGGTTCCTGGAGAGCTGCAGGGGAAGACAGCTCTGCATTACGCCTGCCAAGTCTGCGGTCCTTGTGCAGCTCTGCCAAGGAGGGAAAACCTGAGGAAATACGTAACGGCACATTCTTCAGCATCGTCTTTCCCCTCCTGGGCTTGCACCTACCATGGCCCAGTGCCACACAGCCATCTGGGATGGGGAAATCTGCACTGCACCTTTTGTGGGATCATGTGCCTTAATGCCCTCCTTTGCCACAACCCAGTTTTCTGTTCCATAACCCAGTGATGAAGCCAGACCCAGCAATTACAACCCCCAAAATCTCTGCTACCTACCAGGTAGCCAAGCCTGAATGCAAGCATATAGAAATTTCTTCAATAATGAAAAACAAAAAATAAAAATTCTACCAGCTGCCCATAGCCTCTAGGCCAGAAAAACCAATTTCACATTATGTGGGGAAAAGGACATATGCAGCTCCACTCTGTGGAGGGCTCCAGAGCTTATCTCCCACTGGGAGGAAGGTCTGGCATGTATTCTGTGCATCCGCCCTGCAGCAGAGGAATGCAATTCGCAAGGGGTGGCTGCTATCGAGCCCAACACATTCAGCAAATTCTTTGGCTCGTGTCACCTACCCAGTGGCTTTTCCTGGTCTTAACAGCCTGGTTGGCAGGGACCAGAGGAACAGAGGGAGCAGCAGGCAGAGCTGGCCAGCACTACGGTTTTTCTCAGGTTGGCAGCCAGCACTAATGCAGGGTGTCTCTTTGGGAGGTGTTCCCCGATAGGAGCCACCACTCAGGCCAAGATGGCAGAGAAAATACCGGCCCAGATTAGAAATCATACCCTCTCTTTCCTTCCTCCTCCTTTTCCGTGGGCCATCTAGTCTTGAAAAAGCAAGTATCCTGTGCACCCTGAAATGCTGCTGGGACAAATGAAAGAAAACCAACAGAAATCTAAGGCCAGAATAAGTCTCAGAGGCAGACAACCCCAGGCACTGTCACAGTGGTAAAGCTAGGTTTGCTACAAACCTATTTAAGTTTTACTGCAAATTTTTGTAGGAGATTTTTTATGTTCCAATGCATTTCTTCTGGGGGAATATCTATTTCTGGCTAAATTTTCAGTTTTGGGAGTAGAAGAAGGGTGAAGATGAATACAGACACATATCCATGAACAAAAATTTTTTTCCATCCCAACTTCCTCCCCAGGAATGATACAAACCACCCAAGAGATCAAGCTATGCAGTTCCCACAAGGTGTCTGAAAGATTATTTCCTTAATGCAAGAAAGCATTTGGACCAGATCAGGCATATTGAGTATTTTACTCCTGGTCTCCTCTTCAGACATGCTACAGCAAAATAAAAAAAACACACTCACCTTGCATAAAACCCTTTCAGATGTTTTCCACACTGTCCACTGGAGAGAAGTTCTCAGCAGAAGGAAGAAAAAATTCTTTGATATTGTAGTTGTTTTTTATCTTTGACAATAAGAATATTTCAGTGCAGGTGACATGACAATATAGCTTTGGATAGAAAAACGAGGATTATATGAAACAGAATTTTAATGGCTAAATGAATTAAGTCACTAACAATATTCAGCAATAGAGTGGTGGAAAAGAAAAACTCCCATAGCACTCAGGGAGTTTCACAAAATACCTAGGAACTCTCAGGAAGAAAAACAAACCAAACCAAGAAAAGCCCCCAAAAACCCATCAGCCACCCTTAAGATACAACTGTATTTTTCCTGGCAATTGCTAAATGTCCCCTATCATAAAGCAAAATAAAAGCATAACAGAATGACCTTCCAAATCACCATCTGAATACAAACAGTGCTTGACAGGGAAGGGATAGAAGGCTGTCTTTTCTCAGATCCCAGTTATGTCAGATTGCTCTAGATCAGGTCCACCAAACAAATTGCCATGTCAAAAAAAGCATCCTCTACAACTGGTTCTTCTTAACAACCCCCCTGCCTTCCCTTCCTGAGCATAGAAAACAGAGTGGGAAAGCTGGGATTTTCAGTCATCATTTTGTCATCTTACTAGTGTGTGTCGCCACATCACAAAGGTTTTGAAAACAGAGGGGCAATTTAATCGTTCAGAATTTAAAGGTGTAAGTAGGATAGCTTTTCTGGAATCCTTTTCATTGAAAAAATTCATTCATATTCATTTAATCAGGTTTTTATCCTCACATACTCTGATTTCTGTGCACGAGGCTGAAAAGCTGGCAGCTCTGTGCATTCTAATTGCCAAAGAGCTAACCACCAAGCAACAGCCTGCTATTTAAGCTCCCTGATGTTTTTTCATCACAAAAGTTTGTTTTCAGCTGCCTTGCAAAACTTCAGGATGAAGTTTTCATGGCACGTGTCTGAGGCTAAGCACATGTTTGCTGAAAATTCCCATCAAGGTGGTCTTTGCTCCTCCTGAGAACATTTTCAGAGAAGAAGTATGTTGTATATGTTGTACCCCTGCACGTACAGTGCAGCTTTAAGGTCTGCAAGTTTTCAAGAAGCAGCTTGAGTTTTGGTAGAAGAAAACATCAAATAGTGTTTGTGAACAGTGCTTTAGGTGGGGTCAGATTTGAAACCAAGAAATCAAGGCAGGATCAAGTGGCATACAGGCCAGGGACTCATAGGAGTAAGGCTTGCAGGTTAGGGTAGAAAGCGGTGGGATGTGATGAAGAGCAGCAGAGAAGTAGCTGGACACAATTATGGAAGCGATAGAGTTAGAAAAGGGAAATGGATTTCTTAAACTTTGGAGTGGCAAGGAAAAAGGATGGGAGGAATTGCAGGGGAGGAGTATTAAATGTATCGAGGAGAGATGAAGGGCTGTGCGCTGCCAGAATTTTTCAGGAATTCATGCTGAGAAAGGAGAGAAATGTAGGCCTTGTAAAAGGAGGATCTGAAGTTTGCAGGTTCAGTATTTTGTTAATTTGGATAAGCTAGAGCTTCTCCTCTTGGAAGAAGATGGTACTGAGGAAGGAGCTCAGCAGTCTGATTGGATTCAAGAGCATTAATGTGCAAACGGTAAGCTCAGAAGTTCAATGGAAACTTTATAAAGTCTATTTCTTAAAACGTGAGACTTGCATATCAACTAAAATGTTGAACAGACATCTTCCAAGCTCTTCAATCCATATTCCTGGATGTGAGTGTTCAGTGATAAACTCATGACTCCTGGATACCTACTTGGTTTTGTGTCTAACAAATTACTCACAGAGTAATATGTTAATCCTCTCAGACAGACCAAAAAAAATGCTGCTCCTTTGTAAACTCAGAGCATGCCCAAATTACCTATCCTAGTCAGTTGTAAAAGCAGAATTCAAGATTTTATGGCTAAGTTTGCTAGGTTATTGTTTCCAGCATGTATGCATACTTTTTCTTATACTTTTCATTCAAAATTACCCCCAATAAAAAATAAAGAACACAAGTGACACTGCATTATACCCTGAGAGACACTACATCATCTCAGTCTGGTGTACATCAGTGGATTTTGATTTTTTCACGTGCTATATCTGGAGGTTAAGTGAGGGAGTGATTTTAACATACCCAAGCTCTAAGTGTCAGACATCTGAAGCAGATTAATGATGTCTGCGTAAAACTGCCTCTGATAAAATGCTGCAGTTCAGACCCCATCTCCAGTCCGATTACAGAACTAAACCAACATCTCTTTCAATTCAAGCTTAAGCTGCCATTGTTTATCTTATTCTCAGCAAAGGCAAAGCTGAATAAAACTTATAAACTAGAGCTAGAGCCCTCTTCACTCTCTCTTGACTGCCTCAGGGCTGAGAGGAAATAAAAGCAGAAAAAACCCTGCTTGTTTCTGCCACAAAGGCTCAAAAAATTGCTCTCAGATCACACTGGAGCTCATAGAAAGTAAATAATCATCTTGTGGGATGTTGAACACCCACAAGATACTGCCCTGTAGGATTATGGCTTTTCATGATTGCTCCTTCAAGATGCAAAAAGTTTGCTGAAGACATGGCATTGCTCTGAGTCCCAGATTTTACCCTGGTTCTCCCACTAACCTGGGGAATGACACGGGAAGGTCATTTGCTACACTGTGCCTTTGTCTTGCTTCAAAGTCCCCACCTGTGTTTGGCTCTCACCCTGCTTTCACACTGCCTAGGAAAACCTCGACTTCAGCCCACACATTCAAGGGTAACTAAATTACAATTAGTTACCCTTATGCCAGTGGGGTAAATCTAGATAGTCAGTACTTCATTACTCATTCCTGTTTATTTGGCTAAGGTAGTGCAAAGCCTATTTTTAAAATTAATAGAAATGTTGACAGAGGGTTGCAGCTTTTGGAAGAAAAAAAATCAGGACTTACCCAGACTGAAAATGGTTTAGGACACTACTCTCATCCATCACTTTATATGGCTCCATGATAACTCTCCTTAAAATTGCAAGTCATTCTCTATCAACATACACAAACAGCTCTTGAGCAGGATACAAATGAAAACAGGCACAAAGCTGCTTATTTGTAAATAAATCAAAGAAGAGAAATTGGGAGAAGGAAATAACACAAAGCTCTCTCTGTCAGGATAGGAGAGATTTATGTGAGAGATTTTCTGATGCTTCAGGCCACTGGTGCCATTTTCCAGGGTATGAATGGGTGGATCTTTTGCATATGTTTTGCTGGGTTGACTTAAGTAAGTCTTGACAACTCTCTTTCCCTGGGGACTAGACTAAAAGTATTGTTTAGAAATCTAATATATGGTTTATTTACTCAATTTGTGCTGAGCACTACAGTTCCTTCAGGCCAGCTTCAGCAGTCCATTACTCCATTAATGCTCCATTACTGAAATTAGTGCTGTAATTGGAAGGAGGGAGAATGATGGGGAAGGGGACACTTTTTAAAGGAGCAGGTCCACTTAATCCCATCACAGAAGAAAGCATTAGAAAAACCTCAGCTCCTCCCTCCCAAGCCCTTCCCTTTGGAAAAAGGTATTGAAGAGAAACTTCTCTCTGGTGGCTGACATGCAATAGCTGTGCAGCGAAAAGACAGGTCTGATGAACTCACCACCAGGCCTCCCTTCAAATGAGAGGACACAATGGTAACATCATGAAGCCTCCAACCGAGCTTCCCTGTGACAGAAATCAGCAGGTGCTTAGGTTTCACCCTAAGCCTCTGGTCCCTCCCACAGATTTGGTCCGGCTAATGAGGCCACTGGTACAGTCTCTCCTCCCATCGTCCCCCGCACTGTCAAACTGCACCCGGCTGTTTCACAAGCCTGAGGAGAGGAAAGGGGAGGGATGCAGTGCTAAGAAAGATAGCTTAACCGTGGAGATGGGGCACAGAGATGTGTTAGGTTCCCACCACAGGCCCTCCTTGAAGAAATGGAAGATGACTGTGTTTGAGGTGACAGAGAGTCCTTTCGCTGCTTTGATTTACTCATCCATTCCCCAAAATAATTTGCAGCACGAAGTAATTCAGGATCCATGTATGAATATTTACTAATTATTCAGCTTAACTACAAAAAGGAAATTTCATGGATGTTGTATCCAAGAATTTTATATCTCCATACAATCACAAAGCTTGCAATGATTTTCAGTATTAATTGCAAGCTAGTTACTGAGTAACAAATACCCTGTACAGTTATTCTGGATAACTGAAATGTATGTTGCAAATATACATATTTATTGGTTTATTTAAATAGAAGACCTGTCAGAAGTCTAGCAGGAAGGTAATACAATAGGCGTAGAGAGGTCATATGTTACAGGAGATTAAAGAATTTACAATAAGAAAAAAACGCCAATGCTTTCAGATGGGATGCTGCTGATTCCATCTTCCAGCCTGTGACAGGATTTCTTTCACCAAGGCTGGAACTGGAAAGTCCCAAAGGAAACGAATGAATTAAAAGATTTTTTCACTGTAGGGGTGAGACCTGTGAGGACATGCACTAGTCCTGAATTTGTTCATGAAGAGCAGACTGACACAGCAAAAGACTTTGCTGGAGTGGTCAAAATAGTAAAACAGCTATTATAGCATGGTAGGACCAATGGTAAAGTTCACATCATATCCTTCTCACATTTGGCTTTGTTATTCCTATTGCACAGACTCAACAAGATTTACTCTGGAATAGATATTTATTGCTGGGATAAGCCACTGCTCTGAAAACCTACCTAAAAAGAAATTGACCTGTTTACAAAAAAATCAATGTTTAAAAAAATACCAGCAAACTATGCATCTTACATGCATATGAAAAAGAAAGTCAGGTCTCTTCCTTTCAGACCTCTGTGTCTTGAGGAAAGCATTGCACCCCTTGAGAAAGTAAGGAAAGACACTATTCCTTTAGACTGTCTTACTGATCAAGGTGGCTTGTCTCTAAACCTCTCTGAGGCCAAACCGCATGGGCAGGCTAAGAGTTTGTCGTCCCTTCCTTGTCCAAAATCAGAGCCACAGCTGAAAATTAAGGGTGTGAAGGAGACCTGTATCATCAAGGGTCAGCAGATAAACTGGGGATGTCTGGAAGGCTCTTTGCAGGACACATGTGCCCTCCATGGTTCTGGGACAACTGGTTGTTGTCTCTCTGGGCATCTGGCATCATTTCAGAGACCTCTGTGTCTGGTGGATGCCAGCAAGTAGTCTGGCACCAAGTCCTTGGTTGAGAAATGCATCAACATTTAACAGAATGTTAAATATACTTGTGTTGGTGAATGCCATTGAAAGAGGACTTTTTTAGAAAGTTGCAGATGGGTATTTCAGGGTGGAGATGGGCAGGATACAGTGGAAATAGCATTTCAAAAATAATAAAACATTGATTCTCCATCTTTCTAACTTTCGAGCTACCCTGGATTTCTCAACGAGGACAGGATTTCTCTTCAAGAGGAGAGAGAAAACTGGGAGGGACAGGTGAATGCCCCCTCAAGAATTAAATCCCAATTAACACGCCATCAGTGACGAAGGATACATTTTACATGGTCGATTAAAAGACTCCTCCCTATTGATCTTTGCAGCTAATCATTGTCCTACCCCTGCTTAGGGAGTGCAGACACAAACCAGCAATCTAAATTTATTGAGACTCCTGACAATCAATAGGTCAGATGCACGGAGAGCATAACACAGAAAGCATCTCCATTGACTCATCATGGGCCAGAAAGACCCAGGTCTCCAGCAGGTCCCTAAAGGCATTCCCCTCTCTGCCTGGATGGTCCATGCAAGGCCAGGGCTGCTCTGTGTATGATCCTTGTCAAAGCCCAGAAAAACAGCCTGTGACAAAACAACAGCCACAGTGATCCCTTTGCCTTCAAGTGAGCATCACGGCATGAGAGCTGGATACCTGGAGGCAGCAGACAGCCTGCCACATGAGCCCTGTAGTTTTGATTTAAACAAAACAAAAGTGAGTAGCTGTAATTTCACAGATGGGAGCAATTCATTAGCTGGGAAAAGATGTGGTCGCTCTAATCTGGAGTGACTGGGGAGCTTTTGATGCAAATAGCCATTTGCAGCTGCCTCTCACCAGGTCAGTGTTAGGCAATAGACCGTGAGATGGAGGAAATCAAACTGTATATTAATTGAGAGCCTGCAACAGAGCAACAGCATTGCCAGGCAATATTTCTGGGCCCTGCCATGTGCCCAAGTGATCTGCCACTTCAGGATTTTGTAGTACATGATAAATCACCCTGATGACTGGCGTTCATATGACTGCAGTTGAAGGGCCAGAACTAAAATCCCTGCAAGTCATGGAGGTGAGCATCCTGACTGTCCAGGACTGAGAAAGCAGATGGGAGAAAACAAGGTTAAAAAAAAAAAAAAAAAAAGCCTTGTCACATTTTAATCAGTTACATTTGAGCTTGAGCGCCTTACACAAGGCTGATGGTACAAACCAGCATTTCCTTGTTCTCCAGTTACACTACAGCAAAGCATGTCCTCTGCGGCACTGGCCAGTATGGGTAGCCAAAGGGAGAGGAGTATTTTTGGTCTGAAAAGACCATTATTGGTTGGTAAATGTCAGAGAAAGGGAGGAAATGTGGGGAAGCAGCTGTAAAGGGGAGTTACCTACAGCAAAGCCTGGTATCAAGGATGGTGGTACTGAGAGTGGAAGGAAGCACATACCAATTTCTCTGCATGGTGGTGTGGATGGCTTTGGCCTTTGGGTTAAGGCTTCAAAAGAGAAGGCTCTGCCTGGGATCCACAGGAGTTTGGGATTTCAACACATGGACATCACAAGGAGCATTTCCATCTTTGGTACAAAGCAAGGATGGCCCCAGTAGCCTTCTAGGAAAAGAAGACTCTCATCTTCTTCAGTTAAGTAAACTGAGCTAGGTCAAAACTCAGGTCACAACAGGACTGGTTGCATAAGAAAACCGTTGAAGTCTCTTGCTGACTGAAGCAAGCTTTGCTGAGAGTATCCAGTAAAGAGGCACAAATAATCCAGCAATACACTAGTGTGTTCAAGGTGAGAGAGGAGAGAGGAGGGATGAAAGTGGCAGGTGGTGACCTAGGCTCTGTGGTGCACTCTGCTTTTCTGCAATAATAAACACACCTGGTACCAGGGTTTCCACAAGAATTAGAGATAGTCCCAGCACAGACCCTTTAGAAGGTACACATGCAAACTGGTCCATAAAACCATCTTGATATTCCTCCTTCAAGTAGACATGCTCTTTGTGGAATAAATGAAGGAAACATGGATATTTATTTCCTCAGTAATCTCAAGAGCAAGTGATAAGGAATGTGGGAGACACGGCAGTCTGGTATGAAAATGTGTAGTGGAAGATTTAAAGAGAGAGAAAGAAAAACTCCAACCAAGTTACATACTTTTTCCTTTCTCACCCAACAGGCAAAGACATCACCACTATTGTTACATAATGTCTTCCTAACACCCCTTTTGGAGAAGTGGCATCCTGCAACAAACATCTTTTGGAACAAGCATACAGGCAGAAAAGGGGTAAAAAATGGAGAATGGGCAGAGTCATTTTAATTTAGATTACTGAATGACGCAAGAAAGATGCCTGGGGGAGAAGTCCTTAGAGAAAATGTAAATCTTTATATTACATGACATTAATTACACTTTTAATGTGAGCTAACCCTATTACAGTATTGTGTATGGATGCAGAAGATGGTACTTCTGTGGTGTCCCTCCCAATAAAGAGCTGTCCTTCCAGGGGCCCAGCCATGGGGTTTACTGTGCTCTGTGTCACAGCCCATAAAGGCTGCTAAAATGCACGTCCTTGCAAGTAGGTTTCTTTACAACTTTACCAGATTAGAGGAATGGGGAGGAGCAGGATTTTCATTAACTTATTCTTTAATGTGAGGTCCTTTAACATGAGCTCCAAATGAGATGTGAAATCCTTATCCCACACATCCCAGCTAGACCTCTATTGCGGGACTGGAAAAGCACTACCAACACCAGTGATGCAGGGTGTCATGACTACCCAGATCACTTGTACTGACTTATCCTCCAACATAACACCTTGGAGCACAAATCTGAGCATAGCTGTGGGGCATAACCCTCAGCCTTCATTCAGAAAATTGACAGAAGTTAGTTCTTCACTGTACTGGACTGCTGGGAGACAAGTAATTACTTCCATGGGCTCAGGTTGCAATGGACAACAGCAGAGATTCAGGGCTGGAGCAATATTGCTGGGGTTTTGTTGGAAGCAATAAATGTCAGAGAAACAGAAAGAAAAAAAAGCAATGGAAGACTAGAGGGTGAGAAAAATATGATAAGTCATGCTCAGGTAATACAACAAGGAAAAATTTAGCCCAACCACTATCACGTAAGGGCTTCACACCATGAACAAGAATCTCATAGGAATTGATCCCTCTTTTCCTCAAAACAGTAAGGCTTGGCCAACACAAATTAAATTGCATCACATTTCCCCTCTCCAAACAAAATAACTTAACAAACACCCTAAGCAGTACTGTGCTTGAGTCAAAAGGTGTGACAGACATACCAAGCAAAGTGCTCAATAGCAAGATCTAAACAGACCAGAAGCAGCCAGAAAAGCTACATCAAAGCGAGTGTTTTAACAGAGACCTTAAGGTGCCCAAAACTTACTTTGACACTGAGTGATTGCAAATCTCTTCCTCACCAATAGCTGAAGGAGCCATTAATAGGCTGGAGATCAATTAACCCATGGTGGTTCTGGGTATCAGGAAGAGTGTGTGAACTGCTTCAGGAAAACAAGAACGAGCCGAAGATTTGGTCTGGTCCCCAACATGGATGAGGTAGCTTGAAAATCTAATTGAGCCTCTTTTCAAAGAGAACAGGGGTTTGTGCAGGCAAAACACCACAGCCTGCAGCAGGCATGACAAAGAGGCTTTGTCCAAACAACGACGGAATGGATGAAAGAATGAAAATCAGCCACTTAGTACTAGAAAGACATCGTATCTTGTAAATTCAGCTGGTCTGTGCTGGGGACTATCTGTGCACTGCAGGGGTAACCCTTGCTGGGAGTTTCTGCGACCCCTACTCCACCAACTGAACTTCACCTGGGACTTCTCCAATCCCAGGCTTTCTGCACCTAGCTAGCTGTCTCATTCTGGTGGAATTTAATGAATGCTGGCAGAAAATATTGGGCCAGTGTCTGCCAATCTGTTGAGAATGACAACCAGTATTGGGGACATATACTATCTGTAGGCTTAGCTAGCTTTGAGAACAAGTCTGCCCATAGGCTCATACTGCAGTTATACGGCAAGAACACCGCATTAGTAGTGGATTTTTCCTCATATAGTATAGACATGCTGTGCTGGTTGCTCAGCACTGCAGCAAACTCATGATCTGGCGAACTCCTCCAAAAATAACTTCCTGCTTGCTAGAGATGCTTTGTGCACTTGCATGCCCAGCTGCTGAGTAGTAATCAGTGCAAGAATATGTATGTGAGGAATTCAACCTGTGTACGGCAGTCAGCTTCAAATGTGGACTTTGGTTGAATGCTTTGCAGGAATGTAACGGTTTTCAAGGCAAAAATAAGACCTGGTCACTGAGAGATATGTACAAAATTCCCCAGTTTTACAGGTAGAAGCAAAAATATAATACCAGGAGGAGAACTGGAACTCAGAAACAATGGTCAAGTGTAATTTTTCTTACAATTCAGTGCATTCAATTACATTAAAGGGGGGGGGGGGGAGAAAAAATAAGCCATATCTGATTAATTCACTTTGGAAACTTCTTTTTCTTTTTCAAAACCAAAAGCATTAGACTATAGGAAATGCAAGAGGCCTAGGAATAAGGAATGTACAAATTAGACATGCTGCTCTGAACCAGTAATTTTCTATAACAACACTCTCTCAGAGGTGGTCATAGAGAGGAAATGAGAAAAAATGAGTAAATAAAGATGTAGGGTAGTTTTATGTCCTGTCAATACTGTCATGAGGGAGAGAGATGGCCGGTAAAGAGCAAAAAAATATTTAAAAACTTGATGTTGGTCTATTTCTTGCGTGAAGCACCCCCTAACCCATAATGCCACCTAACAATATGTGCAAATCTCTGTGACTGTTTCACCTGTGTTTAAGAACTTCTGCAATCCTTTCAGTGACCAAACTGCCATGGCAAGAAAAAAATACTTTCCACATGGGAAAGATAATGATAAAGAAAGGACTCAATTAGGTTACAAGATTCTTTGAAGGTTATACCCTATTCCTACCCTTGATATCACCATTTCACTATCAGGAGGATAGCTAGATAGCTTTTCTTTATTAATCCATGTACTTTTCTTCTGATCAAGTTTGCAGAAACAATGGTACTTAAGCTACAGGGCCCCAGTTCTATGTGGCCCTCAAAGGACAGTGATTTTCCACACCATCTCCTGGGCATCTGTGGAAATTCAACCAATTTGCCTCAATATTTTTAGCTGTCATATTCAACTTAAAAGAGAGCATCAGTTGAGCAAACACCACCTGTTTTGTTACAAATGCATGCCTCATAGTCAGGTTGCTGGGTACCTCATTCAGTGTGTGCCCAGACAGGGCTTTCCCAGGGCTGACCTGCATATCTCCTCTCTATAGTGAGGTCTGGTCATCTTCTCCAAAGGAGATACCTGATAATGTCTCCCCTCTCTGGGATTGCCTGCTTTCACCAAACTTGCATGAACAACCTACCTCTGAGATCTATTTTTTTCTAGCTGAGTAGCCACCCAGCCTGCCAAATCCTGCAGTTACTGTGAAGGTGAGAAGGAGCAGACAGAGCACAATCCCTCCATCCCCACTTCCTAGAGAAATGGTGGAGAAAAACTACAAATGCATGAGCAAGACAAGCATGAAATGATCAAATAAAACATGACAAAAATATGTTTTAGGAAGGGGAAGAACAGCTTACGGAATGTTCAGGCTCCTGAACTAGAGAGAAGCTAAGATAGTACCTCTGAATTTTATCCTCATGGCTCTCCCATTTGCTTGCTTACCGCTGTTGCTTCCCCATCCAAGTCCAGCCCACCCAGAAGACGATCCTTCATGAAACCTGCCTCAGTGGGCTTTTAGCTGCTCTCGATGCTCCCATGCAGGGGAGCCACAATCACCACAATTCAAGGGAGGTTGTAAATCCCCAGTGCCACTGTCTAGCGGGTTACCAAGGTTTGGGTTTTTTTGCTTCACAGCACTTGAAGGGAGCCCTGGGAGCAGAAGGATGAGAGGGAAAGAAGGAAAGGGGGAGAGAGTCTGCAGTGGGAGGAGGGGAAGAATGGAGTCACGCTCACAGCTTTTCACAGCTGAAAACAGACCCCACTGCTGGTAATGTGAGAGGGCTGGAGCAGGCGCCAAATGGATAAGGCTGTAGACAGTGGGACCAGAGTGCTGATACTTGCCAGTACCTGCAGATAGGAGACAAATAATTGGCACATGTTAAGAAAAGAAAAAAAAGAAAAAAAAGAAAAAAAGGGAAAAAGAAAAAAAAGGAAAGGAAAGGAAAGGAAAGGAAAGGAAAGGAAAGGAAAGGAAAGAAAAGAAAAGAAAAGAAAAGAAAAGAAAAGAAAAGAAAAGAAAAGAAAAGAAAAGAAAAGAAAAGAAAAGAAAAGAAAAGAAAAGAAAAGAAGG
The DNA here is from genome assembly GCA_036785705.1 of Acanthornis magna. NCBI lineage: Eukaryota > Metazoa > Chordata > Aves > Passeriformes > Acanthizidae > Acanthornis > Acanthornis magna. The sequence goes on from JAWUZG010000029.1 coordinate 11,517,808, forward strand.
CAGAAAAAAAAAGAAAAGACAGGCAGAGAAAGACAGAGTTGTTAGACATCCGTATTTTCTAAATGTGTCTGGCAGGAGCCCCAGCAAGGAATTTAATCAGCAAGAGTTGTTTAAACTGGGCTTTGAAAACAAGCCCTGTGCTGCTAGTAATGAACTTCATATCATCTGCAACTCCTGTTTGCTGACGACATTCAATTTGTTAATTCTGCAGCTGGTGATAGGGGTCAGATATGAAAGTGACGATTGTTTTTTGACGTTCCAACCCCTGCTCACATCTTTCTAATTAATCCTTTTAGGAGCCACCAGCAGATCAAGAGAAGTGTGGGGAGGGAGGGAGGGAGGGAGGGAGGGAGGGAGGGAGGGAGGGAGGGAGGGAGGGAGGGAGGGAGGGAGGGAGGGAGGGGAGGAGGAGAAAGAGAGAGGATTTTTTGTGCCTGGCCTGAGGCTCCTTGCCTCCCTCTGTGGTGGAAAGGAGACACAAGGGCATACCTGCTACTTGCTCTTATGGTCATGGGCTTTTCTGGAAGTCTTAGAAAACTTTAATGTTGGAAAAATAGGTGGCAAAAAATAAAAATATAAAAGAAGGCTCACAAAGACACAAAATTGATAAGGTTGGAAAGGACCACAGTGGATCATCTGGTCCAACCTCCCTGTTGAAGCAGGGTCATCCCAGGCCACATTGCACAGGATTGTGTCCAGATAGTTGTTAAATATTTCCAGTGAAGGAGACTCCACATCCTCTCTGGGCAACCTGTGGCAGTGCGTGATCACTCCACAGTAAAGAAGTTTGTCCTCATGGTCAGGCAGAACTCCCTGTGCATCCATTTCTGTCCATTGCCTCTTGTCCCAGTGCTTGGTACCACTGAGAAAAATCTGGAAACATCCTCTTGACACTCTTCCTTCAGAAATTGATAGATATTGATGAGGGCCCCTCTCACTCATCTCTTCTCAAGTCTGAACAAGCCCTATTCCCTCATCTTTTCCTCATAAGAAAGATGCTCCAGCCCTCCAATCATCTGTGTTGCCCTCCCCTGCTCCAGGATCTCCATGTCTCTCTTGTACCGAGGAGCCCAGAACTGGACACAGCACTCCAGATGTGGCCTTGCCAGGGCTGAGTAGAGGTGCAGGATCACCTCCCTCGACCTGCTGGCAATGCTCTTCCTTCTCTTCTGCACCCCAGGATACCACTGTGCTTCTTGGCCACAAGGGCCCTGCTGGCTCAGGGACTTCTTGTTGTCCACCAGGTCCTTCTCCACAGGGCTGCTATCCAGAAGATTAGACCTCAGCCTGTGCTGGTGCATGGGGTTACTTTTCCCCAGATGCTGCTGTTGAATTTCAGACTGTCCTTCTCTGCCTATCTCTCCAACCTGTCAAGGTCCTTCCCCCTAAAATAGCTCACTTTAAAATCCAGCAAGCACTTCATATTAACTATCTCCACCAGGAATGAGACAGGTGATGGAATTAGCAGTGAGGTAGGAAACCATTCTCCCACTATATTATCTTGCTGATATGGGGCCGGTGAGATCTCCCAGGGGCTGGTTTAAAGAGCTGAATATGTATAAGACACACAAAAATCCTGGAACTCTGTGCTGGCAGGTAAGAGTGTCATCAAACAGGGAACAAATCATGGCCTCAGGAGGGGCCCAAGCACACACAGACACGTGGGTACTGCAAGGGAATCAGGACCCACCAACCAGCACACAGGCTCGCAATGCACAAATGGCTTTGATGGAAACAGCAAAAGGTCAGGAGATGTTGCTGGTCTGTGCAGTGAGAGAACAGGAGCACTTTACAGATGTCAAAGTCTCCCTTCAAGGTGTCTTTAACTTGGAAGCCTGAACTTCTTAACTAGAAAGTTTAAGGTGTTGAACCCACTGCAGTACCCACATGTGCCTTGGAGAGGGCCAGCTGGCACATCAACCTAGCCATGGTGCAGTGAAGCCTGTGTTCATCTGCAGAGGTTGGATGAGAAGGCCTTGCAAGGCAGAAGAGCCAGCAACCAAGAAAGGAGAAATTTTATAAAAGGTGAAAAAAGTTAGAGTGGAAAACTGTCTGGGTGACAAAATTTTAAGAGAGGAAGACCTGAGATTATACAAAGAGATTGCTGGCACTGGGGAAAATGAGAGGAAAAAAAACTTGCTCTGATTAGCACTAGGCTGAAAAAGAATTTTTTAATGTAAGAGTTTGGTCTTTCTTTCCCTGTCTGCCTCAGCACTGAGGTTTGGCCTCACATGAAATAGATATTCACCAGCCTCCCTAGAGCAGAAGAGTCCTGGCAGAGGTTGCACCTGTTCTGGGTCAGAGCTGAAGAAACAGTTCTGAGCGCCTGCCCTCACACAGTGATTCCCCGAGAGTAGAACACTGGGATGCTGGAACAGCTGGGTAAATACGTCTACCCATTTGCTCTGTTCCAACAGGACCCAACCCTGAATCTTTGGCTTGAATGCAGTGGTCATAGTTCCTCTCAAGAAAATGGGGATCTACCAGCTCATTCTGGCTGTGTATCCATTGGACCCTGCTTTGTCTGTGGCCAAAAAATGGAGCCACTTGCTTATATGCTGTCAGTGCTCACCTTTTCCTATAGAAGTTTTTACTTGACTAGGAACCAACAGCTACTGCTCTGGTTCTTATAATGGTTCGTTCATCCAATACAAACTTGCAGTATGTGGTATTGTGAGTAATCAACCACCCCCATAAATGTTTACCTTTTTTTAGCAAACTTTATTAGTATGTATTAATTTGCACACAGGAAGGAGGTCTGTTGCTCTTTCACTCCAGACTCTGAAGATCAGTAAAACATAGTTCTGCTCTTGGTCTTACAAGACTAGCTACAATTAAATTGGCCTAGATTTAAAACAGTAGGCTCATGAGCAGGGTTTGTCCTTTTGGTGTCTCTTCAATTTGTTCTGAAACTTTATTCAGAAAATATAGGAGAATACAGGGTGGAGAAAGAACTGAATGCTGGTTTAAATTGATGCAAAGGTACTGCTAAATGTGGAGGTATCTTCCTACTGGAGAATCACTGCTTGCCATTAGTGGCAAGTGACTAACTCACTATCAAAGCCTGCTTGTAAAGGAAGAGGAGTATCAGAGGTCTGCCTGAGGTTCCTGGGAGACACCAGCCCACAGAGGACCAAGAGCTCAGCTATATCTGCTGATAATAGAGGACTAACAACTGGGACGATGAGGCTGCATTGGGACATCAGCAATGAAACAGATTTTGCCCATCAGATAAGCTGCAGACAATAAAACAGAATTATAAATGCAGTGAAAAATTAGTAGAGGAGACTGAATTTCTCAGGCTATTTAAAACATGCATTGTTATTTTTTAATAGGCTTTCACCTGTTGCATCTGTGAACATGAGCATATCTTTCACTCATGCAAGATTTATAGGCTTAATTTAGCTGCTTTGAAAGATCCATTGGCCCTGAACATCTCTGCAAGTGGCTCATGGTATCCACTCCGCTTAGCCAGAAGCACAAAGCACTTAGTGAAAAACATTATCCTTTCCAGTGTTTATGTTCAGCTCAAGCACATCTTAGCTCTTTTATTGTCTGTATGGCTAAGTCCTACAGGTACCCTGTCACATAAAAGACATACTGTTTATTATTCCAGTGTTAACAAAGTACTTGAAGGAAACAGTAATCTACTTTCAGTGGGAGGAAAAGCCCAACCAAAACAAGTATGGCAAGAATTGCCAGCTCAAATAGCAACAAGGGAATCTTTTACCTTTCAGCCCACTGCAGAGGTGTCCCCACCTCTTGTGCAGGCAGTTGTAGCCCTCTAGCTGCATCTTAAACCATGGCTTTCAACTTGCTATGCTACTTTGCTCACTTTGCTATCGTTGCATGACATTTCTTTGAAATCCAGACAATATATCCTTTTAAGAAATAATCACATGCATGGTTATAAATTCTATTTTAGGGTGATAATTCTAATTTTCTCAGGTCAGAAAAGGACTTTACAGTTACCCAGAATACTTAAAACCAGAAAGAATCACTTCCATACATTATCAACCCTGTTTTCTTAAATATTTTCTTTTTCTTTTTTGCCAGATATGTCTCTTGCCACAATATGAGGTTTTAATAAATGAGAAAATACATATTTTAAAGAAACACACCCTGTCTCTGAGACACACACACAAAGAAAAAGCAAAGCATATCTAGACTGAAAACAGCTAAAAGGAGTAAAGTCAACCAGGACAGTGTTTAAGTAATCAACATTCCCAGATAGGTGATGTCAAAATGGTAATTATCTTTCCAGAGCTGCCTGAAAATCTAAAGCAGGAGGAAAATGTCCAAAGAACTGTATTGCACTGCTCTCACCCTGTGAGGGTAGAGAGTACATCTGGAATAACTTGCTCACAAAATGGTGTTCATCTTCCACAGCCCTCCAGAGCTCTGTGGAAAGGGTGTAGGTGGTCCAAAGGGACACAATTACAACTAAAGGAATAAAATTTAACACAGTAACATTGCAGTGTTTATCAGAACAAATTCCCAAGCAATGAGACATAGCTGACATAAGGAAGTATCTTTAAGGAATCAATGCGTGCTCCATTAAAAGTTATGTTAGATAAAGCAGGCAGTGCTACAACTTGGAAGGCAAAAGTTTGTAAATGCTCTGTTTGCTACAACAGAGTGAAATGACAGAGACTCTGTTGGCGAGCAAAGTTTCAAAAATGCCTTAAGGTCTCTGGCTTGTTTACACTACTGCTTGGAGAGCAATGCAAAAGAATCAGACTGAGTGAAAGCAGCATTATTCAGCAGGTGTTATCTTGGGCACTTTGGAACAATGTTACCCTCTTGCATTTAGAGCTTAGGCCTTATGATTAATTATTTACCTTTGCCCTGCCCTGTCTTGGAGAGCATTTGAAGACAGTACTGCAGCACAGGCCATCAAGAACAGAATTTGGGAGGCTCTGGTTCAGTAAGAGAACACAGGATGGGGAGAACAAGGACAGGTTCTTGAAGATACCCACTGAGCTTTCTAGATCCATGTTGAGGAATCTGAATGCAAGGACCTTGATTTATGAAAACAAGCATGTAAAAATCAGACCCTCACAGTGAAAAAAATGCTTAAGGAAGCTTAGGAATCATGGATTAAAGGAATAGCTGAATCAGCCTTTTAACTGTTTGTAACATGTTAAAAGGAAAGAGAAAAGCCTTCATTCTCAGTGTGACCTACACAAGGGACTGAATATATTACAGACAGTCCTTGCTGCCCAAATGCTGTTAAAATCTTATTAATTAAAATTATTAATAGACACCAATTTTCCACAGTAAGATTTTAATAATGCTGCACAGAGACCAACTCCCCAGTTTTTGTTTATCAATTCCCAATCTGAGATCAGAGAGATGTCTAAGCTGACAAGTGAAAAATGGGGGAAGCAACAGAGAAACAGCTTAAAACAATACTACTGCTGTGCAGCATCACAGTCACAGGATTATCTCCCTTCTCTCCTCCTGTAATGAGAGGTTTGACCTGTATCCCATGGGCTGAAAAGGGACAAGTGACCCATGTACCAAGAGGCCCAACTCTCTCTCCAGCAAGTGACAATGCATTTTGCATTAGCACTTCTCACAAGGATACCCTGAGTCCCAGCTCCAGTGGGGCTAGGGGAGTGTGAAAAACCTCCAGAATATGCTTTCTCACAGCCTGACAGATAACTCACCATGAAACCCAAAGACTGTCATGTCATCCAGGATATAATATCCCACATTACAATTCAGTCATTGGAGGAATGAGTTGCTACTCACAGGTTACATACACAATCCTTAAAACTTCTATTGAAAAGTACTTCTTCTTAGGAACACAGCTTTGCTCCTCACACAGCCCATTCCCTAAATCCACAAAAAATCTGGCTCATTCTAGTTGCTCTGGTACATCAAAGGTCAGCTCAACTGGTTTGAATAACAGAAAAGAAAAATATTTACTTGCTAAATGTTTTCATTCTATGGCGTTTGCTTTGCAGTATATCAGGTAAGGAGAAGAAAGCAGATATAAATGCTTTAAAATAAAAATACTTTTTAAAAAAGGAAAGGGTTAACATCAAGGAGGCTATTTTATCTCCAAATGTCAAGTCCAAGATGCTCTGAGCAAGCAGTGTTTGGGGACAAGGCTAAAGCAGTAGGTTTCTCTTTAAACAAATGCAGACCAAGTAGCGAAATATAGACTGAAAATTAAAGTACAAGAAGACAAAAATGCTTAAATTAGCCTGGGGAAGTCTATCTATCTAAGTCTTGCCTATATTAGACAGGGCTTGCTGAAAAAAGGAAAACTGCAAAATTGCCAGTAGGTTACCCAACTGGAAGCACAACTGTGTATTAGGAAAAAGGAGACTTTTGGCTGCGATAGCCCTGTAAAGTTCCTTCAAGCAAGTAAGCCAAGTAGGAGAAAGGATTCAGCAGAGCTGAACTATTTGTCTACACCTGCAGCCTGATGGAGAATGGTGTTGACTTTGCTGGCAATAGTTAATACCTTGGTATTTAGAACTATCCTTGGCATTCTTGCACAGCCTGGGGAGGCAATACTGTGTTTCATAGACCTCATTTCAAAACAATACAGTGTCCTGGGTGGCAGCAACTGATTTCTATACACCCTCTTTAAAACAAAGAAAAAAAAGAGAACAACTGTTCACTTGAAGTTGAGGACAAAATTGATTAGCTGTAAAATTCTCAGAGGTAGGCAGAGATCCTGGGAAGTAGGGCAAAGTGGAGGCTGTGGCCTTCTGTATCTTGGCATGGAAGGGTTTAAAACCCTCTCTAGAAGGTCCAGGTGCAAATTACCCTGGTTCCACTCCTGATCCTTCCCTAGCTCACAGACAATGTATCTCAAATAAAAATTTTGAGCATGGATCCAATACCTTAAGCCCTTCCAAATTCCTCTTGCCCAGTTGGCTCAGCACCTTTGGAATGAGGTGACTATGTCTGCAAACCAGTCTCATGATTTTACACTTTTCATATCTGCACATCTACCTCCAACTCTTAACCAAACCTCATCCCAAAATCTTTTTTAACTCCTTGCAAAGAAACTACAACAAATGCTTGCAGAATGCTGACCTAAAGCACAATTCTTCACCTGATCCTGCACCTTGAAAACTTTATATTTTTTTCTTCATGGCCTCTAATTTTGAGTTTCTAATAGAAACCATGGAGAGGCAGACAACACCATTTTGTGGCCAGCGCAATACAGATGACCAGGGAAACTGTATCCATTTCCCCCCAGTATCTGTTTTTGCCAATTCTCATTTTGCTTTTCCCAGCAGAGGGGATGCCCAAGATAGGTTAAAAGAGTTAGGCATCCAAGTCTCTGTTTTAGACTGCTATATGCACACTGCTTTCAATTTACTTGCAAATCCCCAGGCTTAATCTAACAAGAAGAGGTCATTTTAGCCCCTTTAAGTCTCTTTTCTCTTTGTAAGTAAAGAAATCTATCACATAAAATAAACCAGTGGGACTTTCCAACAGTAGTCTCCATTCAGGCAAAGTGGTAACTTTTTCCAGGACAATCTTGATTTTCTACTACCAAACTATGGGTCTCAGAATTATATTCTGCATTGCAGATTTCATATTTGTGGCCTGTAGTCATAGGAAACTTATCCTTCAAAAGTTAATTCAGTAGGACCACAATATGGGACTTGCTGTTCAAAACAATAGGAAGCGAACATTTATTCTTTTCCTTACTTACCATGGCTAAAATAAAGAATAAAATAAAAGAAAATCAACTTTATCTTCTGGAAATGTCACATTTGCTTTGTGTCCTTCAGAATCCATGGATTTCTCTCTTCTTCCCCTGGAGTAATTTCCCAAACCTTTTCTGCCCATCTATACTTTCTCTACCACAAACTGCAGAAGCATTCGCTATTAACATGTCTCAGAGGTGCTAACCTAAAGAGACAATATTAATGACACAAAAGAATCTGTACACCCTCTTCTATCCCTTTTCATTCTTACTTTTCAGGAGACAGGGAGCAGAGGGGGGATTTCCACAATGCTATTGTTTCAGCTTAGTATGAAGAAAATCCTTGATTCTTTATGTGTGCTTGGAAGCCTATAGTAATCATATTATTCCAGGGTCCTTATTGCTGGTTAATGGAATTCTTTTAATATTGACCCAAGTTTCTATTAAATAGATTTGCATTGATCTGGTGATGTATAGAGCTCAAGTAAGTCTATCTATGTGTAAGCAAATTAAAAGCCTTAAGCCTATACAGCCAAACTGTATAAACCCATGCTGAAAAATTGATCCTCTGATACTCTCCTGGGGACATTTTTCTTTTTTTTTTAGGTAAAGAGACACCTTCAATTTCTTTGACAGAAAGAAAAATACCACACATATTTCATATTAAACAAAATGCAGTCCAAAGTTACCAGAATAAGTCTTTATAATTAGTAACTGCACCTTGAATTAGGTAACACAGTGCTGACAATTCATCAGTTATACTGAATATATGAATTAAGTTGAATAAAATGTATTATGTTGCTACAGCATCACTCATCATTGCTTTCCAGCCTGAGCATAGAGTTTGATATTTTTGAAGGAAGACGTTTATCACAGCCTTGCTGTCAACAAATTCAACACCAGCATCACCCAGACCATTCTACTTTGAAATCAAATTGGTCTCAGTGTGCCTTTTCCCTGTCCTGGAATAAAATCATCGAACACATAGATCTCAAAACACTTTGTAAATAACACTGTCCTTGTTGTATATGTGCAGTAGTATTGAAGATGCACACATGAAACCTGTGGCAATATTAATAAGATCTCCAAATCTGCATGAGAACCAGTCTAGAGCCACCACCATGGGTGTTCATGGCCACTGAATGTGAGGACGGGCACAGTGGAGCAAGCAGCAAGAACTCAGATGGATGGTTTCCCAAGGCACCATGTTCCAGGGTGGCTTATCCCACCTCTAGCAAGAACTGCACTAACTTTGAAGTCTCTCCTCTAAGAGAAGGCATCAGTACTGTTCCTCCTTTCTCTCCCGCCATGTCGATTAATTACATTCATTAACTGGGAGATAATCCATCTTCGCTATCAGACCAGGCCAGTGGGATCAGAAAGCACCCAAGGAGCAGGAAGACAAACATGCACATACACCCAAATAAGTGGGATGTCTAAAACCTTATTTCCATATGAAATTAGATTAAAATAACCATAAAGATTAATTCAGTTTCTCAGTTCCTGTTTCACACACATTTCGACCCTCCAACACAACTGCACTAGAGGTAATCTTTGTCTAACATATTACAGGCTATTAGCACAACTCTGGAAAAACTACAGCCCTATCCAAGGTGCCCAACTGCACATAAAGACCAAACCCACATTTTGGCAACCCAGACAGAGCACCTATAATTTGGAGGCCATTCTTACATTACCCAGTTAATGTGTGTATATGCCTGTTCTATGCGCTTATGGTTTGTGAGCAAAGAGCAAGTGAAAAAAACTCACAGAAGCCTGCCAAAAAACAGTGGTCAGGATGGCAGAGTTCATGCAGCATTTTTAACGGAGATGAAGGATGAGCACTGTCTTGATGCTTACCTTACTGGGAAGGTTTCATATGGATCTCTTCAGAAAAGGATAGGTAATAAGTAAAAAACCACCTTTTCAGAAATGCTAATTCGCATCAAACACTGATGAATAAGCTTTAAAAGCTCCCCATTATAAGCATGAACAACTACAGCTTTGCAAACTGATGCAGCTCTTGGTGGATGTAAAGATTTTCTGACTGGAAGATCCATATCTGCTGTTATCCTGTGTGCAAGCCCATCACTTATTATCAATATCCAAAACAGCATGTCAGTGAAACCAGAATTTTTTTAGAGTATTGCATGCCATGAAACTTGTATGTATTTCAAAAAGTGTTTTTACTACTTGTTATTCTGATTCGCACTAGGCTGAGACCCAGGACTGATATTTGCCTCTATCTGTACATGCAACCTTTCTGCTGGAGGAGTTTTGAATGTCAGGTTAAGAGTGGTTTTCTTTTGATGGGCTTTCCACAAGCTTCAGTAGGAGTAGCGTAATACCTTGATTTCATAGTATGCTTGCTTCTCCATGATTTCTCAGACACACACAATTATAAAATGCTAAAACAATTTTCCTATGGGTCAGCTGCATGAACTTGCTTTGGGGTGACAAGAGTGAAAGACTCCACATCATCACCAGCTCTAGATAGTAGAATGAGTAGAACACATCCCTTCATCAAAGGAAACCCACTGCCTAACAGGACCTCAGTGCTGTATTATGACTGTCTTAAAATCAGTGAAAACTTAATGGGATGCTAAAGAAAAATTACCATCATGGGTTCTTAAAAGACATTTTATCACAAAAGCAGTAAATTTCTGTCTGCAAAGAGCAAAAGAGCCTTGCTTCTCACTCCCTACTAATGGTAGGCATTACCCACTGTGTGGTTACTTGCAGGATTTCCAGGGAGTGCAGCATGCAACCAACATGTCTTTCTCCATGTGCAGGAGTCAAACTGAAAACAAAGGCGAGTAGTATGCCCTGACCCCTTTGCAAGATGAAGGGCTATCTCAGCTGGCAGTGCAGACCCTGAGGGATGGGGGATGGTCCCGAGTCCTGCCTACCTCAGTCTTCTGCCCCAGCCTCGAGCTGGAAGGTGACCTGCAGGAAACTCACAAAAAGCCATTACTGTGTTGTGTCAGCTCAGAAAACCACAACAGGGCCAGGCAGGGGAGGAAAAAGCCTAGAGAGGAAATCAAGGAAATTCACTTTGGCAGAAAGTAGCAAAGCCTTTTTCTGAATGTTAACTATCTAATTTAATGAAGTCTGGAGATCAGGAGAGACAATTGTCACTGCCAGCTTTGATGCCAATCACAGCTCTGGAACCTGAGCCAGCAAATGCGTCCAACATACAAAGGAGAAAACAAAAACAAGGCAAGGATTTGACCCTTTGCTCTCATGATCCTTTAAGAAGAAATATCACCTTTCAAAACTATGGGGAAAAAATATTCCCAGTCAGAAAAAGTCAGCAAGAAAAGAGAAATCACAAGGCAAAAGACTACAGAATTGTAATTTCTCTCTGTCCATCTGTGGTGCCTCTAGGGCTGTCGGTGGGAACTCTTGTGGGCAAAAACCTCTCTGTGGGCTGGAAAATTGGGAAGATTTCTCTAATCCCTGTCAGGGAAGCAGACCTACACTTTTTCCTTGTGGGCAGCTGTAAGTCTGTGTGCTTTCACGGGAGTCCTCCCATCTCTGGGACACACTGTTCCTGTGCTGGTGCATTCCCACTATCCTCAGCTCCATCACTCCACCTTATTCTTCAGAAGGCATATGGCAAAGGAGATGCTTTGCATCTCTGCTGAGTATATACAAACAAACTCCAAACCTCTGTGCATCAAAGGCACAGCTAAGCAAATTAACATAGTCTGATTTTTTTCAAGCAGGTTTTTCCATAGAGATTTTCAATGGAGGAAAATTAGAACCATTAGGTTTGGAAAAGACCTCCAAGATCAAGCCCAACCTTCGAGTATCACCATGCCCACTAAACCATATCACAAAGTGACACAGATACTCACTTTTTATCACTTCCAGGGATGGTGACTTCCCACTTTTTTCCTGAAAATCTGTAGATTTATAGTTCTTGCTTTTATGGGTAAACATAGTTTAACATATCATTCTGAACAATCTGCTCCCTCCCAAGCCAAAGGACTGAACTCTCTCCTCTCTCATCCTCTTGAGGCACCATTCCTTCTCTGAAAATGGGCTCTGGGAAAGCCCTGTAAGGGAGAACAGCATTTCATCCCCCCTCTAAAATATTAGGAATTTTAAGCGTGCCCATTTCTTGCTTTATATGACTTTTGCGTACCTACAGCCTCCTCAGAATAATCACACCATGAGAAATTCTGATGATACTAAAAATGCCCTTAGTGTGACACTATGCAATCTAAGAGGTTTGCATGGAATTTCTAGCAAGCTTACAAACACAGAGGGTGATATGGGGAATGATTTTTCTGAAGTTCTTACCTTGTACTGACTTAATTTTGGAGGAAGCCTGTCACAATGCAGAAGTATCCATCCTCTCTCCTGCAGGCATGAGAAATACGAGATCCCAAATTCTCCTGTTTCACTTTCCCTTGCCTTCTTCTCTGTCTTTTTACCTGAGCTGTAGACCTGAAAACCACAACATACGATCAGTAGACCATGACCACATGGAGACCTATGGAGAGCCCACAACTGCACTGTGCAAAATGACTAATTTCCAACCTTCATCCATCAACCATCATTTGTCTCATTTGAGCAATGCTGATGGCAATCACCAAACTCCACCAACACTCACCACACACTGAATAGCAACAGACTTTGGCAGACATAATCCCGCCCAAGACAGTCATATATTTTCCACAAAAGCTATTCAAGGAAGACACCAAGCCTGGAAGAATTTGGGAGTTTTTAGAACAATGCACTGAAAACCATACCTTAACTTTTGGTCAGCCCTGAAGCTGTCAAGGAGTAGATGGTCCTTACCAGATGGTCCCTTTTAGCTGAACTATACTATTCTATTCTATGCCATTCTTAATATCTCCTCTTTTCCCTAGAAGTACACACTGAGGCGCACACACACTGATGCACTAGGTACAGCTTTTGTTCATTCCTCATGCCTCTTTTGCCATTCCCAGGGACTAACTTCATGGTATTCCTCTTCTCTTAGGCCATGGCATGAACCAATCCTGCAGCCCAGGGACCATCCCTATTAGCTGTTCCCTCTCTGCAGACCAGGGATAATTTCCATGAGGCCATGCAGACCAGGGACACAAACTCAGTTTTGGGAGCTATACAAGGGGTGGTTTCTGCAGCCACAGCCTGGAGGAAAGCCAAAGTGTAACGAGAGCCTTGGGCTGGGCTGGCCGGTGCCAAAGGACCGCCATGGAAACAACACAGGTTTTGAAAAGCCAGTAAGTGGAGGTTACATTTGTGTGGTGGAAAGGTTGGTCATTTGCAGATCTGGAACATTCAGATCCTTGTCCAAAGTAGAGCCAGGCAAGCAACAACTCTTCCAAGTGGCAAAAATAGCTCACTTCCACTATCACTGTCATACTCCCTTTTCCCACTGAAACCAAGCTGCATAGATCTTCTGTTAAACACACCAATTTTTTGAGTTTATATGGCATACAAAATGCACTTCAGCCAAAGAGTAAAACCTTGACAGCTCATTTGTGCCACTAACCTTTTGCAGAGAAGAGGGTGAGCAGAGTTCAGCTGGATGGAACACAAACCAATGACCTAGTCCAACTGCCTGTCCACAAGATACGGGCATTATCCAACTGCCTCTTAAATATCGACAAGTTTGGAGCATTGACACTTTCTCCAGGGAGCCTGCTCCAGGGTTTGGCACCTTCTCAACAGATGTTTCCTCATGTCAAGTCCAAACATTCCCTAATGGATGCAGCTCTGAACCATTCCATGTGTCATGTCACTGGGTCCCAGGGAGAAGAGACCAACACCTGCCTCTCTCAGGTCATCCCTCATCCTTCTTCTTACCAAACTATACAAACCTGTCCTCAGCCACTCCTCACAGGGCATGCCTTCCAGCCCTCTCACATCTTTGGTGCTGTCATCTGAATATATTCAAGGACGTTCACATCCTTTTTAAATGATGGGGCTCTGCACCAGTGCTAAACACAGTGGGATAAACCCCTCTTTTGACCAGCTGGTTGTGCTGTGTTTGATGCACCCCAAGATGAGGTTTGCCCTCTTGGCTCCCAGGGCACACACCACTGGCTCCTATTGAGTATCTTGTCAGCCAGCACCCCCAGTCTTCTCTCTGTGGGGTTGCTTTCCAGCCACTCCTCTCCCAGATTGCAATTTCATCCGGTGTTACTCCACCTAAGATGCAGACTCTGGTATTTGTTCTTGTTCAGGTTCATGCCACTCATGATTTGCCAATGCTCCAATCTAGCCAGATTGATCTTGTTCCTCAGAAGAGGTTGACTTGTTGCCAGACATTTATAGCCCCAGTCACTTCAACCCTTTGAGAGCTCTGCACTCCAGTCAGTTCTTCACCCTGTGCTCTTTCTACCTGTTCATCTTGCACAATATCTGGACAAGTTGTCCAGAAGGATGTTGTGAGGGACAGTATCAAAAGACTTCGTAAAATCCAGAAAAATTGCATCCACTGCTGTCCTTTCATCCACTAGGCAGGTGACCTAATCACAGAAGGATATTAAATTAATTAAACAAGATTTTCCCTTTGTGATCCAACATTTACTGTGTCTGATGTTTGCATTTTTCTTTAAATATCTTTCAGCAGAACCCTGTCTGACAGCCTCCATCATTTTTCCAGGTTCTGAGGTTAGACTAACAGTCTATAGTTCCATGGGTCTTCCCTCATGCCCTGTAGACTGTAGTAACACTGGCTAGCTTCCTGTCACCTCGGATTATCCCACACTCCCAAGACTTTTGGTAGATGATTGAAAAGGTTCCTGCCATAACATCCACTAACTCCATTACTCTGGAATGAAGACCATCAGACTCCATGGACCTATAAACCTTCAGCTGATACTGCTGCTCCCTTACTACTTCATTGTCCGCAAAAAGAAAGTTAGTGTTCCCACACTCATGGTCCTCTGGCTCAGGGGATCAGGCAGCCCAAGGTCTATTAATATTATTAAAAACTAAGACAATTGCATTGTACATCTTTGCTTTTTTTTCATCCTTATCTGTCAGGCACCCATCTTCAACAGGCATCTTGTCTAGGCAATAGATAATAGGCACCATGATACCTGCTTTGCCTTCCATGTCCCTGATCCTCATCCAGAGGCTCTCAATCTCATCATCCATAACGTTAAGGGATGTGCAGTCAAACCTCTCCCTTACAGACACTGCAACTCCTACACCTCATATGCTCTGCCTATTCTCCTGCAGAGCTGGAAGCCCTCCATCCCATTTGCCTACCCCACTTGGCTGGAAAATGCTCAGGTCTTATCTAAAAGCCTGGTAAATCTCCTTTCCCTTTAGGATTTAACATTTTGAGTATTGAAAAAGGAAAATATTATTCTTCTCATTTCATACTTTGATGCTAAAATTGGTACGTACATTCGGACCATGTAAAGAAGGGCATTTATACCACATACATTTGTTTTGTTGTGGTGATGTCAGAAACAAGAGAAAGGGTTTAGTTCCCTCTGTGTGAACTCCACAGAGATGTAGAGATCATACTCTTCATGGACCTAAGTTCTGAATTGTTTTGTCCTCTTTACTCTATTTTTTCATTGCACGTCTATAGTTCTTTTCCTCCTTTGGCACAGGAAAACCACCTGTTTCTGTGGCATGTCTTTGCAGAACTCAAGTCAAAGTGAAGGAGAAGTTAAAAGTTTTACCTCTTTCTTCTCAGGAATAAGGATCTGTCTCAGGATTTGGGTACCTCAGATTTGTTGTCCTGTTGCATGCATGTTTTCCAAACTTTCATGATGAGGGCACAGAACTCAGCATTGTGTCCCATTGAGGTGTGGAAATCTTCTTGGCAGTCTTTCCATGCCTCTCCCTAAGCTGACCCATTGTACCATTGGGTAGTGACTGCCTGGGTCATATCACCTGCATGTTGTGGACCACAGAAGCCATTGATCTATGAGAAGAACAGAATTTTATTGAAGCAGATTTGGGGTTTTTCTTCCATTGGCTGCATTCAAATCCTATACACATTTCTTTGCCTCCAAAAAAGCCAGTAATATCTTGGATCAAAAGGCAATTCTCCATATAGTATGAGAAGGCTCTCTTAATTGTGAAAGTTTCTTATCTCAAAGAGATAATTGGGGAAATACGTACTGTTAGAGTACCCATCAGCATTACCAGATGTCAGTCATTTCCATTACAAACCAGAGTACTGAAAATAAACTAGAATTAGGCCATTATTGTCCTTTGTATTGAAGCCAGCTCCAGCACAGAATGTATCAACTCACATGCATTAATTATTTTCTTGACTGAATTTGATATCAACATCTCAAAAAAATGAACAGAGTTGACGTGATGGCGGATGCAAACAAAACTAGAAAAAAATTAGCTCTAAAGACAGGGAAAAAGTTGTTCTGGCTATTCATGTTCTCAAGAAACACCTGTTCAAACTAGTCAGGTTCACATCAGAGACGTTTTGGATTCAGTGAACCTGTCTTATAAATAGTGTTTCTTGTATTTTAGGTTGGCAGGACAAAGACTAAGAGAGGAGATAACTCTTTCTGTAATGACAGCAGAACGGTACATGCTAGAATAGAGGAAGCTGAGGTATATCTGTTGGGTTAGTATATAAAACCCACTTTCATACAAAATTGCAGTGGAATTTACATACATTTACTTTAGAAATTATGTCAGTAGAGAGTTTCTGGATCACTGATGTTGTCATAGTTGAATGTTGCAAATTTGGTTTTCCAGAGGCTGACCAAGGACGATCTAGAGAGCAGGTAGGTTTGCTGATGTCCCTGCTGCCATTGGAAAGCCATGCCAGAACACCCCAACCTTCAATATCCAATTTCCAGCCAAACTCTTTTGTGGTCAGCTGTTCTCATGCCAACATTTTATTTTAGGCTAAACAATTTTTCCTCATTGCTCTTTGTTCCTCTCATGTAAACAGACAGTAATTATAGCCTCTTCACAGATGTCTTTTTGCTAGACCCAGTAAATTCTGCTCTTGCAGTCCCCTCTCCAAAGGTTTTTATTTTTCTAGGCACACTATCTGTCCTGTCCTCCTGTGCTCATGGGCGTCTAGGGCCATGTGCTGTATTTCCTATGAAGTTACACTGATACTTTGCCCAGGACATTGCTTTTACCTCCTCTGCTGGAAATGGATCACCTGATGTGAACCTAAGCTGTATTTCCCTATATTTTCCCTTTTCACAGACTACCACATGAGTACTCATAAATAATCCTGCCTGTCATTAATTGTTTGTCCTACACATCATGTTTCAAGAGAGTTTTCAGGCACTAGGAAAGCCAAATTCTGGAACAGACTCAACTCCTACAATGGGGTGGGAAGTAAAGATCCTAACTAGTTTTAAAACTCAGCCTGATGAATGAAGAAGAATATATGATGTGACTGCCTGAAATATCAGGAGTCTGGACCTCATGATCCATGAGAACCTTCCCTATCCTGAGTCCAGAATTACTAAATATAGTATACGATAAAGTCGCTAAAAATGTCTAGCTAATCACTCACATGCCAATAGCATTTTAGGTAAAATTTTGAAAAGCAAGAACTAGCTGAGTACCTAAGTCCCCTCACCCCCTATAGAAGTCTCAAGATGCTTTTTAATTACACTTATTTCTATTTCCAGTATTGGCTACAGAACTAGATTCACATAGAAAGTTCTTGTATCGTAGCATTTGTACACTGAATGAGCATGACAGAAAGTCAGAAAACAAAAAGACTATCCATATTTTAAACACTCAGAAATTAAAAGAAAGGACAGATTAGAATTTCTGTAGAGTTGTAAAAGCCAGAAACTGATCTCAACTCTCCCAATTCTCCCTGCAATGCCTAATTTGTGTGAACATCTCCTTTCCTGTGTTGTGCATCTACTATTGAGTGAGTCAGAGGAGACTGAATCAGAAAACACATTTTCCATTTAGATCTGAAACCACTTGGCTCCAAGGTAGTCAATCTCCATTGCATAAAGCAGACATAAAAAACAAGAAACAGTCCTGAGGAAGTTGTCTCCTGTATTCCCATTTTTCCTGCTATTCCTCAGTTGTCTCATTATTCCATTAGAATAACATGTATATTATAATGACAGCATCGTTTAGGACAGCATTTTCTAAAATGCCTACGTAAGTGCTCAAATCTTATTTTGAGAAGTAAGGCATAATATGATTCGCTCCAGTGAAGAACCAAGATACTGAAAACATAATTATAAAGAGCAAAATTGCAATACAAACTCAGAACCAAACACTGCTCTCCCTATTCAGTCCCTATATGCCTTCCCTGGGCACCTGTGGTTGATTTTCAGGTTTACCAGTTTCACGTGCACATCCTGGAGTGTCACAATATTGGTTTGATGTCTGCCATATCCCTATGCACATCTGGGCTTCAGCAATTAAGTATTTGACCACCTCCCCGAGGCCTTGAGGACAGGAGGAGTGACATACCCAGATCACACCTATATACACACCAGCAATATGAGGCTGTCCAAAAAATAAAGAATTCCCACGGCAGCCTAGAGATTACAAGAAGCAAGATGGCAACCCAAGAACATAGTATAAATATTATAGACTTAAATTCAGATCCCTCCTCTGACTGAGGCAATATTTGTGCCTCACCACTGCATGTCTCACTCCAGAGTTTTGCGGGTACCCCAAAAGGGGACATTTTCTTTCTTCAGGTGTTCAGTTCAACAAAAAATTCTAATTTTTCAACTGAAAAATGCAAGACCAAAACTTGGCAGTCTGATCCCTGCAATAAGGATGGTCTGTGCATTATCCAGCAAGTAGTTCAGCATGGTGCTTACATCTCTTTGTACATATGGTCCCAAATTACTTCTGAAAACAGAACTTGGATGTTTTTGACAATTCTGTCATTTTTTAGCTACTTAGTAGATTTTTGAATTCAACTGAAAGTCTTTACTTATTGTGGCAGTGAGTTCCACAGATTAACTATATGTGACATAAAAGGGCATTTTCTTTACCATTTTTAAATTTATTGCCTTTTAATTTAATTAGATATCCTCTTGTGTCTCTTTCACGAGACAGGATAAGTAGGAGCACCTGCTGACCTTCTTTATGCCATACATTATTTTATATACCTTTGTCATGTCACTTCTTATTAGTCTCTTTACTAAACTAAATAGTTGTAATCTTTTTAATCTCTCCTATTATAAGATACTTTCCAACCTGTAATCGTTTGCTTTGCTCTTTCTGAAAAGTTCTTGCATATTCAGATTTCTCTAGGTAATCATTTAAAAGTAACATATAATTTACAATAATTTAATCTTTAGTAAGTCTTGCACTGTTTACACAACTAGGTTCCTTCTATGATCTATCTTTTCTATACTGGTGCAGATTTATCAGGAAAACAGTGCCTCTGGGAACAGTCTTTGTTGGCAGCAATATTTGCAAACAAGAGAGACTAAGCTCAACCTCAAATGGTTTATGTATTTGGAGCAATACTTTGGGGTGTACCCTAGCTCAGATCTGGTTTTACATTCAAAATTAGTTTGAGAGTGTAGTCAAATCCATCCCACACGCACCTCTGAAACGTTGATGCCCAGAGTGTACTTCAGGTGACCTTACTAGACCTTCCTGTAGCACCTTCTGCCAAGTTTCTTCTCAATGACTGCAGGCTGGTGATTTCATTTCCTCTTCATGGAGGTGAGTCCCAGCCAGCAGCTTGTGATGGGAAGTCCCAGCACTTGGCACAAGCAACAAACGCTGCACTCCCAGCTCAGGTTCCTGCTGTTGATGGAAACTAGAAGAGATAATCTCCAGTTTCAGTATCTCTGAGCTATCACATTTGCTAAATAGATAGAAATTTGTACAAGCATTGAATGTATGTCTCAGTATAGCATCAGTGACAAAATTCCATGTACAATTCAGGAGCTTGAGAATTGTCAGAGTTTTCTCATCTCTTCCAGATATTTTTTGGTTCACAGTTTCATTTTTAGCAGGCAGACAGGCCATCTAGGTGAGCTCAGGTGGGTTGCTAGCTCCCTTGTAGGATAACTTCTACAACCAGAACACAGCAGCACAAACCAAAGGTGTTCTCTGATATAGTTCAACAATGGCATTGGGAGGAATTAACACCAGTTATTAAATATAACCTCTTGCCTGCATTTAGACAGCATCGCTTCTGCACCTTAGAAAGGTCTCACTGCTATCATTACCTTTGGTGTAGGGCTCAGACTCTATTCTTGAACATCAATATTTAAACATTAGAATCCCTCTGTCCATTTGACTCACAAAGACAATTCACCCCATCTTCTTCCATACACCTCCCCAACAGTGACCTGCCTTCTCAGGGCCTGATAGCTCTGCCACACCAAGGCACCCAAGCTGCTGGGCCCAGAGAGGAGCTCCAGCATTTCATTAAATATTTAAGCTTTGCTAATGGTGAGCAGTCACAATGCATGTTCATCCCACACCAACAGCTTCTGCTTCGCAGGTGCTAGAAAGAAAATTAGTGAAAACTTTCCCTCTCTTCTTTTCTCTTAAACAGAAAGACATTCTTTTTCCACACACACAAAGACCTGAAAACTGTGGTTTTATTCACATTGCCTAACCCCAGGCACCCCAATATCGCTGGAGATGCCATAGGTAGTGGCAAAACCCATGACAGGTTGGAAATGAAACACAGAAACTATGACTGACCCTCATCCTTCCGAACAGTACCTTGACACCAGATGCTGCAGCCCAGGGCAGCTCAAGCAGCAATTATTATGCACTCACATTGAGCCTTTGCTCTTAAATATAAGTCCTAAGTCAAACACCAAAAAACGTATTTTGTGGAAAGTGACTGACTATTCACAATCCAGCTGTCTTCAGACCCAGCATGTTAAAGAGCATCTAATCCCAATGACTGCTTTCTAAACACAACACCCACTGGAACAGGAAAATAAAGACATAGCTCAGTCTCACTTGTGTGGTGTTTCTAAAGCAACAGCACTGCTGAAATTGTGTAGGAAAACAGAGCCATCTACAGGGGAAGCTATTCTCCTTTGGCAAGAAAGAGATCTGATGAAGAAATGCATGATGCTGTGCAACCAACACAGGGGCAGGACCAGACAAGCACTGTTGCCAGCAGAATGGAGAAGGTTACACAAATATATTCTGAATAACAGAAGTATTTTGAACCATATTTAGAGTCTCTCAGGCTCTCTTCTTTCATAGTTTTTAGCAAATCATTTCCATGAGCATCCAACCAAAGTTACAACTAACTTAGTTTCCCAGTGACTACCTCCTCACATTACACTTACTAGAATGACTGGAAGACACTTTTACTGGTACACACCTTGCACACCTACCCAGGAGACAGGCTACATCTGAGGCTTCAGTCCCACCCCATCTTTTGACTCCCAGCTCCTTTCCATCAGCACTCTGCCCCTCAGTTACCTGGGCATGCCAATGCCATATCAGAGACATCCAAGCTGTACCTAACATAGTTGGCTACAGAAGATGTAAAACAGCTTATCCTTCCTGCTGTATAATGGGAAAGAGCAATGACCGGCACTTTTTTGGTATTTAATGGTGTGTGTTCAGTTTCCTGCTTGTGACAAAAAAAACCCAGTAGCTAAAAATTTGAAGTCTCACCAACACCACAGGGAATGGTTCCTTATCACCTTTTTGCCTCCATGGAAAAAGATCTTGGGGCTGAAATCTCCTTAATTCCTTTTCCTATTGTTTAACTGTCCCACTACATGTTTGCAACCAGAGAGACAGAAAGGAAGGAAAAGAAAAGTTGGCTGAAAACAGTGAATTATTGGCTCAGGATATGCGGAAGTCTTAAAAAATTGCAGCAGAGCAGCTGCTTAAATGCTATGCTAGGAAATACAGGGTCTTCAGTGCCAGGGATTGCTACAACTTTGGGAAAGAACTCTAAGATTCTCCCCATGGCCAGATGATAAAAAATGGTTTTTTTAATGTTAACACAGGAACCTCCACACTTAGCTGGAGTAAGCCAATTAAAATGGCATGAAATCAATCTTTCTTTAAATACTTAAAAGCAGAGCAAAAATTAGGTTGAGCAAACCCACCCTAATTGATTTCCATTTCTGTAATGACTGATTTATGTGATATATAAAGTTCAGCTTCATATCTAGTTGGACTTCTAAATGTTTGTATGTTCTTACTTATTCAATCATATTCTCTTGTAGAATTATTATTTTAAACTCATCCAGACTTGAGCTTTTTGAGTTATTAGAAAAAAATTATACAGACTTACCTTTGGCAGAATTTAATAATAGTTTTAATTCAATTAAATCTAATTGAATTACTTTAAATGCATCCTGCAATTTTATAGGTACTGACTGAGCTGTACAGTCAATGGAACAAAGTCATCAGTGTAACAGTATAGCTTTGAGTTTTAATATTGTTGATATAGGGCATAATATAGGAAAGTAGGACTTTTGTGGGTAGAAAAGATTTCCCTTGGCCTAGATAGTCTCGTTTCTGTGTCAAAAAGAACAATGATTGTGCCTTGTACTTTACAACTTCCATCTGGTTCAGATATCACACACGGAGATACCAAGCAACGACCCCTCATGAGGTGGCTGTTGACTTCAGTGGGAGCTGGATGTTGTTGGAGGGTAAGAAAGGAGTATCATGTATATGGGTTGTCTGGAGCCCTGCTAGCACAGGACAATTTGGGCCTACCACTCTCCCTGGCCAATTATATCTGAAAACAAAACTAGTGCAAGATACTTTGAAACACTTTTTAAAAAAGATTTCACTCCTCTTTCTTCTGTTTTAACAATGAGTTTAAATGAAAAACACATGGCAATCAATTAGGCATGGACTGTAAGCTCTCCCAGACAAGGGCTGCTCTTTCTGTGTATACACAGAGAGTGAGATATGTTGCTGTTAATTTTAACTATCTAGGAACTATGTCTTCTCTAAAGCAGTTGTCCAGGCGACCGCTGAACTCTCTGCAGAGAGTCCTTGCTAAGCAATCCACCCCATCTATCTTTGATGACACATCCTTTAGGACTATGGAAAAGTTTTGCTTTGACTCATATTTATTCTTTGCCTCATACAAGTAAAAATACAGTTTTAACCCCATCTCTTTTCCTTGCCACCCACCCAGCCCCAGTCATTCAGAGTCTCAGTAGGCGAAGGGCAGAGGATCTCCCCTGTCAGGATGGCACTCTTGCATTCCTACTATTATACATCTTGGTTAAAATCAGTCCTCTTGAAGAGGAAAGAGAGGTAAGAGGAAGGTGAGAAGAGGGCCTCTGGAACTAACAAAAAGGGGAGTGAGTTGTAGAGGTAGAACACTGTAAGCAAGGGAGTTACAGATGTTAGAATATAAGCAAGGATCTCAAAAAAGGGGATGGTAACTTCAAATGAAGGAGATATTTTGTTGAAATATGGGGAAAAATCAGAACTTATAAAAAGCCATGGCTAAAAGAAGGGCACTTGCATAAACTTTGGCAAATGAGTTTATCACTGA
Organism: Acanthornis magna; assembly: GCA_036785705.1. Taxonomy (NCBI): domain Eukaryota; kingdom Metazoa; phylum Chordata; class Aves; order Passeriformes; family Acanthizidae; genus Acanthornis; species Acanthornis magna. The sequence goes on from JAWUZG010000029.1 coordinate 11,540,916, forward strand.
GCTTTTTACACATGCATTTAAGACATTTTTGTTCCTGTTCTCTGATAAAAGAGAGCAGCAACTATTTTAGTCACCACAATAGTACTTCATGCCCAGAAATCTCCACTGAAAGAAGGCCAGTTGTCTTCCAAAGACACAAATGTGTGATAGAGGTCAATAAAGCAATATTAAATACCAATGGCAGTTTCACTCCACATCCTAAATTTGGTTAAAATATTCAACTTCCCTTGACTGTTACTTTTTTCCTAAAGGGATAAATATAAATCTAACTTAAATTTCTAATTTTTATAGGATGTTGTGTCATTTTCAGCTCATTGTAAAATATTTATGTAGGGAGAAACTCACAGAAGACAGCTTTGATATTTGACTCTGACTCTGTGAAAAGAATACGTAACTCCTTCAGGTAATGGGAAAATAAAACAAGTATGTGGTTAATCAGTTAAATTAGAAAACAAAAAGGAAAACCATAAAAGTGGAAGTTACTCACAAAGCACATTGTCTTCATAAGAATGTAAGTGTACATTTGGGCTACGTGCAGGGAAAGGGACTTGTCTCAAAGATACTTTCTAGTAAGAGGAAGAGAGGAAAGAAGTAATCTAAGGGATTATCTGCACCAGATAAAAGCTCTTGGATAAACTCCCATGTCTATTAACAGCTCATCTCCAAGAAAACACAGTGGAGCCAACAGATAGGGCAAAAATATATGTTCACCTCACATAAAATTTTCTCCCAGGTTCTTCCAGTAAGAGTAGAAGTAGATGAGGAAAACTGTGGGGAAGAGATCTGCAGAGATTCCCATCTTCCACCCTAAATCACAATTCTTCCTTCTACCCTGAGCTCAGCAGGTCCAGGTCATGCTCCCCACATTCATGCTTCATTGCGTAAAAGCAGGGTAAGTTTAGCTCACAATGTACCTAATGAAGGTCGTCAGCGGTGGGGGAAGAAACGGGTAGACAGCTTTTTCTGTTTCTCCATGACTGGCCCACATAATGGCTCTCTCTGGCTCAGAGTCTCAGGTTTTCCAAAATGCCAGATAAGCTCTCCAGTCCAACATAAAAATGTAACTTTCATTACTGGCAATTCCACTGCACAGCCCTGAGGAAACATCTCTATGCTGCAGCCTGAGCTCACGTCTGGCTCCATACACCTCAAATTTGTTGCAAGCTGGGCAGGACTGCCACAGATCCTCACTGGTCATCCGTGGGGGTAAAAGAGGAAGAGAAGTCCTAAAGACATGAAAGGAGGTTTCTCCGTGAGTTCCCTCAACTGAATTCCCCTCTATTGAGTATGTTAATGTAAAGCAGCACAGTAAGAATTTAAACATACAACGTGTGCCTACCAGGCACTTTCCTTACCACAGTAGTCACTGCTCAGTGGGCATCCACAAAGCCAAGTACATAGGGACAAATGTTGATGGTTAAGCATACTTAAAAGGACAGAAACTCATCCAGGATAAAAAGGTACAGTTTTCACAAAATATGTGGGTCTATCTGGACACAGTACTTCACAATTTTAGTGCTACAGTTCAGGCAGGCTTTGGGATGGGGAGATGCACTACTCTACCACCTTGTCCCACTGAGCAGCTGGGCGAGCAGCAGCAATCCAGCACTTGATTATTTCACGCTCATGTAGTGGCAGCCAGCCAGGATGGGAATTTTGCACTTAGTTTAAGGTTTGATTCATGTGACTTTGATAGCAGGCTTATGGCACAACATTTCCTTTAGGATTTTCTTTGGGTTTCCCTGGTACCTTGAATCAAATACTCACTTCAGGCAAAATGGGAGAATTCATCACCCATTGGTATCAAATGGATCTACATGAGAGCCCTAAATGCCACATCTGTGACTAAGTTACAGCAATTCCTAAGAGTAAAATGAAGTAACACTACTGCCTGTGTAGGCAAGAAACAATTCTTGATCTATTTTGACTGGTCTGTCTTTCTGATCAAAGAAATTTCCTGAAATTTTGGTTGATGTCATGGGTAGAAATCAACCCTATGTCCTAACGTACTTTGGTATAGACATATCAAAAAGTCACATTTTTTGTTCCAAGACTTAAGAACCCTGCACAGGGAACAAGAGAAAAAGTAAAAAAATCCAGTGCAAATCATGGACTTTGATGATCCATGGACACACGTAGTTCTTAAACACTAGCTCTCATTCAATTAGTCATATTGTTCTCTAAGGAAAACATACAAGTTTGAGGAGTTCCCTGAAGCAACTCAGGTTTTGTGTGTTCACCTCCAGTGAGTATAGTCTTAATTTACACAGAAAGTCATGTTATTTCTTGATCAGATATGTAAATCATATTTAGATCAGACTACATAATGACATAAATTCAAATCACAGTAGATACATTCAAATCACAGCACCACTTTCTTCTGTTGAGGCTTCAGGCCAGAGCTTCTCTCCCCCATTTTTTTCAACATTTGCTCTCAGTTTATTGAAACATCAACATTTCCAGAGAGTACCAAGGAAAAAATATTGTATTTCTAGACAGTTACTCGATTGCCAGTATACTAGGACTTTATATTGATTTTCTGTCCTCAGCTGCTAATGTGGTGCACTTCTATCTAGTTTTCTCCTCACAGGTCACTGAGATTTATGGCTGACCCGAAGGAGATGAAACCAGACTGCTGAATCGCCACTGTTAGAGGCCACCTGCTGCTGACCGACACTGGGTCACACACATCTCACTGAATGCTTCAGGCCACCCCAAACACTCCACTGGATTATTTTGCTCCTCATGTGGGAAAGCCTGGATTATTCTTCCCATAATTACTAGCTAGCTAATTCACTTCCTCCCCACTCTAATGAAATTTTGACTTAACTGTTACATAAAATGCAGTGCATCTGAACAAATGATCTGCTTGAGAAAAGGCAGGGCCTTCACCAAAACATTACTTAGCAAGGCACTGCTTAGCAAGATATCTCCAAACTGGATAATCATTGAACTTTCATTACTCTTTCCTAAGACAAAAATGTTCCAGTATATTTGAAGGGATTTTCTCTGAATATTGCAAAATAAACAGAGATGGGAACGGGTGAATGTTAGAGTGATAAAACCTGCAGCTGCAGCCTGGAAAGGGACACACAAAAGAAAGGAAGGGCTGAGGTTAGGATCTTCACCTGAGACATGGGGAGGGCCTGGAATGAAGGGGATGAAGTGGGGCAAACTGGCCAATAGACAGTTGAATTTAAGGATTAGGGAACCTAGGAAATAAACTACCAGCAACAGTGCTGAAGTGCCTGCAAAAGTATCTCAAAAAATAGTGAAGAGCTCATACTGGCAGTCTCATTTGTCTCAGTGGATTTAGTGTCCTAGCTTGTGAATCAGCCTAGGATTTGGGTTTGGGCTGACAGAAAATCCAGGAGTACAGCTAGTGTGGGGCTGGAAAGGGACTTTTAAAAGAAACTGAGGGCTGCAAAATGAATTGCTGCGTGAGAAAAATGTTTTGCAAATTTTTGCTACTAGTATTCAGAATATTATTTCTCATAAGATCATTAAAAATCCATAGAAAGGGGACTCAATATTGTAATGCCTTCCTTTTCTTTGCCCAGCTTCAGTCAGTCTTGAACAAAGTTGGACCCATGGTAGATTTCCCAGACTGAACTATGGAAATATCTTGTCCTGAAAATTATTAAGATATAATGGTTTAATCCTTGTAGGTACCATGGAAAAAAAAAATCCACTGAAGATGATTAAATACACAGATACATCAGCCAATTATAAATTAAGAAAAAAAACCCAAAGCAAAACCAAACCAAAAAAACTTCCGGTAAAAATTTGAGCTGAAATTAAATGCTGAGAGAGCACGTGAAAGAAGTGTCAATCTTCTCCCACTAAAAGTCATGCTCAGATGAGGGGATAGAAATGAGTCCCATGGTTGCCAGAACAGCCCTCACCTGGCTTTTCCCCTGTGCAATGTATGGCCACGGCAGGTGCAGCGTGGACAAAAAAATCTCATGACTTGGTGGGGCCAACAATGATGGGGGACTGTAAGTAAAATGGTATGAGGAGGAACACAGCTGAACCTCAATGAAGTTTTGAGAGAACTGGAAGAGAGGCTGCTGCCCTGGAAGTACAGGTGCATGTGGGTATCCCCACACACATGTATTGCCACAGGAATTGGGGAGCCCCTTTATTGTGGCATGAGCCCAGCAGTAGGCACAACATCTCTTATGGTCACCCTGGGCACAGGGGAAGCATTGTCAGTGAACCCCTGCGATTTGGTTCTGCTGAGACATTTTGAACCCATTATGTCTGAATGGGTCCTAAATGTCCCCAAACATGTTCCCATTATCCCTAATTAAATTAGTTTATTGAGATTATCAATGACAAAACGTCATACAATTAAAACATTTGCACTCAATCAATTTTAATTGTATTCACTACAGCCGCCTGTGCCAAACCAGATGCCTTCTAGCCCGAGGTAAGTGAAGGAAAAGCAATTTTTAAACCCCTCACTTACTCAAGTTGGATCTGATCGAGCAGTAGTGACACAGTCGGTTGGTTTGTTTGGAATTTTTTTTCTCCCTGGGAGAGCCCAGGAGATGGGGGCTCCCCCGGCCGCTGCATCCCCCGGCCTGGCGGAGCATCCTGCATCCCAGACCCCGGATTCCGCATCCCCGCTGTCTCCGGGGCGCAGGGACAGGCCTCCGCCGGGGAGTTATCGCCACCTAGCGCTGACGGCGGAAAAGGCCGCTCCCCCATCCCTCGGGAGTCTCCCGGCATCAGCTGTGTAACACCTCAGGGAGACCCAGGGCCCTGCAGAGCCTGGGTTCCACCAAAGCTGGCACATCTGAGCCGCACATGCACCTCCCTGGAGAGTCCTTCCCTCATCATCTCACACTGCCTGGGCCGAGGTCATCGATCTCAGAGCCCATTACAAATTACAGGTAAAACACCCACCGACTTTAACTTCTATGGCCAAGATTGGAATCAGCCTGCTTGCCTCTTGGGCTTCGAGCATCAAGACATACAGTAACACTTTCTTCTGCCCAAAACCTGCTGGGGGAAGGGGATTTGGTTTCCCGTCCTCAGCCATAGCAAAACACAAGGATGCCTTGCAAGTTTTTGCCTAGCCCAGGTCTCCCAGATAAGGCTTTGGGCAGAAACAGCCCAGTCCACTGCTTCCTCGCAGAACACAACCACCCGAGAGGTAGTAGCAAAGTGTCTGGTTTTCATCCAGGGCTTGTTTAACCTAAGGAGGCCTTGGTAGTCAGCACAGGCCAGGATTAAATCTCTGGCCACCAGGTCACGGTCCTGCCTTCCCTCCAGATCAGTGGGTTCAGTGTGTCCTCCATAAACTAAAAGCAGATGACTGACCCTAGAAACCTTGTAAGCTGCATATTCTGACCCTCTCCTGACACGTGGATGTGAATCGGGCAGGGAAGGTGAGTCAGACTTGGGGCACTGCTGCCAGGAAGGCACTCCAGGAGGCTGGATCTTCATCACCAACCAGACTATGTAGCAAGGCTGGACGAAAGCATCACACCCAACTCACGGGTACTGACTCACAGGAGGCAGCGCCAGGCTGAGAATCCAGCTGGAAAGCAGACCTCCCTGCAACCCTATTTTCTGGATGAATACTTTTACTACCAGCTTGAATACAAACAAGAAGGAGACCAGATTCTCTGGTGTTTACATCTTGAAAGAACAGTTAGCCATCAGCAGCCTGCCCAATTTATGTGTGCATATGAGGGTAAAATAATTTACATGGTATGTTCATGGTTGTTGCTGTTTCTCAGACTGATGGACATTTCCACATAACCAGAAACAATATCTATATATCTGTGAAATTCTGGATTAAAACCTGAGGCTCTTACAGATTTCCAATACCTTCAAATTAGAGGAGAAGCTGACAGGATTCTGCATGTGGAGACATTCAAGTCCTTTTTCTTGCCTCAGTGACTAAGCAGAGCCTTGCTGTAAGTCAAATCTATGGTAGGACATGAGAATTCTGTCTCACATGCTCATACAATTTTTGCAAGGCTGGCTCTAAATCTGAGATCTGAGTACCACGTTTGTATTCATACCGAGCCTCTCTCTCTCTTTAAATACAAATGCTAATTTACTCTATGTTCTCCCACTTGTGGTTAAAGACCTCTAATCTCCCTTGCTCCTGTGTCCAAATCCTTCCCATGAAACTGATCACTGCAAAAATAGCAATAATTGATAACAGGTGTTTCAGATGTGTTTACTGCTCTGTGACACCACTTGCCTCATATCTTGCCATATCATTCTCTCTTCCAACATCATGAACTTATGCTCAGTGTTCCTGAATGGCTGTACAAGACGATTGATTTAGAGATGGATTAGTTTGCAAGTATTCACTGCTCTCTTAATAATCAAAGAAACTCAATAGATGTGAGCATTGAGGAAGCCAATACTAATATAATTTTTTTTTTACTAGGGTTCAAAGCAAGGTTTTTCTTTCAATAAATTTTAAGGATTTTAGTATTTCAATTTCTAATTCTCTTCCCATGCTCTGAACAAAATGACACATATTGCAAAAATAAAGCATAGCCCAAATGTACTGAGATCTGTTGTAGGTTGTCAAAATTATTCCATACTGTATAAGCTGTCTGGCTGCTCTGCCTGCTCTGTGCTGGATCCTCCTATACTTAGGGAAAAATAAAGAATATAGTAACAAAGGAGTGAGATCCTCTAGGAAATGTATTTTGCCAGAATTCAAGTTGGATGGACGTGAAGCAGGAGGCCGAAGAGAGGAATTAGGTCTGCAACAGTCCTCCAGAAGCTCTGTGTTGCAAGATCAAGAGCGAGTAAGGGGGAGTAACTATTCATTTTCAGCTAACACCTTCCATGTTGCAAGTGTTTCCCACTTCTCTCAGACTCAAATCACCCTGAATCCAGATATGACATAATCGGGTTCCATGGCTCCAGACCTCAGCCTTCATATGCCAGCCCCATGTTTCTTTCTTGACCTGAAGTGTAGGCCAGGGCCTTAGCTTACATGCAATTCCAAACCCTATATGAAACTCAGCACTGGTTTTTCCCTGCTCACCATTCCCTTTATTTGCTGTCATGAACACATTAGCATTTCCCTGATGAGAGAGGAAAATGCTATTACTCCTTTTTTCTTTCTTTTGAATCCAGGAAGGGAATAAATTCCTAAGCATATAATATCAAAATTGCCAAATAGTTTTGCAAACTGACAGTATCCTATTCCAGCCATAACCCAAGCCATCAGCAGACCATAACATCACATATTTCAGTGCCAATCCCTTTAAACTGCAGCTATCATGCCCCTGCAAGTCTTGTTCCTGGTCTCTCACTGGAGAGTGATGCACTAGGGAATGCACCACAAGCAACAATGAAGCTGAGAATCAGGTTTAGTACTGCCCCTTTCTTGTGTCTGAAGAGCCCACAGGTGAAAAAGACAGAAAAGTTGTCCTTGATAGCACAAAACCGATGGCTTTTAAACATCAAAAGCAGCCATTGACCTGCCCTGGTATTTCTGAATACCTCAAACACCAACTGTAGCAATTCATTACTACCAGCAGCGGGAACATGATCTGAAATCAGTGCAATCACACACTGAGCTATAATAGCAACAAACCCTCTGCAAGCAGACCACAGAAATATTAACTCTTTTCCTTGCTTGCCTGTCTAGAATGGCAAGGACAGAAAATACAGAAATTAAAACTCAGTTATTTTCTAGCCAATCCATAGTGTGACCCCATTTGGGACAGTCATATTCTTCAGGTTACTTGAAAAATGGACCAGATAAGCCAGCAGGGGCTCTGTCTTCTAATGTTTCATGTAATCCACTGACTCACACACACAGTGTAGCTTTTCCAATCTGCCCTCCCCAAGAAGTTTTGCCTTGTGGATCTGATCACCAGCACTGCAGCGGGGTAGCAGGAGCTACAGTACAACCACAGATCTGGGAAAAAGACTAGGTTTCATGGGATGGAGCATAGAGGACAGATGACTTAAGCAAACAGGAGCAGGGCTGAGGTGATATAGTTAGACGCATCAAGATAAACACCAAACACACTCATGAGAGTGCCTGTCTTTACAGCCAAGGTACAAATGCTTCATGAGTGGCAGTAAACACTGGATAATGCAGTACTCTCAAGAATAATACCCAAGGAAAACTCTGGTTCAGCTGGAGCTTGGTTCACCTCCGAAGTGGTGCTGGAGCTGTCTTTTGCTCTGCATCAGATTTCCAGCTACAATCTCCGCAGAACTGCAGAATCTGGAGAATTTTGATTGGGAAATGTCAAAGCAAAACACTGTTAAAAAAAAAAAAAAAAAAAAGGAAACATTTGACTTTCAAATGTTGATCTTTTCTCTGTTTTGAAATGGAAGTCAAAAATGTCATACTTAAAGTTTCTCCTTTCAGAAGAAAACCTGTAAAAATAGTCAAAGCTAACATTTTCTGACAAAGAAAAAATATTTCAGCTAGCCTGAGAGAGATAGGGTTTTGCAGGGCCAAAATATTTCAACACCCTTTCCTCTTTAGATGGAAAATGGGGCCTCCTTCCTCAGCCTGAGCCAGCCTGAAAGCACTTGGCAAACATGAATTAATTCTTCCTTTTGCTAGTGGGGGAAGGAAGAGGGGCAAAAGCTCTTAAAGGACATGCTTATAATGAACTAGATGTCTAGTGATAGAACTACAGAGATACGTCATGGCCCCAAACCTAAAACGCCTGCCTGGGCGCAGGTTCCCTTGGGCAAGATGCCTGGCTGTGAACACCAGCGATGCCCAGCAGCTGTACCTGTCCCTTAGCATTCTCCTAGCACAGCAAACTCCTCTGGGCAGAGCAGAGCTGTAGCAGTGGGAGCAAAATATTCCAGAGGCTGCCTGCCATAAAACATGCATTAAAATCTTAGTCTGGCAAATCTGCTTATTTTGCAATTTGGTCATCCTGACTACATACCCAATGTTTTTTTTTAAACTTCCGTTTCTAAAAGGGAAAGGAAAAAAAACAATGCCCAAGAAAAATGTTTATTTCATGAAGCCATCCAAACTTTTCATTATCTTTCTTTTTCAGGGAAAACTAATAAAGGGAAACCACAGAAAGATACACTACACAGTCTTGTCCTCCCCGATGTTACTGAGAGGAGAGGAACATGAAACTAAATAAAGATGTTTACTGACAGACTAATAAACAAATGGGCCCATTTTGATGTAACCTTGATGAATGGAGCATCCAGGTGTTTTCAATAATGGCAATAAGCACTACAACTCAAAGTATTTCTGATTCAAGTATAATGCATTATTAGGCCATTAGAGGCTGAGTATAGAGGGCCATTTGTGCTCAGCCCTATCAATAATGTTCCTTCCCAGCCTACATTTAGGCCAGGGGAATTAGTCATACGGATATTCTATTTAATAAAAACCTGAAGAAGATGCATCAAGAATCGCATTACATTTTAACAGGGTTACAGTAGTCCAGGAGGACCACAAGTTTAATTTTCATAAGAGCATTCATTCCTCAATTATGTCAAACATGAAAATGTAAATGGCAAATTTAATGCTAACAATATCCCTCAAAGCACATTGGCAGGTAGCAACCATTATGTTGAGTGAATGCTGGCTGCATAACAAGCAGCCCCAAACTAGACAGCAGGGGATTAAAATTGCCAAGCTGAGCTCCACTGATTATGGTTGCACGCTGCTGAAAACACCCTTTGTAATATGCATGGGGACTAAGGGCAGATTCTTTCCTCCCAGAGAATTTGCTGACTGTGCAGGAATCACTATTAATATTGGCTGAAGGTGGTAGCCATGAGATGTGATAGGAGCCACCCTTTGGATCCTTCCAAGCAAGCGCAATGCACTGAATTCATCCCCAGATATAATTCCACCAAAGAGGAGGGATTTGCACACACAGACACACTTTGCTGGCTACCTCCTTGCAAACAGGAATGGCAAAACGGGGAGGAGAAAGAGTGAGTGGAGGTTGGATGCTCACATCTGGTTTCAGGCATGCAATCTGCAGCTTCCTCAAATGATGCAAGGTGAAAAAGCAATTAAAATATCCTTCAACCAAGCCAGAGTACAATACTCCAAGGTCCTTCTGTAACACATGTAGCAAACTTGTTGCTTTCAACCATCCACACTACGGTGAAATACAAATGAAGGGGATAACGTCACGTGTTGCATCCTCCACCTTCTGAATACGGCCCAAACCTCTGCCTTTGTGCAAGTGCTTGGCTTGCCGTGCTGTGAGTAACCTGGGACTCCAGCCCTGTTTCCATGTAAAATAATAGCATCAGGAGTCAGATGTGCAGTGCAAAAAGTACCGATTCCCTGCCAGAACCTTGAAAAGAAGACACCTTCCTTAAAGCACGCTGTGCTATTAGATGGTACTGCTGAACACATGCAGCCAATGCACTTTGGTGACATTCTCAGTTCAGAAGTGTGAGTTGCATCCAGGGTCTGCAAAGCAAGCCATGACAGTTGAGCCCTTTACAGTTAACATCTCTGCTCACAGAGCAGAAAGTAGGACTACCACTGAAGTTCCTCTTGCTGAGGTCTCTAGAAGTATGTTTGGGCATTAACACCACACTGTGCTTAAGGTTTTGGGTGTCCTCTTGCTCACATAAGGGCACATAAACAGATAGGGGTGTGCACGCAGAAGGCATTTAATAAAAATATTAATGCATGTTTTCACATACCCATTAATGCAGTCTCATTGCATAGCAAGGAAGATTTTTTTCAACGTTTGCCAAGCAAAATATTAATTCCATTATCATCTATTCAATTTTTTGAGATAGAAAATGCTACTTGCTCAGTTCATCTACCTGGCCTCTCCAAATCCACTGAGAGCCGTACCACAGAGCCTCCAAATGCAGCAATGCTTTAGTTTAGGTGGAAAATCACTAAATTGTTATCATGTTGTTTGGTTTATACCTAGACACTTGTGACCAAAAATCATGTCAGCTAAATCTACTGGGGCCCCTCCCTGGGAGATGGGACCTTAGCATATCGACCAGTGGGAAACAGAGCCATGACAATTCCAGTTGAATCTCCCAGTATCTTCCAAGATGCTCAGGAGAGAACTGGCATCAGGAAGCACAAAAAAATCCCAGACTCTGCATACCCTGAAAGTATTTAGATACTGTTTCCTACTCATCTGCATCTTTATATCTGTCCTGGCTCTCTCTTTTTTTTTTTTCTCGGATCACACTAAACAAACCTCTCCATAGGCCTATCTTTTCTTCATCCTCTTGGTGAAGTTCCTAAACCAGCAGACTCCTGCAATTAACAGAACCTTCATTATCCTTAATCTCCCATCAGAGCAGTCATTCCTCAACTACTCTCCCTTCCTACTACACCTCATGCTTCCACCTCCATCCTGTTGGGTAGCTCTGTAGGGCTGTTCTGCTACAGAGTCAACTCTGCTCCCAAAATCTTGGCATTAGATGCTTTTGGAATATGAAGGGATGAAAAGGCATTTTCCTAGTCAGATTCTGGAACTACTCTTTTTTTTTTTTTTTCCACTAGCACTCTGGTTGATGACAGATTAAAAAAAAATCATAGACACTTTACCAACCAGCTTGTTGCCCACAGGGACCAGCACCAATCTCAATCACACAAAATATGCTGTCTCATGAGAAAATTATTTTTAATGCTTAAGCTGCAGCACAAGAAAGAAATTTGGAATAAGCAAGCTACCAGAAGGATTTTACTGTTGGTAGATTTATCCATTTCACAAGTCAACAATAACAAGGAATGAGGTATAATAGCATAAGTAGGATTTTAGACATGTTAAAATACACACACTTGTCTGATTTAACTGCCTTATCTCTTGGATGCCTTCCTGCTAAGAGGAGGAATGAGCCTGCATCCTGGCAAATAGAAATGACAATGTTTTGCTTTGGATTATACCAGCTCAGAAGACAACTTCCAACAAATCCTTCCACTTGCTAAGCTGGCATGGACACTCTCAGCATACATTTAGAATATACTGAATTGGAGAGAGAGAGATCAGGGAGTGGAGACAAAAGGGAAAAAAATAAAGCATAGTTGAGGAAGTTAGTGAATGAAAGAATTTTAGAAGTGATTCTTGTTAGACAAACCAGTCATAAGAAGATAAATTGTTTAATATGGCCTTCTCTGGAGTGAATATTAAGTTTTGGGAAGCTTCCTCAAATTTCTGGAGCTACAGAAAAATCCACTATGACTTTATTTTTTCTTGGCATAACTGAATATTTCAAGGGAGCTAAGTTTTCTATGCCATAGAAGAGTTTGAGCTTTCTAATAGCAGCCACACTTTACAAAGCATACACACTCTGAACCCAGCAGATGTGTTTTCATGATGATTGGTTCTTGTTATTTCAGTCACTGTGCCCCAGCTTTCCTCCAAAGATCACTGCAGGAACCAGTCCAGGACAAGTGTTACAGCGTGAGACCTTCTCTAGCCAGAGGCCATTGTGTCAGTATGAGGAAAGATTCAGTTTTCATCAGCTCAAAGTGAGGATCGGTTCCCACTTCATTTGTGAATTTCAGGAAAGAATGGGTTATTCCATGGTGGCTTCACCAAACCCCAAAGCAACCAATTTTTTCAGTACTGGAAGGACTTGCCTGCAAGCTTGCTGAACCAGCACTGCTAAAGACAGGGAGTCCTGGCAGGTCAGCACACCTTGACAAGGTAAGTCAACACAGTCTTGACTCCCAAACACAACCTCTGAGCTGTTTTCACATATTAGAAATTCATTTGGAGGCAGATATGTTTTCTTTTCTGGGGCAGGTTATTTTAAGCCTGTGTCAGATGCTGTCAGTCACCAGCCTAAGAGAACTGCTCAGACCCCTGGCTTGGCTCTCCACGTCCCATGAGGAACTTCACAAGCAGCCACAGCCATACTGGCATATGGCTATCACCACTCCGCTCCCCAGACGTCTTAGAATAATAAACTGGTAATTGAACGGCGAGTTCAGTGCTGCTGGTTGCAGAGAGCCATGACCACTGAATGATTATGACAGCGGGCAGCACTACGGAGGTGTTGAAAGAGTCTATTAGTCTGCTTAGTCTAAGGCAGTATGGAGTGTTGATGCAAGCTCTCTGCAAACAAATACCCAGCACAGGCAACACAAAAAGGGCAGCAAAGAGTGGGGGGGGCTGTTTCCTCTGTGGGGGTTGTCAGAGAAGTGTCATACTTGAACGGGAGAGATATGCACAGAACAACGCAACCGGAGCTGGAAACACAGGCAGGGAAGGAGCTGTCCTTGCACTCTGCTTGCAGCTCGAGTGAGTGGGGCAAGGAGAGAGGAAGACTGTTGCTGTTTGCTGGCAAGGAGTCACACCTATTCGGTAACATGATGTGTCTCTAAAACACATTACCTGGTACTTTAAATGATCCATTAGATACCTAAGGGCACATAGCATGCTCAGAAAAAGACAAGGATCACCATATTCACAAGACAAAGAAATAAGAGGGTCTGAGCTACACTGAGTCATCCACCAACACCCCCAAGGGATGCCCATTAAAGCCCCCAGCCTCAGCAGCCATAAGGCTCACAAAGCCATTCCCAGCCAGGGGAGATGCAAGTCCTAGCTCTGATGGACATCCTCACTCCACCAGGGCTTGCAGCATTGTGTGGTGTTTCCAGGAGCTGGTAGTTCACAGCCCATCCTCAGGACAGCAGATGCTTTGAGCGGCTCCTGGTGACACCGCAACACACAGCATGAGGCAGATGGACACTACACAGGCTCACTCTCTCAACAATCAACAGGGCTAAAATAAGGTATTTTTAGGATGTATCAGATTTGATGTCTCTTGATTAATCATGACTTGGAAGGACCGTGGGTCCCTTTGAACAGCCAGAACAGCTGCCTGTTGTGATGCAAATTTCCTGCCTCCAAAAAACTCATAAAGATAATATTCATCCTTCCACAAGTACTTAACCCTCAAGCAATTTTTTGTAAAACATACTGAAAACATTGAACATTAAAATACATTAAACTAACACTATGAGATGCTTACTATATCTAATTTGGTGTTTTCAAGTAGTTTATTCTCTGACTTTTTCATTTTTCTCATCAGGAGGCTGATCTGACAGAATTCAAAAGTTTGGGATTGACCTTGTTTGTGTTTATCAGCTCCTCTGTTGCCGTGGCTCTAGAAAGGAGATCAGATCACCATGCTCCCAGTTGTTTTGACATGAAAGCAACAAGACACCAAACACCGCTTTGGAAAACAGAGGCTTTAAAATAGAACCTTATAGACCAGAAAATTGCACAAAAGGGTCTGAAGAGTTGGAGCCAATGAAATTAAATCTGTCTCCTCAAGTTAAGATATTAATTGGGAACTGCAAGTACTCAAAGAAGGGGTAAACCTTCATTGTGAAACCTGGAGCCAAACTCTTGTCTATTTCAGTCTGGCGTCCCGCTGTGCAGAGAAAGCTGTGTAACTCAGTCCAAACCAGATGTGACAAAATCACAGCATATTCCCTCCATTTTTTCTCCTAGGCTTCTCAAGTGCCTTTCACAAAAGTCAGCAGAGAGGTGCGAGTTTGCTCCATATGAAAGCTTGGCCTTTGAGACATAATGGAGTAGCAAATAAAGGTCAGTGCTGTCCAGTGACTTTCATGACTGCAGCTGTCCCCAGCTCCCAGGGTCAGCCACACCATCAGGGTGTGAACAGTGACCAGCCAGAGGGGATGCCTCCTGATGGTGGTGTCTGCCCAAGGCTGGAGCTGCCTGTAAAGAAGGAACATCTTTACTACACTTCTTCAGAGAACAAAACATCATGGTTAAAATCTGATTTCCCAGTGTAAGGTGCTCAGACATTGTTCCTGAACACTGTATCCCTTTCCTTTTTCCCCCCTTGAGATTAGAGGGAAAATATGTCTCAGTCCAGCCCACCACAGAAGTCCCTGCACTATGGGTGCTGGGACAGCAGGCATCTCCAAGCAGGACCTGCACAGCAGGCTGGTGCATCTGCTGTGACCCTCCCGGCACAAACAAGGCACTGTTCTTCTCAAAACACAGGAGTAATCCCTTTCTGCCCAAATGCAGCCAAATCCCTGCCCTCAGGGTTGCTTCTCCACAGCCAGCCCCCTCTGCCTGTCAGCCCATGTTACTGTCCAGCGGAACTGGCAGGCAGGATTTAATGCATTGCCTTGTGATTCGGCCGGTTGAGGATGTCCAGTGGCATAAGCTCATCATATGACTCCATGCTGTGCACATTGGGGTAACCATGTGGAAGAGCTAATTACAAGGCAGGAAATTAGAGCACAAGCTTGGAGGAAGCAATCTTTCATCATGCAGCAAAGCCAATCACACAGACTTTGGCAACTGTACCTTAAGTAGCAAAAAAAAGTCTGCTGAAGAAGAACCTGGATCAAATCTCTCTTCCGCTCTGTGTCCTCACAACTTCTGCTCTTTTTTCAGGACAGGTAAGTGGGAGTCCAAGAAACTTTGTCCAAGAGAGATGGAAAACTCCCTACATTAAGAGTTCAGCAGGACAATTTAGGTGTGCGCTTAAATTTAGGCATATGGGTGGGTCATCCTACTGACTTCAACGGGACGGCTTATATGTTTTTTATTAGGCACATGAAGGAGATCCTTGATGAGTCAGACCCAGGAGCTTCATACTTCCTCCAAGATCAAAGGCAGCACAACAGCTCCTACAGTAGAACCCACATGGCTGCAGTTTATTTGCCTTACACTGACCCAGTTTGACTGGGATGAAGTACAGTCTGGAGGCCAAATTAAGCTCTCTCCTTCTTGAGTTTCATTGTGATTTTTTTCTTTTTGAGCGTGTCAGCAGAACAAGTTGATCTCTGACAGTGAAGAGACTTGCAGATGAAACTCTGGCATTGTTTGCAAGCTGCTATTATGATAAAATACAGAAAAGAGAAAACAACCTGCAGTACAGCAAAGTGAGATGTTAAGCAAGTTAAAATGTTTTCATTGGCACCAAGACACCTCTGTGTTCCCCTTCCCCATGATTTAGCAAGATGGAAGAATTAACTGCCAGACAGCTACTCCTTTTGACTTGACAATCTGCATTTACTACTATTGTTGCCTCGAAATCTCTAGAGCAGTAGGAAAGAATAGTAAAATCTCTTTGAAATATCTCAACCCTTGGCCTGCTCCTCCAATCCAAGTTACCACCAAATAGTGTGAGCATCACCCCCCCAGCTGATAGAGAAGCTCTGGAAATAACATCACTGTCATTATCTACTACAGGTGGCCGCAAATAATAAAAAAATATGAGCTTGCTTTTGGCCTGCTAATTTTGCCAACACTACTCTAGGTCAAGGGGTGAAAACACGGAGAGATGTCAGATCAGGCAGGGGTCTCCATGGATCAGCTGCGACTTGAGGAGAGGATCAAAGAGCTCACAGTCTGCTGCCTACCACTGAGCTGGGCAGCAGCAGTGCACA
Source organism: Acanthornis magna (assembly GCA_036785705.1). Taxonomy (NCBI): domain Eukaryota; kingdom Metazoa; phylum Chordata; class Aves; order Passeriformes; family Acanthizidae; genus Acanthornis; species Acanthornis magna. Next base: position 11,557,285 of record JAWUZG010000029.1, read on the forward strand.
GCACATTGCAACAATATAGACCTCTAGGAAAGGCACAGTAGCAACTACAGCCAGGGTGCAGGCAAAATCTGATATCTCAGAAGCCATACAAGGATCCTGAATGCTGGGGTGTGTCTCAAGCACAAAGGCAACGCTTGGCAAGTGACGCTTTGGTCTCCAGCATCAGTCAGGTGGCTGCCTTCAGATCAGACCTCTGGAGACTGAGAAACTGGAGTCAGTGGAGGACAGTGAAAGAGCTAGAGATACAGATCTGCCCTGTGGAGGGTGCCCACAGCACTCAGACATGCAGAAGCTCATGCCTATATACACACATGTGTTTCAACCCTTACATTAAATTTTTATGCCCTTTAGCACAGGTTGAAAAATAAACAGCAGTTGTGTACAACTGATATCCCAGAATATTCATGAGACATAAATGATGGTTTTGCTCAGAAATGTGATTAATAAGGAAGAAATCCCTTGCAGCCTTCTTGCCATCTCAGCAATTCCTAGTTTAAATTGTTTTATTTAACAACTAACAGCCTCTGCACCAGGTTTCCTTACAATGTGAAGTACAAAGTAAAACTCAAATGCAGAGGCCAAACTGGTTTATTTCCAATGAATGTGCCTCCTACCTGGCAACCAAAAAGGCTCAAATGCTTCAAACCAGACCCAAGATCATTGTCAGAGCATGAACTGCAACAGAGCAAGAGCTTGTGTCAGTGTTTGCTTCCTCACTCCACCATCAGTGCCAGAAGCATTGCAGAATCCAGCTAATCCCTAAACATAACCAGGAGCAAAAGCCACACAATGTATTTTGGACAAAATATCAACAAGGATCAGGTTTGTTGAGTCAAAGATTGTTGCAGTGGTTGCACTGGAAGGTCACTTTTTCAGTGTTAATTCACTTTAACCTTTATCACCCTTCACAGATCAACCAAATAGCCAGAACTAGGGAAAGTTTTTCACTAACACACCCATAAATGCATCTTTCCTCTGAAGCAATGGAAAACTTTTAAGGCACTTAGATGCCATGATGATGAGCATGGCATTAAAAAATGCAGATAGATAAGATAAGGCAGGGGATTGTCTGGCAGGAGTCAGCAGCTGTAATTTGACATGATGATAATTTCCCTTGTGCATGCTGGGATAGGGCAAATGCAGCTCTCACATCTTCCATTAGCAGGGCAACAAATACAAAATATTCCTTTAAGAGAGTCCTGTAAAAATTTAGCTGATGTCTAGAGCCACTGAGAGAGTCAAATACTCCACTCTTAAATGAGAGATTGAGGAGTGAAAGGGACAGCATCAAGTGTTGACAGCTTATCAGAGCTCAGACACTAAGTGAAAGCAAGATCAGAGCTTGGATTAGGACACCGTGGTAAAAAGAAACAGCATGGAGGAAGAGGCAAGATCATTAAGCACAAATTTTACAGAGAGGCAGAAGCAAAAATTCATTTTGCTTATGTGTCATCTTCCTTCTCTCTAGCTATAAAGACTCACAGGAAAGAAAAATCATTGTAAAGTCATCCCTTGAAACCAATTAGCTATCAGTCTCCTTCACCAGAGGAAAATTTTGCTGTAAGGAACTCGCAGCAAAACCAATATATGGGAACAAGGCACAAGTGCAAGGAAAGTAAAGCAATGTTTTTTAAACACATTTGAAAGATCCCCTCCTTGCACATCACACACATTTCTTGAAGCAGCCCTCTACTGCCGTGCAGCACATGTGCAACACAGCTGCGTTGCTACAAGATGAATTTCACCAGATAAAAGTGCGCAACCTTTTAAATGTTCAGGTTAATTTAAATAATTCCAGCAGAGCTTGTTTTTTATGCCCAGGAGTCCCTTCAAGTTTAGTCAACCATGAGTAGTGGAGCAAATTTAGATAAACTATAGAGAGCTCATCATAATTTGCTATCACTATAATTAATAAATGATGCTATGAACATCACTGCAAATTTCTGTGCCCTCCTCCAATTCATTCATAAGTCTTCCTCCACATATTTTTGAAAACACAAACTCATTTTTCTGCAATGCTTCTTTAGTCACTGAAGAAGCAGAACCTCAATAGTGACAGCCAGCGTCTGTGCAGGAATGCAATTTAAAGCAAATGAAAAAAGGACAGACTCATCCCTCAACATTGAAGGCTGAGTATAAAGGAATAACCTTCCTATAGCACACACAGAACAATAAATGCATTTCTATTTTCTCTTTTCTATGTATCTTATGGGTAAGGCATTTCCTATAGGAAGTTTACAAAAAGACACAGAATTGTTTTGTTTTAAAAGTCTTGAAAAAATTTTAAGTGTTATGGCTAGAGTTCAAGTGCTTTGTTAACAGAAGCTTTGTCCTCCGCATTACCTTACATAACATGTGAGCATGCACACATCACAAGCCCTTGCAGTTTCTATAACCAGTAACAATTTTTTCCAAGTTTTTCTCCTTTGCTTGGTTTTTGGCTATGACGAAAAGCCCTGGCCACCTGCAGCAGTGAGTATTTGTGCTCATTTTTCTGGTTCCATCTTGATAAAATGATGTTTTATAATTTTCTGAGGCCCCAGAACTGGAGAGTGGGGAAGTCCTTATCACCTGGATGTCATGAGAAGTATCTGTGGTGCTTCAACCGAGCTTCACCTGGTGGCTGCACCCATCCCTCTATCTAGGGCAGCCATACACATAGAGTTAAATAGTAAAAATCATGTAGAGCTGAAGGGTCTCTAAATAAAACTGTGCCACAGAACTCCCACCGGCTGGCATTGTCATTTTAGCACACACAATAGATGCCATTTGAAGCTTCAAACTCACTTCTGCAAAATAAATACAGATGCAAAATAGAAATCCTTCAATGACAAAACTGAGGCAGAGTTTACAGTGGAAACAGAGCAGAATATTAGAAAAGGCTAAAGGTTTGATTTATTTGTATGTATACATATATTTATATACATATTTATGTAAGCATTTTACATTAGCAAGAAGTTTTACTATGGAAAAAAAGAAATCCTATCTTAGTGGGGTAGAAAGGTCAAGGTATTTTAAATTAATTTTTCCACTATTTGTGTCTGACAAACTGATGCTGTCTAGGTAAGTACTGCTATCTTGGATGAGCTCAGGGCCAGCAAAACAAGGTGATAAGGAAGGGACATCATCTCAAAACCAATAAATCTCTTTCCCAGATGGCATTTTTATCTAAGAGTGCCAAAAGAAGCCAGACAGGAAATTTGTGGACCTATATCATGGTAAACTCATTAAGAGTAAGTGAGTTTCTGAAAGACTAAAAGCAAGTTAATCTGGTGCCTCTGATTAAAAAAGGACCTCAGCACTTCAGCTCCACCAGCCTATTGTTTACAATGCATAAAATAATTTAATCCACCAGAGCATCAGTCCTGTGAATATCTCTGGAGGAGATAACACAACTAGCTTGCATTTTAAAGAGGTCCTGAAATGATGTGCTAAAACTGATGAGTGCAGCAGTGTGAGTATTGAGGCTTCCTTGAACAGAATGAGAAGAGCTCTACTCAGAGGATCTCCAAATAACTCCCAAGTCCAGTTTCAGTCTTAAGGCTAAAACATGAAAGCACAGGATAAGGATGTGGGGGTGGGGGGGACGTGGACGATGACATTAAAGCAGAGAAGCTTTCTTGTAAAGCAGCCTTTTGCTGTGTTTCAAGAGATGAGACCTGAAGTGGAGATTGTCTCATAGTAATGGACCAAAACAATGGACCGGAAGCTCCCTGGTGCCTGCTCCTGGTGCTGTGACCACAATGGCTGTCTGTTGGAGGTTAGCAGGAGGGAGACGACCCCAAGGCATGTGATGAGGCACCTGAATTCCCCCAGGAGCAGCAGGCAGGTGTTACAGTTTAGCCGCAGTTCTCCCAAAAGGGTCAACACAAGGAGATACTCCAAGCACTCAATTGCTATTGTAATAGGATCAACCAAACCCAGCTCTGAGCTTCCCTGGCCCCTGAGCTTCCCTACAGACAGCTGCAGCCCAGGTTTGACTGCAGCAAAGCAATGCTTTGGATGCATCATATTCATGCTCCCAAAATCTGTTTGCAGCTAAATCAGCTTTTGGACCAGCTTCAGTTCTAAAATTGGTGACACTAGAGTGTGGTCATCAACCTGCTCTCATCCCACTGAGCAGCTGTGGGACTCTCCTCAGCTCAAACAACATCAGCTCTCTAGCCAGGGCTAGAGAGACCACCAAAGTTAGAGAAGACCACACCTCAACCAAAGGTTGTACCACTGAACAGATCAGACGCAAGGAACCCCCCTCTGATTCTCACAGAGATAAGAGGTTTAAAATTTACTGGTACTATTATTGAACAGATTCAAACATTCATGGTAACCACCTTTCAAACTCAAAATCCTGATTTTCCTTAGAAGAAGGACAGGATAAGCAAATGTTTATTTTGCTATATTATTTTAAGAAAATAAAAGCCTTTTCCAAGTACTTTCGCAATTATAGCCATAAAGTATTTGTATGAGAAGGAACATATCTTTGGCATAGGAAGCATATTTTGTTTTTAAAACTAATATTTAGCTAATGCTCAGAAATGCATTTATGTAATCTGTGCTCTGTTACACTGATGTATTAATAATGAAATTGTAGCTCTTCAAGAAAGTAATGAACATTAACAATAGAAGTGGAATCAGAATCCTATAATGCAAGAAATACTGCTTGGTCAGCTGGACACAGAAGGTGCATCAGTGATTTGAGTAAGAACATGAAAGGACCATAACGATAATGACTTACATTGCATTTGCATAGTTAGTGCCTCTCAGCCGGAGAGTGCTCTCTGGACTTTATAAACCGCAAGCCCAGGAGGTGCCAAGCTGTTGCAGAAGGATGATGAGCACCAGCAGCTTTTGAGAGACCTCTCTATTGAGTTAATTGGGTAGTTTCTGTAAGGTTTGTCTTTTGGACATAGCAGCAAATCTTCCTCCCAAAAGCCCTATTCCTTTTGACTCCTGTGAAGCACCCTCATCATAAACAGGCCCATACCTATTCTGGATTCTCGTCGTTGTCCTGGATGTACAGTTTTGTTATTTCCTCTCTGACAGTGGCCCATCCAGTGTGAGCTGAGTTTTTTTTTCACGCAGAAGCTTGTTCTTGCACATTGCTCCCACCTATACATTCATGGGAGGTACCACAGAGATCTCTCCACTGTGCCCCTGCTCCAGGGCAATTACAGGCTCAAGGGCTGCACTCTCACTGGGATGTGCCACTGTATTTCTTCAGGCACCTGGTCCCCTCCATCATTCAGACCAAGAATTTTTCAGAGGATGCAGCAGCTCTGGCTTCTGGGTTGTGCCTAGGTTTCCTTACCATTAAAAAAACAGGGAGGAGAGGAAATCCTTGCTCTACACAAGTGGTTGCAGCCACTACGTACCTCCAAGCATGGGAGTGTCTAGTAGCCTAAAGGCTGCAAGAGAGAAGCATATGTTTTACAACAATTCAGACATGGATGTAGAAATTTGGGTTTTTTAAAACTCTGTGAGCACTATTTTCAGTTGTAATGCTGCATGCAGTCTTATAGACAAGGGAGATTTTAGTGTCTGATAGACTAAGAAATGGAAAATGTTGTTAGCCAACTAAAAGTAGGTTGGAATTTCATCTGTCCCTAGTTTGCTTGGAGGCAACATGGGCTTGTAAATAACTATCGTTTGAGAAACATCAATATTTCTATCAACTGCTACTGACCAAGAATTCAAACCACAAACCCCAAAATGAGATATTCCTAATTTCCTGCTACAAGAGGTAAGTGGATTGTCTATGTCACAGATCAATAACTAGCAGAGGCATCTTTAAAAGCAGTAGTGCTAAGTGAATCTTCCCATGCTACACATGGTGTCTTGACAACAGTTTTGTGGTAGTCTGGCATTTAGTGAAGGCTGGGTAATTCCCCTCCCCCTGCCTTGAACAGATTTCAGTCTTCTTTGATTTTCCATGCACGAGTGGTCAGGCTGAATGAGCAGATCTGTTATCAGCTGCAAGGAGTCTGGGCTTACAAGTGTTGACTGATAACTCTGTGCAAGCCCCCATCCAGTGCACCAGGTCTTGCTTCTCTTTGCTTATGCTCCTCAGGGATCCCAGGCTGAAGTTTTGCTTGAAGGAGCCTCTACCCTGTCACTTGCTCTTCTCAGCTGCTTTCCCGCTCCTGTGTGACAGACCCAGGGCACAATGATGCACAAAGCACTGGGCTACAGTGCTGGATTTTGCCAGATGAAGACACCAAAATGTTTTGAGTCCCAAGGCAAAACCATCAAAAAAATTTTTGCTGGCAAAAAATATCCATGATTTTAAATCTTGTGCCTTTTTTGAGCAAGAACAGTGACTACATACAACTAATAAAGCAATCAAGAATACAGTTTGCGCTGCTAAAGTCTCTAGCAGAAGAGCAGTGTGTTTCAGATGCGCAGCCCATGACTTCTCCGAGACAATGCGTCGCCTTGGTGGTTTGATTTCCCAGATTCAAAAGTCAGTATTTCCAAAACAAAGAACAACAGAGCAATTCTCTGAGAGAAAGTGCAGTGGTAGGAAGCATCTTGCTCACACACATAGAGCCAAACCATTTGTTTTGTGGCAGGGGAATAATTGTCAGCTGAGACCCTAGAGATGGTAAATTTAATTTTCTGTTGTGCATATACTAATGGGAACTCAGTGTTAAGTCAAATAATGCCCCAAGACAACATGAGGTTGAAAAGAAAGTTGTTAACAGGGAGAGGGGCTGAGGGTGCTTTTCCATTTGAAACATGCTTTTGCATTTGCCTTCTGGACTTGCAGGATTCGGGTGATAAAGGGATAGGATTTGCCAGGAGTATTTTAGCTGACTAATGCATGGAAACAAAGAAGATTGCTCTCATCCGGTTTGTGAATTATCACCAAGGCTTCTTTTTTTAAACATTTTTTTATTTGCCTATGGTTGGGAACTGTGTCGAAAAAGAAAACTATACCAATAATTTTCCCAGAACTTAAGTTACGTATATAACCTTTATACTCAACTTTTGACACAAAGAAAGACAAATCCTCACCTGGCCTTTGGCATACTTGAAAACTTGGTATTTCAATGCCACCATTTGAACTACGTGTTAGTAGTCAAGGTGACAATGAAAACTGTTTTAAATTGCCTAATATACCTTACAGACAGACAGTAAGTCCTAGAAAGGCCATATATATATTTCAAAATATTTCTTTGAAAACAAGAAATGAAAATGGCATGATGATATTTTAAGCAAAGCTTAAATGACATACTACAGGTAGAAATTGTTCACTATAAAAATCAATTTGACCCGGTCTAACTGAATCCAGTAAATTTCCATAATATTCAGGAGGAATGGAAGAATTCTGTTAGCTGTTCCTCTCTATAAATTTGATTGGTTTTGATCAGTGGATTAGAGCTGATGATTTGCGCTTTGTTTCTCCTTTATTTCAGGTACCATCTCTGAAGCATAAAACACTGCTGATGTATTGGAGTTGGCAATTATTTACTTCATATGGATAAACTCACACTGATTGTCCAAAATGAAAGCATGGTCAACCTTGTATAAACCTATTCTGCAATCAGAGTAAGTAAAAATACTTTTTTAAAAATACTATTCCATAAGGGATCAGGTCTGTCACGTGTTGCCACAGATATGAGGCAGGATGAGCAGGGAGTCAGCATGTGGTGGGCATGGGCTGAGAAAAGGGGACAGCTGCTTCCCAAGCTGCAGCCAGGTCTTCTTACCATCCAATCTCTGTTGTGCTGCTCTGAAGATCGTGCCTTGAGGAAAGCTTTCTATGCTGGTTTAGCAGCATTTCTTGGACTGTCCTCCCATCATAAATCCTTAACTTGCTTGTCAGGAGGAAGGCAACTGAAATTAGAGGAACACTGAGAGCCTCAGACCACCTACACTGCAATCTGCAATGCCTGCCCAAACAGAGAGATGCAGCTTCTGAGACCCTGCACAGCCATCGATACCAGTGAGAAAGTTTTCTGATTTACAATCTTCATTCCACCCCTGGAGCTTGGCCAATGGCCATCATATCCAAGACTTTCTCTTCTAGCCAGGTGTTCATTTCACAGCTCTCCTGTGCTCCAAGAGCTGTCTAGTGCAAAGCTGACTGCACATTTTTTATTTCTTTATAGATAAGGCTTTCCACTCCAGCACTATTTATATCATGAACTTCTTGCTTTTCCATTTACAGCCCTATGCTTTGTTCTTCCATAGCATCTGCAAGGCATTGACATCCAGAGCTTTGCACAGGAAAGACCCCTCATGATTCATCTGTCTGTTGGGTGCTGTCCTGCTCCGCTAGAGCTCAACTGGCCCTTTGTGGCTAACATCAACTAGAGACTACCAGAGAGCCTTGGACTGCAAGTGTTTAACACATCACAGTCCAGAGGACAGCTTTCTCTAGTCCACTGTGAGCCAGTGAAGATTTTTGTGAACAAAAAATAGTTCTCTGCATAGCAGAGGCTGCTCCAGTTTCCACTATTGCATTCAGATTTGTGAGAACTTCTCTGCTGCCTACCACCAACGCAGGAAGTGACATCCATTTTGGGCTGGTCATTGAACACCAGGTAACACATACTTAACAAGCGGGAAGAATACTTGTTTTATCTATCCTCTGACACTTGCTCATCACTAAAAGAGCCATAAATGGCAAATGCACCCAATGGATTACACTCAAGCCAGAAGCGGCATCACAGGCACCAGATGAGTACTGCTAGTGAAAAAGATACCTATTATATTCAACTTCATGACACTATGGCTAGATATCCTAAATAATGGACCTAAAAGCACTTTCCTGTACCTTGTTCTAGTTCATGCACCAAGCCTGTTTTCTTCTTGTCTTGACCATTGTTTATTCAATTAAATCTTTAAAAAGTCATTTTCACATATTTTATACAAGCACACCACATAGATACACATGAAAACATATGGGTCTGTGAAGTCAAACCCCTTAATTTTATTTTCTCTTAGGATATCTTTTTCTCATGCCTCAAATTCTCCAAACCCTTCCTCTAGTATCTCCTATCCATGAACCTTGCAGGTGTTGTGTAACAACAGCTGGACAGCCACCACAGGCATTTTTCACAACATTGATCATCACTGTTCTAAACTTTTTCAAAAGGGATTGTCAATGAGGCTTCAAGTCCTTTTCAAGATGGCCAAGAAATGTGATAGCCCTCTTTGTATCCTCTGGCCCCAAGGAACCTCTTTGGTAAGAGCCCAGCTACAGGGAGGTCTGCAGTCCCTGAGAAAGCCTTGAAAGCTTTAGTCTGAGGAAGTTTAAGAAAGCAATATTGTTTCCAAAGGAAAGAGCAAGCACATAGCTGGATGCTGCCTTTGTGGCATCATTGCCCTAAAAAAAGAGAAGCCACAGATCACTCAACATTTCTGTTCCTTGCAAACACTGACAGTCTGAGAGTGTTTTCTTCCTCTGGGGTGAATACTAAAGACTTTGATATATTATGTCAAAGGAAGAAACTGTCATTTTTCATGTAAGAAACATTTCAGTTTTATTTCCCCATCATTGGTATCCTACCATGAGGATCCTGGAGCTCCCAAACACCTCAGGAAATCCTGCAATTTCCCAGCTGCTCACATGCAACCCCTCAAAGCCAGAGGGGGGATTCACAGCAGTCCCTGCCCCAGAGCAGGCACCCCACAAACAAAGCACCCCATCCCCTTGTGGGAACAGAGATCTTGAAGAGCAGTTTTTCCTATCTAGAGAGACCACAGTAGTTTTGGCAAATAGTCCAGCCCAAAGGATGGAGGGGCCTGTGGCTTTCTGACCTCCCAGAGAGATTTCAAGAGCAGACCACAGAGGTGTTCATATCCTGCTGATTCAGAGCCATAGAAGGCAAGTGCTACCACAGGATATCTCTGCTTCACCCCACACAGAATCGATATCCAAGGAGTCATAATTTCCTAAAGTAATAGAAAATAGGACCTTAAAACTTCTTGTCCAGGAACACAAACTTTCTTCTTTGGGAGATACAGACTGCATTGCTGTTCAGTCCTCCTGGAGGTATAAAAGGACTCAGAAGGCATCTCTGCATTTCTCCCCTCGTGCCTCAACAGCAACTGGAATTTGTTCCACAAGGCTGCACCTGCAGCACCTCTCAGGGGGAGTTTCAGTCAGGCTTGCATCCCACTGGTGCTAATAAGGAGATAGTAAGTTTCCTTTCAGTAGCACATTGAATGATGACTGTTAAAGATACGTTAGGGCAGGAGGAATTTAGCCAATGTAAAACTGGCTCAGTGAATGAAGGCCAAAGTGAAGCTATCAGACATATATTATTCTAAATCTTCAGAAATTAGGAGATTTTTTTTCAACAGGCCACTTCATGATACATTTTGGGGCCAATTTAAATCTCATTTTTGACACCAGTGGCAGGACAGATAGATCAAGTACCAGTCTCCTGTTAGCAGAATCAAAGACCATACATTCCATTTCCCAAACATAGCATTGAACTTTCCCCCAAGACCGTCATGGTTCAGTTAAATGGAATAAACAAATAAGGATCTTTTAGCTGACTAACTGGAAAGTATTTTTCATCTTAATAAAATATGCTGAGCAAGTACTGGAGACATAGAGAAAATCTTTCCAGAGCAAGCCCTATGCACTTATTTCATTTTTTGTTTGACAGAGACAGGCAATTAAAAAGAAGCCCATGGCAGAGCAGCACAGAACAGAGCAGCTTTATCCTCAGCCTATCATTGATCTCAGCTGTCCATCCTTGCACCTTTGTCGTCAGTCAGAGTGCTCACATCACAGTGCCAGGAAAGGTGTATTATTACATGCTCAGAGTACCAACTTCATAGCATCTGCAAATCCAGTGAGACTTGGCTAGAGGATGCCAGCTGCTTTCAAGAGCCCAAGAACTCACACAGGAACAATTTTGCTTCAAACAACAGAGATCAAGGTTATGCTTACCTAAGGGCTGGAGAGCAAATGGTTTGGGACAAGGAGGAAGGGTCAGGAAAACACTTCCCTTGCATGTGCCACCAAGTCACGTGTCCCAGCAAAGTCAGGCTGCAAAGCAGCAAGGATTGATGTGGTCCAACAAGGAGACCATATTACCCTGACTCCTCTACCATGCTGAAAACACACTTTATGTCAAAGTGCCTCTGTGTGCAAGGCACATACAAAACTCTCTCTAAAATGTGCACTCTTTTCTGTTGTTTACGATGTCACATGAGCCTCACAATCTCCTGACATTTTACCGTGAATTCTGCTGAAATCAGCATCTTCACAAATGTGCCACACAGAGCAAGGGACCCCTGTTACAACTCTCATGTAAAAAGAAAAGCTATTTAAAAGGCAGAGGGTATAAAGCCTTGCACATATACTGGTCCTTATTCCGGCTTTAGAAAGAAGAAAGCTGCCTCAGATACCACTGAATGCTCGATGAGCAAGCTAACAGGCTGCAGGAGAACATCTCCTCAGCAGTTCTTGATCCTTTAACTTAAATGCCTGGTACCTACTTGCAGGCATAAAACTAAGAAGTAAAGAAGTAGTCAGTACATTCAAAAATAAGACCAGTTTTCAAGTTAAATCACAATAATATCAAAAACCTGAAAACAAGTTTCAAAGGAAGGAAGGAAAACACAGCCCAGAAGTGAAAAGTACCACAAAACGCCAAATGATCTCTTACAAAGCACGAACCAGAAGTCTTTAAACCTTCAGACGCCAGCTTATCCAACATACCATTCTGCTCTTCTCAACTCAGGATATGTGAGGATACTTATGGAATGCAACCCAGATGTTTATGCTTTTTTTCAAATTTAAGCCTTTTTGAAACACTAAACCAGTGAGATGGGTAGAGTTTTTCAGCCACCAGCCTGTTAATTACAAAGCAGATAGGATTGTCTGCCTGAGCTGGTAAAAGAGGGGAGCAACCAATTATGCTAAAGAATACTGAAATAGAAGATTCAGAAGGTAAAAGTACTTGACAATTTTTTTTCCTTCAGTGCTTGATTGTTAAATTGGATTGCAGTCCCCCCATTTTCCCATCCAGGGAAGATCCTGTTCCTAAATTAATTCTGGTAAGGTAAGTTCTGCCGCAACTCCCAGATGGTGTGGTTCACAGAGGAACCACAATATCTACCACTCATTGGGGCAAACGTGTTGCCAGAGGGATGCCGAGAAGGTGCTTAATCTGAAATTCATATTCCAACACATTGCCTGGGTTTGACTTATTTCTGGGCTCACAGACATGGACAAGCCAAAAAAAATAAAAAGCCAGTGAAAATAATTACTGTCATTATTTCTTGGCAACCACTTTCCAATGTATATAATTTGGCACTTTTTTGTATGGTACATGCCTGCAGATAGCTTTAGAGGTATTACTGGTGTTTGGACATGTGGAAGTAAACCAGATGCCTTGGCTTGGCACCAAGTTCAGGTTTTTCCCCAAGTTGCCCATTTCTAGTAAAAGTTGTTACCAAAAGGGTGTTGGTGGTCTTACTGTGACAAGCACAAGGGAAGTGGACTACACTCCAAAATACAGAAACCTCCTTAGGACAATGTTCTCCACTGATTAAAGCTATTGGTTCACCTCAGTGCTGCTTTGGATCCATTTCTGTCATGACTGAACCATGGACACAGAAGCTGAGCACAGTCTCCCCCTTTTTCATCATCTTTCAAGAGGCTCCCCTCCAGCACAGTCCTTTCTGATGGAAGCACACTGGAGCCAGCTCCCCTCCAGAGTCCAGTCCCTGCTTTCCCTCCCAGTGCATGGAGGGAGACAGACACAGCATAGCTGTGCGTGTATGGTTTTAGACTGGGAGTCAGAACCTCCCTTTTCAGTGTTAAATTGATCTTACAGCTACTGAACACCCAAGACACTCAAATTGCTGCTCTATCCCACAGTTTTCCTTCCCTTCTTTCATCTGAGTCCTATACTCCTTCAAAAAGCTCTTGAGGGATCACAGTTCCTGCTAGACACTGTATATGCTCTGGTGATGCAACGACACCAACAACAACAAAACCAACCAACCAACCAACCAAACAAACAAAAAAACCCAAAAAACCCCAAAAATCATCACCAACAACAAAGAAAAGAAAGAATAAAATACAGAAAAGTTTCAGGATTTTTTTCCATTACCTCTCTTGCTGTCCTTTGAGGAAGGAAAGCCCTTATGCCACTAGGCAGGTAATCCACAGCAAGGTAACCTAGAATACAAAGTGCTAACACATGTAGTTAGTGCATGAGTTTGAGGCTTTTGGGGGGGTGGGTGATTTTTTCCTGGTTTTTGTGGTTTTGGGTTTTTTTTGAAAGGCTAAAACCACACTATTATTTTTCTTTCTCATAATAATCACAGTAATAAGAGCGCAGCTCAGAAAATACTGAATTGGCATTTCTAAAGCCTCTTGGCTGTCCTGTTTTGCACTAGAAGAGCTATCTTCTTGGCACTGGCCTAGACAGCCCAAAGACATAGTATGTGTTGCATCACATGCTAATAGCCAGAAGAGCAACATTTATACTACTTTATATGAATGAGACATGAAGAAAAACAAAGTGTCTTATGGATAACTCAACAAGCTATTCATCTAACTGGGCCTTAATTTATTTGATCTATAATAACAAAATATTTCCTCCTTTATAATTTCATTCTTTAAATTCACCAGATGACAGAAGAATATTGTAAGCAGAAATTCTGTACTAGAAACCACATTCCAGTGGTATTGAGAAATCACTTTCTTGTGGTGGAACTAGAAGCCTGTTCTTGGAGCTGCAAGGATTTCTATTTCTCTGTGATAGTTTTCCGTGTGGTTGAGATGTAGTGTACACTACAGAACAGGCCTTATTTTGGATGCCGATGAACCTCATGGGTAGTAAATCTTTTTTCTTAAGCAATTAAATTTCTGACTTTAATCTTTCATTCTCTTGATAGAAGTGGTTTCCTGGATCAGGCTGAAAGCCAGAAAATAATCTGGAAAACAAAGGCTTCCCCCAGCTCTAAACTACATTTAATATTTCTCATTCACTGCAATCATCTCCACTGCTTTCTTTTTAAATCTTTTTTTCTTTCTTCACTGTAATGTAAGAGATCAACTCTCACAGCTGGGAAAGAGCAAGTAAGTTTTGAGACACCCTGTCTTAAGAGACCTGAAGCATCTACGCACACCAAATCTTGCCCTTTCTATTATTCATTGAGGCAAAGTGCTAAAGCTGGAAGAGATATTCACAGTCCACAATGCTTTACAATTGCCTTCAAAATCTCAATTACAAACAACATTAACCTAGAAGTCCATGTCCATCTCTTCTTCACAATGTCTAGCCTCTCCTTTCCTAGCTAGGGGGAAAAACCCACTGAATGCTGGCAGTCCAGTTTATCCCTTTTATATATAAATGAAAGATTATTAAAAAAAATTAACTGCAAAGGTAATAGTATCTCTGTTAACTAGAGGGTCCTGAAACATTTTATTTAAGCAGTTAAATGAACTAGAAAGTATTTGTCCAGTTAGATACCATTGCTCCCTATTAACCCTACACTCTTTATCTGTTGGTGTGGCTTCTTGTAATGGGGCTAGAGACCAGAGGCAAGCATTCATTACCAGTGGTCTTGCCACCTCCAGGGAGGGCCCTTTCCATTAGGGGGTGTCTGATAGGACCGTATTTCAAAGTAGCACAGAAGACTAGACTGGATTGAGACACTCATAAAACTGTGAACCTGAAACCTGCTAGAGAATGTGCATGTCCAGTAGTACATTCTGCATCAGCACAGGCATCAGGCATCTTGCCTATCAACATGTAAAAGACTTTCTGGCTATGGGAATTGGATCTTAGTTGGATAGCTTCAGAGACAGTAATGAGACGTAATGCAGGTCATCAAAGCACTCAAGCTGTCTACTAGAAGTTGAAAAGGAATACTACATACACACACTACAAAAAATGCATTATGTATTCTAATAATGTCTCACACAAAATAAATACTTCTTTCTTAATTAAGGAAGTTCTCCCTTCAATATAGTTTTAGAAATGCCTAGAATGTTATGGGACTTGGCATTTGGAAAGAAGTTTTCTTTGAAAATACCACCTGTGAGATACAACTGCTATCAGACTGAATGGCAAGTCTCCCTTTTCAAGACTTCGGTATGTAGCTTCTACCCCTTAATACACTTACAGGCTGGGTTTTTCCAGGTCTGATCAAGCAAGCTGCCAAGCTGTACTTTCCCCTTCTGCTTCTGTTGTACAATAAAACTCCCATGATTTGTGGGTATTCAACACTTAAATCTGATCCTGCAGACCTTTAAGATCTTGTTTGAGCCTTTAACCCTGGGATGATAAAGTAACATGTCCATGATTATTCAGTCCATTTAAACAACCTGCAATTCTTCTTTATGGCCCCTTGTGCAGCTACACAAAAAATGGATCCATATTCCAATCAGTATCATACAAGGACAAGATCAACAGTTCTACACTTGCCATGGACTAACAAAAATCCTACAACACATTTCAAAACAATTGTAGACAAAAACATACCCTCTCTGGTGTCTCTTCTAGACTATCCAGAACCAGTTGCCATGTCACCATCTTTCTCTTCCAAGTATGTTTATGCAAAATAGTTTCATGACTGGAAACAACCAGGAAGATGCTGGAGTTACTTCCTAAATCAGAGCCAGAGAGCATCTAATCATACTTGCTTAAAGTCAGTGAAGGTGTCTATTAGCACTGTTGACTGGATAGGCTACTGAAGGAGGTGGCATAATTAGTTCAGAAGGCTTAATTTATCAGGAGAACAGCCTATTCACTTCAAAAAAACTCAGCCACTGACAGAAGATAATTTTTATATTTGCTTAATAATTTCAGAAAAATAAATAGCTGTCTTGAGTTCTCTCTGACCTGAGAAACTAAGCAAGCAGCCACTGAGCAGACAAACTCTTTGTCCAAGACTCACAACACCTTTCATATTATGCTCCTAAAAACAGGAGCCAGGGTATGATGTAATACTAGAGTTATCAATTTGCTTGACACAAAAGACACTGAGAGGACACTGAGAACTGTAGACTGAGTGTGTTTTAAGGGAAGCATGGTTCTAAAGAGGTCAAAAAAGTAATTGGTCAATAATACGATTGTGTGAGATGATAGTAAAGCCTATGGTTATTCATTTTATTACATTTTGCGGTAAGTCACAGAACCAACGATCTATCTAGGTTGAAGTTTATTTGGTTAAGTTTAGAAATATACAGAAAATGAACGTTTCGCTGCCACCTTTGGCTTTTCTACCTAGGGCACAGTTCAATACACTCTATGCTAGATTTCAAAGCTATTGAATCTGCAGGAAGCAGTAGGTCCCTAAACACACTGAAAACCCAAGGCAGGGCTACTCCAGAGTTAAATGCTGGCTTAAACATAGACTCTTTCTACACATCCCTAAAGGACTGTTGTGTTTTTACAAAAGCATGCACTCTCTCAGAAAACTGCTGTCGTGTGCTCCTGCAAGCTGCAAGACTAAAACGTGCCCACACTACATTTGGCAGGAGAGTGCATTAACTCCCTTAGAAGAGCTTCACAAAATTCATCAGACAGCCCAAGTCTAGGTTTCTAATACTTCTGATTCTTGACACTGGACTATTTAATAGCTAGCACATGTGATCAGTTTCACTACTAACTACTAGTACAGACTTTCCCTGCAGCAAAACAAAGAGGAAAGTGATGGAAAAAATTGAGCTTAATTAAATTTACAGCAAGTTAGAAGGATATATATTTAATGTTTGGTGCTTGGCTACACTAAATTTTCAACATATTTGTAGAAACCAAAGCAAGATGCAAAATGTGACCTCATTTCACTGATTTCTCTGAAAGCTTAATTTCAGATCAACCCAAACTTCATTTTCTAACAGGTGTTCATCACCTGTTCATTTATAGTTGCACATCAGAACCATTTGCACCTCCTACATTCAGATGTTCAAAAGGAAGACTTAGATTAAGTGTGGCTAAATGTGCCTTTGAGCATTGCATTCACCAGAAGCTCTTCAAATCTAATTCATTCCTTGACTTCATGGATTGGTTATGGCTTGAACCTCAAAGTAAAAGAGGAGCTAACAACATCCTTCCCCATGGGTTAAATACACAGCTACTCCGTCATACGGCAGGAGGTCTATATTGGCAAGTCTGTGCCCAAATCATAAGAAAGGGCATCAGCCAACCACTGCCTAGGACAGCTTATGGTCTACCAAGGTACCTGCCTTCAGCCCAGCTCCCAGGAAAACAGAGCCAGAAGATATCCTGCCTGCGTGATCTTGGCAGAATGCATCAGGGATGAAGTTTCTGCTCTAATTTTTCCAAATCTCACTTTCTGTTATACAGGAGAAGGTGAAAGACAGGGTTCATTCCAGAATTAGACTATTCTTATTCTGTTCTGAAACACACTTCCCATCTCAAACCAAGTGCCAGGTATAGGTGGCACAGATCATATGACAATTCCCAAGCATCTCAGCAGCCTGTTCTGCTTTAACTGCAGGGGACTGATAACTACTCTGCAAATACCCACTGCTTGGAGCAATCAACACATTTACTTTTACCAAGACAATCAAAAGTTACTTCCCAGATGAGGCAGGAAACACTTCTATATACTTGCAATGGTTGCCTAATTTATTGTGCTAATTTGTTCTTCTATCTGAGAGCACTGTTACTTGCTATGGCAAAGCCCTAACAAAATCCACTGCTGTTAAAAGTCTAGTGAAATCACCTGGCATAGATTTACTAGAGTGATACTTTGCTTTTTAGTTCAGTGCTTTCCCCACATAAATTTGCAAGGGAGTGTTATTTCCTTTACAGGTGTCTTGATTGTAGCTGCACTTGTGTATCTTGTCACTCCAGAAGGATTTGGCCTCAAGGGCCAGTTCTCCAAAATCCTAAACAAGCTATCTGGTATAGACTGACAAACATTCTAGAAGCCCTAATGAGGCCAAACCCACAGGTGCTGATGAGGAGCACTTCACAGTCAATCCACTGACCACTGAACTCAGTAGAGCACAGACAAACTTACTAAACTGCCTATGTGGTCAAAGAACCAGCATCACACTGGGCTCTGCTGTATTCTACCATCGACATTGCATGGATTTACTTAGAAAATACTTGTTTCAGGTGATGTCATTGCAAGGAAAGAAACTGGTGGACAAGAGAGACCAAAACAGAGATTAAAGAGCAAAAGTTTTACCATGATAATTTCTTCTCTCCTCAGCCAGAATGCTAAAGCTAAGTCTTATTTCCATGAAGGTCTCAATTTTATTCCCCTCTTGTTCTCTAAAACCCACATACATGCCATCAGGCAGCCAGCTTAAGGATATCAAACAGCAGGCAATTAATGTTAACAACTGACTCAGTCTTCCTTTTCTTTCAGCAGTACTTTGTGGTCTAATTGAGCAGACTTTAGAAGAGAAATAGAAGAAATTGAATATATATCAACTAGCAAAAAATAATACTCCCCTAAAAGGGAAAAAACCCAGAATCGGATGTGACTACAGAACCTGCATTCAACGTGTATTCAGTATTCAATGTTTTGCCATACACAGGCACTTTCACTCACTGCCGGCAAGGAGTAGAATGGCAGTAGACATTTGTCAGCTTCTATATATATATGTCTCCTGTTTACTCTTAACTACATATATTTTTCTTATAAGTCATCATGTCGAATGCCAGGACTTCAGCAGTGAGCTGTGGCTCAGTATTCCAGACCTCGAGAACCATGTTCAAGTTAGAGTAGCTTTTATAAGGCAGTGCAAGATTATTTTCTCCTTTAAGGGTACCATCTAGAGTTAGGAAGTGGTTATGCTGTCTGTTGGTCAACAAGATAGTCTAAAATTGTTGTCAAAAAGTGGAAAGTAGCTACTGGAAATTATTTGCCATGATTAGACCCAGCAAATCCTCAGTGTACGTTCTAACACGACAGTGATAATTCTGACATTGCCTGAAAAATTAAAAATCTCTACTGACTACGCAGCTTTGTCCTCTAACGCAATGGACAAGATGTAATACCAATATTTTTAACAAAACCAGTGCAACCACCTGTTGGAGTTTCAGGAAGGCATTATGCATTGCAATGAAAATATTTTGTCACATGCTCCAATCATCTGATTGCTTTTATTCATTTATACAGAGCCAGTTATTAGAAAGTATCTTGTTCATTTGAAGAAGATACATTTCCACCCCAAAGGCTTTGCCTGTAACACAACCAGGAATTGCTGGCGCTCCAAATGATGATGCACAAATTAGTACTTTCTAGCTGGTATAGATGCAACAGCATTTAGAAAATAAAGGCTAAAGAACATGCTTAACAAACCTGCAGGCAACGTAAAATCCCCATAAACACAGAAGTAAACCAAGCATCTTTAATGTCCTCTCTCATCACTCAAGAGAGACATGTGGAAACTTCACTCAAAATATTTGTTACAACAAGAAGAGCATTCACCTTCTGCTCCTGATGGGTGGTGATTTACAAGCCCAGAGTGACAGTCTTGTTACCACACACAGAGACAGGCTCCATGTTTAGACTTGTGCCAGGCTGAGCTCCAGGGCTCCAAGAGGACTCTTGGTTCCCTGCACAATGAGAGGTCAAAACCCAAACCAAATAGGGGCAATTCCTGGCAAGATAGCACTGAAATGCCTGGGGGATAGGTTAGAAAGAATAATCATCAAGTGGGTGCACAGTGTTTCCAAACCAGCATTTTAAATGTTGTACTTCGAACTTGGAAGTCAACCTGAAACAGAAGTACATGCTGAGTGATGCTCTGCAAACAGGCTGGCCTTCATAAGTTACCCAAACTCTGTCACCAGGACCATCAAGTTTGATGTTCTGGGAATAAGAGCTAGGCAAGCACCGCTCCACTTGTGCGATGATTTAGAGACAACAAGCAGTACATACAGGCAGGTCTCCTGAACCCTGATGTTGTGGACAGAAGTACACCACCAGCAAAACATTTATGCTTGTGTTTCAGGGAGGCAAGTACTGTATATACACACCCATTGAAAAATAACAGCGTGTCTCTGGAAAGGACTTTTGCTATGGCAAAACCTTTTCTCTTAGAGATCAGTCCTTGATTCTCCTTTCCCCCCAACAGAGAAGTCAGCCAACTGTTTGGTGTGAAAACAAATTCTCCCAGTGTGGCCACAAGCTGAGCTAACACAAGAAACATTTCCTCTTGCCCAGCTTCTGCAGATGATGGGACTTGGTCCCAGGACATTGTATTTAGTTTCAGTCTAGAGCTGCAGATCAGCCCGAGGCTGGGAATCCCACCCTTGCCCTGTTATGAAGGAAACAGTGTTGAAAGGAAAGCATTTGCCTCCAAGAGGGAGGATTATTTTTAAGGACTAAACATTTAGCTGTTTAGGGTACAAACCAAGCAAAGGAATTTAGCCTGAAGTCAGCTAGGGGAATAACACACAACTTTTCTCAGTATAATCTAATGGTTTTGCTAACTAAGTTAGAAGAGGAGCAGCAATTTGGTGGTACTCAAAAATGAGGCAGCTCGTATTTTAACAGAGTAATTCAGATCTGATGAAGTGTATATGCATTTATTTACCTTTGTCTTGGTCCATAACTCAAATCCATCTAGGCAGCTATCCTGAGCAGCAGTTCTGCTGTGGAACAACAAACAGTGGTGCACAAACACACAAATTCACACTGATTTTATGAAACACTCACCAAATTTTGGCCAGGTGTGAGCTATAGTTAAAGAGATCCAGTTCAATGCTATTGCTTTGAAACCAAAGCTAGGACCCCGTTCTTCAGTGTCCAGATAAGATCACCTAAAAAGAACATGTGTTACGTGCACAGCATTACTACACAAAGGCACACTGATCCTTAGGGCACACAGCTATTAACAGCTAGATCCTATCACTCACTGCATGATCACTCACACAAAGCTAGAGCATCATACTGATTATTTCTGCACATGACCCAATTACTGGGGAGAGAAAAAAAAACAAAGAAAGAAAGAAAACCCACCCCAAAACACACCCAACTCTCTTTCCCCCAACCCTTTAACTTTAGAAGCAAAACAAACAAGGAGTTTGAAGATTGACATTAAACTTGTGAGGTTTTCTGGGAAAATAAAAGCCCCATGGTTCTGACACAAACAGTGCCCAGATGATATAAACCCAAAACTTGGATGGTATTAGGTGCCTAATGGGATACTCAAGAATGTCTGACTGTGTTACGCCTACACTATAGTCATCACTGTAACCACAGTTTGGGTCGGAGGTGCTTCAACCCAAAATTCAGCTAAGTAACACAATTTCAGCATTGGACTTTGCTGAGCTCTGACCTAAACTCTGTTGGTTCCTGGATAGGCATCTTAGAGTTCAAGAACAGCTGCCATGTACTTCAAATACAGCAGCTGTTACAGTCTAAGAATAACATAGATGAGTCTCAACACAATTTCTATGAAGCTTTGAAGTCCAGCTTTGAGATCCAACTGGGAAAAGAATTGGCTCTGAGAAGGAGGATTATTTCTGAGGACTAAATATTTAGCTGCTAAGAGTACAAAATGTACAGTAATCTACCGAGATCTATGTGCTGAACTAGAAAAACATCCAACATCAGGAAGCAACATGGGCTACCCATCTGCACAATAAAACTTTAGAACAACTACTGAGGAAGTCTACATTCAAACCTTTTGAGAGTCAGGCACCAAACTGCAGTCCTTCCCACATGTTAATTGAGTTAAACAAGCATAAAAAATAATTAAGGGATGGAAAAAAGTAAGGGAGCTTGTACTTACATTAAATCTATCCACTTAATTTTTTTCTTCCCACTCTCCTTCAAATAGCTAAGATTTCCTCTCCCAGTATCCTGGGACATGTGGTGGGAAAAATGGGACAAATCAATTCACACCTCTAAAATTATGCTACTGCACCCAACACCCACATACAGAGACTCACTGGACCAAATCAAGGGGCCTTATTAGTGCTGGGATTTGCAGGCAAAAATCTTCATCGCTCATTCTCCTGGCACCAGGCAGGAGCCTAGAGCTTTCAGAAGTTTATTATTCCTGAGCCACAGTACAGAGTGTTTCACTGATGTATTTAAACAACCTCCAGTTAAAAATAAAAAGACAACCAGATACATGCTTATCACTGCCAAGGTGTGATGTCAAACTAACACCAGCCAGCTCTATGGGAGAGTTCAAGCCTGCAAAAGTCAAGGGAAAGGAAGCAGGGAACCACTCAACCAGTCCAGCACAGGCAACACAACTCCCAGGACAGGTGGCAGCCCAAACAGAGCTCACTAAAGACATATTTTAGCAGCTAGCTCTACTGAACCGAAGTGAATGGCCTCCAGCACAGCTTTATAAGCTGTTCAAGTATGAAGTATTTACTAGCTACTCAAGGCATCAAGATGGGACGGGAGATAGACATCCAGATGCCTTCAAGAAGTCACAACAAGTGATTCTGGCTTAGGATTGCTGACATTTCTTTTCTCCTTTCACAGCTTTAAAGTTGTTTCGCTGCACAGAATCATTTCCTCTTTCTCTTCACTGAAACTTTTACTCCCCTCTCTCCTATCAGCCTCCATGAAGGCAAACCAGTTTTTCACTCACCTTTTAGCCACAGATCACTTGCTTTGTAAGTCATACCAGTCCACCCAAAACAAAGGAATGCATTAAAACATGGATCTAGCTCTCTCCATCTATCCTCTCTTACACAGCACTCTTGCATTTTACTGCTGGTTCAGGAAGTTTCACCACTCTCAAAACTTATATTTATCAACACAGTCCTCAAGGACAAGGATCTTCCTAGCTACTCATTATTCACACTTACATTAACTCAGACCAAGCTGACCCCACAGCCCATTGCAAACTTAAGAACACTAAACCTCCTCCCACCAGCTCCCCAAGGCTCACAGTCTTTCTCTGGGCTCCTGCTGGACCTGTGCTAATTCAAAGCAGCTGTAGCTTGGAACCACCTTTCTCCCAGCTGATGCTGTTTCATGTCAGCCCATACTGAGATAACAGAGCTTAGTAGATGACATTAGTTTTTCTGACTAGTATGTTTCTTTTGAAGAAAAATACACGGCACCAACCTTAAAAGAGCTTTTCCCTGATTTTCTAGGGGAAAAAGTAAAAAAATCCTGCAGTATAGGCATCCTTAAGGGAACCAAAGCAAGCACCTGCCATAGGACTACATGGCGTTCCCCTTCACTGTCCTGTGGAAGGAACTACTGTTTTTCCTTACTAAGAACTGACACAAAAGATCCCAAAGCCTCTCTTCCTCCCAAAAGAAAGGGTTGGCTTCTTAAATAAATACTCAGACATCAGGAAACATCAAGATCCATCCCAAATGAAGAAAACAGTTAAATCTACACCATGGCAGTTATTTGTTTCTCACTGAAGTCGGCAGGCTCTAAGTGTGCAAATTTCTCTGAAGTTGACTAACAGACCAACTCAGCCCAGAAACACAAACCCTTGAAAGCCTGGTGGTAGAGCTGGGATCTTTGTAAAGCAACACATGCTTGTACTGCCTTGAGCACTGGCCAGCCACAAGGCTCTTGTGCAGCTGCCAGCACAGTGCTCTAATAAACTGGAGAGGGGTTTTGAAATTTGCTTGGATAAAAACTGGGCCACAGCTAAAGGATGTTGTCAGAAGTTTTGCTTAGGAAGGATCTGGATGACTGAGATTTAATAATGGATGATTAGAAAAGCATTGCTGCATTTCAACAGCTTGAATAGTGCCACTACAGTCCCAGGGAGAGCAATTCAAGTTTGTGAGAACCAGTACCAAAGGAAAACTATTTTCATGAGTTAAGGATTGACCAGTCAGCTTTCACGTACAGTATTAAGATTTAATTTGCCATGGTGGATAATGAAAGATAGAAGAAATTCAATGTGTATTGAGAAGTTACTTTTCACCTCTATTTTAAAAATTATTTTATTTATCCAAGGTTACTTGTGGGAAAAATTAATGGTTAGTCAAACACATATTACTTAGTTGGGAAAAGAATAAAGAACTTTTTAAAATGTGAGAAATGGGAGTAAAAATTGACTCGAATTTATTTGACTTGAATTTTCTTCTCATAGGGGAAGGCAAATGAATATTTTACATACTGTAAAATTAAGTGCCTAGCCACCAAAATAATGTAATCAAAAAGCCATCAGGAGAAAAGGTCTTCTTATTTGAATAGACTTTTTCCTTCTGTGGTTCTTTCTTCTTGAAGTCTAAATAAACACTTGGGCTACAGCCACATTTCATCTGTTGGAAGTTTGGGGAGGTGGCAGGCCCCTGTGTCAAAAGAGAAAAAGTTTTCCTCTTGGTAAGCAGCAAGAGTAGGGCCCTGAGGAATCAAGGGAGAGGCTTCACAGCCCAAAACAATCACCCATTTAGACTGATTAAGATGAGACACTGTGGGAAGACATTTCCAATGCTCCCCAGCTGCAGCCAGAAGAAAGCAAGCAGTCCTAAGTACACTCCCAAAAGAAGCAGAGATCTCCACCCTTATGTGATATACACCATAAAACACATGACAACAGTATCCAAGGGAACACCACCTGAAGTCCTAGAGCTGAGGCATCTCAAGATCTTCACTGGAAATCAATTAACCACCAGGACAATGTGTTTGCCTACACATGCTTTAAGCAGTCATGTTGTTCTGTAAAGACTCCATCTGTGAGGTGTGGAGGACTCTCGCTCTCCTTGCATTGCAGCAGCAATTAGACACACATTAAAATTTAGAAGGATTGGCCTCTAGCCCTTCTAGGAAGTGATTGCCCACCCAGCTTCAGAGGAGCGAGCACCAACAGAGAAGTGCAGGAGACCAGGGAGGACTGCAGGGATATGACTTCTCAGCCTGGCTGGGCTGCAGCTCCAAAGTGCCCAGGACATCACCTAGGAGATGCTGCTGGCAAGCCACAGCTTTGGCAAAACAGCAACAATTGCCACTTTTTCTTCTGATTCAAGACTGACCCAGCTGGTACGCCTCATGCCAGCCAAAACCTTGCTGTGACCGAGCTTAGGTTTCAGGTGAATGAGAGCTTGGGAGCTTGGAGCTGTTGTGGATTTTCATGTAAGATGACACTTGGGGATTGTAGAAAAAATGGCATTTTTCTTATTGAAACTTCTTCTTAATTAAAAAATTTCAATAGGAGTTTTCCCTCCTAGTGTCAGCTAGATATAAATGTTGTGAAACAAACCCTTCCAGACATCAAAGCAAGAGTGATTGCTTCTGGGTTTCAGGCCGAGGCTGAAACTGGATCCAGACCAGTACTTGCAGACGTACTTTTTCATTTTTAAGAGCCATTGCCCAATGTGTTTTCCCAAGGCCTCAAGCCTCACTCCATATGAGCTTCATCTCCCACATTCCTCTCAGTGGCCAGTCCATTGTTTGTGAGCATCCTCAGTGAAGCTGCTGTAAATAATTTACACAGCCTTCAGCCAAATGAGGCTGAGATGGTACCACCAGGGCCACATGAACATCTCAAGCTATAGCTGGGTTACTTTGCATGTGATGTGAAATGAAAAATAAAGCCCTGAGCATTCCAGTCATACCAAGTGTGCTTCTGATAGCACTTTTAAACAAATCTCCACTGTTCCAGGGACAGAGCAGAACTGGAGTCTGTCTGCTTTGATTTAAATCTGTCCTTGAGTGATGTCCATGAGTTAACAGGGAGAATTACAAGGGAAGGAACAAATAAACATTACGAAAAGAAAAAGAAAACCAGACTTTTTAAACACTCAGATGCCTGCATAGTTCCCAGGCTAAGCATCCATGTGTTAAAGAAAAAATCCCCAATCTTCTCAATAGTGCACAAGCTCTAGCAGCTCCAAGGCTGTGTAACCTATCTGGAAATCAGGTATGGATTTACAGGGGTGAGGGGAGGGGGAGAGGAGAAAGGTAATCCCTGCCTTATTCCCACGACCTGTGCCTTTCAGGACACATGGTCTCAGGCCATACAACAAGGTTGTCTGTGGGCACACCACCTTCCTCCTGTGAGCTGGCATACCGGTTGTCTTCCCCAGAGAGGTGGGAAACCACCTTGGAAAGTGCTTTTGTCTGTCAACAGGGGCAATACACCTGGTGGTGTGGTCAAGTCCAAAGAGCTCTAGCTACTGTAGCTGAAGCAGAGGTCTGACTGCTACTGGTTTTTAGGACCATTTCTACCTTTGCTTTCTACTGGTGCAAGGGAAAGACTTGTGTCTTTCATATGTTTGTAGCTCAGCCAAAGCCATTCCAGTTTCAGGACAGTGACCCCATGAACCATGCAGACCATGCAGACCCTCTTTCCACCAGGAGTTCAAGTCTGCAGCCACCAGTCACAGGCTGGTGTTAATGTACAGTGCTGAAACATAGCAAGTCCTCAACAAGTAACAGTAGGTCACTTTAATGGTATCTAACTTGTCCCACAAAAAGCCCTCTAGGTTCCAATTTGGCCCAGATATCACTTTTACGTGGTTCAAATTGATGCCCACGTTTAATGCAGGAATGGTAGAGACTGAGTGTAATTTGAGTTTGTACTTCTAATAGCTATCTAGAAAATATTAGACAAAACCAATAAAAGGAAAAGCATTCCCCTGTCTCTCTCCTGAAACTCCTCTTCAGCTTAACCCAATTTTCCAAGTCACTTAGAGGCCTTTAAATAAAATGAAATCCTAACGATGTCGCTGCCATGAATAATTAATTGTACCAGTACAACCTCTCAAACAAAATCCATTCTCATTAGATTAGAGGTTTTCTCAAGACACACGAGTTCATTATGGCATTTTTACATCCTTCTTGTCTCTTATGTTTCTTTGTCTTTCCTTATCTCTGTCTTTTCTTATTTGTGTCTGAGACACAGGACTCCATCACCTCGATATCCTCCAAAGCAACATTCCATCACCCAGGGAAGAGAGCTCCCAGCACATGGTGGCAGAAGGTTGAGAGCCTTGTCTGCAACTCACGTGCAGCCCAGTGGGGTGGGAAATTCACTGGACACTCCTGTTTCCAGTCCAAGGACTCTACTTGGAAGGTTTACCCTTCTTCTAAAAGCTCTAAACCTTGAACAGTTTAAGGAGTATGGTTCAAGTTTAGTGTGAAATCTTTGTTAAAGCCATTATCAGTGTTTTAAGATAGAGGAGGTCAAAGAGTATTGTTATTCTGATATTAATAGCCAGGCACCCATCTTTTTCTATGCAGCTTCCTCTTCAGATTAGTATGGATAACAGGTGAATTAAGAATAGAGGGTCATAACCATTGCACATAAGAATTGATTTGTCTATGAACATTTTGGTAGGCAAAACTTCCAAGACACTCAGAGCTACATTTATTCAAAGACCAAAGAAACTATTTTAAAGCATAATAGGAATCATTCACAGTATCCTTAATAATAGCCTTTGCCACAACGAACAAATCATCTGATCAGACATGACCCAATTTAAACTCCTGGCATCCAATATGTTTTTTCTTAAGCCACTGACAGTCCAAGCCCATCCAGAGGAATTTACTTCTTTTGAAAGTGATGATAGTATAAGGAATGAGATCTCCCTGAAGTCTTCAAAGCAACTGTTATTATTCTTTTGGAAGAGGCATAAAAATAAAGTCCAGATCACCAAGTACCTCTGTAGTTGCACTGTTTTAGAAATCTTTCTCTTTTTTCTCAGGGAGAATAGAGATAAGCTGCATTTTTGTACTTTCTTAATCTCTGTGTTGGTATTAGGTGTTGTATAGCTGTGACCAATGGTTTTAGGAGGTGGATTCCCTGATGACCAATAGTTGCCAGATTATTAATGGATATATAAAGAAGTTTTTGTAAATAAAGTCTCTCTTTTCGCCATCTTGAGTTCATCTGCCTGCTTCCTCTGCCAGCTTCTGCAAATCTCAGGAAATCTAAACCCACATACCTCCAGGAATCTAATTTTATTTTTCACAGAGGCAAGCATTACTTTCAGTGCTGAGGACAGATTCCAAGTCTGATAACTACACTTCATCTCTTACACGTGCCCTGTGACTTCAATGGGATATGGAATCATAAAATGGTTTGGGTTGGAAGGGACCTAAAAGAACATCTAGTTCCAACCCCCAGCCATGGGCAGGAACACCTTCCACTTGAACAGGTTGCTCAGGGTCCCATCCAACCCGGCCTTGAACACTTTAAGGGATGGGGCATCCACAATTTATCTGTTTCAGTACCTCACCACCCTCACAGTAAAGAATTTCTTTCTCATATCTAATTGAAACTATTCTTAGATTAAAGCCGTTCCCCCTTGTCCCATTGCTACATGTCCCTGTAAAAAGTCCCTCTCCAGCTCTCTTGTTGGCCCCTTTTAAGTACTGGAAGGCTGCTCCAAGGTCTCCCCAGAGCCTTCTCTTCTCCAGGCTGAACAACCCCAGCTCTCTCAGCCTGTCATCATAGGAGAGGTGCTCCAACCCCCTGATCATCTTTGAAAACCTCCTCTGGACCTGCTCCAACAGGTCCATGACATTCCTGTGCTGAGGACCCCAGAGCTGGGTGCAGCACTGCAGACAGGGTCTCACAAGAGCAGAGTAGAGGGGAAGTATCACATCTCTGAACCTGCTGGTCTCATATGGCATTGCTGCATCAATACAGCAATTATTGATCTGCTACTTTGGGTTCTTCCTTACACACTGCAATGCCTGAAAGAACTTGCTGGTAACAAGGTGCTGGATTAGAGAACTGAAAGCAAACTCTGCCCTGTAACAGGATTCCTCAAGCACCACCTTACACTTGCCTCTGGTCTTCATCTCCATCACTCTTCTTGGGAAGATACCATTTCCATGGTTAGGAATCATCTTCTGGCCCAAATTTACTCTTGGAAATTATATCCATTCCTCTTTAGACCAGTTTTGTCCTTCATGCTAAAGAGCTATTCTCCTTAACAGAGTTTATTTCCTTGATGTGTTCATAGGTAACATTCATAATTTCTCAGTTTTCACCATCTTAAATTCTTTAAATTCTCCTGGTCATCCAGGTGTTTCTTTGCTCCACACGACTCCACTTTCACCTGTGGTGAAAATGGGAGAGTGGAACTACACACACCAATGTACATTAACCCTTTGAACAGTAGAGTTAGGAATTCCTACCCTTCTGCCAGTTCCTCATTTGAGGTACCGGAAGACATCAGGATTGTAGATCTTTTTTTCCTGGTTACTTCGCACCTATGACTCCCTGTAAACATCTGATCATGCACCATGCCCTACATACTCTTCCCTTGCTGTTTCCAAGGGCTATGCTTTTGGTTTGTAAGAGTAATTCTTGTTATCATCATCCTCTTCATACTGCTGGTGCCTCATGACTTCATGTCAGTACCAAGTTTCACTGGCACCCCAGAGCCTGGCCACAGACGTGCCCTGGCTAGGAGGACTGTAACCACAACATATAACCTACCAGGGGAAAAGCCCACAGGGAAGGGATGTTACCCCATCACCATCTGACTGCCCATGGTAATCCATCCTTAGAAACATTGCTAGTTTTTATGCAAGATCATTACTTGAACTATTCAGTATGAACTCTTCTCCTCAGGGCTATATTTAAAACATGTCTCCAGCCCTGTAATCCCCCTGTCAGCAAAGCTTCCCATTATCTCTTCTTTATCTTGCTTTTGTATTTGTCCCTATCTTAACCATCTAAACTAATAAATTGCCTCAAAGAACCATAAAATCTGGTCTGCCAGACACAACGTTTCATGTTCCAATTGTCTCTCCAGCACTTTCTATGAAGCTTTTGTCTTTGTTGAAGTTGAGGCAAGTTCTGTACTTCTGATGTCAGCAGTTCAAAACACCTCTAACACCAAGTCCTTGAGCTCATTAGTTCCCCTTGATCCATTTGTTACTACTTGCAAAGTTTGCTCTCCTGAAATAAAGCATCTTAATTTTATTTAACAACCTTTTGACTTAAAAGAACTCCATGGGCATTCAGTCAATCCAAGCAGTTTGGTTCAATTTTGACAATCACTTCTTTGCATCCTTGCTGCTGTAGTCTGTAGTACTGATGACTCCTAGTATGACCAGTGAATAAATCTGCAAATTACTGGACACAAGACTATCTAGATCCTACTAGTCCTAGCTACTGTTTTCCCACCTAGATTTTATAGATTAAATTTAATTATGGAGACCCACCCATTTGTAAATTTAAGCCTGAGTATCTGCAAGAAGGACTCACACCATTATTCCAGCAGACTTTTTTTTTACCATTCTTCCCATATATATTTAATCCAAAGCATGTCCTTTTGACTAAGTGTTATCCCTTTTTCCTTCTTAGTTATACTGTGAAAATTACCACCACCTTTAGCTTTATTAATCTGTCCTGAATAATGCATCTCTTTGAACACCTGATTTTCTTTTATGATCTCTGTCCCCAAAGTGTATTTGCAATCCCATTGAAATCTTTCACCAGTATTTCATATGACTTTTTTGCAACATTAATTACATGCGTGTGTTAATACCCTGCTGGCCTTGACGTGACAACTGTCTTTTTAAAAAAACTGAAAGGTTTGCATAATTATACATTACATTATGCATATACATATGCCCTGGCAGAAAATCTGGCAGTCTAGGACCCATAGATCCTCTTCTACACATGAAACATATTGCAGCAGATTCTGCTGGTATACGTGAGTAGGCTGTACCAAACTGAGCAGTAGCTTCTTAGATACACATGAGGTTGAAGGTGAGTGCTTGTATGTCTATGTGAGTATACAGAGTGAGTCAGTCTGTTACCCCTACAAGGAAGATCGCTATAGCTATTAAGTTATAATGGGCAAAAACATTAGCGTAGCCATTAAAATCAAAATCAAATTGATTTTTGAGATGATGATCATCCATGTATGCAATACCAATTTTTCCTCTTAAAAATGGAAAATTCTACACAGACAGAAGGGCAGTGCAATAAATTCTATAGAGAACTTAGAAAATCAGGATAATTCACCTTTGATGTTCTTTGACCTAATTTCTTCCAGCATCATACGGACTAGAGAATACAAAGTGTATCATCTGTATTGTGGATACCAAGGCAACAGGCTCTCTCTCTCAGCTTGAGGACACAGTAAAATCTCATGGTATCAGTAATGCTCTCTGAAACCTGTTTCAAGGATGCTAATTGTGCTCTCAAATATCTGATTTGAAAACTCACTTGTATTTGTTATCTTACTATTGCTTGTACTGTTGGGACACTGTAGACCCTCAGTGATGGGCAATTATATCACTTGAGGTGAAAGACCCTCCCCAAGAAAAGCAGAAACAGTTTAACCTGGTATCTTATAGGACACGCTTTCACAATTTTCATTTCAATTAGTGGCATTTTATATTGCCAAATTCTTCACAATAGTCCCAGAACAATTTAAAACTTTTGACAAGCCCAGTTTTTGAACTGACATGGAACTACCAGGAGAGGAGAGAAGGGACGAGGGAAGAGCAAAGATTTTTCCAAGTGATCATTCAGTGTTTTCATACACCATAAAAGCCAGCTTCCAAACAGATCTTTTCTGCAGCAGCTCTGAATGCACAAGAGTCCAGGACCTCTGTCCACATTACTAGAAAGGCTCCAAAAGCAAAATGAAGCAATGTGCTAGCCAAAAAGAAATCGCCCTGGGTATGTATGGAATGGAAAGATAACCACTGGATATTTCTTATTTTAAAAAAATAAAAATAGAATCCCATTGTATAATAACCGACAAGTTATTTAACTTGGTTGACAAAGAAATCTGGTATTATTTCCCTTCAATAAATATTAAAATTCAACCTCCTTCTTTAACAGATACCAGGCATTTCAGAATGTTTACAAACACACAGCAAAGAGGAGGAGGCCTTCCCAACAGTTTTTCCTCACAACATATTCCTTGAGCTTCACCATCTGTTTTTCACCACTGCCCATCTTCATGCTACGCCAGTCTCCCAGAAAGAAAGCAGTGCCAAAACAAGAAAAACAAACATTAACTGTATGGTTATCACATCAATCCATGCCTCACATTTTACACATAGAAGCTCCTTAAAGTGCAGTCACAAAAAGGGGAGTGAAGTCAGTACAGAGAAAAATGGAAGGAAATTGGGATCACTCTAGACACACAAATAATCCAAGGAAGAGAGAAACTGAAAGATATATGACATATAACTGAAGGATATATTTCACATACAAGTAAAATTATGCATGTATGTAATAGCTCAGATAACTTTGGGGCCAGATCTTTGTACTGTGCAAACAGGCCGATATCTACCCAGGTTACTAAGTGGCCTCATATGATGTGCAAATACCAGATGAAGAAGAGAGACAACGATTTTAGGGTTCTGCCTACATTTTACTCTTACGTGTTTCCCTAGAAATTCAAACCCAAGATGCTGCCCAAGTCAGTTTAGTGCCTTAAAAATGTGCATTTCCTAGATCCTGAACAGGACTTTGAAACAACAACTACAGTCCCACAAGACAGAATCTTTGACAGCAACATCCCCTTAAGATATTGCTGCTGCTGAATAGTGCTCTCATGACACATCGTGCTGCCCCTCTCCACTGCACCAGCTGAGCTACTCAAGCACCCGTGCTGGGAATCAGACCAGAGATCTGATCCAGCCTTTGAAACCCAGTAAGAATGGCTACCTCTACAAGCTTCAGCCCCTGCCTGGTGCCGTGCTGTGACACTGGGTAATGTCACCAGTATTACAGTACTGGATGCCTACAGGTCCTGTCAGCTCACTTTAGTAAATGGCCTCAAAAGCCCTCGGGCCAAGGCCATAGGAATTCCAGCCCTCACCAGAGAAATGCAATTGGCAAAGCAGCAGTAAGAAGGTATCAATTGTCCTCCACAGTACCGCCTGGGAAAAGTTATCCAGATGACTTAAGACAAATGTTTGCTCCAGCAATTAAAAAAACCCCTTGCTCTGAAGTGAAAATGGATACATACATCATAGCTATCTGCTAGGAAGACCCACAATGACTTTTGCATTACATCTAACTGCTAGGAAGATTAATTTAAGACATATCAAAACCAAGTCATGCATAATCATCTTAATTAACAATTTTCATGCTGTAACTTATGTATTGCACCGCATCCTTCTGGCCACAGGGCAAAAAAATTCTTTTAAATCAACAGCATTGGAAAACTAGCATACAACCCAATAAACTGATGATTCCACATTTCCCAGAGCCTACTCTGTGTCACATAATCTGGAGGCTGGGTTTTTTCAACCAGATGAAGACAGCAGGGTGCCTAGCTTGTTACAGCACTGCTTCACCAAGCAGCAGCACTACCACAAGCATCTGAATGGGAGAATCTGGCGGCTCGGGAACAAGCGAGCTACAGACGCGGCTGTTGGGAGGCAGCCTGGGATATGAAGCCCTCGAGCCAGAGGAAATCTACAACAATGGGAGCAATTTAGCAGCAATACTTCATCCACTTATCTCAAGCAGGATTCATGGAGTGAGCGAGCCCTCATGCCAGCTGCAGGAACTCACCTCTGCTGAGGGTACCGCGGGAGGGTTTGCATTAGGGAAGCTTTGGGTTAAGGATGCTTTTTTGAAGGGAAAGTTACCCAGCCTTCCCTGACAGCATCGGCTATCCCCTGAAGGTGAACGCCACACTCCTGCTTGCAAGGAGACTTGGTAACAGTGAAAAGAAACGCTTTTTTACACGCAGAACCTCTGCTCGGCACGTTCACTAACCACAGTGATCCGCTGCGGCGGGACGTGCACACAACGGGATTCCCCTGTACACGACGCGCACCCAGGAGCGCCGTCCTTGGCCCAAGCGGCACTTCCCGCCCCCTGCCTCCGCCTGCAGCAGTGCAGCGAGACACTGGCCCGCAGCCGAGCCCCGGCAGCCCGGGCGCTCCTGTAGCCCGAGCCCCGGGAGCCCGGGCGCTCCTGTAGCCCGGGCCCCGGGAGCTCCTGTAGCCCGAGCCCCGGGAGCCCGGGCGCTCCTGTAGCCCGGGCCCCGGGAGCTCCTGTAGCACGAGCCCCGGCAGCCCGGGCGCTCCTGTAGCCCGGGCCCCGGGAGCTCCTGTAGCACGAGCCCCGGCAGCCCGGGCGCTCCTGTAGCCCGGGCCCCGGGAGCTCCTGTAGCACGAGCCCCGGCAGCCC
Source organism: Acanthornis magna (assembly GCA_036785705.1). Classification (NCBI taxonomy): domain Eukaryota; kingdom Metazoa; phylum Chordata; class Aves; order Passeriformes; family Acanthizidae; genus Acanthornis; species Acanthornis magna. The sequence goes on from JAWUZG010000029.1 coordinate 11,591,267, forward strand.
GGGCCCCGCTGCCCCGAGCCCCCTCAGCCCTGGCGGGCGGCGCGGCGAGGCGACGGCGCCATCTAGCGGCGCGTTGGAGCAGCGCCGCCGCCCCGCCCCGGCTCCGGCCCTGCCCTCGGCACTCCCCATCCCCCGTCACCAATGACGTGCTCTCTTATTTTGTCTATTACTCATTTCCTTAATTATCTCTGGCTGACAAATTAGAGCGTCAAGTGGCTCACCGGCTAGACAAGCGGCTCATTTATTTTTACAGCAGCGTATTGTCACATCACTGCGGTTATTTCATGGCTTATTTCATGGGTTTAACCTTGCATCAAGTTACTAAAAAAAAAAGCACTCCAAGAAAGCCAACCAAACACGATAACTTTAACACAAAGACCAGGTTTTGGCTTTCCTTTCCAACAAGCAGTTAAAGGTCAGCAGTCTTTCTAAAGCCATAAAAAAAAAATATGACTGCACATGCATAAAAAAACCTCTATTTTAAAATTTAATGTATCCACAACACAATTTATATCCATTTCATAAACTCCTCACACCTAGTTTCTCCCTCTCTAGATTTCTGCAAAGCTAGGAAAAAAAATGTCAACAGTGTTTCTGTAAGCTGTTCCCTGCTTAGCACACCTCACCACTGTGTGAGAAAATTCCAGCTGCAGCTACCCTGGTATAAGCTCCCTACTCCAAAAATTACCAGTAATTTTGCAGTTTATTCTAAGGACAGCTAAAACTGCGTGAGAATCACCCACCAGTATCATTGACACACATTAGGGGAAAAAATTGCATTTATTGTTATACAGCAACATTTCCTCATGTTGTTTAAACAAAGTCTAAAACAAGCACAAACTAAACTTGATAAAGAGGAGAAAAATTATCTTGGTAAAGAAGTGGAAATGCTACTTATGTACAATGGGAATTCTCCCACTGGACACTGTGCTTGCCTCTGCAAATACAAAATAAGTTAGCCAGTCCTAGCCTCTTTATGGATAGTTCCTTCAGTTCAGTATGTACTTCCTCTCCAATCAGTGCTACTGGGTTGATTGTCCTGTAAGTAAGTCTGAACTGCTAAGCATTCACAGTAGTCACTCAGCTTCCTTCAAAAGCCAAAAGCTTGCATAGACAGCTGTGTGACAAAGTGAATAAATCCAGCCAAGAGCAAGAAGCTGCAGCTGAGCAGGTACTCCAGATCTAGCATTCTTGCAGAGCCACCACCATGAAAAATAGCCAAATGCTCTTCTTTTGGGGGTGGGAATCATGACAAAACCTATACATTACCTTGTACTATCTTGCTGATTGGACAAGTAGTTTGAAACAAACACCGTGAGTGATGGAGTAACTCATTCCCAGTTTGCATCATCCCACCTATATTAACATTGGAATCTGAAAGAGGAGTACCTCACCCACAGGAACAGCCACACTGGCATTAACCCCCTTAACTCGAATGCCAGGAGCATTAAAGCTTTCACTTCACACCCTGGAGGCTTTGGCAGCTGGCTGGCACCAGAATAAAGGCAGGCCCCCAACCTTACTAACAAGGGTGCACCCAGCTGGGCTGTAGTTGGGTCTGCAACAGCCCACCTAAACATATCCAATAACAGGTCAGAGTTCCCCCACTCACTGCAGTTAATTCTGAATTGCTTCCTGTCAACAGCAAAGACGGCTAAAAATGAATTACACCAGAAAATTTTCATTAAGTACAGGAAAACAAGCAGCAGCAACATGACTAATTGCACCATCTGATGGAAGTGTCAGTCATTTTGCATCAGCTGTTAAGATTACAAACATCACTCACAATGGTTTGGGTTTTTTCCTTTACTGCAGCAATAGTAAGAAGATCATGGACAAACCTTTCCTGGAGTATCAGGTGGTAACTTCTCTATGAGTCACCTGAATTTAAGGCCAACAGGGAGCAACTGGAAAGCCAATTCTGCCTCTCAAGCTCTCCAACCCAAACAGTAGCATAAGCAAGAGATTGCAAACTCACAACAGAAGAAAAAGGATCCCTTTGTCTGCTATTTTGTACCCAAGAATTCTCCCCTTTGACTTTCTGTTACACTTGTGTCCTAGCTTGGGCTGGGATAGAATTCATTTTCTTCTTAGCAGCCAGTACCAAGAAGTGCTGTTTTGGATTCAGTGTCAGAACAATGCTGATAACACACAGATGTTTTGGTTGTTGTAGAGCAGTGCTTACCCTAAATCAAGGTCTCCTCAGTTTCCAATGCTCTGCCAGGGAGCAAATGCACAAGAGGCTGTGAGAGAGCATGGCCAAGACAGCTGACCTAAACAGGCGAAAGGGACATTTCACAGCATGGAATGTCATGCCCAGTTTATAAACTGGAGAAAGCAAGCCAAAATGGTGCCAAGTACAGCTCAGAGAGGGGCTGGGCATTTGTCAGCAGGTGGTGAGCAACTGTATTGTGCCTCATTTTTCTTGGTTTTTCTCTCTACACTTTTTATTATAATTACTAGTATTACCATTATATTTCAGTTTATCTCATGTATTAGACTACTCTTATCTCACCCCATGAGTTTTACTTTTTTCCTGATTCTCCTCTCCATTTCATGAGGGAGGGGAGAAAGATGGAAATGAACAAGCAACTGCATGGTACATAGCTGGCAGCTGGGGTTATACCATGAGAACTTGTTGAGTCAACAGTGGCACTGCTAAAACTCAGTGCAAGCTGTGGTTAAGAAATCAATGCACATGTATGTGTCAATAAACATCAAAGTGCAAAGTGTTTGCAAAGTTGCAAAGTGTTTTCCAAAGCACAGTATTAAGAAATCATGCAAGTAGCTGTGTGTTGCTCTTTTCATACACCTGCTCTATCAGCACGGCTGATCTACCCTGTCTCTTCACAGCAAGAAGTATGATGGATGGAATATGCTTCATGTGTGTCTGTTTCTGATTTGTCTCTTACATTACCACACCACGAAGGTATTGCACATGCTGGCACAGACTCGCTGTTAACCTACATTTGGAGGAATCTAAATGTATCTGTCATTGCAGGTCTTCCTGCAAGGTAAAGGTAAGAATTAATTTTAATCACTTTTTCTATATTCAAAGCTGCAAAAGTGGTTGATGTACAGGTCAATTGGAGCACATCCTACAGTGCCTTTAATCCTCATGCCTTTTGTTCTATTTCATGCCACAGATTTACTACAGTTCTGCATCTAGCTTTGCCTAGAACCATGTACTACATAACTGTGCTTTCGTCTATGCTATTAAGCCGTTTCTAAAAGGATACACTACAAAAAAAGCAACTATTATCCCAGCATTTTAATTTCTCTTTTATCATCACGTTACATGTCATATGCTGTTCAATTCTATACCCAAATTGCTCAAAAACACATACAACAAAGACCTGTTCTGACTAATTTTGAACAAGTTCTTTCCTTTTTTGACAAGTGCACCTTTATTACCTCAATCTGCTCTTCAATGCTTGCTTTGTATTTACTCATGATCACCACCTTACTTTTGCTTCTGCCAGTAGCTTTCCTCTGCCTCCAACTCTTTGGTGGTAATGCTTCCTATCTCATTGTTATTTTTCACTCACTTTCCTCAGTAACTATATTTTTGCTTTTCCTTGCATGTATCTTAGTAAGTTTGGAAGCTGAGAAATTCGACGACCTTAAGACAATCTCATGGAAGTGTGGCCTCTGCGATGCATTGCTCCAGCTCTGTTCTGGTTAAAGCTCTCAGAATATCTCCCTCAACATCCAACTGTCAGGATCTCCCATTTCACTATTTCACCTTGTGAAACCTGTCAACAAATTTATCCGTGTTTGAATACAAATCAGCAGTGACAATTCTACACCTTTTAACCAAACAGAATAAGAGCAACTTTCTTAATCTAGTTTGCTAGCAGCAGAGAGCTGCCACCAACTGCTTCCTACAGCAGAGAAAACAAACGAACCTGAACAACATTGGTAAGAAGGAACAAATGGCTGTTGACAGCTGGATACTGGCAGGTCATAACTGCACAGCTTACAGGAATGCTAACACAGGACAAAAAGAAAAATGGTAAAAGAAAAACTTTGGTAAAATTGAGAGGGAGAACACACAGGTCAAACAGATGAAACGTCTTCACTGTATTCCAGAAATAAAGCCTATGACATCCAAGACTGCCACTTATGACACTCCTTTAAAAATGTTTTTGTAGCAGCTCTTAAATACTAGCCAAGTTAGATCCATCCACCAAACTAAAAAGGTAACATTTCATGGACAAGGTCTACACGTTTTATGTATATAAAGAACCTAAATTCAGAGCTGCTTTCCATAGTAAAAATAGGAAGAAAACATCATAATTAAACATGACTTACTCATCATTGCTGCCTATATAGGCTATATTTCCCTACAGCAAATAAAATAATTAGTGCTTTTAAGACTTACATTTCTATTTCTCCTCTGACAAACTTGTAAATTAGAATTATTTTGTAACTCAAAGAAGATTGTATAACTTAAGACACCTCAAAACCATTGTTCAGATTTTTTTCCATTTGAGTCATCTCTCAGTGACGCCTAGAAATCCTTGCAGATGTTTCAGAACTTAAAACATAAAAGGTTTGAGCTTAAAACTTTGCTGCATAGCAGTTTAACACATGCAAGCAAAAAATAAATTCTATTTATCACTCATTCAGACTATTCAAGAGCTTTGCCCTGTACCTGGAAATTAGAAAGTCAAATAGGCTTTCCTTTGGTAGCAGTGTAACAATCTTTGCAGATATTTTTAAGTTACAGAACTCATGATAACTTCAGAATTAAGAACAAACCCAGACGTACCTTCTTGACTATGATTAAAATCTAAAGAAAGCAACCAAAAACCTGATATAACACTGTGCTACTCTCTCATGTACCATTTTCCTTTTCCCAGTTTTAATTTGGTTAATGAAGTTAAAGAACACAGATAGTCTGCTGTTGAGACCATATTCATAACTGTGTAGACTCTACTACAAACACATCACTTTAGTCACCATTAGTAATGCCACCATGATAACTTTATTACACTCTCAAATTAATCATATCCTCATCCTTTATGAGGCACTATTTAGCCATTCGCATTCAAATATGCATATAAACATCCAAAAGAGTTACCATAACAGTTTTTATTAAAAAACCTAATGTACATGTTTTTCCCCAGTGCAGCTATATTTTCCTTAAAAAGTATTGTATGTATCAAACATTTAAAGTTTATGCCATCACTGTCAATTGTCTTTGAAGAGCTGTCAAATACCTCCAACGTTAATGAACTTCAGTACAGTCTCAAGAAAAAGCTTTCAGCTTTTTAAATGAAGAAGCTTACTATTTTCTGACATGAAGACAACACACCGTTAACAAGTAATCCTTGTGTTTACAGCATTCTCTCAGGAATGATATAAGTTCCAAATCCCATGTGAGAATTCATACCCTGCATCAAACTAATACAAGATACATTATCCAGATAGAGAGCATTTGGAAAGGTCTGTCAACATTGATATTTTTAACAGCTCTTTAAAGAGGTAATGGTGGAGATTACATACAAGCTCTTTGCCTCAGTGTAACACACATTTGAAATTAAAACATGGAAGACCAATATCTTTACATTTTATTCTTCAGAAAAAGAAGAACCTTAAAGAAAGCATTTAGTAGTCCACTTGTGCTTAAAATACTCAATGCATGAGAAAGCAAAAAAAAATACACATTTTTGTACACCATGATCAAAAAGGTAACATTTTAAATTTTCAGAAATTGCACTGTTATTTAGAACACTCTCTAGAATCTGATCCACTTCTATATATGGCTACTGAGACTGCCTGACACAGTTCCTTTTCCACTTTAATTGCCAACCTGTGGAGGCCCTTCAGGGATCAGTGACGTGAAGAAGGTTGTGATAAAGGACCAAGCAGAAGCCATGAATCCAGGCTGCTGCTCTGTATTGCCATCTTCACCTGCATCTTCTCCGCTGTCTTCATCAATCCCATCATCCATAAGTCGCTCCTTTAAAAACAGAAATTGAAGCAATTCAACTGCTTCTTTTCAGAATTCTGACATAAGGTAACCAGCAGTATCTTCCTACATTAAGTGACTTCTCTCAGAACAACCTCCTGAAGTAACTAGCATGAAGAAAGTCTGTGATTGAAGTAGAGACAATCAGTAACTGTCAGACTGGAGAAATACAGAATTTAAGCAGCAAGGCACAAACTGAGGACAATGCTGAAAAACTTTCTGGTTAAACCAGCTTCATTTCACAGAAGTTGACTTTCTGTCCAGGCACTACAGCATACTTTACAATATAATACATAGGAGTCTCAAAAGACATGTCTGCCCTTACTCACCATCTCTTCAAGATCAGGATTATTTGCATGTTGCCCATCACGGTTCACTTCTGCATTATTGGCTGCCTGTTGTTGGCCTCCCTCTTGCCTAAAGGGAAACCATCCAGCTTGGTGTCTATGTAAGAAAGCGGAACAGTTGAAAACCTCTCTTTTGAAAGGAACAGAAAGATTTTTCTTCTACAGCTAACTACTGCAGCAAATTCTGGAAGTGCTTTCAAACGAATGAAATTACACCTATTTTTCTGCAATTTGTCCTTCTAGATTGAATGGCTATTCTTCAATGCCTGTGTTAAGGCCTTGCTGTTCACAGCCCTCAGTTTCAGAAGACAAATAATGTACCGTGATTAGGTGATTAGATGTGCAGAATACTTTTTACGGGTATCCTCTCCATTTTTAAGTACTTAAGTTAAATAAATGTTCAAAGGCAGCCTTAATTTTCTTAGTTTAAACTTGATTTTCTGTGGAAAAAAGGAATTTAAACTTCAGCTAATGCTTGAAACCACATCACCATTGTGAATTAAATAAGCCTGTCCTACATTTCCAAGTGTCTATATTATGATTTCAACTACCCTACCTCTATGAAAGAACAGTCCTAGTGAGGACTGAAACTAGAATGTAAAGAAACTCTCAGTGAATGACATCAGTCCAAAATATCAAGCATATCCACTTCTATTTGCATCATTAAGGTATCTTCATATGGAAAAGGAAGTGATGACAACAGTATTCATTTTTCTCAAACACAGAACATGCTTAGATCTTTATGACATGTAGTTAAAAAATTTTTAAGTCTCTGTAATTCTACCAGATCTAGCACCCACCATTATAGTTCTATTACCTTAACTCTGCCTAACAAAATTTACTGCACACATCCCGTAAGTTATTTTGGAAATATACACGAGCTTAGCTCTACAATTTCATACCCAAGCAGTAAGTTTAAGTTTATGCAAGTATATGCTTGGCCTATATGAGTTTCCCCTCCCCTCACCCCTACTTTCTAAATTTTCATTCCAAAACGCTACATTTCAACAATACCAATCTATTAATATCACCAATATGTAAGAACATTGAGTTTCAGGTATAAGTGGAATCCAACTTACTGTAAAAACATTTTGAGAATTACTTGTTTCTTCACATCAGTTTCTCTACTTGTTTAATTTTTTTTTTAAACAGACACACCCTACTGTAAAGGAACAGTGTGTAAATTTTTGCATTTGGAAAATTCTTAATTTTAAATGGAATAAACATTAGCACCATACTCTACATCTCAGATCTGCAGCCATACTCATCTGTTGTACTCACAAATAAACCAGCAGCATGGCTCCCATTACCATGACAAACCGACTGAAAGAAGAATAGAAGTATACAATGCTCAGAAGAATTGCTGCTCTAGAGAACGTGTACATCCAGTCCAGCCAGTCCCGGTTGAAGTCCTCTTCATTCACCACTGGGCCACCCTGTGCATTCATCTGAACATTTTGGTTTACAGGCCTGTTCTCCTGGACAGCTACATTTGGCACTGCTGCAGGCTCATTTGCAGGAGCATGTTCTGAATTTACAGCCTGGGCAACTGCAGATCTCGCTGGCTCAGTGCTGGAAGTCACTTGGGCTGAAACAGCAGCTTGGCTAAAAATTTAAACATAAACCTGGTTTGTCAACAAACATGCACCATAATTACTAAGCCTGTCTTCTTTGCTACAGTTACAGATGTAACACATGTCAAAACAAACTGCATTTTCCGTTAGATTTTTACTTACTAAGACATTAATTTAATTCTAATCCAAGACTGATTCCATAATTTGCTGGACAAAACTAAGTATAAAACAGAGCCAGACAAAATAAACACAGATATTTTAATCCTGAAAAAAGAATTTAAAATATTCTTTTCACTAGTGTAGCTCAGAACTAAGATAATGCAGACTTACTATTGCATGTAGTACTGACGTACATACATCTGTTGCCACCATATCATCTGTAAGGGACTGAATGCAGGATACATAGAAAATCCAGCAGGAACACCTTGGCCTGGAAATTGGTTGCCTATATTGCTAGAAAATGATTTAAAGAAAAATATTTAGCTCTGAATTGTGACATTTATGAAGTGTGCTAGTATTAAAAAACAGGGTAGCATTTCTCCTCTCATTTGCTCCCCTAAAATAATGGACTGAAATAACATATAGTGAGATCATCCAACCCATTCCAAAAAAGCACTACATTTTTGTAAAAGAAATTAATAAGCAAAGTCATTTCTACAGAAAGAATATTTGTCTTTGTACTTCATCTCTCACTAGCTGCATCTCTGGGACAAAACAAGGCTGAAAATTTTTCAAAACTGCTAACTGCAGAAATTCTTCCATACAATTCCTTTTAAGTTCAGATGCCACCCTTAAAGGTGCTAGAGGAGCTGTAAAGGGAAAATATACTATGTTCTATAGCTTTCTTTTAGAAGCAATACCTGAAATACCACTATGAACAGAGACATGAAGAAATAACATAACCAAAGACAACAAACTAATCTTTCAGATACAGCTTCTGAAAATTGCAACTAAGAACACTGTAAAATATTTACTTCCCCCCCAATCAATATTTTGAGGATCTGTGATTCTCCTCCCTATGGGCTTTCAACTCCAATTCACATGCAAAAGAGATAAAACTCCTGTACGTAAGTTTTATGTTTGGTTTGGTCTGCTATTAGACTTCTTATCCTCTCTTACCTCCTAGAGCATATAGCATGTTTTGGCAAGATTTCCAACTCTTTCCCAAAAGATTTTGATGTAGTGAACTGCAGTAAACCAGGACATCTTTCAGGACAGCATGAGAGTATAAAGCATGAAGAAAAGTTTATTCAGACTGCAGGTAGCAAAAGCTGAGACTGCTGTAATTGTACTGCAGACTACACCTGTTCCCTAAGTAAGGCACTCCCTGCAAAGATATCACCAAGAGATTTCATTAGTCTACCAGGCATTCAGATATACACGACATGCCCAGAAAGAAAGATGGGAGGAAGACATTAAAATCTTTTTTCCATGTTACACATGAATAAATATTTCACTCTAATTCTGGACAAGAACCTGCCATGCAACTCCATGACCTCTGCTAAAGCTGTTATGTTTGCATTTAGTCATAACCTGCTTTGACAAGTTTGGGGGGGAGGGGAAGCAAAAGTACTTTCCTGACACCAAACAAAAACTGAGATAATCACAGGCATTACTCTAGGTTTATTTAAAAAATACAAAGGGTTAACTTGCAGCCCTGCTGATGCTATTAATTTATGCATAATAAACATGTTGAAACAGCAATGCTGTGAAGCTACTATCGAAAAATATTCATGATTTACAGTTGTAAGCTATGTATTATTTTATCCCCTTAACAGGCAAACACTTTGAGAGATAAGACTCCTCCAAAATTCATAAAACATTCGACCTCAAAATGTAAAGATGATTTAAATATTCTACATGGGTGCCAGTGAGTACTATGTTGAGACAAACCACTGAACATAATGTCTCAATTTCAAGCAGGTAGAGTATCAAATGGGGTTCTGAACAGGCAGAATCACTCACTTCCACCTCAATCACCAAAAAGCAGTGCTATCCAACTTGCCCAAGTGAGTTCTTAAGGAATTCGCTAGTTCCTTTTCTCATCAGATACAGATTTTAGGGCTCTTCTTCGTAACTGCTATGTTGAGCTCAAAAAAAGCTGAGATGCCTTAGGCTAAAAGCTTGCCCTCACAGATACACCTTTTAGAAATATTACTGGATTTGAGCCTCTCTTTCAAACGCTTTCAAAAGCTGCTTTCTTGATGTCTTAAAGCTTGATAGTAGATTAAACAGCCAAACGAGACAAACTACAGAATTTTAGTTAGGTCATATTCTTTTCTTTCACATTCAAATATTTTGGTGGGTTTTTAATTTTTTCCCCCTTTTTCCCAACAGCTTTTCTAGAAGACGTGACTTTTTGAGAAGCAAGACTTAGTTTTTCAAGATCTGGCTCCATTAATTGAGCAAAAGTAGACTGGCTTACAACTGACTTCTGGCTTAGAATGCCAACTCATACAGCAGTATTTTGTTTGCGCATCAAAAACCAAAATGAGGCAGATGTTGTCAATTATACAGCTATTACACTTGCCAGTGTATGAAGTTAGCTTATGAAATTTAGAAACAGCTCTAAACAGTGTAAGAATGTATTTCAGTGAGAAGAATCTTCCCAAAGGAAGAGGATCTTCTCAGCAAAGAAAGGCAGCTTGCTGTTGAAGGAAAAAAGAAAGTGGCACATACTTTCTCCTCATCTTTTTCGAGAAGGAGGAGAAAGAGCTAGGAAGCAGAGTATTTCAAAAGAATGGCAGCAACAGTGTAAGAACAATGAAGCAAACAGGATCTGTACAGGCATTCCAAGACTGGAGAACAAAGCAGAGCAGACAATAGAAGAACAGTTGGATAAGCCAGAAAACAGTTCAAATGGCAAAGGTAGCTTCAGAATATTTTGAAAAGACAAGGGTACTCCTCAGGATGGCTAGAAAGCTTAAAATTACTTATTTTGGTCTATGGAAGACTCTCAAATGAACTAACCAGCACTGAATTTGATGGTAAGGTCATTACGAAGATACTGCTCACCACCAGTGGAAAAATAAGCCTTTTCACTCAGGCTTAAAAGCTCACTCTCTGTCACCTGCCTGATTGACAATAACTGCATTTGTTTAACTTTGACCAACTTCGACCATTTGTGGTTCATCCCATATGAGCCTGGGATACCAGCTTCAGGTGGTACTTTAGTATCCTCCGTTATGTTAATTGCTACTTAGAAGAAAATACAGTGAGCAAAGGTGACTGATGTAGCAAGGTATTTATGTGATAGAATATACTGCATGCTGTCAGTATGTCATTTTGTTGTTTGCTTTCAAACATTACTGTGTGCACAATATAAAAACATTTCACTAGCTGGGCCACCCACACTTGACAAATGATTTCACTGCCTTGATGTTTCTGTCTGTTTACTGCTTCCAAGTGCTCTTCAACATGAAATGCAAACCCTGTCGGGGTGAGCCATCTGCTCTGTTTGTACCTGCGCAGCACAGCAGAGGCCCTGCTCCCAACTAAGTCCACAGGAGCAGACAAGGCTGTGCTTGCTCCCCACAGCTAAAGACTAACTTAGTAGATAAATAAACTACATGCCCAGTCCCACCTCAAGTTTAGTTTTCATTTTTTTCCCTGAAACACTTCAATAATCTGAACTAAATGCTGTTTTCTCAAAGGATATTCAACTCACACACTGCAGCTTTAAGCCAGGAGCTGAAAAAAACAGCAAAACCATAATTTAATCATCTAACATTCACATTACTCATTTGTATAAATCAATGGAGTATTGCAAAATGCTTAAGGGAACTGACCCTCACAGAAATTTTCAAACATCTGGAGACCCTTCCCCATCAGTAGCGCCTATAGTTCATCATGCAGCTAGAGTAAAATTATTTTTTGTATATTTTCACGACCAAACACAAAAAAGTAATGCCAGTTTCAGCTATGAATCTTCATATTTCTAATGAGTCTTGATCTGCATATAAATTACATTAAAGCTAGATCCCATTGCCCCAAATGATGTTTAAGAGACAGCTAAAAAGAGGGCATTTCTTACTGCTGGAATACAAGCAGCAGTGCCCAAAAGCAAAACCAGACAAATCTGGGAGGATTACTGAAGCATTAAAAAGGGTTTTTAAAGAAGCAAGCAGACTCCAGCAGGCACTGGGCAAAGATTATTTGGAGTTGAGCAGAGCCAGTACCCAGCAGTCCACAAAGCTCTACTTTAAATTCTGACAGCATTCCATTAAAGTACTTTCCAAAAAAAAAAAAAAAAAAAGGCCTAGGATTATTTACGGTTTGTTTATTTTGGCATTTCTGTTCAGATTAGGAATGCACTCCTGGAAACCTCCAGTCACTTCCTCTTACTACAGTTCTGTTTGCACCACAGAATGCTCTTGGATCACCATCTGGATTCCTTTAGGGTTACAAAAAATTGAAATATGTAATTTGGGTGCACTGCTAATGCACCTTAGCCACAAGGAGCACCCTATTCCAGGAAACCAAGCTAAGGATAGTCCAAGTAAGACTGAAACCCCTGATATGTACAGTGTATGGACAATATGTACATACATATGTATACCCAGTATGTACAGTGATGTCAGGGTCTCAGCACTTCTTTCAGTCTACAGATCCACTCCTCTCAATCAACATTACATGCTCCACATAGCAAGTCACAGACTTAGTATTTTTAAATTACTCTTAAATTATTCTTTCTTTCCAAGACAGCAACGTCTCCCAAACTGACACAAATGAATTCAGCCCAAAGAAAGACTGAACAATGGTTCTGGTGCCTTTTGAAGTCCACGGCCTATTCAGTTCATCACACTTAACAAAAATTCACTCAGAATATGTCTATGTGAAAAGCTCATTGGAAAAGCATTAAAACTTCTTACAGATTAGTCATTTACACAACACATAATAAATTGCTTCTGGAATTAATTTGCATTACACCAACAGCAGTCTTGACAGTCAACCTGGTCTCACCTAGCTTTGTCAGAAAGACAAGTATGACCACTTCTGCAATGATGCATTTGCTCAGAATAACATAAGTGCTCCACCCACTCCAAAGGCAACCTCTTCCCAGCAGACAGTACATTTCAGATAATAATTAAAAAAAAAAAACCCCGAACAAATTTAAGATGAAAACTAGCAATAGCAAAGTCTGAGTTAACTCTATAATGAGAACATGCAAATTAAATTGAAACAAAATAAACTTTCAGCAGCACTTGGCACCTGTTTTCTCTCCAGCAACAGAAACAATGGTTGCTGTTAGCACATCCGTACCTTATGGTTTTTGTTTCAACATTCCCCAAAGCAGGTTTCTAGAATCTATACTGTGCTGGGAGAACACCCTGTCAGAAGAAACTTGAAAATGCTCCTTGAGGAAATGGGAGCTGTCACCTCAGAACACACCATCCTCCTGTTTTCCCCTTGGAAGAAACTATTACTACTACCAACAAAAACAACAGATTTAAGCAGCTGCAAAGGTCACATGGGTTAAAATTCCTCAAGCTTATTTTTAAGCACAAAACAAATGGCGTAAGTTTAATAGTTATGTAATAATAGATCTGATCTAGAAATGTACACTGGTTACCTTTCACTGGTATGTATGAAAATCCTTAAACATTCTGTTGTACTCAAAACACCTGGATATCATTTTTACAGTTGAATCCAATATGGAGAAATGAAGAATTATATCTCTTATGTGTCTAAAACTGAAAACTGTCACATTCTAATAAGAATTTAGTGTTGACTATTACAATAAAGGACAGAAAAGACAACCCAGAAGCAATAATTCTCAGTTACATTACTAACTATATCCCCTAGATGCACTTGTCCAAGAATGTTAAAGGAAGAAAGCATAAAAAAAAAATAAAAAAAACAGCCTGAATGGGAGCATAAAGAAGACTTCATCTTTGACTGACTCCTTGCTAAAAACACTAATTTTCATGTGAAAATGTTTCTAATGGGACTTATGCTTCAAGGTGAACTAGCCAAATCCTTCTGCAGACTGTAAAAGAAACATAATTGCAACTGAACATTTACAGCACTTTAAAGACTATCAAAGAGTGAGGATTGCTTTAGTCTCACTTACCCTTGCATTAAATAAGGGAACTGGTGGCTTGGTGTGGGATTGCTGTGTGCTTGTGGAAGATTACGATGCCTCACTCCATCTCCACTAGTGTTCAAAGACGTAGAAGATGCGTCTTGGTTTGTGGGTGAGGCAGCAGTTGATCCAGAACAGTCTACATTCTTAAAAATAAATAAAATCAAGGTTGTGGATCTTTTGCCACAGTTACAAGATTTACTACTGTGTCTTAAAAAAACTACTTGCTTTGATGTTTTGTCACAAGTTTTATTAAGAATGTAAACACTGGGTAAGTCTTCCATGGTTTTATCATTTCTGGCAAGCCTTAGTAAAAACAAATTCAAAATTGCACTCAGGTGCACCTGGAAAAAAAAATTTTTTTCCAGAAAGACTCAGCACTTGATAGTTTCCAGAGAAAACCACAAGTCACTGGGAATCATAGTTTCAAAAAGCTGAAGCAAACTAAAACTTAATTGCAAGAATACTTAGCAGGAACAAAAATTCTAGTGGCTACCATTAACAGAAGTAACTACAACCTCAGGATATGACTATCTTCAGAGACAACAGTGCCTGCAGTGGCATAAAATATCATTCCTCTATCTTTGTTTTTAGTTATCCCTTCCACTCTTCATCCTCTTCACCCTCTTCACTGCACCAGCTGCCCAATCCAATTTGCTGTGCTCACCGCTGGAAGGGGGCTATCAATGGGAATAGAGAAAGAGCTAGGAGCTACTTAGGCTCCCAGGAACACACCTAAAACCGGTATCAGAACTTCAATACTTTCCAACAATCAATACTTAACTCTGGAAGTAGCACAACACCTGGCTTCTAAACTGTTTGTCACCATACCAAGATTACAACTGGGCCATTGAAATGCATTATTTCAGCTTTAATAAATCCCCAAATCGTGTTGCTAAGAATTACTGTAATGTTTATTCAGTAGAAAATCTTCTTTCACTTTGACAACTCAGGAAGTGAGGAGGTACAATTACTTAAGACATCCATATCACATTTTCCCTACAATGGAAACAAGAAAAATTTACCACTAGACACTGGGGATGGGGAGGAGTAAAAATAAAAAACAAATAGAAGGACAAAGGCCATTCAAGCTTTGGGTTTAGGCTGTTTCCTCCAAAGTATTATGAACTTAGCACTTTGCACACTGCCTGCTTTAAGCAGTCATTAATACAGTCATTCAAATACAACATTTGCAACTGATGTACACAGTAAAACACTCACAAAGGAAGTCCCCTGTGCCCTGCTTGCAAATAGAGATGTAAATACAGCCTTTGAAAAGATGTTGTAGCCACCATCCCCTCTCTACCAGTCTTAAAACTGCTCATGTTTCTGACTGTCACACAGCAGCCTAACACAGGCCCTTACCAACAGCAGAATGAAGACAGACAGCTTAAAAGGACATTTCTCATATGCTGACAATCCACACACCTCAGACGAAAAGTATCTACAGTGGTATTGTATATATCCCTTTCTGACTAACCTTCAATGGTTGCTTGGTGATACTGCCAACTCTGGAAAAAGCCAAGAATTACAGTAATGACTACCAAGTCCTCAACAGTAATCATAACTGCATTTAAAACACAGTACAACCAAAGATCATCATCATTTTTGGAGGGTGTGAAGAGGGGTACACTCAAAACACCATAAACAAATGTGTTCTGTTAACAATTTAACTAAAGAAAGTGTTAAGAACACTTTCTACTTACTTTTCACTGTTTTACAGACACTATGACTACCTTGAAGTTCACACATAAATACAGGCCAATTCCTGTCAAACAGAATAAACCCTGGCCAAGTTCTACCTTTATCTCATGACAACACCAATATTTTGACTGGTCCCTCTTACATTTTCACCAAACAAACCTGAACTTAGTTTTTTAAAATTCCGAATATACTGTTCAATTTCTGCCATAGATAAAGGGATATGGAAAGAAAGGAAAAGGTACTTTTCGATACAGTGTTAAAGAGAAAGCATAGCTTAGAAAATGTAGTGGTTTATCATCTAATAAACATAATCGTATTACAATTTGGAAAAAGGTCATATTTGTTTAAATAAAATGACACCCTTAAATAGTCAAGTCTAATTGTGCAAATTAATATGGCATGCTCTACTTTCAACATACTATTTTACAGACAAATATAAAAAGTTAAAAGAGAAATTAATGGCAAATTTCCTTAGCATAGAAGGAAGTCATGTCCTGTGTATGAAAAAACTCACTGAGCTACTGCTGGAGGTTGAAGTTCCGTGACCTTCTCTACTGGTGCTGGGTTTAGGAGAACTTGGGGGTGTCCGAGATGTACATACCAGATGAACCATATGATATTCATCTTGCTAAAAATTAAAGAAATTGAAGAGCTAAAGCAACAATATTGGAGAAATTTACAAGTAAAAATGGTCTTTAAAAATTCACTTTCAAAGTTGCAAACACTGAAGAAACATTATACAAACAGCAAGACCATAAAGCAACACTTGAGTCTAGCACAAGAGAATCCAACTGTTTCACAGCTATTGTCTTCTTAGAACCTGTCCACAATAACATATGGAACATTGGCTTTATTCCAGTTTTCCCTAAAACTGCAGTACAGCAGAACCAATGGAAGAACCCTGGGAGAAACACGAGGAAGTACATCACAAGCTTTAACTTTTATTTTGGAAAAATCTCAAGCCTTTTACAGGCTCAGTTTCCCTAAAGCTAAGAATGCTTACATTTGCACTGAGATCTATGAAGAGTGTTATTCAACAGAGACATCAGGGTATATGAAAAATGCAGGCACTGGAATTCCACAAGCAGACCAAGATAAGAACAATGTGCCAACCACTGCATTCGCCTCACTCCTAAGCTTGGCTCAAGCCTAACCTGAAGACACCAAACTGAAGGGCCCCTGCAGATATTCCATGCTCAGGGAATGCTATTGAAAGTGCTAGGTGAGGCTTGAGTATTGTTAAATATTTTGAAAGTGAGGAAGCAAATGCATACCACCACCTGAAGCCATGTAGCAAGGCCATGCCAATTCTGCAGGAACACACTCACCCCCAATCTGAAGACCATAACAACTTCAATCTGAAGCTATTTCACTGTATCCAATTAAAATACCCCCTTGCATAGCCATAGCAACAGAGCAGCTATGGCTGCATATTTAATTTCCACACCACATGCTTTCTCAGTAACTAAATTTTAAACAAAAGAAGCAACAAAAATGCCCCTCTGTCCTCTTCTGAATCAGGATGGTGCAGGCAAGATGCCATTTTTAATGAGATGACATTCAGAAATGCTCTGAATGCATTTGGAGGGGGTGTTTCAAACTACACATAAAATTGCTGTAACAGCCATTTACCCATTTTTAAGGTTTTGATCTCTAGGAATAGCGAAAACTAGATAAATACTTTTATACACCCCTGTGCATTACTGCTAGCATAGCCAATGCACACTCAGAGTCATTTAAACTCCTCCCCATGTACTAGTCCCTCACCCCAAGTACAGCCTGACTGCTACATAAAGTGTAATTTCTTATCAGTCAGTGATAGCAAGGATCAGAAAGCATTGAACACAGGTGATCAGCACTTTGACCATGTCAAAAGCCTTTAACCTAACTAATCACCTTCTTCCTAGATAAGAATTTATGCCCCTGGGAAAGGCCAGGGAAGCTAGACATATCACTGGCAAGCCTACAGCATACGATTTCATTAAATGTCACAATTTATTGTAACATACTTCTATTCATAAGTAATGTGTTGGACATCACTGTGCTAGAAGAGTGCCACAACTTCCAGCCTCAAGGCACTTTGTATCAGTGAAATGACACTGGTCAGTACCAAGCAAAACTAAGCTTTGAGGTAAGTTATATAAGCATTTTCTTGAACTTCCAAGTGGTACGGGACATAGACTGGCTTGCAATAGTCCAGCTTCAGTTTTCTAGTAAACTGCAATTATTTTCTTAGGTAAAAAGTTTAATCCTATTTAATAAAATCTATTTCAGCATAAAGATTATAAAGGAACAGCAGTGTTAAGCCTGCTGAAGCAATACTCAAGTGTCCTCTGCATCTCTTTCTCCATCCTTAATATTGAAATTCAGTTGCCCACTTTCACTAAAACACTATCCACCTTTAGAGACTTCCCTCCATGGCAAGTTTTAAAATGTGACCGACCCACTCTTGCATAACCTCAATACAAAAAAGTATCACTACCAACAGCCACGTACTGTATTACAGAGTTCACCTCTTTCACAGGATTAAAAACTGTGGAAGGATCTAAAATATTTCCCCAATAACAGCTACTGATTCATCCTGAACTGTTTACAAAGAATTTAGACTACTGAACATAATGCATCATGATTTCTGTCGCCATCACAACTGAAACAAAAGTTCTTTATAATCTGACCTAAATATCTTGTTCTATACATTTTCAAGGACTTTACTAACTTAAGGAAGTCCTTATTACTTGCTGTCATCAATCCAAACTATTTGAACCAGTCTGAAAACCAAGTGCATGTATTCCAAGATTTCCTCCATGAGATGTCATGTATATTCAGGATTGGGATTTAAATGCTAACTGAAGAATCCAAAATTAGATTAATAGAATTATTTGTTCCAATAGGAGCCAACAGAATAAAAAAAGTAAGAAATAAAAGGTGCAAGGACCAAAGTTTCAAACATCATCAAGAATGGTTAACAGCTGACAAATCAAAAACAAAACAACGAACATCCTTCCAAGGAAATTATTCAGGAATTTAGAATTCTGGTTTTGCATATTAAATATATTACTTTTTATCTGCTAGCACAAGTGCCATTTTTAATGTAACTTCTGGATTTACACCTGTATGAGAATTTAAATGATGTCCCAAATCAACACAAATATGTTGTACTATTCCATGTATGTGACAGTGGTAACTGTCCAAAGAAGTCAAGGCCAGGCTGGATGGAGCTCTAAGCAACTTGGTCCAGTGGAAGGTGCCCCTGCCCATGGCAGGAGGGCTGGAACTAGATGATCTGTAAGGTCCCTTCCAACTCACATCATTCCATGATCCCATGATACGCAATATATCGCTTGCTTGGGACTTAACATTGCCTCCTTGCTCTCCCACCAATTGAAAACACCCCTCAATCCACAACTATCATAATCCTACACACAAGGGATACTTGAAAATACATATTCTAGAACATATCAACATTATGTGGTTACATCTCTCAACACAACAATGAAAACTTGAAGTTAAACGACACAAATCTAAATTCCTATTTCCCAAAAAGAGGGTTTGACCAAATATTGTATGGTGTTGATATAAAGCTTACTTTTCTGAGAACATCTTTCAGCTGCAGATGATCAGGAAGCAGTCTGCCAGAATACACCAGTCTCTGATCCTTTGTAGACTAGGAGATGGGGACAAAGAAAAGAATTTAGCTTTTTTTCCTGCTGTACAGGTATACAGCTGGAGATAACATTTGCAGATGAGAAAATTCCTTGTAAGTCCAACCACCAACAGAGAGACTTAAAAACATTTCAGAGGTTTGACAAGTCCAACTCACAAATTATTTCTGAAAAAGAATTCTGCTATTAGGCTCTCCGCAAGAGCACCGTTACAATTAACAACATTTAATTGCAAATGCTTGTCAAGAAAACTTTCAAGTACATTCAGAAATTCCTGTCTTTTAGTGATTTGCTCTTTTCCCTGCTCCTTGTCCCAGGCACTTTCTGAAGATATAGATGGAGAAGTGGCTGGGGCAAAGAAAGTTAGTAGAATGATGGAATGCCAATTAAAGTATACAGAAGAGCACAAATTTCAATCTTTTTCAACAAGGACTTTCTGTTATTAATCCTTCCCCCCACCCTCACACCTCCCACAGAAAAAAAAAACCAAAACCAACATCATAAGAAAAAACAAAAAAGAAAGCATTAAAAAGCAAGAACTGACAAAAGCATTTTTTAAAGGTAGCCTTCCAACCTGGGTAAGCTTTTTCCCTATTCTTACAGTTTCACAGTTTAAAATAATCTAGTATTGTAAACAAAGACTTTTGGGTTTTTTTAAATATGATATACTATACATGTGACAGTAACTTTGCACTATTCTACATAATAGAAATAACAACAAAATTATTTTTAAAAATAAACTATTTGGAGTACCTATCTCCAGTAAGATGTACTGTATGCTAAAGCAAGCAGCTTACTTGGTCAACAAAAAAAAGAAAAACATCAACCCCACTCAACTCAGTTTATGCTGTCAAAAAAGGTGTAAATAGTCACTAACATGCTGTAACTACGTAAATATATAGCTTTTTTTTTAAGAAAAGCCCCCAAATGTTGACCAATTTTGAGAGAATGTTAAAAAGAATGATCACATCAGTTCAGTTTAATGACTACTTACACTCCGAATTAATTCAGTAGCATTTATTACTTGAAAGTGAGCATTACCATAAGCAAATGCTAAATGAAGAAATCTAGCCTAACATCAGTGGAATAGACATGCATTATCAGCATGAACTATTTGAAAAATTTCCCCATCATGCAAACAGCAAGTCTTACATCTCTCCTCTTTCTACCCCAGCCTTCTGCTGCCCACTTTGCCATCTTGTTCACACTAAGACAAATAACTGAGACACAGATCTCTATGATTATAAAAAGCTTTCACAGAAGTTTTGACCTTTTTTTCTTGCAATAGCCTTCTACAGATCCCAAATAACTTAGCAGATTATAGAAATGTCACAGAACTGTTGGGTTTTTTTAACCTGGAAAAAAGTATCAGATCACTAGAATAAAACAGATACACAAAGCAAATAATTCTAATAGGTACACAGTAAATCTGAGAAGCTTTTCCTTTAACTTTTTTCCTGAAGCCATACTAGCCATTCATGATTCAATACAAGTTTTTAAAAATAATGAGTTCATAACCCACCACATACTGTGCAGAACTGTTTATTACTTCTATTTTAAAAATATTTTCTCTATTTTTTTGCATTTTTCTGTATTTTTAATTACTGACATAGGACACTATGGCTTAGTTTCCCCGAGGCTGCAGGAGCTGGCTGAGAGAAGAAGGCAGGCAGACGACATCAAGATGGCGAAAGGGAAAAGTTTATTTACAGAAGGGTTTTTATACCATTAATATTCTAGCAACTATTGGTCAGAAAAGAAATCCACCTCCTAGAACCATTGGTCACAGCCAAATAACACCTGATACCAAACACAGAGATTAAGAAAGTAAAAGAATGCAACTTATCTATGTTCTCCCTGAGAAAGAGCAGAAAGAATTTCAAAACAGTGCAACCACAGGACACTATTTTTCTAAGTCTCACAACACATGGAACTAGTTATTTGCAGCTCAGATTCATAAAATAATGTAATACATTCAACAACAATGCTGTACTATTTCTATTTACATTTAAAACAACAAAAAATGCCTCATTCATGTCAGTAACTTCCTTTGAGCTATAACATTTTGTTGCTCCCTTCAAGCAGGAACAGGCTGCTAGCACAATGCAAGCTTGCATTTTGTATTTCAGAAAGGCCTTCTTAGAAAAACCAGAATTTTCAGCATCAAGATTAAAGAAAACTTTAATTTCCTGTAAATTGGAAGCTTGTTGCTTTAGACTGACCAGTGCAGTCAGAAGAAAAATCTAAGAATCCTTGTTTCTGAGTTCTGAGACAGATTATCTGGAGATTAATTAGAACAGATAAGCACTTAAACCAAGCAAAACAAAACAGCAAAAACCCTTCAAACTCCAAATCTTTAAATCATCATCCAGCACAGTACTAAAGTGCTGTTTGCCTGTCACACTCATAATGCAGCTTTTTACACGGTCACCTTCAATTCTTCTTTTCAGTACCTCATGAAGGAGGCCCTCTTCAACCCCCTCTAATTAAGTATCTTCTCAAACATGATACAAGTAACTTTTAAACAAGAAACCTTTACAGAGGTGAAACTGCAAGACTAAAAAAAACCCTCAAAGCTGACTACATGGCCTTCAGTAATGCATTTCAGCTCTCTACAAAACAACAAAAGAAAAGGTAAAACATATGTTGAGTACTGTTAATCATATTAAGCCAGGGACCTGAATGGGGAAGATGAGGCCTTAAACCCCATACTCCTCCCTTCGTAAATTAAACACCTACCTGAGCACTACAGGATTATCACTTGCAATTCTCAGGGTGAAAGCCTGGAATTCTGAAAAGTGCTTGCTTGATTTTTTTTTTTTTAATGCAGATGACAGAAGAGGTAATAAATGTGGAAACACAGTAGCTCACATATATGCCAAAGTAAATGGAAAAGGCATTCAACTCATCCTCTACTAGAGGAAATTTCACTACCACACCTCCTGCTTCAAGGAACAGCATGCTCACTGCCAGCTCAAACATTGAACTGCGATTGAAAAACACATAAAAACACATAATTAGAGTAGCCCCATTTTCAGAAGCAAGCACATGGCACCAGAAAAGAATTATTCCAGAACATAAAGCTTAGAGTGAGATGGGATACAGTTTGCAGGTCAAAATCCAAAGCTAAGACCTCCAGAACTACTGGTTTTGGTGTGGGGGGGTTTTCCCTCCATTTTTCAGGCAAGACTTCTTTTGCAATGTTTAGTCCAAATTAGCTATGGCCAGCACATTACCAAACACCAAACCTAAGACAGCGCAGCAATGTCCTGTAGGAACACAGGCCATCTCTGAGCTATACTGTTGCAGCTGGCAGACAGGTATTATTTTAGTTCATTAAGCCTCCCTCCCATTCTTCTATAGGAAATAAAAATCCAAACAACCACATCTGGTTAGAACTGTAGGCAAACACTATATGACAGGTACTACATGAAATGAGAAACAACAGTTTTATATTACTGTTTTTGGGTGTAATCAATGCAGCAGTTAATGTGCTGAAGGTAGGATCTGCCAGACTGAGACACACTGGCTGATTTTACAACAGCCTTGTCTCCTTTCATGTAAGTATTTAATTTAGGGACATTGTAACTGCAGTACTCTATCTGTAAAAACTGGCCCAGTCAGGGAGCAAACTGACAAATGGGAATTGTAGCAAAGACTCATGAACTAATTTAACACCATTCTGAACCATTTAGCTTATTCAATTACTTACTTTGGAAAGTATATCAAATTTAATAACAACTAAACCAATTTAAATTTGCCTGCATTCGAAATTTGTATGTATTTAGGCAACTCATTCACACAAATTAATCTGGAAATATCACAAACAACACTGCCTCAAGACCTAACTTCTCATTTTCCTACTCTAACCACCTCACTTTCTGAAGACATACTCTTTAATAAACTGTAAATTTAATTAGGACACTTACAGTTAGCATCAGTTTACTGACTAATTTACAGATGCACATACAAGAAGGGGGTTCAAGCCACACAGAAAACTTGAAATACTATGTACAGTAGTGACAGCAACTGATTTCTATTTTACACCCCTAACTTCAAGAATATTGCAATGCCTGTATAGAGTCTCTGTGTTCCGGTGTATTCTCACCACCTTAAAATAGCATTGTAATAGAAGTTATTTCCAGGACCTTTCATATTGAGGGAACAGAGAAATCTTACCAACAAACTTTTAACACTCATCTGGTTTAAAAGGAAAAAAAAAAGGGGAGGGAAGCTCCTAAAAGCAAAAAGTCTTATACAAATTTGAAAAAAGGAGTAATACTCAATATCAAAAATATATCAAGCCAAAAATACACTGTTTGATTTTACTATGCATAGGAGCCATCCAATTAAACACCCTTCTCTCCCATGTTAATACCTCAATTTGAAAGGTCCTATGAAACAAAAATACTGTGTTCAGTTATTAGTTTAACTGCAAGTGTGGTAAATCCAAATTAAATGGAATTACTGAGATAATTTTCATTAAAGAAACTCCCCATTCTTTAACCCAGAACAAGTTTGGGTATGCTGAACTAGCCATTTAATAATGAGAGGCATGTTGAAGAATCTATTTTCAACAGAAGATGTTTCAGGAAACTGAAATTTAACACTATACTACTGTTTAAAGCCTACAGTGCAGCATGAAAACCTCTCGTTCATTAAGGTTCCTTCCTTTCAGGAGCTCCATTTAGCAGGATCATTCATAGGATGAGTCAGAAAACTAGTGTTTAAACACAAACATGTCACTGGAGGAGATTCTAGTGAGGAGGACGAAGCAGCAATCAGCTGGAGTCATATTTTTGTTTTTCACAGCAGATAGGCTCTTTTAGCAGAGAATTACTCACAGCTATAACTATATCCACAACTATATCTCAAAACCGTATAACAGATGTCAATGGACCAGTGACACAGACCAAGTTGTTGGCTGCTTCTTTCTCCAAAAGGCAGAAACCCTTTTTGAAGCAAATCTACTATTTTACTTTCCTCCGTCAAAAACTCAACAATGATATTAATTCTTCTATTGAACTAAACGAAAAATAATTTACAATATAAATGTCACCTTCTTCTGATGTTTTCTAAGGCTTGGTTGTAGGCCCCACACGCTACTGCAGCTCTCTTATACAGTTCTCTGGAACAAATTTTTAAATACACCATTCTGCAAGACCTGCCATTCTACACATATACAGTATTATCTATTATCGCCTATTTTTTTTCATAGCCTCTTTTTAATTGCCAAATTTAGAACTTAGAAGAATTCAGAAACAAACCATATTTCACTCAGGAACAAAAAAAGCCATAGGTATTAAGTTTCGAAATATAGTCACAGCTGTCATACAAGTCTGTGTAACACCTGACAGCAGAAATTTCAGCACAACCTCAAGAAAAACGGCTTTTCAAAGAGAAAATAATTTTACAGGTTGTTCAACCACATGTTTCAAATAATATTATGATGAATAAACATCTATCTGCTCCACACCTCACTGAATTCCCTAGATGTTAACCTTAAGTATATCGCTTAAGACTTTAGGACAGAACTCTTAGATTTACAAAAATTAGTCTTAAATTCAATTAACTGAGATACCTAAATCTCAGTTCCCAAAAATAGCTAAGTGAAGCATTAGTAAGCATCTTTAGCGATATCCCCTTTCAGGATGCTACACTGCGATC
This sequence comes from Acanthornis magna, assembly GCA_036785705.1. NCBI lineage: Eukaryota > Metazoa > Chordata > Aves > Passeriformes > Acanthizidae > Acanthornis > Acanthornis magna. The sequence continues at coordinate 11,616,283 of JAWUZG010000029.1, forward strand.
TTCTCACACGACGTAAAAGAGGAGCTTCATATTTGCTCCACTGGCAACTTCCCTGAAAGCAGAAGGACGGCCATCGCCTTCACGCAGGTCACTCTTCGGCAGCAGGGCTCGTTTGTTTATTCTGCAGGGTCTAAGGGAACTCTTGACCGCCTGTCCCCAAGTCACCGCAGTGCCAGCCTTACCGACAAGGCAAAGGAAAACGGCTGGCCAACAACTCACCGGCTTACTGGGGTACACCTTGGAGAGGTGGCACTTCAGCTTGCCCACAGTCCACTCCAGAAAGCAGCTGATGGTCTGGTCGGTGTACTTCTGATTGGGGGCCTTGATGATGAGGGTCACCGGGTGCTCCACCACGCTCTGGTCCATGCTGCCGCGGGGCCGGCCGGCCCTGCCCCGCTCTCCTCCTGCCCGGGGACACGACGCCGCTCGAACCTTTGGGGGGGCTCCGGGCGGGTTCAGCGGCCCGGGGCGAACTTCCTGGGGGAGCTGCGGGAGCCCATCCCCGTGCTGGCGCTCCGCGAACCCGCGGGAGCGAAGGGACAAGGACAAACACGGAACCCGGAACACGCCCTCCCGGACCGGGCCCCTCCACCCGCGGCACCGCCTCGGCCTCCGGCCGCTGCCGCCGCCGCGTAAAATGGAGGCCGGAAGCGCCCCCGCCGCCGCCCCGCCCCCCGCGCTGCCGCCGAGCGGCACTGGGGGGCGCCCGCGGGCCGGGCGCGCCGCGCGTGACGCAATGGCGGGCGGCAATAGCGGGGGGGGAGCGGGGGGGGGGGGGGAGCGGGGGGGGCCGTGTTGTGGTGCCGCGAGTGTGGCGGTGGGCGGGGGCCGCGGTACGAGATGTGGGTGTTCAGCCGCTGCTCGGGTCGGTGTGCTCATTCACAACAAGGTCTCAACGACTGAAAAACTTAAATGCTTCTTAGCAGCGGAATTAAAGCTCTGCTGCTTGTGTGTCTTGCCTCCGTCACCGTTGCATGGGAACGCCGCAGTGTATTTGTCCCAAATAGCCTTGTGAGGTCAGGAAATGCTATTTTGTAACCAGAATGGAGGCCATTGAATCACAAAGAATCACAAAATCACGTAATGGTTTGGATTGGAAGGGACCTTTAAGATACCTAGTTCCAAGCCCCCTGCCAAGGGCAGGGACATCTTGCAGTAGGCCCAGGTTGCTCAGAGCCCCACCCAGCCTGACCATGAGCACTGCCCGGGATGTGGCAGACACAGACTTTCCTGGGCAACCTGTGCCAGCCCCTCACCACCGTCACAGTAGAGAATTTCTTCTTAGTATCTAATCTAAATCTACTCTCTTTCAGTTTGAATCTATTCCATCTTGTCCTGTCACTACATGTCCTTGTAAATGGTCCCTCTCCATCTTTCTTGGAGGTTCCCTTCAGGTACTGGAAGGCTGCAGTTGGGTCACCCTGAAGCCTTCTCTTCTTCATGCTGAATAATCCCAATTCCCTCAGTCTTTCCTTGTAGGGAGATGTGCTCCCTCTAATTGGCTTGGTGGCCTCCTCTGGATTCACTCAAACAGGTCTATGTCCTTCCTATGCCAGGTACCCCAGAGCTGGTTGCAGTTATCCATCTGGGGTCTCACCAGAGCAGACCAGAGGGGCAAAATCCCATCCCTTATCCTGCTGCCCACACTGCTTTGGATGCAGCCCAGGACACGTTTGGCTTTCTGGGCTGTGAGTGCACATTGCTGGTTCATGTCTAGCCTCTCACCCATCAACACCCTTAAGTCCTTCTCCGCTGGTCTGCTCTCAATCTGTTCATCCCCCAGCCTGTGTTGATACCAGGGGTAACCCTGACCCAGGTGCAGCACCTTACTCTTGGTCATATTAAACTTGATTTGAGTCCCATGGGCCCACTGCTTGGGGTTGTACAGATCTCTCTGGATGGCATCCCGGCTTCACTCAGCTTGGTGTCATCAGCGCATTTGCTGAAAGTGCACTCAATCCCTTTGTTTATATAATTAATGAAGATATTACATAATACTTGTCTCAATACAGACCCCTTATGTTGCTCAAGAACTCCATCAAAAATCATAAAATAAGTTTCTGAATTTCCAGGTTAGCACTGCAAACTTTTAATTATCAAAGTGATTTTTCAGCTGATGGGAATAAAATACTTTAAAGGATAACCGTCAAGATGGATAGATAAAATGGCAATGAATAAGGGAAAAGTTCAGTTAATTATATTTTTGCTAAATCTCGACGATAAAAGTTGGCCTCACTAACTTGTTAAAATAAAAAAAGCTTATAAAACCCCAAATTGTCTCTTGAACAAACAAACCATGTTTCCTTCTGTTCCCTTCTGTCATCAAACATTGTATGTAACTATAGAAGGCACAAGAGTTTCAGACCGGTTTGATTTTTCCAGTAGATAGTGTCCCTTTAATGGCAAAGAATCAGACCTTTCATTAAGCTGGAGTGAGGCATGGAGAAGTTTGCTAATAAAGAAAGGACCATAAGGAACTCCAACTTCTGAAGGGAAAGATAAAAAGAAAAGCCTGAAGGAATATCATTAGCCTTCAGGACCTAATTCTCCCTGTTAAATAAAACCCGGATGCAGACAACAGCTGATGTTAGAATTTGCAAAAGCAGAGGAAACTGTCCTTATTTTTATGTTTATTGACTTTTAATTACCTTCCTCTACAACCACGCCTTTGCAAACCTCATGTTTGAGATGGAGCATGAGACCTCAGGTGTGTTTCTGCAGCACCTGTTGTCTTTGAGATGGCTTATCAAATTGTAAATGTGGACAACTGGTACTTGACAGCACCTTCAGCTGCAACACTTGACATGCTCATACCAGTTTCCCAGTTCCCTCCCTTTTTATATAAGAACAATTGTTTGCACTTGAAATTCTGAACATGCTGTCCCTGCTAGAGCATGTTACTTGGAATTCCTGGGAATATCCAAGAATAAACTAGAATTTCCAAGATAAACTAGAATTTCCAGACATTAGGCATATATTTGTACATAGGGCAATGCACCAAAATTGATCAGCTAGCAGGTATCATGAGCACTTGGAAGGATTAATATGCAAAAATCAAGGCAAATAGTACATGAAACTTTTTCATTCAGGGTGGTTGCAATTTTATTGCATGACAGTTTGGTGGTCTGTATACACACCAGTATTTCTGTAGCACATATTTTAGTTACTATACAAAATTTCAGACTTTGGAAGATTGAGAAATCTCCTGAGTTACAACCTGAGAACAGTAAGAACTATTCTGTGGTGGCATTTTAGAAGCTGCATGCTGTGTCAGCTCTGCACAGGCCCTCATGGGGTAAAATGACACTTGCAACCATCTTGTTTTAGGACTAAAACTGAAAACCTTGTAAGAATGGTTCAGCATTAATTTATGTTCCAGAAAGTTAGACTCATAGGACCATAGAATTATTTGGATTGGAAGGGACCTTTAAGATCATTCCAAACCCCAGCCATGGGGGCATAAATGTCTTATGAATATACATTGTGAAGTACCGTATCTCACCAAGAATCTATTTAACATGCAGAAAATTATGTCATTATTCTTAATACTTGTTCTGGCTTGATATACCTTGACACATCCACAGCAATTTTTTTGCATATTTATATCATATGTGACATCTCTGTAGTTCAGAGGAAAAATTCTGGCAAATCTTTAAGAAGGCCAAAACTTTTCTTTTGTATGAAGGAATTCGTGCATTAAAATGTTATGGGAGACTGAGGGATCACCTTCTGACTCTTGAAATGTCTAAAACAGGTACCTGGTATGAGAGTTGGACCTTCGTATAGCGCCACTAGACCATCCATGGAAAAATTCATAGCCTATGAGATCTTGCATCTCTAGGCTCTTAACTAAGGTACAGAAGATACATGTATGATTAAGTTATTAGAGAGTATCCAAAAGGGGCCATGAAGATGGTGACCAGTCTAGAGCGGAACTCATATGGGAACTGGCTGAGGTCACTTGGCTTGTTAAGCCTGGAGGAGACTGAGGGGAGACGACATTGCAGTCAGCAGCTTCCTCACAAGGGGAAGAGGGGCAGGCACCGGTCTCTTCTCTGTGGTGACCAGTAACCTCCAGGACCTGAAGGAACAGCATGGAGCTGAGTCAGGGAAGGTTCAGGTTGGGCAACCACCAGAGAGTGGTTGGGCACTGGAACAGGCTTCCCAGGGAAGTGGTCACAGCACCAAGCCTGACAGAGTTCAAGAGGCGTTTGGACAATGCTCTTAGGCATGTGGTGTGATTCTTGGGGCTGTCTTGCACAGGGCCAGGAGTTGGACTCAATGATCCTTGTGGGTCCCTTCCAATTCAGTAATTCTGTGATTCTAATCCCTGCTGATATCCATTTATCAGGTTGGAATAGATCAAAACCGCAAGTTATTGGCAGTGAAATACCATCTCTGTTTCCCAATTATTTGTATTTATTTATTTATCTCCTGATAAGGTAGTATACAGTCTAAAAACATCTCTTTCTTTAATTCCTCTGCAGGAGCCAGCAGGGCACAGCTTTGGAGCTGTAACATGAAGTAAAATCACAGCAGTTGGAAGCTGAGTTAAAAGCTGAGTTGCAACTAACAAATGGAGCCTCTTCTGTTATTTATACTAATAGTTGGGGTCATGTGAAATGACTGACCTGTATGTGGGATGACAACCAGAAAGAACTTGAGAATCTCTATGCTCAGACACATCAGTTTTCTCCAGACTTTTTTTTCTCCAGACAAAACTCTGCCTTTCCGTGAAACAATCACAAGGATTCTCACATTCCTTCTCCAGAACAAAGACTTTGAGAAAATCAATATTTCAATCCTTCCCAAGTTTTTTAAAATATAAATCACAGAATTTACATTTCAATTAATGATTTGGAAAACTTGATTTATGAGGAAGAAAGACTGGGTTTGTGCTGTTTGTAATCCCTTCAGTTGTATGCATGCAGCCAGAGTGGTTTATGCCTTAAGAAAACTAAGGGAAAGGTCATGTTCACATGGGTTTTCTCACTCTGGAAGTGTGTATCATCTCCTCAGTGCTAGAAATATTGCTAATTCCCAACAGTCCTATAGGAATTTCCATAATGGATTTTCATCAGGAAAAGTGTCTCTGTAAGCCTTTTTTGTTGCCATATTAACAACACTGACAAACAGGTTTGACTACATGTCTTTTGACAAGAAGTATACAATTTGTCAGTGATATTTCTGATATTTCTGTAAGCAAACAAGTAGAATTGCATATGTTTTTAAATATAATAATGGGCTTCTCAGTTTTTTTTCAGGACCTATATGCTTACGTTTTCTACATGTTGATCCTCCCTCTAACCTTTGAGCTCAGTGGCCAATTTCCATCAAACATCACAAGGGGTAGCAGTTAGGTATTACTAAAGGCTGCAAGAACTACGGGGCTATTAAGATAGAGAGAGACCTTACAAACATATTCACTGATAAGAAAGCTAATAAGCTTTCTCCTTTCTAGACACCAGAGAATTCAAATGGAGCAAACTCAGAGGGAAATACAGAGTTACTTGTTTTCACTTGCAAATCATGTAAAGAGCGAGACAGTTTAAGGCCCCACTAGTCTGCAAGGGGTGGCTGGCAAACATATGGCAACATGGAAATGGGCTTCTAATGCATTCAGCTGGGCTATGCAGTTTCAACAGTGACTTCTGGAATAAAGTCATACAAGACCAAGATCTGGTTTCTAACTGGGGTGTGAAGATGGCTTTACTGGCAATTACTGAACACACTTTCAACTATGTGCAATGTTACTAGCAGTGGTGATCCAGTTGGAGACACATATCTAAGGCATAACTTCTTGAATTGGTTAAATGAAAATGTGATGCAGCTGCAAACATTTTTGTCCTCATGGTATCTCCATGACTAAAGAGGAGTAGCAGTTACCTATGCATTTTCCTTCTTACATGTCAGGTACTTTAAAGAGTCAGACAGGTAAGAGAGAATGTCCTGGTATTTTATTGTTTGCAAAGTAAATCAAACAGTAAATATGCCAGTTAAACAGCTGCAGGGAGAGAAAAGTTTTAGGTGAGCAATAGCTTTCTGGAACAGGACTTGAATGGACCTTTCTTTATCCTGTAAAACTGTCATATAAAAGATGTAGACCTCTGTGTTTTACGGTGTCAGATCAGAACTCTGGTTTGTCTCAGACATGGACTAAGGTTTTTTACTTGCAGATCTAGCATTGTGTTTTATTTGAAATTTTTTTGTGTGCTACTAATTATTCCCAAGCAGGGCTTCAAATTAGGCCTATATTTTCAATAATTTGTCATCCATTCAAAATATTATGAAAACATTACCAAAATGTCAACAAATCGTTTTGTTGCAGAATGCTAAAGAAAACTTATTTCAAATACTTAATTTAAAACATTGTTAAAATGGCCTTGGAAAATCTATCAAAACTGGCTATCATCATGATTTATTTTTAGAAGAGCATTTGTTTTTGTAGAAAATACTATTTCCGTTTAGCAAACTCCTTGTCTTTTTAAATTTCAAATAATTCTAAGACACTACGAAGAAAAATTCGAGACAAATCAGCATTTCTACCAAGAAAGATCTCTTGCAAAGCAGTGAATACAGGAGTCTACTGATATAGTTGATTTTTAACTTTCAAAGGCCTTTGACCTTACAGCCCACAAGAGGCTACTGATGAGAACAGAGCTGGGATCCAGCTTTTGCTTCCATCAGTAGCATTCTTTAATCATGTGACACCCCATTAACATTAAGGGACCTATTAGTCTGCCCACATGAAAGAAATTGCAGTCAGCTCCCACAAAGACACTGATAGGGTAGTATATGATAAAATGACACTGAGACCTGAAATAGTGTTTCTCACTCTAAAAGTTTCCTTGCTTTCTGCTACTGGCTCGACTTTCTTTTGAGGTTATAAGCCCTTTAGAGCAGAGACTCTTCTCCATGGTGCCTAGCTGTAGACCAAGCAATGAGCTGGCTGTGCTTTATGGACATGTATGAAATGTGGGAGGTGCATAACTGTCTGCAGGAATTGGGGCTTCTTTGTGCATCACGTCATGGCACAGCCCATGCTGCCCAACAGTTCTGGGTCCATAACCACAGAAGCAATAAACCCTAAAGGATCTCTCATAATTTGAGAACAAAGAGATACGTAAGTTAAGTCAAATCAAGAAGAAAAAAAGGGGGACCCTTTTTTTCATAGCTCTTTTTACAACAGCATATAATTATTCTGTGGAACTTGCTATTTAAAGATACTCCCAAACCTCAGTTTTGATGGCAGTGATTTGATTAGGGAAGGGCATAACTCGTGGCAGGAATGGAATAACTAGTACCCCAGCAAAGAATTTCCCAAGTGCAGACTGAAAAGGTGTCTGTTCCATTCTCTATAGCATACAAGCTATGTTGAGGCACTGCCAATAAGAGTATCATCCCTTTCACCTCCAGGAAGTAGTAATAGACCCATCTGGATCAATGGCAATGTAAAATTTATTGTCACTGGAAAAATCACTCCTTCCTACAGTCTTTTTTTTTTTTTTTCTTTGAGAGTGTTCAGAGCTAAAAACCTAAGAAAGAAACAAGAGACTTAATGGTAGCCAGAATTTTTCATGCTCAAAGGATAAGTTCATCTGAAACCTGATAGGTTCCTGATTTACATTACAGGGACTCTGTCAGATATTTTAAGATTGTTTTATATTTTCTTGTGTAAAGTTTGTGTCAGCATCTCTAATTTCAGCTCAGGACAACACAGGCAGAAAAAGGGATGCAGGCATCTCCTGGTGTATTCTCAGATAACTGGCACCTGCACAGTAAGCATGACATGCTCCAGATACCTCAGATTTTTATTCCCTTCAAGTACAGTCGAGCTAAGTATGTGTGCTGGCCAGTTATCAGGACAGCCATCACTTGATCTGCACTACTGCACATCCACTCAAGTCCCTGCCTATCCAGAAATTGCAGACATGAGACCAAATCCCTGTTTTTCTGTTTCAACAAAATTTAGGGGGTGAGGGCAAGAAAGGACATGCATGGAAAGTATTAAGATATGTAAGTGAATACCCAGCTTTTTATGAAAGAAGGGATTGCTCCTCCACTAACCACTAGAGTGCTGTTTGTTCCTGAGTGCCTCCTCAGCTCCCAGGACATGGCACAAAGGTATTACAAGAGCAGAGCAGAGCAGTCTGCCAGTTCCAAGCCTTCTTCACCATGCTCCATGCATGGCATGGCCCAGCACCTTCTTCCAGTGGCATCTGTGGGACAAGGAATAGAGTTAGGAGTGTGGTTATGGCAAAATTGTCTGGATGAGAACAAGGCATAGGGGGCTCAGTGATGAAACTGATTGGAATTAGCAAGGCAGCTCCTCCCTGCTTGCAACTCTGGTGTAGCCATTACCTCCTGGCAGAATACCCTTGGGATTTTTCTCTCCCCCTGTGCCATACACGCTGTGTCAGTGCTAGAGAGGTGAAAATAACCACACAAATAATTCACTAATTGGCAGGAGAGCATGAAAGGCTGAGATTGTGCCTTTGTGAAGAGGAAAACCTCTAAAAACTGCCAGTCTAATGATTATAAAATACCTATCTCACCTCATTCTTGTCTTTATAGTCCTTATTATTATTTATAATGAAAATTATCAAATGCTTGCTAAGTTTTATCCAGTCCATAGAAAAGAAACCATTGCTCTTCAGAAAAATTTATCATTTTTGAAGTTCCAGTCCTACAGGTTTGCAAATGTCACTGCACATGACTGGAGACTTAGAGACTCTAACTAATAACTTCACTTATGGGCAGTCCCAGGAAACTTCATGCATACATTTCAGTGCATAAGTATTTGCAGAAACAAGATCCAATCATCCTGGAAATCCATGTATTTTGTATATTTATAATTTGTTATGTCTGAGCCATTGTGTCATGGCTGTTGTGATGACACTCTCTTTTTTTTTTTAGTGGAAACAAGCTGGTTTAGATTTTGCTTCCAAGTATTTTCTTTCCAAATGCTTCTCTGTGCTTGTTTGTCTTTTTAGGTGTCATCCTGACATCTGTACTCTGAAAAATATAACCTTCTCAGTCTGAAATGCTGTTCTTGTAGCTAAAAGATTTTATAATAACATTTATCTCTGTCCACTAAACATCACACTCTTATTTAAAGAAAGATTTTACAAGCTCTTGAATATCATAAAAAGAGTCTTGAGTCTTAAAGTCTTAAAAGCTTGTTGCTCATATATGTGGAGCTTTACACTGCGTTCTGAGACTCTATAGTCACATCTCATTTACAATAGCAAGATACAATGAAATAACCTAGGAGGGCTATTTTGCCTGCAGTTCTTGATGCCTTGGCTTTTGTTTATTCTAAAAATTGCAAAGGGTGAATTCAGCCTATAGGTTTTGTAAGCAATAGGGATTAAGCCTAGTTATAATTTAATTCAAGCCATGCTGAAGTGGTTGCAAGAGGAAGAAAGACACAATTTCCTCATAGTGACACTTCAAAGAGAAGTCTTAGTTGTGTAAATCTGGATGCTCCAGTTCTAGCAAGGGTAGGAATCCTGTGTGTGTATATAATCAGCCTTCTGCCTAACAGAGCACTTGGAGCTTCCACAGCAGCACTGCAGGTTACACCTGCACCTACGGCGCCTCCTGAACCCAAGGGGGATCATGGGACGCCATTCACCATTTGTGAAGACCAGGTTCTACCAGCTGTCGTGAGGGTTATTGGGCAGAGCCAGTTGCTTTGGCCAGCGTTGATCCCTACAGTCATTTTATAACAATGCAAGACTTTTTATATTGACCGTCTGCTGTTTGACTAAGTTTTCCTGAGTGCCTTTTGGACTGTTCAGCCAGCTACCTGTGCAGCAAGTATGCCAGGTATTTTCTCAGCTTGCTGGCACAGACATTGTTCCTGCTGAACCTTCTATGATTATTAACCAACAGAAGGTTGGTAAGAGGGAGCTTCTTGACATCTATCCAGGATCTAGGTGTTACCATAACACAAATGGTCTTTAAAAGCAGTATTTCATGCACTTTCACTCCATTTTTACATCTGTCATTATAAGTTGCATGAACTTGAAATGTTCTTTTTTTGTTTGTTTTAATGAGATTCTGTGGCAAGACATGGACTTCCTTCAAGTCTCCATGGTCCTAGAACATGTGAGCCCTCAGGTCACATAGTACACTGGGTGTTGCATGTCAGGCTCCATTTTCAAACACCTGCATCAGCACACAACCTACAAACAGCTCTTAAACACAGTTAAATATCCTCAATAATTTGCAAGTCAAAGATTCCCATCCCCTTATTTTGCCAGGTTGCTCCAATAATATTGTGTTGATGTCCAGAGTGTTTTGCTGCCTTCTACAAAGTCATCAGTGTTCGGCAAACACCAGCCTTGGTTATCAACCATGAGATGTGATGCCATCTTATGCTTGGAAAAATATATGGCACATGCTTAGGAGTGCCTACTCACACAGCTACTGAGCCAGATATCAAAGTGATGAGTAATATGGAGGCTCAGCAAGTTCCTAATCAGCTATTAATTGTGTGCTTCAGTAACTAGCTTCTGCTGAAAACCAGTTCTCCATAGGCCACAATTTTAGGGTGGAAATGGCAAGTTAAATGAGCACATAAAGATGCTGTGGTTAACCTTGTCAGTCAGTAGATGGCTCTATTGCTTCTAGCCATCTTTAGGGAACAGCACTGCATTGCCGTGGCCAAGGAGAGTGCCCTTCCCCAGCAATACCAGGAGCCACTGAAAGTGCATGCAGACCTTTCCACTTTGTTGTTTCCAAGTGGCTCAATTTGCACACAATATTGTTCATATATCTGTTTTTATGCAAGTACTTGTTAGTTGCACAAAATCTTTGTAACTCTCTGAGCAGTCTATCTGTTTTATACAGCTTAGCTTAAGTAATTATCATCTGCTCTTGACATCACATAATTTCACAGCAACAGGTTACAAATACCCCACTGTGAACGAACTGGTTGTTTCAACAGTTTAAAAGTGGGCTGTGAGTTTCTGCAGTTGTATTGTGGGCTCAGATCTGGTCTGTATTCATAGTCACTGTCCTGGTTCCTTCCCACTCTCACCTTGTGGCCTAGCAATTGTGCTAGTGATGGGTTTCCTGTCAGCTTAAAACATGGCAACATTCACATCACCAAAAAATTACAATTGCTTCATTGATTAGCTCCAGCAGTGAGAATGAATAAGCACAGAGCTCAAGCTACCCTTCCCTTCCAAAGAAACAGTCACACCAAATTGGAATTGCAAGAGACTGCCAGGGCATCAGGAGGAAGCTTGCAGTGTTAGGCTCTCTCTATTCTGCAGATAAAAACAACATTTCAGTTACCCAGAAAATCTATTAATGAGTTTTCTCATGCATTAAATGATCACACAAAAACCTCTTCCCCTCTGTCCTAAAAACACAAGCCAGTATGATGCCAAAAGAGCTCAGTGGTGGTGGAATTTGCAATGGGCACAAGGAGATTGTATTGGTTTCAATGGAAAGAAATGAAAAAAGAGACAAGTTTATTCTTTGGCAGTTGTGGGAAAATACATCAAAACTTGCAGCGGATATAAAATGTTCAGGAAAAAAATAGTAAACACTTTCAGATGCAGGAGGATTAATGTTCAGAAGGTGGTAATATTATCTGAGTTCCTGGAGCAAGGAAAGCAGATCCTCTAGGCAGGATCTGCAGTCCTCTGAAAGCACTGGGAATGTTTGTATGGGTTTCAATAGCCCATAGAGCTGCCAAATGTCATGCATTTCACTCAGGCAAGGGAGGACCTTCTCACGCTGGCCTGGCTTTCAGCTGGTTTCTCAGGCACTTGGGCTGGCAGTGGGAAAATGTGTCAGGCTTTTGGCTTGTAGTTCTGTCTTTGGACTGTTAGGGGCCCCCATGGCTCTATTCCTGTGTAACCATGACCTGTCTGTAACTGGAGTATGGCCCTAAGCAGTGGACCTGATCCAGGGCAAGGGTACCAGGATAAAGGTTCCCAAGCTGACACATCTGTCATCAGTGATGGCAGGATCCCCTCCAACATTTTGCTCCACAGCTAAAGTAGCTTCCACTTCTAGAAAGTCCAAGTCAGAGTATCCACTGCTTTTCTCACCCAAGATGATGAATGTCTTACTCATTCATCATCCTTCTGCACTGAAACCTCATGGGTCTGATGTTCTCTGTGCTTCTCCCGACGGTACTGTCAGCCCTGGTCTCTTCCCATCAGTCCCCTTGCTACTTCCCAGCAGCATCCATCTAGGAGCCCTCTCCAGCGCTGTGCTACCCCACACCTCTGCTCTGCATGGCTTAGAGAAATGTGTGTTACCTGCTAGTCTGAAAATTGCTTGCAAGCGTGTGTAAAATTGCACACGGGGAGTGTGGCACCTTTTGGAACCGCTGTTAGAGTCCCAGTCTGGGGCAATATAACGAGGACAATAATAATCACAAAATCGAAGAAACAGGAGTAGCTGAGGCCCATCAAATTTTCGACTTGTGGAAAATGCCTGCAGTCAAGGAATGACTGCACAGCATGTGGAAATGAATGACCAAGGTTTGGAACAAGATAGGGTTTATATTGCCATAGATTTCACACTGGATGGCAAAAACCATCAAACATCGAAATAGCAGAGGAATTTATCTAGAAAATGCTGCTTTACAGAGCTATGAGAACATGGAACGTTAAAAATCCGTATTCAATGAGGGGTCGGGGGAGATATTTAACCTTTCTTGGACTGTACACATACGAAAACTTGTGTTAGATGGTTACAAGCTTTAAAGAAGGCTGACCCATTTTGCTGTTTAAAATATTCTGAGACTTCCATGGAGACTTATCTGATGCCACCTATATATAATGACCTAGATTTTAAAAACAGTTGGGAAGCAGACGTCTGGAAATCTGCTGTGAATTTTAATGTTTTCCATGCAAAGATTGAGTGTAAACTGGCAGTTTAATTTCACTTATGAAGGATCAAAATGCTTTTAGGACTTCCCAGTTATATAATTAGGATTGTCTTGTTTGGAATTTGACCATGAAGTGACAATCCTTTCCCCGCCAGATTCCTGTCCTAAAGGATGCTCAGGTAAGCACAGGTCTAAAGTCGTTGCTATCTAATAACTGTATGGTTGTCTGTGTGCCATATCTTAATGTGCTTATTAATAAATGGGTGTCAGTGTCACAAAATTCACGGGCACCACTGGTGCTTGCTGGCTGAGTTATCACAGTGACCGACTAATGAAGCAGTGAAGAGAATGAATTACTTCGCCAACATGAAGCACTCAGAATAAAACAGACGTGTGATGATCAGGATGAAGCAATTTACAGGATAGCTTCCCCTCTCCTCAGATTAACAGGCTTCAGTCCACAGGTTTTTCTTCCCAGCTATATTCTCTGGAGCTCACTCAACCATCCAAAGCATGGACTATGTGAAGTGGCATTTCTAGAGTTCAGCAGGCAGGCTGCCAAAAGAATCTCTTCTACTCCTATTTTAATGTGAATTTCTATGAGTTGGGGAAACTAAATCAAGCAGTCATATGAAAGGGAATTGCTGGCAGAAAATATTTGAGGAAAAAAATAGAAAAGGAAACTAAGATGTCCCTTTTTGTATTTTAAATAGGAAAAAATATCCCAGAGCCTTGTAGGTTCAGGGATCCAAAGGTCAGCAGAAACAATAAGTAGTAAGCCTTAAAAAAAAACAAATAATCTAGTAGAGGAAAAGAAAGAAAATTTGTAAAAATAATCAAAACCAAGTTAAAGGGTAATTAGTGAGATAAATAATACTGATTTCTAAAAAAATATTTCAGCTGACAGCAAGGGGACACAAATATGTTTTTAGTGGAAGCTGACCAAAGATAACTAAAAATTGGTCCATGGGAATATAATTGGCTTGATTGTCACAGCTCTTTAAATAAGAGTTTTGAGATTATGGAAACAGTTGTGTGATACTACTGAAAGTGCTCATTAAAATAAAGTAGGCATTTCTGCAGGCTGCTAGCAAAAATTTCCGAAGAAAAGGTTTGATTAGAGTTTGTTCTTCAAAATGTCTCTGCACAACTTTCAGAGGCCAGAATGCACATGGAGCCAGAGAAAAGCAGAATTAACTATGCATTTTCTCCCACAGTTTCATCAAAACCTTAGTGAATCACATTATAATCACATTATAAAATAAATGCTCATTTTAATCCCCTGCAAGTCTCACAAGTGCTATCCCTGTTACACAAACAAGGATGACTCCAGACACAACAGTTATGTCTTGAGAAATATCAAGCTAGATCATCTTTCACCAGAGCAAATAAAGGCCAAAAGAGATAAAATACTGTGAAATTATGTTATCGTTTTTAGCAGATGTCAAGGAAAATTCTGTGTTATAGTAGTAATACTGAATTAAGTCAGGGCTAAATACTAAAGTGATTATTGTTGTGCAGAATGATACAATGGCAGACATATGTGCTATGAATCGCGATGTACCAGATGCTTGTTCGGATGAATCTTTGCAAAAATTAAGTCTAGTGCAATAAATTTCAGAGCTTCAGCTTCACAGAAGAACATGTTTTGAACTACCTCTCATAAATATTTGGTGATTACTCTTGCAATTCTTATTCCTGAATGCAGTCCCGTTAGTATGAGACAATGTTCCTTGAGTCTCTTGAAGTCCAGTATCAGAGGGGACTGCCACCTGTTTTATGCTGGCCCTGTGGCGGAACAAACTGGTTTTGGATGAGGCAAGCATCAAGGGCATTTGAATGTCAACTGGAAGGACCAGGTGAAAATCCTGGGCAAAGCAAAGCTTGCAGCCGTGCAGCAGACACATAGAGCCTGAGTAGAAGGCAAGCAAAAAAGCTAGGAATGGACAGAAGACTAACGCTACCAGATGCTTTAACATCACCTAATATCAAGTAATTTTCACTTAACTGCTCTTCCTTACCACTGCAACACAAAGAAGCTTTGCCAATGCCTCCCATTCTTTACTGCACTTTTGCAGCGGAGAATTTAAACCTCACAGAAGCCAATATGGTACTGCTGGCAGAAGAATGGATTTTGCACGATATTTTTAAAAGCAAATTGAACTAAACTTTTCTTAGTGTATATTATGGTTTCCAGAAATTACTAGATTTCCAGAAATAGCCTATCTTTTATACCAACTTTAATTAAGAATAACTCAGGTAGTAAAAATGTATAGCCATTTAACCATCTCATAGCTTGCAAAGTTGTCTTCCCAACAATTTATAGTTCATGCCCTCCACAAACATGACAAGAGTCAATCCCCAGAAGTTAAATGAACCACATCCTCTGTGAATATACCAGCCCCCAACCATCTGCAGAAGGCCTGAGAAAATACAGCTAGTAGTATAACCCAGAAGGTCAATAAACTGATTCTTTCAGATCTGCACTGTTTTGGATTTGGAGATAAAAGCCAGGATGTGAGCTTTCTTAGGCTGTTGCTTCTCCGTGTAGAGCTGCATGTTCATAAACTCCCTAAACACAATTCAGGGCTATGTTAGTCTTCAGCTCTTCACACTTATTAGGTATTTTCTAATTACAATTCCCCTCAGTGACAGGACAATTGAAATTCCTGTGATTGCTGTTGTAGCTATTTTGCAGGCTTCCTTTCTCTACATAAACATTTCCTGTTCTGCTTTCTCATCCTCCCCCAGTGTCCTAAAATGGCTTCCTATTGTCATTTTTTTACCCTTTCTTTCACTTGAGTCCAAATTGGTTTTCACTGGTGACAACTCTGTCTGTGATATTTCTTGAGTTACAAATACATCACAGCTTCTCCCCAAGCAAAGAGGTTTTCTGTGCGCTACTAAATGCTTTACATAAAATATGTAGTGTAATGTTTAAAATTCTTGACTTGATCTTAACTTGACCAGAGCTACAGCACAACTGGTTCAAGTTCTGCATCTTACCCTTTTGTAATTTTTCCTCCTGGGTAGTTTATTTTTTATAGAACACCATAGGTGTAATTTAGCTACTGTTTAGGTGCTGTATTTCTCTGTGATGTATACTTTAGTGCTCTAATGATTTACTACAGAGCCTGCAGTCTGACTGAGATAGTTGCGGACCATGCAGCAAAAAAGAAGGGAAAGACCAATGCTGAAGAGCACCAGTATGGATTTTAGTTCATTAAAGTCAAGTCAAAGTCAAGCCAAAAAAGAAGAGTCTTAAGGAGGTTCTTAAGTCTTTGTTATGTAGAATAACAGATGCACTTGAGGAAGGTCTGGGAAATGAGCCTGAGCAATGTTCGTCTATCCTCACCCCCACTGCTGAGCTCTGACAGAAAAACTTGCCTCCAGTGACTGCATCATCCCTCTCCTACTGGCCTTAAATCATATTAGTCACTTTTACAGCTTTTGTTTCTCATCATCTTCCCTTCCAGCCATAAAATTTACGAATAGCCCCCAGCTACCACCACTGGCCCTGTCCCCTTAGTAACTTTATCAGTCTCTTGCTTTTTTTCTGCCTCCCATTCTGGATGTCATCACCATGTGCAGTTAATTTCCATCACATTTTGCTGCCAGTCACCCAAACCTCACCTACACTACAGCCCAAGGGATTCTCCCAGTAACTCTTAAGGGTGCTGTGGGCTCTCTTCTTTGGTAATTTTCATTTCAAAAATGTAGAAGCCTGGTCCTTTTCCCTTCCCTGAAGGGCTTTCATGAAATACAAGTCTGCAGCATGTAACTGCATCCTACTCTGAGATGGTGAGTGACTCCATTCTGTACAACTGCAGATCCTATTCCATTAGTGGATCTCAGTTCTCAAATAAGAGTGCTCCTCATTAACTTGTATGCATTCCCATCATAATTGTCATTATTATGTATGGCCACCAAAAAAAAATTTCTGCTTTACTAAAATAAGTGGCCATTTTTTAGGGTTCTGCATGTTGCTTAGGAGGAAGATGTTGTAAACATGGCTTCTCCTACATGCAAGAATTATGTTGGTTTATCCTCAGCTGGAATATAATAAGAGACAAAGGAGAAAATTTAGCAGGATATATATCCCTGCTTCTGTTGAAGAAAGGCTTAGAACAGAATATATGATATAGAATATAGAATATAGGATATTGAATGTAGAATATGAAATAGAATAGTTCATCTGGATGGAACCTAAAATGATCACCACGTTAGAGCTGACCAAGTTAAAGCATGGTATTAAGGGCTTTGTCCAAATAAATGCTTCTTGAACACTGACAACTGCGTTGCATCAACCATCTCTCTAGAAATCTGTTCCAATGTTTGACCACACTCTTGGAAAAGAAATGCTTCCCAATGTCCAGTCTAAACCTTTCCTGCTGCAGCTTAGAACCATTCCCCTGTGTCCTATCACTGGATCCCAAGCAGAAGAGATCAGCAACTCAAAGACTATGCTTTCCTGCCCTTTCACCATCTTTGGCATCCTCTGGACACATCCAAGGATCTTCACATCCTTTTTAAGTTTTAGGGCCCAGAACTATACAATATGCTCAAAATTAGGTTGCACCAGCTCAACACAGTGGGATAATTATCCCTCTTGGCTGGTCTGTGCTGTGTTTGATGTACCCCAAGATGAGGTTTGCCCTCTTGGCTGCCAGGGCACACACTGCTGACTCCTTTTGAGCCTCCTGTCAATTGGCACCCCCAGGCCCCTTTCCATTGGGCTGCTCTCCAGCCACTCCTCCCCTAGTTTATACTTGTACCCAACAGTACTCTGTCCTAGGTGCAGAATCTGGCATTTCAGGTCATTAAATTTCATCCCATTAATCATAATGCAATGTTCCAATCCATCCATATCCCTCTTCAAGGCTTCTTGTCCTTTGAAATAGTCAACAACACTTCCCAGTTCAGTAGACTTGCTAATGGTACATTCAACTTCTCTATCCAGAGCATTGATAAATGTATTGAGCAGAACTGTCCCCAGGATTGAGCCTCGAGGAACACTGCTGGTGACTGATCCCCATCCAGACATAGCCTCATTCCCTATAACGCTTTCAATTCTGCCCTCCAGTTAAAGCTTGAGTAAACAATATGCGCCTTGCAATCTTTAAAAAAAAAAAAAAGCAAGCAATGATCTTCTGCTTTTATTTTTTTTTTGCCAGATTAATTTTTGCAGCAAATGGGTGTTCTTCATATTCTGTCTCCTCAAGTGATCTGAATTTCATTTCAGTCATGACAATTACATCATCCCCTTTGAACCAAGTATCCTTTGAGTGGTAAGGAGGGAAATTCAGTCATTAATGGGGTTAAACCCTATTCTACAGAAAGACAAAAAGAGAAAGATCATTGTTCTGGTTTAAGGCAGCTACTGAATGTGGAATCACTAAGCTGCAGGGAAACATGTTCTGAGATGTACCCATTTGCCCTTGCAGCTCAAGAGATGCATAGCTGTACAGTGGATGGTTAATGCTTCTGAACAGCTTTCCGGACAGTTTAAAAGATAGAACATTCCCATCTTCCATTTTAGAGATAGACACGGGGATGGGTGCCCCAGCCCCAAGAAGCAGGTTCGATTAAGACAGAAAGTGTGTAAGATGGCTTCATGGGTGTTCAAACACTTAGAATTAAGTATTACCTGGGTGCTGATATTCTTGATACGCTCTTATATATAATCTCTCCTTAGCAACTGATGGAAGAAGGGGAAAGTCGTGATTTCCTTGAAGTGCTCTACCATCTGTCAGCTCTACTCAGCTTTTCTTCAAACTTATTTTGAGTTAGCTTCTTTTCTCCTTCTGGCATTCTCTATTCCCAGGCTTGGCTATAGTTGGATGATTGTTATGTTCAGTTACAGATTACGAGATACATATAACTGTTCACCTTACTAATCTGAGGTATCTCATCAAGTGACATCCCATTGACGCAAATCTTGACAACTAGTTTTCCACAAGGGGATGTGAAGAAAGGAAGATAACCAATATGATTCTCTCAGATATTTCTGCAGGGAGTGCGGATAGTTTTCATCTTTAGCATGACCCCATTGATCCCAGATAGCTTCTGTAGAAAAGCAGCCGAATCTGAAGTTCATTTGTGTTGAGATCTGATGATAAACCTTGCAGACTTTTACCAGAGATAAGAGGATCACATTGCACAATGGCCATAAACCATGATAAGAAAGGTTTGTATTCCTGTGAAAGCTGTGGATTACTGAACCTGGCTTTTTCACATTTTTCTTGCACTTAAAAAATACAGTGATTATACAATGCAATAAATATGATTATTTTACATTTAAATGTGATTCTTTTCTTGAGTAACATCTGGATTATGTATGTGAGAAGAAATTATGCAGCTTTTAAAATCCTGTGTCTGTTCTATTAACTTTGTGAAGGCTGGTTTTTGGCTTTTGAATTTTCTTCTTGCTATTAGTAGGACTTTATTTTACAGTTTTAATTTTTTTTACTTCCCCTCTGTACTCTCTCCAACAGAGCACTGAGGCTGAAGAGGTTAAAATGGCAAGAAAGGCACAGCCTCATACAATCAGGATGTTAAACCCAGCTGAGTGAAGCAAGCAGAGTGCAGATGCAAGACAGAAATAAAATATGCAGCAAACTCAGAAGTGAAAGAATAAAGAAGTCAGTATGGCAGACAGTGAAAAACTAAACAAACACATTGAAAACACAGCCCACGAAAGAAGCAAACACGCACCAAGTATAATGAAGAAGGAAAAGTCAGGCTCAGGCCATCCTCACTCGTTGGCAATACATGAAGAGAGTCAGCAAATGCAAGCTGTATGGGTTTCTCTGAAAACAAAGACTTGATTTTCAGAAATGGAATTTTGTTCTTCCCATGAAGCAGTGGATTGCTTTGTAAAAGTCAATCTCTCCAAAAAGTCAAGACAAATACCAGAATGTGGTTTAGTGTTTTGTCTTCTGGGGAAATGTTTATCCACACTAACTGGGTGTAATTGAAGAGGAATAATTATAAATTATCTGTGGCACTTTGAAATTTATCTTTTGCATTGTGTCATGTTCTGGCAGTAAAGCGAAAGTAAGTTAATGCTGGTGGTTCAGGGGGAAAGCTGGAACAGGAAACATCAGGAAAAGCTAATGCAGTGAGTAGCTACTCACAGCATATTTTACAATATGTGGATGTTACCCATGCACCTGGAGCAAGATGTGCACATGTGCTCACGTGTGTACACACACACACACACACCTCTGCCATGCAGACACTGAGGCAAGAGGCAGAAAGACTGAAGCAGCAAACAGCTTAAGTGCTCTGAGCCCATGTTCACACATGTTAGACCTCTGTCCTGAGCCCACCCACACCGAACCCTTTTTGTTCACTTTGCTAGTCTTGAAAAATGGGATGAAGAGCCCTGGCATGTGGGAAAAAGCTAGTGGTTTGCTAAAGCTCTTAGGGGTTGGTCTGCTTTTTTAATCCTTTGTTAAATGTGATCATGGCTCAGAATTCATCCTTTTTTATGTTTTGCAAATTGAATTAAAAATAAATAAATAGCTAAAAGGAGCTTGCTGGCAAATTTATTGCATCTATGTGTTTTTATAATTCAGCTAGCAAACACCAAGTTTTTCAGAGGAGAACAGCCAGGGCTCATGGATTAAAAGACCAAAAAGCAGAAATAAGGGAGCAAGGAGCTACATCCTTTGCCACCAGCCCAGCATCCATTACTAAGATTTTTATTACTAAGTCATACAAAGGCAGCAGTGACAAATTATGAGCTCAGGAAGATCTCATATATCACATAGATGGAACTAACAAAATTTTAAAATATGTGTCATTTTAAAGGGTAATAAGATAAATATAGATAAAGATAAATGTGTCTTGCTCCATACTCCAGAAATGAGCAGATAGAGGAACTGAATAAACCTATCGTTTCACATCACTTTCAATTCTTCTACCATAATTTTCACAGCCAGAATAACTTAATGGGAAAGTGACACAGGTCACAGATGTGATAAAAAGCTGAATGTCAGATGGTGAGAAAAAATCCTTAGTGGTTTTAACACTATCAAGATTATCAGAGGCTTGGCTTTCCTGAAGCCAGTGCTATCTACAACCAGCTCTCACAGCATTTGCATGGGGGAACTGCTGGTGCAAATGAGGCAGAGCAAAATGAAGTTCAAGTAAAGACCTGTTTCCAAAGGTGGAAAGATCTAAGCACAACAGACACCTCAGCTTGACAATGTAAATTCTGTAAGGACTCAAACAGAAAGGGGCAATTACTGCCTTATGCTCCAGCTCTAATCTTAAATTATAGGATAGTTTCCTAATGAGGGGGAACATTGCTGGAGACAGCTGTGGTGGATAGAAGGGAACACTGCTGTAATTACAGATCCTTACACACCAGTGACAAAAGTTCCCAATCTCCAAGGGGAAACACCTTCATAATGTTTGTTTTTGCAGAATCAAATATCATTCTCAATTTACAGTGGAATGGAAACATTTAAGTATGTGAGCCTTTAAACTGGATTCCAGCCCTACATGATGCATGTTAGGAGCTGGACTGCATTGGCAGAGGTGAGTTAGTGTGCTGGGATCTTAATTCAGGCTGGGGTAGGATAGCAGTGGTGAGCTAGAGAAATGCAGGGTTTGTCAGTGGCACTGGAGAGAGAGAAAAAAAAGTAAACCAGCAGACAGGTCTTAGGCAGAACATCTGATATGGAAAAATCAGAACAACCTCATTCCCTTCTTTCAAAATGACTGCTAGCAGCAAGGGCGTTGAATGTTTCATATGCTTTCTTATTACACAGAGCATGTTACTGGACAGACTGAAAAAATGATTCTTGGTGTAATGCTTTTTTTTTTTTTGCCTTTGTGAGCTATACAGTCATAGACAGCAGTTTACAATATGTGGTCTGCAGACTCCCAGGATTCCACAGATGTGACTTCCAAGGGCTGCAGCAGAAAAAACTGAAGAACAAGCTGTTGTCTAGTCACTATTCTGCATCTCTCCAGTAAAATTTATAGGGGTCTACAGGTGAAGAAAGCTCCAAATCATTGCATTTAGACTATTACTATTACGTGAGAAGAAACGGATGGTATTTTTCCAATTAGTACTTCCATGGATGACTCAACTCCTACTAGCATGATACATAACTATATTTTCAGAGTATCTTTGCTTCAGCCAGTACACAGAACACGACCTGGTTATGTAATTAGCAACTGTTCAATGATTTGTGTTCTACTGGTTGTTTAATGGGGCTTCAGACTTTACTGTGTTGTATTCTTTTGCAATGAAGAAAGAATTTTTTGTTCCCCAAGATGCTTGTTTATTGGCATTTAACAGTATATAATCTGAGTACTTCACAAATATTATTTTTAGGAAAACCTGTGAGGTAAGTGGATAAAAAATGGGGGGAAAAATAAAATAATCTTGGCAACCAATGTGAGATATTAAAACCTGATCCTTTTAAGCACTTGATGTTTAGGATTTTTTTTTTTTTCATATACAAAAAACATAGCTGCCATTGACTTTAGTTACAGCTTTGAACACAGCACTTTCTCACATCAGGAGTCACACTGATCACCAGGGAAATTAGGAGCTTCCGGGTAAACATATATAAAGTTTGCCTGGTATGCAAGGAGTTCTGGAGCAGTGGGACAGAGTCCAAGGGAGGGGGCCATTTATCCATACCACATTTTCTCCTTGCCCTCAGCTTTAAGTCCCGTACTTCTGATTGATCCAGTCCTTACCTCCACTCTATAAACTTCCCACCCAGTCCTAATCTCCTTGCACAGCAAATCCTAGGGCCTAGTAAATCCAAGATAAATGGACCACAGACATCAGCCCCATGTACAGCTTGTTTCTTGGACCAGCACTTTTATCCCTCTCCCTGTCTCAGCATTTGTGTTCCCACTGCCTTTCTCCCTTTTTCCTGTGTCATCTCAGCCAGACTGAACCCCAAGTTCTCCTCATGGGTACTGCCCAGGTGCCCCAGCTCTGATGGTCCCTTCTAGCTTCTGCCTTGCAATTTACTTCACCACCAGTGTTCTCCCCCCACCTCTGAGTCTGGTTTAAAACTTTCATCCTTACTCCTGCCACCTCCAGGACCAGTTTCCACTATTCTGATGCTTCTGCTGCGCAGCAGCTTCCCCTTTCCTCCATTGTGCCAGCCAGGGGAAGCTGCCTAGAAACCAGGCTCTGCCCATCTCAGTTCAGATCTCAGCATTAGGTATGACCTGCCACAGAGCCAGCTTTGTAACAACTGTATGGGGGAAAAGTTCAGGGAATTTGTCTTCCCTGCTCAGGGAAGACAAATCATCAGGGAGGTTAGCTGGTAAAATTGTGAAGGTTTCTGTTGAACATTTGTGAGTGACAAACCTTTGAAGGCCTCCCTCTGCCTGAGCCAACTGTGCCTGCATGTGCTGAAGGAATGTAAAAGAGAGAGCTCTTTCAGCAAGACCACTTCACCCTCCTCCCCCAGCCCTCCTGACTGCAGAGGCCAAATCTTCACTCCAAAGGCCTTTGACCTGAACAAGACTTCTAGGCGCTATGTGAAAAGTACAGCCACGCTTACGTAGGTGTACCTAATAGAGCCAGACAGCCCTGAACAACTCAATTCTAGGGGCAGAATTCAGTAGAAATTATAACTGGCTGTAAACAGGGCTTTGTGAGGTGTGCAGACAACTTTAATAACACTTGGAGCCACCAGCCTCACCTGCAATAACTGATTTCATTTGGAGAAATCTATACAAAAACTGTTTTGGTACAGCCTACAGTAAACAAGCTTTTGTTTTATCCTCCTCCTCCCCACGTTAATTGTGACAGATACAGCCTGACATCATTGTAATCTGGAAACAGATAGTTAGGAAAGGAATTGCAGCCACACCAGCACCTAGCTTTCATCTGACTTCTTTTTGCTCTTTGATCTCTTAGCTGGCTAATTAAGAAGCTTGAATCAGCACCCTGCCAAAATAGGTTGTGCCCTTTTTTCCATACCTGTGACCCTCAGAAAGAACAACCAGTGTACTCACATTCAGCGAAAGAGGTATTGCTCATGAGTCTTTCAGCTCTGTTCATTTAGGTGACCATATAAATGTGTGCTGTGTTCTACCATGGACCCTCCTCTTTCTGCGTTTCCTATTTTAAGATGAATTGAGGGGGAAAAAATATAAGCTTTGACATCACATTTTGCAAAGGAAGCAAATGTGCTCCTCCCTAAATCTAAATGAATGGCCTTTTAAGGTGACTGCTGAATTAGATTCCTGTATGATGAAATCAACAGGCATGAGAAAGTTCTTATTTCCGAAAAAGAAAAAAGCTGCAGGGAAAAAAAAAACAAACCAACAAAAAATCAGCCAGTATGTGATTGCAGGGCTGAGAGCTGAATAGGAGCTGTTTACACTGACTCAATAAAGACACTTTACTCAGCTTTGGTAGTAAGGCAGCTTCACAGGCTGAAGGGAAATGGGGATATACATATTCTGAGCCTGCTAAGCTTCTCTAATGTAAGACATGTGCATTTAGTTGAAGTCCTGAAATACCTCACTTAGAAGAAAGATGATTGAAACCCCAAGCACATTTTTCTGTTTGTCATACATTACATATTTCTGACATACTTTGAGCAGTACTCTATGTGGCCAACATCAGTCTTTATATATATGCCTGTAAAGTATGCAGCTAAAACCTAGTTTCTGTGAAGACCTAAAATACCCTTAAGACAGAGTAAAAATAATCTCATTAAGGGAATGGGGCGCGTCTGGACATTCTCAGGATAGAATCTCTACCCAAGCACAGCTTGTCGCTTTACCCTTGCAGGAGGAAATCACAGGGAACCAAACCACCACGAAATGCAAAAATTAAACAGTCTCCCTGCAATCTTGAAAAAAAGAGCCACAGACCTCCATGAAAGCCATAAATTCCACAGAGCTCAGGAGGTCAGTAGTGGTTGATAAACACTACTGAAGCACTTTTCTCTCATTTTTCACAGTAATATTGCAGAAACATGAGAACACAATGGACATGAAATCTGACTCCAGTTTTTTTACCTCTCCTTATACCTGCTGCCCCAGTGTAACCCTAAAACCTGGGTCCTTCCTCCACATCTTCCATTGTTGGGACTTCTCTCGTGGCTGGATTGTTGTTAGAAATAATAGCTTTAGGGCAGGAGAGGTCCTTTAAGGTGTTGGTATTTTTATTATTATTCCATCATCCAGACTTGCTTTAAGTAAGGTTAGACCAAACAGTGATAAAACACTGATGTCTTAACTGTCCTCCATGTTGCTACAGGCGATGGTGCTACACCAGAGATAACTGAAAGTTAGGGGAGGGTAGCTATTTTAGACAAGCCTTCATCTGCAGGAAGGAAGGGAATGTGACACCTCATCACGGATTTAGTTTTAAGATAAATGAAGCAGAAAGCAATGATTTTCCTTTTTCGAACGTAATTCCTCCTCCTATCACAGATTTACAGAGGTAAATCAATTACTTGGGCAGTACAAATAAGGAATGGAGGAGGAGCTGAATGATGGCTTGCAGACCTTTCAGAGTCACTTCTATTACAACAGGCAGGGGAACACTGCAGTCAAAGCTACTTTCTGTGTCATAATCTGAAGCTAACCCTGAACTGGATGTCTCAGCAGGGGATGTGACAGCACTACACCCTTTTAATTTCTCCTGTCTTCTTTGCTCTCTGTCTACTAAAAGAATGAATTCTGAGTTTTGGATCCTAAATATATCTTATCCATAGCAACTACACTACTTCCCTCAGATTTGCTAAAATGCAAATCTTGAATCTAGATGAAAGAAATGGATCTTCCCCCGATACTCTAATTCTGAGCATGACTGAAATTTAGAAGTAAACATCTTTGTCAGCATCAGGGCTTCCTGATGGCCCTTCCCATCTTAGAGCCTCCAGACTCTGGCTTAGCAACACATGACCTTTGCTAGCAATCAGTGGGAAAGTGCTGAAGAAAAATTGCTGACTGATGACTCACTCTACCAGAGCTTGGTTCTCAATCATTTTCTAATGCTGCTGATGGAAAGATATTTTCTATTGTGAGAGGCTTGTTTTCCTGCTCTATAGGAAGAATGATCCATAAGGATTTCCTGAGGAGTGACTTCTCCTTAGAGTAAGATTTCTTGTCTCTTAGCCCCTGGAAGACTAACTGAATTACCCATTACCTGGTTACTTATTACTTTCCTGTTCCCTCTTGCATTTTCAACACCTACTGTAATGCAGAGAACTCCTCACTGAACACAGGCATGAGGGAACAGGGAACTAATGAAAAACTTTCACAAATCAGCAGAGGAGGTGGAAACATGTAGGATCCACTAGCGGAATCAGGGGACCCATGTGGAATACAGCATGGGAGATTGCACTTGGAGTTGAGCAACACAGTCCTGGCTCTGCTGGAGTGTAAACTCCAGCTTATAACAGCTGACCCTTATGAGGGTCATGGCAGAGGCCTTCTTTCTTCTCTGATCAGAAACAGCACTTGGGGTTTCTTAAGAAAGCAAAGGCACAACAGCAGTCAAGGTTTATCTGTTTGGGCAGAAGTCCCAAAGCCACTGCATTCTTCTACTTTTATTTACAGCCTTCAGTGAGGACTCCTCTCCTCTGATGGTTGCAGACTGTCATGTTTCACTGCAAGCACAGCTGGCTGTTTGGGGTGGCTGACACGCAGAGCTGCACCTGCTAGAATAGATGCTAAGAAAGGAGATGTGTTCTGAGAAATACAAAGGCATTGTCTGATCCGTGGTGGATTGAATGGGCAAAAAAGTTTGTTAAGACCATCCCCTGTGACCTCCTGCATTGACCATCTGCTGGCTCCTGGCTAGGTGACAGTAAACCTTTCAAGATGCTACTAAACCTATAGAAATTACTCTGATCTGATGGTGAGTATTGGTAAATATGTGTGTATGCCTTTAGATTGGTGGTGTGGGAGAGATGTCAGTCACACTGCATAGCTCACTATTGTCCCTTTTTCTACTCCCAGGAGGCTGAGAGAAGCAGCTGTACTGCGGAGATGCCAACCATCAGCAAAATACAGCAATTGTTTTATGAGTTTAATGCTATTTATCTTCTAATTTATTTACCAGAAACACATGTAATGCTCAATGAAAGCCAGTTTGCTGAGGAGAAAAGTCTTAAAAATGCCCTTCCATTTGCTAATGTGTTTTTCTTATTAAATAGAATTTTCTTGTTTTAGAAAATTTAAGCTTCATGAAAAAAAACCAACCAAACAAGTGAGGACGGAGAGCTTTAGCTGAGAGAAGATGGCACCAGGTAATGGAAAGCAGGTCAGCCAGGTCTCATCTTCTTTTTCCTAATTACTTGCCCCAGCATGGATGAAGCCCCTGTTGCCCTGGGAGCATACAGTCCCTGCTCCAAAGGTTCACACGCTGAACGGTGAATGGTCACTCTGTGTAACCGTGTCTGAAGGAGTTCAATCTGATCCCAAGACAAATGTGAGAAAGCTGCTGGCTTGGTATTTGCCAGCACAGGTACTGCAATCTTCTCTGTGTTTACTACAGATATCTGTAATGGCTGGGACCCCACAGCAAGCACTGCCAACCTCTGAACCAAGAGGAATTAATTGCAGGATAGAGGCCCACTGTGGAGCAGATAAGAGGGATCCAGAAAAATGACGGAGGCCAGACAGCATTAGATAAATGGTGGTGAGAAAGCCTGCATTAATAGCTGTAATGTAGTTGTGTTTCCTGAAAAGAGAGCAAGAAATTCCCTAGTGTGGACATACTTCTTGTGGGCCAAAACGCATTCTGAATTCCTCAATAATCAGGCAGGAAGTGGTAAAATCCATCAGACAAAATGAACAATATGTTATTTTTTCCAATATCAAAAATCTATTTTAGGTCATAACTATTACAGAAAAAACATTTTTTGACCAATCAGATTTATTTTTCTGCCATTCTAAATTTTTCAGTGATGTACAGCAAATGGAATTTCTGTACACAAAGATGTGTTTTAGGAGCTTTGTTTCAGTCCAGATCAGTACTTTACCTAATAGGTGCATTATTCAAAAGTAGTCATCATTCTTTCAAAAATTCGCACCCAAAAAAAAAATTACGTTTTAGTAGCTTCCCAGTCAAGTAACCAGAGAGAAGCAGAATTATAATAGCCATGAGTTGTGTGCTGTGTATAAATAGCTGGAGTTAGGTCATTTCTGATTTATTTTTGTCTCTTTGTGTGATTTTGTTTAGTTTACTCCATGACTGAAGTCAGTATTGACTCCGTACCACAGCAGGTCTACAGCCTTGTACTTACCTTGCCTCAGCTGGCTGTTCTGAGAGCCTCCTTCCAAGATTTCCTGTTGCCTCCGTTTTAGAGGAGCTCTGTCTTTTCTCCAATGAGGGGAAGTTATTTAGACCCAGCAGATGCTGCTGCCTGAGTTCAGTCAGCAGAGTAACCCTGTGATTCCTTCCAGCTTCTTTGCTTGTACATCAAGAGGAAGGAGGATGCTAACTTTATAACTTCTCCCCATTGTGCCCCAGAGGTTAGGCACCTTGCCATATACAGATGTTATCAAAAATTGAATCATTTTATAAATAAACTGTGAATTAACAACAGTCTACATAAATGTATGCTTTGGTTCAAGACTGATGTATTCCGTTCTTTGAGAACATTCTCTAAATAAACTGAATGTTTTCACTTTATACTTTGTTCTGATTTATCACATTGTGGTTTATTTAAGGCTTTCAATGCTCTCTCTTCCATTTGCTGAACTTTAGATATGGAATTAAAATACACTTGACTGCACAGTCTTCCTTTATATTCAAAGAAGAAGCCATGTAGCTATCACAATGGATTAAGACATCCTACATTAAAACCCTGTCACTTTTGCAACTGCATTTATGCAAGAAGACAACAGTAGCTAATGGGTCCATCTAAGACACTGAGTTGAATGGACAATTTTTTCATAGCTGTGGTAATTATGAATACTCTGAAAAAGCCTGCTTTGCCAGTGGTATCCCAAGAAAACTGAATACTGTTCTCTTGCAAAAAATGCTCTGCAAGTATTCAGACATCTTATTCCATTACATACCATTACAAAAAACAGTGACTTGTTTATTCATTGGAAGCTCATGCACATACACTACATCTTTTGACAGTCCATAAATACTGCTTTAGTCTGCTTTCTGTTGAAGGCACAGGCTTCAAGCTAAGAACCTTTCTAAAGGATTACTTCTCCATCTATCCACTATGGACAGCCCATAGCACTATAGATGCATCATCCCAAAAATTCAGTGATCCCTAATTCTTTCGTACAGGTTCCAACAGCCACCTTTGCTTTCTGGACGCAAGCACAAGAGAGTTATGGGGTGATCCACCCATCTGCAGGGAAAAGGTTTCTTTTGGGGGACATCCCCCAAAACATCAGGACTAAAGTCTCAAGTCTGTCCAAACCAATCTTTTCAAGAGCAGGGGTTTCCAGGAAAAAATATTAATGGTGTTGAGGTATCTTCACAATAAACCCCTTCTTCTGTTACCAACCCATCAACTTCCATTTGGTATTTAGTTATGCCTTAAACGATTTAATTACTGTCTAGTAATTATTCATATAACTATATAGTGCTGCCAAGTGAATTCCATTACCATGGGACACTTGTAGGCATATTAAATAGTTGAGATAAATGAAATAAACTAGAAAAAACACCAAGAAATAAATTTATATAAAATGGGAGATCGCTGGCTCACAAATTGGAATTAAATACCCTGAATTTTTGAACAAGATAGCCGACACAACAGTAACTACATGAGCTGCTTGGTAATACACTACAGGTAGAACAATATTACATTCTTTTTGCAATAAAGTAATCAAAACACTTTTTAAAGGAAGGTAATGTGGACAAGTATTTGCTCCCTACACAACTGAACCCTCTTTCCATAACATTCAATTTTCCAGCTGGGTATTTCAAGAAAATAAAGAACACACAGCAACTAGCATGTAACTGCCATGTCCAATAGACTATTTCTATCACAGTATCTTTCGTGAAGATAAGTAGTATCTGAAGACAGGCATGGGTATTACAAATACTAGTATATTCATAAAATATTCACGCATCTAGGTATTTCAGGTCTATCTATCTATCTATCTATCTATCTATCTATCTATCTATCTCTCTCTCTCTCTCTCTCTCTCTCTGTGTCCGTATATTTATATATATTTTTATAAATATATATGTATATATATACACATATATGTATAACATTTAGTATATTAGTTAACGGAGGTGTTCGCATGCATTCCATAGAACTACAAGATTAACTATCAAAAAGTGCTATCAATGTATAACCAAATAGTACATGCTTCCTATATATTTGACCACAGTTATTAACCATGGTTTTTACAGGACTTTGGGCATTACACTGGACTGCTAGGGAAAAAAAGAAAAAGCATTGGCAAGAAATTTAGAAACATCCTGTGTAGGAAAAGTCCATGCTGCCAGTTTATCCAAGAATGACACTTAATGACCTCATGACCCAGAAGTTGTTCCAAAAAATGTATTTATGATACTATGCAAATAACCCCAACCCTTATTTTTCCACACTTCCATGCAGATTATGTATTTTGCATTAAAATTTACACACTGCAAAGAGTATGTCTGAAGTTTGGCTCTGTAACAAGCACATAATTTCTTAAAAAACTCTCTAACACTCTAACTTTCTGTTATTACAACACAAGAACTTTCCTTATCTGGAAGACCAAGGATAAGTCTGGGATTATGATAATGGAACTACTTTGAAACAAGCTCTTGAAATATTCTTGGCTTATATCGTGAATTCATCATCAAAAAAGAACATTATCTCCCATTATGAATCCCAATTGTCTATATAACTGATTCTTTCAGAACTGTGCTCTATTTCTAGTATTGCTCAGTCATCATAGCAAAATCACTAAGTACTTTTCTCCTTATGTAAAATAGAAATCCAGAATGATGCTATTCAGAATACAAATACAAAGAAGTAATCTGAATTAAGTTTCAGCATTTTCCTTACTCTGTGTTTCCAGTTTTATCTTTTGTCCACATTATGCACCAATAATTTACCTAACTGTATTGAACTAGAATGTATTTTGAGTATTTCTATACTGTTATATTCTTTTTTTTAGCGGTTTGTGATTTTCTTACAAAACATAGTTTTGAGATTTTTTTTCTGTTAATAGAGAAATTTGACTCTTTGAGATTGTATAACCCTTAAATTGCAAAATTCCCACTGTCACCAATGGCAGTAGCATTCAGTCAGTCCTACGTGTAATCAGATGCCAACCCTAACAGATGGCTTAAGTAAATAAGAAGAGTTTGCTTTTTACTTATGGATAAGTATTTCATATCACCTTTTGTTGCAAAGGACAAGTGAGTAGCTTTACTGGATTAACTGGAGCTATATGCATAGGTGTGTTCAGTTTAATGACTGCCACTAGATAAACTATCAGCAAAGCCCAAAAGACAGGGACAAATAAGTCATCCTCTGACAAAAGCAGGAGACAAAACCAAGCAGTGAACTATAAAATATTGTATTCATTGATTCTAGCCCAGGGGTTCAATGAGTGGGTTTAGGCTGGAACATAGAGATCAAATGCGCAAGGAGTACCTGAAATTGAAAAGTGCAACTGAGTATCTGAAAAGTGACTTCCAGGAGGTCTAGGGTTGATGCTCTGGTGCCAAGTCACCAATAATTTTGTTCATACAGAGCAGCTTCTCAGAAAAACCAGGAAGGATGGTCTGGCTACCTTGGACAAATTACATGAGTTTGTGTGGTAAATTAGGCAGGAGTGGTGGTACATGTCCTTCTCTGTGTGAACTCCTTTGCACTGAAAGGTCATGACAAGCAATTAACTTTGCTTAATCAATTCATTTAAGTGCCAGGTGCAGCCTCCAAGGTCAGATCTGGGAGCCAAGTCACGTGTTGAGCAAGTGCAGTGGCAGAAGGGTAAGCGCAGTGGTGGACTCAGGACCTGCCTATCCAGAGACAGCAGAGTCCAGGCTGGTCCAGCTTGAGCCACAAAGGGAGAAATTTGTCACTTTGGAATGAATTTGGAGAGGATTTCTGATTGTAGGTATCCCAGTAACTATAACAGAGGCTAGAGTCCCATTTTTACAAGTAAAGGAAACAGAACAAAGTGACAAGTGATTAGAATGCCAGTAAGTGGCACAATCTGCAACACCTGGCATCAGCTGTTCAGCATTTGTACCCAAGGCCTTGTTGTGCATACTGCTACCTCAAGTTTAATGGCAGGTATTAGATGTACTGTTGTTGCTTTAGTATGTGCAAAGACAAAGCCTGATTCAATGTTCCTAGGCTGATGTAGATGTCCTTTAATCAAAAGGGAACAACTGGAAAATACAAAGCCAGACTGCTGGGGCCACAGTAGCACAGGGTACACAGTACTTGTTTCCCATCAGAACCTGTCATTTACTTTACTTTTTATAGAAACAATGTCCTGATATGAGTACAGAGAATAAAGAGCTGACTGCTGTACATACAGAAATTATGTTTAAATTCGTTCTGTAATATCTGATTTATTCTGTAATATTTTCCTGCTGGAATTAAAAAAAAAAACAAAAACCAACCAACACTGTCTAGTGTCTATGCAGGAAATTAATTACAAGCTCATTAATTCATTTTAAGGAAAACATTTTTCTTTGGGAAAGCATAACGCCTTTCCTGAAATAAAAAAAAAACAACCCAAACCCAAAAAACAACTGCAATAAAATGTCACATTGCATTACATGTCTAAGTATTTCTTTTCCCCTAATCTAATATGCAAAGTATGACAGCAGTACCTTATTCTAGGCTAGGAAGCACTTGCTAATGTAAATAGGCAGCAAGCCCAGCTCCCCAAAGGCCTTGCTCTCTCAGCTGTGGCAGCCTCAGCAGCCCCTTCATGCCCACCTCAGACAAAACAGCCCATCGGTGTGCGTTCAGCTGCAGCATTGCTTACTAACAATTACACATCTGGCTATAGGGAAAGCCTCATAAGGATTTACCAAGACCTGCCCAACCCCAGTGGGGTTTACTTATTAACAAATAATCAAATGGAGAACTGGAATCACAGGACGCGAGGCACACACCATCGCCTTGCTCCTGGCCATCCTGGCAGCTGCCGTTACTGCCTGCAAGCAGAGGGGTGGAAGGGTGAGAGGGGACTTTGCTTAAGGCTCTGATTCCCTGGCACTGGGAATGTATTTTTCAATCTGTCAGCTCACCAGCTTGCATCTGTGACTCTTGTACAAACAACACATTAGACGGTGCATTTTTCAAATAGCTTAACACTACTGGAAACCTCCTGTGTCTCCCAAGACACTAGTCTTTCACATGGATGCAGGAAACTGCCACGAAGGTTGTATCTCACCTCACTTGAGGAAGTAATCATTGCTGGTGTGAGTGCGTGGCTAAGGGTTAGGCTGCCTTCCTGCTTCTACTGATCTATAGTCCCTGCTACACGACTATAACTGCACAAAGCAACCATTTTCTACCTTAAACAATAAGTGCATGTGTGTGCCTCTCACAAAGATCACATCATTGGGCCGTAATCTATCAAAGCCTCTTTCTTTAGATAATTGAAGTAATGGATGTATACCAGGACGATACAGTAAACACACTACAAAACAAGAGATGCTGTATTTTTCCCATAGCAATTGTTCAACAGAAGCCTGTGTTCATAACTTCTACAGCATTTTATAAGAATTTGCTGGTGAATGTGGCTCTTTCTTATTGCTGCAGAGCACTTTTTAAAAAAAACAAATGGCAAAACTTAAAAGGGGGCCAAGAGGTGGACATTTTATCTTGCTTCATTTGCATATCTGTAGAATAATCTTGTAGGTGGCAGCCAAAGATGACAGTCATGATGCAGCAACAATGATAGTTAGAACAATAGAATGGCCTAGGTTAGAAGACAATTTGAAAGATCGTCTAGTTCTAAACTCCCTGTCACGAGCAAGGACACCTTCCGCTACATTGGGTTGCTCAGAGCCCCATCCAATCTGGCTCCGAACACTTCTAGGGATGGGGCAACCACAGCTTCCCTGGGCAGCCTGTTACAGTGCCTCACCACCCGCACAGTAAAGAATTTTTTCCGTATATCTAATCTAAAGCTACTCTCTTTCAGTTTGAAGCCATTGCCCCTTGTCCTGTCATTACATGCTCCAGTAAAAAGTCCATTGTCATCTTCCTTGTAGGCTCCTTGCAGGTACTGGAAAGTTCCAATTAGGTCACCCTGAAGCCTTCTCTTCTCCAGGCTGAACAAACCCAATTCTCTCAGCCTTTCCGCACAGGAAAGGTGCTCCATCCCTCTAGTTGGTTACTGTGCTGTTTGTAAGTTTGCAAGGGTGGTTTCATGACAGCCCTCCTCTGAACACAGAAAAGCACCACAAATATAGGCCTGACTTGAAACCTTTATTCAAATTAGTGACCGCACTGACTTGGTATGTCCCCAAAGGACAGGGCTGGTGGACAAGACAAATGTGACACCTGATGCCTCATATTACAGTTAGCATTTGTATTACTGCTGTTTCTTGTGCTAGAGAACAAAGCAAAATGGCAGCATTTAGAAAAAGATCACACAATGTAAGGGGCAACAGATATCCAAGAGGCAGCACAGTACAAGGACAAGAGACATTTCTGGTCTACATAACAAGCAGGGATCAAAGAGTGGTCAAGATGCACATAGGCACTATTACAAATCTGAGATTTACGGATGGGTTTGAAGGAGGATGCTGTGCTCACTATTCACTGTAGAGCATCCTCAGCCTCCTATCTTGTAAGATTTAGACTGCTGACAGGAGTGAGAATTTAGGACTTGACTCAGTTGGTGTAACAAAACTGGTTGTTTTGGCAAGACATTGCTTGGTACACAGAGATCTGTTACACTTTCACAGCAGCTCCAAAGGATTCTGCATACTTTGGACTGACTGAGCAAGCGTGATTCAGTCTGGAGATGCACCACGTGCCCTACAAACCAAGGAGGGATTGGAGTTGCCATGCAGGAGCAAGTCAGCAGGCTACAAGCACAGTAATTCCACCACATCCCATGCTGGAGCTAATGCTGTGTGCAAATTCACCTAGTGAGTCACGTCTGCTTGCATTAAAAGAAATTCGAAAACAAAATAGTCTTCCTATGTCTCACCGGCAAGAAGAGACTGAAACTGGCTAGGCTGGTTGGGAACCAACCTGGAGGCAAACCTAGTTAGCAGATTTTTTTAAATAAGGCGACTGGGTTTTGTTTCTGTATCTGAAGACAAGAGGGACAGAGATGGGGACTGAGTTATGGCAGGTAGCATCCTACATTTCAGTTTGCAAAGCTTTTTATTAATTCCACAAAAAGCAGTCACAAAATTGTATCTTCTATCTTTGAATCAAATAAATAGAATCTACAGAATCCTGAAATTTACTTGTCAAGTTCAGTTTTTGAAAGTTCAATGACATACTTAGTGAAACCTTTGCTTTTGAAGAAGAACAGCAGATTACTACAGGAATGGAAGAAGTTTGGATTTATTATACTGTACACAGAACACAATATTTTTCAAACCTCAGGGACCCATTTGCATTTCCTTTTTTTCTCAAAATGAACACAATTTTGCAGAATCTTCTGAAGCCAGTGAATTGCTGTATGAAAAGAGACCCCCCCACACTGCTATTCACAACCCAGAAAAATGGGACATTAACCTCACATAAAACCCACTGGCTTACATCCTGCTTCCTCATTAAGCCAGTGCCAGTTTTGCAGTAGATTTCAAATGTGCAAGTTCACTTTTGTTTTTCCAATCCATAAAGTAATGTTTTACTTAAAAGGGAAGTCCCCAAAATCATGGTTCCCTACTTGAAGATATCCATTAGTTACATACTATTTTCTCAACACTACAGATCTGAAAACCAAGATAAATGTTTTTAAGCAATTTGAAGCCCTTACTACAAGAGAGAAAACAAGTATTATTCATATTGTTTGTTTTCCCACAATGTATTTTTATGGGAGAGCTGCAGGGACCATATTTTGCGTTCAGTTAACAACTTTTGTGGTGTAAAATATCCCTTTTTGGTATTCAAATAACCACGAAAGCAATGTAGCTATATCTCACTGCCATAGACATTACCACTGAAACCAATCAGAATGAGAAAAAAAAGGTTATTTCTTACCTCATCCATTGTGAAAGACACGGATTTACGAGACAACATTTGGCAGTCCTGTGACCAACTATAATAAAAATCTCTTTCCCTTGGGCACCCAAGAACCGCACTATATTGTAACACTTCCAGTTCTTAAACAGTGCTGAACCACATTGTGCAGGGCTGCATACCTTTCTGAAGAGATTATGCACTTTCCTTATTGTCATAAAAAGTATTTGTTTATCAAATGCACCAAAAAGTAAAAAAAGTTGGACATGAGACAGGAAAGAATTGGATGGAACTCTGTGAGAAACAAAGGCAAACTTAGTGTCTTCATTGTTGCTCCTACCTGCCTGGCCATGACTCTACCTACAGCAATATTGCATTATTGAAAATTTTCCTTTTGCCGCTAAAATGAAAATTGCTGTTTTCATCCTTCTACTACCAGGGCATGCCGTTAAGATGTACTCTTAATAATGGCAACAAAAAATTATATAATAAACGATAAATGAATGTGTTTTTACCTTTTTGCCAAGTATCTTTCCCTATTAGAGAAATGCACTGTACCTCATGTGAGAGAAAAGGCCAGGAAAGGACCATATTTGAAAATCCGTGACACAAAAGAAAGTGTGTTAGGTTTCAAATCACACATCATAAATACAGGTCTCCAGTATTCCAGTTTGGGTATGAAATATCCCAGTTTAAAAGGCTGGTGGAGCCTTTGGATAGATAGCTGTCCAAAACATAAAATGGAAATACAACATTGAGAGCTCTATTGGAATAGGAAAGGCAAAAGGCATTTTTCTGCCTCTCTGGGAGTCCATCTTTTCCCGTGTCACTTGTGTACTGCAGTGGACGTTTATCCCGGCTGGCAGCAGCATTTCCGAGGAGCCAGTTCAGAGTCTCAGGGACACGCTAGACCAGCCTAGGCGGGTTCGGCAGTGGGATTCCCAGGGCACGCAAGCATCCCTTCGGCCCTCTAGAAGGATTTTACCTAGTGCCTGCCAACAGCTGCGTTCGAATTTTTATTTATTTATTTTTTTTTAAATGAGACTTCATTCATTACGGGGCACTTGGGCACCCAATCATGACTTTGTGGGGGGAGCACAGAGTCGAGCGCCGCAGTGCCGCAGCCCGAGGCTCCCCGGGGGTAAGGGCGGCTGCAGGGCCTCGCTCCCGCTGCCCATCTCTCTCCCGCCGGCCTCTCCCTACGCCACCTGCGTGCGGCGGCGGCCGCAGGCGGCGTAGGGGCCCAGACCCGCGCCGGGCTCCGACAGGCGCGCACGGAGCAGCTCCGCTCCGAGCATGGCGCCGGCGCAAGGCGGGGGCGGTGCGCCCGCCTCGCCCCGCGCGTCAAGCCCGGCGTACATCTTTGTTCCGGGCGGAGCGGGCCCTCCCGCCGTGCGGCCCGTGCGCTCCGCAGCGTGCGCCCGCTTCCAAAATGGCCTCCGAGTGGTCCCTCTGTTCTCCGGCGCGGCGCGGGAGGAAATAACAGCGAGACCGACCCCGGGCTGGGAGGGGCGGGGGAGAGACGTGGGGACTGCGCCGGGCGGAGGGGCCGAGCCGGAAGCCGCTGCGTGCTCGGGGAGGCGGGCGGGGAGCGTGTGAGGAGCTGGGCGGAGGCGGCGAGGGAGAAGGAGGAGGAGCAGGCGGAGGCGGCGGCGGGAGCGGAGCCGCTAAGTCCGTCCGGCCGCGGGAGCGGGCGCGCGTAGGCGCCGTGTGCGGAAGGGCCGCGGCCCCTTGGCGGAATCGGCGTAGGGGGCGTTGGAGAATCGCCGCCGGGTTGGCTGGCGGGAGGCGCTCGGGGAGGAGGGGGCGGCCCGCTCGGTGCCGCCGCGGCTGAGGGAGGCAGGGCGGGAGGACGAGCAGCCAGCCGGAGCCCAGCGTCAGCAGCGGCAGCCGCACCGCCGCCGGCCAGCGCCATGGGTGAGTTTCCAGCCCGGGGCCGAGGCGCGCCGGGGGGCCGTGACAGTGCGAGCCCGCGGCCGTGGGGTCTCCGCGATGGGTGGGCTGAGAGGAGGCGCGGGGGGGGATCCAGTGGGTACCGCCGAGGCTCCCATCCTAGCGGCCCCGCCGCGGGGCCCCCCGTCCCTCTGGCCGCCCCCCGCCTTCCTCCACCTTCTCAGATGCGGCTCCAGCCCCCCTTGCCGCCGCCTCTCCCCCCCACCCCCCCGCAGTCACTTCCTGCCTCGCCGAAATTGTATAATGCCTGCGCGGGGCTTGGGGAGCCGGGCGGCGAGAATGCCGGAGATATTTCTTCTCCCTCGCTTTTCTCCCCTTCCCCCTCCATCCCGGTCCCTCCTCCCCTTTTTCTCCTTTTGCGCCCAAATTTGGGAGGGAGGAATTTGCTGCTGCAGGAATTAAAGCAGCCTTTCAAATATGCGGGAGAGGAGCGGGTGGGACTGGAATCGCGGGAGGAGGGGGAAGGAAGGAAGGGGGCGCCCGTGCGCGGGTGGGAGCGTGTGTGGCAGCGGGAGCCCGCCAGCCGCCTGCCCGCCTCGCTTGCTGGCTTCTGCCCTTTTTCTTTTTTTTCCTCCTCTCTTTTTTTTTTTTTTTTTTTTTTCCCCTCCCCCCCCCCCCCCCCCCCATGCTTTCTAGAGCATTTTTGGAGGGCTGTATCTTACTTGGGTCAAGCTTTTATTTGTCCCTGCGCGGGCGCCCGCCCGCGCTGCCCCGCTGGCCCAGCCCCTGCAGCCTGAGGGGGCCTCGGCCGGTCGTTTCTAAAAAGAAAGTAGAAATTACAATTTAGGAACAGCTGCCCCGGGAGTCTGTATGAAACGCCTTCTTGAGCAGTTTCTGTTTGATCGGCTCGCTTAGCGAACCAGTCTTGCAGAATAAATTGGAGGGGTGCTTAGCGTTTCAGGAGGGTGGCTGGGAAAAGGGGCGTTTATGCACGAAGATTTTTTTAATGGGCGACTTAAGGAAAAGCAGCTAAACTTATTTTAGCGTGAAGTTGTTGGCTTCACGCTGAACCAGTTATGTGCAAATGTAATTCCGAGAAAGACAGCGTTCAGGAATCTTCTGCGTGCAGTTTGTGTGCCGCCTCCTGCAGATGAAATATCGCTGAACAGAAGAGTGTCAGAACTACCCATTCACTGAATGTTTTTTCCTGGCCATTGGAATCTCCCTCTGACTGACAGTGGCTTCAGGTTATGTTCAGTGAAAGAAATGCTTCCATACGCAGAAATACCCGTGGTCTGTACTAATATTATCACCAATAAATGTCAGTTTATGTAAAAATATGCAGGTTTAGCTCCCATGAAAGTTAGATGGGCCACTGCTATATATCTGGGCTTAAAAGGTAGACCATACCTTCTTATGGAAGTGGGGTTTTTTGTAGTAATAGCTTTTCAGTGCTAAATAATAATTTATGACTAGAACTTTCACTGAGATATCAAACCGATATTATTTCTTCTTTGTAATTCTACATATATTGTAAAGTTTTTGCCTGCTGAAATGTTAGGAAATAAGGGAAGATGTATTTTTGTGTAGTGTTTAGCATCTTTGACTTGATACCTGCTTAGTTTGTGGGAATTCTAGCATCTTTGGCTCTTGATTTGTGAACATGAGAGCAGTAATTCAGTCTGACTTTGGATGACTGCAGTTTTTTCTTTTAAGATGACTCATGAATAACAAAAAACAATAAACAGAATTTTTTTATCCTTGGGAAAGTGGGTTTCATGAAGCCATTGCTTTAAAGGTCAATTACTACCTTGTCTGTGTTGAAATCGGAATTGGAATGCAAGAGCGTCACCTGTTCTGTGTTTGCTACTATGGAAGAAAGGGTTGTTACTTAAGTCATTTTGAAATTGAAGCAGATATGTAACAAGAACTGTGCATATCAGCCACACATTGATAATAACTCATAGCAGTTCCTTCTGTTTACCCATAAGGACAAGTAACTGGTCTTAGTTAAAACAGTGCTTCAGATGTTTTGTAATGCATGTGTGTTTCTGTGCATCACAAAGTCAGTGAAGGAAAATTTGCCTCAGAGAAGGTGTAGGAGAAATGTTTCTCTTCGGAACTGTAGTATGACACACATTTTTAGCTTCAGTTTATTGCCAGACTATTCACTTAACCTGTCTAGACCAGAGATGTGTATGTATGAGCGACGTTCTGTTTTCTGTAAGTTGGTGCTCCAGCTCCTGAAATGAGCTGGTTAATTGCAAATGTGTGCTCTGTAATTAGAATGGCATTTAGTCACCATTTAAGTAGTTTAGTTAAGCCTCGTTTAAATTAGTAATTCAAATTTGGGGTAGTGTTAAACTGTAGGCGGTCACAAACTATTCCCTAGGAGGGTTTGAACGTCTTGAGCTGATGTTTGTGGAGTAGATGTCTTGCAGAGGTGGGGATGGTGGCACAACTGAGGTGAAGGCATTTCTCAACTGCAAGGGCCAGGAACTCAGTTCATGGAAACCTGAGATTTCCTGTTCACCTTGGTAGAGTGAGTTTCATGTATGTCAGGGATGAGGCAAATTTTTTTCTAGCCCTGGTTTAATGGTTGCATAGTGATAGCTCTGTAATGTCATCAGGTAGCTCTTTTCTGTTCTGTGGGGTTTTTTAATAGGAAAGAATCAAGTCAGTATTCACTTACATAACTTCAGTTTAATGCAGGAGCCCTGTAAAACCCGATATTGGCTTCATAGCATAGACATAGCTGTGAAACTCCTGTATGCCATGACATCCTTACTTGACATTAAAAATCAAAAAATAGCCAGTAGGTTCATAAGCACTTCAGAAGCCAGTATGTATTCACTTTCCTTTTGACAGTGTTTGAGTTAGAGCAATGTAAAACACACGCCTGACTAAACCTTGTTCTGATTTACATCCTGGACTTCCTTCCCCCAAAAGCCACTTAATCTTCTGCTTTTTGTGCATTGGTGCTATTCCACACTTCAAATGTGCCTTACAGGAACCTGTTGGTCGCATGGGCTGGCAAGGTTGCTGCTCAGAGTCACTGCCCGGCAGCCCTTCTTAAAGCCACTCATGGGGAACAGAATAGTTCTGTATCTTATTTTCAAATGGCTCTTTGTGTGGCTGTTTTCACGCCACATTTCTGTCATTTAACACAGTGATGGTTCAGTATGCATTTGAAAATAATTTTGGAAGCAGTATTGCTGAACAATGTCACTCTGGGTGTTACATTCAGAAGCACTTAGGAAACTAAAAGAGAACTGAATTATTTCTTAGTGGCACAGAAGATTTAGAAATTTTTTTTGGTCAACATTGAAAATAACACCTCCAGATATAGCTTTTCTTAAGTGCCTTTTTTTTTTAATTACTTACGACTGTTAATAATAGTTGTGTGTTTAATTTTTTCATCTGAATACCTAAGGTGTTGACTTACAACCAGGGGGAGGATGGATTAAAACGTTAGGTAGATTTCTTCCTCCCATGACCCATTGTAGCTCTAGGAGGATCAATATTAAGATACAGCGCATAGTTTTGGTCTGACACTTTAAAAATAAAGCTTTTTGAATGGAAAGATTGCATCATATTCACAAAATACAAGAGACCTGAAGAAAAAGTAAATTATTTTAGACTGCTCTTTTGTATGACCATAAAAAAGATCAAAGGATGACTGTGGTCTTGGAAGTGTGCTCTTAAAGCAGAGAATAGCCCATATGAGGCTTTTTTTTTTCAGTGCTGTGGGTAAAGTATGACAGGAGAATGACCAGAAAAATAGAAATACGAACTAGGTATATGAGGTGTGCTCTTTGACATTGTTGGTGAGTTTTGAGCTATGAAGTAGTAGTTTATCAAATTCCAATCAAAGCAGTCTTATTATATGTAGAAATCAGTCTATCATACAGTGGTGTTATTACAAAGAGCCCTTTCAGAAATGCAGCTGAAGTCCTTGATGGCAGAATTTCTGGAGTGACATTTGTCTGAGAAAGCATTGTAGGTCATTGGAGTTGATGCTGAGAAAAATACAAGATGGCATGAAGGTTGGTCCTGCTGTCAGGGGTTGTCAATGTATTGTGGGCATATAGATTCTTAGAAGAATAATGCATTACATATTACCTATTTTTATATCTTTTACGTTTAAAGGTCTGTTCAGGTAATGATTCATATTGAACTTTAAATAAAGTGAAACTTGACCTAGTGAGGTGGTCAAAATTGCCAAGAATGCTTAAGTTAACATTAAAATAAAGCTTAAATCAAACCTTTTCCAGTGTTGGCCAGTTGCTATGTTTTAATTTCATTTCTGTGTAATTCTATCACATTGTGCAGGAAATTCTAGTGTGCCTACCAGTGTCCTCTGCTTTCCTTTTCATTCTTTCTAAAGAACGTTATTGTGTGATTTTATAGCTTACACTGATGTAACTGGACTACAGTTGAAAAATCCTGTCTTGATTGTATGTTTTTTCTACTCAGAGTGTAGAAAAGCTTCCAGTGGTCATACAGTGATGTGATTAGATGAGCTTGCTGATGTAATGGAAAGTTGACCTTACGGTAGAGTAGTTTTCAGCTGGGTGTGTGAGCTAATCTCACTTGTTCAATATGCAGTTATCAGAACTGATAGGAGGGCAGCCTGAGCTCACCCCTGGTGGTGCAGTTGCTACATGAATCTGTTGGCCAGCTGCTTGAAAGGAGGCAATTCTGCTGTTCTGCCCACCCTTGTGCCTCTTCAACCCAATTCTGAATCAGTTCATGGAGCTCAGCTCACAGGGTCTGCCTGTTTTTTCTTCCTCAAGTTTATTTTTCTCTTAATTGAGCTCCCTGAACCTTTCATACCATGTGATCACAGAAGTGTTGGCATGGAAAAAGAAATGCAAGTGGGCTCGAGGGAAGAGATGGAACTTTGGCTGACCATTTGGGCTGTAGACAGATAAACACAGCCTTAGTTTAGTGTGTACTTTAGACTGGTGTAACATGGCACTGCTGCAAAGAGAAGAGAGCTTCATTTTCTGTTCCCACCCAAACATTGGATCTTAACGTAGGCTGGCAGCTGCTGTGTTAGTGTGCCCAAGGCAGCAGAGATACGTGGTAGTTGATCTAGCTGTACGACTTGTTTATTTCCACTCTACCAGTGGCTGAGATAGGGAAGCAGGAAGACTGTATCCTGTTGGAGGAATTAGTGCTAGTGGTTGAGAATGTAGTATTCTCCCCTTGGTGAGAGCTGGTGACTTATCTGAAGATAAACACAAGTGGGCAAAGTTTAATGGCTTTTGTTTCAGCTCCTCTCACTTACTTCTTGATCACTGAATGGGTGAGGTGACTTGTTTTTTATTACTGGCTGTTGAATCACTGCCTGTGACGTTTATGGTAATATTATATTAGCATAAGGACTTTTCTAGAGTGATTTGCAAAACTAAAG
Source organism: Acanthornis magna (assembly GCA_036785705.1). Taxonomy (NCBI): domain Eukaryota; kingdom Metazoa; phylum Chordata; class Aves; order Passeriformes; family Acanthizidae; genus Acanthornis; species Acanthornis magna. Next base: position 11,659,559 of record JAWUZG010000029.1, read on the forward strand.
CCCTGGTTAATGATGGCTGCAGAAATCTCACGATGCAGAGGGTCTTGTAGTCATGACCAGATCGTGACTGTGATGGTATCTTAAGTTGAGATACCCATTTTAGCTGACTTCCTGTTATAAAAGGAAAAAAAAAAAAAAAAAAAAAAAAGGCAGTTGTGAGGCATTAAAAGATGTTGCTGGAGAAATGTAGCTCTCTGGAAGCCTTCTGACAGCAGAGGCTTTTCTGAATGTGTGATCTTACCAATATGGACTGTAGTAAAATTCCAGATGCTGGCTTAAATGTAATTTAATGCTTTCATGTTTGGGACAGTGAAAATTTCCAAAGTAGAAGGATGCCAAGAAACCCATCCTCTTATTTCTCTCCATCCCTCACTTCTGAAAACAGTCATGTTCTAATTGTTGTTAGTAAAGGTGTACTAACAAACCAAGAGACTCAAGATTATCTTGATTTCTTCTTGGGAAGCTTTGCCAGATGGTGCAAATTCAAGGTCTGAGTAATCCCTTGATGATGGGTAAAGGGAAGCCATCCAGTTGCCTTCTGTGTTCTTTATTTTTGTAGCACTGAGTTGAGGGAGAACTTGGAGGAGAATAGACTGCAAACTGCTGCAGTATGGTGCTGAAGTTCACAGTCACCTCCTGCTGTTTGGCTGTGCCAAATATTGACCTTCAGTGCTCTTATTTGCTATTCTGTGGGCATCTGCAAACCAGTAACTTTTCAGAGCAGTGGAAAGAACCTGCAGTTTCTGTGTGAGAGACTGAGGCAATGAGGAACAAGACCTTAAACAGACTGGGGTAAAAACTGTAGTATGTGATTGTTTGTTGTACAGTTGAGGATTGTGATTAAAAGCAATATACTTTTCAATCAGTTAAAGGAAAAATGTCTGAATGTCACAAGTTCAAAACAATGCTGAAGACCAGATACTTGAAAGGAGGAGTGGGTAGGGGTAATGAGCTCTCATCCTATAAAAATTTGGCAGAAAAAGCTGAGAATTTCAGCAGGGAGTTTTTCCTTACCAGCAGTTTCAAATTTAGCATGTTAATTTTTGAGCTGGGTGGTGGTGTTCTTTTCATGTGTTTAATAGGGACTCTGTAGAAGGTCTCTTGAGATCTGCTGTGTTCAGAATACTTGAACAGTTGAAATTTTCAGCTGGTGAGTTCAAAATTATATTAATACTCAGTATTTTATGCAGACCAAATTAAGTTATTTGAATGTCAGTAAATTAGTAATGAAGGGACACTGACATCTTTTTTGTCCAAACACATTGCCAGAGTTGATTTGGAGAAGACTTTGAAAGTGGTTAAGACACAGCTTATGTGAAGAAGTGTTCAATGGATGGCCTCTAACCTGGTCGCTGGATGATTTTCACTTGCTCTGGCTTTGTGTCTCTGGCATCTTGCCTTGTGATCTGCCTGCAAGGCATCCAGTGTCCCCCAAGGTAAACGGGACTCTTTTTTGGTGCATGCAATTCTTTGTCACTCTGGGCACCAACAACGATCCTGTTGCTTTGAATTTTGTTTCTGGTTGTGAATCTTGGCCACTGAGTACTCTGGTGTGGCAGCCAGGTGTGGAGAGGATTTAACTCCCACTCAAAAATTTGGCAGGGTTAATCAGGCAGGATAGCTGCTCGGCTGGTGTGCATGCTGGACCATGTAATGCGTGCTCTTCACAGCCAGCTTCCTCACTAATGCCAAAAACAAAAGGACTTGGGAAGTTGAGAAACCAACAGCTTTGGTGCTGTTAATCACTGGGGTGGTTTGCAATCCAGCTGTGGCTTCACTCCTCACAGTCTTTAGTTTTGTCATCCAAAGCAGTTTGACTGCTGTGATTTTGTTGCTCTCAGATGGGTTGCCTTCCTCTTTGAAAAACATGTGCAGTAAACACCAAGTTAAAAATTAAATCTTTGACATAGAATAAATGAAATAAAACTTCAGGGTTTCTGAATGCCAAACTGCTCTACAGATGAATGGTAGTTATACTGATTCTGTGTTGTAATAGTTTTAATATTAAACCTGGATGATAAATTTTACTGCTGCTATGGATGATTCTTTATATCAGTTGCCATTGCAACCCACAGGGAAACAATCTTAACTTTTACTTACTATCTTCCTTATACAGTAATTATAATGGGAGCTATCTTTCTGTGGTATCTCTCTAGCTTAAAAATAAAGATAATTAAAAACAATGCAGCCAGCCAGATGTGTTTCATAACATCTAAATTTAACACATGGAGAGGTTTTTAATACTTGACTTGGCATAATTCTTTGAAATAACACCTGTGTCTTTTTAAAATCATCTTGGTCTCATTAGAATTCTTTATTTTCTAAATAGAGAACTCAGGGTGGAAATAGTTAAAAGGTAGAATTCTCTAAGTATTAGTAATGTAATAATATCCCTAGGGACCTCTCAAGGTCTGATGAACCTTATAGTAGAAGTATTGAAACATAAAAACATGATTTCAACATATCATGAAAATTCAATTTGTAATTAAAAAGCCAAAATTCATATTAAAATATGCTCTCATAGGATAAAAATGGGTGCTGTGGAAAAATACCTACCCTGCTTCAAGTGATAATAAATACTGTAACTCAACTTTAAACTACTGCTATGCTTCTTTTCATAAAAAAGGTTTTTTAAATTATTCATTGGTGACACCTTGATAATTGAGATAGTCTCTGTATATGTTTTAATTTTGTCCAAAGAAATCGCTTGAGATAGAAGAGTTGATGTTTTCAGAAGTATTTGTGTTTCACTGTTCTGTGGTGCTAGTTTGCTACTGCACAGAAGTGCAGTAAACTTTAAAAGACAAGTGATAAGGACATGTGCCTTGATATTTTAGCTCAAAATGTCTGTCTTGGTGAAACCTGTAGGACTTTTGAAAGTTTCTCTATGGCAGAGGGTGAGGAGTTCGGCATAGAAACTAGTATGGGAAAATATGACTATACAGAAAACCAGATGACTTCCATGTTGGAATGAGTTGCATCCACCATACAGAAATGTATGGTAAAAGCCCTTCATCCGAGTTACTACTCAAATGAGAATTGTCCATGTTAACAGAAGAATCAGGGTGAAATACTGTAATTTCTCTCTTCAAGGGGAACACGCTTCATTTAGACTTTGTTGAATGTACTTGAGTATTTTTGCATGAATGATTCACCTCACATTAGCATTTCTGCACCTACGTGTTCAAGAAATTTTACTAGATCTGATAGTAGCCCTTTGAGCTAGAACTGTAATAATGTTATTTCTTGTCCTGCCATCCTTGGAGGCTTGATGAGGAGGCAGAATGGGATGTGCTGCTGGGGAGTTCACTTCTGTGGGGATTTAAGGCATAGAACAGAAGGAAATGCAAAGTGCACACCTGCAAATGCCTTTTTTTAGAGTCACTTGGCTGAAATACTGCCAGTTGTATTGCAGCAATCTGCTCTTCCTGAGAAATTCACTTCTGTGCTTGGACATAAATGCTTCTGTGCTTGGGCCCATGCTGTTGCTGCTGCTTCACCCAGAGATTTGGGGTGGGAATCAGTTGGTTTGGGTTTGTTCTTGGCTTGGTTTTTGGGCGGGTGTTTGTCTTATTTTGGGTTTTTTTTCCATTTTGGTTTTTTTATCACCTCCTGCCAAATCTTTGAGTTAACTGATCAATCTGTATGCAAATTTTGAAGGAAAATGCAATGTTAAGGTGAACTTGAAGGAACTGAAAAATGCTTGACAATTACTTAATTTAAAAGGATATGGCAAAGGAGCTAAATGGTACATTGTAGCATGCCATATTAGTGCGTTTCTTAATACTTACTGTGCTTTGTTGCTTTTTTCCCACTGTGTTTCCAGTCCTAAGTGAGACTTTTGAAATGATCTCCATTTAGAGGCACTAACCTCCTTGGGGGAGAATTTCCATTTTCTTAAAAATGGCTCTTTTCAAACCCATAGTTTAGTTGATGTCATAGGGGATTAAAATAGTGTGAGATAAAACTGTCTGAAAGATGCCACCATTTTGGTGTTGGTTGGAGGAGTTTTTTGTTTTGGTTTGGGGTTTTTTGTTTTTTTAAAATTATTTTTAAATCCTTCATTTACATGTCTTTTGGGAAATATCCGCAAACTAAACAGACAAGAGACGTGTTAAATATGAAGTGTAGTGCAGCTATGTTGTTTTCATTCTTGTTGAAGTTTTGTTTTGGGGTGGGGTTTTTTTGTTTGTTTTGGTTTTTTGTTGTGTGGGGGTTTTTTGATGGTTTTTTTTGTTTGTCTGTTTTGTTTTCTTTGGGGTTTGTTTGTTTGTGTTTGCTGGATTTTTTTCCCCTTGGAGACTTTGTATCCAGGAATCTTCCATAGCTGTTTTAATTTTTTTCTTTAGTATCTTCACCTTCCACCCTTGGTTCAGTGTTTGCATTGGAATAAGCATTCAAGGCTAGCAAAACTGAAGAGGAGGAGCTAGGGAGGTTAGCAGTGGTGATCGACGCACCAAGTGATGTGTGGTTGATGCGTGATCTGATGCTGTTCCTGACACCAGGTCCCCAGCTGCCATTTCGTTTCGACCCCTACTTTATAGAGTGGAAGATAATCGGTCACTTCACTGTCAAATGTGATTTTGAGTTGGTCGTTTCAGTTGGATGCAAGTTGCTGTGTGATGATGCTTTGTGTGCTGCTCTCTGCAGGCAGACTAAGGGTTTATTTTAAGTCCAGAATAAAGGGGAAAATGCACAAAAACTCAAGAAGCTTTAAAATTGTCTTCTTGTACTTGTCTAAAATGCAAAAAAAGTTTCCTTTTTTTCCAAGTAATTAACTGTGTAACTAATTCTAGTGGAGGTTGAACTATTACAAAAAAATGGTCAACATGTGGCTGGCCTGAATATTTTGTAGCATCATGGGTAGAACTTTTAATATTGTATGTTTTAGTTACACAGGCCTGCTTTTATAGTTTGACAGCCTTCTTCCCTCTCTCCTCTTTCAGTCCCCCCATTTATCTATAATTAGTTTTGTTTTTCTAAATACTTAACTGGCTTCATTTTCTTGTAGTTGTCTGCTTTCTTGGACTTTGGCTGCTCTTAGAAGTGCAGCACTGGCTGCATTGGCTATAGTTGCTATAGGTGCACATTTATTGTACACTGGCTCTGAAGTCTCTCAAATTTCTTTTTAGTAGACAACTTAAGATTTAGTAGTGTGCCTGCTACATCCTGTTTTTCTTCAGAGTTTTCTGCTTTCCTCCTGGACATGCTGCCTGTAGCTCAACAGAGAGATTATGTTGTCTAGTCTTCCTGGTCTTTACAGCACAGAATCCTTCTTGCAGAATCCTTTTGCTCTTAGACATCACATGTGTTTCAGCACTATTTTTAATTAAAAAAATAGACCAGGTGATAGTGTCTGGTATGGGAAAAAAGAGAGAAGCCTAAAGTTCATTCTTCACCTATACTCACTCACTATGCCTAGTGAGATTTTGAGGAACAGTTAAATTAGTGCATTCAGTGGATCAGTACTTGAAATTATTAATAATTAACTTATTCAACTTGCTACTAAAGTCTGAAAGAGATCCTCATTTCTTAATTGTGGTTATGCAGTGAAAGGACTTCCTTTTTTTTTCAAGCCTTTATGAAAATATTTTTTATTTTTTCTAGTGGAGGCCATATCCTCAGTTCACACTTGGAAATCAAGTTGTTATCTTGTAAAGGCTGCAGCTGATGCCTGTTTGAGGGAATAGAAGTGCTCATTTCCTTTCCATCAGAAGTGCTAGACTTCTACCATGCAGATTATAGCAGATGTTACTGACCCAGCAGATATTTTTCCTGTGCTTTGAATAGTGAAAGGACAAACATGGTCAGAAATGTTCAGTTTAAGTTTAACTGTGTAAACAGATCTGATGAGTTTCCCTTTTACATTATTTCCATACTTTTAAGATTTAGGGTTGTTTGTTCTTTTGTTGCTTGGGTTTTTTTGTGTTGGTCTTTTTTTTTTTTATTACGGATTGTTTTTATCTTAAGGATTTTTGCAGAGAAAAAAGTCAAAGCTAAGGTAGTGTATATTATCTTAACAAGTGCTCATGGCTTTTAGAAGCATTGTTACACTTAATATTGCTACCTGAAGCCTCTCTTTTAAGAATGCAGTAACAAAAACTGTAAGTTGCAAGACATGCAGTTTCTGTCTGTCTCTGGGATGTGGGAGGACAAGATGGGGAGATATCTTAGTTGTTTTCTTTATGTATTGCCTCCGTATTGACAAGTGGAAAAAAAATGCAGAGTTTGATAAACAGTAGAAAATTTAAAGGGATTTCGAAGATGTTGGTAAGGCGTTCTTGCAAGTTTTGGAGGTTTCTCTGTATTGATGTGGAAACTTCAAAAAAGTAGGAGTGTTAGAAGAAAATAAAAAGTTACCATGTCAGCGATAGTGGAGGAAATAGAAGTAAATAGTGTTTATAGAGCGGTCTTTCTGCATAGAACTAGAAACTATCAAACTGGTCATACTCACAGCATGATGATAGGACGTTGCATAGAAATATTGTGGCTAAAGAGTTTGCAGAAATTTAGCTAAAAGTTCTAAAAAATATATTTTAATTATTGAAATCATTGTTAGAGCAGGTTCAAATTCTTGTATTTTAGTAGCACTAACATATTTTCAAAGCAAATTGCATATAAAGAAAACTTGCCCTACATCTACATACCTTACCAAAATAAACTGACTCCATAGGAAATATAAATTGTAGAAAAAAATACTGTGTTCAGAAGGTGCTCCTGGTTCCAGCTGTGTGAAATAAGTTAAAAATGATCAGCTTTTCTTTTCATTGTTGATGACAACAAACATTGCTATCATATGCCAAATGCAGAGGATATCTGCCCTTTCTGATATCACTTTATGTTGTGGTCATATTTTAATGATTTTGGGGGGTTTTGTGGTGCTTCTGGGTACTTTTGAAAACAATATTTCCCAGGAGGTCTCTAGAGTAAAAAAGAAATTATGTTTTTCTCTCCAAATAAGTTTGATTGAGAAGCGCTAAAACCAACTTTGATTGGACAGGACAGTGGCTCCCCAATGTCACTCTGTTTTTCTGTTTGGTCTTCTCTTTTTTCTCCAGCTGTCTTCATTAATATTTGCTGCTAGTTTGGCTATGTCATAAATCCTTGAAGAGTTTTCATAACATTGTGTTACAGGCTGCTGGTTGCAACCATTGCACAGCAGCTGCACTTACCCATGTTGAGAGTGAGCTGAACTCTCAGGTTGCACATCATAGAGGTAAAAAATGGCTTTAGTTCACCTTGGACTTCCATCTTCTCTTGATCAGAGGGGTAAGGTGTGTTCTTTTGTCAGACACTGAACCTTAGGCCAGAGACTGTCATCTTTTGGCCCAGGTGGCAATACCTGAAGGATGACTTTAAATTTATCATTCCTGGACACAGTCTTCCCAGCATAAAGGAGAAATGTAAATTACAGGGTCTGGGCAATAACAAAGATGATGGACTTGTTAAAAAAAAAAGACAAGAGGATTTTTTTTTTTTTTTAAATCAGTGTCCTCCCTTAGAACTGCTTGGGAAGCCTCTGATGCTGCCTTGTTTCTCTTTTCACTCATTTGCATAGTTAGAGCAGTTTGCTGCTGGCTATTAATTCATTGATTCAGATGATGGATCCAAAAACAGCAGCTCTGCAGCTGGTTTACGTGGGCTGTGACATTTTGCTTAAGGGAAATATATGTTAAAACAACATCGAGTGTGGATGCATTGAAAGTCAGCTAAGGCCAAATTCGTAATTGTTTGGCTTGCCTTCATTTGTGCTAAGTTAGATTGGAGATGACTGACAACTACAAGAACATACAAATATTAGAAGACTTGATATAAAATGATAGCTGGAATGCAGCATGGGTGAGTGTTAAGTGATACACGTGAGCTGCTGTGCTGTATGCTCAGTGATAAGCTGTGAACATTTTTTAAAGCTCAGTGGTGAGGTCTTGTGTAAAGTTCACAGTATCATCAGCTCAGTATTCGGAAAGAGTCAAATAAGTTACATGTTGGGAATTGGTAAAGGATCAGAGAGTAGGCAAGACCACATGATCAGACATTAAATCTGTGAGTGTTTTGCCTGTTGGATGCTGTGTACAGCTCTTGCCCTGGCCTCTCCAGAAGAGCACAGAGCTAGGGAAGAGTTACGTAAGAGCAGCAGGAGCAATCAGAGACATGAAATGGCTTCTTTTGAATGCAGTATGCTGGATGATTAGGGCTGTTTTACAATGAAGACACTACTGCGCAGCAGTTAAGCTACCAGGAGATAATTTTGAAATTATAAAGTCCACCTTTTTACAATGTACAGAGGGAATCCTTGCTACAGGGACTTTGCTGGATGCTGTTTTTTTGATGGTAAGAAGAATGTGCATGGAAGAGAAATTGGTCAAATGCTGTTTAAGTGAAGAAATCCCCCATGTTAAGTGCTTGTGTGATAGAGAAACACCACTCTGTTTATTCTGCTGTATGTGCTACCTCAGAGGTGTGTTCTGGCCACTGTTGAAGGCAGGAACTTCAGTGTGACTGATGTGGCTGTTCTTGCTGGACGACAGGTTTTGAAATAGGACTGCTTTTGTCCAGGGAACCGGGCTCTTCGGTGCACTTGGTGAACTGCTTAAAAAAATGTTACCTTGTTTCACAGTTGAAAGTGGTGATGTGCAAGATGATACCTAGTGGTAATATAGTACTTGAGGTGGTTGATACTAAAATCTTTGGATACTGTGACTGCTGTGGGATATGCAGTATCAGTTGTATTCCAGCCTGTACAGCTTCCTCTGGTTCTGCTACATATGCATCTGTCTTCCTCCCAAAGTAAAGGGAGCTTCCTCTCAGAGTGTCTTGTGCCACCTTTCTGCAGGGCACAGAGAAGGACAGGAATTGATCAGCAGTGCTTTGCTTTTTTTTTGTCCTCTCAGAAGTGTATAGCAGCAGTGTACCCAATGTGCTGAGCTGTTATGGCTCTGGATGGTGATTGAACATGAAAGGGGCTGTAAAAACAGAAGGTTTATATTGCATTAGGTAGAAAAGCAGAAGGGGACTTCAGTGCCACTTTGAACTGCAGTCTCCATCACAGTATAAATTTTCTAAAAATGGATTCAGACTCTGGGACTATGGGTTTGATTAAAAAATTAGATGTTAAGGTGCAGAAGCATCTTAACTGCTGGCCTAGAATTTGCTATTAAGTTGAGGTTTTTTTACTTTTTTGTTTTATTAATGTCTTGAAATAGTCAAGTGTGGGAAGATGTTTATTGACAAACAAACTAAAAGGATCTTTTTGATATAGCTTTGTTGTTAAGCTATTGTAAGTGGTGTGTTGGAGAACTATTGTAGACTTCTTGTCATGCACAGAGTTAGGTGTTGTTGAACAGACACTTAACTTGTGCTCCCTACTTTATTTTCTGGCTTTTGAACCATGATAGTTGTGCCCAAGGTAGCAGTAGTGCTCTAATGCTCAGTGTTGCAAATGAAGTGAATTGACACTGTTCACTGAATGTATGAAGTGACTTAGAAATACACAGTCCTGGGAGACATTTGCTGTAATGATGGCTTTGATCTTTGTATTTTCCACACAAATAAAAATGCTGTGCAGTGGTGTGGTGAAATGAGATTACATATTCTGGCGAACACCTCTGAAGAAGAAATACCCTTGAACCCATTACAGGGTCAGGTAGCATATGGCAAACAAAAAACATGTTGAATAACTGAAGTAAAAAGAGCTATTGTGTAACTACCTGTATTGACCATTAAATGGCTGGAGAACATGTAGTATATTAGCATGAAATTAGGCTATCATATGTATAATCCAAACGAAATTAAGGTTACTAACAAAGTAAGTTAGGGACACCTACAAGAAAGTTGAATAGGGAATTTTAACAAGCACATGAAGTGAGAGGACAAGGGGGAATGACCTTAAACTGACAGAGGATAGCTTCACATTAGATATGAGGAAGAAATTACTGTGAGGGTGGTGAGACACTGGAACAGGTTGTCCAGCGAAGCTGTGGATGCCCCATCCCTGGAAATGTTCAAGGCCAGGTTGGATGGGGCTTAGAGCAGCCTGGTCTAATGGAAGGTGTCCATGCCCATGACATGGAGTTTAGGAGCAGATGATTCTCAAGATCCCTTCCAAACCATTCTGTGATTCTCTTTAAAATGCTGTATACTAGATGGAAAATATTGTGGGTTACTTTGATCAAATGTAAGTAACTTTTCTTTTCCTTCTCACACCTGCCCCTGTTTCTCTCTCTGGATTGTGGCTGCACCTGTGTGGACTCGTTGCTGCAATGGTTCAAATTCATCATTTTACTGGACTGCTCCTGGATGTATTCTATTGCTATCTTCAATCCTGGAAATGATGGAAACATGTTGTTTACAAAGTAGCTGTAAGTATTACTTTGATGCAGTTGTTTTACAGCTAATGTGGGAATAGAAGCAACATTAAGTTTTTAGTAGGTGAACTAAAATTGAGCTTAGGTAGCAGCTGGTTGAAAATCAGGAAGGAATAAAAGTTAAGGGGAAGGTATTGTAAGTATTAGAAACATGAGATCTCACTTGGCACCATGTTCAAGACAGTGAAAGTCAATTCTTTTACAAAAAAAGTACTAAGTTCTTTTAAAAGCTGTTACAGGAATTAAACTCAATTCCTAATTTGTTTTGGTCCCTTTAGTAGTAGCAAGTTATGAACAAATGCAACCATTTAAAAACCAGTATGTTGAAATCTTCAGTTTTTATTGGTATACCAGAAATTTGAATCTGGCATCCAACTGCAGTTTTTTTAAAGACTCTTTCCTATGGGTGACAAATGCTCTCATTAAACACAGCATTAATGCCCAGTGTAAGATTGCATACATCTTCATCCTTCTGGTTAGTAACATATTTCATTATCTAAAATTGTGGGTGTAGTCACAGTAGACCCACTTAATGGAGGAAACAACCCAAAAATTGCTGCCTATTCTTTTTTAGCATTTCATACTCAGTGATCTAGAAGTTCTTAGAAGTACAATTATCTTAAATGTGGAGCTATATGTAAAGAGGAAGGGAAGAGAAATAACTTTAGTTCAAAACAAGAATTACATGGAAACCCATTCTTTTAAGCAAAAGAAGAATTAGCTAATGAGGGGTTGAGCTGTTTATGGTAAACATGACACACATTAAAAGGTATGTAAATACTAAAAAATGCAGGTGGTTGACAAGTAGAACTATTAGGAGTGTCTGACCGATTAGATATTTCACATCTGGTAGGATGAATAGCAGTTCCATAGCCTTAATGATTATTAAGGACGTGCACCATTAAGGAGCTTTTTAATTAATCTTAAAAAGCACTGACCTGCATGTCATGTTATATCTCTGAAGCACTGGCTCCTGCTCACGGTTTTAGATTGTGAGAAAATCCATTCCTCACATGTAGTAATAGATTGGAAAATTAAAACAAATATTTAGATTTTAAATTCCTGGCTGGTTTTTTTTTTTAATATTTTAAAACCTTTCAGATGAGATTATAGCTGCACCAAAGGCTATATTGAAAGAGAAAGTTTCTTTTAAGAAGTTTCTTGATGACACAACACAAAAATTCCTTCATTTAGGGAAGTAATAACATTTGTTGCATTGTGTGTGTTTAAACTTGAACCACTAACTTAATCTTTGTAGCTTTGCTTGAGATAAATAGTTTGTTTGCCAAATGGAGAAATCAGTTGTGTGACTTAAAGCGGAGAGTCCATTCATTGACTAGTGCTGTTGGATTGCCAAGAGGCGTTAGTTCTTCTTGCATTCAATACTTTAAAGGTGATAATGGTTTTATCCTTGCTTTAATTAAAAAAAAAAAAAAAAAAAAAATTCTATGAGTTATTACTTCATTAAGTTTATTCTCTCAGTTTTGGAAAGAAAAGATTTCAAAATAAGTATGAGTCAACCACATACCAAACTTAAATGAACCATACTGTGTCCCATACAGAAAAGTTCTAAGGCAATAGTGCCTGTAGTAGAAAATTTTTTTACAAATTATTTTTTAGAATTCCTCTATGCTCATGAAGATAAGCTTAGACAGTGGAATTCAAACTTGCAGACAGCACTTCAGCGGCATGGATATAAAAAGCTCTCTTAAACTCTGAAACTGAGGCAGTACCATCATCACATGAAATCCTCTCGACTCTGCATGGACATAAAGCCTAAAGGCTGAAATCGTGTCTCCATGACAAGCAGTGCCTTGTGTTGCTTTAAGTAGACAGTTGTCTCCAGAAAGTGTTTTCAGATTCTTTGTAAAGTAACTAAACTGTCCAGTCTCCTAAGACAGTCCTCAGACCTTCTGTGTTAATAAACAGTTGTAGGATTGTGCTGGAAGAGTGGTGTAAAGGTAGCATGGTTGATCTTTAAAAGATTGCTGGGTCTAGTACAGTGAAGAGGAGGCATTTTAAGCATCTTCATCATTTTCATTAATGTGATGAGAAGAAGTAACGGCAAACATCTAGAATTCTCCTCTTGTTTCACAGTAGGCACTATTTTTGGGTAAGTTTTTCAGAGTACAAGGCAACTGAAGTTTTGCCTTTGTGGAGAATTTGTTGCAGGGCATGCTGCGTTAGTGTCTGGGTTTAACATGAAGGCCTCCAGTTGTGTGACACAGAGGCAGAGGGTGTCAAGTTGCTTCCCATCATGTTGGGGCAGTACCACCATGACTTGGAAGTATAGGAATGGTGCGTTCATACTGTTGGCCTGTGTTTCCAATGGGCATTGGTACTAAGTTGATTATGTTTTAATTTGTTTGCACATGCACGCTCTTGTGCTTGTACAAACAGTCGTTATGTGGCAATTGTATTTGCTCAAAATACTGTTAGTATGGCTGAGTTTCTGTGCCAGTTTTTTGGCTATCTAGTAAAAAAATTTTTTTTTCTTATTTACTGCTGCAGTTCATTGCACTGTCTTGAATGTAGACGTCTTGGGTTGTTGAGAGGTTGGGTAGATAGCACTTTTCTACAAATGAGAAAATGACATGAACTTTTCAATAACTAAAAATACAAGCCAACTAAGAAATTAAATGCTTTCCTTTTAACTTTTTTTTTTTCCTAAATATCTCTTGCTTTAGCAACAGAAGAACCTTGAAGGATATGTGGGGTTTGCAAATCTTCCAAATCAAGTTTACCGAAAGTCTGTGAAGAGAGGATTTGAATTCACTCTCATGGTAGTAGGTAAGTTTCTTTCCTTGTTTTGGGTGTTGATCATTAGAAGTATTTTGACATAGTTCTTAAAGTCCGTGATGATGATGTAAGTATGTTTTGCATGATCTCATGAGAAAACATGGATCTTCCCCTGCTAGACTAGATAAATCTACGTTGGTTAAAAAGAACATGTTGTCTGGTATATGAGTTGATGAGGAGAAGAATAAATGATGAGAACTGTATAGTTCATACAATCTTAAGAAAACAGTTTAGAGTGGATCTGGTCTAAAAGGCTACTTGCAAGTATGACAGAAGTAATTTGAGCTTGATTTTCATTTGAATAAATAAAGAACTATTTTTATGGCTGAGTGCAACACGGCAAACCTTTTACATAACCAGGCAGTAGGATCCTGTATATCCTGCACTTCTGTGGCCACAAAACTGTGCTACAAAATCAAAGCTTTAATTTAAACAAACCTTTCTAGTTTGTACGGTTGCAAAGAAAACCAAATGTAAACAGTTTGTTCCCTACAGACTACAGAAAATGGGAAATTATAGTTAGTATGAATGAATAATACCATTCAGAACAGTTCACTTAGGCTTCAGTGATGACCCAAATGTGTCATCTTCCCTGGTAGGATGTCTCATTTGTTTTGTTTTTTTTCTTGCTCTTTTGAGTACTTGTATGATATTGGACTGTTAGTAAAGTTGGGAGCGTTTGTGTGTAACTGATGCTACTGGATATGTGACCCTGCTTTGACATGCTAATCAACAAAATAATAATAATAGCTTAAAAATTGTTTTATAATAGCCATCTGTCTCTTTGTTATCCAGCTTTATCTTTTGTAATTTGGCTTACTTGATAGTGCTTTGTTTTGTCATCGACATAATGGGTATCTTGTGCAGACTTTATGTACATGTAGCATGTAACATAATAGTACCATTGACAGAGTTAGAAGTCAAGGGCAAATTGATGAAAAATCGGTGTAGATAATTTATATTTTGATTATGAAAGTGAGCTAGAATTTTAAAATTTGAGGGTTGCTTTTTTCTTTTGGAACTTGATGACAGGTTCCTTTAGTGTAGCATCCAACTACATAATTCATTATCTGGTACAAAACTGTTAAGTCTAAAGTTAAGTTTGGTTTTCTGCTATCTACAGATAATAAGAAGGAAAAAGGGATGAAACTGTCTTCATAAGTGGTAGATGTAGGGATGTGTTAGGACTGGAGAAAGTCTGTAAAATTACTTTGGTGTTCTTTTGTTTCTCTGTAGTACAGTTTAAAGCAATTACGTTTAGGAAAGCTGTAGAAGATTGTGACCCTCAAGAAGAAAAATTGGTCCAAAATTAGATTGAAAATGAGATGTTGACTAGTTCTACTATTTTTGTGCTTACTACTAAGACTTCATTTGCTTGCATGGAAATTTGTGCCATTGTCTGGAAGCTTGCTAGGAGAGGTGGCAGTGTTTTCCTAAATTAAAAATGCCACTAATTCTCTTCTTTTGACCCCGAAGTACAGAAATCAGGTACTGGAAAGTGAGTGTTTAAACAAAATGATGGCTGATCTTTTAGTACCCTGGGGATGTCTGGGGAGGGGTGGGGTAGAGAAAATATTTTGTTTCCAAGTTAAGTGCCTGGTAATAGCATGCCCTGAAAAAATGTGTTTGTTTTTAAATATGAAGATGAAATAGTTCACTTGTGTTGATAAACACTGTAATGTAATCTGTAAGTAGATTGTTGGGATTGTAATTATTTATTGCTGCATTCATCCTGTGAGGTGGTGTACTTTAACTTGGTTTGAGGTCTTAGCTGACATAATGATACAAATCTGTAATAGTAAATGCAATTATCTATAATCTTCTTAGTAAAGTTTTAAAGTTAGAATGTAATGCTTATCTGTGTATGGTCAGTGCTGGAAAAACAAGAATACTGGATGTATAATCTCTTGGAGATTATCTAAAATATTCTCTTGCCCTTTCCACTACCAAGAGCCATGCATGCATGGGTATCTTTTACTGCAGATTGCACAGCTACTAATACGCTGGCTACACTTTATTTGGCGGTACTTGGTGTCAATGTGTTACCCATTTGTTCTGAAATGAGAGAAAAACAATGCTTGTGTTTGCTAAACAGGTACAAGGTACAAACAAATCATGTTGGAGATGTGTGATATCTGTCCAGCTATTTTTAAGTGTTTGTGAGACTTGATAATGCAGCTGATGCATTTGTTTTCCTATTGTCCATTTAGTCTGGAATTATCAGTTAAACTTAATAGATGTGCAAAGCATTATATCTGGGTTTTTTGCCTTTGGAATGTGTAGTATGAAAAGTCACCACAGCAGTGTTTGGGGGGGGGATTTGCCAGTATGGTTGTACTATCATATGTGTTTCTACTGCTGTAGAAACAATTCTGTTTTCAGTTTAACAGTGTTAGGTATTTGTGACAGAGCAAGTAGAAACTACAGCATGAAACAGATCTGATGTTTCCAGTGAGAATTTTTGCAGGGAAGTAGATTAGTTTTGCAGAACCTTTCCCGTGCCTTAAGTGTGAATGTACTCCATAAAATGGGTATTTCCCCAGTTACTCTGATTGCCCTGGAGTTGATGGGGCTGCCAATGGCAGTGCATGGTGGCATCTTGCCCTTCTGTTGTGACAGTGAAGTTGGAGAATGGACTTTTAAATGTGGGCATGTGTAAGGCCGAGTAGTTGATGCATAGCCTAGAGCAAGAGCATGGTTTCTGGAGCAGGTTATCTCCTCCTCACCTGGGCTGAGCTAAGCTGGTTGGTGGCACTTCTTTGGAAGTAAGTAGCCCATTTCAGACCCATGTAGGCAGCATTCTGTCCTGTAACTTGCTCTTTGAGTCAGAACTTGGTAGGATTAATGTATTTGAGACTTGTCATGTTAGGGAGCTCTTTTCTGTAAGTATAGTTGCTAATTTCCAGCTGTTAGAATGTTTACATTAAGTATAACTAAGGGGTGAAGTGATTATGAACTGCACACATACAAGTATAAAAAGTGGATGTCAAAATACCTTTTTTATATTAAATGTTTTAAGAATCATTGAAAAGTAAACCTTAATAGAAACTGGTTTTATTCTATAATATTAAGCCATTATAAACGTTTCAACATTTCTATCTCAAACTGTATTTGTTTTCTTGAAGTCGTATTGATTCTTTTGTTAGTGTTTGTAAACTTCTTGAGATGGCCCTTTGTTTTCTGTATTAATCAGTTTTCATTGATTTGCCTTTAATTTTCATGAGACAATTTCATATTAGTTATATTCTCAAGGCCTAAGGAGTAGTTTTAATCATGCTGCTTTTGCAAACAAGTTGGTTTTGTAGAATAAAAACTCAAAAGCACCTCGTCTGAGGATGCGACAAAGTAGGCAGAAATATGCATTTTGAGCTTCATTCTTGATGCTTTCAAAGCAAGACATTTAAGTGGTGGTTTAAAGAAACTAATTCTATGTCTGAAGCCTTAAAGCTCAGCAGTGGAAAAAATGTTTGGTTTGCCTTGGTATCCTGCTTCCTTCATAATCTTGTGTAATCTCTTCAAGTGTTAGACAGTTGTTGAAACACTTGAGAACCCGACATAAATATTTAGTCTGTCTGGGATCCGAAGAATATTCTCTGTATTTCTCTGCTATATGGGTTTTTTGGAGGAAAATACGTGTTTAAGTTAGATGCTTAAGAAAAGAAAACTTCCGGAAGTAATACCACTGTGGTTAGTAACTCACAAATAAAGAAAGTTTTAATCGTGGAATTGTAGATCTGTCTGTTCATTAAGATAATTACACTTGCTTAAGTAGTGGGTGTGTGCTTCTCTTTTAGTGTATATGAGGTGTGGAACAAGTAGTTATTTTTCAGTGTGTCTTCCTTCTAAACACTGAGTCAGGAAATCCCTCTTTTGTTGTTCTTGTATTGAAATTACACTGGTAACGTGATTTGAACCAACACCCAAGTAGATGCAAAGTCGTAATTTTTAAAAATTCTTTTCTCCCGTAGACTGTATGTACTTAAGAATGTATATTTGTGGTGACTTTTCCTAGAGCTATGTATTTCAAAGTGTTCGGGCTTCATGAGTCTTAGAAGTTGGACTTTTAATTTTTTTTTAAAGTCATCTGATTTCTAAAGTACAGAGCACTTACTGTTGAGTGACTTTCCAGAGGACCTTTCTAAGCAGTTCCTAGTTCTTGAGCAACTGTTTGGTAGCTTTGACTTTGAAAGCTGTTTTGAAACCTCTCCTATAGTAAATTGTCTGTTTTGTTTCCAAATTGTTGCTTTAGCCTTGTAGATCACCTGTAGATTACAATTTAAAGGAAAATGCCATGCAATATTGTTGGAGTGCTTTATTTGTAATTATATGCACACTCAAGTGTTTTGGTTTAAACATGGGTTTTTGGCATGGATGCGAAGAAAAGGACTGTATTTTGCAAGACTTGAAGTTACATTAAAGAAGCAGCACACCCTGATTTTAAAATACTTTTATTGTTCACTGAAGAAAGCTTTTACTGTTTTAATGCTGGTATCTTGTGGTGGTTGATCATGTTCTGATTAGAATTACCCCCTTCCCTTGTTCCCTTTCTGAATTTATTTATTAAGCCAACTAGTGGTACGAAGAGCCTCAGGTACTTATTCTTTACTCTCCCTCAATTTTAATGCTGGGAACAAAATCATTTATCACAGAATAGGAAGAATAATTAAATTAAAAGTAACCTGTGGATGGGCAGTAAAATTGCGTAGGAACAGTTTTAGGATGTTTCTAGTTCTTGTTCATCTGCTGTGATTTGAAATGCTCCTAGTTAAGGTTTCAGTGGTGTCCCTACTAGCACAGTATCTGGATATGTGTTTGGTCCTTGGTGTGACCTTCATTAGCTGGCTGCTTAGGATCCATGAACTGTCATTGTGGAGTGTCCAGTGCCTTGTGTGTACAGTCAGGGGAGCACAGTCTTGTGTACAGGACTGGAGTAGAGAAAGCATATGATGGAAAAGAGCTAGCAAGATTTCTCACATGTGTCCTGTCTCCTTTCTCCCTGTAAGTTCACTTCTTCAGACTACCTCAATTCCTCTAGTTCTCTAATCCTTTGAAAACTGCCCTGTGTACCATTGGACTCTTTGATTGCAGCCCATTTTGAGCTACTTGCATGGCATCTGCCAGTCTGGGACTGCTGGGCCTGTGGGCTGGGCCTGGGTTAGACAGCACTCTCCCAGTTCTTAGGGTACTTCTGCAAAGAAAAGTTGAAGTCTGGGTCCTTTACTGGCCTGCATGATTTTCCACTAAGCTACTTTCAGATGAGAGCTTGAAGTACACATTCATGTGAGTACTTGGCTTCAGTTAGAAAATCTTCTCTCCTACTTTTTTGTTGGTTTATGGGTGGATCTTTTCTTATTTTTCCCCCCTCCTCTTTCTTTTGTGATGCAGTGAACTACAGTTTTCAACATAGTTGCTGCTCTTGCCTCTTTTGTGGTATTTTCCTGTTCATTTTTTCTAGTGCTGGGGAAAGAAACCTACACTAAGTCTAAAACCTGATGGAGAAGAGAAACTTTTTACAGTGTGTTATTATTGAAACTTATTGTCAGGGAAATTCAGCTAATCTTCCTATTTGAGCTTATCTAGAAACCATAGCTTTTCAAATACTTTCACAAGTGTAATGGCTTTTAATCACTCAGTAGGAAAAACAAAATTTAACCATAATTTTTGTTAAGCTCATTTTAAACATTTTCCTCTCTGTGCAGTAGCTTAGAGATTGTAATGATCAGAACTAGAGTTGGTATTTAATAGGACTGATCTTCAATTCTCATTTTTTAATTGTTTGCAGCTACAACATTAATTAGAATTGTAATGCTTGCTGGATAACTTCTAAAGAGCCTTTTGATTTTTATTTTCTTATTAAGTATTTGGATGCAAAGCTTCTTGAGTGGATTGTATCAAAAACCAACTACAGTAAGGTACCTCTTACGGATACTTGCTGTTACATGACTCAAGTTCTGACAACTAACTTTAGGTACCAAATATTAGTATATTAAACTATTGTTTGGAAAAAATAAAGGAAATATTTTGGTAAAGCTTTGGCAATTGTCTGTAAACTAAATTGACCTGTTTCTCATGTGGCAGTATTTTGGTCAGATACTAATTTCTCTATTAAAATTCTTTGTTTACTGGCAAAGGTTTTTGTGGGAAGAGACTTCTACTTCCAAGTGTGTGGATGTGAACCCAAAAGTTTGGCAAAAATCTGCCTGTAATCAAAATTGGCTTTTTTTTTTTTTTTAAGGTATGATGATTCTGTTGCAAACATTTTCTTTTCTCTATTCCATATATCATTTTCTTGTCAGTCTCATAACAAATGCTGTGAATTATTTTACTGGGTCTCTAATAGATGAATTTAGGAAATTTTATGAAAACTAGTGAGAGACTGTGCTTTGCATTGTGTAGGTGTCATCTTCACTTTTGAAGCTTTGTGGATTTTTTCAGTGGTTTCCTACATAATTAATTCTGTCACAGTGTTAACTGCCTTCAGGCCATTTTTGCTGCATTCCTAACTACATAAATATTTTTGTTCCAGGTGTTTTTTCATCTTTCACCTTACCATATTTTGTTTTCTTTCTAAATAGAAATGTACTTGCTGATTTAACACATCAAATATCTGCACACATACACACAAACACGCAGTTACTCTGTTGATACTTAATTTTTTGTAGTAAGCTTGTTCATGGGCTTGGTGAGATCTACATTTGAACCTGGTCTTTGTTCCTGTTGATGATGGGTTTGTAGGTCACAATTTAGTTGAAATGAATGGGTCCGGCATTTTGATACTAGAATAAGGATAATCATGATGTTCTAATTATGCTTTTCTAGATGCTCAGATGTAATGGTGTTTAATGTAATGTGTGAACTTGAGCACATCTTAGAGACGGTATGAAACAAGTGGATATGTTTTATATGTTAAGTTGGTTATCAGATGGCCAGCACTTGTTTTGATGCTACTCAACAGATTGTCCTGAGCTGTCATGTGCATGGGTAGGGTGTGAACTAAATGTTGCATGTCTTGTAAGCAGTGACCTGTTAGAAGTTACATTAATACTGTTTCCAGTTCCTTAGTCCTGGATAATCAGGTGCCACTGTACTGCACCACTGGTTTTTGAAGCCATCTTAGCTACAAGCCTAGAGTGAGATTCAAAGTAGGAGTCAATATTTTTGTATAGATAAATATGCTGTATGAGTTTAAAACAGCTTCTCTTGTTGGTTGAAAATGTTAGTCTTGCCTGCTGTATCAAGAAATGCTGACAACTTTAAGGAATAGGTTCATGTCATAACCAAAGTGATATTCTTGGATGGAGTATTTTTGGTCCAAATACCCAGTTGTAGTAAAGCCCACGTGACCCATTAAATATGATTCAATATGATTGTTTTCCCTCTGGCTGATTTTGCAACTGTCAGTTCAGATCTTCCCTGCCAGACCATTTGAAACAGTTAATACTTCTTCCATTTGCTTTATTTTTCTTTATGTAGTATGGCTGTCACATGTAACTGTTTCATTTTGGGTTTTGGATATTTTTCTGTTGAGCTTCTGAGCACATTTACTGATAAATTGGAGTTTATACCATACTCTTGTCTTGAATTTCTCTTATTAAAGAGAATTAACATCTTCTATTGATATTTTTTCTCACTTCTTATGGTGTATCTGATGTTTTTTTCCTGTCATTTTCCATAACACAGTACTCAACAGTGGTTGGAGGGGAGAAAGGCTGATGAAGCTGTTTCATCAAATTATTTTTTTTCTGTGCGAGTTCTTGTCATCCTTTACTTTCATGCTGATTTTTCTCTGTAGGTAGTTTACCAAGAGCACAAATTTGAGAACTCTTATACTCTATATTGGAATAGTGCTAAATTTCTGTCAGTGTGTTGATTTAAGCTCTGTTAAGTTTGTAAAGATGCCATTCAGTATAGTTCCTTCTCTCTGTTAAACTTGTAGTGAAAGTTTTTTCAGGGGTCCCGGTTTCCTAATTTCACAAGCACTTATAAGCTCTGTGTTAGTGAAACTTTGAGTTCGGTCATAGATGGGACCTTTAGCCACAATTATGCTTATAACTGGAACCACACGTCTGTCAAAGTTAATGCACACTGCATCATTCTGGTACTTCTGTTCATGAAACTTCTCCTGTGAAGGTTAAACCAATGTGTTTCATGTGGCAGAAGCTTCTTCAGAAGAGCAAAAATGGTCTATGATTTAAAGGAGTTAAACCCGGCCTTCTGCAGAGTGAGAAGCAATGCAGTGGAAGGACACAGATAAATGTGGGCTGGATAAAGACATCAAGTGTTGGTTCTAACAGCATCTGTTTTACTGCTTGGGATATGTAAAGTGGTGTTGCTTTCTGTGTAAGATGACAGCTTGCTTTTTGAAAAGAATCTGGAGCATTCCCAGGTGACATCTCAAGCTGCAAACAGCAATGCCTTTTAAAATAGCAGTTTTGCAGTCTGAGGTCATTATATGTTGAATTTTGAATTTATGGGCTAATCTGGAATCATGGGTCTGTTTTCTACTGTTAAGATAGTGAAAAAATAGTAATTCAGTGGTCTGAAGTGGAAGGAAGTTGTTGGATGTCTGTGAAAAACTTTCAGTACTGGATCATGAACATTGTGTTAAACTGAACAACTGAGAAACAAACCACATTTGCAATATATAATTATCAGATAAGCAGTTGGTGACACTTGATAAGTTCAAATGGCATGGAGTAACAAAGGGCATTCACTGCACACATCCATCAGTTGTTATTGCCTTCATCCACATTGCCTATGTCTTCTGTCTTTCAAGATAGAAATACTATGTGTTGTATTCGAAAGCACGGTAGGGGGGAATCTTAGGAATATTCTGAGTTTGTCATGAAAGATATGAGTGGTTCACCTGTGATATAGTAATCTGGTAAGGAGCTAGTTGATATTTCATCTATAAATATCTTCTTAAACCCTATGATGTAAATCTGTAAAACATTCACTTTCTGTGTTAAACTGTGATCCATTAATTTGCCTTCACATCTACGTGACTTTTCTGATGACAAGATATTGTTAAAGTTTCTGTCCCACACTGAAGAGTTTAAAGGAAACTGTAGGTTTTCTGAGAGTAGACTTCATTGTCTTGAAAGTCAACAATTCCCTCTTACCATCTGTTCTTGCTTGGTTTGATGTATGTGATAGTTCATTGTCAGTTTCCAGTTATATTTTGCTCTGCTGTTTTCCTTATTAGCTGTTTTCATCTGCCATTGATGAATATGCTTTTTTCTTTTTGTTATCCCAGGAAATGCTTTACATGATATTTGTACAGTCTGTCAGAGAGGCCTTTGAGCAGTTCATGTAATACTCTGCAGTAATAATATTCTCTCTTCCTGTAGGACTGCATTAAAAAAAAATCAGAAGGGGCTTTTTAAAGGACCCTAGTTTTCTTGGGTCTTTGATAAAGTGTGATGGTATTTTGGTTGACAGGTTAGCAACATAATGTTCAAGTTAAATTGTAATTATTTTTAAGGGGGTGTCCCTCCTGAACATTTTGGCCACCGGATTCTAACCTTGTATCTCCAGACTTTTGGCCAAGAATTCAAGAATGTAGAAACCTTTGAGATGTTTGCATAGGTTTATGATTAACCATTCTTCTGTGCTTTCAGCCAATGGTAGTTACGAAAAGAAATCATATAACCTCTTTATATAGGTCCAATGTATGACACTCCCAGCTCTGAGGAAGCCAAAGGTAACCTTTGGCGCACAAATCTTCTGATGCAGAAAGAAGTAGCTTTAAACAAAATCACAGCCATGTTGTTTCCATGTTCTCTGAAGCCTGTGTGAGGGAACTGGTGCAGAGGTTGGTTTGAGCAGGACAAAAGAGGCCCCTTTTCCCACACCCCACCCTATGTTCCATGGCAGCACCATTTGTGGTCCATTGATTAACTTAAGTGAAACTCCAACAAAGCCAAACCTTGAAGAGCACGATCTTGGTTGCTCTGTCAAAACTCCTCCTATGTGTTGATTATTGTATGAATAAATATAGCATTTTACATTCACTTCTTCTGTGAAATAGTGCTGAAATTTTTTAGTTTTTATTCTATTATATCTTACAGTATGTAAAATTTTTGTTTGAATTATTATTTCAAGTATATTGCCTCCTATTTCTTCCTGAATAACTGAAAGCAAAAAACAAAACCAATTAGCACTGCAGGGCAATGTCTTCTATCAGTGATTTTGCAAGATCAATACCCACTTCTGCTACAATATAGGTAGACCTTAATCCAATAATGCACGGTACTTACTAATCCACTTAATAGACTAACACAGCCTAGTGGTTGAAAAACTGAATCCATGTTCTTTCTTAAGAAGAAAAACACCCCGTGTTTCTGAAATAAGTTCTTGCACTGTACAATCCTTCTAGCCACTGTTGTGGAATAGTGAAGTCATTCTATGTTCAGATACTTTTTAGTGACAGAATGCAGAGAAATTAGTTGAGACCTGGATGATTGGGCCATATTTTACCTTTAAATATTCATTGAATTCAAACAATTTGGCTTGAATTATCACAGCTATTTCAGTCTATACAATAAGTAAAAGGATGTGATTTTTATACACTGTTTGACAGTGGTTTGAACTGAAGATAGTGTCCAAATTTTTTATTTGACTGTGAATTTGTCTGCTTTGGTTGATTTATGTCAAATGGCAAGCATTCAGATAGCTGAGTAAAATAAAACTGACTCAGAGGAAGTATTTTATGAACTTTACAGATACTTGGACTGTTTGAGGTTCTACTCGAACACAGCTTCTGCTTTAAGTGACACTAAATGAATTTATTCCAACTAGTTGGATAGCATTTTATATACCTGTCTAATTAGAAAGGAGTTGAGACCTACCATTCAACTCAGCTACTGTGCTAAGTAATCAACAGACAAACTTCTAGGCATTGTGTGTGTGTGTGTGTATAAGTATATATTCTTTTAGCCTGTTTTGGCACTCTTCGAAGTTTTCTATTTGGTCTTTTTTTCTCTGAGTAAATTTGATTTCTAAGAAGTAATTTGTTTTTGGGGCACAGTGTAGAGTGCTCTAATTGTATTTCTAGTGCCTATTAAATGGTGTTGAGTGGCTGACTAAGACCAGGCAAAGATAGAGACAGCAGGATAAGTAGGAAATCGGGAGGAGGATAATCATAATGATAGTAGCTGAAATCATGACTTGGTACTAATTTGGAGAAAACAGCTCTCTGTAAAGGTGGATGAAGAGGTCTCCAGTTATGTGCCTCCTGCAGTTTCTTGACTCTTCATCTATAGAGCTCTTTTAAAAGGCTTCAGAACAGCCCTCCTGCAAATAAATGTTAAGCAGCCATTTCTTGCTTGAAGTCTGTGATTCACTGAAGTCTGTGCCTTTGGTTTTTGAGAAATAAATTTTGAATTTAATAGTTTGGGGGCCTGGCTGTTGATGGTTTCTTGTTTACTGTTTATACCTTTCCAAAAACATATGTTGTTAAGAGGTCAAAATAAAGATTTCTGTCAACTAGCAGCATAAACTTTGGGAGGTAAGTGATTTTTCAAGGAAGCATCACTGTTTGTTTGCATGCCTTTTTACAGAATCATGGAATAGTTCATTTGGATAGAATCTTTCAAAAGTCATCTCATCCAGCCCCTGTTCAAAGCACTTCCATTTGCGTTCTCATCTGGTTTTGTCCTGTGTCAGGAGGATACTGGGTTAGATAAACTTAAGCCAGGTCCCATTTTGGAGTCACAGCTGATGATAGTGGGCTGGTGTCAGTTGCATTCTTGAACTTGTGGTGAAACATAGGCTCTCCCATCTGATTATTAAAATTACTTGACAAATGTTTCTGTCATATCAGTTTATGGACTCAGTAGTCCAAGCTTTACCAGAGACAGTATTGTCACGTAGAGGTTCATCATATGGATGAGATGCTGCAAAGGTATCTTTGCTGTTCAACTTTCTCATTTTATCATTGAGGTAATTCGTTTTGCCTCAAAAAGGGCTGAACTACAGAAATGCTTCTATACCATTTCAACCAGAAGCAGAGCTCAGGAAGATGGAATATATTGATAGTTTGATGTGCCTCTGAAATCTTTGTGAATCTAACACCTTTTAGAATGTGTCTGTGGTTAAATTTGTGTCCTGACATGCTTTGCAGTTGCTAGTCAGGTGAATTTAAGCCACTCACAGTGTCTGGTTAATGAGAAACTGAAAATATTTTACTCAAAAGTAGATTTTTTTAGCTAAAGATGAAATAGAGTTGCCTCCAAATAGGTAGAAATTAATAGAAACTTCGATTAAATGGCATAAAATGACAGCTCTTATTTGAATTATACTAATTTGAATATGCAGAATGTGAAGACCTTTTTTGGTGTTTGTCTTTTTAATAAACTGCTTCAGAAAAGATAATACAATTAATGAGTAAACCAGTAGTTGATTGTCTTATTCCTCTAGCATCTTAAAACTGACATGTTATTGCATCTTTTTGTGGGGTTTTTTTGTGTCACTGAAAAGCAGGGAAACAAAGGTTTCCCTGTTACTAGTAAGATGAACTGCTGGCAGATACAGAGAACTTTTTCTGCTTACTCAGATAAGGCTGTGTTTTTCAATGTGTGTATTTACCAGTTTCCTTAAAACTCCTGCTGTCAGCTTAAAAAAAAAACAATGTAATGCATGTTGAACATGATTAATATTGAAATAAGTAAATTTTTACAATGAAATAATAATAATGAAAAGCCTGGTAACCATGCTTCACTAAACATGTTGCATTTTTTACTTGTTTGCATATTTCTAAGTTGTTTGATATAGATATAGTGCACTAAGATTAGGGTATCCTCAACTTGCCAAAGGTGAAAATAAGCACTGAGGTTAGGGCTCTAGCCTTACAGCAAAGATGATTCTTTTCTTACTGCATTCCGTGGTTTTGGGGAGACTTTTCATAACTTCTGTGTATTCCTCATATTTGTGCTTTACAGAATGCTCCTTCTTGAGAAAGTGGTCATATCCAAACATCAATGAAGTGGTGGGATTTTTTTTTTCCTTTGCTTTTTCCATATTGTTATTTGTAGGTTTTTAATATGGAGCAGAGAATTGCTTCCTAATACTCCAGCTGCTGAAAACTACACCTTTGTAGGTATAGTAGAAAAGTCACATCTTAGTGAAGTGTCACATCTTAAGCTGCTTGTTTTTGTTCATGCAGAAAAAGCAAACCTACTGTTCTAGCATCCATGCGCTTCAGATGAGGCTTGTGGCTCTTCTAGGGTAAGAAGAGAGAGTGTCTTAGCACTTTTAACTCTACAGAAAGATAAATGATCAACTTTGACACAGAAATATTGCAGATTGTGGTGTCTTTTAGAGAGGTGGGTGTATGTGCCCAATTTAGAGTGGCAGTAATTGCTGTATATTTCCTGTTAAAATAACTGGGTTTTTTTTTCATGTCACATGAAAGTAGTATTATCTGAGTGACATGGACAACTCAGTTAATGTTACTTATTTATTATGAAGAAGCATAAATGTGCAGTTTCTCTTGTAATAAGCTGCAGCCTCAATTTGCTGATCCCCCTTTTTTGTGTTTTTTAAAGCCTCTTTATAGATGAAGTTTTATGGTAGATTCTGTTACATAGGGATGCAAAAAGATGTAAACTCAGCTGGTTTTTCTTGATACAGTGAGAAGCTCTTAAATGAAGTGTCATTAAAATAAATAAAAATAAACATTAAAAAAATGGAGAAATTTTTATTTTCCAGCTAAGACCAAGATAACTAGAAGGACTATTTTTGTTTCTGTAGATGTTCACATGTGACTTCTTAGTTAAATTGTACCTTGAATATGTTTATGCTTCTGAGAATGGAAGATAAAGGGCTATATCTTGCATGCCTTTCTGCCTCTTTAGTTCAAGCTGCTGTGTCATAGCTGTTGAGTGTATTTAGCATTCTTTCATGTCCAGTAAATTGTAGAGATCTTGTTTCCGATGTTTCTGGCTGCAGCTTTTTTGTTGATGCACTTTGAATCCTTTCCGGAAGGTTTTTTATTACTTACTGTTCAAAAACATTTTTAGCTCTTTCCACATATTCTGACAAAGTGACTGCATATGTCAAAACATATGTATAGCTTCAGAGTTATCTGCTTCTAGCAGCAAGCAAAAGCTGTGGCTCTTTGAGCTATTCTTGGAGAAAGTGAGGACTTGGTATGCTGGGTGTGAAGGTGGGAAAGTACCAAAACGGAAGGTGAAAACAGGAGACAAAGGAAACTTCTATTGTTCTTAGTGTTGAGATGTAAATTTTGATTTCCAAAAATAATTAGTAATTGAATTTCCATGGCTAAAAAGGTGGAAAAACGTGACTGGGACAGATATACCTGCTGTGTGCTGCCCTCTTGGTTTGAGTCCCACAATTCAGATTTAGCACTGTGTGCTGCTGAAGAACTGGAAACCATGTGGCTGGCTGGTGATAAGGTGGGCAGGAGCAACAGAGAACTGTGGCTCATGGAGAACATTCTTCCTTGGTTTGATCTGCTGACAGGTGAATTTCTGTTCAGCCTCTTGTAATATGCCAAAAGAGGTTGTCAGATGGTACCCCAAACCCCTCAAGGATTTCTCTTATCTCTAATCTGCTCAATACCAGAACATTTCTTGATCTCACTTTGAGGTGAGATCACTTCAGAATCACAAACTTGTGTGAAGTAGAGGTGGTATGTTCCATGTTTCCCTGAAAGATTAGGATGAATGAGTTGCCACCTAACAGTTTGTTACAAAGCAGCTTTGTTAGGGGAGGCTAATTGCCCCTCTTGAGTCAGGTGTGCCTGGGACATTGTGCATAGACACTGCTCAGAATTAATGCAATTCCCTCTATTCTACTTAAGCTTTTTGGAAATGCTCTGAATATTGTATCATGGGGAATTTTTGAAAGCATGAATTCTCTCTACCTCTCATCAGAAGCTATTTTTCCTGTTTTTATTGTATGTGAGCTCATAGGGTGTTTGCTGTTGAAGCCTTAAATGTGTTTTGGTCCTGCCCTTTCTGTCATCAAGTACCACTAAATACATGCAGTAATCCTCTGGGTAACTTCATCTGACTCATATGATTCATGTCTTAAAAAGACAGGCACTGTAGAAGGTTAAGTGCAGAATTGGTTCTTGGACAGATGGGGTGATCCGTTTGCTCACAGTCCAAGCCATGCTATGGATCTGTTGACTACTACTATTCTGAAGGGGTTTCTCGCTTTTTGCCTTGTAACTTGCTGAGAAGTTGGGTCAGTTCACTGGTTTCAGAGGGTACTTGGCATAATGCTTGAATCTGAAGTCTCTAGAACTACAAATGGCTGAAAAGAGTGCAGAATAATATATGGAAGCTATTCTGAAGCTCTTTGCTTTCAACAGCTCTTCTGAGACGTGTCATCCCAATCTCATTTAGTTATAGAGACCTTGAGTATAGGATATGGATTTTGTGGTTTTTTTTAATGAACAAAACCTGGATATGGAAATTGTGGTTCTGTGTTTTGGCTGTTTTTTAAGAGTCTTACAGAGTAGCAAAGAAAATTTTGAATACTTTGCTAGGTAACCTTTTTAATATAAAGTATAAGTTTTGCTAATACGCAGTAAAATTTCCCCTTTTTAATTTGATTATATAAGTTGTTGTGTAATGCTGTTTTTGAAAGGTTTTTGGGTGCTTTTTAGGATTTTTTTAAACCATGTCTCTATTTGCTCTTGGCCATATTTGAGTTTATGCATAATGACTATGACTTGTACTATGTTGATAATTTATCTACTCAAGCTTGTCGAAACTACTCTAGCTTGCCTTTCAGAACAGGCTTCTTAATATCTCAGTTCTAAGCCTGCTAATTAGTAGTCAGCATTGATCATAAATCAAAACTAAACACTATTGTGCATCCTGAACAGGATGAATTAAAAAAGCTTTCTGCCTTGTCACAGGCATGTTTTTCTTGGCATTTTTTGTTTGAGGATATACAAAATGTAGTAGTTGTCTAATGTTGATCTTTCTGAGTTAAATGCACCGAAGTTGTAAAACAGTGTTTCTCCTATTCTCTAGGTCCAGTAGTGATTATGGAAAGAAGTGAGTGAAAAATATAAAGATGACTTTAAAGCTGCAGTGTTGTGGGATTTTTTTATTTTCTTTTTCAGTAGTACTGATGTATTTACTTGTATGTAAAACTTGTATGCAAAAAGATGCTCAGGTATGTTGCTTTTTATGAAGTCTCATGAGATCTGTTATATAATGATGTATTTAATGTAGGAGTATGTTTGCTATGTACTGTGTCATCCTTCATTTTCAGAATTTTAAGATCCAAATGTACTAAATTCAGTTTCTTTTAAGACACTCACGTATACTTGCCAAAATACTACTCAAAATAGCCTAACCATATTCTGTAGCATATTGCTGCCTGGGTCAATGGACCAATGTTAGAATTATAAATAAAATGTATTCAATGAGCTGTGAAATGTCTGAGAGTAGAAGTGTGGTTGCAAAAATGGCATGATTTTACGTAGACTCTTTCAGTTTATTTTTTTGAGTGGGTTTCATTAATATAATTGAATAGACCTAGTTTCTAGTCCCTCCCTAATAGCAGAGTCTATGAGTTGCTCCCAGTAATTATATTCCAAGGCACCAAAATTATTAGAGTTCTCAGCTTTGGCTCTGGAAGGGGGGGAACATCTGTGCTATTTTGTGTGAATGCTGCTGTCTTGATTGGCAAACCAGCACCGTGTTTTGGTGGGATTGGTGAAGTGTCTCTTAACTTACTGGTGGCTGCTTTAGACTGTCTGAGGAGATGAGGACTAGAAAGTGCTGTTGTGGTGTAGATGAAACAATGCTCCTGCACCTGAAGGGAAAAGGAGTAAACAGAGTGACAGCAAGGCTCTGTGTAAGGAAGCTGGAGTCAAAAGCATTAACACAGATATCTATGAAATAGAATATAAGGAAAAAACTGTTTTGGGCGTGTTCCTGTTTGGTTGAATAAAGCTTACTTCCTCACTCCCATCTCTGGGTGTGGGAAGACAGATCCTAAAGTTTTGAGGGAAAGGGGAGAAGGGAGGTTTGTTTCCTTCCTGGACTGAATATAAATTATACCCCTATAATTAGATACCACATCTAGGAAAAAACTTTGAGATAACTAAGGCCAGCAACAGTGATCATGCAAAACAGCCCCTTGAGACTGGGGAAGTATTCTGCATTCAGGTTTTAAAATTACTGCTTTGATAGCCTAACTTGGGATTATAGATGTTTGTGTTAAGTATTGGAGCTGTTTTCTCCCTATACCTTTTGTCTGGTACCAGAATACTTGTTATTCCTTGTGGATGGAAGTCACAGTGGTCAAGCTGCCTGTTGTCAGATCCCTTCTACAATCTCTTGATGACTCTTGGAGTATTTAAAAAGGTGCTGAACACTAGGAGTGTCAGGTAATTATAGAGATGCTGTTACTGCACATTTTTTGTGGAATTGTATGACTTTCTCTGGGAGAGAATATAAATAAGCTTTTTCTATTCTACATGTGGTGTTAGTTGGATAATTAGCACAAGTGTTACTGGCTAGCAAGTCTCACTTGTGTCCTAGGTGGTGCATCTACAATTCAGTTTTAGCTCTGATTTAAATTTATTTTTTAAGTAGATCTTCCAGTTGTTCCCGTTTACTGGGCTTTCATTCATATCATGGAGCAGTCTGGCAGCATGTGAGCTCTATTTCTTTCAGCAAAAATATGAAATCAAAAGGTCCTGTCAAGGATTACCCCTAATAGGCTCCATCTGCTGATTAGTATTCAGTCCATCTGCCTTGAGGTGTTCATCCAGGAAGAGAGTCAAGACGGCTGAAATGCTAACTGCTTGGTAGGAAGGGATGGCCACTGGTGTCTAGAAAACCAAACTTGGTTTTGCCAGTTGCAGAACAATGCGTACAGTAATAGAATTTATAAACCTTTTTATAAGTCTATACTTGCCATTAAGCCCATAATAACGGCTTACAAATGAAGGCAATTTTTCTGAGCATAGCTGTTTCCAGTAAAAGTGTAAGTGTGGCCTTAGGTGTTGTAGTAAAGTCTTAGTACCTGTAGTACAACTTTTTATTCAAATTTGGCAGTGTTTGGCTTTTCTTCTATGTAGGAAGTAGTTAATATTTTCTGTTAGGTGAGGCTGATTTCTTTGAAAGAATAAAAGGAAGCAAGGTGTCTAGTACAAGCTGTAGGAGTCTGGGGAATTTTTGTGTGTAAAAACTCTGAGAAACCATAAAAGTACGTGACATATTTAACATGCAGGGTGTAAGTTTTAATTTTACAATTTCAAGTTAGGATTGAATTAGCCAGAGCAGTTCTGACTGCATTTTATTGATAGATTACTTTGTCAAGTGTTGCAAACTTCTCGGTGGTGAAAGCTTCAGGCTTGTTCATCTTAATTCTATAAATGATTAGGTGCTTAGCATAAACAGGTAACACTTCAAGATTTGCTGTGGGTTTGCTATATTGGCTTTTCCTAATGAGGAAATTAGCAGATAGTTCTGTTTCCTTTCTGATGGATGGTGGGATTTTATTGATTCCTTTGACTCCAGTTTGTTCCTATTTGTGACATTTCAAGACAGTTGAGTAAGCATGAAGATGGATGCATGAACATAGGCTTGGTATGTCTGTAGTAGACTTGAGGAGCTTACAAATATTTAAGTAAAGATTTGAAGTAATGATCTTCAGGAGAAGGAAATTAATTCTAACAGCAAAAAGAGGGCATTGAAAACCTCTTAAAAATCTAGTTGGTATTAAAAATGTGGCCAATTTTTTGTGGTGCTGCACAAATGTTGTGAAATGCATGTAGCTTGGAGCAAATCTGACCTGATTTGAAATAACAAATTTAATGCTAAATGAGTATCTTCTATCTGTTATCAGAGTCAATATAGCTGAAAATGGCTTTTCTGTTTCTTCCTGTGCTGCAGACATCAATGTTGTTTACCACCTTAGAAATCTTAATGTAGCTCTTTGTGGGCTATTTATACTTAAATAAGAAGTTTAAAAAATACATACTTTGGGATTGAAAGACGCCATCCAGGTGACTTTGTGGTTTCCCCACAGTCATGGTAATTACCTCTTTTAATCATTGAAATGAAGCCTTTCAAGTTAAAAAACACTCTGGGCCCCTCCCACCAAGAAAAAACAAAGCCAAAAAACCCAACCTGGGAATATACTTTTTGTTGGAGTACCTTTAGTACACTTGGTACAAGGACTTCAGGAGTGGTAGTTGAAGTACTTTATTTTTCAAGAAATGTTTCCATTTAAATCTTCATTGTTGATGCTTTTAAATGGCTCCGTTCAGAATCATAGCTGGATTCTGAAATCCATAATCCATTATTATGAATCATAGCAAAAATTTTTTTAGGAAAAATTTTGACCTAAAATATGCCAACTTTGCATCCAGTCCATCAGGATTGTTTCAAGCAACAGAAAAGGCACAGCTTGTGGCCATGATGGGGAAGGGGAAACCCTTAAATCTGAGACAAGACGGGAGGAATACACACCTCATATTCTTTTTGCAGGGGCCTAAGGGCCCCCTGGATACTCCTTCTCCATTAATTGGGCAGTCAACTAATTGAGAAAGATCATTTTTATTTCTTTTTGTATTTACTGGTATGGTTGAAAGAAACAGTACAACATCATGATAGAGATTACAGCCCTGCATCTCCAGTTGAAGGGGTGGAACATGATGTGAAATGTTAACTCTGGTGTACAAGTAGCAAGTTGGGTTCAAGTGCAATTAAGTTCTGTTGGTCACTTCAGTACCTGAATTACCTCTGGAGCAATTTAGGCCTATAATTCAAATGAAGCATTATTACAGACGAATGGGGAGGAAAAAATAAATCTTAATGGAAATTTGGAAGGAAGGTTGTTGTTTTGCAGGGATGATCGTGCCAACCTTGATCTTTATTTTACAGAATGGAAGAATTAAGATCAAACTGTAAAAAATAGCTAACCTGAAATGCATGATAGAAAGAGGAAGTTTGTTGTGGTTGTTTATGTTGAGTTTATTTTTGGAAGGAATGTTCCTGGGAGAGCAGAGGGCTTATTGATGTACACTGCAACACAGCTCAGTGTAACATAATTTTGCTGAAGTTTGAATCTTGCCTAAAACCATTTTCCACAACTTTCCAATTGATTTTTCTGGAGGACTGTTTCACTGCAGTGTAACTGGATGCTTGGATGGCTGGTGCAGCTCTCTTGGTATTATACTTGATGTCGGACTCTGTCTTTGTTTTCTCTCTGACCAGTGTGTGTGACTTAAGTGCTTCACTGCTGAGAAGTCTTGTTCAGAAGCAGCATAGATTTGGGCTGCCTAAGTTTAGCTGTTGTTTTCAGATATAATTAGCAGTTTATTTTTCAGTTTTATTCAAACTGTCTCATACTTTTTGAAGACTTACTAACTTTCTCTTCTCACAGTTCTCCTCATCCAACCCCAGGTCAATTCTGGTGGTTGCTTGCGTTCTGCTTTTCCTTTGGATGGGTATGCATGTTTGAGACACCTTGCAATGCAATGACTGGACCTGCTGGCTTCATCCTTTTAATTCCCTATCCTTCAAGCTGCTTTGTTACATCTTTATTTTCGTGGTCTTGGCTTGGCTGTTGTCTTGCCTGTACTTTTGGGAACAAAGTTCCAAATAACACTATAGGTATTCAAGTACAAAAAACCACCCTGTTCTTTTTATCATAGTAAGTCTGAACAATAGCTGATGTTATGGAAATGGTAAAAGTCCCCCTATTCCCCCCTCTTTTTATAAGGCTGTTATACTACTAGTCATGGCATTTGGAAATTGCTAGGAAAAACCCAGACTTGCATCTTCCTTTTGAAAAGTATTAGAATCAGTGGAAATTTCTTGTCAGTCAGTGCCTTAGCTACAAATCTGTTTTGGAGCTCTATACGTTATCTAGCGGCTTTTTTTTTTTTTTTTTTCCCCACATCAGTACCAGTGGATTTCTTTGACGTGGCTCTTTTTTCCACCAACCAATGTGATAGTGGCAAACTGTCTTTTTCTAGGCTTCCTTCGATCACTTTAGTGTTGGTAGATGTGTAATGTGACCAGCATAGTTACACTGGAAAATAACTAGAGCTGCTGGGTCCTTTGAAAGGTTTCCCATCAGAACATGGCAAGGATGATGAGCATCACAGATGTTAATGGATAAAACACTGTACAGAAACCACTTTTTTATTGTGGCACTGGGTTCACTATTAGACTTGTTTATTTCAAGGTTTGTGTTTTTCTCATTTTCTTCTAGCTTTTCAATAATTGCACATCTTTAAAAACTGTAAAACCTGAGTGCATATTTTCATGGAAGTATCATGCGCTTGTCAGCTGCTTTTCCTAGAACAGGTTATAGTGCCTTTTAGGAAAATGAGACTTGAGTACTTTCCATTGCCAAAAAAACCCAAAACAGAAACACAAAAAAAAATACAAACACACACAAAACAAAAACAAACAAAAACCCACAAAAACCCCACCCCAAAACTTAAAAGGTTGACTTGTTTAATGAAAAACAGAACAGAGTGAAGGGGGGAAGAAATTATACTGTACATTCCATATGTGGTCAGCCTCTCTTTGACCAGTTTTTCTGTAGAGCTGCTTTTTTTCCTCAGTCCCCAATGTTTTTTACAGATGCTGGTGTTCTCTTTTCATGCTATTTATTAATATAGTGGACAATCCTTTAAAGATGCTTAGATGGGAGAATTTGGTTGATGTAGAGGGTGTCAGTGACATGAGTAAGAGAATGGAAATTATTCACAATTCTTAAGTATTTGAAAAATCATGCCTCAGTGGTTTTTATAAAGTGTCCTTCTGGTTTAATTAGAAAAACTGTGATCCAGCAATAGCAGCTGTTCCTCTAGGCTGAAGTTCAGATTTTAACCTGGTGTAAGTCTGTGCTGCTGCTGAAATACTAATAGTGCTTGGCTCAAATTGGATTAGTGTGCAAATCCAGCTGGAGTGTTTTCTGGGGGCTGCAAGGAAGGTTAGTCTTCAGTCTGTTTGCAGCACGGCGAAGGAAAAACTTGTGTCAGCACAAATACTAAGTGAGGTAGTGCATAAGTCAGTCTTATAGGGTGGTATTTAAACATTTTTCCAGGAATATTTTTCAGAATTGTATTTTGTGAATTTGTATGTATCTGAAATTTTTGAAAGCTCAAGGGAAGAGCACAATTTGTAGCACTGCTCAGCTTAAGTCGCACATCAGATCAGCTGATATTGGTGGATGTACGTAACTCTATACTTTGGCAACGTGCTTTTGAGTTGACATTTCTTTAAAGCACTGGTTGTTGCAGCTGCTGCCCAGTGTGGTGTGGGATGAAGGCAAGTGTTTGTTCTTGGTTTTAAAAGTACAACTTAAACGTTTGTAAATGACGCATTCTTTAGCATTGTGCAGTCTTGGCTTTGAATTAGTTATGTGTTTCCAAATCAGGATTTGTGTTTCCAAATGAAACACTTGTGGAGTATGGAAATCTTAGTAGTATGCATTTTCAGATGACTCCCCAAGTTTTTATCAAATGGGGAGCTTTCACAAGTAAACTGTAAATAAATAACTACATGTTAATCAGATGTATCTCACTTGGACTTCCATGCCTCACTGAAGTTTAACTTAGGTTTGGGGTTTTTTTTTAAATCTCTTTACTAAAATAATTAGTTCAGGAGAAATATGTATCTGATATATCATTTTGGACAACAAATTTGAATAGTACTATGATCATTGCTCAAATAATTTTTTTTAAGATGGCACATGAGGTGTGGGAAGATTTTTGCTGTGGGAGAGCAACATTAGACTTCTTCAATTCAGGTTTTGAAAT
Source organism: Acanthornis magna (assembly GCA_036785705.1). Taxonomy (NCBI): domain Eukaryota; kingdom Metazoa; phylum Chordata; class Aves; order Passeriformes; family Acanthizidae; genus Acanthornis; species Acanthornis magna. The sequence continues at coordinate 11,695,499 of JAWUZG010000029.1, forward strand.
TCAGATAAAATGAAAATTCATAGTATTGCAAAGGTGGTATCCTCATGTTCTAATTTAAGGAATGTAGAAATTATAAGACTATTTCATGTCCTTCTAGCCCTATAAAGGCAAATAACTTTGAAGACCACAGTGAAACTCAGCCTTAGCATAGCTTAAGTATTGGAATAAAAGATGAGATGAAGCTATGATGTTTTGTATTTAAAAGGTTAATTTAAAGGGATACCATTACATTGTAGTGGAGAAGAAATTGCAAGATTTCTTTATTTTGTAGATCTTGGAAACATACTGCTGGTAAAAGTGGAATATATACAAAGTTGCTAATTTAGAGGAAACTGACTGTTGACAAGTATTTATTCACCACTTTTCTGCTATATCAGTGCCAGGCAGAGCAGAAAACGATAGCTGCGACTCATTGAGCTGCAACTCAAGACATTGAGACAGAAAAGACCATGTCAGATTTTCACTTACTTACCAAGTTAGGTTTTTTTTTTTTTTTTGCATTGTATTTGACTGAATGATTTAAGAACTTACGTGAAAAAAATATTTTAAGAATCATATTTTGTATTTCTTTTGACTAAACTCATTGTATATCATTCTCACCTTCTGTAAAGGACAAGCCTATGACTTACCAGATTCTGTGTCCTTGGCTCTGGACTGTGTTCTCTGTAGTTGGCAGGAATTCCATCAGTCCTGGTCCACCCCCCATGTCTGTCCTTCAGACTTACCTGCTGCAAAACGTAGCAAGCACTCTAGACTAGTCTTAGGATATCACCTTATCATCAGACCTGTCCATTTTCCTTTCCACTTTGTAAACAGATGCTTCTTCTGTGGGCTACAAAAGCAGCTCAGTTTTCTTCTAAGTCATTATTAGAAAATTGAACAGTGGTGGCAGCAATTTGGAAACAATGGCTTAGCACTTAAACAAAACAGTTGTTACCATATTAAAAAGGGTGTAGTCTTGACAACACAAGCTTATTCCAACCGTCCTCACCCTTTTTAGAGCTAAAATATCCATTTTTATAACTCCAGTGGAAGCTGTCTTACGGAAACAGAAGCACATAACCACCCCCACATAACTGAGGTATCAAATTAGTGTATTTTGCCAAGGTTGCTTAAAAGTAGCAGCAGTCTATCCAGGAAAGCACATCATAGGAATGTGATAGATCCTCTTGTTCTTTGGTTGGCTAACCCCAGACCAAAGAAGTGGAATTATCCTAACTTGCAAACAACATTGTCTTAATTTCTCTTTTCTTATTGCCACAATAATATCACTGGGGTGAACTTGCAGAATTCTGTCTAGCTATCTGTATTTTTCTCTTGCCATTTGTGCCAGTTTAAGGGTTTTGTCATACATAGTTTCCTTTGCGCTGCCTGTTATAAAAAGTGCTTCCAAGGACATAAAGAAAGAAGGCATCAAGAGGGAAGGTATAAGGTATTGAAAGAAATTTTTACTACCACTAGAAATCTTCTAAGTCCTTTGACAAATTTTTTTGGATTTGCTTAATGGCAGAGTGTCCCATCTGGGATATTTTGAGAGCGTTCAATATACTTCCTGTAGCTTTTATTATGTTTTAGTATAAATTTTCAAGGGAAGAGCTGACAAAGTGTTGAGTAAGTCAATCTAGGTGCTCTTTGTAGTCTTCTGTAGAGACTAATTAGGTTCCATGTAAATAAAAATTATTGTGTTTTTTGTCCTTTTGGAATTTTCTGTGACACTCATGCCTTGGATGTATCAGTTGGGTGGTATTTTGAGTAAGATGCTGCCTAAAGTGCTTGACCTTTCTCTCCTTTTGCTCAAGTTGATGTGTAGAGCTTCTTGTTCTTAAGTTGCATGCATGCCTGACTGAGATGTTTACCCTGTATCTGTACCAAGTATTTTAGTCTTAGAGATTAAACCCTATCACTCTTTTTTATTTTTTTCATTAGCATTTAGATAGCTGTGTCGGTTTTGTTTCTGTCCAAGTAATGAAAGAGCCTACGGTGACTAATCTGTGATCTGTGCTTGTTAATATACCTTTCATTCTTTAGTCAGCAAATGCTAGCAATTATGTACTGGAAATGCTGTACAATTGGTTGTCAACAGTAATGTAGAGATGACAAATTTTAAATTCCTATAATCTTTCTCTCTACATATTTTTAAATAATTCATATAATCTGTGAATTCAATCAATTATATTTATCCCTCTATTTGCCTCCAGAGAGGAAGTCCAGCTCTGCAGCTTTCTCTGGATGCATAATTCTTTCAGACCAAGGAAGAAGGTGGTCTCAGATGTTTGCATTCTTAGCCTTAAACAGAGCATCCTGCTTTAGCATTTTTCACAACAGTTTTTGTTCCTCTTGCTTTGATTTTTGAAGCAGTATGTTTTTTTTAATTCTCTTGCAAAGGCTCTTTTTGTTGGCTTTGTCAAAGCCTCCGAAAATTGAAGGTATATCCTGGTTATGATGCTTAACCACAGAACATTTGTCCCGGAACTCTGCATCTTCTGTCATTTCCAGTTGAATTCTTTAACCCAGTTACTTCATAGAGAGCTTGTGCATTCAGATTTTCCATGTAGGTCGGTTTTGACAACCTCTTGTTGCTTGTAATGTCTCTAAAGCTGCATTGCAGTATGACTACAGCTTAGACACAGGAGTTTTATTTCACCTAACATAGAAAACAAAGCAAGGTAAGCTTTGGCAAGCCTGGACTGTAGCTGCCAGTTGTAGGCTTGTAATTCCACGCAAGCTTGGATACTGAAGCTCAGATTGTTGCATTTCAACTGTTCTTGGTACTAGATATGAGTGGACCAATGCCATGGAGTGTTTTTTTTCATCTGCAGTAAGGTTGAAGAACGAAAAGTAAAGAGAAACTTGTGGGTTTGGTTCTTTGGTTTTATTGGACTGCAGTTTTTTGTCCAAAATGCTGGAAGATAGCTTCCTTTGCTTTATGTTAAATTAGGTAACATGTCCTGCTTTGCAGGACACACTGCAAATGTAAATGCAAATGGCTGCTTTGCAGACATGCTGTTTATCAGGAGCAAAGCCTGTATATGTAATTAGAGGAAATCTGACTTTCTCCAGGAAGTGGCACAAATTCTTTGACTTGCGAATTCTTGGTGATTCTTTAGTGACAGAGGTCTAGTTTTAAAAGCCAATTTTTACACTTTTCTTTGTTTCCAAAAAGAGAGGAGAGTATTTGACTTAGCTCATCTGTCTTTTGTAGTCTTCCCCTCATTTTCCCATCCTGAAGCCCTCCGTGCCCCAGTTTGCTGGATCACTTCTTGCATCACATGCTGCATTGTGAATTCTAGTGCAAGAGTTGGATTGGGAGTAAGGGACCATTTCTATTGGCAGTAGCCAAAATTTCACCTGTGAAGTTAAACCATCATTTCTTGGCTATTTTAAGCTGTCAGTTGTAGAAAGCTAGCCCTGCATCTGCTTTTAGGGGAAACAATAGTACTTGGAAGATGCTATGAAGAATCTGTTGCAATATTTTTCTGAAGTATTTCCCATCCCTGCTAATGGCTTTTCTGAATTATTTAAATGTCATCTGTGACAAGAACAATAGGCCAAGAGTCTACACTCAGTTATTGTCCTTTAAATTCTGCTCTAAGAAAATTGATTGAATTGTCTTACTGTATCCTGAATGCTGAAATTTTGTTGCTGTTGATGCAGTTGCTGATAGGCAGAAATTAATTTATTGCCGCTAGACTTCCCTGTTCCTCTGTTTTGCTAGGAGCATCTTTGTGGCTCTACCATATGTTGCTTCCATAATTTATGCTTCACATTCGAGTTGTGAAATGGTTGAGCTTTGGCTTTCTTCCCCTTATAAATGTCTATAAAAGACAAAGTTGATCATTTGCAAGATTTCACATGACACCATCCTACATGGAATAGTATATATATGGGAGCATCATGGTCCTGCTCCCATCCTTCTCCTGACGGGTTTCATTTGGATGTTCTTACATGTTTATTGAAATGTTGGTTTGTGTTTTTTGGAGCACTGAAGACAGGAAGTAGCCTTTACGAAAGCTTCTAAAATCAGACTTGAAATTAAAAACATCTTGTAGTCTCCGTTTTTGTGGTTGTCTATAATGACATGGCAGAGCATCATTCCCCCTCAGCAAGAGGACGGTTCCATCGTACCACTCGGCGTAGTTCAGCCTCTTTGATTATTCATGTAGCTTCTCTTCTGTATAAAAGCAAAAAACTGAATGTTGCAGTGCCATCAAAGCCATTGCACATTTGCATAAAGCTGCAGGTGCTGTCATGAATGTAAACTGTGAATTGTACAAGGATGAAAGAAGATGAAATGCATGATTTTTTTATGCTTTCTGACAAGATTTTTACCCTTCTTTGAGTCACCAGCATCAAACTAATGGGATTATATTTTAAGCAAAAATTGTCACAATAATTAGAATTTATAAAATGGAAAAATTCATGAAAAAAATTGCTCACCAGCTAAAAATAAAATATGCTTTGATGTAAACATTCTGTATAAGTAGGCTGTGGAGAAGTAAAGCATTTTTCTGTTGAATTTGATCCCTTTGTAATAACTCTGTGGCTGTCAAATGTGCTGTCGAATGCACTTCATCACAGAATAAACATACTGTTTTGGGTATCTTCATTCTGAAAAAGCAGTGAAGCAACTGCAGCTTATGCTTTACTGTATCAAGGAACTCTAAATACAGATTTTTAGAATGCAGTGGAAGCTTCCAAAAAAATTGTGCAATTCATAGAAACCTGGTTACCTTGGGACTTACTGGTGGCTTGCTTCTAATAAGCTACAAGTCCCATGGGGTTGAGTTACCTTCTCTCAGCCATCAGAGTTAGCAGTTAAAGCATCTGCTGAATCTTCCGTTCCTGCTGTGTTTGGTTAATAGATACAGTGACAGAGACTGGGTCTTCTTCTTGGTGGCGATACATGAAGCAAATCACTTCGAGCAGTTTAACTGAAGTCTTGGTTTACAGTACTGCAAAGCATTTGTCTTGCTGGTAGGTGGTTCCTTGGCAGTCTTGCAGTCCCACCTGGACCTTGGGAAAGCAACTTGAAATTCTTAAGTACACATAGCACTTGTGGTCATGTTCCCAGTGGTGCAATTGGCTGTCCTGGGGCATAAGCATGAAATAAGGTTTCACTGGTAGATAGCCAAGTAATTGTTAGTGGAGAATAGAAAACTTTTGGTGATTTCTGCAAGAGTAACTTATAATGAAGAGGTAGGAAATCATGCAGAGAGCACACTGAGAATGTTCAAGATCAGCTACTCACCTTGATCACTTGATATCTTTAATGAGCTCTCACATGAAGTCATAAATCTAAGAATGCAACTCATGCTTTTAAGTTCAGGGCTTGGGGTTTAGAAAACAAGGACCTGAAAATAAAACTGATCCTGGATTTTCAGCATGATGTAGTATCTAGAAGAGGTAGTATGATGCATTATTGAGAGGGGCAATATATGAATGAGAGAACAGTGGTCTCCACGAGAAGTTACAAATGAAGCTGGAAGAAAGCTTGGTTGGATTGGGCTTCTTGTCCATTTTTGTCATAGATATTTGAGTATGAATGGCAGAGGTCGAAAAGCTGGAGGAGGTTGGAAATATGCCATGTTCTCATTGTGCCACAGCAATGAATGGTGAAAAGCATCATTAAGGGTAACGATTCACTTCTGTTATCATGGGGAGGAGATGCTGGCAGTTTGAGGTTTTTTGTATTAATAAAGTCATAGCAAGAACTGATGGAAGCAAGTTAGCTGTGAGTCATTTTTCTAACTGATTATCATATATTAGGATTTCTGGTTCATTTACAGGAAGGGATTTGGAAATGAAGGTGAAAGATTTGTGTAGCTCAGTTGAGAGGAACCTGAGCTAGTTACTTATTTTTTTTACCTGAGCAATACCTTCCCCCATTCACATGGATTGCACATTGTTGTTCCAGTTTTTTAACTCTTTGTTCCCGATACTTACATGCTTTAGTATTATTCTGGAGACTATTTCCATGGTTTGCAAACCATTCCAGTGGTTGCCAGTGGTCTCTTCTGACCCCCAGAAATATATTTGACATACATATGCTTGAGATATAAAAGAGGAAACCAAATGTGTTGGTTTTATGGTTTTTTTACCTGTCTCCCTTCTCATGTTGCAGCTAGTCATATACGTATAAGAAGAACGGGAAGCACTTGATTACTATTTTGTTCACAGAAGAAGAAATTTTGCTATCCAAGGGTAATTTTAAGCTATGTGCCATGGGCCATCTTTATAAAGATGCTAATGGTCAAGAGGTAATTGTTAACCCAAGTGTATAAGAAAAGTTCCAATATTTGTTCAGCCATTTAGAAATTTATGGACTTGAGAAGAGTTGGAACTTTTGCTAGTCCTGTAAGGGCTGACAAAAGGTCTTCCTTCACAAGACTGACAGAAGTATGTTGGTAAAAGTATGTGCTTATTTCTACCAACAAGAATGGCCGGCTCCATGTGTTTGAATGTGACTATGAAAACAGCTTGATAAATTGTTAACATTTTGAAACAGTAACTTGCAGATAAACATGAGACACAAAATAGTGAGTTAAAAAACCAATATTCGGAAGAACTTGAAGCCTATGTGAAATACTTAGTGGGAGAATGGGGGTAAGGTACAAGAAGAACCTAGATACCAGAAATAGTTAACCTTTTGGATTCAGGATTATCCTGCTAAATAAATGTTTTCCTTTTTTTATCTTTTTAAAGCAAATTTCTAAAAATCGCTTGCTCTGAATTAGGCACCTAGATCATAACCACATTGTAATGCATTAAGTGACTGCAAGTTATTACTGCTGAAAAGGTTCTGTTATGTTGCTTGCCAGTTCACGTAATGGCCAAAGGGCAAAATCTCATCGGAAGTGCTTACTGAATGCGGGAAGATGCGTTTTATTTGGGATGTATCTTTTTGTTTCTGTAAAGGCAAATTAAATTTCACTTGTTTTCCCTTCTGTGTTGCATCGCGGTTTTGTTAGTCATATTTATAGCCTGTTGCATCCTTGGAAGCTGATTTCCCAGCCTTTCTAGTAGGCAGTCCTTTCAGGTAAATTTGGGTTGAGCATGGGAAGGACAGAGAGTTTTGTTTGGGTGTAGACTTAAGGGGCTTTTGTTTGCTTCTTTTGGGGATTTGGGGGGAGTTGTTTTGGTTGGGGTTTTAATTTTTTTTTTTTTTTTTTTTTTTTTTTTTTTTTTTTTAATTTTTTTTACTTCTTGCCATATTTCTAGTGAAGATCAGAATATTTTAATGTGTCCAGAAAGGGTGCTAGAATTGTTTGGTTACAGTTGCTTTCTCTAATTCTGCTTTCACTGTAGTCAGCAGAGAAATTCTTGTTTTATTACAGTGGAAGCAACATGACTCCCCATAGTACAATATTAAATGTTCCATTTAGGGGTTTCTACCTACAGTTTCAATGCACTTGTTTTATTTGGTATTACAGCCTTTTAGATGTAGATGTTGCCATTACAGATGTTGCTGCCATTGTAGGTGTTGACTATTACATGGTCTAAGGCACAGCTGCATCCAGGATTGGTGCATTGGTGCAAACTCTTACATGTAATACCTCGATTACTGGTAGTGGTTAAGCAGTTTATACTCTTATAATCTGTACTGGCTGATTAAAGTTGGCATGGTGGATAAGGATATCTAGGAAGTTGGACACCTTTGGGAACAAGGCTATGCATAAATATCCTTAGCAAACTTGCCTTTCACGAATTTCAGCTCTAAACTGTCTTCACATCCTTGCAGCTGTAAGGGGGACGAAGGCAAAGAGAGGAACAAACCCCAAATCTCTCAGGGCGTAATGCATCAGCAGTTCAGGGACTGCTTGGTATGGAGTGCCACAGCTGCCCAAGCCATCCAGGACAACACTGCTGGTTTTCCATCACAATATTTTAAAGCCAAAAGTCGTATTTCCGTATGTTGAATTTCAGTGACAACTTGATTTTCAGGAGAAGTGATTGTTCTCGGTGTTTTTCACCTTAAATTCTCTAGCATATTAAGACCATCAGCAACCCTAATAGAAGGGAGAGGAAGAGGCAACCCTTTTTGTATACCAAAGTAGAATCTAATGCAAAAATCTTTCTTCAGCACTGTAGTAGGGAGCCTTTTGCAAGATTATGGTCAAAAAAGTGAAGGTCATTGAAAGGATATCCATTGTACATTGCAAAATCAGAGCCACCCTCTTGAGGGCTTCAGTAGGGTGCAGAAAAACCTTCAGTTTAACTGGAATGATATGTATCTCTTGAGCAGGGTTATGAGATGGAAAGGCTTAAGCTTTAACTATGAGGTATGAAAGTTGTGCATTTCAGAAGCTTCTTTCTGTTGAAAAATTGGTAGGGAGGCCTCTCGGCTGCAACTGAGCCTGCCTTTAAAGTCTTGCAAACGCAGAGTAGAAAATTTGTGTCCTTTATAACCAGATTCTTGAGGCACTGTGTTTACTGCGTAGTTCCTAAGCGTCTCATGCACTGACAACTGAAAAAGGCAAAATCTACAGGGTAGTGATGAAATCTTGTCAACAAGCATGTCCCTTCTGGATTGCATAAACCTGCCGTTGTGAGCTTAGTGTTCCTTGCATTGCTATCTCGAGACCATAGCTTGAGTATCCCCCTTTTCCTTGGCTGCCGCAGCCCGTCAGCCTGGCTGTAGCCAGCCCCTGCTCGCAGCGCGGCTTAGCTCATCTGTCCAAGAGGGTGGAGTTTGCAGAGCGAGCTACTGAGAGCCTAGACAGCCGGCAGGAGCTCTGGTTGCAGTGTTTCATCGGCTGCTAATCCGTTTACAGTGTAGCTAATGAGATTGCTCTGCTCGGTGCTGCAGACACTCAGTGCTGCGCCACTGTAATCGAGATGGCTGATAGTGTGCATGAGCCAGCTCGTGTAGGAAATCGAGACACCTATTGCAGTGGAGACAACTTGTCACTACTTTCTGTTCCGTAACTCTCTTGCATTAACCGAGAACATGTATCTCAAGACAGGTTTGGACATTTTCTGAGTTCAGTCTCTAAATGAACATAATATTTGTTGGGGTTAAAGTGATTAGTGCTTTAGTTAAGTTTTTCCTTTCAAGTATGGGCTCAGTGCAGCTCATTCTCCTTTTTCAGTGAAAGTATATAGTCTGCCCTCAAATTTGTTAGCTTAAAAGCAAATTTCTCTGTGACTGTTTCTGTTCAGGTCAGTGTACTAACAGACCACATATGAAACTTAAAGCAGCATTTTTTTATACCTTTTTCCTTCGTTCTCATGCCAGTGTGAATTGTTGTGTTGAAGTAGTTTCTTTACAATAAAAAAATAAGGAAAATACTTTTCTTTTAAAATACTATGATAAGTAGTTGACCTGAAATTCTTGCCCTTGTCTCTGTAGAGCTGTAAATGGAGGGCAATCTTTGCTGTGGGATGTTTAACTATTTGCTTGGATTGTCATAGCAGTAGTGTCTCCAGATTCTTCAGCAAGGCTGACTTATTGTTGCTCATGAACAAATTACCAAAAAACCCAAATAAAATTCAGCCCCCTTCTGTGCCCCAACAACAACAAAATTCCCAGGCAAACCACATAGTTTGAAACTACATTTTATCTCTTGTGGCTTTAGTAGTTATAGCAAACTAATGTCAGCCTTTCTCCCTTCCTCCCACTCCCACCCCACTTCTTTTTTCCCCTCCCTTATAATAAAGACTCTCAAATAAATAATACTTGAAATACAGGAGATAACTTAATCTGCTTTGGCATTATGATAAGAAGTTATACCAGGAAGACAGCTTGTGTATAGAATTTAATGTAATATTATCTTTATCCGTTGTAATGGGTACAATGGAGAAAAGTGCTGAATGCACTCAATATGATCAGAAAAATTAATGTCTATAGAATCCAACATGACAGTTGGATTTGAAAGGTTTTCCTTTAAATTGGCAAAGATGATAGATTCTCAAAGTCTTAGAGTGCAGTGCACATTTTCAGGTACTATATTTCAAGAGTGTTTGAAATGTAGATCTAAATGTTTGTATTTGATGTGATACTCCTGGTTTTACTGAAACTGTTCTGTTTTCTTCTAGGTGAATCTGGACTGGGAAAATCGACATTAATCAACTCATTATTCTTAACAGAATTGTATTCCCCAGAGTATCCAGGTCCTTCACACAGAATTAAAAAGACTGTACAGGTATGTCTGGGGAGAAAAAGCTGCAGCCTGAACATTGTAACTTGCAATTTAGTAATGTAAGGTGATATACAGTTGTCACATAAGCACCTGAGTTTTAAGATACATTCAGTCATGATATGAACCACTAAGAAATATTCAGTGTGTCTTTCAGTGTATCTTAGCTATACAAAACTTTCAGGTTCTCAAACCTGTAGCCTGTTGAAATGTGTTTTGACTGTAGGTTAGAAAACACATATGCATGCAGAACTTTTTGAAATTGTAGTGTTAATTATCAGTTAAAATGATAAGTCTGTAGAAATACATATATGTGCAGTAAAACCCCTGGCTGTTTAAGGCAGACTTTTAGAGAACAATTATTAAAGGATTTGATGGAAGTGCAGGGACCTGGGGTATAAAAGTATCTGTGAGTCTTCTGCAGATTGTATCCTTTGTGATGCCTTATTTACCTGTTACAGGTTGTCTGAAACATCAGGGATTGGGGTGAACCTGTCTGTCTTTAAGCACTAGACTAGCATAGGCAAAGATGATGTTCCTGCAAGTATATGATGCAAATAAAATATTTAGTTGAAGACTGGAAAACTGAAGTTGATCCATTTCTTTTGTGTAATAACTTGCTACTGATCAATTATATTTTCTCTCGAGAAAAGGAGCATGTTTTCTGTGTTATAAAAAGATTATTAAAAATAACAATTACCTAATGCTAAGAGGTAATAATGTTATGGGTCATTTAGGAAACCATTCTGTTTGTGGGGTATTTTCTGCCTTCACAGCTGAGCAGCTGAATAAAGATACATAAGCTCTGCTTGTCTCTCTTGATGTGCACTTGTTTCAGGCTTTGGGGAAGATAGCTTGTGATAATCTAACTTTGTACAGGTGAGGGCTGAGGTGCTGACCATTGTTGCTATTGTCCAACAGAATTCCTCCAGCTGCAAAATTCAACTATGGCTGAAGTGACTGGACAATTGCAGAATTGTCATAAAGTGATTAAGCCATGTGTTGAGTTAGGAGGGTATGCAAGGTGCTAAACAAATTGTGAAACAGAGTTCTTTTTTACTCATTGGGATTAAGTAATAAAGCTCCAGTACCATGAACCACTGGCCTTATTGCTTTCTGAGACCTCTGGGCTTTTTTGTTTGGGATTTTGGGTAAAATGTTTTTTAATCCAATGTCAGAACACAGAATAATTACCACAATGTAAGGAAAAAGTTATTTATGTCCATATTGAGAAGTTTAAATGGCATTGCTTGTCAGTCAGCTCAACATTAAAGCTTGAATACTATTGCAAAATGAATTCATTGCAGAATATCAGTTTTTTAATTTGAAGGAAAGCTTTTGAACATTTGGAGTTCGTTTAACAATATATTAATATTTTCTAAACTTTTACATTTGTCTTTTAGGCTATTTTATCAGTTTAATGCAAAACCATAGTGACTGTCAAAATGGCCTAGAAAGCTTGTTAGCAGGGGCATCACTCCATTATTTGAATTAGAAGGGTTTACCTGTTTCAAAGAGATTTTAAGTGGGATGGAAGAGGTGTGCAAAGAGTTAAACTCTCATATAATGTACTTGCTACTAAACTAAACAGTGAGTGTTGGAAAACCAAGTAGAAGGGTGACTTTTTTTTATTGGATGAGAGATGTAGCATGATTTCATTACTGCTGATTACGTTTTGGTTTAGCAGAAGGTAAACCAATTCAGGCTGTGTTCATTGAATTTTAGTTTGTATAATAGTGGGATGGATTCCCTGTCATTGGAAGATTTTTTTCAATTGGGAAAAATCATTGGAAGAATTTGTACCCAAGCTAACAAGAAAAAAACCCCAAACCAAGACATCTTTCAAAGATAAGTCACTCCCACCCTAGTTACAGATGCATCAGTGTAAGAAAAAATAATATGAAACCGTGTGGAATTTCTGGAATTTAAGTACTTTCATCTGTGTGGTGGCAAGATTGGATGATCTGTTCATTCTGACCATCACGGAGGTTTGATTTGCTTTGATTTACTGGTTGAAGGAAAGGCACCATACTTTTCAGAAAGCCTCAGTTAATGGGTTTGGTTTTTTTTCCATGTAAAGCTGGAGGCGGGGGGGAAAAGGTCTTGAACAGAGCTCAGGCTGAAAAGCCATTGCATTTTTTTCCTGCTTCTACTGTGTGGGCTAAAGCTTGAGGCCAAGAGCTCACCAAAATTATTTTCAATAGTTAATTGGAGACTAAAATTACTTAGGAAATAATATGGTGGGAATGAAATAGATTTAAAGACCATCTTCCCCTTTAGAAACCACTGTTTACTTTATCTAGTAAGTACCTTTTTTTTGGTATACTTGCAATGCAACTTTGTTTTCAGCTCCTTGGGATGAATGAAAACTCACTTGGTGTAACATTTTAAGAAAGAAACTGAAACTATCTTATTTCACTGTCAGTGCAAGTGAGGATAAAATTGTTTCCCCCAGCAAGCTTGAAAACTGTGTGTGCTGGCAATTATGTGTATGATGTGGAGGTGTTTCCAGTCAAATATTCAAATAAAGAATAAGCAGTGGGAGCTGCTGTTTGGATCCACTGGATTTGTACCCTTTGCCAGTGAAAACGTGTTTGAGTTGAGGATTGAAAGGGTTTTGTAGGGTAGAGATGAGAAAAATTGCCAGAGCATCATCAAACCTTGGTTGTAATAATAACCTCCTCTTATATGGTGGGAACAACTTATTGATTAGGAATTGTATCAGATGCTCTCACATAGATAAACTATGGTTTGGGCTTGAAAACTTGCAGTTTGGAGCTGTTTTGTGAGGCAGGTCCTTTGTATTAGTCTCATGGAAAACGCAAAAAACAGTTTATAGTGATTTGATGTCAGATGAATTCAAAGGAAGCATATTCAGAAATGAGGGGGTATTAAATGTGTTTTCTCTGATCATTATCTGACTGCCTTAAGTGCAGTAAGTATGGCAAAGGCATCTTTAATCCAATAAAAAGCAGTCGAGCTGTAACAAGCATCAAGTCCCGGCTGCTGTGTAGTAACTGGCAAGGAGACCCGTGTGACCCAGTTGACTGGAGTGCATGGGAAAATGGCTCTTTGGAGGAGACTTTTCTTAAAAAGCTTTAAATTCCAAGACTTGAACTAATGTTTTCCATGAATCCCTTGGGAATACTTGTAAATCAGATGATAGGATACAGTTGGATGCTTAACTATGAATGACACTAGTTTACAGTGATTTTCTGGATCTTTTCCAGATGTTGCTACTTTCTCTGCCTTTGTCCATGTATGGACACATCCATTTAGACTAAAAAAATGCAACTTTGCAGAGGCATTGTGGCAGGGTCTTCATGTCCTATTTCCTACCGGTAGAATCTACTGCTTGCCAGTGTGGTGGATGTGGTCTGATTATCCACAGCACAAGCACAGGTTCAATTCATCAGCTAATGTTTCTTGTTCTGTAGGTTTGTGAAAACCCTGCTCTGATAGCAAGATAACTACATGAATTTATGAAAAGTAAGAAAAAAATTTAAATCCTCACCACCCAGTCATGTATTAGCACTGTCTGCAGATATTCAGTTGCTGCAGACCATTTATCAGAAGGTGACTTCACAAATTCAGTCACGCTTAGATTTTACAAGCATACAGAATCCGTGAAAATGTTTGGCGTGACATTTCTGAGGATCTCCTAACCTTTTTTTCCCTTTGTTATAAACATATGTTCAAGATAATGTTTTATTAATTGCTTCTTTTGTAAAAGCATTCCACCATGAGCCCATAATAGTTTAATCGTTCTTGCTGGGAATTTTTGTGCTGGAGAATAAAGATGATACCTTGTAGCTCTTGGCTAGAGTACATCTCTTAACAGTATCATCTCTAGTATTTTGCAAGTATTGTAAGTTTCTTAAACTCGAGGAGAGCTTGGTAATAGGAGGGCTGTGTGGTTACTATATGTGAGACAGCAAAAAGAATGCAAGGAATCAGAAGTTAATCTCTTGTGTGCTAAAGCCTGTGAGTAGTAAACTCTTGGCTGAGTTGACTGTGCCTGGGGATTACTGTCTTGAGTTCTGGTATCAATTGTGTACAATAAAATTTGTTTATAGAACTCTTGAGTATGAGGGGGAATACACTCACGACAATCAAAATGCAAATTTCTAAAGCACTACATTTATTCCTAGGTTCTCATGGCTTTCAGCTGCACACTTTTGGAGGGATGAGAGTTGTATAGTTCGTGAAAGAGTAACTTGGTGGTGTCTTAGGCTGGTGTGTGTATAGTTTTGTTTGTTTGGTTGGTTTTTTTTAGTTCCTGCTTTTTTTACCCCTTTCTAACCTTGCAGTTAGGCATGTTCAAGTAGGAGTTTGAATTGGGTGCTCTTGAAGTCGAGCCCAGCCTGGATAGTTCTGTGAGTAGCATCCTGGTAGCTGTTAACTCTCTGAGAACTAGCAGTGGATGGGTTTGATCTGACTTGGGTAGGATCCCTACTGATGAGTAGATAAAAATATCATCCTGCATACTCAGAGGTTAAATAGAAAGCTTTCTTTGTAGGTAGTTGCTGGATTCTGTATATTCTCTTCTGAATTGGAATCAGTGTTTGCTTGTGCAAGAGGGATTTAGTTTGACTTTCTGCAGAGTATTAATTTATCTTGTAGATTTACATTGCATCACATAAGCAGTGATTGCAGGGTGTTTGCAACAATGTTCAGGTGTGGCTGTGAGAGTCTGTTTCACTTATATAACAATTAGGGATGTGCAAGAGCTTAAGAAGCATTAATACGATATTTCTCAAATCTTGAACTGGTCAAGAGACCACCCCAGATGGGGTTTATCATAAACAGAACTTTCCTTTCTCTCCCCAGTTGGGGTTTGCAAAGCCTAAGGAATGTTAAGCAATGAGCAACAAGGTGGCATCACCTTGAGTCTGCCAACTCTCGTGTGGTTCTGGATAAATGGTTTGCATGGTTGCTTTCTTGAATCTGTATCTAGAAAACAGTGTCACTAGTGATTTAATAGGAATTGTTTTAATATCAGGGAAAAAAATGGTGATTAAATGTCTGAGTAATAGGAAAGAAGCAAACATGAGTTTGTCATTTTGTACTGCTGTGCATGTCACTGATAGGACAGTGGTATGCAGGCAGATGGACCTGACGTTGGCAGTATCAATAATTACTGAGATATTAGTAGGAAGAAGGGGGTAGCAGTCCATGTGCTGCTTAGCCTAGATCTTCTCTGTCATGACATGCATAATCTGTTTGATGACATGCTTGCTGCAAGATGCCTGAGCTGTACTTCAGATGGGTGATCAGAACTGGAGGCAGGAATTCCCACGCCCAGATCTTGCATCATTCCTTGTGCTGATGCAGTTGCCTTCTGAGACGGCTTTCCATCTCAGTGACCTGAGCTAACAGGAACCCAATCCATTACAGTCACATAAGGTCTAGCTCAGCAGATTGCAGCCACATTGTATTACTTTCCAATATAATTCTGTTTGTAACAGAAAACCATCACTTTGTGATTCCATTCCCAACCATTAAGCTAGCGGAAGAATAAATGTATTCTTAAAAATACATTAACAGGACTAGGAATGTCTAAGGTGCTTGAGGGGAGGAATAGTTTTGGAAAGTGTAATTTTCTTTGAAGTGACCAAAGTTTGCAACTTCATCAAGTTTAATGCCTGGTTAAGGTTTTTGCTGTTTAATCAGGAATTAAAATATTAAGATATCCCATATACTTAGGAGGGTTCTTTTATCACTGGCTCTATTTAAATAATGACCTTTTTCTTGAAAAAATTATTAATTATTATAAAATTACTGGGATTTCATAAGCAAAAAACAGACACAGTGTATGTCTGAAGCAGAAAAGTCAGCAATTCTGTGTCAGACTTCTTATTTATTGAATACTTTTCCCAGTTTTTAAGATAGGTGGTTAAATTGATAAAAATTTAATCTTACCTTATTCATTTTATAGGTTGAGCAGTCAAAAGTTTTAATCAAAGAAGGTGGTGTTCAATTACTACTTACGATAGTTGACACACCAGGATTTGGAGATGCTGTGGATAATAGTAATTGGTAAGGCATTCTTTGTATATTCTCTCATGGTAATTCTGAATTGCATTTTATGTGGGTATGTGAGATATACCTTGTGACATATTTTAAAATGCAGGCTTCAATAGTCAGTTAAAGTATTAACACTTTTAAACTTCTCATTTAGCTAAAAGCTTCTAACTACTGTAATTCCAAGTATCTTTGTGACTCGATTGAAATGCTGTCAGCTTTTTCCCTTAAACTGAATGGTGCATTTGGCTCTTTATCCACAAATGCAGTGTGCAGAACCATCTTCTGTGCTGTCACAAGATGTGATCAGTGAAGCATATTCCTGTGGCTACTGTTCTTAAGTATTCTGTTTAATGCTTTTACAATGAAGGTGATTGTGTTTGAAAGGTTTTTTCAGTGGACTCATACATTGTATCTTCAGAACTATGTAACTCAATTTTAAGTTGAGGAGCTGGTCTCTAAAACTGCAGTGTTGAAGTATCTTAATTTAAAAAAATGAAGGGAAAAGCAAAACAAAAAAAAAACCCAAGCTGTGAGGAAATTGTGAACATCTATTTCTTAGCAAAACCAGATTTCTTTGCATAAATAATGTAAATTACAGGTTTTTATTCATGTAATCTCTGCAGCTGGCAGCCAGTTATTGACTACATTGACAGTAAATTTGAGGACTACCTGAATGCAGAATCTCGAGTGAACAGACGCCAGATGCCAGATAATAGAGTGCAGTGTTGTTTATACTTCATTGCTCCTTCAGGACATGGGTTTGTATCAGTGTATTTTATGTTTTCTTTCTCTGTCTCTTATCTCAGATTGACAATTTTGGATATTTATCTAAGTTCCAAATAGGATTTTCTTAGTGGCCTGCAGATCATGCTTAATTTCAAAGATGAGTTTACTTTGGCTTGTCAAACATTAGCAGGCAAAACACCAGAAAAAACGTGATTGCACATTAATTGCATAACAAGAAAAATAGAATTCCAGCAATTAAAAGTACAAAGACATTCACAAGTGCCAGGTCTGTTTGTGATCTATATGTCTTTAGATCTCAGTAAAAGGAATAACTGGTTCACATGTCAAGCAACAGGATTTTTACTTTCCATTCTTCCTCTCTTTAATGCAAAATTGAAGATGGGAAGTTTCATGCATCTTTGTAAGCATGCTTTAATTCACTTGGCATGTAGTATTTTGTCTAGTGACAATTCCAGTGTAGGCATTGCGGATTTTTTTCAGTTATTATGTTATCTTCCACCCCTGCTTAGTTTTTAACTTGATCAGACTTCTATCTAGTGGTAGAGAGGGAGAACTGCATTTCCAGGGTGTATTAGGTACAGATTGACTATCTGAAACTGGTTGCTTAACATATTATCATGGTATTATAACCGATTACATTTGTCAGGGGCTCTTTGAGTTAGGCCTTCAAAACCAGGAGACAAAGATAAGTATAAGGCTATTCTATTGTATAGGTCAAAAGTAGTAAAACTTGTTGAAGGGAGTGGTAAAGGAATTTGAAGAGTATTCCTCAGGCAATAAAAAATGCCAGCTATTGCACTTAACTTCGGTAGTTAGCATTGGAATGGGTCTGATGATTTTGAACTGTACAGATACTTCCAAATATGGAAAGAAATATCAGAGGGTGGAGTTCTTCTTATGTTGACTGGCCTTTATTAAGTATTTTGTTGTTGTTCAGCGTGCATGTTTGTAGTGCCAGTTTTGTTCAATATGCGTGTCAGTTTTAAATGCAAACACTTGAATTCTTGACATATTGTTTTACTAGTGTGCAAAATCCAAAATCTAATTTAAATAAAGGGAAGAGGATTCCTCATGTTAGTCAATCTCTTTTGAGCTAATTTTCATATTCTTCAAAAAATATGTCTTCCCTCCATATGTCCTTAGCTGTTAGAACTTCCTAAATCAGTGGGAGGTACAAATTGTTTGTAAGGAAAAAGAAAGGTAATGTTTCTCATAAATTGTTTTGTTCACTAAATTTGTAAGGCTAAAAGCTGTAAAAGTATATTCCTTGTCCCATTATTTCATGTTATTTTTAGGGGAGAAGAAGATATTTGCATTATGTTTTTCAATTGCTGGAATAAATGCTTAGAATTGTCATCTGAGTAAGGAAATTAATGAAGAAAATTGGTGCTGCTTTTAGCATTCATTTCCTCTTTTAAGATGCTGCCCTCTCTGAAAGGACAGAGCTCACTTCCTACCTGGTTTTTGTGGTGATGCAGTCTTTGCTCCTGTTTCCTGTGCAGACAGCAGCACATCTAACCCACCAAGTAGTGTCCTCTTCACTCTTAATGCATGATTATATTTACATTGAATTAAGCATTTGTAGGTGAACTTCTACTTGTCCTTTTAATACATTTGTAAAAGCCTGCTTTAGAAATTTAGAAATTAAAAAGAACCCAGCAGTTTAAGTCCTTCCATTTAATACATCCCACTGTTTTTAGCTAGTATTCCTATAAACACCTGAACTGATTGAATTGGTTTCTGTGGGATCAGGGTGAGAGAGGGGAGGGGCAGGAGGAGCCTTCCAGGTGAGTAAATGGGGTGATGATGGAATTCACCATCTTTCTGCAATTCTGGAATCTTTATATAAAGCTTTCCTGCTTCAGTCTCCACTGTAAACTCTCGAGGCCTTAGGTGAGCACTGTTGTTTTGAACAGCTCTGCTTTGTCAGCTGCCCTTCAACCCAGTGTTGCTGCCTTAGACAGCTTTTTGAAGCAAGTAGAAGGAAAGCATGTTAAGGTGAATGGATAACCAAAAAAGTGCTTATAATATAGATGTGCTCTAATGTTAGCTATTTAATGAAAACATGTTGAGAACTGGTGAAATTCAGTGACAGGTAGAAAATGTTAAAATGAAGTATGTGTTCTTGAACATTTTCTTCATTCTTTTTTGTATGGTTTTCAGAAATTTCAGTACCAAATGAATCTGGTTTTAATATTCTTAATACTACTTTCTTTTATATGAAGAATAATCTTTTTAAATTCTTTAAGTGAGTCTTTTAAGCCTGAGTAAACTTGCTATAATTCTGAAATATTAATGAATCAAAACCTCTCTAGTTTAACTTCAGGAAACAGAAAATATTGACCACTTTGATCCACATTTTGAATATACTATCATGCCGCCACCCAATACCCATACGGTGGTTTAGTTTTTGTCACTGTCATCCACTTCCATAACTGTCTTTTTGTTTTACATAGCAATTTGGAGATATTTCTAGTTCATTTGTAGCATTCAAAGTCTCCTTCCCTCTCTTAAGAAACATACTAATAAAATGGCTTTCAGAACTTGCAGCTTTGTGTGTGAACTCCTATCAGTCAAGCTTTAAGTGGGATTATCTTCCCGCTAACACAAACATTACTACCTTCATAGGAGAGTTCTTATCGCTTGCTCAAATGAGTACAATTTCAGCTAACAGAAGTCTCATGACTGATAGTAATATTAACTTACTACTTATTCCTCTTGCATTATACAATTTAGGGGATTTCCTGTAATAGTTGCAGGTAGCCTTTTCTTTTTCAGTCATCTGTCACTCCGAAATCAGTGTCTTAAGAGTAGTTGTCAGGACAAATCTCCTCATTTGTACAGTCTCATTTAATTAATATAAATTGCAAAGCTCTAATGCTGTATTTCAGACTTAAGCCTTTGGATATAGAGTTTATGAAGCGCCTGCATGAAAAAGTGAATATCATTCCGCTTATTGCCAAAGCAGACACACTTACACCCGAGGAATGCCAACAATTTAAAAAACAGGTGAGTTGGAAAATTAATATTTACAATAGAGGATAATTTAGTAAGTTGATACCTATGGAGATGGTGAGATTTAACTTACATGCAAAGTTTAAACCCTGAAGCAATAACTTGAGACAGCAAAGCTAAGTAATTTATATCTCCAGATTTAATTATAATTCTTGGTGAAATAATCTTGTTTCTGTCCTCAGGGGAAGAGGTTTCAAGTATAGTATGTTTCTTGGCAAGTGAAATAATTCACTGCTGAGATAAAAATCAGTAAGGGAGGAAAGAAGCTTTCAAGATTTAGGTGCCTAACAGAAGTGTGTTAAAAAAAGCTGGTATTTAACAGTATCACAGTATTATTGATGGTGGTGTGGTATTCACTTGCATGTTGATGCACTGTATATATTAAAGATACCTCAGGTATTAGATGAGAATCAGTAAACCTGTTCTCTCTTGGGTGTAGTAATGCATTTTAAAGATGGTGAGATAATTGTTACATTGATACAAATGATATAAGGTCTTTGTCTTCATAGAATATATTTGCTGTGAGTGTCTATAAGTGGTTTATGTTTTATTTTCAGCTACATGATCAGAGTAGAACAGTTAAGCTTTGTAGTATTGTATGAAGAGGACAAGGAGGACCCAGAAAAAGACAAGGCATGAAGTTTGTTTGATCGAACTCTGTCCAGTCCTTCTTTAGAAGAGCACAGAGTTCTGAAAAGAAGGTGGCATTAAGAGGTGTTGTGTGTAAAACTCTGGATTTAATTAGGTTAGATTAAAAATTAGCTTTCAGAATGAAAGGAAAAAATGGTAGAACAGAGAATATTTCTAAATATATAAGCAGCTTTATCAATGAGTGGATGTTAAACTTTCCCAAACCAAACTTTGAAAATAAATCCTTGCATGATTTGGAAACTTAAGTTCTCTTAAGACTGCAAACCCATGAGCCAGAAATATTCCCCAGGGCTCTGCAGTGCAGCTGTCAGCTAAATGGTCTAATATTTTTCCGTTCAAAAATTCTGCAAAACTAATCAGCTTGTTTTTAAAAATACCCTTCAGACAAATAGAGCATCAAAATAGTACATCACTTTTTTGATGACGCTCTCAGTTATTCTTCAGTTTTCATTACTACTTACAAATGTTTTTCGACACTACTAACTGCTAGAGTTAGTCCATCAGTTACAAGCTCTATTAAAAAAGGCAGGTGATCCTGCTTCAAGCAACTGATGCTCAGGTATGCTAGAAACAGAAAAGAATAGGAGTGACAGCAGTAGCTCTTGTGGGAGCTCAAAGGGATAAAGTGTGCCTGTGATTATCATTGAAGTATTTGCTTTTTTTAAGGGACTCAAATGCAAGACTAGTCTGAGAATTTGTGTTGTATTAGGTTTTGCACCTAATTCTATGCAGGTAGAATTCCCATTGGGGTAAACCTCTTGTTTGTCCTGTTGTAGAAAACCAGTATTAATTTTTGCTGTCTTTATTGGTGCATAATATTCTGGTAGCTGGAAGGCTCTAGTGCTGATTTTGTCTTCTCCTGGCTAAGGAGAGATGGTCATACTGTGAATCCCTTGGGGTCACCTGAGGGTCTTAAACATGTGCAAGTTTTATGTTGTAATTTATGTCACCTTAATCTAAAGGATTTTATATATCTAACAAAAGGAGGAGAATCAGACTGCAGCAAAAATATCGAGCTGTTGCAAAGTATGAAATCCTCAAACAAATAATAATTTTGTTTCTAGATCATGAAAGAAATCCAAGAACACAAAATTAAAATATATGAATTTCCAGAAACAGATGATGAAGAAGAAAATAAGATTGTTAAAAAGATAAAGGTAAACTAATTTTCTTTGGAAAAAATGCTTGTGGAGGGGCAAGGGGGGGTTGAGTTTGAAAAGCATTCTGTCAAAGCATTCTGTCATTAATGGAGAGCCCACCAAAATGTTTAGAAGATAGAAATCAGGTGTAAAGCTATCCTAAGGGTCGCTGTTCCTTATCAGAAGCAATGAATGACATTTTTAAGTCATCCGTCTAAGTTCTTCATTGGCTATAATTCAGAAGGAGAGCGCTAGATCACGTGTTCATTTAATGAACTCTTAAAGATTCACTTTTTAAAATTCATCCTTTTTTGACTTCTATCCACCTTCCACAATCTACCACTTTTTTTTGTTCTTAGTTTTGAAGGAGGCAAGGGTTGTCTTTCAAACAGAGGTGTGCAGTGGCATGAAGTGTGTGCATTACAGCTAATAGTTCTCTGGCTGATTGATGTACTGAAACCTTAATGGAGATGAATGACTAAAGAAAATCAAAAGGACTGCCAGGCTGTTGAAAGGCTTTTTCTTAGTTTACCCATGTTTTCAGTTTGTTCTTTCATGTTGGAGTCCATGTTGTATATGTTTCTTGAGCCTTGCTTCTGTTTGTTGAGTAGCTCTAACAGCTTGTAAGAGCTTTTAAATTTTTTTATTACTGGGGAATTCTCCTAGGATAGATAAACACAAATAGCACAAAAAATTGAAGATATTCTGGGACTAAGCCTAGAGAAGAGCAGAATAAAAGCAAAGACAAAAGTGCATATACTTAGCTTTGTACTCTGTCCCTTTCTGCCCCTTGAAGTTGCTCTTGGCTCCTTTGTTGCTTGTTACACTGGAGGCATTCTCAGTTCAGCTGAAAACAAGAACTTGATGTTGTTCTTTGCCAAACCTTTGAAAACTGGGTACAAGATCCAGTCAAAGTAACAGCTCTTGTAGCCAGCCAGTGGGAATATGAATTGGTAAATAATTGTGCAGTTGAGTAAATAGGAAATGGTTTGCCTCTTGCTTAGCTTACTGAGTAACAGTAATGTGTGCTTCTTAACTAGATCTACAGAATACAGCAGCATAAGGAATTCAGGAGTGTGTGTATATATAAGTCATAAAACTGGGCAGAGGTCAATAAACATCACTATTCTTGTACTTTTGGGTTAGCTGCATTGCAATGTTACAGCACTGACCTAGCTTACATCAAGTTGATGCATGGGCATGCTTTCAGTATCTTTTGGCAGTAGATTTTGATTTTTAAAGTCGTACTTTATCTTGTAGGACCGTTTACCTCTTGCTGTGGTAGGTAGTAATACGATCATTGAAGTCAATGGCAAGAGAGTTAGAGGAAGGCAGTACCCATGGGGTGTTGCAGAAGGTAAGGTTTTCTTGTGATTTTTTAATCCATTTAAAACTTACTGGACATGAGTCTGTATTTGAAATGTTTGAAATGCTTAATTTGAATGGTCTTTGGTCTGGAAATTAATTGAATATACCATTTTGCAATTCTGACAATATTGGAACAAGGTAAAGGTTTTGGCAACATGTAAGTTTGCAAGCAGATTTCTGTTGAAGCCTCAATGAGGAATTATAAAACCTGTAGTAATTTACTGCAGGTAATGATGTGACTTAAATTACAGTTGTTTTCTAGCTTTTTTACCTTAATTATCTTCATCTAAAATCTGTGTATTAAATTCTTCTTTCTAGAGTATTCACATTATAAATATTAATTTGTTCAGTTAAATTGTCATGAATTCAATTTTTCCCAAAACATCTGAGTTTTAAGTGCTGGGGTGTAGCAACAGAAAGGTACCTGGTAGTAGAGTATTTTTTTCTTTTTCTTTTTCCCTTGTTTTTTTTTTTTTTTTTAATTTGTTTAAAACTTACTTTCTGCTCCTGCAGAGTCTTGAAGATAACTGCATGTTCTTCTGGCAACCATTTCTTGTTCTTTAATTCCATTCATATACTTCAAATGCCACATGGCACAACTTGCACCATGCTCTGTAGTAAAACAATCACTATTAGACTGTTTTTCCATGATCATTGAGTTTTTTCCTTTGGTGTGCATGTATTGAATAAAGAGAATATTTTTTTTCCTCACTATTTCTGCCTTCCAAGGGCAATGGACTATAAACTGGATGCAGTGTAAAACAGACAAAAAAGCCTCAGCCAACAAGCAGTGTATGGACCAATACTTTAAAAAAGAATGCTGTAACACTTTGAAGTGCATGTCTGGCAGGAAATGAGGTTTGGCAGAAAGTAAAAACCAGCTGCATCAGAGAGGATCAGGCTTTATTTAAGGCTCTTGTGTTGGCATTTGGAGATGTGCAAAATGGTGCTGCTTTTCTTTATTTTAAAACAAATTTCTGGAAGGTTTCATGTTCGCGATTGTATGACTTTTGGAAGGGAAGAGCTAGCCTAACTAAAAGGAACCTCTTGGAGTGGCTTTCAATCTGTCAGCTAAGGACAGAGCTGATGCTTTTTTGAGAGTATGACTTAATGTACCATCTGAGCGGAATTTACCAGTCTGTGTAAAACCATGGAATAAAATAATGCAGGAGTGCAGATACAAGAATGAACACACAAAGTGGCAATGTTCTGCATTTTTCTGTTGGATTCACTGAATTTACTTGGGCTATTTTAATTCCTTCATCCTGGTTTTTTCCCTCTTTCCCATGAAAATATCTGTCTTTACTTCAGAGGCACATTTGAACCTGTCCTGTGCCTTTCTTTTGTGTGCGCTAAGAGCTTTGTGTGTTGCCTTCTCTGTCTGCACAACCAGGCGCTCTGGAGTGTGCATTTTTCTCTGGTGTCATTTCATGAACTCTCAGGGAAATGCCACTCACAGCATCAGCTTCTTCTGCATTAGTGGGATGATAGGCACAGTGGCATCTGATGCCACCGCTAGTTGCCGGTTCTCTCTGGATCTGTAGGTAGGTGCATCAAATTCAGTACACAACCTTCCTTTGCTTCATTATTAAAGAACTAAATCCATATTAAAATTAAAATTAAGACTTCTGCAACTTATTTGGCAGGGAGAAACAGGTTGAGTCTGTCTTTTAAAGGTTTTTGGATATAACTGGATTTAGACCAAGATCTTCACTTAGTGTCTGATCCTTACACAACTGTGCTAGCAGGCATCCAAAGGATCAAACAGTTAAACTGGCAGAACTGTGTTTCTGTTGTGGTAGCTTATTCTGCTGCACTGACTCAGAGTACAGTTTGCCAGTATGGCTTAGGGGAGCATAGGAGCTCTGCTAGTAGGACACACTAATGTAGTTATGTTGCTAATGCTTTCCTTCTGTTAACACACATGTTGTTTGAGTAAGGAAAGGCTGGAAGTAATCTGTTGTTGGAATGAATGTAGATGGATGACATCTTACCTCTGTGTAAGGCACAGATGTTGGTTGATGTCTCAACAAAAGCTTCCTTCTTCTTGCAGTTGAAAATGGTGAACACTGTGACTTCACAATTCTGAGGAACATGTTGATAAGGTAAGTAACTGACAGGTAACGTTAAGTTTTCTGGTATGCCTGAGAAATTGGGAAGTCATATATTGGAGAAAAAAGTGTTTGAGATAGTGAGTTCATATGAACTCCAGTATTTTGAATTGTAAACAGTTATCTTACATTTTATGATACCTTGTTTTCCACATATTTAGCAAGCAGTGGTATTGGTACTGAATGCTTTGTGATTACTTGCTGTGGAAAATTGTGATAGACCATAGGAACCTGAGCTGAGTGTTAGTGCTGATGTGTACTTAGTTGTAGGCATTTTCTAAAAACTTTAGCACTGAAAATTCATCTAAAGCAAGACTGCCTGTGCTTTGTTGTGTGAGGCACTGAGTCCTGTGCTCCCAACACTCCACTAAGTGACATCTGCTGTAACAACTGTTAGTTTGATTACTAAGCTTTGCTTTTCTCCAGGCTGACAATGGAAAATTTTGAAAGGAATCTAATGCTTGTAGCTTAGTCTTGAACTTTGTTTAGCTTTCATGGATTTAAAGAATAAAAACCAGGAAGTTTTGGCTTGTTGTTTCTTGCCTGACATGCTTTTTCTCACCTACTACAGTAGTAATATACAGTTCTCTTATCTGCCTATCAAATACCTGCAAGTTTATCCACAGAACTCAAACTTTCCAAAGACTGGTTCTGTAAATTAGTGTTTGGAATATTGCAAGCTCTAGACAGTTCAGTGCAAAATAATCTGGTATTTCTGTGCCTTTGCTGTCTGGACAGCTCTGATTTAAGTGGTGGAGTGCAAACATTGTGGGGAATGGGACATTAATGGAGGCATATAACTTCAGTCAAGTCAACCTGCAAAATGAACTTGGACTGATTTTTCAGATAGTGTTTTGTATTTGTGCACTAAGCTGATAAATTACACTCATTGACAGAACTCATATGCAAGACCTGAAGGATGTCACTAACAATGTACATTATGAGAACTACAGAAGCAGAAAACTGGCAGCTGTTACATACAACGGTGTTGACAACAACAAAAATAAAGGGCAGCTAACAAAGTAAGTTCCTGTTAAGACTGTATTGCACTTTAATCTCTTTCCTTTTTTTTTTGGTTGCTTGGTTCTGTCAATGTGTGGCAGTATTTTTGGATTTGGGTTTTTGGGGAGAGGTGCTGGTGCATTTGTATGTCTACAGCCTTCAGTCAGTTGTCTCTTTGCTGTGTCTGAAACTATATCCCTCTTGTTTACTTGTAATTTGGGTTTTTTTCCTCTTTCACTAAGGTGCTAGTTCAACTGAACATGTTAAATAATTGGAGTTTAGTTAGATTCAGTTTTGAAGAGAATCCTTAAATTTACTCTGTGAGTTTTATTTCACAGTTACTGCAAAGTTTTTGTGCAATTGTGTTTTTGTTTTGGTTTATATGTTACTTTTGGATTTATTGGTTCTTTTGTATGAATGATCAACACTCTATCGGGTGTGTTTTTGAGAAGAATGGGTTAATATTTATTTAGAAACTCTGAAAATGCAGACCTGCTACTGTCATCTTCGAAATGCTGCTCTGGCTACTCATATGGTTGCTTACCATGGCAGGGAAATTAGTGCTACATCATTATCTTTTTGTGAGAACTGAGTTGCAATGCAGTGTTTGGGGGCTTTTGTAGCTCTTTTTTCAAACTCTGATATGTCAGTTTTATTACCTCTGACAAGTTATTTGCCAACCTCATGAAGTTTTTGAAAGATATAAAAGTAAGCTCTATTGTATTTTAAATTGTACAATGCTATTTGAGAATAGCTACACTCTTAAATACAAGTATTTTTCTGCTCTGCATATAGTAACTGCATCAACAGTAGCTAGTGATTGAATAATAAATAATTAGTGATGCTCTTATTTTTTGTACTAAACCTAAGTACAAATTTCTCAATCAGAATATAGGGTACTATTCTTTTCAGCTAATGTTGCAACTGTTCTTCCTGAAAAAGATCCCTGAAGTTAGTTGGAAATACCTGCTTATTTTCATCCATATAACAGCTACAGCCATTCTTCACTAAAGAAGTGTCTGTTCTATGCTCTATTAACACTTTGAAAGTGGCTGTGAGGGAATGATTTAAGTGAAGATGATTTAGTTTCATCTAGTGTGAGTCTACATGAGACTTCCCTGCTCAGCACTGACAAAAAATATAATAGTTGATGTCAGTTACAGCAGCTCTTCAGAAGTGTACTTGAATTTAAGTAGAGTTTCTAATGAGGTCAAGTCTTAAAAATACTAGTTTTCAAATATGTGTGTCCATAACACTGTGGTTACTTCTTCTCACTGTCATGTTTCTTGCCATCGTGTTATCCCTGACTCATATCTCAAGGCTTCTGAGTGCACATAACAAGTATGTCAGGTGAAAATATAGTAATAGTAGTGCAGAAGAGAAAATTCTGCATTTTCTCCAGAACTCCTAGCTTGCTATTACTATGCATTTTACTCTACTATTATTTGTTATTACTGTACTGAAAAGTTTAACTTTTTTTCCCCTATTGTTATTTGGGATATCAAAGGAAGTTGTGTACATTTTTCTGCATGTGTTGTTAATTACTGGGATTTCTTATATACCTTTCAAAATCTTAGTATGTTTTCCTTAGATTTTGAAAAATCTGAATTTTAGTGACAACGCTTTCAACCATTTTTTGTTTTGTGCCTGCTTAGATTTGTGTTAGTCTGCACCTACAAACTCAGTCTGTTACCTCATCCAAGTAAGGACTGGTTATTCTGCATTCTTAAAAATAACAACAGAGTGATTATTTAAAATTATTTTTTATTCCTGTATTGCAGACACAATAAGATGCTATTTTAGACAAAAATGCATGTATGAATAGGTTTCAGAATTCTTTGTGACCTTCATTTACCCCTCCACCCCAGTCAGTTGCTGATAGCATTGCTGATACTTCTTTTTGAGCCAGAACCTACACTAAGAGGATCTGGAATTACTTTGCTTTCTGAAGCATGCTTACTTTGCATCTCCTGTCACTTTGGATCACTGTGCTGTCCCACCTGAATATTTCCAGGTGAATGTGCCTTCTGGAACGGTTTTCTCCATTAGAAATCTGTTTCTTGGAAAGCTGCAGTATTTCAGCTCAGAGATTAATAACTACAACGGGTGCTCTTTCCTATCAGGGTTTTTTTTTTCTTGTTCAAGAGAACGAGTAAATTATTGCACCTAGTTTCATTCAGAAACCTGAAAGATGGCCAAGTCTATTGCAAACTTACAAGGAGTATTTTGAGCATTTTGAAAGAGTTTGTTCCCCAGAGCGTAGGGTGACTTATCAAGTAAATGCATGAAATTCTTGAATGCATGTGCTGGTTATGAAGCAGCTGATGCTGTTCTTCTGTTTTTACCTTAACTGTATGTTGAGTTGCAGCATTTTTGTTTAAGCTTTAAGATGCTTTTTTGGCTTCGGTGTTTTTGCAGCTTTTAGTTTTTTAATCCAGTATCGTTGAAGCAGCATAGAAGGAATTTTCCTAATAACCACGTGTCTCCTGGAAATTGAGGGGTATGAACAGATATTAACAGTTTATCTGTGCCTCTCCTTAGGAATCTTACGCTTGCCTGCTTGCCTTTTGGAAGAAGTGTCTGTGTCTCAAAATGGGGCAGTATCGATTCTTTCATGGGCTACATTTGCTGTATCTCTGTGTGAGAATGAAGACGTGCTCTGATGCTGTCTGGTGGTATTACAAGCATATGGTTGAGCACAGATACACCCCCTGGCTCTGGAAACTCCTAAGCTGCTGGTTTTTTGGAAACTGGGAGGGCAGACATACCAGGAGACGTACAAGCAGTGGTCCTTGTACTTTTCCAAAAGTATCTCCTGCTGGCAGCTGTTGGAGGCTAGGTTGACCTTTTGTACCTTTAAAACAGCTGTATTTTTATGATCTTAGCAGATCTCAGTTTTTTATGCAGCTGTTAACGTATTTCTTGGACAAAAATGTGAATGTGAAAACAAGTAGAAGAATGTGTGACAAGCTTTAATAATACTGTGCAGATGAATAGAGACAGTTTTTTTTTCTGTCTAGTTAATAATTTTATCTCTGATTTGCCTCCTTTGATTTGGTGAAAATTGACTGTTCTGTAAGTAGCTCGTCAACCTAAGAGTAATCCAAAGCATGTATTTTCCATGGTTATGGTGCTTTTTTTTGTATTTTAGGCTTAGTCTGATTTTTCAAATTTCAATATCATCAATTCAATATCATCCTAACCATTAAAAAATGTCTTCACATACATAGATAACTTGTCTCTTTAAACTGTGTAGTAATTGTAATTTCTCATGTGTACTATGTGACAGGTGAGAAAATTGGCATTTGCTCTAAAATTTAGAAGGTGTAATTTGAGAAATCTTTTTGGTTTGCTGGATGAAGCTGCTATCTTCAGTGAATTTAAAAGTCCAATCTTATTTTTATTGAAAGTCATATTGTACATCATAAAGATGGTCCCTATCCATCTACAGGGTAACAAAACACACAATACTCGGGTCCTTCTGCCCGCTAAGCCCCGCCCACTTCCAGCTCCTTCTGCCTGCTCTTGGCGAATTCTGTGCAACTCCTCTCATGTCATGAAGCCCTCTGACAGGATGGTGAGATCAGAGCTTGTTTTTCCGCGGCATCCGTGCCGCTCTGAGCCGAGGCACACTGGATGAAGCATCCCGGTGCCCGGGGGAGGTGACACTGCAGCCGAGCCACCGCTGGGGCTGGGACCTCTGCTGGCCGTGGGAGCCAAGTGCTCTTCCTGCAGCGCCACGGCGTTCCCGCGCGTGTGATGCGCTGTCCTCTGCCAGCCAACAAATTCGGAACGAGCAGATAAGCCTCGAGGCGGCATTGCTTTCCGAAAACTTGTTTAGAGCAAGTGGTGGTTCATGTCACTAAAATATCTAAAATCTCTTTAAAAGCGTAGGTGTTCTAGGAAAACTGTTCTTGAAAGCATCCGCACATCAAACCTATGTTAATATTGACATGGTGTAGTGATTAACTAACAGAATTTGAAATAAATATAACAAGCTTTAACTAACATTTTTTTCTTTTAGTATGAAAAATTTGCTTTTGGGGGAGCACATAATTAGCTTTAGGAATCTATTAATATTGAATTTAATTTTTTAATTATTGCTTTTTGGTTTTGTGATTTTATTTAAGCATGCTAAGCTAAGCCTCTGTATTTTTTGTTTTTTAGATTTGACACAGTTGAAGGCATGTAAGTGGTCATTTAAATTTTTCCAAAAAACTTAAGCAAAAATTCTATAAACACAAAAAGGATTTCACTGTTTGATGTTTCAAATTTAAAAGTTTCCTGGTATCCCACTCTTGGCATTGTTTTTTCCCCTAGCAGTTGGTTTGTTTTTTTTTTTTTTTTTCATAAAGCTGTACTACTGTAAATTTTAGGAATTTATGAATGCTTACAGTGACAAATACCTCTGTAAAAACCCATCCTGTTTAGAAACCTTTTGGCTAAGATTCAAGTCAAATTTGGTCAAATTTCAAAGATCAGTAGAAGTACATAAATTATGGAATTCCCCCAGTTTCTATCCATAGCTCAGTCATCTTTATATAGATGCTTATAAAGAATAAGTGGAATTTTCATCCTGATTTGTAAATTTACTATTCTTTATTGAATTGGGGATTTAGTAACTTTAATTATTTCTGACCATGATTTTATCTGATTACCTACTTGCAGAGATTCCACTTTGCACATACCTAGAATAATTTTTAATTTTTGCAGAATAACTGAGAGGACTGTTATTAGAGCACACATCCTCTGAAATCAGTTAAATGTTTTACATCTTTGTTTAGTGGTTTGTGGGATTTTTTTCCCTTTTTTTTTTTGTGGTTTTTGTTTTTGTTTAAGTCTCTTGTATAATTGCGTTCTGAAATAAAGGGTGATGTGCTTTTATCCGTGTCACATCCTTAGGACCTAACAAAACCAGTTGTGACCTATGTTGTAAAGCTCTCAGCTGTAAATGCTCACTTGTCAGTTTATCAAATTTTCTGTGCAGACTGATTTTTACCACTTTCTCAAATACAGCTTGAATGACATCCCCATTGGACTAGTAAGTTGCCAATCAAAGGACAGTTCTTCTGCCCTTTCAAATTAAAACTGCAGTAATGATTCCTCAATATTTGTTCTGCTTTGTAGATTAATTTTTGAAGAGCCGATGCATTTGAGAACTTTACATTTCTAAAAGAAAATCGTCTTGTTTTGATAGCTGCTTAGCTTCCACAAGTATTGCTACTCACCTCTTCTTTCACTTTCTTAGTATTTTTGTTTATTATTGTACCTCACTTGTGTTTAACCATTAATTTTTTCCTTGAAAAAGGTTGCTAGCAGTGGGCCTTTTGAAGGACCAAAGTAAAAATTAAACTGAATATCCATTTCAGTTCTGTATATTACACAGCATTTTACTCACAAGTCCAAGTGTTGCAACTATTAATTCAGATTCAGTTTATTTTTTTTTAATGGAAATGCCATTTTCTTCCTCCTTGCCCCCCACCAATTGTTAGTTTTAAAATACTGATGCTTAAGAAAAAAATTCTTGTGGCCAGAGTTCTTATGACATTCATTGCTTGCTTTCACTGTATGTTTAGATGGTGATAATGGGTGAGCAGGAGAGATAAAATGAGCCAATAGTGGTCAAACTAGATCTTAACTATGTTTGATATGTAATCTCCATTCCCTTCAGAATGAGTGGCAAATTCTGAATCAAAAGAGATACTGTATGCTAATTGTATTTCAGTTATCACTTAAAGTTAGCCAATACTTTTCTCCTTTCAGAATGCTTTTTCCGAGTTATTTGAATCAGAACAGGGTTTCTTTGTGGTTTTTTCTTTTTTTTTTCTTTTTTGAGAAATGAAAATAAAAATCTTATTTTTAATAGGACTTAGGCTTACCACCTCTGTTTCACAATTTGCTGGTCTGAGTGACTTTTACATGTGTTACATTAGATATCCTCTGCTGGTTGATTGTCACAATTCCAAATATAATCAGTTCTTCATTTTTGCCAACACAATAGTTAAAACTTTGCCATTTTAAGCCATAGATACTCAAAACTGAAACAAGAGGCTAGTGATTTGTTTTGATTGCTCTTTGTGGATCAGCGGTTTCTTAACAAAACTCTGTGTGCCAATCATCACTAGACCACAATCATTCTGTTTGATTAGATGCTTAATGTGAAACTTGCAATTTAAAATCCGTATCACCATAACACGGATAGCAGGCATATACAGCTTTAAAATTCAGTAGAATCCAGGAAAGTATACCATAAGGTGTATAGAAAAATTTAAAATAATTTACATTACTTTTATACATTATGTTCATTAATAGCTTTCTAAAGGAAAATCTTCCAACTAACACATTGAAATACTGATGTTCAGTTGCCCAAACCTTTTTTCGAAGCTGATCACTCTTCAAAGCTATGGACCAGAACATTCAACACAGTTGTAATGTTAAGTGACTCTTGGGCTCACTTGGAACAATGAAGATTTAGAGAGAAAATAGGACTTTAGTCTGCAGCGCTCTTAATTTTCTTGTTATGTCCGTTAATTTTTTTATATATTTGAGTGGGAAGAAAAAGATGCCTGAAGATCACTTGGAAGATGCTAATTTTCTTTTTCTTGTTATAACATTGATTTCCTCTCTTCCCATGACCAGGTGGTTCTACAGATAGAAAGTCAAGAGTTTCCGTTAACCTAAATGTAATGTAAATCAATTGTGGGGGAGGAAAAGACATTGTATGAAATGTCTTTTTGAGTAAAACTTATCTAAACAGTTAATATAATAATGCAAATTGAATTTAAGCTAGCAGTGCCTACAGTGATGTATTTATCTTACTACTTCAGCATTTTTATCTTGCTTTTTCCAGATGCCCTAATATAACAGACAGGGAAAAAAGTTCTTACTAGCTAACTACTTCTTCTGGATTTATGGCAGGAGCCCGCTGGCACAGATGGAGGAGGAAAGGAGGGAGCATGTAGCCAAAATGAAAAAAATGGAAATGGAAATGGAACAGGTGTTTGAGATGAAAGTCAAAGAAAAAGTTCAGAAACTGAAGGACTCTGAAGCTGAGGTAATCAAAATGTTTGAAACACCAATATAACTTGAGGCTGAACAAGTGTAGAGATGGGACTTTTTGTCAAGACTTTGCAATGTAATTGATTCCGTAGTTGGTTTTTATGTTTAAAGACAACGCCATTCTTCTTTCTCAGCTTGTTGTCTTTGCTGAAATGGTGTAAGCGTGAACTTAAAATGTAATTTTAATGTTCAGATGCATTTTATTTTTATTTTCCGTCTTAGCATGTTAAAATACTCCTTAACTTCCTTACCCTCTTTTCTCGCTTTTCTTTGGAATATTTTGTGCTTGCTCTTCCATGTGATTTTAAAAACTCTTGAGACTTTTATGGCTTACATTAGCTAATGCAGTAATGATAATTTGCTATGTGTATTGAAAAAGCATTTCAGGAATTGGACATAATTCCTGTAGGTAATCACCTAAGTGAGAATTACTAGACTGAGGAAGAGTCAGGAATATGTTTTTGTCAGTGTTCTGGTATCATTTGAACAAATTTTATGGATACTTAACTCTAATTTCTGTCATCTCCAGGTGAAGTCTTCAGAGTGAAATCGGTTTCTTACAGGCTTCAAGGGGCTCTGAAAGTGATCTTTTTACAGGACTTTTTTAATTAGAAGTTTAAATAAAACTAATTTTTTAAGTTTTGGGAAAGCAGTTTCTCACAAGTAGCCTAATAGAGAAGTTCAGAACTGTCAAAGTTCCTAAAGAAAGCTTGGCTCCAAATTTAAGGAAAAGTGAGGAACCTTGGAAGGGTAGTTGAAATGCTTGGCAGTCTAGGCACTGTAAGGAGCCAAGACATACTGGATAAGAGAAAAATAAATCAATCTAGATTTCTTTTGAGAGCTGAATAGATAGGGATATAAATAGTAAGATATACCAGTCAGCAATTTGAGGATTTTAACGCTAGATATTTTATCTGAATCATGGTTTTTGTAGTCACTGGGTTTATCCTTCCTCAGTTTCTGTCTTAAATCTTTTTGAACACTTATACTTCTGGCCTCCACATCCTCCTTGTGAAAAACAAACAAAAATATTTCTGGTTTTCATGTAGTATCTTGGGACTTTTTGACTGAGTGCATTCTGTGATACCAGTTTTTAAATGTTCATGCAATTCATTCTTCTTTTTTCTTCACCATTCATGGCTCTGTAAACTTCTGTTATATATATATCTAAATGTAGAAAAGTAGGTAATAGACAGTGCCATGTAAAAAATGTGTAAAAGGAAATACGTTTTCAAGGGTTTGTGTAAAATGGGGTCTTGCAAGAGAGTAAAGAAAGAGGAAGTTTTATTTAACTTTCTCTGAAGTGTGGAAATCAGGTCGATGGAGGTGCTACTGCCCCTCTGCTCCACTGTAGTGAGACCGTACCTGGAGTGCTGCATCCAGCTCTGGGCTCCCCAACACAGGAAGGGCATTGATGTGTTGGAGCCAGTCCAGAGGAGGCTACCAAGACAATTAGAGGGATGGAGAACCTCTTGTATGAGTGAAGGCTGAGAGAATTGGAATTGCTTAGCCTAGAGAGGATGAGGCTTCATGGTGGCCTAATTGTGGACTTCCAGTACTCAAGGGACCCTACAAGAAAGATGGAGAGGGACTTCTTAAAAGGTTATGGAGTTAACAAGACAAAGGGAATGGCTCTAAACTGAAAAGAAGGTAGGTTTAGATCAGATATTAGGAGAAAGTTCTTTGTTATGAGAGTGGTGAGGCACAGGAGCAGGTGTCCAGAGAAGTTGTGGATGTCCCATCCCTGGACATGTTCAAGGCCAGGCTGGATGGGACTTTGAGCAACCAGACAATAAGATGTCCCTGCCCTTGGCAGGAGGGTTGAAATTAGGTGATCTTTAAGGTCCCTTCCAACCTAAACCATTCTATGATTTAACTCAATTCAAAAAAATGTTGCACCACAGAAGAAGAATCACTTTTCCTGACAAGTGTTGCCATCCTCACGTACAGCACTTTTGATTGTCAGTCTGTCCCATCAACTTGCAGGAAAGACTTCTTGTTTTGTTTTGGAATATAGACAATGCATTTCCTCAATAATACTAATTCATTTAATTAGTTAATAAATTAATCCACTTATTTTTTTTTTTCAAATAGATCCACAATATAGTTAATGCTATAGGATGAAATCAATGATTTGGTTTTTTTCTCCCCACAGAAAGTCAAAGATGCTGCTCTTTTATGCATTAGTGATACTCAAATGCTCTGCAATTTGCTGCTTAATGTTTGCATCAAATACCAAAGTATTTTTTAGTTTCCTTTTATTGGCTAAATGTAGCTGCTTACAAATCCTGTTTTTAACTTGGGCAGCATTTGGGGCATTTTCTGTTAACTGTAAAATGAAGCTACAGGATTAATAACCTTTTGATTTCTGCTATTCGCAGTACCTATCACCTTAGAGTTTTTAGTCTGAGCTACTTTCTCTGAAGAAAAATTTAATACATAATTTTGTTGCATTACTAAGTTTAGTTGCTGATATTTGTTATTACAGTTCCAAGAGTTGCTGTGTTTTCTGTACTTACTGACTGTTCATAATCTTCTACAGCTGCAGCGACGCCATGAGCAAATGAAAAAGAATTTGGAGGCACAACACAAAGAATTGGAGGAAAAGCGTCGTCAGTTTGAGGACGAGAAAGCAAACTGGGAGGCTCAACAACGTATTTTGGAACAACAGAATTCTTCCAGGTAAATTGCAGTCTTGTCCTGTAGTTCACAGTAAAAGTTCTGTGCCTTTCTGCTAAAAGGTGATATCTGAGGTAGTAATGGTCTATCCATGGTTGTTGGCCACTATGGTGGTGGCACTTAAAAGCCAAGAAAAATCTTGAACTGTTTTTAGTCACAAATGACCATATTTCATCAGTACTGGGAAAATGATTAGCTTCCAAAGCAGATTTTAGTCTGCAAAAACATGGTACCCACACATAAATATATCTATCTAAAAAATATATGTTTATATTGCTAGATTGCATCAGACTTCTTGGGGATGAAGAATTAAAGCTTTGAGAATTAAAATGTGTGATTCCCCATGTCCTTGGGAAGGGAAATCTGGTGATAACTGCATTGCTTGATACACACAGTACAAGTACTGTGTACATCCATTGTGTTGCAACCAGTAAAGCCGTACTAAAATGCCTGTTTTAAAAGGTGTATACTAGTAATTTAAAAATAAATCAGAACATGTATGCCTTATTTAACAAACTTTTTTTAATGTCATTTTAGGACCTTGGAAAAGAATAAGAAGAAAGGGAAGATATTTTAAATGCATCATTTTGACCACCAGTTATGTATTAGTTGCCAATATGCCAGCCTGGACATCAGTGTTTGTTGGATCCGTTTGACCAATTTTGCACCAGTCGTATCCATAGTAATGGATTTAACAGCATGACAAATTTTTGTTAATTTTGATGGAGAATGAGATGCCTTGAATTGTCTAGGGTGTTGTGTACTTGGAAAAATAACAGCTCTAAGTACCTTTTTTCATTCTTTTTTTTTTTAAACAGGTGTCATTTTAATGCAAAAGAAAACATTTTACTGTTGTACAATCATGTTCTGGTGGTTTGACGGTTTACAGGATATCAAAAAATGCAGGACTCCAGACGGTTTTTAGTGAGGATAAATTGCCATAATATGATGCAAACAATGCTTCTCTATTATTATAATACAAGAATTCCATTCAGTGCAGCATATACAATAATGTAATTTAGTCTAACACAGTTGACCCTATTTTTGACACTTCCATTGTTTAAAAGGACACATGGAAAAACAAAACTTGTAAGCTTACCGTGCACCTAAGCTTTTTATAACAACCCCTTTATGTTTTGGATTCTTTAAATATATGCTATTCTCATTTAGTAACTTCTTTAGCCAGAAGGATCTCATTACTGCTTCATTTTTTGTAATAACATTTAATTTAGATATTTTTCCATATATTGGCCCTCCTAAATAGAATATAGCTTCTTTCATATGGTAGGAACCAGTGAGTAAAACTTTCCTTTAACTCCCTTTTTACATTTTATGGTAAGTAGCAGGAAAACGCATTTATAGGTCATTTCTAGGCAAAATTGTGGAGTTAACTACCAACCTGTTTCTACCTGTGTGCAGTCTTTCTTTATTTTACTAGAAATGGGAATATGGCCTCGAGAAAACATCACCATTTTGCATTTAGCTGTATTCATATACTGCATTTCTGTATTTTTGTTTGTATTGTAAAAAGTTACATAATAAACAATGTTGTGATGTAACATGCTGCTGTGTCAGGAATTTTAATGGAGTTGAACAGCTGAGTACTTCTCTGGGAAATGTGTGAACTCTCTGATTGACCTGTGTCTTTGATTTGTCTGAGGAGTTAGTTTAAGGTGTAGAAGACCCCATTTCCATGGCCATGCTCTGAATTGGCTGAACAAGGATCTGTCTGTCTTGCCCAGGAGAGGGCACCAAGTGCCTGCATACCCTGTGCTGTGTCCCAGCAGCTCCCCTTCCAGCAGTGCTGCTTTTCCCACTGTCCTTGCTGCCATCTGCAAGCTTTTATGAGTATCTGGTGGATGGGGGGGAAACAACACATTTGTAAGTTGTTAAAAATTGATGGGGATTTCTTATGTCTATGTTTGCTTATAATGAAGAATATTTCTTTTTTTTGCAGATATTCTCTGCATTATCCCTGCTGTCACTCTGTTTCTGCTCATTTTTCTTTTATGTGAGTTATGCTTACAGAAATACGATTTATTCAGCTTCTCAAAGAAATTCGGCGTTTTCATTAGACTGCATAAAGGCCTCCTTATAACTCGTTTCAAATATCCTGCCTGTTTTTCAGAAAAGACACCGAGTGTCAGTGAGTGAACATTGCTTTCCCTTGCAAGTAAATAGAATTGCATGGTAAAATCTGGTCTGTGATACATTGCAGAGGATGTACACTGCCTGCATCTGCCCCTCAAGTTTCAGTTTAATTCAATAAATTGAATAATATAATACCCAAGTAACAGTTAACATCTAGGACAAGCTTCTGATTCTGAGTTGCTTTTTGGACTCATCAGAACTGAGGATGGACTGTGTGTGGGTATGCTGGGGCTTTAGTGTTCCCGTTTGCTCTGAAATAATGATTCCATTTATCAGGAAACTTGGTTTCACTGTGCTTGTCTTCATTCTCTGCTGTTATTCCCTAGTCTCTCAGACACACACTCAAAATTATCAGAAACTTGTATAAGCTCATTAAATCTTTTGTATTAATCATAGAATCATGGAATGGTTTGGTTTGGAAGGGTTCTTAAAGTATGTTATTTTTGCAAAGCCAAAACTCATTTTACTTGCTAATATTTGGGTGCTTAAATTTCCGTGAATTAGTGTCACAACTCAGAACATGCAGCAGAGGTTTTATGGTGTGTATCTGGCTGATCAGCCAGAAACCTGTTGCATTCAGGTGTCACTGGATAGTACTAGGTTTGTCTCCTGTTTCCTTTAAAGTGTGAAGGGAAAAACACCACCTGCTCCGCAGAGGCACAAAAGAAGAGGTGTTGAGGAGCAGCTCTGTGCCTCTGCTGAGTGTTTCTGTATCAGGAGTTGCTACAATAACATAGCCTGGGCTCCAGGAAGTTGTGGGGCTGGAAATTTTGCTGCTTTTTTATGAGAATGAAGATCTCCATTCAGCTTCGTGTGTGTTCTGTGAGAGAGGTAGTGAGGGAGAGAAAGTAATCCTGCTCCTGCCAAGCATGGCACCGCAAACAGTCCTGTTGAATGTGCAACTGCGTTTAAATATGGGGGGGGGGGGGGTAGGTATTTTTCATTGTATAGAGAGATAGGTATGAAAATGCATCTATATTTTTATCTATGAAAAAGTGAGTAAAGACTGCAGACTTGGACTTTCTTCTCATATAAAATGCATTCCCATATTGGATATCTTATCTGGGTGGCCATACCAGATGGTGGATGAGGTTGAGCATCCTGATATTGCCGGTTCTGGCACGAAATACGAAGTTGTGATGGAGTGATGTAGTTCTGGTTTTCACTGCAATTTTCCCATTTGGTAGTCAGTGACCTGCTGATGCCCTGGCTCCTTGAAAGGCCACATGTTGGACTTCTGGTTCAGGTGACACTGTGTCACCAGGGTACTCTTGTGGTCAGGCTGCCTCAATTTCTAACCTCAGGGAATGAGGCAAATCTACATTTCCCCTTAATTTCCACAGTAAGTGCAAAAGAGTTTTTTAATTGTTTGAGAATTGCTTTTGTTTTTATTGGTTCAAGAAACTCCTCTATCTGATTTAAATATAAATAGGTTAAAATAATGCTTTTAAAGGTTTCAATACAAATGAATCAATATGGAAGTCAAGAATTAGGCTGGATCACTGGTTTGTGCTTTGAAAATAAGCAGAAAGTGTAGGCAAACTTGTGGACCAAGCCAATACACGAGGGGTTCATCTTCCTTTTTCTGCAGCATTGTCAGGCCAGTTTGTCTGTGGGTGGTGAGGGCAGGCTGCGTTCTTGCCCAAGGTAAGGATACACTTTTCCCTGTGGACTACCTGATGAGGTTGCTTTTGTATACAGTTCTTGGGTTTCCAACCCTTAATGTTTACAAGCCTCTCTTAATGCAGTTGATGTTTCTCCACTGCAAACATCTCTGCTTCCTGACCTTATGCTGTTTAAGGCTCAGAAAAGGTAGTTGCTGCCTTTTCCACAACCCACACCTGCCTCATCCCACATTCTGGTGAGTAATCCATTCTGCCAGGTGGCTGATGGGTGTGGTGGCCAGCCAGCAGGATGGTCTGCTCCTCACACCAGGTTCTGCTGTGCTGCTAGTCTTCCTGAAAATGGGCTGCCTGTGCCAGCACCTTCAGGAATGGAGCACTTCTGGAGGTTTGCTCCGTGCTGTGGGTTTGCCCACGTCTGCCTTCCTGTTGCCGCATGGTTACTTCTCCCAGGAACCACTCAGCTTGTTCCTTTTGGCAGCTTCTCTTGCTTCTAACTCACAAATGCTCATTAGAAGTATGTGCTATATCCTGGTAAAAATGGCAGAGGTTGTCTTCAGGGGGTGCCAATGGGATTCCTCCCCCGCACCCGGATCTAAACACCTACTGGTGCTGGAAAAAAGCACTGTTCTCATCCTCGTGGCTTCGTGGAGTTTGTTGGCTGTCTTTGGCTCTGGGCAGCAGGGAGGAAGCACAGTGAACATAAGGCCTTCCCTTCCTGTAGTCCCCAGAATATATAGCTGTGTGACGAGAGTTTGGTCCGTTCATCCGCAGCTGTGTGGGACATCTCTGTGTGGGCAGGAGGGGATGCAGGAGGGCATCTGAGACTATGGGTGGGGATCCAACAGCAGCACTGGGGGACCTGCAAGTGGCCTGGGGTGCCAGGCAGTGCTGCTGCAATGGCTGCAGCTGCAAATAATCCCTGCATGCTGCACCCTGTTTTCAGCCCTTGCGCTATTAAAAGTGGATGACCACTGGAACAGATTTTTGAG
This sequence comes from Acanthornis magna, assembly GCA_036785705.1. NCBI lineage: Eukaryota > Metazoa > Chordata > Aves > Passeriformes > Acanthizidae > Acanthornis > Acanthornis magna. The sequence continues at coordinate 11,736,198 of JAWUZG010000029.1, forward strand.
CAATATCATGAGAAGGAACTGCTGACTGAAAGGAAAACAAGTCGAAATTTTTATCCATTCTGCTCATGATTGGAAAAGCAGCTCTGGTTCTGTAATCTATCATTTCTGCACTGTCATTTGGAGAGGTCTCTGAGGCAGCCAAGATGCTTGCTTTGTGCAGACAGGGCAGTTTTTTAATGAAGACGATCATATTTCAGCTTACCCTGGGACAGTTAGACCACGTAGGTCGAGATAAAACTTGTGCTTTTGCTTTACTAAGGGAATATAATTCCTCTGGCTTCTAGGATGCCCCCTACCCTGGTCTGCCAGCAATAATCTTCACAATGAAAGGAAATGGAAAAAGCAGTCATGTCACAGTGACCAGATTTTTGTAGTGTAGCAAGATTACAGAGAGGCAAGAGGAATCCCTTTTCTGCTCTCAAAAATCTTCTCATTTGGTAACCTTCAGAATTTCCTTCTCTCCCTTGGGAGCTGCTGAATCACTTCCCAGACTTGACTCATCCGAGGTCCTGCATGTGTTGGGGCAATCCCAAGCACAAATACAGGCTGAGCGGAAGAGCAGCCCTAAGAAGGATTTGGGGGTGCTGGTGGATGAGAAGCTGGATGTGATCCAGCAATGTGCCCTTGCAACCCATAAAGCAAGTCATGTCTTGGGCTGCATCCAAAGCAGGGTGAGGGAGGGGATTCTGCCCCTCTGATCTGGTGAGACCCCACCAGCAGTGCTGCACCCAGCTCTGGGGTCCCCAGCACAGGAAGGACATGGACCTGTTGGAGGAAGTCCAGAGGAGGCCACAAAGATGATCAGAGGGATGGAGCACCTCTTCTGTGAAGACAGGCTGAGGGCGTTGGGGATGTTCAGCCTGGAGAAGGCTCCAGGGAGATCTTAGAGTACCTTCCAGTACCCATAGGGGCCCTACAAGGGAGCTGGAGAGGGATTTTTTAACAAGGGCATGGAGACAAGGGTGAATAATGGTTTAAAATTGACAGACAGTAGGTTTTGGTTAGGTATTGGGGAGAAATTCTCTGCTGTGAAGGTGGTGAGGCACTGGAACAGGTTACCCAGAGAAGTTGTGGGTACCCCATCTCTGGAAGTGCAAGGCCATGTTGGATGGCGCCCTGAACAACCTCAGTGACTGAGTGTCCTGCCACCTGGCATGGCGTGAGCTGCCTTCCCTTTCTGCTGCTATGTTGGTGACTTTAGACCCTGCATGGAACTGCCTGAGCCCCGAGAAAACTAACCAGTTGCAGAGTAATTTCATAATGTCTGGAAACCTCACAGGAATGAAATTCAGATTAAATCAGTATGATTCCCAAGGCTTTGCATCTCCATTCCTGTGCACTGGACCCTGGTGGGGTTTCTCCTCTGCCCCACAGATGGATGTAGCATAGTCCCTGCTGTTCCTTCCTGGCCACAGCCACTGGTCTGACTGCTCTGCCCTGTCCCCGGGATGCCGATGGCATCTGCAGCTGAGGCTCCCTTCCAGATGGTTATGATTAATAGATCTTTCCCCAGAGGCATTTCACCAGGGGGAATAGCAATCCAATGCTGCTGTTTCATCAGCTCTGACTGCAGAGCAACCTGGGCTCCTTTTACTTCATTTCTCTTTGTCTGCCAAGCTACTGTCTCACAGAAACATCAGCCTTTTTATTTCAACCTGCACAAAGAATGTGTGCTCTAATCCTCACCACTACAACCTAATTCTTTGAATTGCAAATAAGGGCAGCAGTTCCACTCCTGTTCCTAGTGCATGTAAGCTATGCACTTTTTAACAGTTCTTTGAAAATATTTTTAAAAGTCCCTTCTGTCTTTAATTTGCTTTTGGGTGCCCAAGATTTGGCTCTCTCCGAAGGTTTGTACCTCATGCTAAGAGGCACCAGGGAATAAGTGGCAACTAAGTACACAGCTGGGCTCATCTGAAGGCTTTTCAGGTGATGTTTGCTTGCTGTGCTAGCCCACCTGATGTGCAAACCTGATTACACTGAAGGAACTGCAGAGAAAGGAGTGTTTCATGGTCTGTTGTGTTTGCCAGCAGTACAGTGGAAGAGGAGTTGCTGGCACCTGAATTACCTGAGTTACGCATGAAAAAAAAAATCTTCGTCCCTGGAACATGCACAAAAACTCAAATCCCAGGAATGACCCTAACCACAGGGAACTGATGTCTGGCCTTATTTAAGCAGCAGGTGGCAACATCCTCTGCCTGATGAAATTCATCTTAGGTTTTTATGACGGGTTTATTTTCCTTCTTTTGGAAAAAGAGAAACCTCAGGGTCTGTTTGCAGCCTCTGCCTTTCTTGGGAGCACCTTGCCTGTTCCTCCAAAGGGAAGTCTGCAGAAGCACAGTGGGAAAGTGTCTTGACTTTAGTGCTATAGTTTCTGTTTAGAGAAGGTGTTTCTTCCCCTGTGGGTCAAATGGCTTTCAATGAGCATAACCTGAAGTCAATCAGTGGTGTGTGCAAGAGCACACAGGAATGCCTGCACTTGTACTGACAAATGCTTTCCCTACATGGTGGCTTTTGTAGAAAAAAAGATTTCTATAAATACAAGGATGTGTGCAGGTGTATGTTTTATTGTCTTCTCAAACTGGCAATTGAGAAAAACATCTCCACTTTCCCATTTCCAGCATCTCCCTACAGAGCAGCTTGGTGACCCCCAGGACTTTCCTCCCCCTCATCCCTCCCACCCTTGTTTCCCCAGCCTCCTGCTTGCCTTCCCCATGTCCATATCCTGATCTTCCGGCCTTGGCCTCTTCTTACCCTGCTCCTACAGTGACTGATGTGTCTGTGGAAAAAGACCCCCACAGAGCTGCCTCCTCCCCACCCATCCTGCTCTTCTCCTCCACCTCCCCCTTGTCCTCTCCTGCCATTACCTCATCTCTCCTCACCATGCCTGCAGCAGCTCCTTGTACTGAGGGGTTTTTGCTCCAGTGAGCAAGGGGATAATGAGGGAAAGCCGCTTGGGAATGGACTGCTGTGCTGGGTGAGCAGCGCTCAGCCCTCATGTGCTCCAGCTCTCCACCTTCTTTTTCCAGCTGTTGGGCACAGGGACTGCTCAGCTGCCCCAAGGCTGGCTCTTGGCCTGCAGGAGAGGTGTCCCGAAGCTGAGATGGGATATGGCAGATGTGTAGTCCCATGTGTTTAGGTATCCATCCTGGATGACTTCTTTCACAGCACGATTCTGTGTGTCTTGTTCCTACCACCTTTAATGATTCATCAAGTTTGTTGTTTAAGGGGTGTTGCTGCTGCTGTTCTTTCTGGCTCCCACTGCTAAATCACAGCATCCTCCTGAAGTCTTGTGTGGGCCTCAGTGGGCCACAAGCAAAACACTTGTAAATATGAATTCCAGCCCTAGCTTGAAATAGCCTGGCACCCCACTGATAGCACTGTGGTTAGGCCTGAGATATGGTGGCTTTATTGCAGTCCTTGGGACCACAAACTCATAAATAGTCCATAGCTGATAACTCAGGCATCTTTGCACCTTAGCTTCTCAAAAACCCTCCGTCGACCCACTGACCCAATTCACTGTTTGTTTCTGTGTGCTTCATCCACTGCACTGCTCAATCTCAGACTGGTGGCATGGGGAAAGGCATTTGGGATTGATCTCTTAGGGGAGAAGGCTAAAGCTAATTTTTAAATGAAAGCTGCTTGAAGAAGCCTAAAATTATGATACTCCTGGCATAGGAGGATACAGGCAAGGGGCCCAGAGTCCAGACAGAGTGGTTTAATGGTATGATTTCTAATGAATCAAAGAGAACCCCAGTAATTTCATCTCTGTGCCATCTTCACCTTACATCTGTTTTCTTCTGAAGCGTGCTCAGTCTCTGCAGTCAAGTCTGTACAGTCTTCTTATTGATGGATAATCTTGAGGGCCAGAGGTAAGGTTACATATTGTTTTAAACACAGAGGAATCAACAAATTAAGTGAGTCTATTACGGAAAAAGAAGCAGCCAGAAAATTACGTCAGATCACAAGACTGTGGTGCAACACAGATTATGTCTGTAACTGTGCAGACAGTAAAGGCAGCCCAGAAATTCCTGAAAATTGTGGAAGAGACACACATGACACTAATTAAAGAGGTACTAAAATATTTCTGTCTGTAAAGACAGATGATCAACAATAGATGCCTGGAAGCTCAGGGGATTTCATTTGATCTGGGTGAGGAGGCCAACTTCTGAAGTCACAAAGTGATTGTAAATAGTAAGGATCACCATGGGCATTGGCAATAGACCTGCTTCCACTTTCACCTTCTGCTCTTGTGGTTTTATTTCTGGTGTGTGATTCATACTGCTCTTTTCCATTTGCCTTAAACTTTTCCTTTTAAAACCTCCTCTAACCATTGTTCTTCTGAAATTCCAGGTTTGTGTGTCTTCCTGTCTTTCCATCTACAGGGGCAATCCCCAGCCACATGAAGGTGTTAAACCTGCTCCTTCCTACCTGCTGCAAGGGGGAAAGACTTCACTCCTGAGAGCCAACCTGGGGAGGGACAGCCCAGGGAGCAGATATGTGGGAAAGTCCTGGGAGTGGGACAGGAGCTGAGTGTGAGCCCCCAGGGTGCCCTGGCAACAAAGAAGAGCAGCACATCCCACACCTGTGGGCAGAAGTACAGCTTGTAGGTCGAGCGAAGGGGTTCTGTTCCTCTACGTGGCACTTGTTACACCACTTGTGGATACCACATTCCCCCGCTACCTGATGGATGTCAAAGAACTGCAGCAAGTTCAGGGAGGCCCCAAGGTGGCTCTGCAGGTGCCCAGGAGGCTGGGAGGGCCCCATCCCTGGAGTTTTTCAGCCCAGCTGGATACAGCATCCTGAGTACCCTGCTCTGAGCTTTGAGCAGAGAGTTGAAATACAAACCCATCATGATCTTTCCACCTGACATTGTCCCTCAGGTTGCTCCAATGGGAATGGCAAAGACAAAACCCTGGACTAAACTGCCCTGAAATCCACAGCCACACAGAGCAGCCTAGGCTGGCAAGAGCGTTGCAAAATGTCAAGAAGGGACCACCTGACAGTGTTGCTTGCTGCTGCTCTGCAGTCAAAAAAGATTAATGAAAACCACCCAGAAAACCTAATTGCCTTCTAGTGACTGAGAAATGAGGAAATTTGATGCTGCTTAAAATGGTAATCAAGAACAAGGTCCTGTATGTCTTTATTTATGTGGGTTTATATAGAGATACTGTGTGTTTTTATTTGGTACGTAAAAAGTTGTCCCTCTCTTTGCATGGTGAATGGCAATGTCCCACAGCAGCTGGTGTCCCCCTGCCCTTGTCCCATGTTAAAGCCGGGTTTCCTGAGCTCCTGTGAAGCTCTTTTGGATTATCCTTCCTTACAGGCAATTTGTCCCACTTTCCCGGGAATGTTTGCTCACGTTTGCAATTCCTCCCATGGCGCTGCAATGGCTCGCAGGTGACCGACCCAGCCGGCGGCCCGGGGGAGGGCAATGCCCCCGGGGAGCCTGGGGCCACGGCTGCCACAGGGCCATGGGATGGGTGGATGCAGTTTCCCTCCTCTGCGGGACAGCCCCGAGCCCCTCGGCTGCAGGGAGGGCACAGACCCCGCAAGCTGCACCTCGGGCTATTCCCGTCCCGGTGCCGGAGCAGCGCCTGCGCCTGATTCCCGCAGGAAGGCAGCTCCGCGGCCAGATGTTGCAGCTCCGCTGCCCTAATTCGGGATCCGGGAGCTGGCGCCTGCCCTTCCTGCCGCATGTGCCAGCGTCCTGGAGCGGCAGCTGCCAGAGGCAGAGCGATCACCGCAGGTCCGGGCCCCGCAGAGCACCTTGTCCCTGCGCACCGCTGCGCTGTCCCCAGTGTGCCGCCGGCCGCATCCCGGCTGCGGTGCCGGCTGCGCTCCAGCCCCGGATGGGAGCCGCAGGACGGGCACACGCCTCGGTTCTCAGCGTGCTGAGCCGATTTGCTGCGCGCCGTGAAAGGATGGCGTGCTGGGTTTTCGTTGAGGGCTGATTTCCCAGAGGAGGGATTGCTGTCAGGGCTATTAACTCCCTGCTGGTTCAAGCTGAGTGCTTTGAGTGGGTCTCACTGATGTCTTAGAGATATCCTTATTAATATATCCCAGAGACTGAAAAGGTTCTTGTTCTCCGCCAAAATATGTAGTCACCCTTGCGTCAAGCATCATCCTTCCTGCCACAGCCTTGCTGGCATTTGGCTTTGTCCAGAGGAGAGGCAGGAGGTTGCATCCTTTTCCTCAGGATCATCGCTTTGACAAAAAAAAATTTGGGCTGATTGAAACCCATGGGGTTTTCACAGACCTTGGCTTTATTTTGATTCCTCTCAGGAAAGCCAGTGAGTTACACCCCTCTGTTCCCCCAACACAGTCCGAATGAACTAGCATCCAGCCGGGGCCAGGCAGTATCTACCAAGGAATAGGTGTGCAGGGAGACTCCCATGGGGTCACAGAGTCATCATCGAGGTTGAAAGAGACCTTTAAATCATCCAGCCCAGGTGTCCCCCAGCACCGCCACTGTAACCCCTAAACCAGAGGCCTTGTAAACACGCCAGGGATGATGAATCCATCACCTGTCTGACAGTCTGTTCCAATGCCTGACCACCCTAACACTGAAATTCTTTTTTCAAATCTGAATCTCTCTGTCTCATCTTCAGGCCATTTCCTCTTGTTGTCTCCCTGCAGGCCCGGTAGAGGAGACCGGCCCGCACCTCGCTACACCCTCCTTTCGGGTACTTGTAAAGAGCGATGAGGTCCCCCCTGAGCCTCCTCTTCTTGAGACTAAAGAAGCCCAGCTCCGTCAGCTGTTCCTCACAAGGCATGTTTTCTAAACCTTTCAGAGCTTTGCTGGCCTTCTCTGGCCACACTCCAGCACCTCCATGTCCTTTTTGAAGCGGGAGGCCCAGAACTGGGCACAGGACTCAAGGTGAGCCATCACCAGTGCCGAGTACAGGGGGTGATCGGTGCCCTGGTCCTGCTGGCCACATGATCCTGGTTTGTCTGCAAGGATTAGCTCTGCAGGGTCCCTCGCAATGCATGGATTTCTCTGTCACACCAAGGGCAGCTGCATGGGGAGAGGGAGGCTGGATTGGGAGGGTTTGGGGTCCTGAGTGCTGACTGAGGTCCGACCCCTTGCCTCTCATTTGTTGTTTATTGGCCAGCTCTGCATCGGGATGGGTCCACAAGAGCCCAGCTCTGGGTATGGGAGCTTGGGCATGTATGGGAAAGGGCTCTCCACAGCAGGAGAGCTGTGGCCAGCCTTCACATATTGTTTATCTGAAAAAAAACCCCACACGATTTTGCACTATTTTTGTCCTTAATCCACATTTGCTGTTCCTCCTAATCTTCTCTGCTGCTGTTTACAGAAGCACTGGGGGAGGATTTCAAGCACACTGCTGTGGCCCTGACCCCGAAGACTAAACCCAATGGGTTGGGATGGTTGGTTCAGCTGTGGGGTCCCAGGCTGCTGCGAGCTGGAAGTCGGCAATCCTGGCAGCGAGGCCAGCTGCTGCTCCCGGCTCCCAGCAGCCACCAGTGACTGCCTCACGCTGTGGAGGCACCAGCTGTCCCGCCTGGAATGCTGAGGGAGGAAGATAAAAATACCTCCTCGGTCACACGCCTGTGAGATTCCTGGATGGAAGATGCTAAAAACAGCACAATGGTTTAGGACATGTTGGGTTTCTTGGCAATGCTGTCGGCAATTAGGCTTCCTCCTGGCTTTGCACCGAAATGGAGGTGTGGGATTAGGGCTGGGAGAAAGCAGCGCTGCCCTGGGGTTGCGTGCTGGAGGATGCAGAGGCAGACCAGCTTTTTCTAACTTTCTTTCTGCCTTAATCCTGACAGAAGACCTTCATGGCCAAAAATGGATGCCCTGAGGCTGGGTGGGAGAAAAGCAGAGGCAGAGCTGGACAAGCCCCTGCTGGTTTAGAACATTAATGAGTGTCAGATGAGAAAAGGCATTGTAATGGTCAGACACGGTCTGAACAGTCTCGCCCCATTCATACAACAAAGGGGAATTCTCAAGGAAATAATGTAGTGGGGGGAAAAGCTGATTTGTTTTTTTTCTCCGCACAGCGAGGGGAGTAGGGGAGTCTGTGCCATCCCAGAGCTGCTGCACTTTCCTGAAGCAGCACATCCATTTGGGATCTTCCAAGGTGAAGCCTGGGGGTGAGGAAGATCTTGCCTTTCCTGGGAGGAAAGACGGTTGGCAAATGCAGATTGCACATTTCTGTGATGTTCCCTAAAACAAGATAAAATGAGGGATGCTATTCCCATTATAGGCACACCAACAGTAAAAAATTGGAAAATGTTTTTACATGGGAAACCCAGAGAGCTGTGGGATATCCTTGCTATGGTATGAATAGCCTTTTGTAAACCATGGGTTTCATCCACGTTTATTTCACTTGTAACTGCTTTATAAAAATACCCAAAAAATGAAGATGGCAGGAGAAGGAAATCTGAAATAAGCAGGGAGGCAAGAACGGGCAAAAGACTTGTGTGATCCCATTCCAATGAGTTGCAGGAGCAGTCTCAGGTAAACAGGCTGTCTGCAGCTGCAGCTCCTTGTCTCTCCAGCACATGCCTGCACTGGGAGGCTTGCAGGATCCTGGCTGCAGGCCTTTGGCCAGGGGCTGGATGTGGCAGGGAGGCTGAGCACCTGTGTTGAGTGGGATGAGTCCCACAAACAGAGCAGAAACCCTGCTATGGCCTTGGCAGCCCTCAATCCCACCTCCCTGCAAATGCTGCCTGTGGCTGCTCAGAGCCCTGCAGCAGCTGGGCTTCTCCCCGGTATAAATGCACGTGGATTTGGTAGGTGCTCAGCCAAATCAGCCCCGAAGCAGCTGGGTTGTGCTGAGACCTCAGGACTGGGACATGGGCCAGAGGAGCCTCTCAACAGTGCTGCCCCACACCAGTGATGGTGAATCCCTGCTTCGGTCATTTCCCTAAGAGCATGGAGCAGTGAGAAGTATGGAAAGGTTGAGCTATTAGCAGTCAGCCCAAAGATTTCCTTTTTTGTAAGAAATCTTACAAAACCTACAAAAGTTACATTTTCAGAATTTGACCATTTGATTTGACAAAGCTGTAATACCGAGTTTTAACAGATGACTGTAGGGATCCCAAATCTCTCCACTCACTTTACTTTTCAATTTATTTGAGCTGACTTCATGTCGTCTTCTTTAGGAAAAATACTAAACAGTGCTTCATTTGATATTCTTCTGTAAACCAGCTTCTCATCAACTCCTGGAAGAGGAGTGTGTCTTTTTCCCCAGCCAGCAGGGCTGCAGCCAAGGGAGCAATGTGATGATATGTGCCATATCCTTGGCAACCCTGGATGCTGAGTTACTACCTCAGAGAGGCAACAGCCTGTGAGAAATATCTTTGAAAACCAGTTCCAGATAACCATTGGGTGATAGCTTGGGTCACCTGCCTTTGGGCTGAGTACCAGGGCTGCTCTCTACTGCTAACCCTCATCCATCAAGTGCACAGCTCCCATTCCATGAGGTGGGGGAATAGCTGGCGCTGCTGTAGGATGACCAGCTCTCAGCAGCGCTGCTGCTGCTCTCCATCACCTCCTCCAGTGCTGAGCTTCCTGCTCCTCATGCTGGGAAAAAGGTCTCTTTGCCCAGTGGAGGCAGCTGAGATGTCCATGATGGATGAGGGGGAGAGAGCACGCGAGGTCTCTCAGCAGTGCTCCCCGTGTTATCTTAACTAGCATGCATGGAGAGGGGAAGCCAAATAAGTTTAAAAATATCCATCTACATGCTGTGCAATGTCAGCTGGCTGCTGTCTCGGAGCAGCTGCTGTGGAAAGTCGTCCATCCCAGGGAGCCGCTCTCACAGTGCAGGCATGAGCCTGGCGGATGGGAAGTCGCAGGAAGGAGTAGTAAATCAGGAACCAGCACCCTTGCCATTTATTTTTAGCAGCAGTAGCCAGTGGTGTTTATGGGAATTTCCTCTTCTTCCTCTGTGTTCCTGTTGACTTCCTGCTCGGTGATGTTGTAGCTTCAGTCAGCGTGACCTACAAGCAGATGCAAAGCAATGAGCAGGGCCTTGCCTGGCCATGGGGAGGTTGGGATGAGGGGCACTGGCATGGTTACTGGTGTGGGATGCTTCCGTCTTTTGTATGCCCATGCCTAGCCCAAATGGCTTAAACCTCAGTGATGCTGACCACAGCTTTCCTCAAGCCAGGCCTTGCTAAGAGTTCAAATCATCCCCCTGAAATTGCAGATGATCCCAAATCTCCATTCCCACCTGCCCGTAAGAGGCAGTGAGCCAAAGCGGTGCTGGTGCCAGGAGCAGCTTGTGTGCTGGCCTTCAGTCATTGGTGGCAGGTGGCAGCAGGGGATGCTCCATGAAGATGCTCTCTCCAGGCAGAAGTGGAAAAGCAATCACAATTTTATGATGTGTTGGGCCCTGCTGCGGCGTCTGTCGCGCTGCTCCAGATTGAGCAACTTCAGTACCATTAGCAGCACAGCCTCTAATTAGCCCACCTGCTCAGCAGTGGGAAAGGCATGGCATTCACAAGCCTTGTACATCATCTCTTCTGGGCTCCACAAAGCCTTTAGACCTGAGAGCTGGCAGGGAGCACACCGGGCAGCAGCAGGATGATGTTCCTGCTTTCCCTACACTGGCAGACAATGGCAAGCCTTGCCTTCCCCCTCTGCCGGCCCTGCTTGCTTCCCCTGTCCCTTTCTGGGGTGGCCTTAGAAAACCCATGTATGCCCATCCCTGGCATGACAGGACATCCAAATTCTTCCTCAACCCCTGAGGGAAAAAGTAGGGCAGCCCTGCTCCCAGCCTAGCACACAGAATTTTCTGACTATCATGATGTCAGTCATGACTTATCATTGCATCCACCTGGTTTTACTGATCAGGTAACACAGGCTGGCCTTGCCTCCTGATGGGCTTTGCTCTAGGGGCTACAGAGGGAATGGGCAGACTTAGGGCACAGAGAAACCCAGCTCCATCCCATCCTGGTGGGGCCAGGGTGCTCCCCTACTGCTTTCTGGCTCAGGGCATCCATCCCCTCCTGGCACAGAGATGCCAGCACCTTCCTGGAGTGGGAATAGTGAGTTACTGCTGACTTCCATCAACTGGGGCTTAATCCCCAGCAGCTGACAGTTGTGGGGCAGGGTTATATAGGGATCTCAAGGCCCTTTCCTAGGTAAGGACTTTGAGGTTGTTTTGTTGTGGTGGGTGTGTTTCTGGTCTGTTCCATCTGCTGTTGTACTGCGGATCTCAGAAGATATTTCAGCACCCAAGAGCAGGGATGGCAGGTAAGTCACGCTGCAGAGAGGAAAGAAAATTAAGGTTTCCTTCCCTCTGCTTCCCATTTTTATTTCCTGTAGATTAAACCCTAAAATTTTAAGTGCTCATGTTCTTACTGTAAGTGCTTCTTTGTGAAATATTTGGGCTATAAACTGTTGTGTTAAAACTCCTCTTGCAGCATGCTTTACCTCCTAGATATGCCTGTGGCTTGTTATCCCTGCAAGGGAAACAAAAGAAGAATCAGATTATGAGGTTTGGTGGTAAAATGAAGCAGTGAGGGCTAGGGTTTTAAATCCCCCCTGCCATGGGTTAGTTGGCATGTGGCTAGAAGGGTTTGTCTGCACAGCTGTGGGGAGGGAGGGATGGTGTGCTGAGATGCCTTGTGGCTCACCTGGAAGCCATTTCAGAAAGATGTAAAGGGTGACAATTTTCTGCCTGCAAAAGGGGCTGAAAATAATTTTTCAGAAAATGGCCTTGGGAGATGGATGGAAGCCTAGGAACGCAGTTTGGCTGGAGAAGAGGGTTTGGCAGCACTCCTGAGTGAGGAGTGTGCGAGAGCTGTGTACCTGGATGCATATTTCTGTGCAGCTAAACTTGGGAAGCCACTGATTCACCTGGACCTGGTCCAGCTGGTTCTCATGGCTGTGCATACTCCTGATGGCTTTCCGTCCTCTGGAGGCTTCATTACTCCCTTCTTTATTTCTTTCCTCCCATTAAACCAGTAAAAGAACAGCATCCAGCATAGTAGTTGGAATGGTGAAGGGTGGTTGAGATTTTGGGGTGAAATTCTCTTACTGGTCTGAGCCTTTGAACACAAGCAGCTGTTCTGGTGTTGATGGCAGTGACTCTTCGACTACCGAAGTTTTTGCTTACAAGGCTTGTGCAGACACGACTCCTTTACAATGGCTTGGAGTGATAGTTTTAAGCTGTTTTTGGAACATCAACAGCTACCAGCTGCTTGGGATGTTGTGCAGAGGGGAAAAAAGAATCCCGCTTTCCCAGTCTTCATGGAAAGAAAAAGGAGCAGCAGTTTGCCTTCTATTCAAAAACTGCAAGGGCAAAGCTTGGTGCTGCAGTAGGCGATGCTCATGTGCCTGTCCTCTGGGGAACAAGGGCACATCCAGGCTGTTCCATACAGTTTGGAGATGCTGGCCAGGTTACTGGCCTTTCCTTCAGGCGGTTTGGGATCACTGGGTGGGAAGTTGCTACTAATTTGAGGACAAGGGACTTTGAAAGATCTCATACTGAGCTGAGTCCATTACTGAGAGGGTGATGAAATGAGCTGCCCTCAAATCTGCCCAGGGAGGATCTGGTCGAACATTGCCTCATCTGCTGTGCCCAGGGGACCTCTGCTGCCCTGCTCGCTACAAACACGTGCAGGGCTCCAGGTTAGGAGCAATAACAGCAAAACCAGCCCCTGCTCCAAAAGGTCTTGTCTGGACAAGGACCAGAGTCCTTCTTCGTCTGCCCTGCTCACTGGCTCCTGGCACCTTGTTGCCTCGTGAGCGAGCGAGCTGCACAGCCTTGCTTTACAGAGAACACTGGTGTTTTGTAAATTTTTTGGCAAGTGGGACAAGTTCTTTGGAGTTATCTGAACTTTGCATTTGTTTAAGCAATTTACAGCCGTGTTGCTCAGAGGGGTCATTTGTTCAGAGCTGAATAGTTGCAGGGCTGGAGAATAAACATCAGCCTCTCCACTCTTGCCTGCACCGGGTATTGGTCAGCTGTGGGTGATGCAAGATGAGCTTAGCTTCACCCTGTGTCATGAGGCAATGAACCCTGTATCTCTCCTGACATATGGGGTGACTTCTAAAAAGAAAGCTGATTTCCCTGGCCTGCCCATTCCCCGGGCAGCAGGAGCTGTGCCTCCACGCCCACGCTACAGCAATGGGGCAAACAGAGAGCTTGGCCCTGGGGTTCCAGGGAAGGACGAGGTTGTGTGGTGGTAGGTAACCTGTCTCCAGAGGCTCTGTAACAGCTGGGTGTTTTTATCCTAAATAAAGCTCCTTTAGAGATGGCAGCAAACAGCACCATTGGGCACTTGCAGGCAGGAGAGGCTTGTGCCAGAGCCATGACCAGAGGATCTCTCTCCTTGTTCCACAGCCAAGACTGGTTTCTTCTAGGTCTTGGGGCCCTCCTTGTCTCACCCAGAAGCCTTTAAAATCTGGAGGAAGTCTTGTCCCATCCTCCAGGGCAGAAATAAAGCCTCTGTCAAGTACGTAGGGATGCTCAGGTCAGGGCTTTTTCTGAGACAGAGGGTGAGAGACCAAATGAAGCATCTTTATCCATAAGATGGAAATATCCTCCACTAGCATAGGGGTGTGCTCACTCTTCATAGATGCATCATGTTGTTGAGCACTCTTACTACTTCCTAGGGGTCAGGCAGCTTTAGGAACGGGGAGGTGTCCTGCTGTTTCACCCCGAGAAGAGCACAACAGCATCTCTCAGAGCATACAGTCAAGACTCCTGTTTGCTTCCAGTTTATAACTAGAAGAGCCCTGATGATGATGATTTCTGGGCTTAAAACAGGAGGGATCCACCTGAAGCTAGCAGGCTCTGCTGGGCAGCAATCCCCACAGCTTTGATGGTGCAGTACGACTTGCTGGCTGGCAAGAGATGTTTACCAGGTTGGCAGCCCCTGTGCGCCCCAGCCCCGCTGCAGGGCCCGAACTGGGGGTTGTGCTCTGGGGCTGAAAAGTGAAAGATTGCCTGCCCTGGCCATTGCCCGGCTGCTCAGCTCATTTGCATAACAAGGGGATGTTGGGCTTCCCAAAAATATCTTCAGTGCATCTCTAAGGTTTCGTTTCCTTGTGGTGGCTGCTTTCTCAGACGCCTACACTTCCACACACATACGAACACATCTCCTGCTGCAACAGCAAGCACGCCAGCAGCCCAGGCTGGGTGAGGCCTGGAGCAGACCTCTGGCTTTTGTTGGAGCAAGCCAAAACTCCTTCTTTGCACTGTGCCAGGTAGCACTGCTCCCCTGTCCTGCTTGGGGACCCGAAACCTGTGGTGCATGGCAGCAGAGAAAGAAACCCGAAGCCTGTAAAACCCTCCCAGCTGGCCGACTTTCTGGTCACAGTTCTGCTTCCTTTTGGGCTCATGAAACAGTGGAATGGCAGCATCTTTGCAGGTACCACTTTGTATCATCTGCAGTGCTATACCCTATGTGTTTTTAGGTTTTCCATGTGGTGCAACACAAAAGCAGGAGCACAACTTTCTTATGGATGTGTCAGAACAGGGCAGAAGCTGCACAGGCCCCTTAGCTCCCTGAAAGTGCCTGTAAGATGCCAGTGATGGGCAAAGAAGAATTTGGGAGATGTTGCTGGACCCACTGGGATGGCCTTGATGGTGCTGGTGTTTGCACAGATCTCCCCATGCCACCAACGGCAGGATCAGAGCCTCCACCATGACTAGGGGTTGTGGAAAGAGTCCAAACCACTGGCTGGGTGGGAGCTCAGGTTGTGCTGGGTCTTGCTGGGGCAAGAAGGAAACGACGTGAACACTCAGCTCATTGAAAACCCCAGAAAAAGTCCCGTATTTTTTTCTAGCAAGACTGAAACCCCAGCATGCAGAGCACAGCCCCAACCTGGCACATTGCCCAGCAGTGTGTTAGGGAGCTCTGAACCAGCAGGAGAGCCCCAATCCCCCTGGACATCCCTCCATGCACTGAGGGTCCTGCAGGTGAGTCCAGCCAGCTTTTCTGCTGGCTCCATACCATGTGTGTGTACTTGCAACACCTCACGCCAGACCTCCAGCCTCCCACATGCCACAAACAGGAGCCCTCGGCTTTGCCAAAGAAAGGATGCTCTGCTCTTGCTTGTGGTAAGCTGGGGTCTCTGTTCCAGCCTTGAGGAGGCTGGTGACTCATGATCTTGCTTTGAAAACTATGACTGGATTAGCAGCAACAGGCTAGTTGTTGTTCTCTCCTGTCCTTTGTGCCTCATTTACCAATTTATTGCCTGATTTGAGGCCTTCTCTTTATTCCCATCAAGCCCTTTGCTCCTGTCTTTCTGCCTTGTCTTTTCCTTCACAAATCTTCACTAGTTTCACTCTCATTTGTCAAGTCGCATCATGCCCTCAATCATTCCAGACAAAACTGAATTTGGGGGCTTCTAAAACCTTTCTAGGAAAAGAGAGAGGGAGCTGGAGCGCACCTGTCCACCTCCAGCCCTGTGCAGGGACATGCACACATCACCCCCAGGCAGTCCTTGCAGGGGGTGTGGGGCGGTGGATGGGGCAGTGCAGTGGCAAAGTTTTCAGCGAGGCTGATTTGATCATGTGGGGCTTACTGGCAACCACCACCAGGCTTGCTGTGCTGAGGAAAAATTTCTATTTTTGCTCCCACCTGCCCCCCTTGTCACCTCCTCTGTGGCAGTGAAATGAACTGTTGTTGCATCCTTCAAATTTTCCTGTGTGTAAGGATATGGCAAGCCCAAGCTACAATGTGATTTGGGAAGAGGAATTGGGCATTTCTCAAGGGAGCATTGCAACCCCTCTTCATGAGCAGAGCTGCTGGTGTCCTGCCAGCACCATGATGTGTGGTTTCCTACTTCTGCAGAGTAGGAAAGGGAACAGCATCCTGAAGTGCTGCTTCAGAGAGGAAAAACTTGCATGACTTTAAGAGAATAATAAAAAAAGTTAAATGTAATGATTCAGCTGGGGGGTCTGGTTCCTGCAGAGAGAGCAGCAAGACCCAGCCCATGCTGTCCCTCTCTCCAGGACCAAAGACTCGAGGTGTTGGGCCTTATTCCCCATCTATGGCTGAGGCAGGGAACATGGAGGTGGTTGCTCAGGCCATCATCAGCACTCCAGGGCTCGCCAGGGAAGTGATTCCTGCCTCCTGCACACCCACACTTGAGGTACCCTACAGTGAACAGAGAACTTGTGCTCTTGCAGTAACCTGGAGGCTGTTGTCCTTGGTCTGGAGCAGAGCCAGCGTTCAGCTGCAGCCGATGAATGAGCTGTTCAGGAGACAAATGTGCCATTTGGTGACTGGCCAGAGCATTATTTACCATTTATGTAGGGAAAGCTCAGCCCTGCAGAAGGTGGTGCGTGACTGGCATAACCCAAAGTGCAGGGACAGCCAGACCCAAAAAGCAGAGCTGCAGACTTTGCCTGAAGGAGGTTTCTTTCTGAGCACAGCTGGCAGGGCTCGGACAGCTTGTGCTTCCCAACAGGCTGGATCAGAAGCAGTGAGACACTGGCTTTGCAAACATGATACAGGGAAGCAAAGGCCCTTTTAAGCTGACTTAAAGCCATGAGAGAAGCCAGATGCTCATGGCAAGGTTTAGCAAGCTTGTGTTTTGGGAGTCATTATTCAAAAATGTATGCTGTCTGAGAAATAAGTTAGGAGCTCAGCAGACCCACCTGTATTGTCACTGCTATTACAGTGATCCTCCAGGGTTACTAGCTGTGTGTAGCTCTACAGCAGCAGAGCTCAGAGATGCTGCAGCAGAGGGGAGTGTTTCACAGATGGGAAAGCTGAAGCAGGCAGGAATGCTGGAGCTCAGGGGCCACTAAATTAATCTCTCCCATCTCTCTCTGCTCCGCTGGATGGGCTTCTCTCCTGGCTGCTGCTCTAGAGCCAGAGCAGCTGATGCCTGTCATGGGAGCAAGAGAGTGGGGTAGGGTATTGATGCTTCTTAATTAACAGGATTGTCTGAGTTTCTTTGCTGGCACTGAAATTTATTCCTCACATAGCTGTGCTCTCTGCATTGCAAAATGGACACTGCTGCTATTTTTATATGTGTTTTCCCAACTGTTTTTCATTTTTCTGTGCATCTGTTCCTTGCATGCTCTTGCTGGGTAGCCAGGAGTGAAGATGAAGTAAGAAAAGAGAAAACACTGCAGTTTCTCATTTGGGCAGCCATCTGGAGGCTTTTTCAAAACATTAAGAACCCCCTGAAATTTGATCTTTTTGCAGTGTTTATGCTGGGCACCCCTCAAAATGGCATCATCTTAAATCACAGCTCCCTTTGAAACATGAAAGCCAAGCTGTGGTGGTTGGCAGAGATGGCAGGCCCAGTAACAAGTACCAACCTCCCTCCAGAGCCCCTCTGCTTCTCCCACTTTCTCCTTGCTCTTCTCCACCAGCTGCTGCATGGCGGGGTGGAGGCAGGCAGAGTTGGATGTGGTCCATTTAATATTGCCTCCTTGCTCAGTGACTCTCTGGTGGGACAATTTGCTCCTGGCACAAGGAAGAGCTGTGCAATGCAGGGCCTTTCTGTCCATGAACCATGTCCCTGTCCCAACCCCTGCACTGTGTCTCAGCGTGGTTGGAACTGGGCTTTTGCTGGGCACGAGGTGCCACCATGTGAAGCCCTTGAGCTGCTGCTGGTGGGGAAAAGCAGCTCCAGGAGTGAGGCTCTGCTACCTCTTTCTGGACAGAATGGCAAAACACAGAGAGGCCTTCTCCCTCCCTCTCTGTTATTTTTTCCTTGTGAGGGATTTAGATAACAAACAGTATATACGTTATTCCTTCAGTGTGATGGTGTTTAGTGGCTGGCGGATCATGACCCCTCAGATGTGTGAGTGAATCGAGCTGTTGCTCATTCTGTGAAAGCATTTACCTGACAAATGTTTTTGTCTCAGGCTGCCTTCAGGTACATGGAATACTGAGGTGACCTCAGTAGCTGATGGAGAAATGTTCCTCCTGATCATGATTCCTTCTCAAAATCACATTCTGGTCTATTTTCTCTTCAGAAGTATAGTGGTTCAGACCAATCTCTAACAAGAATGATTAAACCATTGCCTTGGTCTCCTTGGCTAAGTTCAGCCTCCATATATTCAGGAGGTGCCCTTTGGTAGTTCCATCCCAGTGATGTGCTGATGGGAAGTCATCACAGCAGAGGCTGTGGCATAGAGTGGAGCCCCTTGGCTCCTTTGGTATGGGGTGGCAGAGATGCTGCTGTGCAGATAAAACTGCATGGCAAGAAAGACTGAAGAACCTGGAGATGGAGATAGGTTGTATGGCAATAAAATTCTGAAATTGTGGAGTACAGGGAAGCTTTATTTTCAGGCAGCACTGATGACAGCTGGAGAGAAAGCATTGGACACGACTCTGCAATTCTGTCACCCTCTGACATCTGGTGGGGAAGCTATTTCCTCATCCTGTGTTGCTATCCAGGCTTGGTCTTCCAGCTTAATTCAGAGAGAATAGTAAATCTATACAAAATGCAGAGAGGTGCCTTAACATAACCCCCATCTCGGGTAAGTTCAGAGATGGACTTTTCCCCCCTGCTCTGCCTGTTGGGTTTTTGTTTTGTGCTCCCTGTGGGCAGAACACCAGCATGCTCAGGTTGCCTTCCTCCCATGTCTCTTCAGAACTGTGCACTAAGTCTGGCTTGTTCCCTTAAGACAGAAGGACAAAGGAACTAAAATTCCTCAGCCACAGACCATATACAGTGCCTGTCAGACCTAGCTTTTCCTTCGCTGGTATTTCTAATACTGGGTTTGGGCTTGTTTACAAGCCAAAACTTCCATCTAGGCTTTGGTCCCAGAGGAATCCAGCAGTTTAACTTCTACCTGCCTTGGAGGGAGGTAATAAATCCCATCCTCTGAGTGCCATGCTGTGCAGAGTTCCCCATATTTGGGGTGTTAAGGCAGGAGGGTAGCATGTTTCTAAGCTCAAGGAGAGAGTTTGGAAAGCACAAACCACTGGCTGGTCCCACCAGAGTCAGATGCATAACTCAAGCTGGCTTTTGTGGAGACAGAGTTAGGCCAATGCCCCTCAGTTTTGAAAAATCCCACTCCTTTAAAACTGTCTTAATTGTGGGAATCTCTGTTCATCACAGAAAATCCTTCAAGCCTTCCCTGTCTAAAAGCAGTGAAGTGGTCCCCACAGCCATGGGAATGCTTGAGGCTGGTGGGATATGTGTTCTTCTCCATGAAGGGTGGCAAGAGCTCAGCCCTGGATGCTGCAAGGCTGATGGGGCTGAACAGGCACTGCACAAAGCTGCTGAGGCTCTCTGTGTCCAGAAGAGCATGGAAGGCTCGCTGTTTGGCTGAAATCTTCCCAATAAATATCAGGCTGTCACGGGTTGCCCTATGCAGTTGTTGAACCTGCCTGCCTTCACGTGGGCTGGGGATGGTCTGAAGGTGTCCTTGAGCACGGCACTTTTATGGGTAGGAAAGCAACCCAACTGTGCAATGTTTAAAGCAGGAAGGAGAAAAGGGGAAATCCTGCTGCTTTGAAAGGAAGACAGAGTTTTGCTGGGCTTTATTTAATTGGAAATGATTAATATTCCCGTGTTGCTGTAGCTCCTCTGGGGCTCTTCCTCCCTGTCAGGATTTTCATTTAGCATGTTTTTAATGCGCTCTTTGCATATCTGCTATCACATCTGAAAGTCACCTCTGCAATATGTAACAGGCAGGTGGAGGAGGAGGAGGATGGAGAGGAATGAGCACAGATGCCTTTTCAGCATGCACTGAGCACTTTCTCTGGAGAAGACCTGCTGGCAGGTAGTGCTGGGAGGCTGGTTAAAGGCTGTGCCATAAGCCAGCAGGCAGGGAGCTGGGAGGATGGCAGGCATTTCGGCATGTACCAGTTGACATCTGGTGCAGGGAATGAGTGGGAGGGGAGGAGGGGAAAAGGCAGCCTGATTTCTCAGAGTTAGCTGCCAGCTTCTTCACCTTCGCCGCCTTGCCAGCTCCCAGAGTTCAAAGTCGTGAGGCAGCCCATCCTTTGCCTGAAACCATGAGTTGTTGTTACACCATAAAAACATCCTAATCTCCTCACCAAGAAAACAACACTAAATGCCTGACTTTTTTTAGGGTGGGGGTAAGGGCTTGTTTTCAGGCACTGCTCTGCAAGGAGGAGGGCCAGAAACACAAGGGTGATAACTGAGAGGGAATGCCCTCCCACAGTGGTCATGGGGACTGTGCTGCCACTGCTGGGATGCTGCCTGTCAGCTGTGGAGGCAGCAGAGAGTTCAGGAGGTATGTGTTGCATCAGTGTCCACATCCCTCACATTTTTGTACGGATGTTTTGGGTTTGGATGGCCCCAGCCTGAAAGTCTGACATGATAAAACTCCTGTCCTGTATAGATGTACTCCAAGCAAGGACTGAGTGGGAGAAATGTGGCCTCACTTCTGAGTTAGTAACACCAACACAAGTTCTGACTGGGTTATGCATTTGGTTTTTTATTAAAATTTATCTTTGTTCTCAATGAAAGTTAAAGAGAAGAGGATTGAGTTTTTCATGTGTTTAGGCCTACCTACCCTGTTGTATTTTGTTTCTAAGCAGTAAACACTGCTTGATCAAGTGTTCCTGACTGCTGCCACCTCCTCATCTTATATTGCTAGCACCTGTCAGCTCAGCCAAAATCTGTCAGCAGAAGTCCGAGTGCACTTCCTCACTTGCCAGCCCACCCAAAGCATCCTAGCCATCCCAGCTGGCTTTCCTCGACCTTCACACAGTGCTTACCGGATCAGATAAATATTTTTCTGTTGATGGCAATGCATCTATGTCTATATAAGACATCTGTGCACACCTTAAAATTATTAGGCAAAAACCCTAAATCCATGTTGGCCACTGGGAGAAAAGGGGTTTCTTGGTAATTCCAGGAACAGTCTAGCATTGCAACACTCCCCATTTGGAAGAGACATGAATGGTCAATTTTGTGACCCCCAGCACAGGGTTGTTTACAGTGCCTGTCATCACCCTTTCCCACTCCCTGCCAGCAGAAACAAGTCAGGAGGGCTCTCAACCCTCAAATGGAATGTGTCCCACCTGCACGTAAAACTTTTTTGTTGTTCTAGCTATTTTATGTGGGTTTTGTTCCTTTTCACCTCCTTCAGGGTGTGCTGCATTTTAGCAGATGCATTTGCATGTTACAAGCCACCTTTGCAGATGGAACCAAGCAGCACACAATAAAACAGATCTGTTAGGCAGACCCTCATACCACCAGAGTCTAAGGCAGCCTTAGAGTGAGAACAAGAATATCTCACTGATAAGTCTCTTTTCAAAGGATTTGCAACCATCCGTAAGAAAATCAGTGATAGTCCTACATTTGTCATTGGTTTCTGGGATGAAATACAGAGAGCAAAAACTTGGTTCAAGGGACCATGATGATTATAGTAGTTGGCTACATACTGAAAAACAAGCCTATTTGGCCATTCATTAACCAGAAAGAAGAAAACAGAAGATGGTTCGTTCAAGAGGCAATTTATGCTCACTGAGTTGAAACGAATGTCCTTATTTAATTTTATGAAGTAATTTTCTAAGCAATTAGTTTCATCCTTATACCTTGTAGTCATGATGTGCTGACAAATATTTTTCCCCAGCCCAGGGAATGGCAAATAACTTTGCCATAAAAACTCAGCTGGTCTTCTGGGAATTTTTTTTCGTGTAGAGGTGGTAGTTGAGTGAAATGGGCTTCCCCAAACCCTTTTCCCAGTTTTAGCTTGGTTGGACACCATTGAAGGACATCACAAATTTGATCATTGTGATTTTAAGAATCCCTGAAGACACATGAGCTTGTGGGATAATGAGTCAGTTTAATGTGGTTGTACCCATCAGAGCTACCTATTGCTATTCCTGTCACACCTTTGGGATGTAGAAAAAGATTTGGGGTTTGTTGACCTGAGAGTAACTCCTGCACCGAATAAGATCTTTGAGTATTGAAGCGCTTGAGTGTATTCACAGACCCAACTCTTATTAGTCAAAATATGTAAGGTTATGTTTAGGCTCCAAGGCTCCAAGAAGCACTTACTTCTAAGAAACCTGATTAGGGACCTTTGGAAACCCAGAGTCCCTGTCACAGGGAGGCCACTTGCAGTCCTCTTGGTTTCAGTCTTAAAGGTAGTCTTGTGTTCAAGTGTTGTGTTGGATCAGGGCTCAGGAAAATGCAAAGGAAAGAAAATTTTTATTACTGAAGACCTGTTGCAGGAGCTGTATTGGGGAAGATGCTTTCACTGAGAAAAGTGCATTTTATGAAAATCATGGTTATAGCAAGGAAAAATGTTAGTTCTTGGAGGGCAGCCACTGGTGCCACCTAAGGGATAGTGGCCTTGTCACAGGCAGTCTGTTGAATATTGATTGTACAATAGCCGAGGCTTCCTATTGATCTCACATATCTGTCTTTTAAAGAAGATTAGATCTGAGCAACTTTTGATGGAAGAAAGCAGAAAAGAAAGGCTGGATCCAAGCACTAGCAGCATTTCTCTGTGCAAATTTTAATTCCCATGAATCTGGGAAACTATTAGTGCTTTAACTGCTGCCTAGAGGCTGGTAAAGACAGTACTTATACATGAGGGGCTTGCAGGATTCCTGTTGTACTTTTTTTCTTAATGGAGAAAAATTTACAAACAAGACAGTCTCTAGCTATTTCTTAAGTTTGTACCGACGTGAATATCAGCCAAAGACAAATATCTTGATCTCTTCCTGACATTTGTGGTGGGGAGTTCAAGGAACTCAGTTCAAGGAACAAATCTAGCCCCATGTCAGCTAACCCTGCAGGGGTGGGCAACAGCTAGTAGCCAGCCAGGATGGATTTAATCCAATGGCCTGATGAGAGGAGGCAAATGGACAGTGATGTTTGGGCTCCTTGCTTGAGGACCCTCTCCTGCACAGCTTGGCTATGGATGTGCATCCCCCGGGCTCATCCCCCTGCATTTGCCTCTGACCACACCAACGATGACCATCGAGCTGCCCATCCCCACATTCCCCCATGCCTGGGGAGCAGTAATCAGATGATGATGGCTCTGTGAGGGTACTGAAGATCTATTTTGGGGAAGCAGGTCAGATTTGAGTGTGAGTGCGATGGTTCTCTGCGTGCGTCTGCCACAGCAGAGCCCACGGATGGGCTGACATTTCAGTGCATCCTGTTTACACTGCAGCCCAGACAGCAGGAGAAGTATTTTTAAACAAAAATGCAGATTGCATTGTAATCACCCCATGTTAAGGAAACAAACATTTTTGCCACAATGCAAAACCAAACATTTGCTCAAGATTTAGGATTCCTTTCCCTTAAGCTATCTGCAAAACATAAACTTTGACTTTTTCTCTCTTCTTCCACTGATTTCCTCACTGCTGTCCTGTGATACATTAAATGGGGAAATGTTTGCCATAGGTAACAGTTTCACATTTTTGCATTTCATAGCATGCCAGGAATTTGGTTGCTGAGCATTTTTTGTTTTGAAATGTCAGGCGTGTCTGTCTGAATCAACTGACTGTAGTTTGCACTGAGAGCAATGCCTGTATTTTGACAACATCTTTACACCGAAAGAGAGGGGGGAAAAACCAACTGAAAAGCACAGGCTAAAAATTACCCTGGTTGCTAAAAATACCGTGGACAGGAATAGAGAATTCACCACACTGTATTTCAGACTCACGTGTGCTTTGAGTTTATTACAGAATTAGAGCTGCCAAGCTATGCTGAAGGCTGCAGCTGAGTTTCTATTATAAGTCTGCTCTTGGCTTCTCCCCCCAAATTGTGAAAGACTTCATAAGGCTGCAAAATCCATAGGTAGGATTAGCTTTTAGGATGAAGGAGTAGATATAAGGGAGTTGCTTTGCTTTCTCCAGCAAATTTGGGAACAGGAGTTAATGACAACATTACATTTAACCAAAAACCATATAGCAAACCCCCACACCAAATCCACCGCTGCCTTTTCATATGAAAGGAATTTGAAAGAATAAAAGTTTCAAGATGGCTTCCAAGCAGAGATCCCCAGGCGATACTACATTGAGCTGGTGCTGCCTCATCATACCTTCCTGCTTTCCCTTCTTTTTTTATTTTTTAATGTGTTTTTATTCTTCAACATGCAGAATACATTATTTTGAAGAGATCAATCTATAAAAAGCAACAAGTAGATTTGAGCCTTGACTCAGCTGGGAGCAGCTCTGCCAGTCTGAGTTATCAAGCTCCGTTTGCAGAGTGTGTGCTGGGAAGGGAAGGAGCAATACCTGAGGGGACTAACCCAGATAATTTGAACAGCACCGTCTCTTTTGCTTCTAACAACAAAGAATGGCTTCTGCAGGTCTTTAGTGTAAAGAGCCAAGCAGGCAGGCAGGTGCCATCAGCTTTCCAAGTGCCAAAGCTGCACTCAGAGCCCAGCTCATTCCCCGCACTTGCGCCGTCGTGTCTCTTGGTCAGGCCATGTCTGCAACGCACAATGGATTAGAAACACCTTGCAGGTGGCAGTAATAAGGCTAGTAAATAGACTGGTTGCTTGTGAAATGATAATTTGTTCCCAAAAAGTCCTTATTAATAGGCCAGGGATGGCAGTAGCCATCTGGGGCCTCATCTATGCAAACTGCTACAAGAATTTGCTCAGGCTCCACTTTGCTCTGCAGCTGATGGGGAGCCATGACTGCTGCTGGTTTAGTCCTAGGTCAAATGCATGGAAAAATGGGGAAATGTTTCTTTGGTGAAATCTATTTCCATTAAAAACATCTCTTTGTTGCTCTGAATATTTCATAACACGGTCATGATACATGCAGAAAGAAGAATATTGACTACTTGAGTACAAAATGGCTGACTTCATGAGACTTATTCCCTTGACAAACTTGGCCTGGTTCATTTCTTAATGACATTTTTGAGCTAAATAAAACCCTCCCATGCAGATAATCGAGAAGGGGAAAAAAAAGAAAATTCCCTGAAGCCTCCCCCAGAAGTCAAGCAATGCTACAAGCTGTGATGAATATGTCCATTTGTCACCTCGGGGGTATGGCTATCCAGAGCCATCCCTGGTAGAAGTCAGTAGCAATTCCTGGGTTTGTAATGCAGTGTACAATTTGCCTGCTTCTCCTTTTTCCTTCTTGCATTTCCATTTAAAGGATGCAATGGTCTGTCCAATCCCCATCTCTGTACCAGTGATACCATTTGGTCTCACACATGCAAGGAGCTGCAGAACCATTCCAAGGAGACCTGCTCTGTCTGGGGGACCAAGGCACTGAGGGACCAGCTCGTGGGAGTGGGCAGATCCAAGCCTGCAGGAGCCATTGGGCTACAGCCCAAGCTGCATATTAGCAACAGGACAGAACCAGGTCTGCTGTCTTTGTGCTCAACCCTCCTTTTCCTGCAGCACAGAGCTCCAAGTCTGAGAGCCTGAGCCTGTGCCTGCTGGCCTCCCACTCACCTGGAGCAGTTGTGTGTTGGGATGAGAGCGCTGGATGCACCTGCAGGGTACTTCGGCTTACTTGACCCAGGTGTCTGGGAAGGAAGCCAAACCAGAAGCTGCCTTCATGTGCACACCAAAACCAGTCTGGCCCCATCTGGGGTGGCCCAGATCAATTCTAAGTCCTTGTCACAGGGGGACACTGTTGGGGTGACCAGACCAGACTCCTCTGAAATAAAACCTTGGAACAGCTTATAGCGCAGGGGCACCAGCTGCTTTGGTGCACTGATCCATTCCTATCATGCTGAATTACTTGCTAATTATAGCCTGCAGGCAGACCTTTCCCCCTGCCCTGCTGAGCTATGCCGGCCTCCCAGCGAGCTGCAGGGAAGGGTTACCCATATCTGTTACCATCAAGAGCCAGGAATTGCAGTCCTAGCACACAGCTGGCTCTGGCTGCACTCTGCCAGAAAGGGCCTGCTACATTTAAAGTTTTAGTTGCCATGTTTTAGTTTCAGAAGTAAAGGGTGAAGCTGTGGTGTCCTCCTACACACCCTGCTTCCTCCTGGCATGTGGCTTTTGGGGCGTCTGAAGAGGATCACAGGGAAGCGATGGCAGAAGGGCAGACCATGTATTCCCACCACTACCGGTGCCGGATAGGGAGGGGGGAAATTCAATGGCGAGTGAGTCATGTGGAAGCAAATCCAGAGCTGTTTCACTGCCCCCACCCCTTCTCTGCACTCTCGGTGACTGTTTTGGGAGATGTTGAAAGATACAAGCTCTTCTATAGCTGAAGTCAAAGCTGTCTGCCAATAATAGATATGTTCTTTCTCTTTACTTCACCCACGCAGGTTGATCTGTGTTTTTTATTAAAATTTATGGGAGGCACTTTAAACTTATAATGAGTGGAAAAAAAATAATAAAACTGTTCCTTATGTTGTTGTTATATTTGGGAGTTTATTTGGCTCAAATGTATTTTTGGCTTGGCTTAGAAATTTCATGCTTCCCTGGTCTGCTTTTGTTGGCCTTTCTGTGAATATATCCTTTGTACATAGGGGGAAAAAATAATAACAATATGTAGTTTTCCCTAAGGTTTCCAAACTTGGTGGAAGAGCCTGTGTTTTGTTTCCTACCAGTGAGGAGTGGGTTGGTTAGCTGCATGCAGCGATCTGGCAGGAGGCAATAACTTTATTTTCCCTTTCTTCTGTGGCTGCTGCCTGTGCCACAGGTGTAGAGATCTGCTTTGGGACACACAGCACCCCTGAGAGTTGTATTCAGAGGGATATGAGAGGTGCCTAGACAGGGAGGAAGGGAATGAGAGAAACTGGGGAATGAGGACAGGCAGGTGAAGCAAAAGGGAAGGAGATGTGGGTAGGAGGATAAACAAATGGGGAAGCTGGAGCTGCATACCATGCTTTTAAGGTGAGCCTAATGGAGGTGCCAAGCAGACAAATATATGCAGAGAACTATATTTAGACACACCTGCAGATGCACACAGATAAAAATTGCTCTTTAGAGTTTATAAATGATTTGAACAAAATGTAGCTCTGTGGGTGTACATCATCTAACAACAATTGACTTCTGAATTTGGTACTCCTCAGTGCTCATATCAGTACTGATCTATAAATTCAGCACAGCAGATCCATTTTGCTCTAAATAGCCTCTTATTTTGAGTCTGTATAAGGTCTGTAAAAATCAGGAGGCAAAATGTAATGTAGGTAAGTGAAGCAAATTGCACTGAAAAAGAGATGAATGGTGTCCTACAGGGCATGAGCAGGAGGAAACTTGACTCTTTTTATCTCTGGACACTCTGAAGATGAGGTTTCTAATTGCAATGAGCACTTTGTGAGGGAAGGACGCATTGAGACATCACCTGGGCACTTTAGTTTTCCCTGCTGAACTCTGTTCTCTGGCAGCAAACCTTGTTCACCTGAGCATCCTTAGTACCCACTAATTAGATAAATTAAAATCATTGTGGGGGGGGGGGGGAAATAGCAAAAAAGGAAAAAATGAAGTGCTAGGCAGGCTGAACACACTTTTCAGATGTTCTCTGGTGTTTGCTGACAAGGAGTTATGTCAGAAAAAGGTGAAACAAGGACCCCAACACCAGTGTGGTGCACAGAATTTGCAGAGGGCCCTACAGTAGAGGCAAAAGGATCCCTCATGGGATGGTCACGCTATACTGTGGCTGACACCCATTCATAATCAAACAACTGCCAATTCAGTAGGATTTGAGTCCTTTTCACAGGATCCGAGGGAACTCCCAAGCCAGTAATAAATTACTCCTTAAAAATTCAGAAGTTTACGATATATTGCATGTATCACAGTAGGATGTTGAAACTGTGCCAGGGCCCTCAGCAAGCAGAAAAAAAAAGATGTCTTATACCTTATATCCCAATCTTATCTGGGGGTAAAAATTTATTGGTGTAGGCAATGTCACCTGCAGAGAGCCATGAACCCCCAGAGAAGATTAATTCCAGTGAGTGCAGAGTAAACGAAAAATTTTCCCATAAGTTTTCCCTAAGTCCCACTTTCTGAAGTATAGAAATTATGTGTTGTGGGGACTGTGGGTTCTGACCAAATGGTTTTGCAGCAGTGCCTAAAGCAAGGACTGGGGCTCAGGGCATGCCCCACATCGAGATCCCCTACCAACAGAGGAGCCAGTATGGGGTAGAGGTATCATCTGCAGTGGGGTTTGCACAAATTGCATTGGTTTTGCTTTGTCAGCTTTATTTCTTTGCAAAGAAACACTCAGATTGAGGACCTCCTCTTTTGTTTTGTGACAGACCTGAGTTCTGGTTCAATACCCACTTCTGTAGAGAAGGATCCCAGTGCTTGGCTGATGCCTTTATCTCCACCAGCTGAAGGCAGCAGTAAAACAGTGAAATTAGACTGGAAATCACAGGGTAGTCCTGACCCAGCAGCTGCCTCTTTATCACTGAGAAAATACAGAAGAGTTTCAAATAAATATGAAAGGCCCTGCTCTCTGTAATCCTGTACTTTAAGACTTTTAATGTATTTTTTTAAAAATTGTTTTTAATGCCTGTCCAAGTCAATCTGTCTCCCCGTTTTTGCTTTTTTGCCATGGGTCAGCATTTCCCTTCTGGCTTGAAAGGCTGATAAGATGTCAAAAGCTGGGCTGCAGCCAGGTGATCAGGTCACCGAGGCACAATTCAATCAAATGTTTTTTTGGCCAGTGTCACTGTGGCCCGGACAGATCCGGGAGCCACAGCTGCCTGGCAGCCCCTGTGCCCTGATAAGCTTTGAGCTGATCTGCACACAGCTCCAGCACGTGTTTAACTGTTTACATCTTGCTGTGCTCATTCGGTGAAGGCAGTGAAGGGGCTGCAAGGGTCCTGTGGCTCAACAGGTTTCAAAGTGATGCTTTCTTCTGCTGTCAGTGATCAAGTTTTGCTCTCGACTGTTGGGAAAATTAGCTTCTCCTGGTAGTGTCTAATCCAGGGCCAAAACTGAAAGATGAGACAAGTCCATTTTCCATTGGGTGCATCTCAATATTTCATTGCCAGCACTGCACAAGCAGCACTTCTCCTGCATTATAAAATGGCATCAGAAGGATGCAGAATCCCAGAAACAGGCATTGTTAATTTACATCTTACAAATGTTGTTTGTCAAATACAACCAATGTAATTACTTGCTTTCCATTTCTAAAATGTGCTAGCAATAAACTGGAAAAAAATAATGGGATACACATATTTGGCAAGCTCTTTCCAGGGTTTTACAGCAGTCCACTGCTGGATTAAATTACAGACAATTTGAATTTTTCACGCGATGCCTTGCTTCTTAAAAATGTCTCCTTTCAAATCAAAATCCTCAAAATAATTTGTGAAAACTCTCAAGTTGTTTTACTTTTCTTCCAAAATTTTTCATGTAGTGTGAAACTGGATTTTTATGTTATGTGGAAAATGTTGTTCTTCTTAAAATAAAACTTCTCCAACATTTCTGTGCATGTACTGAGCCAGAGCAAAATGGAATTAATTTTTCTTAACATCCTTCTCCTCTGATGTATTGGAATAAAATTGCCAGTCATTATCCAGCTGCCCTGCTCATTGCAGCCTGAGCACTGTCCAGGCACATACTTCCCCAAATTAATTCTGATGGCACCCAATGGTGATCATAGAAAACCAGGAGCCCATGTTTATCCCCATTCCCTGAGTGTGGCTTGGAGGACATCAGAAGCATTGCAGTCTGCTTATCCTTCTATTTCCCCTTCTTGGGCAGTCTTTGAGTTAAGTTCCTTTTCTAAAATCAGTGTTTCAAGTGAATGAAGCAGGTGTTGCTCATCCTAATTGATTTTAGCTGAAGTTAATAGTGCTAAATATCTCTTACACCTCCTTCCTATTTTTATCCACTGCTGTTGAAAAGAGAGGAGAAGCCATCGGATGAAAATCCTGCAACGTGGTGGATTTCTCTGCTAAAACCTCTCCCGTGCAACGAGGGGATTAGTAGTACACGCTGTTATTAACTGTAAATCTCGGTCCCCAGGCTGGCTCCACTTTAGTACGTGATTGAATCTTCCCTCTTCCCGCTCAGTAATTTCTGTCTAATGCCACCCCACCCGTTGCTGATCCTCTTTTATAACAGGGCTATCAGTCATGGCAGATCTGGCCAGCGACCTGCACGATGGGGAGTGTCATTGCACATGCAGGGCCAGTGCCATGGTGTCTCTCCAGCTGTGGGCACGCAGCACAGCTGTTCTTGTCACTTGCCTTGGTAGCCCTTCCATGCTTGGTCCACCAGCCTGTGCGCTCTATGAGGCTGTGGTGCTATGAAAACCCTTGCCTCAAACTGAACACATTCCTCCTTTACCTTTTTCCTATCACTGGCAGGTTATATTTCTAAAGGTAACACAGGCACAAAATGAAATACGAGCATCCTGCCTGTTGAAGCTCTGGGCTGCTGTGGGAGATGTGTAATTTCTCTCTGGGAAAGGGAGGGAGAGGGGAGGGCTGTTAACTTCCTTTATAGGAGTGCAACCACCTGGGAGAGAAAATGCAGAGAAAAGAGAAGAAAAATAACATAGCAGCATCGCAAAATATAGCAGTCCTGCAGAGACAGTCAGTTCTCGTTCAGCCTTCATTTGCTGATTGGTATCACTAGTGCTCCCCTGATGGGATACTTCAGTTTCCTACAGCTCTCCGTGTTCATAGGCCATGTGTTTCTTCACAATTTATCTTCACATAGAGGCAGTAAAAGGTAAAAAGCCTTTGCTAAGGTCATGAAGCAGATGTAAGAATTGGGAACAGGTGTTTTCCCTGATACTTTCTCCTTTTAAGCAGGACAAGACAATGAATTTTGGCCAAGGTCCTCCAGATGGCTTTAGTGGGGCCAGCACAGCAGCTACAGCTCTGTGAGATTCTTGTTACTTCCATTGTGCAGCTGAGATGTTGAAAGAAAGGTAAAAATAAAGACAGTCCCACAGGCACAAAAAGGGCTATCACATGCATCTGGAAAGTATAACCTTGAGCCAAATATTGCAGGGCTTACTGGTCCCTCCTGAGCCTCATGCCAGGCAGGCCACAGGATTCCATGCAGTACATCAGGGCCCTGGGCACAGGATGCATCCAGCAGACCCCAAAATATTCCAGTGGACAGATACGGAGAAAAAAACTTTGAGTTTTCAGCCTCATAACAGCAGCAGTTTGCCATATCACAGGCTTGATACTTTAACTTAGTCTCCAGTAATTTGGAAAGGTCCCTGTTTCAAGGAGTAAAACTTCTGGGGAGAAGGATCACTACATCAGCCCAAACAGAGTAGCCCGTAAACCATGGACTGTTCTAAAACACGTGGAGTAAATGTTCTTTCACAGTAATAAGAGTAAAATGTT
Organism: Acanthornis magna; assembly: GCA_036785705.1. Taxonomy (NCBI): domain Eukaryota; kingdom Metazoa; phylum Chordata; class Aves; order Passeriformes; family Acanthizidae; genus Acanthornis; species Acanthornis magna. The sequence continues at coordinate 11,767,330 of JAWUZG010000029.1, forward strand.
TCCCATTAAAATTAAACATATTTAATATAAGTGACAAAACTTACTCAGAGAGCTGAGCCCTTGGTATAATTCTTCCCTAAGGCTGCCCCTCAGTTTCGTTTTTTTGGTGTGTGTGATTTTTTGTAGTGTTGTTTGTTTTTTTTTAATTCAAAGCTGACACCAGCAAAACTATGATGAAAAGAAGGACAACATGGAGAAACCCTGTTATCAAACTGACCTTTCTTGGCAGAGATTCAGAGTGATAGAAGCTGTCAGAACTGACCCCATGACTTTGACCAGCTAACCTCAATGGCTTGAAATTAGACATTGGGCACCAATTAGGGGAGTAAGCTTCAGTGCAGCAACGCCAGCAGATACTTCTCAGTTCTGTTGGGAAAGCAGCATTCAGGCATCTCATTAAGCACTGGCATAGTTTTTGTGTAGTTTCTGTCAGATGCAAGGGAATTTTTAAAATCTAGTTCAGGGATACATGGGGAAGCACTGAGGACATTAAAAAAAAAAATAGAGTAGCTTTCTTGTCCTGTATCTCTTGTGACTACAAAAATGTGCATGGGAGAGCAGGGAGAGAGTTGAAAGAGGCACCCAGGGCTGTGAGGTTGGTCCCACAGTATCTGTTTCACAGTGTTGACATCAGTGACCGAATTATTTTCTCCCTTCTTGTCTGACTGCTGTAGTCATACAAAGGGACTAATATCTGCCTTGAGAGGTCACTTGATGTGGCTTCATAGAAAAAAGGGCTGTAAAGACATCAGCAGTGTAGAGTTTTCCGCCTTTGGGCACATTTCTGAGTCTGGTTCTTGGAGTTGCAGGTGGGAAAAATGCATGGTTAGAAATCTTCACCTATATCTCTGGGCTGTCTTTCATCCCCTCACGCTGCACCCTGAGGTTGAGGTCTACAGGCTGTGATTCCATGGATTGTGGATCAGGTTCTCTTTAAAAGAGTGTAAACTGTAAAGAGTTTAAAAAAGGAGAAAATCTGCCAGATTAGGCAAAGTCTGCAAAGATTTATTTCCTTTTGTCTCTGTGTTAAACATTTTCCTTTTCAGTCACTTTCACTGGACTACCAGTGCCAAACAAAAAGAATAGGAACACTCTGGGGGGATAACTGGCAATAGTTTGAGTCTTCTTTTACCTTTCACGTGCTGAGCTTAAGAAGTGGTGACTTTTCATCACAGACCTCCTGGGTCTTTCAACTGAGTTCAGAAACCTATGTAAAGCTTGAGGAAAAATGCATGACTGGAAGATACAAAACAAGCTGTGGGAAAATGGGACTCAGGTGGAAGATACCCAGATCTCTATATTTGGAAGTCAGAGTATGTGTGCTCCCCCAGCAGCTGTGAGCAATAACATTATATGGGAAAAACCCCAACCTAATGGGTTCCAGCCTGCCTGTGGTGGCACCATGCTTTTGAACAGCTATGGTATGAATCACAGCAGCTCCAAAATTTCATTTACAACCTGGGGACCAGCTGGAAATTAGCAGGATGTACTGAAAATGTACAACCACATGTTACCAAGCCCTAGTTACAGAGGAATGGCTCTGGGGTGGGGGGGGAAGAAATTTAAAAATCCCATGAAGCAGATCACCAATGGCAAAAAAGTATCAAATTTTATAACTCTCTGTAAATTATAATCTTTTATAACATGATAAATTGTATTTGAGCAGGATCCCTGGGGCTGAAGCAGCATCAGGAGCCCTTGGGCATGCATAAGGATATGGATGTCTGCAGGATTTAGCCATCAGAGCACCATGGGTCATTAGAAAAGCAAGTAGGACTTTAAATACAGCGGAGCACAAACATTGTGTGGCTTAAAATTAAAAGGTATGCTTTTATCTAAAAAAGGGGTAAGCCCTGAGGAAATGAACTGTGTGATAAGGGAGGAATTTAGGACAGTCAGTTCTAGGAGGAGATCTGGAGAGGAGGATTTCCTACCTGCCGAATGAAACTTCATACACTACCATCTGTCCAGGTAGACCCATATTTCAGGCAAGTGTTAGAGAGCAGATTTCCCTTTTAACTTCACTCCAGTTTCTTTCATCAGAAACACAAGGCTCTAACAAAATATATTTTGGAGAAAAAGATCTCTGGCTTGGAAGAGCTGAATCAAAATTTCTTCAATCTTTTATGCCCTATGTTTCTAAAAATATAGATGACTAATAGTAATAATAAAATATTCACAAAGTCAGGAATCCATGTTTACGGTTAATGCTGAATTACATCCAAAGACATTTTTAAATGGGAATTTAATGGATGTCTTTGAATAGAATGACAGTTTTCTTCTCAGTTCAGTCCTCGGAGGAGGAGCTTTGGGAAACCACTTTAGAAAGCCCATCATCGCAGCCTTGCCAAAAGCCACCATGCAATCCTGGGCAGCACATCCCTCTGGGTCTGCAGAGAATCTCCCCTGGTAGGAGCTGGCTGTCCCCTGGGCTTCTGCTGTACCATACTGGTGATTTGGGTGATTTGGGCGATTTGGGCAGCATGCTCATTTCCTGCTATCCAGAAATGTAAAATAGCATTTTTCTTTTTTGGTGGCTGAGAGGGATTTTGTGCCAGGAGTCACCAGACGCTAGACTGTGAGTTTGGGAGAAAGAAGAAGGTCTAAGGTCCGTCTCCATCCCTGTGTGGCCTGAGTGGCCCTAGGACTGGTGTGAGATGGGAAGGGCTGTGCTGCTGAAGGGACCCAAGCAGAGGGATGAGTACAGCTGGCTCTCCTGAAGCAAGTTCCATTTCAGATGATGATCCAGGGATGAAATAATCTTCCCTCTTACTTCTGAGAGCAGGTATATTTTCTGCAAGGCACAGGCTTCTAGGGACTTGTTAGACTGCTTCTCTTTCCCCTCTCAGCTTCTAATTTCATAGTATTTTTTATACTGTCGGTTTCATAAGCAGACTACTATTTTCCCCCTGCATTATTTTCTTCCTGTTTAACTTTTTTTTATTCCCCACCTAGAAATGAATCTAAGACAAACTTTCTGATCCATAATACCTGAGGGGATCTGAAATGAGGTCAGAGAAATTCACCCATCCCTAAAGGATAATCCTGCTCCCTTACAGCATTGCTGGATGTACTGCAAATGCTATACAGACACGCTTGCAGGACTGACAAGAGAGCTGGGGCTGTATTAAATGGAGGCAGATCATGCACAGGAAAATCAGCAGGAGTCCTGTCTGGCCATCCCCTCTCTGGGAAGAACGTGGTGTTGGACTTCTCTGATTTCCTTGCAGTAAATCTGGAAATTGCACAGCTGTAGCAAAGCAGTCTGCTGGGTTTTAATGGTTGTCACACTACTGCATGCCAAGGTCATTTAGAAAGTCACCAGTGACTTTCTGGGAAAAGCATCTCTCACCACTTCAAAGGCTCAGGCTGCTGCCATTGGAGCTGAGTTTCTCTCCTGCACGCTGGACCTCGGTGCTTGCTGCCAAACATGAAGGAAAATCTGCAAAGTAAGTCAATGTTTGTGGTTTCAGAACATGAAGAATAATTTCCTGTACTGTTGCCAAGGCAGGACTGACGGCAAGGAGCTGAACGGCTCTGACTCCCTCCCGCCCCAAGGGCAGCAGCAGACGCCTGTCCCTCTTGTCCCTTTGCAAGACAAGCCATTCCCATTCCTGGCATTGGGTGTTAAATCCTTCTGGAAACACAGTGTCAAAGGACATTTGCTAGCATGCTAACATGGCCCTGTGCTTCCCTTAAGAAAAAACACGACACTGAGGAGAACTTCACATTGCACCCAAAGATGTGCACTGGCTGAAACAGACTTTGATGCTGGACGCAGACACAGAGTTAGGCCTGAGGCTGTCTCAGAGGACCCTGGTAGTTTCCAAAAACTTTCTGAAAGAAGCATTTCTATCTGCTTTTGGTCATCCCTCCTGGTGACTCATCCTGCTTAAACCAAGTTCAGCAGAATCCACTACCCTCTCTTCCTCTTCTGGGTTTTGCTTCCCCCACTCCCTCTTACTGGGGCAGGTAATGCTGCTTGCAAGGACATGGGTTATCCATTCATAACTGTGATGGGAGTCAAAAATAATCCCCCAGAAAAACCTCTGGGGAGAGGGAGGCTAATGGAAGATTTGGCTTTGAGACTGGTTATTATAAATCAGTTCTTAACCACCCTTGGGAGCTGGAGCATTCTCCCAGGCGTCTTTTTGGCAATTTAAAAAAAATCTTTTTCTGCATCTTTTTCTTCTTCCTCCACTCATTTGGATCTGGAGTGTTCACAAGAGGTAAAGCAGTTGCCATTTGGCCAATCAAAAAGCCCTGAAGGGCCACTCAAATGCAGGCTGCTCTCATCTGAGAGACAACAGTGGGATCAGGTAGGAAGTTCTCACTTCTAGTGTATGTCCCAAAATGTCCTGGCTTCTCTGAGAAGGGGCATGCTTATGAGCAAGATAAACACATGGATGTTACATGCAACTCCTCTGGGCAAAACCAGAGATATTTTCCCCATTTTGGAGCTGATCTGTGGTCCCTGATGCTCCATCTGCTCTGGTGCATGGCCCTTCAAAGGTCCAATCTCAGCACCTGGCTGTTGTGGTGGCATCAGGCACATACAGATGCTACTGGAGCTTGCCAAACCTAAGTGACACAGACTTAAACACGGAGGAGGGATGGTGGCTGCCATTTGGTTTAAAAAGCAGGATTCTGGTGCGGCAGCAACACACTTACTCTGATGAGTTATGTGGGAGTGCATGTGTCAGGAGGAGGAATAGACAACTCTTCCCCAAGTAAGGAAAGTTCTTAGGCTCTGAAATGCAGTTCTGGGTCAAGCAGCAGAAGAATTAATCGTTTTAGCTTTACAGCTGGGCTAAAGATACAATTCTAAACTAGTATGGTCCAACATACACTGACTGAGGGAATGGCGTGAACCAAGTTAAGACTGAGGCTTGCTTTTTTAAAAAGGAGGAGCTGTATTTAAACACCGTATCCCACCCCCACTTCTAGTAGCAGGATAAAGTCACTTTTCCTCAACTTGAATCTGTTCTTGGATCTGTCAGCAAAAGTAGACCCCCTTAGCAACTGAACGGGGTGGCAGTCTTTGTTATGATCCAACTTGCATGTGAAGTTGAATGGAGAACTAATGACAGGCTCTTGAGCCAGGGAATGCTGTGGGTGACAGAAAACACCCTGTGGTGGATGACAACCGTGTTTTCATAACCAAGCCAAAGCCTTGGGGTTACAGGAGAGGACAGATGAGACACTGTGGTGAAGCCACAGTGAGGAAGAGCTCTCTGCCCTTGTCCTCAGAGGTGCCACTGTGGTTGCACCTCTGGTCACAACAAACCCATGAAGATGACAGGTGGTGTTCAGCCTAAAACACTGCACCACCACAGAGCAGCCCAGACTGAGCTAATTTTTGCCCCATGCAGAAGGAACCCGGACCCATCGAGAAACTCCAGCCTTACATGACTATTTTGCACCATTCTGGTAGGAAGAGTTCCATGCGTGGGATCTGCGTTTGTGCCTCCTACTTCCATTGCTACAGCAAAGAGCAACAAAAGCTGGTTTATGGTTCAAAGTATTTGCTTTGACATAGCCTTGAGTCTTCACAGATTTGGGTATTAAGGCATCATAGTTTCCAGTAATAGGTCACAACATGTTTGCAGATTTTATTAACTTGGATAAAATAAGATAAATCTTATTTAGCTTTCAGAGTGTATGCACCATGCAAATGCCAACTGATCTGGGTTTAAAAACAATCTAAACCTACAAAAAAGAAAGGAAGATAATTATTTTTAGCTCTGATTCAATGCGCAGCAGCAAGGCCCCTGTATATCATAACGAGGAGGGAGGAATGATGCAGAGGCAGGGAAGAACAGCCTTGGAGAACAAAGCGAAAAAAAAAGGAAGAAAAAAAGAGAAGAGGAAACTTCTTAAGCTATTATTGCCTCTGCAGTCTTCTTATCTGGAACTGAGTACAAGAAATAATTGAATTACAGTGCAATAATTACAGGGATAATAAGGGCAGACAGGCAATTGCAATATTCCTAGAGTTTTATTCCTTCCCTTTCCTGAAAATACTTAAAATAATTGGTAAACAAAGCGGGTTATTTATAAATGCAGAGAGTCTATACATCCCAAACCAGTAGAGCTAAGCAGGGAGAATGTAAAAATTATTTGCCTGGGATTTGGAGACATTTAAAGGAAAAGCTTTCCTTAAGGAAACAGTGCTGTATACTCTCAGAGCTAACTTCACAGCTTGCTGTTAAACACCCAAGCTGCTTTCAAACTTGACTTGGAGATGCTGAATGTACAAACTCCTAATGAAATGTTAAGTGGCTCAGTAATTTATTTCCTTCCCAGGGGCTAATGATCATGTCAGAAGGGAAAGGGCAGCTATCAGCCCTGGCATTTCAGTGATCCCCATCAGGACTGGAAGAGTTATTATCACCTTGTTTGCTACAAGGCAGCGTGTTGTCCCGGTGGCAGCTGAACAGTGGGGCTTTTTTTCCCTTTGTTCATGTTATAGCAGCCTGCGGTATTCCTAGCCAGGGCTAAACACCGTGGGAAGGATGACAGAGAAGTAGCCTGTGCCTGGGGAAGTTTGTCAGGCAATCTCAGGAAGATGAGGAGCTCTCACTGAAAGCCAAAGCTGTGCCAGCTCATTAGTGCACTATGGGGAAAACATCTCCTAATGACATGGGATGCAGCTACCTGCTGCCTTTTTTAAGCTTCAGGTTTTCTAACTCAGCACAGGTCAGCTCTAATCAATATGGGTTTTAAGCCTCAGCTGCTTTTGAGCAAAGCCTCTCAGAGCAAAGCTGGGAACAGTTAGAAAAGCCTTCCATTTCTGCTTTTTCAGACCAGGCTGAAATCAGAAGGAAGTAAATATTTTATTTCATTCAGTTATGCCTATGTAGGTGCTGCTTTGCTGAGGCACAGTCTGTTGTGCCAAGCAGCAGAGTTTGCAGCTTTGTGTGGCTGCAGACCATTAGATTAATTTTTCTGTTAGAATTGCTCATTGAGCGAGATGTGCCTAAATCTTAATGATTTCCATGATGAGACCAATACTAGCAGTCAGTCTGTCTGCAAGTCGGGAAGCACTGTGGGAAAGTTACTATTTAAGCACACTAATAATGATGAAGTACAGAGAAGCTCTTGCTCTTTTGGGGTATTGCTTGGCTCAGTAAAGATGAGTTGTGTGGGCTACCATAGAATCACAGAATGGTTTGGGTTGGAAGGGACCTTACAGATCATCTAATTCCAACCCCCTGCCATGGGCAGGGACACCTTTCACTAGATCAGGCTACTCAAAGTCCCATCTAACCTGGCCTTGAACACTGCCAGGGATGGGACACCCACAACTTCTCTGGGCAGCCTCATACACGTGGTAAGGCAAAGGAATGAATGAATGAATCCCATTGTGCTGACATGTGATGACCATGTGCTCCAATGATGTGTGCCTGTGTACGGGCAGGTCTGCAGGTGGACCTTGGAGATGAATGGGGAAACAAAAGTCAGCTACCTAGGGCAAGAGCTTGTGGAAAGGTGAATATTTAGATAAAAAATACATCATATTATTTTTTCTCTCTTTTCTTCTCCTCTGCCTTCTTTCCTATTGCTCACATCTTTTGTTTATATCCATTTTTCAGGAAATGTCCAGTATGAAAAATCACTGCAGTTCATGTCTTACAATGAGGTAGCTTTGGTGGGAATGTGTTAGCTCCAGAGAAAGAAAAATGTGGCCCCCTGATCTCCATAGGTAAGGTAGGCTTTCTTTACGCTAGGTTGTTGTCAGAGCCCTGTGTTTCAACCTCTCCTGCAACAAAACCTCTGGCTCGGTGAGGATTAGATGACAGTGGAGGCTTGTCATACCTGTTGTCCAATTATGTCAGTCTGTAAAAACAGCTCCAAGTGAATAAAAATAGCTTTGACGGTGTGAATTATAGTGTTCTGTTGTGTGACTAATGTCAGTGCCTCGGTGTGATAACTCAGTTGCTGTAACAGTTAAGACTCTACAACACCTCAGTAACAGATACGAAACTCAGAGTCAGGCCCATCATAACTCTTTGTCATAGTATGTTTTTGAAATGTACTTTGCCAAATGTCTTTCCCACCCTGCAGTCTAAGCTAGGAGGAGGTATGGCATTTTTCCTGCTCTATTATCATGGCCATTTAAAAGTTTTGATTTATTTATTTCAATCCACCAGTCCCCCTGCTCCCACTGCCTTTTGTAGTTCCAGCACAGAGCACCTTTACCAGAGGACAGGGCCAACTGCTGCATGAATTGCTTGGCTTAAATGACACTGCTGACAATCCCATCTCCTGCAACTCTGTAGGTCATGTTTCTCAGGTCAAGCAGCCTCTTGGAAGCCAGGCAAATGGGACATCTGAAGGGGCCCTCTTCCAGCCAAAGAAACACAGGCATGCACACAGGACCCTCAGGCCAATGGGGCTAAGCACACACTGCAAGAGGAGCAGCTGCTTGGAAGCTTTATTTCATGGAGAGGGAGATCGCGGCACAGGCAAATTCGTCCAACTCACCTAGCTGCACAGCATGATTTTGAATGGCTTCATGAGTAATGGCGCAGGAAGGGAAGGGTGCTGTAGAGGGTGACCTTTCTTGTTGTACAGAAAATGAACCACTGCCACAGAATCAGACCGAAGTCCTCCTTGTTGGGACTTCTTCCCCTCACACCCTGCACTATGGTTAGATGTGAGCAGAACACTGCACAAACATAGCTGAAGGCTCAACTTGGCTACTTAGGCATGGGGTTGTAGCACACAACTTCCAGGGGTTTATTCCATTTTTAATTGCCTCTGCATTACTCCTTTGTAGTCTGTAATTTGTCACACTGCGGGAGACTGTTTTGCAGTGTCTGTGCTCCGTTCTGTTGCATGTCACCTCACCTAAAGTTAAACTCCAAAATAAAATAAATGTTATCCTATCTGTTGAGCATTAAGTATTGAATAGGGGGTTTAGCTGAAGTTAGATGCTACAATTCATTCTGACATAGCAAAGGATAAAAGGATAAGAAGCCCTTGCATAGCTAAGCTTTTTTATCTAAGAAACCTTATGGCATAGAATTTTATCTTGTTAATATATTCGTCTAAGAGTCAGGTGACCAAGACTTCACAGTCCAGAAATAATACCATCATGAACAAGAATTCAAATGCAATATTATATGTCAATGCCAAAAGCCATTACAGCACAGTGATGTTTAATTTTCGTGTGCATACAGAAATTCCTTTCTATGGATAGTCTTGGTGAGCTGGCAGGAGAGGGTACTGAAGGAAGAAAACATTTGCTTTGACTCATACAGGTTAAATGCAGTGTCTGAATGGTTCTTCTCAAATCAAATTACTCTCCCAGTTTTCTATCCTACCCAGCTTTACTTTACAGGATTGTCTGTATATTGTGTATGTTCCAGGGCAAGGGGAAAGCCTGGGACAGACCAGGCTCGTGACTTCAGGCATATTTTATTTTATTTTATTTTATTTTATTTTATTTTATTTTATTTTATTTTATTTTATTTTATTTTATTTTATTTTATTCCCTAGTTTTTCAGTTTTAGAAAGAGCTTAATGGCACTTCCATTGTAACAAAGGTACTATGAGGGGAGATTTCTGTGATGTTCCTGAAGTACTTAGATTAGAAAGACTGGGGAAATGACCTCAGCAAATGATGTCCAATCCCACATGGTTAGTTTTCATTTTTCAGACCTGCTCTTTTTAGATCATGCAGAGCAAATGCCTCTGAGCTTTTGGTTATATGACTTGAGATCATCAGAAATCTCCAGGAAAATAACTTCACTGGTACTTTCCCAAAGCGTCCTATCCTGGAAATACAGGAGACCCATGTAATATGACTAAATCTTGCTGTTAGAAGAGAGAAGAGATGAAATGCTCTGTGTGATGCTCTACCAACCCCTCTGGTTGTATTCAGAGATTCATCATCCCTTGCTTCATTTGCCTCAGCCCTTTGGCCCCTGCCCTGCTTGCCACAGCCTGAGAGAGAGTGTTTTTAGGGTTTTATGTATGGTGGGAAAACTCATGAGGCACACAGTCCTTGGTCCCACTCAAAAACATTTATGCTCAAATCTTTCAGGCAGTTTACTTTTATTATTATCCATTACTATAAAATTATGTCTTAAAATGAAGAGGTCAAAACCCTGAAATCTTGCTAACAGAGAGATATCGAGGCATCTCTCTTCCCCAAGGTTCCCAGCCTTGGGATTGTTACAGAGGCAGTAGGCTGGGCACAGAAGTGAAGAGACAAAGCTCCAAGTGGTTTTTTAATGTCTTCATTAAAAATGAACATATTTTATGGGCATTCTCTTCTAATGTGTAATTTCACTTCGCTATGAAATCGCGAGTTCTCGGCAATGTGATCTCCCTGGAGTATCATTCAGCAAATAACACAAAAGCACAGGCTTTTACTGGACTTTCTAGGACTGCACAACTTATACTTTGTAGGAATCCTCACTAATAGTTGAGGGAATAATAATTTAAAAAACTCAAAACAACAAAAACAAACAAAAAATCCCAAGCTATTCCTCAAGAAAAGCCTTGAAAAATACTCCATCTGTCCTTTATGAAGTAGATAACCAGGATCAGTCTTCTGTACGGCTACTGATAGGAGAAATCTCATGATTAAAAGCATGACAGCATAGGACTTCTTCTAATAGCAGGGACTGTGTAGAGCTTCTGTACTCTCTCAGCTGGATGCACTGACTGGATGTTTAGTCTCCTCTCAGTCTGACAGGTCACCACCCTCCCAGAGGCACAAGATTCTGAGCTACATGGCTCAAGAAACAAGGTGCTGAACACGAGCAGCAGCTCTCTGGACTCACTCCTTGTTTTGCAGGCACAGCATCAGTTGTCAAATCAGCTCTGAGTGCATCTACTCCCCACAAAAAGATTGAAGCTCCTGCTCAGACGACTGCTAGGATTAAATGGAGTGTGGCTGATAGCCCTGAGACCTCAGAAGAGCGTGATCTGTTTTATCCCCATCGCAATTTTCATTATGAAACAACATTTCAGGGAGCAAAATTAATTTGAAGTGGTAGTTCAATTTGATTAACTTAGCAAGCTGGAGGTGGGAGCGTCTTAAGGTTGAACACACAAAGTTTTTGTTTGCAGTTTGGCATGAGGCAAAAATACTGGTAACAATTCTTCTTTGGGAATCCAAATCAGGCATTTAAATTTGTGTGTATCTCATCTGTCTCTGTTCTGAGTTCTGATATATTTTTCCTCCCCCTAGTCCTTTCCTGACATTTTTAAGCATTAAATGTTAATGTAATTAAGCGCTAATGTGACTGCAGCCTCTAAGAAACACAGCGCGCATTTTTGTCATACTCAGAAAGTCTCACAGTAGTGTGGGAGTTTCTTCTTCTCCTTCAGTTTCCTCAAGTTTTGGAACCTCTGCTTCCAAAAGCGATGCCAGGAACCAGCACATGTGGCCCCAGCACATGATGGGAGTGTGGCTATGGAATAAACTGCGGGCATTTTAAACCTGAACACCTGACCAGATTGTTTTATCATATCATGTGCACTGCGCGCTGGGCTATCTTATTAATGCAACTGGTCATAATAAATACAATAAAATAATCAAAATTATTTATTTTAGATGCTAACAAATATAATGACCCCAAGCTAGCAAGGACTGTTTCATCTAGTACTGGGCAGAACTATAATGTGACTTTAGAGTTTGATATCTTTCTTCTGAGGGATGGCAGATCCCATTTACTGTGGCAGATGGAGATCCTTTTGCTTCTCTTCTGCACCGTGATCTCTAGTGAAGAAAGGGTTTCTTTCCTGGTGCAGAATTATCTGTCCCTTTCTGTCCCAATGTAGTACATCACACACTGTGCTATTTGTGTTTGGTCCTTAAGAGAAGCAAGTTACGGGAAAACATTCCTGTTGTCAATTAGGGTAACTTCTACAAAGAAATTGGCTGAAGTTAAACCTTCCTATAATTGCTAGAACCTCTAAGCACACACATCCTCTTCACATAGTAATCATAGCAACAAAAAGCCCTCCAACTTTTTAGTAAGGAAATGTTCTATTGTTTCAATTTGCTGTAATTAAAGCCTGCCCTTTGCATTAGAAAATCAAATTCCATTTACAAGATGAATAATTCCCTTGAGTTCTCTTTGCTTCCATTGTTCTGAAGCGATCGAACTTCTCCCTATTTGGCTAAGGAAGGCCTGCAGGTTTTTTTTTCTCCCTTAAAATTAACCCTACGTAACAAGCAGAGTGACAGCAGAATAAAAGCTCTGTGATGTTGCTGGCTGAAAGCTGCCTTGTTTCTCCTTTCCCAGAGAAGGTGCCTCTCCTCCCAGAGAAGGTGACTCCCTTGACTAGAGAGTCTCTCTGCTGGACCATTTCAACAGAGCTTTGGTTCAGGACTTGTGGATTTTACTCTTACAGTATTAACAAATCACTATATCCATTCCTGCAGAATCAGAAAAAAAAAAATAATTATTTGAGAGCAGATGGATGAGGATTTTTTTTTTTTTTTTGATCCAGCTGAGATCACATATCTTCTTTAACTGTAAAAAAACCCCCAAACTGTACAGCTGTAAGCTCCTTTATGGTTTAAAATGGCACGGTTATTCCCACAGATCTGCAAAGAAGAGGTATGAAACTACCAATGCCATACTACCCCTCCTCTATTCCCTTCCTCTCTCTGTGCTCTCTGCAGCTTAGCAAATCCTCCCCCAGCTCCTATTTACCACAGCAACAAGTCCAAGATCACCTTTTCCTACAAAGCTGCAGCATAATTTAGGTTGAAAGGGAGGTCATCTAGTCTGACCTCCTGGTCAAAGTTACTTGGGACCACATATAGCTGTGTTTCAAATATCCCCAAGGATGGCAATTCCTCAGCTTTTCTGGACCCCTGCCCTTGGGCTGCACCACTGTCATGGGGATACTTGTAGGGAAAAGGTCACTCAAAATTTTCAGCTGAAATTAAATAAATTTCAAGAGTTTGATGTTATTAAAATTAGTTTTATTACTCTTAACAGCCAGGCCATGGTTAGGAGTAATGTTGATTTTCTCTTCTTGCATCCAGGCATAAGGGACTCTGCTCCATCTCAGCAATCTGAGCACTGAATTTGAATCTTAATACAGCTTTTATGCTTCCCAGGCAAAAGGCAAGAGTCTCTTGTTTGTCATGGAGAGCAAAAACCCTATAGCAGTGAGCTGGCAGAGTCTTATGAGCAGAGCTGTGAAAAGGAGATATAAGTGAGAGCATGCTGGGGTGCCCAGAGAAACCCTTGTGCCATCCCAGGCTTCCTCACCCAGCTCAGACTTTGCTGCTGCTGCTCCTCTGCCACTGCTAGCTCCTGGTCATAAACAGCTCTAAGGACCAGGGGTGGATGCCAGGAGAGAGGTGGGTTGGTGGCACAGAAGGTGGGAAGCAAAGAAAATGGTTTCTCCTGGATAATTTGGTCCTCGACATTAAACAAGCCTGACTATAAGTCTCTTGTGGTGACATCATATGAGTCAAGGAGCTGTAAAATGAAGTCACAGGCAACTTGGAAGACAGTATGAAGAGTGTTGGATATCTTATCTGTGAGCAGCCCCTGTGTTTTGTCCAGAGATTAAAATATATGAGCATTAAATATTTGACCCCACAAAGTGACACAATATAATGAGTGAAGTCCCTTACAGCTGGTTCCATTAACAACATAAATAAGTCAAATTTTAAAGCTCTTTCAAGCCTTTTTGAAGGAAAAAAAAGTCCTGCAGTTTGGAGTTTGTTTTTGTTTGTTTTTAACAAAGAGCTTAGAACAATTGTTTGATATCACAAATGTCCAAAGCAACTGCTAATCAAGGAATTTTTGTTGGGATATTCCGATTCTCTGATTTTTTTTTTTTTAAAGTTAGATTTAACATTTAAATCAAGATTATAGCTGGCTTTGTATTGCCTGTTCCAACTCTGGAATTTGAAACTACTTGCTGTAACCTTTTCAAATATTTTGATTTTAAAATGTGACTTAGAGGAAGCACTATGAAATTCCTGAATCATGTGAAAGGGACCTATCTTGTCCTTTTTATACCCAGATGCTGGTTTTTATTGTTGTCTGGTTGGGTGGGGTTTTTTTTTGCTTTCTGGTTTTCTGGGTTTTTTGGGGGGGAGGGTTGTTTGTTTGGTTTATTGTTTGGTTTTTTTGGTTTGGTTTGGGTTTTTTAGGTTTTGGGGTTTTTTTTGGTTTTGGGAGGTTTTTTTGTTGTGTTTTTTCCCCATTTGGTTTATGCAAACTCCAATTCTTGTCTTGCCTTTCTATTTCATGCACCACGCCTGGCCTGATCTCCTGGGAATCTCTAACCCTTCCTGAAATCCAAGGGGAAGAATGTCCCTGCCGCTGCTGAGGGACTTGCACACACTGCAGAGAATGTGTCTCTGGTATCTGCTTTGGCTTATGATCCTGCAGTGAGCTGGTGGAATGTTTTTGCTGGGCAGTGCACCCGATATTGTCCCTGCCACGGCCTCCACCCAGCAAACCCAAATGAAATTCAGAGCCTTCCCCATTCGAAGGATTTCTTCTCTAACAATGTTTCTTTCATGACTTGTTCTTGTGACACAGAGTTATCATTGTGCCTTAAACAATGACTAGCTTAAATCCAAAGGGAATCTGCAAGTTTGTGTCGCCTTATCTAAAAGTATTGAGAACAAGAAAATAGAGACAGAGCAAAAACTCCTTCCCCATTTCTTTTCAATCGCAAAGGTGGCAAGAACCCTCGAGTATTTTTCTTTGGAAGAATCAGCTCTTTCAGAACCAGATGGTGTCAAGATTGATTGATGTGAATGCAGTTTAGTGTCCTTGCCAGCTGCTGGTGTGCATGGCTGCCTGTCTCAAGCAGCCCCTGTGAAGGCCATGTGCTGATACCCTCTCTCACAGTGGGCAATCCCCCACTCTTCAGCTTATCATAATCACACTGGACAGGGTTGGATTCAATGAGGGCAGTGCAGACGGCAGATCCTCATGCACAGCATGCAAACAGCAGGCTCAGATCCAGAGACCTTGCAGAGCTGGGCCAGCAGCCATTAGAAACCTGCAAACCCTGATTGGTATGATAGGTAATTACAGTACTGAAGTCTTCTAAAATAAATGGAGACCATTTTTGGTTCTCTTTTAACCTGCTTTTCTAAAACCCTCCTGTCCTGTGCTGGTAGGAGTAACAATGGTAAGCAGTGAAATGCAATGTAAAAAGCTGCAGGGGAAAAAAATAAATAGCAGGAGTGATGACTTGTTTTGGTGAAAATCAGTCTCCCCAGCATGCTGCATCCCTGTGCAGCATGGAGGTGACGGTGCACGTAACAACAACTTCTCACTCAGTTTGGGTAAGTCATACCTGGTAAATCTAATGGTCTGAGAGATGAACTGTGTGTGGGCAGCCTCGTGACTCTGCCAAGGCATGCTGGATGTCAGGCAGACCCAGGGAACTGGCACAGGTACCTGACACTCTGAAGCCCAAGGCAACAGCCCATGGAACGTCACTATGCAGCCAGCCCTACACTAAGTGTGGGGTGAGTTCTCATCCAGTTTCAGATGGCAGTATGGTACATAAATTGAAGGAGCAGCAGTTGTCTTCCCAAAGGTGTTTGATTGCCACAGTTTGCATGTGTGCATGCATGAGAAACCATCAGTCAGCAACAGGCACTTTTGGGATGAGCCTTAGTCAGCTTAAGTGAGTGATTCATCCAACCATTTCCCTGAGTTTGACCCCACTGAGTGTCCCGTCTTCCTTCTGTCCTGTCTTAGGAGTCATGCTGCTGGGTTAGCAGCATTCCCCGATGTCACCTGGCAGGTATCAGGATAGGGATGCCCAGCACCTTGCAGTGTCGGGTGACAAGAACATCCCCTGAGTCACAGGAGGAGCACCCCATGTCCCATAACTGCAGCTGCATAGGTTAAAGGAGACATGCTCCATGACTAACACAGGAAGAATGTGGCTTGTTTAGTGGCTGGCAAGAACGTGTGTGTGACATGGCTATATGTGGTATGAAATCAGAATTAATCAACTGCACGCTTTGGGACACTTGGGAGAAGGATTAAAACCAGATTTCAGGATATATAGTGAGATTACTTTTGAAGCAGGAGGTGCTGGAGACGCTCCTGAACCACAGCAAAGTCTGAGAACCCATCATAGGAAAAACAGACATCCCACAGTACTCAGAACAATGTTTGCATAGAAATGACAGCCAACCAATATGTGTTGTGTTGTTTTTGTGGTGAGTCACAGTGGTGAGAACACACCAGGTGAGCAGGAATGAGTGGCCTGCAGAGTGTGGGGAACTCGTGCTCTGACATAATGAAAAAACCTTGCGCAACACGACGACAGCTATTTTTCCTCATGTCTCTCCAAACTTTGGAAAAGTCTCTCCAAAGCACATGTTATTTGGCTAGAACAAGGTTTGGAGCTGTGGATGTGACCTCAGCCAAAACTTCACATACACTAAAAAGAACACTCCAACATCTTATGTACTTTAAGCCCTTTTTTAGGCAGCAAACTCCTCACCCCAGGTTATGCAAGCTTTATTCCTGTGCAACAGTACTTCATAGTTCCTGTGTTTCCAGTTATTGGAGTACATATTACTTGGCATAAGCAAGGACTACGATCTAGTTCTAAAACAGTAAGCACTTCAGGGCTGTGGGGTTTGTTTTGGGAGAACCATTTGGTTTTTGTAACTTGTACAACATCTGGCAGCAATTCACCAATGCTTTTGGCATGGTGGCTCTAAGCATTGTGTTCTTGACTGCAGCTGGGTCAATGCATAGCTATCTTCCTAATCATGGTGTTGGGATTCAGGAGATAAGCTCGAAACAGACTTTGATCTCTACTTTATGGGTCACCCTGCTGACTCCTATTTATGTTTTTGAGCCTTTCCTGCCCCATCTGTGGCTCAGGTATTCTCTGTTTGAATGGATGATGTTGATTTCTCCTCCCTAGGTCCCCACCAAAACTCATCTTGTCACTTTTAGAATACCCCTCTGACCTGTGAAGACTGTTTTGAATTTTGATCCTACCCACCCAAGTCCTTGCAGTCTTTCTGACTCCACCCACAGGCTTTGTAACTATATGCTCTTCCACACCCTCTGTCATTAATCAGTTGTTTCTGTCCTATCCTTCAAGTCAGTCATCCCATCAAAGAAAAAAGTGAGTTTGGTAAAGCCATGCTGGTGGGGTTTTTGAACACCTAATTGTCTTCTAAGAACTTAAAATCCTTATTTGTGCCAGGGTCTTTCCAGCGATCAAAGCTAGGTTTAATGGGTCCTTCATTTTTGGTTTTAATTAGCTCAGTGCTGCTCAATTCCAGGTGTTCAGGGACTTTTTTTTTCTCCAGTATTGCTCAGATGCTCTGCTGCCCATTCCCCAGATGCTGCTGACCTGAGCTTGCCTGTCTCCTCCAAACAGCCATCCTACAGGACCTGGTCCTAGAGGAAGACCTCTGTACCATCCTGCTTTTCTTCCTCCTTTATGCTGTCATTTCAATAAATGGCTCTCAGATGGGGAATCGCAGCAGTCAATTCTACCAACAGTGTAGGTCCTCCTGCTTGTCTAAATCAGCAGAGCAGCCCTTTGAACCATTCTGGGTATTTTCCTTTGTCTTCATGGGAATTGAATCAAACCTTCACAGAAGGTGTTGTAATAACTAGGCAACTTTTGCTGCTTGTCAGGGAGGCTCCTCAGAGGAGTTCAAAGTCTGCTGGGAGGGGTTGAAGCCATTAAACCATTTTAATTGTTGGTGCAGGACTTGAGAATTGAGAGACAGATTTTCTCAGGAGAGTATTACAGAGATGCTCATTTACGCAATGTGCTATGTTTTGTCCGAAAAGTCTTAATCAAAACATTTTCTGTTTCATAAACCAATGACCTGATCCTCAACAGAACTCTGGCTTTTTACAAGGGCCCTCTCCTCTGCAGATCTCCTCTGAGAATCTGGGGCTAAGGGAAAGTTTGACTCTATTTTATGGTTTATTTTCTTCTTAGCAAACAGAAGTTTACACATGAAGGGGAAAAGAGAGGAAGCAAACTTGGCACAAGTAAACCACAGAGAGACCTGACTGACCTCTCCTTATACCTGAGAAAATTAGGAGAACCAGGAGTCCGGGTTTTGCCTATAATTCCAGGGTTTGAAACACAACTATTCATGGAGACTAAGCTCTTAAGTTTTTATAACCAAGAAATCCCCCGCCAAACAAAAAAACAAAACAAAACAAAAACAAACAAACAAACAAACAAAAACTTTTTTTAAAAAAGCAAACCCCCAAAACAGCAGCAGTTATAAGTAATACATAAGTCTGTGCAGAATTGCATTGGCTCCTACACTAACTGCAGAACCACTGAGTTAAAAAGCTGTATTTGTGCATTAAATAATGGCCATGAAGCTCTTGGAAAAGTAAACAGTAAACATGAAATGGATTTTTTAAACACTTCTCTAAAATTTGTCAACAAGAAAATTAATTATGGTAACATGGTAACTACAAGTAAAGGATAAAATTACAAATAATGCAATATAAGAATTCATTCAGTTGAGAGGCTGGCGGTCCAGCTGTTGATAACCAAAGTGCTGTGTGAAGTGCTGAAAGCTTCTGAGCAACCTGAACAACCCTTTCCAGTATATTGGCTTACCCTTCCTCTTCTCCTGCTTGGATCTCAAGGTGCCTAAAATCTGATTGCCTGTATAGTTTTCACAAAAATCCACTTGGTGCTTGCCTTTGGGTGGAGCCACAGAAAGCTTGCTCTGGGTGAGAGCTTAGGCACCTGGCTCAGAAGTCACCAATTCTGACTCTCCCCTGTGCCAGATTCACACAGTAGTGATTTGTGAGCATTTTCACTAGAGGCTTGATGGACTAAGCCTATAAAAGACCCCATGAGCTGGGACAGAACTCCACTGCATTCCAGTGTTTCTCATCTGGGAAGTTCAGAAGATGCCACCACTGGAGGCCTTGGAGTAGGCAAACATCTGTGGCCTCAATGAGTCTGCCTGGGGTCAAGGAAGGACTAAATTTTTAAATTCCTTTCCATCCTTGTGACCCAAGGGGTATCTGAGTAATTGTCACCTCAGATGTGGGGCATGAGAATCAAATTCCCCCTGCAGTCTATGGAAACTGGAAAATGCATCCCCTGCTCTGCTGGAGAAACATCTTCTCTAGCTTGGGTTCCTCTTGTTTCCCTCTAGGATGAGCTGTCCTACTGTGGTCTGGTGAGCCAGAGGTTGAGGGCTGGGAGGAGAGGTCTGAGTTTCAGACTGAGCCCCAGCCCAAGAGGAGCCCTAATCAAGGTATGAGGATGAGTCACTTCTGCTCACCCTTCTGACTGTGTTTCTCTGTAGGATGTGACACCCGTAACCTGGCAACACAGCACCAGTGACATCACTTTTTTTGCAACAAGTTTGGCAGCTATATAGAATGCCTTACAGGAAAAAGAGCTCACATCATAGACAGTGGAATCCTAAGGAAAAACTCATGTGATTGTGTGCGCTCTGCTACTCTGCTCCTCATCCCTTCCTCAGGGATTTTATTAGAGTGTGGGCTAATTTGAAGCAAATTTAACAAAGGTTAAATGTCTCAAAAATACAAAGTTTCTAAAAGACCCACAAATATTGATGGCCATGTAGAACAGAGATATTCAGATTAGTGGCCCCACTGAGAGACTAATGGAGACTCAGTTTTATTAATAAAGATCAGAAAATCGACAAAGGAAAGAGCCAACAGGAATCAGACTAAGTCCCACCGCTCATGAAATTGCTAACTCTTACTTGTTATTACTTGCCTTCATGAAAACACTGCCTGTCTTCTGCCTCAGGCATCTGTTACAAGTGTTACTGAAGATGTCCTTGCAGAAAGAAAACAATTACTTTAATAGCTCCCTTAAATAAGAATATACACACTGCAGTTAATCAGCTGCCTTTTCGAGCCCTTGCCCGCTAGGAGCCCAGCGCAGCAGGTCTGAAAACACAGGTTCTGAAAGCACAATTGCCAAGCCCCCCAAGGCTGTGTGAGAGCTGGAAAAGGTGCTGCTATCACATGGTGGGCTGGTAGGAACTGCAATTTCTGCCTCAAGACTGAAGGTAAACTCTGTTTTTCTGTTGAGCAACATCTTCTGGCTTCTTCTAGCCCTCATCTTAAAACTGAGTTTATTTGTTTAGATCCTCTGCAATGTAGATGGGGGATGTTGAAAAGTGTAAAAATAGATTAACAGATTCTTTTAAGACCATCTTAAAATGCTTTAAAGTTAGCTTTAAAAATCTATTGGCCTGTAGGCTGATTCTTCACGTGAATGATGCCAAAAGACATTGCTCACCAGTACCTGCTCCCACTCCATTGGGTTCAAGCACTTCCATATCATCCTTAAACATTGCATTTATAGATCTTAAGTACTGCAGAGCCTCCTTCCAATGGAAGAAGTTTGATTTTGTTCTTCCCTCTTTGAAGAATTTCTGCAGGGAAGAGGAGTTTAAGACCTCCAGAGCTGGCAAGCAGATGGCACAACCTTACCCCTGTGATTTTTATGTGGCCAGTTGCTTGCCCTGCTGCCACTCAGATGTCCAGAAACCTGTTTCACTACCTGTTTAGAGGGACAGGATGTGAGATGTTCAGTCAAGGAGGGCTGTAGACAGTGGCAAAGCAAGTACAAGATCAACAAATGGCCACTGGGCAATGATAAAACCATTGTTCCCTGTCTCCTTGCTTTGTAACACTCTCCAGTGAAACACAAAAAGACTGGATGAAGTGCTACGGCTGCTCCCAAGGGCCTTTTGTGGGAGTCCCCCCACACCTCTCACTGCTGGAGCCTGCCTAGTTCTGGGAGGTCCTCCCCTGCTTCACACCCTCAGAGCAGTGAAACTCAATTTTGCTGTCACTGAGAGGTTTCTAAGCCAGCCCTGGCCAGCAGCCAGCTGCTCAGTAGGCAGCAAGCTGCGGATCCTGAGGAATAAGCCACCCACGGTATCTCGGAGCCCTCTAAACCTGTTGGGGCTGATGGAGATTCAGGAATCCTGGATTCATGGCCCCTTGCCAGGATAGGTGCCAAGGAGACCAAAGAGGCTACCTGCCAGCCAGTGATCACCAGGAGATTGTGATCAATCAATCTCTTCTTGAATAAATTTACAGACACCGAGCTCAGGATTGGATGAAAGGTAAAATCTAGTATCTACCCAGGTTTCACAAGATTTATTTTCTGTTGCCTACACTGGCTGTCAATAATTTTGCCATTGTTTCTTCAGTAATTTACTGACTGAACCTCATTTTTAGCTTTCTCAAGTTAATGGATTGCCTAGCACTGATGTCAGGCCAATTGATTAATTTTTTGTTTGTTTGTTTTTTGTTTCACTATTCAAGATACAAACCAACCCTCTACCTTTTCAAATCTTTTGGTGCTTTCCTGAAATGTGACAAAAGTTGACTCAGACCTCAGTAAGTTTCCTGTAACTGTCAATAGAAAAAAAAAAAGGGCAAAGGGCCAATGAAATTATAATCCCCTCATTCTCCCCTCTGCATTTCACATCAGTGTGAGGCCATACTGAGGATTAGGAGATGGGACACTTGTTGCACCCCTCTAAACTCTGCTTCCTCAGCTGCGTCCAGTCTCACAGGTTATTTTGGTGCTGCAGATTCAAGAAATGTTGATTAGTTGCAGTCAACAGAAAAGTGCTGGACAAGAGGAACATCTGTTATTTTCTTCCTGGAGATGCTCCTGCCTCTTTTTCTGAAACACAGAAAACCTGTTGCTGCCTGCAACGTAGATGATACCTCAGATGGATTTTGGTGCTTTTTCAGCTTCAAAACTTATTTAATGAGCCTGGATCAATTCAAAACAACCTGCTGTAGAAAGCAAAAGAGTGTGTTCTCCATTGAGATAACAGCTTGTGGAGCTATTACTGTAATAATACTCCCTCGCAAAGAATACTCATTTCAATGGTTAATTGTTTCCAGCCCTGTGCTGGTATCATCCCAGCAGGAATAGGCCCAGCATGACTTCTGCTGCATTGGCCGCTGTTATCGCAGTGCACAGAGCACTCTCCAGCAGACGTGGAAGCATTTAATCACCTAAGTGAGCACTTTCTCCGCTCCAGCAGTCAGCAGAGAGCCAATGAATGCCCTAATGCAGCCAGTGCCCTAATGCAGCCAGTGCCATTCCCGTAATGATAACTTGCTAACTCTACTGCTCAGGCGAACAGAAGGGAAATGTGTGATGTGCAGCAGAGGATCCAGAGCCAGTGTTAAAGCACCAGTGCCCCTGTGCAGTCTGAAAGCCTGGTAAAGCTTGGTGCAGCCTGCACTCCCGTAAGAACATCACATTCCCCTTTGCTGAGAAGACAAATAAATTCAACTTTTTATTTCAGGTAGACAGAAATAATTTCCATTAGCTTGCCATGAAAAATATATGTGTAAGGTGCTATTGCAAGCAGTTTCATTTTCATTAGAAGGCCGCCCAAGAGCCTTGATGTTGAAAATATACATGTATCATAATCTGTCCACCTAAAAGGAATATACGTACATATATACACACACACATACTGTTGGCCCCAGGCAATATCAGGGTGCATAGCTGACATCTGTACTCATATGTTGCTCTTTCTTTCGATTCCCCCTTCCTTTCAATTACACCCACCGATTACATTTCGATTCATTGACATTGCAGTCACTCCTGTGTGGGCACAGTCAAGCTAGTTGCAAATGAGCTAATTTGGCTACAAGATAGCATTGCAGACAGTGCAGCATGGGACTGGATGCAGTCGAAACTGGGTAAATATTTCAAAATGGGCTGTAGTGGGCAGCTGTGGCTCTTAGGGCATGAACAAACCATGTTAAAGGCAACTCAGGCACACAGATTTTGGTGCAGAATGAGGTTTCTCTCTCTCAGGGAAAGGCTGGGGATGCTGCAGACCGGGCGCCATGGGCCTTGGGCTGAGGCAGACCTAGTATGCAGATCTAATGTGTCGAAAAGCATCATTCCGTGGGGAGTTTCAGTTTGTTGAGCACTCTCGCAATTGCTTGAGATGTTATTAAAATTAAAAAAAAAAAAAAAAAAAGAAAAAAGTAAAAAATGCAGACTTTACCCCGATGTATAAAAGTATAGTGCCTGCAAGAGCACAAAAAAGCCAGTGGAGATGACTGATGAAGCTTTCATGAGGTCTGAAAACACACTTATACCCCGCCAGCTGCAGAGAGGCGAGCCCAGGAACTTCTGGGACAGTAATGCTGCAGGGTTCGTCTGAGCACCTGAGACCTCGGTGTCCTTTCACCTGGGGACGGGAAAAGCCTGTCCTCAGCGGCCAGGCGACAGCACCGGGGACGTTCTGGGTGCGCCGGGAAGGACGAGGTGCACCCTGCTCGGCCCGTGCAGGAGCCGAGCGGACCGGGCGCGCAGCGCTCCCCGCCCAGCCCGGCCGGTGCCCGCGCTGCCCGGGCGGGGGCGGGGGCGGGGGCGGGCGCGGCGCGGGTGACGCCCGGGGGGCGGTGGCGGCGGCGGCGGCCCCGCCTCGCCCGGCCGAGGGGCGGGGGCTCCCGCAGAGCTACTACTACCGCCGGCGGGCGCGGGGCAGCGGCAGCGCCGAGCGCCGGGGCCGGAACGGGGCCGGGCGGGCAGCGGCTGCGGAGGCTCCTCCTGCGCCGGGGGAGCGGCGGTGCCCGAGGAGGAGGGCGGCAGGAGGAGGAGGAAAGGCGCGGGGCCCCTCCGCGGGGCGCAGGGTTCTGCTGACCGAGGGCGTGCGGCGGCGCGGGGTCTGCCCGCAGGTGCCTCGCCGCCCCCGCTCCGCCGCCGGCCTCCCGCGGAGGTCCATGAGTGGCGGGCGGGCAGCCCCGGCAGCGCCCCGCGCCCGCTCCCCCGGCTCCGGCAGCGGCCCGTGGCGGCGGTGAGATGGGGGGCAGCCTGGGCTGCCACCGCTCCATCCCCCGCGACCCGGCCGACCTGTGCCACAGCCGCAAGTTCAGCGCGGCGTGCAACTTCAGCAACATCCTCGTCAACCAGGAGAGGCTCAACATCAACACGGCCACGGAGGAGGAGCTGATGACCCTGCCCGGGGTCACCCGGGTGGTGGCCCAGAACATCGTGGAGTACCGCGAGTACATCGGCGGCTTCAAGAAAGTGGAGGACCTGGCGCTGGTGAGCGGCGTGGGGGCGGCCAAGCTGGAGCAGGTGAAGTTCGAGATCTGCGTGAGCAGCAAGGGCAGCTCGGCGCAGCACTCGCCCAGCTCCCTGCGCAAGGACCTGGCCTCTGAGCACCACCTGTCCGCCACCAAGATCAACATCAATACCGCCACCCCGGCACAGCTCATGAGCATCCGCGGCATCACTGAGAAAATTGCCAACAGCATCGTGGACTACCGTAAAGAGCACGGGCCCTTCAAAAGTATCGAGGACCTGGTGAGGATGGACTGCATCAATTCCTCCTTTCTGGACAAAATCAGGCACCAGATTTTTGCAGAGCGCTCCAGGCCCCCTTCGACAAACACCAATGGTGGCCTCAACTTCATGGCCAAGCCTCACCCCAGCCCCACCTCTCTAAGCCTCCAGAGCGAGGACTTGGACTTTCCTCCTGGGGGTCCAACTCAGATCATATCCACTCGCCCCTCTGTGGAGATGTTTGGGGGGGTGAGAGATGGCAGACCTGTCCTGAGAGTGGCTACCTGGAACCTGCAAAGCTGCTCCATCGAGAAAGCCAACAACCCAGGCGTGCGGGAGGTCGTGTGCATGACGCTGCTGGAGAACAGGTAAGAGGCAGCACTTGGCCTGCAGGCCCAGCTCCATGCGGGATTATAGGCTCCTCTGAGGTTTGGGCACTGTAGAGTCTTGTTGTGATCCTAGTGGGACTCGCTCCTTCCCAGGATTACTACATGTTTCCCACTTCTTGCATGAAACCCTGTTTGAGTCATAACTCTGGGACTGTAGTGACTGTCCCTCGATAAAGCTGCTGTAATCCTTGATAGGCAGTGCACCTCCTGAGGAGGTGTGTGTGTGTACACACCTCTGCGGGGAGCACTGGGCTGCACTCAGGCACTTCAGGCCTGTTCATGGTTGGTCAAGGATTGTTTCTCTATGAAGAGCCTTTTGACAGTCATGGAGAGCTGCCTTTCCTGCCAGAAGCTGGGGGGCAGTAGCAGGGGAAGGGCTGTGTAACAGGCGTGGAATGCCACAGCTCGTCCCACAAGGGTGACACAGCTTGTTAATGAGTGGTCATGGGGTGTCTGCTGAGCTGAGCTGGAGGGACTGCTCATCCTTGGGGGTGCGAGACATGGAGCACCTGCCTGGGGAGGCTGTGCTGTGCGTGTGCCAGGCCTTGTGCCCTGACTGCACTGAGCTTGTGGGCATGGAGCAAGGTCACTTGGCAGTGTGGCCAACGGGATGGTACTTCAGGTATTAATGAAAAGCTGAGAGTTTGGTGGTTTTTTTGTGTCTATAACTGGGCAAGAGTGCTAGGGATGTCTGTCTTACTAAACTTTCTGCTTGATACAGAAATGTAAGAATGCAATAAAGATTTTGAAATAACTCTAGCCCTTTCCTTTTGATGTGTCAAATCTGTCCCAGCTGATCTAGCATTTAGTTTACAACACTGGTATAGTAACTTTTCTCTCTGGCTCCCATTCAACCTTCCAGCAGGAAATGAATAGGGGTAGGGGACTCTTGGGCTTCTGCAAAAGGGATGTTGTGGGGAGGGGAAGTGCTGATGAACCGTTATCTCTGTCCTTTTCCAATAATTTGCTGAATAACAGCTCTTGTTGGTGCGGTTGCAGAGGTCAGGCATGCGAGCAGGATGGTGACAGTGATAGGAAATCCTGTGCTGCAGTACAGTATTTGTGGCCAGGGATGCCTCTGCTGTGCACTGCTTGGGAGCCTGATGCTCCTGCATAGGAAACATCTGTCATCTCACAGCCACCACTGTTTGATACCCAAAACAAAGACGATAGACCAGCAGGGTTATTGAGATGTTATGCTGATGGCTTCAGCCTAACACCTATCAGTGTTCTGCTTCGCTAGTTCAGGTGTCCTGGCTTCCTCCTTTGTGTCCACTTTCTTTTTTTTTTATTTAGTATTTTTTTTAATTTTTTTTTTTTTTTGTAAGTAGCTGGTTGGCTGGAGTGAAGCTGCTGGGGAAAGAAACTCGGATTATCACTAGTCTCAGAATTATTCTAATAATCCAGTTCTGGAAGAAAAGTGACTTTGGTTTATTTTTATTTATATTTTTTATATGCATATATAAGGGATTTTTAAGGACCTCGTCCAGTAAAGTGTTAACTGTCTGTCACTTCTGCATCTTCAACATTTTGGGGGAAAAAGCCCCAAACAAGACAGCCCACCTATTGCAAAAGCTAGGCAGAGATAGTGGCTTATAAAATAAAGCTACCTTAGCCCAAGCTGGCCACTGTATATGCAGAGTGTGGCCCTAATAGTTTGTTTTATTTTTGCCCTCAGACTGCATGGTGCTTAGTTTCTGTCCAGCTTAGCCAACAGGCACTCAATTATGCTGGGTGCTGTGAAAGGTCTCCCGGATACTTTGAAGTTTCAAAGGAGCCTGATACAAGTATTTGTTTTTGTTCTGTTTTATTGCACATATCTGTGTCATCAATCACACAGGGAGAGTACGATGCAATTGTTTTCTGTACCTGATCCAATTTGTGATAACGTGAGAAGCTGGAAAGAAATGAGAGCAATGTGCATCCACAGACAAGCCTGCAAAACTTTCCTGGGAAAATAAACGTGGGAACAGAAAAAGGCGACACTACGCAGGAAAAAAATATACGTTGAGAAAAGTCATACTCAGCAACTCAGGGAGGAATTTCCTCTTGCTTGTGAGAGCATTGCTGGGGTCGGTGGAGCTTTGCAGCTATAAAACAGCCTCAGCTGAGGCCAGAAACTGCCTTCATTCTGCTTGTGAGCTCTGTGGTCTCCCTTCCGGCTCCAGTCATGTGCCCTGGGGACGGATAAAATGCCTTGCAAACTAATCTTTGCCCAGGTAAATCAACTTCAGTAGACAGTCAGCTGGAGAAATTCACCTCTTGCTTCTCCAGGCAAGAATATACCACTGCATGGGGCTCACTAGCACGTCAGCTTCACAAAATCTGTGGGATGTGTTTTCAAGGTGCCACAGGTGTTGCTCAAGTCTCCAGCTATCCAAGCTGGAGACCCAAGCTGGAGGTGGATCTGAAGGCTATTTGGCCTGACAGGAGGAGCTCTCACAAGCTGTGGTGATGGGCACCTGTTTACTGATGCACTTTGTGCACAGCTGCTCTTATGTACAGGAGCAAGTGTGCTCTTTCCTGCTGGTCCCTTATACTCAGGGACGGTCTCAGGAGCTGGAGTACTGTCTTGCTGCAGTACTTAGAGTTGGAAGAGCTGCGTCACCTAGCTTTTTGAACCCAGAAATAAAGCACCGCAAGTCAAGAAGACTAGTGAAACTGTGTAAAGAGCAGTAAAAAAAATCTTAATTTGATGTATTGGGGACTTTTATGCCAGTTAAAAGGCTTCTTTGGTGTTTGCTGGTGTTTTTTTGTTTGTTTGGGTTTGTTTGTTTTCTTTTTGCTCTTTTTTAATGTAGCATTCCCAGCAATAGAGCTTTAAAACCCCTTGGGCTTGTTCTTTCAAGTGTTAGAACAGGGAAAAGTACTGCTCATTTCCAGGTGAGGCTAGAAGACTAAGGTTCTCCTGTCTTCCAGCCCTTTGCATTGAGGGGAAGGAAGTTGTGCAGGAAGGAAAGAGGGCCAGACCTTCATTCAAACCAAACAAAAAGCAAGAAAATGTCATATTGTAACCTGCTGAAGGGAGGAGAGAAAAAAAACCTAATTCAAAATCTTCACGCTTGTTCTCAGAAGTGCTACATTTCTGAAGAGCAGTGAAGAAAATGTACACTAAATCAGTAAGCATGACTACTATTGCTAAGCTATTTTGAAATTCATTGCTGCAGTACAAAAATAATGAAATACAGCAAGGTCCTCACCTTCTTTTCTCATATTACAAGGATCTATGTTTATCACAGTGTTTGAAGTGAAGGAGTGAGGTGTTTTCATTCAGAGGACTAGAGGGTAATTTTAGAAGAGCTTAACGTGATGAACGAGGAGGCGAGCATGACACATAATTGGATTGAAGTATCAAGTCTGGGGTGAATTTGCCCAAACATGCAATGTTTCTTGCAGGTGTTGTTCAGAAAATCTGGATTTTATTGACAGAGAGTCAGAGTTGGCCTGTCTCTGGGGATGCAGGCCATCCCCTCCATCTCATCTCCATGCCCTTCCCATTCTCAGGAGGAATGAAGGAACCAACTGCTTCTGCTCACCAAAAAAAGAATGTAGGGTAAGAGCAGCATGATCAAAAGGGCAAGTTCAGGTCAAAGGCAACAAGTGTTTTTGTGGAGGATGAGTAGCCCCTCCGGGGATGTTTCCTCTGGCTAAGGTTGGTGGAAGTACCCCAGAACTGTCCTGTACCTCAGGTCCATAGGGGAAAGGCGCTCTTGCCACTCCTCATCCATACCTGCCTCAGGCCTGTCCCTCCTTGCCATAACTGAGCTCATGGCTCCTTTGACACCCTGTGACTGCTTTCTCCAGCTGTCAGGTGTTGGGTGCCAGCTGGGTGACCCCATGCAGAAGTGTGGGGCAGGCATGTGCAACATCAACCCACACACAGGACACCGTAAAGGTGCAAACTCCAGTGTGACTGTGTGCTTGAACGTCTGCAAGTAGCCAAGCGCAGTGACCAGTTGTGCACCTTTCCCAGCTGGTTTTCTTGGTGCTTTATAATACTGAGCAGTAACTTTGTGAAGACCTCAACTACTTTTTTTTTTTTTCTTGTAAGCATATTTTGCAGTTGAGCGAATGAAAATTGATGGAGGGTTTGAAGGCCAGAACTTGCACTCTGTCTAAAGCGGGGGGTACTTGTATCTCAGGACAGTGGTGGGTCCCAAGGTCCACGGAGCCCAGCTCTGTTTCCTTTCAGATGTCAAGCAGTTCAAGCTGGTGTTTTCTTCTGCTGCTTTCTTTGGTCAGCTTCTTGGTGTGGTTACATCTTCTAGATGTAAAAGGTATAAGTAATAAAGCCTTAACACCTGTTGCAAAAACTGCAGAACCACAGAAGAGCCCAGGTTAAAAGTGACCTCAGAATATCATCTGAGCCAGCCTGCCTTGGAAGGGGAGCCTGGATGAAATTATCTGTCACTACATCCGGACACGCTTTGAAAACCTCTAGCAGTGTGGCTCTTATGCATCCCTGGGAGGCTGTTCCAGTGATTGATTCTTTTCACTATAAAAATTATTACTTGCATGCCTGTAGTGTAACAGATCCAAATACCAATGTAAGATTTGTACTTAGCACTGGTGGTGTTTTTTCTCTTGGCATGGACAGTAAACCTTAGGAACATGTCAGTCCTTCTTTCTTCCCAGCCCTTGTAACTGGTTAGCTGTTTTCAGTTCACTAAGACAGAAACATAGAGGTCTCTCAGAGGCAAGAAATTGATTTCAATTTCTGTGTCTGAGACTTAAATTAGTGTTCCAGCTGGGGGAACAGTAGGTAAATCTCAGCCCGAAATTGCCTCCTGGGAGGCAGTGGGTGGACAGGCAATTCCTGGGTAACCCTTGTTGTGCCACCACACTTTAAAGTTCCTCTTCTTAGCCTTACCTACCCCAGGTCACCTAAAGCACATCCTCTCATCACCTAAATAAGAAGGAAACTTTCTGAACCACCTTCTGAAGCTGCCTCTTCCTATTAAGACATGAGGAAACCTTAATCTTGTTCAGGTCCCTGCATTAGGTGCTTGAGGCAAGAGAATCTCTTTCCCATTGCTCCTCTACACTAAATAATAGGGTGGGGCTTTTACTTTCCACTTCAGTCTCTTGGTCAGGGCTGAGAGGTGGGGTCATTTCAAGGGTCAATCCTTTGCTACTGGGGGTTGTTACTTTGCTTGAGAAGGGATATGGTGTCGTACATTACCTGCAGGCTTGTAGCCATATTTCCCATCAAGGTGATGGGAAAAGATTGCACCCCGTGGAACAGACATCATAGTAATTTACCGTGGTAGTAGTGATGGTTGTACTTGCATGCTTCAGAGGCTCATCACCAGCTTGTATTTATTTCTAGACTGTTGCTGAAGCTCCTGGTGGTCAGGCAAAGTCCTGAGATGCATCTGTTTTATATCTCTTTCTTTGTAAAGCTACTTGGTTTGCCCTCCATTGGGTTAGGCTGGAGCCTTGCCAAGAATAATTCCCCTGCAAGAAAGGATCAGGAAAGAGGGCCTGGCCCGAGTAACCTGACCATGCTAATAAGTATTAAACAGTAAAAGAACAAATACAGCCTCTTCTCCTTATGTAATAGAGAGGAAATCCTGCCTCCTGCAACTTCAGAGAAAACTTGAGAAAAAAGGAATTGTTAGATGATATCATCTACGTGCACTTCACAAAGGGATTTTAATGAGCAGTAGAAAAAATGATGCATGTAAAGCCGCCATTAATTTGCACTTTCTGATACCTCAAGGGACAGAAAAAGGGGGTGATGGAGCTGTTGTTCTGGGGGTTGGCTTTTTTGTTGGGTTTTTTTTGCCTCCACCTGCACAAGACCAACAATATTTTACTTACTGGAGACTTGTGTGAGCCTTGAACTGCCTTCTGCATACCATCTGGCACGAGAAAGCAGCAGGTCAGACCCTGAGTTATGTAGTTTTCCAGTGAGATGAAACCTGACTGATTTACTCCTGTTCAGGATTTGGCCCATTCCTTTATGTGTGTAAAATCACATGAAGGCTGTCAAGCTTAATGCTAAAGAGCGCTGCCATCTCCCTGGGGCTTAGGGCTCCTCTGAGATACTGCTCCCATCCTGGATAGGGGTTCCAGCCCCTTTCAGGACTGCTGCTGGGGAAACAGGTGATGTCAGTTTCAAAGTAATAAAATAATGCATTAATTAAATTCCATTTTCAAGCTTCAATTCCATGTGGATGCAATACTGAGCCCCTCTACACGGACATTGCCTGCTCCTCCTACAGGAGGTGGGTGGCTTGTTCAAGATACTTTGCAACTCCTGGGTCTTTGCAGAAGAGATCAAAAGCAGTGGGTGGACTTGGAGCAAGACCATGAAGGGTGTACACCACCCCTGTGTCCAGACTCTGGGAGATGGCATCTGGAGCCACATGCTCTGCAGGAGATCTCAGAGGTGAATGCACTGAGCTATTTGATCCTTCCTGGTCTCTGTTGCTACAGCCACCACAGCTTTCCTTCATCAGACATGACATAGGAATGTAGGACAGACCCTTGAAATTACCCCTCAGTAGCTGTCCCAGGCATTTTTCTGTTTTAATGGAGATCTGGGCATTGTTTTAACTTTGCACAGCTGCAGTTTCAGCGTATTTCCTGAACATTCCAGAGTTGTATCTAAACAGTCATTTTATCGGCTTTAAAGTTGAGAATGTGGCTGGAAAAATAGTATAGTTCAAGGCTGGTTTATCCATATAAAATAAACATTACTTTTCTCCTTTTTAAAATAATAACCATGCCCTGCCACTGTTACTTGTGTCATAAAGCTTGACTAAAATGAAACAGATTAGTGGGGAGAGAGTTGGTTCATGTATTATTTTTCCCTCCCAACAGGTCTAATTGATACATCTGGCAGCACTTAATGGCCACATAGTTTCAATCCATGCCTGCCTGACTATTCTGCACATGTATTTTGTGTCACTGGATTCATGTTGCAGATCGCAGGTATTTTGGTAATCCAGAGCTGCCAGCTTGTTCCTGCAGATCCTGCAAGGTTTGCTTTATTCCATGTGGCAAAGATTAAATGGGTTGGCTGATTTATGGTAATAAATTGGTGAATTATTAAGTGATGTTGTACTGCTTGTTCCTGAATCACAAGCAGAGGCCATAAGGCTATAACCTCATCCTGCCTGACTTTTCTGAAAACTTGTGCTGCATGACTGTAGGAGACAGACCAGGTACCTACACATAGGGCTTTGTCCTCTAAACAGAAATTGTGATTTTTCTGCGGTTTGGGAACTTGTGGTACAGCTGCAGGAAGGGTGGTTTTCTAGCTTTGTCTTTGAAAAGAGCAATAGCACCGTTCCCATTTCTTACTGGGAAGGAAAAGCCAAGGGACTAAGTTTCTGACAAGGTGCAAGCAGAAGACAGAGGAAAACACCGTCTCTGCAACCAAGTGCTTGTCTAGCTCACTGTAAACATGGGTCTCCAGCAGTGTTAAACAGGGACATTTAGGAGACAGTCAGGTTTTTACAAATTTGGCTGCACCCTTGTCATGGTTTGACACTGGCCAGATGCCTGGTACCCACGACAGCCACTCACTTGCTCTCCCCTGCTACAGCTGGGCAGAGGAGAGAAAAAAATTTAACAAAGGGCTCATGAGCTGAGATAAGGACTGGGAGGAAACACTCAAGGGTAAAACAGGCTCAACTTCGAGGTACAAGGTGAATTTATTACTAACAAAATCAGAGGAGGACAGTGAGAAGTAAAATAAGCTCTTAAAAATACCGTTTTCCCCTCCCTCCTTCCCACTGACAGTGCAGAGACAGGGCATGGGGATTTTGGTCAGTTTGTCACCCCGATGTTCTTCCACTGCTCCAGGAGAGGAGTTGTGCCCCTGCTGTGCCGTGAGGCCCCTCCCATGGGAGACAGTTCTCTGTGAACTTCTCCAATGTGGGTCCATCTCATGAGCAGCAGTCCTCCCAAAACTGCTGCAACATGAGTCCCTCCCACAGGCAGACAGTCCTCCCAAAACTGCTGTGGTGTGGGTCACTCATCCACAGGGTGCAGTCCTCCAAGGACAGGCTGCTCCAGCCTGAAAATAGGGCCCCTTCTCTTGACTGGGTCTCCCACTGGACCATAGCCTCCTCCAGGCATCCACCTGCTCTGGTGTGGGCACCTCCCCCATGGGCTGCAGATGGATCTCTGCACCCTCCATGGGCTGCAGGGGCACAGCTGCTCCACCATGGTCTGCACCATGGCCAGCAGAGGAATTTTGGCTCTGGTGTCTGGAGCACCTCCTCCCCCGCCTTCTCCACTGACCTTGGTGCCTCCATGTTGTTTGCCTCACATGTTCTCACTCCTCCTCTCCTCTCGCTAGGAAAAAACTGTGTCTCTCTTTGTTTTGATTTTCTTCTTAAATATGTTATAACAGAGGCATTACTAACATCTCTAATTAGCCCAGGCTTGGTCAGCAGCATGTCCATCTTCAGAGCCATCAGGGATTGGCTCTGCTGGACATGGTGGAAGCTTCCAGCAGCTTCTCACTGAAGCCACCTGTGTGCCCCCCCCCACCCCCCCAGCCCGCTACCATAAACCAGGCCATGCAAAACCAACATAACCCTTCCTGATGGAGTTGAGCTTCAGTGTGTTTCCTACAGCTGCATTGTTAGGAGGACCCTGCTTCTTTAGTCTCTAATTAATGCTTCTCTGGGAGTCTTGCCCAAATCACGATTTCAAGATTTGGCTGGATGAGCAGAAAAGAGGTGATAGGTCATGGATTACTGTGTGCATGTAGCTTATTTTTAAGTCACATTGTTCTTCATTGAGATGCAAGTGTAAGCTGACAGATGGAAGCACGGTGTCCTTACTGAAATAATTACAATATGCTGCAGTAATTTCTCAACACTATTATATGGTGTGGTGATGGAGACAAGAACTGTGGCACATTAATAATAACAGTGCTTAAAAATAGGAACTCAGTAGCTTCTTCACTTCCAGATTTTTTTCATTATTATTTTACAGTGGTGCTGTGCTTTGTTTGAATAATAGCTGACGACCCCCACTGATTTATCAGAGAATAAAAATGCATGATGGTTTTGCTGAGGGGAGGGTGAGACCTACCAGAGACCTCCTTTCTCATATTGATCATCTCCCTCATCTTGGGCCTGGGTGCACCACAATGGATTCCAAAATGCCTTGTAAGGTGCTGATAGCGGGGTGGGCATCATATCAATGGTAGATAAATATGAAGGCAATAGGTAGCTGTGGTAAAAAGGATATTTTCTGTCAATAAACTGTTTCATCTCACCCCTGGCATATACAGCATATCCGTGTCCAGACCAGACCATGTGGCATTTTCAAATGGCATGAGTGTTTTAAACTGTTCCATCACCGTTGGGGAGGCTCGGTGCCGCTGACCTCCTTTCCATCCCTGCTGCCGGGGGTTTGTGCAGGAAGAAACCTGGTGTCAGTGCCAAGCTGTTATTTACAGTGCCTTTGGTAAAATTATTAGAGGCCAGTGAGTAACAGAAATAAGTTTACCCTGCATATGCCCCATGTGCGTGCACGTTCCAGAAGTTCAACTCTGTATAAAAGTATAATTTAAAAAACAATTCCTGTGGAAAAATACGTTTGGGTTTATATTGTCATGTGTGCTAAGGATGGCTGGGAGCACTCTGGTCACTGGATGCACTGCGTGTGCAGTGGAATCAATGCAGCCCGTTTGTGCAGAGCAGATTGGAGTCCCTCTGACTGAGGCCGTCTGGAAGGGAGCCTCGTGGCTCTGCAGGCTGTCTGCCTGTCTGTCCTGTCCCTGTGTCTGCATTGGAGTTGCGGGGAGAGCACAGTAATGCCCTTCTGCTCTTTGTGGTGAGCATCCCTATGGGCAAGGCTATACCTGGGAGCAGTTCTCACTGCAGGCTTATGGATATGGATAAAGAGGAGGAATTGGAAAATTTCCTCTTCCTTCTGCGTGGCTATTTTTTGCCCTGTTTTTATAGGTGTTTCAGGTATTGTGCTCAAGCTCCTGTGCAAATTTAGCTACAGCAGCTGTCCAAGCCATTCACAGCTGAAGGGGTTTTTAATGGGTTACTGAACAGCTAATTG
Source organism: Acanthornis magna (assembly GCA_036785705.1). NCBI lineage: Eukaryota > Metazoa > Chordata > Aves > Passeriformes > Acanthizidae > Acanthornis > Acanthornis magna. Next base: position 11,802,066 of record JAWUZG010000029.1, read on the forward strand.
ATCAGCTCTGCTTTGGCTGCATGAGGCGGCACAGCCTTCCTGCCCTAAATCCCTTATGCTCGCTCCACGCCAGTCCTGCAGAACTGCCGCTCCCTCTGCTTCACAAGGCAGGGTGAATAAAGAGGCTGTTGCTTTTGCCTTCAGAATTATCCTTCGACTCCTTGATATTTATAGCTCCGTTGTTCCCCTCCTTTTCCGTGTGGGTCCCTCGGGCACAGCCCTGCAGGTGCGGAGGCACAGGCACTTGGCTGCCGAGGGCTCGCTTCAGGCTCACTTGAGGTAATTGCCGGTCAGTGCCCACCCTCTCTTGCTCAGGCTTGGCTGGAGTAAAGGTTAGCCACCTTTCTGCCAAACTGGAAGCAGTGTGCTGTTGGATACACTCTGGATGCTAACTTAGAAACCTTATATTTGGTTTCTTTATTTATTCTATTTAAACAAATAAGAGCAAGTGTGGTTCCGTCTCAATGCCACTGAATTGCAGGGTGTTGTGTCAAAAGCAAGTCTTAATTTGGTGTTGGAAAATGAACTGTAAGACAAGTTTTTCTTTCATACATGCTAGGCAAGTTCTACAGGTTTACTGTCAAGCCTACTGCCTGTAGAATGTGAAATTACTACCTTGCTCCTCTTTTACCTCCTTCTAAGCGGGCAGAAATATGGAATAGGGTGAACCTCTGCCAGGGAGGATAGTCTTAGCTGGGAACAACACATATGACTTGTTTTAAAACAGTCTGCTTTTCTAATAGGGCAGGAAATTTTCAGTGGTAATGCCCTTTTAAGCTAACATAGGCAGATATTGCTCTTCCACTGGAGGTAATGATGGGGTCCATTTCCATAAGGATTGCCTTAGGGAAATCTTTGAGTTGTTCCCCTCTTGTGATGTGTGGGGCTGATGGTGATGAGGCACACACCAGCACCACAATACATGGGAGAGGAAGTACACTGTGTCTGCAAGAGATTCTGCCCCCATATACAAAACACCAGAGCTGCTGCTGAATTAAGAGCTAAAATTAATATTATTGTCAAGAAAATGCTGCAGTGGTACCTGACTACCCTTCGCAACATTTATTCTGACCAGCCCAAATTTTCCTATGATTTTGGCAGCAATGACAGTGCAATTTTTGGCTATCTGTCTATATCTTCCTGCTAGTCCTTTGTACAGCTCTTTCCTTTATCTCTAGCTGTGTTTACAGTCCCCTTTCATAATCAATGGAGACTACCAGTGCTGCCCACTGCCCTCCGTGCTGGCCGCTCTCCCAGAAACATGGCATTGAGCAATGAACAGCATGTGGCCTGGGTGAGGGCAAAGGTGGTGGTACTGCTGGCAGATAGCACAGAGGTACTTCCAACACATCCCAGAGGGATCTCTCGGTGAACATTACCCATTGGTTACCAAAAAACCCCCACAATGTCTTGTTTTAATTGCTTCTGAGTTCTCTAGTGCAAAGCAGCACTGCAGAAAAGGAAGCCATGGCTTAAAGGATGAGATAAAGTTTCAGTCATCAGCTTGTGGATATAGATATAGATAGATATTTAAATGATTTCCACTCAGGGCTGTTGTCAGTAAAAGTTCTGAAAGCATTGCTGCTGGATGGAAGCTGTGCAAAAGCCACCTCCGAGCAGGTGGTGTTTCCCATTTCTATTTTAAACTGGGAGCATTTGGACTTGCCTGTGGTTTGACTTGCTCCTCTATCCATTTTTGGCTTTTTTTTTTTTTTTTCTCATGTGTGCAGCAGATTTTTTGAGGAGCTCTGTGCAAGGACGATGATGACCTATATTGCCCAGCTGTGCACTGAAATTTGGCAGAAAGAAACTGAAAGTAAGAAACTGGGCAGATATCTGTATATTGATTGTCCATAGGTTGAAAGGAAATTGCCTCATAAACTTGCTTCTCTTTGACCTTATCTTTGAAGCTTGCTCTTGCAACCTGTATGTGATCACCTTCCATGTCCTCTTTCCACCCCTACTGAATCTAAAGCCTTTTCAGTGGTTTCACTTGGCTTTTAAATTGTCTTGCCACATCTTGAGCACTTCCAGTTATCTCAAGTGCGTCTTGATCAAGCCTTTGCTTTCACACATGAAAGGTTGAATGATATCATCTTTCACCTACAAGACTGAGGACTTCAGTTTTCTTGGATCATCTGTGATACTTCCCCCAAATCATTCTAATGCCATCTTCTTGCTCCAAGATGTGCTGCAGTATTTCTTTCTCTGCTGAGGCCTCTTGTCAGGCAGTTTGAAAATCAGTACCTTTTGATATATCAAGTTTCAGGCAAAACTTGCTTGAAAACTACAGCCTTTCCTTTTATGTCAGGGGGTGTTAGGACTTCTTGCAATTAGAGGAAGCTCTTGTACCATTGCTTTAAAGGAAGAAAGTATTTATGTTTTCTATTTCTGTTCCTCAGAGGTACTAAAAGCTCTGCAGAAAAATAACTTGTTAACTTCCTGATGTGTTGGACGTGGAATTATTTTTAACTTCCTAGAGCAGTTGTTTTAAAAGAGTTTGTATGTACCTTAGGCACTTAGTGTGAGTGCTCAGTATTTTTTTCCTATCTGATTATGCTGTGTGGGTGCATGCTGCACTGACAGTTTATGATTCCTCTTCCATATGCATCTTATCTTCCTGAAGATAGTGTCTGGAGATGTCAGCTCTGTGAGGAGAGACTGATGAATTTATATCAGAAAAATCTTTTTGTCTAGCAGCTCTTCAGCACAGCACGCTGTTCAGGATATCTCTTAAAAATAGAAAGTACTGGAGGAATTTCAGCTTTGTCACCGTGGTGTCGTTTGTCATCAGTGCCTAATCCCTGGTATTAGTAGGAGAAAGCCTGAGTTGCCCACGCAAGGTTCCCTGTGCCCCAGTTTTTTGAGTGCTTAGTGGTATGTTTTGGGGGATTGTTTTGGAGTCTACAGCCAGACCAGCACTAAGTGTGTGTACTCTAAGTTGTACCTAAATGTGCTTTTCATCAAGGAATGTAACTATGATGGTCTAAAAAACTTTACTTCTTCTGGAGATGAGATGTCCTTGTGCATTCATCTGCGGCAGGCCAATTTCATGTTATAGGGGAGCAAGGGTTGTACAACAGCAGGAATCCACCATCCAAAAAAAGCACAGATTGTTTCTTCTATTTTTATTATTCCCTGTGCTTGGCTCAAGTTTCACCTCCCAGGCCTACTCCTCAAAACTGGGATGTTCTTGGAAATGCTGTCAAATCTAGAAGCTTTTTCCCATTGAATTGATGGTTAAATATTGGACAGTTTGATTATCCCTTGTTTTCATCCTCCTGAATGCTTCATCCAGTTAGACACTTCTGCATGCTTCCCTGTCACTCTATTTTTATGTCTTGTTTTCCATACTAGCATTTTGCCTTATGGGAGCAATGAATGACAAGATATATTTTAGTGCTGTGTTGTTGTCTATAGGTATTAAACTACTGGTTTGATTGTTTTTATAGATTGTTTTTATGGCACAACTTTTTAGGAGGCGGTCATGCTAACAATGTCTGTGCAAGGCATACCTCTTCAAACAATCTGGAATGCTTTCTGTGAAGCAATGATTACTTCATCCTCAGAATAATCAAGAAACAGGAGCAGGATCAGTGTTGTAAAAGGTTTATTAGTTCTTCTCCATGGACTTTGTAGACCTGCAGGTTGTAAACACCTCTGAGAAGAATCACTGGTGCCCTCTTTATGTTTCTTTATGTCTACTATTGAATCAAATGAAATTGTCACCGGGGTTCAGCATTCAATGATCTCACTCCTGCTCCCTGGGGGTGTCTGCACTGCCACCTTCACCGTTTCTCCGCTGCTTTTGGGGTGTTATCACCTGTTCAAGCTTGAGAAGATCAGTGGCAAACTGGAGGCATGCATGGCATCACAGTGGCTGGCAAGGGCACGAGGGAGAACCTACAGGGAACATCTTCATGAGCATCCACATGATCCTGCTTCAAGCCCTGCATGTAGTTTGTTAAGAGCTTATTTGCCTTGGAGCTTGTTACAAAACATGCAAGTCATATCAAAAGCTGCATGAGACATAGTTTTGCACCACTATGTGCATCCCATCAAAGCACAATTTCCTCCTGTCCTCCCTTTCCAAGATACATTTACACTTCAGCTCTGATATTTGGAGAGCTCTGGGTCTGGACAAGCAGACTTTCTCATTCCCACAGAAGTCTGGTGTTTCTAAGACTGTTTTGTGCTGAAGCCCCTGACCTAAATAAGGTTAAGGATCTGGGCTACACAATCAGCACGCAATGCCAAGAAAGAAAAAGCTAAGCTCGAGCCACCATTCCCTGCTTGGCCAGGGCTGGTCTGCATGTGGGGCTCTGTAGTCCTCTTGCCATCCTTGTGCTGTAAAGGCCATTCTTATGTCCAGACGTCTCTGAGCCTGGCACACAGGGGTCCTCTGTGACTGGGAAGCTTTCAAAACTCCTTCCTGCATGTCATTGTGCAGCTAGAAGCTGGGATTGCTTCCAGCTCACTGAAGAAACTCCGATATTGTTCCCTCCTAATCCCCTCCTTCTCCCAGAGTATGGTTTTTCGGAAGGCTAACGTGTTCCCTTGTTGGCTTTCCACGCGGGAACACAAGTGGCAGTTCATGGGAATAACGTAACCCTGAATCAGCGATGAGCCAAGGCGGAGGGCGGCTACATGGTGTGATGGTGGGATGAGCCTTTGGCTCTGTGGTGTGTTAGTGAGGATGCCTGGCTAGCCAGGCTGGCTTGTGGCCGTGCTCCATTTGTCTGCTTGCTGTCCTGCCAACAAGAAGCACAAATGTGCAGCGCTGGTGGGGCTGGGTTTCAGCAGGGAGAAATGCCGTCCCCCCATCCCCCCTGTTGCAGTTGCTCGGAGGATGATTTGCAATTGGTTTGCTCTTTCTTTTTGTGTGCTGGTAGCCTGGGGAAATAAAAGCAGGTTAATGGGACAGGGAGGAGAGTGCTTTCTACTGAACTGGCTTTTTTTCTTCCCAAACCCAGATACAAGGAGAGAGAACAAGGTAATGAATATATAGATATATTCAGATGTCTTTACAAGGACATTTTTAGTGCAGGAATTTGACCTTATAGGTTTGGATTGCATCATTTATAAGATGGTGGCCTTGAGGTCAACCCACCTGATACCTGAAGGTGCTGCTCCAGAAGACTTTGCACTGCACTCAAGGCATTTGCAGGCCCAAAGAGAAAGAGGAAGTAAATGATGTAAAGGAAATTTATTCTAGCTAAGTTATATCACCTTTTCCTGCTTTCTAGCAGGTCAGGAGCTCAGGTGAAGTTAGAACTTCTGGTACATCTGGCTGTGCTGCTGTTCGCTCTGCTGTCCTTTCTGATGTTATTAGCTGTGTGTATTTGGCGTGCTAAAGGAGATATTTCAGGGAAGCTGGGATTGAATTAAAGCTGTGGTCTGTGGCACATAGATGTGTGCTAGAGGAGCTCATACACTCAATTTGATAGTTTTTTTCAGGGTCTCTTCTGATGACGAGAACCTGGAAACATCTATAACCATGAACAACAGCTGGCATGACTGGGATCCCTAAATCAATGGTGTGTAGATGTTGGAGCCTCCTTTGCAGTGTCAGGCTCTAACTTTCAAGTTTTGCGTTTTCTGAACATTCAAAAATGGTGAAGATAGTTCCGAAAAAACATAGCAGGATTAGAACTACACTTAGAGCTACTTAGAGCTGCACATAGAAATATTGCAGAGCTGTTGTGATCTGTAATCTCACACCTTTGTCTTTCATCCCTCAGAGCCATGTCCTGTAGAAAAGGCTGTGTTCCTGGGAGATAGGGCAGCTAAAGTGGGAGGTGGGTACGATGTTCCACAGCTGGATCCCACAATGATATGCATAGTCTTAGATTGCATATTAGGAAAAATTTCTTCACTGAGAGTGTTGCCGAGTATTGGAATAGGCTGCCAAGGGAAGTGGTTGAGTTGCCAACCCCAGAGGTATTTAAAAGACGTGTAGATGTTGTGCATAGGGACATGGTTTACTGGTGAGCTTGGCGATGTCAGGTTATGGTAGGAGCTGGTGATCTTAGAGGTCTTTTCCAATCTAAATATTTCTGTCTTTCTCTGATTTGCCGCTGTCTGCTATGAGCTTGGGTCACATCCTGGTATGACTGGTATGTGCTTGGTATGGGCACAGCAGTCGGAGATGCATTGGTGCACCTCCTCCAGCTAGCCCACATCCCTTTCACCTCTCACATCCTGTAGACACCATGGGTATTTCCCTTCTTGAAAGAGGGCTTTAAAGCATTATTGTGTTTTGGGATAGGGGTGGGTGAGAGAGGAAATCAAAAACCCAGCATGCTGGCTCTGCAGAGGAAATCAGATGGTTTGCCTGCCATGTGAGAGATTTCTTCAGTGCAGAGCTGGTGGTGAGGTGGTTTGTGGCAATGTTGACTAATTCATGTTTTCCTTCCGGGTGCAAGTGGGGGGGCTGGGAGGGGCAGATTGATCCCAAGAAAATGTTGGCTTGCCTCATGATGTTACCAAACTCCCTTTGCACGCTGTCTTTGTATCCATGCACATACAAGTTGCCCCTGCTTGCTTGTCAGAACAGGTTGTCTCTCTGTTTCTGGCTCTTTTGCTGTGTGTCAGGGCAATGGGCATTTGTTTGTGTGCTTATGACTGCGCAGAAGCTCCACCGTGTATGGACATGGGTAATGGCTTCTTACAAGGCTGGAAAGAGGCTGAGTTGACTTTGACTTTCATAATATAGCGGCTGGTATCCAGTAACCTGGATAGGCAGAAGTTGTGCCATTGGCTGCTTGCTGCCTGTGCGTGCCCGCTCCTCCTGTGTGGTCAGCAAGCTTCAGCTGGTGGGAGGCTTTGTAGTGATCTAGGCCCTGTGAAGAGAGCACCCTGCCATCCAGCCCTTTACACGAAGGGGCATCACTGCTGAAGATCTGTTCCAGTGGTAGCTCAGCCTCTTTTTCTGTCCATGATGACTACTAAATTGTGTAATTTTTTTGTCTGAACTATTTGTGCTTTTCTCTGAAGAGGAGAAGGGCAATTTAAAATTCTCCTTTCTGCTCCCTTCTTCTACCCTGCTTTTCTGGGAAAGCTGTCCTTAGCATTTTTTTCTGTGCTTATGTCATGAGATATGTTACATATGTTGTCATCTCCTCCTGATGCTCTCCTAAAAGAGGAAGGCACGACTGCAGCCTCTGTTGCCTTTCTTCCCCAAGGGTACAGCTTCTTTCCTCATTCTCCTGTGTCGCTACAGGGTCATTTGTACATCTGGCACTGTCCAAGTGGACACCCAGTCTTGCTGTCATTGCCTTGCTGAGCATCCTGTGGACTCAGTAGGAGGTTGGCTATGACCTACAGTGTCACCCAGAGACCTGTCCTACCCCTTCGCTCCATTAGGACTCTCTTTTTCTTTCCTCATGCTCCTCTCCCCAAGGATGGTGCTGCTTCATGGTGACCTTATTGAGATGCCAAAATTGGCCATCTTGCACACAGATTTTTTGTTCACTGAAGTGACTGAGTGCTGCCATACCTCCTTTCTTTTCATCATCTGTGACATGGCCAGTCTTTTCCTGAATATTGGTGTTTCAGGCATTGGGGGAACGGTTGTGATTTTCCTTAATGGCTCTTATATATATATATATGCTGCAGTAGGGTTATCATTTGCTTAGTGTTTTATTGATTAAGCTGATGAAGGTGGTGAGCATCTAAGGGACCACAGGCAGTTCAGCTGTAGATTAAGATTCAGGAAGCCCCAGGTGCCTGACTGGCATTGTGCATGAGAGGAGCCAGCCTGATGGGGGGACTCTGCCTTCCAAGATTCTGTTGCATGGACTTCCCTTCATCAGGAGAGCATGTGGAGGCTTTCTTTCTTGCTGGGTATCCTGGCCACCTGGACTGCAAACCAAAATCAGTCCCACTGAAGTGATTAATGTGTCTGGAAGCTTCAGTACCCTTAATGTGTGCTGCACAGCCGCAAAACACTGCAATGCTTAGCCAAGGTTAATGGAAAGGTGAATTGGTCAATGGCTTCTCCCCTTCTCCTTTCTGAGCCTTTAGTCATGGAGCAGTAAAGAGGAAAAGAAATGAAATCACCTTTTCTATGCTGTGCAGGTATGCTAGACTTATGCCCTATTAAAAGTTCAGTAAACACTATTAACCTTTCTTACACTGGTAGGACTTGCATAACATCAGGAACTTCTTTCCCTTACAGTAGTACAGAGGCTGTGTGGTGTGTGTGCTATTTTTCTCTTTTCTCTACAAAGCAAAAAAGACATGTTGTTTTTGCTTAACTAAGGGAGATAAGAGAACTTCCTCTTATTCAATCCTGTGGCAATGCAATCCCAACCATGTACTATCCGACTGAATTTAAGCACGCGGAGACATCTGCCTTTGGCAATTTTTATTTTTATTAGTGAGAGAGAGTGAGAGTCAGTGTTTCTCCTCTTTCACTGTGAATCTTAGTAACCCCTAGGATGTCTGGTTGGATCCCTGCCTGTGCAGGGTTACTTCAGTTCAGGGAATGCACACTGCTGCTGCTCGTGGCAGGCTGCATCCACTCACAGGCAAAGCGCCTTAAATCTTTGCCCTGCACACACTGTGCAGCACAAATAAGAAGATGCTGAGAATCATGTGTTTAACAAAATCTCCTTTCCATGGCTCTTTGAAGGGCTTTAAAAAGATTTGGGTTTTTTTTTCTTTTTTAATCCCCAACAAGCTCACAGTCTTTTAAAATTAGAAGGATTTGGGATTTTGCTTTTAAGTTTACCTGTACCCTCTCTAAAGTAAAACCTTTGGTGACAGAGCTGACACAGCAGAATCATGTTTATTGTCCACTATTATGCATCTGGTAAAGCAGATATGACAAGTCTTCCTTTCTTTAGACCTTAAATCTTTATTTTTTTTCTTAGTGAATACTAGCAGGCTGGTTAAATAGAATTTCTCCATAGATGCAGTCCCTGCAATTTATGTAATAGTCATTGCTACAACTTTCTATAGTAACTGGTTACATACCTCCACACTGGCTGTGCACTGCAGCAGTTGTGACAGTTTGCAGGCATCAGTGTTAATTGTGAGCTTTAAAATAAAATTAATGACCCTTTCCATCCTCCCAGCCTTTGTGATTTCTTAGGTGCTCCGCTTTTAGTTTGAATTTTTATTTTGGCTTATTTTTTAAATAACATATGGCCATTTAAGATTAAGCTGCAGCTGTTCAGGGTTTGGGGATTTATTTGATGCCCTTTGAGAAAGAGGCAGCCTAGGACTTTGCTGCTTAACAGGGTCTTGCTGAGAAGAAGGCTCTGACACTTCCTGTTGCTGTCCTGTGCTTCTAAACTAGCACTTGTCATCCACCAGGTTTTTCCTCTGCCTCCACCTCTGTAATTAATCTTCCACAAACCAGTGTTTGCAATTTGTAATCAAAATTATAGCTAGGAGCTATTAGACTAAATGGGGAGGGGGAGGGGAGAAGGAAGGGGGGTACTACAAAAATCAGAGGAATGCTCCAAATAGCGAAGAGTAAATGCTGAAGTAATGAATAATGCATTAATGCTCTCCTTAAGTCGGAAGTAGGAGCCCTGGGTGCTATATAATTAACACTTATATAATGCGTATGCTTTCCTGAACTCGTAAATGTCTACATGAGGAACTAAAATGTGAGGTGGTCTAAGGGGAGTAGGCTATGGCTGAGAACTGTAGCCACTCCAGGTCTGTCCCACCTCCATCTCTGACACGATGCTGGATGAGTGCCATCGTTTCTCTGCACCTTCAGGCGTTTTGTGATCACTGAAGAAGAAGCACGTGTTCCTGAGATCTCCCGCTAGCTGCTTGTTACTCTTTCTCAGCACCCGGGGCTGATCCAGGTTAATCTGGGAGCTTCTTGTCTGCCAAGTAAATTGGCTTCACTTAAACAGCTGCTGGATACAGCTCACTGAGCAGGAGTGGTGACTGCTCAGACACCTTACCTGCAGTTGCAAGAGACAGCCAGACTGCACCCTGGCTGTTGGGGCATCACCACTTGCTGCTCTGTGAAGCATGTGGAAATCCACAGGGAATGGTGTATGAGGATGTTAACTTTAAATTACACAGGCGGGGAAGCTGCTGTGTGGTGGGGACGTGGCATGGGGAGAGGTTCCCCAGGTGGTCACCTCTGGCACTTGGTCAGTGCTGCTGCCCATTGAGGGAGATAGAGCCCTGCCATAGAGCCATCCCAGGAAGGTGGATGCAGCCAGCATGGCACTGGGAGCAGGGTGCCTGGGCAGTGCTGTTGTGTTTCAGCATGATGCTACTCTGCCTGGCCTTGTTCAGCTGTGCCACACTATTCCTTATCAAATCCGAGCACTTGGAGACTGACACTATGGCTAACTTGTTTGCTTTTTTTTTTCTTACTCTGACAAATGCAATGGTTCTATTTGCCATAAAGTCATGACTCATGCCCTTGAAATTGCAGGAATTGTTCTAGAAATGACATGGGGTCCTGGTTTCGTGGTTGTTCTGCCCGTTTGCCTGGAGATTCAGGAGGCTTCACTTCGATGGCATTCTTCTTGAGCTTCCACAGCACAGGGCTTTTCTGTAGGACTGAGAAGAACCTGTGTGCTGTCATGCTCCTGTGAACAGTCCTCAGCTGGAGGGACACATTTACTAGGCAGGCTGCTAGGCTGCGGTGTTTCTGCAGACATTGACCAAAAGATCTGCTTTTGTAACAGTGCCAATTACTGCAGGCAATACAAGCTTCTGTGCATGTACCCATAAAACACTCTTGATTTGAACTTGCTATTCCGCATACAAGTATTCCGCAATTTAAAATTTTCAGTGATAACTTCCATGACAGAAACTTAAGATTTTTCCTCTTCTGTAGGAGAAATAGATCACTTTAATGAGGCTCCTTAACTGATGAAGTTTGTCCTGATCTCAAAGTCATAAGATAGTAGAACAAAGAGGCTACTATGGTAAGTGAATGTAAAGTAACTCAACTGTGCTATTTTCTGAGCACATTATAGAAAAAGGGGAAAAGCCTTCTGCTGTGCTTTCTTCAAGGAAGCTTTTAACCTGGCACATTAATAAACCCATGCCAGAAAGTGCCACACAGTTTAGGACCTAGGCAGAAGCTCAAATAAAGGATTAGTTGCCCTCCACCTCCCTCATTCCTGAGGTGTGACTCATTTGACACACGGGGTGTCCTGGTTGGTGAGAGATCCCTTTTGTGTATCTTTTGGTCAAATATTTCACAACAGCGTGTCATCTGCTGTGGAGGGCAGCTTCAGTCTTCACAGCAGGGGAACACAGGCTGGGAACCACTGACTGAGATGCTTATATGGACAGTGGTGGCATCCCATTACGTGAGATGAGAGCAGCAGGGAAAGCAGAGAAGCCCTTTGCCTTCTTCAGTATGTGTCTCACTCTGTCCTCTAAAGAATCTGGCACAAGCTGCTGTTGGGGCGGGGGAAAGAAAACATTACTTGACCCCTGTATCTAGTCAGATAAGCCTCTTCCTTTGTCAACAAAGGCCATTGTGGCAGTATATATTTGCCACACAGGATAATTATCCTTTATGATGAGTAATAAGTTATTATCCTCTGTAACAGTGTGTAATTTGAGGGAGTGGCCACTGTGGCAGATGGTAGCCCTTGAATCCAGAAGATCCTGAAGAAACTTGGCTGTGCCAACAAAGCCCTGTGAAGCTCAAAGGAAAGCCCTTTACCAGCGCTGCAGGTAAAATAAGCCCTTGCTTTAGTACAAGCAAGCAGTTGGTTGGTTTGGGATCTTCAGAACAGACATTAGAAAAAGCTTCCTCACTCAGAAGCTGGTGCAGTTCTGGAAGATGTTATCTCAAGGTTATGGAGTTTATGTATTCTAGAGGTTTTCAAGACTCAACTGAGGGATGCTACAGCTGAACTCACGATAGCCCCATGTTCAGGACATTGTTGCATCAAACTGTCTCTTTTGACCAGTGTTCCTGTGTTTGTGATTCTGTAGTACTGCTAGAGAAAGACACACAGGATTTGGTTGGTAGAGGAATCTTGTCTTTACCACACACGGTTGCAAGGAATTTCTGAGATGCAGTAGAAAAAGTGAACGGTAGCAGCCTGTGGAAATAGGCCATAGTCTGCTCGGCTGCATGTTTCTGTTGCTTATACTTTCTTTTTGAGTGGTCTGTCCCTTCTGCTTGGTGCATCTCTGCCAGCAAACTGAGCAGAGGCTGGTTTGAGGACAGCTGTTGGCTGGGGGAGTGTCGACTCAGCCAGTTTTTCTGACTTTGAGAACTGAGGACGGATTACATTTGCTCCCGGATTAGAGTTACAGCTATGTGATGCATCCCCTGGAGGTTTAAATCAAAACCTTTTCGTGTTACTCCGATACTCAGAGCAAAGGCTATACACGGTTGTGGCTTTTGGCTAACCGGAGGCTTAAGCTTCACGTAACCCTCATCACACTTCAAAGTCATTATAAAAATACTAAACAATTGGACTGATAGAAAGACCGTCTCGTCTGTTATTTGAGTTAAAAGTTATATAAATGGCACTTTGAATGCCCCACAAGCTAAATTCCGTTTTCTAATGCAGTATCATGTGATGTTGTAGATGAAGCTGATAGGATACTTTTTAAACTAGCTCTTGGAAAGGAAGCTTTTAACTTCTTACCCTTATTTGCCAGGTAGTTTTCTTGTCTAATTTGTGCTTTCTGTGGGCTCTTGCAGATGCAACCTCAGTATCGGCTGACTGTTGTTTTCTCACTACAATATTCTTTGCATTTCTGGCAACTTAAGAGTGTAGCATCAGTGTAAACAAAATGCTTTATGGCTTGACATCAACACCACTTGTAAATAATGGTGAAGACTGACAGAAAGCTGAGTTGTCTTCTTTGGCTTTTCTGACATTTAAAGGCTTGGGTGCATGCAAGATGGAGGAGTCTCATCTTCACTGGTATGTGAAACTTGGATTTTCTGCCTTTGCTCCCTCTGGCCTGCTATTTTCACAGTTTTCCCTTTCTTCACTGCATGTTTTTCCTGTGCAATTGACCTCAGTTTTAGGAGGATAAATGTTCATATTCATTCAAAGCTTGGGTTGTTCTGTTTTCAGTAACCTTCAAGTGGGCTGGCTGAGTGATGGTTTTGATGAATTGTCATCTGTTGTGACCTTTCCTTCACCATATGGGATAGATACTGTAAGGAGAGCAACCCAGTTGTTGGCAGTGGGTCCTGATGCCATTCCTGTGTGTGGAGCAGCAGATGGCTGTGCTGACTGACGCTCCACTCTGCTGACGTGCAGACTCGATAGTGTTGGGCTAGACCTGCGCTGGCAACTTCTGTTGGAGTAGTGATGCAGGAGTGTTATCTTGTTAAACCCACACTTTTCCCCCTCTCATGGCAGCAAGGTCTCAGTCACGTCGACAAAGTCTTTGAAAGCCTTGCCCTTGCAGAGCACTGGTGTCAAGGTCTTGTCACCATCTTCCCAAGCTCCACTCTAGGATTATGGGTGGTCTGGCTTTTGGCCACCGAGCGGGAAGTCCTTAAAACATATGGGCTGTCTGCTAATACAGTTTCTGCTTTGTTTTCCACCTTTTATAATGGTGCACTTCATTTAAGGCTTTTGATCAAAATGTCCTTGAATTTGTAAGATAACAAGAGCCATGGAGAAAAGTGCACTTGACAAAAGCACTGCTCTTGGTTTCTGTAGTGCTCTTTTTCCCTCATCACAGTGCCTCTCCACAGTGATTTCATAGTGTCTCTCTGACCATTTCTTGTGCACATTCTTCTATTTTAATACCTGGTGTTTAGCATCCTCCACCACTTAAACAATTCCAGTTTGGCACAAAGTCTTCTGCAAAAGATGCTTGTATGAAATGCACAATGGCTGTGGCGCTCCGCCAGCCTCTTTGAAATAGGAGCCAGCTTTTGAGGGTCAATCTCTTTCTCAAGAGTGTGCTGTGAAAAACTTCAGAGTTCTATATCCAGATTCAGCCTGGAAGCTTCAATACGCTTTGCACAACACCAGACTAAATCTTAGTGGCACTCAGATGTCACCAGCTGATCATGGTTGTACAACCATAAAACTGCAGCATTGCTCTTGAGCAAGTATTTTACAAAACAAACTTTCACTGTATTCCTTTGTGAGGATTTTAACCATGTAAGCTCATTTCTCTGAGATGAGGATGTGCAGGTATGACAAAGCTATACTGCATTAAGTTTCTGAGGCTGAATAAGGGGCCATGATGAGCTTTCACATAAGAGCTTGTTAGCATATGGTTCACATATCTGACGGAGAAAGGGAAGCAGGCTATTTCAAATCACATTTATTTTGCAGGGATACAGAGGTATATTTTTAAATAGAGTCCTTATTAACCACTTTGCCTCCCAAGGCCCTATAATTTTGCTGGTAGCTTTGTAATTCATGGCAGAACAGTAGTGTGGTGGTATGCCCTTTCACAAGCATATCCATTTAATTTAACTAAGGACTACTCAGTTTTTCCATTGCTGCAGTAGGGCAGGATTGGGTGGGAGAAGGTGCTGTTTCTGGAGCTAAGACTCTCTACCCTACCAGGGAATGATTCAGAAAATCCAGAAAAAGAGCCAAATGCCAGAGACTGTGTACACTATAGCATAATGCCTATATTTGGAAGCTCTAAGTCACCTTTGATTTTTATGACCTTCTTAATTTTTGTTTTCAGTCTTGTTCTCCTCCCTTGTTGGAGAGATTTGAATAATTCATTGCAAGTTAAATAAGTTGTTCATGTCCAGTTTTAATGACTCAGAAGAAATCAATGTTGCCACAAACACAACATTCTCTGTGAATCTCTCTTCCTGTGGAATTCTGAGGAAACAGGCATCCTTTGAAAGATTACATAATAATATCCTATGACTGTGGACATTATACAGAAGATTTTGCCCAGCTTCAAAACTACTGAGCGTAAGGTGAACTGGTTTGAATGAAGCCATTATTGCTCTTAGCTAAATATAGTAAGAAATTAAATACTGAGGAAAAAAAAGCATTTTATCATTATATGAATTAAAATAAAAGCCAATTCACACCCCCCCCTTTTAAATGCACGCAACTGATTTTGGTTTGCTGTCTGTCGGAGGTGAATTGCAGCAACTGGTGTATTTCTTTGTGTGTAAATATAACACACCCTTACACACACACACCCGCCACTTGCAGTAGTACTCTCTTCTGTTGCCTGAATTATCACGTGGTGAAGTGTTTGTCACAGGAGCAATCAGTGAAAACAGAGGTGGAAGTGGTGACAGAGAAACCTCCTGGACCATCACCCTGAGTTTTGAATAATTTTGGGAGTTCAGCTGCATTGCCTCTGCTTGTACCTGGTCCCTGTCAGTATTTGTGTATGGACAAGATTGTTGTGTTTATTATAATCTAATTGAGGTATTTGATTTACTGCTTCTTTATTTACAAGGCTACTACTCTGTAGCCATTATGTTACTGGCAGACCTTGGCCTTTTGTGGTTTCATCTCATGCATTTGGGAATTTGGAACATATTTTCAGCTGCCTAGTCTATTTTAAGCTCTCTTTTAAAATTAAAAAAAAAAAAAAAAAAGAATCAACAAATAATGGGTTAGAACAGATTGATCCTTTTGAGCCATTTGCCTAATTAACCTTTGCCTCTCAGGAATCAGCTTTGGTTCTGTTCAACCAAGTGCAATGTATCCCAGCCCTTAATAACCAGCATATCTTCTGAGGATCTTGGAAGTCTTCCCTGACTTTTACTTTTCTAACTGCTGCCACTCTCCTGGCATTGCACCAGTTTGCAGAGACAGAATTGGAGAAGGACAGGAAAGAATAATAACAGTCTGTTGAGAGAAAAGGCCATAGGATGGCCTCTGACTTAGTCAAGTGTTTCTAAAAAGTACTGTTAGCACAGTGCTTGTACCATGAGTACTCTGTACCTCAAATGCAGATTCATGAACCTAATAATGGAAGGACAGCATTTATGTGTGCATTGCATGCACCCAAAGGATGACCCTTCTGTGGCTTCCTCTAGTGTAAAAGTTTGAGGGAATCTTCAGAGAGACTTTATACAAGGGGAAATGATGTCCTATTTCCTTCTCCCTTACCTGAAAAAAGGAAAGAATTGGGCCAGAGATCTGATCCTCTTTGTGGAGAACAAGGTAAATAGGATATTTGCCTGTTGCTCCTAACCTCTTCTCTGTGATAGAACCCCCGAGAATTTGCACAAGCATCGCTGCCTCACAACTCGGGAGACACCTTTTCTGCACAGATGGATAAGAGTGATGTTGCTTTAGCATTGCAGAGATTCTGGAAGTTTTGAGCAGCTCCCGTCTTAATTTTGCTCTGTGTGACCTTCTCTGCTTACTGATGTGTTGCAAGTCTGTATGCATAGCAGCACGGATTTCATCCATTTGGGAACAGTTTGGGCTGGGTGTTTCCAAGAAGGTGGTCGAGAAGGCTTCCAGGTCTCATTATACATGGTCATTCACGTTTGCTGCAGTTGGTTGTGGTTTGGGTCATTGTAAACGTGCTTTACTTCCTTCCAGAATTCTAGGAAGAAGTTTGCTGTTCTTACAACCTTTTTGGTTTTTCTCTCGTGCATTGGGAATACACAATGCCCAGAGTTTATGAATCATCAGTCTGTTTCTGCAATGATACAGCTGCACTGAAACCACAGCATCAGCTGAACATAAATCAGACCTTGGTGCAAAGTTCATAGGTCCTGCAAAATGATAGCTTTGCTGCAAGTTTAGGATAGAGAACAGCAAGAAGATAGCATCCCTGAACCCAGGGAACCACTGAAATAGGAAAGAAAAGAAATGAACTATTTCAATTGCCTCCTGCCTGTTAGCTTGGGTAATGCTGCTGTTCTCCCCCTTCAGCTCTCAGTAGTAACCATCCATAATTCATGTTTTCCCTCTTTCAGTTCCATTATGGTTTCCTTTCTCCCCATGACAAATGCTCCAATCACTCACATAGTGTATTAGTATCCATGAATGCAAACATCAGGGTGGGTGTGTTTGTGTGGCCTGCACTACACTGCCAGTTTGCTTGATGGATTTCAGCTTCTCTGCTCCTTCCATTTACTCCTGGTTCCCCTTCCAGCTGCAGTGCCTTGATGTGCTTTTTGGTTTCAGACCATGCTGCAGGCAAATCAGCAATGACTAGACATTGAAGAATGTCTGCTTTCATCCCAATGACGCTGCAAAAGAAGTAGCCCTAAATAAATTCGCCTGCATATAGTTGTGTATATATATGAATGTTTCTAAAATTGTATATAATATCTATATGATCTATTTTATGTGTATCTACAGTATAGCTGGATATAAATACATTTAATATGTAGGAAATGCAGCTCCTTCATTTTATCATAATTTCTTCTTACTGTAGAAGAGAATTTTCCTGAGAATCTTCCAACATGTTTTGTTGTGTCATTAGCTGGCAGTTAGTCCCAAAGCAATATGGCTTGGTATTCCCATCCAAGCCCATCAGTTTACTTCATGAGCTCTCTGGTGGCTTCCAGCAGCCGTTAAGATGTGGCAGTGGACACAGTTTTTCCTTCCATTTAAGGAGTGACTGGAAGATGCAGATGCTTTTATTGGAAAAGGAGAAACTGTTTTTTTTTTTCCTCATCTGACTTTGTAGGGGTAGATGGAGGAAGTGTATAAGGCTGAAAGTCATTGAGCATGCTTTTTTTCTTTCCTTTTTCTGCTTTTGTTTTGTGGGGGTGTGAGTGAACAGCGTTTTGAGGGAGAAAGACAGCTTTATAAATGGGATATGTCAGCAAAAATAAGATGGCTTTTTACAGTGCATATATTAATGAAGGTCTTAAAGGTTGCTCCTTTACTGTAAAGGCACCCCACTTAGGTGACCCACTGCCCTGGTAAGTGTGGGCAGCCCCTAAAAAGGACTGGCACAGATCCCTTTGCAGCCCCAGGGTGCTCAGACTTGCTCCCCTGTCATCTCACTGTGTTGAACATAGTCTGCCATGCTGTTGGTGGGAGCCTGCTGTTCTTTCACCCACCCTTGTGCAAGGTAATCATCGCAGGGGCAGACAGAGTCAGGAGCAGAAGCCTTGGGTCCCTTTAGGCATAAGCAGCAAGGGACACCTCCAGCAGCAGCACTGTATTTAAAACAAACAGCTAAACAACAAGAAACCCCCACCCGCCCCATGCTCTCCACACACCACCCCCACCACCTCCCCCTGCATTTGCTTGAGCCACAAGATCTGCATTTTTCCGTGTTTGTCACTTTTGGGGTGTTACCTGTCCCCGCTCTCCGTGTATTTCCCAAAGCAGCACATGCTTGATGCCTAAGCATCTGGCTGTGCTTAGAACAATTAGACAACAGTTAATCACGGCATTAACCTCAGGCTGTCGACAGCGGGGGCAGCGGGGACCACCACAGCCCTCACAGGGAACACATACACGCATGGGTAGCTTCCCCATCCTTGCTGGTACTCACCCTGTCATCCGGCAATGCTGAAGGAAAAACAGGCTGTGGTGGGAATGGTGATGAGCTTGCCCTTTCAGCAGTGGAGCTGGGACACCAAGGTAAGGGATGGGGAGAGCAGGCAGCTGATGGAGATTGCTCCCTTCCAGGTACGAGGTATCATTAGCACAGCTCAGCTGCTTTTTTTTTTTTTCTTTTCAGTCCAACTGTCATGTTTCATGCCCATCTCATAGAGCAGAATAGATTTATGAGTTAGGCCAGTTTGGCTAGATTTGCAAATACAATTTTGGCATACAGATTTGGTGACCCAAGTGGTTTTGTCATGTTCCTTTTGTTAACTAACTCACACAGGCGCCTCTCATTAAGCACTTCACTTACATTCCTCCATGTTCTACTCTTAGATATGTAAGTGATCCATAAAACTTCACCATGGGCCATAACATGTTTGTGGGATCATATGTCAAGAGCAAAGAGGAAGAGTTTGTGGATTAAAAGGGAGAGAGGAAGAAAGGAATTATTTAATGTTGCTTGAAATGACTGTTTGGAGTGGTTTTTGCATTGGCTATTTATAATAGTGTCTGTGAGTCTAGCTGAAGCAAGATTTGGTATAGCTGTATGCTGAAGAAGGATACAGGAAAGCAAGAGAAGTCAAATGACATTTCTCAGTGTTGTTAACTTTAGGCTTATGCACTGGCTGATAGAAAGCATGAGGCTTTTGGAAAAACTCGGGCCTTGAGCAAAGGTATGTAATTGAGCTTTTGTAGGATGCTGTCATGAGGCCAAGTGTTCACTTAAACACTTTGCTGACTCTCTGATTGCTGAACTTAATGCTTCACGTTTTCCTCAATTTCTCTTCTTTCCATTTTCCTCTAAATTACCAGGTTCTTCTCTGAATGGAAGCCTCAGCTGTGCTCAGCTCAGCAGACTTAGGTCACTGTGCTCATTGATGCTCTGCTCAGGGGACCCTCTGTGTTGATAGTGGCAGCCAGGTGACCTGTGTCCGCGATGGCTGCAATTCTAGTTCTGCGCAGGGATGGTCCAGAAACTGGCTGTAATTCTAAAAACCCCTGAAGCACTCTTCAAGCTGGTTTTGGAGGAAGCAACTTGTCTTCCTCAGGTGAAGACCTCAGGTGCATTCTGCATGGATGGATCTGGGATCTCCCTTGTGCGGCAGTCTCAGTCTATCCCATCTGCCTTGCTGTGGAGCTGTAGGTTCACTGCTTTGCAGGCAGATGACCTTGTAGTGGTTCTCAGGAAAGCCCCAGCATTCCCCACTGCAAGAGCAGATGGGCAGATGGGATTTTGTGGGCAATGTGAATTTTGTGGGAAGTGAAGCTCTTGGCAAATTAAATGCGGTCATGATGGCTCATGGTGAACAGGAATGCGCCAGCCAGCAAGGGACCTATCTGCAAAGTTGCAGCATTGCAAAAGACTGCCACAAAGACTTAAATTACTCCTGGGTATGTGGGATTAGAAAGAGAAACCCAATGCTACTTGTTTTTAAGTAGGAAGACTTTCAGGAAAGGATTGCAATGATACCCTGAAGCGTAGAAATGTGCGGTAGCTATAGGCGTTTGCTCAGCACTGTGACTAATCTTCTGGAAACCAAAAGGAATTCCCTTAGAGGAGAATGCCGTGCGTCACCCATGGCCAAAAAAGAGAGAGAGTCATGTGTTTCCTTGACAGCACATCATGTTTGTATATTTTCAGTGCTGGAGGAGAGTCCTTCATTCTGATGACTGCATGTTTTCAAGTATTTTGAGTGTGTCTGGGGTGCCAGGATATTAATTTCAATAGCTTTGTTTAAATAGATCATGTAAGTAATTCAGTCAAAGAGTGTTTTTAATAGAGTTTCAGATTCAAGCAGGGCCATTTTTGGTGTAGTTACTCATTTTACAGCTTTCTTAACCAGTATATTTTAAAGTTAGAGGTAGGTTTTAGGTAGGTTAGAGCAGGCTCTTCAGGAGCCATAAGGTTTCTTTGGGAAATATGATTTTTCTATTACTTTATTAATGAGTTAGTGTTTGCACAACATGAGTGAGGATGAAAGAAATTACGCCACGGATATATATAAACAGAGTACTTATGTGTTGTATTGTAGACAGCAAGAGCTTGGGCTTCAGCATTGGCTTTTGGTAACTCTATTTACATTTCATTAGAGATTTTTTTAATTTGATTTTCTCCCCCCCAGTTACTGACTGTATTCCCATCTACTCTGAAATTCTTGATGAACACAAAAGCTACAACAGCAAACAATATTATGAACTGCTCTCAGTGGTTGAAAGATTGCTGATGTAGTGCCTAAATAAGCAGACTGATTTCTTTTTAAAGCATCAAATGCCCAAAGCAACAGCCTTGAAGAAAGCTGCATTTCCAAACTGACATTGCATCAAGTAGCACATACTAATGTTGCTTGGAACTGCTGAAAGAAATAGCAGTAAATAACTGGTTATCAAGAGCAATTTTCCAGGTAGTGGACTGTAATCCAATGGACAGAGGCAGCATTTGTGAATGTGCTTTAAGGAAAGAAGGATCTTGCAGCTGGTTGTATAAAGGCTGATACTTGAATTCACAGATTCCTTTTGACCAAGAAAAAATACCTGTGGTATTTTCAGGTGTCACTTGAGGAGAAAAGAGTAAAGTGCTGGGCAAACATTGATCTCTCAATTCGTAACAGTTGAGGAAGTCTTTCTCACCAGGAGACAAACCAATGTTGCTGCAAATCATGTAGAACCTTTGAACTGAGATTTGATTCTAACCCTGCATATGCAGTATCTCTGCAAGATGTAAGCCCTTTGGTATGGGTTCTTCACCTCTGAACAAGAGTACACCATCTCCATAACATAATGAAATAAAGTAAAAAGATTCCTGCTCCCTGTTTTGTTACTTGCTTCTATGTGACTTTGTATCAGTTGAAGAAGTTCTTGTGGGGCTTTGCAGGTGTAAATGGGAAGGAAGGTAGGTTTTTACAGTGAGATGATGATCTCTAAAGAAAATGATGCTTGCATTTCAGGCAATCTGCATCTTTCTTCTGCAGCTGTTGAGTGTCAGATAACTCACAAATAATGTTCTAGAAATAAATCAGTCAATTGTTGGAAGCATCTGCAGCCTTTATTGATTTGATTAAGTAATCAAAAAGTCTCTAGCTTCAAAAAGACGAAAGTAATTTGCATAACACAAGTCACGTACACACAGACTTGAAGCCATCTTTGCAGCAGCCCAGCTGTCTGTGAGCATCCTGAATGCATCCATGTGTGTGCTAGCCTACCTCCCTCTCACCTGTCCTGTGTTTTTCTCAAGTGCACTGCAACAGATGTGGGTCATCCAAAATGAAGAGGTGACTCCTGAATTCAGAGACAGGTCTTGATTGTGGCTGCATTGATACTGCCTGGGTTATTGGACTTTACTCTCCAAGGTGCATCAGCTGAGGCTCTTTCTGAGTTGGACACAGTAGAACTGTGTTTTTTAAATGGAGCTGCCTTCTTTCCTTGCTGCCTATCCCATCTTTGTTTTGCATGCTGGCTGAATTACAAGGAAAATGATGTTTGAAAATACCTTGTATTGGCTTTGTGCTTTCGCTAGGTGCCTTCCAGTTCAGCTGAATGTGTGTGTGCAGCCTAGTGTGTTCACCAAACAGTAACACCAAATCACATATCCCCTGCTACCATAGTGGTTGGGCTTTAATGGAATACCTTTTTCATTTTCCTGATTATCCCATTGTTTTCTGAACCATCTCTATCCTCTCTGTCTTAGTAGTAATAGTCTCTACAGACTAGAAATGTATTGTCTGTGGCTAAGTTATAATTCATTGGATATAGGCTTTTTATGATGCCTTGAAGACACTGAAAGCTAGAAGTCCATTAAAGTGAAAGCACATTTGTGTTTGGGGATTAGGCTGTGAATAGCTGCAGTGGAAAGCAGTAGAAGGACAGGACTAAAACTATGCTTTTCCAGCTGCTCTTGTAGGATGGATGTACATAATTAGCATATAAGGTACCAGTGGATGTTCAAGAATTATGCAATGTTACTCTGAGGTTTTGAAAGGCTGATAAAACTTTTTGTATTATATCCTTTGGCAGACTTCTATGTTGACTCTTCACACCTTCTTGAATATGAGCTTTTAACCATACTGGTTTTTTACTGTGTCTGTCTACAGGGTGGTAAGAGTAATTTAAACAATATTTATACGCATCATTTGATTCTTCTATTGCCATGCAAATGTTTTTGTATCCCTGGGTAAAGGAAATTATCCTCTGGAGTCCAAGGGTAATATATGAAGTGAGTTTAAGACTGGGTAAGGGAAGTGAGCATGTGGAGTTGCGATACAGGCCTATTCCATGGGTTAAAAGCCTGCCAGCTTTCTGTAAGCCTGACTTGGGGCAGTGTATCTTGACAGCAGCTTCTGCCCTTGTGGGAGGACATAAGGGATGATGCTGGGATAGGTGGGTCAAAGCACCCTGGAACAGTGAGGTTCCTCTCTCCTGTCATTAGCCACAGAGTGAATCTAAGCCCTGGCTTCCATTGGGCACCAAACTTGTGGAGAGCTAAAGTTTAGATGAACTGAATCCTAGCTGTGACATCCTGAAGTAGATGCCCAGCTCCTGAAGTAGATGTGTTGTTGATCCCTTCCACTCTGTGGCCAAGGCAGCTGCTGTGGATCCTCCATAGTGAGTGCCCAGGGATGGATGGGAGGTGTGAGGGCTGGCCTTGCCAGTGCTGCAGAGCAGGGAAGGATCCCCTGCTGGGACCTGCTGGCAGCACTTTTCAGGTTCATACCTATCCTGTGAGCCCTGCAGCTCGGTGGGGATGCAACAAGATCTTTTCCTCAAATTTCTTGTCATCGAAAAGATTAGACTTTTGCACTACATGGGGACACATGCAAGTAACTGAAGTAGGAGGAAGACATCTAATAACTCATTAAACTGATA
This sequence comes from Acanthornis magna, assembly GCA_036785705.1. Classification (NCBI taxonomy): domain Eukaryota; kingdom Metazoa; phylum Chordata; class Aves; order Passeriformes; family Acanthizidae; genus Acanthornis; species Acanthornis magna. The sequence continues at coordinate 11,825,372 of JAWUZG010000029.1, forward strand.
ATGAAATATTAGATGTTGTATAAGGTTCTCTTATACACTGTGATTTAGCTGTGATTTTTCTTACAGGGCAGAATCCTGCTTGAGTAACTCTCATAACCTTGTTGAAGTGAATGAAATTCAGTGTGCAGGATTTAGCCCCTAGAGGTAAACTTAGAAAAGATTGAGTAGGTAAAGAAATTTGGGATTGTTTAGCAAAGGGCACTACAAGAATAATGCCTGTGGATTATCTTTCTACCCTACTTTTAAACAGTGGTGAACATTTCCCTCATCTCTCCCTCCAATTTCTTGAGCTGGGTTGTCTTAATTACTGCATGTCGTATGTATAATATTGTAAATCCCTGGGAATAGCTGTCTTGGAACTCATAGAAACCTGTTGACCCTGAGGAACAAAGTTGACTTCAACTGATAGAAATGTCTAGAATATTTTTCTGTGTTTGTCATTCAGAAGATCCTTTGGTGTTAATTTGGGTATTACAAAAGTAATGATTAATGCAGTTTCTCTGTAAGGCAAATTTAGATATGCTTGTCATTTGGAAACCAAAAAATCTGCTTGTGATGGCTAATTCAAGGCAAACAAAGTGACACTGTCTCTCTTGCTTTGGTTTGTTTTATCCTGAGCATTTATTGTATTTCTTTTGTCAAGAGAGAAGATAAAAAGAGAGCTTCAGTTCTGTTGTTAGTTGGATTTCTGTAATGCTTGCAGTGGAATGATTAATTCTCTTTTTCTCTCTGTTTTTTCTTACAGTATCAAGCTTTTGGCTGTGCAGGAGCTGGCTGACAGAGAAGCACTGGAAAAGGTATTAAAAATATATCTAATGCAACTATTGTAACACATTTAATCTCTCAAAGTCCTCTGTGTTACTTGTGCTTCCTAACTTCATGGAAGATGATGCTGCCTAAAGTAGGACAACTTCCTAGCTACATGGTGCATGAAGGCAGAGGGTCGATGTTTTGTCTAAGCTGACCATGTGCTTTTAGTATTTCCTGATTTTATAGCAAGCTTGGGGTGAGCAATGCTTAACAATAACCACTAAATAATAAAATCCAATGTTGCTCTTCATCCAAGGGTATTGCAAGCATAGCAGTACCCTGGAGGGCAGTTTTAGGTCATATATACGGAAGAAATTCTTTACTGTAAGGCCAAGAAGGCACTGGGACAGGTTCCTCAGAGCTGTGAGTGCCTCATCCCTGAGAGTGCTCAAGACCAGGCTGGATGGGGCTCTGAGCCACCTGGTCCAGCAGAAGGCATCCCTGCCCACAGCAGGGGACTTGGAACCAGATGATCCTTTAAGGTCCCTTCCAGCCCAAACCGTTGTATGATATCCTTCTTCTGAATGAAGAACCAAATGTTGTATTTCTTAGTGCTTTATGATTCTTCCAGCCTGGCACGTAGGACTGGACACTCAGTGCCCATGCTGGGACCAGTGGCTGCTCTTCGCTTTCTGCACTGACTCCTTCAGCTACAAGAGCAAGGAGCCAGCTGTGAGGCAGCATGAGAGGCTTGTTAGGATGCAAAGAAAGCTGGATTCTGAGCCCTGTGGGAAAAACTGCTGTCTTAAGGCAGGCATTGAGCTGGTGCTGACCCAAGCAGCCCCTCTGTACATACGAGTGATATGGCAAGGCTCAGGGAGGAAGGAGCAAACCTTCTCCTGCCTTGAATGCATTCTTGCTTGTGTGATGAAGGTCCTGCAGTGCTTTGTTCAGGCTGCATCTGCTGGGTACTCTGGAAATAGCGAGTAAAACCTTGTGCTTTGCCACTGGCTGGAGATGAATTTCACAGAAGTGCTCCATACAACCCAGGTAATTCACACAGGGCATCTCTTCACTGGCTTTTGTGAACTCTGATTTTGACATGAAGAAGTAGATTTTGATAAAAGGCAGTGACAGAGGACTACGCAGGTGATGTTGTAGATCTTCACACCTGAACAAAATATGGTTCTCAACCACTCATGCAAAACAGGTTAATATTCGCCAATTTTCATAATCTGTAGGAGTTGGATTCTCTGGCACCTCACACCCTGTACACTTCCCACCCTTCCAGCAGACCTGTATCTCCCTTTGGCCCAATGCCTCCAAGGTCAAGTGACCTCAGCCTGGTGGGGGTGGCTGTTTGAGGCATCGTCTGGAGCGCTGCAGGAAGCTCTTCAGAAAGGCTCAGCCTCAGAAAAATGATCTTTCTAAATTGAGCTCTCTGAATATTTGATACCTGCTTTCACCCAGTGCCAGTCTTAAAGAATTTAAAAGGCCAGTTTAGCCCTATGGAAAATAACAGGCTTGAATTATGTAAGTTCAGAGAAATTTGCTGTCTTTATTTTTTAATTACAGGAGGGGAAAGAAACCCACAGACTAGAACTAAATCCCTTGTCCAGCCTGCTTGCAGAGTCAGATTTTGAGATTTTGAGTTTTGTATTCTTAAGTCATTATTTATCAGCATTATACTGCAGGAATACAGACTATTACTAGATGATAATATTTTAGTATTTATTCTAAGATTTTTTTTCTGGTTTTTGAAGGGAAGTTTTTATTAAAGTAGCTATGGACATGATAACCTGAAACTGTTTTTCCTATAGGACACTTTCCAGTCTGTCATAGATAGTTTTGAACTTTGGAAATTTTCTTGTTTCTAAAATTTGATGCCCAGCTTTGAAAGTGTTCTTACATATTTTTGACACTTGCATAGAGTCCCAGAGTGAGCAGAAGCCTCCTGCTGAACAGCAGTGCCCCCCTGAACAGACTTGGGGACTGCAGATTACCTCTATGAAATCAAACCTCTTTGAAGTTAAGTGCATGTGTAGCAAGACTCTTGAGAATCAGGGCCTTGAGACAGTGTCATAAAATTATTCTGGCCATGAATAGCACAGGCAGACTGTGAGGTGGGCACATGAAGCTAGTGGACTGTGGGAGCAGGCTGGAACTTGAACTGTTGAGGTCTTGCTTTCTGCAAAAGGATTTCATGCCATTCTGTCTTAGGTACCAAAGTGTCTTGAAATGTTTCTCCACCTTGGCTATTGAAAATATACTGAACACACTGGGAGAAGCTTTGTGTCATGCAAAAACTCTATTTGTTTCATTTCCTAAACCCCAATGTTTTGGTGAATTGGGCCAAAATGGCCCTTTAAGCCGAAGATCTACTACACGTGGCAGCACTTGTGCCTGGGGTTGCCAAGACCGAAGGGATGATCGGCAGGGTTTGATTACAGTTTGTCCCGGATCAGGACAAGCCTGACTGACCCTGGGATGCTGCTCATGAGCTGCTTTGTTTTTCTGGGGTGCCACGGGCTCCTGTAAGCACCACAGAAGGTGGTGCTGCTTGTGGAGATGAACCCCAGCACCACGCTTGCTGTAGTTAGGAGGAACAGGAAAATAATAATTTATCTCAGTGAACCAGGTCACATAAAAACAAGAGTCTTTACTTGGAGAAAATTCTGGGTCAGAAGTGGGCTTGTTTGTGTTTGTTCTGGCCACAGCCTGTCAGACCCATTCCAGCACAGGCTCCACGTGAGTGGACTTGCAGGCAGCTTAAACCAAGCCCGTGCTTACCTGCCTTTTGTCCTACCTTGAGCCTTCAAATCGATGTGTTTGCTTCCCCCTGCCCCCTTGGTGAGCTTGCCCTGCTGCCGTGGGATTGCGTTACTTTCATGCCTTCCCTTCAGAAGGGCTGCTGGCATTTGCTGAGGGCAGTAGAGAACACAGATGGCGAAGTGCCATGGGAGGGCTTCCAGTCGTGCCAGCCTCGTCCCCACAAGGGTTCAAGGCCACTCAGGCTTTTGAAAGAAATATCGCAGGCACGCAGGCTTGTTGGTGCCGAGTCCTGTGTGAAGCACCTCTTCCTCTTCCAGAAGCACAGCTCTGGGAGAGACTCCCAGCCGCACTCCTGCCCCAGTGTGGTTTTGAGTACTTTACATTATCTAATTTTGGCAAGTCCTTAATTACAGAAGAAGAATTCTGCTTGGCAAATGTTAATTGTATTTATTTGGGGAAGGGGAAAAAATAATTCTCCCGAGGAACATGCTGTTTTTATAGTTTAAAAATAAATCTGTGTAAGTAATTAGGTTGAACTGCCTAGCCAGGTGACATTTCACACTGGTTACTGTTTTAGCATTTAAATTCACGGTCCTTTTCCATAGGCAATCATGTGCACCAAAGTAATTGTTCGCATTGGTGTTTGATGCCAGTAAGTTGTGCAGGAAGATTCATCCATGTTAAAGAAAAATAAAAGTATTCTTTGCATTCCAAGTGTTTCCTCCTACATCTTTCAGGTGTTAACAGGGGCTCTTGAGGTCATTTCTCCTTCAGAAGTGGGTTATAGAGGAAAGTGAAATAATTTGTACAATTTAGGAATCCCGTGATAGCTTTTTATAAAGTTAGCCTTCTTTGTGAACAAGCAACAGTAACCCATTATTTTCCTATTTGTGTATTAAAAAGTAAATGCATCTGCTGTTACTCGAGTTGCCAATGGACTGCCCACTTGACACCATAGACAGAGAAGTGTGTTGGCTTCTCATCTAGGAAATGCATATCATGTGATCCTGATGTGCAGTTTGTTAAGTGTGGAATTCATCTGCAAAGTGATGATTATTCTGCATGAAGTTGGAAGAGATCTATTTCGGCTGATGTGAGACACGCTGGGTGGGCTGAAGGACAATAGGAATTGGGGTGAGAATTTTGATTTTGTTTAGGGATGATGTTCTTGAGGGAGATTATAACTAGCAGCTTGAAAATCAGTGTAAGTAACATAAGTTTTGCTGTTGTAGTCTGCCTGTAAAAGTGGTGGCAAATTCATGTGAGCTACGACCAAGAGGTCAGTGAAAAGAAAGTGAAAAGAACAAAGTAATTATCAGTAGGCTTGCACTGTCTGTGTGGGGATTTTCACTTTCACTGGAGAAGTTTTGGAGGTCACAAATCAAAAGGGATTGAAACTCTTTCACCTGGTGCCTCTGAAGCACAGGATACATTCTCTGAACAGCAACACAGTCAGCGATGTACCTTCTCAGTACAGGAAGGGATCTCTTCTGCCTGCTGGTCTGATCTTACTTGGTCACCCATTGGGAATTTCTGCTGGAGATGATAGAATGACAAAACTCTGATCAACCTTCTCCTCCTGGTAGATTCCCCCCCACCCCATATAAAGAGCTATTTTTCTTTCTTCAAAGAAAACATACTTGTTGCATTAAATGGAAAGCTTAGCACTGTAAGCAAAGAATCTCTACAATCTGTTCTCATTTTTTTTACTTTTCCCACCTCCCTCAACAGTACTAATTGCTGGAGTTGTCTCCCATCAGGTGGAATCAGTATCCTGGATTTCCTTGCCCATAGGAAGGACCAGATGTCTGTATTTGGGAGATATTTGCTAAATTCAGCCCTTTCCCATCACACAGAATTTTCACACTGTGCGTGAGGAATCAGCGAAGCACAACTGGGGTGGTAATGAGGAGGTGGCATTATTTTACTAAAAGAAATTTAACATGCCTGCCCTTGATCAGAAGTGGCTTTTGTCTGAGGAAAATTCAGTGACTACTGTTGCACAGATTTACAGGGTAAAATGCAGGGGATGAGGGCAAAAGGGACTGCTTGTTTCTTTCTAGAGGCATCACTCTGCTGGTGTAGTTTCAGCTGCAGTAAAAAACAGGTTTGTAAAATGCTGAGCTGCCCTGTGTGTTCCCTGCTGTAGCCACCTTCTTTCTACACAGCACATGGAGAATTTTAACTAAAAATTTGCTTTTGTTTTCTTGATCCAGTGTACTGTTTCCTCCAGATATTATCAGAACATAAAAAGTATGACGTCAATTGAGGTTCCAGAATTTCCAGTATGAAATGCATCTGCTGGAGGTTTTTATTTATCTTTTGTCTGCTTTTGAGTAGATTGAGCCAGATCAGTGTTTAATCATGATTAAGCCCATTGTAATCTCTGTTCTTTATAAAATCCCTCTCCGAGCAGAGCGGGTTGTTTATTTGTGAAAGGTTATCCCTAGGAGCTTTTTGGTGTTTGAAAGAGGTGCTGTTTTTCATTTGCAGGGGTAAGCATAGGCACATTGCTTCTGGCTTGCATGGATATAAATGTGGTTGTGTGTGCATTTGATGTGATTTTTTTTTTTAAATGTGGCAGACGTACCCCAGAAATGCAGTTAGTTCAGGACTGAGTCTTTGTGTGCATATTTTTAATTGCCGTAATCCTCCTGTATAGTGTGAGCCCTATCTTGCAATCTTGCTTTGGACTGTTGGTTAAAAAAGATCATAAGGCAATTTGCGATGAATGAATTAGTTGCTGTAAAGGAGTTATATTTACTGCCTGTTCTTAGAACTACCCTTTCCAGAAAGCACTTGACCCCTTTGAAAACCAAGTACATTTGGATGTCCTCAAGAGTCAGATAAGGAAACAGCAGTCTTGCTTTCAGAGATCAGGAAAAGGAGATGTCGACTTGGCCACTGACTCAGTTGGGACATTTGATCAGTTTCTTCCAGCCTTGTCACTGCCTCATTTTTCTGCTCCCTGTTTCTAGGGAGGATAAGTGGAGTCAAGTCTCTGAGCTATGGGATGCCACTTAGAGCATAAAGAGATTATTCCAAATCATTCTACTGATTTTCTTTTAATTCTTTTTCTCACCTTATTCCCTGTTACTTTACCCTTTTGCTCTCCCACACCCTCCCTGTATTTCCCCCTCTCTCCCTTGTCTTGCTTGTTTACCTGAGTGCAGGTAATAGTCAGGAATGCAAAGTATTAATTTTTTCAGACTTCACCCCTGGGGTCACAAAATCTCAGAGCGAGGGGAAGTATAGCTGTAATTGGGAAGGAATAATTTTTGGCTAAGTGGAGCTGCAAGTGATGTTGACAGCATTTCTTACTAAATGGGAGGCTTTTTTGGCATTATCCTGTCTACTGAATTGTCTTAGGAACACTGCAGCTATACTGTGTTTGCTCCTGGCCTTTCATATTTTCCTCCTTTATATCCTCTAGGAGGGATCTAGACGGCTGGAAGTTTAAGGACATGTATTGGTGGACCTTACAGTTCTGGCCACGGTCATGATGATTTCAGTAGCTCTCTGAAGGAGGACCTATGACTATTTTGCCTTTCTGGGCCCCTCAGCTGCAAACTATGATTGTGTGGTGAGCAGCATTGGAAACATAAGCTTTCATCTGCTAGGATTTCTGATGTCTTTGATCTCGGCTGGATTATTTTTCTCTGTAGTTGCATTGCCCTTCTCTTTTCTGATGATCAGTGGGCTTCAATAAGCAAAACACTAGAACCCACGCTATACACACCACAGGGAGCTACAGAGAACACAAATACTCTTAAAATGCTGTCCTTTATGAGATGCCCTCTTCTTCCCTAGAGCACAGGTCTGCTTCTCTGAGCAGTAGTGGTATGGAGATTGCTCGTTATAAAAGCCTTTTTTGTAAATCATCTGGTCTTATCCCTGAGCATAAGCCAAACTCACCCAATAGTCAAATCATTCTCTACATTTCCAGAGCAGGGAGAAACAGAAAATAAGTGTTTGCAAGTGCTGGGGTGTGTTAAGATTTGGTTGTGGGTGGTAGAAGTAACAGGGGTCCTTAAGTCAGTCCTTTTTCCTGGATTCCTTCTAGAGGTAGAAGGTAGAGCAAGTTCAAAGAACAGGAACAGTTTTGAGCAGTCAGCAATTCGGGGAAGAGTGTTGTTTGGTTTTGTTGCTTTTTTCTTTCCTTTTTAATATATTGACATAGCAGCAAGGGTGTTTTAATGTCATCCCAAATAATTTTTGATAGTAATGCATATGCATCGTAATGCATAATTTTTGATAGTAATGCTTCTATGGGAAGCCAGAATCCATGGCATCTGTTAGAGCAGAACTTTGGTCAGGGTTGAAGGACAGTCCTGCAGACTCTGTGAAGGGCATGCTGGTAAGGACAGACAGAAAACCAAACTCATGCAAACTTTTGAATAAAGAATGAGCTGTTTCAGGGAGGAATCAGTGTCAAATTGGGCTCTTTAAATTAAGGGCTAGAGCTGTAAAAAAAAAAAAAAAAAAGAAAGGCGTATGAAATATTTTATTTTTTTAAAGGTAAGATAACATGGCCTTGTGTTAGCAGCCTGGAAGAGATCTTCCAGATAATAAGCATAAAAAAAAACTAGGAGGTGAGACAGATTTAAATAACTTTACAGGAGGTGGCACAGTGTTCAGTAGGGTGGTGTAATCAATGCCTGAAGGAAGAATAAATATTTGAGGCTGGCAATGGTTGTGAGTCAGATATTTCTTTCTTCCTTGTTTTTGTGTTCTTACCATGGGAAAGAATGCTTGCTCTAAGCAGAGATGTAAATCAGTTAGGGAAAACAGTAATACTAACTAGTAGGAAAGAAATGAAGCCACAACACACCCTGCTCACAATCACCTCTAGAAATCAGTGGAGTTTTGTCACGAGAATGGAGGGACACCTAGTTATCTTACATGCTTAAGCAGTTTTCCTCAATCAATAACATTCAAATATTGTCATTTCCCTGTCCCCTTTCAGTTTTATTTGTTCTTCTTTTGTATTAGCACATTTTTCCCTCTCCTCTTTTCCTCTGGCTGAAGGTGATGTGCAGATCAGGAGATTCAGATGATGGCAAATTGATACAGCTCACTGGTCAGTTTGTTTGGGGTGTTCTTAGTCAGTGAATAAGATACTGTTTCATATCACTTTTGTATCTCATGTTTCATAGGATGATTTTCTATTTGCGTTCTATGTTAGGGGCTGGGTTGTGATAAACTCATTGTCACCTCATGTAGTCCTGGTGGTTAGTGGGTGAGTGAGGTTGTGCATTTCACACTGCACTGCAGAAATTGATTCCCGAGTTTCATGGGAAAAGAATCGACCCAGGATTGAGCATAAAAAACCAAACACCCACCCCCCCAACAAAAACAAACAAACAAAAAACCTCCCAAACAAACAAAAAAACCTCAACAAAACCCCACAGAAAACCCCAACCAACAAACACCTAAAACCAACACAAACAAAAAACAAACCAAACCAAAAGAAAGGTGTTCCCAGGAAGTCATTGACTCCTGGTTGCCCAGTACCTGATATCCAAACCAAATTAACATGTAGTTTCTTTCTAGAACAACTGCTACATGGATGTTCATGATTTTCGTGATTCTGTGATTTTAGCACAGCTACTCAGTTGAGCTGGGCACTGTTTTATGACAACATAGTGCAAGTACTTGAACTCAAACACTCAACTCTCATTAAACCAGCTTGATGAAAAAGATAGCCTCATAGTCACCAGCGCTTCTTTTTATCCTTCTTTGTATCAGGTCAGTCCCCTTGGCATGCCATTATAGCTTTTAATGATTACAGTGCCTACTTATGAAGTGTAAAACAGTCTTGAAAAGACTTCAAGAATAAATTTGTGACCATCCTTGATGACCTCTTGAGCCTTAATTCCTGAATTACATTTAAAATAAAAAAGTCTATAGGAGTATGAAAAGAAGTAGTCACGAAACATCTTCTGCCAAATGAGTCTGTCCCATGAAGTACAAGGAAAAAGCTCAACTTGTGAATGGAAACATGAAAAATTAAGAACCCACAGATTTTCTACACGAAGGCCTGGTAGATATGGGTGTCCTCTTCCTTATGGAAAAGGCAGCATAGAGTTCCACCAAGCATCTATGTACACACCTTCCCATTAAATGGCACACTGATGAAAGATAGTGAGTATTCCATTTTGACAATAGGCAGCTGAACTTCCCATACTTCTTCACTAGTGCCCCCAGCATTAAAAATGTGTTAGGGGAGTTATTGTATTGTCTCTTTCAGTTGTTTTGCTGCTCTGAGCCAAAGGTTCTTCTGTGTCTTCCTTTTGAAGATCTATAAAAAGACATTGTTTATATAAATAATCACCTTTGTTTAGGATGAAGGTAGGAGAACAGGCCAGTGAATGATCTGCATTGTTGCTCTGGGAACACAGTGATTAAAGGCAAGCAAAGAACTGGTTTTATGGGCTACAATCTGTTTTTTTAATAATATATTCAAAGATTAAGACAGTAATTTCATCTTAGATATTACAGAAAATTAAGCATTTGGGTGGCTGTGATGAGCTGTAAATCATCTGGAAGGGCAGTGTAGAAACTCACTGCTAAGTTTTTCCAAAGTAAGTACTCAAAAAGGAAAGCAAATAACTTGGGAGTGCAAACTTAGGCTCCTACCCCTCCCCAATGGATCCTATAAAGCCTGACTTAAGAAAAAAAGTGATCTGATTCCAGCAAATTTGTATGTGGAAACAAACCATCACACACTTTTGATAACTGAGATAATGTTAAGCTTATCAGCATAATTATTTCCCGCACATTCATGGAGCACAATGGGTGAGTAACACAGCAGCAGCAGGAGAGGGGCGTGTGTCCAGCTGGATCCACATCCATGGGCTGGTTCAAAAGGGAGTCAGGCTCATGAAGGGGCTCAGATACCTGATGTGGGAAACAATGCCTTCAGTCTGAAAAACTTTCCAATCCTGCCAAGCATCATTTAGCTGCTGCTTAACCCTGGGGTGCTTTAAATGACAGGCACCTCTGACGCTTTGCTGAGCAGTGCCTCTCTGCAGACACGGAATTACCCACCTGTGAGGCAGGCAGAGGGACTGGACAGCTTAGTTTCTCGCCTATGTTGGGCTTGAAAAGTGATCCTTTCTCATCCTATCTCCGCTGAGAAGCTCGGTCCTGGAGGTTTCCTTTTTTAAAAAGTATAAAGCTTAGAAGTGGTTTTTGCAGCAAAGCTGGGAATTGAGGTCACCACAAGGCTAACGGGGGTGAGGATCGAATGTGGTAAGTGTTTGCTCTGTGGTCCATGATGTAGTGCCTGGAGCTGTCATTCAGGAGCTGAGTGAGAATCTGATCTCCAGAGGAAAGAAGTTCTTCCTCTATGGGTGTCTGAATTACTGGTGTACTCTTTGAGAAGAATAAGCAACACATTTTCCAGGAAAAGAAAATGAGTCCTTGAGTTGAGGAAAAAGCCATAAGTGCAAGCTTTTTGACCCCAATTTGTACATTATCCCAACCAATGAGCTTTGTATGTGCATAGCACACAAAGGTGTATGTGGTGGTGGTGACTGTACCTACAGGTCCTGTATTATTTCTGAGGAAAGACAAGGGGTGAGTATTTGGCTGTACTGAAGTAGCAAGAATTTATTTGGTCATGAATCTGGATGTTTTAGTTTAGTTCTAGGAACAACATACCAGTACAGAAAGGATGGGAAGGTATTGCCCCAGGTCTCAATGACCCAGCACAAATAAGACATGCTGGCTTGGCCAAAGGACAGATAGGTTTTCCAGGAGTAAATCTGTGACCTTTACCTGTTCAGTGGATTGATTCCTTATGTTTTTTTCTTTTGTCCTAGAATTTTTCTCCCAAACTTTTAATTTTTTTGAAAAGGATTTCCTTGTCTCTGATGTGATTGTAGAATTTTGTACAATATGGAGAAATAGAACACTTTTTCCATCACAAACATGTACATACGGCTAAGACTGAAACTGATTCCCCGAAGAGGGGTTGTTCTCCTTTGAAAACACTCATAACGACCTGCCTATCAGCCCCCTCATCTGCCTGACAAGTTTAATTTGCCTTTGGGTAATATCAATACATGAACAACACAAACAATAAATATGTAGTATTTAATGAAGTCGACCTGGAAGGGACTCATTGAATGCGCATGAGAAAAAGGTAACTTAACATCAGATCACCCCAGTTTTCCCTCATGCTGCTTCCGTGGTTGCTCTGAATAGTTGGTGAGTGCATCCCCCACAGCAGGGGATGCATCTCGCTCTCATGTGTGTATTTTCTGACTGTGCTGCAAACAGGAAAGGGATATGCGTGAGGGAAAGGCAAACAAACAGTGAAGGCCTGAGACAACATTCTTGTCAGTGGGAAATGGGATCCAGTGATGAGCCTCAGTTTCAGGCTTTAACCACAATAACGCTTCCTTCCGTGCTGTTACATTTAGTTATAGGAGAATCCAGGTGTCACCTAAAGGCCTGATGGTCCTCTGTGTCCCCTTCCTGAGCTGCTCCAGCCTGGGGGAAGTGCATTCAGTGTTACCCAGCTGCAGAAGTGTGCTGAGCATCCTGGCCCTGCTGTGTCTTTGATCTCTTTGATCCGCTCTTGACGTGCCTTGTGCTGTCATGTGTGCCCGCACCAGGACAGCAGTCCTGAAGCTTCTGACCTTTCCCTCCCCGTATCTCAATAGCCAGCACAACAAAATACAGCACCCACAAGTCTCTTCAGCCCCTAACTCTGCTTCTAAAATTGATCTAACAAAGCACTCTTATTCCAGAAGCCAAATCAGGAAATTTTGCTTGAAAACCAAAGGTGTTGATTTCAAGTTCTTGGAAAGATTTGTAACGTTCCAGCTCCTGGCTTTCTGGGTCAGGCTTCATTAGGGTGAACCAACTGTAGCTGGGTCCTGTGGTAGATTGGATTTGGATTATGAGTGTTCAAGTCTGCTTTTTCAATTAGAAATAAAAGTACAGTCCAGCTGGATGAATAAAGAAAGGATAATGGGCATTTAATTTTGAATTTATAGAGTACATAGGGATAGAGCAGGGAAGTATGTATTAAAGGATGGATTAAAAATGAGCAGTGCCAGATGGTCTCATGAAGCCCCTGTCAGTTTTGTTGTATCTTCTATCAGAAATATATTAGATCATATTTCAGGATGAGATTTTTATTGGAGAGTGTTGTGGGCCTTCTCCTGAAGTGCCATGGCACAATTTACAAGGTATATCTTAGAGCTCTTCTGTTTACCCTTCCTGGATGCACCAAGTCCATCATATTGGGACATGATCTGTAGCACAAACCAGCCCTTACCTCAAACTCCAAGTGCTTTTCCCCATGGAAAGACAAATTTTTGCTACTATGACACCTCCACGCAGCTGAGATGGTAAGGAATTGATAGAAATTTCTTACTCATCTCTGGTACTCATTAAAGCTGCTCCCTCTAGTGCTTATTAAAAAAAAAGTAACTGTGTATATGCGATATCTGGAAATGGAATATTTATCCCCTCACTCTCATTTCTCTTCTCCACTAAAAGGAAACAAAATCACCTTTGCTTCGATGAAGCAAATAGTTATTTACCTCAACTGCAGTGCCCTTTTGGTCTGACAGTTTCTGTGGTAGTTAACGAAAATGGATATTTAATTGCTTTGAGTGCCCTTCTGAAGTTCAGGTGATGATTACTGTACCACGCCACAACAACAGGCTCACCCTGGAATCTCCTCCTCACTGTTCTTTCTCCCCTTGCCCTTCTCACAGCCTCTGCTCTGACTCCAGGTCTGAAACAAAGGCATCCTCCATAGAACAATCCCTGGCTAATAAGAAATATGTAATTTATTAAACCCTAAGGCATTGTTTTCCTGGGTCACATTTAGTTTCCTCGGTGCTTAGGAGTGAGTAGCCCATCTTCTTTTTGAGCAAAAGGTGTTCACTGCAATGGAGGTCACTGGTTCAGGATGGTCCCCAGAGCTGGTGTTACTGGAGTAACACTTGGCAGGCCAAGATGTTCAGCATGGAGGATTGATGCCATCATCTGGGAAGAATGACCCTGCTGCACAAGTGGGGCTCGCTGCACAAATGTAACACAGAGTAACCAGGACATCCTGAAGAAGTGGTGGTGGGAGCTGCTTGTGCCCAGTACTGCAGAGTGCTGGCTGGCAGCTCTGCTAGTGGGCAAGAGTCACTGCACTGGAAGAGATCTAACTTCATGCACAAATTAGATGTTCTTGCAGTGCTTGGAGTGCCCTGGCGAGGCAGGTAGGGGTGTTAGGGAGACTCTAACTGCCTTATGATCTCCAGCATGTGCCAGCCCAGCATATGTTCTTTTCCCTGCTCCCAAATTAGTCCAAGACACCTTGCCTTCCCCTCTCTAGTTCCTCCTCAAATGTGCATTTCTCCAGCTTCTTCCAGGTGCTCTCTTTCCTTTTCCAAAGTCACTCCTATGTTCATTCCTGTACCTGTCTCTGCTGCTGGACAGGCAGGGAGGAATCAGGTGCCTGTTATCAGGGTGGACAAAGAGCAATTCCATCTTTGGATCCTCCCTTCTTGGGAAAATGACATGTTGCTGATCAGCAAATGCAATGAGGCCTGCCCCAGTTCCTGGGGTGGTGGCTTTTATTGGTGCCTTGCATGCCAAATGGGTGCAATGACAGAATTGCAGACTCATTTTTGGTTGGAGAAGACCTTTAAGATCATTGAATCCAATGGGCAGGTAGACACCTGGCACAAGGAGGTTGACCTCTCATAAGCACAGGCTGATCTTTGCTTAGAGTATGCCTTGTTTCTGCTCCCTGGCAGCACTGCCTACCCCACAAAAACCAGCACCCAGCTGGAAGAGAGACCACAGGGCATCTGTGTGGTGCTGTTGGTCTCACAGTGTGTGTGTGTGAGCTTTGATTCGGTATGTGTAGGATGTAATGAAGAAGCTGATTGAATTTCAAGAAATTTGCAGGCTGAAAGGCTCTAGAGAAAAACAAAGCCAGGGCTTTTTTCCTTAGGAGGATTGTTTTTGGGGCAGGAAAAAAGTTGTTTTGATTGACTTGTTTTTGATTGAGATTTTAATTTTGATTTTTCTTTACTACTTGAAGAACTGCTTCTCAAAGGGTTTGGCATAGCTCTAATTTAGCTTTGCAAAAGAGGAAAGGCATTTTTTTTTTCATTCCCAATGTGGACTAGGAGCTTGTCTGTGTATTTTTGCTGCATGAGGGAAAGCGTAATGTTGGTTGACGTTGGGTTTTGTGGGCAGAACAACATGATTTGAAAAATGCCATTCTCACTTCAGAAAAAAAGCGTGACCTCAGCAAGTATGCTGTCACAGCTTCAAAATATGTGTGTCCGTAAGCCTTGGAAAATGAGTACAGATTGAAATCAGCTGCTGTAGGCCAAGTTCTCCATGGCTGCAGCCGTACCCAGAATGGGCTGATGGCTTTTTTTTCTGAACAAACCATGTAATCTTATTTGTCATCTTTCTCTTTGCACAACGTTAAATCAAGGCCTAAAAAAAAAAAAAAAAAAAAAGAGTCAATTTAGAGGAAACAAACTATTCAAACTAGTTGACTGCAGAAGCTCTTCTTAATAAAGTGATGGTTTCTGTAGGATTTATTCAGTCCTGTCATAGATTTTGTGCTGGCTGGACTTTCTAGGCAGCTGCAACCTAGAGATAAGTCTTTTTTCAGATTACAGTTGAGCTCCTAATTTCAACAATATTTTTGTTTTTCTGATTTAAAAGCAGTAGAAAACTCATTGACCAAATTCACTCTGTTAGAGGACATCAGAATGGCATCAGGAATGAGTAATTATTGCTGCCGCGATTTATTGTATTTGCTGGGGTAGCACCTGGCGATCAGCTGAGAGCAGAGCTGTGTTCCCAGGCTGTGTGAACACCCTGCCTGCCTCCTTGTTCCATAAATCAGCCCAGCCCCAGCGCTGCCTGAAGGTACATAATGGGCAACAACGTGGTATGTTAATGCGGCATCTTGGATAAGAAGCCCCAGCCAACCTCTGCACGTCAGAAAACTGTTTTAAAAGCCGTGCCAAGCGTTTTCACTTCGGGTGCGCAACCAAAACAAGTCTTGGTCTTCTGAGGCAAAAAGGGTGGGTGCATTGTGTGCATCTGAGAATCGATGTTTACAGCTTCAGCCTGCAGGGTGCTGAACTTGGAGACAAGGCAGCCAGTGAAAGAGCAGGATTTGGTTTTAGTTTCTGAATCAAAAGACAAAATAAACATGAAAATAACAATCACATTATTTTACTGATGTCCATGTAGGAAATACTTGCATCCATGCAGCTCTGTAGCCCTTCTAACTGTATTAGGGATGTCCCGCTGCAAAGAGTCACTGTGCACACAAGGTTAATGTTGCCTTGAAAGTCCTTTGTTAAGTTGCTGCTTGATTTGAAGGGGTGTTCTGGATCCAAGATTTTGTCTAAGGATCATTCCTCACTGTGAAAGCCTCTGCATTTCAACCGAGTTTGTCCAGTATCAGAACAAAATGATGCACAGTGGAAGTCCCTGTTGCTCTTTCACAGGGATGACTTTTTGCTAGCCCCTTTCCCTGCAGCCAGAACCTCTGCCACAGCCAGGGCATCTAACTGCTGCTATCCCTGCCAGCTTCCAGCCAGAGCCTGCCTGGAGCCAACATCAGCCTTGCAAAGGACTCTAGCTCCAGCTGAGCCTGGTTTTGAAACCCCTGACAGAAAGTATTCCATATTGTCCGCATCACGGGGTTTCAGATTCTAGATTTTCCAGGGTGGTTTTTATTATTTATTTGTTTACTTTTATTTCAATCTCGAGATGTTACACAGGCAGGCTCAAGGGCTCTGCACAGTGCCCACAGTTGTGGTACCCCCGATCTGCTGGGCATTAGGATGCAGCCTCTCCAGCTCTGACCATGTGCTTGGACATGTAATGGTGTCCGAGTGCTGAGGCTGTTCAGCACTGATCAGGAAGACAAGCACCTCTGGGAAGCTTGAGAAGGACACGCTGGAGCTGCGTGCAAGTGTGCAGCTGCTTCCTTCGTGCACGGAGGAAATCAAGCACGTGTCCCTGGCGTGAAGTCAGAGGAGCCTTAACCCCAAAACTCCAGCTATGGAGCTTGGCCTACACCCTTCCTCTCATGTCATGCCGGTGACTGTGTCATTGGAGTGGGGCCAGCCACGCTGTGGGGGCCTCCTGCCCCAGGAGGACTCAGCAGCTCTTTGTGAAGCCCCTGGCAGGGGTGGGATATGGTGCAGTCCGCATCTTTGGAAGCAGCTACTTTCCAATCAAACAAGTAGCTTTGGAGGAAAAGAAAAGGGTCTAAGGGAGAAACTTTCTACTCGCAGCATTTGCACTGAGTTATTTTAGTTTTTATTTATCTCCAAGTCAGGGGTGAGTCAGCCTGGGTTGTGGCTTAGACCACCTCCTTTGCGAGCCTTCAGGGAAGGCAGGGAGCACAGCCTGTGCTCCACTGTGCCTCTTACCAGTGCTTTACTACACACTTTATTTTGCAATTTTTAAAAAACCCTGCAAGCTGATGTTATTTTTTCCCCTTTCCTCTCTCTCTAGTTTTGTATGGAGCTGAACCAGCCGACGCTGCCAAACATCCGCAAGTGGAAGGGCCCTAGAGGATGTTGGAAGGGTGTTGTTTCCGAAAAACCTTCAGGCCAGCTACACAAGGTACGTTAATCTCCAAGTCTGAACTTTGGCTTTGCTTTTTTTTTCCCCCTCTAACCAAGGGCATATTTTGAATGTTTAAGGCAACTCTCTTTGCAAATCCTTTTTGGCAAGGTTTGCATGTCTTGTTTTTTTAAGCTGACTGTTCCTATAGCTTTTAGTTTGACTGTACAATTTATGTTTTGGAAGAATTGTGGCACACTTGTAAGGAATAAGATGTACGTGTGTATTTGGTGTGTGTGTATTTGGGGGAGGTGGATAAAAACAGTACAGATTTAGATGAAAAGCCATGCATTTGGACAAGGGAAGAGTCCTCAGTTTTTCCCCTGGCAGGCTGAAGTAATTTTGACATTTTTTGTGCTAGTCACCTGAGCTTGCTGTCTGGTGCTGCACTGGCTGGCATTTGGAAGGGCTCCCCATTTTGCTAGTTTGAAGTGAAGAGCCCGCAGAGGAGCCGTGCAGCCTGCCACCCTCACCTGGAAGAGTTTACCTTGTGTTTTCCCCAGAGTCCTTGGCACAGGTGTTTAAAATGCTGTGGACTCCATTTTAAATCTGCACCATGATGCACTGTGCTTTTCCCTGCAGCATCTTCTGCTCTGGGAATATATATATGTACTGCAGGAACATACTGATTTATTAAGGTGGTGACAGCTGCACCTGCTACCCTTTACAATATTCAAGCTGCACTGGGCTGGACATCACTAACAGTGCCCAGAAACAGTCTCTCCCAAGGGAAACCTCTCTTTTTCACCCTTAAGGGTGGTAACGAGTTTTCAGAGCAGTGTCCTACTCGAGTTCAAGCCTGTTGTTGCTGAATAGGGTCATTCTCATGGTGCAGTTGTAGTGTGGACGTTGTGGGTAGAAGCAGGATCTGAGACCTGTCATGTAAAAGTGGTGCCAGTACACAGGGCAGTCTTGAACAATCTATTGATCCAGAAGGATCTATTCTGAGCACTGTTGTTACTAAATATGCGGCTGCAATTGTGTCCTGTAGCCGTGCTGCTTAGAATCCACATTATTTTATTTTTCCAAATCAGGTTGCATCACTGTTCACTGGTTTTGGACTGATATTTTGGGAGGTGCACCTCCTTTTATTGCCCTTCTGAGAAAAGCCCAAGAATGAGGGAAAAATAAACCCAAACAAACCAAACTGCAGCACCTGAGCAGCACAAGGATTGTAGTCTAGCTAGACAGAGTAGAGGGTGGAAAGATACAGAGTGTCTGAATGTGTCTACAGTTTAATACAATTCACACTTAATTGCAGTACAGAGTGCAATTGCCCTTCAGGACATTTTTATTCCTGGCTGGAGTTTTCCTTTGGGATCTCTTGTTAGGCCAGATCATTAAAACACTGAATATAAATAGTTGTGCAAAGTTGTCAAAGTTGTTCCCTCCACTTTTTCTTTTTTTCCCAGGAATTATTAATAAGTGTCTCAGAGTATCTATGTTAAATTCAGAGTCTTTAGTCAGTTCTTTCTTGAGCTGTACTTCCAAAGATAACAATGTCAGCTTTGACTACAGGCTGAGTAAATAAAAATGATCATCCACCTCATTTTATGGATAGGGATATAAGGATGAATGTTTTCCAGAATTATGGGAGAAATGTGCAGCCAAACTAAGTATAGAAATTTTATCTACTTGGCTCTTCCTTTTAGCTGCTTTAACAGGAATCTGGCTGTGCTGGAGAACCCTCCACTAAGCCAAAAAGTCTCTTCTATTCCTGGTGCTGGTTAGTCAGTCTGTCAGGTTTGAGAACTGTGTACACAGACACAGTGAGGTAACACATTGTAACCTCAAGAATGCAGCAGCATCTTTGGCACAAGCTGATTTTGGGACACTCTACAGGGCTAAATCTCACAAAACGGTGGATGGTGCTTCAGGCTTGTGCTTCCATGCATTCCGATCATTCCAACCAGGCAATGACTTTTGACCACCATGCTGATGTGAAGCCTGGAGCCTGGAATTAGCAAATGGCTGTTGATAGCAGTTTTATTCTTCCCCATCTTTTCCTGTAATGGTTTTTAGACCTTTGGCTCCTTACTGGTGGAATAGTTTTGTCAGTATTTTAGAGGTGAGTTATCAAAGGAGCTACCAAAGAATTTTAACCAACCTTAATCCTTTCAAGGCTCTTGGGAAGTCAGCAGAGCAGTTAACACTTTTTTATTGTGACTGAAATGGAGAAAACTCTTCCTTGCAATGGATTTAATTATTATTTACTAAAGGAAGTGGGTTTGAATGATGCCAAGGAAAATGGTGTCTGGGTGATGGGAGAAGAGGCTGACAGGCTTTGAATTAGATACTGCTGCTGGTGCGACCAGCGTAGACAGCTTTCTGAAAATGCCAATTCCACATCATGAAGCAATCAAAAAACAGCCCATTCAGGATCATAGAAGCAGAGCTGAAAGGAGCAGAGAGCTGAGCATGAAACATTCAAGCTGAAAAAGAGACAGAGAAATTGACAGGGCTAAGAGGTCTAGACCAGATTTCACACCAAGAGACTGAAGGGGCCTGGGTATTTTTAGCTTGTGGGTGAAAAACGTCTGTGAGATGGTGTCAAGCCTGGGGAGAAGGAGCAACTGTGCATAGCATAATCTACTGCAAGCCCTAGCAGTCACCCGGTGAGACCACAAGGCACCAAGCTCATGGTTAGACAATTAATGATGTGGGTAACAAACTGTCTTGTTACTGACCACGCTCAGAGGTATCCAATGCCTTGCTTGGAATAGGAGGAAACGAGGACCGCGTCAGCCCAAATACACGCATGAGAGGCAGCATCTTTCACCCCTGCAGTGGTCCTGAACATGCTCTGCCTGGAGAAAACAGATTATTAAATCCTTGGTTTGACTAGAGCAGTGCTGGAATTGACTGGGTGTCCAATAGCCAGTGTGCAGGTGTGAGGGGCTGTGAGTTACAGAGTGATGCGTGTTTCAGCTTGGCACACTCACTCTTCAGTGGAATCAGTGGAGCTTCCCAGGCAGCATTCCTCCCATGTCTGGTGAGAGCTTTGGTGGCAGTGAGATAAAGAAGACTTTCCACCTGTCCTCCGTGTCTTCTACTGATAGCCCAGGAAGCTGTTTCTCCTTTAGTGTGTGCACGGCCAGTTGGGCTTCCTGCCCTCAGCAGGCACCATGCCTAGATATAGATATGGATATATTGATGTAGATATAGATATAGATGTAGATATAGATAGATATAGATACAGATGCAGATGCAGATATAGATATAGATATAGATATAGATATAGATATAGATATAGATATAGATATAGATAAATATGGGGCTCCATTTGGGCGGAATGTTTTGTTTTCACCATCTTGTGACTGGCATTTCTCTTTTCCTTTTGTAATTCCAGGGAGTTGAATATTCTGGCTTCCTCTGGGATACAACAGCTGGCATTGAGCTGAAAGATGCCTCATCTCAGGAGACCGCACAGACTAATGGCAACGGGAGGCACTCGTATCCTCATCCGTATCTTGCACATTTCAAGGTAACTGCCACCATGCCAGTCGAGCCTTGCAGAGCTTTTACAGAAAAGAATTTGGCTAAGATGAAAAGAGACACAGCCTTCTAACAGATAAAAATTTGCATGAGCCTCTGACCCATTTCATCACTATCCCACGGCTTGATTATGTTTAGGTGCTTAATGGACTTTAATACATGTGGTAGTTCACAGTCAGTCCTTTCCCTTTCTCCTGTGGGAGCAAACCCTGCTTCAAGGGAGTATTTGAGAGCCTGAGATCCTCAATAGTATCCACAGCCACTGGGAGTGTGACAGAAGTCACCAGTCACCTTGTTTGGCTTTTGCCAAATTAATGCAGCAAGGATGAGGTGTGTACCCAGCAGCAGCCAGGCCACAGGGCTGTGATTCTTGTCAGTGCCACAAAGAGGGATACGTGCAGAGAGAATGGACAGAGATTTTTTTTTTTAATATATGTGTGTGTATGTGTGTGTGTGTGTGCGTGTGTAAGGCACAGTGCTCCAGTGAGACTTGGGCTGGCCTATCTCATGTTGCTGTCATACTGCAGAGTTTCCATTTTAAAGCTTTTTCACTAGGGCCAAACCCATCTAAAAGAACATCATCAATTTTGGAACCAGTTCTTGGGCATATGCTGGAGCAAACATATGAGCAGAGAGAGCCCATCTCCCCACAGGCTGTGATAGGGGCGTCCAGTTTGGGGAACTTGACTTCTCTGGTAATGCTTTGAGAGAAGCATTAACAAAAAAATTATTAATAAATAAAGTATTAGTAATTAATTGATTATACAAATAGGTCCAAAGGATTCCCAGAAGGTAAACAGAAGATTGCAGGGAGCCAACAGTTCCTTTCAAGGTACATTAAGTTTCTTGCTTAGACCCTGTGACGAGCTGGGGCTAATCACAAGACAGTAGTAATTAGCCCCTGTAATGACCATGACATTATTTGTAGCTTATTAACAACTGTTTTTGCATAAACTGGTTTTCATAAGCAGCTGACTTCTTTCTGCTACTGTGGTGAAAGGAAGCTGTTTGCTTATGCAAACCAGTTTCCCCAGAACTGAGAGGGTATCAGGTTATTGCAAACAAAGCTGCAGAATGCCTCTCTCCTCTTCCTCCCCGAACTGAGACACACCGAGACACACCACATACGTAGCAATGTGAGTCCTACTGCCCCAGATTTCCTACTGAAAGTATTGGGAACAGGCACGTGGTCTTGTGTTGTGACCTTCCATTCCGTGCTTGCAGGGCATTGATTTCTCCTCCTTGCTCCCCCAGGTTGGAATGAATGATCTAACCGTGGTTAACCTTCACCTGGCCTTGCCACCCTCGGCAGGAGAGAGCACCGGGAAGAACCACGACAGCCACAAACTGGCAGCCTGTGCACAGTCTTTGCAGGAGACTCTAAAAGGTAGGGCACGGTTTTTCCTGCCAGCTATCACATGCACACTATCTAGTTAAAAGGAATTTAAAACAGAGTAAAATTTGTCTCAGTGAGCATTTCATAAATACCCTTATCAGTCTCACAATTGTCTTTACCCATATTTGTGTGATGCATAGCGTGGCAAATGTGCTTTTCCCTTGCTCATTGTCTTAAAGTCTTTCCTAATTAACACAAAAAGCACAGGAGATCCTACTGGCTTTGACACCATTTTTTCAAATTAAGTTACTTCTGATTTTATGCTACTTGCTGTAACAGCAAGTTCTGCCAAAGGAAAAAAGTCACTAGAGTTGAGACCTTATTTTAAGTGCTTTGTGGAAATCACACATACCTGGTATCAGAACAAAGCTTAATTATTTTCTTTCTTCCAAGAGAAATAGGTTCTATATATTTAATTTTTAGATAATTGGAAGCTCTTTGGAAAACCCAAAGCAAACTCAGGCTGCTCATGAGAAAAGAGACCAAATGCTGCTTTGGTACCTGGATGTAATATGCAGAATAATTCTGTTGATTTCAAATAAGTTGCTCTGGCTTTACACTAGGATGAAACGACACCAGAATTTAGCTCTGAGCTTGAGTAGCGTAATAGGCCACTGGATTTCTTTACTTCATTTCTGTGAATTTGCTTTTTACTTTGAAGCTTGCAAATTATGTTCAACTTTGTGCAAAGCAGAACAAAACATTTTAGATCCTAATGTTGCAGCTCTTGTTATAGGAATAGAAAAATCTAGCCCTTCGTTTACTGCTTAAGAAAGATGGGAAATGGTTGCAAGTTTATATGTGTGATGATTTTCAGCTTCGCCCGGTTCAGCAAGGTTGGTCACTTGGAAGCGTTAACATCCCTCTTGTATAACTCAAGAGGTATTTGCAGTTTTTCTGCGTGTTCTATTGTTGTCTCTTTTGAGCTGCAGAAGTCAGAGCTATTTTAAGTGCTACTGATTTAAGTATTTGTCCGTGTACTTTAAAATTGGAAAGGATGAAAGTAAACAAAAGGATCATTTGTTTAATCCCCAGAAGCTGAACTGAAACATGGGATAAATGTGTAGCTCTTCTGAAGTTAACTGAGTTGCACTTCCACTGCATCTAAATTTAGACTGTTGATGTTGTCTTTATTTCATGCTTTAATTTTCATATGGCAGGCATGTTGCTGGAGCATGCTTGTTCTTGGCTTAGTCTTTCACAAAAGAAGAAATTCAGATTCCTCCAAACTTGTGGGATGCAGGTGTAGTCTCCTAAGCAAATGGTAGTGCACATGTGTGCCTTTGAAGTACTGAATTACCCTGCCAAAATGAATGTCATGCTTAAAATTACCGCCATCCTTCAATTTCTTCCGAATTGGTCCACAAAATAGGGGCAGTAAGAACTGATTTGTCTGTGGGTACTGCAGTAAATTTGAGTTTCTGTTCCCATTTTGCTAACAGATGCTTGTTCTATTATCTTTTATTCTTACGAAGAGGCATGTGAGTACCTGAGGAATATTGTTTGCTATCCACAGCCTCCTGTAACACAGGGCATGGTATCCCCATATTTCTCCCATTAGATTGGTGGTTCCTCTTTCCCTCTCTTTCTGCCTTCATCAGTACTGGAGAGAGGCAGTTGCTGTTGGCTGCTTATGGCTAACTTTTTGCAGCAGCTTTTCTGTCTTCTCTCAAGAACTCCAGCAGTTTGTCTTCAGTGTGGTGACCATGAGCAGCACACAGATGTTATTCTGAGTGTCCTGGTAGTGGATGGACCTGGGGAACAGGGTGCTGAAGGGATTGAGAGCAGTCCTGAGGAGAAGAACTTGCAAGTACTGGTGGGTGAGAGGCTGGACATGACCCAGCCATGTGCACTTGCAGCCCAGAAAGCCAGCCTCATCCTGGGCTGCATCCAAAGCAGTGTGGCCAGCAGGGCGAGGGAGGGGATTGTGTCTCTCTTCTCTGCTCCCATGTGACCCCAGCTGGAGACCTGCACCCAGCTCTGGGTCCCCAGCACAGGACGGACATGGACCTGTTGGAGCGAGTCCGCAGAAGGGCTGTGAAGATGATCAGAGGACTAGAACACCTCTCCTGTGAAGAAAGGCTGAGGTAGTGGGCATTGTTCAGTCGGAAGAAGAAAAAACTTAGGGAATATCTTACAGTAGTCTTCTAGTCCCTGAAGGGAGCCTACGAGAGAGCTGAAGAGGGACTTTTTGCGAGGACATATGCAACAAGGGGGAATGGCCTTAAACTGAAAGAGGGTAGGTTTAGACTAGATATTAGGAAGAAATTCTTATTTGTGAGGGTGGTGAAGCACTGGTACAGGTTGCCTAGAGCAGCTGTGGATGCCCCATCCCTTGCAGTGCTCCAGCTCAGGTTGGATGGAGCTTTGAGTGACCTGGTCTAGTGGGAGGTGACCCTGCCCATGGCAGGGTGGTACAAACTAGATGATCTTTAAGGTCCCTTCCAACCCAAACCGTACTTTGAGTCTGTGATATCTTCTTCCTCATGGCTTGGCCATGTTTCATGGGTTCATCAGGCACTGGGCTTACAAGACCTCTGAGAAGCAGTAAGGGAGCCTCTTAGCAGTCAATGTACCATCACATCCTTCTCATCATATGTGTGTCATGCTGTCCAGGACGGATTTGGGGGTTTAAGAGTCTGTTTAATTAATGAGAGAAATCATCCAGGGCATGGGAAGATCAGGGAGCATGTCCTACAGATGTCCCTCTGGCCTGCCGTGAAGCAAAGGAGGGTTTCCCAGTCCCTGCAGGGAAGCAGATTTCAACACTGCAGACTTTCTGCAGGCTCTGTCGGCCCCTCAGCTGATTGCCTTGGCACACCAGAGCTCAGCCACTGCGGCACAGGGCTGTGTTAAGGCTCTGCTGTGCTTTGCTGGCCAAGAGCCACCCACAGGCACTGCCAAAATTCGCTGCTGCTTCAGTGAATTTGAAGATGCATTTGCAAACAGACCAGACTTTTTCTTCACCTGAGGAGTTCTCCGTTGACAAGGTCACGGTTGCTTTGCGCTCAGAGGGTGTGAATGTGTGTGAGAGCACCACTGAGACATCATGAACGGGACACGTGCCTGGCTGCTGTGGGCTTTATGCCACCATGTCCCAACAGATAGAGGCTCTGGGTCCTTGTGGACAGTACAGTCTGTGTTAGGGACCTTTGCAGGAAAAGATTGGCTGGTAGGAGGGCACCTGCTGCTCTGTCTGTTGGAGGAGAAAGGAGGACCAGATTGCATCAGCTGAGGAGTCTCTGGCTCCCGAGGAGCGGGAGAATCAAGCCCTGCCAATCTTAAACTCATTTCCTCCAAAAGAGGAAAATCACAGCACAGCACCAGTAGCATTGTCTTCATTTTCTGTTTTTCCCTCCATCTGATTGTAACTGTGGGCAGTGTGATTGCAGTTTTTGATCAGTTATCATCCCTTATTATGAGCAAGGGCATGATTTCTTCATGATTTCTTCCAGAACTTTTGCTAAGTTTGGCTGAGAGCCATTGGGGCTGATCCATGAGACCCCTGAGAGGTGCAGCTGCTGTGGGCTGCTCTGCTCCCTGCCTCTGCTGAGAGACCCAGGGGCATCCAGTTAGACGGAGTCACGCACTTGGGAGGATCCAGGCGAGTTCGCTTCCTTCCCTCTCACAGCTGGATGTCCATCAGGGTCTTGGGAGGCAGACAAGACACGAAACTGCAGTGTTGGTGTGCATGATGTTGTTGCAGGAGCTGACAGAGGTAGGAGCAGGGCTGAGAGTGAGCAGGACAAGGGGAAATGAAGTTGGTGGCTTCCTAGAAAACTGGTTGTTTGCTCTTCCTTAGCACAGGGCTGCCTAATGCATCCCCCACTCTTGTGCAGTCTGAGCAGCCCCAGAAGCTCCTGTCAGAGAGGAGCCAGTAGCACTCCTCTCTCCCCAATGGGAATTTGGGTTTCAGCTTCTTTAACATGCTCCAGCGTATTCTGTCCGTCAACTTTATGCCTTGTTATGATTTTATGCTTAGTTATTCTGCGTGCAAAAGTTTAAATGGGTGAAGAATATAGTGATTCCCTCCATGAGTAGTCAGCTGCAGGCTGACTTCTTACCTCTTTCCAAGCGCACATCCACGTGCTGGGTCTTTTAGCCTCTGCTATTTCTAAACTGTCCAGAATGGAAAAGTCAATTAAAATTTTCATTTGTAAGTATGGTGGGGTTTTTTCATAGATTTTTCATGTAAGGGAGATAGACTTGAGGATTTGCTAAAAGAAGTGTGAGTAGAATAGAATAGAATAGAATAGAATAGAATAGAATAGATTTTGTGCATAATCAATATACTGCTGTTAAGATCCCTGCCTTTCTGTCATTTTTAAACACCAACCCCCAAGGATGTGCTCCAGAGGTTTCTGTAATGGCCTTTTTCCTCTTACAGGGCAGAACTAAAAGCATGGAAGGAGATGAATGCTGCCTGGGCCATTAAGCAAGTGTTAGCACTGAAGGACCAAAGTTACATTTCAGGCTTCCTGGTCCTGCCAAGCAAAAGATCTTGCAAGAAATCTTTGTCATGAGATGCATGCAAAACCACCAGCTCACAGCAAGCACAGTCATCCCATTAGACAAGGGCTGACTTTTTCTTTTAGCTTCTGATGGAGCTTAAAATAACTCAGGTTCAGATTCAGGTGGGGTTTTTTTTCTTCCAAAGGTGGGAAGACTACTGTCATGAATGCTTTATAGAATAATATTTAGATTTCTTGTTATTTACAGTATGATTTGTGACTTCCAAAGGGTAGAGAAACCACTAATAATTTCACTAACTATTCATCGCCCCCTGCATCTTAGCAAGCTGCGTGTTTTGAAGTATTTGTAAGTCATATACCATCAGTCTCGCTTGCTCTCTTGCCCTTTCTCAGTTCATCTTTCTTGCAGAGCATGACAGGAGTGGAATAGATTTTGTTGAGCTTGTGCTCCCTCTCCTGGGTGGCGACTTCTACAGCAACAGCAAAAAACGAGGAGGTTTATCCAGAGCCCTGAATATGGTAGAGGACAATGTGGATATGAAATTAGGGTCCAGCGTTTCTATTCTCACTCATTAGGGTTGGAAACAAAATGTAACTGATGCCATTTTCTGTTCCAAGTTGAGCAGTATCCCTTCAGCCAGCCAGGCAAAAGAAAGTTGCTGTAGTCAGGAATGTCCATGTGTGGTTTCTCAGCTCCTGCCATCAGGCTTGCAGACTGCTCCTCGGTCCTATTCCTTGGGATTTTTTCAATGCAGAGGTTAGAATGAGCACTGCACTTTTGGGACTGTGGTATATACCAGCATAAGGCTGCATCTTCCTGGGTTCATCACAAAAGTGTCCTTGACTCTTACAGAAAATCTATTTTAAAAAATGTCAGGATGACTTAAAGCCAATAGGTGTTACAAAGGCACAGATTTCTAAGAACCTCTGAGATTTGTCTCTAAGTTTGTCTGTTAGGGAATAGCAAGGAAAAGACAGCAATATTCAACTTCAGTAAAGCTTCTGATACTGTCTCTCACAGTATCCTTCTGGACAAAATGCCCAGCACACAGATGGATAACCATCTTATGTGATGGGTGAGCAACCAGCTCACAGGTCAGGCACAAGAAATTACAGGGAATGGGGTGACATCAGGCTGGCATCTGGTCACTAGTGGGGTTCCTCAGGGCTCCATCCTTGGCCCAGTTCTCTTCAACATCTTCAGTAATGACTTGGACATGGGACTGGAAGGAACACTAAGTAAGTTTGAAGACAACACTAAATGGTGAGGAGCTGTCAACTCCCTTAAGGGCAGAGAGACCTCGACAAATTAGAGAGATGGGAGATTACCAACCATATGAAGCTTAACAAGGGCAAGTGTCAGATTCTGTGCCTGGGATGGGGCAACCCTGGGTGTACGAACAGACTGGGGAATGAGAAGCTGGAGAGCAGCACTTTTCAAAGGCACCTGGGGCTCCTGGTCGATGGCAAGTTGAACATGAGTCAGCAGTGCCCTGGCAGCCAGGAGGGTCACCTGTGTCCTGGAGGGCATCAGGCACAGCATCACCAGCTGGGCAAGGGAGGGGATTGTCCTGCTCTGCTCTGCACTGGGGCAGCCTCACCTCAAATCCTGTGTGCACTTTTGGGTGCCACAATATCAGAAAGACATTAAACTGTGAGAGAGCATCCAAAGGAGGACTGCAAGGATGGTGAAGGACCTCGAGAGGAACCTGTATGAGCAGCAGCTGAGGTCACTTAGCTTGCTCAGCCTGGAGGAGACTGAGGGGAGACCTCATTGTGGTTTTCAACATCTTCAAGAGGGGAAGAGAAGGGACAGGTACTGATCTCTTCACTCTTGTGACCCGTGACAGGACCTGAGGGAATGGCATAAAGCTGAGTCAGGGGAGGTTTAGCTTGGATATCAGGAAAAGGTTTCTCAGCCAGCAGGGGGTTGGGCACTGGAACAGGCTCCCCAGGGAAGTGATCACAGCACAAAGCCTGCCTGAGTTCAAGAAACATTTGGACAAAGCTCTCAGGCACATGGTTGTGACACTTGGAGATGGTTTTATGCAGGACCAGGAACTGGATTCAATGATCCTTATGAGTCCCTTCTAACTCAGCATTTTCTATGATTCTGTGACTCTATAATAAATTAGATGATATTTAAAAACAAGCATCAAATGTGTACCAGCTGGTTGTATTGTCATGAAGAGAATGGCCATGAACAAATAGTCAGTAAAAAGGTTTTAAACAGCATTTCTTTCAGGAGTTCAGAGTAAAATCACTTTTGTTATTAAGCATTTGTATTTTTCCTCCTTCCATTTATCCTCTTGTACTTGAATGATACATGTCCATTCCTCCCATTCTTTTCTATTTTTCCTGTTTTCCAGGAGAAAAAGATGTAATAATCCTTGGAGATTTTAACCAGGCCCCAGACAGTAGCGACCATGACATCCTGAGGAAGGAGAAGTTCCACCACCTGGTCCCTTCCAGCACCTTCACCAACATCAGCACAAAGAACCCCCAAGGGTCCAAGTCGCTGGATAACATCTGGATCAGTCGGAGCTTGAAAAAGGTTTTCACAGGTAGAGTTGCTTGAGTGAGGTCATGTAACCTTCAGTTAGGGTAGCATCATGTGTCCATTTTGGGCAATATCACTTAACTTTTTCTCTGTGATTCTCTTTGATGCAGGCCACTGGGCTGTCGTGCGAGAAGGGCTCACAAACCCATGGATCCCTGACAACTGGTCCTGGGGTGGGGTGGCTTCAGAACACTGCCCTGTGCTTGCCGAGTTTTACCTGGAAAAGGACTGGAACAGGAAGGAGGTGACACGGAACGGGAATGGGGTGACGGTTGAACGCAACGACTCCCACACTAAGCACGAACGATGACGTGAACTTGAGGGTGCCTCTTCTGCCACCCGAGGAAGGCTCTGGTTGCTCACGACTCCACGGCAGAGCAGGACTGCCCTCCCCTCTCCCTCCTTCCTGCTCTCCTCCCTGCCCCTGGATAGCATCAGCACTTGATTTTGGTGGTCTTGGCTTTGTGCCCCTTCTGGACAATTCTGGACAGAATCTCATGGCAGCAGAACAATCTGCAACTTTTTCCGGGGACACAGTGGACATTTCCACACCTGGAGATTTGGATGAGAATTGTACAGAAAATAAAGCGTACTTTTAATACTGTACAGGATCTTTGCTAAAATGCAGCTGAGCAGGGTTTTGCTGGGAGGGGGAGGTGATGGTTATTTTCTGTTGCCTCTTTGTAAATTGAGGTAATAAGAAAGGCCCCAAAAAGAGAGACACGATGGGAATTCTTGTCAAGTTGCAAATGCCATTCAACGCTTGCAAAAGCTGCCGGAGCTGGTCCCTATGTGACATGCAGTGAGACCTGAGTGGTCCCTGTGCCTCAGCCTGGAGGGACACCCTTCCTCCGCAGCCCCACGTAGGCATCCCCCATCCTTCCCTTCCTTCTTCCTTATGCTCCTGTAGGGGCCTTTTGCCCCAGAATAGCTTCCTTGAGCTTGGCTTTGTCTTTTTGTTTGGTGCGATGTTCAGCGTTGGGTTTTCTTCCTGCACAATAGTTTTCAGGAGCTGGGAAGCCACCAACTTGTCTCTCTGCATAGTCAGGCCTACTTCTCCAGTGCCCTTTGCCTTGCTCCCTGTTGGGGATCTCACAGGAACAACCCTTGTCCTCTGGCCCTGCAGCTGGTATCAGTGAGATGTAGCCATGGGTCTTTGTCTAGGAATTGGTGTTCTGAGCTCTGCATTGGGGAGAAACAGGCCAGAATCAGAGCGATGTCTATAGATGGGCCCATATTCATGTCATCAGTGCAGGGGCTGACCCACATGATGCACTGACCTCTGCCCATTGACTTTTTTAGGGGGTTTCAGTTTCTCCCTCTGGCAGACCAGGCAGTTGTGCATCCCTTTCCTGAGCCTGGTTGCTGCATAAGCCTGGTTCACTCGCCACGACAAGGGTCTAAATACAGCATGTGGTTGTGCCCGTGGCAGGGATGGGGACTGCTTCCAAGGAGGTTTGGGTTCTGTGTGTGTCCTGCATGGGGGCACTTCAGTCAGCACCCTGCCACAGCAGCCCCGGGAATGGAGCATTGAATTTGCCACCTACATGAGCTTTTTCATGCAGCAGTTAATAATCAGTGACCTAGAAGGGAAACATATCAGGACTAGAAAAATCAATTCAGCATCTGCAAAAGAAATAGGCTGAGTGTGACAGGGGCTGAGCTGCCCACCCACAAACCCAGGGCCTGCTGCTCCGGGCTGCACATGACCACGCATTTTGCTGCTGAGTGGAAAGGAAAGTTCCCTGGCATGACTCACTACTCTTGACAGCAATGGCACACCAAAGGAGATGTTGAAACTGAGGGTTTTAGAGCAAAACAGTATCATATTCTTGCAGTATTTTTATTACTTTAACTTTCTGAGATATCACCTCATTTCTAATGACTCAATAATAACTAATTTCTCAACAACTAAATAAATTCCCACGCAAAAACACATAGTTGAACAGCTTTTCTGCCTGTATGCAAAACTATACCCAAAAAAAGGTGGCATAGCCTGGGGGTGATTCTCAGACTGAGGGAGATTTCATGGATGTTTCAAGAGGTTAAGTTAATGGTTAAGAGCTCAGAGTGTCAGACCAAAAATGTATCTTTAGTTGCTCAACACTCCCTGTTGAAAATGGGAGGTGCAGGTCATTAAACTAGCAGAAGGCCTTGGTTCCAGCTTTCATTCTTGATCCCTGCTAACACTTTGTCCTTTTCAATCAGGCATAGCTTTGCTGCCCTCTTTTAATTTGAGCAGCACCAGATTCCCCAAGAAACTCTCCCTGGATGACTGCAAAATATAGGTGAAGATGCAACAGAGTTGCCTCAGTCAAATGAATATTACATGAGGTGAGAGGCAGTAAAATTCCCAAGAACACACTCACTCTCTGGTACCAGCTAGTGTTTCCCTGCTATAAATACATTTGGAGGCTGAGATTATTTTATAGCTCCAGAAATAAAACTTGGAAAGGCCAGATTCCATTTATTCTGATGCGGGTGTAAATAAATGCAGAGTCACCAAAGCCTAGAGAGCACCTGCAGCCTCCTGTGCAGGTGACAGTGCTTACAACTGCAGCAGGGGCCCTTGCATTGGCTGATGAGTTGTCTATTGGCAGGGGCTGCTAGTGTGAAACGAGCTGAGCCACCTTTATAACCCATGTGTGAGCTGTAGGGAAAGTTAATGAGGTTGCTCTGTAGCCTAGAGGTTTCTCAGCCCAGTGGAGAGCTCTGGAAAGGTGGATAAAAAGGCACCTTGGAGTTAGATGGGTCCTAGAAGGTCAGGGGGAGGAAGATGGAGGAGTTGGACACATACAGGTGGAATTCTGCCTTGCATGGAGCATCTCTATGAGGTACGTGCCTGGTTACTTTATGTTGGCAATCAGCAGAGTCTCACTGTGGTCTCATTGGTTTTTAAAAGCTTGCTTTGTTTGCTTTTTTCTGGCAACCCTGTAGGAGGATGAGGTGGTTGGGAGTCTGATGGATTTTGGAGTTCCCAAGAGCATCTGTTGTGCTATGGTTGTTCAGAAGCTGAAGTGGTAGTTGTGTTCCTTCTGCCCCTGCGAGAGCAAACCTGAATAGTAATTTTATTTCAAGATGCTCCTCGTGGAAACTCTGTTGGCCCAGCTGGCTGTGACGTTATTGCCAAGGAAGTGCCAAGGAAGGCAGCAACTAAGGAGGGGTACAGAAGCAGTCAACCTTTCTTACAGAAGGCTGGATACGCCTTACACATCTTAGGGTCCCTTCAGGACCCCAGAGTTTGTGAGGCAGGGTACTGTTTCCTTAGTAATGTCACCAATGGCTACAGACTGATTTGGTCCAGGTTTTGTTTTTTGTAAGGTCATTTATCTCGCCTGTGCAAAGTGAAGGTTATTGGAGCTTTTCCCTGCCCATTGCCCATGGAGCCTTGGCCACTTCCTTACAATGAAGTGCTGCCTCTTGTCTCCTGCTGACACGTGCCAGCCTCAGACCTGCCCTACCCAGGGGACATGGTGACAGCTGATGCACACACAGTACATGGTCCCTGCAGTGGCTGTGGTTGGTGAGACCTCAAAGCGGTGGCTTCTGCATGGAGCTCACTCCTCCTGCTGGCAGGAGAGGAAACTCCTGAAGGGCATGTTTGAATTTCTACTTTTAATCCTCTTCTAGAAAACCTTAAAGTAGCATCCAGCTTACAAAGGCTGAGGGGGCCATGTCTAGTGTTTGGCATCTTTGCTCTTCATAGTGAAAGCTTTTAAATGATTCTCAGCCAAATTATTCTCCTTTCCTGTTTGCTCTGACCCATTTGCTTCGTGGAAAACCTCTGCTTTGTCCAATGGGATTTTTGAAAGAACTTTCTTAGCAAATGTCCATTAGTCACTTGGCTTTGCAGTGTTGTTGCACTGCAGTGTTGCAAGCCATCCAAAAAGGGAGGTATGATATAGGAGAGTTTGGAGAGTTGCTAAACACCTCTAAGGAGCAAACACAAGTGAATAACTGTCCTGGAGATGAACTTCCAAGAGCTAGGTTGCAGCAGCAGTAGGCTGATAAATCCTGGTGCAGCGGGCAGGGGTGGAGGCTTGGCTGTACAAGGTAATCAGCCTTGGTCTTGGCACTCTTGAGCCCTCATGGGAGTCAGTGCTCAGCATTCCTAGAAAATGACAGAAAAGGGTCAGTCCACGGGACATCAAGGTTTTCCTAGACATCTAAAGGCTGCTTTGTGAGACTGAGTTGATTTTTGGTTTTAAGACTGCTGTCTTGCTGGCCACAGGCAGGAGCCGGAGGCGATGGGAAGCAGAGCTCCCAGGACAGCAGCTGCTGCTCCCTGGGAGCATGGCAGGTCATAAATTCAAGCACTCAGAAATTAGATGGAAATGTCCCATGTTTAGGTTATGAGCTTTTTCTTAGCTGCAGGAAGCAAGGCAAAGGCATGCAGGCATTTCCTGGCCTCTGACTTTCCTTCCAGATTTCACACTTTCCTACAGAGTTTCTAGATGGGAAAAAACTTTATAGGAGGCTTATGTTCTTTGTTTTTCCCAAGCAAAATGCAAAGTTCTCCCCCATGCAAGGAGTCACGCTGACTGTGAATCAGGGCTCTTGTGGGAAACAGCCTGCAGCAGCTTTTCTCATCCCCAGGAGAGATGCAGCAGTGGGTTTCTGTGAATTGGCTGCTCTCAGGGAGACTGGAGGGCCATGCCAGCAGACTGATAAGCTCTCACTGTCCCCACTCAGCAGTTCTGGGCTGTATCCCACGTTCCACAGAGCAGGATGTGACCACAATTGCAGACAGAACTCTTGTCTGCATACCTGTTTTTTTTTTGTTGCTTTTAAGCCTTAAGTAATTTTTGCCTCCATATCTGGAAGTAAAGAAGCTCCTTTGTAAAATCCAAGTAGCTAAAAGGATTTACTCCAAAGTACCTACAGGTTACGTGTTCACTTAGGAAATATGTGGATGGATGACTCTTTGATGACCCATCCTCCTGGCCATCTCATAACCCTGCATGATGAGATGTTCCCAGCCTGAGGTATGTCCAAATGTGTCTCTCTTTATCAGCTGTGTGAAAAGCCTCATTTAAAAAGGAAAAAAAACGAAATGTGCACAGACCTGAACTGCAACATTGCTCAAACTTTATGTGAAAACATAAGGAGCACCAGGCTCTCAGGGCACTTTCCCACCAGTTTTTAGAGACTTGGTTTCAGGGAAGCTCTTCCTCCTTCAGACCTCCTTTATCCCTTGTCACACGGTAGACAAGAGAGGCTGCCTTGTGGCTGGATGGTCACTTTACCTCCTCTTCTTACTGCCTGAAGTTCTCGGTGGGCTCCATGGCGGTCACTCACATCCGTGCCTGACTGAGCTCTTGCACAACCTCCTTTGGGGGAACCTTCACCTGATTCCTTCAACTGTAGGATTATTGCTCCTTTTAACGAGAAATTTTGTGGTCATGCTACTCTTTGAATGTGAGGTTTCCCCAGCAGCTTTAAAGGGACTTCTCACCCTGTCCTCATCCACCCAAGCGCTCCTTGGGTCAGGAAGTTGCTGGAGGATGAACACTTGTGCTATGTTTGTTCCCTGCCTTCTGTTCTGTCCTGCCCTGGGGGGGATGTATGGGGGTGTCTGTGGGGACCCAAAGGGTGGCAGTCCTGGTCAGCTGATACACACTGTGCTTCTCCCTGTCGGTCACCTCTGGGACAGGGAGGGCAGTGCACTTGCTTGTAGCACCATGTTTTGCTTTATGTTTAGAAACGTGCCTGTCCCAGCAGCATTATTTCCCCACTGTTGCTCCTTTCTGTCTGCAGCAGGAAAGTGGTGATGTAACTGGCAGGGCTTCAGGCTGGAAACCTGTGACCACAGCTACACTTAAGCACATTTTTCACTTCAAAACAGAAGGAAAAGGATTTATTTTGCCCTCACTATAGCTCAGGACCTGTGCAGCAGCCTCAGAGAATTGGTGAGGGGGGTAGAGGGGATGTGTGAGAGACTACAAACACATGGGGAATGGAGAGATAGCAGGAGCATGCCAAGGGACAGGCAGGAACAGCATGGGGCCTCCTTCAAGTGATGCCTGTCTAGGACGTAGCATGAATGGTCCTAAGGAGAAGGGTGGAGAAATGTCTGGCCAAGGGTGCTGGGAGCTGGAGGAGTGTGGGGTAGAAAGACTGGGAAAGGGGAAGGGATGGAGATGAGAGAACAGGTGGAGGAGTGAATCACAGCTGGAGGCTTTTGCACATGGTCCTGTGTGTCTGGTGACATCTTGCCCAAACCTGGAAAAGCTTTTCTGCTGAAAGCTGTAAAGGAAGATCGAAAATGCAGGGGACCTCAGCTTTAAAATACTGCCAGGAGAAGAGGAAGAAGTTGACTCACAAATCACCTGGGGATTTTTTGGTGGATGGGAGTGAATTTACTTTCTAGGCTAGGAGATTCATTACATGGTAGTGAATTATATTCATTAGATGAAAAGGAATGTGAAGGACTAGGATTCAAAAAACCTAGCCTGACAGATGAGTGCTAAAGACCAGGACACAAGTGAAACAGGAGAAATAAGCCAGTAAGCTGGAGAAACAGCCTGACAGGTATCTTGCTTGGAATGTGGCATGGGATGGAAATTGTGCCCTAAAGTATAAACATGAGACCCTCCAAGTGCCATTTTCAGGGCACTGCTGGGACAGGCCCTGAGCATGAGCCCAGCTCTGCTGGGTTGGAGTGGCTGTGCACTGGAATCACACAGACCCAGCAGAGAAGGTCCCTGTGGGAGGTGTCCATGCTGCTCTGACCCTGCAGCATGAGAGCAGGACTGTGGCCTCGTGCCAGCCCCTCCTGTGCCACCATCTGTGTTTCTTCAGCCACTGATGTTTTTAGGAACTTTCTTCAGGAATCTTTTTTTTCAAAACCATGTCTATTCAACCTGATCCTACTCACTCATGAGAGCCCTACCTGTGGGCTCTCTGTCCCTGCTCTTTCCTTCTTCACACAGTGGCCAGTGCAGTTCTGACTTCAGCCTCAGTTTCCTCACTATCTAAAGAGCTGAAATAATGCTGTTCTTCACCCTGCATGTCCATAGACACCTCGGGAGAAGATGTTTCCAGTGTCTCAGAGGCCCTGTGCAACTGGGGAAATTCAAAACTTTTCAGCAGCAGCATAAAAAATTTATTTAGACAACTTTAATGGGAAGGGTAAGGCTATGCCTTGAAGGGCAATCCTGATGACATCTTTTTGTAATTGAATCAATGGAAATGAATGGGTTTAAAATTCAATATCCAGATTTTCTGGATTTAATCTAATATAGACTTTCAGTTGTGAGAAATCTGTAATTGTTCAACAAAGCCAAAATAGATTCTCCCTTCTGTGTCTTAAAAAAGACTATCTCATTTTAAACTGCATACTGAAAAAAAACTAATTTTGTATTAATATATTATGAAAATTAAGACAGTTTTAAATGACTAGTCCCTTAAAAAAAAAACAGACTGAACAAACCAACAAAATAAATAAATAACAATTTTAAAAAAGCTAACCAAACAAAATAATTGTTCCAGCTGTTTCCTTTTGCCTTTCTCTTGGCTTTGACAAAGTCTCGCTCAACTTCCATTCTGACTCATGGGTTGCCAGATTTCCATACTGGTTTCCAGTATAAATGACTTCCCTCTTTCCCTCCTTTCAGAGAACCTTGATGCTTAGTTTGTTTCTGGAACTGCTGGCAGGGCATCCAGCTTCACAAACCTGAGTGCTACAGAAAAGCTTTTGGAGTTGCATTAGTCCTGCAGATCACCTGTAACAAATGTGAGATTTATTCAGTGCTGAAATACACCTGCCCAGCGATGCCTGAGTGGTGTGTTTCACCCTGCTGATGCTGTTGGAGTATCTGGGAGGCACTGGGCAAGGGAGAACAGTGGTGATTTGGGAGCCTAGGGAGGGAACCCATTTCAGGCTGTTTCCCAAACTCTCTGGTGTCATAATACTTAGCAGTCTTGCAAGGCAAATCAGCAATTGACTTTAAAAATATTTCCATTAAAAAGAACCTACAACCCTTATATGTTATCCTCTTATATATGAGGGACCTGAGCCACAAGGAGATGACAGGACTCCCTGGAAATAAGTAAGTGCATTTCATAATGTGAGAGGGGACAGGGAGTGCTAAAATGAAGCAGCAGGGGAGGGGGGGGGGGTGGATCAAAATGTTGAAGTGGAACATTTGAAGTTGCCATTTCCTGCATGGATGGTGCTGGGAATTGCATCACAGCAAAGAGGCTCCAACACTGCTGCTGCCCATATCTTAGAAAAAGGGAGGATAATTTCCTCATGAGCAGCCAGGCCTTCTGACTGAGCAGGGAGAGCCATATCAGTGTATGTACCAGGGAGACTCTTACCAGTGTAAGACTTCAACAGACCCTTAGTGACTCCAACCCTAAGTGATTTTGAAAACAGAGTCAGAAAAGCACCTCTTCCATACACAATATAGGATGTCCAAGTTGCCGTAGGGCCAAGGCCATTGGAGAGGGTAATGCTCTCACACAACACAATTTAACACTTCAGTACTGTCATCTCTGTCATTATTTTGTCTTTATTTGTAAAAGTTGTATAAAATGCCTTTCAAAATTGGTCTGGTGAAACGGGGAGGCTTTTCCAATGTTGACCAGGTTTCTGTATAGGAATAACATAGCAAGACATAGGTACACAGCAAAGCAACCAAGCCAGCCAGCCAGAAAAGGCTGCCAACACAGCACTGACACCATGAAACTGTGCAGTGACGTGAGCTCATCACTGCTGTCCACACACTCTATCACAGAACTCCAGTATCACGACTCAGTAACCAGCCTCTTCACAGTGGAAAACAAAAATTCAAGAAAATTTACAAAAGCTACACTTCAAAATTTGAAACATCTTTATAAAGGAGGAATGACATGTCTGATGGCTGACATGACAGAAGCTGACAGCTTCGCCTATTGCTACGTATTGATACTGACCACTTCCAGACTCCAAACTTTGCACCAGGCAAATCTATTTCTAGAATAATGAAGAATGGAAGTTTAATGACACCTACTGCTTTGTGAAACAGGTGACGCAGATCTTCAAGTAAAGCAAAAAGGCCTGTAGTAGTGTTTAGGGCTACAGAGTGGTAAAAGAGTCAGGTCTGTAGGCATGGCATTTTGTGGCAAAATAGGGTGACTAGCACAGCCTCCTGGTTTTGAAGACACATTATGCATATGCACTTAGATTACAAGATGCTACTACTGTGGGAGGAGGAAAACCACTTTGCTTATGTAGAAGTCACAGGAGAAAGGCAGGGATCTCTCCTGTCAGAATAAAATCAGTTCACAATTGCTCCTTTCTGAAAGGACTGTATCTTTTGCATACCCCAGGGTCAGCAAAGTCAGTCAGATTTTTGCACGGTGTAGCTGAAAAATATCTGCCCATATTTACTCCAAAAACAGCTTTTGACTGTAATCCTTGGCTTGACTTCCGTCACATGTGGCTTTCTTGCTGTTTCTGGCAAAGGAGCCAAAATCTGGAGCACGTGTGTGAGTGACTGACTGCAAATGGTTCCTCCAACACCGTGTCTGCTCTGCACAGCTCTAAAACAAAGCTGGGCAGACAAAGTCACCAGTGATCAAACTAGACAGTCTGAAGGGAGGAAGAAGAGAAAACAGGGCTTTTAGTTCAGCATACAGAGGCTGAAATGCTTTCGGCTCCTGAACAATACTGACAACACAAAATTAAGGCTGCTGCAAGCAGTTCTCAGTCCCTGCCTTGAAAATAACTAAATTTAGTAAATTTATGCTTGTTGAATGCATTTTCTTTTTTGCAGCAGTCAGCCAGCCACTGCAAATACCCTGCAATAGTATCTGAAAGGCAGCTGCTTTTATAGGATTATTCCTAAACCTTCAGACCTCTTAGCCAACCAGTAGCTTTTCCTCACAGATTTTCCTATAGATCAGAAAATGTGTTCTCAAGATTTTACTGTAATATCTGGTAATGTCCTGGGTGTAAAAAAAAAGTGGGATAGTTATTCCATTTGTTTCATTGAAGAACAGGAGAAGGGGGGAGGGATGCTGTGGCTCAGGTCTATGCAAAAATGGTGTGGAGGAAAACTTGGCTCCATCTACTCACCTTTCCACATGCCAGGCCTGTTACCAGTGGGCAAAAGCAGCAGGCTAAGAGAAGGCAGAAGCCCTGCCCAAGACTCCCACTAGTGCCTGCCCAGCCTCTCTGACCACAGCTGCTTCCCAGGAGCTCAGGGGAGCCCTTGTGAAATGCTGTCTACTAAAACAAAACCCTTTGTCAGAATACTTAGACACATTGCCTCAACAATTCCATAATACTCTGGAATCAGAAAATGTAGTTTATATATTAAGTCCTCCTGCATCATCTAAGTTATTTATCATGTGACTAGAGAAAGCTCCTTGCTGTAAGGGGCTTTCTCTCCTTGGTCCTGGATATAGCACCAGCAGTTAGAACAGAGGTAAAGTTGCTTCAGAGTGGTGAGCACTTCTGTTGGAACACAGGAATAGGGCACTTGAGAGTCATCTTCTCTCCCCCAGTCACATCTTGTTCCTGAAATGAGCTCTACAAGCTCAAGCTTGCTGTAGTGCTGGGGTACTGCTCAAAAACGTGACCTGATCCTCTGTAGGCTCAGACCCAATGAAGTGAGTGTTGCCTGCTGGGCTGGATCGTGGCCCTGTGTTCCTGAATTTATTTAGAACCATAGGTCATGAAATCACAGTTTTGCTCGATCCTCCTTCCAAAACACTGCCATGCTGAATTTCCTAGACATGCTCTGCTTGTCCTCAAAGGAGGGAGGCCCTTTCCAGAATTCAGCTTCCTGAAACATGGACTATACACATAAAGATGTGGAACAGTGTAACAACTTTTTGAGGGAATGAACGGGAAAGCTTTGCTACCTGCTTACAGTCATTAAAACAGCAATACCTACCTTTTTCTCTTTTTTTGAATGCTAATTCTCTCACTTAAAACCCTGAAACTTTTTGTAATGTTATGGACTTCAATCCTGTGGCACAAAGACCTGCTTCTGTGCACTGTTTTTAAACTCTGTTTTCATTGCAATGATGACTAAATGGGAAAGTTATGCAGACAGCAATGCAGTACAATCTACAGCAGTTCTATTGCTATGAACTGTGACAGTTATGACCAAAGATAAGGCAAACAAAAATGAACTAAGGGGGAATTTCTCCTCTTTCTCCTTTCTCCCACCTCTAAACCTGGGTGGGAAAAGGCAAAATATTACAAGAAACAGCACCAAGCACTATACCAAGCATACAAAACAGAGTAGATGATTGGACAGATCACTGCAGAGGAACTTCTAAGCCAAATTTTACAAAAATGCACAATCCCTTTAAAAAATAAGTAGTATACAATCACAATGCAAAATGACATAAAGGGCCTTTTTCTGAATTCCACATATTCTGGCCACTCTTCCCTCCCATCCCTCATAAGTCCCTTTTTGCAAGCTCTGGGAAGTCCAGTTTACATCCTCACACAGTAACAGAATGGTGGTCTAATACTGTTAATTTATGAGATCCTGGAGCTCCTCATCTGTCAGCTCATTGACTTCCATGATCTTTTTCAAGTGTTCCATGTACCGGGCATGGTCTTGCAAAAAGTGTGGCACTCTCATGTTCTCAATCACAGCTAATCCTTTCAGGCGATCCACATCCTCATACGAGATCTGTAAGGAAGGACATGGGTCAGTTTAGCAGTACAGTCCTCTTGCTTCTGTGCTGCTCCTATAAATTCTCTCCTGTGAATGAGAAAATATTTCAGAGCAGGGGAATTTAAAATCTTGGAGAACTCTTTGGAAACATGAGCAACTGTGTGCTTCAGTGGAAGATGCAAAAAAAGCATAATTTTAGCAAATGCCTTCATAATTCCTGATTCTGCTTTTGATTCAATCAGTAAACAGACTCGCAGGAATGTGGATGAGAATTATCTACAGCAGCTGCAGGAATAGAGAGGGAAAGGATGGAGCATATGTGAGTCCTGGAATGTCTTCTCAACAAGGAGGAAAGATTTACATAACAATGGAAAAAACACGGTGCCAAAGACTAAGGAACTAGAAGGGAAGTGCAGGAAAGGCATGGCACAGGAAGCAGATTTTGGGAAATGTACGGCGCTAGCTGACCTGAACTCTGCTGTTTCATTTTCACTGGCAAATGTGCTTATGCAAAGTTAAATTAAAATGCACTTCTAGTGACTAACTGCATCATGAACAAGATCTAAGCATCCCAATTTTAGGTTTTTTGTTTTCCCCATTCAATAGCAGGGTAGAGACTGGGTTTGCCTCATGGCATCAGAGTCTTCTGGGTATTGATGCCAAACTCAACCGCTTTCCAGCTATTACAGGACCTGATAGCTTTTTTTTTCCCCTAAGGAAAATGGATACTTTTATCTTCATAGCCTTATGATTCTAAAAGCTAGGACTTCTAATCACAGTAGCTCAGGGTGCTGTGAATGGTAGTCCAGAAAGGATGAATGCTTTGGCTGGGCACAAGCTGCCATGGAAGCACATGGACTCTTTGGGCAGCTGTCCAGTGTGATGAAATTTGTGTGGCTGCCACTTTGTCTCCAAGCTGTGTGTTCTGGGCACCCTGCAGACAGCCGCATATGCACTGGCAAAGCCCACCAGCCTCGCTGTGCTTACTAACTGGCACATCCTATTTCTTCACAGGAGGTTTGTGCCAGGTGCCTTGAGTGGAGCCTGCTCCTTCCAACCTTTTTTGCTCTGTGTTTCTTTTAAGGAGCAAACACTGCACAGTCTGCGTTCCCTGGAAGCAGCCTGCCCTCTTGGCAGGTGATGGTTTCCATTCAGCAACGATTAAAGTGTACATGAAGGATTCTCCAAAGTGCAAGGGGCATGGAAAGGCTTTCTGGAAAGACAGGACAGTGTAATCCAGATTGCTAAACCTGATCCATAGAGACAGGGGCATATCTTAGTGATGATAATTGGAACAAAGTCCACAAAGAGAATCAATTTACATCTGAGTGCACAAGTGTGCTTTTATAGGTACAATTACAAGATGCACCCAATTAAGAAAACAAACATACACCCCTGCTCAGGCTTATTCAAGTCACTAAGATACTGCTGTTTGAAGATCATGTGGCATTACACCTAATTAACTTACTTAGAAGTGGATACAGAGGAGCTAAACAAAATTATACCATCTCCTCTCTGGTCTGGAGACACAGCACCACATGCAATTAAATTTCCTCCCTAAGGAAAGAAAAAGGATCCTTCCTTCCTCATATATACGTTCAGAGGTTTCAGTTACTGCTGCAATCGAGACAAATGTATCTGTAATCTGAGGTATGGTTTGAATGGGATGCATTTCCCCAGTCCTTGCAATTGCTAAAAAATTAGCAAAGCTGCCATCCTGAGGAGATCAAAAACATAATCCCATCCTCTTGTGGAAAAAGGTTGTCTTCTTACCACATGTAATTGAAGTCATTGCACTAGATAAAAAAGACTGAGGTTACAACAGGCTTACTTATGCTCTTTGTAATGTGTTCATATGTTTCTTGGGAAACACAATAGTAGGTGATGATATTTTGCTACTTTTACTTTCTAAAACTCTGGTAGTTATGCTCTACTCAGGTGCGCCCAATATCTGCATTCTGTTTCTCTTCAGCATTACTTGCATGCAATTACCACATCAATGTTCTGCAGCACTTCCCGTACTTGATTATCTTCTGCAAAGTTTTAAGATTGCTCCTTTTAAGAAGCATCTTTTCTCAGATTTCAAGTGTTTTCCTTAGTCACTTCTAGGTGTTGAACAGCTTGCATGTATCCTGTTTTCACACACCACACTCTTCTACACTGTAAGCAATGTCAGAAGCATCAGGAAGGCATGGCTGCCTCCATCAGCCAAATCTCTATAGCACTCAGAGGAGAACAGAACACAGAAACTTCCGCATAAGTTGAAATACATTCACGTGGAAAGCAGTGCTCTGATTTTACAGCTGTGGTAACTACCTACTAAAGCACAGAAACAATGTCAGAAATACTGACTGCTTCCTTTTTCTATTGTGTTCATACGTTTATTGTATTTGCAATGAAATTATGCCCAAGGTAGGCATGCTGAGAAAGATGAACTCATCTGTTACAATACAACACTGAGAATCTTGAAAAGGCAATGAAAATTTTCCCACTAAATGTTGGGCTTCCTTATGTTTAAATCCTGTGCTTTTTCTTCTAAC
Source organism: Acanthornis magna (assembly GCA_036785705.1). Classification (NCBI taxonomy): domain Eukaryota; kingdom Metazoa; phylum Chordata; class Aves; order Passeriformes; family Acanthizidae; genus Acanthornis; species Acanthornis magna. The sequence continues at coordinate 11,868,613 of JAWUZG010000029.1, forward strand.
CTGGAAGACATGCCAGCCAAGCTTAATACTCCCTTTGGAACAACCTGATCCTTCTATTCCACCCCAAAAACCAAATAAATCCTCCATTTAAAGTGGTGATAAACCACTAGGCTAGATCCCAGTGCAAGTTTTATACGTCTCAATTTCTTAGGAATATACAGAGATATAGGAGCGGGTCCAGTGAAGGGTCACTAAGATGATTAAGGCACTGGAGCATCTCTCCTATGAGGAAAGGCTGAGAAAGCTGGAACTGTTTAGCCTGGAGAAAAGAAAGCTCACAGGAATTTTGTCAGTGTGTATAAAGACCTGATGATGCGGGAAAAGGCCTCTTCTCACCAGCACACACTGCCAGGGCAAGAGGCAATGGGTGCCAGATAAAATGTGCAAAATTCCATCTGAATGCAAAACACTTTTGTACAGTGAGGGTGGAAAAACACTGGCACAGGCCACCCAGAGGGGTTGTGGAGTCATCATCAGGGAAGATATTTGAAGCCCAGCTGGATGTGGTCCAGCAAACTGCTCAGCTGACACTGCCTAAGCATGGAAGTTGGACTAGATGATGTCGGGAGGTCTCTGCAGACCTCAACTAACCTGTGATGCTGAGAGCAGACATTGTTCTGATGCACAAATTTCCCATTTGACTGCAAATGTCTGCAGCAAAAACATTCAGAATACATTTTAAGATCCCTTGATTTTAGGAGTTATGAAATCAAGCACTTTTAAATTATCATACTGCTAGAAATAAATTGCTTGTAGACCCCTAATACAGATGACATGCAATGTGGATCATAGTAGAATCTGTAATTTTATGAGGAATGACTTACTATGGTTTTGAAGTGGCCTGACAATCCTGCAGACTCCCTGAAGAGAGACAGGCATAAAGCAGTAAAGGAACAGTGTGTGTTCAGTAGTTTAGCAGACAGAAGCCATGTGGAGTTAAGCAGGCTTAAAGAAAAAGGAAATTTCAGAGAAGGAAGTTGCAGGCTTATTTGATAGTGTGATTTAATTTTCAGAGCTTCCTAACTTGGTTCAATTACCTAAATAGCTCTTGCTCATCAATATGGATGTTTCTGACAGTAAAGGGAAAACTTAAATGTGGACCAAAACCGTCTATCATAGTATGCCCCTTCCCTTTATCACCCATTGATTGCTAAGCAAGCAGAAATATTGGTATACCAGCTCTAAATTCAAGCTCAATGTCAGTTTGACTCCCTGTTTATGTATGAACCCTGCTTTATGAACTGTGAAAGCTTAGCAACCCAAGGATTCGGTTCAGGAAGTGTGACAAAGTTTCTGCACTTCTTAAGATGATTTTGAGAATAAACAAGCCATGACAGTTACAATGAACCTAAAATATGTGCTGTGAATGTAGAAATATCATTATTCTGGGGAAATAACCCCTGCTTTGAAAAACACCTGCCATCACTGAGAGAAATTTGAGATGAAATACCCTTTGTGGTGGAAGGGGGTGCATTTAAATCAAATGGTTCATTCTGTTTTCTGCCAGGACCACCACCTTATCTATTACCTATCTTGCTTGGCCCAGGCAGTCTGCTGTACTGCAATTTAGGTAGTACCCCAGAAAGGGAGGAAAGTCTGAGAAATATGACCATAAAATCTTAATCTGATAAGTGAAGAATGAGGACAAGCTGGTAGAAATTTTTAGGACTTCAAAATACTTGCAACTTGCACAGTGTAATTGAAGGTGCTGTACAGAGCAGAGAATTCTAGATCAAAGTAAAACAAAGCACAATGACTCATAGCTCGTTAAAGGCAGACTTGCTGAAATGGTAAAACTGTACCCTTGGGGAATAATGAGTTCAGTCACCTTTCCGAGGGCTGTCAGAAGATGGAAATCAATGGACTCCCTGTATCTCAGGATTCGGAGGATGCCATCCAAGTACACCTGGTCCTTATTGAAACAGCCTGAAAGGAATGGAGATGCATTGCACTGTATCAGTATTTGGTCAAGGCATGTTCTCAGAAGCCATTATGAGCAGAACAATTTTATTTTTAAAAACTAGATATTTATAGCCCTGACTTTGAAAACCTTTCCCAAAACTAGCTAGAAGGCAAAACTCACTAGCCAGAAAGAGAAATCAAACATAGAAGATAGTGCCTGTGAATAACCAGAGGCAAAATTACATCTCTAGAAAGCAGGTCAAACTGTGAGTATGAACTTTTTCAGAGTTTTGCATTTACATTCCACTTCCAACAAAAAAAAAATCCTTTACTGATTCAGCTTGAAAGTCTTACTCATGAGCATTTTCAGCCTTGTTTTCCATAGCAGAATTTCTGAGACCCCATTTCAGAAAGTGGGGAGTCCCATCTCTCCCTTTTGAAAGGTTTTACTGTGTGACCTGATTAAGGTGCTCTGTGTGTGTGTTCTGAAAACCTCCCTGAAGTACAAAAACAGAGAAGACAAATAGGGAACTCACCTGGCTGTGATGTGTCAGTCCACCCTCTCTTGGCCCGTACGCAGTAATCCCACCTAGTGTTGGGGTCCTTGACAAATTTCCCCACATCCTGGAAAAGCTGACTGAAGGACATTTGGCTGGCCTGGTACACTGTGTAGTAGAGCAGGGCAGCTCTCCAAAGAAAAGGGTCTTTGCGGAACAGGACACTGTGAATGCTCGCTAGCCCCTCTTCCGTAGGGTTGATTGGTTTTAACCCGTGTTTTCTACGTCCATTCCGGTTGCACCAAGGCTGGCTGTTGTTGTTAAAACCCCGAAAATAATGAGTTCCTGGAAAAACACAAAAAAAAGGGAGTGGCACTTAGAACAGTAGCATCCAATGATTAACAAAAAATGATAAAATATATAAGGAGATGCCCACTTCAGAACTCTGAGCTGGTAGGACTGGGCACTGGCACCAACTTTAGCCTTGTCTACAACAGAGAATTTTGTCAGAGATAGATACACCATGAAAATCTTCACCTGCTGACTTCAAGTGGAATTCCTGAAAATGCCTAAGGAATGCAACTGTTAGGAGGACTTGACTTTCTAAATCTGTGGAAAGGAATTTTCAGAAGTGTCTTACAAGCTGAATTGTCTTTGGCATAGGCTAGGCACCGTAGGGAACAGAAGGCAGGAAAATCAAAGTAAAGGGGCAGAAATGTTGCCTCCTGAAGGTCATTAAAGAGCACTACTGCAGTCTTGTAAGATGTTGTGTCCCCTTACAATGTGAGTTACAGTGGTTCTGGGCAATTGCAAGGTTTATTCTTCAGCTGATATTCAGCACTAGCCAAGGTTATCCATTTTTTATGTACTTAAAGCAGATACAATGAAAAATTTGCAGAAATTTTCCACAGGGCTGGGTAAACCTTGTGTAATGCAAAACCAAAGCATTTTTACACCAGTTTAGGGATCACTGGGTAAAGTCTTCATACCTAAAGCATGCCTACATTTGCAAGCAGTGCAGCGTGACAGCACCAGGTTTGTAAAGTAACATGGCTGGAGCTGAGGTTGAACCATCACACTATTTTTGTTTCTCTTAACTCCAGAATACTTTTTTAAAAAAATTGCTCTCATGAACAAAATGTCCCTGAGCAGTGACAGCACAGAAGGTATGCCCTGGAGCAGAGCCTCTGGGCTTGCATCATCTGAAAGGATCACACTTTGCCTGCTCCAAGATTCCTTTGGCATGGGAACCTCAGTGCAGTAAGTGGGACTAGCTGGTAGGCTTACTTCAAAAGCTCGCTCTGGATCTGACCTAAAACACCGATGTACATGAACCCTAGGAAGCCTTTAACTGCATGCTGCAGGGATTAAAAGGTTTCTCCTTCCCTTTAGCAGAGCTCCAGCACAGGTTCTTTGGATAGGGATGTTCCCTCTTTCTGTATCCATCCAGTGCCTAGCCCATCCCTGTGAGATAAGTAAGAATGCATGCAAGTACTCCCCTCTGCCTGCAGAAGTGATGCCATGCTCATACCAATTTCGTGTCTCAGCATCCCCTCCAGCCAGTGCTCCCGCGCAGTGGAGACATTGATAGTGAGCGTGGGGCGGCCATTCACCACTGTCATGGAGGCTCGGGACAGCAGGTCCTCCGTCAGATGGACCACAATCTGAAGAGGAGAGAGTTCAGGCAGAACTGAAAGAGCTCTCTTCTCACTCCTGTTCCTGCTTGTTCCTCGGGCCCTTCCATTATTTCATTTCTGTTTTGTCCTTTGCCCTCTACAACTCCGTCTTGCGATGAGCAATCACTTGAGAGACCCTTATGACTGAGTTTATCCCACTCACCTGTGCTACTGACGGAACCTCTGCCTTTAGTGGGGCGGGTGAGAGTGAAGACAGACAAACATGAGACTGAAAACCTTAGTATGGTAACACTGACTAGACTCAGAGGGCAGGGAGCAGTTGCATGCAGAATAAATTAGAGAAAATTACAGCTTTTGAACTTGGAATTATCTTAGTATGACTGAGAAATTAAAAATACTAGATAAGTACACATAAAATGAGTAGGTATCTGTATAATTAGCTGTCTGAAACCATTTTAGTTGCAATTCTAAAGTCACTTGAATGAGAGGGGTAAGCACAGTGTACTTTTTTTCCTGTTACATGATGCAGACTTGAAATATTATTGAAATACTGGTATTGGTTGTTTCTATACAGCAATAAAGTTCTTGCTTTCCTGTTCTCTCTTGGAAAACTGGTAATCAAAACAAAAACTGGCAGAGAAGGAAACTAATGCATATTGATACATTTTATTATTTGACTTCAAAAAGCCTTTTTAAACAAGTAACTGAGAGGGAGAAAGGAAACTCTCTTTGCTGAAAGCTAAGCACTTTTCCGTCTTCATGTAAAGCCTAAAGAAACAGTACTGCTCAGAAAAGTACAGGGGAGAGTACTTCAAAGAAAGATCACTTATTTAATATCCAGAAAAAAAATTAATTAGGCAACAAAGGCATTAATATAACACTTCCTTGTACTCATAACTCACCATTCAGCTTCAAGTTCAACAGCAAGTGGTCAGTCCCATAAAACTTGTATTTAAGAGGCAGGAAAAATAGGTAACTCCCAAAGCATTTAGATTTAAGGGACAGGTGCCACTTAGCTATATTAATACCTCTCCAGCTGGAGAGAGTATTTTCATATTTTAGGCCATCCAAAGCATGATGTATTAACCCTATCTTCATAGAAAAAGTAAAGTCTTTCATTAAGAAGCACATGGATTGCTGGATGAGAATGCAGGATCCAGCTTCCATGAAGTCAAACCAAGTAAAAAATTAAGAGGGAGATAAAAGCACAACAAAGACCAAACATACAACTTTTTTCTGCTTGCTCTAAACTGTAGTTTATTAACACCACTCTTGGAAACACAGGTAAAGCCTAGTTATCAGTGTCAAATCATAGTCTCACAAAAATGTGTGATGAGTTTAGAAGTTTCTCCTAATAATATTATGTTTACCAATTAAACCTAGTTTCTGGGAAATTAATTTTTGTCTCATGATTCCAGACTCCTCTTGCTCACTGCCAGTGATTTCATCCAAGTCTTTGACTGTGTCATCTGGTGATTTCATTTGGATTAATCTCTTTTTTATACATTCAATTTCATCTGACTTTTCCAAGCAATTTCATGGAACTTCATCAAACTGGCCTTTTAAAAGCCCAAATATAGAAAATACGTTTTTTTCACAGGGCTCTAAAAAATTAGATGGTTAAAGCCAGGAAAAAACAGCACTCAAACCAACTCAACAAGCCAACCTCTTTCAGACATTTTTATTCACTTATGTCACTTTCATTTGTGTTGCTTCTTATAAATCACTCTCTTGGGCTGCTGCTTATTTTTCTTGGCCTTTTCTTAACTCTTTCCTTTGGTGTAAATAATTTGATACAGGAGAATGGATGGCAGAACTGATGAATAAATGGAAATGTGCTGGCCTCCAAGCAGCTGAAAAAAGAAGGGAAGGAAGGGTGTCGTTCTTGGGTACTCCCAAAAGAAGCGAATTTAAGAACAAGCATCTATGAATCAGGAAACAGGCTCAGAGAGATGACTGAAGTGTTCACAATGAATTTGTGTCGTTTCAATTGTTCAAACGTTAGACTGGGCTTAGCCACGAGAAAAGTGTGATGTAAGGAATATTCTTGTAATTATGGAGGAAAGGCCTCCCAGATGTCTCCTGGGTCCATCCATGTGTAATGTCTAAGGTCTACATAAGTGTTCTTTCCTGATTCAGTGCAGGACTTACCTCACCAAGACAGCCTTCTTTCACCATGTACTTCCTGACGTGATTCCAGATGCGACTTTTGGTCAGCAAGCTGCCTCCAGTGGCCTGTTCAAATTTTTCATAGCTTCCATATTTCTGCAATGTCCGCTTCATAATATTAATGGACTATAAAATGAAAAAGCATAGCAAGTATCAGTGCAGTAAGATTCCCATGTCAGACTGGCACATGTACTCTTTCTCTTCCTCTCAATCTCTCTTTTTTTTTAGTTTAAAAATCTTTCTTTTTTTATCTCACTGGCAGTGAGTACATTAAATGGCTGTACTCATTTAATACATACTGACACACTCTGCAATGAATTTATACCATCTTCAGAGGTACATTAATGCCAAAGTAGTGAAAAAAGATTCTGATCAACTCAGGTTAGACCCACATCGATCAGTGTGATGATTAGATGATTATCCTAGCCTAGTAAAACAATACCCATTTTCTCTTTAATTTTGGCAATGTTGTACTACAGCCTGTAAAACAGATATCACAGGTCTCCAGGACATTTGCAGTTTGACAGCATGTGACCTTTTACGTTTTTCCAAAGAATTTGAAAAAGATGAACTATTGCTGTCATTTTGCTTCATTCCTTGGCATTTTCTAATTTAGGAACACTGAACCATGATCAAGCAGATGTATAACTATAATTTTAAAAATAATACTACTACCAAAAATGTCTCCTTACAATGAAATCCCTCTACCATGGTTGTTTCAGAAAGGAGGAGAGAGAGCAGGAACTTTATTTACAGAACTTTCATTTAAACCTTTCATTTACACCACAGTACTTCTTTTTAACTCCCCAAAATGAAGGCCTAATTCATGAGATAAATAGAGTGGTATCAACAATTCTCTTATGTATTGCTGCTAGAAGAAGTTCTTTGTAGGTGGAAAGCTTTGCACGATGCCCATAACCATGATCTAAACTCTGTATATTGAAGATGTTATTGGTTGGGTGTGAAATGCTCATCCTCAGCAATTTGCTTTCCAGCATGTCATTTCACACCCTTAAAAGAAAATGTGGTATGGAATAACTTCTTTCCCAGCAACAGTGCAGCTACAGGGAATAGCTTTTTGTCATAGACTTGGTAACAGAAGCTCCTGATACTGCCTTAAAAAATTAATGCTCTTGCTAAAAAAACACCACTAACAATAAAGGTGAAAATCTTGCAGACTGAATCTCTTTTCACGTTATACACTTATATCCCTCCATGAAGCTGGTAACATGCTTGTCTCCAGCTATTTAATTCTGACATTGTCAGATTGACTGATTTTCCACAAAAATTGGATTAATTTTTTATCTCTCACAGCTATTAACAATCCTTCTCTAATTTTTTTCAAGTTGAAACTAAGCAACCCTGAGTAATTGCTACTGAAACCCATAAATGACAGCTAGACATATTCTTGAAGTCTAGTAGCTCTTTGATGAGGGAAATATCACTTAACCTGAATGCCAAAGAAATATTGCAACTAATGTTCATTATTTCTTTGCCTTGAATATTTTTCCAAAGGATTTTTTATCCTTCTTTTAAAAATTCCCTATGAATTTTAACTTCTAAAATCACTGGCTGTTTTTCATTTTTTCAGTGTCTGCAAATGCTGAGGCATTTTCCTGTCTTACATAAAATCCTTGGTTAAAGAAGCAACCCAAATATTCCTACCCCTTTCCCAGGAAGTTTATTCTTAGCCAGCAGCCTGAACAATTAATGATAACAGTTCTTCAGTTTCCTTTGCCAGGTGCCAGATCCTTAAGATATTTATGTTACCTACTTGTTGTTTGGTATATTGGGTTTCTACGAAGAATTAATTAACTTTATTTGCTCGCTCTGGAAGAAGTCATCTCAATCAATCTTCTAGCATGAAATTTGTCTTCACAACTTGTTGATATTAAATTTCAATTAAGTCTATTAGACTAAACACTGAGTTCCCACTTAAATTCTAGGATGCCTAAGTTCATTTGAAACGAAATCCCAGAGGACTCTCCTACCTTAGCTGGAGCACAGGCATTTCCTAAAACCACCTCACCACAACAAACAGTGAGAAGACAAGCACTGAACACACATCAAATTTCCTGCTTGGCTGTCTGTAACAGCAAACTCCCTGGGGCTGAGACTTCCATGCCACGGGAGGCAGAATGATTTAGGGAGTCAGGAGACCCAAGTTCTAGCTCTTCCTGCCTGCCTGCAGGCACCTTTCTGGGCTGTTGAAGATTTTCCTAAAATGCTGTGAGACACTTGAATCAACAGCACAATACAAATGGCAGGTTTTCAGACATAGGTGCTCCTGAAGAAGCACAGACCCACTCTGGCCTCTCCTACCACAGCCTGATAGAGTTGACAGCTTCAAGGGGAAACTTCTTTATGTGCCATGCTAGGTAACCCATATCCTGGCATTCCAGTCACATCCAGAGAGGTGCTGCAAGTTTGAACTCCTGCATACTGAGAAAGTCATTAAGCTTAAGCCTCCTCATTGTTGAGCAGATACTCAGAAATTACTAAGAAGGGTGCGCACCCCTATTGCTTTCTCTCTTGACTCTGTTTCAAGTGAAACAGAAAAAAGTCCTGAAAATTCTTTCCAAGTGGGCAGGTGTGGCTCTGGAAGCACTGGAACAGCAGGGAGAGCCATCACACACAAATTGCACACAAATCTCTGAGGAGAGGCAGACAGCCCCGGCACCGAGACAAGCCCCATCCCAGTGATGTTCCTGGTTTTGACACTTCCTGCCACAACCACTCCAGCTGGGGGTGGTTCCTGAGGGGAAAAGGTTTGGGAAATGTTTGGTTTCCAGGCACTGACTACAACACCAAGCCCTTTATTTGGGGCTCTGCACCTGTCTCCAAGGTGAGATGACTCAGTCAGGTGTTGCAAGGAGTTGCTGGGAAAGGGGAAAATCCAGACCAGCATGCCAGCTGCTGCCTACTGCAGCATCCAACTGGGAGCTTGTTTTCCAGCCTCTGGGCCAGCAGAACACTGGTACTGCTGCAGTTCCTAAGGCCAAACCGTAAACTCTTCAGAAAAGAGGAACTGTGTGGCTGTACCAAGTTATTGGTCAACTCAGGCTGTAGCATTTTGAGTTTTATTCAGTGTTTATAGGGGTTTTTCTTCTGCATGCTTGTTCTTAGTGGTATAAAGATCCCATTTAAGTAATTTAGAGCTGGTAGAAATATTTTTAATTAAAAACTTCTAAATTACTTCATAAAGAAGTAAAAGTTGATACTCATTGGGGTTTTGTGTGAGACTGTGCTCTGAAATAAACCTATCTTCCTACTGTGATATCACCAGAAGTGATCTATAGTCTCTTCTAGGGGAAGAGAGAAGTTTGTGTCAGACCCTGAGAACTTATGCTACTTGGATGGCCTGATGTGCTTTGTGTTATGTATTAGCACACCTTATCTATAAATCTTAGTTAACAAGGGAATTTGTTACTAGTGGAGAATGAAGTGTTGTACAATTAAGTGCTTTTTACAGACAATGTCATGTTCTTGAATTTTCCGCATGCCTAAGATGTGACATAATTTGGACATAGCAAAGGATTACTCAGTGTTGAATGCCATGTTGTTTAGCCTTCCAGCTCCACCTAAATTTTTTCCAACATCTGATAAATTTGCTAATTGTAGGCTACTTGTATTATTGCCTTAAAAGGTGTCACACAAACACTTGCAATGTGGCATAACTGGTTTATTTATTAACTCAAAATTGCTATATTTTTATGAGCACAAGGGAAGAGGATGTATAACTCTTGCATGGGGGATCATTCATTCAACAAAATAGTTGGGGGGTTTTTGTTGGTTGTTTTTTTAAAATGTATATAGAAATAGAATTATTGCTGCCTTGTACAATTCAAATAAACAGGCTACTTAAAATTGAAAATTGCTGATTTTGGTTCAGCAAATTTGCAACTGTTAAGTTCACCTGCTCTGCAAACACTGGGGACAATTACTTCTAAGTGAGTATTGTCACCTCTAGCATCTAAGCAAAAATAACACTTGGAGTGCTAAGAAACTTCACAAGTAGTTTGAGCCAGAAAACTTTTCTAGCACACAGTTGCTGCAGTGACCTTGAAACACAGTGACAAGAGAATTAACTTCTGTAATATCAGATATGTTAATCAATGTGAAGAGTGCAAATCTGCACGCTATTTTCTATTCTCAAGTTTACTTCCCTAAAGGCACATATTGTGTGACTCATGAAAAACCTTGTTAGGAAGAAAATATGAAATAAAGAGAAACAGACAGAACAAAGTACAAGAAGAAAGACACTAAAATTAGCATTTTTCAAATGCTGTTTTTTATGTCTGTGAAAATTCAATCAATAAAAGTGTTGGCTGTGCCCAAGGTTTAAAAGCTTTGATTTAAGTAGAGGCATGGGATAAAGTGGGTGCTGTGGAGCCTGTGTGTTCCCCACTGCAGCATTGCTGGGTTAATGGTTTGCCAATCCTCAGTGCTCTTTGCCTTTAAAAAAATAAATAAATGGGGCAGAGTATGATTTGTCTTCCAGACATATTTCAGTAATGCTATATTAACCAGTTTCATAGGCATGCACAAATGCAGAAAGGGCAATAAGAAAACACAATCTGTTTTACTGTCCTAGCAGGCTATGCACAGCTGTGGGTAAAAATATTTTTGACATGACTGAAAAATTCTCTAAAATTCTGAAATGTCAGATTTTGAGCTCATTTGACTTAAGTATCCTAAAAGCCCCCTATAAAAATGGTGGCTTCAGACAATAAGAGCTGGGTTTACAGTTTTTCTTAATAAAAGAGCAAGCAAGTATAAGTTGCCATGAGCACCTTTTGTAGAAAAAAATAGGAATAATTCTGTTCACCCGATATCAAGGCTTTCTAAAATAAGTGGAGCAATAAACAGAAGCCAAAAACGTTTCCAAAAACCCCGAACAAAATGGCATTGATCCTTCTTGTAGCAAAAGAGATGACTATGCACAGTTGTGTTTTTACTGCAAACCCAGCTCTTGATACTGTGAGCACTTTTTCTGCAACTGAAGTCATCCTTTCTGAACTTAACTTCCTGTAACATACCTACGTGTTTCTTCTGACAAGTAAAATCTTTGTGGAAAAAAATAAAATAGCAATGAGGAAAAGCAAGTGCTCCTACAATACTTGCTGATTAAAATTTTGATTAATGCTGCTTTTTATGGATAGTAAATTTGCATGAAATTAAATTCAAATTTGCGTGGAGATGAAAATTTCTAAAGCTAGTCGTAGATAAAAGAGAGAGAGTGACACCTGCTGGGCTTGGAGCTGTGTTAAAGCTGCTGGTTTGGTCATTTTAAAGCGCAAGGTATTTTTGTTTGGCATTTTTAGGGGCTGAACTTTGTGCTTTTCTAGTGACTCAAACTAAGTCTTGTGAAACAATGTACATCTTCTTTGTTAATAGTCAGAAATAACATACTTCATTGAATATTAAATCCTTTAGTGCTTTTCATAAAATTGTTACAAAGCCTTTTTTTCCCACACTTATTATTGACAGGAAGGTAGAGTTACAAATTAGAATAATATTGAGGAATCACTCATTATTAAAATATTCATTATTTAGGTTTAGGGGATTTTTTTAAAGAAGGGTAATCCAATGACAGGCTTGCTCCAGAAAATCATCAGGCATAAAAGGACTTTTAAGGCTCTTCTAACCCACACTGAAAGGGATAATTTGTATCAAATTTGGTTTGTCAAATTAGTAATTGTTGATCTACTGTAATCTATGTTGTTAATATTGCTTAAAAAACCAATGAAGAACCTGTTAAAAAGTTCTAGTCAAGGAGCAGTTTTATTTGGTGTCATTATGATTTTGTTTGTTGTTTAGAAGTATGGAAGATGATTTTAAGAATAGAACAGCTGTTCTGTTTTCTTGTAAAGAAAATAAATTTTTGATGAAAACCCAGAAATGGAGTTTTAAAAATATGCAAATATTTTCAATGTGAAAACAGAGACCAAGACTACCAATACAATGATTTAATGGGCAACAACACTTCTGTACGTTCTTGGATATAGAAGAAGAAAAAAAAAGTCAGTCTGTTCACAAGTCAGGAATCAGTTCTTAGAATCCCTAGTCCTTTAATTCATGTATATTTTCCACCAGGAATTTTAGGTTTTTTTAAGTGAAATATTCATATCACGAAGAAGTGAAACTCATGGAAGGGCAGGATGTCTCCTCAAGTAAAGTATCACTTGAAAATATAAGGGTGTCCGTTTAAAAAAAGCTTGTCATACTTAAATAAAATCAAAACCATTTTAAAATAAAAAGTCTTCTAAACCATTTAAAAATAGCAAAAGTGGGAAGAATACTGCTTCTGCTACTGTATAGATAAGCACTGGGTTTTGTCACTTAGGTCAAAGTTGAAAGTAAGGCTTTTGTTGTTGTTTAGGTTTTTTTGTAACTCAGGTAGAAAGCCAAGGCAGTTACACAGAGTGGGAATGTCCGTTAGCTCCGTTACCAGTGTGGCTGCATGTTACGAGAAACCAAAATTGTCCTTTTAAAATTTACCTCTCTGAAATGGAATTTGGCTGCTGCTTGATTGAGTCCAATGTATATTCAAATAACCTTTCAAAGTTGATTAAAAAAAGGAACATCAACATATGCTTATCCAATAATGATGACCTCAAATAATTGCTATCTCCTCCCAATCCCTGTGTCACCAAGAGGATTGGCAGGATTTCTATGCTGCCTTATTCCTCTGCCTGTTTAGGCACTGTATTTTTCTTGTACTGGACCGAGCTTCACTGCCTAAAAAACTGTCTTGCTTTAAATTATGTTTCATGTAAACCTATTTTGAAGGAATTGCGCCTTTATCCTTTAAAATCCTGTAAATTTTAGGAAGGTTTTAATTTTTTTAATAAAGAAGATTTTTTTCAGTTCTACTCATGCATTCTCATCTTTGATGGATTTTTCAAACAGCAGGGGAGAATGATAAGGAGAAATGACTTGCTACAAACAAAGCCAAATACCACAAAGGTGTAGGAAGAAGCAATCAGTGGAAAAGGAGGGGAAAAAAAGTAAATATACCTGCTTAAGAAATCTGTCAGATGCATGGCTGTGCTTAGCTAACACATTTGGCAGAGCAGGGTTTTCATATTCAAATTGAGGATTGTATGTGAAATCTGAGTTGAAGAATTTAACCTTCTCTTTCTCCACATTGGAAGGCTTGATTGCAGTCAGCAAACAAAGTTTTTGGCCAGAGGCATCGCCTTCCTTCCCATGGCTTTTTGAGGACTGGGATTGCTTTGGCTTTGTGAGATTAGAGTGCCTTTTAGTTCTACTTCTGGGCCGCGGTGGCAGTCCTGCGCTGCTCCCCGCAGCCGCAGCGCTGTTGGCAAACCTGCCGCTGGTGGCCACGGGGCCAGCGAGGAGGATGGGCGGCTGTCTGCTGGTGCAGTACCACCCCCCGCCCAGCAGGGGCAGTGGCACTTTGAGCTTGCGGTGCTCGCTGCTCCGCGAGCCGGAGGAGCACTTGGTGGTTTTCCGGTGTTTCTTGTGGTGAGTGGATGGCTGCTTTTGAGCGTGGTGTTTTTTCTCCTCTTTGCTCTGCAGAAGGACATTGTAGCTACTGGTTCCTGTGGTGAAAATGTCCTTAAGGATCCCAGAAGGTGAATGCTGGAGGCTGTTTTCATTATTAATGTTCAGTTTATGTACTTCCAGACTCAGGATTGATTTCCTAGAAAACTCTGTCTTAGGCCAGTGAAGCTTTTCTGGATTTAGGGGGGGAAAAAAAAGAAAAAAATGAGGACAAACTTGATTTTCCACACTGATACTAATCTTAAGGACTTAAAACTGCAACATAAACGAAACACAAAATGTCTTGACTGCAGTCACATCACATTAATCTTGACTTCTGGGCATAGGAAGAACTGAGTGTGTATATCACTTTTGAACTATTAGACTGGGACTTGTAAGATCCAGCTAAAAAGGCATTTTATGCTTGCATCTCCATGCACAACTACACTGTTGGCAGCTAAGAACTAAGTTGTTTTAGAAAAGACTCCGCAGGACATCAGGAACGTTTACTGCTAGATTAACAAATATATAGTTCTGAGCAAAATCTGGTTGATCTTTCTCATGCAAGGAAGGCTTTCTGTATGCATAAAGGATAACTTAAAAAATAGGAAGCTGTATAGGAGCATGTGAGCAGTGTTTACAGTGAAGTCCCACAGGGATCTGTGCTGTGATACAAGCAGTCTGGTGTGATCTCATCTGCAAAATCTGATTCACAGAATTTACTCTCAGAAAAGGGTGAGAAAAGTGGAAAGGGCCAGCTACTATGAACAATCTACAACACCGTATGGATAGTAATATATGTTTAAAAGACTTCAGTTTCATGTGTTCAGTCTTAATACAGACAGTAAGCTATATTTAAAGAGGAGAGAGAAGAGAGATCAGCTAAACTCCTGAAAAGCCTTGAGACAACACTGGTTATTTCATCTATTCAGAGTTGTTCTACAATAACAGCTGGCTTTTAAAAAAACACTTGAGAAGAAACATTGTAAACTAAACTGAATGCAAGAAGCAAATGAAGCTCCTTTAATGAGTGAGCACTCCTTTCTTGCTCAGACCGCTGGCTGGCATAGCCTTTAAGAGGAGACTGGTCCCTGGTGCAAAGCAGCTGCACAGAAAGGTCACTGAGGATTAAAACTGCATTTAACATTTGTGCTGTCTTGTTAGAGAGAAGTGACCTTGCTCCACTGGTTCTAACCATCCCCTCCCCTCAACAATCAGTTCCTCCTAGAACTTTAGGTGAGCTGAAACTAGAGGTACAAATAAATCGTGCCACAGAGAAATGTTTCCTACTTCTGTACCTAAAATAAAAGGATTCAGAGAAGAGGAGATATGGCTGGAACATGATTAAAGCCTGCAAAAGGGATTTGAGCTTCATCCCACAGTTATACATAGCTGAGCTGTAATTACTTTACATACAGTAATTATACTCTGAATGGAACATTAGCAAGAGATCATTAAATGCCTCCAAGGGGGAAAAAAATCGACAGTGGCTTAATTTCAGCTCTATTTTCACAGTAAAATTAGGTTTTGCTCCCAACATAAGCACCATGACAACGTATTTTATGCTGTTGGACCTCTGTCAGTTCCATATCAACCTGTGTTCCCCAGTTGTCCCAAACACTCTTTCCTGAAAAACAAAAAGACCAGAGGTCCTATTTGCATGAACATACGATGGGTGATCTGCAGCCTGGGTGGTTCCTCCACTGGAAAGAAGAGAGATAGAAGCATTAGACTATTCCCTTTCACTAAAGCATGTGTATCCTATGCAAACTCAGCTTCCTTCCATGGTAAGTTTGTGAATTCCCTTTCTGTGCTTGGCACAGGAGCGTGCTCCTTGGCATTCCTGTTCAGATTCTGTCAGATCATTCTCATCACATACATGACAACCTGCCTACATGGCTTATCTTGCTTTCCCATGAGCTGTCGTGGTGAGAAACCACAGTTCCCCATCACAAGGAGAACAACATCAAACTAAATACATAAAAGACCACAGAATAGGATGACCACTCTCATATTTCTTGCAAATATTTGAGATTGACTTCAGACTTGTATCAACTATTACAGTATGAGAATCCTTAGTTTTAAGAAGGGTAAGTCAAGGTTTCCAGAATGTCTGAACACGCACAAAATTTCTGAGCGCATGACTTTGCTTAGGTAGCCAAAATTGAAGTTGGAAATTACACAGCTACTTCTTAAAATACAGACAAAGAAATTACATGACCCTAGAGGCATTAACACTTCACCTTCTTTACTAACCAGTTCTCAAAAGCCACAAAGAATACAAAAACCTTAAATTGCTGCTAAAATTAAATAATTTGAACTAATACCACACATGTATCTAAGAAATGATAAACAGAAAAGACAAAACCAGAAACTGAATTCAAGGAAATAACTCAAAATGGCCTTAAACCACCCATTCCCTCCCAACCCTTGTGTCAATGTAATACCAAAAACTCATGACAGCAAGCTGTCAGAGCTAAGTGGTACAGCTGGAGAGAAATAAATGCATTAATATGTAGACAATTGCCTAACATCGTAAGTCAGAATTCTCCTGAAAGTGTCGGAGTGCTGAAATTCTCCTGAAAATGGCGGTTGAGTGCTGAACATGCACTGGCAGGTTTCACATGCACATGGCTGATATCAAAAATAGTTGTCCCCAATCTGTAGTTACTTTATAAGCGTTATCTTGTAGTGAAGTGATTTTTCAGCTGCCAAACTAAGTGTGGCTGTCCTTAATTTTCTTCTCACTGAAGGATACTGTTTGATGCCTATTTGTGCCGGAAACCTAGAATCGACAGGTTATCCAGCACATCTGAAATATTATAATAGATAACAAAATAGTTTTCACAGAAGTCATTTAACTGCTGTTCTAAAATTTTGTATAGGTCTTCTGAACGTCATTACCAAATAAATTAGCAAATTCGAGATTATTTCAAAATCATGCTGCAAAGCACCAAATGTAAAGTTCTTTCTCCAGTACATTTGTTTAAGCTATTACAGATATTTTAAACTCACATCTGTAAATCGGACAGCATTCAACCAAACTGAGAATATACTGTCTTCTAGGAATCTTGACTTACTATATCCAAGAGTTTCCAATGATTAGCAATGCCAGGTGATTGAAAAAGAGACCTAGTATTCAGAATATAAAACCAATTCATTGCACAGCCTGCCCTCTGAAAACCTGCTTCAGTATTTCAAAAATACTGAGATACCATGCTGCTATAAAGTAGCCAGTCAGAATGGATTATCAACCCAGATTAATTGCATGGATTGCTTAGCAGTGATTTTCGGCTTTTAAATTCTGGATACCATTAGGCAAATGACTGGAGATTACTTCTAAAATATATGAAAAATGCAAATTGAAAACCACCATGCTATGGTGTAATGCTATCCTGCATATCAGGATACAGATAATCACGCTACAGATCCCATAGGTTTTACCTTTTGTACCTCATTCACATGTGTTACATGTGTTCGGAGAAGTACAAATCTGAATTTCCTGACTTGACCTTTTTATTTTTTTTTCTGTTTTTGCAGTATAAAACTGTCAAAGAACATACGCCCAGGGCTGCAGTTACCTTTGAGAACCTCCCTTGTGTAATTTATGTACAAAGATTCTTTTTGTTGCTCTCGCTTCCAAACACTCAACAGTTACAAAGCCACAAGTACTTCAATGATTTAAAGAAAAAAAACCTCCACAAAACTAATACAGTCTCATCCTAAAAGATTCTCCATCATGTTTACTTCCATTTATTTATATCTTGTCCCTCTCTGCAACAACACAGGAATAAAAACATGGTCCTAGATGCACAGGTGAAATATTACATGAAACAATCTGCCACATTTGGAGTGCAAGCTGATGCAGGCATAAGCAAGGAGGGGACAGAAGGGCTGCCTGTCCCCATTTTATCATAATTAGGGTACCAAAGAACAGGAAACCCTGCTGTTAACGGCAACTTGGCCTGTCATGGGCCAGAGTAGAGCTCTACCCCTCTTTAGAGCCACACTGTTTGGCTTCCGCTAAAGATGGGCTAGCAGGGCAGCCAGATTGTGCCCTAGCCAAAATCCCATCATTGTCAAGATATCAGTTGGAACTGGTAGTACTGGACTTACTCCATCCTGCAGACACAAGTGTACTACATTTCACAGAACAATTCAAAAATACCACAGGCTTGATTTTGCAAACAGAGGAGTTTTACCTGTAACTTCCATTTATATGCAGGTAGCTATTCCTGTGTCACAGCAGTATTGGAAAAGGGATGGAGTCCAAGACTACTAACAGAGGACATGTGGCAACTACAAATCTCATGATTCTGCACTAATGAAACACTTTCCATATATAAATTGCATCCCAGTCCCTAGCCTTGAACCTTGCACCACTGCAGACACTGCTTAATCTTGTCAGAGGTTGTTTGTTTGAAAAAATGTTAGATTTTATATTATATTCAGGAGCCAAGTTATATTACTGGTCTCCATCCTTTAGAAACTGGTGGATTGAGATAATAAGTCAATAATATGTGTGGTAAAATCCCAATGTAAGCATTTTTCTAGACTTTGGAGAGTGATGTATAAATACCTTCCTCTAGGCTACAGGGCAGCTACTATCCAAGCAGCTTCTTAAATACCTGTTCCATAGGTGGCATGAGGTTAATGACAGGTATTTGTGGGCACAGATCTCTCTGTCTGGCTAGCCTTGCTCTAAATAGCAGAGAGCTCCTGCAGTTTTCAGGCAGCTGTCACTCAGTTTATATATGCACAATGAACAAATCCTTTCCAAACTGGAAGTGGGACTAAGGTGCTTAGCAAACATGTTCGTGGAGCACTTCCTCCTATCCTAGGAATGTAATGGTCTGAGCCACTACTTCTGTTTTTCAGATTACCATTGCCATGTTAGAATATGGTTTCTTTTTGCTCAAAATCAGAAATCATTTCAAGGCTGATTTGAATTTTCAAATTTATAAGAATGTATAAAATATGTATGTGATCTGTCTACAAGCAATAGCTAAGTTTGAAACTGAGAGATGAGAAGGAACTACACAGATGTAACAAGTAAGATTCTTCCTTTGACACATTTTGCAAAGGTACAATTATTTTATAAAGAAATATTTATCTCCGATATTCAGACAAGTTGAATAGATTCACAACACCCTGTAGTTTATGGGCTCTAGATTGTATGGTTTGCGCGTGCAGAGGGCTATAGAAAGAATATTTAGCAAAAAAGCAGGCAACATGAAGTGTTGTATATGAACCTGCAATGTTCCACTGCCTCTCAAACACTACAGGCTTCTGTGTGTGGCATAACAGAATCTGACCAGAATCCTATCTTTTATTTCCTCACCACTGGAAACACCTTTAAAGTTTAAAAACACTCCAGTTTTGAACCAAAGCTGTCAGGCAACGTGAACTAGACAGCACTGGAAGCTTTGTCTATAACGGCTGAAAATAGTTTAACAGTAGAATTAGGCAATGAGTTTGTGTAAAAACACTGACATGGAGTTACTTCCTATTTTCACAAGCATCTTAGTTATTAAGTAGAGCCTGTATTATACTGGGAACTTTCACATTTAACCTAAGACTTCCCCCACCCCCGCAAAATATCCACCCATTTACTTTCCTCCTGTAAAGGTTTTATCTGTCATTCAGCTTTTAATTCCGAGCTTCAAAACCAAGGGCAGGTTTCAGCTATCAGCCAACTCGTATATCTGATTCATTATCTGCCAGTGTTTGTAAGTAGTTCTGCATTTATAGGACTGATTGGCAGTCTGGATTTTCTTCTTTAAAATGACAATGTTATTTGGGATGTACTCTTTCTACCTTTAAAAAAAAAAAAAAAGTATGGACTGACTTGTAAGCGGTTTCCTGCATGCTTCCTTCCATATTGAAATACAGTATTATGTAACTGACTCCAAATTCAGGTCCTTCAAATTAAATTACATGAGCACAGTAATAATCAGTAAAAGTGAAGACTTGGCTCTAATGAAATCAAGCAACAAACTCCCACTGATCTAATAAACTCAGGATATAATCACAGAACACTGATTTATAGGTAGACCTGCACAGGAAAAAACTCTCATCCAAGCAGATCTCTGGCTTGTTCTACTGCAGCACAGGTGCAGTCAGGAATATTTGATGGAGGGATATGGACTCAACTATCTTTCATGAAATCTCATCCTTTAAGATTGCAGTGCCTATTGCACATCTCCAGGGATGCTCTGATCGATCCCATGAACTTTATTTCTGTTCCCCTTATGAGAAGTAACACTCTAGTCATATTCATGCACAGATGGAACAGCATATCAATTATGCAGAGAAAGAGTAGCTGTAAGAGATCTTAGTTATGATTGTAAGGGTATTGAATGAGGGCACACCAAGACATCTCCAGCAGATTTCTTGTAGATAGATTTCCCCATGGCAAAGTAACATTGGCTTGAGCAGATGAAGTAATGACACATGAAAGGATGTCAAATTTAAACAAGGAAAACATCTGTTTTCAAGCAGCAATTATATTGTAGGTTTTCCTGCATTCCACATGTACACAGCACGGAAGATAGCAGATTTGTGTGGCACTAAATACTCTTCTATATTATCGTTACATAGTCATAATACAGGCTTTTATACACACATACTATAAGGATTTGTTAACTTCTATGAGAACGCAGCAAAGGGTAGAGCCAACGAGTGAAAGACACCAGATATAATTAGCAATAGTTTTATTAGCATTCTTCCTAGCATGGTCTATCCCTCGCTCCAGCGGGGCGGGCGTCACCTCCGCACTCCCCAGTGTCCCGGGGCAGGCAGGGTCAGGGCCCGCAGGCAGCACGCACGCTCCCTATTCACCGGAGGGGCTCCTGCTCCTGGAGCCAGGCAGGTGTGGAGACCCTTGTCCTCGTCCCCAGGGAGCAGGCGACACCCCTCCGACAAGCGCGGCGCCGCTCGGGCGAGGCTTCCCCGCCCGGCAGGGAAGAGCTGACCGCCCGCCGGCTGCCCCGGGCGCGGCGGGGACCGCGCCCCCGCTCCCGGTACTCACCGGTGACACAGATGGACTCCAGCATGGTGCTCCGCCGGGCGGCGCCGCCGCTCTGCCCCGCCGGCTGCCCCCTGCGCGGCGGGCTCCCGGTTGCTGGGCGGGGAGCCCTGAGGAGAGGCGGCAGGGAGGCAGCGCCCGGCGCCACGGGATGTGCTCGCCTCGCCGCCTCGGCGGATCCGGGGGAGCGCGGCTGGCCCCGGGCCGGCAGGGGGGAGCCGCGCCGGCAGAGCCCCCGCCCGCCCGCCCCTGCAGACTACAAGTCCCGGCGAGCTCCGCGCGGCCCGAGCGCTGCCGGGGGCGGGGCGCGGGCGTGCTGCACCCTGGGAGCTGTAGTACAGCGGCCGGTGTCCCCGGGTGCCACCCCGCCGACACCACCCGGGAACACCAGCCCGCTGTATCCCACCGCACAGCTGGTCCCAGGTGTCAGCAGCATCGGTGGGGCTGTAGCGTCATCCTTTGCAGGAGTCTACTGAGCATAATTCACGCATAGTCCAGCGTTGCAGTCCTCTGATAATTATCAGCTATTTATATACATATATATAGATATATACACACACACAAAAAATATACATTATATATAGAATATATATAATATATAAATATATATATTTATATCATTATCAGATAATCATCGCTGCAGTTGGTAATGGTGTGATTGGTAATTATCTGCTGGATCTGTGGCAGGCAGAGGAAGGACTGCATGCAACAAGGGTGCTTAGCAGGACATGTGCCACCCTGGGAGATGGGTCTCATGCTCGGGGGTGTCCCATGTAAAAAGAATGGAGGAATTGCATCAGGGCAATGGTATAGGGCCATAACTGATGGTTATCATACATTGATAAGTAGTAAATAGAATTTAAAGTAGAAGACAGACTTTATATTACACCCTCCCGTCGCCTTACTTGTTGTGCAATCTGTCACTTTGCTTGTGAAACCTTTCACTCCTTGAAATACAATCTGTGCATTTTAAAAACTGAACATCAAATAGGAACAAGTTATTCTATCTTAGCAATCACGCTTGTGTAACCCATTAATGTAGGCACAGTGTAGGAAGATTCTGTACTCTTCAGGTAGATTTAAGGACATTACTGAAATCAAATTACACATCAATACATTTTACTGCGTAAATAATGCATTTACTTTTTTTAAACGGTCAACACTTACTGGACAGAGCAATCTAATTGAAAGTGACTAACCAGCACAATAGTGTTTGACATAGATTAGGTGAGTGTAGTGATCTCTCAGGGAGGGGAGAGCAGGGAAGTTGTGTGCTGCTTTAGTTGAGTATCTTAAATATCTGCCACCTTCCCTCCCATCAATAAATCCATATCTGCAATGCGCTATGCACAGAGATTCCCTCCATAGCACGGTCCAATTAGATCCGGCTGTATCATCAGGTAGCAGTGGAGGAAATTCTACAGATCACAGCTTGTTGATGCTTCAGAGAACCCCTTTCTGTGTCCCACCCGGAAAAATTTTACTGAGCTTCATATCAGTCTTCACAAGCAATAATTAAAAAACAAAAATAAGGGTTTAAAGCAAATATTTTCATTTTATTTTCTACTTCCTCACACACAGTCAAAAGCAGGTACTCTTAAGACCAGCTATGAAAAGACTGAGGTGTCATTTTTCTCAGTCAGCTAATAAGGAGCCAGAGCTGAATCACACTTCTGCCAAGCTGACAAATTTGATATTCCTTTTAACTTAAATTCTTTGAAGAACCAAAAAGATATATACTCTGTCAACATGTCCAAATTTAACCTAAAATACCCTCTCAACTATTTTGCTAACAATGTAGCATCTGGAACTTGCAGGCTGGTCTCCAAATCTCAAATTGCAGGAACTGAATAAACCCATTTAAATTTAGAGAGACAAAGCTATCCCTAATGGGTTGGAGTTTGCTTGCGATACATGGCAATTACAGAAAAAAAACTCCAAAAACCAGTGAATTGGTTCGAACACTGCAAATAATCAGCACAGCTGATGAAGAAATGAGAGCCAACTGCTAAAATATAAAGTCAGTATACCATTTTACCATAACTTCCCAATGGTTTTGCTGCATAGACCCTAAATTCTCCTTCTAGAGATGCTACTTTATATATACTTGGAAGCCTATAGCAAAGAAATCAGTAACTATCCAGCTATTTTTGTGTATTTTACACATTTTCTCCCTCTTCTTGCTCCATCCTAGTGGATGACTTCTCTCCATCTCTCTCATCTCCTTCCTGCTTCCCCCTGGTGTCCATGAGTCCTTTTTCCCTGAGTGCTTGGGCAGTCAGTCACCCCTGAATCTGCTGCCTCCACTTAGTTTTTGTTTTTTTTTTCTTTCTTCTGCTAGCCTTTTTTCTTTGCAGTATGGCATGAAGGTTTTTTTAGGTCACGCTGGCTCCTGGCTCTAGCAAGAAGATGCCAAAAGCAATAGCAGAAGGCACAGAGGAGGGATGCTGAAAGGCCACCTGGCCCTGCTTTCTGCTTTGTCTCTGAGCAAGCTTTGTCATGTTTGTGGATTAAAAGCATAACATGGAAAGGTCAGTTGAGAAAAACACTACTAAATGTCTAATGACAAAAATGCTACACACAAAACCACATTTATATATATATTTATACCCATAAATATATTATATTTATGTATGTATATACACACACAAATCTAATCTATATATGTATATGTGTATATATATACATAAATATATATTTTAGATATATATATTTAGCATACCTCTAGCAGTTCTGACCTCAAAGACATCTAAGCTTGCAAGTCTGTCTGGAAGGACAGTGGGGAAAAAGACAAGCTACTCTGTCATGAAAAAATTCCTGGAGGCTATCAGTGCAGCTGGCACTGATCACATTGTAGTGAGATGGGGGAATATGGGGACAAATTGTGATGTTTGGATGAGCCACACTGGGGAATACAGCTTAAATGACACAGTTCCACAGTTCAAATGGATCTATATCTATTGTTAGGAGCCAGAATTAAAGGTGGCCTGCATCCTGTATTTCAGCTTTAACATAACATTACCTCCAGAGATAATTTCAGATTTACCTGGTAATGCCTTCAGAGGTAATTTCATATTCACCCAGTCAAAAATACTGCAATTTCTTGCACACAGAGGAGTATCTCTATAGGAGTATTAGCATCAATAAGCTTTGTAATGTGAACAGTCTGGAAGAGCAGTGACACATTTTATTGATCTCTGTATCTGTCACAAGCTAACACTGTGAAGTTCCAACACCTATATGCATATATAAATGCATATATATAGATGCATATATATACATGCATACTATACACACACACACACACACACACACACACACACACACACACACACTTGTTTTAACATCGGTTTTATTTGGTTCCTCCCTCATATTCACACCATTTTTCTGCCACTTCCCTATGACAACAAAAAATCACTGATGAACTATGAAATCTGAGAACGAGAGTCCTTAACTAACTCTACATTATTTGGCACAGCTTCAGGCCCTTCAGAGTTGCAAGGGCAGCCCTCCCTCCCTGCTTAATGACTCTTATCTGGCTAAAGATCTCCTGACCAAACAATTTCATTGACCAAATGACTCCGACTGACCACTGACTGTCCTTCCAGACATACTTCTAGAAACTCCTTCAGAAATGTCTGACATTGCCTTCTGGTTCCAGCTGGGTCCTACACTCCTAGTACACAGCAAAGGCAGCACATGCTTGTGGGAGCTGCTTACTCATAGACTTATTCAATGGGGCTGCTATTTTAAGATGCACAGCTTGATACAGTTCCAGTATTCAGATTGATTTATCCACTGAATTTGTTCATGCTTTATGCTAACAAGGTTCAAAACCACAAACTCAACCCAACAAGGGCAAACAAAACACAGGCAAACTTGGCAGTAAAGTACAGAGAAGTGAAAGCAATGCAAGATCCTTGCAATGTGAACCTACGAATGCAGATGAGTGTTGTTTGCTATCATATGAGGAAAAAATCTGAGATGTCTATTGTACACTCAAAAATGTAGTTATACCTACTAATGAAAAGGAGTCTGCTTTCCTATGGCAGAGCAGTGGGTTATAAAAATATAAGTCGCAGTAAAGCATGCACCTGCTTCAATATGGACTGATGGACCAAGTCACCCCTCTTGACCTTTCCTCCTCTAACCATCTGTCCACTTCTCCAACAATGCCTTGTCACTACAGGGGTCCTTCTGAGAAAGGCAGGATGCTGCCTTTGGCAGTGGTAGGCAGGACTGGCAGGCAGGACTGGCAGGCAGCCCAAGCACAAACACCAGCAGATGAATCACAGGTACCTTGCTGTGGCAACACAAATACCAGCTCAGGCAGCACAGGCAGCACAAGACAATCTGCCCCTGTGCTGGCTTTGGCTGGGGTAAAGTTAATTTTCTTCAGAGTGGCTGGTGTGGGGCTTTATTTTGAATTGTGCTGAACACAGGGCTGATAAAAATATAGAGAGGTTTTGTTATTGCTGAGTAGGGCTTACACAGAGCAAAGGTCTTCTCTCTTTTTCATATTGCCACACTGGCCAGGAAGTTTGGGGTGCATGTGACATTGGAAGGAGACACAGCCAGGACAAGTGACCCAAACTGACCAAAGGGACAATCCAGACCACATGACATCATGCTCAGTGTATAAAGTGGGGGGAAGAAGGAGGAAGAGGGAGATGTTTGGAGGGATGGTGTTTGTCTTTCCAAGTCACTGTTATGTGTGATGGGGCCCTGCTCTCCTGGAGATGGCTGAACACCTGCCTGCCCATGGGAAGCAGTGAATTAACCCCATGTTTTACTTTGCTTGTATGCGCACCTTTTGCTTTCTCTATTAAGATGTCGTTATCTCAACCCACAAGTTTTTCTAGCTTTTACACTTCCCATTCTCTCCCTGATCCCACTGGTGGGGGAGTGAGTGAGCAGCTGCATGGGGCTTGGTTGCTGGCTGGCGTTAAATCACAGCCCTCCAAAAATTACAATCTATTAAACATTTGTACTTTGTGCCTTTTGAAGTTGGTCAGCTCTTTTGTGGTGCTGGGATAATTTCAGTTGAAAAGCAAAGTTTTCCTAGTAGTGCATCCTTCTTTTTGGCTGATCAGGTGAGCAGTTCACTTATTTCTTAACAAATCTGAGAAAAGCACAGTGTTCTTCTCTCTATTGCCATTTATTTCCTTATCTTTTCCTCTTCCACATTGTTTATTTGATCCCCTATTTTTTGCTAGTCCAATCTATACAACAGACCTATAAAATGAGAAGGGAACACACAAAAAACACATAACACTTCCTTAGCAGCTTTTTACAAGGCAACAAGGCATTTTACAAGCTTTTTACAAGAAGCAACTTGTGCAGTAATAAGTGTGAGTACATGATGTTTTGGAGGCAGCTCTCACCTGCATGCTGGGGCCGGTGGTGGGGGCAGGGAACCCTTCACAGCTGACATCAGTGGGCAATGACCCAGTAGCTGTGGAAAGAGTGATGATCTACTTCTTCATCAAAGCATTTCATTTCATGGGACATCCATATCCTCACACTTAGGACAGGATCTGTAGAGCAGAAGGGACTTTTCCTGGCCTGGAGAAGGTGGTCTTCCAGTAAACCCTGTTTTCAAGGAGAAGCATTGACTCTGTGAGAACCCAAGATATAAACTCACTCTCTTTTTCCAGTTTCCAAGTACATGCCTGGCACTGCTACTGAACTTTACTTTGCAGATTCCTACATAGTTTGTGAGGTTAAATGAGACTATAAAAACAGCTGAGGCTATTTTATTTACTCCATGAGGAATAACGCCTTCCAAGTGGTATCAGTGACAAATTCAGCCAATTGAAATAGTGTTCAGAAGTGTTGGGGAAAAGCTTAAGCCAAACCAGAGTTATTTTCAGACTTTATTTGCCTCCACATCCTGCCTGTTTTTGGAGATTTCCTGGGTACCACTTTATCACAATTTTAGTAGAGTCCTAGAGTTGGAGCTGCAGCGTCTCTGAGATGGGGACAGTGCAGGGCAAACACCATTTTACCTTCTTACAGATCTGCCACGTTCAAAAGGGATTTTTGAATTAGATATACAAGAAGACAAGCTGCCCATACTAGGCCACTGGCAAACAGCTGTTAGGGACCAGCAGCTCTCTTCATGGCCCAAGATCTGCACCATCTCCATGTGGGCTCTGGCTCAAAGCAACCAAAAGCCCTGGAGATAGAGAGAGGCATGTCCAGAGTTCAAAAAATTCTCATCACCACAGGAAGAATGAAGGAAAAATTATTTAAAATAACCTCTTAGCCATTTCCATCCCCTTCGCCTGCTTTCACACTTTATTGGAAGGTGAGGCAATCCCTTGTTGTATCACACCCAGGCATTCAGTGACACTCTATTTGCACTATAGACTGCTAATGTAGGTTTTACTCCATTGGTGCTTCTGTCCCTCTCATTAACAAAGAGCCATGGTCTTATTTTTATATTCCATTAGTTAGTCTATTTTCTGTGTCATAGCAGTCTGCTAAGCAAAAGGACGTTGAAGTATTAAGGATATTTACTCATCTCTAACACATCCTCAGTGTAATTATATATGCAGTTGCTACTGAAGCTGAGATGACATAAGGGAACAGTGTCTCTCATGGGTATTTGTGTGGAAATATAATTTCAGTTATGTTTATTTAATTTTAGTAGAATTTGTACCACTAAAAACATCTGTTTTTTATTTCAGATGTGCATTTTTTCCCAAATGTTGAAAAAGAGATTTCCAAAGCAAGACACTGAGAAGCCTAAAATCCTGTCTAAGCAGCACCCTCTAGTGTAAACATGCTACTTTCACAGAAAGGATTTCATGATACTGTATGGTTGTTTTTTTTCTAAAGAACTGACATAGAAAGTGAAAAAAACTACCATGAACTCAGGTAAAAACCATTTTACACCCTTAGGTCTTTCCCTGTTTAGCAAAGCATATAGGCTACACTTAATTTGAAGTGCATATTTTGTTTTTTAAAACTTTTAGGTGATTTTGCAGGTAACGTTCTTGGCCTTCCTTATAAATAATTTTTTTTCTGTGTATCCTGTAGTTTAATTTATTTATTTAAAATATGAGAATATGATGGCAAGAGGCCAGAAAATTATCACCTCTTAAGCTTACAGCCTACTAGGTCTTTAAAAAACTGCTAGAGCTGATAGAACACTTTCTCTTTTTTTAGTGAAAAATGGTTTCTGAACAAGAATCTCCTAATTTTTCCATGATTCAGAGAATTATTTCAAGAATACAAAATGTGATAAAATTTGGCTGGTAAAATTGCTGATGTGATTTTGTGATTATTCCATTTGCTCTATGCTGCAGTTGCAAGCAAGTCCCAGGTACTGAAAGTAGCAATCCTGGTCCAAATTAATGTAATGGCACTTAAGTACTCTCTTGCCCTTTGCTTCATTTCAGAATTTTTATGTCAGCAAATGGTACATCTGTACCATACAGATAAAGAAAGAAAAGTGGGTATTTTATCTTGAGACACAAAAGAAGGAAGTCTAATTCTCCTTCTGTGTAAATCAGTTAGAAGACCTAAATGAACAGTCCTGAGAAACTTTCTGTGATTTAGTGGTACAAATGCAACTAACTGAACACAATTAATCTTTTGAGAGTACATGACATGCAAATATTTCTTAACTCCCATGGAGTTCAGAGTTCAACCACCCAGAGATCTTTTTCTGAAACTGAGTCCACTTGACAACTGTCTTTTATTGTAAATGAAATATGAGTTTTGTCTCATTCGTTGTTTCACTACTTCTCCATTTTAATGTATTTTCTTTCCTCTGTTTCTTTCTTATCCTCCCTTGTTATTTGCTATTTTCCACTCATCTTGTTTTACTTCTTTCTCTCCACAATCATAGAATCATTAAGGTTGGAAAAAGACCTAAAAGACTGAGTCCAGCCATTAACCTATAATGTTTTTGCTTTTCCCTCCAGCTTTGATTCTGTGTGATTTTTCCTTCAGTTGCCCCTCATATGAGAGTTTCTGTAATATTTTCCCACAGCAAGCAACCACTTTAAGGATTTTGCCCCCAACTACACTTGCTAAGGCAGAGTAATGAATGAATCCTTTTGATAATTGAAAACAAAGTCCCAGGTAAAAGTTACACTGTAGTGGCTATGGGGTCTCTCATTTTTTTAGTGTGGGTGAGCTGGTTATGAATTTCCTATTCGGCCTATTCGGAGAGAGACTTGTGCTCTGAGCATTGCTGATTTAAATCCTTGTCACACATTGGATTACTCAGTTGTGAAACCTCTCTTGTTCCCGACATAAATAGATTCCTTTACTGGATAATATCAGCCTAAATTGCCTCTGTGATTATCATAGGAGCTGACAAAAGCAGTATAATCACCTTTGGCTTGGCTTAGAGAACATATCCTAAATGCTGCCCACCAAAATGTTTTTGATTATGTAACATTTGTAATAAAAAAATACAGATTAATCCAAACAGCTCTGTTTTGCCAGACTATGGATCAGCCCTTCTACTCATTGGAGGTGAAACTGCCTTTTTCCAGGCCAGCTCTCTGGCATGCTAGGATATTCAAGAGGATCTGAGGGTACAAGTTGCTCTTTATTTCAGAATCACTGAAAGGATATTATATTCTTACTGCTCTTCTGTAGTGCAGGATTCCTTTATTACACAGGTCCTGCTGGGAGGCCTGTGAAGAGGGGAATTTCTTACAGCCCAACTTCAACTTAGATATAGCCAAGATACAGACAGTCAGACCTGCACCATATATCCTCCAGGATGCACTGGAGGCAAAAAAGAAGGTGGGCTAGCAGAAAGGGATGTCCTCAAGAAGCTCTGCAAGGGCTGTCTCCTTGTCTCTTCTCCAAGGTTAAACCCTTTGTCTGAAGTGATGGGGAGGAATTAACTGTAGTGGGACTATAGCACAGAAGTTATGACGCACACCACCATGTGCTAGGCTATACATTTGCTTCTCCTCTCTGTGGATTCCCATGCAATCATACCACTAAGTGTGAAATGACTATCAGAATCATGACAGCTCTCCAGCTGATTAGAGAAAGAGTGGATTTTTTCTGGTAAAAAACACCTTCTGAAAGGAAATCTACACTACAAAGAATCCCACACTACTGTATTCTAAGGCATTGTATTACTATGCTACAGATTGAATGTGCTTGCAAGGGCAGGATAGGTGAGCATCAACTTTCATTTTGAGATATTGATCAATAAATAAAAGGAAATTACAAGACGGAAAGCAGTAATTTTCTCTAATTGACAGGATTTTTCTGTGCATCAAAGGAAGAATCTTGCTCATCTTTGGAATCAGAATTGTGAACTCACTTTCTCAGCAGAAAGAAAGTTTTAGGAAATATTCTCTGAGGATTACAGAATGGAGCTACACAGTGGACTACACTTGGATCAGCATTTTCAATGTCAGTATTTTACATTTCTGATTGTATTGGTATTGTAAGGAAGCCAGAGATAAAAACACTTTGGCAAGTGTTCTCCTTATTAGTTAAAAAGTGCTTCACTCTTATTAAAGTGCTACTGCAAACATCTGTAACCATCTGAAAAGAAAATACACCCCTGAAGACAGTCAATACACTTTAAAACTTTTTGAAGGAAAACTTGGGAAAGTAAAAATGTTCTTCTTGCCATGCTAAAAGACAAATGACTGGCTCTGGTGCACAAGTTCTCAATTCCCACAAAAACCACAAGCCAGCAAAAATTGTTCCCCAAGTTCTTTGCATTGTGTTATTTATTGTTACAGAAGGAAATACTTTTCATTAGCTTACGCCTGGCAAGAAGAAATCTTAAACCATATCACGTGAGATGAGGAGACAGTGAAGAGTGTGATTCATAATTTTTGAATGCAAAAGTCTGGCATAAAATATAAAGCTGTTGAACATGCAGAGCTGGCTCATTGTTCTGCTGGTGTCACATGGCATTCCTTTCTTTCCCTCTCTTTTTCTTTATGCCTTCAGATTGTGAAAGATCAATTGATTTTTTTCCCCCATAAGTTGCTGGGAAAATATTTTTAATAATTTATTAAGAAAAATATGACTCCAACTGAAAATTCCATAGCTAGGAGCTGTACCCCCACCACTATGCAGACAACAGACTTCATTTTCATAGTACAGCTCCTGAAAATGACTTTCTTTGGCTCCTTAGAGTGATAAAAATATAAGATATATTTACTGTCCACTGCTTTCCTGGAAGACAGACATAATTCCCTGAGAAGATGAGAAACTAAGTATTCGATTTATTTCTAGCAGGACCTTGTTGAGTCTGGATCAAAGTTAGGAAGAAATTATTGGCTTTGTAGAGAGCAAAAGGAAAGGACATTTGTCATATATATGATGCATTGATGTTTTAAGCAGTTATACACTCAGGAATCTCCACTTCATTTTTTAGGGTACACTGTATAGAAAGACATTTTAAAAGAAATCTGTTGCACAGAATAAGCATCATTATTTTCCTCCTTTTTAATAGTAATAATTAGCACATGTCAGTATCATGTACATATCATTATGTACACTAACAGCACAGTCATCCCCATTCTGCCAGCCCTCAGGCTGAGCATCATGTGCTATGCTATGCCATTTGAAAGACACCAGCAATGGATGGAGCCACATTTGGAAATGCACCAAGGACAGATGGAGCTGCACCATATAAATCTCAAAGATCCACATGTAAAGCAGAAAGTATGTTTAGATTGCAATAATTCTGTAATATTTAAAGGGCTCAAACTGTGCATGATTTTTCTTCCTTTGGGATGGCAGGAGAAAGAAAGGACTTAATGGTAATTCTCTCAATTTTCTGCCAATGACTTTGAGCTCCATATTGGCTATTTTGTCTGCTAGTCTTGTCCTGCATTGATTCTCTATTGCTCCATTAAAGTAATGTTTCTGTTGTTTACCAGGGAAAGCTAAACCTAGTTTCTCTTGAAGGAAATAAAGCCTGTTGTTTCTTACCACTGAACAGGCTGGTTCATAGATTATGAATGAGTGACAAGTCCCATCTGGTAAGTCCCAATTTTCTGCTTTGTGTGTGAGCAAGTTCTGGTACTGGACCTCAGACTGCTCCAACCCATGTTTACCTGATAACAGCGCAGAGATGTTTGTTTGCCAGTGTTTGATCTTGAAGAATTCTTCCGAAAAGTATTATTTGATAACGCATTTTTAGATTCTGCTGCACACTGATGCTGTGCTGTTTGTAAATAAGACATAGCAAAGTGGTTTTTTCATGAGGGACAATTAGAAGAGTGTTCGTTTGTTTAGCAAAGCAAAATACAGGCTGGAAGAAGAAAAGGCTGCTGCCTATGAATAATCGAAGAGGCAAGAAGTACAGCACGAGTGAGGAAGGGCACTCCTGCAAGGTAATGAACACTATTTGCATACAAGCAAAAAGGTATAAAGGGATGCCAATATGTATGGATAGACTGGAAATTTGACAAGGTTTATTCATTTGGGCATTCAAGCCTATAGCAGGCAACAGCAGAGATGAGAAAAACAAGCTGTATTTGTGATTGTGCTCTAAACATTTATGGGAAGGGCGTTTGGGATGGTGCACGGAGAGCAAGGAGTGGACCTCAGCAAGCAGTAGGTCTCTGCTATTTCCACATCTACTGAGAAAGGTCTGCCAGTGAAATGGTGCAGAGGACAGGTGCAGTGGTGGGGCAGGTTTCATGAGACCCGCAGGCTGTAGTATGAGGAGAAACTCAAGAACCTAAGAAGGACCTACATGTTTCACAGCTGCACTGGGTAAGTATCCTCTCCATTTGCTGCGTCATGCAAAAATCATGTTTTCCACTGACACTTCTATGTCAATGGCAGGTGAAAAATTAATCTTCCCGTGAAAAAGGCTCAGGGCAAACTCCTAATGAGCAGCTGCAGCAAGATGTGCGGTCAACCAGGCACTATCACTCTACTTGCCTGTAAAGGAGGTAAAAGCCTCTTCTTTAGAAGGGCTGTCAGTGAGGAGCAGGAAGGGGAGAACGAGAGGACATCGCCTTTAAGCTGTGCCAAGGGAGGTTCAGCTTGGATATTAGGAGGAATTTCTTCACAGAAGGGGTGATTAAACATTGGATTGTGCTACCCGGGGAGGTGGAGGAGTCACCGTCCCTAGAAGTGCTTAAGAACTGACTGGATGTGTCACTCAGTGCCCCGGCCTGGTTGACAGGGTGCCGTTCGGTCACAGGTTGGACTCGATGATCTCGGAGCTCTTTTCCAAACGAATTCTGTGACAGGGCAGCCATGGCTGGATGAACTCCGGGCACACAACAGAAGGAAGCCCTGGGCGGCAGGGCCAGTATTTCCGCAGACGGAACACCGAGCACTCAGCACACCAACGCAGTCCCGCTCCCAGTTCCGAGAAACCGAGGCCGCCCTCCCGCCTCAGTCCCCGCGGGGGCGGGCACGCGCGGCCCCCTACTGTCGGATTGGGCCGCGCTCCTGTCAATCAATGCCCGCGTGCGCGCTCCTCCCCCTCTTCCCGTCGTGCCTGCGCGCGGCGGGCGCTGAATTCAAATCCCGGGAGCGGTTGGGGCGGAGGTTCGCGGATCTTGCGCGGGCAGCGGCGGCGGCACAGCGATGGACCCCTTCACCGAGGTGAGGGCACGGCCTGGCTCGGCCCTCGGGGCGTCAGCGCTGGAGGGGGCGCACCCGGGAGACGGCGAGTTGTCAGTGTCGGGGACCGCGGGGACACAGGGCGGGGAAGGGGCCGGTCGGGGTCCGAAAGGAAGGGAAGGGAGCTGCTCCTTGTGTCGCGCTATTGGGACGGGATAGCTGCTCCTGGCTGTGCCCTGTCAGCCGCCCTCGTCCCCGCTCGCGGGGGGTTTGCGGGCTTGCAGCGACCCTCCTTCCCTGCAGCGGGGAGACCCTCCCTGCCCCCGGCCCGTCTTGCTCCTGCCGGTGCCTCCGCTCCTGGAGAGCCCGGGCTCTGTCACATCCTGCCGGGAGAGGACAGAGCACGGCCGATTTCGCGCAAGGGTTTGCGGAAGAGAGGCCCTTTCCCAAGCCGGGCGTTTGCCTTTCATGCGCCTCTGGCAGATAAGGTTTTCAGCGGGGACAGGACTCTGGGAGCAGAGGGGAGCGCTGCTGACGCACTCTGTGCCTGCCATACCTAAAGGGCAGATAGTAAGTCTGCCCAAAGCGGAGAACGTCTGATAAAAAATGCGTCCTTTTTGGCACTATTGCTACCTGCGATTGGTCACTTTCGTTGGCGGTCACAGTTCCTCTTTTTGAAAAGAAAAAAGAAGCCGTCAGTTGTTGCGGTGAATTTGGTGTGCACTTTAGTTTTGCAGATGCAAAATTGTAGTGGAATGAGTGGAATTGATCAGCTTGAATCTGTTTCAAGGTTGAAGGTTTCTTAAAGATGCTATGCTGTGCTCTGATTTCATGTCAGAGGTGTAGAGTTTTAAAGCTGTCTTGACTGTTTTGAGAAATGTCATAGTAAAAAGGGCCTTCAATGCATGGCCTGCATAAATAAAATCTGAACTACTTAAAAAAATCAGATACCCTGATGAAATACTTTGTCCTCCCCTTGTAAACAATCTATTTATCAAACTGACATGCTTTAAGTAATCTGAATGCCCAAAAAAGGTGACTGCAGAGATCTGATTTTTAAAAAAATGAACATAAGGTGTTGATCTGAAGAGATTTACTAAGTGTGATATGCCAAGGCAGGTCTACCCTACCCCCATATAAAGTTCTGCTAGGTGTAAACATCTAAAACCTCCTTCCTTAATTGGTAGTGAGTGACATGATCCAGCTTGTCTTGAATAAACTTTGAGTCCGGACTACTGAATCAAGTTTAAAATGGTTTTGCATGCTGGGAGATATTCCAACCTCTACACACCCTTCTTATACATAGCTGACTTTAAAAAGCTGTGACTAACTGTGAGGCCACTCCCTAGAGTAAATTTTATTCAAGTGTAAGCCAGTATTGCAGAGTGCCTGAAAAGTCACCTTATCAAGAATATTTCTGCTGTGGAGGACATTCTACTGTTTTGTAAAGTTATGAGAAATATTAGTGTCCTAGTATTGAAGTTTAGTAACTTTCCCCAAAGTTCTGTGAAAAGAAAGTATTTTACCACCCGTTTTTAACTATTTATGTTCTGTGATTTGTGTTGCTATTTTTTTCCCTTTTACTTGAAATTTAGGTTTTTCTCCCCTTTTGTTGATACCTTAGTTGACCTGTTTTCAGATAATCTTTATCTACAAATTACTATGCTTGGTTACTGGCAGGGACCAGGCGAGGCATTGTCAGTGTCAATTATATAAAGCCGTGTAACTCATTGGGCAATGCATACTCTTAATTCAGTGTATGCTGATTGCTTTGCAGTAGCAAATTTTGTCTGTGTCTCAATGAATTTAAACTCAAATTTTGCTGTAAGCTCAGTGGAATGCTTTCAAATCAGTTCTGAAATAATGTTTTTTTCAGTTAATCATGCAAGAAAAAGCTAATAACCTTCTGAATCTCAACCAAATTATTAATACAGATCAGACAGAGGAGATGGTGCAGTGGGTACTTTTTCAGGATCACAATGAACATACTACTTATGACTTTGTTTATAGCTGATTTTGTATCTTACCTTTCTTGGACAAAAGGGTTTGTTACTACCAAATGTCAGAAATAGTCTAGGTTGTTTTGTACTTTAAAGTAGTTTTTATCATTCATGGAGGCAAATATGGTTTCCTAGCATGGGGGATGAACAAAGAGCAATAAGCGATACAGTTGTTTGGGGAAATTTTGCAAATGTGAGGTTTGACGTTAACTGTTCCTTCAATTTCTCCCTTTGCTTTATTCTGCTAGTAAAGCAGGGTAGTTAGAACAAATTCTTGTAATCATATATGGGCCTGAGTATCTTCCCTAATATGTACTTTAAAACATAGTTTTGAAAAACTGAGGTTGTCCATTAACATTTGAACTGGGAAGGTTTTTTCTGATTTTTAGAAAGTGTTTTTGTAGCACAGTGATCCTCTGAGTTTGATTTAGTAGTCCTCAGATTCCTTGATGTAATGAAACAGGTAATACTCTCAGGGACATGTTGTGATTCTTGGGGCTGTTCTGTGAAGGGCCAGGAGTTGGACTCCTAGTGGCTCCCTTCCAACTCAGGATATTCTAGGATTTTAGACTTCTATGATATTCTGAAACTTTGTCATCAGAACAGTTGGAGAGTGTACTCGTAGAAAATACCCTGTTGATGAACTTGGAAAGTAAGCCTGAAGTTGTGAAGTGTGGCTTACTCATCATGTGTAACACCACCGTTGGAATTATGGCAGTTGCATGGAAAATTTGAGATGCAAGAAGCCAATAGGAGCTGGAGCTGAACAACAGAGGCATGCATTCTTGTGAAGTGACATCTCATTTGTAACAACTGAAACTCTATTTTGCTCAACTAACAAAACAGAAAGGAATGTGCCTCTATTTGAATAGAACTATAGGAATACTCTTGTGTAAGATATATTCAACTTTTTGCGAGAAGGTCTGTTAATTTAAATCACCTTTAAGATTTTTTTAATGTAGGTATTACATGCGCTTTGTAGTTCTGCATTTTGGAAATAAGGAAAGTTGACTTGTGGACACAATTAGCATGGAACCTGCATTGAAGGCACTCATGGCATTTAATGCATTTTGGTTTTGGGTTTTTTTTTCTCCAAATTCCTCCTCTTCTGTGAAAGTTAGCAAAGCTGAGATTTGTTTTCACAAAAAACTGTTGAGATTGACATTGTATTTGTCTTGTGTTGCCCTACAATGGAACATTGTTTAAGACTTCAGCTTTAGACAGTTAAAAATGTGAAATGTGTATTTAATTGCTGTGCAACAGGACAGATAATGGCTGGCACAGTTCTCACAATAATTTATGTGCCACCAAACAAGTGCAGTTTATATGCTTCTCTTTAAAGGTCATTAGTTCAATCGCACAATTTCTTGTTTCAAAGAACCTTAAAACCTAGATCAAAAGAGTAATTAAGTATGCTTTAGATGTTATCAAACTGAATGATAATGACTTACAAATGCTATATTTAAAAGAAACAAACCACAACCTATTTTAAACTTGAATACTATAAGGAATCAGTTTATACTAGCGTGGAACATTTACTAAAACAGCTATTTTTTATGGAATATAATCAGAGTACTCGCATTTCTCATGGGCAGGGAATGAAAAAGAATGTTGTTGCATGGCTTAATTGGTATCTCTTTACATGTTTTTCTGTACAGAGATATCTTAATAAACAGGCTATTTATCATAATATAGCTAGTTATATCATCAGTCTATTATTAAAATTTAAGCTCGAGGTAAAGAAATTCCCCTTTTGATTTAGAAGGTATAGTAGCAAATGTTTTTAAAATATTGACAGCCACGCTTTTATTTGTTGGACTTTTTTATGACCTCCGAACAATCATTTCAATGTTATTTTGTTTAGAGGATTAGTGCCAGTCAGGTGACTTGACCAGATGCTTTAGCAATGTGTCAGAAAACCTTACTAGCAAGACTTGACAGATCAAGACTGTCATAAGGTGATTCAGTATTTAAAAAAAAAAAAAAATAAACATTTCTGACTACTCAGGCTCTCTAGGAGCCCCTCTTCTTTAATTTTGCCATTGCTTGTGTCTCTTTAGCCTGATTTTCTTTCAGAGCCAAGCTAATTGGAGACAATAGTTGGTTTAATGACTGAAGTTTGGAACCTACTGGCTAGCTCCTGGTGTTGTTGATCTTAGTGTGTATACTATGCAGAATTCCAACGTCTTTTACTCTGAGCTGTTACTAGTTAACACACTACAATGTCTGGTAACCTGTGAGTTATTGCCTACTCAGAAACTCCTGGAAAGAACCCGTGCCAGGCGAGAGAACCTGCAGAGGAAGATGGCAGAGCGGCCCAAGATGGGGGTGAGACCCACAATGCTGACCAAGAGGGCCAGAGAGCCTTTGGCAGAAACTGGTAACCAGGCACCTCTTCCTGGTGAAGAAGGTATTTTGCAACATGTTTAATAAAGATGGTCTTGATTGTGTTTTTTTTCCAAAGGGAAAATGAAAACACTGACCAATTACTTGGACACTAGGACTAGCTCATGTTTAGCTTGACCTGAGAGCAGATGTGCCAAGTCATTAGTTAGCTATTTAGAAATAATTGTATAATGCCAGAGAGAGTGCCTTGTGCTTGGTAAATTTGGGAAGGGTATTTTTTTGGGAAGCATACTGGGATATTAATAAATCATAACTTTATTTGCATTACAATTTTGTATTGTTGGAAAATATTGTAGATTGTTTGAATGCCAATTTGCTTGAATACTCTGACCTATCCAGTAAAACCAGATACAAAGCCATCACCATCAAAGAGGCTCTGCCCTAATGATATAGAGACTCAAGCTTCTAGTTCGGAGAACGTACAGCCCGTTCCTTCAAGTTCAACAAACCACGATTCTCCTCAGATGACTTCAGAATTGCATGAAACTGCTTCTAACAGAGCTTCATTGGTTCAGCCTGTTGAGAAAGTAAAACCAAACACCAAGTCAGAAACTCCTGCAGCCCTTTCAGTCAAAACACGTATGCAGAAGTTGGCAGAACAGCGGCGCTGCTGGGATAGTGAGGGTATGTTTCACTTGCTAAGCACCATTGGTGTCTCTCAGTGTTTGCATTGATGATTATGATGGTTAGAAGAAGATAATTTTGTGTGTATAAAGACTGATGTTTTCATAAAGAATTCTAAGACAACCCTAGGGCAGGTCTAAAATATTGAAGCTGTTGTCTACAGCTTAATTTTAAACTTTTTATCTTTACTAGTCTGACGCCTTGCTCCTCACAGCAATGACATAAAATTAGTAAACTGCTTGATTAAAAACATTTAATTTGCTTAGTCTCAATGCATCCAGGGCTAGTAGTTTGGTTCTGTTGATGGCAGGAACATCTAATTGTTGACAAACTCAATATATAGTACAATGCAAAAGATGCAAATATATCTTAATATATTTTATTAGTAAAATAAATGTGTTCTCTTTTTTTTCCAGATCCCTCTGAATGTGTTCCTCTGTCTCCTCTCCAGTCAAAAGATCTGTCTGTTTCTCCACCTAAGCAGACACCTAATGCCCTGGCAAGTGAAACCCCTATTGGGAAAAGAAGCCGTTTAGCTAACCTTGCTGCTACAATTGGTTCCTGGGAAGATGACCTAAGTCATCCATCTGCAAAGCAAAACAATGCACAAGAACAGCCTGGCACTACTTGTTTATCCAAATTGTCCACTACAAGTGGAGCATCTGCTAGAATCAATAGTAGCAGTGTAAAGCAGGAAGCTGCATCCTGTTCTCAAAGGCTTGTTGAGGCTTCTATTAATAAACCAGCAAACTCACAGAGAGCGGTGAGTGTCTGATTTAGTTGCTGATTAAAAATTGATTTGAGTATTGTATTGGGACAGACAAATGTTAACACATAACTGTTTAATCTAAATTTAAAGATTTGGTGTGAGCAGTCGTAGTATTTACAACTTCTGCTTTATTGCAATCCCACATGCCTTTTTTTAATAGCAGATATGAAACAGCCTAGAATTCCTTTTATTGAGACTTAAAGATGAGAGTACTTATGTGGTTGGTCGAAGTTGATGTCAGTGTACTTGACTGCTGCTCTTGACCATCAGAAGGGGGGGCTTGTTAATGGAGATGCTGGGTTTCACTCTGTAACTTCATGTAGTTGATTGATTGGAATTGTAAATATTGCTGTACAAAAACTTATTCAGAATGATGAAATTAGTAGTACGAGACATCTGTTGTTCAATTTATGCCATTTCTTCAATGACAATATCTGCCATGTGCATTCTTGTTTAGGAAAATGTGGGAAAATACCTGAAATAGCTGGCAAGAGCACCTGGAATCAAATGCTGAAACAAGCTGAAATACTGGATAAAAAAAAATCTCTTAGAAGCTTAACACATTCTTGGCTTTTTCTTTTGTTGAAGGAATAGGTGTGTTAGGTGATAGTATGCTATGCACAGTGCTTTCATTCTTTTTTCTCTTGAGACGATAAGAAAATAAGCCTCATTTTTTTTTTTTTTTTTTAAATCTTGTTAAGGATCCAAACAAATTTTTATCCCAACCCTCAAGAGTCACTGTTCCCTGTTCTAAAGAATCTGAAGTAAAACAACTGCCAACAGAAAATCCCTGCAGTCCTCGGAAAACTGAAGAGCGTACACAAACAGCAAAGTCATCTTTGCCTCAACCAGTTCAGTCCAAAGCAGAGCCAGTCAAAGGAACACATGTACAACTTGAACCTAAGGGTAAACCCACAACACCAGGTAGGCTGTTTTTCAGCTTCAGTAAATATTCATTCAAATTAGGCCTATATGTTCTGTGTTGAAAACTACATCTTAGTTAAGAATTTAAGGTACCATACCAGATAATAACTGTTTCCTGCTGTAACTGGAGTAAATCCTGATGAGTACTGTGATAATTATTGTAAATTGTGCAGCTTCCATATTTTGCAGAGAATATTTTCTCGGATGTGGTTTTAGTAACTCCTAAGAGCAAAAACAACCTAACATGTTAATTGAGATTATTCAAAGTTTATTTAAAATTGTTGAATACTATATGTATCCATTTGATAAAATGTTAAGAGCCTGCATATTTAGAAGAAATCAAAGCTTGGTGCCACATAGATGCTCTAACTTTGCTGTGTCTTTATTTTCAGTGATGGCATTGATGTCAAAACAAGTGAACATCCCCAGTTTTAAATTCAACTGCTTATTGTGTCAGAAACCTGGCCTAACAGCTTGAAGTCTTTGAAATTATGGCCAGAAAAGCAAGTTTTAGATATGCTGACAGTAAAAGACAAGCTCAATAAAATAGGGTGTATGCCAAACAACATATACTCCACATGTACTAGAATGCTTATTTTTGTGAAAGATACAAGTGAGGCTGGTTGCAGAGGAAATTTGGAAAAGGCAAACCAGTTTAAATTACTGGTGTATTACATGTGAACTGTAGTAAGAGAGAGACATCTACTTGCTTTGATTTACTGCTTTATTAACTTCGGTGTTCTGTTCTAATTTGCGCTTCAGGTTCAGTTTGTGTAAAGTATAATGGAGTAAGAGCGGTAAACGGAGACAGCTTAATGGCTTCAATACGGAACCTTCATTAGGATACAAAATTACAGTGATTTCTTTATTTTTGAGAGTTTCTTTCAAGTCAAAACAATTGTTTTTGTAGGGGGATCAGGAATTAAGCCCTTCCTGGAACGCTTTGGGGAGCGCTGTCAAGAGCGTAGTGCACGTAGCCCTGCTACGAATACTCCAGGGTGCAGAACACCCACTGTTACCCCAAATACAAGGACAATCCAGGAGAGGCTTCTCAAACAAAATGAAAATTCCTCTACTGCCAGTTTAGCACTTCAGCTTAAGCAGGTATGACTTGTTACATTCATAGCTAGCTTATAAGTTTGGGGAAGGTTATTTCCATTCTGCATCTGCCTGTGAAATCTGAAATGTTGTGACATCTTAAAGCTGTCAGCTTTTCCCCTGTTCCCCTTCATTTGTTTAGGAACGTGAACGAGAGCTTGCATGCCTTCGTGGCCGATTTGATAGGGGCAATCTGTGGAGTGCAGAGAAAAGTGACAGTTCAAAGAGGAAGCTTCCAGAAGCTAAACTGGTAATGTGTTACCTCTGTCAATCAAAGTACAATAGTCTGAATTGCTTTAACATGTTCTGGATACAGGGATAGATGTGGAAATATATACAAGAGATAAAAACTTACACTTTGGCAATGCCTGGGCTGCACAAGACTACTTGTCAAGTGATTTGTATGATTATTAACAAATTATTAACTTTTTTTACCTCCTGTAGCATCAGCTGAGACAAGTGATACTGCTTTGAGTCAATTGATTTATTTACTTTTTGATTATATTAAGTGTGGGGGGTTTTATGTTCTATAACTGCAAAAGCAAAAGAGCTCCTCATGCAATCATTTAATATTTACTACTTCAGCTGAATGTCTTACATAAATAAATAGGATACTGGATAGGCAACCTCTTTTTCCTAGCAGGTATTAAAATGTGTTTCTTTCTGGTAGTTTTTTTTAGTCACATTGAGTGTTACCTCCTGAATGTATCATGTTTTTATTCTTGCCAGGAAAGCCAATCTCAGGCTAGTCCAAAACGTCCTCCTAGTTCAGATACCTCTACTCTTGGATCAGCAGAAGACACAGCAGCAGGTGACAGGCCAGCAAAGTCTCCCAGTGTGGCGTCTTCAGGTGAGAACTGTCTCAGTTTGCTTGTGACTAATGCTGGACAGGAGCACTGTGATCTGCGTTCGTGAGCAGAGAAAGAGGCCAATAGCACTGATGTGCGGAACTGGACCTTTCATTTGGGTACTCATTATCTTATCTAAATCTTCTTGATGATAGTAGTACTCTGCATTCTTATACCATTTGGAAGTATGGCAAGGCAAGACTGTCTTTTTGTTTTTCAGTGGGTATACCTATGCTTCAAACTTTAACGGAGGTTAAGTGCAGGGAAGTGAATGAGAGTTGGCATATACAGATTGAGTCTATCCTGTACCTGAGTATCCAAATTTCCACAAGAATCTAGTTGGGAGGGAGCTCTTCCCTTGTCAGTATCCCTTTATGATATTAATTCTGTCTAGTAGGACCCATGAAAATAATGTTGAGGTGCTTGTGAAATCCTTTCTGGTGCTTATGGAGTGCAAGAATCTTCGGCTCTCTATTAAAAAAGTGTGAATTTGGTTAACACTCCTGATAGACTGTACAAGCAAACATGTTATCAAATGTGTTTCTAGCAAGGTTGGGTTTGGGTGCAGTGGTTTCTGTAGAGTGAGTTTTTTGTTTGTCTTTTTAAAGTTTTCCATGTTTGCTCTTGAGTGGCTGCATTCTGCTAGGGTTTCAGCATTGTTTGTTGTGCTATTAGTTTTCTGATTAGAAGACAGAAGTCTAGATGTAAAGGTTGTGGAGGGTGTATATTCTAATGCTTTTTTTTGACAGGTGCCTAATTGAAATATTTAATCTAATGGTCTTTCTGTTAGTAAAACTTCTAAAATTCAGTAACTAAAGTAAAATTAAAAGCTTAGACATAATACTTTTTTTTTTTATAAACCCCTTAGATACTTCTAAATGTGAAGAGACTGATAAACCCAGTCCTCTGAAGATTGCTGAGTCAAAGAGCCCTGTAAAAGTGATGTCTGTCTCAGAGCTTGAACAACTTGCTGAGAAACCAAAAAGTTTGTATTGAGTAGATGTATATTAATGCACTTAGCTTTCTGTTGCCACTTGTCTAGAACAGTGTTAATATCCTGCAAGTCTGAACAATGAATTCACCATCCATATGCTGATCCCCATATGTTTTGTAAGGAGGTTTATTTATATAAAAGAAATCAGGAAGCTTCTTTTATCATAACCCTTCTCTCTTGAAATTGAAGTCTTCAAAGAATGTTAAAAAGCTGACAATAAAAGTTCATTGGGAAAGGACAGAAATGACTCCTCTACTGTTGGACTTGCAGTTAAGTTTCAGATGTATTTGAACTAAAAGTTTGAAATTTGTCTAAGAGATGCCTCTTTTTATTCCCTTTCTGCATTGATTATGCAGTATATGTAAAGACAGTATATTAAAATAACCATGGAAGTGTACTTTTAGGTTCTATATGCCTCACTAT
Organism: Acanthornis magna; assembly: GCA_036785705.1. NCBI lineage: Eukaryota > Metazoa > Chordata > Aves > Passeriformes > Acanthizidae > Acanthornis > Acanthornis magna. The sequence continues at coordinate 11,911,971 of JAWUZG010000029.1, forward strand.
ATGAAGTGTTTTTTTAATCAAAGCACTTCATATAGTGAGGGTTCACTTCTGTTTGTTTAATGAGTCTTGATGCTAATATTATATTTAAAAATGCCATCCTTCAGATGAAGTATATGAAGGCAAAAAGCATGTGAATGAAGAGATGAATAGCTCAAAAGTGATAAATGAGATTTTTGAAATTCTTCAAGAGGATGGTCCAGATATAGAAAAGCTGAAGAAAGAAATGAGCATGAGCCTGGAAGGTGAAAGTGATGAGGATGAGCAGGAAGAGTCACTTAATATTTCATCAATGTCTCTGTTAACCCCTCTAGTGGAATCTGTTGGTTCAGAGGTAAGAATTCTTAGGAGGGTGGGGAAGGGCTTGTTTATCATATAGAAATGTACAATTTGTGTGTGAACTGTGGTATTTTGTAGTATTAGGATATCTGGGCAAATAAAGAAGTTACAAATGATACTTTTCTAATGAAAGCATAATGAGGCAAAGTTATTTTTCTTTGAAAATAGTGTAGCATATTGGATGCTCTGCTAAACAAGTGGTCTTCTGCTAAATCAAACCTATAACTAGTACTGGACTTGCAGTGGTATACATGCATTCAATGGAGTGACTGCTGATGAAAAATCCGAAGAGAAGTAATTATGTAATTGTACTGATTTGGAAACTAAACATGGCATCTCACTGAGTTCAATAATCTGTTAGTGTCCTTAAATAAGTAGACATGCTCTATGTCCATATTTGTAAAACATCATCTGTTAAATAGTTATAAGCAGATGTACTGTTTATATGCAAAACAAGTAAAGGAGAGAGAAAACAGATAATTATTATGTGAACAGACATCTGTAATACAATGTTTTCTTTTCCTCAGGCCTTTGGCTCTCCTTCTAAGTCAACTGGCGAAGGTAGCAGTATCAGTGATGTAAGTCTGAAGTCGGAGAAGTTCCAAAGGACTAGAGTTCCCAGGGCAGAATCTGGAGACAGTATTGGCTCTGTGTCGGAAGATCGCAACCTTCCTTATAGGTGATAAACACAGCTCCCCACCCCTGATTCTGTAAATGTGCAAGTTAAGACACTGGTGTTTTTAACTCTTCTAATGATGCAAACTGATCAAATTACAAATGAAGCTCAAACCACAAATTAAGCTTTTTTTGCAAGATCTCAAGCTTTTTCAAAGATTATGTAGTCTTTTATGTTGCATAAACTTAAGATCAGCCAATAGAATGCTTTCTTTAAAGCCATTTAGACAAGTTGGAAAATATCAATATGTAATACATATCATGTATATATATAAAAAAAGCTTGGCACACCTGTGAAACATTTTGTGGGGTTTCCTTTTTTAAAAGTGTCGATGCATACAGATCCCAAAGATTTAAGGAAACGGATCGTCCTTCAATAAAACAAATTATTGTTCGCAAAGAAGATGTTGCTTCCAAACTAGAAATGAAAAGAAATGGCCTATCTGATCAAGTCAATATCAAAAAGAAAATGCAGGTATCTAATATGCTTCTTAAAATCCTTTTTCTAATCTACTGTTTCCAGATTTAATTGCCCTTGTGAGTGTCCAGGACATTAAAATACTGCTTAGAACCACAAAATTAGGCTGTTTAGCATAAATATCTAATGGTAGGGAATGATAATGCATAATTTGAACAGCTAATGTGTCTCTTAAAAGGATCATGTTATAGGTTAAGTCTGGAAAGAACAAGCCATTATTTTGAGGAGACAGAGAATCTGTATCTTATCACTGCCTTTGAATTAGGCTAAGTTTATAACTACATACTTTCAGTAAGTAATATTCTGGTCTTTACTAGTGCTTTGTTTATCTGTATGGCTGAATTTCTGATTAGCTGCTGCTTTCCCTGATGAAGGGAAGACTAGACTGGATATGTAACATACAATATTGGAGTTTTTCACTCCCCGCCATAACTCTGAGATCAAAAAAAGTTGTGCTGCAATGTTCTCTTGCTGAAGTAACAGTAAACAGCTAGTTTTTTGCAGTTTGCTTTCTAAAGGATCTGATTTTCTTCTGAAGCATTGCCCCCCAAAAATGCTCATCTTGGGATATTTCCTCATTGGAACGCAACACTAAATCTCTCTTCCTGTTAATTATTTTTACTACTGGTTTACTATAGGAACTGAACAATGAGATCAACATGCAACAGACAGTGATTTACCAAGCCAGTCAAGCTCTGAACTGCTGTTTTGATGAGGAACATGGAAAAGGGTCACAAGAAGAAGCAGAAGCAGAGAGACTTCTTCTCTTTGCAAGTATGTTTTTATACTCAAGTTCAATTCTTTGTAATGAACACTTCAACAGAGTTTATAATTTCTTCCCCACACATTTATTGTGCTACATTGTGGCCACTTATTGATAGTTCTTCACCTGAAAAACAGAAAAGGATGGTATCTCTTCTGTCTCAGCTCCTTTGATAGGCAAGAGAACATTTTTAGTATTTTTCTTGACCCTAATATTCCTACCGTACTGTAAAATGATTAATATTAAAGTTGTATTTTACATACTTATGGCAGAAAGAAATGTTCAGTAGTACTTTTTCTTTTGTACAACTGTAATTAATTTCTTCATGCAGCTGAGAAGAGAACTGCTTTATTGGAAGAACTGAATAAACTGAAGAGTGAGGGACCACATAACAAAAGAAATAAACCTGCTTCTACATCCTCTGAATTTGCTCCCTCCAGAGGATCTGTTTCCATTTCAGAAATGCGTCTACCTCTAAAAGCAGACTTTGTATGTGGTACAGTTCAAAAGCCAGGTAAAACTAGCAAACAAAAGCTTTAACTCTTTTCTTCCCCTTCCTCATTCCCCCAACTTTTATTTCTGGTTAATTTATTTTCTTTTTTTTTTTTCTTCTGGGTAGTTGTTCTCAGTAATCTAGGGGTAATGAAAATTTAGCTGTTGCATTCAGTTCATCTGCTTCTGACTAATTTTTCAGTGTTTCAGTGAAAGCTGATATGTGGTTAAGATGGCAGACCTAAGGAGTATAGAGAATTAAGATTATCTGCTGAATTTGACTGAAAGTTCTTCCTTTCCCCTTTCACACACTCGTTAGTGTAGATCTGCTCTGACATACCCCAGGCAGTAATACAGTTGCTATGAATCCTGTGGAGATTATTTTATTAGTATTATAGTAGTACTATTTATATATACTAGTTCTATTTATAAAGAAAATAAAATAGTTTTAAGAGTAAGTTTATAAGCAAGTCTTGACTGTAATTAAATGTATTAAGTGGGGTGAAATAGAGATGTGTTTAATAGCAATGCAGTACTTGGGGATTTTTTTTAGATACTTGGAGTCCTCTGGCTAACTGAACCATCTGATGTGTTTTTACAGAAGCAGGAAATTACTACTATGTAATAATACTGAGATCTGGAGCAGAAAACATGGTTGCAACTCCATTAGCAAGTACTGCCAGTTCCCTGAATGGAGATGCTCTTACTTTTACCACGACTTTTACTATGTAAGTATAAAGAAACTCTTTTTTGGACCAGTTTTAGCTCTGATGATGGAGCATGCATAAAAATGTTTAAAGTCACAGTTATAAGAATTTCATATTCTGCAAAAAAGTATGGTGAGATTTTGTGATATAGCTATTTCCTTCTTAAAAATATAGCTGGAAGGCACTTCTCTCAGAAGAGCAACCTAGACTTATTCTACCATCCATCAGCTATGTTATCTCTTGCTTTTTCTACCTTTTGTTCTTTTCTGGAACACCTGCAATGACAGATGGATTGCTGTGCCTGAGATGTGTTTTTCTCTTTTGCAGCAACTAACATTTTATGTAGCTATTTGGTTTTGATATCTGGAAAAATAGTGCTCTTACTACTGTAACTTCAACTCTCATATGTCAACTAAACAAGTATTGTGAGTTCAAATGGCTGTTTGTTAGTAAGTCTTCAAAATAAGTAAACAAGCTCCCTTTTTAAAGTTCAGTTGAGCTGGAATTTTCTCTTAAAGCTATTTACTCAAAAAACCCAATCTGTTTCTAGAAGCATGTGCCAGCAGTGTGCTGAAGGGTGCAATCTGAGAAATGGTAGATACACTCTATCTGTCCCTTGTCCTCCCCTTCTCTTTTCTTTGAGTTCTGGAAAGTATTTTCAAATAGTAATGCACTAAAGTCTTCTTGCTCCTTGGACAGTTATAAGGTGCAAAAGGAGGGAAGAAGTAAAGAGGAACTTAAAACCAATCCAAACAAGCAAACAAAAAAAAAAACCCCAAAGCCCTTCCACAAACCAAAACAGAAACTTTTTTCCTCAGTTTGTTTAACTTGCTTTTTCTTTGCTTTTAGGCATGATGTGTCAAATGACTTTGAAATAAATATAGAAGTTTACAGTTGGGTATGTATCAGTTCCTGTCAAGAGGAGATGTAAGGGAGAATGATGTGCTGTACTTTCTTAATACCTTCTTGCCTTACAGGTGCAGAGAAAAGAAATTACAAGCACTGATAAAAGGAAAAAGACAAATAAATCTAAGGTAAATGAAACCTGAAAATCAGTGTGTTATGTTCCAACAGAAGGTGCACTTGGAAAATTGACTAATAGTCTCAGACAATCTGTTGCTTGCTTTTACTCCCTTCTTGGAACATCTGCAATGACAGATGGATTATGGAGACCTGCAGCAATTAGTGGATTAGACCTGCAGCACTTGGTTGAGTCTGAAATATATTGGAAGGGAGGGAGAAGAAGTCTTACTAGTTCCCCAAAATGCTATGCTTTGCAGACCTTTATTTATTAGGTGTGGGGCCTCTGATAGTGATTTATTGCCCTTTTTCTCCACTTCAGTTAAACTATGCTAGTCAATATGCCCTACCCTAGAGTTTGATTTGTCTTAAAGGTGTTATTGACCAACTGAAAATTCTTCTTGCTCCCCAGCGTTAGGTAAAAGCGCACTACATGCTTGCTTTCATTTTAAAGCAAACATTATTTTAATAAGGGTGCACATATTGAGTGTTTGTGCTTTAAGGATATGTAACCCTAAACAAGCCTGTGGTTTTCTCTCCATGGTTTGGGGGTTTTGTGATAGTTTGTTTTGGGTTTTTTTGGGTTGGGGGGGAACTGTGTATTTTTCTTTTCAGTCTAGTAGCTAGAGCACCCAGTGAATTAATAACTTTAGGTCTGATTTTCTCCTTGATGAGATGTCTGTCACCTAGTAAAAACAAGAAACTTGAGTGTCTTTCAAAACAGTTGAAATGAGTACTTAAATCTCGTCTCTGCAAGCAGAAATAGGAAATTTCTTTGATTTGGCACAGTGAAAGTCTCCCACAGTGAAAGCTTCCACCTATTTTCTAATAACAGTTTCAAGTCCAGGGTTTACTTTTCTCCTGTGCTGTAGTTTAAAGGAATTTTTACTTGAAAAGGAATGGTTTTGTGACACTGTTGATAAGTTGCTGATATGAGGTTATAGGTTTGCCAATGGCATCCTATATCTGCTTTTTGACAAGCTGCTTAGACTTATCTTTCAGCTTCAAGAAGAGATGAGTACATAATTCCAGTTCATGTTTAACGTACAGTCTCACTTAAACTGAGTGTAACTTAAGTATAATAATGTATGACAGTAGCACATTGAACAGTTCTGTACTTTTATTGTTAACTCTTGCATTTAGTAAGCAAGTGGAACCTTAAAACCCCATTACATGAGGTAAAAAGGCCTAAGATTGTTTTTTTCAAGCATGTTACTCATCCCAAGTTAATGCATGCTTCAACTTTTCTGCAGTAAATATTCCTTTGATATGTAGCATTTCTTTCACTGAGATATATCCAGTCAATAAACCCAAGACTTATTCATTACAGGTACCCATTCAAAATGTATTTAGATAAGCCTTCAGTAGTTTCGCTGTCTAATTTTCATGCTAATGTGGTGGACAAATTCAGTAGCAAATGCATTTATCTTCTTGTATTCTTTTGTAGGTTATTACTCCAAAGAGATTATTAACATCAATTACCTCGGTAAGTATGAATGTAATATTGTAACAAGATCTGATTATGACCTCTTCTGAAGGCCTATTCTCACACAGATCAAGGCTGTGCCCATAATAGGTTCTTTCTGTCCATTACATAAGACTCTATAAATTGTCCAGCTTTCTGCCAAATTTTTCGGTCATCAGCTCAAGAAACAGCTCTGTTACATATGTAATGCTGGAAATATGCAGTTACTACACATTTATTTAGACTTTTCAATTTTTTTTCTATTTGATTGGATTTTTAAAATACTTCAAATCTAGTTTCTTTCTACCCTAGCTTTGTCTTCTGTAGAAACTGTCAGAAGTACTTTTTCACTAAACCTTTATTTCTCTCTCTTTCTAGAAGAGCAGCCTCCTTACTCCAGGTAAGTAAAGTCTAAACAGCTTATGCCAGGATGAATAATTTACACTTGCTGTCAAAATTAGTATATCAATAAATAATACTTGTAACAGATGGCAATTTGTGAGTAATAAACACCAAATTTTCCAGCCCAGAAACTGGCCTTGTCTTTAATCTAAGTTACCATTATGTTTAATGGAAGATATCTTTACAAAATCAAAACTAATATCTGGTATCAGATACCCATGATTTACATTTTTATTTTTCCTGAAAGTGTGAATTCAAACTAATTTAATGATTTTAAAATTAGAGAACTAGAGTCTGATGTCAGTCAAGTAATAAATAATTTGAAAATACATACACATCCTGAAGTATTTCTTGTGTGTAGTGTTTCATATATATATTTATATATAAAAATATGTATAAACTTGTTTATATATTTCTGACTCTTGACAGGGAAGAACAGCATCTTTAAGTGTTTTTCTAAGTATATAAAAATGTTACACACTTCTCTGACTAAAGCATGAGATACTTGAGCTAGCTTTATCAGAAATTGCAGCAATGAGGAGCTCATGAGCTAAATCTGCAATGTCTGCTATGCTGCTGCAACTAGTAAGATTCCTGAACCTGAGCTACAGTGTGTGTTTCTATTGATGTAAGTGCAAAGAAAAGGCATGCAAATTCTGGAAGATTGCAGTGTGTCACTTCAGAAGAGGTTAAGAAAAGTCACGTTCCTACGGCAGGGCATGTGTGCTTGTAGAGTGTGCTAGTATTCTCTTCATTCCCCTGAGACTTAAAATGCTTTGTTTTCTCCCTTGTGGATATTTTCAAAGCTTGTTTCTGAAAGAAAAGATGTGCTGAGGAGGAATGGTGTGTATCAATATTCTCTCTGAATGTGCTGCTGGGCTGCATTGCAAAGAGAGCTTATCCTGGACTACTGAGTAGAGCATGCATACAGTAGTACAAATAAAGTACTTTTCTTTAAGCATTGCAGCATCCTGATTGTGAGTTTTGTTATGTCTTCACTTTAATTTTTCTCTGCAGCCATGGCCAGTCCAGGTGGCCCAAATGCCATACGCAGCACTAATTTCATCCTTGTTGGATCCCACAAGTTATCGCTGTCTTCTGTAGGAAATACCAAATTTGCACTGGACAAGGTAATGGAAATTATTGGTTACTAATCCAAAGGTAATTGCATACTACTAGAAAAATGAATGAGTCTGGGTTTACTTTTCAGGTGAAAGTACCACTGTAGAAATGAAGCATACAGGTTTATAGATATGTTATTTATATAGACATTGAAAATTTATGCATAATTGTTGCTTATATATAATTTCATATGAATTAAATGTAGTTTTGAGATACAACAGAGAGACTTACATTACTATGCCAGATGCTCTTTCATTTCTGTAGCTCAATATAAGGTATGGTTATGCAAAGATAATGAAGAAATTTGATTACTGATTTGCTTTCACTGACAAAAAAATTGATGTATGCAGTTGGCATCTCTATACGTGGTCTTCATATTGTTGCTCCTAGTCCTGCAGTTATCACTAAATAAAGCATTAAGTGTGTTTTAATGATAATGAAGTGTTTGAAATTCTCTGCACTTAATTGACCTAAAAATTGCCATTTGAATATATTTAGGAGTATGGGTTTTTCCTTTCATATCCCAATTAAATTTGTAGAAGCAAATTATCTTCATTTTTTGAGCACTATTATTGAATTTTATGCCATTATTTCCTTGTCTAAACAGAATGTTTACTGGCTTTTGCCATGAGAAGTTTAAAAAATACATTTTTGTATTTTGTATAGAGGTTGTAATCTCTAACCTTTAATATCTAATACTTAAAAGCTATTTTAATAGGTGTTTATGCCAGCGGCTATCCTAAGCTAATTTAAATTAATTCAAATGTTACTATAGTTTATGGTAATACTAAATCACAGCTTCAGCTGTCCAAACTGCAGCATAAGAACAATTTTCTTTTTTTGGCTAATCACGTCTTATTGTGATGGTAGTATTATTGCAATTACAGCTTCTGATGAGAGTTGAGAAAACAAGAGCAAGTTGTGTTTGTGTATAAGTCTTAAAACAAAATATCCCAATACTTCCGACTTGCTTTTAGAAGTTTTACTTTTTGTAGATCGAAGCAGATTCCCTTTACTGAAACAGGTGGCAGAACTTAAATTGCACTGTTACTGACTGTGAATTTCAGAAGTAGCGGCTTTGGTTCTTCAGCAAAAATGTTCCTCTTAACTAGAACTATATGTAGAAGCCTTTGTGTAAGGCTTCTTTATTGGGGACCCCTTGTTCTTGGAGTTAATGGAATCAGATTTTTCATTAAATTCAGCAGTTTGGATTTGGCCTTTAATAGTTTATAACTCTGTAGGACAGGACACTGGACTGGACTAATGAACTGTAGCAAAAGCACAAGATTCAAAAAGAATTCCAGGGAAACTCACTTGGTTAATTTTTTGCAGGTGCAGTCAGTTATCAGGCAAAACAGGGAATTCTTATTAATGACTTGGGTTTTTTTTGTTAAATTATTACCTCACTAAAGTTTCAGTTTTGACTTGGCCTATGGCTGTACCAAACAGCTGCTTTTTAACTTGCTTCATGCATTTCTAATACGGAACAAACTGCTGCCACAGTACATTTTTTGAGTTTCATTCCTCTTTTACATGTACTGTTAAAATTCAGGAGAGAAAGGACCAAAATATACTCAGGTATAACTGTGTCCTTTTTTTTCTTCTAGACCTTAACTTTACACTAATTGCATTGAGCATGTTTCTTTTTTCCCTAGATAAATTTTGAAGGGGAGGAAAAAGAACTGTTGGGCTATATGTTCCAGGACAAGGTTGCTATGATCCTTTAGTTTATAACTTAAATTAGGAGCCTGCTTCCTAGCGCATGTTGCTCATGTCTGTCTGGCCTTTCTTGCAGGTGGTTTTTTTTAATTCTAAGAAAATGCCTACAAAGATTAACTAACTCAATACGAGATGTTAGAAGCCTTTGAGACTTGCAGAATTTCTACCCCTTGTCTTTCACAATAGTAAGAACGCTGCTATAACTCAGTTTAGGTTGCCTAGGGTTTTTCCTCTACTAGCATGTCTCTTGTCTTCCTAGATCATTAGAAGAGGTGTTTCTTGCTTCAGAACAAATCAATGTTTCTTTTAAAGATTTCTAGTCAGGAAATTTGAGCCAGCTTCTTGATGAATTGCACAGAACATAGAATCAGCTGCTGTGCTCGTAGAGAACCAGAGAAAAATGTCTGGCAGCCTAAATATTGGTTTAATTCAACTTGTTGCTGCTGAAGAAAATTAAAATCTCTCAGGACCTACGTAATCTTGCTTCTTATTCTATTGAAACCTTGTTCTGATAAGATATATCAATACATTTGTTTTTTTTTAAGCAAAAATTTTGAAAATACTAAACATGGCAAAATGTGAGGTCTTTATTTGTCCACAAATGTACACTTAAGATATTTTCTGTGGTGTGTATGTTTTTGGCTTTAGAAATTATGTGAATTGAAAACCTTAACAGAAATAATTTGTCTTTAACCTCTGAAAAGAGTTTTATCTAGTTATTAGTTTACTTGAGTCCTGCAGAAGAAAGTGTTTTAAATGAATTTACATGTTTTCTCTCAAAATTAAGCAAGTGATAATTTTAGTCTATCATCTCCTATTTTTAATCAAAAGTCTCCTAAGAAACCAGTTTTTCAAATTCTTGAGTTATCTTGAGTACCTTTACAGATAATCTGTGACAGTGAGCTGACTTCCTATGGCAGATGCACCAGAATGCAAGCTAGCCTTGTCATGGGCTTTAGTTTTCTCTTCCTCTAGCTGGATATTTGACAAATTGCTTTCTTTCCATCACCTTCAACCCTTCAAAAGAGATATATTATTAACTCTTCATAATCCATAAACTGGATTCTTCTCTTCTGACTTAAAGCTGAAAGGAATGCAAAACCTGTAAACCTGAAGTGGGGAATGGCCAAATGTCCTTGAGGCTCTCATTCAGAAATGGATTTTACTATGTTTTGCTAGGATTACATGCCAGTGTTCCCTGGTGTAGGATGTAGGGTTATAATTGTCTTTGCTGATAAAAAAATCCAGGACTGATGCAACTTATTTTTATTATGTGGAAGTATTTTACTATTTTTTGCTTCTCAAGTGGTCATCCAGACTCCTGCCTGATGCTTAGAATTTTTCTGGGCTACACTATTCTTGTTAAATACAGGAGCCAAGCCATGCATGCTGTGTTAGTTGTGTAGATCTAACATGTAAAAATAATTCGATCACCTATTTGTACTGGTGTGTTTTATTTCTGGGAGGAAGCTGCAGTATGTCTACAGTCCAAAGGTGATTGATTTCTAACCACACCACAGTGTTCTGCAGAATTCACTGAGGCCCACAGATGAGCACTTTTAACTACTTGAGGGTTACTTCTATACATCTTAACTACTAGCAAAATTTAATTCTATTTGATTGGCATTGATTCCATGGTTCTAAAAGCTATTTTGTTACTGTGTACTGTTGCCTATTCCCTGGCAAACAGTTCTTTATTTGTATTTGGGTAGTAGCATTGACCTTGCTGGTTTTTCTACTAATACAAAAGACCAATGTTTCTGATTTTTTGTTAATTTCTTTTCAAGATTCTTAAGCGTGTTGCTTTTTCAAATTAGGAAAAAAAATATGGTGTGTAGAATTCCCTGCAAGTCATCATTTGCTTGTTGAATTAAGAGTTTGCCTCAGTTACCTTGTGAGGGGGAAAAAAAGAGAAGGGATATGATTTCGTGGGAGTAGTCAAGGTAATGAGGCATTATGTGTGGAGGGATTGGGGGAAGCTCAAAGGCAGACCTTGTTGCATGCTCTCCCTCCAAACTCTTGACTATCAAATAAGTGTAACTAATCTCTGGTACCATAGTTAAACTACTATTTCTTTTTGCAGTGGCAGAAGATAGGACTTGAAACCTTTTCTGTTAGAGATTGCTTAACACATGTCTTTAACACTTTGAGTATCAGCTGAGAACAACTGTTTTCCTTACTTTTTCCCCTTCTAGGTTTTCTTTTATACAAAGGTTTATCTGAGTAGGCACTACTACATCAATATCTGCCAAAAATGCTTATGGTATCCAAGTACCATTCCTGTTTAAGCTCACTTTGATATTTTCCAAACAACTTGATGTCAAACTGAGGCAGAAGCTTGAAGGGTGTGGACTGGTGCCTTCTGCTGTTTCTAACCATGCTTGGAGTGCCTATTTTTGTAGCTAGAGTGCATGTTTATGCATATGTCCTAAGCAAACTAATAAATAATTCTTGGAAAGCTTCTAAATGAACTTGAAACAAAAAGTGATTATTACTGTCTTGCTTGAGTCTGACTGACTGCTTCTTTCTGGCTGAAGATCCTAAGAACAAGACAGTGCTGACATCTTGGGGCAGGTGGCTTGCTTGAACTGGTAAGACTTAGTTGAGATGTGGCAAAATCAAACGATTGTTTTACTTTTTGCAGGTTCCCTTTTTGTCACCTTTGGAAGGTCATATATATCTGAAGTTGAAATGCCAAGTGGACTCTTCGGTGGAGGAGAAAGGGTTCTTGGTAAGGTATTCACTGTATTCACTTCAAACTCCTGCCTTGCAAAATACAGGTCCTATTAAATGTCATTTTTTAATGTCACGCCTGTGTTTGAAGCTTAAAACTGGCTTGATTTTTTTTTTTTTCATCTCTGAACCAGCCCACAAATGTTTCTTAGTTTATCTTCTAAACATATATAAGTTAAAGCTACGTTTTAAGAATTTGCGTGTCTCACTTCTAAACACCTGCTCAGTTACTTTGAACTTCAGTTAACCTTCTCTTGCTACCTTCTCTTGATATGATCTGTGATGTTAGATGAGATTTTAATTTCTATGGCAGAAAGTTTTACAGGACTCTTTTGTGTGTCTAGTAAAAACAAATGATTGGCTTTTTGCTACTGTGTCCACAGCCTTTGGAAATGACTAAGAAGCAACAGTATTTTTTTTTTTTTTTTTTTTTGAGAAATATCTTGTGCAGTTCTCTGTAAAACTGGACCTAAAAAATGCAGCTGATACTTGGGTCTAAGAGCTGGAACTGTTGAAATGTCCACAAGATGGCAGTAAATGTGCTATGTAAATGAAACATTAATATTTGCTGTTATTTTGGTGTTTCCAGAAATCACGATTTCTTTAGACTTTTCAAACACTGCTTTCTGTCTCCCTTTACATAATTGAAGTTGAACAGATTTCATTAGATGCAAACATATCACATGCTTATGGTATTTGCTGTCCCATGTTTCTTTGTACTAATTTGCGAAAGTCCATATTTGCTTCTACTATACAATATGTAAAACCTGAAGAATGGTGTACGTGCATACTGAATTTGTTCAGAGGCATTTGGAAACTCCTTGCACCATTAAAAGTTATAATCTGAATTGTGAAGAGTGAGAAACACAATACACACATTGATTGGAAAAAAAGTTCTATACAAGTTCAAGAGGTATCAGGAGTAGAAGTCAGATACTAAACTCTCCACTCCAGTACTAAGGAAATGGGGCTTGAAATTGATGAAATCCAGCATCCAATAAAAGAACTGCCAACACAAACATTTAAAAATCAATTTCTAATTTCTTTTGAACTGACTGGACTCTCTTGAGTGTGGCCTCTTGAATAACTAACTGCATATTTTTTAATCCTGAATTGTAAGTCAAAAATTAATCAAATATATAATAACAATAAATTGTTATTTGAACATGTTTTGCGAACCATTCATACTTTATATACTATAAGTAACCCTTCTTTATCTTAAAATAATTGGAATCCATGCCACCATCAACATGAAAATCAGGTAATTTGAAACAGCAATGACAGGTGCCTTTAGCAAAAGGCTGCAAACCTGAGAATGATAGTGTGAGCTCATTTTCTATGCCATCTGGAAAATAGGTATACTGTACTAATGGAAGCCTCTCCCAGTATAATTTTTATTCTTTCTCTTTCATTTACTCCTATGAGGGGCTACAGAACCATTCTGGTAGAAAAATAGTTGAGTACAGACCAAGCTCAAAGTACAACTTTACCCCATTTAATTTTTTTTTTAAGACTATGTTTGAAGATGTCAGTGGGTTTGGAGCATGGCACAGGCGCTGGTGCGTGCTGTCTGGAAATTGTATTTCCTATTGGACATACCCAGATGATGAAAAACGAAAGGTAATGCTGTTTTATAAAGCTTAAGTCTAAAGGTCTGTAGTACCCTACACAAATAGCTGTCCTTTTTTAAGGACAGTAATGTTTAGGCTTAAAACTGGTAAAGCATGGGATTCAAGCTCGTAAAGCTTCCTTGGGGAATGGAGGGGATTTGTCTTCATAAATCTGACCTAAAAAGGGGCAAACTTAGAAAGTGACTGCCCTGTCAAGTGGGAAAGGGGGGAAAGTGATAGAAGATCCATATTTAATTTCCCCTTTAGTCTTAGGGCTGTCTATTGTGCTCATCAAATAACTAATTATTTAATTGAAATTGATTGCATTTATACGGCTTAATAAGCAGACTGTATCTAGTTGCCTTAAGTTTTAGACAAAATGATGACTAACATTTAATATGGTAAAGAATTAGAGTGGGCAATCCTTGTATATTGCAGAAGCATAGTTGTAATTATGAACTACCTTATTTGAAGTCATTGTCTTCTTGAAGCTCCACATTATAGCTGGAACTGGTGCTTCTTAAATGCTTTCCACGGAAACCTAAGTTATTGTTGGGCTAATGAGACAAATCAGAGGTTCATCTGTCACTGAGGTGAACTTTCTTGTCTCCTTAGTGTGCTCTTGCATTGTGTACTAAAATGTTTCCAGGTTCTTTTAAAGACTGTTTTCAAGAGGGTTTTTCTGACTCACTGAAGTTATTTACCATTAAACACTTTCTTGTTTATTGGCGGAACATTTTCTTTCCCAAACTCTGTGGCAAACTCTGGTCCTTTTGGGTCTTCTGTGCCAATCCAGATGCCTGAGTTTAGGTTCTTCCCTGCTAACAGAGGAAGACCATATGCTGATAGTTGACATTGCCAAAATATATCAATGCCAGCAGAGAGGGAAAAATCTCCGCCTACTGTAAGAGAAGATAGTAAAAAAAAAATTAAGCAAGAAAAAGGTTTCTATTCTGCTTTTGTCTAGAAGGAAGAAGCTTTGGTTTGTTTTCCAGGTTCTGCTCTTGAAAATCTTCTAGAGTTGTTTCACTATTGTACTGGGAGGGTCAGCTGTATTTTGGTTATACTATGATCTACAGAAATACTAATAAATGCATCCCTTCACCCATACTATATATGTTCCATCATGCAGAGATAGATGTAGCTCTTAAATACCAGTATTAGGCCATGATTACTTTAAATTGTGGATTTTTTTTTAAAATAAATTTCTTCAGCTGCACATATGTCACCCTTTTTGTGTGGAGTAACTGACTGAGGGAAGGCGTGTTCACTTAATATTGTCAAAGTGTATGTTGTTCAGAATTATTCTTGATTGCAGTATTCTTGATGACTGCACTGATTTCACTTTCAGCATCCCTTGGGCCGGATAAATTTGGCTAACTGCACTAATCATCAGGTAGAACCTGCCAACAGGGAGTTTTGTGCCCGTCCCAACACTTTTGAGCTAATAACTGTCCGACCTCAGAGAGAAGATGACCGAGAGACTCTTGTCAGCCAATGCAGAGATACACTCTGTGTTACCAAGTGAGTGCATAAAATTGTGGAGCTTGTGGGAAGCTGTGGGACATGTGGGAGGGTATTTTACCTCATGCGTTAGTTTTAGTAACATAGGAGTTTTACAACTTTGTCATACCAATGCAAAGGCTGTTTAAATGCTAAGACTTTGGGGTCACACTTGAACTGTTTTACTCACTTTTAGTCCCGTTTTTCCTGCTGTCCCATTTCAGTGTTCTGAGGACAAAGAACTGTTTTTCTAGAAGTGGAAATGCCAGGTGGCTTGGTAGCAGGATTGTGGAATATTTGACTTAATTTTTAACTTGGCTATTTGGGCTTTGATGGTTGATCAGCTTGACATTTTTCACAACAATTATTTGGAGGTGGAGAATAATCCACTGGGTTCCTTGCCTTCTAGGAACTGGCTGTCTGCTGACACTAAAGAAGAGCGTAACCTTTGGATGCAAAAGCTCAACCAAGTCCTTGTTGACCTTCGCATGTGGCAGCCTGATGCCTGCTACAAACCTATTGGAAAGCTTTAAACTCTGGAAGGGAACTACACAAGGAAAGAATTTAAATGAAAGTGTGGGAACTCCTCTAGGTCACTTATGCTTTAAGTCTGAGAGAGTATTTAACATTATACAGGACTATGTTATGCAGTATTTTTATTTCACTTTAAAGTTTTTAAAATCTTCTTACTTCCTAGCTTTTAAGTATGGTAGGAAGAAATTAGCTGTTTCTAAATGTGCTAAATATTTATGTAACTCCTTTTTTGGAAGTCTTCTAGCTAGGTACATTCTCTACTTTAAACAACTAAATTATTGCAGGAAATCACACTTCAGGGCAGGAAGGGATGCACTAGCTAGTGAAAGACAAGCTTTCTAGGTAACTCAGCTCCCTGAAAGAAACAGTAGCTCAAAATACTCTAACAAGGATGCTGCTGAGGCACAGGATTTAATATTGTGGCATCTGTTGGGGTTCTTTTGTAATGATCAGGCATAGAAGTAACTAGTCAATTTTGTTCTACAACATGCTGTATAGATATTTCTGCTGGTACAGCATCCTTGTGGCCAGAACAAAAGATGCACAACATATTCATACTATTTTTGCAATTTCTCATACATAGTAGTATGGATAAGTGCATGGTGTGTACACTATGTGATTTGCAGGTGTGGAATTACGTATGGAGTATATTGCACTTTGATAGAAATGGAAGGTCTTGAATATTTTTGTTAGGACTTATATAAAAAAATCAAACAGAAAAATTTAGCTTTAGGGTTGTATTCATCAGTATTTCTTTGGACTTGTGGTTTGTATGAGCTAGAATTCTCCATTTGAGAACAAGGAATAGGTTAATAGGTTGCAAAAGTGCCTTTTTTTTCTTTTTTTTTGTTTTGGTTAATAATAAGACTTTACAAAGCTGCTATGTACCAACTAATACTCCACTGGCTGAAAGTGTGGGTCTTCCTCCCCTTGGTAAACATGTCCACAAATGCATATAAAAACAGTACTTCAGCCCATCATGAAAATGGCAACATTTCTCAGTTAAAACTTGCAGTTTTCACAGCTTTTCACTGAGTGTATTGAAATACCAGCTCATTATTTCATGAGGAATGCTGTAGTGGATACTTGATTGCTATTGCTGTTATATATTCACACTCGAAACACTAAGTTCTGTTAGCTTATACTGTTTTTATCCTACCCCTTTTGTACTTGCTTTTAAATAATCTTTTCTTTTCTGATGTCTTTAAATATTTCCAAACTATGTATTGAGATTTATTTTATTCATTTAAAATAAAAAATAAAACCTTTCCTGCTTTTTTCATAATGTCATCCATGCATTTGAGATACTAGTTCGTAGGCTGAAGAAAGCTGGACTCCACACAATGTTTAAGGAAGGATTCTATTCTGTACATGCATTTGAGAAGATAATGTGAAGCCTTGGATATAGCTAGCACCAAATTTTATAGTGGGAGGCCAGATTGTCCATGTGCAGCAGCTCATCAGATATGAAGAGGAGAGATGGTTCTTTTTTTTTGTGACAGACATGGCAGCAGAAGAACAGAACATGGACAGTGCACGAGCAAATTTCATCAGTGGATATGTGGTAGGCTGTCTTCTTAAACTGCCAAGTGGATGTTAAAAATTATTAAATTTTGAATTATGAAATGAGTCCACAGAAAGGAGTTAAGAACAGAACTAGATTATATTCAAGGGAATATTTTTATTTAGGTAATTGGGCTATTATCCCTCTTAGAAACCAGTCTGTGTTCATTGCCCAAGAAGTTGTCAAAGGAAAGGTGTAGCATAACAGGTGGTGTTAAGTTAGAAAAGCTGACCTGTGTGGTGAGTTCAAGCACAAGCTATGAGTGGTGAGGACATGGGCTCCTGCAGCCAGAAAAGCATGGGATGCAAGCTTAGCAGGAGGCCTGCACTTCCTGGCTGGCACTTCTGGGTGCCACCTCCTCCCCTCCCTCTGCTCTTTTAATGGTTCGCGGTGAAAGAGTTTGCAACAATGGTGGTGTCATTTTTCCACATTTGGAGCAGATGCTTTGTGAAGAGGCTAGACTGCATGAATTCAAATAGCTTCAGGTAGCTTTAGACGTTCTATACCTCAAAAAGAGTTCCTACGGTCTGATTTCAAACAAAGCTCTGTAAAAACCGTTTGCAGAGTAACATCAAGAGAGCCTTCCCATGTGCGGTGTGCTGGACCCAGCCAGTGACATAATCCCTCCTGTATTCACATGCTCTGGCTCTCCCCAAAAAAAGACCGTGACAGACCATTCCTTCTAGAAATACATACTGCTATAAAGTTTGAATTGCATGGAATTATAATTCGTTTTCCACGAGAAACTTTTTTTTTCCTATTTCTCTTTTCTCCATGCATTTGTCACCTTCAACCAATCTAAGCATCAGGAGACAGTTAACCTAATGGAATAGACTAGAATTCATATTTTGTCACTGCTTTAGCATAAGTAAGCTTTTTCAGCAGCATTTTTTAAATATAGGACATGTATTTTTAGAGTGGTATGGGTAAGTGATTGATGGTTGGGGGTGCAGATCTTCAGCTGTTTTTTGCATTTGACATAATAGATATGGTGATTGTAAAAGCTGATGGCTTAATAGTCCCAAAATTCATCTTTCTTTGAAGATAGTTACTGCGTTAGTTACAAATCAGGTTACAAAACATGCAGCCTGGTTTGGAGCTGCAGAGCTCAGCTTGAGGCATGAGGGCATGTGCTTTGGGTATTGTGCCTTCAGCCAGGGGCAAGCCCATTCCTTGGTGTCCTTCAGAGACCCCTTATCCAGCACGGAGCAATTGTACTGGGCAAACTTGAGGGCTTTGCTTAGGGATTCAGCTATGGAGGTTTCAGGCTGTCTTTGAAAAGATGTTCTAATTTTATAAGAAACCTTTTTTTGTCATTGTTCAGAAATTCAAGAAGTTCACTAAGAAAGTCTAAGAGACAAATGCTTTGCTCTGGGCAATGAAGCTTATTTTAGCTGAGGAAATTTCAGTTTTACTACTTTGTAAAACTCCTAATTGGTGTTATTAAATCCCAATCTCAAATGAAATACAATAATTTGCAATGAAATTGCCTTGAAAATTAGGCTTCTAAACATGACTCCCTTCCCCCTTTTAATTGCTACACTTCAGTATGTTGAATTAGAGGAAATAATCTGATATTCTGTAATTATTGTCTGTGCTGTACTTTGGTCTATAGTAAAAACATGTGAATGCACTTGATCCTGTCCTTATGTTGTATTTAATGAAAGATAAGAGTCCTGAATAGATAATAAAAAAACAGGAACTCTTTTACCTGGCGTGGGGACATGAAATGTTATGTTGTTTGAAGAGAATTGGTACAGGAAGCAGGGAGATTTCCTTTTCCATCTAATGCTAAATAGTCTTCCCCAGGCATGCCTCTCTGGAGTTGACACTATTTCTTGGGAGGCTGGATATTTTGGTAACATCTAAATGCCTTGAATGGATTGGGGCCTTATTAACAAGTATCATTCAATTAAGGAATGTATTCCCTTTTGGTTTCCTAAAGTAGGTGACTTGAATATTTACTTAAGTGTTAGCAGTCATCCCAAAGGAATTTCTATCTTAATTTCTATCTTAATATCTTAATAAAAGATGCAGCATTGACTGTACTCTGAAAAAAGGAACAGGATTCAGGAAAGCAATAATACATGCTTCAATCAAAATAGTTATTTTGATATGCCTGTTCAAAATGCTGAGTGGGTACATGTCCTACAGGGTTTGGAGCACAGCCCAAGAGCCGCCTCATGGGTGACACAGCCTTGTGCAAGGTCTGTGCTCAGAACAAGGAGCAGAGCAACTCTCCCTGAGCTTTGGGCTCTTGGGATGGGTTTTAGTCATGCCATGTTAATGCTTGCTCTTTACCAGATCTTTGCCTCCTGTAATTAATGCCATTTTATGCTCCCTGATTGCTCCATCACCAGTAAGGTTGCAAGTAAGGTAGAGCTGTCTCTAATTTTTAAATATTTATTTATTTTGCTAAGAGCATTGGATAAGCTGGTGAAAAAAACACAATAATGCTCCATCTTCAAGTTTGTCTATGAAGTAAGGGCTTCCTGGTATTTTCAGTGATTCCCTCAGCCATGGTTGTAAAAGACATAGGACTGGGCGTCTTACATTTCCTAGGATGCAAAAAAGCAAAGATACATTACAGGTTGAAAAATCACCCTGCTTTAAATACATGAAGTGTTGTCAACTTAATATCTTACTAATGGGGGAAGAGAACCTGTGCTCAGTCAGCCTGTACTGATGCTGCCAGGCAAATCAAAATTGTAGTGCCTTGTTATTCCAGGCACACTTTAATAAGCAAATAGCAGCTAAATAATGTATTGACAGTCAAGGCAATCACATATGCACAATTTAGAGCAACTTTATGGTTTGGGGTCCCCCCCTCTCCTTTTGGGATCAGATAAACTGTTGAAACAAGTACAAATAGCCTAGAAATGTTCTGCAGAAGGAAGAAAATTAGGTAGGGGTAGGAGTTTGCTATATATGGAAAAAAGAAATACAGATTTTCAAAGTGGTACAATAAATGGTCTAGCTAGCAGCTATCCTTTGATTTTTATTTTTGTAGCTCCACAGCAAAAGCATAGCCTACTGGTGCAGGTGAGATACAACCTGAAAAGAATGCTCTTGTGTTATGTCCACTGCTACTGGCTCCAATAACTCCCCCTCCCCCTTTTTTGTGTGTGTCTTTAATCATCTTGACTCGTGGAAGCACCACCATGAATTGCGTGAGGGCTCCAGCTGTTTGGGATTCAGTGTCCTCCTTGGTCTTTGAATATGGCTTCGATCTGGTCGTTGAATGGATTCTCCTTGCCAAGCACTTGAGGCCATTCGTGTAGTGCCTTCTGCCAGGTAATGCCTGTTCCAAGGGCTGCAGCAATCTGCAAACCACAAATGTTATCAATTTCTTGTGCCTCTATAACCCAGTCATTTCATGCCAGAGCTTGGAAGATTTCACCATGAGATTGCCCAGTGTAACCATGTCATGGACTGTAACCTCTAACCAAAGGAAATAACCCATTCCAGCTGCTTTGACCAGTGCAAAATCTTTCTGAATGGTGAAAATAGGGTGAGGGCCATACATCTGCACCTCTCTGACCCATCATTTGTCTAATGATAGTCTGTCTCCAACCACTTCCAGATGCCTATGGTGTCTAGTCCATAAACTGCTATTTAAAAGCCCTGAAGTCCAACTTTCTTTTTTTTTTTTTTCTCCCATGAAACAGTCTGAAAGTACGTCAAAAGCTCTGCTTGGGTATAATGCATAAAACCCTTGAAAGTCCAAAGGAATTCATGCTCCCAAATGCCTTTGGTACTTCTAATAAATGTTCTCTGTGCTCTCCTGGGAGGAAACCACAGGTGTTGAGGAAAAAGAGGCCCAATTATTTCTAGTTTCATAACTAGCTGTGTCTGATGCTCTAAGTTTGCACCTGCTACGGGGTTGTCTTCAGAGTTTTTTCCCCATGAGACCTGCAGAAATGGTAGAAGAGCTTTTCTTCTCAATATTAGTATCGCTCCAGCTTTCACAGAGGTTTTTGCCCTAGAAGTTATGCACCAGAGAAATTGTATCTGCTGTATTGCCAGGGTGAAAAACATCAGTGGTAGCAGAAAGGGACAGACAGAAAAGCCTGAGTCTCCCTTATACAAATTTTTACACCCTGCTAAGGCTTTTTTGTTATACTCCTGACCTGCAATTATATTTGGCCTATATGGGAACTTTATTTTCAACTCAAACATTTCAACACACTGATACTGATTGCAATTACAAGGTTTAAATAAGGCTAACAAAGCCTTTTTTTTTTTTTTTTTTAAGGGCCAAGGTGGGTTTATGGAATCAAACTATTTGATTACTGTTATTTCAGCATTTGGAAAGATACTGGAGCCTTTGGAGAATTTTTATGTGCTACTTTTTTAATCGTGTGCTTAAAAGAAGCTGTAACGATGGGCTGGGAGACAAAATATTTCTTTTATTTAAGGGCTCACATACAAAGAGAAACATATGTGGGGTGGAAGCTCTTAGATTCTGGTCACTCAAGGTCTTGTTAAGCTAATGGAGGAATTGGGGCAGGGGACAGGGATAGCGGAGATTGTACAATAGAGGGTTTTCTCCTAGTTGCCATTTCTATTGTGGCCAAACACGTTATTCTGGGACACCTTATGGCAGCCAGGGGGCTGACACCCATCCCTGTCAGAAAGGTCCATTCAGGCATGGTTGTCTCCAAACCTCTTCACAAACCTCCCTAAGCCTTCCATGTGTTTTTTAGTAGGATGGGTGTGATTGGTTAATGGGTTGGTTGGGTGGTTGGTTTAAAAAACCCTACTGTCTTTGCATGATACACCCATTGCAAAGGTATCACTGGAGGTATGCTCTACAGTGTTCAGACTAATGCTGACTGTAATTTAAGGTGTATGTGCTCAGACTGCCCTAAATTATTACCTGAATTAGGTTCTGCTTATACCTCATTTCTTGACATCCCGATGATTTCAATAATTTATTCTGGATGTGTAGTTTAGCACAGAGAAGGGTTTGTGAGTCTGGAAATTGCTTTCTTGCAGGTCTTTTTTAAATTCCAAAGTTCTTGTGCTTTGAGACGTGCTATAATTTTTATGAGCTTTGAAATTATTTTTTTTGTTGTGAAGATGACAACCCCTAAGCAAGTTTTTAAAAGGAAATATTACCCATTCCTCACAGAGCTCTGGGTGACTGCAACTGGGAGGCAGCTGTGTTATTTCAGCAGCTTCTGGTAATCTGTTTTCCCCTTCTTCACCAAACAGGTGATGGGTGTGATTCTCAGCAAAGTGTAAATACCCAACTCATCTGATATGCGTCACTTCAGCTTTTCCTCTTTATTTCTGGCTGGAATGTGCTTTGCTATGACTTAAGGAAGAAAAAGAGAGAAGCTAATCACACTCAAGCTGTGCTTTCCTGCCTGTACATAAACATTAAGAATCTTCCAAGCGTCTCAGGTTCCAGTTTGCGATGCTTAGGGCTTTCACATTCTCCCTGGTAACTTCATAAAAGCAAGAAATGAAGCCATTTATGCAGGATCCTGTTGAAATGCATGGCCCTGTCATCCAAACAAAGCAATCGACTGTTCTAGAGGGAAGTGGTGTCCTTGAAGCCATCTGGCATTCACAAGGATTTGCAGTGAAATTTTGTAGTAAGGAGGAGATGCTAAGGAGAATCCCTGGGCTCCCTCTCTAGTCACTGGGATGAGAAATTTCCAAGGACAGATTTGGAATTTGGATTCAGATTTTTCCAAGGACAACCAAGCTGGACTGTGGGGAATGGTGTCTCAAAAATAGCTCTAGAGGGAACTTGGGATGACTGAGTGAAACACTTTGCTTTCAAGTGTCAAAAGTAAATACTGTGAATTTCCTCCACCTCTGTCCTGAGCTGCATGTTTTGGAAAAAACTTTATGGAGGCAAATTTTAGCTTTGAAACTTTACTGGAATGCAGTTATGCCAGTTACGAGTGTTTTGCTTGCTCCCTCCTGTTTTGCAACTTAAAAAAAAAAAAAAAACATGCAGGAAAACCCCTTTTCCCACAAGAAATTTACAGGAAGGGAATGGGGTTCTGGACACAGTGAAACAGATCAGTACTTGGTGTTTATCCTGTCTTTCCATATTTTTAAACATAAAATATTGCCTGAAGTGGGGACTATGGGGGGTAGCTTTTCCTGCCTGAGTACCTACTCTAGCCTTTCTCCAATGCAGGAGAAACTGCACTAGCTCTGATGGGACAGGGCAAGTGCGGCCTTTTTTCTTATTTTCTTTTCCTTCTCCTTGCAAGGTATGCAAGCCTCAGTTTGAAAGCTTCAGTTCCCTTCCACATCCCTCCAGAATGTCTGGACCTCTGGACTCCTGGGTATACATGCTGACACCTGCTTCTGCCTGCTTCTGCCACGCAGACAACTTCTTTTTTTAATTAAAGAGACAGTGGATAAACAGCAGCTGAAATTCAGGGGCTGACAACAGACACCAGCTTATCCTGCCCATTGCTGTGCCACAGTGATTAAGGATCACCTAGAGATCACACTGCCAGCTCACCCTTGGCTCCTTCATCCTAAACTCCAAAGTTTCTTTGCATTGAAGGCAAGAGCTAAGGTGTTTATGCTTTTCTTGGAGTGCTGCTCAATTAAAAAATTTGGGAATATTTGGTAGGTGCTTCGAAATCTACAGAGGGAAAATTCAGCAGAAATGCCCAGGCTAGGTATCTTGTATTTATTTTTCAAGCTGAATATGAAGTATGGGGAATAGCTGCAGGGATGGAAGTAAGAGCCTCTGTTCATTTGACAAGCTGCATGGCATCAATCCTCTCCTGCTAAGCAGCTCTATATTCTACAAAAACCGTATCTGGCCAGAGGCATTCATGTTGGTAGAAAGAAAAACTTTAAATAAAACTAGTATGAGGAGTGTGAGCGAATTGTTTACCATCTTCCTTAAGCATACTCTTAAACAGCAGTTCCTGCTCGCACTTCCCCTTCTGTTTATTAAAAGAGTCACTCTTTTGGGGCAGAGTGTTACGTCTCAGTCCAAACAGTGATATGTTGATAACAGACTTCTCTACACTAACAGGAAAAGAAAAATGGATTTAAAGTGGTGGATGTTTGGATAAGGCTAATTAATAAACCCTAGGATGACAATAACTCACTTGAAGAGAGGCATATCTACAGCTGGCACCTTGACTGTAAAGGAAAATGTACCTATAAAAGCATTAACGTCATCCTAACAGCAGGAGGGAGAGATCATAACCACTGCAGGATGGCAGGTCCAGAGGGAGTGAAATATGGCAGTGCTTGGCTGGATCCTGCAGCTCAGCACTCCGGGGGCTGCAAGTAGGTCTGCAGCTGCCCTTCAATGTCCTTTTGTCATTCTCTTTTGGCTTAGGAAGGATCCTGTTAAGAGAAATATTTGCTGCCTTCAACTCTGTGTTACCTTGCAGCTGCTGCTGGGATAGAAGATGTGGGCAAGAGGCTGGATGAAAAGCTGCGATATGGCAAGCCTGGCTCCCACTGTGGCCTGGTGCTGGGGGTTATAAGAAACCTCAGGCCAGCCTCAGGGAAAGACAGGAGAATATTGCAAAGACCTTTTCCATTTCACTCTAGACTTCGTATTGCAGTTTCCCCAGATGGCAGGGTTGGGAATAGGGTTTGTTTCATCACTGTTTTCACTCTCATTTCATTTGCCAAGTTTTCTCTAATGGCTTCCTTGCAAAAGGCCTGCAGCAAAAAATCAAGGCATGCTTTCTCCACATCTCTAGGCTGTGAGCTCATACTTTCATGAAGCTGTCTCCTGGTACTTGTGTGGTAGACAGGCAGGAATTTCGGCTATGAAGGAGTCCCTCTTGGAACAGGAGGCTCTTTTAATTTGTCAAGGCTAAGCAAGGCATTGTGTTGCCCCGAGTGACCGACATGGGTGTAAAAGACAGCACCTAAGGCATCTCTTTTGCCTTTGGACTTCCCCCTGCAGGTCTCCCCTAGCTGAACTGACAGCACAGTCAACAGAGAAGCTGCTGAAACATCAGAATCCATCAACGCTTGCAACTTGCTCCCATTGAAGTGCTTCTCCACTGACTGCTCTTTCCCAGCGTGGAAAGCAGCATCACGTTGGGTTAGATGGAGATGGAGGTGAGGGAGTCAACACATGCAGGGCAT
The DNA here is from genome assembly GCA_036785705.1 of Acanthornis magna. Taxonomy (NCBI): domain Eukaryota; kingdom Metazoa; phylum Chordata; class Aves; order Passeriformes; family Acanthizidae; genus Acanthornis; species Acanthornis magna. Next base: position 11,937,194 of record JAWUZG010000029.1, read on the forward strand.
TAGTTCACAACATGAAACTGGTCCATAAAATCCCCCCCTGGTTTTGAGCAGGGGGAGCTACCAAGTGGCACTGGCAGTGGCTGGGCAGTGTGATGGGGCTTGCTTGCAAAGGAGACTGACTACTGCTTTGCTCTGCATGCATGCTTGAAATCTGCAGGTAGTGCATAGAAAACTGGCTTTGCTTGCAGCTGGCTGCACAACATATCCCACAGGTTTGGAAAAAATTAATTTGAAGTGAGTGTGGTGGGAACCAGGCAACCTCACGCTAGATTACTGAAGCCAAGCAAGGAGTTACAGTGGAGCAGCTGCTTCTCCTTCCCTTTTGTTTATTTCTGTAATAAACAGACTGAAAACCTTCTCCTGCCACCTGTCCTAAGAGGCCAAGCAAGCAAGTGAAAAACGTAATAACATGTAGCTGCTGAACATAAGCAATTTAAACATATAACTGTGGAATCTTTGCTCCAGACTATGACAGGGCAACCTGCAGCCTCAGAGGCAGCAGGACAGGGGCTGGAGGGACCCTGTCTGGTTTCTGCAGTGCTACCTTACTGTCCTGACCTAGCAAAACTCCCACGGGCGTTTGGGCAGGCAGATGGCCAGCCTAAGTGGCAAGGGTCAGTTTTTGTGCATTAAGACCTGTGTGGTCACTATACTGGTCAGTGAGGGAAAGAGGCAGGAGACCTTGCAGGAGTCAGAGCAGAGTGCAGACGTCAGAAATGGAGATATCAGCTCTGGGGCTACAGCTGTCATTTAGATGGGCCAAAGAAGGCACCTGAGCTTGTATCAGCAATAGTGTGGCCAGCAAGACCAGGGCAGTGATTGTCCCCCTGTACTCGACACTGCTGAGGCCACATCCCAAATCCTGCGTTCAGTTTTGGGCCCCTATCACAGGAAAGACATTGAGGTGCTGGAGCATGTTGAGAGAAGGGCAACACAGTTGGGGAAGGGTCTGGAGCACAAGACTTATTGAGGAGCAGCTGAAAGAGTGGAAGTTTTTTAGCCTGTAGGAAAGGAGGCTGAGGGGAGATCTTAGTGCTCTCTATAACCGAAAAAGTTGTGATGAGGTGGGGGTTGGTTTCTTCCCCCATGGACCAACTAATAAGACATGAGGAAATGGCCTCAAACTGCACTGGAGAGGGGTTAGATTGGATATTAGGAAAAATTATTTCAGGGAAAGGGTTGCCAAGCATTGGAACAGGCTGCCAAGGGAAGTGGGTGCATCACTATCCCTGCAGGTATTTAAAAGATGTGTAGATGTGCTGCTTAGGGACAGGGTTTAGTGGTGGACTTGGCAGTGTTAGGTTAATGGTTGGCCTCCATGGTCTTAGAGGTCTTTCCAACCTAAATGATTCTATGACTCTCTCTTTTAAATGACAAATTCCTAAACCTGCATCCCTGTGGCATGCCAGCTGGGTGCCTGGGGCAGCAATGGGCACCGGCATCCCACATGATCCCACATCCCACCTGCTCCCACCCATCTCGTGGGGCCGAGTTTTACCTGACTGGGGTGGAAGCCATCAACGGGTTCGATCAGCTGCCAGGGCTCACCTCCCATCTTGCGCCACTCCTCAGCCGCTGCAAAGAGCACGAGCAGAGGGGTTATCACCAGTGAGCACAGGGACGCGTGCCCGCAGTTGTACCCTCCTCCTCCTTCTCAAAGCACTGCTGGTATTTCTAAGCACACAACAGCTCTGCATGAAGATTACGATAATTCACATAAAGTTGTCAGAACCAATAGCGTGTACAATCCCCTCTCCTTGGGGCAGTATTTAAGACTTTATTGTTTTGGGTTTTTTTCTCTGCGATATTTATGTAAGGAAGCGCTTTGAACATAAATGATCGTAAAACAATTCACTTTCCCTCCCAACTAAGATGGATGCTGTAGCAAGTAAAGCTGTAAATTATTTAATACTGATTTAATACTTTTGCATTTCCCATGTTAGTTGCATCTTCAGCAGTGCAAAAGAAAAAACAGACATAAAGAAAACAGTGCTTCTTAGAGAAAGAGATGGTAACAGAATATTCACATGGGCTGAAGTCTGCACAAACAGACTGTCATTTTCAGTTACTTCTCTTCTAAGCAGTCTTTTTCAGCTCCAACAAAATAACCTTTTGAATTACATAAGCATGACATTCAATGCAAATGATGCTGTGCTGTAAGCCCTGGAGCCATTAGAGAAGTAAAAAGCTTTCTCTTCAAAAGGGTTGTGGAGTGATCAAACATGGGACTAGTGGATACGACATTAACAGACTGTAAATTCAATAATTCCTTTTATAATGACAGATTAAGAATTCTTAATAGCATTATGCAAGCATCCTGTCAGGAGGAAAATGTTCTCCATTCAAGCGCCACAGCTTGATCTAGGCTCACCACTGTTTGCTGGACCCCAGCTATTGTGTGAAAAAGTGATGTCTGGGTCCCCTTGCTAACTCTCATTCACGGAAAGGTGATATTCCTGCTTTGACTACAGAAACACACCTGTGATGCTTCTGCCAGCACCCAAAGTAACCTGTTTCAGGACATGGGGCTTGTAGGGTTGTTTCAAATTTACAGTATGTTGAGAACAACACATATTTATCTTAGATTACACCACACAGTGCACAGTGAACTTAACTCATTATATATGATATTCTACACGGAGTACAAGGCTCTGTACTGTGTTTTACTTTGTAGAGACACTACTGCCAGAAATAGCAGAGGAGTAAGCAAGATAAATAAAACTTGTATCAAGATACAAATTTACAAAATTTACAAATCAATTTACACTATTACACCTGACCTCCAAAAATCCTAGAGCAATTGAGCAAATACCCACCGAGTATGTCCAGAGTTTGTCTTAAAAGTGCCTGTTGCCTTGGGTGGACTAGACTAGAGCTTGCTCCCATCCACACCAAGAAAAAATCATAACAAGCAACCCCTATTCCCCTTTTTATTGCACTGTTTCATAAATGAATCACGAATTTCTTCAGTCAAGGTCAACATATGAGCTTGAGCATTCATCTAAATCTAGAAGAAATGCTAATATACTCAAATTTTACTTGGAGAAATCTGGGAGCTGCTATGTACATATATATGCCCAGCCCAGGCTAAAATCGATGTACTCATCACAGTGTGTAACCACTGCTAAATATTTGATGTCTGGAGAGTTTCGGGGAGGATTTGCCGCTTGCATCAGAAAGAGACCAGAAAAGTAGGTCAGCAGCCTTAGCTGGCTTTTGAGCACACTCGCGATCTGACAGCTTTCCTGACGGCAAGCTCGAATCCTTGGCTCCAGGGCTGCAGGAAATTTTGCAAAGTGTCTTTCAAAGCTGATGTTTGTATATGCATGTGTGATTTTGTTTACTTCATTTATTTAACACGATGTAATCAAGAACAGCAAATTATATTAAGATGTTTCCTTTTGTGAAAGCAAATAAATTAACTAAAGTTAGTAATTTAACTTATTAAAGTAATTTGCCTACCCAGCAGGTAGTTCATTCCAAATCCTAATGACTTGTTAAACATTAAGAAGCTGAGGCAGAAGCCGCCAGGAGACTTGGACACCCTGAAAACCTGTGCTACAAGGACAAATTTGACAGTGGAGCCCACCTCTCTGACAGAAACTCTTGGACAGAAAGACTGCCTCTCCCATCCTCACTTCTTTACCTACTCCTCCTCCATATGGTCTTCATGAGACCCAGAACCAGCTTCCTGAACTGGGTCATGTAAGATAAAATAAGTTTGTGGATTTTGATAGGATTTGGCTGCAAAATGAGATTTTTTTTTTTTAATAATCTTAGGAGCCATGGTAGCTTCATGCTTTCAAGGACAGCCAGGCACTGATGGGGAGAAGTTAGAGAAGTATTTAAGGTATTGACAGGGTGCTTCTGGCTCTTCATGGCTTTGGATTTAGATGTCTGCATGCTGGGATTTAAAACATAATCCTCAGACAAAATTTTCCAATTAGGACCAACATGGAACTACCTCTCTATTTGAATATAAAAACAAGGAAATGCAGATTAAGCTTTTTTCCCAATTATTATATACTATTTTTTGAACATAAGCATTCAGGCTATTGGGGAGATGCCCCAGGTGGCCAGGGCAGGAGCCCCTGTCCCATGAATGGAGGCTGAGGGACAGGGATGGTCCATTCCGGGGAAGAACCTGTGGGAAGGCAGTGAGGATGGGCCCAGTCTCCTCACAGCAGTGCACAGTGGGAGAGACAAGTTGTATCATGGGAGATTCAGGCTGATATAGAAGTAAGAAGCTGTTTTCCTACTTTCCCATCACTATCTAACTACTTGAAATATGTTGCCCAACTCAATCCCTCATCTCATGCTGATCCTTATCTTTAAACAGAGTGTGTTTGTCCTTGTGATGAATCCGAGCTGATCCTGGGTTGCCTCAAGCTGGACCCCTGTGCATCTTGCAAAAGAAGCAGAGCTGAGAAGGATTCAGGGACAGATGTCTGTCCCCAGTCCCACAGGGACACTGTGTGCTCACGCTCATGGATAACAACAAAAGTTTCCTAGTTATTTTGTTTTGAAATGTCAGCTGCAGAAGAAAGTGATTTAGGTAATGCACTTACCTAATGCCCCTAATGATCACAGAAGGACAAGTTTTGTAAGCTCTTCAAGTCAAAAGTTACAGCAGTATGTAGGTGTTTAAAGAAATATAGGAAAGAAGCCAGTTATTCCTGGGAGAGGTGCTTCTACTTTTGGGAACAGTGAGAGAGTGGCTGTGTTATTGAGGCAGAAAAACGGCTGATGAAAGATCCCCTTCCCAAGGCGCTGCTCATCCCAGAGGAGGCAGCATGCAGCCCGGTCAGTTACTAAGTAAACTACATCTCATGAAGACCACTTTCACCACTGCAGGTATTCATCTCCAGCCTAGACGACCCACTATAAAAGCAGTGCTCAACAACAAAATCAAATCCTATGGACTATAGGTGAGAGTTCTTTTTTTTTTAACTTCATCAGCCTGAGAAGATGCAGTGGACAAGCAGGGGGTGTTTTCAGCAAAGGCACATCTGTTGTCCCTGTCACCTTGCTACCCAAGAGAAAGTGTTCAGTGTGCTGTGCATCACTGGGCTTGTGGGTGCTGGCAGCTGGGGCCAGCAGGAAAGTGGTGGTTCCCAAGGTGGTGGTGGGAACTTGTCTCAGGAAAGGTTACCCCAACCATGGAAGCCAGGAGATGGCATTAAGGGTCCCTCCTTGGCCACAGCCCTGACAGCAGGGTCACCTAGGCTGGCCGGCTATAATGACCTCTTCCTGGAACAGAGCCAAAATATGAGGAGCATATCAGCAGCCCAGAACTTGAGTAAATGCTTTGTGAGAAAGGGTAAAAAACAACTTACTTTGTCTCAGTGGGAAATCCATGTAGAAAACGTCAAAATTGGCAAATTTCTCAGATCTTGCTATTTCTTTCAGGACATTGGAAAGTTGTAAAGCTCTCTGCAAAAATCAAGTGATTTAATGATTATTCATTGCTATTTGCGCTGTTTTGCATGGATTCATTTTGTCACTGATGTGCAGACAGGAATTTGAAAGCTGATGTTGCCCTTTCAGCTGGGGGACAGGAGGTGAAATGAGGCTCTTCATCATGACATGGACTTGCATGAGCAGCACTAGCCTTTGGACTACCCAGCGCATCCTTGCAGGTTGCACTGAGGTCTTAGCTGATTTTGTAAATTTAATACAGCATACGCTTATTTTACTGGAAACTTCTTTTAGTAGTGTCCCTACGCTTATATAAATATTCTAAGTTTCTTGGTTTTGGAGCCCAGCAATTTTCATTCCTCTTAAAGAAATGCAAAACTTTGCTACAAGAGAAATGTCCTCTTTTCCTATTATCCTTCCCGCTACTAAGTTGTGGATGATAATGCTTATCTATGCAAACCAAATGCCACCCTTACTTTCAGAAGAGTAAATTACCACCATTGAGCGTCTGCCTAACTGATACATCCAGTGTAATTTCTGCAGCCATAACAGAGATCAGGATCTCCTAAATATTTAAATTGTGCAGTTTGGATAATAACATAGACAATTAGTTTCAGACAGGGGCTCAGAATGATTAATTCATACCCTGCAGACATATGCATTGTTCATGGACAGAAGTTACATGTACTCTATGTTCTGTATTGTTGGTAAGAATATATAAGCTGCAAGCCTGCAAAGGTTTAGGAATGTGCTTAATTGCCTTCTCCGAAGTCAAGAGGGACAGTGCATAAAATTAAATACGTATGTAAGCTTTGGTGAAATTAAGGCTATATTTTGTTGTTTAGTGAATGCAAACATTAATACAAGTATATGCAGAGACGACACCTTTGATAATATTTGGTTACTGGCTTTTTTACATGGCTGCAGGGGATTGCTGGGATCGAAAATCAGCTTGTACCATAAGAAAATAAGTGGCTGGCATTATGTGTCATTCACTTCTGCAGCCAGATTTTTAGGGTGAGTTTTAAGACATCTCTGTTCTGTCTGCTCCCATTCCTGCACTGAGCCTAGATGCTCCCTGGTCACACCATCTGGCGATTAAGTCCACAGAAATGTGTCTGAAGAAGATTAGTGCAAATCCCAAATGAAAACAGGGTAAGGCTCTTGCTCTCAGGACCTGCTCCTGCAGCCAGAAAAATCTGTGCAGCTGGCTTGTCATACCAACAGCTTCTAGATTCAAAAGCCGTTCCTTTCTTATCAGTTACATTTTCTTCTTAAAGAACATGAACTTGAACAGTTTTGTCTCGGGGAGATCACATCCCTTGAGAATAAATTTGGAGAGCTGAGAGGTTGTAACAGGAATACCTTTACAAATCCCTTAACTTGAGCATGCTGCCTCCCAGAGCCTGAGCAGCATTTGAAAGGATGGGTATGGATGTTTCCACATCTACTGCTTGCCGTTGGAAGAAAACAAATGTGCTGACGTCTTGCCTTTGAGGCAGTTGGGCTTATCCCCTCAGACACTCAGGGCAGAGTGTGCACTGGGGTGATCCCATCGCAGCCCCATTGAGACTTACCTCTGAGGTCAGATTCCTGAGGGTCTCATTGGGGGTCAGCCAGCCGCTGCAGGGGCTCACCTGGGCAGGCAAGAAGAGAGGGGCTTTAGCAGAGAGCAAAGATGAAAGGGGGGTTCCCAAACCACAGCTGCACACCTTACCTGGAGGCAGTCGAGGAAAGAGTAGAGCTGACTGTATGTGACATCCTTGTTCAGTTGTCCTGCAAAGCACAGAGAGGGAAATTTCATGTGCTTGATGGCCAAATGTGACTTCATTCTGCAGGTCTGTGCACCCCTGGGTGTGAAGAGGCACCCCAGGAACCCCAGCACACCCCCCACCCCCCAATTACCCTCCCACCACCAGAGCTGGGGTGCAATAGAGGTGGCACCAAGGCATCCTTCCTGCTAAGGCACCCATGTCCCCACAGTGTGCAGAGCCCCACACCTGCTTCTTCTGCATCCCTCTCCTGCCTTTCATAGGTGATTTGTCTCACTCGTGGGGGTAGTCATCACAGCCCGTGCCAACCTCCAAAGTGCGTGACTGACATTTTTCCATTAACATGTCTCTCGCCCGCCAAAGAAATGCAGGGTTTGCAAAGCTGAAGAGTGCCTGTACATACTCTGAGTTTTGCATTTATCTCACAGAGGTTGGTTGGCCTTAAAAGGCTGAAGCAATTTTGCTGTCATGGAGGGAAGTGGATATGCTTGTGTGGGTGAGTAAATTCAAGCACCAAGTCAAACACTCAGCTAACATTCCCTAAAATTCACTGTGCTATGCAATAGCCCAGTTTGCTGAGAATATTATCCATTTTCTCAACTTTTTTCCTTCTTTGGTAGCTATAACCAAGACGGGAATTAAACAGCCATTTTTTTTTTTTATTAGTTGCATTATTTGTAGTACACTGATCATCCCATCAGGCTTTGATATTTTTGCAGTTCTTAAATATGAATTTCTTGTTGTTGTTTTTAGGAACTGCAAAGTATAATCTCTCCCAAGTGAAATGGGCTTCTTGGGTTGCTTTGCAGTGGCTCTCTGATCCAGATGTGTTTCCTGCCTGCCATGCAGCTGCCCATCACCCAGCAGCAGCTCCAGCTGCCCAGGAAGCAAAAGGTGGGGAGTTCAAAGATCTAGGATCACTTCTGGATAATCAGATGTCCCAGGCTCCTGTAGCCTGAAGCATCAGGCCCTGGAATGAGGCATTGTGGGGATGAGGGATTTGGCAGAAAGCCAGACTGATGTCTGGTCATGGCTGACTGGCAGCCAAATGGGGAATCCTGCTCACAGCCTGCCAGAGAATGTGCCAGAAGGGATCCCTTGCTGCAAAACGTGTTGCTTAGGATTAATCGGGTCCCTCCAAGGCAAATCAGTCCCTCTGAAAAACTTCCAACTGATCCTATAGTTAATCACCCTTGATTTGGCTACGTGTTGTCTCTGAGAATTAGATACCCAGTTAGAGGAAATGTCACTGTGATATACATGCACTCAAGGGAAGAAATGGGTTTATGTGACTAAAAATTAATTATCACAGGTTCCCCCTGCCCTGAAAGGAGCAAGATTTTTCTTTTTCTCTTTTTTTCTTTTCACTGGTAGTAGTATAGTGCTTAGGAGAGAAAAATACAGGAACAGAAATGGAGCGAGCCCACTGGAAATCACTAGGGACCTTGGGGAAACCACAGCACAGGGTATGCTGCAAGCTGTGTTACCCGGTGGTTGCCAAAATCATCTGAAGCTGTGATCTACCATTTTAATGATGTGATTTAGCTTGTCTCACTCTTTGCTGGTGAGAACTGTTAAAACAACAACTTCCTGCTTGTCAGATGCAAAAGAGATTCCTTTACTCAAATACAAATAAGTACATGCTTTTGGTCTAGAAAGCCAAGGAGCGAGTGGTCTGTTAATGGTCAGAGGTACTGTGTCATTCACACCCTGAGACGACAGGCTCCAAAAGGCAGCCTCCAAATCTCTGAAAAAAATGCCCCGAAGCACTTTATAGCAACAGCACTGTGAGGGAATGCCCCAAAACATGCCTGCACACAGTGTGAGGTTTCAATCATCACATATAGGCAGTGTAGGAGGTACCAGGCACCCAGCGCTGGCAGAAAATTTATTTCTCTAATATAAAAACAGTCTTTTGCAACCCCCTGACTTAATCTTCTGCCTTGGTCCACATCCAGTTTTACCACAACATCCACTAGTGAGTGTCAACATCTGTTAGTGAGTGTCAACTAGAAGTCCATCTCCATCTGTAACAACAATTGTGATGAAGTGTAGGCAGGCCGGCCACAATTTTGGGCCAAGGCTGAGAAAGAACAGTTCATTTACACCACTCACAACATGTGTTGAGCCTGGGTTGGAGCTGGGTGGGTATGGCTGGTGGGGGAACCTGGCAGAATAGGGGTCTGACCTGTCCTGCGCTAGGGATGGTAAGAGCTGTCATTCCTACTTCTGCAGCACAGCCAATATCTGACTCATATTTCTCAGATCTCCTCCACTTCATCAGGTTTGCTTGAAATTGTCAATACATTCATAGATTATTTAGGGAGAGAAGGCAACATGAACGGGCATATAACCAGGAGGAACCCCACAGCACCTCATATTTACCTAGAGGATGGTATCTGTCATGCAGGTTATCCCAGAGGAAACGACCATCTACCAAGCCTGTTAAAATCACATGGCTGCCATTTGGAAGATGGGAGTCCAGGTATCGCAGAGCTTGCACCACGTTGGAGAGCATTTCTTTGGGTGTGGTCATGTGGGCCAGTGTGTCACGTTCCCTAAAGAAGAGGATGCCAACAGGACCTTGTGTCAGGAATACTGTGTCCCCAAAAAGGCACCTGGAGCAGTGCCATTTTCTCTCTTTGTTGTTCTTAAGCCAATTGACTGAAACCTTCAAAAAATGTTGCAATGTCTCTCACTTGTCATTGCCAAAATCAGACACGATATAAAAACCCCATCGTTGCTAAAAACAGACAGATGCATTCCTTTTCTACAGAGTGGACTCCTATTGTGGGTTGACCCCAGTGGGCAGCTAAGCATCGCACAGCTGCTCACCTGCTTTGCTTCTTGCCCTCCTCCCCAGAGAGACAGGGAAAGAAAAGAGAGTAAAAGCAAGAAAACTTGGTGGTCAAGGTAAAAACCAAAACTAACCAGTTATTCTTCAATAAATGTGGAAGAAGTAGAAGAGAAAGCAAGCAAAGAAGTGAGGCAAAGCCAATCCCTCATCACAGCTGGGTGAAATTAGGACTTCTTTCCCCATGGGTTCCTGTGCATAGCTTACATTCAACCTGCTCTGATTATGCAAGGTAGGAATATCCAAGGTATCTTTGTCTCTCACATGTCCTACAGCTCTTACTACAGCTCTGCAGGGGGACAGGAAAGGGGTCTGGACAAACGTGTGAGCCTGGAGAGAGGTGATATTTAAAATAGTCCATTGGAGTACAGGAGCTGTGTCAGTGTTCCATGGGGACTGAATGCCCACATTTTGTGACACACTTTCAGGTATGAACCTCTTCAAGCCAGAGTCCCTGGCTCAGGTTTATCCTTCCCCTCTTGCATTTAGCTGCAGAATGCCGCAGGAGTGTAGGGGGAAATTAAATCCTAAAGTTGAAATACATTTCAATTTATGTAAGAAAAACAAACAAGCAAAACAACCCCAGGCTGCCTGGAGAACATTGCTCTAGTTATGTTATTATAGCAACCACTTTATTACAGAAAAAGCATTCATGTGCTCTCCCGCCCGAGAGCTATTGCCACGATCTCATGGAGCACGTGTCCCTAACAGCGGATGACAGCAAGGGGGGCAACACAGCCCTGAGAAGGCTGTCCCATCCCAGCAAGAGAGGATCCATCCACCTTGGGAAGCAGGGTCTTGTGACAGTTTTCATTTCATCTTGGTGGTGTGGCTCAAGGTGCTCAGAGAGGAAGCTCAAGAAGAAAGACAGGGGATGTCCTTCCAAGAAGGAAGGTTGCACTAATGGTCACCCTCATTTTTTTAGTGGCTCCCACATTTTGTCCTCTTAGGCTTGTGGAAAAGCAATCACCTTAGCAGCCAGAAGGCTCCATCCAGGTCCTTTCCGTAGGAAAGTCCTTTCATCTCTTTCCTGGCATCCCAGGGGTAAGAGAAAAGACAACTTAATGCTTGCAGTGCTGAGAAAGCTGCTGGTGAATTGGGTCAGATTCCTTGACACTCAACACCATACAAGTAAGAGCTTTCCAAGGCATTGTTGCTCTGTCTCGAGACATTAGAAATGTTAGGATTCAGGGGGGTGAAATGAGTGCTAAGTCCTGTGCAGGACTCATGTAAGCATGTTCCCTTACAAGGATTTGGGATTCTTCAGTGAGATGCATTTTGCACACAAAATAATAATTGGGTGAGTTTCCTGGGCCCAGAAATTTATCTTAATGCAGTACGTGCTGCTGAAGCGTTTGAGACTTTCTGGTAGGGAGAACTGAAAAACAGCATTAAGATTCAGGTTTATCCTTGTGACAGCCACCCAGTCAAGCTACTTTTGAGATAAGACTGTGGATTTGCTCTGAAATTACTTCATGTCGCCTACAGGTGTTGCAGCACTTGATTTCAAAATACTGCTCTGATGTAAGGCCTCTATCACAAGCAAACATGCCAGTACAAGCCAAAATTAATATGACATTCATAATTCCACTTTCTCTTGTCATACTGTGTTGAAGCCATGCAGATATGTCAGTGTATTTCTTCACATTTCCTTTCTGTGCCAGGCTATGAAATTAAAACCAAATGAGAAGAAAGCAACCCTGTAGGCACATTTGATTTTGGCTCTGCCATAAGGACTCCAAGGTGCCTGGGTGAGAACCAGAGCCTGTTGTGGTACCCTCACCTCATCCCCCTGGGCTCTCTGCACAGGGCTGGTATGCCCAGGGCATGAGGGCTACAAGTGTTTCCTACTCACACACTACTTTCAGGGCCAGAGGGGTGCAGCAGCTCTTTGGTGCCAATAGTCTTAAAACAAAGGAGAATTATGCTCTTGCTGGCGCTGGTGCCACTTCGTACAAGATCTTTTCACAGTGGATTCCTGCCCACCCTGCTTTGCTGCTGTCACCTTGCTGTTTGTTGCAGATGCCATAACTGCAGATCTGTGAAGGAGGGGCTGGAGAAACAATGCCATACCCCAACTAGCATTTCCAATAATTGTACAGCATTTGAGACTTCTGGTGCTCATTATTTCCTTGTCTGATTTTTTTTTGTTCTAGGTCTCTGTATCCCACATTTGCACCTCAGTGGGCCAAGAGATACCATTGCCATCTGTCTTTATTTTTCTAACCCTGTTTGGACACCATGGTGCGGAGACTACTGGGAATGCGTAACACAGACTGCCAATTCCATTATCTTTCTCCTCTACAAACATCCATATCACTCATTGCCCTGCTCTTCACATGGGATGAAATACCCGCATTTTAACAATGCTTTGGGAAGAGCTGTGTCTCCAATATGCTCAGTACACTGCCCTCTTTTGAAGCCAAAATACAGGATCAGGCCAGGAAGGCTCTATTACCGTGGTTTAAAGCTGTCCTTGAAGAGGTTTTTATTTGCCAAGCCCTAGGTTTGAAGTCAAGCCCATTGGATGCTCTGCATCCTCCGCAACCTCCGTAGGTACATCAGAGCCAGGGCAGCTCCACAGTGACTGGACACTGAAAAAAATCTCTCTCTGCTGTCCATCCCCCTCAATGGAAGCAGCACAATGCTACAGAAGCTGCAGCATCTTTCCTTGCAGGAGTCACAGGGATCACTACAGCCTGATAGCCTCTTTTGATGCTGTGAATGTTTTGGAAGAAAACAGACAGAAAACAGCAGTGAGAATTTGAGCAGACAAAAGCATCTCTGCCAGATAGTGGATGTTGGGATAAAAAGACATCCGCGTTTCAAGCAAGTATTAAATACTGTTCTGGAAGGTTTTGGAATATACAAATGGGTGAGGCAAGGTCAAAACTGTTTAAATTTCTGGAAAATTTCTTTTTACTTCAGGCAAGAGTAGAAAGCAGTGTTAGAGACAGGGTAAGAAAAAGGAATAGCCTGCAGAATGAGGAATAAAACAAGGAAAAAGAGGTGCTTTTAGCAAAGGCAGTGACATGGCAGAATTGAAATATGTGCACAACAGAGCCTGGGCCAAGCCTATGAGAAGACATCTTAAAAGTCTCCATGGCAGGAGCTGTGGACTTCAGCAAAGGTGAATTTTTTATTTTTTGTGGCTGGGGAAGTAGGGGCTTTATCATCCTGACAATGGATGGAATGATATCTCCATAAGCTTCCCAGTAAACAGATCCCCAGGACAGTCTTGTCAGCAAGGACCAGGAGGCCTGTGACTGCTTTTCCCACTCAGCCAGAGTGTGGTAGCATTGCTTTTGAGGATTTGTGCATCCTTCCCCTAAGAGGAGCAGAGGGCAGATCTGGAAGTTCTGGGCAGGGGTGCAGAGAGAGCAAGACTAGCAGAGGATGCAGGTTTCATGGGAGGTGATTTCTGCTGCTGCCGGCATGTAGCTATGGTGATGTTGATGCCAGGAAAGAACATAAAAAGTGCCCCTGTGGTTCCACTTCTGCCACAGCTGAGGGCTCCCAGGTTCTGCAATGTCAAGGAAAGCCCTGCCAGGCCTTTGGACACCCTCATCTGGAAAGCAAAGTTTCAACCAATGAACTGCCCGTTAAACAGTTTTAAGGTACGAAATCTTGGCCGTTTTCATGGCCATGTCTGACAGCCTGCATAATAGCTCCAACTTCATTATACAACCTGCAGGTGAGAATTTTCAAAACCTTTGGAAGGAAACTTAGCTGAGTGCGCAGCATTTGTTAAGGTGAGTGCTTTGAAAGTCTCTGTATAAGTCAGATTGATTTCTTCCACATACAAGAAAAACTGAAGATTGATCACGGTGAAAATAATTTTGCACTAGCAACAGCACTCAGACCTCCTGCAAAACCAAAATTGCAGTATGGATATGCTGTGCATTGGCCTGGCTGCAAGGTGTTTTCTGCCTTCCCACTACCACCAGGAGGAAGGGAAGCATCCAAGCAGTGACCTCTTGGTGTCCCTGTGAGCATTGCTAATGGGTAATACCAGAACTATTAGTTTTGGAAGCTTCAGATCATTCTCCTGCAGAGCATATGACGTGAGTAAAGCCAGAAAGACAAAACACCTCATCAGGAGAGCACAGCAAAGACTGCAGGCAGCAGAGGCAGGGTGAAAATGGACCTCGACAGGGGATTATGCTGTCATTCCCCAGAAATGATAAACCAGTCACGCTCTCCCTCCTGACAGGAGGTGGCACACTGGGTAAGATGGATATACATGCTTTTAAACACTTCCCCCCCACCTCCTGTTGTTATTATTCATTTCCTCTTCTAAGTTAGAAATAATTACTTCAGGCATACCATTGGTCATTTTATGACTGGCTTATAAAAGAAAGAAATAAAGAAAGGCAAAAGCTCCAAATGAGGACTGGTAGGTGCCTATGACAAATACAGGTGAGGAAACAAGAAGTATTTTCAGCAGAAAATTAAGGAAGAAGGACCGATAGCAAAGAAAAATGCCATCATGGAGAAGCCCAAAACAGTGAGACACAAATGTCCAGGCAGCCAGCAGTACTCTAAAGAAGCCAATTTTATGCTGCTATAAATGTTCATTTAGTTTACACCTTACCCATTGCAGACATCATTCCCAATTGTAGCGTAGATAACTATGGCTGGATTGTCCAACAGCTGATTTCTGGCCAAGCTAAAAGATAAATATGGAGCTATATTAATGGGGAAATACACTCTCAGTGTCTGAAACACACATCATGCTTGTGTGAGATCACATTTGGCAGTATCCTGGTTGGATGTGGCCAAGTCCCAAATGAATATGCTCCTAGGTTTGGAGAGGTTTTTGGGTTTTTTGTTGGGTGGTTGGGTTTTTTTCACCCTAGTTTTATATTTTAGTAAAGTGTCTTAAATGAAGTTTTCTTCACTTTTCCCTTTCACTGCTCATGAACTTGTCTTTTTCACTGTTTTTCCTGCTGGCTTTCTATTTTTTTTTTTTTGTGTGTTATTCAGAAGCCAAATCAAACAGTTTCACTTTGGGGCAAAGACATGAATCAAGACACAAATTTTTTAATCAGAGATGGGAGAGAAGGACTAGGTTTGGCTGACAACTAAGTCTATGTGTAGAATTGAGTTCAGGATCAAATCAAGATGTGGTTTTAAGCTCAGTGCTGGAGGGCAAGGATTCATTACTACTTTTTCTGGAGGAGAGAAAAATAAATCCTTTAGGATGTGAGCTATATCAGTGTTGAGCAAAGTAAATCAAACACAGCTGACCCACAACCCACCCAAATTCATCTGAAAAGGAGCGTTGCTGCCTCTCACTACCCAGTAGCTACTCAGTTATATCCGTATGGAAATAACAGTGAACCTGCCCCTGTCTATCTATATTGCTGGGTGCAATTAGGGGACACAATGCACAGGTTTATGGAAAGGCTTAGTCTCTTCCCTAAAATAATTGGAAATGCTCCAATGGCTTAACTGAGCCAAGTTCAAGGCCCTGGAGATGGTGACACCCACACTTAAAACCAGTTTTTCTTCTGTTTATTAATGTTTATACCAGAGAAAAATCAGCCAGCACTTCAGAGCACTCTTGTCAAGGGAAACTGTGCTTTTAGAACACTCGTGGATAATATACTCCTTACAGTGCTTTGCTTGTTTCTTTCAAAGAAGTAGAACTCCATCAATGCTTCTGTACCTCGATTTAGCATTTGAATCCCATTAAACACTCACCTTTTTATTAAAGAGAGGAGGTTTCCTGAAGAACCACCTGATCACACATAAGGGGAACAAGAGAAATAGTACAACATTGTTATAGTGACAAAAAACCCTGGAGTACAAAACCGAACTTCGTTGTTTATTTCCAAGAATGTAGAAGCCTTAAAAGTAAAAATGGAGCAACAAGTAATTTCTGTAACCTTTTTGGGAGTTGGCATTAAGAAGTAAAGCTATATCCAGGGACTTGCTGCTTTCTTATCTGAGTCCCATACTTCAGACTGCAGAAAATCAAATACTTTTAAGTGCAGGGTTGTTTGGATCTGGCTTTTAATCCAGATCTGGCAGCTTCTTTCCATCTGTTGAACATAGTAGTCTCCTGTAAACCAGCCAACCTGACTTGTCAACAGTCGATCTATTTTAACTTTCCCTATAAATTGCGAAGGGAACTGTTCTCACTCTTCTGAGAGAGTAACTGTCTCACAGCTATACCACATTGGGACTGATTCTGGTCCTAAACATAGGCACCAAGTGCCATTTCTGACATCCCAGAGTATCCAAGACACCTGCAGCAGGGCTGGCAGATACATCACAAGATGCGTGAGAGATTGTGCACTTCTGGAGAGGCAGCTGGAGGTGGGAAAGATACTGTAAAGCACCTTAAATAGCTGTAGACACCAGTGTTTGGGTTCCTGCATTGCTCTCCCCACAAGTGTCAGACTTAGAAAAAGTAGTATTAGGCCAGCTGCAGTCCTTCCAAGAAGCTCTGCATTTCAACAGCAATTCACCCAAAGGGTTGGATGAAAACCTTTCCTCCTTGAGGAAAGGAGCTGGCTACACCTAAATACTGTGAGCATCTGTAATATTTAATTTATGTTTTGAATGAGAAAAGCATTCCCATTTAGTAAAGCTTTTATGCATTAAAATTGCTAGCAGGTCTTCAAAGTCTATGCATATTCATCACCAGCACACAAATCAAACTCCGTCACCTGCAGTACAAGAGGGATAGCAAACAAGGAGCCAAAAAAGACTTTATGCCTTGCTCAGGATGAGACTAGAGCTGTGATTGCAAGAAGGTCGCCTCACAGCAACATGCAAAAACATAAACTTCAGAGAAGCAGGTCCTACAGGTAGGACTTGCTCTTATTTCGCAGTATTTTCACTCTCTCCTCTTTTTTTCATTCCTTCTCCTCTTGTATTAGCCTCCTCCTATTCTCAGCTCAACTCTTCCCCAGCTTCTCTCTTCTCTTTTCTGCATTGTGCTTCTGAAGCTTGCTTTGAGGAGTAAAGCCTGTCCTCCCTGCAGCTCTTGGGGGGAAACTTGTGGACAGAACATCAATAAGTCCCTGCTGGATTGGTATGGCGGAAGGGATCTAAGAGATAAACTCCTAAGGTAGCAATAATAATACAATTTGCATTTTAATAGAGATGCCTTTGTTATTATCACTCACAGTGATGCTAACTGCATATATCAAGGAATCCTTTATGTTATAAATAATCCAGTTTTTCCAAGCTAAAAAATGAATGTATCTATCTGCTGTTTCTCTCCTGGGGGTTGCTGATCCATTCAAAAATCCAACCCTTCTATTGAGAAGCTCTTTTCAGCAGGATAAGAGCCCCACAAAAACCTTAGAAAATATGCCTTGGAACATAACTACCAACAGTTTGTTTTTTTCTGTTTAATAGCCCTTCTTTCAGCTAGAGCTGAACACCCTCTGTTTAAGCCATTTTTTCACATGGCTCCCTAAACTGCGGCTGCAGTTTCAGCATAAATAAACTAGTGGGACCTCTAGAAATTAAAATGTATTTACAAAAAAAGCCATAAACTGTTCTTGGGTATATATCACCTCCACAAGCTTAGGTAGTTATAAGCAGCTCTGTGGAAAGCATTAGCACAGTTACAAATCAAAACATCAAGAAAATGAAGGGGTTTTTTAGAAAACAGTTTTCATGGGTAAATTGAATCTTCAAGGAAGCTTTTGTGATGCAGGGTGCAATCTGTGATGAAAATATTCAAGAGAGAAAAAGAGATGAAGCAAAACAGTTACCCTTATACTATTGAATGTCCTGGAAGCTATCCCTGGATCCTTCCTGCCTCTCTCTTTCTGTTGCTTCCCAAATATTTTCAGACCAGTGGGGTTTTTTTAGTTTTGGTTGAGAAATCAGTGTTGGGTTTGCTTCCAGTTGTGAGGGAAGGGTCCATCACCTCCAGAGGATAATGGGATTTCTTAAGAAAGGGAAGGCAGAAATCCCATTAGCATGGAGGCTGGGGAAGCCTTTCTCCACAGTGAAGATGCATGTCCTGAGAAGGGCAGTGGGGGAGTATCCCTTTTTGCTGAAGTCTGACACAGTGCTGGTGCTCTTGCAGAGGTTCTGCACAGGAATATTGCTCTTGGTACCTAGCTCAGATTGCCGTCCTTGGGCTCTAGCTCTTGGCTGCACATCTCCCGCACCAGACCCACATCCTCTCATTGCACACCTGCGGCGCTGCGAAGCATTTCAGAGGAAGGTTTAGCTGTCCCAGGTGGGGTTAGGTCAGGCTGGTGGCCAGCTGTTTGCTTTACTGACACTGAGGGTGGCTTTTTAAATCCTCCCATTCCGGGGAACAATTACACCAAATGAGGCAATAAAAGTGAACCTTTACAATGTAGTGTCAGTGCGATGATTTAGAGAAGATGTCCTGAGATTATTCTCTCACTGGTAATTTTTCCCTTTTTAAATTCACTTCTTAATTTTCTGCAGAGTCTTTTGCCCTGACACAGGCTCACCTCTTTTTATATCCTGCAGGTGTCTGTAGCGTAAGTGCAAAGGAGATATGTGGAGAGAAAAACGAATGATGCACACAATGAGAGATTATAAAAAAATCTATGATGGAATTGGGAAAAGGAAGCACATGAAATACCATTCCCATTAATGTAAAGAGAGCAGAACAAGGTAATTAGGGTACCGGGCACTGAGACAAACTGGATGTAAATGAGAAGAACCATTGACACCCAGTCATCCATGACCATCTACTCTGGCCCTTTTTAAAAATTTTCTCTTATCAGAAAGCCCACCTGGGGGACTGCAATGATGAGAGCCCCCAACTCTGGCACCCTGCAACTTACAGGCAAGAAATTCAGAAGCACTTTACTGATGACACCAAACACATTGTAAAACACTTTCATAGAAGACTCAAAGCCTCAGCACAACCTGTGTGCCACAGGAAGGAGGAACACATATGAGAGGCATTTCCAGTGGCATTGGTGCTGGCACCAGAACGTAATTTTTAGGGTGAAAATGTCCACCTGAGCCTGGACGTGATCCCTGCATCATGCTACCTGTCTGTGCAACCTCTTCTTGCCTGGTAAGACCACAGACTCACAGAATCACAGAACTGTTAGGGCTGGAAGGGACTTCTGAAGATCATCTGATCCAACCCTCTGCCAAGGCAGGGTCACCTCGAGCACAGGAACACATCCAGGTGGATTTGGAATGTCTCCAGAGAGGGAGACTTCACATGCTCTCTGGGCAGCCTGATCCGTGCTCTGCCATCGTCAATGTAAGGAAATTCTTCCTCATGTTGAGGTGAAGCTTCTTGAATTTTATCTTTTGGTCCTTGAATTTTTTCTTTTGGTCCTTGCTCCTCCTCCTGTTACTGGGCACCACCAAAAAGAGTACAGGAGCATCTCTTGGCACCTGCCCTAGAGATATATGTATGTATGTGTTTGTTAGAGGTGGAGGGCTTGGCCAGATCCTTTCTGAGCCCAAATTTTTCTGAGAATTCCAAATATTTATGAAGTTTCTAAGTAGCTCTAGAGGCAGCAGTGCTCCTCACTTGTAGCCGAATGAATCATCTGCTGGAATGGAGGAGCATCCCATATAGCCAAATTATCTACCCGAGGAAAATAAATTTTCGCAAGCTTCTGCAGCCAGTTTTCTGAAGCATGAAAATTAATTAAATACAATAGAAACAAAAAGGGATAATCACAGCATAATCAAGTGTCTTTTAAACCTGCTGTTGGGGACATCAGCTAATCCAAGACATAAAAGCTAACATCATAAACCTCAATTTACAAGGAAGACTACTGTCACCCCTCCACACAACCCCTTTGACAACTCAGGGTTTCTTGTCTGCCTTCATTCCTCTGTTTTGAGGGTTATTCTAGGTTTTCACTCCTTGATAATAACCTTTTAAAATTTTTTTCCCTCAAAACAGAGATAAGATTAATGACAACCCATGTTTGTGTACCAGAACTCTCCTTCAGTTTAAACCTTTCTTCCTCCTCTATGGTGTTTATGCCTCAAAGGAAATAAAAATGGTAATACCTTTTAATTTTTGCTTTGCTCAAATGTCAACATGTCTTATCATCCCTTCAGAAGTCTCCATTGCCCTAATTGTCTCCAAAGCCTTTTGTTGTATTCCCATCAAGGTCAGTCCTCCCTAGACAAATGGCACCAAAATCTGAGGTCTTACCAGAACTTGTATGAGGAAGGACCATCTCCCTGTCTTTAGAGAAAATGCCATGCATGATGCATCTTACAACCTCCTTGGTCTCTTTCCACTTCTAACCTGCACTCCTGATGGTTTCTTGGAATTTCTCTTTGCACCCCAATGCCTCTGTCCCTATGGGCACAAGTTTTCAGAGAAGTCTCATCATTAGTGCTGTCACGCATGTTTTGTACAATTGTATTTACTGCAATTCCTGCCACTGCTGTTCCCAAGCTCACCTAAATTATTCCTGTGTAAGGATGTGTCCCACTCCAGGATGGTTAATACTTCGCAATTTTGCATCATTCACAGAAGCCATCCAGCATATACCTTGGTCTTTGCTCTAAGGTCACCACTCCAAATGTTAAGCAGCATTAGACTCAGGAGAGATGCAGGAGAGACATGGCTTTGCTCTCAAACCCACTGCTCTTCCCTGCTTAACTGTTTCTCTACTCACCTTTTATTTCTTTTATTAATCTTTTTCTTCTTCACTGCACACTGGGGTACCATGCAAGACACTTTCCTTAATTCTAGGTAGATCAGGTCTGCTACATAATTATTTGTATATTTTTATATATATATATATAATATATAAATATATATGTACTGTTTTGTCATAGAAAGATGATGTTGTGCCAGCCCCACAAAACTGATTAATCAAAACCTAGCATTAACTAGAAAAATTGATTAATCAAAACTAGTTAAGTTTTGTCCCGTCTTTGTCCCATCAGTGTTAAGTTTTGTTTTCGTCTTTGATTGCTTATTAACAATCTGTTCTGAGTGCACATTAAGATGCCAGTACCATTGATGTTGCCAGTTTTGCAGGAGGATCTCTGCTTGCTGGTCCCCAAAGGATGTCTCAGGATGTGATGGGCTCCCTTGCTGTGAGACTAATGGCTGCTGTGTGCCCACAGCTGGTGTGGCAGCTCAGTGAGTGACCTGTGCTGCTGTGGGGTGCAATGGAATGCCTCTCAGGATTCCCCCAGGAGTACAGAGCAGGGGCATGCAAGCAAGAGGGGGCCATGCCGCAGCCTCTGGAGGAGATGAGGCACAGCCCTTTTATCTCCATCACTACTAGTGACAACACTCTAAATCTCCCCTTTTGGCCATGGTCAAAAAAACCTCCACAGAGTTACAGTAATTTTAATCCAGCGGAAATTCTTAGCACATGGATAAAAGGGATCAAGCCATGCCTCTCCCTGCTCAGAGCCAGAAGAAAAGGTGCTGAGTTAAATAAGTGTTGTTCTCTATTTTTCTGTAAAAAATGCAAGCAACTAGGATGGGGTTTCTTTTTGTTTCTGAAAGATGTCCATTAAAGCAGCTTCAATTATCAGCACTAGTAATGTTAAAAAAAAAAAAAAAAAATCATTAAAAAAGAAAGGTAAAAAACACTAACATACCATTTTGGGAAATGTTCTGCAAGTCTCTGTGATTACAGCGATTTCTCTTGCGTAAACGCAGATACAGAGAGTCTGTCCAGCCTCTGAAACAGAGAAAATGCAAACTCATAATGATGCAAATACAGCTGATATTAAAAATGAAGTATGTTGTTGTCTCTGAAAAACTCAGTACCACAGTTATGTATAGGCTTCTATTTCACCATCTCTCTTTTTTTTGTGGTCATAAATATTTTTAATCTTGAACAGGGTGGCCTAAAAGAAAACCAAGATATCTTCCCAAAAACTATAAATTGTTGAAGAGTTTCTTTGACATTGTTCCATACAGGAACAATGCTTTTATCCTGGCCTTTCAGATAAGGTGTTTAAAAACCTTTTTGTTATACATCATTTATCAAGACAATTCTGTTGGTTGTTCACAAATTGAGTTTTCAATTGGCTGTTATGGAACAGTAAGTAAAAGAGAAGAAACATTGGCAGGGCAATCATTTCCCAACGCCATAAATCTTGGACAGATTAATCTGAAAACAGGTTATGCTTGACTGTTATTAGTTCTCTCCTTTATTTTGCACTGTTGAGAAAAATGAAAAAACAAATGAAAAGGATAACAGCCCCAAGGCTGATGAGAAGAGAAAGCTCCCAGTCACGAGTACATGGTCATTCATTTCTGGGCTGCCATTGTTTGTTTGGTTTTTTCTCTTTCAGGCATGGAAGATATTAAAAACTGAACACTAGACTAAAGCTTATCACTGACAACTTCAGGGGCAGTTGTAAGCTCTGATCACTTGTGAACTTCAGATCCTTTGGAGCCCAGACAAATACTGTGTACGGAGTGGCTAGGCATTGTAATAGATTTTCAAAGGTCAGCTTTGCTATGGCTCTGATAGAGAAGGCTGCATAGATCTTTGCTGTTGACTTGTCAAATAGTAAACTGCCTTAAAGCAGACACTGTGTGAATGTAGCTGAGGCTGGGAGCCTGGATTTTGCACAGGGAGAAAAAAGGAAACAAAAAGTCCAAGTGTATGGCGCAACAGATATTTTTCCTGGAAAAGAATATATTCTGCTGACTCTTTAATTTTGCTGGTAGAGAGCCTCTTCAGGCTTGACCCATGCTTGGTTTGGCATTCAGCTGTATTCCTGACCTATCTTAGACATAAAAAGTAAAAATTATCAGACACTCAGGTCAGATTAGGCACTGTTGATGATTGTAGCCTACACTTCTTGCAGGATTCAAAGGCCTCTCAATGCTGCCCAGAGAGATGATTAATAAAAAGATTTTTTTTTAAAACTTCACAGTTAGAAAGGCAGGCATTTCAAGGTGTTTTGTGTTTGGACTTTATTTTCCTTCCCTTCTGGCACAGACTTACTTTTTTCCCATCTATCCCTGCATCCTTCCCCATCCACATGAGCCAAACTAACACAGCGAATTAGGTCACAGACTCTTTCAAATTCTCTTGTTGCTATTTCCCTTTAAATGTGTTAAATAAAACAAAAAGGTGTGGGAGGGGGAGAAGAAAGATTTTCCCCCAAAAGGGAACACTATGAAATAACCATGGGGTTACCCTTTATTCCACTGTTTCAGTAGCAAAAAGGAAACATGAGGAAGAGGGAAAGATTTAAAAAAAGACATAATAAAAGAGAAAGGCTAATTTTTGTTAGTTTAAGCAATGCTTCCCTTCCCCAGAATTTTGTAAGAAAGGAGTTTATTTTTTATTTCTTTGGGTTTTTTCTCCTTTTAAATTAAAATTTGAGCAGTTCTAAAACCTACCCTGAATTTCAGGAAGACTTGCTTACATATTTAACATATTTTTAAAAAACCTTAGATCCAGTGTCAAGTGTGATTTTAGAAAGAGGAGATGCAGAGCTGAATGGTATTTTTCTCTTTCCTTTCAAGCACTGTTTTGTTTTTTTTCTTGCTGTGCTCTGAGACCTAGAGACTTGCTGTGACTTGGCCACCGTCTGTTGACTTACCCGATGGTGGAATTCAGAAATCCAGTGATCTCTGAGAACTGGGGCCAGTCAAGCTCATCACTGAAAGCCATGGGGAGATTAGCAAATGATTTCTGAAAGAGAAATTCTTAAATCAACACGGTTTCAACCTCACAGACATAAAATCCTCTTAGCAAATTTGAACACTTCTTAGCCAGAGCATTAGCCAGACAGCAGCAATCGTAACTGCAGCTAGTAGTGGTAATTATGTATGCATATACTTAAGAAGTTCACTCTTGTAAGACAGGCATATGAAGAGACGGAGGAAGGAAAAGCAGAAGAGATATCTAAATTGCAGCTCCTGGCACCCTTTTTTCCTGAAAGAGTCCAAAATTCTTCCTCCTGATGTGAGCACGTGCTGCAGGTGCAGCCCACCAAGGCAACAGCTGATTGCTCCAGCGTCCTTCCTGCCCAAAGGGGGGTCAGCCTTGGGCACAGGAAGAGATGACAGCGTGATGTCCCCAGAGAACACAGCAAAGGCATAATGTCAAATTCTCTCAAAGCCCCCCTGCCCTCTACAGCAGGATGAGCTGTGAACATCTGATCTCCTGAAAACCTCTGCCTGGTCCTCACTGTAAATTTTGGGGATGGCACTAAGGAAACAGAGTCAGAAAGGCCTCTGAGCATGGCAGGGACCAGGGAAAAAACACATCATCTGACATAACCTTCCTGTGCAAATACATGCATCCTTGACCCTTTTCTGTTTTGCTGATATTAGTCCCTAACACTTTTTAAATCGACTGCCCCTGTGAAAGCTTCTCTACAGATGCAAGCCATGTTGCACATTCAAAGCACAGTGCCCTGTTCTTCTCCCCTTCATTTTCTGAATGTCCCCAAAATCATGAAAGGTTAGGAAAATAGCCTTGATAAATTGTGCCACCTCAGAAGGACAAGAACATGGAGTAAATTTCCAGCTTCTCCTAATTTGGGGTAGGCTTGCAAAGACAAATGTATAAATCTAGTGTGCTCATAAAGAAAAAAACTGCTGATGAGAAAGGTAATAACTAAAAGAAGGTCAAAACATAAAATCAGAGAGCTTACAGGCTGGTTTAATCCATATAATTTATTAGCTTTATTTTCTCTTCAAGCTATTGTGGGGTTTCCTTAACACCTCGCTGCTATAAACAACAAGCAGGTGGGTAATTCTTTATCCAGGAGGGTCAGAGTCACTGAGCAGCTGGAGTAGAGCTAAATCTTATGCTCCCCACCAAGTTTTAACTCCCAGAAAATTATTGTTTAGGTGAATGGGAGCTACACTTGAGTACATGGGTTGAGTATATGTCTATGAGTTTTGACTGTAAGAGGGTGGAGGGAGATGCAGGGAAAGGGGAGGAAAGGCAAGTAAAGGGGGGGTTGTGGGGGGAAGAAATCCTGAAGCCAAGCTCTGAGCAGTCTAATGCACAGCAGATGCCAGTTTAAAGCACGTAACAGCACATTTGACCCACTTACAGTAGATCTGCATTAGTTACCAAGGTGAAAATGGGTCTGTCTTAATTATGTTTCAGTTTGCTCTCTCTTTCTCTCTGACATCCATGTGTCTTTGTGTGTATCTGTATATACATACACACATAAAAAAATATTCGGTTTTTAGGGCTGGAGGGAACCTTCATATTTATCTTTTTCAAATCTGTTAGTTTTGTGTGCAAACAAGGACACAAATCCAAGGGCACAGCTATGAGCAGAAGTGGAGGGACAGAGCATGGCTTGGCCATTTGCAATAATTCCCTCCTCATAGGTTTGCATTAAGGGTGACAGAAAAAGTCCCTTAGCACAGAAAAAAACCCCTGTATACATGATCTCTTATGAGGCACACATACATAAGAGTATAAAAAGAGATTAAAAAAATTTAATACTTTTTAACAAATAATTTTATCACCAATTCTCTCATTATTTCCCATTTACACTCCAAAACAATATCTTCATTGGACAAGTCCCAGTAATTTTTAACTGTTTGGTTTTTTCCCCTGCAAACTTGGCTTTAATATGAATTAGGTAGAACCTAATTGAGTTGCAAATTGATTTGAAGAGGAACGTTTGAGCCCAAAATTATAGCTGCATTTGAAAACTGTCTATACATTTAGCATTGACACTGTTCCAACAAAGCACTTAAGGGCCAGATTTTTGAAGATTTTTCAGGTCCAAAGGGTGAAGATGAGTAGTTAATGGAAAATTCAGAAGAATGCTGAACCTTAAACTCTGCACTGATGTAGTCTGGAAAGTACAGTCTAACAGACTGTGTGTTGCTTAGTCTCAGATGCAAATGTGTCCCACACTAGAGGTGAAACTATGCTGACTTTTAGCATAAAACTCTTTTGAGCACAGCCTTGTTTAAATACCATTCTCTAGACTATTCTGGCTGAGAAACCTACTTCAGCCCACGTGCCAGATTTTAGCAAAGAAATCTGCAGAAAATGATTCCAGCCTAGCTTCAAATGCCATATTTTAGCCTCAAATACTTTAGATGAGTCTCATTTCAATGAATGTCCTCCCCTCCCAGATGTGTCCTCCCTTGAAGTAGGGGGCAGCCAAAGCCATGGCTGGCACTAAATGCACACATGACAAGCTGTGCTTAAATGGAAGAAGTTTTCAGGGCTGCTATGGCAAGAGATTTTCAAAATCAGAATACAAAAGGGCACCGGAAACGGAACACTCATATAAGCCTTTAGAGACGTCAGTCCTGGAAATCCTGAAATCATTGAGGTGTACCTTAATTTGAAGGA
Organism: Acanthornis magna; assembly: GCA_036785705.1. Taxonomy (NCBI): domain Eukaryota; kingdom Metazoa; phylum Chordata; class Aves; order Passeriformes; family Acanthizidae; genus Acanthornis; species Acanthornis magna. Next base: position 11,963,503 of record JAWUZG010000029.1, read on the forward strand.
AAATTGGGTATTTCTTTTTATAATGACTTTAATGCTGCTCAAATCCTGGTGAGAGTATTAAGTACCACAGACAACTTTCTTATTCTATAAGTACACAAACAAGCAAACCTTACAGCTCCTGATAAAAGCACAGCCTATCTTTTAAAAAAGCACGAATTGCATTTCCGCTCTGTAAAGCTGCAAGGGGCAGAGGTTTGAAATTAGCAAAACTATTACCTTATTTCCCACAAAATGCAACATCTTAGTCATCACAATACCAGCTGGGAGAAGCCTTCCTGCATTTCACTGGATTTAGAGGAATGGTAGAGAATATTTTTAGAAAGAATTTCACACATCAAACTCCTGTTTTTTTCTAGTGGTGCCAAAAAAGAGAAGTCAGTGGGATAAGCGTTCTGGACATCCTGAAACCACATTTAAAGAAATTATGGATTCTGCTAATAGGAAGTAAATAGTATGAAACAATTACTTTAATGATACCTGAGAATCCCTTGAGTTTGTGGGCACTTGGGTATTTACTGGACTATGGATAAATGTAGGATTTATTTTTCTCTTTATTCAGCATGAAATAGAGATCCAACAGTTTTAAAATGCAGCTTTCTAGAAAGGGTATTATTTCCATCACATTTATAAATATAGTGCTTTTACCTCAAAATAAAAGTGTCTCTAAAATGAGATATAAAAGTTGCTTTTATTCCAGACACATAACAGAAAAATGCTGTAATTAGTAGCTATTTGGAAGTCAATTGTAAGCAGATGGACAGAGCAGCAGGAGCACAATATCCATTGCTAGACATACCAGTGTTTTCAACACTAGCTTTCTGCAAAAAACATCTACCTCAAAAACCCCCCAGTATTCTTTCTGCTTTGCAAAACCTTATAAAGTGCATGTCTACTACATTACATTTCATTTTTAGTGTCCCAATTTTCAGGTTAAATGGATGAACATTCAGCTCCATTCTTGCTGAATATTTTAAAAGAAAAGTCTGGCAAACCCAAAAGCTATTGATAACCAGAAAGTCAACATAAAGTTGACTCAACCCCTTCTTACAGATACATAATTCTCTTTGTGTAATGTACCAGCGACTTCCCCTATATAGGAAAGAGTGGTGGTGGTTTTTTTTTTTGTTTTATTTTTGGGTTTTTGTTGTTGTTGTTTTGTTTGTTTGATTGTTTGTTTCCACTGGAGAAATAACATGTCTGAGCTGCAGTTTTTAACGATGTATCTACCTCATAATGGGTATTTTCCACACCAAGTGATGTCTCCATACGCCCTTTGTGGGAAGAACAGACTCTGAGAGGGATGATACTGTACATGCAGGTGGCTCCTAGGTAAAGCTTTGGAAATAGCACTGGAAAACATGAGTGCCCCCTCTGATATAGGGCATGCCTAAAGGACTTGCTATGGGAAAAGTGAGTGATGCAACTTGACATATCCTGTAGGCCATGAGATGTATAACAGAAGTGTGTCCCCCTACGCTGGATTACACTGGGGGTTATGACCCCTACAGGGCAAAGCTAAAAGGGCAGTAAGTTCCTAATTAGACCAGGAAATCCAAAATCCAACATATAACATCTTCCCAACAATGCTTTCAGCCCAAATACCCATCTCATCACCCCTGTGTTGAATATCCACCTACCCAAACAACATCCTGAGTGAATTTTTCATTCACATTCTCTTTCTTCCCTTACTCATCATAACCTCTCCTTTGCATGGTAGACTACATGCAGCAAAATCAGGGAAAACAACCATTCTGGAGAGCGTCTTAACAAAATAGTCAGCATCTCTCCTAAAAAATTATTTCTGCACCTAATTAGCTTTAAAACTGGAATTAACAGCTGCCACTGATGAGGTGCTGATTAGCAGATGGGCCCACAGCATTGTTACTAAGTGTAAATTTAACTTCACACTTGTATATATAAACACTTGCATGTGTAAATACATAAAAGGATAAATGTAAATAAGAAATATATGAAATATAGGAAGCATAGAAAATAGTTATGTAAAAATATAGAAAAACATTAAAGCAATAAAATAATACACTGAATAAATCTGGCACACAACTTCATTCTGTACACATGACAAAAAATCTGGACAGGCCAGGGGCGAGGATGTGCTATTTGGAATTCCATGTAGAGGTTTGAGACTCTATTGAAATGGAAATAAAGGCTTTGAACTTACTCTAGTATTGACTGTGGATAAAACCATTTGACAAACTAATATTTTTATGGGTCTTATCAATGCAAAGTGTCTTGAGTTAGACAGCACAAGGGAACAGCAGGTGCACAAAGCTGATGCCTTATCCTCTCCTCTCCAAGGCCTAACTTCAAATTCTTGCTGTGGTCCCAGATTAAAGATGTTTTCTGTAAGATTAGGATACAGACTCTCTGCGCTCTCTCTGGTCACAAAGCCATCCCTGGATGTGCTTAAAAATTCTCCTTGAGGGAAGCCTTGCACTGAAAAATCATTGAAGCCAGTTAATTTGTTAATTAAGCCTACAGATGAAGGATATTCACCAGTCGCATTTAATGCAATGCAAGAGACAACAGTATTGCACCTTCACAGCCCCAAGGCAGTTAATTTGCTGCTGTTGACATTCCCCACACAGAAAGTAAGACAGAGGACAAGGAAGAGAAAGAGGCAATGATAAAGACTGAATTAGTTCAGAAATGGTTTTGCTAGCTCAGGTGACAACTTCTGCACTCATGGTGAGCTCCAAATTAAAAAACTTTTTATTTTTTCTAGAGTTTAATCACAGATGATAGTTTTTATACAACTGAGCTTTCTATATGTCTGCATTAATATTTAACTGATGTATTTTTGCCAGGTTGGTAGGAAAGCTTGAAAATAGTCCTATAAAAAAAACATGTTCTTTCCTATCCCAAACCTTACATATATTTTTTGGGCATTACACAGAGAGCACCAGTTCCCTTCCCATGCAAGTTGCTCAACACTCATCAGACAGTAATAAAGTGCCTCCAAAACTCACTTTTGTAATCTGCACTCCAGCTCCCAACCTTGAAGCTTGTGCCGCAGCATGCTATTTCTAGACCTTCACCCATCTGGCTGGTGGACCAGCAAACTTCAAGCAAGAGAATTTATTTCTAAATCTTCATTACAGTGATAATAAAATGCTGACATAGTCTAAAACTGGTCTTGCCTACATGTCTTTGCTACCAGTGTTACTGCCAGAATCATCATCGCCATCAGTATTATGATCATCTCTATTAGACAAGATAATCTCAATTATCATTAGTGCTAATTTATTATGTTCCTCATCAGCTCTGTCATCAGTGTCATTCATCTAATTGTTGCTCATAAGCATTTAACAAAGAAAAACAATGGCTAATCTGCAACATTTACATCAGCTCTGGGAGCAAAAGTGGCAAAAAACCCATGAAACTCTCAGACCTCCCACAGCACTGCAACTACTGACATTCTGGAAAAAGAATTGCTCTCCAGAAAATATCCATAACCTTATTCTACAGACACCAGTGGAGGAGTAGCAGGTTCTCACCAGGAAAGGTGGGCAATGATGATCAATCTGCTCACCCCTGTGCAACAGACCTTTGTGCAGAGAAGGACAAGGTACAGTCCTCCCTCGCTAGGGAGTGACAGCATTTCAGGATAGGAAAAAACAGTGAAGGTCAGGAGTATACCTGGGCATTTATCTCCACCCCATAACTGCAGTTTGCTGGCATGATCTTTTCCTCTCAATTATTTCATTACATGCCAGTGAACTGCAACAGCCCAGGCTCGGTATAGTCCACAGTCAGGTGCATTTTGTTGTTGTTTGAAAATAGGAAATGTTGGGATACCACCCAAAGATAGCCATCAGTGTGGCAGTGATATTTTACAGTCACAGGAACTCTTCCCCTAAGGACAAGTCTATTATAAATACTTGGATGACCCTCAAACACCTGTGGATGCATTTGTCCAACAAGCCTCAAAACCTGAACACTGGAGTTATGAGACCTATTTCACATATGCCACAGGATGAGGGAAAACAATCCAGGGCATGTCATTTCAAAGCCACATTCCTAAAGCAGAATTTCCCCAACTGTCAGCAGGGTCACTTCTGCAGCGCTCTCACAGCACGGAGCCATCCCAACCAGGCTGATAATGGCAGCTCTGATCCCACAGACAGCACGGCTCTCCTTGAGCCGCAGGCACGTGTGTGGAAGGCCAGATGTCCCAGTTTGTGTCTCTGGCACAGCACCGCGACACCGCAGCCAAACTCTTCCCTGACCCAATTGCGCAGATGTCAGAGGAGCGGCAGTAGCAAAGGGCTGCGCTTTTTTATCTTCACAGGAGCAGATGCGGGAGGGGACAGATACACGTGAGACCATAGCTACAAATTCCAGTGCAATGAAGCATTTTGCACTCGTTTTCCCTTGGCAACCTGCAGCACAGTGGAGAAAGAAAATGGCAATCGGTGGTTTTGGCAACCTGAACGCGATTCCTCACCGCTGACATCTGCGTGACGGTCATCCACTCGGGAGGGATGTGGAAGTGAGCGCCGGCCGAGTCTCCCAAGAGCACGACCCCTTTCGAGTCTGCACCTGAGGGATGCATTTTGTTAGTCACATGGGCAGAAAGGGCAAACTGAAACGGAGCTTGGAGAGAGCCTAAAGAGGAACAGCAGTGGCAGGTGATGGAGTCACAGGGTGACTGACTACACCACTCTTCACGTGGCTTAAATGCTCAGACACTGCAATAGGATTTTCACTCCATCTGCAGCAGAAACTAACAGGCATTTGCCAACAACCCTAGAGAAACAACTGGGGACTGGGCATGAAAAACAGGGGGAGGTCTTGCTAATCGGAAAAGAATCCTGGCTGTATTCAAATTGTGTGTAATTTCAGCAGAGGTTCTGCTGTGCAGACAGTGTTTATTTTTACTAGCCATAGATTATGCATTAAAAAGTACTTAAACATTTAGGGAAATCGGATTACTCAGAAAATTGCTCAAAGCTCCTTATAACAGAACTGGGTGGCGGATGTGCTACTCATATGAGTATTTCTGCTAGAACAATCTGTCTGGGTTATAATTAATGTTGCTTAACATTTGTAGATTGCCTTTCATCTAAACATGTTGAGAAGTCTTGCCAGGCAATGGTTCATCCCCAGGATACTGATTTCAGTGTAAGGTGAGGTGTGTGGGAACTGCAGCCATAGATGGTTTGAGAGGCTTTTATTTGTGTGATGCAGGCACACAGGCACCTACCCACATTGTGGTCAGGGAGATCTGCTGATGCCATCAGCATGGGAAAAAAATGTATGTATTTATGGCAAGAGGTAAAACTGGACAAATGCAAATGTTAAACTGCCTCCCTAAATCCCAAAGCCATTACTCTGGGTTAGTCTTCAGGTGCCAGAGAAGATGCAGAGGTGACATCTCTGTTTGTTGCTGTCCCTGATCTATGTATTCAACTTCACTACTGAGCTGACTTTCAACAGGAAATTACCAGCAGCCTGTGTTTTTCAAGTTTCATCTTTGCCCATCCTCAAGATTAAAAAACCCCAATAATTTTGCCTTTCTCATGATGTTGTAAAGCCTGTTGTCTTTCCTCTGCCTTATGAATGACTATATACACATTGAAATATTTATAGAATCATCACATAAGACACGTGGTTTCTTGTATTGACTCTAAAGATTTACCTTTGCAGAATTTCTCCTCATAGGGAATTCCATCTTTTGGATCCACACCCTGTTGGAGAAGAAAAGGGGCAGATGATAGCATCTATCTAGCACCTGAAGAATGTCAGTGCAAAACAGAGGCTGAGAATTTAGTTCTTCTTGAATGTTTGCCTGCAGGAGGCACTGCATCATAATAATGATGTTTTCCATTACATTATTTTAGTAAGTATATGTAAATTAAAATTAATTATATAAACTATAATTTAAACAAACTGTTAATATCAGCTAATAAATCCAGAATAAATAAAAAAGAAACATTTGTAGATTAAATCAAAGACTAAAGAGGACAAAAGAGAAGCAGCAATCAGGAAGGTGCAACTTCATTTACTTACCCATATGCCATTGCAGTTAGAGTCACCTTTTGCATCCCAATTTTCAGGACTAAAACAGAGACACAAAAGGATAAACAACGTCACCGAAAGAATTCAGGAAATCAGATCCCTAGTGCCATTTTCCCTTAAGAATAAAAAGGAATTTGAAATTCCTTTCTGCATGGAAGGGTGGGGTTATTCACCCTTTGAATCTAGGAGAGGCAATTTTTCCTAGCAAAATGTGAATGCAAAATGCAATATTAATTTAAAGTTAATACTGGAAATTGCTGAATGAAACTTATTCTTTTTAGTCAGTGGCATGGTTTCCCTCCCCACCTGTGGTATGTCTGACCAATTTTAGCTGCAGGTGCTTCAGAGAAAGGAGAGAAATGTGTGCACCACCCTTGCAAATGAGCCCTATCCCTGGTCTTGATCATCCCCTCTTGTCTCCCTCATAGTGAAATTAAGCAACAAGCAGTGATGTGCTGGCTAAGAGTATGGTTAAAAAAAAATCTGGAGCTCATTCTTCAAAACCCACAATTATTAGGAAGCCTTTAAAACAGCTAAAATTTTTACCGCCTGCCAGGGTACACGGTGGTGTTTTTGTCATCACAGTCTCTGCCTCGCCAGTGATAGCCCCTCAATGTCTGAAGGCCAGGAGAAACACACAGATAGGACAGTCATTATTACTCTTGCACTTTTAATTTAAAATATCTAAAACGAGAACCTAGCCCAAGGTGTAGGAATAAAAGCCAGTAAACAGGTCGTATTCCAGAGTTCCCTTGCTAAGCTTTAATAAGTGATACCTACCATGCTTTGGCTCAGAAAAAGACAAGTTGGCAATTTTATTTTTTTTAGCATGACTTTACTTCACCTCTTATTAATTCAGTAAACAAACCACTCAGCAGCAGAGCAATTTGCTTCTGCAGGAGCACAGCTTTATGTGTGCATCTCCCCAGGTGGCATACATGAATGATTGCTTTTTCATCCAGGAAAAAACCCAACATTTTATGACAAAAAAACCCTCCATCACTTTATTCCTATACCTATTTTCACATGAATGGATAAGGCTTTGCAGAAAGTAGGAGGAATCCCAGAGACATCCTCATTATCAAGGGATTATTGTACCAAAGGAAAGGCTTTGCTTACTGGGAAAGTACTAAATTTATCTCCATCAAAATCTTCAAAAGGCAGTTTATTTCTTAGAACACTGTAAAAAACAAAAAACATAGTGTTAACATATGGAAGGGAACCTATTCAGAAAGTAAAAGAACGCAGTGAAGTCTACAGAATGGATAATAAATGGCATGATATTCACAGCTCCATACTCAGTTGTGGCTGAATATCACTTCAGCAAAGTGATCCTGCCCAAAAGAGCAAATTCTGTATTCAGTATCTGCTGACTGAGCTTTGGACGTGAGGCTGATGTACTCCTGTATGGCTGCAATGTCAAACCTTCAGTCTCTAAAACACACCAGGACATCAAATCTGTGGAAAACGTTATTTTTGATTTTTTTTTTAATAGCTACAGAAAGAGGAAAGGAAAAAACCAAAGATGGTGAGAGAGAGTGCATGAGGGACAGATCAGAAGAGTTGAGTTGAACACATCCAATCCAACATATTATATACAATTTCATTCCCACTTCCACTCCCACTCAACTCGCAGGGCTCAAACTCAGCTTTATGAGTCCTGACTAACATTTCAAAAGACACTTGCAAGATTTTTCGTGTCAATCAGCCCATTCCCAATAAACTCCCAATATTTGCAGTTTCAATTAAATGAGCAGAAATAGGCAAGAAAATTAGTCTTGGCAGTTGAATGAGTCCAATATTCAGCTGATAATACTGATTTATCCTTAGACCTGCTTGAGTATTCCTCCAACTCATTGGAGTACATTGACAACCATGCTTTAGGAGTAATAGCCCAGCTCATGTCCATGGCCTTTCTCAGAAATTGACTCAAAGTCAGCATTGTCATGAGTTGTTTTTCCTAGCTCCATCCACCTGACTTTCTTAAACACCTTGTGATTGTTCTGTGCTTCAGAACTGACATGAAATTCATGTTCCTCACGGAGTTATTATGTAGGTGCTGGTGGCCTTCCTGTGCTGAGCCATGGGCACCATAACTGGGTAACCAAATGAAATGAAGTTTCTTGGGCTCAGAAAATCTCAGGAAAAAGGTGTCTCCCTCTCGGAGATGTCACATCTGTGACTGTGTCACATATTTGACCTCTGGGACGTGCTAAAATTAAGCAGATGTTTTAAGCACTGAAAAAGATATAAGGATTCCTGTGAGGAATCTTATTTACCTGAACTCTGTGGAAGCTCCTTCTGTACTACCTAGACAGTGGTTTTGTAAAGGAAATCAACATAAGTAAAGTATGGGATGCTTTGTTAGCTAAGGATGGCTTTTTAAAGAAGCAAATGTACCATGTTCTGTTTCTGGTAAAGGGCTGAAAATTTATACATACTATTTAATCTTCTCACACAGGTTAGCCAGAAGAGGAAATGCACATACACTTGAGAATCCCAAGAAGCTTTTCTGGAGAGGAAGAAAAACAAAAGAAGATGGGTGCATTAGTTCACAGAGGTAGTGTAGCTTGGGATATTTAGTGTCAGTAAATTACAGAGCTAAACCATGCATTTTCTGTCTAGAAACATCCAAAAACTCCAGTGATGCCAATAAGGATGTTACATGCCAGAGGATTTAGACAGCAGTCAAGGATTAAGACTAAGCATTTAACAGACCAGCTATTCTTGCTTTCAAAGACCTGTAAAACTCAAAAAGGAAGGAAAAAGTTCCTGTGGAACTGTCTTGTTTCATGTAACCAATTTTTTAAAAAATTCTTTTTAAAAATTACTGTTCTCATGTTTGATAAACATCTGACAGTGCAAAACTAGTGAAAGCCACACACTGTGAGCCATGAGTCTGCTTTCCACACATGCAAGGAGGAGTGGATAAGTCAAAGGTCAGCATCAACAAGAGGAGGAGAAATGGGAGGATCCAGACTGTGCACAGAATACCCTTGATTTTTTTACATGAGATTTTTACCTGAAAATCTAGATTTCATTTTGGCCAAACCTGAAAGCTGTAAAAGACAGCTGCTGCTAGAAAAAACCTCTTTGAACATTAGCAGCCCATAGCCATGGGGCAATCCAGTTGATGCTCCAGGTAGCCAGGAAGCTTCAGAAGCTGAGAGAGACCTTCCTAATGAATTGTGTTGCATCGGCAATTAATCCCACAAACATGCTGCTCATGTGGCTTCACTGTAAGTCCAGTTAGTCCTGAAACACTGAGGGTGCTCAAGTGGTCTCTAAATGCAGAGGGCTAATTGGTGCACAGCCTAATTAGCTGTATTCACTGAGGCTACATTTAGCATGTAAATATGGAGCAGACGAGCAGATGGGCATACTCATAACTTTATGCAAAGAAGGGTAATTGTTTATACAGACATAGCACCTAAGGGCCGTCCTTGGGCCAACTGCCTTGTGCTATGTACTTTATATACACAGGAAAAAAAGAGTGAGATAGCCCTCAACCTAATGATATCACACCCCATGCCCAACGTGAAACAGAAGGTAAAGGGTGGATACAGCTCAGGAGAGGACAATGGAAGGTTATTACACACCACATGGGTCTGTAACCCCAATGTATAAAGCTCTGAGCGACAAAGGAGAACCTCGAGGCAGCACAGCAAGGCAGTGAGGCCAAGGAGCGTAGGGGCACTGCCTTGCAGCTCCAGGGAAGGTGTTTGCTTGGACAGGTAACGAGGGGTGGTGGTGGGCAGCTCTGGGCAGCTGCTCCTGGCCTCCGCTGCCCAGAGCAGGAGGCCAGGAGCAGCCAAGGCCACAGCCGGGATCTCAGTGTGGAGAGGAGGACTGCGGTAGTAACGAGGGGATAGAGCCCCAAGTACAAAGATTGCAGCCAACATTTGTGCTGGTGGCTGAAGTGACCAAGCAGCAGGGTGAAGATGAAAAAGAGTGGTATCTTGTCCAGGTACCACTGAAATGGAGGAGGAGGGATCTGCAGTGGAGGTGGTGCCTGAAAAAAAGCCACCAATTAACTTTCTTCAGCCCTTCTCAGTGCACTCAAATGACAAATCTTTAGCCACACTGGCTTGGAGGGGGAGGAGTTACTGGTGGAGCAAAAAGAGAAACCAGAACACAACTATAGAAGAAGTGGAGTGAAAAAGCCAGAAGCAGCCTGGCAGTGGGGCCTTTCCTTGAGCTGAAAGGCCAACCTGGCCCCACTGCTGCACCTCCAGTTACCCTCTGCTCTTCCCCATCCCTCTGCAGCTCTGTACCCAAGCTACTGGCTGCCCTGGGGCTATGTCCTGCAGCACGGCTGGGACACAGACCTCCTTTTTACTCTGTGTGTGCTCTCGGGTGGGCAGAGCATGAGAGGTGCACAAACAGGATGCCAGCTTTTCTCCAAGAGCTTCGCAAACCTATGTACACCTTCCTGTAAAGAGGAAAGAAATCACTTCCCCCGCCCCCTTCATGCAGGACTAATCCTGCCAAGAGAAGCACCAGAGGCTCTTTAAGCTTTCCATCAGGCTAAGATTTGCAGCGTCTTCATCTGAGCTGTCAGCTTTTCACTTCAGCCTAAGTCACATGCAAAGCCTTTGAAGTTAAGGCACCTGGAGCCAAAACTGCACCAGAAAGACAAACTACAGGGCTTGCAGAAAATAAATACATAAATAAAACCTCCTTTTATTCTGCTCACAGACTGCGCTAAAAGTTTACCCTTTGCTGTAAGCAGAATAAAATCTTTCCTGCCTTTTTCTCAGCTAGTCATTTGAAAATTCATGCTGACTGGATCTCCATTAGTTTCAAAGGAAGATTATTCTTCAGTCCCAAAGACTGCCTAACTTTTGCGGCAATGTTTGCATGGTGGTGACCTGGCAGAGGTGTGGATGTTGCTGAGGACCAGCTGCAGCAGTATTTCAAAGTACAGCAGCCTCTGGCTCCTCAGCCTGTGTATCCCCACAGCAGGTGGGACAGTGAGACTGGAGGTAATGCTTTAGCTCTGCTTAGGGTTGTGCAGGAGAGCGGCTCATCTGCTCTTTGAGAGTGCCTTGGGCTACTCTCAAAAGGCAAGGAATACAGGTATAAAATAAGAGGGAATCTTTGCGTGAGCAGGCACATTGGGTCCTTCCCAGCAGAGACTGGCTACGATTGCAGCATGAGCTGTTGAGAGAAGATGGACTACCTGCTCCTGTGTAACGTGAGTGGGTAGGCAGGAGGTCAGCTGGTGCCCTCCTCTGCCTGTCAGCTCCCTTTGGGCTCCCTCCATGGCTTCCCACTTGTCCCACTGCCAGGCTGTGACTTGCAGGGACCTCATAGCCATGACAGGATTGTGCACATGATGTCTGCTCTCATTAAATGTTACAGCCAGAGCTTTAATCACCATTCTTTCATTGCTATTGCTCAAAGATGCCCCTTAGTATCTTCTCCACCCACAAGAAAAGTTAATGCTAGAGGTGCTCACAGTGATGGATAACACTAATATCCTATTCATTGCCTGTTAACGTTCCCTAATGACATTTCTGTAATTATTTTAATTGGTTTTACTAAAAAGAATAACAATGAGCCCCTAATGCTTGTTGGTGTTTGGTTTAAGCCAGTGGCTTACAGATGGCTCACTCTTTTAATGAATGGAGACATTCATTAAGATTTTTTGGAGCTGGAGCTGCTTTCACTGCATCTCTACATCTAGCAAATACCTTTTCTATTTCCCAAACTCACAGTGATCCTAAGAGATTCCAAGGGAAATCCTGGGATCCAGATGGATCTCGCATTCTCATTACAACCGCGATAATCACATCTATTTTTTTATGCACAGTCCCACACAGCCACCAAGCCAAGAGGGGACAGTTAACTTGCAAGAACTTCTTCACAAGGCTTTCCCCAAATATGCTATGGAGCAAAAGCAACCAAAATAGCAGATATGGGAAGAATGAACAAATCTAATTTGAGGTTTTGGTCTAGCATAAGGTAGAGGATAAAAGAGGCCAACTGAATGTTTTTCTCCCTCCACCGATGTGGATGCAGTGATGTCCTATCAGAGATGGGATGTTTCTGGATCTTTCCCACACATTCAGACAGGTGATCTGTTTTGGCACCTCAGAAAGCACCTCAGGTCTCACTGACACATCTGCCTGTGCAGGTAAGAGACGATGATTTGGCAGCCTTGAGCCTGGGCAGGTGATTTCCTTACTATTTCATCGCACGCTGCTGCTCTGGGTACATGGTTCATGAATCATGCAAGCATGATTCACACTGTGCTCCCTCCTAGAGATTCTCATTTGTGTTTCCTACTGCATTGTTTTTCTGGATCTGAAAATAACTTCAATCTGAGTGAATGGGAAACTGCAAGCTGAACTAATGCCTCTAGAAATGCCGTTATTTTCAATTTTCCAGGTTTAAAATAAATTTCAGCCCAGGCTGAAAACAGGGAGCATGCTAGCAATAACTGCAGGAGAGGCCCAAGCAAGCACATGATACTTGTTTTAATTTGAGCTGACCTTGTATTGTGCAGGAGATTGGGAAATACATTGAAGCCAAACTGTGACCTTTCTGCTCCCAGTCTGCTTGTCCTTCCCACTCGTAAATAGGCAGCTAGGAGCAGGAAGGGGCCAAGGAGACTGAGGGCGGTACTGGGGCATTGAGCAGCTTTGAGGATAAGGGAGAACAGAAGCAAAATAGGAGAGCCTATTGCACTCGAAGATTGATGCCAACCATGCCACCCTATCCAGGAGAGCCTGAAAGGATGTGGTAAGAAAGTGGCATGTGGTTGGGCCATGAGAGGGACTCAGCCCAAAATGCCAAGGGCACAGCACGTGCAAGGAGGCTAAGGAATCCTGTGCCCCAGGGGGGCAGCGCCTCTGCACTGGTTCCTCTCCAGCCCCGTGCCTGCGCCCAATCTCCGGCTCACAGAGAGCACCTCCTTGACTCAGAGCATCTGGGTACAGGTGGTAACATGGGGACTTGCTCCAGGGAAAGAGGAATAAAAATTTCATGTAATTTGAGCGGAAATTTCAGGCCATCAGTAGCGCAGCATTGAATAGGAAGGAAAATTAATAAGAGATCCTGTTGGTTGCTGTTCTGTGGGAGCTGAGGCCTGTCTCTCCAGTGCTTTGTTTCTTTCCCTGGCTTAGCAATTTGGCAATTGCCCAAGGGCTAATTAGGCACCTCAATTTTCACTTTTGTGACTAGCATCACAGTAAGGATTCAGGAAGAAGCAATATCAATAATTTCTTCACAAATGGTTAAAGCATTTCCTCTGCATTAAGTGCCTGAAGACAGCTGGAAGCAAACTCTAAGGCTGAGCTGACTCACCTAAGTGAACCTAGCAGAATAAAAGCTGGCTCTCCCGTCTCTGCTACCCTTTGGGGAACCTCTACAAATCTGAAAACTGTTGGAGTCAGAAAGATTTCAAATCCCAGTTTTCAAATTTTAGAGGCAAAGGCAGCATCTCACAAATACAGGAAAAATACACAGAATTTGTATTCTTGGGTTTCAGACAGCTCCAAAAGGGCAGTCGCTGTGCTCTGAGGCAGTAGGTCAGATCATGAGGAACCCACTTACATACAGCAACAAGGTAGCTGCATTTCTCATGATTTTTTTTTTATGCTCTCCCCATACTTTTGTATTTTTTGTCTCTTTCTCCCTCTCCTTCTTCCAGTGTCACCTGATAGTGCAGATCCTGGATCAAGTAGGAGTGAGTCAGCATTCAATTCAATGCTGATCAGGATTCACATTCAGACAAAGTAAACAAGGACTCACTCCTGATAAAATGTCAGTACAGTGTAAAACACCCTAATGCCATCGATTTCTTACCAGGTCCTTGGAAGTCTTCATAATTCTTTTTGCTTTTCTTATTGCAGTACTCAGTCCCACCTAGGAGAGCAAGAATGAAATGAAAAACAACCAGATCAGTCTCACAGTATCCTACCAACTTTTCTCCCCATTTCCTACCATTTTTTTTCTATTTTAATATCAGTCACAGCACAGAAATGATGTATGAGTCCACAAACTCCTCATCAGTTACTTTTTATTGGACTAACAATCAATTATCCAGTCACCTTCTATGAAACTCTAGTTGCAAGAGTTCATTTATTTTGCTCCAGGGCATCATTTATTTCCCAAGGAAAAGTCCAGATCAGCTGAAGAGCTGAAATTCATATCCTGACTGCACTACGTGAGCTGCAGAGGACATACTTCTCTAGTGACTCCTTCTGAAGAAAAACCTCATCCATTAGAAGGCTAAAAGAGGGTTACTCATTTAACGTCAGTCTAACTTGCTGTGGAAAGGTACAGAAGAAACATTTGGTCTTGCATGGATAAGGGTTATACTCAGCAGAGGTTCATCCCTGCAGGGGAACAGCTGGCATGCAGGAAGGTACAACGCAGGGAATAGAGTTTGGAAAGAAAATCCAAGCAGATCCTGCTTTAGGATCTAGGAAGGATAGCTTTTTATTCTGGAAATACCTGCCCTGGAGAGCAAGTTCTTGCTGAGAGTGGCAAGATTGGTTTTCCATTGAGTCCATGCCAGTTTGTGCTGAAGAGGCCTTTTGGGATAACTCCACAATGTGGATATTTATACCTACATAGAAAGGAAGAGTGGGAGAACCATTCCAAGAAAAGACCTTGGAGAGGCATCATCAGGCTGGCCATCATAAGGCCATGGGTTACAAATCAGTCAACTACTAGTGATGAACAAATAATTCCTGAAATCCCTTTACACACATGCTCCTCAAAGGAGGAGAGGAAATTTTGTGCAAGGGGCACCATCCATGAGTGTGAGTGACAGCCAAGGACCAGCACTGCTGTAGCAGGAGAACAGATGTGCCATGTGTGAGGCAGCAAGGCTGTGGTCAAATGCACCCTGACCGCTGCTTGCCATGGCCAGGAACTGCCACACACGGCCATGGTCCTGCTCTCCAAGCCTTCCTCAATGCTCTGCCATTGCAAAAACCTCAACCAATACATTTCTTTAGTCCACCTGGTCCACAGACCCTGGCTAAATGCTGAGGCATGGGGATTAAGCAGGGGCTATTTTTGCACTGCGCTGCTAAGCGTTGACCCCGGCCTTAAGAAATTTGTCTTGTTTCACAGCACAGAAAGATCTCACTGCTTCTCCTGCCACAAGAACTCTTCCCAGTCATGGAGGTGAGGAGATGCCCCAGATATGCTCATGCAGTCCAAAATACTTAACAACTGTTCAACAACTCTGATGAACAGCACTTTCTAAATTCAGCCTCAACTTTATATAAGAAAGGAAGTTCTCACAACTTCAATTTAGGAAAGAAAGAAAAAAAATAGAAAAGACAGTCACAGGAGTCTGGGAGGGTCAGGGTAACACCAATGTGCTCCCCCCTGCTGCTCCATTTTCAATTCAGGACAAAATTCTTGTATCTCAGTGATGACAATTCCCATATGTTGTGCTGCATTTATTAGGCCACTGTTGAAAACAGCCATATCTGTGAGGCAGTAGCTATGTGATGGCCTCTGTCCTTCCCCTCAGCATTCAGCATGAGGAAGGCTGAAAGCACTGTCTGTTTGCTCTCTTTCAGAAGGAATAACTACTTATGTTCTGTAGGCATTGAGAATTGGCGAAAACTCCCAACACTGAAATAAAAAAGGAGATAAGAAATCAATTACTTTTGAAAATGTTTCAGATGGAAAAAAAAAATGTGGAGCATCACAAACATGCTGGCATCTAGTTTCTGCTCAAAATTGTTAGTGAGGACAAACTGTTCTGTCTGAAAATGACCTGCCATCAGTCCCTCCTACAGCCCAGCCTAAGGACATTACTGCCAGCCTAGCATCAGCTGGGTCTGAGGGCTCTGAGGTAAAGTCAGCACAAGTTTATATTTATCTGGACAGAGATAGAGGAACTCAGCAAGGAGGAAAATAGGTATGCTTCAGCAAGTGCTATTATTACAGCATTTGGGAAAAAAAAAGAAAATATCCCTCGTGTGATGGCACCTTACTGAAGAGTAGCATGGCAGCTTAGAATATTAAAGCAGACTTAATTTGTATTTGAAGTAATCATCGCCAACATTTTTGTACTGGGGATAAAATTTAGCATGTCATTATAATTGATTTAGGCAGTGATCAAAGCAAATTAATTAACCGTGATATTGAAGGGTCAAAAATTTATGGTGAACAACACAAAGGGATATGGAAGAATGAGCATAAGCAGCAAGGAACTCAGACTTCTAAGTTACTGTGGTTTAATATATGTGTCACATTAATATATGTAGTTAATATATGTTTAATTCATGGTGTCTGTAGTCTCATAAAAATCAGGGTATGTCACAAATAGATGAGAGAAGCTAGGAATGAGACAAGACATTGTTTTCTACTTTCTTCCCCCTCAGCAACTGCTGTCCCCAAAACCAGTCATGCATCTTACATTTGCCATAGTTATGTTGTACAATACCAGCTCCTGTCATTTCTGCAATAAAATTACTTGAGAGGCAGATGTGAAAAATGGCTTGAAATTGAGCATAAGAGAAGGAAAATTCTCAGAGAAGTAGGATTTATCAATCCTTTTCTGCTGGACAGGGTAGGAGAGACTTGTCTTGCTTGCAGCAGCAGCACATGAGAAATGCATGCTTCAGACAGCTACAGGAATATTGCACTCAGAAAGCAAAAAACAGGGAGGAGAGGCTGGATTGACCTTGCATGCAGAAAATCCTCTCTCTGAAGCACTAAAATTGACACCTTCTCTCACTTCACAAGTTACTTCAGCCAAGACTCCAGGTTGAGCTCTGGAAGACTGGCAGACAAAACACCCACCAGGAAAAAAACGCTCCTGGTTTCACAGGTCACCTGTAATCCTGGGTTGACACCAGCATGTCAAACCTGCCACCAAAGGCCATACTGCCCATACAGCCTCTCCTGATACATCTTGGCTAGCAAGGAGCCTCCCCTCTTTCCCATGGCATGAGAACACCACCAAGGAGGGGGTTCCCTAAGCTCCAGCAGCTGATGGATGAGTCCTGGGGAGGAGCCAGCACCACCCACCCCAATGGGCACAGCCCTGCTGCCCTGTGTGCACAAGATACCCAGCCACGGATGGGGCCGATGGCAGGGTGTCACTGGGATTTCATTCACTGCCTTCTTTCAGTGTTCTCCAGAGACCATGCGTTCCCAGTAATGATTTCTTTTTTGGCAAACAGATGTATTTCTCATCGTAAACAAATGCATGAACCAACTCTAATTCTCTCTCATTTATCATCCTTGTTAGCCAGCTTTTTCCCAGGAGAACAGATATTTACAAAACACTCCAAGTTTCCCTTCTAACTCATTTTCATCATCCTTTACCCAAGAATACCAAGACAGCAAAATTCTGCAAAGCTTGTCAAACAGCACAGATAAAAGTGGGATTTGTTCACTAGCAATGCTTCCTTATCCTCACACTTTTGTCTGCCACCCTCCCACCCCAAATATCTCTGTGATTGTGGGTCACCCAAGACTTGTTTTCAAGGATCCTTCTGCCTGAGGCAGCTTTTACATTGGCATGGCACAGCTGCACGCACCAACCCGTAAACCCCATGACACTCCATTTCCTTTGGATTTATTTGGTGGAAGGTTGGAGTTGTGTTATTTGGCTTTTTGGGGTTGTTTGGGTTTTCAATTGGGGTAGGTTTTATTTTATTTTCTGCTGGAGAAGAGGAGCAGAGGAAACGCAGAAAAACAAGTAAAAGAGGAGGAACTGGTGCTCAAACTGTGCCTTCTGCTGTTACTCATCATAGGTAGTTTCTTCAGGGCTCAGTTCTGCTGCAGCAGAAACAACTCATATTTCAGTAGATTTTACGTATTTCAAAAAACAAAGGCTAAAAGGAGGGCATCTTGCTCCACAGGAACTAGTCTGCCTCCCAGATGATTGTTTTACTGCTTGTGGTCTGAAAAGAAGGAAACAGGTCCAAGTCACAAGGTCTAACCTTGACTGGCAGCTAGCTCTTAATCAGGAACGTAGAAGCACTCCCACCCTGGAATTTGGTTCGGTCTCACCTTCCAGGAAGAAGCTCACATTTTTAGTGAGAAAGAGAAATGAGAGAAAACAGCAGGAGTATTTTAATTTTACTAAACCCCAAAGGGTTTCTCTTTTCCAGACAGAATTGGTTGGCTCCTACTTTGTCAAACAGCATGCTGGCCACAGTAATGTCCACGAGGGATGTGGCTTTTACTTTCTACAAAGTCATTGAAAGACCTCATTGATAGAGAGTACAGGAACCAGCATGAATCCTTCTGGCAGTGATGCTTATTTTGGCAAGATAAAATTGTAAGAGCATAAATATACATATTTTTGCCAATGTAAAATGACTTCCACCAAAATCCTATTGATGGAGATTAAGCCAAAATATGCAGCCACAAGATCTCTGATAATCTGCTGCAGAAAAGTGATGGGGAGCAGAAGAGGCACCCTGAAAGGCAGAAAGGAGCGCAAACTGCTTCCAACACAAGCTGTTTCAGTGATTGCTAGAGCACAATCACAGTGCTGAAGTCAAGCCATTATTCTGGCCCCAACAAAATCAATTAAAGTATTGCCATTTAACCAAACAGGCCAGCTGGCTTAAAACAACCTAGAGACAAGCTGAGAATAATCTCCTGCAAACCTGTTTGTTCCCAGGGCCAGAGAGGAAACTTGGTAGGCAGTGCCTAAAACCCCTCCCCAGTTTCAGCCCTTTTCACTCACTAGAGGAACACCCTTGTATTACATGACCTAGTGTAGAAAGTCCTCCAGTGTAAGAGCTGATAAACATTTTAGGCTAAAACATTTTCCAGTTGTCTAAAACCAGGTATCTTGGATGCCTGTACTACTGTCAGTGTTTTGGAGTCATGCTGCAGCCCATATTAGGATATCTGCTGTTGATGTGGCTTAAACCACAAAGCAAATTACAGCAGTTTCAGATACCATGCAGTTTTTGGCTACCTTTAGTAAGCCTGATGTGCCCCATTAGTTCTTCTCTTTATTTGAAGGAGTCCCCAGTGTTGCCACCCTCATACTAAAGGGTAGAGGAGAACCTGTGCTCTGCTCCACAAGCCACTGGTGGCAAGAAGGGGCTCACAGGACCCATTACAAGTGACATCTGGTCACACGGCCATGCTGGTGATCCAGGAGCCTCCCAATCTTCCCCACCAACATCAGCGGTTTGCTCCTGAAACTGCTCCCCAGCAGAGCAGTCCACCTTGCCCAAGCCCCAGCAACAAGGGCTGCCCTTGCCCAGGTTGGATGCCCTTCTCCTCCTGCTCTGTGCTGAGAGTACTGAGCCCTGTGCGAACTGAGTAATATTTTTTATTTATCATTAGAAAAAAGTCTTCCAGAATAATCACAGAGTGCTAATAGCTCCAAGCAGCTTGGCAAAAAAAGGGAAAAATTAATTTGAACTAATTTGTCAGAGAACAGGGAAGTATGTAAAATGATGCACCTATCATTTACACAGATTGCAGGGTCTCCATTAAGTAGATAGTTTGAAAGGTCTCTGAAGCAGGGCCTCTTCCTTCCTAAAAACACACCCCTCCTAAAGCAACATCACACAAACAGAAAAAAATAAACTAATGACAAAAAAAGCAGATACACATTGATATTTTCCACCTTAAAAGCAATTAAAACCTGAACATTATACTGCCTTCCAGGGACAGGTAACGCTATTTCTTTGACTCCCTTCTCCAGTACAAATATGATACTAATTCTGGGAAAATGGGCATCCAAAAGTCTAAATGAATAAGTGAAGTACCTGAAAATCAATAGAGTTGAACAGAACAGTCATTAGTATTAAAGTCTTGTTCAAACACTCGGCAGGGGACTGCGTCAACATTTGCAGACTCATAAAACTGAAGTGATCAATCAAATTACAAACTAAAGAAGCAAATGTGAGGTAAACTGCATTTTATGCACCTGTGTCTCTGATTGTGTATTAATTTTTTTCACCTATAATTCATCTTTACTCAGTCTGACTTGTCACAGAGTTACTGTGGGCAATTTATCAACCACTTGAGCATGAATTCTAAGCACTGCTCTTCTCCTCCCATCTCCTCATGCTCTCTCAGGGCAAGAGAAGAGCCAAAAAGAAGGGCATAGTCAGTGTAAAAAAGTTGTTTTGTTGGTAGAGTTCCCTTATTTCTGATGAGAAACAAATAACTTGACAGAATGGGATTTAACTACCACTGGGAAGGGAAAAGGGTTTGCTTGAACCACTCACTCAGAGGGACAGTCTCCAGGCCATGCAAAAAAAAGTTCAGATTTTGTTTAGAAAAATAAACCAAAGCCCCACCATGTTCAGCTGTTTTGCTTGTGGAAAGTGTACTCATTGAAGCTGTCACTGGAGGTGGAAGGAGTCAACACCTCAGTCCTATACCTGCTCTGGGAGATGGGTAAGAGCTCACAAAGATGTGACAGCAACTCCATGAGTAGCATCCTTTTCCCTCTGTCTGATCAACTGAGCATTTCAACACATTTGAAGGTGTTCTAATTTCTTGCCAGGAGCCACTTTGATTTAAACAGCCCCTCCTTCCAGACTCCTTAGCCTAGCTCACTGCGCAGCCATGGAGCATCCATCCCTCTCTCTCAGTGCAGTTCATTGCCTGCATCCTCTTTCACTTCAAGAGGCACCTTGTACTGCTGACACTCAGTAAAAGATGTGGGATTTCTGACGGCACCTGTTTGATGAAGTTTGGGCAATGCTCTGGTTGAGGCGAGTTAGTGTGGGCCCTCTCTGCTGCTTGCGCTCCTCTTCTTTCACCCCTGTGTGGTTTCACTCTGGTAGATCTCTATGTTGACATATCATGGAGCATAGACTCACACCTCCTATAAACCAAATGTTACTGACATCCTTGGAAGGCAAGTGTTTTTCCAGATCTTAGCGCTGGCAGAATTAAATCCACCTTGGAGATGAACCGCAGCTCATTGAAGCCCATAAAAAGATTGCCTGATTTCAATGACTGCTGGATTAGACCCCCTGTGTAACACCTCATGCAGACTTTTAGAAATCAAACCTGCCTTTCTCCATCCAGATGAAGGGAAAAAGGTTTACTAAAATAGATGCTTCATTGAATGGCTTGCTTTTCAACACCACCAAACAACCCCCATCACTCACAGGTTTTAGTGTGACGGGAGATGCATGATGTCTGGGAAGGAAAAAATTACTCTCAACCAAAAGAATCCCAAAACAAACGGCATAGGTTTAGACACCTATGCAGATATATATGTGTATGAGTATAGCAAAGGTCTAGGGCATGCAATCAAAGATATTCAAGCATTGCAGCACATACCTGTGCATCACAGAAACAGTGGTAATTAAATACGTTTTCAGCCTGCGGCAAAAGCTAGTGCACATTAGCCTAAACCTCTTGTACTGCAGACTAATCCAAGTCAAATAGCCCTGCATTTGCAGCAGGTAACTTGTGCCCCCACAGGCTGTCACAGCAGATCAGGCAATGTGGGGATCACTTGTCATGCTGTGGTAACGCAGTGGCATAGATGAACCTCAGCTGAGTATCTGGTTTGGGGTTATTGTAGTGCTTAACAATAAAGTCTGGAGAAAGGGGTAGTTTATTTTCCCTACTCTTCTTTTTTGAATCAGACTGGTACAGGAGAATTTGGCCCTGTGAATCCCACGCTCCCTCAACCTGGTTGATGATGGTCTGCACAGCTAATGTGTGTTATGCATTTTTTGTTCAAACAGACATTTTCTAGGAGTGTCCATGCCCATGTTGAAGTTTATTTCCTAGACAATGCATGTACAGTGGAAGCGTCCAACTGTTCAGTTCCAGCTCAAAGGACCTTTCACAATCAGTAGTTTTAAGAAAAGGGGGAAACCAACTCACCTTTGGAGGAGAGTAGAGATGACAAAGCGGTTGTCCTGAATCCTGTTTACACAGCCTCAAGGAATGGCAAACCACATCGGCATTCATTTCCTTGTCTATGCTGAAGGAAATGGTGCATAAACAAAGACTATTATGCTTTTCTGGGCTCTTGAAAGTAGAAGCTATTTCCATGGGAAGCTAAATCTCCCCAACAGCACACAATAATCTCAGCTCACTTCACTGTGGCCCATAACCGCTGCTCAGTACAGTGTTGGGCTCTAACGATTTTCTGCCACGACATCCTACTCAGCATTTAAAATTGGAACCCAGGATGATGAAAAAGCACTGTGCTTCACATGCAGCACCTGAACCAAATGCATTATAACTGTTCTAGTTTTTTAATCAATCATAAGTCTGACAAAGATTTAAAGGTTAAAGTTAATGCATATGCAATTTGGCACATATGAATGTTCAATCATTTACTCGACAAAATAACCAGAAATCCTTCAAAGATCCTTAACCTTTAATCACCAAGCATGAGTGCTAGGATTGTTTCTTTTTGGGACGCACCTCTGGGCTAATCAGGAATTAAATTAAAATGTTTGATTATAGCACTTCTTAGTCCTGTAAGCACTTTGCAGTCCCTTGGCTAGTTTTAAAAACAAAAATAAAAGCCCTAGGGAAGAAGAAGGTCTAGTAAAAGCTCTGTTAATTAAACTAAGAACTTTCAAAGAGGAATAAAATGACCTACATTTTATTTTTTTAATCACTTAGATTAAATAGTAAGCTTCCCCAAGAGTGCATATCAAGGTCGGGGCTGAGAGCATGTAGGGGCTGACAATTAGAAAGCTTGATTAAATGTACAATGGAAAGCAAGAGCCAAGCAACAACAGTGTGGTTTTATAGAACCTGTCTCACACACACATAGGTTATTCAAATTCCTCCCTCAGCCAAATGAGCTGAATTTCAAAAGGTAATTACATCAGGTGGGCCTGATCTGAGATTTAAATGGAATATCAAAATGGTTACCAGTGGCAGCCTGTGTTTATTCACTCAGGAATAGCTATACCAAATGCCAAACCAGAATCCCTCTGAACCATCTCTGCTTTAAAAATAATGTGATTTTAGGAGTGAAATCCCTCCACTTCAACATGATAGCACATCTGTACATGTCAAGAACAAACTAAGAAAAAACCTGAGAGGACACAGCAATACTTACAGTTCAGCTATGTGTGGTCCGTAAAGTTCAGCAAGTAAGTAACAAAAACCCTGCAGTTTTTCTAGAAGACAAAATTTTAATTTTTTTTTAAAGTCTTTGAGCTGGGTGAAACTGGTTTTATAGCAGTCATAATACATCAGCAGTTGGTTCATTAAGGTGAATCCTGATTTACTTTAGGCGAAGGCAGGTGAATCTCTGACCTCAGTGTAGCACAGACAATGGGAAAACCTGAATTTCTAACCTTCCTTAAAACCTTTCTGGCTTTACGCAAGTCACATGATAAAAACTAAAAAGGATAATGAGCTTTTGTTAATTGTTCTGAATACAGCATCATGGAAAAGGCAGAAGGAATCGTGCGTGCCACAGCATCTTCTAAGCAGTTTAAACTAACATCTCAGTAGGTTTGCAAGAAGAAAGAAAACAAATACATAAATCAAAGAGCAGAAAGTGATGTTGTGCTTGATGCTACTGCTAAAACTGCCTTGGAGCTACGAGAGGCTTGTGGAGTTAAGAGAATATGTTTTCTGTAGAGCAGGAGTTGTGCAGGAGTAATTGCATTCAAAGAAATACTTGACAGTTTTAATTTGGCTTC
Organism: Acanthornis magna; assembly: GCA_036785705.1. Lineage (NCBI taxonomy): Eukaryota > Metazoa > Chordata > Aves > Passeriformes > Acanthizidae > Acanthornis > Acanthornis magna. The sequence continues at coordinate 11,987,145 of JAWUZG010000029.1, forward strand.
CTTTCACAGTCTACAGCCATGTGCCTTTTTGGGGTGCTGGCTCATGTTGTTTCCCTAATATGTGTGAAGCATGTCCTCCATAAAACAGTTAATCAGTGATTTCTTTAAGGTACTGTTGTAAAAAAAAAAAAAAAGGTGACCCATGCACCTGAGCAAAGAGGGTTTGAATGCAAGTAGGGCATGATGACAGCACTAATCTGGCAGCTCCCGTGGTGGAAAAGTGGCTGTTTCTCAGCCTGAACAGGCTAGAGCTGGTTAACCATGCACTTGTCCTGCAAAGGAGGTGCCAGGCCTTGCTCCAGCAGGTGTGGTGTTGTGAAATGTCATAAGAGACAGGTTCACACAAGTGCAGTGACAACGGGGTTTGCAGCTCCTCGAATTTCTTGGAGTTGTTGCTTTCTCCCGCACTTCCATTACCCAGATAGATAACTATCTGTACTTGGGGAAGAACGCACAGAGTATTTTCATCTTTCCCAGAGAAAAGCCATAAAAACACCCAAAGCAGTCGCTTCCCTCCAACTTTGGGCTGAATGGTGCATTTTAACCAGTGTCAGGCTGGACTTGCCCAGGGCTGGGGGCTGCTGCATGCAGGGTGGGTAACTTTGCTGCATGGAGGTACAAACCCTTGTGGCAGTGACTCCATTGCGGAGCATGGGTGTGGTCCTGCTGCCACAGCTGCTCTCCTGCCAGGACTGCAGGCACCCTGGCTGGCAACCTGCATCTGAGAAAGGAGGACTGGCACCACGGAGGCATATCAGGGAATGAAGAGATAATTTTCCCAGCACTCTCCTACTCACGGTGTTTCAGGCAGCTTCTGTAACTACAGTAGCTGATTTTCCTTATCCCATGACAGGTGTTTTATTTCAATCAAGTTACTAGCTTCATTTCTTTGCCTCCTTTGACACATAACTCCTCACTATTGGCTCTTAGAAGCAATCTGCAAGTTAAAACTGGTCTCCTGACTAGAATTAGATTTTATTCTTGTTCACCTAAAATGAAAAATGTCGCAGACATCAATAACCCCGTGTTTGGCATCACTGCTGATTAGAACCCTCTGATGAGGCTTGCCAGTGGGGTACCTGGCTCCCTACAGTAGCCCACAGGCAAATGTGTCTGGCTTCCCCAACACCTCCCCTGTGCATCACAGGTGATGGTCTCCGTAGGAGTTTCCCAAAACAGCTGGTTTCCACAACATTTCTGGCTCTGGACCAGCCAGCTGGCTGCTGTAACCTCTCCTGGTGTCTGAGGAGAGAGCAGAGTTTGGCTGCCCATCAGCTCTGGGGAGCTGATGTAGGTGTTTTGCTGGTCACACTAATTTCCTTATGCATATAGGAAGCTTAACGTGTAATTACCCTACAGCATAAAAAATGATGGGAGGTAAAAAGAATACTAATATTGTTAAAATATCATTGAGCATATAAAGTGCTCTTGAAGATTCAGATGCCATTCAAGCTTTGGCTTTCAACAAAACAGACCAAAGCCACAGGCAGCATTTACAGGAGTTGCCCTTGGAGCCAGCCTGCATTCATGTGTTCACAAATCTCCAGCTCTGCTAACACACACAAGGAGAGGATATTGCAGAGAGAAATCTGTTAGGAAGAAGTAGTGTAAGTCAAAAAGGGGGGTAAGAAAAAGAGAAAAAATGATGAGTAACTGTGAATGTTCAGGGGCAAGAAAATAGTTTAAACAAAACCAAATGCTGGAAAATTTAGAGAAAATATAGAGTATACTTGCTTCAGGTAAAAGAGATCCCCTAAGCTGCCTTGTTCTTACAAAAGAACAGTCCGGAAGGTTTTCCTCTATACCTTCATAGTCCTGGAAACACAAATTCTGGCTGAATCCCAGAGGACAAATATTTGCAAAAAAGATGCTATTATCACATTGCCATTTGCACTTGAGCTCTAAGGTGTTTACACAGCAGTGGTCAACACACAAGCAGAGCATGACTCAGAGGCAAAGCCAGAGCAAGAGTGTCTCAAAGCACATTCCAGGTATCAGACACCTCCGTGTCATCAAGCAGACAGTCAGTATCCAGGCGAACATATATTCTTGCTTAACAACATCTCTTACACTGTAAATACTGCCCCTTCCCTCAGACCTGGCCTTTCTATCTGCTCAAGAGCCTTCTTCACTCATGACATTACTGCTCTTATTCTCATAGGTTTATTTGCCATGTCTCTTGAATCACACACATTGCAAATATTTCCATATAAATGAGGATGTGGTTCTGTTTTCTACACAGCCTGTGAGATTGAGTGGGACTGGCACGTACTGAAATTTTCTCTCTTTTTTTCTCCAAGCGTTTTTTGTTCTTGAACACCACATAACTCTACATAAGGCTTGATTCAAATCTGACTTGATCGTAACCAGAGCTATAGGAGGCCCTTAAAAACCCCCACTTTCTGGGGTTTTTGGGGTCCTACTCCTTTTTTTTTTTTTTGTGTTAGGAAAAGCCCTGCTGCCATTAATTTGTTGCTGTTATTCATGCAATCGATTGTAGGCATGTGCATAATAATGAAATTGTTTCTCCAGGTGAAATGCATGACCCGCTTTAGTAGGTTTGCTCCTCATGAGCATCCAAAGCTTTTCTACTGTTTCAAGCAGCAAGAGGAAGCTGTTGATTCCTGCTGGGCTGCAGTGTTCACCTCCCAGGAGAGGATAAATCGGGTTATGCTGTAGCTCCCACACAATCCATAGGATTTTTCACTGCTTTCAAGTCGAGGGTCAGGTTTTTTTTCTACTGCATATATCCATGCATCTCAGAAGGTAACTGGATTATACAGATTCAGTTAAAGGGATAATAGGATTTTATGTGTGTAAAGAATGGCAGCTGAAAAGAAATATCTTGACATGTCAGAAGAACAAGGTCCACTGAGTGAATCATGAACATGGAGCTAGCATGTCATAATTTAAAGAAGAAAATTGTATTTTAATAGCAGGATCAGTGCTTCTAATTGCAACTTCATGGTTATGTGCCTGTAATTTAAAACACTGAGGATATGACTTATGGAATAGAAATCAGATAAGCGTCATTCTATCAACGAATGAATCCTAGCAATTAGCTCCCTGCCCCACTCTGCATTGGGAAATCCTCCCTTGGAAGGGAGGGAATTAATATTCTACACATATCTTCCGTGAAACTAGGGTCTACAGAGCGAGATGGTTTCTCAGAGATACAATTCATGAAATCATATAAAAATGACATTTTAATGAAGAATCCTAAGCCATCTTTTTACATTAATAACGTTAAAGAGATATCATGAATGTGAGATCTCGTTACTTAATTATAGCCTTGGTCTGTGAGGCACAAAGCTATTCTGGCATTCAAACTGTTCTCTATTTAGGGGTGTACCTGTGGAGCTCCAAGCTTCTTTGGGTAGATAAAATAAGGGGCAGAAAAAGGGGAGTCTTACATATATTGGTATGGAATAGCTATCGCTTTTGACATTTGTATCACCAATTACATTTCAATAGCTTTTCTGTGCACACCAAATGCTCACATCTTACACCTGTCAGCCTCATCTCATTTTTAAAATTTTACAATAGCAGCTTCCCATACCCGCTGAAAACATTTTCATCTTCACCGTTGCTATAAAGACTCCTATCAACAAGAAAGAGGAGTAGTGGGGCATACAGTGAATCTATTCTTAAGCTGCTAACAAAGAGACAAAGGGGAGAAAAGGGAAGGGAGCTGGTCTGCTTGTGTTGGTGCTCACATGGGTGTGGGGCTTAATACAGCCCCATTCACTCCAACTTTGGGGCAAAATCCCACCTCTGAATCTAAGTGAACCCACACCACTGACTTTCCTGTAAATAGTAACTTGCTGTCTCCAACTACACACATTTGAGAATGTGCACAAGAGGTGGATAAAGTTTTTTCAGACTTCTCATGCGAGGTTTTAATTAACAGAGAAATCCATCAGCACCAATAGGACACATGGGGTATGATTTGGTACTTACCAGGCATGTAGTCACACAGTTTCTCCATGGCTGCCTTTACTGTGCTGTTGTGCCACTGTGCAAGCTGCTCGATGACAGACACCACAAGCACACATCCTTCAAACAAAAAAACAAAAAGAAGGAATACTGTTATCTGTGAAATGTGATGAAGCGCTCTGCACTGCAGAAGTATTTCTGGCATTTTTGGCCATTTCATTTCTTGAGGTGCTCCATGGCAGATAGGTGTGCAAGGGGAAAGAGTATCAGTGAATTTCTGTCTTCATTCAAACCCTGTAAGTTATCACAGAGAGGATACTGATTCCAGAGGAGCACACAGAACAGCCTGGCTTTTACAGCACTGTATGATGCTCCTGGAAAAATTACTCCATTCTTTCAAGGCTGAAAATTGAGGAGTTGAGGAGATAGCCACTGTTACAATTCCTGCTTGGCCACCTGCTGTCTCATTTTTTGTCAGAGGAAAAAAGGCACAGGTCTGTACTTGACAGAACTTTTATACCTCTCCACATCAGCCACACAGAGAGGTACTAAAACCAGAAACCAAATGTTTGTGACTGCCTGCCAAAGAGATGTTACACCACACACATATGTGCTGCCCATGACAGAGCATCCATGGCACGATTTCTTCACAGCCTTGCCTCTGAGCAGGCTGTGTAGTGCTCAGCACACACAGAGCTGCTGGGCCCAGCTACACTCTTGTTAAAACCAAAATGTCTTCACAGTTCATTCTGCTCTGCTTCTGTGGTTGGAAAGAAACCACTTCCCATGACCTACGAATCTGATTATTTTTCATCACTAATCTGGGTGTGAACAGGGCTAGTGAAGTGTTTCTTGAGATGTGCAGCACTTTTCCTGCTGTTTTGGGGATTAAGTAGGTTCAATGTGATCTCCATGGAGCAGTCATTCAAAATCCACATGATGAGCATTCATTTCAAGTCAATTTTAAATTGCTGTAGGTCAGCATTGTGCTTTCTCTGCAGTGGCGTCACCATTTTATGAGGAGTACAGCTTTGGTGATGCAAAGTCTGCCCACTGCAGTCAGACCTGACAGCCAGAGTGAAGTCCCTGCCTCAGTGAGGTCCTCAGGGCCTATGTAGGTGAGGCAAGTATCCCAGGCAGACAGGACACAAGGAGCCAGATGCCTATTTCTAGCAGCCTGAATAAAGATTTCTCTATGAAATCCCTGTAACTGAACCCTGTTTTCTTTCCTGTGCAAGAAATCTAATCTCTCAGACTTGCTCTAGCAGAGTCTAGAAATGGAGGTGAGCTGCATCAATGGGGTGTGGCTGCAGACAGACTTTTTTCCAAAGTACAAGAATATCAATGTTCAGGTTTTCAGACTGGCACAACTCTTCAAAGTGAGCGTCTAAATTCCTTCCAATCACCCCTACCTATGTGCTACTAAATCAAAGTGCTGTTTTTCAACATAAATAACTTTGGTGCTTCTCTGGCAAATAAAAGAAAAGGTAGGGTAATTGGAACTTGCCATAAGACCAATATTTTTGAGTCTTCTATTACTTCTTCTACCCCAAATACAGAAATCCAGTGGAAATTATTGTGAATTTGTCGCCTCTTTTGCAGGGATAAAAGCCCACTTCTCCATACTTATTAAATAAAATGTTCACTCAAGATCCTCTGCAGAATGATTTAAAAAACATGCTAAGAGCCATTACCTCTAGTCAGCCTAAAAGAATTGAATAATAAATGGAGACAGATACAACCAAGAAAAACCCTGAAGCAAGACATTCCTTCTTTCCTGCCCCTTCCCCAGCTCCCCAAATAGCCAGAGGCTAATTAGCCTCTGGAATTAACAGCTTATTAAAAACATGATAGCTGGGGGAAAAAAAAAGTAGAATAATAAAGAGCCAAACTAAAGGTAAAGGGGACATCCAAGACAAATGGTATAGCATGTTCAGGTCTTGTCCTCAAAGAACAGGGCAGGAGACATCTGGTCCAGGTTTAACCTTAGCACAGCCTTATCATAAAATAGTTGGGGTTGCAAGGGACCTTTCTAGCCCCAGCCCCCTTAAGTGAGCAGGGCCTTCTTCACCTAGATCAGTTTGCTCAGAGGCCCTTTCAACCTGATCTCAGATGCTTCCAGGGATAGGACACCCAGCCCTCCCCCAGTGGTGGGGGTGGAAGTTGAAGAGTACAAAAGACTTCAGTTGTTTCAGTGCAAGTCATGCCCTGCATTGGCCTCAGGGACAGAAAACAGAGCCTGGCTCCTTTGCCAGGGTAGCGTGGGAATAGCCTTGCTGGACTGACTCCATCCTTTAGTACTGAGATGGCACTGCACATCCTGAAAACACACCATAAACACATCTAAAAGCATTATAGAACTTAGTTCTTATGAGGCTATGCTATTCACACACATGAAAAACCTACAGACAACAGGAACTACTCTTCCCCTGACATCTATGTCTGTTTTATTCATGAGGATGGAGACTCAGAAAAATTAAATTACCTAAATGATGACTTAACCACAAAACCACAGTCTTTCTGTGCCTTCCCTTCTGGTCTTACCAAGGTCAGGTGTTCATCTATCAATTTTGCTGTCTAGAACTCAGAAAGACAAAAAGGAGTCTAAGCAGAAGTCCTTTGATATTTTTAAAGGTGCGCAGCTTTTGTTGTTTTACCTCTCTTTCTGTTGCACCACCAGCTTGAGGAATCCACAGAATCATAGAATTGTTTAGGCTGGAGTTGACAGTGTCACCTTCTGCAGCAGAGAGAAGTGTTGCTCATTTTGCCTGTGCTGTGTAAGCCAGTGCTCCTGCACCTGCAGCCAGGGACTGGAGAAAAAGGGGGTTAGGGTTCCAAGAAGTAAGAATCCAAGAAGTTGGTCTGAGGATAAAAATACCATTGGTATTTCCATTTTCTCTGTCATACAATAAGATAGACTCCACTGAAGATGTAAGTTTCTCTCTCATGTTTGTCAAAGTACCACAGAAGCATTGAAGAAGCAACAAAAAAAAGAGCTATTTTTGGTTCAGTTCTGCTAAATAGAAACAGAATTCTTAATTACAAACACAATCATGCAGGTAGCCTCACTCAAGGAGCAGTCTCACAGCAATTAAAAGAAAATTTTTCATGTTGATTAAGTCAGATAGACACCTCTGTGTCTATTGAACCAGGCCCAAAGGCAAATCTGCTTCACATGAGGATTAACAGAGCCAACGCTGAGTTCGAGCAGTACTTAATGCAGTACCTCAGGCTGCTAGATGCTATATGAATATAAATAACAATAACAGCCTGGCTATTTAGGAAAAACCCACAGAGCTGAACTTCAAAATGTTTGCTCTCATAAACTCATCTTCACTATCACAGAGAGGATGTTCCTGCTCACACTATTACACCCTCCCCACCTCAGGCACCTGCAGACCACGCCTTGGTTATCCAAATGCTCCCCCCTCAAATGCAGCTGTTCCAGATGAAATGCCATGCTTCATGGGACAAGCTGATAGAGAAGGTCTTGGATGATTTTGAAAAGGATCTTCTGTTCCTTAGGTGCTGCAGCTGAAGTCTCTGGACCCGAATTTGGAGAGTCTTCCTGCCCTCTGGTGAAAAGTGCTTCCTGGGAACACATCCCACGAACACATGCCATTGGCTGACATGCTCTCTATTTTCCCCATCTACCTGGGCTTTTATCAATTGCCCTTGGTTGACCTCTCCTTACTCTCTGTGGTAAGAGAGCCTTTCACATAGGCTGATGCCATCAGGAGCAGTTTTGGGGCTGGAGATTCTAAAATACTCAGGAAAAAGGTTGAACCCTGCAAGGAGGGAGGAGGAATGTCCTAAGAGGACTCACTGCAGCAGAGGGAGCCTAATCTACCTACGCTCCCTATTTTTTTCATGCCTTCCCAATAACTCAGATTTATCCTCTAGGAGAACCTGTCTTTGGTGTTGGGCTGTAGGCAAAACTTCAAGAAGTTAGTGTCTATAAATGAAAGATAACTCAGACTATTCTTGCTAATGCTACAAACCTGCTGTCTTTTCGTCATCTTGTCTGGATTGAGTGGCAGGAAAAGAAATGCTGACCGTTTATCCCAGCTTTTAATGGGTCTTAATTCCACTGGCTAAAAATGGAAAATAATTAGTTAGCTAAAAAGGACAGGGGAAAATCAGATGTCTTTGACTGTAAAAAACTCACTGCTTTAATTACTTATGACATGTGCAAGAATATAAACTTTTTAGTATTCTAACATCAGTAGAAGAGCACGTTCAGATCTGGCCAGTCATTAGCAGCTATTGCTTGCTTTTAATTTACTAGATATTTAGATGTGATTTATTTCTCATCATGAGCTAGGCACATATAAGGCAATGTAAATATGCTTCATCATTAAATAAAGCTCTTTTTTTTTTTTACAGTTGCACATGATTTTCTTTAGAAACAACTTTCAATAAGTTGATTCTGCTGTCTCACTTCAATAATAGGTTTCAATACCTTGACAGGTTGAAGGACATTTTCTCTGAAAGAAACTCATTGGCATTATAATACCTACCAGGCATTAAAAACTAGACTCTGGTATTAATAACTGCCTGTCGCTTTTAGCGATGGTTTGTCTCACCTGCTATTAATTTCTGAAGAGATAAGACAAGACCATAACCATTTTGCTCAGTGCAGTAAGGTGAAAACTCACACATCAGGAAGTACTTCTTTCCATGTATTCGAAAGTAGTGTGTAATAAAAAAATGCCATTTCCAATAAGCTCAGAAAAAAAAAAAATCATACCCCAATAATAAAATCAGAACTAGAGGAATTCATTGCTTAGCTGTGAAGCCTCTGGCAGTTTGAGCAGACTATTTAACTTAATCCACTTCTGCTGCACAAGTTTGAAAGGCTCTATAATTAGAATTATACCTAGGCATGTCAAAAATATGTGGATAGTGAAAGCTGCCTCTCTAAGTTTCTGATTTGTAGGTATATTTGTCTGAGTAAAATTCTGTTAAATGGGCTTTCTGGTACCTGGCACATCCTCCTTTGCCATCCTTTGCTCACGTTTCTGCGTGCTGAACTTCTTTCTTATCCCTCCAACTATAAATCAAATGTACCCACAGAACACAAGGAAGACATAAGTCCAAAAAATTGGCCTTGGACACAAACAGCTCTCTGCAAACCCTGCTGGCCAAGCTGTGGCCACCCTGCAGCCACCCTGCCCGTTCCTGGTGGAGCAGGATCTGGAGCCTTGCTTGGTGGCATGGCAAACCTCTGCCTCAGAAATCTGTCTGCTGCAGCAAGGCTCCGCGAACATGAAGCCATCGATCGCATTCCTGGTTTTATACAGAAGATGAAGACTTTCCCAAAACACAGCCTATGCTTCTTCCATTTATAGATGATCCCAAGCTCCAAGGCATCTCTTAAAGCCTACAGGTGAGGAGACCCAACAACCTGTCTACAAAAGAGGATATTGCTACTCCTTGTGTTGATGCTGTTCTGGCATAGAGACACTCTTTCCAAGTTAATCTAATCCAGTTCCACTTCAACCTGGAACAAGACATTCCTGCTTGATATTCAAATGGGGAGCTAATAAGAAAAAAGGTTTTCTCCTCTGAGATGGGGACATCTATGTGGGTATTCTAGGTGCAGGCAGACCACGGTTATGCAAAGTTATAATACAGGAATGTTTTCTTTTTCATATAATCATAGAATGATTTGGGTTGAAAGGGACCTTAAGTATCATCTAGTTTGAACCCCCCTGTCAAACTAGGGCATAGACACCTTCCACTACACCGGGTTGCTCAAAACCTCATCCAACTTGGCCTTCAACACTGCCAGGGATGGGGCATCCACAGCTGCTCCAGGAAATCTGTTCCAGCTTCCTACTCACTATATATTCCTTTCCTAGTAGTGCCCAATATCCATATTGCCTTCCTGCACTGCTTCTCATTACTGAGCTGATACTTTGAAAGAACAGCCCCTTATAACCTCAAGATTTCATTCCAGAATGGAAATATTAAGCTCAAATGACATAACCGTACATGCAAAGCTAGGACAGTTATCTTTCTATATACAGCCAGAGGATTTGTTGCTTTGAAAGGTAATTTGGAAATGGATCTGAGTGATAAAGTCTTTTATCTCAGACTTTGCTTCCTATCCTATTTACAGTATTAATGTATTTCCCAGAGACAGTGAAGTGATGGAATGCAGTTATAGGTATCCATATTCAAATATGTTGGCATATACAAGACCCTTTCACCCTTAATTTGCTAAGTCTTATGAAATGTCTTGGAAATACTAAATGGTACACTACTAACAAACCTGTCACTGGGCAATAAATTACATAGAATGTACTGGCTAAAGACATTTAAAAAAATATTAATATAAATATAGCAGTATTTTGAGTGTATTTGTAACAAATTCCAGCTAAACCTGGAATACCAGTTATTATTTCTGTTGCTCATGCAACAGTAGTGGGTCACCTCAGGCCCCCTAACTTCAGAGTTCCAGTCATTCATTTTTGTTTCATTAAGACATCCAACAAGGACCCTGCTACAGCTATGACAGTATAGAAAATTCAGTTTCCATCTAGCGGAAGACTCTGGTATCCATACCTGCCAGCCGAATGTATCCCTAGTGTTTCCTACATTACACTTTAAAGAGCCCTGTTTAACAAAATCTATAACCCCAGGCATCTCCAATAGAAATGTTTTCTGTATTAATTAATAGGAAAAAACCCCTCTGTATGTATGTGTGATATTAACATTTTTCTTTTCCAAATCAGGAAAGGGTATTGAAAATTTGCTGAAGCCAGCATGTTGGCAGGTGGAGTTAACATAAGCAGCTAACTTCATACATGTTGCAAAGGCTTCACTATTTTAGGATTCTGAATACCAGAAACTTTTGTCAGATATATAGTTCCTAAAGGCAGTAAAAGTGATTGCCTTAAACATAAGCAGATGTTCTCTATAGGGTTAACACATGAACAAGACTGTGAGGCACACACATGGTGATCAGCATCCAAATATACATCAATAAAATAAGATTATTACACTCAAGGCAAGTAACAGTAAGGTAAATGCACAAGACTACCCCAATCTACAAACGCACATAGATGTGATTGTGTATTTACACACACATAGATGTGGAAGTGTTGGCATGCTAAGCACATCTTTTTATTATGATCAACAGATACATTTACATTTCACAGTCATAAGCTTTCAGTAAGACTTGGGGTGATTTTGGAAAAGAAATTTTTACCATCAGTCACTGAAAAGCTGCTGAATAATTGCTTTAGTATCTCTACTGTACTATTCTCATGCCTGTGTTTATTCCATCTAAAGTAAAATCATAGGGCAAAATGTTATGGTCAAATTTAGTATTTATTGCTGATCATCAGGTCAAACTTTACTGCTGATAAAACTAAGCAATGTCGGTGAAGCGAACAGAGGTGCTGTGGCTTGGCACCGGTCTAGCTGTAATCAAAGTCGATTCCCAGCCTTTTAGAGTAAAACACATTGTGGTGCTACACTGATATTGGGCATGGCTTTTTTAAAGAACTCACTGAGCTGTAAATTATACGTTCTGTCATGGTACCCCCCCAGACAATATGTGCACAGCCACTTTGTCTGAGCACAGTTGTTAAAAGCCTCCAGCTCCATTTGGCATGTTCCATTGTGTGAAGTTATCAGGAACTCCGAAGGCCACTGGTCCTGCTGCCACTCCACGGGGCATATTTCATCCCTGCACTCATGCACAGCTAGACAGAGGCAAACTGTTGAGGACAATGACTACCACGCAAATCAACACAGGTAGAGGTCGGTGTTTTACGCTGCTGGTAGCTCGGAAAGACCCGTCCTTTAACTCAATCAGAGATGAAAACATGCTTCGAAAACGTGCTTCTTCATATGCTACGAATTGTGTGCTCCTGGCTGAATGGAGGTGGTGACCTGCAAAGGTTGCTGAGAGTGGCATTATATTGAGCACAAAGATGGGGAAATTTGCTTCCCTGGCTCCTGACCCACAGGATCTCCACTTGCTGGCAGAGAAGATGGAAAGCGCTGCTGTCTGGCCCTATTGAGGGCTCCCTGAATAATCACCTCGTTCCAAAAAGGGCAACCAAAGTTAATCGCCAATAGAGCAGGGCAGTCTGCTGCTGGGGGGAAAATAAATAAATGCTGCTCTTCACAAATGCTTCTTGCAGTCACAGCACAGAACTCCCGAAACGTTGGCCTGGAGTAAGTCCTCTTACACAACCTCTGCTCTAGCAGAAGATCTATACCATCCTGGCTGTTCTGAAGGGACAGGGCAGACACAGTTTGTAAAGATCTCTAATGAGGTCTCCTACAGATTTCTCAGGAACTGATTACTGTGCTCACTTATTACTGTCATAGGAAAATCCTCTTCCTAACATGAAGGTCCCCACTGGTACCCATTTCTGTTATTTCTTGCCATAGCTGTTATGAATCTGGAGAATGGATCACGCCTTTAATGTTTTCAAAGACAGATAAGTCTTTTCTCAAGTTTTCTTCTCTAGACTAATTAAGGCTAATTTATTCACTCTTTCTTTATAGCTTATGCTTGTTTTTCTCTGAAACCTCCTGTCACTCTGCATCATTCTTGATGCAGAGCCCCAAAAGGGAAGGCAGAAATTCCTCTGAGGCTTTGTCAATGCTGAGAAAGGTAACAGGTTACTTCACATGTCTTGCAAGCTGACTTCTGTTCGCACGTCTTGGTGCATGCTTCGTGACAGCATGCCATCATTGTGCCACTACGAGCCCAGATGATCTTCCCCAGGAATGGTACCCAGCCGGTTGTTCCTCATCTGCTCTGTGTGTCATTGACTATTTCTGCTGAAGTGCCTTCAACATTCCTATACTGAAATTACCTTTCCAGATGCAAGTACTCCAAGTTGTCAAGATTGTTTTGAATTTAATTCTGCCCTCCATTTAACCTGGAAACAATCTCAGCTTTATTTGAACTACTAATTCAAAAGCACAAATTTCATTATCCTGGCTAGTGAAAGTATGGAATGATAGTATATTCAAAAGAGAAAACCAAGAAAGACCTGATTTTGTACATCCTTTTGCTTAGAGAGTGAGCCACTTGTAATTACTCTCTGAACAAGACTACCCAGCAGTTTCATTCTGCCCTGTAGAAGCTTAATCAATGTCACATGTCTCTGAAGCATAAGATTACTGCTGAGGTAATGCCAGAAGCCTTACTAAAGCCCAGCTATAATATCTACTACTTATTCTGTGTCTATGTGGCCTTATCACATTGAAAAAGAAAATTATATTGATCTGACACTACTTTTGAATGGTGTTTTTAAAAAGTTTTATTACCTATTGCAGGATTTTCCTAGAATTTGATGTTTAACTGACTAATCCACCATTCCCCAAATTCCCTTTCTTACTATGTTGAAGGGAGACGAATACAGAACTTCCTTTCTGTCTTTCAGTGTCTCCCCCACTTTCTGCATCCCCCAGGGCAGCTTCTGCCTTTCCTGAGGTTGTTTCAGGTACCTCTGTGTGAAGTCACCTTTGCTAGAGAAAAGGGCAATTTGCAAAAACCCTTAAAGGGGTCTGTTGTAATTCAGGGTGGAATTGAATAAAAGCTTTAAAAAATCAGTAGAAAAGCAATGAGACATTAACAGCAGTGTCAACAGTTTACCAGTGTTACTGTACTGTCTTTGGGTACCTTAACACTAGTGTTAATAAAATTTTGCTTACCCTGTGAAATGGGCAGCATTTTTCTCATTTAACAGATGGGAAAGTAAAGACCTGAGCATATGAAGGGTTCATTCATGCTTAATTTTTGGGAGAAAATTACATGGCATCTCTTTCTTAGGATGCCACACTGAAAGAGTCCGGCTGCACTCAGCAAAAAGTTTTTTAAGTCTCATCCTGAATAAATCCCTTAAGCCATACTGCCCATCAGTAACAAACCCAGAAAGGAAAGCCAGACCCAGCATCCAGCTCCCAAACCAGTGCACAGAGCAAAACCTCACTGCTTTTAGAGGAGGAAAAACAGTTTCATGGGCTTTTGTGAGTAAGAAAACTTACAAAAGCCCTTTTATTTATCGTAAGGAAAAACCAGAAAAATGTATCACATGCAAAGCGTGCAGAAGGACCAGAGCCTGAGCTGATTTCACAGAATACAAAAAGGGTGGCATTGTCCCAGCCTGGGGAGACAGGAAATACTGACGGAGAAAAAAGACTGTCACATGTTGGGAAAGTTTTTCTCATGACAAGGCCAAAGAAAAACCATTTATCTGGCTGTGATTAGGAACTGCTACAGACGAGTTAGATGGTTAGAAATTGCTCAGGTGTACTACATCTGATCCTGTGGTTGGGAGGGTTATTATCAGGTGCTTTTTCCCTCTTTACCATAACTCTAAAAGGCAGAAGTATTAAACCCATTTTTAGGTGGGAACATTCCAGTTATTTTAGCTGTACACCAAGTCAATTATGAAAGGACTTTCTCTGAACGAAGCAGCCACATTTTTCAGGAAATGCAGAAAAGATGATGTGACTTTTTCTATAGTTAGTGAGGCCGATTAAAACTTCTGTCTAAATCTCACCGGTGGCACACCCTCCTCTCCTCCAGCCCTATTCCATATCAGCATATACGTGCCTACCCAAAATACATTTCCCAGGATCTGCTAAGGGCAGGGAAGCCCCTTGAATTACCCAACTACTTTGCCAGTACGACCAGAATGTACTGGGGCAGATGGTGGTGCCTACCCAGGGAGTGCTGCAAGCAAGGGGAACAGAAGGAGGAAGCAACTGAGTTGTATCACATTTAACAGAGGTACCAGAGCTGCACTTTGCTCTCCTGTCATATTATTTCCACATATTTCAAGTGTGATACTTTCAGTGGAAAGGCTTAATGGGAAATTTTTTTGGTTTTGTTACTGAGAGAGCATTCATTTTCTGACCGGCTTTGGCTACTAACATAGCAATCTCAGTCAAGCAGGTGGTACACAGGAATGATCAGAAATTCAATGTGCAGCCACCTCATTTCCCTCAGAAAAGTGAGGCAGATAACTTTGAAATACTAGGCACCTGACCACACATTTAAACTTGCATGAAAAAAACCATTTCTTCAAGAAAATCTCCTATACATTTAGCAATGGGAATTTCTCACATTAAAAATTAGATAAGGAAGGAATCCTTCACTGTGACGGTGAGAAGGCACTGGAATAGGTTGCCCAGAGAAGTTGTGGATGCCCCATCCCCGCCACTTTTCAGGGCCAGGTTGGATGGGATTTTGAGCAAGCTGATCTAGTGGAAGCTTCCCTGCCCATGTCAGGGGGTTGGAACTACATGATCTTTAAGGTGCCTTCCAACCCAAACTGTTCTATCATTCTCTCGGATTCTATGAAATCATCTTGGCCTTGATCTATAAGGCCAAGAAGACACAGAAGAAGTGTCTTCATGTCTTTTTCTCATTACCTTCCCAGATGGCAAACTAAGCCAACTAAATGTCTGGGGTCAAGTTACTGGAGGGAAATCACAAGCTGATCTCGCCTTACTCTCTGCTCCCAAGAGGGCTGGTCACCAAATCAGACACAAGAGCTGACATTACCCCTGCTCCAAGCCATGGCAAGGGCAGCCATCAATTTCTCTGTGCTTTCCCTTTCTGCTTGAGAAAAGGAAGGGACACAATATTTTCAAGAGTTAGTCAAAAGAGCAGCTTATCAGTGGAAGCCCAGAGGTGGCCATCTGGGCTAGCAGCCACCAGCCCTCCCTGCCAGGCCTGGCTCATGCCCTTTTAGCCCAATCCACATGTCATTTTTATCTTGTGGTTTACAGAGGTGGGCAGTCTGTTTTGGCCCTGAGTTGAGCTCACAAGGATGCTTTCAGCTGAAGGGACACCTCAGAAGGAGAAACTGGTGTGGGAGGTAGTGTTTTTTTGTCACCCCCTGAAAAAAACGATGCTCAGTTGTCTCAGCAATAGGGCTAGCACACCTCTCCTCCCTTTAGGAGGAAAAAAAAAGGACAAGTTATTTTGCATAAGGCAACTTCAATGCACTCTGAGGAATTTGGACCTTTCCTGGGTCAACAGGATGGAAAGGGCAGACGATGTTCACACCTGACATCTAAAGACCACCAGTGTAAAAATCCCACAGATGAGCATGATCACAGACTTTCGTGTGACATCAAAACTGTAGCTGCCTTAAGATCTCACCACTAAACCACACCACTTCCCCCTAGTTCTGGCAGACGTTCGGTCACTGTTTGCATGGCTCCCAGCCCAAAAAAGGACAGCCCCTCACAGCCATTTCTGTTTTTCACCTCTAGTTCTTATGTCCTGGATGGTGACTGAAACCCCTCGCCGCCCTGACTCCGCTCTGCTTTTGATTCACCCTGCCTAACCGAAACCTTCAGGGGAGCTGTGGGTGGCTCAGGAGTGAGGCTAAAATCTGCTTCTATCAAGTTTAGGATTATTACTTTTAATTGTATTCCCTGAGCCACAGTGGAAAGAATTATTTCCTTCTGAAGGATGCAGAGCTGTGACAGGGTTTATACACTTTCCAGTACAAAGGTGCCTTGGGAAGCTAAAAGAATTATAGAATTTTTTATGCTGAAAAAGGTCTGTAAGATCAACAAGTCCTGCTGATGACAAAATAAAACATTTGATTGTAATGCATAAGACATATCCATTTGCACACATAAAAAATATAAGCTACCACATCTCCCTAGGTATATGGAGTGTCATGCCAAGGGCATTTCTGGTGCAGAGATATCCACAGTTTACACTGCCTCTGGTGTTACCAGCCTTGCTTTGGGAATCACTTTGCCAGCTGAGACTACAGGATACGCCCAGCTATAGGTACTGTGGTGATGACCACAGTCACTGAAGTCACATGAGAAGGGGCTGCCAAATTGCCCCACTTCAGTACGGGTCACGCAGATGCATGTGCTCACAAAAAGGAAAGGAAATGTGAGGAAGAAGCCTTTGCAACCTGGCTATCCAGAGATGACCATCTCTGGATATGAGACCACAAAGCTCTCTGGCCCACGTATGGACCAACCATTTTTTAAAATAGTTTTCTAGGCACTGAAATCAGTGAGGAGACCCTGGGCAAGTCTGAAGGGAACTATGCCTTCCTGCCAGTCCACAAAATGCACTGCAAACCTGAAGAAACCCTAAGAAACACTAGGATCTCATAACATGCTATTTCCAGATCCCAGACCTACAGCCATTGAAGCCAGCCCGGATGTCATTCCCTGTGCTGCAAAAACATGAACTTTGGGAAGCATCCACTGAAAAACAAAATAATAAAATAATTCCAGATCCCATTATGGCCTTGCAAAATTTTCAGTGACTGTTTCACCAAAGACTACAAGTATTTCATAGTACAGCTGTTGAAATAGATAAACGAGTGATTTATGATGTGAATAGCAACTCTCAGGTCACCAGAGGAGTAAGGAATGAACTAGTCCAGTAGACAAACAAAACCCGGATACGTACCAACACAGGTTTGTCCTTTGTACAGCCCAAAGGGGAGCGAAGGGCGTCGTGGGTCTTTTCCATGGGGAAGAGGGGAGGAAGAGGCAGCCTTCAGCAGAAGCAAGAGCCAGAGGATGCAGAATAAATTAAGGAGTGTTGGCCTAGACCTCTTCATCCTAAGGAAGGAAAAAAAGGAAGAAATCAGGCGGGAAGGGTGAGTGAGGACCTGTATTCCTTTAACTCTCAGGGAATAATCCTGCATCTGTGAAGCTGGAGTTGAAAGGAGACTGGTGTGCCTGCACAGCTGTAAGTAATGCAGGGACAGATTCCCAGGCGGGGACACAGACATCTGTCCTCTCCTGGGGTGCATGGACGATCCCCCACTGACCCATCGCAGTGCTTTCCCGCCCCCTCAGCCCCTCTCAGGCCCTGCCGCCCATCAGAGCCAGCAGGTCCCCTAGCCCTGGGCACCCTGTGACCAGACTGTGAGGATGCCCCTGTGGCCCCAGGCTGCTCTCCACACCCCCACGCGACCCCTCTGCCCCACGGGCAGCTCTTCCCGACCTGCTGGCCTGGGAGGACCAAGAGGGTTGGATGAAGAGCTCAGGCTCAGCGCTGCCGTGTCTCCTGCAGCAGCAGCGGATGACTAACGACCTTGAACCACAGCACTTGCCGGAGCCACTCAGCATTAATAACACAAGACACTCCCCTGAACAACTTGTGTTGCAAAAAGGGGAAAAAAAAAAAAAAAGCCAACTCCACAAACCCTTCCCCCCTGTGCTGTTGCTCCTCTGCCCTCCTCCGCAGAAATGAAAAAAAATTATCTCTTCGGCTGCTTCTGTAAAATTTCTGACCGGGGTTTCCGTTCGGGAGGACTGAGTGTGAAAAATGAAAGAGGCTGCTGAAGACGGAGCCGCAGGGGCAGGAGGGACGGGGCTGCCATGCTGGGGTTTTGCCAGGGCTTTAGTTCTGCTGGGACCGAGCCATGGGGACGGGAGACAGCTGCCAGTGTGAGGGCAGCACTGGGAGCTGAACCCCTGCTCCCATCAGCTTTGGGCACATTTGCTTGCAGCCTCCAGCTGCCTGTGAGCCTTGAGAAATCCTGAGCTGTTCCTGCTTTGGCAGTCACAACAACTAAAGGTTTCCCTGACTATTTTTTTTAATCCCTCAGACAAGGCATAAACCATTCGTTCCCCAGCCTGAAGCAAAAGCAGAGAGCAAAACATGTTTAAATGACGTGGCTTCAGAGGTGGAACAAGTCCAAACAGCTACATCCCAGAAACTGCGGATGCACAGATAACTATAAAGAGGCAATTTAGGACTGAGGCACTGGTGCTGTGTCCCACTTCTGCCTCTGCCTTTTTGATAAACCTGGGAAGTCTCTTCCCCTCACAGTGGGCAATGGGTATTTGTCTTTCCTCTCCTTGTCTGTCTCTTTCAGAAGTGGGCAGGCCATTGACATGGCTTACGAAAGGATGATGAAGAGCCTGCCTCATCAAGTATCCCTACATGCTTCCCAGGAATAATTAAAAGAGGCTTATAAATGGTGTTGTAAAAAGAAAGCTAGAGAGTGTATCGAAATCAGTAATTCCCAGCCAATTCCTGCACACCAACATGATCACACATGGATCAGATCCACTTCAGTATTTAATGTATTTTCTGCAAACCACTTCCTTCCTTGGGAGCCTCCCCTATGACTTTTTAAAGACAGTCCCAGAAAGTTTGCCTCAGCTTTGATATGCAGGATTTGCCTTGTGCTAAAGATAATATAATCCAGTGGCTCTGGGGAAAAAAAAATAAGACTATAAAATCTTCAATGTGAATACAAATCACTCCATATCTCCATTCTTTAAGCCAAGACATTTGCTTTCAAATGTATTATTTTCTTTGAAAATATAAAAAATAATTAAACCCAAAATGAAGGTAATAGCTGTTGCCTGAGTTTTGTAGAAGTGTTTCTGCTTATCATTCTCCCTATAGCTAGCAATGCTGGTTTTCTTCTTTTTTTTTATAGCAGATAAACAAAAATCATAGTGCAAAGTACCTTATCCATATGCCAATCCTACTGAAATCTGCAGGATGTTTTTCTTAACGCTGTAAAAACTTACTATAAAAAGACACTGTGCTACAGTGACTGCAGCTCCATTAAACCCTTTTTAACACACATATCACTTGGTTCCCAATGACACTTTGAAGTCCTTTAAAACTCAGCATATTGGCTCATGAGCACTTGCTGCAAAAGCAGAGTGCTAATAATAGGCAAGAAAAACCTTCCTAGCAGAGAGGTCTTCGGAATGGTTTCTGCTTTATATCTATTGCAAAACACAAAGCTAAACAACGACATTTATAAAGTACAGAGATGGATCCCAAGCTGCTCCCAGGCATGTAAACCTGCAAAGCATGTAGCTGAAGTCTGTAATCAGCTGTGTTATTTTCTTTCATTTTAGCCTGTGGAAAGAGAGGTGAGATAACTCCGTGTGTAACACAGAGCTGCTTTGCACTGTACCTTATACATTAGTCAAGCTCTTAAACCAATTAAAGAAAAAACTCCAAAGCTTTTAAAATATGCAGTCTGGTTGGAGAAATGAGGGATTTGCATAGAGGCCAGCTGGGAAGGTGAGCCCCGCCCCCCTGCTAGCCGCCCCCCAAACCGGTGTGAAATCTTTCTTCTTCCCACTCAGATAGTGAATCTTGCATTTTGCCAAGCAGATTTTATATTACTTCCAAGTCCCTAACACAGTAAAACCTAAAGCTGTCATGGTACAGGGGTGAAGGAGCGCTTGATGTTGCCTTTAACCTTAGTAAGTGCATGAATCATGTTAATGGGAGGTAAAAAACAAATTAGACCTGTCCCAAAGAAAGGAATTTGACCATAAATGCTTCCATTAGGTTGTGCACAACACCAAAGTCAGGGAAGCAGACCTAGGTCAAGGGTGACTCAGGAGATGCTGCCTGCCTAGAAATAAAGAGAATGAGAGCTGGAGCAATGGGAGACCACAGCTCTGCCCTCTGCAAAGCACCAGGTGCAGAGAGGTGATTCTGGGGTGTCCCGTGCCCAGAAGGGTCTGGTGGGGCACCCTAGAGCTTTTGAGCATCTTTGTCTCCTCAGCTCTATTGTTTTTTTAATGTGATTGCAACCTGGGCTTGCAGCAGGTCCAGCCAGGTGGCAGAGCAGTGTAGTTCAGGTGGGTGCTCAGGGCTGGTGGGGCTGCTCAGGGTTCTTACAACCCACGAGCCAAGATGGTGGAGGAACTCTGCAGAAATGCTCCTGGAAACACCACTAAGTACCTGCCTGCAGCATTACCCACCTAAATTGTGCTGAGAATGCAGCCAACATTTTGTCTTTGAATCTCCATGAGTTGCTTTTGAAGAGGAGGCAAGGACAGTGCAGAGCCAGAGGCACAGTGAGAACACCACCTCTTGCAGATGGGAAACCCTCAGTGCCCTGGAATGATCATTCACACGCTGCTAGGCAGAAGATGAAGGGTCAGCTGAATTTTCTGAAGGTTGAATTTGACTAGTGATAATAGTGATAATACATGCATAAATAAATACGCATGTGTATCCATAATACACACTGGCCCACATACTTCTGCTTCCTGCTGAGGAAATGGGAGGGCCCACAGCTCCCTCCATTCAGCACACGGATGAGGAGGGATGTACTTTGCACCCTCTGCAGGGTTTTGGTTAAATTCTGCTCCAAAGTCCTGCAGCTCTCTCTATTTGCTCTCAGGATGCCAGGACACACACCAAGGAGCTTGTTCAGTTCCCCAACTTGATCCAGTCTATGTTTCTTGGGACTTTTAGCACATGTGAGGGTCAGAGAGCTAAATCTCAGTTACTGTATCCTACATACAGGTCAGTAGCAAGTGTAATGTGTGGGGGACACACCACTTAGGGGAGGGCTTTGGTTGGGGGTCACCAGAGAGGCCACAGGGGCTCACAGCCCGTGGGGTGCCCCACTCGGTAACTCCTAGCCCAGGACCTCCAGCCACACCCTCAAGCCTCTTGCAGTTTAAGCAGAGCTGAGAGAAACTTGCACACATTTGTGGCTGCCAAAAACCTGAGGCAAAGCATGCAAAGACAAGCCTGAATTTCCATGATGACAGAGCCAACAGTGTTAGGGCACATGGATAGCTAGTGAAGCTAGCTATCCTAGCTAGCTAGCCTAATCTAGGCTGATCCCAAGAGGAGGAGTGTGGTTTCTGGAGTTTGAAGGACCCACAACACTTCTCCATTTCTTGTGCTTCCATTTGAGTTCCTGACACCTAACGTACATTGGTTTGGGTGGTGGTGCCCAATCAGCTAGGGGACAGGTAAGGTTTCAGCCTCTGTCTTTGCTGCACCTGATAGAGATGCAATGCAACTGAGTTAGGGTTTCTGATTTTCTGAGTCAGGTCTTAAACACTATTTAAGAGTCACCCCTTCCCTATAGGGAGCAATATGTGATTGCCACTAGAACTGTGAAATGAGATGCGAGGATGAAGTTAGTTTCAATGCTGCTTCCTATAATGCGTCCCTAAAGACCTGTTTATGTATACAGCAAATACATTGAAAAAAACCATTGAAAAGAAAAGAGAATGGAAAATACTTCCATGAAGCCCCAAAACTGGACAAGCAAGATTTGATTTGTCATCTGTCAAGATTAGGGGTCACTTAGTTGAAAAAAGAAATATGAAATAGTTATCTTACAAAAGGAGATCAGCTAGCAGTGTATATTTATCGATCCTATTCTGTCCAAGTCACTGCACACATTACTGCATTTTTTTTTCTGTTTGGTTAGATTTCTTTTACATATTGATTTTTAGGATATATGCATTTTTTTCTCTTTGTAACATTCATGCATGCATTTTTATGATGATTAAATGTTATCTTGGAAGGCTTTCTCTCCCTTTCTTTCCTCTTTGACGTGCTGTTCAGTTCTTAAGGGAATAGACATAAGCCTTGTATTTTTGTGTCTGGAGAGATAAAACCTGCAGGAAGAAGCCTTTAGATCAAAGATCCTCTCAGTCCCTTTTCTTCCTTTTATTTTCAAAACGCTGTCCTTTGTGCCCTTTGACTCTGAAGTTCCCAGTGGTTTATTGCGTTGATTATTTTTCATTACTGCTCTCCAAATTTCTCTGACTGTCATGAGCATCTCTGCGGTTGGTGCATTATCACTGGCACGGATGAACATTTCCAGAGCCCCATGTGGATTTGCGACTGCACCACAGCCAACTGAGTCATTCCCTCTGCCCCAGTTTCCTTATCAGTTGCTGCTTGCAGTTCAAGTTATGCGTCTATTTCAGAGTCTCTCTCCATCTCATTGGCATTCAAAGCTGCAGGGAAAGCATTTAAACCAGTATTTCCTTACACTCATATCCAAAAATTTGTTCCAAGTTATTGCCAGGCTGTAGTTGAGATGATTATCCTTTATTCTGCCACCTTTAATGAAATTAGCTGTCCCAGCTTGCAAGGGATGTTGATATCTGTGCTCTTAGAAATGTAAATCACTGACATGACTTACTTCAGTTTGGCTCCAACAAAATGTGGGAACAAGCCTCTTAAGGCTTTCAGACAGGGAACCCATGAAAAATACAGCTACATCACCTTGCACACCTGTGCACGGCAGGTTGTGCCCTTTGGGGAAGGTCTGGCTGTTAGGGTTGGCAAAAGGGCGTGACTTTGGATTTTCTACTGAAGATGGCTTTCTGCAAAGCAGAGATCAGATGAACTGCATCCTCAAACTGTTTTTCTCACTACTGCCTGTAAGGAGCCCTACAGTGATTTACATGGTTTAGTGGTGGGCTGGACAGTGCTGGGTTAATGGTTGAACCTGATGAACTTAATGTGTTTTTTCAAACAGAATGATTCTATGACTCTGTGATTATTGGTGACACAGTACCTTTCCTTAGTTGCTTGATATTAGTGCAGAAAAACAAACTTAGCTGCTGTGTTCTTACTGTGTGCAGATGACCCTACAAGTCCAGAAGTAATCTTACTAACATAGATTTTGCAGTTTGAGTTCTGTGGGCACAGCTGTGGGCCTTTTCCAATCTAAAGGAGACCTAATTCTTGCTATTATCTAGACAAAAATACCCCAAACCCTCAACTTTGGCAATTCAGGAGCAAGAGAGTGTGGCTGTATTACTGAAAAAACTTGTTAGAGGCCTTAGGTAAGAGAGTCACTCAGAACCCGCTGTAAATACAAGTCAGGAAGCCTGGGACAGACTCTGTGCTGCCCTGCAGTTTGGGTAGTCATTTAAATCCCAGAGAAGTAAATCCAAGCATTACCAACTCAGTGGGATTATTGCCTTGCCATAAATAGCTAGTAGCCTGCTAGGCAAGCCAAAATCCAGTCTACTGCATCGATCCCTGCACTGCTATTGCTATTGCATTGGGTTTTGTCAGAAATGTAACCCCCTATTGGGCTCCCAGTTCAGCACTGATGAAGCTATGGTGAAGACTGGTGGGGCAAAAGCGTGCCCCAGATGCTGTCAGGTTATAAGTGCTTACAAGAGAAACATCGCAACATCAAAGAAGGGAAGAAGTGTTTGATTATGCATCCCATTTGGTCTTTCCTTCAGTAATGCAAATAAAAGAATTGCTGCTCAACAGCCTCTTAATCTCAACACAGAACAGGTGCCAATAAAAGATAATTATTCCCAGTGTTTGGGCTAGGAAGCAGTGCTGAATGTCACTGGAGGCATTTTTAGCACATCACAAAGTTCACAAGATTATTTAAACATATTGATTGAGGCTTGTACTGGGACTTCTGTGCTCCAAAATGGGATCTCTACAACATATGTACTGTGATGGCACTTTGCCGTTCAATCACATGGTGGGGGATGTTGTGGTTTTTTGTTCTTTTTAAAGAGATGTTTCACTGATTAGCTTTGATAACAAAAGACCTGCAGCTGAGCTGGACAATTTCCATCAGCAAAATAGCCCTTCAGGGAGAGTATCCATCATCCATAGGTGAATGTGAAAAGGCAGTGCAGGCTGATTTTTCAAATATTGATTGGGCAAGTCACTGGCCAGCCAGCCATGCACAGTTTTCATGTTCTATAGAGAAGTCAGGCTGTATGAAAGAACTCAAAGCACTTGGAGGAATATACATCCACTAACTCAAGAAGATGAGGGTGATGTAGCAGTCAGTAAAGATTGCACTGATAATCTAGCCTTATACAGAGGAGCCAAACTCTGGCATGAGGTCATCCCTTAATATTTCACCTTTCAGATCATAGAATCATAGAACCATTTAGATTGGAAAAGACCTTTAAGGGAATGAAATCCAATTGTTATCCCGGTGCTGCCAAATCCACCACTAAACCATGTCCCTAAGTGCCACATCTACACATCTTTTAAATACCTCCAGGGATGGTGACTCAGCTGCTCCCCTGGGCAGCCTGTTCCAATGCTTGGCAACCTTTTCCATGAAGATTTTTTCGTAATATTCAGCTTAAACATCCTCTGTCACAATTTGCCTAGCTCTATCACTGAAAATTCACAGAGGGCTTATTTGCACTTTTCTGTCTTTTCACTTGCATCAGACTTTATGCTGATGTCCGACATCGATGGTTTAGTCTTGCATAAATATGAGAAGATGACAAAGGCAGCTGTTTTTATCTACCACTGTTCACAGCCACCTCACCATAAAGCAGACACGTGCCTCTCCAAAATGGCTCTGTATTCAGAACACCTTTCATCCTTCTTTCTGCTTCCTTACCCTGTCTGGGCATCCCACAGATTTCCCTCTTTGCAGCTTCAGACTCAGAGCTATATTTTCAATTCTTTTCTGGCCCATTCCAGAAATTGGGGTATTAGAGAAAATACTCAGTTAAACACAGCAGCGCTTATTCAGGCCCCTTCTTGAGGGATGTGGTAAGGTGAGCAGCTGGGGCTTGATGCAAATCTGGTGCATTAATTCATCCCAGAAGGGACTTGAACCTGGAGAAGGAAGGCATGACTCCTGCCTTCACAATGAGGAATGGCCCCATGAGAATCAAAGCCAGTGGCACAAGGACCATCAAACTGTAAGTGAGGGGGAAAGAAGGCACTGCATCACTCTTCTTCCCCCACTCAAGCTGTGCCTTGAACACAGAGTATTTCTGCCTGGTCAGCTGCCTGGTCTCTGGCCCCTCCACACATGCTGGAGTCATTAAATCATCCTTCAAGATACCATCCTTCGTGCACAGTGGGATGGCTGCCTGCCTCCTTCACTCATTATTGGCCTTCCACAGTCCTTTTCAGCCAATTCAATGAAATATAAATAGCATTTCAGATAAATGTTCACTCTCTTATAATACCTTTCTGACGTCTTTCTGCTCTTGCTCTGGATGCATAAAAAAGAGCTGTAATATATTTCAAAGAGTTATTGAAGTCCTTTTCGAACCCTGATATATGCCCAGTACAAGGTTATTTAAATATGAGGGGTATAGGCATAGGCACTAGCAAAATCTACCCAACTAAATTGTTCAGACAAAATGAGCGGGCAATCTTCTGCCTTGCAAATCAATCTGTCTTCCACGATGAAGGATTCCAAGCCTGCTGATGCTGGACCAACCTCCTTTCTCTGCACTGGAATATCCACAGCCATGAAAAAATATGATTCAGCCTTTCCTGTCCCTTTTTCCTTTCTTTAATTTTTTTTTTTTTAATTGTATTTAAATTAAGCTGCTAGACACCACACCAGGGATTCTCTTTTCTTTGCCTAAATAATGTTGTGTGAATGCTGTACAACCAGATGATAAAAAGAAAGAGGAGGACTCAGGAATGTTACCCAGGGTTTTACTGAAGTGTGATACAGAAGTAGTATCACCCCCATCTTTCTGACAGAAAACAAATTAAGACTGGAGTATTTGTGTATTTTTTCTCCCTGTTACTTTTTTGCCACCATTCATCATTCAGCCTCAGTGTTCACGTATATTTAAAGCTACCAACATAAATTAGCAGCAAATCTTGAGGGTGTTAAATAACCTCCAATAAAACTCCTTCCCCTCCCTGGAGTAATTTCTCAAAACGAAAATATCTGAGTAAACATCTTGTTCTAACACTATGCCCAAAAGATAACAAAGTGGGGACTGAGTGACTTTCACCCTCCAAGCTACACCTCCTGAAGGAAAAGGGTGCCTCTTCATCACTTCGGGAAGGATGAATAAGTGGAAATGCGTTTTGGGGACCAAACAACAAATGCAGGTCTCTCAGTCTCACAAAAAGGTGGCAGACAGACACCGCAGCAGCAAGCCTGTCATTCTTCACTGGATTCCCATCACATAAAGCAAAGGAAGAGAACAAGTATGTTCTGGAGATCTCCGGGCTCTGAATTTAATGCAAGCAAGCAGTCACTTTTAACAATGATCAGATGGCAAGAAATGATTTTCAGGAAG
Source organism: Acanthornis magna (assembly GCA_036785705.1). Lineage (NCBI taxonomy): Eukaryota > Metazoa > Chordata > Aves > Passeriformes > Acanthizidae > Acanthornis > Acanthornis magna. The sequence goes on from JAWUZG010000029.1 coordinate 12,013,863, forward strand.
CAGAAATGATAATAATTGTATATCTGGCTATGCCCAAATCTATTCCATGCATATTGGAAGCAGCTCTCTTTGCAGTCTCTGTGTGTGCTTCACTCTGTGCAGCGGAGATGCTGCAGATCCCCAGCGGGGAGCCTGAATAATCTCGCCTCTGAGCAATACAGCAATAGTGATGTTGGGAAATGTCCAGATAAAAGATAAGGTGCAAGATAGGGAATTTCATTTTGTGTTAGGAGCTGGGATGGCAGTAGATCAAAGTTTCTTTTGGGCTGGGGCAGAAGTGGGTCACAGTGTACAGGTAGGTGTCCCATCAGTGTGTCTGTGGTTAACACTAAGTGGGGTAAGCCTCAGACCTTCAGCCAGGCTACTAAAATTATTTATGCAGCTGTTAAGTGATCTGGGTCTCACTGATCTAATTTCTACACAAGTGTTTCTGCTTTTCGCCCTCTGTAGCCAAATTCCTTGAATGCCCTCCAGAAAGGAAGTCCCCTCCCGCAAAGGTCTGATATGGAAACCATGAAAGTTGGTTAAGAAATTTCAATGATGCCACATTGCAAGTTCCTGGGCATTTAACAAAGAGGAAGTGAGAAGAGGTGGAAAAGATACAGAGAGTCATGCTCCTGCCCAAAAGTAACCATCTGGGTTTTGGTGTCTCAGTTTTTGGTTCTCCATTTCCTCAATGACTGATGGGTTTTGGCAAATGCTTAACACTGACCTAAAAATCAAATCCCAGTGAAGCCTTTCAAGATGAGCAGCCAAGACCCAAAAGCATCACTGTGGCAAAAGCTGTATAAAGAGGTTAGAAATTATTGGATGCCAAATAGGTAACGGAAAGTTGTCCAAATTTTTTCTTTAGGATATAAAAGGAAACTATTTCTTTTCCCTGAAGCTGGTGTCATTTCCCGTCCTTCAAATCTAAAGAACACTTGCCCTAGATGTAATTGGTGCATCATGCTATTTTAGGCAATAATTCATGATGCAAAATTCATAATTCATGTGTCTAGATCATTCCTTTGCTTTAATCCTACATCCAGTTTCTTTTGATGATTAGCAAAAATAACTACAGTCACTGCAGATGTAGAAGGTAAGCTGTAACTTTTAACTAAAACTCTCTGCCTATATTTCTCAGGTGTCTGCTTGTGTTTTCAGAAAAGAGACTAAATTCTGCTCCCACCAAGAGTGCCAACTGCTACATGGGCTCTCAAATCCCAACTTTGTCAGTACAGAACACCTGGGATGGCATCCTTGGTGCTCCCCAGCATCCCTGAGGAGGATGCACCTTACTAATGAGCTCCTGTAGCACAGTGGGCCTCAGAGGATGTTTTCCTCAGAGGATGTCAAACAATTCTACACAGGATTCAAGAGGGAGGATGCTCTGTACCACAGCAACTCCTCCATGTTTAGCTGTAGCTCTCAGGAGAGCATCAGGAGACAAAGTCAGAGGTGCATTCCCGTGCCCTAGAGATATGGGCTGTTTGGGTGTCTCCTACACACTGCTGTTGAGCTGTCATTCAGTCTGTCTCAAGGTGGTTTTCACTGCCCCCAGAGCAGAGGGTTTGTAAACAGGCCATAGGAAAGCAGGCTGATACACCAGAAGAGCTTATCTGATGGTGTGAGATTACAGAACCGAGGTGAAAATGAATCATTCCCTTCCTCTCACCAAGATAAAGAACACAGGGGAATATGGGTTGTCTGAGGTGCTGGTTTGGATTTGCTTATAGCCAGCATGATTTCCAGATGTATGCCCCCAAAAAGATCTGGCAAATTTTAAAATAGTGAATAGCTGGGATACCACAACCCAAGACTTAATTTACTAAAATTTGACCTGCTAATTGCCACTGATTATAAAATCAATATGTCATGGAATCTTTCCATTCTCACCTTAACTCTATATTTTGCTCTTCTTGGCACAGTGCAGTCGCTCAGCTGGTAACACTTGCCCTTCAGGCCATGAATGGTGGGTCCTCAGCCTTTTCAGTGGTGCTTTCTGCCTTTCCACTCCAGCCTTCTGGGGGCACACATGTTTAGAACTTCACCTCACTTTGTAGCTCTCTACTAAGGCATTTCTGAGAAAGACTAACGTCTCCAAAAGAAGCCACTTGCTACATTTATCCAAGTGTTTCATTTTCCCAGTACACCAGTAGCTAAGACGTTCATCATTGCTTAAAGCTCCTCACTTCTGCTTGGAGCACTTGGGATATACCACGGAGTAATACTTCCATAACATAAATATTTGCTTTCAGCATTTTTAGTGATGGGCAGTGAGACAGGCAGAATTACTGTCTTTTTTTTTTTTTTTTTTTCCCCCAAAGGAAAATTCCACATGCATGCATACATGCACACACTCAGATACATCCTGGCAGAAAAGACTCATATCTGGAAAGACATTTCTTCTATCACATTTACAGGGAAAGAGGAAAGCACATTCTTTTTTTCCTTTGACTAAAGAAAAATACCTCAGCAGGACAAGGGCTTATTGTAACTGTTCATTTTAAAATATTGCCTGATTGTTTGAGCACTTTATTTCTTTGGTGATTCAGCTGCGAATGGGAAAGGTGCTGTGACCCATTGAATGGCCTATCCATCACACCTACTGACCTCTGTCCAGGAGGGCTGGGACCATCAAACCTTGGCTGCCGGCCTCATTTGTGTGTCCACTGCTTGGCCCCTGAGCTTCCCAGGTATAACCCAGTGCTGTGGGGCTGCCTGAAAGAGAGGAATGAGACCACAATGTCAGCCTGTCCTTGAAGTGGGCGTGCATGCCCTGGCTAGGACTGTTCCCAGGACAGCCTGTTTCCTGCATTAGAAGCAGGCTGGCCACTGCAGCAGAGCTGAGGAGAGAGCACACCAAGCTGAAAGAGCTGGTGGGGACCAGCTGAAGCCTTTGGCAAAAGACCACATCTCTGTGAGAAGGATGATTCATCCCCTGCCTCCTTGAGCAGCAAAATCCCCTGCTCCTCCTGACATAATTTTCTTCCCTCTTCTTCCAGATCGTGCTGTCACCCATGGATGAAACCAAGCATATGAACATCCCTGAAGGTGATTTTTGGCTGAGGTGTGAATCTGTAGCACCAATGAGAAACAAATGCCATATCTTACCTACACTGGGGAAAGACTAGCAGAGGTTTTCCAAATATTCTTGCTGCTTATATTGCAGCCTAAAATCCAGTGATTCCCCTCTGTTGGGGATTTGGAAAGCAGTGCACCTCACCAAAGTCAGCTCTTGCCCCACAGGATCAAACCCTAGAATAAGTATAAATCAGTCACAGGTGCTTGAATTAAGAGAATTAATTAATAAGACATTCCCATCCCCTGGAGGTTCAGACGACAATGAGGAAGGCACGGCACAGGCCAACACAAACCACAATATATTAATCCTGCATTTGTCCCAAGTGTGACAGACTGCTGGGAGCTATTCTTTGTGCTCATACCAGAGGGAATTGATGGGACCTTATTGTCTGTTTGCAGGGAATGGTTTATGCAAGAAATTAAATTTCCCAATGTCATTAGTAAATCCCAGGATCCTCTTCCTGAGTTATTCAGCACCAGTTACACAAGTCCTGCACACCAGTTTTATCATCCTCACATCCACCTCTGTCTTTCAGAGATGAATATTAATTATCTTCATTGCAACAGTAAAATCAAATCCTCTCTTACCATACTAATGCGGTTCCTTTCTTGAAGATAAGCATAGCTATCTCCCCAAAAGAGATAGCATGTGCTGGAAAAAAACACAGAGTATTACCAAACTGTCTGGGAGACAGGGATGGCTGCCCACAGGAGCCTGTAGCAGGCTTCAGAAGCTGGAAAAGTATAAAGAAGGCCAATGGAAATGGATCTTCACTAGCACATTCAAGATGCTACAAAATGCCTTTTTAATGCACTAATCTGTCAGCAAGATAATTATGATTACATTAATAAATGGGAAACACCTAAAAGTTCTCATCTTACCATACCATAATTTTTTTCTTTTTCAATACATAGCATAAAATTGTGTTCCTACAGCATCTCGGGTGCCCTGATATGCAAGACAAGTTAGCAAGACAAGGGGGTCTCAGTAGCACCAAGGTACTAATTTCCATCAGGAACTTGGCCAACCAGGCAATGGCAGAGTCTTCCTTCTCTTCACAGTGTGGAAAGTGCAGCTTCAGCCCCACCCAGCAACAATGGGGTTCAAAGGAGCCACCTTTGGGCTCCTGAACCTGGCATGGGGAGTGAGGGGCTCACACACCATAGGGATCTTGGCAGCATCAGGAACCACTTGCTCCCCCAAGCTGACTTTCCTAGAGAGCTGTCCCACTCAGCAGCACCACTGGGGAGCCATCAGGTGCATGGCGATGGCTCCCACAAGGCAAAACCACTTTTTTCAGCCCCCAAGGAGGAATTTGCATGCTGGGCAGAGGGTGCAAAGCCATTGAAACTGCCTCCTCTAGAGCACCCCTCCAGCAAGGCATCATGCCCAAATATCTGCCAGTGCCTCTGATTGGCGGGATGGTGTTTGAAAAGCCCTGCGGAGGTGCTGTAGCAGCACCCTGCTCAGTCCTGCAAAACTCAGCATCAAGGGTCCATCAAGCCTCATCAAAATGTGACAAGAAAGCAGTTCCCCCCTACACCTCTTGCCTGCGTGACAGGCTTGCCTGTCCTTGTATAAACTACTAGGAAGCTACACAGTGGAAAGCCCTAAAAAATGGCAGGTGACAATTCCCTGCTGCCAAGGGCTTGCCTGGCACGGTAGGCTCTTGATGCCTGCCCTGGGGTAGACAGGACAGCCTGCAGGGTGCTTGTGCTCGGGTCCAGGCTGACCACAGCGCTGCTGCTGGCTGTGTTTAATTTCTTTGCTCTGCATGAACAAATTTATTAAATCCACAACACTTTCTTTTTTTTTTTCCAGACAAGGTGATCTGAAGGAATACTTTCCAGGCAGTTGACTAATTAGCTTAATTCAAGAACCTGTCTTCAGAAGCCCATTTCTGAGTAGCCTCCTCAATTCTGGGAATATAAAAGTGACTTGGGTTTGATTAAAATCGAACCAAACCAATGAAGGCAATTGCTACTTGCTTTCCTGTTTTTTTCCCCCACAAAGACAGCTTTGACTCATGGCTACAGCCAGTCCTGTGTATGCCACAATAGTCAGGCGCTTGGAGTTCGGTTTTTATATAAGAAATGGATTTAGGTGAAAATACTGCCATTCATTCTGTGCGAGTTGATGGAGCTGTTTTGTGTACCTTTTTTGCTGAAAGCCATTTGCACGACCAGGTGGATGGTTTACCTCAGGACATGCAGGTTCTGGAGCTGCATGAAGGCCAGAACTTCTGATCAAAGGAGGATCTCAAGACTGCTGCAGTTTGGCTTCTTTTCTGGAGAAAAAAGAAAGACTTCTAATAAAAAGTGTAAAACTAAAAAAACCCCAAAAAACCAAACCAACCAAACAAAACCAAAACAACAACAACAACAAAAACACCAAAAATCAAAACCATTTTGTTTCAATTCGAACTTTTTATGGCACTTTAAATCCTAGAACTAAAAAAAGGTCCTGAGACACTAAATCTTTTCAGAACCATGACCCAGTTGGGACAGTTCAAAAGTCATGTGAGCAGGAAATTTCAGTCACTTGAGCTTCTCACTTTCCCTTACCAAATCAGTGATTCAGCTAAATTCACACAATGTTTGTGTGTGTTAAATCTTCCTTCAGTGGCATTTTCCAACAGAATCACTGCCACATTCCTGGCCAGCTCAGCATTACACCAGTGTTCCCCTTGCCTTTCTGCTGGGTGGAGCATGCTATCACTGTGCTGCTTCTTCCAGTGGATTCAAGGTGATGAAAAAACAGTGATGTAGCTCACCCATGCCAACAGGGCACTCCCACAAGGCATAATAGTCATGGTTCGAAATAATAATAAAAATCTAAAATAAGGCTGCTATCCTCACTTCATCTTGTGCCTGAGCATGGCTGCAGAAATACAGTATTTTTAGTGGGGAGCTGGCTGCTTACTCATATTGCCCCAACCTCCTCACCTCACATCCTGTCCCTTCCAGCCCCACGAACCTGCCAGCCTCCACCAGCTCTGATGTTCTCCATCCTCTCTCACCTTGATACTGCCTCCTGGAGCATCCGCAGCATCTCACACTGCCAAGCTGTAAATGTGCTAATTTCAGACTGGTTTCCTGTGGAGAGGGAACTAAGGCATTTGCCCCCTTTGTGTGTGTGGGTGCATTCACCTTCAAGCTGCCAGATTTGACGAGAAGTTGGAAGCTCAGAAGTGGTTTTATGAAGAGTGCCATAGAGGACTCAGTAAAGGTCCTCACTGAAGGAAAATCTTGGGCTGAAAACAACCTTATCAGATGCTGGAGGAGCCATCCTCACACCAGCACATTTTAATGACTCAACCTCAGCTTTCAATGAACCTCAGGCTGTGCTGGAATGAAGAGAACCAAGAGTGTGAGATGAAGGCTTATGTGAAAACCAGCTTGGCTGGATTGTACTTTGACTATTTGGGATAAAAGAAAGGGTGGACATATGTAAGGTTTCACTGCACCCCGATGGACTGGGGACAGAAAGGGGGAGCCCAGGGCTTCGAGAAATGTCAGAGACTGACAGAGGGTATCGTGAGTCGAGCAACATGTGCAGAGGGACCTGTGCAGAGGAAAAACAGCCGAAATAATTCCACTGGTGCTCTTTAAATGTCATACTCCTGGCACAGAAACCTTTCACATGTTCTCTACTCGCATCTTGAAGCCTTTTCAAATGCACTAGGCTTCTGCTGCTTGTGGGGGGAAGAGGGAAGCTGTGCCCTGGGAAAACCCTGTGGATGAGCCATTTTCCTCTGGGAAAGATGCAAGCAGTCAGCAGCTTTGCACAATGTATTGTGCCTGCATCCTCACTGTCCTCATTCTAAGCATATACAGAAAACTTTTTTTGAAGCCTGGCAGATTCCTACATGGCTTTTCCTGACTTCTTCAAAAACTACCCTGACTATACAGACTCCCTGTTAATTGGCAGGGAATGAAGTCCCACAGGCTCAGCCTCCCACATGTGCACGGCCTGCTGGTGGGACAGCAAAGATCTCCAGGGTGCCTTTGCCCCTTGGGGAAGGTAGGTGGAAGGGGATATTAAATCTGAGGCATTTCAAGAGAAACCAAGAAGATACAGACTTACCTCATAAAAAAATGCTGCCTCTTATTAAACAAAAGACAGCCAGCCTCCCTCTCCCTCACGATAACCAAGAGGAATCCCATAACATAATCAGTTTAGGCTGAACACCGTGTTGCCGACAAGATTAAAATTAGTCTCATGAGGTTTCATCAAGGGAAAATTTAACTGTGGCACCCAATCAACCTGCAGAATCCTCTAATGACAACTGAAATAAAGTCATTCAAGACAGATGCTTAAATGCCACAGGAAAGAAAGCCTGCCCTTGGCTTCATCCCTTGGCAAAATTTAATCTAGTATCTCTTTTCCCTCCCCTCCTCTACATGCACTGTTGTCTTGTGGTCATACCCTCCCTGGGCTGAAGCTACAGGGCAGCATCCTACTTGGAACGCATAGCACTGGATTCCCCAGCTTTGTGGCTGTCCCATAGGTCACATCTTATAGGAAATGGTCTATAAACAAGAAGCAAATAGGATGAGACAGGGTTTGCATGAGCCTCCCAATATGAGGAGGCTTGTTTGGCTCTTCCAGAAGAGTATAAAACCACAACAGCTGCTCTTCTCCACATAGCACCTCCAGCGAGGTGCCTGCAGTAAAACTGAGAAATTCTCTGTTGAAAAAACACATCAGTTCAGAGCACTCTTCTACTTCCAACATCAGCCTCTCCACTTGGAGAGGGATGGATGATATTTCCTTTGCTCCAGGTGTGTCCCTGCAAGCTAAGCATCACCAGACATCTCTGCTCTTCAGTGACTTTCAAGATCTCCCAGCAAGAAGTGAAAATAAAGTGCAAATATGTCACTAAATGAGTTTGAAATGTTTTAACCTTGCCCTCATGAGGCTGCTGCAGAACAGCATTCTCTGACTCAGCACTTTGAAATCACCTTACCATCAAAATTCATGGCTCTCCCAACATCCATTTTATGTCCAGTCTTGCCCTAACAAACTTGTGCTTTTAATGCCACTCTCCTCTCAAGTTTCAGCCTGATTTAATCCAGAAAGGGTCCCTGTTTCAATTCTTTAACTGCTGTATTATGTCCCAAAGATGCACTAAGCAACCGGAGCGATGTTGAATAATCAGATGGCATCTTGTTCAGTCTCTTGAAGTGACCAGTGGTACATAATCCAATTACACATCAGACAGAAAAGTTATTATTTGCATAGCCTCTGAGCATGTAGCAAAAACTCAGTAAAAGGTAAAATTACCTTGCTGCTTACACAGGCCCTGATCTAGCTTGGTCTATGGTCCATGAACACTCACCTAAATTTAGGTGCCTGTTTATCAAACTGAAATCAAGTGTCTTTTGCTGCATGGGTAAGTGCTTTGTTAATCATGGAGCTTGTTTAAGCCATGTGGATGTTTAATATTCAAATATAATTATCATCTAGGGAGGGAGGGAGCTCTGAGCAAGTCTCGTCCTGATTTATCCAGCTCTGGGGAAAACAATGACAGCTCAGCCAGCAGTGTGACAAAAACTCTGTCCTCTGAATGTCTTCCAGAGTTTGCAGGGATTTTACTTTTACCTCCTTGTTGGTGCTCTAAGGGGAAGGGCTGTCACATGCTTAGTATTCCAGACAGGTAAGATATCCCCAGGTCAGTAAGAGCTAGATTTATTTATTTTTTTTTAACTCTCAAGAAGAATGGAGCAAGAAGGGAGTAAAATCTCACACTAATCTTATTATGCTCCTTAGATGAACAACTTTCACATGACAGTGAAGCTAATGCCGTTCACTTGTCAGTGAAGCAGCAACAAAAGAGAGAAGGGGGGGATATGGCAGTACAAGAGTGTCCTCCTGCTCCCAACATCTTTCTTGCTGGTTGTTGCTCAGGATTAGCAGCTTGAATCACTATAGAGCTGGACACATCATAGGCAGCTCTGCTCACTGAGTCCAATGTGATGACAACCAAAAATGCCTTCAGGGGCATTTCATGCCCATGCCCCGCTCTCCATCTTCTGACAAGAGTGTTCGTTTTCTTCTCTCCTCTCATCCCTCCCTCTTTTAAGAGCTGGCCAGAGGCTGTGGGATTGCAGCTGGTGGCCTACAGGGTTGCTGAGGGGATGTAGGGCTCCCTTGCAGCTCAGCTGTCTGCCAGAGAAGAGAGGGATTTGTTCTGGGCAGTGGATCCAACCAGACTTCCATGGAAGCCTTCATATTCTCATAGACGTGACATACCTGCATTAATGGGGACAACAGATGGGAGAAAAACACCGATGACAAGCACCCTAGGCAAAAGAATGCAATTCTGGGTAGGCATGAAGACACAAGAGGATTTCACAAATAAAGTAATCAGGATCTTGCATGGTCATTTTGCAACCCAAGAGAGAGTCAACACCTACCTGCCTCTTGGCATGAAGATGTTATTTCTTCATGTAAGGTTTAATAAAACAGTTCTCCATGCTGAAAAAAAGAATTGCTTCTGAAAAATGGTAACAAAGGCCTCATTTCTCTGACACATAGCTTGCTTTGTACAAGATTACTTAGAATTGCTGCTCTTCTTGTCCTTACAAGTAGAGCAAGCAGTTGACTTAAGAAGATATGTTTTTTTCTTGATTCAAGTTTTCTGGTAAAAGAATATATTAACTTTCAAAAGCAAAGTCATTTCCAAAACAGGAGCTAAAATTAGACTGATTTTTTTTTTTGTTCTCTCGCCCCTTTATAGCTTTTACAAGCAATTACCCACTTAATGTTTTGAAATTATACAAGAAACTTCAATGGCAATTCTTTTTCCTGCTGCATCTCCTTGAATGTGAAGATTTAAAAGCTTTTCCGGAACACAACAGCGTGAGCAAATGAATTTGCCATTTTCATTCTCAATTTCTTTTTTTTTAAAGAATGGGAAGCAGCAGGATATTTCTTCATCATTGAACTTTTTTTTTTTTTTTTTGTTTTACATTTCATAATGATGAAGTGAGCCAATGTATGACAGCTCTAGAAACCGAAGGCAGGACTCTTCTTTGCACCACAGCCTTTCATGTTGCTGTGGGAGTGCTGCTAAAATAGCTGGAAGGGCTATTACGCCAACGCATCTCTTGAGCCTCTTCTTTCTTATGGCAGGGTGGTGGATACAAATTTAGCATTGCTGCTCATGTGACCATCCCACACTGTGCATAACCCATACAAAGAGCCAGGCCATGTGGGGAGCTGGGGATCTTGCAAAGTAGGGCTGCAGGAAATGGTGAGACAGAGCCATGCAGCAGTGCGGTGGAATCCATCGGGCCTTGGATCTGGGCCCCCCTGGTGAGGCTGCACCCACCCCGTGGGGTCTCAGGGCAGGACAGAGGGTGACAGCTGTGTCAGCTGCTGTGAAAGGAGAGGGCTGCCAGCCATTCAGGCTCAAGAGCCCCACGCAGCCTGAGTGGTGTTGATGTGCCTCAGTGTCATGTGGATGAGCACGAGGTGCTGGTGAAAACAGAGGGCTGGGTTGCCAGCTCTCCTCCCACCACCTCCCCTGGGCTCTTGGGGTGGAATTAGGGGCACTCACCTTAGTGGAGGAGGCAAGTCTAACCTTTATTTCCTGCCCAAGTTGTCCCCTGGAGGAGGGGTTTTGTTTGCTCCTCTCTGATTGTGGCGCAGATGCCTGCCTGCTATGACCACAGCATTGGAGTGCCACTGAGCTGGCACAGTGTGTTTGGCTCTTATTGCTTAGCAGTGAAAGGTGCTTCTTTTGCCAGCAAAGCAATACCCATCCGAAGCACCAACTCTGAAATCTGTAAGTAAAAAGCAAATCCAGCTGGGTCAGGGAAATTAAAATAACTCAGGCGGTCCATTCTGCTCCAAGTTTTATCTGCAGGAAGAGGCAGCATCAGTGTCTTGTAAAGAAACATGTTCCTACTTCCATCCCTCACCTCCGGGACCCCCTCAAAATCCCCTGTGGCAGGCAATGCCTTTGTTTCCACTATTTTCTGACCACAACTACCTTTGCTATAGTCTGACAAAACTCCGGAGAATAAACCATCTCAAACTCACACATCTCATGTTGCACATCTCTGTTCTCATTAAGACCGAATCTTTTCTCAGGCCACAGTTCACCATAACTTCTCCCTCCAGAGTTTAACTCAGTCTCTTAACTTTATCACCCATTCCCAAAACAATCTTGTATCTTCTGTTACATTAGGGCATTCATAAAATACTGCAAGCACAGCTTCAGGAAGGCACCTTCCTTGGGACTTTCATGCTTAAATTAATACAATGTTCTCATTATCTTCCTTTTCATTGCACCTGCAGGATATCACTTCTCAACTGGTGTGAGGCCAGTCAGGATGTTTTCCCCAGAGCCATCTGGATGGAGCAAAGACCACCTCAGTTGAGGACTTCTATGACTGTCAGAACTGGAACCACCCTCTGGGTTTCTCACTGGCATGAGTTGTGATAAAATCCGTTCACAGTCTCTTTCAGCTGGGTCTGAGCAGGAGAGAAACTTACACTGACAAACATCTGTCTTCAGCATGTACAATGGGAGGGAGAGAGCTGGCAGGTTCCTCTACACTCAGACTTCTGGAATTCAACTTAGTGAAGTACCTAGAAAAACATGAGGATGGAGGGAATCCATCCTGCAAAGCTCAAACTTCCCTCATACCAATCTGCAGCAACCATAAACACTCTCAGTGGAGAAAATGGAAATACAGGAAGGCAGCCTTGAATTGACCATGAGTGCATCAGTATGCTGGGATTTTGGATTTCTCAAGGGCTCTTCTCACGGGAAGGCTTGTGTAACCATGGTAATGGAGATCTCTGGATGCATTTCATCCTTGTCACCACTAACAAACAAGTAAGTTAAATCAGATGCAGATATGAAAGATTTTCCCACTCCTCTTTGTACTAAACAGTTCAGAATGGCTGGGAACCATAAGGGATAAAAGACAACTTCAGAAGAAAAACAAAGTTCCAAGAACCATCACAACTCAGATTTTTATTCAACAGTGAAGTTGAAGGGAAAGGTTGTTTTTTCCCTTCAGGGCAAATGTTCCAAATGGAAATTAAGTAAAAATATTGTTCCCCAAAAGTACTTACAATGAAATTAGTTTTCATTAAATATATTTGTTTGGCAAAATAAAATAAAAAAATTAGAACCCGTACAAAAGAAATCCCTTGCAAATTTCTAACACTTGTGGCAATGACAACAATGTAAACCTGGATGTTTGGCAGGTGTAATTAATTTGTGAAAATTACTGTTGAACTTTGGACCAAGGAAATAAAAATCACTTCAAATAGCAACAAGCCAATTTCAGAGGCAACTGAGGCTTAGGGAACGCTACAGGAATGGGACACACTAGTGGCTTCATACACGGTTTGTGCGAGTGATCTGCTAGTGTGGGGCTATCATAAGAGCTGGGAGGAAAAGAAGTTAAAAGCTGTTGCAGCATTGCAGCGTATGGTACAGCAAAAACCTGCAGACTTTCCATTCTGGGAGCCGATCAGTTGGGTGAAGGCTGGAGGCAAGAGTTGAGATGACAGTGGAGAGGATAATGGCAGTGACGGATGGTGCAAGCACTGGGAAGCAGTTAACGAATTTCATCATCACATTGGATTCAGTGGTGAGCAGACTCTTGTGAGCGTCTGGGGAAATCTTCTGCTTACAGTAGCTGCTTTTGCTCCCTACCTCCCTCCTCCTTCCAGTTAAAGCCTCTGCCCTGCCAAGTGGGTTTCACAGGCATGCAGTTTGATAGCAACGTCCTTTAGTTAAGAATGTCTATTCCAGTATTAAAAATGTAAAAAAAGTCCTCAGGAGGGTGCTTCTTAGTGGCAGTGTTTGCCTTAAGCAAGGCCAATGGCCCGCAATTACAAGTTAATTAAAGCAATATGGATTTGGATGAGCAATGGGGAAGATGGGAATGGGGAAGGAAGGGGTGCAGGGAGCAGGGAGGAATGCAAGTGTTTCTATATCCCTCCCCAAAGCCAAAATCCAAGGTGCAAAAGTGGGTTTCTTTTTTTCCTCACACTCTTCTTTTTTTTTTTTTTTTTTTTTTTTTTAATATCTCTCCAGTTATAATGTATTTCCAGTTTCAGAGCAAGTTTCAGTGACTGCCTCAGTTACAGTCATAAACAAAGTCGTAGTTGCTGGGCTCCTTTGGGATAGGTGGGGGAGCATCTGGGATCTGTATATTTTCCAAGTCAAGGAGGCGTAGCTTTATCTCCATGCTGAGCAGCGTATCCAGGTCATTCCGCGTTAGGTCACTCAACATATCCTTCCCAAGGAGGGCATTCAAACCATCGGTCCATACACAGTACTGCACAGGAAAAAGATAAAAACTGTTGTTAATAGACTTTTCATACACAAACTCCTTGTCTGGTCTGGTCCTATACAGTTATTACTCCCATGGAGGCTTGCAAAGAAACCAAAAATTTGGTTGATGCATTTTATCAGCTCATAACATGAAGAAGGCTTTCACTGACCTGCTCAGAAAAAGGAAAAAAAAAAATCCAGAAAATGGGAAGAAATGACAGTATTTATTTGTTTGACAATTTGCTATCTCCTCCAAACTTCTTGTTGAACGTTCTTCCACAGTTATTGGAAAAGGAACAATGTCTAACTCAGGACAATGAACCTCTGGAGAAATCTCCTTCACTCCTCTCATTCTCTTTCCCCAGCACTTATTAAAAAAACCTGATTATCTTACACTAACGAAACTTTTAATTCCAAGACAGTTAAGTTAGGTGAACTGAATCCCACACCCAAATCCTTCTTGACACTTTGTGTAAAAAATCCTGTACTATTTATCTCCTTTTATTATGGTTTGCTTTCCTATACATGAAGTTGTTACAGTTGGTAGCCTCATATATCTATGCCTACTTTACCACTATTTTACACAAAGTAACATATTGTAAAAACTACAGTCAGTTAATGCCACGTCCTTCAGGAAAATTAAATGCCAAGCAGCTTGGGTGTAATACTAAACACTGCAAATGCTGAACTGGCCTCCAAAACCTTTTTCTTTCTGTTAGCTTTTTCTTAATAGGAGATGCCATCTTTCCCAACAGCTGACAGCTTGTGATAAACGTGGGCTGAATAACCATTTTAAATCAGCAACGAATTCAAGGGAGATTGGTGATCAAGAGTCAACTTCTATTGAATAAGTCACTTTCATTTATTACTACAAGCCATTTATTCAACTATGAACAGAAGTACTCAAATGCTGTCATCTAAAAATAAAGATTTCAATCATGAACTTGTGTCCTAGTTTGCAGGAGAAAAATTAAATCAACCGTAACTGCATTTTTATCTTACAAATACTTCTGCTGCATTTCATGCCAAAAAAATGGTTTTTAAATTTAGCTGACCATTTGCTACATGATGTTGCCGAGTTTAAAGATAGCCATGGTTGACTTCATCCCACAGCAGAAATGAGGATTTTTTAAGGAAGAGAGAGAAGCCCCCCTCTTCATCCAGAAAAAGGGCATATTTTAAAAATAGGATGGGTTAACACACTCTAGCATCCGAAGTGAAATCCAACCCACTTAAGTCAGTAACAAAACAGTAGCAGAGGGAGCTTTTTCACCCAGGGTGTGGGCAAGCCAAGCTGCAGCTTTACCATGAGATGAGCTATATAGAAGAGACTCTAGAGTTCAGGTTGTCCTGCTGACAAGTACTAAATAAACAACTTACCCTGCCTATTCTAGGCTGTCAAAGTGTGCCACTGAAGATTTTTAAAGCAATTTTTGTGGAGTGTATGCAGAACATCAGGAAGAGAAAGAAGCTATTCTAGAAAAATAATTATATTTGAACACACTATAATCTTTTATGATTTACTTGAAATCTTTCTTTGGGGAAGTTTTCCCTGAATCCATTATGAAGAAAGGAACAGAAAAGCAAAAGGCTCTCCTCAGGTTACAGGAGAGCAGAGAATCTTTTCAACAGATGCAGCCCCTGACGTAAATCATCCATCACCTGCGCAGCAAGTGCGGCCAGCGCTTCCTCTGGGGAGGAATCCCAGAGAGCCAGAAAGGAGAACTGCAGCTCACTCCTCTTCAGATATAACTCATTCAGGGCCCACAGAAACCAAATTCTGGCTACAATTCTGATGAGCGTAATGGCTTGGAAAAGGGGCTTCCTCTCTAATCTCCATATTGGCAAGTGCACCTAATTAAACTCCTGCACATTTTGAGCAGAGAGACATCCTAATGAGATGGTGGAAAAACAGAGGCATTCATTCAGAAGCTTTTCTCTTTTTAATATGCAAAAGAAATGAAGAGCCACTGAAAAATTAATTTACGAGATTCATTTTCATAAAACTCCAATGAAACCTAATTATGGCCTCCCTCATCAGTTTCTCTGTCAAAAATCAAGGCTAAGATTAATCCACCTTTTTTTCTATGTAGTTGAAACCAGTTATTAGTATTTAAATGAAAAACAAATACAATGGAGTGATCTCATAGTACTGAATCCTCTGGCTAGCAGTAAGCTCCAACAGATGGCTAAGGGAATTGACAAACTTAAGTGCACAAGAATGAGGTCCAAATCTCAATGATACTGGTTCAGCAATGAGATTTTATTAAAGAATTGCTTTGGGAGTCAAGCGGAACTAGAAGGGTTGCACAGGCTTCATCCATCTGGGTGCAGCCCTAAGCAACCTGGTTTGAGCTCATTGCTGACCTGCTTTGAGCAGGAGGCTTGTTCAATTTTTCTTTTTAGGACACACTCAACTCCCACATTTCAACCTCACTCTACAGTCATGAGGACTGCACGAGTACTTAAAAAGCCCTGCAAGTCTGACCTGAAATTGTCACGTACTAACATCATTCCTGGTGCTTCACACAAAGCTTTCCGAATCTTCAGATGTCACCACCAAATCTCCCAAATTCACAATGCTGCTAAACTAGGACTTCTATCAACAGGCACCCCAGCTACTTTGATGAAGAGTCACGGGCTTCACAACATGCTACTTGCCTTTCCTTGTGGGTGCTTCCTCTGAACACTTGTACTTTCTACTTTAATCACAATTCACTCTTCTGCAGGCCATGGAAAAATACAGAGGAAGCGAGATGTCCTTTTGAAAACTAGAACTTTCATTTGGGAACTGTCAAGTGGCAGCAGAGTCTGTTGCCTCTGGCCATTTTTTTGAACATATTAATTTTGTTTCAAAGAAGCTGCGCAAGACCAAAAAGAGAAATGAAGATAAAAGGTGTGTTAACGCAATCATGAGCAATTGGGTTAGTGCATCTCACTGCTACTGCCTGTCAGTGGGATGCAGTAGCAGCTTTTGAATATTCGGACCATTAAAATCCACTTGTAGCTATTGGCTATATTTGAGATAGAGTGGCTGAAAAAATTGTTGGGTTTTCATGACCATTTGCGCTTATGAGCTGAAACAGTCTAGAATTCAGTTTCTGGAGAATTTTTATCAGAAATCATTGAACATATGCTCAGTTCAGAGGATGAAGACAGCCATGTTTTGTAGAACTACAGCTCTAATGGCACACTGTGCCTAGGATACCATTGCTCCTTTCTCTTACATGAAAACTGACTGCCAAATACTTCTCTGGAATGAACATGCTTGAAAATGACACTCAAATATTAATCCACAGAAAAATCCAAATGGGCATAACCATATCTCCTCTCCTAAAATTAACATTTAGTTGAAGGTTTTATTCCAGAACCACAAATGTTGAAGCAGCATAACTAAATACACTTCACTTGTAATTTCATGCACTTTTTAAACACTGCAGTATAATGCAGTTTAATGCAATCTTCTGTAGTTCGTCATCATAACCCAGTGTGCCGAACTGAGACCAAATGTGGTACCACAAAACAAGCATGCAAATGGAACGCCAACTCTTCTTGCTTTAGAAATAAGAAGGATTTTTTTAAACATAGTGCATTCTGCTAATGAATGCTCCGAACTCGACTTACCTCATGCTTGTCTGGAGCAATGAAATTCAACTGGCCACTTGAGTCATACAATATAGAGAAAGCAAGCTCTAGCACCTCCTGGAACAATACAAAGAAACACATATTAATACTGCATGAGGGAGGCATTCATAGATTTGGTCTGTCTTTCTTTACTATCCCTTATTCCCCAAAACAAGTTGAGAAATAGGTTATGGTAGTCTCCTGTCTGGCCAAAGCTGCAGCAGTACCAGACCCCTGCAAGACACTGGCACAGCAAGAATCCCACCACAGATGCTTCAACCTTACCCACCTCAGTGCTTACTGTAGCCCACCGGGTCATGCATGACTTTAGCATTTGCATTTAAATTTGAGTTAGGCATTGGTGAGGACTAAAATCAATATAATGAATAATAGTACACTTGCAACAAACTCTTCATGAAGATTCACAGTTGTTTTTTCTTTTTTTTTTTCAATTTGTATAGAGTAAACTCACAAAGTTCTGCAAGATTTGATTCCTTGTGTTAAAAATCTTGTCACAACAATTAATATCCTAGTATATACTTAAGTTCTTTTAACTGCTGGAAATATATTGAATTATTCACTCTCAGGAGATTTCTGTAATTTTGTTTCCATCTGAACCAGAATCACCAGCCTAAGTTAAGCCAAACTATACTGGTTATTTAAAGACCCAAAGGAATCTTGGGAAAGGAAAAAGGAATCTTTTTTTCCCCCTAAGCACTCAAGCTGAAATTGTCACCTGGACTTGAATTCCCATGGGGAAACCCAGGCAATCTGAATAAACAATGAACTTTCAGTGGCCAGCAGTGAGCATGCAAAGATGTTGTCTTATCTGTTGTCATGTTACGGTTTCTGCTTGCATCATTACAAGTGCCATTACAAGGATCTCACAATCTGTAAGCTCGGTGATGTGGCTGTATTAACAGTGGAAAGAAAGACCCAGCTGCAGAGCAGAGTCCTGACTTGTAACTATGATCTGTATCACATGTCCTGTTCTTTTTGCCTCTTGGCTTCCTCAGCCCTGTCATACTGATGGCTTTTGCTGACTCTCAGCTGACAGCAGTTCCAGCTCTGCCAGCAGTGACAGGAGAATGGTTTCCTAAATTTGCTACACTAAGATTTAAAATGGAAGAATTGACTGTGGGGACTGCAGCAGAAACACTGTTCTAGATTTCTACCCCTGATCTCCTGGTATGAGACAGACACAGGTATTTGGATTTCAGTAAGGACTTTTTTGGTTTTCAAGTTGTGTGATTAAGAGCAGAGTCTGAACCATAAAACTTGCAATCCTGAGGGATAATCTTGGATAGTAAGAGATCAGGCTTCTCATGGGAAATGTGCTTGTTTTCCTTGAGTGTAGTTACTAGGTCTGACTTGATGCATTGCCAGGCTACAGGAGACAAAGCTGTGTTAAATCCCCATGGAGGCTGCAAGTACTAACAGTGTTGATGCACTCAGCAAACAAATGGCTCAGGGCTCACATGGCCTTTTCGTGTTTTAGGCATGTCTCTCAGCCACACCTTATGAAGAGTGATGCCCCTCATTACAGAAACAAATCTATCTCTGCCCACACGAACCTGGCATTATCTCCTCACACAGTGTTATAAATTACTGACAGAAAATGCCAAGTAATGCCACTGAGGTTGTGAAAATAAAATGTAGCTCTGAAAAAAGTGCTTGTGCTGCTATAATGTTCCTGAATTTCATGAAAGCCAACAATCACAAAGGCCTGACCTCTGTAATTTTTCCTTTGGGAAACTCCAACGAATATAGCTTCTTCTTCACCTCATAAAGAGAAAAAGGAGGACAAAAATCTCAGCTTGGAAGAGGAATGTGTCAGGAAATCAAGGGTTTGGTAATTTCCAGTCAGGCAGAGAATGAGAAAGGACTACATTAAGGGCACCAAGCTTCCCTTTCTGGGGAAAAGTGTTATTTTGGCAGCCCTGGCTACAGCTCAGCTTCTTTACTGGCCGCTCTGGACTCTAAAGGCTTGGGAATTACAGCTTCCAGGTGCCAGCATCTCTGTTGCTTTATGCACAGCAAGCTGTCAAGGAACATGGAAGCCAAAGGAGCTGGAGTTGCCAACTGGCCCTCCACACTGACGGCGGTCTCAGTGGTTGAGCTGGCTGACTCGTCAGGGACCCCCACCCGGTTTTGTTGCAGTCCCATCAATGACCAGGAGGAACTGGCAATTCTTAAAGGAGAACTGGTCAGTCTTTGTGAGCCATCTGTGGTTTTCTCCTCCTTTTTTCTGTTCTGCTTCTAAACCTTTCTCACAGTAATTTTTCACTCAAGCATTGTCCACTTGTTTCTCTGTCCCTCTGGTCCTTTTCTCACATTCCCTCCAACCTGTTCCTTCCTTCTTTGTTTAGGTTTCCTCCTCCCACACCTCAAGCTGCTGAACTCATTCTCTTGGCGCTCCTAGCTCCTTCCACATGTCAGACCTCTGCCCTTCCCAAGATGCTTCTCAAGGGTAACAGCATTGGGACCCATAGAGTGCCTCTCTTCTGAACTGCACTGAAAACAGAGAAAAAGAGACCCTGCAATGGGAGGCTGATACTTCTCACTCCTTGGATTCAGCTCTGTGGGGAAAGCTGGTGCAGGTGGCTTGAAGGGAAGGTTACTCTCCCATGCCCAGAGCTTCTCTCTCCCCCAGTCTCCACTGGTCCCCAACACGGGCCAGACGCAAGCTACTTTTCATGAACAGGCATTTTGGGTGCCTATGGCATAGTGATCCCATGCAGCTGGAATGACCTCGCTACTTTCTGCCTGCTCCGTCTCCAATATTCTCAAAACCCCCACATCATTGCTGAAGGCTGAGGCCTCACTGTGCTGAGTTTGCTTGCCAGAGTCAGAAGATCTGCCCTAAAGATCTGGAGAGGCAGCAGCAGGGAATGTGTTCAACCAACATGAAACAGAAGAGAAGCTCCATTCATCAGGGAAGTGAGCAGAACCATTCCAGCTGACTAAAAAGGCACAAACCTTGAAACCTGCCACATCAGCAGAAAAAGGGTGATAGGAGAACACCTCAAAATACATGGCAATGGTTTCTTTTCTAATTCTTCTGCCATGCTTTTTTTTTGAAGGCTGCAAAATCTGACATATTTCATTTCCCTGAAATTCACTGCTATTGCTTGAGAGTCAGAAATGAGGATTTAAAAATTAAACCTGATTTAAAAACACAAGCAAGATGAACAATAATGGATTCAGGTCTGGTCCTATCCCATTGTTCCAGCTTCATATGCATGCAAATTCCAATTCAGTTTAACTCTTATTTCTTTCTAAATTGTCCTGCTGGAAGAACAATGGCCATGTGCTGGCAAATGAAGAGATGCTGAAGCCTTTGTCATGGACATTTTGCCAATTCCAGCTATGCTCATAGTATGGCATTCTGCCATTCAATTTTCTTTTCTGCCAATAAATAAAATTGCGGTGGTCATTATATATGTATAAAGAAAGCACAGGATGAAAAGGCCTCTTAAAAATTATATCACTGATTGAGCAATTTCAGAAAGTGAAAGGTTCCATACACCAAATTCAGCTGAATTGCATTCTGCGTCTGGCTTTTTATAAACTTTAATTTCATAACCTATATTAACTTGATATGCTGCAAACAATGTTATTACTATGTCAGTTAAGTAGTTGCAATGTTGTGCCTGACAGTTTGATTGGGATGACAGATAATTAAAGAAATTCTGTGCTTCTCAGGGGAAGAAATGAGGAATTGAAGAAATTAAAAAAAAACCAAACCACCAAACCAAAAACCCCAAACCTCATCAAAGCCCCTGCACCACATCAGAAATACTAAAACCATCAAAATTGCCATTTCCTGGGTCACAAATAGAATGCTCCAGCCATGGATGCAGCCATGCTACTTTTGAATTCCTGATCTTCACATTCTCAGCAAGAAATTTCATACCAGTCCAAAGCAATTTTACCTAAGGAAATGGGGCAATGCTGAGAGCTGAGGACAAACTGATCTGCAGTATTCCTATTTAGCATTAAATACTATCTAGACATTACTGCTCCATAACGATGACACATTTCCATCACTGCCACCCACTGCTTTCCATCTTTCCTTTTTGTGCGGACATATGAGTGCTGAGACAAGGAAGCACTAAAAATATTTTATATGCATCATGTAAATGTCCCAGCCAAATGTGTTGATGGCTCAACTGTAATGTGAGGTGGGAGTTGTACGTAATCTATTGTGCTCAAGTGTGTGTGTTTGTGCCCTGATTCAGAAAATCAACAAGAAAAAATACTCCTGGGATTTTTTTTCCTCACTTGGCATGACTTTTTCCTTTCCTACCACGTAAAGTCAATGTTGAAAGGAGAGCAACTTCTCTCTATGAAAACAAATGCAAAAAATACTCAAGATGCTCTGCCTGTCTGTGCATAGTTAAGGAAAGAAAAGTTGCAGCTGTGAAGGTGCAACTAGTTCTGTGACATAGCTTTGACAGTGCCTTCTCAATTTTTACGGCTCCCATCAGAACTGCTTTTTCCAATTTTATCTTGTAGTGTTGAGGGAGGAACTATTAACTTCATTATTTTGTCCATCAAAATCTCCTTCTGGTCGGACCCAAAATTTCTCAGTTTTGGGCAATTAGAAATTCTGATTCAAAACCCGTGAACTGGCTCCCAGACCTCTCAGGGTGCTGTTCTAGCTCAGATTGAACACCATTAGAGTCTCATTGATTACTGTAAGATTAGAGAGCACAACCTGATAGAAAATTTATGAACATACCTCACAGAGTATGGTATGCAAACCTTCACCACTAATGCTGCTAGACTTTGCTAGTAACTCCAGTTCTTCGTGGTGTGATGACAATTCTTACTAACAAAAACTCTGTAAGGTTCTGGCACTGCACAATTTTAGTACTACTGTCAGCTTACAGTTCTTGATCTGAAACTCTGAAAGGTAGTATAAATCCAATTTAAGCTGAATATTGTCTCCTACACATTTTTTTCCCAAATGCACAGCTGAGCACATCCTCACCTGCCTCCTTAATTGCCCAGGATTTACCTTGCATCCTTTTGTTGGCAGTTGTTTCTCTACCTGACTGGACCTGCAGGTATCATCAGCTGGACATTAATTGCAATTTTGGCATGTGTTCACTGAATGTGAGCTCATCAGAGCTGGAACAAACTAGTTATTTATCAGACACAATACAGGAGTAGGCACCAACAGCCATTGATGGTTTGCTTTAGAGGTAGAAAACATCACTGCTAAAGACTATTCCAGCTGTGCTCTGGGCATATCACAATGCACATCTGCCATGAAATATGAGTAAAGGAGGGTAAGCTGTCCCAATAATTTAGCTCAGGTGGTCTGAGGTGGAAACAAATGGTGTACATACATGGAAATGTGGCAGGCTGGAATGAAAAATACCTGTATTACTTCAGGGAAGGTCAAGTTGACAAGCTTTGTATTCTGCACAGTATGTGCTCATAACAACTTGAGAACCATACCTTGTTTTGTTTAAGAGCTCCTTTCTCCTTCATGTGTGGGCAGTCTTTCCCGGTCACAACAGCTTTTATATCTGCCACTGGCACTGCATTAAAAAGAAAGAAAATAAAAACCCAGAAAATTAGTTATAACCAAGGTATGTAAAAGCTACAGAGTCTAAAAAGAGGCAAGACTAATGTGTTAAAATTGCCATGTCCTTTGCCATTTCCAGCCTTTTGTAAGAAAGAAAACTGGAAGAAAACAACTAACAGGAACCAGTGAGTCTTGGCAAAATTTTAGGCATCTGGATAAAAGTCTGGAAATGCTTTTTCTTGCCTATTCAGACAACCTTGGGCAAGAGTGTCTAATATAAATGCGTACCTGTGTCTGGCCAGTATGTGTACTCATATATCTCAAAACCATATAGTTTTCCTCCTTGTCAGTGTAATATGCCTGCTCTGTTGTAGGTCTTTCTTAGGCATCCAGGTAAAGCCTCTGCTGCAGAGAGGATGCTGAGCAAGTGAGAGCCCTCACTCAGTGCTCTTGTCCTTCTTTTAAAAGCCTGTATGAATTTTCAAAATAGGTTTCTATTTCACTCCCATCAGCAGTTTAGCTGCTTTCTGGAACTAGCAGGAATAAGGAATACTAAGGCTTATAACGAGCCATTCCAATTGCTTTAAAATGTGAAGTGATCAGAAATGATTGGGGGGGGAAAAGAGGTAAGAAAAAATTTTGGAATCTGCTGCCACTCAGAGTCACAGACTGAGGTCACTAAAGCATAAAGATAAGTTTCTCTGAGTTTGAAGTGGAAGTCAATTTTCCAAAGGTAATTACATTATGGAGAATCTATATGCTCTACAATACAATATGGTCCCTGAGTGACAGTTTCTACGATCTATAAATAATCCATTATCCTTGTGGCTGCAGAAAAGTACCTTATATATAGAACAGGGTAGTAATATGAAAACCTGTTACTGCCCAGTTCTTTACAAACTCTAATGGAAATCCTGGAGAGGAGAAATGCATTTACTCTTCTATGGGGTACAGCAGCACTATACATTTTATGACGGATTACCTCAGCACTGTGGTCAAATGGATGGCATGGGATGTAATAGACATTTTTTAAGTATTTGCCTTGCATGGAAAACTGAAAAGAATGGAAATCATTTGGCTCTTCACTACTCAGCTTCTCCTGCCTTTAGTCTCAGAATTTTATGCTGTGGGCCTGCTGACTTTTTATGTCTCTGACAGTCCCCTACTTTTTGGTGAAGAAGAGATATTATTTTTGAGAGGAGAGAGAGAACAAGGATAAACTGGGAAGTTAAGGACATGTTTGACTGCAACTGTGGTAGAAAGGTCTTCCTAAGAAAAAGAGTTCCTGCCATTTGCTGAAGAAGCCCAGAAAAACAATTTCTCAACTTCTCTGTTTGCATAAGATAGGGTTTTCTGAGGTCAGACCTCTCAACCAAGAAAGCTTTTCTCCAGGTTTCATACACTTGATCTGTGTGATCTAGAATGCAGTTACTATGGGAGATCACAGACTGATGTGACATCCTAATCTTTATTTATCTGGAGCTTGGCTTATGCCTTGCTTTAGAAAAATAGAATCAAAGACTTCAGGAGGTATCAGAAGTTGAGACGACAAGATGCTGGAGGGCGTGAGCACAGATGTGATGTGCTCACAATGCATAAAGCCTTGAGAAGGAGGGCAGCTGTTTTCTGTCCCAGCTGGAGTCTGCATGGCTTGTTAACTCTGCCAGCCTGAAGAGAGGGGTGACATTCACAGAAGTGAAAAGGTTAAAACCCCACACATTTATTTTTGAAGATAGGGGCTAATTATTCAGACTTGGCAAGGAGTGCACAAAATGCTTAGTGCTTCTTCTCTTGGTTCTGTTTTCTTATCTGCCTATTCTCTTTCATCTGTGGACCTGGCTCCAAATGCTGAGAAGTTCATCATATTTAAACTTTAAAAATTCAAAAATCAATAATTCTGTCCAGAGAAAACCAGAATATTTATGAAAAGTATTCTGTAAAATGCCCAAGCCAATTTGGTCTGATATGTTTCAAATAACTGCCACTTTATAGTCTTGTTCCTTGCAATATTCTCAACTTTGTTTAATGAAACTCCATCTAATGTGGGTAGCACTACAGTAAATCTTGTATCATTCATAGCCTGAAAACCTGAGATACTGATGAAATAACCATCTCTTTCTCAAACTGAATGGGTATCTGCTCTGCCAGCAGCCATGCTGAGGGAACTGTGAGGGTCTGGCCCAATGGTTTCTAAAGCAGGAGCCTTCTGCCCCCATGGGATCCTGACATTCCTGAGTAGGCTCAAGAGCCTATGGAAAATGCAAGTACCAGATGAAGCTCGCAGTCAGGGTCAGGGGTTTGTGCAAGGAAGCGTTCTCCAAGCAAACAAACCTGGGAACTGCTGGCCTTGCAACTGTGCCCACAGCTCAAGTGTGACTTCCATTCTTCTGTCACCCTGACACTATCGTAACTTTCTAGGGCTGTTTCTCTAAGCCTCGTCCACAAAAACAGCCTCTTTCTGTGCCAATGCAGCAATCTGAGGCCCTGTCCTACATTCTGCCAAGACTGCAGTAAGACTGTGGAACATCCTTGAGGCAATCTGTAAGGCAAGGAAAAGAAGAGAACGTGACTGCAAACTGTCAGGGCTCCAGCATCACACAGGCTCTTCTTCTTTCGCTCTCAGACTGCATCTGGGAGCACTTAGATGTTTTAAAAGGTGCTGCCTGGAGACAGGTTAAGGGAGGGAATTTCACATCATTCCCCAATTTTCAGGCTGGAAAAATTTAAAACTTCTGAAAAATTAGTCTTTCTGCCATTCTATGAACTACCAGCTGAAATACCTGTATAAGTGTGTCTAGTTTGGTAATGCCAAGAATTTTCAGAAAAGAACAAAAAGAGTTTATTCCTTATTCAATAATTCCTTATTCAATACAATTCAATATTCTCAGAAAAGAACAAAAAGAGTTTATTCCTTATTCAATAATTCCTTATTCAATACAATTCAATATTCTTGAAGTCACCTTCCAGTGACAGAACTACACCCATTATTTCCATCATCATAAAAAAGCTTCCCTGAATTGCAGGTCAAACCCCTACAACTCACATTGAAGGACAAAGGATAAATCACTAGAATATGATATTTCTGGAGAGTTCCAAAATTACTTTCATCCATAAGAAAAATCCCAATAAATCCCCCGGTAGGAGTTGCCACAGAGACATCCTCTCCCAGCTGGGTACACAGAAATGGTGAGGTCCTCTCAATACTGTTCACAGCAACATGTCATCTTTAAGTCCTCACAATAACAAAAAAGTCTTCTGCCACATATTCCTCCTCCAGTCTGTTTCCATGGACAGGCAGTGTTTCTGAATATACCCAGGTATTTTTATTTGACATCTGCACTTAGATGTGCAATGAAAATAAACTGTGCTCATCCCTAGGAAAGACATGATGTTCCCAAGCTGAATGAAATTATAAACTCATTGAAAAGTTCAGCTCAGTCCTCACACACACTTGCCAGAACCAGGAGAGCAGGGTTTGAACGCAGGAGAAAATGTCCCCTGCTCTATATCTTCACAAAGAGAGCTGTTGATAATGTCCCGATGTTAAGAGAAACCTACTACAAGTTATGAAGAAGAACTAGCATAAAAGAAGCCAAAGTGTCACAACCTTTGTGCATGACTTACATTTATCTTGCAAGGAATCATGAGGGACTTCTCCCTGGGGACTTTCTTCCAAGTCTCCGTAGTGCAAGACCTTGTGATTAGGTGAAAGCCGACAATACCAAAATTTGTCTGTTGAAATAAACACATTAAACAAGGTCACTAACATGCCTTCAACAGGCTTCCCAACAGCATAGGAGAAAGCTTACTCAAACAAGGTGCTACAGGGAAAGGCCATCTTTTATTTCAGAAGAAGAAATGTGTGGAGTATATATAAGAAGGGCAAGGAGTTTGCTCAGTAATTTTACATGATTAAATGAAGCTGGCATTAATCTGCAGGAGTTTTGTTACTGACCTAGTCACTGGCTCAAAAAAAAATACTAGTGAGAAAAAACTGACTTAGTTTTACCAAACATTATATACCCTCATGGACAGAAGACTGGCAAAGTAACTACTTTGAGTGAATAACTTTAATTTACCCACAAAGGATTCATTTTTAGTACTCACTATGTGAAAATCAAGCCCTACCAGCTGTCTTGTGTGGGACACCCAGAAACGAATAAATTTGAAATATCCCATACTTTATGAAAATTATGACTCATGTCTTTTTTAATAGACCTAGGAGAACACCCCCATATTTATGGAGAGACTGGACATAATAAACATGCAAGGACTTAAAAAGCAGACATTAAGTCCCTCGTCCTGCAAATAACTCAGTGTTTTGTATGGCCACAAATATATGTGTGACCATGCAGTTCACACCCCAGTTTGCATTTCAGTCTTTCCTAGGAGAGGAACATTTACGTCTCCTGACAACTCATGCTTCACAGGATATAATTCCCTTTAACAACATTTGTTAAAATCTTCTGTGAAGAACATCACCTTTGCAGAGCCAGGCCACCACACTGCCTAGCATGCAAGGAGGGTGCTTGCCAATTCCCTTTTTGAAATGGCAACAAAGAGGTTACCCTTCCTTGTCACAGCACAGTCTATTAAATAAGTAGATCACATAATGTTAAGCTGTCAAAAATACAATCTTGTTACATCCAAACTAAATCTCCAAAAACTCAGAGCAAGGCTGGATGTTAAAATGCCAGTGGAGGGGGGCAGAAGGCTTCTCTGGCTCCATGCTTCTCTCGTACTGGCAGTGCTGAGGCTGTGCCAAGCAGTAGCCTGAGGGACAATTTAGGGGAAACGCTAGCACTGACACAGCCCTGTGGCGCTGCAAGTGCTGGGAGCCACAGCTTGGATAAAACATTGGAGGAGCTGTAGAACCAGCATATGTGAGCTCATTTGGGGTGTTAGCAAAGGAAGGGCTTCTTGGCTCTGTGAGTAAAACATCAGCTTCATGGACCCAACTGCTTCCTGAAGGTCACTGGCCAGTCATTTAAAATGCAATTCAGTAAAACACGGGCAATTGAATGGTAAAAATGGACTTTCATATGCATTTTTAAATTCTGTTGTCACGGTGGGTAAAAAGGTTTTGGGGAAAAAACCCACGCTCTTCAAACTACTTTCTGAGTGTGCAGCCCCTTCTACAGAAAAGGTTTCAAAAAACCCTACAAACCTCTGGTAAAGGCTCAAAATGGCCATGGGAGTCATTCTGGTTATCTTCTTCACAGGCATGCACAACAGTGAAAGATTCATGGTAGAGAGCCTGAGATTATGATTCTGTGATGCATACAAAAAGAGCTGCTGAACTACAAACATCCCTGGACTGTAAGCAGAACTCACAGTGTGGCACAAAATGGGATCAAGAAGAAGACCCCACTTACTAAACTTCTGTAGGGAATTAAAATTAGAGCAAGTAGGAGCCCTCATTCAGTGCTCATCTGAAGAGCACACACACAAGCATCTCATTAGACAGTTTGTGTGTCTCAGAAGGATGTGTGTGAAACTTTTCTAGATTCATACCTTTTAGAGGGAACTCTACCAGAACCACAGCAAACCCTGGTGTTTAAAGAATATACCCCATTGAATCTGATGGTTGACCACTATGCCTAAAGAAAAGCCTCCAGTAACTGCAGCAGGAGGCTTTCACACCTAGCTTTAACTGTAACCTCATTGTTTATCAGGCGGTACAAAGTAATATAACTTTCCAACTCTAAAATTAAAACAGTATTTTTTCTCTAATAAAAACCAACGTGGTTTCGCTACCTTCTCCATGACCTGGGCAAAAAGGTGGTGTGACTGAAAAGAAAAATTACCATGAATTCTTTTCAATTTATCACAAATGGCATTGGTGTTAGCAAGGGTTTGGCTCTTTAATCTCCTAGGGGTTAGTGTTTTGGTAACCTTGGTTGTCTTTCAATGCCATGCTTCAATAATAAAAGATGGGAACATGCCTCCATGAAAATATCTTATTTTGTTTTAGGAAAGGGTGGTTTAATGGGAAGAAACCCAAGCTCTGAATGCTTGAGGAGCCTTTTCAGCAATTCGCCATAACCCAAGGTTAATTAAAACCTAATAACCACAGACTGTAGCTTGAAGCATGTCCAGCACAAGTCTCCTGTGGGCTCACTAATAACCGCTGCTCTGCCACAGCCTTGCTGTCAAGGGGAAAACCCTTAAATGAAAGCTACAAATGGAACTAACAAGGTTTCCTCAGCCACAGCCACTAAATGGCTGCACCAGCCAGGCTGCAGAGGGTGATGGCATGGTAGTGGGGGGAAGCAACCCTTGCTTCTACAGCCACCTCAGCCTCACCCATGCGGGTTTTCTTCTCAGCTGTACATGATGCTACGAACAGTGTATCAGAAAATATCCCACTCACATGAGATTTCAGTGCCTTGGAGGGGAACAGTTTTAAACAGGATGCAGCTATTTTGCTGTAGTGCAGGTGCTGAACACAATTTTATTGGAAAAGTAATGTATACAATAATGCTGCAGTCAAAACAAAAATTATATGAAATTGTTTCCACTGAGAAAAAGGGTGAAAAAGTCTTAATTATAGAAAAGCACATCAGAAGTGGTCAGCATTTACTTTGAGCTCTAAATTGATAAACTAAAAAAAAAAAAAAAAGGCAGAAGAAAAAGCTCTTTTGTACTATGACTCGAAAGTGGGATTTGCAAAACAAAGAAAAATTACTGTCCAAACCCTCAAGAGGTCTTAAACCAAAACCCACAGAATTGAAGTGACACAAAAGGCTTTAAAGACGGGACAGGCCTTTCTCATTAGTTCCTGTACTCCACACCTGGCAGATCCATGGGCATGTGCCTATCTGGAGTGGGGCAAGTCTGCGGTCAGGAAGCAATGGTGTTTGTTTTGGTTTTAGGCTCAGGCTTACGAATTTTCCCCAAAAGCTAGGTCTCTTATGAGCTACAATGCCTATTTTGTATACAGTGTTACTACTCCTACCTCCTGCTCAGAGCAAGAAGCTGTAGGGATGGCAGTCACTAACCACAGTCTTTAGAGACGATGTGGGCTTGGTATTTCATTACAATTTTCAGACACTACCTTATTTACACTTTCCAGCAACTCCTTATGTCTTTCAGCTCACTGACCGTTGATGCAATCGCATTAGGGTGCTAGAAATTCTTCTTTGGGAGACAGAATTAGTCATTCTGGTTTTTAACCTGAAAAGTTTTCAAGTAAATTGTTCTGATTTTTCAGATAATTGCTAGAGCAGCCATGGGTTAAATACATCATAGCACATTGTTGAAGATTATAGATGAGGTTAAAAAAAAATCCCAAATGACAAAATCACCTACAATTTGGCTACAAAAGTAATATTCAAAACTGTGAGCAAATAGCAGAGCACAGAACATTTTGCTGATGGGCTACAGAGTGCCTGGCCATTCACACAGTGTGTTTCCAAGTGCATTAATGGCCAATGACTCATGTGCCCTTAACAATACTATTCCAGGTAAAGGACTGCTGTGGTTAGTACAGAAGTGCTCTATTGTTAGAATCTGGGGAGAAAATAGCTCAGATATGCATGGACAGAAGTCTGAGAATATGTATTTTTTCCCAAGATATGTTTGAGGTTACTATAGAAGATTTTTGTTCAAAGAAAAACATCTTCACTGATTTAGCAACAGGAACCTGCTTTTAAATGTATCTGTGGAAACATGTATTTGTGTAGATTTTTCATCTATATATGCATGTGGGCATACATATTTTTTCTTTTTCTTTCTTGTTCTGTCTTTAATAAAACTGAAGTGACATTTTCAGTCTAACTGGTCTTAACTGCCTAGATCAAGCCAGGAAGCTCTCCAAATGACTGGTGAATATCTGACCTGTGGAGGTATATTTGGTTAACTGGTTCCTCTCAATGAGTCACGTGCTCACAGAATATTAGGCTTTTTTGCGGGACTATAGACAGTAGGATGAAGTAGCAGTAGAAAAGAGCTTGGTAGAAAAAAGTCAACGAGTGTGTTGTTGTTCAGATCTGTGAGTTACTTATCCCAGCAAGAAATGGAAAACTTGTCTTCGCTTGATTTTTTGTTTCAATTTAAGGTTTCTTTTTCCAGGTTACTTCCACAGTGCCTTGTGTTTTTAATTTAATGGTGTGTATCACCAGGGTTTCCCTTCCTTCCAAAAATTACTGTTTGAAAAACCTCATCTTTGGCTACAAAACCACTTCAATAACATGCTATTTCTCAATGATCTTTATAAAGTTAAAAGGGGAATTTATTTCCAAGAGTGCACCCAGCAACATATACTACAAATGTAGTGGATGACAGCATCAGAAATATCTATTATCCTCAATAAAATGCCTTTATCTGCTACTTAGCTCTACTGGAAATAATAACTACTGGGGGTGTAGAGTGCTTGGCAGGTTTTCCGTTTAGTCTTCTCCCTTTTCTTTTAGGAATTATCTAAGGAAGGAGAAAGCTGAAGAGGTCTATCTGTCAGCAGATGTTCACAGTCCAGGAACAAAGTGGGGATTTTCAGAGCATGATGATCTGCTGTTGAACAGTGATCAGAAGGATAGGCTAGATTTTACTATTCCATTTCCGACTGATTAAGATACTTAATAAAAACTCAGGACTTAGTGCTGCAGTTCTCCTATGAAAACCTTGCAAGGGAAAGGCCATGTATTTTTTGGAAGTGCTGAGGATCCTGCTGGGACAACAATGATATTTCTGAATTTCAGCTACAGAGAGATCCTGCTATGATAATCCTGTGCTGAAACACAAAAAGCAGAGATCTGAATATAGATACCTCACAGCTTAATCTTCAGCACACCCCCAGTGAATCACCTGTTGGATTGGAGGCTTTCCAATGCTAAGTATATATGAAAGTGCTTAATCTCTTCTCAAAAGGCCGTAAGAGGCTGCAAACTCCCTTCTCATTTTTTTGTAAGCCAATTTTTTCAACCTACTGTGGCTAACCATGTGTGTCCTACCACATGTTCAAACAATAATCTTAACAGAAGTTTGCTCTGGAGTCTTTATCATGGGCTAATGCCTGTTAATTATCTTTAAATGGGCAATTTAATGCTTTCAGCTTCTGTGTAGAGCACATTCAGATTCTTCTTGTACTATCTACAGATCTGTGATATTTGTTCCAGGATTGTCTTAAGGGAATAAAACAATAATAGAAAAGGTAAAAAAAGCATATACATTGGTATAACACCTACCTGACCACGCTACTCTTACAAGTAGGTTGCCAGATAACAGGCAAACCGTGATGCCTCAGAGGAGTACTCATTTCTGTTTCAGCTCCATGTCAACCTGGATGGACCACTGCCCTTTTAGAGCCTTGGAAATGCTCCATGGTGAGTGAATTCAGTTGGAGCAGCAAGTAGGTGACAGGGCTCCTGAACCCCCTGAGGTAGCACAGGGCACTTGTACAGGGAGTTGGGTTGTGAGAGAGGATATGGGGATGTGGGACGGAGCTAACAGAAGACATGCTCAGAATTTGGACTTCTACTATTTTTATCTGGACATTCAGAGGAATTATCTGAAAGGTTGACTATCATGATGTTTAGTATCACTGGTTAAACCTCGGCTCCTCCATTCATTTTACTTCCTCTTCTAATTCTTGACATCATGACAGCCCTGGTTTTACAATTTGTGCTGCTTTTGAGTACAGGAGACCCTGAAGGATAAATTGAGATTTCAAGAGAGCTTCTTCCACTCTCTGCCAGCTGCCAGTATTTGCTATTTGGACTGTGCCAGGCACTGTACATACCTAAAAAAGGATCCCAATTGAATGGCTTACATGCCAAGCATGCTTCATTAAATCGCACAGTTAGGTCACAGATTCCCAGAATATGCTGAGTTGTTGGAAGAGATCCACAAGGATCATTGAGTCCAACTCCTGGCCCTGCACAGGACCATCTCCAAACATCACAACCATGTGCCTGAGAGTATTGTCCAAATGCTTCTTGACCTCTGTCAGGCTTGGTGCTGTGACAACTTCTGTGGGGAGCCTCTTCAGTGCCCAACCACCCTCTGGATGAAAAATCTTTTTCCAATATCCAACCTAAACCTCCCAACACAACTTCAGGCCATTCCTTCAGGCAGTCTCCTCTTCTCAAGGCTGAACAGACCAAGTGACCTCAGCTGCTCCTCATACTTCCCCTCGAGGTTCTTCACCATCTTCATGGCCCTCCTTTGGATGCTCTCTAACAGTTTAATGTCTTTTATAGATTGTGGCACCCAAAACTGCACACAAGGACTCAAGGTGAGGCCACCCCAGTGCAGAGCAGAGCAGGACAATCCCCTCCCTTTCCCAGCTGGCAGTGCTGTGCCTGATGCCCCCCAGGACACAGTTGGCTGTACTGAGTTTAGTCCTGATGGCTTCATGCATCATCATCTTCTATAATGGTTGTGTCCGCTGCTTCCCTCCCAGATGGTAATTTACCCTTCTGTTTCAGGGAATACAGGAAGTCTAACACAAAGCACACCCAACTCTTAAAGGTGAGTGGAAACCTGACCTCCTAAATGGGCTTCCATCTGCGAAAAACAATATATTTCAGAGAAGATAGCATTCTTTGACGAATGGTCCCATATTTTATTTGTTTCCAAATAATCATGAATGTTTTCTGGCCCTGTATAAATATGACATCGAAACAATTAATCTGGTGGCTTATAGAATTCACTCCAAGGCATGACAGGAACCAACCCTCTCAACTGAGGACCAGAAGATTATATTGATTTTTAAAAAAAAGTTATTTTTTAACTTCAACTGTATTCATATCAGTTGAATAAATTTATACCCCCTAAGGCTCTCGATCCTATAAATCATGAACTAACAAGAGTTTAAGATAAAATAAACAGTCTATCATCCTCTTGGAGATCAGCCAAAAGAAGAATATTTGCTACAAACCCTGCTCCTTCCCTAGAATTTGAGTCATTTGGATTAAGGCTTTAAGAGGAATAAAATAAACAACCCTCACTACTGGAAGGTAATCAAACTACACATTACCTACTTTCACTCCATGAGTATGCTGATGAAGGAAAAACATGTAGCATGCCTCTCTATCCAGTCTGTATAGAAATTCACAGTGAAATATTGATTCTCTTTCTGTGCAGTGGACTTCATAGGCATTTGTATATATGACAGAGAAGTTATGAATACCCTCCCTAGATTAAGGAAAATTGCCTCCTTGTTTCTAAGTAAGGAGGCATTACAGGGATGCTTCTCTCTGTGAAGAATGCAGTTTCCCCCAATTAATCTGAAAGTTTCAAATATTGATCTTTGTCAGTTCTTACTCTTAGCTTTTGTAACTTTCTAATTTGTTCTGTCTTTACAGAGGAAAACTAATAATAATCTGAATCCTCACAAAATGAGGGGCTTAAAGGGAAATTTTTGGATATGACTTCTAATTAATCTGCTGAATTTACACTATGTTCCCATTACGTTATCTGGAGAAAGAAGTGTGCCTCTCTGAGGGGAAAAGAACCATAGGGAGTTTAACTGTATAGAATGAGCTATGAAGCTAGCACTGAGCAATGACTCATAGAATTGGGAAAATAATCTCATGTTAATCAAGTACTCATATGAAGGTACACAAATTACTGACGGAAGTGCTTTTAAAAAGCATATTTAAACACTTTAATATAATTATTGTATACAGCAATGTAAGACTAAACCAAAGGACAGGCAGCACTAGAGGGAGGAGTGCAGGATGAACATGTTGCATGCATAAATGTGATCAAAGTCTGAGAGATTCAAATTCAAGTTTCATGTGCTATTCCTGCAAAGATATTGTTTTGAGATGAACAAGAAACCTGGACACTCAGGCAGAAATGCAAATATTCATTTCAGAATGTGAGACTGCTGCTTGAGGTTTTTGTCAAAGGCTGAACTTGTTCCAGATCATCTGTGTGATAAGGCTGAAATCAGTTTCAGGGAAACAGGAAATCCTGAAAATCTGTAACTTGGAGATGCTTTCACAGATGCCTTCTGTTAAAAACAGTCAAGACAGCACTGCAACCAAGGATCCTGCCAGCGAAAATAGTATTCCTCAGCTCAACTTTTAGACCAAAATGACAATATAAAGCCAGACTAGGGAGTGTGAGCTGTACCTTGTCGACGTCGACTGTTGAGTTTCCTAAAGCAGGTGCCCTCCACAAGTCGATTGAGACGTTGCTGCTTGATCAGTTCTAAGATCTCGGGCTGAATCTTCTCTTTTAGTTCCCTTGGGAAGAGAGAAAGTAGGCACTTGTCAAATTCTTGTCTTTCCTCTGAGACAGAGTCTCACAAGATGTTTCTGCAAGGCGTTTGAAGAGGGCATCAGTTACAGTCAAGCCCAGGTCAGAATCTAGTCTGCTCCAGAAAAAGAAACCTTTTTCTTTTAACAAAGAATGGGAATCAGGATATCTTTGTTATAGACATCTCCCCGCTACAATGTCAGTGTGTGACTCAGGCAAGTTGCTTGTTTTTTTCTTACTTTACTAATTCTAAAAATAACACTTGCTATAATGCATCAACACGATTTTTCTGCAGCAAATAAAGCTCTTTCATCAGAGAGGAGAGGAGAGGAGCCCTGTGAAGCTTATTTGAGGGCCTGTCACCTTTTCTTGCATGATCCTATGCTGGTACACTTCACTAGCATGATTATTTAGGACAACCTAAGAAGGCTAGAACATTTTGAAACAATGTTAAAAAACAGGGAGCAATGCCAATGAACTAAACTAATGATCAGCACTATATTCTTGTTCTTAATTTCATATAATTTGATTATATTATTATTATTATTATTATTATTATTATTATCAGAATTTGTGGAAGACTAACTCATGACTAGGAATCACTCAAGGATCCAACTTCACCTTTGCCCAGGAGTGTAGAGACCCATAATACATTTAGAAATAATCTTATACATTCTTTAGAAAATCCATTTTCTACATCTTACTTTGATAAGAGTTCAGCATGCCAAGAACTAGGCAGAAAACACATGCACATAATATTTAAAGTTTAATTTCATACACCATCACATGGATTCAGAGATGTCTGAATTCATCAGTTATATCCTCACTTAGATTCATTAAGAATACATAAAAGACAGGTTTAAACATCAACTCGACAGCAAGCCTAGTAAGATTAAAGAAAAATAACTGAATGTGTAGAGGATTTATAAAATATGAAGTTTGTCAGAACCATAATTTTGCATTGCTGTGCAAATTGGGTAATACCAAAAATCATTCTGTCTGGCAGTATGTTCCAGCAATCATCATCAAAAGGAAGCTAAGCTGTGGTATCCCATAGAGACAACAAAAATTCTCTCTTCTTGAAAACTTAGGAAGCCCATTCTCTGCTGATTTCCACATTCATTTGGATCCTAGGCCTTTGATCTGCCAGACCCCCACTGAAATCACTGCAAATCCTCTGCTAGAAAGATCAGGCCTTTAAAATAAAATGCCCTCTTTCCCCTAGGTGTTAACGAAATGACTGGATGCATAACCCACTGCTTATTTACAAGCTGTGAAATTCTAGCTGGTCAAAATCAAGGAAGCATTGTAACTATAGAAACAGACCATCTTTTGGAAATGTGTTATTAGTCCTTTGGGACTTGAATTTTCCAGCACTGTTATTTTCTCACTGGGATCTAAGATATAAATATATTGAATGGTTAAACACTGTGATTAGAAGAATTTTGTGTGTGAATTAATGTCTTGCCTTTATGGAGTTGATGAGTTTCAGCTTCCCTGGTCCTCAGGTAAAACCTGAGAGCAGGGGCTGAGGACAACAGTGTTAAAACACAAGAGTGGATTACTCAGCAGTCCAGGCTGCTGACTAAAACTCCAGCTGGACTAATTTCAAACATTCAAGAGTGGTGTAAACATCAGTTTGATATTTAGGTAGTTTAATTCAGAAATTGGATATTTACCATTAAATAAGTGTTAAAGATATCATAAAGTTGTAATTATAAGACACTACCAAGAAACCCAAAAATGAATGGGTCACCCAGCACATTAACATCTGACTGTTTGCTCATAACATTCCATCTTCTAATGCCCCACCTGCCCTTTACAAACCAGAGGAAGAGAAGCATTCTTTAACCAATCGAAAACAAAATAGGTAATCCTCTCAAAAATACTTCAGTGCCTAAGGCAGACTTTGCATGGGAGAAGGGGAGGTAAGAAATAAGGGATCTCTCATCTCTTTGGTTGTGGTCTGGAGGCCCTCTACACACATACATGTATGTGCTCTCACAGTCATGAAGCTCAGTGCGGTAGTCTCTTCTGTTTAATGGCCCTTGAACTTGATCACACAGAAGTTGTGGAGACAACTCCTTATTCCATGGAGAAACAGTCTCTGGTAACTCTGAACTTAGTGAAACCCCATAAGACAACAAAGCCCTTGCCATGGTCACTTACTGCGCTTACTGTCCTCAGCAGCCCATGCCAACATGTGGTTACTCCGACTTGTATGGCTCTCAGCTATTTTTCTTACACTACGACTCCAGGTGTATTTTTGCGAGGTGATCCTGCCACTCAGTGCTCCTCACTGTCAAGGTTTCTGTTCCACCACTTGGAGGTGACAGAAATGTGTCAGAACAATCAAACCACAGCACACAAATGAAAGATGTGCTTCTTTGAAATTCTGTATTTCTTTCTGAAAGCCATCTGAAGGCAATAGAGTTCTATTCCTCCTGATCAGTGTCGAAAGACAGGAGGGCTAGGAAAAAAATCTTTGTGTAAGAAATAGGTCCTCCTGTCTAATTTGAAAATCCAACAGGAACAATGACCTAAAAGAGGATCATACATGCAAATACATGCTGTGAATATTTATTTATTGTCCCTCAGATGACATTTGCTTAAGACTTTGTGCCTTGTGAAGAGAGACAACAGACTAAGTCAAAGGAGACGGTGACTTTAAAAACCGCCATTAGTTTCCTATGGTGTTTCTGTCACATAAGAATGCAAAAAAACTGGTGTGCTGGTAAGACAGAACGGCTGAGGGAAATACACATTAATATATGATCACTAATTTTGTGGTCTCACTGGTCTTAAACACTGGAAGAAATAGTAACATCAGTTACTTGTTTGTAAAATATCTGAAAATCGTTAGAAATTATTTTTAAGGTTTTCACAAATTACACAAATTCTTCTTCAGCACCAGTTAAAACTGCCCCCAGCTTTTACCTTTCCAGCTTATAGTTAAGACTCACTCAACAGTGGTTTTCTTTCCAGGATGGGGCATATTACAGACATTTAAATTATTACAACACAATGGGAGAGTAATCCCAGAACTGGTTTCATGTGTTTTGTTCTTTTATCTTTCTGGCATCTAGCTATGCTCCCTCTCCTGATCATGCATTCAGAGCGGGCAGTAGTGACTCTTTCTAACATTGCAGAGAAATATGTAAGATAAAAAGCAGAAAAGCATCCCGACACCCTCCTCTCTTTCCCTGTATGTTGCTGATTTTCACACAGATATTACTTACTAATGGCTCCCTAGTTGACATTACCTCTCCTTTAACCAGCAAGTCCCCAAATGGATGTCAAATTTTAATCTAACATAAACCCACCTTTGTTGCATTTAATTTGTCAAAGAGGTCTCTGGTCCTCCATAAGACCACAGGATTCTCAGACAACTTCTTCTACACCCATTTGAAATGAAACTGTGATACTTTATCATTTCATTATGGAATGGCAGTTTGGATGATCAATAATGACCCCAAATCCCTGAATCTATTCTGAAGAACTTCTTATTTTTCCTAATAAAAAGTAGATATTGATAAAGCTTTACTTCATGTGATACAGCAATGCTCATATAAAAGAAACGACTAATCCTTGCAAAAGAAGGTTGTTGTAGTTATCAGGATCTAAGGCAACACTCTCCAGTTTACATTCAAATCCAACTTCACTCAAGCTTCTCTTATCCAGCAGCTTGAAAGCTTAAAACTACAGTGCTTCATACCATGAATAGCAAAAGAAAGACTTCTATCATGTTCAAGGCAGGAAGAACCATCCCCTGATTGCCATATTCTCAAGCAAAATTAAAGAAGGTCTGCTGATGTTACAGTCACCATTGTGCAGTCTCTTTTAGCATATCTGCACGGCTTTAAAATATACAGCACAGCCACGATTGCTCTCTTCACTCACAGTTTCTTTCTCTACAATGGGGCCATGATTCTGTACTTCTATCTACTGTGCCATCTATGCAATTTGAGAGAGTTCAGTACAGGGAATCAAATCAAAGTGCAAAATGAAAGGACTGTTTCTTTTCACAGTCAAGAATAAGTGATCATGGATGTAATCAAAATGCAAATGCATGGAGTTAAATCTCTGCAAATGCAGTTGTGATTGCTTAAACACCTTATCGATTTACTTAGCCTTTATAGCCTTTAGGCTTAGCCTTTGTCCTGAATTTGAAATGATTCTCTGGTAACACTTCAGTTGCTTTTAACTATTTGTGTTGGCTGTTTCACTTGTTCCATGATGGGGAAGGAGACTCCACGCTGTGTGAGCAACTAGCCGGAGTGACACTGGAAATGAAGAGCTTGCACAGGGCATTGCCAAGTCTTTCAATGCTAGGTGATGGTGCAAGAGAATATAAATAATTGACCTGTATCATACTTAAACTGTTAACTCATAGGGAAAGCAGGGAAAATGAGAGAGGCTTTGGTGACAAGCTTCGCAGTTCTGAGCGGCTTTGAACTGCTAAATGTTGCAGGGGATTTGCAGGGGCTTTCTGAGCGTGTAACGATGCAAAACTAACTGGAACCATTTGTAGCTTTTTAATTGATGCCTTGCTACAAGTGACATCCGTTCTAATTGGGCATTAGGTCGTATTTTCGAACACACTGGAAACATAAAAGAAGCGTTCCCCCTTTGATCCACACTGGTTTGGTTAAAATTTAGTTTGTAATTCTACTTAGCTTATGCTTCCACAGTTACCCTGCTGCCCCTGGAGGAATGTGTCCCCAGAGCTTGTGCTTAAATACCTGTATCCTTCAGAAACAAATCAAAATTAATATCCTTCTTCTGAATCTGGAAATGCTGTGGTCCAAATCCATTTCTATACTTTTGCCTTGGAAAAGGAGATTTAGAGTACCACAAGCCATTCCACTTGCAACACAAGATTTCACAACATTTTGGCTGATGCTTCTGGAGTCCTCACCATTTCTCTGCTGATCTCAAAAGGTTCCTGCTGTTCTCAGTATATCATTTGCACAGCACAAAGTCTGCATCTGTCCTGTGCCATCAGTTCAGCCACAAGCCCAGACTTTGGTCCAGAGCCAAGTGCGGCCTCCATTTTTCATGTAACAGAACAAAGAGTATTCTGAGAAATGAGGAGCTATGGAGGCAATATTAGCTGTTCATACTTTGCAGTAAACAACAAGCAAAGGACTGGCTAGCTGCCAGAATGTTGCTATTTACAAATGACTGCTTGTCATTAACACCAATTTATAATGTTATAAACAAGGACAACTCTTCTGTGAAGTCAGTGTGTATTGGCTCCTCTTCCTCTGGGCTTCTCCCCAGAGAGGGCTTGAACAGAAGACAAAGTTGTGGTGTTTGATTTGTAAGATATTTTTTTGGAAAGCCACTACCAGTACCAAAATCAGGCTCACAATCATGCAGAGCTAGGAAATGTCGAAGCGCTGTTTCATATAAATAAACCATCTGAAATTCTCTTGGGATTTGGCAAATCTGGTTTCACTGAACTCAGGAAAAGGTCATGATTCCCAGCAGACGAAAACATAATGTACTTTAAGCAGATGCTTTTGAACACAGCTCCCTGGACAGCTTTTCTCCCTAGGATTCCCCAGAAGAGCTCACAAAATGTCATTTGCCCTTGTTAATCCTTCCATGAAAAAATGAGTGGGGAGAGAAGACAGTACTTACAGAATTGGACGAGACTGGAAATCTTCCTGGTTCATTCTTTCAGACTGGCGTATTTTCAGTATTTCCGTGTAACTGAGATTCTGAAGTTTGCTCTTGAATTGATCCAGAGAGCTAGGCTTGGTAGTGAGTGCTCTCATTATCTGTTCTTTCACTACCTGCATTACCTGCAGTTGACAAGGAAAGAAAAAGAGCCTGTGTTAACACGTTTTGTGTTTTTGTTTCACATATTATTCTGGGTCACACTAAGGTTTCTAGATATACAAGATGATAAGTACTATGTGGTCTCTAGACAACTTTTCAGCAACATAACCAGAAAATAAGCCAACTTCTGACAGCGCATCACAGCCTACATCAAAAGCTCATCTGCTCTGTGACAAAATTGGGGTTTTTTTTTTGAGGATGACGGGGAACTGCTAACTGGTCCATTGTTCCTTTTTATCCCTTGCACCCAGAGGAGACGGGCACACACTGGAACACAGAAGCTTCCCTCTAAATACCAGGAAACACTTTTTCACTGTGAGGGTGACCAAGCACTTGCACAGGTTGCCCAGGGAGGTGATGGATTTACCATCCTTGGAGATACTCAAAAGCTGTCTGGACATGGTCTTAGGCAGCTGGCTCTGTGTGGCTCTGCTTGAGGGAGGGCTGACCAGATGAGTTCTAGAGGTTCCTTCCAACCTCAGCCACTCTGAGATTCCGTGAGAGTCTTACACTGCAGGCACGTTATGGCCATACACAGTGAAGGAAAGAGAACTTGCTAAAAGAGACCATTAGTCTAAGGAAAGAGAGTGATCACTTTGCCAAGGATATTACTGGATTGCTTTTGAATAAATGCCATAAACAATGCAAACAAAAAAATAGGGATGAAGGATGGCTAGGCAACAGCCATCTATTCTGCATAATAATTATTTTTTCAGGAGAAAACTGCTGAGACACAGCTAACTAAGGAGAATTGCTTGGATCTAGTTCAGATAAATACATATGAGAGATTACTCTTGGTCTCTCCATAATCCTAGACTCATTTCCTTGGTGATGGTGCAAGTTACACACTTTGAAATATTTATCTGATGTTGTGCTTAAATTAGCTGAAAGAACAATTTATCATACTTAGGTCCATCTCACCCAAATGCCAAAGCTAAAAACCAGTAGGAAATGCTAACAGCCCCCTGGGATCAAAATGGTAATGACAGAAATCAACAGTTACACACAAAGAGGGCAAAGCTTTTTCTGTGCTGTTAATTTTCCTTTATTCTTTCATCTTCACCATTTATCTTAACACACAAGTTCAGCCCCTCAGAGGTTCTCTAATAATTCCAAAAACTTCTCTTTTTATGTAAATATTTGTTTCACATGTGTTGCCTCAGTCTTCTAACTCATTGCCTGCACTGTTTTCTATTTTTGTTTCCTGAGACGTAACTGTTTTCTCAGATGTGATCCAAGCACTCATTTTAGCTGTGTCCAGCAGGTGAAGCTAAGCAACTAAAGAAATGAAGGATTATTTAGCTGGTCTACCAGTGAGAATTAGCTACTTCCCTACTGAAAGGTGAACTCCTGACTGGCACCTAACGGCTTAGAGGAACTAACACCTCCTTGCCTGCACTCACAGTGCACTCACTAGTCCACAACAGCACAAGTAAGAAATATGCTGTCCCACCTTGGAAATTGCAAACCACCATAAAACCCAAACAACCTGAACTTTGATGGATCATGCCCAACAAGGTGAGTGGCATAATCCTACTGATTTCACTGGGTCTTGGTGTAACAACTAAAAGAGCTTAGGAAATGTAATGAAGGAAGGAAACATCCTCAAAGGAATAGCAGGAAAGAGT
The DNA here is from genome assembly GCA_036785705.1 of Acanthornis magna. Lineage (NCBI taxonomy): Eukaryota > Metazoa > Chordata > Aves > Passeriformes > Acanthizidae > Acanthornis > Acanthornis magna. Next base: position 12,056,081 of record JAWUZG010000029.1, read on the forward strand.
GAAAAAGATAATTCTAGTGACAAGTTGCATGTTTAAAAATACGTTCTGTCTTCCTCTTTCTGCCTTCTTGACAATGACTACCTATTGCTGCTAATTAATTTTAATCCATATGTTATACATTTATATATTATTCATTAGGACTAATTATTATTAACTGCCCGGAATGGAGAAGAGGCAGGAGACTGCAAACTAACCCTACCCACTGAAAATGTATTTATCTATTGGTACCACTTCACACTACTGCTTGTGCTCCGGGTGAACCGGGTGTAATTTTCATGACATTGAGCTGCTCCTTCACTTCTGCGTTCTCAGGCCTGCTGAGAAGTTGTGCCAGACTGCTTTGTTCCATGTAGTTTTACACCCAGCCTGCAGCCATCATTCCTGCACTATCACACAGAAGCAGCATGCAAAACTGGGCAGCTTAGCTGGAACACAAAACCCTTATGGCTGCTCATGGGACTAAACTTTGTGCCTGTTAGAAAGCAACAGTTTGCTGCAATTTTGAACAGCCAAGCATAGTATAAGTGCTAAACTAACCATATTATACTGCTATAACAACTATAACTACCATATCACCTTGATTTTTCAACACTAAAGCAGATTCACAAGTAAATATAGAGCTCCAATCACTTATGCATGCATGTAATTTCAGTTTCGTGAGTTCATTTTATACAGATCTATACAGATCCGATTTTTTGTTGCTTACATATAGATTTAGTTTCCTAAATTCAGGCATTCACAATAGGGAAGCTGTCTCTTATGAGCACTTTTTCTTGTAAAACAAATGGACAAACAAATTAATAAATACTGTATTTTAGGGAGTTGAATACATGAGGATCTTTCCAGTCTGATCTCCAAACCATCCACATGAAGCATTGCTCATTCTTGGCTAAACTTCACAAAGGAGGTTCAAATTCAGTAGATTTGGAGCACTGTCATTTATGCTCATTTGTAACACCCTTAACTCCCTTCTCTGTAATTAATTTTTGGGGTTAACATGCAAACAGTGAAAATTTCTCTTCTTTGCTATGGTGTGGAAGGTTATTCCCGGGGCATCATCGAAGAGTTCCTTGGTCTAGAGGCTGCCCTTGCTCCTGAGAGAGAAGGCAGGAAGCTCCCAGGGCCAGCACATGAAGGGACGATCACTTCCCTTGTAATGTTTATAGCCAACACTATTTAACTAGCTGGCCAAAGTGTCAAAGCTGCTGATTGTACTGAGTCTCCTGAGCATTTGGGAATCACTGCCAAGGACTTCTAATCTGTTCAATTTCCAAAGCTCAGTTGCCAGCCTTTGATTACTGCTCTCTGAGAGACAGCACCAACCTTTCCTCCTCATGTGTCTGACCTTACAATGAAATTAAAGATATTCTCCACTCAATGTGATTCTACATAAACACCGTAGGCAGTTGTTTTAATTACATAATGCTTTGCTACTCTTACAATGAAATGACTGTTTCAGAGGATGCATTTTTCTTTAAATCATGTGCTTTTTCTCTGACGACCTCTTGTATGGGTAAGAGAATCCAAGTTCTGCGTTGCAACTAAGACAGGTAAATTCACTGAAGACATGAAGAGAAAGACAGCAGGGAAAAAACAACAATTTTAAAAAAACAACACATAGGACCTTATTCCTAAGATTTTGTATCGATTTAACATATTTCAATAGCCAGTATCCGGACATTACATGTTTTTCATTAAGCTATTTTAGTCTAGTTTGTTGTGTGTTTTGCTTATTTAACCTCATGTTTGTCATATCATATTCTGACTACTTTGGTTTTCCAACATTTACCCCCTCTGTTCTTTCTCTTGCCATGACAACTTTTGCCTGTGCAAATAAAGTCTCTTCTTCCTGGATGGAGCAGAGATCTGAGCTTGGGCTTTACAATAAGGGGTCAAAATAAAAAGAGTGAGAAATTGTTAATATCAAAAATAGGGGTTTATCAGGGTCAAACTCTACACCAAGCTGCTCACTAACCTCATTTCAGCTATGGAAACCACAAACCTCTCTACTCTACTTACTCCATACTGATGCAAAGTTTGCTCTTGGCACTGACTAGAGAAGACAGCCCTCTCAGACACCTACCATTAGGATGTGGGATTCTGGAAATTTAAGTCTGGGCCTTCCACTCACCAGACACATTCCTTCTACAAACTCATAGCATCAGTCTTCTCAGAAACTTCCCCCGGAACAGCCCGAAAGCCTGGATGGTCACAACAACCTGTCTGGGGTGTTACCCAAGGGGTATTGGCTTTGCAGTGATAGATTATGTATGAGGAAGAAATTGTTACTGTGAGAGTGACAAGACACTAGAACAGGTTGCCCAGAGAGGCTGTGGATGACCCATCCCTAGAAGTTCAAGGCCAGGCTGGATGGGGCTGTGAGTAACCTGGTTTAGTGGAAGGTGTCCCTGTCCATGGTGGTAGGGCTGGAACTAGATGATCTATAAGGCTCCAAATCATACTATGATTCTCCGATATGTGGAACACAAGACAAGAGATGAACCCTTCTCATAATTTCCCCACAATATCAATGTTTCACTTGGATAAGCATGCCCTTTGTTGTGCAATGACAGCAGCAAGAACACATCTGTATGCCATCACGAAAGTCTGTAAGCTGTAGCTCTTGTATCTTGGGGCACATGTTGCACTGATTGCAGCTTGGATGGCTGACTCAGGGCTTTGGGTGTGTCAGTATGTTACGCTGACCGACTGCTACTAATCTCAACAGTTCACCTTTCTTCTACACAGACAAGACTTAGGTACAAGTAACCCACATTAGAATGATGTGCTTAGTTTAGTGATTTCCTAATTTGGCTCAACATTAGCAAGTACTGCAAGGGATGATTCCCCTACCTCACTGCAGTTACGTAAAAGTGCGAAAGTAAAAAACTATGATAAAAGCGCAGCCACCAAACTGCCCTTCATCCGGAGACTCCTCTCTAGACCAGACTTGAAGAACCTGAGATGTGAGAGGTTTCAAGCCCTCATTCATTGGCTTTTTCACGTAACCATCTAAAAATCATCCAGCCAACAAACAGAGAACTGGAGGAAAGACATCTCTTTGCAAATTAGTTGTAAAAAATTCATACCTAGCTTCCTTCCTATCTAAATGTTCCTGATAAGAAGTAGTTTATATAGTTGGTTTATACAGAATAAAGAATGCAGGAGGAATCATCATTTTGTGATTGAGATCCAGCTTGATAATTTCAGTCACGAAGGGATTTCCTTCAGTTAAATCCACAAGGCAGGCAAAAGCAGGGTTGTAGAATGAAATAGCCAAATCATTCTTAATGAACAGTGCTTACTGACAAAGGAGGCCGTAAAGAAAATTTAATTCTGAAGGGAAAGGAAATGACTTCAGTTTACAAGCAACCTGTCAACTCCTTTAATGAAAACTTTACATGTTTAATGTGTGCACCAGGTAATTTGAGACATTTTTTAGACTGTTCCAAAGGATAAATTGTTATAACTAGATCAATGGTTATATTTTCAGAGTACTCAGAAGAGTCATCCTGAGAGGCTTCAAGGTCCTTGGAAGATAATTTAATGGTGATTCCCCCCACCCCCCATCTCCACATACTGCAGTCTGTGAATTCACTACACCAGTCTCTCAGTCACAGCCTGTACCAAACATTCACTCCACATTACTTTAGAATATTAATCTAAACATGCCCTCCTACACAAGCAAATTTAAACTCAGTGCTGGCACAATCTAACCATTGACAAGAGACTCTAAAATTCCAGACCATTACTTCTATTACAGTCTGTGTACTCTGGAATTACAAAAAAACCCCAGTTTTCAATCTTCTTAGCTATTCCAGAACACAAGGACAGTTACTGTAGCCAGCAATAAAGAGTCAACTCTAAGCCGTCTGGATGTACATAGCCACGGGAATAATTAAGTTGATTCATTTTCAGGAAGCAGGATGAGAAAGCAGCTGTCAGAGGATTTAGCAGATACAAGCTCTGATACATTTTATCTCTTCATTTTTCGGCAGAATTTAAAACCCATTGCAAACAAGTTTGTGTTGCTGCAGTTTTGGCTTGCTCTTCTTTCTTCCTTTCCTTCTTTCCTTTTTGCTTGTGATTATAATTTTCTAATATGAACCAAGATATTTTTCAGTCTGCAGAAAAGAGACTTGAAACAATGCTAGGGTATTGATCTAGCTGAGCAGTCTGTTTCCATGCAGGATCAGTATCCAGTTCAGCAGTGACTATCATTTTGCAGAACAAACGAGCACACCTAGCAGATGTGACGATGGTGCTGAGAGGTAGGAGATATGACAGCAATTCCACACAAGGTGTTTAAAAGGTCTGTAGCAGGTGTCAGAAAACCTGATGCTGTAGCAATACATCAATGTGAAATCTTGTCCAGAGCCTCAGGGCCCAAATAATTGCCTGCCCTCTGGTGAGGAAAGGAGGGAAGAGAACTTGAAGAGCCTGACCTTGCACTGGATCCCAAGATCCAGAAGGTCACGTAGTGAAGAAAGAAAAGGTTGAAGATGAAGTGATCGCAATTGTTTTACATTTCAGAGAACTTGATTTCTCTGTTTTTTATTTTCCCTTGACTAATGAATTGCAGGTGTGGGAAAACAGACTGAAACTGCAGAGTCCCTGGGAACTGATGGGTTGAGACTACCCTTAATCCAAGACTAATGGAAGAGGAGATAGAGGATTCATTACATTATTGTAAGAAAGATGGAATAAGAGCACCAGGGTCATGAGCACAAGACTGGTGAGCGCCATGAAAGAGGTGAAATGAAAGGGAGGCTGAGAAAAAACAAGGAAGGGGTCTGAGGAGTGACTCCATCTGAAGAAGCTGATGCAAAAGAGTTCAGTTCCCTGCAAGAGATTCCCAGCTTATTGTGCTATTGCATGCGAGCACCTTGTGAATCATGTTCAGAGGAAATGGACACTTATTGCTGAACTCTGTTACATTACACCCCTGGGCTATGCCACCTCTACCGGAAGGGTCTGTGGCCACAGCCTGACTTGGCACTATCCAAAAGCTTCCAGAATTCTGTTAGCCGCACTGATTATTTTTCCCTTGGATACACAGATCCTGATGGAGAACCACTGGATACCCACGGAGGCCTCCAGTTCTCTTTTAACATTACTATTTATTTTCTCAATTAAACCCAGTAATAGTGGCAGAAGCTTTGGCTGGGAGCAAAAAGTATCTTGAACTTAACTGAGAAAAAGACAAAGGACTGTCACAAAATTCCACTGAAGGGTAATATGGCTAAAGGAATGGGCAAGAAGATGATTTTTACAAGGAATGGGAACAGACTGGAGTACACAAAGGAAAAAGAAAGCAAGCTACTAGGAAGGGTGTTATAAATATGGAAAAGTGACCAGAGCAGGAACAAAGGTTCCAGTGGGGAGTATCAGTATGAGGAGAAAGGCATCTGGCTGATAGCTTGCAACAAAATAAAAATGGGGACAAGTCTGAAGAAGAAAAAAAGAGACTATGATTGATGTATTTCAACTGAAAATGAAGCCTAAAGGAAAAGAAGAAATGATTTTATTAGAAGTTCAGTTAAAAGGAAATAGGAAAAGAGAGGGTAAAATATGGGGGAAATTATGTATTTCTAAAATTATGTCTCAGGAAGCAGCTGACTGAAAGGAAATCTTCCTTAAGGACTGGCCTGAGGAAGCTGAGGATAAAATTGATAGTAATGGAAAGGGAAGTGAACAGCAGTCCTTCACAAACTTGAAATGCAACTGGGTTTACAATCATGATCAAAATACATGCAAACACTCTCCATAATGTCTTCATTTTGATAAAAGACAATGTGGAAGAAATTCACTGTCTTCTTGCAGGACTAAAATCAGATGCTACCCACAAATGCAAGGGTTCCATTCAAAACAATTCTAATCTAAATGTACAGATCAAGCACCATTTGCTTGGGTAATACTGGGCTGAAACAGGAATGACTAATAGACAGAAAACCTCTTCCTCACATTAAATATTTGCAGAAAATAATTTGCATCAGAAATAATGAATTAAATTAATTTCCTGTTTGTGCTTTGTGCCTTGACGTAGACAAAGCAAGAAATAAGTGCTGTGTGACAATGTTTCTACCCCAATAAAATGATGTGTAAAGTTAATATGACAGTTTTTGTAAACTTTCCTGTTAGTTAATTGAAGTCTTAGGTCAGCCAATATTACATTATTTCCCCCAATGTCTGACAACCTCCTTTCGCAAAATAAAACATGCACAAAATCATTTGTGGGTGGCATTTAATCCAGGGCTTTTCACAGACAAAATGTACTGATCTTCTCAAACAAAATGTTAAGTGAGGGGAGGGGGGAAATGGGGAGATACTTGTATCCTTAGTCATATACCAACGTAATAATTAACATGTCAAATAACACGCTTGTAAATTCTAAGGAAAAACAATATGAGAGCTACCCATGACTAGGAGCATACATTTGGGTGCTGCTTCCCTTAATTACATTAAATGGCATAAACGAAATGAAAATTAACTTAATGTATTGGCAAACTGCTGGTTCTGCAGGAGGAAAGCAAGGACAAGATTCTAATAGATAGCTTTTTTCCCCCAGGAAAATATAACAATCAAAGAACTCAAGTTCTAGATATTAATGATGAATAAAAAAAAGACTCTTTAAATGGGTAGAAAAACAGGAAAAGTGGCGGAGCAAATTTTTATAAAAAGTCAAACAGAAGGGACCGGAATAATTGCTTAGTACATTTGAGAAATGCATGAAACTGTAAAAACAACAATTTGCATTACAGCTTCATATCTTCCTATCTCCTTTAGTTGGGGCAGAAACAAATAAAGGTGTGACCAGGTGCATTGCTGAAAAGACCTCCAGACTTGCACCAGTTGAAACCACTGCATTGAGGTCCATCCTGTCTGAGGTATGAATGGCCAAATGGAATTGCACGTGCTCCAAGCCTGCCGCTGTCCCTGCTTGTGTTTTCCCTCTCCTTGTCTACAGTCAACTACAGGGACCCTCCAGCCTAATTTCCAAATTGAAGGGGAGCCAGTGAACCAGGTTCATGCCTTTTTAATACCAAGAGAAATGGGGTTCCTTAGTCATCTAAGTGACCAACAAATACACCACAAAGCACAAAGCACCCATACCAATATGAGTGCAGCTTCTCTACCTTTCAATTTCATACCTCTCCTCCTTGCTATCCTTCTCCCAAACCACTCAGATCTGGAAAATCCATCTAGTGTGTCCATGAATTCCACTTGTTTTCAGTAGCAAATTCAGCAAAATTTCCCCATGTACATTTTTCACAGAGAAGGAGATTTGCCTGTGAAAAATGTTCAATGATTAAACACTCTGTATGCAAAAGCTCTGTGATTTTGCCAAGCTTTGCTAATATTTAAGTATTACTTATGTAATACTTGCTGTTCCTTCAAGAAGTCAAAAAGTTGGCTCACCACTCAAACAGTAAAATTTCCTGTTTCATTGAAAGTACCCCCTCCCATTTATTCTGTTACTCACATGAACAAAGGAAAAGAAAATTATAAATAGAAGCTGGAAGCTTCAGCTTTTGCTTTCTGGACCTGAAATAAGTCACTTTCACAATTTCTTTGCTACCTTTTTATTTCCTTTATTGCATGTTTGTTTATTTCGTTTTGGGCATTGCGTTTTATTAGTAAAGTGGAACTTCCAAAGTTTCTACCTAACAAAAAATTACCAGAAAGACTGAAAATGTGGTTTTGGATTCAGTTTTTTTGAATTAGAAAGCTAAAGTACATACTCAGGCTTTTCTGATGAATGCATAAACCCAATGTTTGGTATGCTCGTGTTGGACTTTTTCATTCAGTCCCATTATTTGAATGTCCTTTACAGTTCAGGTAAATGATTAGACTGAGCACCTAGGAATTATGAAAAAGTCAGTTGTTCAGATGTGCCATGCCTCTGAACGAGCCTACGTTATTTTACATCATAATTTATAACAAAAGTAAGTTGTGATAATTTTTAGGTAAAGCCTTGTTTTCATATTCATGTCCCTGAAGAAAAGCGTGCTTAGAAACATGCCTACAGAAAACCAATCTTTCAGCACATCTCATATTAATAACCATTTCAAGTGATGATTGCATTGTTATCAGAGATTCCAGTCTGTGCCACAATAATGAAAATAGCTGTGTGAAATAGCTAAATGATTCACAAAAATACACAAAGCAATGAAGAGGTTAAACCCAATGCAACTTGTGAGATGCTAGCTATAAATATTATTCCGTAAATCTGCTGCTCACAAATTACTGACTTGACAGATCATAATCAGTGCTGTCAGGACTATTGCAAACCAAGATCTGCTTGGAACTGCCAAACATACACAAAATGTGTATGTCCAAGAGAAAGAAAAAAAATGTTTTCATTGTCATTTTAAAATGTTCTGAAATGATGGAATGATATCTTTGGAAAATTCTGATTTTTTGCAGTCTAGTCCAATGAGATTTTTGCCTCAGGTAGTTATATCATTACTGTGCTGGTCATATAAATATGAACAACACACATTATTCTTCCTCCTGAGTTGTGGCACGTAACCAAGAATATAAGGAATTCAACCAGGCTATTCTTAGAAGAAGAAAAGGCACAGATGACTTGTTTTGCCATACCTCATTTTAAGAAATACAGTGGAATGGTTTATGGCTTCAGAAACCTGTATTTTTCATTGCTGCAAAGGAACAATCTTTTCTCCCACAGATCAAAGGGAAGCTTTTTTGGGATCTACTTGCAGTACTGGAAAATAAACTACTCCCCAGGACAGAGAACAGTGATTTATATGACACCTAATACTAACACCAACAATTCAAAAGCATTTAGTCACCTCACTGTGATTACAAAACTGATCTGCTAGCCAGGGAAGTTGGGAATGGAGCAAACCACTTGGGTTACCCAATGCTTTGGGAATATGAGAGACTTCCACAAGCACAGGGAAAGCCATTCACAATTATATGAAATCTTAACTAAAGACATATTAGTAACCGTCAGGACTGGTCCCATTGCTCCATCCTTCACCCACTACATGCATAGGAGGCATTTGAAAAAGATCACACTTTTTTCACCTCGAGTGAATGCTAAGTCAATACTACATTCTCAGTTTATTTTTCCCCCTCTTCCTTTCACTCATATTAAATCAGAGCCAAAGGAATTTTTCTCACAAAAGGATTAAAACAAGATTGGCTTCAAGTTTACTTCCCACTATTGATTTGAAACTACCAATGACATACACAGAAACACACACATCTCCAGAAACACATCGATCCTGCCTAGGAGGCTAAATAATGTCTTGAAATAGTGCTATTTCTAGTAACCACCTAGTGAGTTATGGGTGGATAAAGGCTTACAATCTTCCAGTAATGAAAGATCCTTTTTCTGATAACTTGAATGCTATCAGTGCACTTTTTTCTGCATTGTCACAAATCACTGCACTTCTTTCCATATTGTCATTAATCCACATTTCTAATCAGCCAGCAGACTCCTTCTTTCCTACAACTCTATAATTATTTACTTTATGTTTCTAGGCAGGAGATAAATTTAGAGATAAAAGCAAGATATTTGTTTTCCTTTGAAAGGTTAGATTCGGATTCTGTGCACTCCAGACTGCAGCAGTCACAAAAAAACCCAAAGCATCACACTCATTCTGCAATTTCCCTACTGCCTCATATGTGACTACACACAGGATTTGCTTTGGTAAGTTTGCTCAGGTCCAGAAAGAAGCCAAATGGGAGACGCCATGCTCCAGGGGCACACACACAGTGTGTCCGGACACTTGTTTCACATGGTGGTAGCAAGGAGTCTAGAACTGAGGTTAAAGATATAAGGAGGTTAATCCCCCACTTGATTCTTTGGCTCTACTGAGTAATTAGAGTGCAGAATGGCATGTGAAACAGTGACAACAAAAGTTTCTGTAAAACTTTTCTACTATTTTATCCTACTGGAAGTCAGGCAGAAAGGGGGAGGAAATTCCTGTAAGGGAAATATTGGTGGGAATGACGCAACCCATGTTTCTGTCATGAAGTCTTCACAGAGACAATGTGCTGGAGTAGAGAGGAAACCACTGTGTAGAGACAAGGCACACCACGTGGAAGAGCGCCAGTATTATTAGGGATGCAAGCCAGAGGAAGGAAATATTCAGGGAGGGAAAGGTGATGACAGCCTAACTTGGAAATGACTGTGTGAAACACTTGTGGAATAAAATTCTGCCTGCTTTTTAGGATAAAGGATGTAAGCATGGAGAGGCTGGCATCAATACAAAGCGGGTATTTTCTGTAAAACAAGATACAGCTAATATTTAAACACCTGACTCTTGTGGAAACTCCCACACCTTCTGTCACATCAAAAAACACATCAAATCCAAAGACTGTTGAAAACAGTCAACCTTTCTGCCATTTTCTCTAAATAGATTACCCTTATCACTGGATTTCCACTGAAAAATTGGGATTGGCCAGTATTTTCTGAGCAGCCCCAAGTCTGCCCAGCAGAAGGCAGATGACTGCACTGTCACTGCCCCCCACGAGCACACAGCCAGTTCAGCAAGAGCAATATTCCTATACAAAACTGCTTCTTGTTTTATCTTCTTCTACTGCCTGCTACAGTCTACAATTTCCCTGACCTTCCTGGCTTTTTTCCTTCCTTTTTTTTTCTTCTCTCTTTTGAGCTCAGATGCACTCCCAGGAGCATACTAAATGAACCCAAATATCACCGCGTAAGCCACATGCGGAAACATGCAACCTTCTATTAGCGAGCTGGGCTGGGGGAAGCCTCATAAGGATGCTATTATAGTGGGAGAGAGGAAAATAGCAGCTCCCCACGGCAGCTGTGGAGCGGGCGGAGTGCCCAGGGGCCCCGTGGTGAGGGGCAGGGAGTGCAGGACGGCTGGTTTCCATGGAGGAGAGAGCCAGGGAGGCAGGAGACACGGCTCGCAGGAGGCGCTGCTGCCGGCTGCTGGCATGAGCAGGAGAAATACCTCCTGTTATTTCACCTACCATCAACACCCACGTCTGCAGGGGGCTCGGTTCAAATCTACTTACAGCTTCTGCTTCCTCGGTCTCGTCTCCTCTGGGGGAGGACCATGACTCAGAATACATCGTGCTGTGCCTTGTTTGGTGGGTTGGGGTGATTTAAAAGCACAAACTGCTAAGCCAGAGCTTAAATAAATAAATTAAAAATCTAGCAAAGCGGCGCAAGCCCAAAGCTGACTGACCAGTGGCTTTTGGCACTCTCCATTCTGCACAAAGGCCCTGCAAATGTCTTTTGCACATAATTAATCTTTGTCAAATGAAACATCATCTTAGCAGAGCTGGTGTGGTGCAACTCACAGCCATTACCCACCAAGCAGACAAAAATGATGGCTGCTGGAGACACAGCCTATTGACAGCAGGCTTCTGCCAATTATCAGTATTTTCATAGAGGTAAAAATAAGAATCTGCTATGCTGATCCAGTACTGAGCAGCATCACTGTATCCAAGTCCTGCATCAACATTTACCTGGGGCACATATTTTCTACACATTGGAATTTTACTGAATTAAAGTGATAGTAAATCTGACTCCCCACAATGTTCCCTTGCACCATATAAAACATTTGCTCTTGTGAAAAAAGCATGTACCCGCCTCATGTCAGGTTTTCTCTGCTGTAGAATGGGTAGAAAAGTATTTAACATATTTAATTCATTGTAAGAATATAAGATCCAACATCTATAATGCACATCTGAGTTCATTAAAAGAATGTATGTATATGCAAAGCCCTATTATAACTTTGTTTCTATTTTTGTCAGAAGAAAATAGGGGGAAAAATGCTTCATCTTAGAGCTTCTTGGGAGGGCAGCAGAAATCTCAGCTAAGTAGCATCCTCTTTAAGAGAAAAGAGCTCTGTAGTGAAAGCACAAAAGTTTTAAGAGCAGAAAATGTCTTGCCATGTACATAAACCCAAGCCCTCAAAATTGCTACTTAACACGACCAGCAGGACAGAATCCAAGACAGGCAAATATTTTCTAATGAAAACAAAATTCTAGTTTTCTTATAGAGTGTTCACAGCAAACACTGCTCTTGATATCGGTTCAGGGCTGCACTGCAATAAGGATGATTGGTGGGGGAACCTTGAGCTGAACCTTGAGCTGCTGAGTACAATGCCAAGGGTCCTTCCCATCCCAGTGACAGCTGCCTGTTCTCCCCGAAGCTAGAAATGTAACTAAAGGAGTGGAGCTACAACCTCTATGAACCAAAATCCAGCGCTTTCTGTTGAGGAAGGCTCTGAGGGGAAAACAAGGCATTGAATTCCCTGATAGCACACTGTCCCCAGAGCTCCTGGGGACTTGGATGTTGGAGGGATCCTTGTCTTGGGTGCCCTGCATCTGAAGCAGAGTTGGTGGCCGTGGCAGGCCAAGGCTGTAGAGAAAACAGCTTGCTCAAATCAGGGCACCATTCTTCAACATGAACGGCTCCAAAGGAGAAAGATTTAAGAGGGCTTGAGTGAAGATAAGGGAAGTGCTGCCTCTCTAACAGATTTTGCTCAGGCAGCAATGCAATCCTAACTTCACCAAGAGAGAGAAGAGCCGTGTAGTTCTCTGCAGATGTGGAGAGTCTTCACCTGGGCACAAGTTCACTACAAAGAAATCCCTGGTTTACACTGGTTTCCAGTGCTTTCCGCTGCTACGGGTTGCCTATCAAAGTGAGATAACAAGAGGAGAAATCAGGCAGCCAAACTGACCCTTGGAATTACTTTAATCAACTTAATGACTGGGAAACCACTCAGATTCCTTAAGATTTATGTTCTTTCTGCTCCCTTCATGAAGTAATATAAAACTTGAGGAGAGAGAAACAAACCAAATGACTGAAAAGAAATATTTATGTCTGGTAGAAACATCTGAGAAGTCCCACTAACACTGGACTTAAGAACCTGGTGAATGCTCTGTTCAAAAGTCAACATATTCCACAAGAGACAGCAGGCAGTAGCCAAAACCCCATCAATCAGCAGTCCATTGTACAGCCCTTTCTATGTGAATGTATAGCTATTCACACAAGAGGCTTCCATCTAGATTGCTATTGCAATTCTTCAGTTCATTTGGATGGTTTTTTTCATTATCACAAATTCTTGTTCACAAAAACAGTCCAGTAAATCTGTTTTGAAGGGCTTTTGTTATCATGGGTTAGTTTTTAGGACACTTTATCTAAAGAAGTTGGATACTTCTCTGAAAAAAATTCAGATATAAAATTATAATCAACCTCCTCCTCAAAGCACTTTAAAAGAAACCTTATTTATTCTTGGATTTTTGGAAGACTGCAGCCTACATATTATTTGTCATTTTAATCTTTTTGGCCGATTTGATAATTTTAATCTTTTTTCTTTTCCTGCTTCTGCCTCCGGAGTGACTTCTTAAAATAAGAGAAGCCGCAAACAAGGAATCATCAGTAAAAGAAGGCATCAGGAATATATCCTCATTATAAGACTAGAGCAACTTAGAGAATCAGTAACAAGTTAGTAAAAGAACACCAGATATAGGATGGCCTGGAAAAATAAATAATTAATTAAAAATTAATAATCCAAATAATCAGCTTCTAATGGGTTTTTACATGCCATTCAGCAGAGAGCTGCCAGTGACAACACTTCCATACATATCCAATTTGTTATTAATTACAACAAGTAGTGAAAAGTGGTGAAACTGAGCACAAAAATCTGCGTATGGTTAAGAGACTTCCTTTGGTAAGACATGTCTCTGGAGTGCTGGGAGACAGTGCATGTCCAACCAAACATATCCACAGCATACAAACCTGTGAAGTTAAAATGCCCTCAGCTCCCGAAAGATTTTGGGGAACAGGAAGCACCCAGGTGTCAGTTCAGGCTAGATGAGTATGGGATGACCACCCAAGGACAATCTGGCAGGAAAGTGGACGTGACTCCTGGGACAGGGGGAAGAGACCACTGAATATGGAAACTTCTCACTCCACCAAGAAGCTCCTGCTTGCAGCTTCCCTCTGTGTTTAGGCATCACTTGCTGCCCAAAACTGGGACCTAGTTGTTGAGGAGGGAGCACAAATCGCAGCCAAATACAGCTAAGCAAAAGGAGGAAAAAAAACCTTATTTCAACAGACAGCTTAAAAACCAACTCTCCGAGCCCAGCAACCAGAGCAAGCTGCACATGGAAGCAGCACCAGCAGCTGAAACTCTGGCAAGGAGACTCGTGTGGGAGTTGTGCTCGCGCTCGCTGAAGGGCTGTGGGCAGGTGGGAGGAACCTCGCTTTGCTCGGGGAAAGGAAGGCGACGAGAAGGAACAGGAGCCCTATTGTAATGTGCCTGTGCTGGGGAACATAGAGGATGTAAATTAACATACTTTTCCCTCTACATTCTTCATGACTGATTTAAGGAGCCTGACAATTACCGGGGCAGACTGATCTCAGGCTCTGAGGACAGGTTGCTGAGGAACAGTAATATCAGGGCGTGGTGTCTCTTCAGGAAGCCAATCTGCAAGGGTCAGGGTGCCACGGCTGGAGCATCCCCACCATGCCTTGCCAACTCCTGGATCTTTTACATCCGAATGGGGCAGGCAGCAGCAGAGCCAACAGGAGCCCTCCATACATTTCTTCCCAGCACTGTGACTGGCAGCATATCCAAGGGGGCACCTGACAACTCAGTCCCCCTTAGCCAGGGATAAAACCTAGGATCAGCCCCTCCTGCCTCAACTCGCAGCCTGACCAATCAAACTGCCACTCCTTGCTGCTCCTGTGGCAGTCCCAACTCCCTCCTCTCACTCCAAGGATTTGAGGTATTATAGTAAGCACCTCCTGCACCTCTGACAACCCTGCTCTTCCCTGACTACTGTTTTTACTGCAACTGCCTAATAAATTTCCCCAACACATTCCCCTGCCTGGGAAAAGAGGGAGAAGGATTCTCCACTGTTCACAAGGATGCTGAAGGCTTGCAGGGTGAAAAGAATGGATGTCAGCTGGAGTAAAAAGGCCAGTGCATGTTCCCCACTGCAGTGGAAGCTCTAGCTCAAAGGAATGGAAAAGCATCCATGCACTCACAGACAGCAAGTACTTCTTGCAGAGAAGCAGACTATTGGGGCACAGAGAGTCAACTTCTGCCATTGGGCCAAGGCAGAGCCTTTTAATTATGGGCTCCCACAAGCAGCCCTCCCTTACTAAGGCCAAACTAACAGGACCTGTTATCTAAAGCTAGGTGTGCTTGTTGAGCCTTTTTTACTTGCCTTGTCCTCCTCCGGCACTATGCTTTTCCACTATGCTTATCTTCAAGCAAGAGCCACACTTGAAACATGGCACACATACATAATGGTGCCCCTATAATTCTCCTTCCTGGTGTTCTTTTCTCCTTTAATACCAGAATAGCCAAGCTGTGATTCTGAATGACTGTAGCACAAGATGGTGTGAGGAAAGTGTGTAATTTTTTTCCTTCTAAACCATCAGGAATCACATTTTCAAATGCTAACCCCAATGTTTGGTACTGACATCAGTTGTGCAGAACAAATGTGGCTTCAGCACTAAGACCTCTGATGCACACGCTCTCTTGCTGGGGAAGCCTTGTCTGAAAAGGTGGTTTTCCTTGTTATACAGAGAAAATTTCATTCCCAAGAACTGTACAATGTCTTATCTTATCAAATGGGCTCAGCAGAATGTGCTGCAGAATTTTTCTCTTAATTTTAAATTTTCTTTGCAGAGTAAAGCAAGTTTTAGGCTCCACTGGACAGAAAATAGAATGCTAGACAGGAAGGACAGCTCTCCATTTCAAAGAGCTGGTAAACCTGCAAATCTAAAGGCACCTCCTTCAGACTTACTAAATTAATTCATTGAAAGGAGCAGATGTTAAATCTCTAGTTTCCATCTAATCAAAAGTGAGAAAAGGTGGAAAGCTTTTCCACTCCTGAGATGCTCAAAAATTTGGCCAGCTGAGACAACTTCTTTAAACTTAAGAGTACAATGCAAATGTGTCTAAGTACAGTTGAGGGGGAAATCTGTTCTGAGGAAGCACACTTCTCTCTGTATTTGCAGCTGTGCCACACAGAAGCCAAGACAGCACCTATGTGAGAGGCACAAGAAGAACCAGCTTTGGTGGTATCACTTGTCCCTCAATGAATCTCTGAGTTTCAATTCCACAGGCACTGCAGCAAGCAACTCCTGTTTTATTTTACAAGGGCAACTGATTAAGCAATATTCCCAGTATCTTTACTGAAACAATAAACAGTAGCATTTTACTTCATTCCCACTAGAAAGGAGTGAAACCCACAAACAAAATTGGAGATATTAAGTCATCTCAAGAGAGGCAAAGACTCAGTCTCGGGCTTGTAACATGTTTCCCAGACAACAGAATATCAGAGTCTTTTTATCTCATAGCTCCACAGGCTCAGAAACAAGGAGGTCAAGGACATTGCAAGAGTGAGATTCCTACCTTTAAGGGCTGATGGTGCTTACCTCAAGTCATGCAGAGTGAAAAGGTGTTAAAATGACAACATTTTCACCAATGGGAATGTTAAATCATTCTTGTAGCTGTTTTACATCAGTTAGAATTAATCTTTCTTCCCCTATGAGCCCTGGATTTTTGGACTAAAGGTTAATCAGGCAGACTGCCTTTTAGTTGCAGGAATGAATTTTTATACTTCCTAATTCACTGCAGAAACAAGATTTTTATAATACTGCTGACCTTCAAAGAGTGGTATTAAGATTTTATAATCACTCCCATGAGTGGCCTGCATAATTAAACTGTGCCTTCATCTCTCCTGGACAGTGGGGCCACTGCAAGCTCATACAGACCACTTATTTGCTGTACTGCCACTTATCTTTTATACCCACAACACACAAAGAGTAGGAGGTAGAATAACATAGAATATGTGAGAGAAGAGATGAAAGAATAAGGCGAAGTGAGTTCAGCTAACTTAGGTGCTGATGGCAAACAGGTGAAACACAGACTTCCTTACCTACATAAAGTACTGGGATGTCTGTGCCGGCTACCCAGTTCCCACCTTGGTCATGCCCAGACACCATGCACTATTCTTAAATCTATTCTTCTTTGTCTCTTGGTGCCTTCTGCTCCCGTTTATGTGTGGCAGCATCAGCAATGAAGTAATTTCCCCATTAATTCCTGGGTCCCAGCCTAACCTCTTTCAGCACCATCTAGTTCTGCAGGGAAGCAGTCCTAGTCGCAAGGGTCATTCACTCCTTCTGACCTTCTCCCTTGTCCAGGGCCCCATAATGACCAGGGCTCCATAATAAACTTAACCATGGCTGTACATCATTATTTGTGAGCATCGTTTACCCCACCTAGGTCCATCAATACTAAATTGCCATCCTTAGGAAAGCTGGTGGCATTATTTTGGTGCAGAAGGAGGTTTGGGAAAGATGGCTGCTCCCAAGAAACTCAGAAAAAAATCTCCATCAAGACAGTGCCACCAAGCCAACCCTGATTATTGCAGCAGACAAATTACCGCCTGATTTATTCTGTCCCAACAAATGTCTGCAAGGGCTGCCAGGAAGCAGAAACATTTGTTTAATCAGGGCCTCTGGAAAATTAAATACTTTTGATGCCTGTGATAGATATCACCTTCCTCCCCCTCTCTTGCTCTGCTCCCCAACCATGGTGCTAGAGATGCTCTCCTCCTCTGCAGCACAGTGAAGAACGGAATACAGATGAACAATTCAGAGCCGATAAATCCATCTTGTTTTACTTATTCTTGCTTCCTCCTCAGTTTTCCTCCCACTGCTGTCCCCTGCCACACAAATACATATAAGTACTGTGTTAGCTAGGTCAGCATGATTTTTTTTTTCTCCTTTTGTCCAACAGTACATAACAAATTAACCTCATCAATATCAAGACTCCCACCATGCCTTCTGCACTCTATCTGCTGCTACATCATCTGGGTTCACACTGGCCTCTTGTGAAATGAGCTCCCACTGCAAAGGATGGAAAGGACAGTTATGAATTCTAAAGCATACTCTTGCCCCTCTCTAAACAGATTTTTCTTTCTAAAACATGATGTTCAGATAAGATTAATCAAGGAAGAGCTACTCAGGGAAGAGCTAATTAAAAGGTTTTTCCCCACACTCTTTGGCAAGAGACCTGAGGATTGACAACTGGTTAATTTGGTTGCAGAATACTCCCTGCATGGTGCTGGTACACAAAATTATCACAGTGAGACTGGTTATGAATTCTGCTTGACTTCTAGCTGAAGACTAAGTAGCTATTTGCTGTTAAAAGTTGAATAATCTTTTGCTCCTCTTTGGGTGTTAAGAAAGTATTAGCAAAAAGAAACACGCCTTTAAATCCTCCTGGAAAGAACCTGGTTCTGGGCAGAGAGGTTCACTGTACACACACAGATCAGAAAGGAGAGGTTTTTTCTGCTTTTTTGCTCTTTGAAGTGAGGCAGATGAGACTGATCAGGATTCACAACTTGCTATAGAGCTGCTCACAGCTGCTGATGGGAATAGAGATGCTTTTTTCTGTCAATACAGACCCCATCCTGAGGGCTTTTACAATGTTCATCTGCCATTTTGCTGTGCCTCTGTCTTTGCTTTTTTAAAAAAGGGTGTACTTAAATTGCTATTATCTTCCACACAACTATAATTTAAATGAAAATGAGGTAGTTTTCAGACATGTCCAGAGCACTCTAATTCAAAAAGGATTTTACAGCCATTTTTACTGCGAGAAAGCTGTTAAGAGTTCCTCAGAAAGGAAAGGAATGCATGGATCTGTTCTTTCTGTGCAACCTCATATGTGTCAGAGCAGTGAAATAAATGATGCTATTTCAGGCATATCATGTTGTGTTATTTTTGGTAGTTCCCAGCAGTTTGGTAAAACGGGAAACGCAAACCACCACCGTGAAAGGTTCTGTTATGCTTTCTTTAACCAGTAGCACACATGGATTTTTGCCTAGTGATGACAGTATTTAACATCTCAGGTGCTTGGTAGCCATGCTGATTTTATTGTGGCCACCAGAAATATCTGCAGTTGCAAAACACTCCCATCCAAAGACAGCCCAACCTGGAACTTGTGAACGCAACTTTTTTTAATCTGACAGGGAGCTTAGAATCTGTATATTTATAATTGTAAAAGTCATATTAACAAACATATCAGAGGGCACTGGTAGGGGCACCTAGCTCTGGCTGGGTCCCTTGCTTTCATGATCTGGAATCTCTCCTGAGTGGAGTGGGCTTGCTCCTGATCCACAAGTTCCAAAATCTGATGCTCACTAGCAATTATACACATTATGTACCAAACAGAATTGTGCAGTATTCCTAGCAATAAATACAGAACCAGGAGTAAAGAGTGAAGGAAAATCATATTAGTAAGAAGTACCTACAGCACAGACAGATATTCACTGGGTAAAACAGGGCAATCGTGATGGAAGTTTTTTAGAGCAGGACTGCCCTATTTGCTAATGTTTTCTTCGTCAACTGCTGCAATACATCTGGCAGAACTCCCTTTTGTGGTAAATAAGCTTAGATCCATTGAGTACAAACAATGGCATTGATTTATTCCAACGAAGTTTTGTCCAGCTTATATCAGGATAAGAGGGAAGTCACATGTGATTCACTTTGTAGAGGTTTTGCTACATTATGAGCAACCACGCTGAGGGATAACTCTAGGGAATAGGTCTCAAAACTTTTCTCTTTATGCTTTTAACAGGAATGCTGCAGCAAATACAGCTTGTCATAAGAGTTCTTTTTTTCCTTGTCCTTGTCTGAACTGAGATTGTTCCTGACAGATGAATGAGGTGAGCATCTCCTTTTGAAGCTACTATTACTGTCCGGCTATGGCCAATATTGCAGACAGCTGTGGCCAAATGGCTATCTCTGTTATAAGACAGTGTCTGAATTTTGCTCTCTAGCTTGAGAAAAAACAGAGTACAGTGCCTAATAAACCTTTTAACTTCAATTTCTTTTATGTATTGTAGCAGCTGAGATAACCTCGTTTCACTTTTCTTCAGTCTTGGTAATTTGACATGCAAGGTTCAGAGCCTTTCAGTTCGGACAGAACCATTAGACCATCTAGTCTGAACCATCTAAGACTACCATCTAGCTTTGACAGGAAGGCACTGAGAGCTGTCAGGGAGACTATTTTATCAGTCTTTATATCTCCATTAATTTGATTTTAGAAATAGCGCTTAACAACCTATAATGGGCCTTTGGCAGCTGTATTCAACAGACACAAATTGGCAAAAATGCATGAAAATTGGGGAAATTACAACAAAATAGAGCAACATCATATTCTTGCTAATGGACTGGGGAAGACACGTAATGATCTTAAAATTTCCCCCTTTCCCTTTTTAAGATCCATCTCTCATCCATACGTATCAACAAATGAACACATACGTCTTCATACACACATGTCTTCATACATGAAGACATACACATATGTGTACGACTACACATACCTCAACACTAGATGAGGTCAAGACAACAGCTATTGTATCTTACAGCTGGCTCCATTTCCTAAGTAGTACATGCGGCAATTTCTGAAGAGTTCCCTCCTTCCTAGTTATAACTGTCTGCAAGAAGACTTCACCTTCTATGAGAAAAGGTTTTAGTGGTTACATTTTTGCAATAGGCCTTATCTATGATATGACTTTCCTTCCAATGTACAATAGTATAACTAACCTGATATCAACTTAAAAGTGACTATTGTGCAGAGGGTTTTGGTTTCTTTGAAAAAGGCAATTAAATGACAGGTTGTACTGTTGGTTACTGAAGATCATTAATTTTTTATGTGAACGTAGGAAATATGTCCAGGTATTTACCTATAATACAAATTACACAAATGATTATCAGAAAGGAAGTAACCCATACCTAAACAAATGCACATATAATGTACAGGGCCCAATTTAGATGCTTTTAAGTCTTAGCCATAGGTGGGAGTGCATTCATGCTGAAAGCGTGGTATTACTGTGGGAACATTATGAAGATACAGATGCTCCCTTCTTCCCACGCAAATCCTCCTTTGCCAACACTTGGATCAGTCTGCGTGGATGTAAGGTGCTGAGATAGAGTAAGGCAGGCTCACACATGCCTCTTATGTCTGCTTCAAGCCTGGCCTGCAACACTCTTCTCCCTAGTTTTTGCCACAGAAGTGGCAAGGTATGTTTTCTCAGGTCGGCTAGTAACTGGGGTTTTGAAGGATTGCAAAATGAAGTTCAAAATCCAAAACTGTGCTAGCTGCAATTTTTCTCTGTGCATCTGCAAACGCATTAAGTGGTGGTGTGAGCCAAGTCAGAGAATAATAATAACATGAGTGGTAGAGCATATTTGAAATTGCTCGTGGATGAATATAGGTCCTGAGACTGACAGCGTAATGATGTGCTTGAACTGTGGTGCTCTGACAACAAGACAACAAAACAACAAAAGCTCTTGCAAATTCCCAGCCATGATTGATCAAATGCTTAAAATGACCAGTAACAAAAAAGGTGCATACATATCTGTATTTCCTGATGCAGATATGATGTCCAATCTGCCACATTACAATAGGCTTTCTCTGTATCTACCCTTGTCATACACACTCTACTTGTCTTTTTTTTTTCTCTTTTTTTCTGAATATTAGTTTTGCAATGTGATTTTCACTCTTCAGGTATCCAAACTACTGTCTGTAATCTTGCCCCTTCTTTCTCAATTGAGCTTTCCAAGACTGTTTCTGGAGTTGATGGAATCCAAAAAAGAATGCTGTACTGCACTGCCAAGTAACCGACTCCTTGAAATTTTCACTCATGTATTGTATCTAACTCTTCAAAGTCTATTCCATAAGTTTTCCAGGAAAATGAGTGCACGACCTCTCTTCCTACCCCATCATCCCACAGTTCTGTTTCTGCCAACCACTCAGAGCACATGAGAGTGAACTCTCCAAGGCACTATCTTGTTTATTTATGTACGACTTGTAAGCAAGCAAGATACTTCCACACTGCAAAAACTTGTAGTTTAGATCAGGAAAACAATACAATGCAATACATTCATGAGGAAAGAGAATTCATAAGGCTGGGCAGCAGCTCTGTCTTCCCCTAAGATAGAGTTCTTGGTCCTTATTTATTAACTCATATGAATCTCCCTCTACATGTGGGATATTATAGAAGCTGCTGGGTTTTTGTAGGGAAAGTGGAGCCCAGCAAATGTTCAACCTCTCAGAAGGCTGAATTGTGTGGTGTTCTGCTTGTTCTGACCATAAACTCATTACAAATATTAAAGAGAAGAGATTTCAGTTTATGAAAATATGGAAACTACAGAATATCAGCTATTGAAACGTGTGTATTTGGGAAAATAGATGAGGAGAGCCCTTGAACCACTGTTCTTGCTCACATTCAGTGTAGCACACACTGTCACCCATCAGTCACCAGAGTACAGCTTTGCCTCCACTGAATCACAACCAACCTTTCAAATGGCCAACTTCCCAAATGGCAATGAAGCAATAAATTCAGTATGGGTGGAAGACAAGATGCAAATAAATTTTTCTTATTTCTTTATCTTCTTTAAGAATTCTTGCTTACTAAACTTATATTACTTTCAGATTCACTAGCGAAGATACCTACTGTCACATGCCAGAAGTCAACTAAACATCAGTATATTTCTTCCTACTCTTGAAAAGATTTTGTGGACCGAGCTTACAATTGACATGGCCTGCATACAATGGCTTTCTATTGTGTTCTAGGGTCCCTGGGAATAGTTGTTTGATTCCTCTTCAGACAGCATGAATGGAAAGCACATGCTGGTTCCGTAGCTGATAGCTGTTTCTTTCTTAGTGATTAGGGCACAAGTGGCCTGAAAACGTTTACCTTTCCTCACAGACAGTGAGTCTTTTACTCAGAGTCCTTTACATAGCCTGATACCCACTCTAGTGCTCCACACTGTCCATCCGGCATATGCAGCAGATTGCCAAACACTCCTTATTTGCCATTTTGAGGAGTTCTGTCTTGCTGCTCGCTGGTCCCTAGGCCCCATATACCAACTTTGTGTAGTTTCCCATGGTTGCACAGCCTGAGCTCAAACAAGGGAGCACATTTCTAAGCTGTTGGCTAACAAGACCACATCAACAGAACTTTGGGGAAATGAAACCTCTGTCCCTAAAAACATCATCATTACAATTCACCCCATTATCACATTAATTATAATCGAGACTGGCCTGCTGGGAAATGGAGTGTTTTTCACATCCAGGTTAGTGGAGATGCTTATCTATTTTAAATGTCACTGACCACCAACTTAATACATCCTGCTTCAGGGAAGCCTTCCCCTTGGTAAAAGACCTTCTCCTTTCTTTTTCTTCTCCCAATGAGTGCTGTCATACCTGAACTGAGAGTAGGGGACCATGCTCTTCCTGAATCCAGCCAGCATGAAGAGCTGCCATGGAACAGAGGGAACATATAACCTGAAACAAGCAACTTAAGTCTGTAATGATCAAAAGGGCAAATTCTGCAATCTAATTCACCCAGCCATTCTTGTTTGTAAGACTACCAAGAAAATTAAAGGAGTAAGACTATCCAGAAAATTAAAGGAGTTTATTTGAAAGGACTGGTGCCTAAATGCTTTTGGCATTTGAACAGTCTGTGAGAAGAATAATTGGGAAGATATAAATGAAAACAGAAGCAAGTAACATTTCAGCTAAATATTAGAAAAATAGTGTCAGGCGATGGAATTACCTTCCAATATAAATAGAAGAAATAGCCTAGGCTATTTGAAAGTTAGCTGGACAAATCACACGCTAATAAGTTCCATGCTCACTAGAACCCAAAAAGTCTTTTGTTATCCACAGTGGACATAATTCTATCCCGATTACAGATGTAAAACATATTCAGCTTAAATAAAAATGTAATTTGTTATATTCCACTTTGGGTGCATCACTTATCTAATGGAATGTCTCCTAGAAAAGCAATTTAGTAGTGCAGCCAATAACATTGTCTGCAGTTTAAATGGGACAGAATTAGCATAAATTCAACTTAATAGGGACACATTTAGCTAAGACCAATTGTGCTACATCACAGCAAAATTCTACAGCCCTGAAGTTTTATAACCACTACATGACACTATAGAAAAAGTGCATGTATGAAATACCTCACTAACAGAATGGGTGGTTTTAAGTGCAGTGGTGCATTTTTTCATTGCTATCACATTCTGCTGCTGTTTGAGGTATTTTTAAATCTTGTTTCTAATGGCCTCTTCACTTGGTTGGTATGGGCACTTATCAGAATTAGCAACTCTCCAAGTACTTGTACATACTGTTCCACTACAATACAGAAACCCATGTCTTGTTATCCCCCTGCACTGGAAAAGAGGTGGTGGATGGTTGCTGCACTTCAGAAAATCTCCAAAAGCATTTAGATTCTGATACAATTGCTTCTAGTAAACCTCACTATATTGCAGAAAATGACCTTTCCACATATTCCAGATTTTCCTCCTCCTCAGCAAGATGAAAAAGTCAACAAAAAATTAGCCTGCCAGCCTGGAGATCTAGACAAATGCTATTGTTTTTTGTAGGTGAAAGAAGAGGTCCAGGCTTTGTTAAAGGGTATGAGCAATCTGTTAAGAATAGATGATCTAGAACCCTCAGAAGTATGTTACTGCAAGAATGACTCAGGCAGTAATCATCACAACAAACTTATACATAGCACAGAAAAGTATTAATTTAAAATAACTTCTCACCTCATAAAATCATGGTACAGAGCAAGCCATGTACCTGGGAGTTTGTTTAGTCTGTTACCTGTCTCCTGTGCCAACTCGTGATGAAAAGTTCCTCATGTTCTAGGTAATTATAGGAATTTTTTCTTCTAATTTTAAACATGGATAGCCTGCCAGTTGCAGATTCCCTACTGTTAACTTTCAGTTCTCAGCATGTCAGTTGTTAGTCTAAATTTTGTTCCTCTTTGTCAAGAATACGACAGCCGCCAGGTTACTCTATGAATGACTACAGGAGACAACAATCTGTGATCTCTCTTGGGTTTACAATTGAATAAACCTGCCTGTCCACCAGATAAATACCTGATATCCACCAGAGAGAATAATATTTAAAGCACCTCCTTGCTCTGAGGTGATCAGAAAGGCATTTCATTGTCTACCTTGGTTAGCCATAGACTGGATGGTTGGCTGCCATGTTCCTGAAGAAGAGGAGGTATAATAAGTAGGTTAAATGAGTGAGGGGGAAGGTATACAGTTATAAAAGGGATCTGTAGCAGCAACTTAATACCTTCCCACGCAGAACAAGAAACTGTAGCATCAGTGCATAACGTTTAAAAGTTCATAGTAACTGGAACCATTTGACTGAATCACTAGAAAATCACAGCAACTAAATAATCAATTATACAAAAGTGTGTACAGGCTCCATCCCAACTAGTTTCCCCTGGCTGCAATGAGCTTTTTAAAAGTACTGTAGTCAGTTTTCACCTGTTTCTTTCCATGCATGAAAATTATGGTAACTCAAAGCACACAGAAACAGGTGAGAGGCGACAGATATCAAGAGCCAAAGACCCTGTTCCCCAGTCCCTTTTAGGAATATATAAACTACCCCCCAAGTCTATATTTTTACCACTTAAATTCTGATGGGTTTCCATCTGCTGAGTTTTTATTATCACTTCAGCATTTGATTTTTCATAATTATTTTCCAAAGTAAGGTGATCAATCTTTAAATCAATCTTTTTGTACAAAAATTCAATCAGCTCATGATACTTAGATTACGCAGTTTAGGACATAATATATGGTGGGGACTTAATTCTTTAAAATCTAATTAAATTCTAATTAAAGGTTATGTCTGAAAAATCCCAGGTTCATCCAGATGTGATCAGAATTACCCTGAAAGCAACGGCTTTTAAATTTGTAATAATGAAATACTTTCACAATTACTTGGTAGGGAAGGAGAAAGCAAAGTGTGCATGTGCACATCTGTATGTGTGGTCATACTTGTGTGAAATGAGACAATCTTTAAATTCCCTGCCATGAGAATTCTGAACATATTATTTACTCATCCCTTAAAAAAATCACATATCCTGGTAAATAGGACGTTAGACACTCCAGAGAGGAACATGAGGTACCATACTGTGAACTGTATTTAAAATAAAGTATTTTCAACTGTTTCTATTAGAAATCCATTCCCATTATAGCACTATCAGTATCTTGGGTAAAAGTAATTTAACTGGGTGAAACAGAGCTGGAAACAGTACTTAGAATTATTATTCAAAATACATTAATTTAACCTGCCTGCTGGCTTTATTCATGACTGCTACTTGAACTTTGAATAAAACCAAAAATGTGTATTTTTTCTCTCAAAAGTGTTATGAAGAGTTACCTCCACCCAGGTTTCTCTTAGGCTTCAACCAATTAAGGACAACACAGAAATAAGGTATGTCCTTGTGAAAATTCCATGCCCCTTTGCCTTGAAATTTCAAGTATGCCAAGTTCCACTATGAAAATTTAGAGAATGATTTTCCCATTTCCAATTAGTTCTTCAAAATGAAGTAGTATGAAAAATAAAGGGAAAGGAGGATGATCTCTCCTCTCAAAAGTGTAAGGTCTGCTGACTGCAGCAGGAAGAAGTGAATGTTAAAGCTGAGAACTATTCATCTGACTTCACACAGAAGCTGGTACACAAAAATCAGCACAAGTGTCTCGGCTCATGATTTAAATAAAGCTGTCTGAAATCCTGGTCCCTGTAGTTAAAGCCCTCTAGAAGTGAGGACCTGGTTTCTGACAACAGACAAATCTAAAAGATCACCCCCCACACCTCAGAAAGAGTATGATCAAGAGATAAAGTGAGGCCAGAGGACACTGAATGCAGTCATCAATCTGGAGAGGTTATTGAAAACAGCAGGTTTTTCAGGATGTCCTAAAAATTCGTGTACTAGCACCTCAATGCCTTGAAAAAAAGCTGTACTCTAAGTAAAGAGGAAAAGAAAAGCTGAAACAAATGCCTAGTCACCTGTTGACCTCTCCATGCAGCAGCACAGAAAAAGGCCGTTGTGACTTACATGGCTATATAATTTACTGTTCGAGGAATTCTGCAATCATTATATTTAGAACTGAAAGAAAAAAACTGAGCTGCACATTTTCATGTGAACAAAGGGACAAAAGTTTTCTGCACCTGGATGATAACTTACATTGATTACCAGCCATGCTAAAATTCCTATTAGATGCCTCTAACCTGAAACTTTTATTAAGTAACATTTCCTGAGGCCCCATATTGCCATCCAAATACATTTTTCCCCACTGTTTTCCTAATGTTTTGGTCTTTAATTGAAGGCCTTCAAGTCACTGTCTTCTTGTAGAAAAAAAATGCCTCCCTGAAAGCCTTCAAATACTGCACCCAGAATAAAAATAAGTAGAGCAGCTGAACATACCTATCAAATCCATGACATGCAAATTCAAACAAACCTAAACTTAAGCAGACAAACAAATGCATGCCAATCTGTGTACAACACTCACTGGATTGTTCAGATGGTGTCTTTACACTACAGAATATTGCCCCCCCCGACTTCATACAGAAAAAGGAAAGCTATTAAAAATTCAAAGGAAAGCTAGGTTTGTTTTTCCCAGCTGATGAATTTGTTGAAAAAGTGACCTTTTAGCTCAGTTTCCCAGAGGTGTGAACATTTTCTTCATGCTGTTGATATATGTGCCAATTTAAAGTAAGCTACACACAGTAGGTGTTTCTAGAAATATTAAAACCTCAGCTTGGTTGGACGGCCATTTGAAAATGGATTGCTGAAGAAGAAAGAGGCTTTGCTAGTTCCTCCTCTAGAAAGGCACTCTCTTTAATTTTTTTTCTTATTATATATCACTATTGACATCAGACTTTCAAAGAGATAACAGAATTAATCATATCAGTTTCAATATTAAATATCTTCAATAATTCTTTTCTTTCATGTTATGCTTGCAGTACAAGTGCCTAGACAAACTGTGTAACCAACTACTTTAAAACAATCAGAAGATGTTTGTCTTAGTTTAGATAAGCCTTCTCATAAATCAGTCTAAGGCCTTTTTTTGAAGGCATTTCTTGGAGGTCAGAGTCTTCAGAAGAACACTAAAAGCTTGATGAGAGATGCGTAAAGACTTAACTTGGCTTTCTGGAGCATCCAGAGAAAGTCAGCTTCTGAGCATGTTAACTCTGCCCAAATTTGATTAAAAAAAATCCTTTTTAAACAGAAAGAGACTGTAGGATGCAACTTCCAGTTGCATAATCTTATCCATAAGCATCTCTATCAAACATCCAGAAGACTTAACAGCAGACACCATATTTGCCCTTTGCATACTTTCCAAGTAACTTGATGTATCAGACATTGGGTCTAAATATTGTCTTTTTTTTCTGCTAAAAGAAATTTTATTTTATTTTGGGATTTTGTTAGGATTCAGCTGAAGATCTGTATCTAAGTATTTTCCTTATGTATACAAAAAAGACCAAAAACTATGTGAAAAAGAGGTCAACCCACATCAATGTTTCTGTCATTCATTATCCAGATATAGGGCAAGAGCGCACTACACATAAGAAATGTAGGTCAAAGACTCATCACTGCACATGCTAACAAAATAAACCATGATCATGTTCCATTTACATAGTTTAATCTTCTTTCTTTCAGAAAAAAAAAGCCACAAATAGGGCACAAGAGTCAGTCTGGGATTTTAATCTGCACAACTAAGTAACTTATTATGCAGCATTGTGGCAGCATGGAGTACTTTAGGGAAGGAATTAAGTGTTAAATAATGGGACTCAGCAATATCCAAAATGGGTGTTTTTCATGTTGGAATGAAAAAAAGGTAATATTTCTCCTTGCTGATGATATGTAGGATACTGTACTTTGTAAAACAATCTGGTAAATATGAAGCCCAACGAAAAAGGAGCTTTGTCCAAGTAATAAACATATAGTAAATATTATCTGCATGTTGCAAAGTACATATGAAAAATGTTTCTGTAATTAAATTTTAAAGAGGCAGTGGAACATGCGTATTTATCCTCTTATTCTCATTTGTGATTGAGCAAGTGGGTATTGAAAGTAAAAATAGCCATTTTTCATCTCCAACCAGGCAAAAGCTCATCTCTCAGTTCTGCTGTTGCTGTGCCCATGGCAACATTTACCAATACATAGGCAGATTAGTGATTAACCTAGGAAAACATTAGCTTACTGTAATGCAAGACATGTTTTGACAGAGAGATGAAAACTCATTGGCCCAAGAAAATACTACAGAGGATGTATAGGTCTGTTGTTAATGCATATTCATGTACAATACTGCACATACATGTAAACTCAGTACATAATGCAATTTAAACATGAATTTGTGCAATACATTTGCTTCAGTTATCAATGGATGACAATTACATATTTTTCAATTGGCAATTTATACATTCCCTTTAATTGTGAGAGTTTGAGTCGAAATCATACACAATGAATATTATCCCCTTTTTTTCTCTCTTAGTTATTCTGGTCTCATAGTCATAAACTAGGAGCAACTTTCGTGACTTGAAAAAGGAAGATAATGCTGAATAAAAATGAAATTAATTCAAAATATAATGACTGCTCTGCACTAGCATAGGCATATATATTGTGGACAGGATTTTAAAATTCTTTAGGTAACTACATTGAGTGTAGAGGTTCATTTCTACCTTTCAATTTTATTCAGTGTTTTTATCCAATCTGTTGGAGGCTCCTATCAACCTTAGTGTTGTAATTCCACATAATCTCTTTTATAGCTATTATAATAACATTGCATCCAACATTGCTGCCTCGGTATTGTTGACTAACATCTATCAGAAAACACAAACAAATCTACTAAAAAGAAAAAAAAGAACTAAAATAAAGACCTCAGAGAAGGCTGCAAGTATCAGGCAGGTGGTTACCCATGTAAACAGTCCACATCACCAGCCACAGAGTAATTAGAATTAGTATCAGCTGAAGCTTTGACTGGCTGCTGGGAATACTTTGATGTTGCTTGCTTTGAACACATAACTCTTCCCTCTCTTCCCCCAGGTCAGGTTTAAGAAAAAAGACAGCAATAACAGTGGAAATGTCACAAACTGTACTTCAAATGTACTTCAAATGAGAGAGCAAGGAAATGGTAGCTCACAGGTCACTAATGCACAAGGTCATGAGTGTAAGGCAGTGGCAACTGGCATCACTTTGGATTATGCTCTTACAGGATGCCCTTCCCCCCCCCCCCTTCTCCAAGAAGACACAAATAAGTATTTTCCTCTGTCAAATCTCTGACATGAGAAATGATATTTCAAAACAGAGAATGGACTCGGTTTTCAGAGACAGCTTGAAATTAGGTATTTATAGTAAAACAACATATTTATATAATGAGAGAGAAAAATCTAACAAAACGCTTGAAATGTATTCAGCATTGGAACCTTTAGCACATCATATTCAGCTCAGTTGCTAGTTTGCATACCTCAGCACGTGCATCAAGCTGCCAAAGAAGAAGAATTCAGTATCTAAACTCGCAAAGCTCTGGAGCAGGTGGTGGCAATGGGGAAAGGACATGGGCACCTAAGCGTCACTGTGAGTCATGTGGGGCTGAGCTACAGCCACAATGGGCAGCAGCCACACACACAGAGCAAGCTCTGACCTAGAATCACAGAATCTCCTGAGCTGAAAAGGACCCACAATGAGCATTGAGCCCAGCTCCTGGCCTTACACAGGACAGGCCCAAGAGTCATACCATGTGCCTGAGAAGGTTGTTCAAACACTTCTTGATCTGAACTTGTATTTGTGAATGAATTGACCTGCCACTCGGAAGGCAAGATTGTTCCTGTCTCTTATTTCAGCGTATCAAGGCAGAATTTCAGATTGAGGAATGAACAGCTCTGGATGGAACAATGTAACTTTGACAAGATACACATGAGATACCTAACTCAAAAATGCTTTACAAAAAGAAAAGCAATAGATATGCAGACTTTCTAGAAATGGCTAACATCTAGCTCCTTCAGCCCAGCAACACTCTGTAACCCTAACAGAAGTCTCTTCTTGACAATTTCTTATGCCCTATCACTTATAAATTGCCCAGTCTGAATAAAGTTTGTATGTTTGTACTTGTATGATAGTTAAAGAAATGCCAATTATCTAAAAAAATTCTATGGTCTGTTTCACAGCTCTGGTTTTTCACATTCTCCTATAAAAGATTCTTGGTCTATCTTGGGAAAAATCCCTTCTCATTTGGCAACTTTCATTTTTTTTCCAAAATCAAGACAGAATCATGTCAAGCCAGAAATTTATGTAAGCACATAACTCTTGATTTATAATTTTTGTTGACTGAATTGTCTTTTCCTGTTATCATTTAAAACTCAGGCAGAAACAGGACTAATGAACAGACCTAGGCCTTCGTCCAGGCAAGCACTCAAAGGCACTACTAACTGAAAGGAGGAACTCTGCTGAAAGTCATGGACAAGCTCTCGCTCTGCACTTCATAGCCAGCTCATGGGAGCTGACACATATCTCGCACCACACAAAGTCCACAAAATGAACAAATAAATTCTAAAAAATCCCAACATAGCCATCTATTTCAACTGGTTTGGATACCTACTTATTAATCTTTTTGCCATTTTAGTTATGTAGTTGTAACAAGATGCTCTTTAAGGTCCCTACCTAAAACTATTCTGTGATTCTATGCAAGTTTAAAAAGTCAAAACCAAAAAAAAAACCCCACCAAACCAAAACAGCCACAGAATCAAACAAATCAAACAAAAAACCCTAAAGCCACCTCATGGGACAAAATGACAACCAAAAACTGTACCCAGTGATTCTGTACAAAATCCGTGATGCAGATATAGCACAGAGGCACTTTCATTGTCTGGGTTGATTGTGTAACTACACAGAAATTACACACAAAACCAGCAGAAAAATGCCCTCAAATGGCATACGTTGTATCTGCCCCAGGAGATGTGCAGTTCCGCTACTGATGAGCCCTTGGAGCAAACCTGCACCACAGGCAAACATTTTTATGGGACTGAGGTTATGAAGTCTTTCTAAGCTGTTCCTTTAAAAAGCAATTCTAGATATTATGCCTGTAAATCAACATTTTTGTTAATGAGACAGTGGTTATACTGGCTGACTCCACTGTCTGAAAATCATAATCCTGAGATTTAGACTGCACTCAAGTGGGTCATACAAACCCAAAACCTAATCACCACATTTTTAAGCGTTTGCCTATTTGGCTGGTATTTATCTTTAAGTCACCTCCAGCTGCTAGGGATTTTTGGCCAAACCTTACTGGCATGTAAGGCCAGTTCTCCTCCCAGCACCAGCTCTACTCCTCAATTCTGACTCTATATTGCTTCCTCATAAGCTTTTCCTGCCCTTCAAGCTCCCACTATGGTCTCTGGGACCACTCTCTGTAAACCACTTCTGTGAGCTCTCTTAATGATACAGACTGAGCAAGAGACAGGTTCTTGCTGGTGTTTCAAACACATATATATAGTGTTCTTTACTGTTACTCTTTTCTTCATTTAGTCTTCATTGTTTTGGCAGGTTTTTCTTCCAAACAATTTCTTTTGGGCTCTTAATCTTCATCTCCACTTGCCAAAGAAAAATGGTGAACAAGGCACACAGCTCCCAGCAGGAGCAGCAGCAACACTCAGAACGAGAAGAACAGCAAAACTGACAGCTGTGCTTTTCTGCACTGAGCACAGTGGGTAAATCAATACCCCGGCAGCCCTGCTGCCATCTGTGGAGTTTCTGGAGCAGACGGGTTATTTATAGAAACTTGTTTGTACAAAGCCAATATTTACCTGTCGGGGCTGTCAAAATTTGCAATCCATCTTTGCCGTTACCCTGCTGTTTTTCATGTCAATAGTGGAATTTTCCAAAAGAAAATACTGTAATGTTCCCCCCCCCCCCAATAAACATTCCCTTCCTGCAAGGGTTGGTTATGTTAATTGTTGCAGCAGGAATGCATCTGGTTTCCATGGGACCTTGGGGATTCTCCAGAAGGCAGGAAAGCTAACGGATGTCAAACCTAAAGAGCCTGTTTCTCTGTCTTGTTCTGACAGCAGCAGCATGGCATTTCCCTGCCAAGGCCAAGATGAGATTTAATGTTACAAAAAAACAATCATCCCCCACTCTGCCAAGCAAAAAGGTTTTCTTTTGGAATGTTTGGCTGCTGCTGTTACTGTTGTAACCATAACCACTATTTTCAAGCAGGCAAGAAGTTTTAATGTGAAATTTCAGTGTATTTGCCTTTAAAAGTGAACTCAAATTCTAAGCCAAGAATGAAATGCATGGGTGATCTCAGTCCTGACTCCTTGCAGACTGACATGTCCATCACCAACCTACAGGCACGTCTGAAGGAGAAAAGAACGAGGAACAGACTCCTGGTTTCTGTCCCAGTTTCTTCAGGTCAGAGACTGGACTGCATTGCTAGGCCAGTGTGAGGTACTGGGGATGGCTCCTGCCAGAACCTTCGAGTGGCTATTCAAAGGCCACTAACACTGTCCTCACAGAGCTTTCAATTGTCAGTTTTCTGAAAAGAATTATTCGTAATCAAAGTCCTACTGAAAATGGCAAACAAACCCGGCACCATAAATCTGTATCATTTTCTATTTCAATAGAAAAGAAATAGAACAATTCAATAGAAAGCGTGTATCTGCTGCTGTAAATCACCAAGAGGCTCAGGGTGCAAAGCCACCTCCTGGGAGCACCTGGGGTTTAACTCTAAGTGAGATCACCCAGTGGGTCAGCACCTGGCCGCACCACCGGCCAGCAACCTGCGCATCTTTGCAGGACAGGGCTAGAGAAAGCAGGGCACAACTTAAAGCAGAGCAAGGCTTAAAGCAGGACCAGTAAAAGCATTCTTCAATAAGTGGTTTAGAGAATTAAGGATTAAATTATTCTGTCAGATGAGGAATGGATTCTGTGATTTGTACAGCAAATACCAGTGGAAATAGGACAGTGCTTAAACACGTGCTAGTCTGGAAGCCATCTGAAAGACGTGGGGAACAGGTGAATAAGGACACTGAAGCGAAGAAGAAAATCCTTTAGATTTGCTTTTGTTTGTTTTAATATTAATTACTGAGCCCTATGACTTAAACAGCTTCCTAGCCTTTGGCTAAGAAACAGAGTAGAGCCAGAAATGGAACGGAGAAATTTCTCATTCTTGTTTTTTCCACTGAGACTCAGAAAAAGGTTCCTCTTATATAATATGGTTTCAGATGGTTTTTGAATATTATTTAAAGAGCATGTCAAAGCCACAACAAAGTAATTCTTCCTCTTAGATAAGGTCCACGAACTGCCCCCAGGGCAAGTATTAGAGAGCCTGCAGGAAAACTGCTTGTTAGACAAATGGAGCCACAGATGTGACTTTCATCTGGTGTACAAGGCAAGGATGTTACATACAAGGCAGAGATACCCAATTATGAAAAGTACTATTTTTAACACAGACTTTTCTCCAAAACAAAAGTCTCCTACATTTTTCTTTTTTTCTTTTTTTTTTTTTTGGTGGGGTGAGAATTTTCTAGTCTTGTCTCCTGCAAGAGTAATTGACATTATATTTTTTGACAGCTGATAATTCTCCAGGGCTCAGAGTTCTCCTGCACTCAGATTTATCCGTAGCCAGAACATGGTAGTTTTCACTGCACTTCATGATTAACCAAGTCTTGTATTTGCAATATCAGTGCTTCTATTGTGCTTTGCCAGATGTAGTCTAGCGACCACTGTGCTATTGCTCTCTATTGATTAGATAAACGTTTGTCCTATCCTACCGGAAAGCAAACAGTGCCCCTATCCCAAGTGTTTGCTGGTGAATCCACGCCTCTTTCATTAAGCTTTGACAGGTCTCACAGCAATAAGAACACTCCATCAAAAGAAGAGCAACCTCATGAAAACTGTAGTGGGAAAACAGTGGCTGAATCTAAGTGCAAGACTGGAGCTCAGCATGTCCATGAATACCCAGAAATTCTCCTTAGCTACAGCTAGCAGAATATTACCAATTTGCACTACTTGACTAAAGGTAGTTAAAAACTTGATAAGGACCACAGTCTGAAGATTCATTTCTCACTTTAAATACCAAAAAACAACTGAAAGAAGGCCATCCCTTTAAATTACGCAGTGTGCTAATCTTTAGGTTGCATAGATCTAATTGCTAGCTGCCACAGGTGCCTTTGTATGACCTTGGACATATAATTTAATCCTTCCACATGTTCATTCTCCTTTTGTCTTACTCTCCAGCACTAAAGACTGGCAACTACCACATCTAAAGAGAACAGACAGAGGAAACTAACGCTACAGGTAGTGTAAGTATCTCTCATGCATATGTTGCTCCCACCCAGGATGCAAACCACTGCCACGTTGGGCTACAAGATCCAGGAGGGCAACTGAAAACATTGGGTATAAAGTACCCAAGAATTTAATCTAAGAAATGCAATTTTCAGATACTATTTCATTTAAGAAATGGAATCCTGAGATAAGCAATTGCCTTAATTTATACTGTGGCACATTATACAGGAACCTAATTCTCCAAAAGGCTCTATGTGGCTTAAAGGGCATTGGGAAATGTTGTCCCCTGAAGCATGCAACAAGACAGATGGAATAAAAGTTAATGGTGTCCTGTGCTCTAATGTCTATTACTGAGTTCCAGGAATGGGACCAGGATGACCCAAGTGATCCTTTTCA
This sequence comes from Acanthornis magna, assembly GCA_036785705.1. NCBI lineage: Eukaryota > Metazoa > Chordata > Aves > Passeriformes > Acanthizidae > Acanthornis > Acanthornis magna. Next base: position 12,091,631 of record JAWUZG010000029.1, read on the forward strand.
GTTCAACGTTCATTAGTCTTTCCCTTGTGAGTCTGATTTAAAAGAAAAAAAGGAAAAAAGCTGATTTCAGCCCTCAGCATACTTGTGTGATTAGGGTAATGAGGAAGAGACCATTTTACAAAGCAGTTCACGGATTCCTTCTCTCTTTCAAATTTCAGAATGCAGCTGGTTTCAAACTCCCAGCTGGCAAAGAGGGGACTTCTCACCATAAGTACTCTGCTTAATCTGGGGACTTCTCAATCAGACACAGATGAAGTAGTGACATGATTATAGGCCTTGGTCAAGTGTTGCAATGCAAGATGATTTATACTAATCAGCATTCTCTAGAATCAGTGCAAAACAAATCCAACACAACTACAGACCTTGAAAGAAGTCTTAGCCACCATTCTTTCTTTTGTCTGAAAATACCATCTTGACAGATGTTAGCCAAGTAATCAAACATTTACATGTAGCACACAACACAGCCTGGCCATGAGAAACGTCACTGGCATGTGTTAAACACCTTCTGTAAATTCCCTTTTAGTATTCACAAGTTGGTTTTGACCATAAGGAAAACTTAACAATTCTCAAATTTCAGTGCAGTGGTGCTCTGTATACCTCTAGAGATTTCCAAGTTGCCAGAAGCCATCTGCTGTTATCCATGACAAAAAACCCCTGTCTCTGCTCTACTGAACACTGAAATGAAATGCTTATGCTAAGACAGATGTGCAAGTCTCCTGATTTGTGAAGGAATAAACTAATATATGTGGGCTATCATAAATCCAGCTTAAACATCATTTTACAGACAATTTAGAGAGCTGAAGAAGAAAAAGGGGATAGGAGAGGTGGATTTGGCTGGCTCCACCTAGCTTTTGTGGCACTGTGGCACAGAAGTCAGATGTTTTCTTGCTGTGATCTCATGAGGGCAACTTCTCTTTCTCTCTCAACTCTATTTTGATGCCTCAGAGCAAAGCACCAGCCTCCACTTGGCCACTGGGTGTTATCTGCATACTGGCATATTAGAAAGAAGAATGTGGGAAAACAATAGAAGTGAGCTAGAAAAGTGTAAAAGAAAGAAAGAAACAAAAAGATATGGAGAGAGGGAGAGGGAGAGAGGGAGAGAGGGAGAGAGGGAGAGAGGGAGAGAGGGAGAGAGGGAGAGAGGGAGAGAGGGAGAGAGGGAGAGAGGGAGAGAGGGAGAGAGGGAGAGAGGGAGAGAGGGAGAGAGGGAGGGAGAGGGGGGGGAGAGAGGGGGGGAGAGACGGGGAGAGAGAGGGAGGCAGAGCGAAAAAGAGCGAAAAAGAGCGAAAAAGAGCGAAAAAGAGCGAAAAAGAGCGAAAAAGAGCGAAAAAGAGCGAAAAAGAGCGAAAAAGAGCGAAAGGAAATTTACTGCAGTCAAAATTCTCAGAATAATGGGGTGCTTTTGGAACAGATTTCACTCTGTCTCTCTGAATAAAAAGCCAGGTCTCGGACCCCAAACTGGGGCTATTCATGGACACTGATGTACTAAAAATGTTAAAGATAAAAGCATCTACTTTGAATCCTCTAAAAAATATAATACATAGGAACTAGAACAGGCATTTCAGTCTGTCTACCCTGTATCAAATTCCAGATGACTACATGGTCTAATGCCTCATATTCACCTACAGCAAAAAAGGCTCTGCCTTACTGGCCAAATGCAAGCCATGCCTATGGCTCCAAAAAGGAACCCAAACTGTTCCTCGCATCATAAACCATGCCCACGTCAGTTCTATCAGAACATGAGCCTTTTTGCTCCCAAATATGATCAGGGTCATTAAGATCCCCTCATTAGCAGAGTTTTCTACTGTCTGCATCAGCATGGATGGGCTGAGAGAGGCCAGACACTGGAACCTATTTTATTCTGCACAGGAGAGAACATAAGCCTGGGGAATGGAGAGGGTGTTTTTAATTAATCCAACATAAACAAAACTGCCTGAAAACATTGTGAGGAGTAGAAGCTCAGCCTTCTGTAGGTCAAACCCAAGGGCTACATTTGTACCCTGGGACAACTTCATTATCCTCAACTGAGCTGCACAAGGGATTAATTTAACCCTCAGAAAAGGGTCAAGAGAATCTGGGAGAGGAACAGAATAACACATTAATAAGAGCTATAAGAATACATGTTCTTAGAGCTTAGTTCAAATTCCTCCTTACAGCTGCTGTTTCTAGTGCAAGCAGGTACATATACCAACATCACCATTTCTATTCTGCTCCATCTGCTGTTGTCAGAGCCTTTTCCTCTGTTATATATTCACAATTGGCTTTTAACTTAAATAATTTATATTCTCAAAACCCTAAGATCTGGTGAAGTACTGAGGCTTGTTCACCTGTCCACTTGAAGTTTTTCTTTTGCTTTTTTTAAACAAATTCGTAAAACGTATCTGTAAGCCAGAGAACAATTTTTTTTTTTTTTTAAATGAAACTGCTTTCTGTTTCATAGCTAACTGTTTCAGTTGTGGGCTGCAAGCAGCGCTCCTGTTCCAGGAAGAGAACACTGTCAGATTCTAAATGTGATGGTGTACCTTAGGCGTAAAATTGTGCAGTAGCCCATTATTGTATGGGCTGCTACTATCAGGGTAGTAAAAGAAGAGAAGGGCTGGAGAGTCCTAGGACTCAGCACTTTTTAAGCTCTGGGACATATTATTGGTAGCTATTTATATTTCCAGTCTTTTTTTCCTTGAAGATGATTGGGTTTTGTTCAGCATGGTGAAGATACCACATTGTCTTTTTTCTGTTTTGATGAACTAAATCATCCCAATGTAAATGGAAGCACTGGAAAATGTAAATGATACAGAAATTACTCAGATATTTTTTCCAATCCCAGCACTTGTAGAAACAAGGTGGAAAACACCTCTGTAACAGACACCTAACTGAAGGTGACCTACCTACGGTCTCCCAAACAATATGGCCTGCTCTCTCTTCTTCCCTCTCTCTCCTTTTCTTGAGGATTCCCTCATTCCTTCCTCCCCAGTAAGCCAACTTGCACATCTTCCCATCACACAGCAGGCCTGCATCTTGTTCTGAGAAAGGAGATGGGCACAGCAGGAGGAAACATTGGCCTTGGTCATGGTGGGGGGCACTCCAATCATGTAACAGAGAAGTCCACGACCTTGAACTTTTATTTGACCTAACACTGCTCAAGAAACAAGTGGTGTCACTGGTAGAGTTTAAACCTAGACAGTGCCCAGCTATGGACTATCACATATTTTCACACAGATAGTATACTTACCCAAGTTTTAGCTCTTTCAGACCCAAATTTGTCTCTAACGGTGGTAAAATTGAGTTTTGATGAAAGATAGCCCTCATGTGGATGCAGTGAGCCAGAAATAAGTTCACTGACACAAGAAACAATTTCAGGGTTAGCACATAGCACAGGTTGCTCCTGCTTCTCTAGAAAACCATGTGTGTTAAAGAAAATTTTACATCTTCTTTAAGAAACAAGAACTGTGGTATTTTAACTACGAAAGTGTCCTTGGCTAACAAAACGGGTTTACGTCTGTAAACTTTACTGCTGCTCATATGCAGAGAAATCTTAACCCTATGGGCTTGAGCCTATCTGTGCTTGCTCTGAACCACAGCATTGAATCTTCAGTACACTTTATACCTGCAATATCCCATTAAGTCAGGACAGTGCTACTGCTCACAAGTGGCAGAGGTGGCAGAGGGTGGCAGAGGCAGAAAGCCAGGGACCAAGAGGGAAGTTCCCTTGCTTGGTTCAAGTTGGTACAACAAATCTGTGGTGGATGGAGGAACTGACGCTGATTGTGTCAGTTTGATGCAGCCACCAACCAAGCCATGACACCGGGCTTTCTCCTTTGCTACTTCTCAGAGAGAGGATGCCTGCCAAATACAAATAATATCTTCTTGCTCAAGGTTGGTTTTAGCGTTTCCACTCTGGATATGGCATGAATGTTCTCTCCTCCCTTCAGAACCCACAGTGCCATCTTGAACAAATCTTGGCTTACTGTTCTGCCTTTCCCCACTGTTCACTCTTCTTTGCCCACAAAAGCCTGCAAGGATCGGCATCCTGCTTTCCTCCCTTGTTTTATTGAGTACTTTATGGCCATTATTCTGCTCTGGTAAAACTCAGAGCAACTTTAATTCATTTTTTCAGAGCTTCAGAGGCAAGTCCCTTTACTAGCTTTCCTAGTTCTAAGTATGTAGACTGAAGATTTCCGGAAGAGATGTATCAAATTAGAGTGTATGTAATAGAAAACTCGCAAACTAGTGTCATGTATGTCTGCAGATTGTTCCTGTGATATGCTTGGAATGAAGCTTCTAAGTGATCAGTTTGGCCAACAGAGGATTTATTATGCCTCTCCAGTAATAAGTTGAAGCAAATCTGAGTGCCCCCTGATGTCAGTGGAAAGCTACCAAATGGCATCTATAAACATCTAGAGCCTGACTCCTGATACTTGCTCAGCTGAACACAGGACTACTGGCTTAACAGCATCATCCTGTTAACTTTTGCTTCTTAACTCCTCTATCTTAGGACTGATTTTCTAAAATAAACTAGAAAGGAATGTAAGGTTCTATGGTTTAGTATTTCAAGAGAGATCCACCTAATTCTGAAGGCTCATTAGCACTTCTGGATGAGGAAGGGGTTGCAGAGCAATATGCCTGAGAATTGGCTCCCCTTCCCATTCTCCCTAATCGCAACCTAGAACACTTAGGGTAAGATATCAGCACTGGAGGTGTTGTAGCCAGATCATGCTGATATTTGTATGAAATTTTTGGTGGTTACCATGAGGTGTTCTCTCCAATTTACCCTGTGGCAAGACAAACCATATTAAAGCAAAGAACTGGGGAAGACAGTGGACTGTCAGATAAGTGAACAGCCTGTACAGGAAAGCTCTTTTTCATGATGCTAACTGAAGTTTTTCCAGAGGTGAGATTTCTAAGCAGGGGTGATTTTCATCATCACTGAAGTAAGGCCATCCTCAAAAGACCCAAATAAAAGAATGACATCTAAGCATTACACTGAAACTAACTAATAGACCAGCCTAACTCTTTAAAAAGAAAATTCAACAAAATCTAACCACCTGCTAGGTTAAGCCACTTTCTATTGAAAGACCAGTAAGTCCAATGTTGCTCTTAATGACAGGAACACAACTAACTGACTCCAGGTGGTTGGATTATCATCTTTAGAAATTGGTGGTTAAGGATCCTGATATACCAAAGGATTAAGAGCAGAGCAGACAGAATCCCAGGTCATGAAATGCTGCGGTCAAACACACCTAGTTTAATCTTCCCTTCTATCAACCCCAAAAACATGCATAAAATAGCATAAATATGCTCTTTTTCTTTCTTTTCAAACTCATACTTTTTACAATATTTTCAGAACTCCTTCTCAAGACTGATAACAGCAGGAAAATAACTTGATTAGTAGGTAATATCTTTAGGTTGTTTTACAGGCTTGTTTCACTTAAACATTTGTCAGTATGGCACATGTATTAAACTACTTTTTTTGGAGATACCTTTTAAATCTGCCTAGAATCACATGAAAAATTAAAATTAACCTGGAAATACAGAGATCTGCATCTTCTGCAGGAATTTACACTCCCAGTGAAGATCCTGTGAGTTGTATTAGTAAAGAGTCTTGTAGGACTATGGAGCAGCCCAAAAGGTGGTGCATTCTTAGATTATTTATAACATCTATACACACAGAGACAACCATTTTTCTTCTTGTATCAGTAATGGCAAGCATCCTAGTTATCTCCTCCTACTACATAAATCTGGATTTGCCGTTAATTTCTAATTGGATGCATGCATACTAATGTCATATAGAAAAAAAAACCCTGTCTGCAAGACCAAGGGACTCAGCTTCCCTAAGAAACCTTTCACACTTTTCAGAGTAGCTCAGCTCATGTTTGGATAGCACTTGCATATTGGAGTAATACCACTGAAGTCCATACAATGGCTCCTGTGACTAATTCTGCATAGCACAACAAAGGACTACAAAATTTGTTATTAAGCAACCCGTTCTTAGACATAAATTAAATGCGCTTTTGTTAATTATCTCCTCTCCTTCTCATGTACATGGGGAAAAATCGAAGAAACAGAGAACTAAATTGTAAAAACTGTAAATAAGACCTTTCTTTTTAAATATATACAGTTACTAAACAGTATCCTTTCTGGCCATTACATCAAGACTTGTGCCAGTACACTGCAGAGTTAACGTAAAACATTACAGGCAGAAGACCTGAGCATTCACAGCAGGACTTGATTGTTAACCTATCATGATCTAAAACACACACATCTACTTCTGCTGAGTCAATGTAGTTTTTAAAAATAATGGATTCTTTTTTTTAAAAAAGATTCCCTATGTCTTCAAGGCTGTTAAGGTTAGCATAGACTATTTATAGGCATCAATGAAAAGGAGGAAATCTTACTTTGCTCTCCTGCTGTTTGCTGCTGGTAAGAGTAGCTTGCAGGCTTTCTACAAAACCTGTGTCATCTCTTGAGAAACTGGAATTTTCAACAGGGGACAATTGCATGGTAGCAAGATAAATCAGTGATATTACAGAATGACTTGGAAGGATGAAACAATTTGATTGACTGTGCTGCTGGACTGTAGCAGCCAACTTGGTGACAAATACACACTTTCCCTTCCTTTCTCCCCGAATCCCGAGAGCAAAGCAAGTAACAAGCTGTTATCCCTGATGGAACATTCTTTTTTGTATATCAGTAATCAAAATTGTTACTTGTTTTGAGACTGACTCACGCAAAACTCTCCGACATCTTTAATTTTCTTTAGGAGGAGATGCCATTTGCCTGACTTCATGGTACAATTTGACCACTTCAGTCCAGGAGGAATTCAACCCCCTAATTCTGGGGACCAGCCTAAAGCTGATGGGAGTTTTCACACTTGTTTCCATGTGGCCAAGGTTTTGCTTTCCTGACTGCTTCCTTTTACGAAGCTCCTGAGTTTGCACCCTGACAATGATGTTCAGGCCCAGGTGTCTGCCTGTGCAGGAGATCATGACAAAATGTGCACATTTCTTCACAATCACAAGAGCCACACACTGTGATTATCTGAGGCAAACTGCAATAACTTCGGGGATTTTGGTGCAATAAAGCCTTTAAATCGTAGTTCAGGCTAACTTCTGGAACAATCAGCAACTGAGCTCCGGTGTTTAAGTTTAAAATCACAGAATTAGCTGTGGGACTCTCCTATACTTTTCACATTACAAATCTGTCATTCATCTCTCTGACTGAAAAAAATGCAAATGTCATTAAATTACTAGTACCCATTAACAGTTAACAAAATTAGAAAGGTGTCTCTTTTATTCTTTGTTGAAACCTGACAGAAAGTCTTTACAAACCAAAAAATCTGACACAATCCAGCAATTGTTTATCTTACCAGGTCAATGATAAACGTTAATGGTTCAAACCGTATGCCTGAAACACTTGATATTTACTCCACCAAGACATTCTTAGTCAGAAGTTTCTTGCTTACCTTAAATATGTAATACAAATTCAAAGCCTTGAAATCCACTGCGCTAGAACCTCTAGCAATGAAAATTACAGGGATTGATGCAAAGTTCATTCTGGAGTAGATGTCCATGGCTTTTGAATGATGCAAATCCTACATGCAGAGGTGAACTGATACATAATTTCATGCATGAAAAAGCAGAACTTATTTTAAGACTCACTTGCACCTTTGCGGTACCATTAGAAATGAGCATAATTTCACTTGCTATTGAAAATGGGACTTATGACATTCTAAGCATAATGGCAAAATGCTGAGTTTCTGTTGCAGACAGGGTGATAATCTGAATAGGGGATTTTAAAAGGTAAGTTGGGAAGTGAGAACAAAGGAATTTACTTGTGAAACAGCTGTGAATAGACTTTCCACTCTTCTATTAAATATTTAACTGGGTTATAATAGCATTTAAAGGCAGAAAAAATCAAGACCAACTATTAACATATAAATATAACACAACTCCTCACTGCAGTTACAAAGCATCAGAGGTCTTCCTCACTCAAGCTTTTGCTTATTTACTCTATGCACCAAAGCACAGAGTGGCGTAAAAGTGAGAGGTTTCACAGACATTCTGTATCTCTGCAGCTGTAGCTGTTCGAAAGCATGACCCTGAGAACTTGAACACACAATAAAGCATCTCACATCAGGGAGGCTCCCCTTTCTGAAAGATGAGAGGACCTTCTGTTGGCCAAGTGGCTTAATTCTAGCCTACAGAAGGTGAGTATGGGGAGAGGGAGAGGAGAAGGTCCCTTGTGAGGGCACAGGGAGGATCAAGAGAGAAGCCTGGTCGATTTAAAGTCCTTTCCCTGTGGCTACTGCCACAGATATGTTTTAACCCCTTGTGTTGAATACAGGAGCTGTGGTTTTCTTGCTGGACAGGGATCTTCCATGCACAATGCCCCTCAGCATCATACTGAATTATCTGATGCAAGGTGATAACCTTGTGGTGCTGCTAAAAACGGGGACGCGCTTCCCTCGTAGGGCATTCGAAGCGTTAGCTCCAGCGTGCTCTGGCACATCCCAGCTGGCTGAAAGCCAAGGGCTCTGCTATGGCTGGCTGTGCTGGAGCAAGGGAGCAACACAGCAAAATGCGCACCTTGACTCTACTGAGCCACATACAGATGATCCATCCACACAGAGCAAGGGCAGGATCTGCAAAGCCTTTCTGGTGCTTTCACACAGGACAGCAGGAAATACGAGCAGACAAACAGAGCTGCACTTTTCAATCTGCAGGTACTTACTCTCCAGTCCTTCAGGAAGTATCTACCTGAGCTGGGATAAATCTATGAGAACTTAATAACCTTTCCCGGAAAAAGAGCAGAAACTGGGAAAGAGACCACACCTTGATGAGGGGCTGCAAAGGTAGTGTGAAATAACACCAGCCTTTGCAGTGGCTTCTGTTAAACACCAAGCAGAAACCCCAGTCTAAAGTTAGAACCTTATTAACTTTCATGGCAAAGCACTTGCAGAGCTATATTTGTAGGGATCTAGAAAATCTATTTTTGTTTATGTTTTCAAGTTTGTTTAATTAGCTTGGTGAAGCTAGCAAATAAAGAAACGTTCTGCAGCTATCCTGAAAGTCTTCCCTTAGCTTCCAAGATCCGTGGGTTCATCTCTTTCATAAATGTGAAGTCATTCAAATCTTTTCACAATTTCCCCCACTTTTTTTTACATATCCCTTTCTTTCTCACAGGTGTCAGAATACAATGACAGCTTTGATCTTACTGGAGATAACCATATGTGGGTAGATTCTTTTTCTTAAAATGCAGACTGGGAGTGGATCCAGAGTTCAAGCCAGAAGGTTACATATATTTGAAAACCTCACTTAAAGAAAATCCCTTTGTGTGGCTTCTAATATGCCTCTGGATGTGAGTCTTGAAATACTTAGCTGTGAATGCTGCTCTCTGTATCATGATGTTCCAAGTCTTAAGAAAACTGAAGTTCAAAGAGAAGGGAAGACTAAGAGAGTTGGTTTTGGAGCTATGGAACAAGCACTTTCTTTGCCACATCAAAAGCTCTGATAAAAGCAGTCCAGTGATTCAGGATAAGAGTATATTATTTGATGTATTAATTTGACAGTGGGCTAGCATTAATAAGAAGATCTCCTTTTTCACCCCATTACAAGATTGCTTTTGTACATTACACAGAAATTTAAAATGCCCGAGATAGAGCTAATCAAAGTTCTAGTTTTTATGAAGGTCATGTGTGTCCTCTGAGGTCTTATTTTCACATGCTTTTTCGAAGCCACTGAATTCCTAAGTAGCAAAACCTGCTAGAATTTTGTAAAGTCCACAAAAAATGGATCTGTGCTCTGCAGACTTTTGAAAATGCTGAAGGTTTATTGCAACATGTATGGATTCTGCAAGTTACCAATACCAAGGAGGCATAACTGAATGAGTATTTTCATATTCAGAGTGAATGTAATGACCCTTACTGTACTGAAACTTTATTTAATTTGGGATCACCAAATTTGGGCTCATATATCTATGCAGATGATGCTACACTGCGAAGTGTAAATATGGAACACAAAACACTGTAAAGTTACATGGCCTCAGACTCTAGATAAAGAACTTAAAATTGAGTCTCTTTGACACGAAGTCAATGTTTCTTCCCATCATTATGCTTCTCCTCACAGAAGCATCTAAGGGGGCCTTTAGTTCCTAAAAATGGAAAATGTAGGGTGTGTGAGCTTTTTCTTAACAGACGCTCCAAGAGAAGGAAGTACCAGAAATACAATCTCAAGACAAAGGGAGTTAATAAAAACTTCTGCTTGCAGCCATCAGTGCTGCTATCCCTACTTTTCTGTTCTGAAGGAGAAGCAGGTGGAGGGGGAGGGATACTATTTCATTAAAGTATCCTAGTTTTCTGGAAGATATCAAGTAAAAATGTAGAAAAAATGTACAGTTTTTTCTTTTTCTTTTTTGCATCTGAGAACACTAAAAAGCAGTGGTTTGTAGTTGCGGGTTTTTAAAGAGATAAAAAAATGTGAGATCCATAAAAGCATCACACTCGGATGGGGAAAGACTTGCTTCCAGGAGCCTGTGCTGGGCTGAACTCTAGCTCCAAATGATAACATACATGAGGTAGTGGCACACGATTCCTCTTTACGAGATTAGTCCTGAACTCCTGCCAAAAATCCCTCTATATGCCACTTAGTGCTTCAAGACAAGAAGAATAATGACAGGTCTGTAAAATCTGCTGGAATTGACAGTTCTTATTGTTCTGAAAAGTTTTCATGATGCATAGGAATTTTCAGATTAGCACTGCACAATGTTGAACAAAATGGGTGTCAAGCAAATCAATGGGCTTTTCACAATTCACAAGTCTTTGTTTTACTGCTGTTCCATTTTTATTCTGTGCTTGGTGTTGCTTTGTTGTGTGTGTGTGCCATTGGAGATGTGAGTGTGCATGCACTGAACAGGGAGAGAGAGCTTTCTGTGGCATGATGCTCCATGTAAGCCAAGTCTTAGCATGGAGAAGCTTTTCCTAATTTTTTTTTTTTTTTTTAAAGAAACAAAAATAAGGAAGTGTTTATATTTGTGTGGCTAGTCTCATTTGGAGTTACAACTGTCTTCAATTGATTTGGATGTGAACATATCAAGCCGCCTTTTTACACCTGGGTGTAAAAATTTGTACCTACTGACTTGAATTAATGGGGTGAAAACAAAATACGACTGAAGCAAAACTGAAGATTGGTGGCTCTAGCATCTGTTTACTTAGAACGTAAATGACCAGCAGGGTTTTTGTAACTGAAGGAGGGCTAAGATCCAGGGAAATAATGAAATATTCAAATTTGATATCTCCAGTCCCATATAAAACTCAGATCAGAACTTTTGCTCTATGCTTCCAGTATAGACTGACATACGGATATGAGGCTCTATAAGCAAATAAAGGATAACCCATTAAGCCTAAAACCCACAGAAACAAACCAAAATCTGTAGAATGCCAATTCCACTTAGGTTTTCAATATTACTGTCATTGAGGCAAATAGAAAGAGAAAAAATAACCTGCTGCCTTTATGAATATCTCACTCTTCCAAGAAAAATATAAGCATAAGACTGAAGATCAGATCAATGCCTGGTGGCATCTCGTGTAAGTCAGGGGAGCTATGCCAATTTGGTCTGGCACCAAGCGTTTTAGAAGACATATGAGCCCATCAAACCAAGTGTTTTCCAATGCAACCAATTAAAGCTACCCCAAGATAGCATTTTTTTTCAGCTTCTGCATCCTCCCAACTGCTGCCAGCATGCCACAGCTCTCACTGAAGCCTACTCACTCCTCTGTTGCTGGAACTCTTATAGCCTGGGAATCTGAAATGCCTCTCCCACATAGATCATCCCCAAGCACTAACGACGAGCAACTGTTCACTGCACCATCAAGTCAAAAATCTAATACAAGCATGGTTTTGACTGCAACGTGAGTTTTTTTGCACCTCAGGCACCACTGTGGTTTGAAGCCCTCAGACAGACTGATCCAGTGCTTAGCAGTTATAGGCTGTCTCTCTCCCTCCCTCCCTCCCTCCCTCCCTGGCCCCCTCCTTTTATCTGCTAATGCACAGGGATAGACAAGCAAAAAAATCCCTTCAAACGAGGTTATGGGAGAGAGAGGAACTCTATCACATACTGTATTTGCCTAACACTGGTGACTAAACTTGAGAGGTTTATGTTGTTTGAACTATACCCCTGGAGTGCTAACAAGAATTAAAATATCATCTTAAGAGTTGCAGTGACCTTAAAAGACAATATTCTCCTAGGCTTTCAAATCAGCAATCAGAAAATTAAGCAGAAGGCAGTAGGTATGGCATTAAAAAACCTCAAAAGTGCAATAAAGCTTCATTCAGATGCATCCCAAAGGTGTTCAAAATGACCAGCCTGGAGCCAGGAACAACCCATACCAAGGTGTGCAAGGGTCCAAGCTTTCTCACAGATTTTTACGGAATATCTCAGCCTAGATCAAAGCATCCAGCCCCAAGATGGGGAGTGGGCACATCTCTTTTCCTAGGCTGCTGTACACAATGGGATTTTCAGCTACACCAGTGCTAAGTAAATACAAATGAATGACACAAGACTCTGGGGAAGGTGGCATAACAGCAAAATATCTCCTTCATTTAAAAAAAAAAAAATTCTTGGCACTTTCATCACTGCTGAACAAAAATAAGTATTGTAATAAGAGCTAATGGTTATCTCTTTTTTGCATACCTTAGAAAAACGCATTTTTTAAGCCCAGTGCCATAGGATGCCTGGGGCCATCATTTCAATAAAAGGCGACCCAAACACCCCTGGGAAACACAGGGAAGAGTGACTTATATCTGTGTCTTCAGAAAAAGCAATAATTCAAGCTTAATAAGGGGTCCCTCCTGCATTTGTGATACATTGGGTTAAACACTCAAAACTACAAAGAGGAGCCTTACATACAGCTTTCACCAACAGACACTCTCCATGTATTGATGCACTGAGTTCTATATTGTGTATTTTTTTAAATTTATATTGATCCAGCAGTTCTTGAAAACACTGACAACTCATTTTTTGGCATCACTCTGAGGCAACGCTGATTCCTTTAACTGGAGGGATAAGCTCCACGTACACACCTTCCTGCCATAACTTGCAAGGCAAAGCAAAGCTGACCAGTTAAAACCATATCTAAATAAAAATTTACACCCTCAGCTTGAGATTCCCAGGCAGCAATGTGACTTCTCAGCAGTTCCCAATGCTGGGAAATGAAGCTGTGTGTTAAGTTCTAAAATGAACACAAGACACAAAAAAATGGATCCCTAAAATGCGGCCAGCTTCATATGATGTTTGCACCTGATTTTGTTACTATAAAATTCCTGATACCCTTGACTAGCTCAGGCACAGGGTGAAAATACAAAAAAGTTATTTCTAAATCTTTTTCTTCCTATTTCTGCCATTTCTCTCATGTATTTTCACAAACCAGATAAGATGACTACAGTCTCTGAGACGGTTAAGCAGAGATAACTGTGAGCTCCATGCAGCAAAGCTCCCTGTCATGATAAAACATGAACAATGCTGAGCTGAATATATGGCTGGTGCAACTGAAGTAACCCCAGAGGGTTACAGAGGGACAGATTTGCACACACACTTCCCTCCCATTTCTAAATATACTGTTTCTGCTTTACAGAATCAAAAGCAGAGTCCCAACAGGCAAAGGAATCAACTTCTAACACATGCCCCACAATGATGAAAAGGGAAACTCTCCACACTTTCCATGTACTCACGGGTTTCATAAACAAATAGAAAAGCTTTTTAATTAAACATATTTTTAAACGCCTTTAAAGAAGAAGAAACCAATTTGAAAAAATGAGAAAAGGAACATGAAGGTTAGAAAAAGCAATGACTTTTTTTATGCTGAACACAGTGATGAATGATGAGCAACTTGTGTTTTCTTGTCTCGGGGTCTGAACTAGCGTTTGACAAACCACTGTAATAACATACCTGTTATTATTATACCAACACTGCAAATACTGGTGACTACATGTGGGCACCTCAGACTTTTGTGCCTGCGATATTCTGCTCCATGTGGTTCGCTTTCCTTTCCAAACACGGGGGTGATCTGAAACACCCCAAATAACACAGCGTCCTTCCACAGACTAACCTTAATTAGGCTAAAAAACCACCCAAGGCAATGCAAACAGCTAACTAGTTTGTCCGATGCCTGAAACCATTTGGAAGAACACATCTCGCTACACGCGGAACAGAACCGAGGAATCCTTCGCGCTGTTTACAGTTGTTACTAATTTGCTTTTGCCGTTCCTCGACACCATCAATCGATCCACGCCCGGGCTGAAATAGCAGGATAAAGTAGACGGGTTTACTTACAGAGATCTCGTAGCTCCATCGTTCCCGATGACAAATTCACCTCCCACACGGCAGCGAGCGAGCAAATGACTTAATGCTGCGCTCCGCGGGCGGCACGGCGCGCTGGGGCAGCAGCGGCACAGGGTCCGTGGCGAGGCTCTCGGCGGAGACCCGAGCCCGGCGCAGCCATGTGAGAGGCGCTGCCCGCGGCCGCGCACCTTCGGCCGCCGCCGCTGCCCGCGCCGCGGGCTCCGCGCGTAGCTCCGCTTATGTGCCGGGCGCCCGGCGGGCTCCCATTGGCACGGGCGGGCGGCGGCAGCCAATGGCAGCCCACTCCCGCGGCAGGGAAACTCCTGCCCGCTTATTTAGCATCTCGGGAGACCATATTTCCGAGGAAGAGCGCCGCTTCCCTCGCATCCTGCCATCGCAAGGCGGGGATGAATAGATCAGAGATCACCGTCTCCGGGGCTCCCCCTCCCCGCCCGCTCGGTTGGTCCCGGAGCCAGGCGCTCACCCAGAGGAAGCGCTGATGGGGACCCGGCACCCGCGTCCACCTTGGCGGGGGCCGCGGGGGAGCGCGCCGGAGCTCCACAATTACTCGCTCCATCGCCATGGAAACAGCCTGGATGCAGCGGGCTGGATTTGTGCAGCACATCTGCTGCCAGGCTCATAATCAACTGCAATCTCATCCTTTTCCCTCTGCTCTCGCCGCTTATTTGATTGTGAGTTTGCTTTCTCTTTTCATATGTGCTGGGAAAGTACACGCAGACAGAGCTGTATACATGTTGACTTTCTCCCTGTGCAAACACGCCATGACACACGTATGTATGTGCACATACCCCAGGAGTATTCACTTGGATGCAAGCATATGCTAAGGAGATACACTCTCTGTGTGCCACATCATAGAATCATGGAATGGTGAAATATCTCGATCCAACCCCCCCGCTATGAGCAGAGGTAGCTTTTAAAAGTGCTGGTTGCTCAAAGTCCCATCCAACCTGGCCTTGAACACTTGAACACTTGCCAGGGATGGTGCATCCACAGCTTCTCTGGCAATCTGTCCCACTGCCTCATTACCCACACAGTAAAAAATTTCTTCTTAATATCTAACCTAAACCAACCCTCTTTCACTTTAAGGCCATTACCCCTCATCCTGTCGCTCCACGTCCTTGTGAAAAGTCCCTCTCCAGCTAAGGAAAGTGCCCTAAAGTCTCCCTGAAACCTTCCCTTCTCCAGGCTGAACAACCACAACTCTCTCAAGCCTGCTTTCATAGGAGAGCTGCTCCAGCCCTCTGATCATCTTCTTGGCCCTCCTTTGGACTTGCTCCAACAAATAATACACCTTATTCACATTTCAAGTTTAAGTAACTGGCCAGCAGAAGACAAGACCACTGTCAAAATACTGTATTTTGCTTTCCAGTTCCATATATTGTATCTCTCCAAAACAAGGTGAAAATCTGAGACAGCTATTAGGAAACCTCCAAAAATGCATCTGGCACCCACCGACAATGACCTGAATCTTCATGCAACTAATTCTACACTGGATATTTCCTGTCCTTTTCAAGGCTTGATGAAACACATCACTAGGAAATCTTTATGTACAAAAGGGTTGTTAGTCATTTACAAAAACTCTGTCCTAACCTCTGACAATATAAGGACGAAGAGATGATTAGAAGAAAGGAAGCAACAGTGGAGAGAGGGAAAAGATTCCTAAGCCAACAATGCAGTCAGCAAAGGAAGAGTTTGACATTTGGGGGTAATTCTTGGCTGCCCCTCAGACTTTCTGTGGGACAAGTGATAAAAATCTTTCATTCTTTCTATGTTTCTGTTACTGGAACTGCAAGGTGAGGAGAAAAATTCATGCATTTATATTAAAAAGATAACCTCAGACAGACCATGAGACACTGATACACTACCATTATGGTGTTAAGAAAGAATTTCAGATGGAAAAAATGAGGATATATTCTTTTTTCAGGAACTGTTACTTTCATTTATTTAACTAAAAGAAGAAGAAGAAAAAAATAAAAGCCCTTCTTAAAAAGCCTCAACACTTCTATATTGGTCTAGTAACAGAAATCATTTGCCATGGAAAATAGAAGCATTTTAAAATGCACCATGACAGAGCTTCGCAAGTAGATTCACAGATCTCCTTGTACAATAAAGGCCACTCCTTAAATGTCTGCTACCTGAGTCTAATGCAGAGTCCAGGAAGGTCTTCCAAGCCTCTTGAGCAAGGCCAAGGCCTTGAGGCCAGGCCTCAAGAGCAAGGCCAAGAACAGAGAGCTACACCAGAGATCTGGCTTTTCAGGGCATCTGTGACTCAATTATAATTCTTGACATAGAAAGGAGCTTCTGAGAGAACTGAGGCTGAGGATGCCGTAAGGGCTCATTTCTGGCAATGCTGTACTTCCGGCTTTTCATTTGCCTTTGGAGTGGCACCATCTCTGTAAGGATTACCCTGAACTTGCCAACTTTTGCAGTCATTCTTTCAGTTCTGAAATATTAAACTGTGGAAAGATATTCAATGTGCATTTTAAGGGAATGGGGGCTAATTAAAAAGCCTAGACTCACTGAAAAAACTTGCTGGGGAAAAAAGCAATCTGTCCAGTTTCATTCCTCTCCCACCCCTCCTTCCACCTAAATCATACAGGGAAGAGGGTGGTCTGACAGTGCGGGGCATGCTCTGTCATTTGCCTGTGAATGGTGAAACACTTCAGCAGTTCCAATGTTATTTTTGCTAGCTGTAATTGTCATGCCATGGACTGGAAGCGTTGTCAATATGTAGAGCTTAAAATAGTCACGCAAACCAAGAAGTTTAAATTCTACTCAACAACAAAAACCAAATGGCACATTCCTAGGAGGTCTCTACAACTAATATTTTTTAAAGCCAATATTAAATTGAAGAAGTTCCTAATGCAATAATTTGTTCCTCTCTGTTATGTGATAAACAGAGTTCAAAATTCTTCATTAGGCTGTGCTTTGTTAAACAAAGCCTCACTGCAAAGAAAAAAATAATGATTACTAGAGCAACTTTTATGTATCTGGAGAAACTTTCCCTTGGCCCAGTTTCAAAAACTCCCATCTGCATTTCACAGGCTGACAGGGAGAAGATTGTGTCCCAGATTAGGGCAACCAGTCAAGAACTCAGAAGACCCATTTTTAAGGTCTTTTCTTTCATAGGAAAGGAGCAGAAGTGACAGAGATCTCTGCTTCTGACAACAGCAAGCCGCTAAATTTAAGGTTATGAAATCTCACCTTTGTCACTTCCTTTTCTTAGTAATCTCTCCTGCAAATTGCATTTCTTTTCCTCACAAGGTTGTGTTGTGACAATAAACACACTAAGAATTTCATTGCAGTCTAAAGCAGGACAGGACACAGATACCTAAGAAAACTTTTAAGGGAGATCAAAAATTCAAGCCTAGAAAAATCCAGGCACTTCAAAGCAGCATAATAAATAAGATTTGTGAAAAAATATTCTAAGATAGCAGGATAAAATGATGCTGTTCAACCAAAAGGATAAAAGATTTCCAGGAAGGCTTCACACCAAAGCTGCTACTTGTCAATCCGACAGCAGCTCCTGCAAGTATGCTGTCATGGGCTAAGACCTGTTTGTGTGTGGGAGCTGAGGAACAATCAGTGATGATATAATGCTTACTCATCCTTCTAGATCGTGGGTTTTTCTTTTTTTAGCCTGGATACCTAAAGGGGAAGATGGTTAACCTACTAAGAGTTCCCAAGTTGCAGACTCCCTGGTTGGTTTCCAGTGAGTCCTCTCCCAGTGCCACAAATTACCTGCTAATTCTGAGTAAACTTTCAAGTCCTTTCAAAAGTCCATTTGTAGAAGCAGCTGATTTGCACCAGGAACAGCTAGTCCTATTGATTTATTCCACGAAGACCTACAGATCTCCCTTTCACATGTGTATTCTTGAAGTGACAATTAGGACCTAGTCTGTAGATAATACAGACAAGTATTTCAGAGACTTCCAAGGCCATATTTCACATTTAGTTCAGTTTTTCACAAATGTTAGTATCAGAAAACCTCATACCTCTTTTATCAGGAGGCCCCTACACCTTATTTCAAATGAGCAGGTTTGAGGATTTGGGTTGCAGTTTGTTTTTTTCCTAATACCACTGCATCAGAAAGAAGTTTTTGCATGACAACACATAAACACAAATTAAAATTAAAATGCTGGGCCAGAGTATAAAGAGACATCTATCCTTTCTGCCATTTAAGACAGCTTTACTACAAACCACAAAGCTTATCTGACTAGGAACACACAAGTGATATATAAGCTGCTGGAAACAGTCAGGAACACAGCTTTGCAAATCAGATTAGACATGACCTTCAGAGGTGATCTGCCACCATAGCACCCAGAAAGTCTATATGAACTACAGAACCACAGAACCTTTCATTCTGCAAAGCATTTCCACCAGCCAAGCACCAATGGGAGCATTCAGTGTTCACTACCTTCCCCTGTGCTATGACCACAGGGAGCATTTAATTCTCTTCCTGAGCCACTGGGTAAGTTGCCCTCATTCTGAGGATGCACACACATGTTAAAAGACTTCAAGATACAAAGATGTGCATTAAAGAAGATCTCCACTTGTCTTATACAAATGAAATCAGAGCTTTATAGAATTTCATGGAACAGTCCTGGACATACACAACCATAGCCTGGACGATGACTGTCGAGGGGTGTTGAATTTGTAATTCTTCTTCATCTTCTCTGACAACTGAAGCTCTTCAGCTAAGCCAAAGACAGCCTACAAACAATCCTGAAATTGGCTACAGGAGCTGACATGAATATTTCTCAGTTTTCCTATTGCTAAATGATTACATATAGTCTGAGTAGTGAAAGAAGACTTCCTAGTCTAGACAAGATGACTGTAGGCTCCATTTCCACCTCCAATGTTAACTCCAAGAAGATCTAAGATGCCTTGTCTTTGATACAGAACCAAAATATCCACGTCTTAGAAAAACAAAAACCCAAAAAATAACTAAACAAAAAGAAGAAAGGCACCACAACTGCACATAAGAAACCTAGTCTGAAAAAGGAAGAAATAGAAACTGGGTTGCTTAGAGGAAGACTATTCTGTCACTGTGAACAAATTTGGAGTTGCATAGATTTTGATACATGCACAAAGAAAAAAACAAGAAAATTATTTCTAACCTTGACACTGGGTACAGCAGAAAAACAACCTCAAGTGATGTTTAGGTTTGGCGGTAGTGTCATATACGATCATAGTTTGTCTTTGGATAGCTATCATATTAAAAAAGCCCTTAAAATATACAAGCCCCTGGAGCTGTCTGCAACCTTTGTGTCTTGCCATTTCAAACATACATTGCAGTCATATAGCATGAGAGGGCACTGAAGAATTTCAAATCAATTTTAATAAATTCAGACAGTAGACAGCAAAAGGTTTCACAGTACACATCATCGGCTTCAGGATTCCTTACATAGCACTCGTAAATACACAACCGCAAGACCTCAGAAATCACCTTATGAGTTTTTAAATTTTCAGTATATTCAGACCATATGGGCACTATTTGCAAATCTATCACATATTCTTTATCCACTGTTGGGGTTAGGATTTTGCCTGCTCCCTCCTTTTCCCACATTGTTCAAGTGCATATTGTAATTTTGTATCAAAACCCTGTGCAACATACTGAGAGAATTTTCAGTCATGTCATTGTAATCTCAATTCTCTCATTCAATCACTTTGTCTGGAGTACACATGGCCAGGACAGAACAATTTCACATTGCTGCAGCATTTTACCTTCCATCTTTAGCAACTTCTCCAGCTCATGCTTTGCACAGCCTGCCAAACAAGCAACAGAAGCTGGGTTTATCTTTAATCCAAACAGTATAAGACTTCCATTTAATGCTTGGGTCTCTGTAGGACGGGCAGTGGAGTGTACATCGTACTAATGCTGTTGGAACAAATCACGCCCTGTAGGTGCTTGGTCTTGCCTCTCTTACATGCGTGCATGCTCCCCTTCATCTTACTCATTAGTGCACTGAGGTTTTCTTCTTCTGGAAGTTAAATCTCTACTTGATAATATGAAATAGCAACAGAATGATTTCTTTAGCTTTTCTCTTTTTAACAAAACCAAAGAACAATAGGATGGAAAAAATAAAGGAAAAAATAATCTGTCTCAGTTATCAGAACTCAGTCTGATGCTGTCATGGTTCACTGTTTAAATAATGATGTATGGCTTTTTTTAATATGTTAATTACATAAATAGGTACTTAGGAACTACTTAAACAGAAGATTATTTACCCCATTGACTGTAGAAACCCATGTGTCAGCACATCTGCTGCACAGGAAGATTAAATCTGTTCACACAAAACTCATGCTCTCCCTTGCTAATGGAGGAGAGATTAGTAGTGTGAGTCCTGGAGCAGGGGCTTTAGGGTTTACCCAACAGACCCTTAAGACTGTCACAATGGATGATGCTAGCAAACATCTCTGGATTTCTAAAACCCAAGTATTTACTTGCCAATGCCTTCTGGGAAAAGAAACGGGATTTTTGTTGAGGAGAGTTTTCTATGTGTGTGTTTTCATTTCAAAAGCTTCTGCTGTGTGTTATTTAAGAGTAACAATCAGACACCCAGTAGCGTTAAGAGGAACTGCATTGCTGTGATTGTGCACCTTTCAGGCCAGACTGACAAAGCCAATTGATGATGTTTAGAACGAGTGTACTGAAAACAACTCAATTACAGTTATCTTTGCCTTGGTTCTCCTTCCCAGCTTCTGCCAAAGGACCTCCAGACTATTATTTTAATAGTTGTTGATGAGGGCCAATCCATGTTAATCACACCCCCCGTAGCAGTGCTTTTGCACCCCAGGTTTGCAGGGAAGGGTGTGGGAAGGCCCCGGTGGTGCAGAAAGAGATCACCAAGGCTACAGTTGATGAGAAGAACAGAAAACACGAGTCCAGTTTCCAGGTCCAGCAAGCAGATAACAAATTTTCCTGGGAAGAACGCATTCTGTCTGCTTCCTCCTCATGCAGGAATGAAAGTCAAATCAATGCTCACATAAACTGAATGAACAGTTAGGGCTGTTTACCATGGAGTTATTGCAAGTGTGCTCTAATAGGAGCAATTTACTGAGTGAACACTTAGCTTCAGCTAGAAAGGGCAATATCCTCCACACCCTCATAAGGTAATTCGGAGCACACAAAATGAGCTCCTGATGCTTCTATTCTGTGTCAGCCTCTGGAAGCAGGCATCGGTTCCCAAGGATTTCAAACGCTCCCTGAGCTGGGCTTTGCAAACATCCCCTCCTCAGAGACACTAGCAGCCACTTTTTCAATCCGTGTACATGGAAATGTGCAGCCAAATATACATACCCCAAACACGTGTCGCATGCACAACAGCAGCGTGCCCACACACGCCCATTCACAGCCAAACGGAGTATAAATAACCTCCCTGTATAAATAGTCTTGCTTAAATGAAGCCTCTTGCTTAAATAAGGCTGGCAGAAATACTCTTCCTTTATGCTGCCTGTTTCATCTCATGTTTTAAGTCTGGAAAGTGGCAACTCTGTTGGAATGACTGGAGGAACCCCACTCAAAGTCAATAGATAAGAAGGACAGGTGAGCTCAGCATCATGACATCACTGGTGAAGATTTCGTGGAAAGAATAAAAGGCAGGCAATTTCTTTTTCATATATGTCTCTGATGTCAAGACAGATAAATATTAGTAAGACAGGCAATAAGAAATTGCAAACAATCAGATGAGATCCTCAAGCACTAAAACAGCAGCCCACACAAAACCAAAGTTATAAAAATAAACCTTACCTTCTCAGTTTAAAAAAACAGAGAAAAAAAGGAAAAAGTATTAGAAAAGGGAAGGTAACTTTTCCCTCTTTCTCGGCATCTTTGGAGGGACACCAGATGACTGTCCATACTCCTCACTGTGCTCATGTCTGTATTCATCAATATGGTTTTATGGACATTTTCTGTCTTATCCTTTTCAAAACATTTCAAGAAGCTGTTAAGACTGCTTTCTCTGAAGATGGGTAGGAAGGACCGGCTGTCAGAAAGGACTCTCTGAACCTCCCTCCAGCAACCCTGCTTCACATTCAGCCCACACACCAGGCCCAGCTCTATCAGTGTTCTGGCTCACTTTGTCAGGGCTGTTGCATCTGCTCAGAGCTTCCTTCCCGCTAATGAGTCTCTCTCTAACTGATCTTCAGAGTACATATTTCTTCAGTCTCGATCATCCACGAGCTAAAGATGCTGTCAACACTGCGGCATGGCAGTGCTTGCCATCGCAGAGACAAATCCCGCCTGGTACTCTCCTCACTGAACCCTCTGCTCTTTGCACATGGTAGGTGGAATGATTACTTCATCTTCCAAGTGAGGAGACAAATTTATAAAGGTCAAGCAGTGCAGAGGAACTTGCAACAGTGGGTACAAGCTCCAAATTTTCCTCACTCTTCATTATCCTCTGAAACACAAACATCCACAATGCTAAGCCGGTAGCATGTCTACCTGTTACATTACTGCTTTGTTCAGGGTGGGACCATTTTCATTCCATTAATGCTTTCCTTTAAAAACATTTCAGAATTGGTTTTAAAAAAATAAAAATAGATGTTTAAAAAGATTTCAGTCTTCCTTAATCATGCAGGGATATATTTTCAAAGCAATATGCCAGGAGTATTCCACGTGACTCCCATTCATGTTAAAATTAGAGTCACCAGAATAAACCCCATATGCTGCTTTGAAAAGGTACTGCAATGTGTCCAAGGAAAATTTTGCAGCTTAATGCTGCTTGCACAATTTTTTGCCTGCTTTTCTTCTTTTGATTTATAAATAGATTTTTTAACCTTTTTTTTTTTTTTTTTTTTTTTTTTTTTTTTTTTTTTTTTTTAAATAACACTTTGTACTATCTGGAAAAACTGCAAGAATGGATTTGCTGGTTTTCTTGATGCCTCTGCAGCCCTTTTATTTTAAAATTATTAGTTTAATCAGAATAGCATTGCTTTGTAGTATGCAAAGCTTTTGCAAGTTTTTTGGTAACTCCTTTTTTTTAGACTGTAGACCACCTTTCTGCCCGAGCCACAGCCTGCAGTGACGTCTGGCTACCTTCGACACCTGAGCTGTTGTCCTGTCTACTGGTGCTCAATATTTCTGTATTAGCCTGAAAATAATTTTCACATCTGGACAGCAGGGAACTTTTTTCCCAAAAGGCTAAGGCATAGTCCTTCCTTAGCAATAACAGCATTGCTGCTTTGTGATGGAGCCAGGCACCACGAATATACAGGTTTCTGTATTCAAGGTCCAGTCTTACTTTCTGCCCAACACAGAACAGCTGTAACACCTGTGGCAGCCACAGAAGCCCACCCATCCAAATCCAGCTGTGGCTCATTGCAGGCACAGTGTGCCCTAGTTTGCCTTGGTAATCACAGTGAGCATTGCAAATGCCACGCTCATGTATGCACGTACTGGTTGGCTATTAAATTTGTCATTTATGACTGCAGTCTTTCTGGTCATTTGAAGAGAGAGGAAAAAAATTTCTGGCAGCTCTGTTTGTCTTGTAATTGCTCTCAAATTTTTACTGCTTCTAAATGTGCATGTGAGATTGTTCACAGAAAGACAATGTAAATGCCATCACCTCAGTTTATCCTCATCCTTCTCATTACTGTCTCAAATTGCCACACATTTTCATTTCAGCCATTTACACCAAAAGTGCAGCAAACACTGCATCTAACCACTTCATTACTTTAACCTTTAAAGGATGTAAACAAAGGGTAAATATTTTTCTTAAATGTGGAAGATGCTTCCACCATGGAAGAAAAAACATCCTCTCCTTGCTAACAGGATTGTGTATCAGGATATGAGAAAAGAAACTGAGATATAGAGATATAGTTGTCCTATCATCAAAGCACTGACAAGTGAGGTCTGGGCTAAGTTCCTATCTCTACCACGAACTTTTCAGGCAACATGCAGGAAGACATCATTTATGTATTCTTGTTATCCTACTAAAAATCACTTAACATCACCATTCTGTTCTCCTTTTTTACCCTTTGTATGTTCTGTCAATTTAAACGGTGTTCTCCTTTGGTCATAAACCTGTGCTTAAAAGAAATGCCTGAAATTTCCTGGGATGGTGAAATGACAGCTTGCACCTGAAGCTAGAACCTGTGAGCATCAGAGGTTTAGCAAAAACAAAGATTTGTGTACAGGACAAGCACTTTAAAAAAACCCAAAAACCCCACAGCCAACCACAAAACAACAAGCATCCCCCAAACCAATACACTATCAGCCAAACATGGCTCTGCAACTTCTATACACAGGGCCTGCTTTAAGTATTAGAGTTCAAATACGCTAACAAGTCACTGTGGTTAGAGAAGTTACAAGTAGTAGCAGCCAGTGGTAAACATTTAGTAAAACATACTTTCATAAATGCTGGCAAGAAAATTTCAAAGAAATGCTTCCAACATCACATTTCTGAAGGAGCTTGAATGCCCCTGAGTAATAACAGTTCAGCTGTCAGAGCTAAGACAAGTTAAAAC
This sequence comes from Acanthornis magna, assembly GCA_036785705.1. NCBI lineage: Eukaryota > Metazoa > Chordata > Aves > Passeriformes > Acanthizidae > Acanthornis > Acanthornis magna. The sequence goes on from JAWUZG010000029.1 coordinate 12,116,456, forward strand.
TGCTTTAAAGGAACTCCTGCAGTTAATGGGGAAAGGCTGACTTGTTAAAGTGGCTAGAGAATCCATCACAAGGATCTTTTGCGCTTTATTTAACATCAGAAAATATTTATGAGATTGGCTGATCTTCCATCTGAGTTTGTTTCAATGATGATTAACCATATGAATTACTATTTCTTCCTATTTGGATACGATATCCTACTTCATAAGAAAGTAGCTTTTACACATAAAACTACAAAGTAATTCAGGTTACTAGACAGTTCTAGGCATCAAGTCCTGCCAACACAGCAGAGCTAATTTCATACCTAAACTGGATTCCTCAGGGCAAATCTGGGCAAGTTTTGGGTTTCTCCAAGGATATAGATTCCATAATATCTCTCTGCAATTGGTTCCAGTTCTGCACCAGCATTAGCAGTTGAGAGTATTTTATCCTTCCATCCTAACAGTTTCCTTCATTGTAACTTCACCTTTCTTCTTTCTCTGTGTATCTCTGAGAAGGGGATGCATCTTCTTCGTAGCTTCTTGTTCAAACAGAAGGTACAACTAGATCCCCTTGTGTCCCCAGCCTTTTCCAAGATGAACAAATCTGCCCCTTGAAAACCACATGCTCCATCCTCCTTAATCATCCTGGTGGCCCGTTGCTGGACTAGCTCCATTTCATCAGTTCCTCCCCATTTCTAGGGCACAACACTGGACACAGTCTTCCAGTTGCTGCCTCTTTTAGGCCAGATTGGGGGAAATAATCCCTTCCTTCCTCTGCCATGCTGGCTGTGCTTTAGCTAATGCAACCCAGTGTGCAGTTAGTCCACACCACACGAGGGTGCACTGGTGATTCATGGTACTCCTCAACCCAGCCGCCATCCTACAAGCAAGCACCTACATTGGTATCTGTAAAATATGAAATTAGTCTTTCTGGGTCCTCAATTTGTTTTGGCAGTCACCCAGCCTCAGCTTTTAGTATGAAAGAAAATATCCGCAGAAATTAGTATTGAAACCCTGACCATCATAAAAATCAATACAAGATACTGAAGTGTTACTCTAGTACTAAAATCAAGAAGTGTAGAGAAGAAAATTAGAATCATGAAACTCTTTCAAATTATAATAACTAAAGCAAATTGAGCAGCTATGAAACATCCTGTTCTCTGGAGCTTAAAAGCAACAAGGCAATAAAACACCCTTAACCCATGCAAAGGTAAATAAATTTTATGGAGATAAATTCTTTCTTTTCTCCTCACATAGAACCACCAGTTTAAAGATTTTGCCTTAGCTTATACTTTAAAGATTTTACACAGCAAAGAGCCATTTAGGCCGTGTATGCAACTGAATCCATTTTCAAGCTGCACACATACAACACCTTTTACCTGAGGTTCATCTCCCAGATCGGTGGAGACAGATCTTTTCTCTAAGCAAATTGAACTTTGAAGCCCACTGTGTGCGGAATTAGGCTAGATAAAAGAACATCCTGTTCTCTGCCATCATTATTAACATGCTGTATTTATACCACTGTTTCTGAGGTAAGACTTTTTTTGTCCATATGGATCAATTTTTAGGAATAAGAAGCACGTCTGTGCATGTAATTTTGACTTTACAATTTTAACAATGGCCCTCAGATTTCTACTGCTGCTGAAAATACATAGCTGCCAGTAACACCCATCCCAGCTCCAAAAACTGGCTTCCAATATTCTGTGACCTGAAAGGGTCTTTTCTGCTGTCTTGACAGGAGATGCGTCCAAAGCAGTCAGCAGGTGTCCCCAGCTAGAAAGTGAGAAAAGCCATTAACACCCTCCTTAACGCAGGTGGAAGTGCTATGAGCCATGCCGTTGATCCAAGGAAAGAGGACAGGCAGAAAGAAAGTCTGGGGGAATAAATCCTGTTGGAGATTGGAGTACTGAACAGGAAGAGAAGCTAAAGGAAGCTTCACTTAAAACAGAGAGAGAAGTTCAGTAAGATTGCTGCATCTAGCCGCTAGCTTTTAGAAAAATGAGATATACGCCTTAAAATGCAGAAGAAGGATCAGTAATACGACAATCAGATCAAAAAAGAAAATCACTGGGAAGAAAACAGCCCTTTAACAATTTCCAGATCCCTAGCTTCCATAGAAATGAGCTCTTGGAGGGAATCTGAACATCTTGACAGCTATGAGATTATGTTCTTTATCTCACACATCTGATTTTGCAACAACAAGTTGGTTTCATTTTTCCACTTGATGACTTTAGAGATGATATTTTCACTATGAAGGGCTGGTCAATTGCTTCTGAAGAGGCTGAAAATGTAACAATGATATGATGAGATCTATATTTTCCTTTGGGCTCTGGTTAAGTACAACCAAAAGTTCTAGGCAGCATTTACTATTCAAGCAAAATGGATAGAACTGCAATTTTTAAGTTCTTGCTGCTGTTGTGTTCTCTTATCAGTAACTCAACAAAGATCAGTGAGTTTCCCTAAGACAGAAAACTGATGCTTGAAATATGAAGACATGTCTCCAAAGAAAAAAAATACCATAAAATTCAAAGCATGTGTGGAAGCTGTTTCCCTCTGCTTTCACTCTTCTGGAAGCAGACTTGACATTCTTGATGCAAGGATGGTTCTTGAGCATTTCAGTTCATGGTCATGGTGTGAATATCTTCAATGGACATGGCAAGATCTTTAGTCATCTACACAAATGTCTATTTCAAGTATTCTGGTATTTTTTCCTTCACTTCTCCCTGGTGTTTGGGTTAATATACTTAAAAGGTATCAAATCTCTCTCCACTCCTGTGCTCAGCTTTTAAGGTGATATTCCTCAGCTTTCATATGTATCACTGGGGGCCTTGCTTTCCCCTTACCATGACAAATGTATAAAGCTAGCTTGAGGAGCTGGGATGGAGCCTCTCAATAAATTATATTTTAGTCATCAATAAATCCACAAGATTTTGTGCATGCTATTCAAAACCACAGTGTAGAGATGAAAGGGCAAAGAAAAAAGAGCCTTACCACTTTCAGAGGCACACACAACTCCTTCCATCCCCCAGTAAGCTAGTGGCAGGAAAAGTGGCAGGACCCAAGTTCATATGTCTCAACTTCACTGCCATCCCAAATAACAACTGCCCCTGCTGTGGTCTCAAGGCCAAATACTCTGTGAGGCAAAACCTAACACTTCCCTCAGAAAGCACATGCTTAAACCCCTCACCTCCTCCATATTCCCCCTCATCCAGTCCCTGGGAACTTGAGGACAGCTCACATTAGTGCACCAAGGCCCTGTTTAACCTCTGATCACCTAATAAATGTAACCTACAGAGAGCCAGCTGAGACAGGCAGCTGTGTTGGCCCAGTGTGCACGGTGTGGGTATGGACTGAGGTAGCTGGTGTGGGTAAAGGAGAGGACAGCCCATCTGCACCCACACACTGCCCTCTCTCTCTCTCTCTCTCCCTCTCCCATCCCTCTCCCCTCTCCCATCGCCTCCCAGCAGCCCTCCCTGCCATCTGCCTCTATCACAGCCAGCCTTAATTTACACTGGTGCATGGGGTAGCAGGATCAGCTTGTCAGATACTGGCCAGTTACCTCATGTGCTAAAAATAGAGACAGCAGCGGCAGCGGCTGACTGGCAAACGCCTCTTTAATGGTGACTGACATATTCAATCAAGACAATACGCGAGACGTAAGCTGCAAACAATGAACGACATTTGTATGAGGACAGATGAGACAAAAACAAATAAGCACCCTGGCTTTGCTTACGAGACACACATGAAAGATTTCTGCTGCTCTTTTCAACCACGGTGCTATTCAGATTACAATTACTTAAAGCAAACCAACAATAATACAAGCTCTTCTGCTACACCAAGAGAGGCTGTAAAAATCTCATTGTCAGCTGCATCATTCATCACGAAAACCTCATTTCAACTGAAACAAAATATCTGAGACATCACCTCTCCCCCCTTCCTTCCCTTTTTTATTTGCCTATAATAAGGTCTGTAGTCTGGGGAGCTCTCAGGCTGAATTCCATGCATTGTGATTCACAAAATGAAAATCTGGTATTATATGCCCACTGACATTCACATCAGCAGCAATTCATGCAGCAAAAAGCCATATGCCATGCACCTCTGATTTAACTGTACTACAAAAACATATCCTAGAAAGAATAAATAAAAATACAGAGACAAGAGTCATTCCTGTGATCTGATTATTATCCACACTTTTAGACAGGAATGAGAGGGGCAATATCACAAAATATGCTGTTTTGGTGACAGTTCCAGTTAGGCTATATCATTTCCCTTCATGCCTAACACACTCTACATGCAAGTAAGGTATTGTTTTTCCAGTGCAAAAGATTTCTGTGGAGTAGAAAAAGAGCGATTAGCACAGATAACCTACACTCAGTGTTTTTCCTCTGGTTATCAGGCTTTCCACTCAATCATCTTTTTGAAGGCTGAGAAGTTTATTGGTTTGATCAGCACCCACAGAGATGAAAATGAAGAGCGCTTTGAAAATATGAAGTACCAGCAGTTTTAAAAATTATGATCTCCAGGGTGTTACACAGACCTGTGTGTGTTCTACAGTAACACACAGACTTCACTAGAAATCTGGGTGATGAAATCCCCCCTGCCAATGATGGCTAGGTTTTCCACAAATAAGAGATTTCACTGGTGAAACCAACTGAGTCTTTCATCACTGGGGACAAGCCGCTGGCCAAGGAATGCATTACACTAAAATACTCTTACTTTTTCTTGTTTTAAATAACAGGCATTTTGTTGAGACATCCTTTCCATTCCTTGCCTTTGGCTTGAAGAATCCATCTCTCTGTTGATGCACCCATCCTGGCATAGAAATGGCCAGAAATCAAGCTTCAAAATGCTTTTCCTTTTAAGGCTATGCCCTTTATGAAATTATTGCATATATGATCACTGGAGAAGGATCGTTCATCTATAACTAGATATGACCCTACTAGCAAAGACTTTCAAAGCCTTGTGGCAAAGACAGAAATTAGAAAAGATACTATTTTAAATGAAAAAAGACTTTGAACTAGAAAAATAGTTCATAAGCTACAAAGTGCAGAAAAAGGGCAAGTTAGACTGTTTCATTATGCAGTCTAAGTACTTACTTTTCACAAATTAATTTTTTAAATGTATTTGCATTCTTGACAACGCTAGTTCAGACTGAAAAATTTTAAGAGGGAGGCAACCATCTAGATTTAAAAATGTGATACTGTTTTTCAGTTTCTTTGAGCTTGACAGCCCTAATTTTTGGGGTATGAATACCTAAACCTGATTTTTACAGACCAATGCCTCAGTAAGTGGAAAGCTGCATCTCCAGCATCTTAAACACTCCTTCTCAGGTCCCTACAGCCAGGAGCAGTGGAAGAGTGCTGTGGGACACATTTGGAGATCTGACAGGTGGAGATAAATGCACAGAGATGGAGAAGACTAAACAGAGCCATTCCTAAATGAGCAGCTGATGAAGGCATACACCTGGAATATCTAGGCCACAAAAAGCACAGAGGCAACACTGACCAAATGCTAGGCATAGGTCTTAAAAAGGTTCTCTCTACATCACATTCAAATGCACTGCTTGAAACAGACCATTCTTAACGAAGAAGTTGTTAATGGAATAAACCTGACAATCTTTCTGCATCCAAACTATGCTTTCTAAAAGATTCCTATTGTATTTGAAGGGAGTAATTTCTTCAATTAAAAAGTCTCATTTTCTCTGTAATCTATGCAGCAGACTCGCAAAATGTTAATTGCTACAAATTTTTTATAAATTTGTGCATTACACAATTAACAATACAATATATTTATAGCAATTATCTGTTTCCAATAAAAGTTAATAAAGTGCTATTGGCCTCAGGTGTGAAAATGTGGGATTTAATTTGTGCTAATCTGCCCCAGCCTGGGGAATACTGAATTCATTCTATGTGAGAATAAATTATTTGCAATATCCCTGACTGATATAAACAAAGCATTCTCAAGGGAAAGTGCAATAAAGCTAACAGAGAGGCGCAATCATTCCACTAACCCAGCATTTCCCAATGGTAAAATGCAAACAGAACAGCCTTCCAAAGCTTCTCCCAAAAGAAGTTAAATTCATCTGCTTCAGACCCATAAGAAAACAATAATGCTTTGGAGGGCATCTATAAAGAGCTATTTATCACCCTTTTCCTTTTTTCTTTCATTGAATTAAAAAGGAGGTGATAGACAGGCTTACAGACTGACCAAAGGATTTTACTTTCAAGTTTGTCTGAATTATTTTATCTCCATTCACATTTCTGAAGCTATCATTTGCCATCCTTTTCCAAGCACCCCTGTGCAGCAGGGTGGGGGGATTGAGAGGCTCAGAGAGGGGAAAGAACCACTTTGTGGCTGGAGCTGCTACTGCATCTGTGGCAGGGAGGGAGGAGGCTGGAGCAAGTGGCCAGACACCTGGTTCTGATTTTGACCCTGCAGCTGCTCCACTGCCAAGGCACTTCAGCTCTGGGCGCCTTTGCCTCCTTCCTGCAAAGTGTGGTTTATTAAGGCTCGGCCAAGCCAGCAGGGAGCAGAAAAGTGCAGAATATTGTCGCTGCCACTAGAGGGGATCACTGGAGCACGCTGGGGACCTGCTGCTCCCGCAGTAAAGTGGCAAAGCCCTGCCACTTCCAGGTCAGGCACAGAGCTGCCATGGCAAGGTCTAGCATCGGGACAAAAAGGTTGCAGCCAGGGGGGCATTTTGGACAGGATCTATGCATAGTCTGCTCCTCGAGTCTCCCCAGTTTGCAGTGGACCCAGCAATGCTGGTGACAGCTCCTCTGCCACATTGCTGCTCTGACCCTTTCAAAATGATCCCCTATGGGTATGTTTCCATGGGTAATTCACATTATCTGATGGTGGTGTTGGCCCACAACACATTTTCACACAAACCACCAGTCACACAAGTTTGATTCTTAAGAGCCTGTCCTTGAACACTTAGTCATATGCTGGACCTAGCCTTACACAATTGTTCATCCCTACAGCTGCCGAAAGCGTGTCAGCCCTGGAGAAGCTGAGAAACCTGTGGCACAGCATTTCCAAACCACCACTGAGGAAGGAAATGGTATTTTTCATTTTTATGTTATACTTGCTTACCTTTTCTGTTATCTTGTCAGCGAGCAAGGAAAAATGTTCGCAGAGTCTGAGCATGAGCCATAAACATCTTTTGCGGTTATCAAATGCCTCCGTGTTTGCTTTGCTACTTAATTACAGGACTCACATAGGGCATTTATTGTTTGCATCTGTTGCCGCTGTGAGCAATGCCTACTCTTCTGATCACCACACGAGGCAGTTTGTTATGTGTGTACCTGCCAGTGACATGTACCATCATCATGCTGAGCAGATCCCCCTGCTGCAGGGGGATCTGGTGCTGCAGCTGGGTGTGCCCCTAAAATAGCCAGATACCACAAGGGCAGTTCCTCAGGGTACCCGGTCTGCCCCTGTGAAATGGATGCTGGCTGAATGCTGAAACCAGTTTTTTGAGGTTTCTGAGAATATTTTTCTTATTACAAAGTATTTACTTCTTCTTCCATATTATATAATATTATTGCATATTCTTATTACAAAATACGTTTTCACAAAACATTTAAAAGCTCATGTTTCATACTATGAAAATCTCAAACACATGTCCAGAGGGCAAATTAACTAAATCTCTAAGTAATGAGGAAAATGCATTGGCAGCATCATTAGCCAACCTCATCCCACTTTCCTATTCCTCAAGCCTGTAGTTTTAGTGAATGCAATGAATTTTGTTTTCAAGCACCATATATCACAGTACTTACAATTTTTTCAGTTTTGGCTTCTCCTATTTAACTTTAGCCATGGAATGATAATCTGCATCTTATTATGAGTAGTCATTTTGGGTCATCTAAAAACCAGAAACTACACTAATGTAGTAATCAAAGCAGCTACATTGTGCCCATTCTCTACAATTTAGTTTCAACACTCTGCTATCCAAGTAAAATAAAATTTGTCTTTTTCCTTCCACGCTGGGACTGGAAGCAGCTATTTTTATTCTTAATCTGCTTTTTTAAAGATGGCACTACACTAGGTACAGAATTAGCAAATTGCTCGTTCTGTTCTGCAGGTTTAAGAAGACAAGCTATGGCTGCAATTAAAATAATCCATTTGCTCACCCTTCCTCCTCCATGTGAACTTCAAACCTACAAAAAGCCGACGACTGAAATCTCTGGAAACCAGAGGTAAGAGGATAATCTTGTCCTCTACACAATGTCTTGCTTGCAGTCTCCTTGCCTCCCAAGAAACAACATGTGTATTTTACAAGAAGATAACTAAAGGGATAGCAATTGCAATGAAAATCCACATTAGGGCAACCCAGGTGCATATACTAAAGTACACCTAATGGGGATCAACAAAAAATTTTCCTTTGGGAGTATGCTTTCATTTGGCCCCATGGGTGGAATTTTACTGTAGGGCAGGTACTTTGAATTCCACCTACCATCATGTTAAAAATAAGCAGTAAACCCCAAACCAATTTCAGTATGTCTCAAACTGTGTGGCAGCAGAGCCTGATAACCCCGGGAAGAGTGTAGGTGGTCCCTGTGTGAGGGAAAACTGACTGATGGTCACCTATGTAAATGGGCAGGCTGCTGCTGAAGGTTTCTAGATGCTGGGTGTGAGATAACTCCAGTCCAGCTTTCTTAGAGTCAGCACTGACTCCAAAAATCAATACACAATGCTTTCTTCTGCTTTAATAAAACATGTAAAACTATGTAAAGCTTGGAGACTAGATTATATTTTCAAAGCCATAAGCCATGCTGTCTGCTCACAAATGACTGTGGAGAAACTTGTAAAGTGTCCTTTGATCATCTGTAGGCTCAAATAAAAACAAAAAGGTTTCAAATGGAATTGTTGCCACTTGCATGTCTATCTATACAACTGCATCTTAATTTCTCTAGGAAACTCACAAAACATGAATTATGTATGTCTTAAAATGTTACAAAGGCATAATATAAGCTTAGCTGCCTGTCTGAATTATTCTATTCAGACATCTACTAGTATATAGAGAGACTGAAGAAAACATTTTAGGTCTGACAGTGTCATACTATCACCATAGAGATCAAAGGACTTTTTCTCATGCAAGAGTTGACAAAACTGTCTCTTTTAATGAGTAAGAATTGGATAAAGCATGAGATTATAAATGTTTCACTAAAACACCATAAAATTCTTCCAACCATGAGCAAAGTGCTGGTTTCTTTTCAAACTTTAAAAATTAACAAACCTATATGGAATCTCCACAACGTGAATTGAAAAAACATGATGGCACAGTATGCCATTTTGTCATCAAAAGGAAGTTTTAATATGTGGCTTAAAGGACCCTTGAGAGCAGGCACTAAAACCTGAGGGGAAATTCAATCACCTCGCCTCTTTTAGTGCTTGTCATTCCCCAGTTAAAGAGAGGAGGAAATAATTCTCTGTTATATGCACACAGACCTCCTACAGACCCTCAATGCACAAGATACTCTGATTAATCAAAAGTTTAAAATTAAACTAAAAAGCTCTTTTTATTCAATTATGATTAAACATCAAAGCAAACAGTCTAGATTTTTTAGCATAGTCTCCAGGTCTCAAGAGTTACCAATCAATATACTGAGAACATCCAATTTTGTTTTGGAGCTTTTAAGGATGGAAGGGATGGAGGAAGGAATAAAATGAATGATCCCATCAGGCAGGTGGATAGTAAACTGTAACAAAGTGGTGTTTCATACACTACCATGACAATCAAGTTATTGAAACTGAAGAATAATAACACAAAGAGATGGAAGATTTTTTTTTTTCCCACAGCAAGTAAATTACTGCATCTTGTGAGGTCTTCTTTCTTCCCATTCACTTCTGAAAGGATGGGCTGAATGCTCCCCGGGCCCACGTGGCCCTTGCCTGCCAAGTTTTCAAAAGTGGCTGCATAGAAATGGGTACCCTTAGCATGCAGGGAAGACGCAGACAGAATACTAACATGCAGTGATCACCAAAGCCTCTTACCAGGTAAGGATTAAAAATAGTGATGTTTAGTTTGACAAAGCCATCAGCTGCACAGGCAGCTGTCACCCACCAAGCAGATGGGTAAACCTTGGGTACCACTCTATAACATATCGTCCCCCACAAACCCTCGAGTGCTTCACAAGCCCACACAACAACACAGTTTGCTTCGCTCGCAGATCCCTTCAGACGTTTATCAGCTGAGTAATGCACATCACCACCACATGTCATTTGAAGTGGATAAGAGCACAAAAATCTCCTTATGACTCTAAGAAAGGATTTAGACAAGCAAAACATAATTAGAGAAGTGTTAGAAATGAGAGACGCAAGAGCTTAGTGTTCACTTCCCTTTACAGAAACAGTTATAAAATCAGGAGTGATTTCTGCAGGCAGAGATCCTGGGCACAGGATCATTCAGCACAGTGCCATCACCAGATACAAACTTAGGTAGCCCAATGGCAAATATTTGCCATTGGAGTTAAGAATTGCCCATGTCTTCAATGACACATGCAGTAAGACCTAGCGCCAATCTTGCCGAACCTGGCAGGACTGACAGGTGAAGTCGCAGGATTATCAGCAACAGAAAACACAAGTAGCAAACTAGTCATATCAGAGAAAAAACTATCTGATTTTCTGTGAACCTCGACAACAGTGCCTAACACTGCAAAGTAAATTTCTTTGGTTTTTTTTAGGGTGACCTGAGCTGGTGCCAGAAATGGAACCATTCTTTTTCTGAATTCTCTAGGATTACCAATAATATTTCAACTCAAGTTGTGGGAAATTATGTAGACAAATCCTTCTTCTACTGAGACAGAAGGCCTGTAAGTAATAGGCCGCTGTTAATACATTTATTTAAAACAACCACATTATGAAGTAGTCTTTATGAAGTTGCTTTTTTAAGCTCTTGATTTTAGCAACCCCATACTCTTCAGTGAATTATCTTGCTATTGCTCCTTCTGAGCTCCTGGATCATTAGGTAGGAGAAGCATGTCAGAAATTCCATGGAAGAACAAGCCTCTAGGTCATCTAGCTATGACAGCATGCATTTTGGACTTCCTTTCTCTCTTTAGCCAGGGCTCTGGTACTGCTGCCAACTAACTTGCCTGAAAGAACTCAACAGAGGTTATTCCTCACTGTGACCTAAGAACTCACCTTCACTCTTGCAGTAGTAAATGGACATTGGCACCATTTCAATAACAGACAGTTCCAATCAGAAGTTAGTCATGATCATTCCTACTAGCTCTCACATGCCATTTGAGTCTGGTGACTTCAGAGCACTGGTAAGGCACATACTGACACAGAGAAGCCTCACTTTTCATTCCCAACCAACAGTTCTATAATCAACATCTCCCAGGGAGAGGCTCAGGATCCAGTCAGAGGATCCCACCAAAGATAAGGATGACAGCTGGCCACAAAAACATGAGTTTGTCATTCTTGGAAAATTCCAGAGATACTGTTCAGCCTCATGGTAAATTAGGTAAAAAATGGATGTCTAGGGACCACTAAGACAGAATGGTTCTTTATAGCTTTTCTGAGGGTCAGGAGATTGGCTGAAGCTTCCAGAATTCTTACTGAGGAGCTTTTTGGTTCACTTTTTATTTCACTGGTTTTCAGGGTTAGTTATTGCTGTTGTTGTTTGGTTATTTTAGGTTTTGTTTTTGTTTTTTTTTTTTTTGTTTTAGCAGGCTAAACTGCACAGCACTCTGTCATGATTATGTCCACTCTTGAATATTTTATCACTTTAGTGCTCACATGAAATGAAAGGGATGCACAGAATTATCACTGCAGTACTCTCTCTGCATTATTTACAACCTTGGAGGCTGCAGCACTTCAGCATAATATTGCTAACATAAAAAGGCAGAATTTCCCCTCAAGCCAGGATTTTAGTCTTACAGTCTGCAGTGCAACATGACTGAAAAAGGTCTAGGAACCTCCTTAGATCTCCTGTCCTCTATCCACTACTTTCTAAATGCTGGCATTCCGATGTGCAAAGCATCCAAAGAGATAAATCTCTAGGCTTTCAGCAGAATGGGAATTAGTAAATTCCTGTGCCTCTAGGGAAGAATATATGGCCTTGTTTCACCATTCTGCCCAGTTATTCCCACCCCACCCTTTTTCTTGCCTTGTTAAAGTCCTCTGAAGTTGCCCTCATTTCCTTCCATGTCTTGTTCAAAAGTTGAATGCAGATACAGAAGAACTCCTCAAACGATCTGTCATGGGTGAAGAACATGGGATGGAAATCGTTGCAGGTCTCACTGGCTAGAAACAGAAAAACAAGGGGGGGTGGAATAAAACATGTACAGGCAGGAGCTTCAAAAAATAAACATAAAATACAATCCGCCACAAAACTTAGAAAGGAGTGTATTTGAGTGAAATCCCAGTTCTTGGAGCAAAGGATGTCAAAACACTACTGTGAAAAGCCAGCCTTGGCCTATAGTCTTAAAGACAACAAAACACAGCATAGACCCTGACATTAGGACAAGAACAGCAAGAAGAGGAAGCAACTACCTGTTTGCCTGAATATTCTCTCAATGTTTTTTGCTTGTGCAAAATTTTGTTGCTCACTCTGGGACAGAGAGACAAAGGGAAAAAGCACAAGTCCCCTCATCAAAACAACAGCCTTCCCCACGGCTAACAGCATGGTCCATCTTGCCTGCTGAGAACCAAGCACCAGGCCCCATCACTCACAAAACAGGATTAGATCAATGCACACACTGAAATGTGAAGCTCTGCTGACACAGCAGATGATCTACCATATTGTACTTGGATATATCGCAGAGGTAACAAGAAAAATGTTGACAGCCATAGAGATGAGAATATAACTGATTAAATTTGTTCTTTGAAAATAACCAGAAACAAAAGCAATGGTTCTTTTATAACCTGTCCCTTCTCTGAGACTGAAATAATAAAAACCAACCAAACAAAACCAAAAAACAGTCCCCAAATGTCCTTATTTTTAATCAAATACTGGCTTTAAGGAAGAAAAAAAATGAAAGAATACTCAACTGACAATCCCAAAATAGAAAAGCAGGAGTGTGCTGTGATTCTCCTTGAGCAAAGAATGAATTTTCAAAAACTAAGGTCTGAAGCAGTGCTGACCTCTGGGCACATCTGAGCAACCTGGGTAGAGAAGGGCCTTTAGCCAAGGACTGAAAAGAATCTTCAAACTCTACCATGACTTGTACAGCCACTTCAAGTAGGTTGCATATCTATGTTCTTAAAAAAAAAAAAAAAAACAAGGAAAAAACTCAAGCTGAATAAGCTTTCTTTATATACCTAGTCCCCAAATTTCTCAGCTTTAGTTTTCACCCCTTCATGAGTGCTCTTTTGAACTTTTCCAGCAGCCACTCATACGCCACAGCAGCATCATCGTTCCTTACTTCAGGATCAAACAGCCACTACCTAGGCAAGCTTCCTCCTTTTTTTAAGAACAGTGGAATTATCAAGCACTGGGATAAATCACATTTTCCCAAGGCTGAATCTGACATCTGCTTTCTCTCACTGGAACTGGAGAAATTAGAAGTAAGACTGTGCAGGAGGATGTGAATGGCTCAAGCAGGCTGACTCTCTGCACCAGCTGCAGACACTTGGTCTTGGTACCTCTTCTAGCTACAAACCTTTCCTTTCAGTGTGTTTAGTTATATCTGCTGCAGCAGCAGCTCTGCCGTAGGAATAGGAGTTGTGTTTAGAACCACCTGAACCCTCAAAGAAAAACCTTTTCTGATCTTTCCCAGCATGCAGTATTCCAATTATAAAGCAAAACTCTGAAGCTTAATTGTAAATTTGAAGCTTAATTTTAACATCAGATTTACTAAGATCTAATCAATTCTTCAGCTACATGGTAAGGATGGGAGTTAAATTTGGAGCACAGGTTTAATTCTAATCAAGTAACCTCCATTTACTTCAAAGGATTTGCAGTCAAGGGGGAATTAGTCAAAGCAGGGACCTATATTTATGAGGAACAACTCAATCCCTTTAAAAGAATAAAATGCCTCAGGCATGCTTTTCAGAGCACCTTCAGCTTCCATTCATTCCACTGGAGCTGCAAGGGCTCAGCACTTCCAATAATCAGATCTTCAGCCTGTAATAATGTCAGAGACACAACAGAACAGATTCTCAGAGGGCACTTGTCTTTAAGTCATGAAATACTATAACGATGGGTAGAAATAAAATACCACCAAGCAGAAGAATGCAGCCAGTACCTTCACTGTATAAATCACAGCACGAAACAAGGCAATAACCCTCAACATGAGCTGGCCTTTCTGATCCTCCTCAAAGCCTGAGTTTCTCATTGCTCCTGCTCATAGAAATCAATAAATCAAAATTAATGGAAAGGCTAGGGATTCTCAGAAAATTGATCGTTGGTTCTAACTCATGCTCCTTATGACAATCAGCCCCAAACCGTATCTACTATGCTGACTGCTCTTCATGCAGAATCAGAGATGGCAGTTCTCCCCACCTTATTTTATAAGTAGGCAATGTACTGTCTTTTATGCTTTTCAGTCTCAAAACAAAAGAATAAAAATCACTTTTAGTGATACAAATGGAGAAAGCTGGGCCTGTTAGAAAGCACGATGAATGTCTTAAAGCACAAAACAAATCCTAGGAATAATTCAAAACCAAATGATAAACAGCCTCTTCGAAATTCCCACCATCATCCAGATAGCAGAGAAAAGAAAGAAATCCAGTCTACTTCAGTGGCAGTTTTTTGTGTGCCTCGAAAATTCTATCCACACTAATACAAAATAATAGAGTTCAATGGAAAAAATCTTCAGGCTGTAGCTCTAGTTAAATCTATGTCCTGCTCAGAGTGTTTAAATATCTAACGAAGGATAACCACTGACCCAAAACTTTCCTTCTGCTTTTGACAGGTGAGATGATGGTGAAGGGAAAGGTGATGCTGTTGTTGCTATTTTGTTGGGACCTAAGTAAGACTGAGTTACAAACCCCTGTCTTTGCCCACTCTCTGCAGCCCCAAGTCAGCATCTCCAGTATCAGAGCACTGCCTCTCTCTGCAGAGTGAGCAAATTTAGACGCTGCTCAGTTTTACTAAATAAAAACTTCTTGAATATATTTTTTCACTAACACATAATTTGACTAGTTCTAAACTGAAACAGAAGTCCAGTCTTAGAAAATTTTGGAGACCTTCTGCAAAAGAACTGCGTGCAATATTCCAGCCCTTCAGCCCAGCACTTTCTAACCATCATTTTCACAAGCAGGGACCAACCACATTTCTAACCACATAAAAACATCCACAGGACTGCAATGTGGGGACACAAATCATCATGATTATTCACCATCAAGTTTTAACTACGCCTCTGAGAGATCACCTTCGGAAGGCAAGCCACAGATGTCTGGCCTACATAAATCAGGTGAAGATCTTGTTGATTTTCCATTCTTGGTACAATTCTTGGAAGTGTAGATCAATATGCCACCTCTCAGAATACAAGTAGTCCTTCAAGTTTCTAACTGATCTACAGCTGGAACTTCGAGGAAGAAGCTTAGTTCATTTCTCATCAGAAATTGTACTGGCAAAAAAAGAGCTAATTTGTACCTAGCAGTTTATGTGATTCCTACAGTGTGTATTTTTAGTGTCTACCCAACTCAATTTTGTCTGTCAGTTGTTTCCTAAATTACAATAAAGACATTCAAGCATCCCAGACTGTCTGAGGAGTAAACAGATTTGACACATTACATTGTTCCTCGGAGGATTAGTAAAAAACAACAGGGGGAAAAAGTGAGAAAGAACAAGAGAGTAGGACCTCCATTTTGTATCCCATCTCTAAACATATTTTCACAGGAGACAGAAGATCATCAGGGTTGAATTTCTTTTAGCTGTGTCAAGAACAGTTAGGTATTTGCATATTTGCATAAGCCTGTCTTGAAAGGGCACAGAGGATGTGATGATGTTTCAATAAGTGTTTTGCTTGAAGTACAGCAGAGATCTAAATTTCAAAGTTGCTGTGGGGAACTGAAAATGGACAACGGGGATTTCTCCATGCAAGACAGACTCCAGGAAAGGCCCGGTGCACCAGACCAGACAGCAGACTGCTGTGTCATCTCACTGTCCAAAACAGTATGAACAAAAGGTCACCAGTTCAACAAAGAATGGCTGATTGCTGTATGGGCTCATTACATTTTCCCCCCACGTTGAAAAGCAGACTAAACGTAGATATCTGTAACTCGTTTCCACTTGGAAGGGAAGGAAAAGATTAATACAATTTTTTATCTTGGATTGTTTTGCGGAATACTTGGGAGTAACACAGAGATAAGATCTCCCTGCCACCAAAGCTAAAGCAGCAGGCAGAGACACAGTAATACACTCTGTAGGTGAGGTACTGCCCTTGATCTTAAGAAAACTCTGCTTTCTTTCTGACTCTGCTAAACTGCTGTGTTGATACTGCTCATCCCCCACTGCGTTTTTAAAATGGCATGTGGTCATTCTGACCTCCCTTGTGAAGTTCTTGAATTCAAGAAATGAAAAGGGTTGTACTGGTATGAAAGCCATATCTATCTTGAAGGGAATGTTTGAAATTAGGAACCATCCAACCCATTATTTACAAAATCCATTCATGATGCTTTGGGGGATCAAGTTGAGGTGATTTTAAAAGTCATTTTTCTGTAAATTTAAGCCTTGGACCCATGAAATTGGGAAAACATATGAAAGACAATCACAAATGAGACACATCATTCAAGGATGTCAGCCAGGTACAATCGGTCTAAAAAATAGAACTTGAATAGACCTAAGTAGGTAATAAATAAAAGTGGTAAGGTTGCTGTGTATTCTCAAATATTTCAAGAGCAGGTAGTCAGCTTAAATCAATCATATTATTCAGTTAGCCATCTAAACACGGTCACTTGGCAAAAAAGCTGTCACACAGAGAGGCAGAGAGGCACCTGTGGTGAGGAGTCAGCCCCTGAGCTGGGGGATGGTATTAACAGATCCTGTGCACCCTGAAACTCATCAAGAAAAGCATCCTGAGTTGCATTGGCACAATTCTGAGATGAGGGAAGCAGTGATGCAGAACCCTGGGAAACTGTTTTGCAGTGTCCCAGGGAGAGAGGGGCTCAAAAACATCTCCCTCTCTGAAAGGTACCTGGGAGCCATGTGATCCAATTTTCAAAGAGAGCTGTGCTTTCTCTTCCTGAGCTGCTGCTTAATTCAGTGTGAGTCATTTATCCCTTCAGTTGTTTTCCTGATTTCACAGAATGGAGATGATAATATTTCGTCAGAGAGGAGGAGGGTGGAAAGAAAGAACCACTGCACTTTCAGAAGTGCAGCAAGATCCACAAATGAAGGGTGCAATACAGACCTTGGAAATATCATCTCCACTTGGCATGGCCTCCTCTGGGATTATTATTTGCCAATAACACAAGAACCAAAGAGCAACTAATTCTCACCAGCTCTCAGGAGGAGAAGCACTGTAATTTCTGCTTCTCCCTGAAGATGCAATACAATAAAAATAACTACTGCCATGACCATTTTTATATACACAACCAAAAATTCTCTCTGTAGCACAAGAATATGTAAGAAAAAGAGCACCTAATACTGCAGAAATACAGTGATTGCCAAGTTTTCTATACTGCTGATCCCTGTGGTCTGCCGGCAATAATTTGAACCTTTGGCTACCTTTCTAGCACGTGATAGGAAAACAGTGTAATTTAAAGGAAGGAAGGTCACTGGCAATGGCAGTGCAGTAACGAAGTAGTAATATTGCTGCCAATTGTGCAATTTTCTTGCCTAGAGAACAGTTCTTTTTGGAAGACTCAATTGGTATTAGAACAAAAGCCACCAAAATTGCCTAGCAACACAGGGCTATGAGAGAGCTTCAGCATTTTACTTTACCTGATCACATATTTGGTTGGAATAGAAACTATAAGAAATTGCCAAGCATGCAGCAAAAACCATCAACTCAAACTCCTAAGAACATAAGGCAATACCATTGCCTGAACCTGTGAGATCTATAAAGGAGCTGTAGAGGGAAACTGGAAATAAAAGCACACATAAAAGGCATCCTACGGTCTGCAAGCTTTCTCAAGGCTGAGAATAAATTTTAATATTCAATGAAAAACAAGGATTCCATGAAGCTTCAGGACTAAGGATATTCATGGCATATGCAGCCCCAAGCTCTTCAGTAACTTCCCCAGGTTTGCTTTAAACGTGACTGCTGCTATGTCAGAAAAGCATATCCTCTCCCCAATATATCATTAAATAAGGGAGTCACTCTTTAAAAATCCACCTCTCCCACTGTCCCAAATAAAAGTGGTGAAAGAAGAACCCTGACTATTGCAGCACAAGTCAATAAAGCCCCTCTCTCATCACTACCAAGAGATCCAGTCATCCGGAGGTGGCAACAAGTAGGTGGCAGACTCACCCTGCCACATCCAGAGCTGATGGTGAACAGAAAGAAACCAATGGAGCCAGTGGTGTCCACACAGGCAAGCTGACTTTGTAAAGACAACTCCCTTTGCAACTCTCAGTAAATACAGAGACATCACTGCACCTCTTCTGCCTAGAACAGACCTGAAGACTGAATACCGTGGTTTAGAAATGCAAACAGAAAGCCAAAGTACAAAGAGAAGAATTTAAAAAAAGGTGCTTAATATGCAACTAGGAAACGAGAAAGATCACAAAGAGTTGGTATCGTGCTGATAAGAGTTCCCCATCTCGTTCAAGAGCAGCCTATTTTTGTTTGTGACAAAACAGGTGCCAATTATAAATAAATCTGAACTGCCTCTGCAATCTGCCACAGTACACTGCTGGGCAACAGGAAAGGGCTCTGCTTCCCTCTTGATTCTTCAATTACTTTCAGTAATTAAAAAAAGCAGTAATCAATAACAATAAAAAAATAGTTAAAAAACTTGATGGATAAATTGGAATATAATTTTCAGAAGTGAGGGAGCACTTCATATGCATTAGTCATGCACTTCTAGGAAAAAACTCCCTGAGAGCGGAAATCTTAGGAAAAAGCAAGGGCTTGTATTCATCATATAAAAAAATAGTCTTGGGAAGAAAAGGGCATAGGTCTGCAAGCACTGATCTCTAATTATGCTCTGGCATATTTACAGTATCCCTGAACAACAATATATAATCATAGAATTATCTAGGTTGGAAAAGACCCTTAAGATTATCAGAATTTTAGTTGATTACCATGTTGAATTTGCTTAGGGCCTACAAAGTCTTTATGGTCACTTTTAGCAAACATATAGAATAAGAGGGAAGTAGACATATCAAGAATTTACAGAAGGTTGTTTAACAAATAAACATATTATAGAAAACCTTCTTACAAATGTTAACTCTGCTTCTCTGTCAGGTTCCTGACTTCTTGCAAAGCACACAAGGTAATCATGGCTATGTGAAAGCTCAAGAAACACCAACCAAACCACCATATAAAAAGCCTTTCTGACAATTTCTAGACCCACAGATTGTCTTCTTGAAATCCAGCAGACACGGGGAGCGGCACTGATGGAAGGCCAGCTAAGCTCAGACCTATCATAGGAAGCCCCTTCTCATGTCTGTTCCATGTTGATACCCTGATCCTTTACCTGTTGCACCCTTTCTCTCCTAAACCCTCAGAGAAACTTGACTTAATCTCATCTCCAGACAAATCAGGAAGAATGCCAGTGGCAATGGGGGAGGTAGATATGCAGCATTTATAAAGAGCAGCATAAAGGCAATCACTTACCCTGTGCAACCACCCTTTTTAGCCCTACGGGACCCATTGACAAAGTTTATTGCTAAATGCCCCATTCTGGTGCATTTTCTAATAACTGTTGCAGCACCTCAGACATAGAACTTTAAGGGCTGGGGTCAGAAGTTCCTGGGTGTAGAAGAAGCAGGCACTTGCTCTGCCTCTGCTCGTTCATCTCCTTGGTGTCACCTCCCACAAGCATTACAATGAGAAACTGTCTTTCATGGCAGAATTGCTGACTTTTCATGTCTTACTCTGACTGGTTTAGAGAGCACCGGCTTATTGCTTCTCCTCCTGAAGGGACTCTTGCTAAAAAGCAAATGCTTACCTCTAATTACTCATTTTCTTTATTAGGAAGTTACACAGACTGTATTACAGGTCATAACTCATGCCTCTCCAAAGACCTTCTGTGAGATACTTCATCAAGAATATACTCTGGTTACCATTTGAAATACAGGCCATGCTGTTTTGATTCACAAGACAAGAACTGTCACTGAAAATTAATTCTGCTTTAAGTAGGCTGGCTAAGGCTTCATATGTAAGCAAAACTTAAAGAAGCCTATGAAAATCTTCAGGAAAAACACTGCAGACAGTAACCTGGGACATCTATGGATTTTTTAGGTTCCCCCTCGCTACCTGAGCAGGTTCCATTACCTGTTCCCAGACATGGACCTCCTCATTAAAATCAGATTTTCAAGATCACACTGTAATGAAACTGTGTATTGGTTGCGCAATACAACTATGGCAAAGAACATATTTTTGGGGGTATTTGCTCTTCCAAGTGAGCAACAGTAGGACAACTACAAGGATAAAAACCAAATGAGCAGATGGAGAAGCCAACAAACCAACAGTCAAGTCAGGAAGGAAATTAATATTTTTCCTGGTACCAAGGCATTCCTATATTAGGAAAAAAGGTTGCAACTGAATTACCCATGCAGACCTGGCACAAACCATCTGTACTCACCATCAGAGGTGTCTGTATATGAGATGCCTCCTCTGCTGCACTTTTATGACAGGCTGTTAGGCTGCCTTCAGTGCCCCCATGGTGGGGGATGAGACAGGCTGGCTGCCTGATACCTCTGCCTTACCAGCCAGGGCAGCTTCCAAAATGTAAACGCTATGAGAGCAAAGGTCCAGTTACCTAGAATGTGAGCTGAACTCACCCAGCTCCTTTGCCATCACAGAACATGGAACAGTACAAATGCATTCTAAATTCAACTACTTGCTTTGAATCAATCCCAGATATACTCAAAATGCCAAAAATATCCTCCAGACCGAGGCACAGGAAGAAATTACAACAATATAAATTTTTTAAAAAATTTTGATTAGGGTGAGGGAGTTCACAGTATCACACATCCTGGAGCAATGGCACCTCATCTTTCATGGCAGATCCATTCTGGGCTATGCTGAAACTACATTGCTTGCTCAAGAATCAGGAGATGAACACCTAGTGTCTGTCCTTGACTTCTTTGAAAATATGTGAGGTGCCACCACTACTACAGCTCCACACAGGACAACCCACCTTAGCAGTAACACCTCTCCTCCCTTCCCTTCTCCATCTCCTGTACCTCCTTTAAAATATGCATATGCATATTTATACATGCATGCACCAAATTGCCAAATAACATCTTTTTCCCCCTACTTTGTGAAAATAAAATGTGAGAAAGAAGAAACTGGCCACTGCATACAACTCTGCACAGGAAAAATCCTGTGCAATATGCCCCAGGCTGAGAACACTCCTTAGCATGTCTACAGCCCACTCTCTATTCCATTCTTGGTCTGCCACGGGCAGCCAGCAGCTCTAAGCGTGGCAGTGACAATATGGTGACCTGTGAGGAAATCTGTGGGCAAATCTTCCCACTCCCAGTCATTCCAGGAACCCAGATGGACTTGCTGAGGCAAAGGTCATTAACTCATGGTGAAAACTGCACCTTACTTATCTAACTGCAACCACCTAACTTATTTTCTCCCCCTGCAAATTTTCTTAATCTGTAAATTATGTTTTTAACTCTCTGGGCTAGAGTCCCAAAGTCAGACTGACAGAACAAAAATAAAACTGCTGAAGCATACTCTTCTAACACAGACCAAACTGAGTAATTGCTACTCACAAAACGGGAAAACAGTGATATGGCAGGGTGCAAGCTGCTCAGAAAACACTGAACCTCAGTGCTTGTTAGTGTATTTATCCAAGATCATCACCATAACACACTAAGTGCCAAGCGTCTTCAAATGGCTTTGTGAACATTAATCAACCTTTAGAAGGACAGTAGTTAACACTAATTCTTCAAATGTCAAACTTAACCTCTTGAAAGGCAAATGGAAAATCAAGTTAATTAGGCCACAGGCTTAACAAGACAAGCTATTTAAAGAACACATTTCCAAGTGGCACATTCTGCTCATAAGTTACTCCACTGGAGTTTTTCACTTCATAGACCAATATGAACTAAGCTGTATCATCCCACAGCTGACAGAGAATAGTTTTGGATAGGTCGAACTACCGTCATCAAAAGTTATGTTCTAGAAATGTTTAATTAGGCTGTAATGTTGCCCTACTTTATGTTATTGCTCTTCTTTATAGCCTGAAACATTAAACCAGCATTTCAGTCACACCATCATAAAAAAAATAGTATGTTAAAACATTGCATTTCAGTCTGGAAAACAGGTCGCTTCCTTAAAGGTATTTTAAAGAGTGCAAATATTTTAAAATTAATACATGCCCTATATCCTAGGGCTTTTGCATTGTATATGAAAAGATATAATTCATTATAACTCCAAAATTTATAGTTTCTAAAGAAGCTTAGAGAATCACCTAATTCAGGATAAATGAAGTAGTGAAGATTCTCTCCTCATGCTGTTGGGAGATAAAAAGCCCTGGAGTACAAATGAAGTGAATACATGGGAGACTGGGAGAGGAAAGAGGCCCAGACAACACCTTAAGACTAGCTGAGGTCACATCTTTGTAAAATATCTGAATCAGGATGATAAGGACAAAATCTGGTCTACAGTATAATGTCTCTAGTGTTAATAACAGCACAGTATTCCCTGGCAGCTTATTCCATTACTTGTCTAATCTCTAGTTTTGCTGTTGTCATTGTTATTTGATATATGTTTTCTCTTTTGTATGGTAAATCCATTCTTTGTTTTGTCCTTGTTGACTACAAGAATTGAATAAAGCAATTTTTACATCATGCCTTGAGGTTCCTGAATATGTTTATAACTTTTCAATCACTTCACTCCATCCCGGCCAAGAGTAATTGCTTAATTTTTCCTTGAGGGTCTTATTTTCTGAAGTGTAGTATCACTCACTCCAGAAATATATCTGTATGCATGAGGATCACAGAGTAGAGACATAGAAAGATGAAAATAATGATTTCTCAGAACAAACAAACAAACAAGAAGCAGGCAAAAGCCTTCAGCTGAAATGTCTCTGTTGGACTATGGCTGTTTTTGAAAATGGATCTAAGCTAACCTTCTTAGAAATTCACTCTTATTACTCCCATTGCTGACACTTAGCAATTTCAGACAGGAAAAATGAAAGTCATTTTGTATATACAAGACCTCTCTTTGTTTCTGTATTTCAGTTCAAAATTAGTTCACAAAATTTAGGATTATTGCTTGGCTGTTTTTTACAAAGCATTATCCCACTCATGTCTCAAGAGACATTGCATATGAGGCAAGTGCATTACCCTCACTTTTATTAAAACAAACTCATTCATAACATAAGCTAAACAATGTATACTCATCTGAAAAAATACTATCATGCCCTAAGAAAGCACTTTTCAATTTTTCCTTGACTGAATCTGTGACATCTATGTACATCTCTATGTGCAGGTTATTAGCATCTATTTAAAAACTGTGAAGGAATACATCTGTTCCCCAATCTACAGTGATAAGTTACAGAAATAACATTTGCAAACCAACCACTAAGAAACAATTGAGATTTCCAATGGTTTTTTAAGAAGTAGCTAAATTTCTCCATTGCCAATAGGACAAGTTAGATAGGCTGGTTTCAAAATTACTAAGGCAAAAGAAGCACCAGATGGATGTTTTTAGAAAAATAAGTGTCAACTCCTTCCCATTTAAACGTGTGAAAAGTAGTAAAACTTTTCCTGTTAGATTAAAATTCAGCAGCCAGGAGTTTTTCCCAGCAAGGAATTATAGAGAGCCTGAACGGAAGTGAATTCTAAACCTCTGTGGTTTTGGTTTAGGGATTACATTTGGATTATTTTTAAACTGGAACCCAACCTGGTTCAATATCTGGAAATATCTCTTGAGCACGAACTGGCACAAACTTAGAAAGTTCATTGCTCTTGGCAGCTCAGCGGAATGGCTCAACAGAAAAGGGAACTGTCTGTCCCCAGCTGCAAGTTGTTGAGCCTGGAGAACTAAAACCTGGTAATTGCAAATATTTCTGTTCCTGCTGGAGAAAACTTGCAGTCATGCTGCTCCATGTATCTATGTGTGTCTGGCTGCCACAGGGTCAGAGCACATAATTTCTCTTTTCTTACAGGTTTCTCCCTCTTGCTGTCCAAACGTAGCATTGGCGCCAATCCCACTCCCACTGCCACAGTACAGCAGAATTCCAGCTTAAACTGGAACCATTTTAAAATAGACTCAACTGGTTTCTTCTTGTGTTACCCATTTATATTTCAGAGGTCAACAGCTCCTCAGACAATGCAGTGCAAGGGTTTCCACTCTTCCCTAGGAGATTTAACAGGAAGCTAAAACTCACAGCCCTCTTGTTTTTCTTCTCATGCCTGAATGTCACGAGGAAAATTTCTTTGAAAGTAAAATCAGCACAGTTAAGGTTTTTAAGATGTAAGTCCAAGATATCAGTGGGTTTTGAGAGCACACGTGTCATTCCAGCTGAAGCTGTCCTCCCTTGCCATGCTCCAGCAGATGCCCACATCAGCAGAGGGATTTCTGCCACCTCCCAGAAGGAGCAACTCGGATGCATGGTTGAGGACATAAAGCCACCCAGGCAGTGCCACATTTCTGTGCCACAGCCCTGCCTTGGTGCCTGGCCTGGCCTCCCCTGGGCCCAGAGAATGGGCAGCAGAGAATCTTGCTCCTGTCATACCGACAATTCTGTCCAGTTTGGTGTTTAAACTAGTAAATAGCCACCGTTCCTTCATGCCCTCATAAAGGCTTCAGGCCTCACAGAAACCTAGGTTTTCACAGCTACCCACATGAAGGTAACCCAATTATGTGCCAAACTTACTGCAAAATAATTTGCAAGAGAATCTGATTTATATTAAACATCCCCTTTCTTAAATCCTGCCCCTTCCTTCACCATAAAACACCCTTTCTCTCATGAAGTCCATTCCCTGTGTCCTACAGGAGGCCTTGCAAGCAAGGCAGGTTTTTAATAACTTTGTCATGCAAGAAGAATACAAAAGCAAACACAAGGCTTATACTTAACAAAGAGAGGAGGGAAAGGTGAAATTGGTTATTGTCATGGCTGATCTCTATAGCAGGCACAGCTTCAGAAGAAATTTTGAAAGTAAGAACATATTGAGGTGAATAGAGAATAGAATAGGAATAAATATTGCACAGCCTTACCAGGAAGGGATCAAGTCTGATTCATCTAATCTTTGACAAAATAACTCTTGTTTCTCGTGGGTGAAATGTAGTGGGCTTTATCAGCACAGCAGACAATTTAGTTCTCCTGCATCTGACTTGTCTTAAGAAAAATAGTTTGATATAACTCTGTGTGCCAGGCAGAAAATCAGTAATTCAACTGGACAAAATAGGATTTGATACAAGAATCAGTGTGGTGGGTGAGGTGCAGAACACATATGAAAATGAGAAAAAGAAAAGGGGAGGTATTAAGCTAAGGGCAGTACTGCTAGAATTTCTAAAAAGTCAGTCTTAGACTCCAGATTTTTGTTAATGACTTTGGCACAAAAATCTAAGAGTACCTCTACAAAATTTGCTGGAGCCCAAAACTGGTGGCACTGCTTATGGTATCATAAAAGAAGATCAGAGTATCATAAAGGAATGACTTTAAGATCCAGAGAAACCAGAATGACATTGCACTGAAAAGATTTTGAGTAATACAAAGGATTTCTGCTCTAATCTGAGACTCATCAGTTGTAAAAAAAAGAGTAGAAGACAATTTGTATACAGAGCCATCATTATGAAACAAGTCCTAAGAAAAGTGACAGTAATCCTAAAACACAATCAGTGAGAAATTTCTAGCACAGGTAGTGAAGTATAAAAATTATGTGATACAGAGCATTGGTAATAGGCAAACAGGAATAACACCTGCAATTCTAGGCACCTATATGCAATATATAGGCATTTAAATAAGAACATGGAAAGAAGGGCTCCTAAAATGCTCAACAACTGGAGAATGGCATTGAAATGGAACGACATGTCTATGTTGGTTTAATTTAGCAGGATGAAAGCTGAAATGAAATAATATAAATACATGGGGGAGAAGAGTAAAACAGAAAGAAAAGACCTGTTAAATACAGAACAAATCTGGCACAAAGACTTACAGATTTAAACTATTTCTGAATATATTTAGACTGGAAATGAAAAGGTTTTGAACCCTCTCATGCATGAAAAGAACAGTAATTAGTATAAGGATGTAGTTCAATAAATCCATGAATGGGAATATATGTTGTGTCTACCTCCAGTGGTCCAGTTCTAACCCCTCATTTTTACTTCTGCAGTAGTGCTGTTTTCTGCATTTACATCATTAAACCCAGGCCAGCTACCCCATAGTGCCTGGGTGTTATGGAACTGCTGCATTCATTTGCTCTACCTTAATTTGACTAATGTTGATTTACTGAATCTATAAGAAGAAAATGTACTGACCATAAAATGCATACAAGAAAAAAAATTCTATGTTTCAAGAAAAAGAAGTTACACATCCTGCCAGAAATCCTTTTTATTTAAACCTTTGTAATACTTTATGGGAAACTAAACTGCACTAATGATGGTGTTACATCATCAGTCACAGTAAGCATTAGGAAACTCAGGGACAATTCAGAACATTTCAACAATCGTTATGACATTGTCATCTTAATGAACAATAATTGTGTGCACTATTAAATGTACAAAAATGGAAAATAAACTAAGGAATCTGCCCTGTACTCACACACTTTTTCTGACAGTTTCATAACTATTTCAAATATTGCACTTACTTTTTCTCCTTTCCCAGTTTCAACCACTTTTCTCACGTGATCACCTTTGAAAGTGTCAGAATGTTAAGATTTTCTAACTTTGTACTTTTAGTTGAAGTGTCTGGAATTTCAGGTAAACACTACAACACCCTCTAGACTTTTGGAATAAAGCTCACACCTCCTCTGCAATGTAGAGGTAGACTAAAAATAGCATCATCTTCAGTAGGTTTTGCTCATCAACTGTGGACCAGAATATATCAACTGCTACTAAACTGATTCAAGTTTTTCTCTCTAAGATAAGAATCGTGCACCACAACTCAGTTTCTTTGAGTACAGAATAGGGTTAGTATTTCCTTTCTTCCTTTGAGAGGGATTGTTCAGATGGTCTAATACATATCACTCGTCATAGTAAATCTACCAGTATCTCAGAAACCACTTTCTCCTGGGCACTCATCATTCAAGTCAGTCTTGATGGGAGGCAGAGCACTCAGCTATTCTAACAAATCAGCTCTCCAATGCTCCAGCAAGATGGTGTTAAAGTCAGCTCCACCTTAGACTCCCACTGACAGAAAAAAGAACATGCAGACAGAAATGAGGCACAATAGTTCTTATTAAGTAGATTACTCATTATTACTAAATAGTAATGACTGATATTTTCCATTTAAAGATATTATCTCTCTGATAAATCATCACAGAGAGTCTTAATAGTCACCTCGCATTTAAACACCAGTTTTTGAAAGTTGTTGCTTTATTTTTTAGTATATGCCTAAATTACATAATTGCAGGGAAACTTAACCCCAGCCATGTACCCCATAATGATGGTGCTGCCACATCTAGTACTGAATCTGCCACAAACAAGATTCTTTAATTGTGCTGTGAATATATTGTTCACTACCTACAAACCTTCACTTTCCACATACTGAACAATTTTGCAAGTGCTCTGAAGGCAGCAATGGGTAACAGGTAATGTTTTGTGACAGTCAGTTGCTATCACAGCCAAAAGAGAAAGTGCAGGTTATGCGCAGGTCAAACTCCCTTAGATCCCATGGATGCACAGGAGGCAGCTGTTTGGTCTGGTTCAAAAATGCAGCAGCACTGGCACATATGAGGGGTGGTTTTTCATTAAAGTAGCCCAAGTACTGTCCAAGTCATGTGAAAGAGTACTTGGGCTTAGCCACTACTAATAAACACAACATTAAACAGGAACAAAAAGAAACCCAGAGAGTCCTGATAAAAGATTTTTCTAGTGGGAATTCAATGGGGGTGGATCAAGGAAGCAGTTAGAGGGAGGTGGTATGTGTGTGTGTTTGGTTGCTTTTTCTTTTTAAACTTTCTTCCTCCACTTTAGAAAATAGTTATTTATGTATTTACTGGATATAAGCCATTCTTATGACTCAAACACTCCTGCCTAAGAGATTGGGAAAAAAAATAAATTATACGGCTCCACTAGCAGGCACAACAGAATTATTCACAGGAAAAGGTAGAGCATTGCATGACACAGTTAAAAAGAAGAAACACCACATGGCATGTGTAGGCACTTGTGGTCAGGGACCTGAAACATCAAAACAAACTATTTTAGTGATAAAACAAGGCAAAGAGAAGGTGAGAAATTCTTCTCCTGTTACTCTAGCATTGATCTATCTCAAGACAGAGTACATCTTCCAAACATTTCCACAGCAATGTCTTCTAATTAATTTGAAGAGCAAGTATCTAAAGTCAAAAAGTCTATTCACATAAAACCCTTGTTATTGTACATATATTGAAATAGACAAGTGTCAGGAAGTCTTTGGCAACAGGGTTTGAAGAACAGCATTGATACTTTGCTTCGTGTGCTGGCTGCTTTCCCCTCTGTATATTCAGTTTTGATTAAGTCTGTTATAAAGTCTAAGGAAGATAAAGCTCTCTTGCACAGACAGCAGTTGGATATATTTTGAGCCCTGCATTTATTATAGTACTTTTGGAGGTCTTTCTTAAATGTGTAGGACTAATTGGTAACAATCCAAGTGAAATTATACAGGCTTCGATTTAGGATTCACTTATTCATATGGAGGAGAAACTTTTGCTAAAACTGATGCATGGGAACTTCCATGATCTGGTCTGCAGGGAAAGGATGGAATTATATACAGACACAGTAAGTGGTATCTTAGTTAACACATGAAAGAAGGTTAAAGAATAATTTCTGAGAACATCCCAGGCTGTGATCTCTGTAGAACTGGTAATTTACTTTTTAATTTCCCATTACTTTTTTCTATTAGATATATGTATATCTAAAAGAATATTGATCTAATTTTTCTTTTCTCAAATTTTTCACAACTTTTCGATTCATTTCGGGAGTGGGGGGAAGCGAAGGAGATTTCCCTGAGCATAAATCACCCTTTTTATTGATCCACATAACATAGATATTATCTGCTTAAGACTATTCATGTTATTGTTGCTGGGCTGGGGTTTTTGATTGTTGGCTAGTTTTTTGTGTTTTTTCTTTCCAGTGGTGGTGGTTTTTTTCTTAACAACCCAAGAGGGAGGAGCATTAGAAAGAGCCCAACAGGCTCTGCGATGGAAGAAAGGATGGGGGAGACTCTGACCACAGTGTGTGACTGGCCCAGCCTATGTCTGAGAAAAAGAAAAAATGCAAAAGCTGATGAAGGTAATTTGCCAATATGGAGCCATAAGCTTGAATTGTGTGAAGACCTTATTTATCACAGGTTGACTTGGCCTAGAAGCCTTCCAAAAGTATACCTACCATATAAGAAACAAACAAAAAATCCCCACATACTAAACAAATAAACAAACAAAAGAAACCTCACAACACCCCCCCCCCACATAACTGTACATGCAGGATCTGTCATAAACATCCAGGTGGGAGACTGGGTCTCTAGCTCTCATTTCCAGAAGGTGGACTTCTGACAGGAAAAAGACTGATGTACTTCACATCTCCTTAAAAGCCCATCCATCTCCTGATGAACTCAGGAGGACAATCTGCAAAACCTAAATAGAGTTCAACTTGTACCTCCCCATCAAAGACAAGTGGCTGACAGGTCAGTTCTTCCAGGCTTTACTTTATCCAGTGTTGCTCAGGCTTATTGTTGTATTTGCAAGAGTTCTCATCAATCATTTTGGCAGTTCAGATTTACAAGGGTGTTGGACTCCTGTGACCCTATTGTCACAAATTTTCTACAGATTCAAGTTAGGCTGGACTCTCCCTAAGCAAATCCACAGTTTCCTCTGCATTGCACCAAATGCAAGGGTGAAACTTCATCTTTTATGTTCCTATACATAGAAATAGAAGCAAAAATGAGGAAGTTCTAGCAGCACAAGTGTTTCCTGCCATCAAGTGTTCAGATACATTTTCTTTTTTCCTAGAATTGTTACTTAAGTCTTCACAAAATAAAATCTGCATATTTTATAAGTGACACTCCATGGTTGGCTATAATCTAGAGGAAGGATAAACCAACTGAAGTGATCAATGTTATACCAAGAAACTCAATAACGTTATAGCAACCAACTGTCACTCTATTGCAGCAACATCCATCAGATAAAATAATTGATAGTGCCCCAATCAATTGGTATAAGGGAAATAGAGTCATTATATGTTGGTACTGTTCCAGGGGATCAATATCTCCTTCAAACACAAACATCTCTGCCTGGCTTTGACATTAATTACCCACAAATACCTCCACATTGATATGCCAGTGGGAGACCATTACCCTATGTCAGCATTTAATAACTCTGGTATTCCTCTTCAGTCCTCACTGTGCTGACCTTACCTCTCTTGACAGCCACCACTTCAGAATATCTCTCAACTCCTTCACCTCCCCCACAAAGGATTTGTAGTCATGTTTGTGTCTCATGCAATTTCCTATTTATCTTCTCTTTTGCTGAAAACTTCCATCCATCAGACCTGGAGGCTCATGAGATTGAGCTCATAGACAGCGTGCATGGTAAACGCCAGGAATTCCATTGGGACATCAATGGGCTTTCTAGCTTCATGTGCACTTTCTTATCTACCATGGAGTCATTTGTCACCTACTATCAATATTTATATTATAAATGCCAACAGCAATTTTTGGTCTGTGATGGCGGTCACATTAAGCTTTCACCTGAAGCCCAAAATAAAAAAAATCCATAACATAAGGGAAATAAACACTGGAAGATTTTATTTTGGTTTTCAGAAGGATCAATGAGAATTGTCTTCTTGTGGATTTAGATCCCCATTTAAATCACCAAGATTGCACAAAGATCTGTTGATGTCTAAATAAGTGTCAGATCACTACAAACATGTTCCTCACACCAAAGGAAAAAGATTGACTGTATTCAGAAAGCTATTTTCTCTACGTTTTTATAATTTCACACTTCCCTTTCTTACACTGGGTTGCAATTGACTCATGTACCCAAATTATTAGGAAGGACAGGCAAAGATAGACAGTAGGTGACATCTGGCCCATTTTCTTAATAAAAGTGGCTGAAAAACTTTGGCTTTTTAAGTGTGGAATAAAAGTTAAAAATATGAAATCAAAAGGCTGAAATCTGCAAAGGCAAAAAATCTAAAGAAAAAAACAAAACCTAATGTCAATGTAAAGAATTATATTCAAGAATCATGGTGTTAAAACAACGTCATATCTTGAAGCAAACACAACAAGTAGCATGAGACTTGACTTTGTGTTGTGTTGAATATCAAAAGTAGCACCACACAGAGTAAAGTTCATTATGATATGCCAATGGAGTAGACTGAGATGACGCAAATCATCAATCTTGGAGCTGTTTCTATGGTCTGTCAAAGAGAAGCTGGTAAATGCAACAACATCAGCGAATATTCACAATGAAAAACAGTTGAAATGTATTTTCACTGCAGAAAACAACTGCCCCATATGGTGGTTGCTTTCTTCATCTACAAGAGACTTACTCTTCTGCATGCTGATATTCCACAGTTCTTGCCACCTCCTAACCTATACCTTTAGTAAAGCAGTGTCTCTTTATTCTGAAAAGGCTTGGTTTTGTTTTGTTGTTTTTTGGATTTTTTTTTAATTTGGAGATGACGGAGAAAACCACCAGTCTGATAGGTAAAACCAGACATTATTTTTCATATATCTTCACTGAGCTATTAAAATGCAACCTGAATATTTGGGGTCCCCAGTCTGTCCAAATTATTTTCAAGTTTCACAATTTGTTGAAAACATAGTAAACCCAAGGTATTATAACGTGATATAAAAACTGTTTTAAACCTTATATTGGCTAATTTCAAGTAGGATTCTTCAAGAGACGAGTGAAAGAAAGCAACTCAGTGCATTGCAGGCTCTTCCCTGATTTTTTATCGGCAGACCATAGTTTTAATAGATAAACAGGAAAGAAGAGTACTTCTTGTTTTTTGTTCTGACATCAGACACATCCAGAACTGTAAGCACAAGCAGACTGCAGTCTCCATTGAGACAAAGGAAGGACTTTACATGCAAATTCAAACAGGGAAACTGCATTTTATACTATTAAATAGTGTAAAATATATAGAGAGGGTTGTCTGTTGCATAATTCATTTACTCTATCCTAGACATCTCAGAGTCAAACATTAAATCAAACCCTAAACCTGAAAGACAGTCCTTGAGTTTTCCAGGACTGCAAGAGCTGAAATTCTCTATGGTACCTCTTGTCCCAAGCCTGCAAAATAAACCCCAGCAGTTTCTATGACATTTTTTTCCCTTCTGCAATATAAGGAACAACACAAAACAGACCCCAAGAAAAAATTCACATACCATTGTTTTAAAAGATAGCTCATATGCTACAGTGTTCAGCCAAGTTGCTTTTAAAGTATTCATTGTATTTTTCCAGAATCTTGGGATGTAGCCTGAATCTCATTTTACAGCTATGTGCTATAAAATCATTAGATACACATTTGGTCTTTGATGTGCTCAGACTCTCATATCAAAAGAAAAAAGGATCGATTCATTAAAACACATGGAAGTTGCGCAGAATTCCAAATAAATTACTAACACCCTGCTCAGGCCTTCTATATTTGTATTCCCTGAAAACTTAAGCAATTCCATTGCTGGTTTACTTTTAATTTCTCATAAGTGGACAATTGAAATAATTTCGGAACAGCTCTAAAATGTCTAAACTGACTCATCTGAACAAGCCTGAAAAAGACATGAACTACTTTCTAAATAAATATTTTTAAATAGTAAAAGTTATTTGGCAACAATTAATACACAAAAACACTTAGCAAAAGTAGGCTGCATACATCCACACTTTCCCTGTCAGAAGCCTAAGCAATAAACTACAAATTTAATGAAGACAGAAGTTCAGTGAACTAATACACTTGTCTAGTACAGTGATTATGTTAATGTCTG
Organism: Acanthornis magna; assembly: GCA_036785705.1. Lineage (NCBI taxonomy): Eukaryota > Metazoa > Chordata > Aves > Passeriformes > Acanthizidae > Acanthornis > Acanthornis magna. Next base: position 12,149,591 of record JAWUZG010000029.1, read on the forward strand.
TTGCTATTTCAAATCTTCTTTAGATACAGCACTCAGAGCCTGGCATCCAGGTTTCTGCATTACTCACCCAATGCAAATCCCACAGCATTTGTAGGAAACACAGGCTGTAGCTTTACATTCTACACTGTGTCTACATTCACACACTTCTTCCTTCACTTCTGTTTGTGTGCAAATGATGATAGTCTCCGACACAGGACATTATGCATTTTATAGAGTGGACATACTCATTCTATGGGAAAGATGCCAAATTTTGATAGCTCCAAGGTATATGGGGGAGTAACAAAGGCTTTATGTTCCAACATCCATATGTGTAAAAAAAGTACGTTCCTTTGAACCCCACCAGTTTTCTTCTAAGTTTGCTTTTGGGGCACCCCAGTGCCATTCTGACTGCTGGAGATGCACTGACTCCCAGAGTTGATCTGTTGCTGCTCTACAGAGAAGTATTTCAGACCCAGTATGTGTTTTCTTACAGTGGCCAGAGAGCAATTCTCCTGACTTTGCATTTGGGAAGAGGCTGTACAGGACAGCCTTAAGGTCTATATCACCTTTCCTGCATATGATGTACACACTGCATTGATACCTTTGCCATTAAGTGTAATAATGAGCATCCTTTTCTGTCCCTGCCACTACTAAATGTAGGCCATGATGAGGGTAACACCCATGGGGCCCTCTGTGCATCAGTTGTCAGGTAACAAGTGAAAGTATCTGGTCTGTATTGATTTATGCTGGCTTTTGGTTTAAGACAGATTTTACTTTGTTCACTTCCTTTTGTTCCCTTGAAACATAAGATTTAACATAATACAGTAGAAGAGCATTTATTGCTGCCAATAGTGAGCTGTAAAGATCAAAACAAAAAAGTCAGTTTCACTTAAGTTTTCTTGATCTTTGTACTAAATGAATATTACCAAAACAGATGAGTAAATACTAAGTGTAATATATGAAAATAATACAAAATACACTGAAGAGTAATAGCCAGACACAAAACTAATAATAATAAATTATTGTTCTTGTTCTTATTATTATGCTCTGTCAAGCTCTCCTACAAAACATAAGATGAATTTAAATAACTGAAGTCAAATTTAACAATGCAGCCCCTGGGACTATCTTACAAGTGTTCTGACTACAGAATACTCATGAGTTCATGGTCTGTTGTTGCAGCTTAGCATTTTCTGAACAACGACAAGCAATTATCACTGATGTAATGCTCCCTCTTAAAAGTACTTCTAAAAAGAAGATGTGAGAGCAATCTCAAATGGACTGTGATTTCATTGGAAGTGAAGGTTAGATTAGTCTATGTTTTATAAATCATCTGGAGAACCACTAGATTTGTAGCCATTTTCACCCTGATTATGAATTCATGGACAATTTTGCCCATCCCTGACTGTCAGCATTGCTCAGCTTCACAACAGTTAATCAGATGCGTATTCTCCTAAAATAATTGTGTATGCTTCTGCTATGTGTAAAATAAAGGGAACTAATGTTTTTGTTTCCTGAAGGGGCAAGCATGTCTGCGTCAGCTTAGAGCTGAGGTGAAGAGATAAAAGTTCTCCCAGGAGGCTTTTCAAAGAGCCTAAGAACCTGTGTGAACTATTTAGGTTATAAATGCTTCATTCAGGTTAATGAAGCAATTGGAAGGTGCATAAGGTTTAGATGTCAAGCAAGTGCCTAAATTTGGCATACTGCAGATAACTGTTTTACAACCCATACAAAAATGTAAGTTAGCATTGACTTAGGAAAAATAGACTCCAATCCTGCTTTTGCTTAAGAAAGAGACAATGAGATAAGCTGCCTTTGCCTATAAAGTACTCTCAAGTTTTTCTTGGCAGAACGAATTAAAAGAGATGCTTTTGCATTCATACCAGAAAGCAAACAGAGTAGCTTCAGGGAATTTGCCTTCCCTGTCTAGTTAGGATAGTTGTTGGATCACAAAAAACCATCTCTATAAAAAAAGGAAATTAAATTAAGTATGAACCATCTAATTTTTTTAAACATCTAGGATTTAAAAATGCAGTGTTTTTGCAATTATTTCATCTCATTTTAGCTGAAGACTCAAGTAAATACTCAGAGTAGAATCACCAGACAAAAAGATCAAGTCAGTACTCAGATCTTTTCCTTGCAAGACATCTCCAAAAAAATAAATGGTATTTCAAACATAATTGCAGAGTGTAGCCAAACAAATAATTTCCATAACAATTAATGGTTTTATTTCCAAATCCTCCTTTTATTTCACCACAGAGCTTGATTAACCCAAGGGAAAAGAAAAAGAAAACAACCATAAGCAGAACATGCCCTTTTACGCTTTACCCATCCTTCCTCACAGCTGTGAGTTGTGCTGGGCCCTAAAAGAAATCAAACTTCCAAATATAGCTTGAGATTCTTGTGATCTTTCAATAACCTGTGCCATAGCTCATCCACACAATTGGATCACCAAATGACCCTACCTTTAAATAATTACTTATGAGACTCCATCTTGTAGGTTTTTGCTTAGTGAAGTGTTTTCCCCCAATTGTTTACTTGCATGCCTTTTTTCCTTTTTGTCTTCTGTTATTGAAGGGAGAGGGAGGGAAGACAAAAAAGCCACATGTAACTCAAGGCAAAAATCTAACACAAGATCCCCAACACATCCCCATAATCTCTTGCAGAGAGCCTCCATCCTCAGAGGCCCTTGGCTCCCCAGGCGACTCCATGTATCGAGATCTGCTTCTAACTCTAATTACCAAAGACACGTTTGCTCTGCTCGACACTACACCTACTCTCTACACTAGTTTTCTTCCACTTCCCCGGCTCAGTTGCGCCTTTAAGACTTGATACAAATGTGGCAGAGCCCAATAAAAGTCACCTGGAATGGAGTCAAGGCACTTCCACAGACAAAGCCTTTGCTGACAGAGCCCTGTGCAACCCCACGGTGTTGACTGTCCTTTAAGAGTCAGTAGAAGGGAGGGAGGTCCACAATAACCTTTTGTTCCAGAAACACCACCACTGTGCCAACACTGCAGCATAACCAGGCTTCCAAAAGAAGAAAAAAGCACCTGGGACCTCTTTCCACTGTGCCTCACCAAAAAGTCTAGGCACAATGTAATCCTTCAAGGCTTTAGTTATACTGGCTGTATTCAGAGGCCATTGCCTAGCTATTAATAACTCTACTAGGGTGACCTATAAGATCACAGCAAAAATACTGACCTCTTCTTAAATACAGCTGTGAAATGCGATGGTATAAAATGCTATCCATAATGTCATAGTAGTAATAACAATGAACATTATTATATTACTGTATCTCGATACAGTCCTGCTTATGGTAACTTGATTTATGTATCCTGAGCAAAAGAACTCAATGAGGGTGAAAAATTTCACACACAGAAAGAGAAAAAAAATCCAGATTTTAACTAGGAATTAAATTAAAACCTTGGACATATTCAAAAGGCATAGATATTCACAAAAAAAACCCCAAAAAAACCCCAACCCCAACTGTGAAGAAACATTGTCACTTCAAAGAGCCACTGATACGGGTCCCAAAAGGACCTGGCTTTTGGAATGGTGGCTCTGCATCAGTCCACATGGAACATGAAATGGATAGAGCCTTGTGCAGCAGAGGAACCAGACAGCACACACTGACATCTGTCTGTACCATGTCCAACTCCAGTCTCATGCATTTACAGTGACAGCATCAATACTCTCCAGGGGCTGCTAAGCTTTAACTGACTCTAGCCAGCTTTGTACCTGCACCTGGCCTCATCTCCCTTGGCACCAACAATTCACAAAATACTGGGAGAATTACTGCCCTGGCCCTGAGTTACTCCGGAGTAACTGGATGGTATTAAGGCATGACTCACTACAAGCCCTAAGAAAAAAAGGCAAAACCTGCACTGAAATAACCCAAAATATTTCATAACAAACATTAAAGGTTTCAAAAAAGGCAGAAATGTTAGGAGTTACTACAAGAATATTTAGGCAACCATAACTTTCATTGCACCTCACATAAATGTGTCTCAATACAGTGAAAGCTGGACTAGAAGCAGGTCCCCAACCACTGAGATTTGATTTACAGAATTTTTTGTGACACCTGCCTCAGCAACATCTGGCTCCTGCCCCAAGTGCCAATACCAGGCAGGCTATAAACCTGCCAATTAGAAGTCATACACTGAAAAATTAAATTTCATTAGTGGAATTGAAGTTGTGAGCTCAAGCTGGCAAATCTACATCATTTAATAAATCAGCATGAGCCTACAAGCGTTCAACATTAGGAAGACTCAACTCATTTTCACACAAAATAGCTCTTCCCCTTTGCCAATTTAGCCACATTTGCATTAGTTACTGATCCAGCTGTGCCACTGTCACGCCTGCTCCTCTCTGTTCTTCTGAGGCACAGATCAATTTGATTTCTGCTCCTACCATCACAAAATCCATCATTTCTTTCCTTTTCTAGCCACATGCATCTATCTACTCAAATCTCTTTTCACTCAACAAAAAAGGTAAACTGGTTTGCCAGAAATCAGGTATCACAAAGCCAACTGATCAATGCACACTGTGAAACAGGAGGAAAAGGAGAGGCAGGAAGGAAAGACCCAAAAAAATTAAAATTTAATGGAAAATTAACTTTTTATTGTTATGTGCAGTCAGCATCCATTTACATCATACACTTAACACCCCCTTCTGTTTCTCTTCTCCTTGTAATCCTTCTTCCTGATAACATTGTGCACCTACCGTTACTTGGGATTTTCCCATCTGTCCCATCTGTGGAGGCTGTACTTTCCCCTAGCCAAGGTGAAATGAGATACTGATAGGCTCGTGCAATTTCCTTGAAAGGGATCCCTCAGCACAAAGATTTCAATTTTGTACAATAGTGATATTTCACCTCCATAAGTAATGATTCCACCATATGTAACACTGCTCCTGCTACATTTTTCCTAGAGGAAAAACATGCCCTCAAATCTAAGGTGTTTCAAAGAGACTGTCAATCTCTCCAGAGCAGAAAAATCACTACTAAGTGCATAAATCTTGGTTTTTAAAAGTTAATTTCTGGGGCTCTGCCTGGGTGGTAAAGAGCAGCAAGGCTCTGTTTTCTGACAAGGTGATTCAACACTCTAAAAATTGAACCCCTGGACTTGGGGCCCAAAGTGCTCCAGAACTGAAGCATTCAAAGCTACTGCTGGACAAAGCCTCAGCCACTGCCTAATTCCTAGCTATTTTTGCTGTGATGTATCCATATCTACTGCACTTAAAAGACATCCCCTAGTGTACATAAATTTTAAGCTTCTATTTAAAAAAAAAAATTATAGCTTCCAGCACATGAGACTGCAGATAAAATCTCAAGAAAGTTGACTGTAACCCACTGCAGAGCTGCTGGAAAAAGGATTACACAATATGAACATGTATCAGCTAGAACAGAGCTGACAGCTATCATTTTCATTTCAGACACAAAGGAGACACAGAAGAGATCTTCATTTTTTATAGAAGTAGATCCCATGTATGTCATACCTTTTTTCTTTCTCTTCTAAGCACAGTAATATCAATGAACATCCTCGATTTGACCTTAGAAATTCAAAGTTTAATGTATGAGAGAGCGAAGAGGCTTTATAAAAAAGATAACACATCTGTGAGAAATGGGAGTAGGCTGTTTATCAGCATTAAAGGTTTGTCATTAAATAGATTCATTTGCATCTTAATAACATGATCAGCTTTTTATAATATGCACCAAAATGAGACCGGTTCTACTTTCTTAAGACCACAGGATTGAAAACATCATCAATCTGTTCTGAGTGAATGGCACTCCTGAGATTTCCAATGGGGCTCTAATAAAAGTCTGTGGCACTTTGAGAAATGCAGGTGGTAAAGGGGAAAAAGCTGCAGTCTTGCTCCTGGGAATTCTCAAATCATAGCTCACATCAACTCTGAAATGTCTAAGTAATAAAACAGAAGTCAGAAAACAGAAGTCCTATTGCTGTATCATTCTTTCCATTTCTCAGACAGAAGTGGGAAGAATGAGAAATGAACACTTTCTCCCTCAGAAGGATCTTTCCATTGCAATAAAACAGACACTGCAGCAACAGGTCCTGTAATATGACTTTTCTGGATGGAAATACTGCAAGACTCAAGACAACAGAACAAATATTTCTCTGAAACACTCTATATGGAGGATGTCACTCCATACTAAGCAGGGTACAACCTGAAAACAGGATGAAAAACTCTGTGATATGTAAGCACATGACAAACAAATGTTGCTTTGCTTCACATCAGGGCTCAGGTGCAATCAATAACAACCATCATTACTGTAACTTAAATGAGCAAATTTCTCATTATTCATAGATGGCTGTTATGTGAGGGGAAGAAGTTAGACCATTCCAGACAAGTTCTGGAGTGCATTCAACTTACTTTTCTCTTCCTGAAGCATTACTTTTTCTTCTCCTGCCTAAGCTAATGGGAATTAACACTGACTGGAACTGAAAACCTTTGTGCATACACAGAACACACACCAGTCAGACTACCCTGCAAGAAACAGGAGCAGATGGGCTCCCACTAATGAGATGACTTACCCTTCAAAATGAATGCTTGATAAAAAGGAAATAAACCAGGCTTGCTCTACATGCTATTTTTTCTCCTAGTATGACTATACCAGGAGGATTTTTTATTTTTAAATTTTTTTAAAAAGAACAGCTATCTTAGACATGGTAAGTCATAGGGTTCCCTGAAACTGTCAGTGGGATGCAGTTTAGGCCTCCTCTTCTGCCTTCTGAGGCATTTTGGGACTCTTGAAAGGTATATAATGCTTGCAGTATTCTATGAATCAGACCTGAAGGGTGATAGAAGGAAGACAGACTTGTACAGAAAGCTTGGAAAAGACGTCAGATCATGTCTCAGCTCAGTTAAGTACAAAGACAAATCCTTAAAAATGTATTGGGAACCTAGCTCTTCTCAGGTAGCATCTGTATTTTAAACTGCTCTGCCTGTGTTGCCTTTGCTTAATCTTTAGTTCAGCTGGAAGAAAAGCCATTTCATCACCTCACTTTTAACCTGTTTGCTGACCCATGGTCTTTCCTGTGGAACTGATACTGGAGGAGCATGCAGGACAGCAAATCTTCACACAGCTGGTCACTATCTACAGCTAGTTACGGAAGTTGACAGAATTAAGGTACAAACTTTCCATTCAGCTACAAAACCTGACAATATCATAGCCACATCTGTAAAAATCTTTCTGTGTTGTGGGAGGCCAAGAAAAGTTGGACCCTACAAAGGGTGTAGAAACAGACTCTAACCCGCATCCTCTTGTGCGTCGGTACAATAATGGCAAATTAATTCATCATACGAAATGCAAATGTTTCCTCAACCAGGGCAGCTTAGCCTAATGAGAATGGGATAGCAATTTTTTTTCTCTGCCTTCTCATGGGATCAAGATACCCTTTATTTTTGCTTAGATTTTCTTGTTCTTCATAAACAATACTTAGGTTTTGTTTAACTATGTTGGAGCAGAAATACTTCAAGAAATTCACACTGCAATTCAATTCAATTCCTTACACAACTCATACAACACTGCATCCCCTTTGTGAAGGGTTAAACATGAACTCTATAAATCAGGAAAAAATCCTGGGGAAGTTTACTGCATCTTTGAATTTCCTAGGGAAGGGAGAATTAATATCCCAGTAAACTGGTTGTTATGTGTATGTGTGTGTGCTGTGCATCCCCTGCTACAAGGGTGGGGTGACATCTGATCCTTTCTCCAGCCTTTGCAGCTGCCTCCATGCCAGTGCTCTGCCAAGGCCCTTCATGGGTACTGTCCCCTGCTGTACTAAGTGAAATTCAGTCTCCAGAAAAACCCATCACTTGTGGTGTGACTGTCTATGCATGTGAAGATTTGTTTTCCATTAGTACTTGTACAGTAATCTGGATTTTGCAGAAGCTCATTTAATGAGAAAAAGAAAAGGAACACACACATGCTGCAGAAGAAGTTTTAAAATGGACTGAATAACAGAAGAAAATAACTGTTGCAGCTTTACCAAGGCATCTACAAAAACACTTAAAAATTCATAATTTTGCAGTGGCATGGAAAAACACTTCTTTTTTTTTTTTAAAATTCAAATTGAATAGGTATCTGAAAATATATCTAATCATTTCAAGCTGTCACCACCCACCCCTGGAATCTGGGGGTGGAAAAGAGAAGGAAAGTAACTGCAAATGATGGAAATGCTCTGTTACTTGTTCATTGTCACTGAGCAGGGACAGAAATAGCTCTTCCAGTGCAAATTTTTCTGTCTGAGGGTCAACTCACCTTTTTCAAAACTTAGTAATGCAAGATGCTGCTGCTATCATAGCTAACTGGGAAATTTAAATGATATAAAATCCATAAGATTTTAAATCCTAACTCTCATGAAGATCCCTGAAAATTCCAGCCTAATCCATCCACTATTACCTCAGGCTCCACCTACCGAATCCAGAAATCCCAAAAATTGAATTTTTCTAATGTTGTACCATATTTGGTGTCATCTTGAAACTCTGGGTACTGGGATCAAAACAATTGCACTTTTATGGTTTCTTTCTCAGCTCACTTTGATAAATGCATAGAAAACAATCTCAAATAACAGAGGATCAAATAAGAGAGATCTTGAAATTTTTAAATCAGTCTTGGGATATTCATTCCTAATTTAAAAATGGAAAGAGACTACCTCTTCTCCTTGCTCTCTCTGGTAAAGGGAACAGTTGGGGTTTTTTTCATCCACAGAATTTTTTGTGGATGCAGAGATAGGAACAACTTTATGTCCTCACTTCAGCAAACAAAGCAGATGTCTAAGGTGTCAAATATTTTCTGTACTGCTCCACATGCCTAGTTACAAATGACCACCACAGGAGCCTGCTGCAAACCAGCACACCTGACCCGCCAGTGACTTGCAGCTTCAGTAACACCAAAGGAAGTGGCGTCAGAACATTAAAAAGTAACATTCCTAACACTCCTTAGCCGGAGTTATCCTCAGAGAACTTTTTAGCTTTATTTCTAACCCCACACTTCCAAACCAGAGAGCTAATCTAGCAGAAAAAACAAGCCAACAAACCAGCCACTACCCCCATAAGAAAAGTCCAAAACTCAAACAGCACAAAACAAAGAAAACTCACCACGAAAACAAAAAATCCCAACCAAACAAATCACCAAACATAGCTAACAACCAAACTGAAACAACTTCCCGAAAAGCTCAAGGTATGTCTCCTCTCCACCATTTTAGCAGCATTTCTGAAATTCCTATATCAATTCCAAGTCTTTGATACTTAACAGTATGGAAAAATAGAAAAGCTAACTATAAGCAAATTTCATCTCCCTAGCTGGTAGTGCCTTTCTACATTTACCCTTAAAAGCCATTTGATTTGATAATAAATTCATCATGACATCAAATTTACATAATGTTTTTCAATTACTTTTTAATATGCAAATATTAGGGGGGAAAAAGATTGAAAGCACAACCCAAATGTTCCTAAAACATGAAGATATGCTACAGGGGTGGGGTGAATCAAATGCAGTCTCACCGCTGCACAAAAAATGCAAAGCCAGAGAATACAGGAGACTGAGCTCTAGACCACCTGCATTGAAAATCCTGTAGCTGTGCTAGGTGTTCACAAAAACTAACATGTATAATTTTGAAACAGAAGGAAATAATTATTAGAAAATATTAGAGCTGACTGTCACTATTTAGAAGAGGAAGGAAAAGAAAGGGGTAGGTGATGGGTCAGCTGTTGGAAGCTAAAGGATGAGAAGAATTCCAGAACAGGTTTCCAAACAGCTGCCTGTAAAGCTCAAGAACACTTCAAAAACAATCCTTGAGACTTTTAATGCCTTTAAATACAGCACATGAACAAAATACTATTGTAGATCAGCGATCCTCTGGACTTTCCAGATGACATCCTTATAGCAACCCTGATAATGAATTACTTTATGAAAAGACAGTGAACTTTCCAAACTGGAAATACACTGGACTCTGGAATATTAATTTAGGCAAGGACTACCAACATCTAAGCCTTTAACTGTTATCTGGGCCATGAGTTCTAGCAGCACCTTGCAGCTGGTCACAGTAGGAATTGCTCTAGTCTCACCACAAGCCCCTCACATAACATATCTGGAGATGAGTGATATGGAGAAAAGCAGGCAATAAAAGCAAAATACAGGAAGCTACACTGTCCTTACAGTCTGAAGTCTTTTAATAATGAAAGATTCACTATTATTCATGGCAATGGTCAGCTTGTACCATGGCTCCACCCAGAGTGCCTTTGATACCTGCAAAACTGTCACCTCTGAGATCACAAGGCTTAATATTTTATAGAAAAAAAATTTAAAAGCATGGGAAAGAGACTGGACATTTTCCATTTTTAGATATTAGGTCTCACCAAAGATTTCTTAAGAATTCAGAAGGAGGCATTTGTTATTTGTGGGTTGGGTTGTTTTTTTCCAAGTCAAGAATCTTATTTTCATATTGCAAAGCATAAAAATCAAAAGCCTAATTTAAAAGTAATTGCATCCTGATTAACAGATCAATATGGGACCTAGACAGACATACTCAAAACTGTTTTCTGGGGAAAACCATTTGCTTCCTTATAGTCTCTTTTCATTGGCACTGGCTCTGATAACTTTTTCCTGTAACAAAATGGTTCCATCTGTTTTGATAACAGTGTCTGCCTTGAGCAAAACTAGCAATGACAATCCTGTGTTACGGCTCAGTCAGTTTTTTGCCTATTTAAAACTTAAGGTGAATTTTCCTGCTTAGGTTTCTTTAATGTCTCAGGTAAGGCTTGCTAGAACTCTAAAAACCTCAAATGATTAACAACTGAGCTATTCACTGAGATACTGTGCAGCCTGTATGAGAACTTCCAGTTTGACAAGCTCTGCTTCACCCTGTGACAAACCTGTGCTGAATTCTGTGATTTTGAGTCCCATTTTGCACAGCTAAACGATGTCTTGTTACCGATCGGGATGAGCATATTGTATTCCATGCCAGATACCAAAAACTGTGGAGACCTAAACACATGAAGGATCAAATATATTATCAATATTATGATGGACTTAAATGAAATTGTGGTTATAAAGCCATTTGCTATGCTTTCTGGTTTGGTAAGTTCAGTTCTTAATTATCATTCAGAGCTTGGAAAGGCCCAATGAACTAACTATCGGAGATCTTGCCTCAGATTTTTCCTATGCAAATATTTGTGCTAAGAAGCTACAAACATAAAAATGAAACACAGCCAGTCAAAGCACAGTCAAACAGGACTTACTATCCACCAGAAGAAAAATTATTGCAAAAAGCTGAAGAGGGTTAATGTTATACAAACAACCTCTTCCCACTCACATGTACACAAACAAGCAATGATTTTCTGTGTCTCGATAACCTACTTCAGATGAAGAAAGAGTTCAACACTTTTCCATAGCTCCTTATCTGTCACTTCATACATGCCTATAGCTAACATCATTATGCTATGTTTTTTTAAGTGTCTGTTGGCAAGTGGGTCTTTGATGTGAAGAGACAATAAATCTGGATAGAGCTGATGGATGTTTTAAGTTCTTTCTTAAAGACTTCATAGAATAATTAAACTGATGCTCTGTAGTGGTAATTAGGGAGAAAATAGAGCCACCAGCCAGTTTGGGGAATTATTAGCAAGCAACTTAGCAAGCTGTGCACATATAAAACACAAAGGCTCAGGAAAAATAAGCAGAGGGCTTAGTCCTGAAGAGTGGGAATGTAGAAGAGGCCTTGGGTCTGTTAATGCACAGCATTTGAAACTGCAAGAAAAAGAATAAACTATGTGTACAAATTTCAGTAACAAATAAGGCATAAGGGAAAAAATAGGGATATGTCTAACTTGAGCCATAATTCTTTCCTTTAGTAAATACTTGGAAAGATCCAGAAGAGAGTCTCAGCCCTCTGTGCCACAAGGACATACATAGTACATTACAAGGTGCTTAGTGGCAGCTAACAACTCTTCTGTCAGAAAGCATTTACATATCTAATAATTCTTCAAAGAGAGCTCAATTCTGTTACAATGTTCCCAATAGAGGAAATGAAATATCACAGGAGCCTAGATTGGTATGACAACCTGGATTCAGAGACCAAGCATTTGCATGGGTGCTTGCATCCATGTCTCCCTAATAATAAAATACCGACTGTGATAAGATCTTGGAGTAAGCAGCAATAATTGTATTCCTCTAATGACTTATCAGGATCCATAGGCACACAACTAGTGTGTATAAAGACTGAAGCTCGAAGTTGTCCAAAAAGTGGTGAGCCAGAATTACAGGAAACTGCTGTTTCCGAGAGGTCCTGAGAGCCCCTATGGACCTCCTGACGCGTTAAGGAAAAGAAATGTGAGAGGAACTGTAAGCCTTCGAGAAGAGCTAGGGCCATCTTTTTTCAAAACTCTGAGGAAATAACAAAATAGTAAGGGCAGCTACGTTAACTAAAAATGTGCCAGTCGTGCCATCGCTTACAGAGTGATGGGATCCTCATGCAAAGTTTTCTAGCAGGTCATGGTTTCACCTCCTGGCTCTACCCCACAACACTACATCACAGTTAGAGTTGTTTTAATGCTGTAAGCCAGGTTTTTTGGCTACATGAAATTCATCTCTCTAAATCAAAAGCGCTCTTCCCTCTCCCTTACTTTCAGGTATTAAAGCTTTATATTTGAAAATTACACTAAAGCTATTTTTCAATTCACAAAAGATGGTCATGACAAAATGTCAGCAAAAAGGGACCAGAAATGCTAGGAAACAAGAAATTCATTTCCTTCCCATATATAAAGGAACATGCCATGAAAATTCATTTACAAAATTTAAACATTTATCCAAAGTTTCTGCCAATCCAGGAATATGGAATAGAACCGGTGGAGTAAAGAATTAGAATTGAAAGGGCAGTTTCAAGAGTGGATGTATTCACTTTTTAAATCCTTCTTCATGGAACAGAACAAAATACAACCCCACAGACTCCTGTTTTGATTTTACTTAGCCAGCACTATTTTTTTAAGCTGTTGCAGAATACAAACATCTCTAAGGTCTGTGAGGGGCCTGAGGGTCTGTATCTTTCTCCTGCTCCAGGTCCAGCCAATCTATGTTTCTTCAAGAAGGGCAAGTGAAGTGAATTGTAAGAAGCCAATTTTCTTGAGTTTTTCATTAGCAAGCATTTCAACAGAAATGAAGGTGACAGATGGTATTTCAACATGTACATAACATCAGTAACCCAATGTTAAAAATCTGTGTCACCTTCACAGCACAGCTCCAGTCCTTCAGGTTACTCACCATTACTGCTATTTTTACTTGCAAAGAAGAGTTTGACTGGAAGAGATTGACAACAAAATACATTAGGGGCAGTTTGATAATGTTTTAGAATTAAATATTTATAGTGGATGGTAAATAATTTAAAGAAAATATATTAAGATCTCAGGCTCTAATTACACTGTTTTCATTGTTTTGATCAACTCTTTGAGAAAACACTTGCAAAAAAACCCCCAAAAAACCAACAAAACAAGCACATGCCCTTTTCAAGAGATTAAGAATGATTGATGGCTAAATATAACCTCTCCATGAAAACAATTCTGCTACCAGTTTCAAGTGACTGTATGATCAATAAGTTTAAAGTAGCATTCCACAGTATTGTGTGGTGTCAAAATATAAGTACAATTATATGACAAAGCTTAACTAGTCCCTGCTTTAGTGTTTGGTTTTCTGTTTTTTTTTCTCAAGAACACTTCATTCACCTGTTTGGTCCAGCAAGCAACAGAAGTAAGGCTGTTGTAGTGACCTAAATAAACATGAGCAGGGTGTTTACAGTGCACAATTTGTGGCTCCAGAAGCAGTATGAGTTAACCAGAGAAAAGCTTCAGACAAATGTGTCTAAGCTGTACTCAGTGCCTGCCTTACCCCTGCTGCGCACTGTGCCAGGGCATTCTGTCCAGGCTTCTCTCTCAGATGCCTGGCAATTTGAATCTGAAATACTTGTAAAGCTCAAAGGCTCCCCTCATAGATTCAGAGTTCAAAAAGATATCCAGTTTTCTCAGAATAAACAAAGTTTAAAAGTCTAAGAGGGTAAAGCTTTCTGACAGAGAACCTGGCTATACAGCCAACAGCAGCCCAGAAGTGCCTCCAGAGCCATGCATGCATCCATGAAGCTTCATGTGAAGGGATAACCTGAGACAATTCGTGGTACATCCACTGCCTCAGAGCCAAGCTAGTTAAGGGTTGTTAAAGGATATTCAGCTGCTCAGTGAAGGGAGTATTCTTTGCAAAGCCTTGTGCATTTCCCAGAATACTGCACATTTACTGACTTTTGCAAGTACTGCCTGGTCTCGGGAGCCACGGGACTTCGTAGTTAATACTGTTCTCATTTCATCAGAGATCCTTCTAATGCAATTGTCCTCAACCCCCAAAATCATTTTGCCTTTCTTTGGGAGAGATGCACCTCTTCACCTGCAACACATCTTTCACCCTAAAAACCCTTTACCTTTGCCAACACAAATATTTCTGGAATAGAAAAAACAACATTAATGTACACTAAAATTTGCCATTAAAAAATATTGGGCTTTTGCACATTGTTCAATTCTGTGTACAATTCATTAAGCAACTTTACTCTTTGAAAAGGAGCAGCTGCAGAATTTCCAATCTGATGCGCAGCAGTGCTGTGAAACCATAAGGGCTAACTTCAGATTTGAAGCACAGCTTGCTACAAAATACCAGAGATTGTGGCTACTTTTAGTAAATCTTTATTTACAAAAGATGACCATAAAATTAAATGAAGTCCAGAATGGATTCAAAGATTATTTTTCTCTTAGCTTCAATCTGCTCCGTATTAAAATGTCCCAGAACAATGACTAGCCCTTAAAATGTACAAAATTGTTCTAGAAAAGCAGCAAACATCTCAGCTCTCTGCAGCTCCTTCCCTCTGCAGCTTTTCAAGTGAACTTTAAAACCTTGAAGTTTATTACAAGGTTTTGTCTACTGCTCCATTCTTCAAGGCATGATTAGAATCTCACAATCATTTAGGCCAGGAACACCTCTAAGGCAAACAAGCCCAACTCTAAATCTAACACTGCTAAGTTCACCACTAAACTATGTTCCAAAGTGCCACATCTACACATCTTTTCAATACCTTCAGAAAAGATGACTCAAGCACTTCCTGGGCAGTCTGTTCCAAGGCTTTGCATAGCAAGAAGGAAGTCTCCTGTATTTTTATATTCTTGGAAAACCAAGAAGTGCAGTGGAACATACCAAATGAACAGCTAACAAAGCTCTCCAAGCTCAGAAGAGACGCAGAGTTTTCAAAATGGGAGATATTTTAGAGATTTTACTTTTATAATTTTTCCTATGGAAATAAATGAAAAATATTTTAACCTATGGCACCTTATTCCTATGGCAATAATCCAAATTATTTTAATACATTTTGTTTACTGTCATATCTGCCCAGACTTTTAAGTAACTACATTATGCACTATAGCCTATTAAAAATTTTTCAAAAATACTAGAATTGGGTTCCAGTAACTTCATTAAAACAAATTACAGCTGTTATTCTATGATGCCATCAGATTTGCCAAAGCTATAATTTCCACTAGCTGCAGGAAATCAATGTCATGATTTCCTTTTCCTCCTCTCATCTTTCTTCAGCTTTCTGTTCCATTAGTTCCCTAGTTCAACACTCCTACAGCTAATGCCTACACTTTATTCCCATTTTGAATTTATTGTTTTATAACTTCCAGGTCTTGATTCCTGCTACTTCTTTCAATACCAGTTGAAAGAGTTCCTCACTCTTAATCAAGACACCTTTGCTGTCTTTTGGATACATTAATTGCTTTCCTTACATTCACATCACTTTCTTGCGGATAAGTGGGGTTTTTGGTTTTTTTTAATTGCTCTCCCTGTGCCATGCACTTTACTATTATTAATAATATTAAAAACTGAGTAAATGTAAAGTATCCCGCACCAAAATCACAATAAGATTAAGCACTTCACACATACAAAACAAGTTACGAACCCTGCTCCCAAGAGATCAGAGAGCAGACACATGGCTGCAGACAGTCGATAAAACTCTAGAGGGTCCTGGGCAGGGCAGCATTTCAGCTAGCTGACCCAGCAGCCAACACTGTACCAGCTTTGAAGCCAACAGTACCATGTGTAGAAAATAACATTCCTAAATCTGTCTCACTGTCACGCAGAGGTAAAAGTCAAACATCTTGCTTAGAAGGTGTCTGCAGCTCTGCTGCTCATATTCTCACAGATTACCATAAAAATTTTGTAGAGACTTCACACTTTGCCATAACCATGAAGAGACTGAGACTTTTTAAAGCAAGAAGAGGTTAATTGCAAAGAAATTAGTATCTGCCCCGGAAAAGAAAGCTTCATTTCGTTTCTCCTGTTGGATTGTGCTAGCAAACTGAAAGAGAGGACTGTTTGATAAAATAAGATTCTGCTCTCAAAGAAAAGAAAAGTACAGTTTAGAGTGCTCAGCAAGTTATTGGTTTTGCATCAAGAAGAAGAAGCATATTTAATATCCATAAAGTCAGGAATGGCTAATTTGCTCGCAATGTTTCTAAACGAAATATTCCCCCCCCCTTCCCTGCTACTGAAACAGTTTTCAAACGTTCCTTATCTTCTAGCCTTCAATCATGATTTGCTTAATTTTTGCTGTGAACAGAAGTTATCTATTGTGGTGACGTCTTGGGCAAGATGACAAAAAAGGTGAATAGGTAAGAAAGAATGCAGCAAAAAGCTACAACAAAGGAGGTTAGAATATCTTTTTAATTCTTTTATTGTGTTCATAATGAAAGTTCATAATGAAAGAGAAAATTGCTAGCTTCCACTAAATAACTCTTTGACCAGAAAAGTTTTTCAACTTCCTAAGAATCATTTCTTGACTCATAAAATGCTTTGCTCTCCAGAAAATAAAATTACAAGAAGAAATGCCAGAACAGTAAAAAAAAAAAACACAAAAAAATTCTTATTTACTATTCCTAGGGCTTTATTCAATTTAAACTTAAGGAGAAGGAAGAAGAGCATAAAAAGGCAATTAGCTTTTAAGCAAGGGGAAAAAAATTTCAAATATGACGTTCAGTCATAAAAATACTGCATTTGCTGTAGCATAAGGAAAATCAAACCACACGAGCCCTCAGGTCTGGAATGCTGATCCTGAAGTGACCAATATGCTTCCAGGGAAAGGTCAATAGAAACAAACTACACTGCACACTGTGGATTGTGCAATGCAGAGGAAAAATTGTGCAAAGAGAAAAAGTGCTTCCTGACCCTTGCAGCAATCAGCTTACTCCTTGAAGCATGAGATTTGATTACCTTCATCTCAGTGGGCACAACCATGAATATCACTGTATACCTTCTACTGCCCAGCACATTCTAGCTGAGAAAGGGACAACAATACAAGAATTTCTAGAGCATTTCACTTGTGCAACCTGGGCAATAACTGCAGTGAGAAATCTATAGCAAAAACATGCACAAACAGCACCAAGTGCATTAAAATACAATTGCATTTAGATCTTCTCTTTTGAGGAAAAAAAATGCTGCAAATTAATTTCAGTCTAACAAATCCTATGATAATTAAATTCCCCGTGGCAGAAAAGCAGAAAAACCCAAACTCAAAACCGAAAGCCTCAGTGAAGAGACTTATCTGATAGACGCATTAGGACAATCCCTATATAGGCACCTGACATGTGGCATATACCCTTTTGGTCTGCTCTAATATTTGAGTGTAGATTTTTGCAAAATCCAAAAAAACCACCCCCCATCAAAACAATCAAATAGGAACATTGGCAGTTGAACATCTGTGTTCTGCTCAAAAACACACTGAAAAATACATGAAGTCTGACATGCATTAACTACAGAAGAACTTCAGGCATGCAGTGATAATGGCTTATGAACATCTTTAGACAACTGGTTGGTAGCATTATCTTTCCTCAGTGCACACAGCATTAATTTATCATTCTTCTGCCTCTTCACCTGCTTCAATGCTAAACAATTTCATTTGAACCTGTATGGAAAGAAGGCAACGAGTCCAAGAAGTTGTACTAGTTCTGCGTAAATCAGGTAATGCAGTCCAGTACCATTTCCCATCAGGAATGAGAGTTTTAAGGGATGTTGAGGGTAGAAATAGGGTCACGTACTGAGTAGAGGTGCAGAGAGCTTGACATTGTAGGCACAGATCAGAGACCATTAGGGTTACTTATGTGAAACAGTGAACTTCTTACTCATGATAAATACTAGGTTTAATGAACTCCTAATCTCCCATTAAATACACTAACTCCAGTACTGGAAGGTCAAAGGTTTTCTGGATCTTGTTTTTAATTTTTATATTTATCTGCAATGTTACTCTCTCTCAGGAAAGCCGGCAGTCTGTTCCTTCTCCTCTGAGCATATATGTCATCTACTAAAACTTGAATAAGAGGGAAGGTGGAGGTTACCTCAGCTTTGTTAGTTACTAAGGAGGAAATATGAATGGCCTGATCTTTTCTCCTCTTTGTGAGCTTGTCGGTGTACTAGGGATGAGGAGTGTCAAAGTACCCTACTGTCCAGGAAGGGAAGGATTGACCACTGGGTCACAGTGTTCCTGTCTGATGTCATCTCCAAGACACAAGGACAAGAAGAAAATCCTCTTGTTAACCCAGACATACAAAGGAAGCCATTACTACAGAAATCAGAATTACTATAGTGTTTGCTAAGATGAGTGCCTGGGCAAATACTCATTGAAGACATTCTGTTCAATGCCTTTTTAACAGCTACAGTAGCACAAGATTAAAAGATTTATAGTTAAATATTCCACTCTTTCCTGATTCAGAAGTTTTTTAAGTGAAGAGGATATGTTGCATTCTAGCTTCCATGTTACTAAAACACTACACCAACCTTCCTCTTAAGTTTTACCTCCTCTACTCTGCAAGTCCACCTCTGTAAAGCAGTTACCATATGCTCAACTCACAGCTTGCACTTGAGCTTTCTCTATTTACACAAAATCTAAACATATACTTAAATGCTTTGCTGAAGAAGAGATGAATTTTCAAGCTGAGAACATTTTGGAACCAAAGTCAAAGAATTAAGAAGTCCAGAACCTGAATTTGGGGACGTACAAAAGTAGAATGGCATGCCTTTTACACTGTCTTGTGAGTCCTTGCTGGGATGAATGTGTGCTTGAGAGGACCAAAAAGAAATGGTAAAATGTCTTCTTGTTGCCCAAAGGTATTTAAAACAGTTGAGCAAGGGGAATATAATCAGCATTAAAGTACTCTTCATAAATAATGGACAGTCTAGCAGCTTTTATCTAGTCTGCACTTTAAGAAAGTTTCTACTGCTGAATATTTCATGAGCAAAAGGTCATTTATTGTGGCTTTTAAATTATACAATTCAGAAACTGTTAAGAAAAAAGTTCTATGTTGCAATGCAATAATGCTGAGTTTCGAGTATCTGGAGAAATATGGGCAGCCTTAAATACATATTTTGAAACCTACCACATACAACCTAACGGGGACATCCTTGCCCTGAACTATAACTACTGATTTTTAAGATGTCCTATCCCATTCAGCAATAATGTATTTAATCTCAAGTGAAGAATAAACCTGAACGTACATTCTCCTGAGATTTCAGTTCTAGTTTACATTTCTTATCAAAATGTACTGCTGATCATGGGTCATTTAAGATGTGCATCTGTGACAGCCATTTTCAAGAAATCTATTTTATGCACATTATTTTAAAGACGTATTTTATTGCAGCCTTCTAAAATTACAATTAGACTTCCACATAAACAAAACCATTAAGGAAGCACAGTGATGAACAGGTGAATTGTCAAGATGAGTTGGAAGTAACCTTAGCTCTGTCCCCTGTGAATATAAGGTCATGACACAGTCCTATTGCTGCATCCAGAGACAGATGTTCTGTGGGTGCAGATCAGCATGACTTTACAGAACTCAGTCATGCTACATCTGGTTTCTATCAACAGAAGTACCAGGACACTTCTCCTTAGCATCATAACCTTTTACGATGTCCCACACCTACAAATGATCACCACAGGAGCCTGCTGCACACCAGCACACTGAGCATGCCAGCGACATGCAGTCTCAGTTGCACCAAAACAACTGGCTTCAGAACATCAGCAGGTAACATCCCTCAAGCTATCCTCAGAGAACTTTTTGCATTTTTTTCTAACCCTAGACTTCCAAACCATAGAGCTGCTCTATCAAACAAACAAACAAAAACCACCCCAAAATACCAAAAACCCCCCAAAACAAACAAAAAAACCCCCCAAAAATCCCCCCCAAAAAACCCCAACCAAAAAACCACACACAACCCCTCCCTGCCAAAACCAACAAAAAACAAACAACAACCCACAAACAAAACAGAAAACAGATTTAAAAACATGACAATTAATTTTGGGTCTAAAACTAAGAAATTTTCTTCACATGGTAACTGAGCTCCTACCCCCAGTCCTCTTCTATTCACAGTCTCCACTTTAAAAAATAACAGATAAGGAAAAAGATAAAACATGAAAGGGGCTATCTACAGAAATTAGAAGCAATCAGGACAAACAGTACCATAAATGGCAAATCATCTACATACAGCCCCTGCATACAGATGACAAACTTGTCTGTGGCAAAAAGAAATTTTTTTAAATTTATCAAATTACTTATGACACTGCAAGGAGGACACCTGAGACACCCGGATAACCTCTAGATAGATTATCTTTCTTAGCAACAAATTCCAGTGAAAGTTCCATGGAGTGATGGGACATGCATTAAAACACCATGTACAAAGCTGTACTTTGGATTTCAGATATTTTTCTGTGCATTTGTAAAAATAAAATTGATCTTTAGCACTTATTTCAAGTAGGCTTACAGCTTTGTTGAGATCATATGTCCCTCCCACATTTACCAGCAGAAAAATTCAGACAGATCTGTCATGCGTGATTTGGCATTAGACACCTCAACTGCAGCAGTAAGGTTATTTTAAAGAGTCGTGTCTGCTACAGTCTGAACCTTATACAACCCACTATCATTGCCAAACATCTAAAATTATTGCTAAACTCTATTTATAGTCACAGTGAGTGCAGTCCTTAATAACTCTAGTTTACTTAGGATGGTCTTCAAAAGCAACTATCATCTCCTTTATCTGTCAAACACAAATATCAATTTGGAAGCTGCAAGAAATGCACAGGTTTTATCCTGGTCCATTGCACAGAGACAGATTTTTTCTTTGGTCAATAAATTCTCTCAAGACACTACATTTAAAAGCTTCAAGTGTAACAACAGCCAAATCATATTTTTAAAACAGCTTTTGATGCTTGTTCCAGTGCTAGTAGGAACAATGAGACCTCTGGGCTCTCTTGCTGCCTTTTACTTTGCTCTTCTCTCATTACATTTCATGGATTTGGGTGTAAAAGAAAAAGAAATTTATTAGGGAAAAAAATTCAAAAGCAAGATGTCTCTGAGGCAAGCAAAGCATCCCAGTTGTGCCCCCTGCTTCTGCAATGAGAAAATGAAACTTGTTGGTTGAGCTTGCCAAAACAGACTGCAGCTGGATCCAAAATATTATTGATGTGTAACTGAAGTTTATGCATATCAATAAATGCCAACACTCTTGACTAATGAAGACACAGCCATGCTCTTGTGTTTGATAGTATCTAACAATTTGTCAAGGGACTGTAATTGAAGCCAAAGATAGCTTGTTTAGTCTGTATTGAAATACAGTATTTCATATCATGCTTTTAGAGTAAATGATACATCTATTATCTCATATTCAGATAGAGCTTCAGATATTTAAGACACAATGGGATGTGTCAGTTTAGATGAGCAATCCCACAAAGAATGACCGTGATGCCTTTATAAAACCAAGCTACAAACAAGGTCGTGGAATGGAACAACCATGAAGTCTCCTAAACCAAATCACCCCATGGGAAATTAACTGACTCCTCTAGAAATTATGCAGCTGCCCTGTTTCTTATAGAAGAGAGTCAAATAATAGGTGCCTATTTCCCCTACTCCACCCTATCCCTGGTATGCCATGGACTAGTAAGAGAGAGAAAACAGACATAGTCATTCTGAGGGCCAGTGTTTGATGTGTAACTATACCAAGAAACACTTCTTGGAAGAAAATTCTTGCATTGAAAAAGCTCAGGTATGATTGAACTCACTCCGTGGTTCTTAGAGGTCAAACAGATCAACTTACGTAGCTCTCCTACTTTCAGAATTTCACACAGCATCTTTGTCAGCTCAATGCTGCTTCGGCCAAATGGGCACTCATGCTTGTCTTCTCGACTGCTGTTCTCCAGGACAATCTGAAGGTGGAATCAAAAGGGTAAATAATCAGTTTGAAGAACTCATGAGTTGCAACACTGTTCTCCACATCCAACATTTACAAGATATGCTAGACTGAGTTTAGGAAACTACATGGAATTTAGGAAAATGTATTTTCATGAACCTTAGTCTTCCATGCAGCTAAATGACCTATGCCATTTATGTCATGGCTTCAAACTGAAAGAGAGTAGGTTGATATAAGATATAGGAAGAAATTCTTTACTGTGAGGGGGGTGAGGCACTAGGAACAGGTTGTTCAGAGAAGCTGTGGCTGCCACATCCCTAGAAGTGTTCAAGGCCAGGCTGGACAGGGCTTTGTGTAACCTGGTCTAATGAAAGGTGTCCCTACCCAGGGAGGTTGAAACTAGATGATTTCTGAGGACCTTTCCAACCCTAACTATTCTATGATTCTATGTCTGAGGCAGTCAGCAACACATGAGCAGTGCTGGTCCATAACCAACTGGGAAGTTATGCCATTGCTACGCAATGTTGCTGATCTGCACCACCCCTGACTTGGAAAAACTGAAACAGAAGACAAAGAGAAAGAAATAGTTTCATTTTAAATGCGCTGGTTAAAGGAAATTAGATAAAATTATGGATAGACATGAACACACCGAGAAGGGTCTATAAAACTAAATTGGGACAGAATTTTCATAGCTGGATTCAGTCTTCAAAGAAGACTCAAGTATCAAACAGAAGCTCACAAAGGAACAAAATGTCTGCATTCTCTCTATTATGAAAATAACTTGTGCTCATGTGCAAAACATTTCAGGAAACTGTCACTCTTGTATCAAGCCCATGAATGCTGCAAAAAGGACTGCAGGAGAGCCTTTGCATTCTTTATTGAGTGACACTGTAAAATAAATGAGAGAAAACAACTCCTTCCGCATTTTTATACCCATTAAGTTCTGCCATATCTGATACGTCAAGATAAAGTTTTCCCTGGCACTACAACTAAATGAGAAATAAGAAAAGTTATAAAAATACTATAGATTTCACTGAAGCATTGAGCCTGAAAAAAAGAGCAAAATAGGGGCTGGAAAAAAATGAAATGGTCAAAACAAATTTGCAGCAAGAATTGTTTTTGCAGAACAAACTTTCCCACTTCATAAAAAGAAACACCACATCCTAAACAGATGCTGCATAGCCTAGGGATGAGGGACAGAAGAAGAAAATCAATTTCGAAGGGAAGAGATTTTGCCAAGCACCAGAGTACCCCAGAGGATCTCTAAATTTTCCTCACAAACAGGTGTTTAGGCATTGCTCTCTCCTTTGCATTCCTCCTTCTCATAAGTTCCCATCTTCATCATGGTTTTTGTTTGTCTGACTTTTTCTGTGGGTTGTGGTCTTGTTTGTGTTTTTTAATTGTTTGTTTTAAATCTTTCAATTTAACAGCAAAGAAAGCTTTTCAAAGGGCATCAAGGCTGGAATTTCACTCAAAACCAGGAGGAAAGGTGGAGGGGAGGATCAGTTCAATGCTGGATGGAACTAAAAACTTTCCCTCTCTCCCCAGATCTTGGTTTTGACTCTTTAGGTCCAGAAGCCTTTCCTGTGAAGCACTTACAAGTGGGAAAAGAGTGAAAACCCAAAGGCAAGTAGGAAAGTCATGCTCTTCACACAGCATGCCAAAGTCTCTTCCCCAAGCATCTACTTTAGTTCTACTGCACAAAGGGCAGCCTCTAGCTGACACTCTGTTCCCAGCCCATCATCCAGGGATGTAACAGGATGGATGCTCTCTGTGTTATGAGAAACCATGAACTCTTGGTTTAGTTTTCCAGTCGT
Organism: Acanthornis magna; assembly: GCA_036785705.1. Classification (NCBI taxonomy): domain Eukaryota; kingdom Metazoa; phylum Chordata; class Aves; order Passeriformes; family Acanthizidae; genus Acanthornis; species Acanthornis magna. Next base: position 12,173,660 of record JAWUZG010000029.1, read on the forward strand.
GGTGATGTTTTCTTTGATTGCTTACACTTCCCACAGAAGCTTAGAAAGTCATTGGGGATATGATATATATTTTACCACTATGAATTTTCACTGGCCTTTTCCAATAGTACAGCTTCATGTTCCAGAGTCTGCCAAGAGGACTTTTCCTTCTAAAAGTTTTGGTTTAAATGACACATAATTGCTCCATATCATCTCTGGGTAACAGTAAATCAAAGAAACACCCCTGCTATTTTTGTTTTACGTTGCTGCAGCTCTGTTCAAGAAACATGTGAAAATAACTTTATATTCTGGATGAGTCATCCTGCTTCAGTCTGTCTCATGGAGGATAGCGCTACATTTCTACACCCAAAAGCAGGAGCACTGACACAGTAGCAGGAGTACAATGGAAAGCTGTGTGTCTCAATACCTCCCTAAGATCACTTCTCTTGTTCTTTTTATTACCCTGTTTTATCTCTCACATAATAAAACATAAAATCTGCATACTGGAGCAGGGGGTTGCTTTGACACAGATTTAGATACAGCAGAGAAACACTGGCAATAAAATCAATGGAGAGGCAAATTGAAAGGGCAAGGGGGAGGGAAAGGGAAGCACTGGGATGTGTTCCTGCTCAGTTCTGGCAAATGCACTTTGTTGAGTCTCACATTAACCCAACATATTAACATTTCATGAGCACATAAATATTTAATGGTGACACCATATATGCATATAATGCAAGGCAGAATTACAGCAATCAATAAGAATGCCAGAGAAATAGTTAAGGTACTGTGTATTGCTATACAGCAAATTAAATGGCAATTTGAGTAATCAATATGTAAAGCAGTCTTGAAATGATCCTCAGACACACTCTCTACAAGCATCAATTTTTTTAGCATTTGCTGTACAAAATAAAGCAGTGCTGCCATGTTACATTTCTTCAAGAACGGAAGATGGACAGCCCTTTACCGCATCTAAATATCTGTAGGCAAATTTGACAGATATAGATCTTCTGCAAGAAACAGGAACAGTAAAAAGGGAAAGAAAAAAAAGAGGTTCTTATAAATATCCAGAGAGAAATCATTCCTAGTCTTGGCAACAGATTTACGACATTCATTATTATATTTGTAATACTCTTTTCACGACTTTACGACTCATATCCTGTTCCAAAGTAAAATGTTATAAATAGAGCTGATAAGGACATGATTTTAATGTTATTTCCTTTATCGCTCTGGTTACAGAGGAGAAACAAGCAGGGAATGGACATGTTCACTTCATAAACTGGTGAAAACAATACCAGGGAAAGAAATATAACACACAGCTCAAAACAGAAAATACCTTTTTATATCTATAGAGCATACTCGTGGCTATAGTCACGTTTCTATCACAACAGTTATTTTACCACTGGAAGGAAAGTTGTGAGGAAGTTGCAAGCCCACACAACCTTCCTTCAGATGGGGGTCTATCATTAATGCTCATTAAGTGCTCCACCCTATTATCTTCCTCCTCCTCCCCATCACAAATCCACAGTGAGTTGCAGATCCACCAGACATTTCATAATCAGCAGCTACAGTGATTACATTTTGCTTGGGGAAAACAAATATTTAAAGACAGAGACCGTGGACATTGCAGTAGAACTCCTGGTACCACAGAATCACAGAACCATTCAGGCTGGAAAAGACTTTAAGATCATTAGGTCCAACCACTAACCCAGCATTGCTAAATCCACCCCTAAGTGCCTCAACTACGTGTATTTGAAATAACACCAGGGATGGTGACAACCATTCCCCAGTGCAGCCTGTTCCAATCATTGACAGCCTTTTCCAGGTAGGTATTTTTCCTAGTATCCAAACTAAACCTTCCCTAGCGCAACTTGAGGCCATTTCCTCTTGTCCAATAGTTTCTTCCTTGGGAGAGGAGAACACTCCTACCTTGCTACAACCTCCTTTCAGGCAGTTGTAGAGAGTGACAAGGTCTCCCCTGAGACTCCTTTTGTCCAGGCTAAACATCCCCAGCTCCTTCAGCCACTCCTCACAGAACTCGTGCTCCAGACTCCTGACCAGCTCCTTTGTCCTTCCCTTGACAAGTTCCAGAGCACCTCAATGTCCTTTTCGTCCTGAGGGGCCTAAAACTAAACACAGGATTTGAGGTGTGGCCTCACCACTGTTGAGTACAAGGGGACAATCCCTGCCCTGGTCCTGCTGGCCACACTATTGCTGATACAGGCCAGGATGTTATTGGCCTTTTTGGTCCCTGGCCACACTCCTGGCTTATGTTCCATCTGCCTTCAGCACTATCTTGACACTGGTCTACTTGGCTGCCCTTTATTCTGATACTACGAACCTACTTCTGCCAGTTTTTCCTTTCTTTAGTCCTTGTGAAGGTATAGAATTGGGTAGGTCAAACACAGAAATGTAGCTTATAATATGCTAGATGTTATAGAGTGAAAAACCAAACTGAGCTCACAGTACAGGAGTATTAAATTCTGCAGATACCCTTCTCTTTTTCTTGGGACTTTGATCAATACTGCCCATTACCATGAGGCAGAAAAAAATACACCATTATGTGTAATGCTCAACAACAACATATTTTTTTCTTTAAGGAAAAGCAAAAAAGTCCAGACAAAAATCTCAGTAGAAAAAGAAAGGAAAATTACCAAGAGAGGGCAGACAGGAAAAGTCTGAGTGATGTTCTTTAAAAAATAAACAAGAAAAAAAAATACCAGCTCAGAAAATGGAAGGAAAAAAAAAGATAAAGTGAGTGAGAGAAGCATAGAATGAGAAGAAAATGAAGAATAAGATAAATTGACTAGCAGAGAAGAGCAAGGAAGAGGTTTAAAAATGAATTTTTTAAACGTAAGGAGGTGAATTTTCTAGGAAATCAGAGTTATCCATTGTCTTTACTGTTTTACAGATGCAACTCTGTAGCCTGTTAAGGCATGGGAATTGACAATATTTGTAGTAGAATAAGAATACAGATCTGTACAGTTGCTATTATTTTTAATTACCTACTATATACATCCATCTACCTATGGAACAAAATCCAGCTGGTGTCCAGTCACAAGTGCTGCACCCTAGGGCTCAGTATTGAGCCCAGTTCTGTTTGACATCCATCAGTGGTTTGGATGAGGGGATCGAGTGTCCCTTCACTCAGTTCACAGATGACACCAAGTTGGACAGGAGTGGTGATCTGCTGGAGGGTAGGAAGGCTCTGCAGAAGGACCTTGACAGACTGGATGGATGGCATGAGGACAGCTGTATGAGGTTCAACAAGAAATCTACCAATGGCCTGGCCATAAATTAAAATTTAAAAATTTGTTTTTAAATCTAATTTTTATTTTTAAAAAACAAAACATTAAAACTTATAATAAAGAAAATTAATATATATAAAATATAAATATGAAAAATAAATGAATATATTAAAAGTTATTTTTAAATTTAAAATCAAATATATTTATGTATCATCCCAAGATCATAGAGGAGTAATGCAAATTCTCCAGTAGCAAAAAAACTCCTAACAAGACACCAACCTCAAAATCAAAAGATTTTCTAAATTTATGGCAGTGCGCCTTTATGATTTTCCATTGAATTATTCATTGAGTCTGTCACTACCTCAGGAGCTCAAAATAGACTCTCAGGAAGGCAGTGGACTAAGTGAAGGATTTTCCACACTTGACTACCATGGGTTTAAAAGTCTGGATCAGCTTCAGTAAAGAAGTTTATACCTGCAACTAAGAGTTAATGACTGACAAAAGGCAAAATTTTGAAGACAGGAATCTTCAAAAGCTTCCTCATCAAAATCCAGGAGGCTGAAACGACCAGACAGAAATATTTCTCCTTCACTGGGAAGAAATATCGACTTAGCCAGTCCCTTAATCCTTCACATTAAAGAAAAATTGTCTCAAAGCATATTGCCCATGACAACTCAGACATAATTCTCAGATTCCTGAGCCAAAATAAGAGCTTGGCAATGAAATAGAGATTCATTGTGATTAGGAAGTAAATGCAGAACCGAAAGGCATGATCCACTGTAGCTGCATTAATACTTCTAATAAGTCCCATAGCAGGCAATTCAATGAATATTGCTGCACTATTAAAAAGGAGCATTTCCACAGACTAATTTTGTGGTACTATCTAAAATGATCCTCTCTTAATAGGGAACAGGTTTTTTAGCCGTCTGCTGCAGGTTAATTTCAAGAGGTTCAGAGAGCTGGTTAGTAGAGATCATAAAAACCTCCTTAGACCCAAAATGAAAGGTCAAGCAGCATTTTAATATTCAGGAATTGCAGGGACATTCTTCCTTTTCTGCTTTTCTTTTTCCTAAGCCTCATTATCACATATGGTAGGCTTCACCATTCCCTCCTCATTCAGGTGCTTTAAGCGACTCTAAGAAGCAAGTCCTTAGGATAAGCTCCCTGAGAAGGGACTCTACTGCAGACTGACTCAGTTTCCATTTCATCCTCATCACCAACTTTGCTTTCTTCCTAAGGTAGCTTGTGATTTGCTTCAGCTTCAGCATCAGTCTCTTCCAACATCCTTCACTCTGCACTGTCCCCTCTGATGCTATATTTTCAATTTCTCCTGCTTCCTCTCTTCTTTATTTCACTATTCCTTCACATTCCTGAGTCATTATAGAAATTTCTCATGGCAAAACTAAAATAAAGCAACAGTTATTTCTGCCTGGCTCTGGAAGACACTAGAATTGCTATTTAAACCAAGATCTGAAAGCAAAGTTGAGACCTTCTACTGATATTGAATAACAAAAAGAAAGGAGCCACTGACACATGATGACTTAAAATTTCCAAAATCTGTGGTTTTTTCTGGAAAATTATGATGTGATTATACTTTTGAAGCAAATCTAGTGCCAAACTATCTCAAGTTAAATATGGATGATTCTGCAGGTGCTCACCTAGGAAAAAATCTTATTTCTCACACAAACATCTTAACATGAAGCATGACTATAAATTCTATTTTCCATCTAAAGCTAAATATGCAGTGGCTTGTCTTGTATCTTCCTCCTTTCTTTGCCACTCCATGCAGAACCAACCAAATAATTGTAAATTGTGGTGGGTAAAGCCCAAGATGAGAAAGCTCAGTTGCCCTGTCATCTTCAGAAGCACCATCAGGATGTGCTCTTCCCTTTGCACAGTCACAGGCGCGGGAGAGGGATTTGGCATTGAACTGGTCCAGTTTGAAAACTACCAGCCAGGTATTCCTCTCCCTCCATGCCCCCCACAATGTAAGAAGGCAGTGCTTTTCCTGAAATTCTCTCCTTGTTCACCTGTGGCAGAGGTGGAGGACAGAAAACTGCAGTATCTGCAGAATATAGTAAGTTTTTAAATTTTCTTCTCTTGCATAACATGACACAGGCCCTACAGATGCCCTAATATTATTGTGGTATGGCTATATGAGAAAAGCATCAACCTTTATAGCACACCAATGAGCCTGGCAGCCAGAGTCACATCACAAATGCTCTGGACATGGAGTAAATGGGAAAACCTGTGACAATCCAGAGCTAGTTTTCTCTCTTCAAGCATACGCATCTCAGTGTCGCAGGTAGAGGGACTGTGGCTCCACCAAAATGAGCCAAATCTCTTTTTGCTACTGCTGCAACCCGTGGTATGATTCAAAACATTTTGAAGACAGTTGCTAGCCTTGCAACAATTTCTGGGCCCTTTGGATCAGTACATCATTAAGCCAACAGCTTCCATAAACTTGGGAAAGCTTAGGTGTGCTGTGAATGGTGGAAAGTGATCTGAACACATGCAGGACTGTAAGATGCCACATATATCCCATGCACCTTCCACACGGTGCTGTGCAGAGGCTGCCATGACTCCCTTACAGTTCTCTCCCTCAGCGCTGACTTAACTCTGTGTTTATGCTGCAAACAGCCACTCCAGGATTTTGCCTCTTGAGCTGCGGAGGGACACATCTTAATCACCCTCAGTGATGGAGGCCCTCGGGGCTGTCATGTAAAGGAGAAACACAGAGTGATGTTTGGGAAGAAACAAAAGGCAAGGAGAAAGACACTTAGATATGTGAGTGGAAGGTAAGAACAGAAAATGGGAAGCCTGGCAGAGAAAAGAAAAGAACACATTAATAGGCTGGGAACCTGGCGTCAGCAATTAGGTCTCTTAGAAAACTGCATTCCTTCATGAGACTCACTAAGAAGATTCATGAAACAAAGCTCACTTTTCTCTCTACCTTCTACAGAACAAAAATAAATTACACCCCTTTTCCTACCATTTTGGGGGAGGGTGGAGGAAAGCATGGCAGAAATCAAGCTCAGTTTTATTTCAGAAAATGCTGAAATTATACGTTGGACTCCTCATATCTGATCAGGATAGAGTGAGTAGGCACGAGGAGACTTTGTGAATTGACGGAAGGATGTGTAGGCAGCCTCCTATACAACAACTGCATGGGTTAGAAAGTATACAGCAGACAGTCTGACTGTGACTCAACCCATTTAAGTTCTGAAAGGTCTCTGCAGGATGCCAGCAATCTTCCTGCCTGCATCACTGGCACTCGCAAACAGCACCTGCTCCTCCACTCTGACTTCTGAAAGCTTCAAATGCTAAAGAGCTCCCTCCTCAGCCACCCCAAATGGAGCTGCTGGGGAAGAAGTGTCCCTGCATTGCAACTGTGTGAATAACCAAATTATCAACTCAGAAAATGCAGGGGAAGGGGGATTTTCTACTACTGGCCACAAACCAGGTCAGCTTCTAATTTTCAGGCAATCAAAGTAATTCGTGGTGCAACCAGAGACCACATGTTGGGATTTTTTTTAATATGGAACATTGTAATAACTTTTAAAATTTGTTTTAAATTCAAGAACAGAAAATCTAAAAGTATACCACAAAGCATCTTACACTTCACTCACAAAAATGCAGTAGCATTGGATCCATTATAAAACACATCAAGGGATTGATAAGCCAAAATTTTCAGCATGGATGTCAACACTGCTTTCCCACCCCTGCGACAGTATTTTATAGGGAAAATTTTACATACAATATCAAACAAATATTTGAATGAAATAGAATCAGTAGGAAAAGGGATAAAATTTCTCTTCTGCAGATGAGACTTGAATTTCAGGCTAGAATAAAATGGCATTTTTTTCCTACACAGATGAAAAGCCTACTAATCTAATAAAGGGCAAAGAACTGGACATCAACTTAGGCAGCCAGCTGGACAGAACCCAAAATAGGTAGCTAGCCAATGCTCAGACCTAGAGCTGCTAATTTTATTTGCATTTTCTGCCTGGAGCACCAATCCCTTGTGCTTAAACAAAATTATGAGACACAGTATGTGTCTTCTCAAGGCAGAACCTGACCCCAAAGCAGCAGTGAGTCCTGCTAGAATATAGCTGGTCAGAAACACAGAAGAAAAATATAGATGAGCCACCAATTTGTCAGTCATTAAAACCAAATTAATTAGAATGATAAAGGTTTTTCCTCAGACCCTCTTTACACTCAGAAAACATTAAAAGGCATGCTGCTACAAGTTACCAGGAAGAAAAATTTCAAGACGTCTGTACTGAATAAATTCTGTCTTCAGTGGTAACTTATAATTTTATTTTTAAAATTAGTAGAATGTAAAGCTGAAGTAGTTTTGGAAAGGAGTAAATTGAAACTGGGGGAACACATGACTTGTCTGCTACAAAAGAACCAAAAAATTATCTGTCACAAAGCTTTATTCCAATCATTTTCCTCTCTGTTAAATTTAATTATACACTCTGGCTGTACTATAATTATGGAGCTTGGGAAGCTGCCAATTATTTCCTGTGGAAAATTTTAAAATTTCTTGCAGACATTCAACATTACTTCCATCAATGCATTCCATATCCTATGTCATCACCTTTAAAAAGCCAAACCTCTGATGATAGTGATTGATTATTTGAGTGCAATATGAAAAAAAACCAGTGCATATCAGTCACTGATAGCACCAGACAATTAATTAAAAAAGAGAAAGAAAAGATAACTCAATAGGAAACTAATTCAATAGGAAACTCTTTTAAAATCCAAATGACAGCTAACAATCCCACACAGTCAAAGAAAACATGTTTGGTTTTTTTCCCATTCACTAAAAAATCTTTCTACTGGAGGTTGCAGTCATATTTTATGGCAAACAAAACCGAGATTCAAAATCTGTTAACTCAAAGTTTCTATGTTTCTCTGTTTATCTGAAGGAAGAGAGCAAGTAAAGAAAACATATTACTGCACTTTCAGGAATAAGTATACAACAGGAACAGGAAAAAGGTGAATGAAAGAAGTGGATTGTGGGGAAGTAGGTAAAAAAGAATACAACAGGGAAAAAAAGTGTGGTTATTTTTGTTTCCTCCTTCACCATGTGACACCCATATTTTCACCCTGAAACATCTTTTGCTTTCAAGACGCAGAGTTACCCATCTGCTCCTCTGCCTTAACACCTATGTTCTTCAACAGATTGCAATTGTATTTACTCTTCCTACTTTAGTGTGCTAAAGTACATTAGTTTTCTACTGGTTTTTGAAGCCTCCAGGAGGGCATTTCAGTTTCAGACATCCTTCCCACCTAACTAATCCATTTATTATGCAAATTACTTCTAGGCAGAATCTCTTATGAGAGGCAGAACAAGGACTGAAAAGGGAAGAGATTACTTATTGACTATACTCTCCTCTAACTTCCGCTTATCCATTATTTTCATTAATACAAGAACTAAGGGTCATGCCACTGGGGTATCCCAAGAAAATCACAGGTCAGACTGCAGGGAACTGTGCTGCCCATTAAAATGCAGCACTGGCAATACACTTGGTCAAACTGTTATGACTTCCAGATAGTGTCTCTGCTTAATACACCACATTCTATCAGGGAAAACTTCAGATATTCCCAGTTCGTTTCAATCCAGCTCTGATTTTCAGCCTCAATTTCTAATTACTGCATAGCAGAGATAGTATCTGGGGCTTAGGAATTAACCCATGGCACAGGAATCAATTGCATTGCAAAGAGCCAAGTCGAAAATAATCTCTCCCCCAAGGAACCAAACTATTTCCTATTATCAACAATGAAAAGAGAAGGGCTCCTGTCAAACAAGTTTTTCAGTATGCAAGTGTATAGCTGATTGTATAGCTAACAATTTCTTGTGGAAACTTTAACTTGACCACAGAAGGAATTTTATTAGAGTACAGGAGCAGAAATACAGCTGAAAAAATAAGCAAGGTCAACAGGCTGTACAAGTAGAGCAAATTGGTGCTGTGGGAGCTTTGGGAGACGAAGGTCATGAAGGAAAGGTAATGTTAGATGTGAAATAAGGAATCTGAAAAAGAAATAGGCATGTCAGGGCCCACAGGAAGCTGCTGTACACCAGCTAGTAAGTCAAGGAGATGGAAAGATAGAAAGTAGGTGTCTTTTGCAATCAAAGACTATCAACACTGTAGGAGTTGCACAACACCATCGTCTCAGAGGTGTTCCTACTGTGCCAGCAATGCTGTATAAACACTAAGTAGAGCTCCTCAGAGTGGTGGATAGCCCAATATGCTCCCAAAGCACATTTACAGTCCCCAAAACAGCTTTAGGCAAGCAATTGAATATGAGAGAGCCTCTGTAAGGCACTTCTAGTGGATGTGTACTCTTTCTCAGGAGGGAAATACATGAGGCACTCAGGCACTCTCCTAACAGGAGCCATGTAGGAATAAAAACAGGCAGCTCAAAACAACAAAAATTCTCAGTAAAGCAGCAAAAAAAATACTGCATTAGAGAAACAGGGCAGAGCCAGCAGCAAAATCCTTTCCAAAAAGTGGCTAATTATGTGCTTCACTGAATCCAATTTTTAAGACAGCATTTGCAACATGAACATGAAAAAATAAGAAAAAATTGAGAGATATCAATGAAAGCTCTATTTCAACAGTTTCTTTCCTCTTTCAAATTTTTCCAGGTTTCTTTAAAATGTATCTGTCTCATTTGGAAGCACTGTCTACCTCTACTAAGTACATTCCCTAAACTCAGAATTTTCATAAGTATGAAGTAGCACAGTCCAGATCTTATCAAATTTTAATGAGAAACAGTAACTAATTGTCTTTTTATAAACAGAAACACTATTCAGCATAGTTTATCCAGAAAACATACTCATTGTGAATTACCTGAGATAGCCCTTCATTTCAGGGATTTATAGGGATTGATAAACACTGTTGTACTACATACTATCACAATGTCTTTTTAAAGAGTTATTGCTAGATTCAGACTGAGGAGAAAGATCCATTTAAAGAGCAAATCCTCCAATCTCATCATCTAGTATTATGTCCATGGATATTGGCAGGTCCTTTGCAAACCTTTAAGAGTTTTGACATCAATTTATTTGGAAAAAAAAAGATAATGTATATTAAAAGCTCACTCTTAACTTTTAGTGGAAATGATTGGTATGTCTACTGTCTCCTTGCTTTACACAGTTTTCTTTACCAGGTCTGCATGTACACTTTTTCCTGGGGAATTAAACCATCCCTATGAACTCCAGACACTGACTTTCTGGACTATCCTCCACTCCCATCTGTGCCTGCTAGGTTTATGCTTGGCAAATATTTGGTTTCAATAAAGTTCAGGAAATGTTGTTCCCTTCAGAGGCAGGCATTTTTCAGCTGTATGCCTCTTCTTGTAGGGATACAACATATAACCTGCTCTAACTACACTTGAAATAACCCATGTAGGAAGTGGAGTGGGCAGGGGGCAAGAACAGGTTACACAAAGGAATCATGATGCTTTGTACGTACTTTACTCCAAGCATGACCTCTCCTATGGCAGTAGTTTTAGTGGCATGTTAACTCACAGGAACTGCCAGCTTGTTCACTTGTCAAGGCACTTGATCATCAAAGCCTCCTTTGTACAAAAAGAACCACTGTCAGTTTTTGGTAGACTTGGAGCAGGTCAGATAATTCTGCATAATTACTCAATTCCGAGTTTATGGTCATCCATTATGCATCTGGCAAAGGCACAGGCTCATTTCCCTTCTCTATGCAGGCCTAAGCAAAAAGTAGCATTTGCAAAAAATAAAATCTGTAATATTTGACTCTGCATATAATGACAGACTAGACACCTGCACAGCTTTCTCCCAGAGCTTTTACAGACTTGTGTCATGTTTTAGTGTCATGTGGCCTGTCTTCCTAGAGTTTGTTGTTAATCATATCAAGATTTTGAACCTCCTATTCAAAGTCAGCTGCAAACAGGACATAATCACTGTGAAGAGGCAAAGATCCCAATGACAAGAGGAAGCCTTACCCGAATATAAGCATCCTGGTGATGTTTAGCAAAGTACAGCATGTTGTCAAGGGCCAGCATTCCAGGAGGGGTCTGTGTGAAATCCATCGCTGGGTTTACGTGATTCTGCAAAAAGAGAGCAAGACCTCTTAATGAGCACTTTTACAAAAGCTATCAGCTCCCAAGCGATGATGAGAACCATGTTAGCATTCTGCATCAAAAAATGTCCAGCAACAGGGCTCTTTTTGTTGAGCAAACGGCCCATGCCTTGAAGAACTTTAAAACCAAATGCAGACACTATGATGATGGCATTTCAGTAATTCACTTCTGCAGCTATGGAATGGAGTTTCCCAAAGGCTGAATGAGGGCTGACACCCTCATCTTTCATGGCAGATAGACCCCTTGGTTGCACTACAGAATAAAAGTACATAAAAACTCAGATATTTGAGAAAACAGACACCAAAACATCTATTTATGCAACTGTTGTGAAACAATTTTAAGTAAACCGCAAAAAGGAGAAAAAAAGTACTGGACTGAACACCTATATTAAGTCTATTGGATCTTGTGGACTCCTGAAGACAAAGACCCTCAAACAAAAGTACATGAAATTAAACAGATTCATCTTGGGGAATTCAGGTACATTTTTTATTACATTCTAAAGCTATGAATTTCATCTATGGAAATAATGAATGACCATCCCAAATACAACCAGAACTCATTAGCTTCCACATGCATGTACATATTTCAGATGTTCAGTTTCACAGACTACATGAAAAAACTACAGTTGCCCAAAATATTAATTAACCCAGCTGATCTTTTGATTGGATGCAATTAAATGCACATTTGAATAAATTTCATGTAGTTCCTTGTTTAGACATGAATATTTGCCTGGCTACACCAAAGAAGCTGCTCAGAAATCGCAAGAGTATACTCCCACCAAAAAATGCCTCCCTTCTCCTATGTTCTTTTATCAGCATCACCTTTGCAATGTCTCCTGCTCCACTCATCATTCTGACACAGAAAGATTTCCCTAGCTTCTTTGCAATGGCATTTCTATTTTGCAATACCCAGCTGACAGGGACTTTAAAAGTGCAGTTACTACCAAAAACCAGGCAAAGATCAGCACAGATTCCTTCCATTACTCTGTTTCTGCAGTGTGCTCAGGGTCTGATCCACCCACCTCACTGATAAGAGCAGGGGTTTTACTACCTTTCCTTCTGTTGAATCTGTCAGGCCATAAACTGGTAGAAATGAGTAATTCCATTTTTTGCCCATTTTATCTTCAGATGTATCAGAGGTTGGTTTTAGCCAGTCAATTATTCACAGTCACATAAAAGATTAAAAACACTAGAAAGCAAAAATTATACATTAAGATGCCTGCTGCCACCTCAAAATTAGACAAGTATATTAGTCTGAAGGTGGCATGCACAACTTGTTGGTTGTACATTTCCAGCTTCGGAGTACCGGTCTACGAGCAAAACAATCACAGGTTCATTAGGGAATCAAGAGGATGCCTGGAATTCTAGATTTTATATAGAAAGATCTATGTAGTAGATATTTCAGAAGGGTAGTAGTAGACTAGGAAGAGAAACCAATGTCTTACTGAGTCGTGAGTCCTCAAAACTCTCCTTCCCTAAACCTTCTTTTTTCACTTTCATCTGCTCATCTGAATGACAGACAATACCCTTGTATTGGCTATTTCTCCAGCTCAGCCTTTCATCTTCCACATTGAAGCATTTTTTCAGTCAGAACATTTAAAATTAGTAGAAAACTGCTTCACACATGTCACAAGCCCTACAGATTTCAGCTTCTGGGAGGAGAAAACATCCCTTCCTACAATTTTCAAGCATATTTCAAGAGAGGCTGAGTCCAGTAGTCACTAAAATGTCCCCCCAACTCAGCATGAATATCTTACAAATCCTTATATGCATTTGATTCTACCTCCATTTTGGCCATAAACTGCAAGTCCTGAGGAACACTGCTTGATACTTAACTGCGGCATGAGGTTCATGAGGGACATTTCCTTGGGAAAGACACTGGGAACCATAGGAAGCAGCAGTCAACAGGAAACCCTACAGAACCTGTTTTACAAAAAACTTTTGCAAGTAGAACTACAGCATAAGGCTGAACATGCACTTGGCTCCCATGCTATAGCACAAGTAGGGTACACTTGGATAAACACCTGACAAGCAGAGAGAGTTTCAAGACCCAACTACCTTTCTCCAGTTATATACTAGTACTCATTTCACTGGCATTTACAATGTTAAAATAAAAGCAGGGCACAAATAAAAAGGCTGACCTACTGTTGCTTGAATAGTTCTTTCCTTTATCCCATTCTAAATCAACAAAAAGCAGTGAGGACATGAGGAATCTCACCACATTTAGTGAGGATGACTCATTTTGTCTCTTACCGTCACTACTAGTTCTATGTTCAATCAGAAAAACCATATCTCCATCACTTTTACTTTATCTCCAAGTCAAGCCTATAGACCTATTATCAGCTATTTTCAGTTGTTTGTTTCTGTTTTTCAGAAGTTTCTGTCACGCTGGATCCCAGGATAACTAGGGCTTCATCTTCAGCTTTGTTGAGTTAAACGACTAGAAATACGCCAGCAGATAATAGCTGAGGATCCTCAAGACAATTCTGGCATGTGTGAGACAATACATCCATTACCTTCAATTATTCTTCAAATTCAAAAGGAATGTCAGACACTTTGTTCCCTTCCTTCTTCCTCCCTCCCCCTAAAATCAGCCTTTTCTTAACAAGATGAACATTTGTGGTTGAAATATTAACTTATTGAGAGTGGGTTTAGAAATTATATACAAACCTAAATTATCTAAAATGCTATATTGAATAATTCACAAGTATGCAAACACCACACCTACAATATAATCTATTAAATATATAGAACACGACACTTCAGGCATATTAGTTGCATCTGTTTAGCACAAAATCTATGGCATTTTTCACTTTATAAAAAGCAAAGAGTAGGAAATACAAATGAAATTGATTTTTTACCTCAAATTTTTCAGATGATTTTTGATTTTTTTTCCATTAGGCCGACTAATATCTTTGCATCTTTTAGCTGCAGCATCTAAGTGGTATTTAACAGCTTATTCTCTTATGCTGTACATGATAACAAACCAGAAACATCAAGAATTTTTTAGCCAACTTAATAGGATACTGTAAAAACAATAATTCATTGTTTTCGATAAGATGAAAACCCAAAATTATGTGTGCTTATGCTTTAAAATTAAAAACAAAAAAAGAAAAAAATCGCGTGGCATGCTTCACAATATGGCAGCTATTCTGGCTAAATCCCAGTGCAGTAACCACATTCAGACAACCTAGCATTCTGATGCAGTTCTAGATGTGTAAAGCTTTCTTCTCTATCCTGAATGGCTTCACTGTTTTACTTCTGGCTTCCGTGGCAATCTCTGAGGGATGTATAGATTTCAGTCGTAGGAACGCGTCCTCACACCGAGACGCCTGTTCACAGCAGTGGTGTACTGTCTGCAATTGCTGATGGAATAAGGACCACTCGTTCTTTATGTTATTCCTAACAACAGTAACTTCCATGTGATTATGCTGATGCACATAAACTATTTCCCTGCATTTCTAGGCCATTAACAAACAAACTTATTGCTCTCTTGAGAGGTATTGACAACTAATCAAAGATTTTGCACCAGTGCTGTGTGCAGCCATGTAAATCAGTTGCCAAATCATGCTTGTTTGTCCTGAAAGCAGCTTAGAGTAGGTATTAGACCCAGTAACAGTTGTTTTGCAAATCCCAAAGCAGCTCAGGTGAAACCGTATTCTGCATACCTCACTTCTATAAGTGGTATGACAAAAACACATCAGAAGTTTCCAGGGAAGAATCAGGACTGTAAAAGAACTGATGACAGAAGAACTTCCAAATGTCAGAAGAATCCAATTTTAATGGTGTCATTCTAAAATGAACCCTCTCAAAAATTATTTTTTTTTCTTTTTTTTTTTTTTTTTTTTTCAGAAAAAGGAACAATCTGTCTGCAAAGATAACACCAAGGACAGCAATTTCTTTCTCCCAGCTTCAATTACTTGCTTACTCATTTTCTTCTTCCTTTTAAATCTAAATCACTGTTCTGTTGGCTAGAAAGGAAAGCAATCACCTACCTGGTTCTACAGCACCTCTGAAAAAACTTTCCCTGGATCAAATGAGGAAATCATAGTAGTACATACATGGATGCTTGCTCCTAAGAACTCAGGACAAGAAGAGTGGGAATTTTTTAAGTGATATTTATGGTGAATTATGAATTTATGAACTTATGCTAGAAGTATCAACAAGCACAAAGACTCACCATTTACCCCTTCCCTAAATAAACCTGGAGTTCTACATGTAAAACGTTCCCATCTGTTCGTTTACACAAGAATTACAAATAAGGAAAAATGCTACATTAAAAAAATCCAACATTTGTGAAGAGGTAGTCAGCTAAAATTCTTAATGAGGAAATATTTTTGTCTTTTTATTTAACAGCACTATATTCAAAGAGGTGATGATGATGCACACAGCCTCCATCATCCCACTTAATGAGATATAACAGTGACTTGGTAATTTTCAACCTCTATGTAATCAATGAAATCAAGAACTAGTAGATTTGTTTTTCTCTTGATAACTCTTTAAATATGCAAATGTGAAATTTTTTTTCTTCCAACGCTTGTTTTTTAAATTTACAACAGAACTTAGTGCTAGAATAAAAATGTATCTGGAGGATTCCTGAATTTTAAAAAAACCAACAAGACAAGCAAAACCACAAAAACCCCCAGACTCTAACTCAAGTGAGAAGTATCCATAAGCAACTGCTATGTCTTTGAAAGAATATGAAGAAAATAAGTTAAGATACTTTAAGTGCAAGTCATTTACATCACATCCCCACTATCCTACCACATATAAAAAACTCCATATATATAATATGGATATAATTTTCATGAAGACTTACAAATTATATTTGCATACACTGATGGTAGTTTTTCCTTTAATGTATTTCTAGCTCTTTTTAGCTTTGTGTTTTGGCAAATATTTGTCCATTTCTACTAGCAGGTGGAAACTTTGGGTTTGGTGAGGGTTTTTGGGGTTTTTTTTTGGTTTTTTGGGTTTTTTTGAGTTTTTTTGTTTGTTTTTTGCGGTTTTTTTTTTTGTTGTTGTTTTGGGGGGTTTTTTGTTTCTGTTTTTTGGGGTTTTTTTGGGTTTTTTTGTAAGTTTGGGGGTTTTTTGTTGTTTGTTTTTTTCTTTTTTGTTGTTACTGTCATGACAGCTTTGGGATACATATTAGTAGACTAATAATGTTATCCTCCAATAAAAAAAACTCATTCCTATCTGAATGTCATGTTAAGCAACAGACTTTCTGGATCAAGATTGACCACACCAACATAAACCAAACCTTCTCAAGAGCAAAGAAATTTTAAGCAAAATCTGTACATCATTTGCCCTACAAAAGATAAAAAACCAATAATTTGACTACCATGTATCCTTAATTCATTGACCTACTATGTAACCTAATGTAAAGAACAATAGAGTTCTATGTAGGTCACCAACAGAAATCTGTCCCAGTCATGAAAAGATGCTATAGTGGTAAAAATTGCAAAAACCTGAATGTTAAGGAGGTGCAATTAAATCAGCTAAAAATCACTTAATAGACCATAACAGGCATGTCAAAAGCACTACATATTTTCAGTCATGAATAAATTATACATTATAAAGCAAGACAAAAAGCTCTTGCATAATTCTTTGTATTTTACACATACCTATATTACATGGAACTAATGCTTTGGATTCCAAAATCCTAAGCTCGATGGGCTGCCAATAACTTGAAAGCCGACAAGAATCTGAAATGAGTGCTCTAACTCAGATTGATCACATCTTATCCAATGCATGAAAATGGAGAGCCACGTTTCAGGTTTTATTTTTGTTAATAAGGGCAGACTTTAAAGTTAGATACTTGTTCAGCACTTCACAGGTTGTTGATTTCTTATTACTGAGCTGATGTTTTCTGGGCAAATGTTGTTATCAAGCAGTAAGATGTCACGCACTCTTTCAGGGATATATAGAATGAATCAATGGGACGTGGTCATTTCAATTAAACTTTTTCAGCATGGAGAATTACTTTCAGATATCTCACCATATCCACTAAGCTTGCAGAGAAACAGAATAAGCTGTTAAACATCCAGTTGCTGCTATAGCTGGACTGGGCACAGAAACTACAAGCCATACTAGTTTATCACTATTCTACAGTTGAGATTACCAGATCATTTAACAGCCAGACCCTGCCAGATTTCCTGTCTTCCCTGACTTTTTGGGCAAAGCCAATCCACTTTAAACTGCTGCCGGATGGGATATGAGCTAATCCAGATGGCTTCCACTGCAGGGAATTAGGGACACTTCCCATGAGACTTTCTAGAGGCTCAACTGAGAGGGTGTGAAGCAGGTGTCCTTCCAGCCAGGGCTGCTGGAGAGCAACCAAGAGCTACAGAATTTCAGACAGCTCCCACTCTTGCAAAATCACAATGGAATATATTACCCATGTCCTGGCCAGCAAGCCATTTTTGTATTGTTTGAACTACAACACTCATGAAGTACACCAGAACAACTGGTACAGAGTACCCCCAACCTAAAAAGAACTACTGTAATAAATATGGGCTTTTTTATGACTTTGGAATGTGTCAGGAGATGATTGGTTTAATTTTACCAATGTCATTAAAGCAGTTTGCCTTCTCTATAGAGATAGGATCTAAGGCATGAATTCTCATCCTGCCCAGCAGGAGAATTATCAAGCTAGCAAGAAGACAGTTATGTGAGAAAACAGTGTGAACAGTGCTAGCAGGAACAGCAAGCCAAGGAAATTAATCCATCTACACGTAATACTGCAAATAAACACAGATTAAATGTTTGCAACTAGACAGAAGTCATACCTACAAGAATCAAAATCTGCCTCAGTAATTTTATCTCTGTAAACCCTATCAAATGTGTCAATTAGTTAGACATCATTCCTAAGTCAAATTTTGTCATGAGAAGCTTTTTTTGAGTTTGGGAAAGTTTAGTGTCTGTTAAGTAAGGTAGATTGTGACTTCCACTCATTATTTAAGTCTAATGGCTCCAAAATTCAGGTAAAATTCAGAGCTCTTCAACAGCCATTTTTTACAAAATTTAAAGAAAATATATAAAATAGTTAATGAATGTACATATATACTTTAGCATATATTCAGAACAAATGGGTTACATTGCCTATCAACAAGGGAAAAAAATAGAATCTCTTGACCTTTTTATTAAGTAAAATGAAAAATTCAAAACCAAATTGTGCCAAATCTTGTTCTGCTTGAATCAGAGATTTCTATGTCTAAGACTACTAGGAGAGCATATTTTTGATTGTTTTAGTTGCAGTCCAGGCAGTTTTAGCAAAACTTAACTTTTTTGCTGTAACATTTGCTTCTGTAATTTAAGGTGCATTAATTGTATTTTCTTTTAAAGAAAAATTACTTAAATTATAAGCAATCAAGTAAAATCAAAGTAAATCAAGTAAAAACAATCATTAGAACTTTCCTGAGGATGTGTATCTACAGGGAAGCCACATGTGAAGCAGCCACTTAATTGCTGCAGTGGCCTCTCTCATATGTCTCTTTTTTCACTCTAAAGAGTGAAATTCTGAACGGGATCCTTCTTGCTGCAACAGCTATCATCTCCAGTAAAGGATATGATGCTTGTGTACATGGTAGGCACAACCATAGAACAAAAAGATTGACACTCCATTTGTGCAGTGAATTATAGTTCTCTTGGAATTTCATTAACACCGATGACTGTGGTGGCTCGGGACATCCCTGCATCTTTACAATCCATGCTTCT
The DNA here is from genome assembly GCA_036785705.1 of Acanthornis magna. NCBI lineage: Eukaryota > Metazoa > Chordata > Aves > Passeriformes > Acanthizidae > Acanthornis > Acanthornis magna. Next base: position 12,192,729 of record JAWUZG010000029.1, read on the forward strand.
TTGAGAACAGTGAGCTTTGAGAGAAACTTAAACGCAATGCCAAGCATCACAAGGTAAGTTGGGATAGATCTTGCTCTCCCCTTTAGATATTTCTGTAGAAAGGTTTTGTGATTTTCATTTTAAAGCAAGCTGGCTGAAACCTCTGTCATGTGCAGAAGGAAAGGCCCAGGCTGTGTTCAGTTCAAACAGAGTAGAGAGAATTCAGCCCTGTGTCTGAGAAAACCCCAGTTCAAAATGAATCAGCCATGTGAATCTACTGGCTGCCTGGCAGCCAGATACAACAGCTGTGCAAATTTAAAATGGAAAAAGCTCTGTCCTGGAGCTCCAGGAAACAGAACTGGAATGGCATTTGCAGCCAGGCATACAGATCCACAGAACTGGGCAAAAAAGCTGACCACCAATTAGGAGCTCTGTGGTTCACACACTGACACTTTTATTACCTGTGACCAGATCAAACTTCTAATAATCACAGAGGATAAGCTGAAAACCAGTCTAGAGTAAAGGAGCTGTCAACATATATGATATCTTAGCTACCTTTGGATGGACATTCCCAAGTACAAAATTACCAGCTCTACCATCAACTCTTTCCCCTCTTTGAGCACAAACAGCCAGGCTCTGTAGATGCCAGGGACAGGTTTGGAATACAGGACCAACCCCTCCCTTTGAGTCCATATTCTGTCTTAAGTCAACAATAACCTATGCCCATCCTGTAGGATACCCTCATCTGTCCTCAACAGGGAGGTAAAAAAAACAACCAAAAAACAAACAACAAAGATGAAAAAACCACTGGATCCATTAATGAGAGAATTTCAGTTCTCTTGACTTCCATTTTTCTTTGTCTCCCTCTACAGGAACGTGAAGCTCTTGTGACTAGAGCTGGGCTCTGCAAAATGCTAATATGTTTTGCATGTCTGGGTATTGTTCTGTTCTGCCTTCAGTCTCCTCCAGACATACATCAAGAAGAGGATGGAGCTGCACCAAAATGTAGGGAGATTTTTATTTTTTTTTTAAATAAGGAAATTTTAAGAGAAGACTTATCTCTGCTATTCTGTGATTCTGTGTAGGGGCTGTGTAACAAGCTGAGTACGTTTAACTATCAAAGTATTCAGAATTCAGGTATGATGGTGGTTTTCATTTGGAGAAATACATTGTTTATTTAAAAATAAGGTGCCTTTCTCCCCTTCTCTTTGAATTAATTCACAGGCCTCAGTTAATGAAATCTCATATTGAAAAAGAATGCCTGTAACTCTTTGTAAATGAAGAAAATCTAAATATTTTTGTGTTATGCTATTTACCGTCCTTTAAATCTTACAACAGGCAAAAAAAAAAAAAAAAGAAACATGAGGAATGAGAGGAGGAGGAAATAGCAATATGCACAAGTAAGTAACACACATATCTGTTTGCATGCAGGAGTACACTGAAAAATTGCATGAACTTAAAAAACCTTTTTGCAGTAATTAACATTAAATTGAACTTACACAGTTTCACAAAACTACTATCATTTAATATCAAGCAAGGGTTTATCTGGAATCAGCTATCCAAGCCGAGTCATGTGAAACAGGTGAAGCCCACATGACAAAAGATTAGAGACCTCATTATGTCTGACCAGCTTTGTGTGGGCTGTTTCTCCAACCTTTTTTTTTTTTTTTTTTTTTTTTTTTTGCGTGTGTGTGCATATTCTGAGACGTGTGGTACATAATATGGAGAGAAAGGCATCCAAGATCCATCTCCCAGTTAAGGAGTCAGAAAACCATTCTCCTGTTATGATACACTTGAAACAAACTACTGAGCCCAACTACATTCAAATCCATGGAGCTTGCCTGCCCCCATGAGTTCATAACTGGGATGCACATAGTAAAGAAAACAATTCAGTGAAACCACACATGGTATATTAAAAAAAAAGAAGAGATAACCGGAAATGCTATGCTCCATTGTGCTTAATTTTGAATTAGTACATTTACATTTGTTAGTGGATCTTTTTCAAGAGAAGCATGCTTTTTCAAATCACAGAGTTTGATATTTTTATTTTACAAGGTCACAATTGAAAATACTGGAAAGGTATAAAAATACTAAGTAAACAACCTTTTATTCTCCCTTCTCAAAACAACTATCTTCATTAAGAAACTGATTCAAAGGATATTTAAAGGATGATTCCTTCAACTAATATTTATAATAAGCAAAAAATCATGAAATGAAGCATTAAAAAAATCAAAATACAAAAGGATTGATGTTAGACCGAGCCAGTCCATTCACACTCACAGACGCACAACCACAGATATTTCATTCTGGTTAGTTTTAAGTTCAGTCTTAAACTGATAGTGGAAGGTCAAGGAAGCACAGTGGCCCACTAAGATGGGAGGTTTTTTTCTGTCATTTAAATCTGTTCTCCTATGGAAGGACTGAAGCTAAGTGGAATTCAGCTGCGTATAGTAAAAAGCTGGTTTATTGATTTCAACAATATTCAAGTTGTTAGATGCTCATAGCTCCTGACAAGTAATCCTGGGAAATCCCATGCAGCTGCATGGTAAACAAGAACAGCAGCTTTAAGATATGGATTTTCTGGTCACTACAAAGATGCAGCTGACCCAGGCACCTCATCCTGTGCCGATCAGCTCACATCAACAGCAACAAGTTTATACAAAATTAGTAGCTTCTCTACTGCGCAGATGTCATCCATTGCACATGTCATAAGGTCCTGGCTGAAACATAATGCCTTTTTGTTGACAAGAAAGTTCCTCAAGTTTTCTCCCAGCCATTTAAAACCTCATACCTTCAAACAGCAGTAATTCTCTTGCATTCTTCTGTTAGCAATCAGCAGACAACGGTCTGACAATGAAGAAAGATTGCAGCCTTTCGATTTACTGATCAATTCACAGTTTTCACCACCCCTCTCATGTCTCGTAATTCTTGAGTATTTATTCCACACTGCAATCACACTTGGCTGAGAAGATGTGAAGCCCCCTGACAGCTTCTGCCCCTGTGGCTGGAGGAGATCACCCCTCTCCCTCGGGGGGTTACAGCCTCACTCATATGTAGGGCAATCAAGTTGTTCCCCTGCTCATGCCTAGCAGGCACCTGCCCACGCCTCCTTGCACTGCTCAAAGTGGCGCAGGGCATAATGAAGAGATTTGTGGATCAAACACTAACCCCGGGGCTTATCCTGCTCTAAGCAATACCACTGAAGTTATCTACCACCGCCACGCATTGACTTGGACATCTCAGCAAATCTGTGTCAGTGTGGAGAGTGGAGTTTCAGCATGAACTTTGCCAAGTGTAAAGTTCAGCATGGAGTGCTCCATTCTGCCTGCAGAAATCTTATTTTCAGCATGGCCCTGCTTTTCCATGGCCAAGCACCAACACATGGCATGGTATGGAACCATGGAATGCTTTGTTTATGGCAAACAGTAGCCTAGAACTATGGAACTCTGCTTATGGGAAAGAACACAATTAGTCACACACCTACAAGCTCCTAACAGCACCAAGCATGAGAGTAAACTTGACAGATTTCTGTATTTCTGCCTCTCAGGTTTGAAAAGAAACTGATGCTTTGCTGCTAATGCTCACATTTTCAGAACACAGTCTGAGCTGGCATTAAATGTAAGTTTTTCTGATTAGATCTGTACCTACATTTACAAAGTCTCATCTTTTTACAGATTTGTAGGAGACTCCTGGGGGGTAAAAAAAAAAAAAAAGAACTAAAAAGCCCCAGACTGCAAGAAAGCGCTCTTGCCGCAGAGCCTACACAAGGCTGAAAAATACTCAGACACAGGAACAGAGTATTATTTTGGGGGGATAAAACATCTTACCTGTAAGTGCCAGAAAGGAAACTATTTACAGTGCACTGTATAACAAACCATAACTCGCAAGTCAAATTAAGTAACCCACAGAGGTATCATTTAGCCTAAATATCAGACATCTGCTGGCATTCAACTGAGAGATTGGAATTACAGCCCAAACCAGTTACTTCTACTATTTCTAAGGCTGAAAAGATTCTGTACTCATGCAAGCGAGCTGTTGAAAAGCTTTGGTGAGCAACTGACATCTGGTGTTATACTGGTGCCCTCTGCTGCCAAATATTACACTTTAGTTACCAGCTTTCTTTTAAAATGAGGTCCTGTTGTACTTCGAATAATATCAAGCCATATAGAGCAGGTAAATCAAGAATTTCTATCTTTAGGTGAATTATAAAAAAAACAAACCCAAATGACATTTGGTATTACTATAAAGAGAAGATCTAAGTACTCCCTTAGAAATCATTCTGTGAGACTTCCACATGGAGCTGCATATTGTAAAATAATCTAAAATATTCATCTAATAAAATTCAAACTTTCCTTTGTTTTTCAACAAGTGAAGTGGAGACTTCAACAAGTGAAATGGGGACTTTGTGGGTTTGTTTTAGTTTTCTTTTTTTGGTTTATTTTTAGGAAATACACTAAAAAGTCCCTTTTCAGACTTAATTATCTCCACATAGATTCAGAAAAATTAACTGTAAAATTAACAACTGGCTTGCAGATTGCAGCTCCTCCAAATGCCAATGTAGACTAATAAAACCATTAGTTACATCTTTTGTACCATCATCAGTTCATTTATATATCCTTACTCTTCCATTCTGTTATTCTTTTCGTATACTTCATGTATTTTGTTCATCTTTCTCATACAGGTTTCAGCACCTCTCCTCGTGGCTGCTCTGCCTGAGATTAGAAAGCAGCAATGTTCACAGAAACATCAGGGGAGCAAGATGTCAGAAGCAAAGGGAAACTTGAGAAAAATATCTACAGGTAAATCTGGTTGTGCCACCTGCACTTCAGGTTATCTGACACTTTCCATTTTCAGACTTTAGTTTCTAATACTTTACAATTATTTTAAGTGTTAGAGCAGAATGCTTATCCTTTTCTTTCTGTTCAAAAGCCTTAGCAAGTTTTAGCAAATTATTTGATTATTTTTTGGAATGTTTTATTTAGCACTGCATTGCTCTAACTAAATCAATTTTTACATAATTATTTTGTCAAAACCCCAGCCCACTCATTCTATGCAAGAAAAACTTCTAAGACTTGCTCTTGTGTCAGTCTTGAAATTTATTTTGAACAAATCTCTTTGGAACAGTTTTTTTTTCTGAAGATGTTACCTGTCCTCAGCATTCCCCGGGCCCATCTTCCATGCCTAGAGAAAAACGCAAACCAGGAGTGGCATGGAAAGAGAATGTAGGTAGAAGGGCGCACAGAATAGTGAGAGGTGAGTTTCAAAGTCAGGAATTTGGGAGCGGAAAGGCTTAGAAGTGCAAGAGTGCTAGGCCAGCAAGCAAGACGGATGGTGCACTCAATATTGATAAAATTCACAAGCATTTCAAACATTCACATCAGTTTAGATGTTTTTATTGGTTTAACATCAGTATTACATCAGTATTACTTGAGGTCCTGGGCTGTTATTCCCAGTGATTAGATCATGTTCTTGTGATACTCTTATACACACCAACAGGATTAAACAGACAAATACTACTCTGTGAAAACAGAAATGACAGAACTGGTCCTCAAGAACTGTTTTGTCTCAAACACTTCCAAATAAGTGTTTACAAAAGCAAACACAGTCATATGAAACTCCAACTATCTCTCTTAGAAGATGATCAAATACTGAAAGTGACAGTCACTATTACAACTACACTCTTCCTTAAGTGATAAATAAACCCAGAAATAAACATGTATGATTATTCTTCATCTTTCAAAATTTACTCTGAGGAATAAATTAGTAATGGCTTATTTATAAGATAGCCGCTGGAAAATTTCAGCTTCAAAACAAAATGACAGAAAACTGAAGCTCTCAAACAATGGAGAAGAGCAACCTCTCATGGTCTTAAAGGTAAAAATGAGAGGAGCAATCCTATCTGCAGTCCTGTCTTATCCCACTGGTCCAACATTAAGGGAATTTTAGTAACAAGGGGCAGAGTGTGTTTTGTTGGTTTTTTTAACCTGGACGTACCATCTGCAAATTTAATTCTGCCAAATAAAAGGATACTCAAATCTATGAAAACTATGCATTACAATAAAAGGAGAAAATAATAATCTCCTTTCTGGTGGAGTGCTATAAGACATGGATTTTGCTGTGCTGAAATATACTTAATTATAAGCTGTCTAGTATTACTAAATGACAAAGGGTTTTACTTTAGAATGAACCATTGTTACATCTAGAAATATGGCAACTGACCTGAAGGTCTGGCACTGCATATATGAATAGCTCAGCAAAACAAAATCTTCTCAGAGTTAGCTTTTTTCCACAGCAACAAGCAATTTCACAAGTTTTGAAATAGTAGATAGAAAAAGAGAGGGTTGTAGGAGTAGAAAGAGTGGAGGAGGATGGAAAACTACTAATAGCTTTCAGTAGTACAGAAAATCTGTCATCTGTTCTACCATTAAGCCAGTGATTGAATCTTATCAACCCAAAATTTAAAAAGGATCAGATCTAAAATTTAAAAAGGATCAGAACTAGTTTGGCACGTATGCAGTATGAACATAAAAATGTTCCTCTACCACTGACAAAACCTACAAGGGAATCTAAATGTAAGGATGCATTGCTTTTATCATAGTTGAAAAGCTTTCCCAAAGGATAAAAACCTATGACCACTTCAGAGTATCACCTACTGGAGGAAATATCAAGGAGTTGTGAACTAAACAGCTAAAGATGACCACTCATGACCTCTGTGTTTAGTTTTTCAGCATTTTATACCAGTTTCAGTTTCAGCCTCAAATCATAAAACTTCAGCTTCCTGTTTAGGGCTTTCCCAGTCCTACAACTCACAACACTGTAAGACTTCAAGCATTCAGGCCTTTCTTTTTTAGGAAGAAAAAGGATAACTATCCTCAGGTCTTCAACAAGAATAGCTAAGTAAATGCATCACATGGGGTCTGCTTCTGTCCATCTCCCTCTCACCCCTCTCCTAGGAAAGTTTTATCCTCCCTAGCCAGGCAAACTGGTACCATTAATCCAGATGACCAGCTGGAACAAGGGGGCTTCAGAGATCCAGCTGACATTAGTAACTCCACAGAATTTAAGAACTATTCATACTCTTGCAGGGCTGGGCATCCCAACTCCATCCCAGTCCTGCTCCATTTTAACTTTTTAGAACCCAACTCAATCTACTGCTTAATTGACTACCACTCATCCACATCATGCAAATTACTTAGAATTGTGCACTGCCCTTTCACTGCATGACTTCTGACTCTTTCTGTCAGTCAATAATCAAGTACGAATGATCATCACAGAACAATCTGGTATTACTGTTCTGTGTACAAGTATTTATCTACTGCCTTTGTATCAATGCAAATCTGAACTTTCTTTGAATGCACACACACCATCACCAGTAAACCTGTGACTCAAATCTGCAGACAAATAATTTATCATCAATAGTAAGCCATAATACAGCAACAGTTGAAGTTAAACTGTTCAAAACGAGGATGCCACTATTTCACAACCCAGAATAATAAGAAAAAAGTAGCACCCTATCTTTAGAAAATAATTAGTCAAACTGTGGTTGAACTATTTAAGTCAGAACCCCACATCTTATGTTAAAAAATTGGAAAGTTATAGATCAGTTGAAAGGTGGCAGTGATGCCTGTTGTTACAACTACCTAACACTTCCCATTTCTAGATGCTGTTCCCAGTTTTTAAAGTCTTGGAACATGTTTACTAGGCAACTGGAATTTTTCACACTATGTCCATGTGGCTAAACGTAGTGCATCCATTTCTGAAAATAAAGCACAGGAAAAAGCAATTTGTGCCTGTTTTTAGAAAGTCCTGGCAACTTTCAGTGCAAAATTTGAAAATGACTGAGCAGGCTTCCTACTGATGGAGGAACAAACTGGGTGGGAGGAAGAGGTGGAGAGAGGGAGACTAGGGAAAACCCAGAGGAGAACCACACCACAAGGAGGGAGTGAGGATGTAAAAAAGTAGAAATTCAAGGAGATAAATAAATGAGGCAATGAGGATGAATGATCAGACATGCTGGAAGGAGACAGATCCAACTGGATGTCAAAATGGAACAAAGAGCACGACGGGAGTGGGAAATCAAAACCAAAGACTAGGGAAAGAAATTGAGAGAGAAAGGCCAGAAGAGCTAAGGAGTTGGAAGGCAAAGCACAGCACAGAGACCCAACAGAATACAGAAATACAGAAAGTAATAAAGAAACAGAATACAGAAAACAGGGAGCCTCCAAGCTACCACGGCTCAGTGAGTAAACCCAGAAACGGAGTTATCAAAATACAGAAAGGTGTGGTGTGTCAGCCTTGGCCAGCAGCCCTGCACCCACCCAACTGCTTGCCTACTCCCCTGCTCAACAGAGCAAGGGCAGGAAAGGGATGGAAAAGCTCACTGGCCAAGATAAGGACAGGCAGATTGTTCCATCATGTGCAAAACAGACTTGACTTCTGTAAAGTCAATTCAATTCACTGCCAATTAAAATAGGTATGAAAAGTAAAATGAAACATTAAAACAACACTTTCCCCCCATGTTTTTCCAAAGCTTAAACTTAATCCTTCATTCTCAAATCCTGGGGCAGGAGTGGGACACAGAGCCAGTATGTCATGAAAAGGAGGGAGAGGGAAAAGAAGCTCCCAAGTGATTATGAGGAAATTAAACACACCAGAGCTCTGTTAGGTAGGTTGAAGAGGACAGCTATTAAAAGCTGGAGTCAATTGAGTTTGCCCCTCTTGCAGGTAATAATTACAAGGTATTAATTACATAATTGCAAAGTATTTTTCTGATAATCCTTTCAGCACAGAGAAGGGACTGGGGAATATATCATGATATGAAAGGGGTTACTGTGGACAGTCAGCTAATGCACTATTCAAAGAGGTCATGAGAAGCACCACAGAAAAACCAATGAAAAAATTTTTAGTTCTTATCTTCAAAGTGCTACTTGGATATTGTGCTGTACAACAAGGGATTTTTAAAGAAGATGATCAAGAGATTAAAAAAAAGTAGCTGCCCATCTGGGACATGAAGAAGAGAAAAAAATACAAGACTGGAAGAAATCTCAGAAACTCCTCAGGTCTATATTTTGCCTAAGGCATGCTTTAGCTAACTCTCAACTGTTTTTGAAGTTTCTTTCCAAAATCTTTTGGACAAATCTTCCAAATCATCTATTCTGGTGCTGCTTGTCTTCATATTAGACAGTTTTTGCAGTGTCTAACAAATCAACTATGCAGCCATTTAAGTAATTCATCCAATTAGTCACGTCTCACTTCAAATTGCTCTAAGCAACCTTCATTGCTGAGGTTTTTTTCTTCCACATAGCCCTCGTGTGCTTTGTTTCCTGGACTCACCATTGTGAAATAAATTATATAAAACTTTTCATAAAGGATTGACCTCCATCTTTAAAGTTGTAGCAAATTTTGTCCCCATGATTCTGATTAAAAATCTCTCCCATAAATGACTTGCCATCACTGCGTTTTACCTTACACATGGCTTCCTCCCTCTCAGCATTGGCACACACACTTGAGATTTCCACAGCATTCAGCCTGATTGGCTAAAAGGGCAACCTTTTTAAGTCAACTATTGTAAGACATCTCCCTCATCCCTGCATGAACCTCACCCTCTGCACATATCTTGCATTCAGTCAGTCCGCAAGTCGCTGCATAGACTCCTGAAATTATATAACATTCTAGATGATGACTAAGAAATACAAAAAATGGCCTCCACAGTTTACATGGTCTGAAAATATCTTTCCAGATGTATCCTAGCTCAACGTTGAACTTTTTTTGTGGCCACATCACACAATCTCTCTTATCTTTTCCCACAAACAAGATACTTGCCTGAAAATGAAATTCTTGTCCTAAATGAACACTATTGTTCTTTGTATGACTGGATAAAATTACATTTTTTCTGTTTCTCTAATCCAAAGGTCATCTAATTTGTGAATGACATGGTGATTCTTCCATCACTGATGCCCATGTTCATTGCATCAGAAGATTTCATCAGCATATATTCACTTTTTCATGCCACCACCAAATATCTTGAAAGTCAAGCCCATGCCTGCCTTTTAAAGAATGTCCCACCATTCTAATTTCCCTTTTAATTGTCACCTTCTATCAGACAGTTCCTTACTGATTTCATATCTCCTTAATTAACCCACATTTGCTATATTAATAAATTCCAGTACAGCACAGCAAAATTATTAAGTCACTCACTTTCTACATCGTATCTGCTTTTATACAAATAACTTATATTTAATTGAAGAAAATTAAAACAAAACAAAACAAACAAAACCCCTTAGAAGCTCTACACACTGAAAACTTGAGAAAAACTATTCTAGGATGAGATTATTTAAGTTGTTTTTTCCAGCATGTTAACTTCAGTTTCTTAGAATTCGTTCAGAGCTGCCTATAAACAAATGCATTCGCTACAACTTCTCAATGGCAGTAGAGCTAGTAAAAAAATAATGTTGAAAATATACAGGATTATGAGGTTTTTTGTAATTATTTTCTACCTCGATTACAGGAATTAAGTTTACACAAATTCAATGAGGAGTATTCAGGCTATCTACTTTGCAATTGACTCAGAAAATAATAAATAATTCAATAGGGTGGAGTGTATCCCAGATCTCCTAATTGGGTCATTTTTTATTGTATTCATCAGCATTTTAATGAATCTCAAGACTACCTCATCTGAAAATCTCTGTACTTGGTCATCACAACCATCTGGAGAGGTCTTGTGGTTGCTTTAGCTGAATGTAGGGTTCTAATTATGCAGTTTTACAAATTGCATTGTAAGCTTTTGAAACCATGTCTGGACTTTATCTCTTTTTGACATTACATTTGTAGTGGGGCAAGGATTTTTGATGTGGCTGAGAAAAAGAATTCTTGCATTTCCCACACAGAATGAGAGCAAGCAGTCCAGGAAGACCTTAATAGCTAGACATGGTTTTACTCTCTCCCTTGAAATTAATGTTTAATCAGCTCAAGAAATTGGCTTCCTGACTACCAGCACCAGAGGAATGAAGACAGCATTTGAAGTCTGTCAATACCCTGTTTGGTGGGTTTCTTGTGCCACGCAAGAGGCACAGAGGGGAGACAAACCTCACACTGTTCCGATCATGATCAGTTTGCTAATGCAGCCCTCTACCTGCAGTTGATGAAAGCACTGAAGACAATTTAATGGAAAGAAGCAGATGGGGTGAAGGCAGTCAGGAGTCAGAACACAGCCCATGTGCAAGGCTGGGGATAACAAGTCAGATTTCACAAGAGGTCCTGCTTCTTTCCCCAGCCCTGTGAGGAAGGTAATACTCTCTTCAGCTGTTAAAAAAAGTTGTACATGCAGCATCACCTGGACTCTCAGCTCAAAATAAAACTTCTGTACAAGAGTAGAATAACCCTCCTCACTCTTGACATTTTTATTCTTTGTACATTGCCTCATCATATTGCTAACAAGATAGCCTGCCTCCCATTAAGGCTCTTGCTATGGAGCTTCTTTCACAGCTTACTTTCACATATTTCTTCTTATCTCCCACTAGGCTTCCCCACATTTTCTTCACTGCTTTAATCCCAGTTCCCACTCCCTCCTAAACTTTTCTCCCCATCCCCTTTTGAAAGGCTATCATGATCAAACAGTAAACAGCCTGCAGTTACCCTTGACAACTGCCAGAGTGTTTTCAGTAGGCTCCCAATGAACAGCCCAAATGGGAGTAATGAAGCTGAGGGATGAATCAACAAAAATAAAACCCACACTGAGCTTCAAAAGCTTCTTCAAAGCACTAGCTTTGCTATCATGCTTACAACCCCAAAATGCCAAGTTCCTCCCTTCCCTATTTACTTAATAACTCCTTACAGATACAAGAGCACTCACCTAGCAGTAATTTTTTCCTCACTCATCAATAATAAAAACAGCTATCAGAACACAGAAAGCCTCTACCCAGTTCCCTTGTGGTTTTGGGAGAATTGAGCCCTATGCCACAGAGCTGGGCAGAGCACTCAGACTGCACAGTGAGCTCCAGCTTGCACCAAGAGGGTTGGAAACCTCTCTGTCTGTAACTGTGGCTACTGTACAATATTCAGAGTATATTTGCTGACACTAATGAATCACAGGAGATATGAAGCATATCATTTTACCTAAGGAGAAAGAAAACTGGATACTAACCTAGCATAAACAGTAAAACAAGATATTGATTGCACTGCACATGTGCACACTCTGCTTCCCGAGGGGGAAAAATACGTGATATTAATTACTGCATAAATGTGTCCAACAGTTTAGCCAGATCATGCTCTGCTCCCCAGCACAGTTTCAGGCAAGATCAGAACTTCAATTCGTCTGATTAAGTTAGGGTAGAAGAGATTCTCCATCACCTATTCACAGATGAAAGGACTTCACGCAAAAAACCCACAAGGCCCTATAAGTGAATACCATAGAGTTGTACCTCAGATTTATTGTTCTCATCAGTCCATATTATTCCTAACAACCTACAATGATTTTACAGGGCTGTTGCAGATCCATTAGGCAATGCCTGTTCATCCAAAATATAAGTAAAAATTAGATTCTAATGATGGTATGTCATGCAAAACTATATGCTTAAACTTCAGGTAGTTATTTCTTCCAGAGAGAATCACAGAATTTTTTAGGTTGGAAAAGACCTCTAAGATCATTGAGTCCAACTGTGCCACACACACCACTAATCCATGCCCCTAAGTGTCACAGCTACAGGTCTTTTAAACACCTCTATAGCTGATGACTCAACCACTTCCTTGGGCAGACTGTTCCAATGGTTGATGACCCTTTCCATGAAGAAATTTTATGTAATATCCAATCTAAAACTCTCTTGTCCCACCATGGGTTACATGGGAGAAGAGACTGACTCCCAAATAGCTACAGCCTTCTTCCAGGTAGTTATAGAGAGCAATGAGGTCTCCCCTGAGCCTCTTTTTCTCCAGGCTAAAGAAACGCAGCTCCCTCAGCCACTCCTCATCAGACTTGTGCCCCAGACCATTCGTCTGCTTCACTGCCCTTCTCTGTACTCACTCCAGCACCTCAATATCTTTCTTACTGAGCACAGAATTTGAGGCGTGGCCTCATTTGTGCTGAGTACAGGGAGATAATCCCTGCCCTGGTCCTGCTGGCCACACTATTGCTGATACAGGCCAGGATACCACTGGCCTTCTTGACCACCTGGGCACACACTGGCTCATGTTCAGCCAGCTGTTAGAGCAGCACCCCCCGATTCTTTACCACTGAGCAGCTTTCCAAATACACTTCCCCAAGTCTGGAGCATTGCATGGGGTTGCACTTTGCCTTATTTAACCTCATACAGTTGGCCTCAATTATCTTCCACACACTCCAGGAGTCTCCTAGACTGTTTCCTCTCTGCTGTATCATATTTCCAGCTGACACTGGTAAGTTCAAAGTGCCCTGTGAGAACAAGGGTTAGAGCTCTTGAAACTTCTCCCAGATGCTTATGGAATATTTTGCCTGCTTCTTCATCCTGGTTGGGTGGCCTATAACAGACTCCCACCATGACATCTGCCTCATTGACTTTCCTCCTGGTCCTTACCTAGAAACACACTCCTATTGTCACCATCACTAAGCTCTGGGCAGTCAAAACACTCCCTAATATACAGGGCTACTCCACTGCCTCTCCTTCCTTGCCTATCCCTTGTAAAGAGTTTATAGCACCCATTGCAGCATCATGGCTTCTGCTAAATTTGTCACCTGGAGTTAGCAGGTTTTCTGGGGAAGAGGAGGAAAGTTATTCCCTGTCAGGAAATAGACAGAAGACCAAGTAAGAGAAGTGACTGATGAAAAGATGTACTAAAATGGATGCACTCATCCACTTTCAGTGGACCATCACACAAAAATACTCACAATAAATCCAAGTTTTTTATAGTCTCGAGTGTACATAGATTTGCGTTTCTCCATACTGCCACTGCTGTTGTTAGGTTCAGATTCAGCATCAAATGCAATTCTTCGGAGTTCAAATATGATATCTCGCTGAGCCTATATTAAAACAAGGTTTAAAAAAATCGGTTAAATAACTTATCCTTCGCTTTAATAAACAATACCACAAAAGGTGTCTCAAAATATGGAATCCTCCACCACTGCCCAAACTTTTCGTGTCTAAATTCCCTACTTCATACTTGGAGAGACAGTCAGCAAAACTGACCTCATGGTTCCCACTTTCAGAGGTCCTCACATTTATAAGATTCACATGTAGGTGCTTAAGTGTTGCCTTCCAGAAGCAGGACCCACGTCAGCAAGGCCTCTGACTACACACTTAATTTTAACTGCAGAAGCCAAAAGATCACATTCATTTCAAGTTAAGCTGGTAATTAAGCTAGTACTTAAGCGCCTTGCTGGATGAAACCAAAATGACTCAGCACTTTGCATTCATTTTGGTAACTGCCCATTTTTGCTGCTGCAGAAATAGGCAAGAGAGGAATTACTGCAGCTGGAAATGTCTCTAGACAGTGATAAGCACCCTATCATCAATACTAACAACACTGTGTTAGTCACTCTCTATGGAGATATGCACTAGTTGACTGCACATACATTCCCAAGAGTCAGACTTTCCCATCTCAAACTTAAGAAGGATGAAGTCCTACAGCATGATGTTACTTATGTTTACAACTATCTCACTCTCGCACCTTTTCTTCCCCAAATTATCAGCGAGCCTTAACATAACTTTCTCTTAAAAATTAAATCATGTTCCTCCTTGTGGCCTAAAAAAGGCCAGAAAAATAAAGAAACAAAACACATCATCCCTATGGCTCACTGACCCTATATTTAACTCTCTTGAATCTCTTAGGGGTGTGTCTCTTTTTGCAGAGTGAACAGTATTAAAGCTGATGTTGGGTCACAGTGAGCAATAAACAAATGAAGAACTACTTTATAGGTTCCCAGTAACAAAACCGGGGTTTATTGTTACGCAGATTAACTTCAGCTCTAGCATACCAGATCGTTTTCATCTAAACATTCAATTTAGCTCTACAGAAGTACTTTAGGAAGCATACATAGGAAACAAACACTGGACTGCTGCTCAGAGTTTCTGCCTAGGAGGACAGGAAATTCAGTTCATGGCATTATATGCTAAGGAGAATTGCCTGGACGTTTTGTTGTACTTTTGCACAAGGAATGAAATGGCCAGTGCATCTTCGTACAACCAAAAAACATAACTTCATTGAGAGAGAAAAAGAATGACTTATGTAAATGTTCCTAGCAAGTGTTTTTTTCCCTCCATGAAGAGCTTTAGGTACACCAGTGAGGAGTTGTCTTCATTCTGCTAAGAGCAGATCATGCCAGATGATTACCTGATCTTGTGGATCCATTTTTGTCATCATTCTGTCTTCCAGAAGATTAAAGGTAAGTACTTGCAAAACATATAACTGGTGTGCCATTTCATTATTGATGGCCCTCTGTGCCCTGATAACATGCTGCAAAGAAAGAGAGACAGACTTTGGTTAATCAGAAAATTACAGTGGGTGCAGTCAGGTGTTTTCATTTTTATAAGTATGTGCTTGCTATGCAATTGTGTATGTATACTCTGGCCATGAAAAAAACCCCAAAAGAACCAAAAAGCACCAAACACAAACACACAAAAAAACCCCACAGAAAATCAAACCAGGACAAATACTATGGTTCAGATACTGTATAAGTAACTTTAAGAGACAGGACTTTATGCTAGAGGGGGTCTGTGAGAAGTGGCATTAAAAAAAAAACAGTCCTGAGAAGTCACTTCAAAGAAAAATTAATTCCATCCCAAGAGCATTAGAGCTCTGCATTTTTTTTAAGAGATTATACTAAGAAAATATTTAAGAGAGTAGCTGTCTGAGCAGAAAAGTATTCAGGCTGCAAACACAGCCAGAGAATACAGTGATTTAACAGGGTAAAACAGGGAGTCACCATCAAACCACAGATCCTGCCTCTACTAGAAAATTCCATTCTGTATGAGGAAGACTGCTTAGAAATGCATTAGGATATGATGCAGATATATCCCATTCAGAAAGCAAACACAAAACTGATGGACAATTTAAAAATCCCTGGTGTGCCAAAAACGCCAAGTAGTTTTACACAGGAAACAGACCCAGGCCTCTAAACACAGCAAAGTTCATAAGGAAAGAGTCATCAAGTAGGAGATGGATATGAAAACTGACGTTGTACAGTTCCAGAGAATAAAAGAATCTGTCAGCCAAAGGGCACTGGAGCATTTTTTGGCAGTAAATAAACACCTAAGAATATTATCCATGTGATTATTCCAAACTTCTTATGAACTCAGGGAGTGTAAAGACATGCTTTTGGAAATAAATTCTGAGCATTTTGTATGCATCACTGAAATTATGATAACGAATGAGAAAGTGCAAGGGGTTGTTTGTTGTTTGGTTTGTTTTACACTAATTACAGAGAAAGAGCACTTTCGCTTGCTCCCTTGAAGATGTAATCTACTCTAAGGTCAAAGGCAAAATCCCTGATTTTCCATGATAGCAGATGCAGGTCTCTTATATTATATTCATTAACTATTTCATTAGCTTTACTTCATTCTTCTTTTGTGTAAGTCATGACAAATGGTGTCAATCAAGGCAGAATAATCAACTGAACCAAAAAATATGGAGGTATTCAATATTAGATTTTCATGAAGAAACCACAATTTATTTGACTGGGAAAACTGCTTTTTTTTTTTCAGAAAAGCAGTTTTGAACCCATTCAAGCACCATTCAAATTTTTTCTGCTATTTTACAAGGCTTCAAAACATATCAATATACAAAGGCAATTAAAATATATTAAGATAAGGCCTATGAACACCAAAATGGAGTCACCTTTTCACTCTTCTATTCAACAGTAACTTTGAAAACCATATACTTACAGTTAAGATGATGGAACGAAGCTGCTTTTGTGCCAAAATGTTTGCCATTTCCTGATTAAGCAAAAAAAAAAAAGAAAGAAAAAAAAAGAAAATTAAAAAAATAGCCAGAAGCAGGCATTTTAGTGTCATTCCTAGAAAAACACACTGACTTAAAAGGTCTTACATTTCTGCATTTTACTTATAAATTAAAGGAAGCAGCATATCAGCAACATGACTATATGCATTATTTGGGGACCACAAAGTCAGATTACTCTACTATGAGAAGAGAGACAAAGAAATTTAAAAGTAAGTCACAAGCTGAGGGCTTTGGTGATCCAAAACCAGTGGTGAAAGACTTCAGAAGAGACTGCTGTGGGTTCAAGAGATTGTTTACACACTTGTTCAAGCACAACCTTCCCCCACAAACAATACAGAAGGAAGCATGGACTGGAACCCATCCAGGATTTTAAAACAAGATGTAAAATAAAATGCTTATTTACTTTAATATTTCAGCTGTTTTAAAGTCAGGTGCTCTAACTTCCATTCACTAAATCAGCCTACAACTCAGTACTGTTTCATTATTACAAATGATAATTCTCCCCTGTATTTTAGTAGCAATGTTGACATTGGTCCACTCTTTTGCTTTAAATTAACTTGTGTTTGCACACCTGTCTGAAATCACTGCCGAGGTGAATACGCTTTTACTTTAATGCTTAAACAGCTGATCCCAACTGTCCATGATCCAAACTGTCCTGCAATGCATAGGAAGGAATATTTTACACTTACCAAGCATAAGAACCTAATCTTAACCATACATACAAGAGCACATTCCATTTTTAAGTTCCATGAATTTTTCCATCAATATAGAAATGTGTGTATATGTGTGTGTGTATGAGGAGATATGCCTGCTAATGCCGTGCATTCCTGCTGAACTTTGTGAGAGCTTAAGGCTAATGTAGAATACATACTAGCTACTTTTCTATATTTAAAAAAACCCTAGAAAACAGAAAAACTGAGACTATTACATTAAAAACAGGAAGAACTGGATTGCTGGAACACATCTGCAGAAACAGTGTAAATAAAGCAAGTGTTAGGTGAGAATTTGCATGGAAAAAGGAAATAATTCTGTGAGATGGGAGACAGTCAGAGATGTTGAACTGTTTTCTTTGTACCAGATAAAGGGTGATGCAACAGAACAGGGGAGTGATAAAGAAGGAACAAGGGACCAAAGACAAGAGAAACTCAGCTTTGGGCTTTAAGCCTTTTCTTAATGCACAGGTTTCAATTGCATGCAACAGCAAAGGACAAAAAGAATGGATGATATAGACGGTTCCATCTCTTTCAGAAACACACAACTGAGCTGCAGGGGGAGTGCCAGGCACACAATACACCTCAATGTTACTTGGAACAGACTGGCTGGATTTTTGTTAAGCTATATACCCACTGCCAGAATATGAGCAGGTACAGAATATAAGATAGCGTGTCTGCATTCAGTGTGAAAAGAAAAGAAAGGAAATTCTTCTATTTATTTTTTTGAAAGAATTATCAAACTGTCACTTCTTTCTTATAGCTATCATTTTAAAAGCTGTTATTGAGATACTGGGGGTTTTTGTCACTGGACTAGAATAGACTGAAGCAACAAGCATTCAAAAAAACAATTATTGCATTAAAATAACTTTGTCTCCAAAAGGCTACATAGTCATTAGCAGCTAATAAGCTGACTCTTCTAATACAAGTATCATACTAACTGATGAGAACAAGAATTATCTGACCAAATTTGCCATCTCATTTCCCATAGCAACATCTCTGCAAAAAATGCAGACAAGTGCCAAAGAAATGTTTCAAACATTCACAATATAATTTCAAGGCTCAAGCTCCCAGCTCTTTCCCAATAGACTTTTTTATTTTCTTTTTTATTAATAACCTAGGTTTCTCTAGATTATTTGGTCCTTGGCAGGGACAGAAGAAGCAAATAAACCAGGGAGCCCTCATTAAAAAAGAAAAATCTTGGACTTCTTGGGTTTGCATTACAGAGAGAGAGAGAGAGGGGAAAAAAAAAAGTGGGGAAAGAATTCAGACAGCAGTGCCAATTTAAACCCCTTCCTTAATTGCAGTGCAGTCATCCACATCATGCCTGTAAGTTGACAGCAGAGAGGGTGCCAAAGCTCCTGAAGTCATATGAGTTTTGGTGCAGTTTCTCACTTCTAACCCTATTAGTAGTGAGTGCTGAACATTAACTTTTGAGTGCCCATCACCAGATAATTGCATGAGACTGCATCACCTCGGTTCATTGTCTTAGAAAGACAGAGTTCAGTAAGCACCACCTGTTAATGCTATTTTGAAGGCAATGGGCACCTACCTTCTTTATTGTATGGTTTACTAATTAACCACAAGACAGATATAAAGGGGAACTGAACAGATTCTGACTGCATATTCTAGGTTATTAAAGGCTCAGGAAAATTTTCTGCAAGTGCCAGAGCTATTAGCCTTCAAGCCAAACCAGATCATTATCTCCTGATGATCATAAACGCCATGACTAACAATTTTATGTCACAGCAGCAGGTACTACAGGTGAAGTGAAGTCTGCCTGGCTTACCGCCAGACTCACTAGGTGGCAAAATACAGTTTTGCTTGCTGGCAGTAATATCCTGTCTGTACTGTCATTCAAGGCACACATGCCCACTGGTTAATACTAAAGTCTTATCTATATCTGACATTATTCCTCAACGTCAAATGTGACCAAGGCACACTTTTCACAGAAACATAGCAGAACTAATCACAAATGTAAAAAGCAAAATCCTTGAGAATACCAGGATCTATTATACATTTACGCCAAAATTGAAATAAAAGGTTTTACTCTATTTGTTGTTTATTAAGTGCTTTCTTGCCTTAATTACAGAAGACTCTGTCAGAGGAAGAAGGAAAAAGAGAGGGGGGTGAGAGGTGGAAGAGCCTTTTTTCCCTAATTAAACCATGGTTTTTCTTTTCATTGTTTGCAATCTCAGAAATATTTTTAAGCACAAAAAAAACCCCCAAAAACCAAACAACCCTCCCAAAAACCCTCATTAGGGCTTTGATGTTTGTTTAAACAGTCTCTAGCATTTAAAAATGTAAATAAAGCTAAGGAAAGTCCTTGTCAGAACCAATCAGCAGCTCTCCATGAACTTGTTCTGGACAGTAACAGTATGCCACCATGAGAATTATCATCACTGTTCCTGGTGGCAGAAATGTTAAATAAATAAATGACTAAATCTGTTTTGACACAGGCTAACAACTTCATAAACATGGATAAAACTTCACTATTTCACAACACTTCACATTCCATCCCCATTTAACAGCAAGTAGCAATCTTGAAATATTTTCTGATATCTGGCACTAAAGTTAACTTAAAATAGCACATGATAAAAGTAATGAAATGCTTACATGGCAAGATATTTTTGTTTTCAAAAGGAACACACTTTTTAATAAAAAATCTGGGGGGAAAACATTCTACCAAAAAAAAAAGCCTGGTTTTACAAGCTGTGCTGGCAAAGAGTTCAGTACAATAAATATGACAGTCAGCCACAGTCAATATGGTTCATATGAGGTCACGGGGAACTACAAAAGCATGGAAGAATGCTTAATCCCTCCTAATACTGGTGTAAGATGGAGGTAGCTCTGTTAAAATGAATTACATCCCAGCATGAAACAACAGAACAACCTTCAGTTTGAATTAACTGCAGGAAAAGTGTGACTGGGACAACTGCAGGTATGAATATGAAACACTTTTTTGCCTGCAGATGTATAGGTAAACAAAACCCAACAACTTACCTGCCTCTTGTCATCCGGTGCTTTAAGGAAGAGTGCATTTATTACAGCAATGGTATACGTCTGGATTTCTTGGTCTGTCCTGTTTGGAACAAGGTTGTGAGAGGAGAACATAAATGCACGTGAGCTGTATAAACTGATCTTCCAGCTGCATTACTGCAGGTAGAAGTGGAGGAGCTATTTGCACTTCATGTTAATCATGTAAGTTAGGTGGCCAAGGCTGGTGGTGACAACCCGGGTTGCCTATATTACTTGAGAGAGAGAAGATATCCCAAAGGCAGACTCAGTATTCAAAAAAGGTGGAATGAACTGCCCCTTGAACTGCCATTGACCCTCCACTGATCAGAGCAAGAGTCCAACAATCAATTTCTGGCAGATGTATAACAACTTAAGACAGGAAAAGGAATTTTCCCTAAAGGCTTCTAGAAATGAATCTGCTGGTATTGAAGCTTTTCAGGTGCATTGAAAATGTCCCAGATAGAAGACAAGCATAACTGTGCACCATACATTACTCTATGCTACAAGAGGCAGTTTCCATCCATTTAAGCACTTCACTTTACTATTTAAGAATAAGCCCTTCCCTTTTCAAGTATGCATTTAGCAAAAGTTGAGCAATTTTTGTCTTACACACTTCCCAGAGTCTGGCAAGCAAAACAACAACTATATGCTAACGGGATTAAGCATTTCATTACTAAAGGGTGCTCTTCTTTTCATTCCCCACTTCCAACTATATAGGTAATTCATAGAAAAATGAGCAAATAACCCCAAAACAAAACAAAAACAAACACAAAAAGAACCCTAATGACCAGGCAAGTCCAGAATGATTGCTACCAGTTATCCAGTCACTTGTAGTAGAGGCAGGAATCAGAAAGAAGTTTGCTGGTCTTTATACCGCTGCTTTTTTTCCAAGATGTTTTTCAGGGGAAAGAAATCCACCATAACAAGTAATGGTCAAAGACACTCACCCCTGCAGATGTGGGATTAGCTGCCCAATTGTGATCTCCTGTGCTACTTTCTGGTACAGGTCGTGGCTATTGAGCACCATCGATTCCAGGATTGCCAGCGACCGTTGCAAGATGGAGATGTCCGAGGCAAATTTGTTCACGTAGCTTGCTATCTACAAATACAATCATTCGGAGAATTTGCGTCTTGTCATGAAAACAGGGAAAGGTAAGAAAAAAACCTGTGGATGTGGCTCAGACAGGCATTAGAAAAAAAGGAGTCCTGTCCACATACCAGCTATCAGGAAATATCTGAAAATGATCAACCAGGCACTGCAAATACCATCAAAGGACACAGTAGCACAGATTCTTCAGCTGGCACAAGTCCCCATAGGTCTATGTCAACATTCACAT
This sequence comes from Acanthornis magna, assembly GCA_036785705.1. Lineage (NCBI taxonomy): Eukaryota > Metazoa > Chordata > Aves > Passeriformes > Acanthizidae > Acanthornis > Acanthornis magna. Next base: position 12,214,699 of record JAWUZG010000029.1, read on the forward strand.
GATTGAAATGTATGCTTCATCATTACGTTACAAATATGATAAATCAATATTAAAAAATGGAGCAATTTTTTGTGTGTGTGTGTAAAACTTTGGAAAGAACAAGGAAACTACTTCTCATTCTCTCCAGCAGAAATTTGTGCAGCTAGTTTTCTCTAAACAAATATCTAGGCTTCAGGCAAACATTTCAAAAGAGAAACTTAGAATCTAGCTTTCTGGCAAAACGCATTCTAGAAAAACATGCCTTTTTTTTCCTGCTTGCTGTTACCAATAATGCTGAAAGCTCTTTCCAGGTTACCAATTAAAACTGCTGATGACCACAACAACTGGTTCCATAACTCTGTCTAGAGTCCAGCTTTGCATTAATAACCTTCACTTTTACCACAAGCTGCCACAAGCAAATGGCACATTAATTAAAATCAAGTTTGACCTCTGCTATTTTGCAGTGTGGCGATGACAAGCTGCACAGTCATCTGCAGAGTCAACACAGCTGTGCAGTGAGATGTGGCAACATGCGTTCTTCCACATGCTGCCTGGCCCACATACCCAGCTTCCCGGGAAGAAACCTGCTTTCTGCTGATGCAGGAAGCCAGAACTGCATGGGTTTTCTGCAAATGCACTGATACCAGCACAGTCAAAATGAAAGGCACCCAAGAAAGCGCAGACAGAATGTTGTGTGACCACAGTTACTTGCTCTTTACAGCCAAGTAACAGCCGACAGTGGCCCTGTCTCAGGTTTGATATGTTTCTTCTAGAAAACTTGAAGTCCACATGCCTCTTCAGCACTCGTACTACAAGCCCCTAATGAGGTTATACTGTTTTCAATTCTGGATGCTTGCTTAGACCTAAACATTGTTTTCCTTTAGGAGGAAGAAAGGCATGCTCTATGCTTGAAAAAGCTGTCCAGCTGATGTTGACACATGGACAACGGTATTGTTTTGCACTTGTAACATTTCAAATAGTACTGAAGGAGCAAAACAGCCAACTTTGGCTGGAGACAAGAAGGAAAGACAGACAGATTTTTCTTTTTCTAATCTATTACAGCACTGCTGTTTGCTCTGCTATTTGGTTTGCATTACCACAACAGGAACATCCTACACCGAATGAAACTCAATTCAGAGAATATACATTGACTTTATTTCCTGTAAAGAACCAAGCCATGAACGCATAGAAAGCAAGATGATAGAAGCAACTCAATTAGCCTTTTTCTATTCTGCACTTCCAGAATAGAAAAAGTATCTGATTCCAGCAAGCCCTAAGCCCAAATAATATTTACAATAGTATATGAAGCATAATGTGCTGTTGAGAGCAACAAGCTGCATCTCAGAAGCACTGTACTACCCTACCTCTCTTAATGGTATTCCAGATGCATTTTGATGCATTGCAGCCAGACCTGCCAGACCTCCACAGGGCCCACGATAGGGACAGTGTATGCACAGAGCAACTCTGCACTGCTCACACATTAAACCAAGTGCCCCCTGGATGCCTCAGTTTTCAGGCATCCGTGGATCGAGTGTGCAGCAGAAAAGCAATATGTCTAGAATGTGTCCCAAATTGCCAGATTTCTGTCACCTCTTTAGGAGCCCTGACGTTTATGAATTATTCTTAGTGCAGCAGCTCCTTCAAGTGGCAGTTAATGCCTCACTGGGAGATAACATATTCATACCGGGGACCTGCAGAAATGTAACAGTACAGATAACTGGAACCTCAGTCTAGGAAGGGCTGCCTTAGCCTTATTTATTCTCCTGACCTGGCACCATAACATCTTTTAATCATAAACATAAATGCAAGGTATAAATCTGCCTTGTGTGTTTAAAAAGACATATCACACTGGACATAGATGCAAAACATCTGCTGGGTAACTTGGACATAGAGCTATGTGTATTCATAACCACCTTGCTAAAGTCTGGCCAGAAATAATAGGCTTGTCTACCTTGAAAAATAAGTCATGCAAGTTCCAGAGAGAGCAAAATTGCATTAAAAGGAAATTCTATTCCCAAACTTGAAATTTCGGATGTGGGAAAAAAAAAAAGGAGGTCCTTCTTGAGAAGAGACAGGAATCAACAGGAATTCAAATTTGTGTTATTTGCTGTTTGCTGCTTATTAAGCACCACACACAGAGAGGGCTTTCGACATCCAGAAATAATCCTGTATTCATTTATCAAAAATTTTGATGATTAAAATAATGCAATCTCAGTGAAATATGACATCTTTTCCAGAAAGAAACAACTTAATTGCTTTGCACTTTCACATGAAAACCTGTCACATGGGTGTGTTTCATTAAGGATAAAATTATTTCTCCAGCAAAATACCTGTAACCTTAAAATCTGCATAGTCCTATTGGGACATATATAGCCACATACAAAGGAAGAGTCTGGATTTTTAACTTCCTATCCATTTCAAGGGAAATTAGGAATCAGACTGTTAATTTACACATTCGGCTCCATTCAGCTCCAATGCTCTTTTGAAATAGGAGCTAAACCTGTAATCTGAGGGTAGATGAAAAACCTATGGCAAATTAACTAGATAATCTGAGTTCTCTTCCTGGTTCAGCATTACTTAAGACACACAAGAGAATTCAAAACTTAAAAAAAAAAAAGAAAAAGAAAACCTTGTTATTATATGATAATAATAATAACAATGTTTTTTTTAAAAACTGCATCAGAAAAAAAAAAACACATAGGGAAAGAACAGTGGAAGAGACAGATCTGATTTTCAGTATGTATGTTCATTAGTCATATACCTGCACTATTCTGCTGTCAGAAATACACAGAAAAATCTGTCCAAGTTGTGTTTTCTGTTAAGTCCAAATGCACAGTAACATTTTAAAGGGTGCATATCATTTTAAAGTAAGGAACTACAGCTGCACTTGACTACAGAAAAACAACTGACAGTCGTGACACACAGAAATACTTTCCTGGCTGCCGCCCTGTTTTCCTGCACAATACATTTTAGAAGGTAAACAATTTGTCAATGCTAAGGCTCTGCATCACACACTTATGAAACAGCAATTATATAAATAATTCTAAAAGTGTTTTTTTCTCAACCAATACTACAAACTTTATTTCTCCTCTTGTAGGAACTAAAGATGGAAGTACCAAATTTGTGTAGTGCATTTTTGTCATGGTTTAGGAATGGTATTTCCCAGTGTAGTGTTCCCTCTGAAACACCCCAAATTATGTGTCACTCGCTCACTCCCCCCTATACCCTGTGGCTGGCTGGAGAGGAGAATTGGAGGCACTAAATGTAATCATCTCAGTTGAGATAAGAATAATTTACTGGAAAATAAGAAAAAGAACAGTAACAACAACAATATCAATAACAGAGAGTACAAGAGAGGTGAACAATTCACATATGGAAGGTCACCATGTGGAAACCAGGAATACGTGAACCACTGCCACACTACCCCAACCTAGAAGGGACCCCTTCCCCTACCCCAGGAAATTATGTGAAGTGGCATGGAACAACCTCTGGGTCCTAGCCATGCCCACTCCTGGATACTGCAAAAATTAACCTGATCCTGGACAGAACAAGGACAATTTTGATAACTGATCATCACACCTTCTTCTAAGAAATTGGAATCCAAGTCCTTTAGATAACTATGGAATCTGGAAATGAACTTCGTATTGTCATAAGCAAGAAAAAGGTCTTGTGAAGATTTTGCATACCATAAGGATTTTTTTTCAAATCATGCTATTTTCCCTGAAAATAAGGAAAAAAGTTCTCCTCGAAATCATTAGTCTTATTTGCAGCAGTTAGAATAGCAGCCTTTATATACAAAAAGGATGGGAGAGAGTCTGCATCCAACACCAAGCAGTTATTCATTAAAAGCAGTCAGGGCTTCCCCCTTGAGGTCTCTCCAGCTTCTACATTTTTAAGTTAAAAAACTACTCAAGAAAAAATTCAGACTAATTCAACCCCATTCCAATCTAGCTTTCATTTAACATGAAAGACAGCTTCAAAAGGCAGAAGCACTTGATTGCAAGGTCCCCCTCAGCAGAAACTTATCAACTCCCTTATCCATCCTGTCAGCCACTTGAGCAAGCTCATCAAGAACCTCAAGAGGCCTGCCAAAAGCCAAGGTCAGAGAAGCAAGTGAGGATGAAGTTGTAGATTGCTGCCACAGAGATGAGACATGGTCCAAAGGTGCTCTGTTAAGTTTGCCCCTTGCACAAAGTGCATCACTGAGGGCTCTGCCTTACTGCCAGCTGTGGAGTTAGGACACTCCAGTGTCTCTTTCCTCAGTCTCTGTCCTCCTCTGTAATTCCATTTCTCTTCTGTGGTAGTTTTGCCTGGCCCAGTTTTTGCCAGTGGATAGGGTGGGGTACAAAGATGGCTCCTGCATGTCCTGAGTAAAGATTCTGGAAATTTCTCCACCATGTCCAGCAGAGCCAATCTCTGATGGCTCTGAAGATGATGGACATGCTGCTGGCCAAACCTGGGCCAATTAGAGATGTTAGTTACACCTCTGTGAAAACATATTTAAGAAGAAATCAAAACAATGTGAGCACGCACTTCTTTTTAGCCAGGGAAGGAGGAGGAGGAGGAGGAGGAGGAGAAGGTAAAAATATGTGAGGGAGAACAACATGGAAGCACCAAGGTCAGTGGAGAAGGTGGGGGAGGAGATGCTCCAGGCGCCGGAGCTGAAAACCCTCTGCCAGCCATGGTGAAGACCATGGGGGAGCAGGTGGTCCCCCTGCAGCCCATGGGGTCCAGGGGGTGCAGAGAACCCCCCACAGCCTGTGGGGAGGTGCCCACGCCAGAGGAGCAGGTGGAGGCCTGCAGGAAACTGTGATCCAGTGGGAGTCCCAGAGACTGAGAATTGCAAAGGCCTTGCAGGAGAGAGAAAGGCCTTGCTCCCGGGATGGAAACAGCCTGACCTTGGCTTGGAAATCTGCAGCCTGGAGAGAATCTCGGACAGCAGCAATCGGGCGGGGCTGCTCGTGAGATTGGACCCACGCCAAAGAAGTTCGCAGAGGACTGTCTCTCATGGGAGGGACCCCCATGGCTAAGTAGAGGATTTTTTTCCCCTGATGGACTGACCCTGACCAAAGGAAACCCCCATACCCTGCCCCCACCCCGGAGCTGTTGGTTAGAAGGAAGGAGGGAGGGGGTGAGCTGAGAAGTGGCCTTAATAGGGAGAGGGGTGAGCAGTGAAACAGCGTTTGTAGCAGAAGAATTGTGGCGTTGGACTGACTAAGAAAAGCCACATATCTTGCCCCAGCCCGGATCTACTGGTTGAATGGAAGGAGGGGGCGAATAGAGAAACAGTGTCTGTAGTAGAAGAATTATGATGGACTGACTTAAGGAAAAAAAACCCACACCCTGCCCCTGCCTGGGAGTTGTTGGTTAGTTGGAAAGGTGGGAGGGGGTGAGCTGGGAAGCGGTGCCTTAAGAGGGAAGGGGGGTCAGTGAAGAAACGGTGTCTTGAGAGCTTATTTTTACCTCTGATTTATCCTCCGACTCTGTTAGATTAATAAATCACTTTTTTTGCAACTTTAAGTCTTCCCACCTGCTTTTGCCCTGAATCTCGTGTGTCCCCTTATCAGTGGTCTTATCTCAACTCATAAGTCCAGTGTTTTGTGTTAATTTTCCCTCTCCTCTGCATAGCTGCAGCAGGAGAGAGCATAGAGAGCAAACGTTGTAGGTGCCTGGCATTTAGCCAGGGTCAAACCCACGACATCTTCTAACTGTCCTATTATTCCCCTTGGTCCCTTTCTTGCTCGACAGTTTCACTTTTGATTTTACTTGCCAGTTTTGGTTTTCATAAGTACTTTGTGAGAATGGGGTTTTTTGTGCCTTTTGGTTGTTTTCGTCGGTTTGTTTTTTTAAATTGGGTATTATCCAGGGAAATCTATGGAAGTGCCAGACAGAAGAGATGAACCATTAACAGGGGGAACACACTACTTTCATTACAATACAATCCACAGGGCAAAAGATGTTGATAAATTTAGACAAAGACATTAATTTTGAGCCACTAAGAAAGCAGACACTTAAAACTAACTTTAGCAAGTTTCTTCATATGCTCCATAGTATTCTCCCCTAGCAAGTAAGGCCTTCTGGACTTGACTTTGTATCTCTTGCAGTCAGTTAAAAGCAGTTGTAGAATTTTCTTTGCCATAAAAAGATAGCAATAATGGCCGTAATAACTTATCTAGACTCCAAGACTGGAAAAAAAATATCAAAAACCAGACCAAAAACCAGATCAGTAATATTATTTTTTCTTACTATTAGAAATGTATCCAGCATTTTTAATGACCAAAACTGAGGTTTAGTATCTAATATATCTAATTTTTTTTTCATAGTTGATCCTTCTTTCACTTTTGCCAACAAAAGTAAATTTCTACTTTTCTTCAATGGTAGCAATTTTCTACCTAAATTTAAAGTCCTTGCTCTGACACATTCTGCTAAAATGAAGGTAACTTTGCCACAGGTTATATTAATTCCATTACTACTTCTGATATTATTTTAGTGAAGTAATTGATATCTTTTGAACCTGTACAAATGCACTTTAATTTACGATAAATTCAATCTGGTTTGAAAATACTTTGTAAAGAAGAATGATATGGTTTTAGGATTTTTCTTCCCCAGAAAATGAAAAGTGTTAAATCAGTTAAAAAACCCCTTTTTTCTGAAGTCTGTTAAATCTCTGTACCTAAAGAGTACTACCATGTTTCTGCTGCTTTGTGCACCTTCTACATGTAAGAGAAGAAGAGTATGTTGCAAACCTGGAAAGATCTGTTTCAAAACCACAAACTTCAACTGCAAGATTCAGGGGGACAAAGTTCAGCTTGATTAACTCAGTAGATATCATCCTAATTTCAGATTGTAAACTAACTCATTTCTCTTCTTCCAATACCCCAGAGGAAATATTTCAGTGCTGGCTTTTTTTCCTAGAAATAGGGCATTACTCATTTTAGTTTACATTAAATCAAAATAATGATTTTTGCTTTAACTGTATTTTATCTGCATAGGGTGGTCACAATATAATTGAGCAAGCAATTTCTCATGCAACAAGCCTAATATTGTGTTGATTCTAATTCGCTCCAATTGATTTCCACTGAAGGTGAGCCAGATTCTGCAGCTACAAACATTTATAGCTTGAAACAACACTTTAATCCCATTTTCATGTACCTTTTTTTGACCAATGACCTAAATAATGTACCTGAGGAAAAAAAAAAAAAAAGGAAGAAAAGAAAAACAAACCCAAATCACAACTCACCTCAGATATTTAAACTGATATAGAACAAATAGCATTGATTACAAATTTACCTTTTTAATGAATGCCACAGAGAATGTATCCCACGATACAATCCCATGATCCATCAGCTCAACAAATGCAGTCAGTGTAAAGGACAACATATCTCCAAAGCTGCAAGAGACAGGAGTCATGACAACATTTACCAGTAATGCAGCAGGGCAATGACCGAGGGAATAAAGCAGCAGGAACCTTTCAGAAAGGCAGGAAAGTGAAGCCAATTATGGACTAAGAGGTAACAGAAGAGCAAGAGAGGCCGTGCTATAGATAGTCTCCAAAACAATTTACCACGGATAACAAGAATAACCAACTGGAAGAAAGCAGTTGTAAGAGAAGTAATCCCCAGGAGAACACTGCGTGCAATGCTCAAAAAAATCAGTAAATCCAAATTAAACTTCCTCATAAATTCACAGATTTAGATCTAACAGAATAAAGAAGTGAACTTTTTCCTTAGCAGTTATGAAATCCTTCTAATTGAAAGCCTCATAGAGGTGTCACATTTTGGTACCTATGCATGAAGCAAATTGGTGGGAAATTAGAGCATTGTTTATTCCTTCTCTTACAAGGATGCAAATATATTTTTAAAACTGCACCAGAAGAGACTATACATCTTGAGCAGCAACTTTCTAACAGTTAATATCTTGATTTCTTTCTTTAAACCTGAAGATGCATCTTTTCTATGTCTATGAGCAACCAAATTGCAAAGTGTGCAGCTCAAATTGTTTAGGCTTTGCAGGCCACTGCCCTGCATTTTACACCTGGAAGTTTGAAATTCAACACATCTTTGTACAAGCTCCAGTAAATTCAAAATGGGTTTAAACTCATTATGGATAATGTGACTAGATGCACAGGAATTTTTCATGTTAAACCCCAGCTTTTAAAGACCAGCTTCATTTCTATACACAGTCACGACACCAAACAGTCAGCAGCCACAATGAATTCAGTGAAGCCCTTCCATGAGGTAACTACTCCGTACAAACAGCACTGCAGACATCCTGAAAGGGAGCAGTGTACTACCTTTCGGGGCATGTCAAACTGCCTGCAAGGTACTCTGCCAGTAAGCCATTAACAAGTAAAATCATACAATCAGACAGCATGAATAGTCCCAGTGATTTTAATATAACAACTTACCTAATAAAAAGATAGAATTTTAAAAAAAAACCCTCTGTCAGATTGGTACTACAAAGCTCTGAATGTTGAAAACCTGAGTCCAAGAGTACAGCCATAGTTAATCAATGCAATTGGTGTTCCTTAATCTGTGGTTTATCCTACTGTCCTGCATGAAACCCACACAAATGAGTGAACATCCACTCAGACGGAAGACACTTACAGCAGTACAGAGGAATAAGGCAGAAAAATCAGCTTTAGTGTAGCAACTCTAGTAGCTGGATTTGGTTTAATCTGCCATTTAGGGATTTCTGATGGTGAGACGAAGCCTTTAGCAACCTCTTAATTCAAGAAAGGAGCTCTTGCTATAACACCTGAGATTCCCTCCACCAAAAACTCCTCATACCATTCTTGGAATTTTGTGAGTATAACCCAAAAACCACCAAAACACCTTTCCCTTCAGTAAATAAGGGTATGCACAGTGGCTTTGACTACTTAAGACAAAATGAAAAACCTACGCCAAAGAGCAAACAAGAAAAACAGTGTCTCTAAAAAATCCACAAGGAATACTTTATTCTGCAAATAAATTATCTGGAAGTTCTGGAGTTTGTTTTGGGGGATACAGGATGTTTTTTTGCCTTTTTTTTGTTGTAGTTTCTTTGTTTGGTTGGGTTTTTTTTAATATTGCAAATCATTGTAGAACTACGTTATGTTTAAAATGCCATCATTAGCATTCCAAATAACCAAAGATTTCATATTAAGATGACAATAAGACTCTGAAGGAAATTTAATCAGCTCTGGTCCTGTCATGTTCCCCAATTCATTCCTTTTGCATAATAAAGTTATTTATGAAAGCACAAATAAAACAGCAACCCTAGCAAAGGCTTTCTGTTAAAAGGTTGCACCAAATCCTAATGCATTTTCATGACAGAATACTTCTACAAGTACAAGGAATACTGATATTATATGCATTAATATTATTATTAATTATTATTAATTTAAATGAAATTAGATTCAAATACATTTTTTAAAATTAAAAAGATAGCCCATATAGATTGAAAAGTAGATAAAAATTTCTCCCAGCATTAAATTAAGCATATAATCTAGCAGAGATAAGTTTTCTCATATACTGTTTTAAAACTTAGTCAATTAACTTGTATTTAGTATATGAATGCTCTTCTATAAACTAATTGTACATGAAAACTAATCCCCATCAACAATAGGTATAATTTAGAGAGCTTACTTAAACTACATTAAACTTGTGTATGGATATTCATCTTCAGAAGAGCAGTGGCTGGAATATAAAGGAATTAAACTAACCTGGATTCACCAGTCTCATTAAGTCTTCTCATCAAAACTATTGATAAATCCTACCTGATTAATACTGATTAACCCGTGCTCCTCCACAGCTTTGGGGAGAAAACTGGGTTAATGGAGCTGACAATACTGGTTTTAATGTATAAACCTGATTTTAGTAGATCTGACAGTGATACAACCATTTGGGATCCAGAAGGTGAAAATACTTTTCAACTTAAAATGATCAGATGCCTCATCAGATGTCACTCCAGTGACTCTGCTTCAAATAATTAATGAGTGAAGAGGTGCAACACTGGGACTAATCAGCAGCAAGAAACACTTCATTACTCTATTATTATGCAGCACCACACATACATACTATGTCCTTCTGAAATGTATAGCTGTACACAGGCACCTGCCCACACACGGATACACCGAGTGGCATTGCAAAAGGCAAAAGCCAGGCTTAAGGGATAAGCATTAGGAGCAGCACAGCTAAAGATGAAAGCAATCTCCGGGGTAACTAGGGCAAGATAAGGATTAAAGCATCTGCAGGGGGAGGAGAAAGGCGTTGATTCATTGTTAAGTGGTTAAACACAAGCAGATAGGTAGAAATAGTCTTTCAAGTAATTCGTTTCAAAACACACACACACACACACACACACACACACAGATGCACTCACTCTATCATAAGCAGCAGACAGAATAGAGGCTAGAAATTTCAAGGGAATCAAAGCTGGTCCATAAAAGTAGCAATCTTAAAAAAACCATGGTAGGAGCTGTATAACTCAAGGTGTCTGTAAGTGTTTTGATAATACAAAAAGCCTGAAAAATAATGGGGCCTTCATAAAACCTTTTTAGACTAATCTGTAGCACACAGATTAGTCTGTGTGCTACAGACCTAGAACAACAGCTCTGTAACTATCAAACCCTTGCTGCTCTGGCAAAATGACTTAATAATTTGAAGATAATTCCTGATGAAGGTACTTTTTAATCCAGCAAGAGGAGAAAAATTATCAAAAAGATACACCATGTAATTGCAATTTCATATCTCATTAACACTGACATCTTAATGACCTTTGCTCTCAGACAAGCTAATTCTACAAGCCCTCCTGAATGCTGTTCTGGCTCTGGCTCTTGGACGACTTACACTGGGACAACTGATGGAGCTTCACCATTTTTTGCTGACTCCTCTCTTCTAACCACAGTTGTGAGAGCTTGTGATGAAGCATCTCCTCACCCACAGCAGCTCTTGGCAAAAGTCTATTAAGCAGCAGAAAGGTGAGGCTTGCAATGCCATCAGCTGTCTCAGCGTGAGCTATTCTAGTGGATGACCATGCTCTAATAATGCCTGTGGCTCCTCAGCCTCTGACAAATCTGACTAAAGATTAAGGCAACAGCTGCATCCGACACCTCGAGGCTTTAGGGAAATATCAGGTCAAAGGCTGCTAATTTTCATTCCTAAGAATTCTCTGTATTTTCACCTTAAAAAACTGAAGGGAAAAAACCCAAATTTTGATACTAGTTTTTCCTTCCTAAAAATAAAAATGACAGGAATGTGCATGTGACCCTGATTACCACACCTGTCTCTCACATGCCTTCCTAGTATCATTTCTACATGCTGAACCATCTTTTTATCCTGTGTGCTTATTTTGAAAGATGCCTAAAGCAACTTGGATTACTTTTCAAAATAAATTAATGATGCTTTAGCACCCAAATCCCCTAGATGTTTTTAAAAAAGAAATTTAAAAATCTCAATCCATGTTTTGCACACATATCAAAATGAACATTTTATCACTGTTATGGAGGGAAAAATACTTGGCTACTCAAATGATTATGTAAATCAAGATAATTAGTCAGGCTCAACTGTCATCAGGTAGCAAATAAAGGAATAGAAGCTTTTACCAAGCTAGATGTAGTGTCTCATGTTTTATATGAAAAAAACCTTTGCATATTAGAATCTGGAAATTAATTGTTGCTTGTTTGTCGCAACCAGCGTACAGCCATGAGCCCATTAGGACTAGAAGCCAAAGAATGTACATCTGCACACAAACCACTTTTCATGGGCAAAACAGAACCAAAGCTGAGCTCTAATTGTTCAATAGAAAGCAGCAAAGAAACAATGTTAATTGGGCGGGAGGCAACAGAAGAGTAGCAGCCTACTACTAAATGCAGGAGTGGTTAAGTCCCTTATCTGTGCTCACAGCCTTATACTGGGCAGCTGAAAGGCCTGACATCACTGAGGTCAACATCAAAGAGTAAGAACAGCTTTTTTAATTGGAGCTGTCAAGGATAAATGGCCATGAATAAATTTAAACAGGAGAACAGAATATATCTAATCATCAGAGGACAAGAGCTCTGGAAAAGCCATGGGGGTAAGAATCTAACTAAGTCTAAAAAGAAGACTGATGATGCAGCAGGATGCTTTGCCAGCACGGTGAGAACAAGTAGCTTTTATACTGCTGTTGCTCCTCTTCACTGCTTCTACACTGCCTTGTTTCTTCCAGCAACTTTTCCAAGGGTAAAGCTAAACAGCCCTCAAATCAAAGTAGGAGCAATTCACACCTACTTGGTACTTAGTACAGATGAAAATGATAGAACAATCTGTGTAGTAGCTGCCCCTATTTTTCTAGATGGTTACAGAAAATGTACTTAACTACTACACAGTAATTGACACAGATTTTTTTTCCTTTTCATCTTGCTAAGCACTACTGAAAAATTTCGTTGAGGTACAGTTTCACCGTTCATTAAAAGACCCCTTTTCGAATAAATCAGCCTTACTGATTCAAAACCACTTGCATTCCAAGAACATGAAATAGCTTTGTAACCCTAGTATAAGGGTTTCTCTATGCCAGAAAATTAATTCTCATTAAAGGAAACAAGGTGTGAAATTTAAACATAACTGTAAATATCCTTGAATAAATCCAGGTGTAGATACTCTTACTATGGAGTATGGCTAAATCCACTTAAAGGTACATTAAGCATGGGAAACTAGCCTAGAGAAACTATTACACACTGAAGATGTGATTAGAATTACCTTTTTTTTCTTATTCCACACCTTTTAAATTCCTGGTTTTGTTTACTTCATGGTAATTTCCTGAAATGGACTATTTTTCTTAAAAGCCCAGGAATCACTGCACAGGAAAAACATCACTCTCCAGTCAGTTTGATTTTACTACAATTTAGCACTGCAATGTAAAAGTCAATTAATAGAGATGTTTAGTGGGATTTTTTTTTTTAATACATTCATCAGCCAAAACAGGACAAATAAAATCCCAAAACAAAATGGAAACTCCTAAAACTGAAAAGGCAGAGAAACATTTTAGAAGAAGCTCCTTCAGTGCAGAAAGCAATTAAACAAGGCTTCTCTAGGAAAATGAGGATTTAATTATGCCAGGCTAGTGTGTGCAAGCTATCAGAGATAAAATGAAATATTGTCACTTTATTATGTCATCCTGTACATCCAAATAACACTTCTTTTTAAATTAGCATTTGGTTCCTTTAAGTATCTTTAGTCAGGAAAACAGCAAGAGGCGGCTGAAAAGTGTTATAGTTTAGTTCATTATATCATGGTCTGTGGGGTTTTTTTATAGTTCTCATTTCACTGGATCTTTTCCCATTAACACATGGGTGAAAAATAGTCAGGATGTTTGATAATTACACTCAGAGAGCACTAGTGTAAACACTTTACCTTCAAAACATAGGTATGAGCAAAACAGCTTCCAGAACTACTGGTTTCACATCCTGAACAACGGCTCCAGTATCTTTTTCAGTACAAGTCCCAAATACAATAATTTGTGCTATTTAAGTGTATCTTCTCACATACTACTACTGGAAAGCAAAATATTAAACTGAATATGCCCCCTGCAAGCTGATGTTTCTACTGGCAGGATTTAACTTCCAACATTAGAATAAACTTTAGTGAGAGACAGTCTTGACTACGGTATTCAGTGACGTGATATGTCAACATTGACCAATAAAGATCCTCTTAATAAGGATGAAGTGGGTAACGCCTTGTTCTCATGAGTGAACAAAGCTAAACTGTGTTAAAAAAATTAATTCAGGTCATCAGTTGGATCAGGTCCTAAAACCAGGGCGCAATGCAACTGTAAGCCAGTATTTCAGTACTGTCCTAAGGACAAACTTAATGCATAGAAGCCTACCGTATAATAGAATCTGGAAACAGAGATACTGAAGGATTATAGCTATTCTTCCACAAAGAACGATTTTCACAGCAGTGAGGAAGAAAACACCATCTAAAAGGACAGGAGATACTTTGTCTTGGCAGGGGTGATAACAGAATCACAGGATTGATAGGGTTGGAAGAGACCTCTGGAGATCATCTAGTCCAACCCCCCTGCCAAGGCAGGGTCACTTGGAGCAGGTTACTCAGGACACATCCGGGTGGATTTGGAATGTCTCCAGAGAGGGAGACTCCATGACCTCCCTGGGCAGCCTGGCCCAGTGCTCTACTGCCGTCAATATAAAGAAGCTCTTCCTCCTGTTGAGGTGAAACTTCTGATGTTTTATCTTATGGCCATTGCTCCTCATCCTGGGCATGACTGAAAAAGAGTCTGGTACCATCATCTTGGCACCCACTTTTGAGGTATTTATATCCATTAATGAGTTACCTTCTCAGTCTTCTCCAGACTGAACAGGCTCAGCTTCCACAGTCTCTCCCCTTAAGAGCGATGCTCTGGACCCCTAATTATCTCCATGGCCTTCCACTGGACCCATCCCAGGAGCTCCATGCATCTCTGGTACTGAGGAGGCCAGAACTGAGCACAGCACTCCAGACGGGGCCTCACTAGAGCGGAGTTGAGGGGCAGGGCCACCTCCCTTGACCTGCTGGCCACACTCTTCCCAGTGTACCCCAGGATTCCATTGGCCCTCCTGGCCCCAAGGGCACTGCCAGCTCATGGTCAAGTTGTCACCCACCAGGACCCCCAAGACTTTCTCTGCAGAGCTGCTCTCTACTAAGTCAGTCCCCAAACGGTACAGGTACTTGGGGTTATTCCTGCCCAGGGGCACAACCATACACTTCACTTTTTTGAATCTCATTAAGTTTCTCTCTGCGCAACTCTCCAGCCTACTACAGTCCTGCTGAATGGCAGCACAGCCTCCAGGTAATGCTGCCAAGATAATGCTTCAAGTTAATGCTGCCAAGAATTCCATAGGCTTCATGCCACTTTAGCAATTTTCCCCATAATCTAAACTTTTGTATTATGAAACAAGTTACTTTGTATTAGGTTAAGAAAGTGAGCTTAGAGGAAGGATTTAAATTTCCTGACAAATTTATTCTTAGTGTATAATTTATTTATTAGGCAAAGATTTAAAAATAAATGTTTCAGAACTTGGTTTACAGTGGATTTGTGAAAGTATGATTTAGCATGCGTTTGGATGGAGAGCTGCATTTCCTGCATGATAAATCACATCAAGCTCTCAGAATGAGAGATATATGCTTAATTGATTATTATTTTGCTTCCTTGGGTTTTAGTTATACTTGACATGTCAGATTTGCAAGCCAATCAAGAGATTAGAACATCTCTTGGGATTCAAATTTATCAAAGCCTGTGCTTAACTTGGAGCAAATGGAAGTACTCTGTTCAAAATCATCAGGGAAATTAGCAGGCTTTTGAACTTCCTGGTATGAGGCCCTTCACTATATTATACTTTTCCTTTATGCAGCTATCTGCAACAACTGAATTACCTGGGACCAACAAATAATAGGAGTTCAAACTGGGACAGTGACCCTTACTTTTCATCTCACTAACACTGATCATTGAAATTGCCAACTATCAACCACATAATCCAGTCAAATTCAGGAGGGGAATGGGGAAAGGTGGGGAAATTATTTGTTTGCTGAAATCAAAAAAGAAAACAAAACAAAAGCCTTACTTCAGAAATAGTAAGAGCCCCTGCTGAAGTTAAAGGAAGCACTCATTCCACAGGCAAAGCAAGAAAGGCTTCATCAGAAAATTTTAACAGGCATCAAAGAGCAGAAAACAGAGAAGATTGAAGACTTGCTGATGAATATGCACAGTTGTTTTACATATAAAGATTAGCACAAGGGCCTGAACTCAGTCATGCAAAAGAAGAGGTAGTATACAAGGTGATGATCTAATCAGGTTCTTACCAGGGCTTCATTATCTTCTGCAGTTTCTGATATCGTCTGCAAAATTAAAACTTGCATGTGAGGAAAAATGCTTTAAAACATCTGTACTCTACTTACTGCATACACCACCCCCCATACTTGAATCATAAAATTCACATACAGGCATACAATCAGAGGCAGTAAATAGCTAACAATTTGCTGTGAACAGAAACAGTTCAGTAACTGGTAAAGAACACTCCAAACTAATTTCAAATATTTGTTAAGAATACTTGTGTTAACTTCTGTTAGGAAAAAAGTGTATCCAGACATTCTAAATTAGTAAAGAATTTTTGTAAAAAGCCTTTGGTACAAAACAATAAAGGTTTACACATTAAGCATCTTCTGTCCTGTTTCAATGACATTGTAGCCTGTTGCCTGGAGAACATTTTATTTACTTGCAATCTCCACCACTAATGCTGATGTCAGAGTCATCAGCATTGTTGAAAGTTGCATAGTTAGGATCAACGTAAACCAAAATCGTGACCATCTCAGTTCAGGGAAAAGTTTTCTGTTGGCTTTGAAGCATGGCAAATAATTTACCCTGGGTTTTTTGCCACACAGTTACTTTTACCAGAAGCTATGGCATCATACTAGTATATTTAAGAAACTGAAAGCCAAGTATCAAGGGGATGAAGGGGGGAGAAAAAAGAAAATTGCATTTAAAAGCTATAACCCACTAATCTCAGTGTGCAAGTCAAACTCCTGCTAATTACTGGGTTCAGAACAGCTGATTCAGAGCTGCTACTAAACAAGCTGAAGAAAGAGACTATCAGTTGTAAAAATGTTACCAAAGATAGAGAACTTCTTTATAAAACACCACTTAAACATTGAAAAAAAATAAGGGCACTAGATAGAACTTTTAAAAATTCCATCTCCTACTTAACCCTTTCTTGTGTCTCCTAAATCTATTTCACAGGTTTTTTTTTCAGAGGATTGGCTGCAGTTCCACACTGGGCAGACTAGTGTTCAAAATGACAATTAAGAGGCCCCTCCTTCCTTTCTGCACCTCCTCCCCAGATCTTCCCCTTTTACCTTTCCCTCACAGCAAGCTGCACAGCAATGTCATTCAGCTCGCAAAAGCTCCAGGACTACAAGCTCTCCAATCACTGATCCAATTCTCTTAATTCTCTCCCAGAATGTGGCTATGGCTTTGGGTTTTTTTTCCTTTTGGTAAAGCAGTAATTCCTCCCACCTTTTCAAGAGGGACCAGTCTCAAGGAGGGCAGCTTTTGGGCTGGCTTCTGTAACCATCAGTGGAGAAAACACAGAGAGCATCACAGGAGCAGTGATTTGAAGTCCTTCTCTGCCAGCTGTGAGCTGCAATACTCATGCCTGAAGATAGTGCTGGCACAGTTTACCATGTATCCAAGCACAGCCTGGGCTAAAGCCTAACTCAAATTAGTCAAGTGACAAGATTTTCTTCTTGGATTTCATGGCTTTGGTTCTTTTATGCTACAACATCTATGTGTGTAGCCAATAATAATGAATAAACAAAAAGCACCCCGATGATCAGACAGCCTTAAAAGCAGGAGAAAACACCCTCAATATGTTTTCATGAGCAGTAAAATTCAAAACATTTTCCATAGTAGGAAATCCAAGCTTCAGCAGAATGTCTCTCCTGTGCTCCTATGCTGTGGCAGATTCTGCTAAACCACCAAGAGCAATCACCACCATAAATGTGTTTTGTCATCTCCCAAATGTGCATGGATCCTTGCAGCCTTGGGCTGCACATCTCAACCAAACTTCATAGCATTCTTCCAAAGCCAGTTTTTGAAATAGCTGCTTTTCTTCCAGGTGCTGACTTTGGCTAAGCAGCAAACAAACTTGAAATAAGGCTGTGAATTTCTGATAGAGAAACAAGCATGGTGTTTGCAAACTAGTTCCACTTCAAAGGACAGACTCTGTTTTGCCAGAGAATTTTCACAACAGGTTCTAATCAGGAATATTTTCTCCATGACTGAGACAAGGATTAGAGAGCAAACACCTGAGTCCTAGAATAAAACATTTAGACAGCAACTCTCTTAGCATTTACGGAACTCTTATCCATATTGAGTTAATCAGCAATCAGTAAACTTGAGGTCAGGAAGTGTGCAAAGTAAAAGAAAATATAAATTTAGAATAATGTGCAGAAATAATTGAATTATATAACACTTTTCTGGTGAAGCAATACAATGACAGAAAATTTTTACTTCAGAGGAAAGATAGTCATTGTATGAAATCAAATAATTTCTACTGATTTTTGTTGCTTTGATGTGTCTAGAGCAGCCATCCATCTAGGACATCAAATGTTGCAACAACACATGATTATAGATTGACTTCTACCACTGAAGATGTGGATGCAGGCAGTTCTCCAAAGCAATATATGCTATTTTCATCCATCATCAAACCAAAATATAATAGAGAAGGACTCGGAATGAGCAGGAGTTCCTCTCATATTCACACATCATGCTAAAGTCACGAAGGGGGAGCCAAACTAGTTTGTCCAACAAGTCAGCCTGGAAGGGAACTACGTACAGTGTGCCACATCCATCAGCTTTCCTCTTTCTACATATACATAACTGTTGTTTCTTCCAGAGCGCTGACTCTGTGATAGCAACCAAACAGCTCTGTAAACCCCGTCTTTGTGTGTTACCAAGGTATGGTCAAAAAGGCTGAAAGCCTTACTGATTTAGACACTGTAAGTAGCTCAGTACTGGTTTATTTGTTTGCTTTTTTAAAAAAAACCCATCCCTCATTTGCACTTGCACAAATCAGAACAAAACCACAGCCAAAAAACAAATGTTATAAGGGCAAATTGAATAGCAATTGTAAAAGGTTGAGATTCTATAGTGGTGAAAGACAAAACCAGCGATTTTTACTCAGGCAGAAATCTCAAAACAAATGCCAACATCATGCAAAATAAACATGAATGACAAGTTACCAGGTTAGACATTTTGCTACCAAAATATGTTCCCTGTTTGGCCTCAAAGGAACCTAGTGATACACTTCCAAATGAACCCTGAAGAGAGGCAGTTCCCTTTGGACTTTCTCAAGCCACACAGCATTACTACTTGCTGAAATGCTGCAGGTTACCTCTTGAGCAGCTTCCAATGGAAACCAGACTAGCAGGGACCTCACTAGATTAACTCTTATCTGTTCACGTGCCACAATTTCTGTACAAAGACTAAAGATACTCCAAATCTAAACCCCAGCTGGGGTAACCCACAGTGCACAGTAAAGGCTTGTCTGCACCGGGGCAAACAGCTAAAATGTCCCATTGTGGAAGCCAGCGTGGACCCACTGAAGCTAATGATACCAGGAGCTAAAGCAGTCACACCACTTCAGCACAACAAATGTTTCTGAGCCTGCACCATTTGGACACGTGCAGAATTGTATAAAAGTACCACCGCGGATAAAAATCTTTTCATGCAGTATGATCCCCGAGAAGGCCATTTCCAGCCTTCTGGAATGTGGAAGATGTTCATAAAAACTTCCTCCTCTTCAGACACAGATGGGATGATGGATGAAAGACCTGCCAACTGCATTAAAGCACTATTTGGCTATTGCTTTTCAGGTGAACACAAGGATAACCCACAGTCTAGATAACAGGCAGTATTTAGGAATATGACAAGACAAATACAAGAGTACATATTTCTGGCTTCTGTTTGTAAAAGTTGTGGCTATTACAAGTACATGAAAGCTGGGAAACACTTTGACCTGGAATAAACTACAAAATTACTATTACTATTAAGTTACGCAGCAGCCCTCAGACTCCTCACAGCTACCATAACATCCCACAGCTACCACAGTCCAATAGACAAAAACATCCTGGAAAGTTTCAGAAGTGGAGATTTTAAGCTCTTCCCCTTATTTTTGCTGGTTTCTCAAATACTACAATTTTGTCTGAAGCTAGCAAAAAATAAATTCGTTTTGCCCACCTTGGTACTCTGGAGAATATTTGGAAATATAAAACCACTGCTGGAATTAACTCTTTTTGTAACATTTTACAAAAGAGGTTGCCAAACAAAACCCAGTAAAACTGTCTTCTCTCCTCATCCCTGTTCCTGTCAACAGGGTGTTGATATCACCATTTAAAAGGAGTCATTTAAATGTTAATATTCTGAAGCACAGGCAAAGTAAGGAAATCAAGGCTGGAGAAATAGCAGTTAGGATGGGGGAACCAGCAGCTCTCCCTCTCTTCCCTCCAAAAATGTGATCTTTGATAGTTCCACCTTCAGATGACCTTGAGATTGGCTCAATTGGTTAGAGCATGGTGTTAATAACACCAAAGTTGTGGGTTCAATCCCTGTATGGCTGTTCACTCCAGAGTTGGACTTGATGATCCTTCTGGGTCCCTTCCAAGTGAGACGATTCTGTGATTTTATCTAAAGCCTACAGTGTGCGTGCTTTGCATATGTAAAGGATATAAGAAAAATTGTACTTGTGTGTGCTGAGAGGGAGGGTGTAATCCAAGCCTGAAGACTGATGGGGAAACAAACCCAAAATAGAGCAAGCAGGAGAAAAGTAAACCAACAAAAAAAGCTACTCCAGAAAAGAATCCTATTCCACCTTCTTTCTTTGTGAAAACTGCCCTGAAAGACGGGGCTGCAGCCCTTTCTCATTCTCCTGCTTTTACCACCTCCACAGTGGTATAGTAGGATTACCTGATTTTATATACTCTTTTGGATTTCTGCCTCATAGACAGTAGTCCCCCTCTCCCGACATTACAGAAGCACTAAGAAATGAAGATTACATAAAACCCCTGTTGGACAAGAATTGATTTTGGCAGCAATGTCAGATTAAGTAATCTATGCTTC
Organism: Acanthornis magna; assembly: GCA_036785705.1. NCBI lineage: Eukaryota > Metazoa > Chordata > Aves > Passeriformes > Acanthizidae > Acanthornis > Acanthornis magna. The sequence continues at coordinate 12,235,306 of JAWUZG010000029.1, forward strand.
CAGGTGAAGCTTCACAGGAATAGTTGAGCCTGTTTAACAACCCTGTGCTTTCAAAAATACAAATTAATTTCCTCCCTCCATTGGCTGGCTGAGTTTCTGACAGTTTAGCAAATTAAATTGCATCACTGAGGAGTCAAATAAGCATTGGAGCTGAACCAGAGGGAGCAGGTACTACACAGCAGTAGCCAGGAAGGGTGGAAAAGCACTACTTTATATAGTGGCAAAAATCTACTAGCTTAGTATTGTTCATATCTTCTGAAAATTCATTTTCCATTTATCTAGCAAGTTGTGCTTGCACAACTCTTTTCTGGGGCAATGCTGTGAGCTCAATCAGGGAACTAAACTGGTTTAAGGAATATTGTATTAAAAGTAGCCTCTGCTGTCACTTTTCATAACCTACACCAGTTTTCCACTCCAGCTTGGTGGAAACACTACTGGTATAATTCTCCAGATGAAGCAGGACAGGAACAAGTTACTGTGAGCAAGGGCAGCTTAAACGTTTTGACAGCACTGCTGAAATACTCATCAGACTGGGATGGAAAAAATCACCAGCAGGTATTTGAGCAACTGTCCCAAAAAGTGTGCTAAAGTCAGAATAACTCCAAACCAATCTGTCTTCAGTTTTCCACTGGTCTGGTATACAGTATTATCTCTGTAAGACAAGTCAAGAGCTAGAATTTCACTGAACAATGCAATTTGTCCTTAAAGCATGCACAGTTGATCTCTCAGAGACTTCCAGCTGTACAGCAGCCAACTCTGTGACTGGATGTGCTCAATAGAAGGCTCCTCTTAGTCAAGACATAAAACTCATACAAGTATACATTTATTTAGAAACTTACACAAACTCGATCTGGCTGCATTTATCATTTCCAGTAGGAAGATGGCAAAATTTAACAACTATCACAATTAAAAGCAAGGCTTTTTTCTCCGATCTGCACACTAAGCAATTACAACTTTCTTATAATTAAAAGCAGGCTATCTGCAACCTTGGCCTAGCAGCATCAGCATGTTCCTGTGCCATGGCTGTACAATAACAAAGATGCTCAGAACAGCCTCATCAATGAAGCAGCTATCGGGAGAAAAATCTTCTGAACAGCAGCAGAATCAATTCTGTTCTGGTTACTGTAAAGACAGCTAGGCTTAGCATAGTCTCTTTTTTTTTTTTTTTTGGCAGAAACTGCATTATTTCAGCCAAATGGCAAGTCATAGAGATCAGGACAATGCCAATTTAAAAAATGCTGAAAATTCTGCATAGGCCTTCCTCCGTTCCCTCACAGTCATGAGATCACCCTTATTATTACTAATAGTAACAAAAATAAATACAGATTCCTTTTATCAACTCTTTACTCTTTCAATATTTACAGCGTGTGAATTACGTTTTGTTTTTCTTGCTTTATGAGGCACTATGAGGAATTTTTTTCCTTCTAAGGAAGGCTGAGAGTCTGTCCCAGTCACACAACTTTTCTGACATATCAAGAAAGAAACCCCACAACTTTAGCAGTCTTCTGCTTAAACAGAAAGACTATCTGTACAGACATGATTTTCTTAAACTCAAGTTCTAGGCTTGACTACGGAATACAGCTCTGAATGAGCGAACTACGTTATCGCAGAGGAGGTAGCAAGAAGACATGATTCTTTCTTCCAGCTTGGTTCCTGAACATATTTTTTTATCAGTCATTATGATGTCTAGGACTCAGCAGCATTGCTCACTTTCTGTCCCATTTTAGTGCATTGCCCTCTGAGTGGGGAATGGAAGCAGCACACTCTTACACTTCCCCTTTAGACTGTAAATTCAAGCAGACGGACTGCACAGTCAGCTCCTCTTAACTAGGCATGGACTGGCTTCAGAAAAAAAGTTTAGCATTAGGAGTTCTATGGAAATCTCTTTCTGAAAAGTCTCAGAAAGAAAAATAGGTGCGGGGACACACCCAGCCCACTCTGATGATACAAATGCACAGCCAGAGAAATGATCGGACATCATGGATAATTATAGAATGGAAGCATCATTTACTTGTTCTTCATGACCTAACTTGTCTTGTGGTCTCTTCTGTAATTTATAGCTCACCCCAACCCTAAAAATAAAACATAAAACTGTTTTTTTTTCTTTTTCAGTTTATAAGACTGAAATGCTGTGGAAGCAAGAATGAGCCTGAAGGAAAAACAAGATAAGCCGTCTCAATCAACAAGATCAAGATACATGTGGACAGTTTCTGAGACATTTAATCTCTCCTGATATAAATATATTCATATTGACAAGATGCATTCTCAGCTTTGCTAGGGCCATGCACACCCTACAATCTGCCTGCCACCAACACCTGTGGCTTTGTCCTTGCACACATCATGCCTACAGTTCTCTATTCTCTGACACACTCTAATTTTCTTCAATTCAGGAATATAACATATGGAAAACTAACTAGGAAACACTATTCTTGTCAACTTTTTATATTACTACTTATTTTCATCACCTACAAAATGAAGCAGAAGTAACTAGAAACCCAGGGATTTACATTCTCTTACTCCGGTCACTGTACTTTTATAGTCATCAGCTTCACTGAAATAGTGACTAAGTAGCCCAAGAAACAAAGCCAACTGTAAATAAAACATAGGCCTCTTCCTTAGTGAAAGTTATATAAAAAGATGGAGTCTTATTTTCCAGAGTCTACCCACTAAAACTTAATTACACTCTCAAATTATAACTTAAGAGCTGCCTCAAACATGAATTCCATGTGCAAAGAAAACCTCAGAGCAACTTTGCACTGAGCATGATGGTACTTCTAATGAGCACTCCCTGGCCCTTTGGGGAAAATAGAGAATAAAGCTTGAATTAACAAAATTCATCGATTTCTAGCACAGCTGCAGCACACCATGAACAGAGGCGCCACTCAGCCTGGGCTTACAGATGTAGGGCTGTTCGCAGCTGCACTAACCCATGGGCAGCTGGCACAGCGCACAGAGGGGATCCCTGCAGAACAGCAGCAGCCACCCCACAGGTTATATCCCATTCCTGTTCTCCCAGAGTCTTAGTGCCAGTCCCCAGGGTGCGATACAAGGCAGGGACAGCCACCACCCTCACACTGTTTCACAGCACAACTGCTCTCAGGCTGTGGCTCAGTGACACACCTGGGCCAATAGAATGTTCTGCTGCCACAGAAAAAGGGCTTTTTCTGCATCCACTCATGACCACTTCCTCTCTTGTTTCTTCAAGTCCTTAACTGAGCAGAAAACTGACTCTAGACAGCTAGTTGTCTAATAGAATCATGTACTTTGCAATAAGTTAACAGGCTGGATTGCCTTTGTGAAGCAGTCAGACACCAGAACCAGATCCTGGAAGAAAGCAGGACTGGGATGAAGAACAGGGATTAGCACACAAGAAAAGGGAGAAGAGGGCTGGGAGCTGGACCATCTCTCAGCAGCCTCAAGCCATTAGGTTTGTCTCAGCTGTATGGGTGAGTCACAGCCTTGTTCAAACAAGGCTGGCTCTACAGGAGTAGCACCGAGGTGGTTAAGAAAACTCCATGGTAAAGATATACTTTAAATGTATCTTTATAAATATATTGTCTTCTAAAACTGGGCTGTGAAATAAGTTTCTGCCCCACCCAGAAGTTTTTGGCTCCTCATTCCTCCTCTAATACCTGCCCCTGCCCTTTATAATGTTAATATAGTTGTTTGTGCAGGTTCACCTATGGACACTGAAATGACCATGGGCAAGTACAGGTGCAGGCAAAGGGGAGAGAAGAGCTTTTTGTTCTGAAGCATTTTGGTGACCTGGCCAGTTGCACAGGCCACAAGGCCACATTGCTGAGGGTGCTGAGCCTAGGGTGAGAGCTAACGGTGAGGAAGCCTTCAATTTGATTTATCTGTTCAGTGAGCATCTGGGACCTCTTATTAGCAGTAGTGCAGAGAGCCCAAGCAAAAACAGGAAGAGAGAACATAAGAGGACAACTGACTGACTCCAGTTGCCTTTCTTTGACAGCCTAGGGCACTAAATGAAAAAAAAAGTTTACTTTCTTTCTTTTGAGGAAGTAGTTTGTCTGTTGGCTTAGTGTGCTGACACATCAGTGAGGGACAGACCCTGATGAGAGGGAACAGATTCAGTACCTTTAAGTGAGATGAGAAAGGAAAGCAGCAGCACCGTGGCAGGCTTAGGCTGCTGTGCCTTTGCTCCTTTCATTAAATCCCAAGTTCCGTTAAATATGCACTCATCAGCCAGTGATGCACAGTATAAATGCAGAAGGGAATGTACAGCACAGCGCAGATGTCCTTGGTTTACAACTCCCTTTGCAAAACCAGACTTGGAAAAACCTGACCTGCTGACACCCTCAGGAGCTGCAGAATGTCTAGGCTGCTGAACATGAAAGACTGCAGTGAGTACTGAGAGCTCATCAACACGTGAAGCTGCTGGAAATTCTTAGTGTCTGAGTCTTTGTCCAATGCCCAAACTCGAGAGTGTTTCTCCCCACAGACAGAAAGACTGATAAATACATTAGACAGGTAGATCGATCAATGCATCTTCGATGACACATTACATCAGCTAAAAAGAAAAAATTTAAATCCCTCAAAATGCAAGCCACTTACAAAATAAAATAATAATAAAAAAAGGCAATAAACGCTGCTCATATGTTCAGTTTACAAGCCTGCTGTGTGGTTTGAAAACTTATACCATTGGTCAGGACTTATTACAGGGTATAATTTGTTAGGCAGTTCTTTCAACAGTAGTTCTGCCTTTAGTAGTTTCCCTCCCAAAAAGTTATTTTTAATCCAGACCAGTCTGCTACAGCTTGGTTCATCCCACAGCTACAAAACACCAGTACAAACACATCTGAAGGGCGAGGAGGCACTTGCCTTAGTGCAGCTAAAATAAATGCTTATAAAAAATGTTCCCTGTCTGCTTCAATAGAAAATAAAGTGCTTTAGTTTAAATACCTTCTGCAGTGGAGCAAGTTAAACCATTTAACCTAAATAAAGTCATGACAAAATAAGCCACAAGGGCAGTGACTGTTACTTTACCTGTGTTCCAATCTTTATAGGCATATGTGAGCCTTTCCATTTAGAATACCTTTCATGAGTACAGCAACTGTGCACATGTGCTTATATAAACTTAAACTTGTCTTGGCTTTTAAACTTAATTTGGTCCATAACAAATATCACATGAATATATGACAAGTTGACAAATTTGGTAACTAGAAGCATTTTTTTTTTTAACGTGGCATAACATGACGTGTGCCACAGACCACATCACTGCAGAAAATAAAGACGATAACCCCAAAATGCTGAAGATGAAACCATGAGCTTTTGGAAATCTAAAATATAGATGTAGTTAGACAATAAGGATTCAGAGTCAAATAAGCCATCAACCATATAATGGGCAGGGATCAGTGAGAGCATGCTTTTTCACTGCCCAATCTATCGACTATTGGATTCTAAAAAGAAATTAATTTTTCTGTGGAAAATCCACAGTATATCTTGTGCAAGACCCTCAGAGACCATTTGTGCTCCTTTTCAAAGCCCACTTGCTACATTTGCTTTACCTCCTAACACTATTTACTTCCTTGAATCCAACAGAAGACTATCACATTTGTGAGAGGATTTGAACTGATTTCAGTTTTTTTTCTCTCAGGAGACGGTGTGGGTATTGTTGATTTCTTCCTGCGTAGTAGAGCTTGACACTGGCTGCAAATCTCTTACTTGAAAGCAAATGCCTACTCTCAGAACATAATTTAATAATGCAATAATCCAGTGGATATTTTTCCGCTGCACTGTCCACAGTAAGCCAATGGACACTTACTTTCTCTGGACTATGGTCCTGAATTTCACCAATGATTAATTTTGGTAAGGTGTTCTGGTAAAGAATAAATGTATTTTTAGAGGTCAGCTTACAATTTCATGTCAAAACCCCCCACCACTATTTGAAAAATCCCATCCAGAATCAAAACAATAAAAAAATGGAAATAAAGTAAAGCAGTTTTTACACGTGTATTTTACCCCACGTGTTCGCAGTAACGTGAAATTTAAAACATAGTTTTCAGATGACATCACTTGAATATCAGCCTTCAAATATACTATCAATGGCTTACTGAAATTCCAATGAGTAGGGAAGAAACTAGGATCACAGTCTCCCAAAACTTTCTGGCATGGGGGGCGGTATTTGTGACTTCCTACTTTGCTCATCCCCAGTCCTGACCAGTTCAATGTTTAGGGGAAATTTAAAAAAAACAAACCAAAAAAACCTCATTGATAATTAATACACTATCTTAGCAACCCAGAACTCTCATGATATTCAATTTTACATAATTTTAAATCTGTATACAGAAATACTTCAGGGACCCAGAAAGTGAGCATGAAATCACCTCACATGGAAGTAACGTCATTGTTTAAGCAGAATACTTACTCTGTGCCACTTTCAACCATTTGCGTTAGGAGGGAAATGCCATCCAGGTTTATAAATTCTTGGGCAAACGTAACATCCCGTGAGTAATTGGCTAAGTCTTTCAGTGCTTCTAACTTTGCATCCATACTAGAAGACTGGATCCTCTCATGGAGCTGCTGTGCATTTTGAGCCTGAGAGAGAAACAAACCACAGAAAACAAAAACAACAAAACAGCTTTTGTTACAATGAAGATTGTGAATAAAATGTCAGTCTAAGCAGCAACAATGGCCATGTTTAATATTAATGATATTTGACACTTTGATGATCAGAAAAGATTAGGTAACTCAAATACAAATTACTTTTGTAAAAGTATATTACTCATGTATTACTCCATTATTACCTATAATTATGTGGACTCTTGCAGAATCATTAGCTGAGCAATGGATAGATATCCCGTCATCTCAGGCAAAATGTAAGCATTACAAAAGACAGCCTTTGGCTTGAAGAGCTTTTGTGCCACATCAATAAAAGTAGAAATGAAAATAAAAGAAACTACATCAGACAATCTCAGTAAAATAATTGTGGCACTTCTTTTCCTGTCAGTGCTTACTCAGGTTACACACTTCTCATCACCTTTAGCAACACAGACCATATACTGTCCTAAAAATGTTACATCAGTGGAGACAAACTCAGACCTTCTGCTCCTTCCTCCCCCTCTTCTTTTGTTCATAGTCAGCTCAAACACTCACAAACCATCTTAACAAGAAGTGTAGGAATAATTACTTCCCACATAATACTATGATATTATCTTTCATATATCTTTATGCACATTCAATATCCTCATGTTATGCTATTCTGCCATTAATGTTTCAAATAGAGGATGAGATAGTGAAATTCAAAATGGACACTGATGATAAAAAGCTGAAGAAATACTTAAATAGTGCATATTAAATTGCTTCTCTCTTTAGCCATACAAATACTTTAAAATATGTCTCACATTTTCAATTTGATGTTTTCACTTACCTGAACAGAATACCCAAAAGCTTCAGTTAATAGCTAGCTAGACAATACTTTTCTTAGAAAAATAATCCTCCTCCCTACATATAGAGGTACTTGCAAAACTCTGTTTTCTGAAATTCATTTCTTACCTGCACCGAAGGAAAGGTGAATGAGAGGTTATGTGTCATTAAGAGAACAAATTAAATGTAAATTCTGCTGAGAGTTATTTTCTCTGAATTGATGCTTATTCTTTCTCAGATGGAGAAGAAATATAGAAGAAAAAGCTGTGCTGGCAGACAATTCCTTTTCTGTTCAAGTAATGAATGTACTCTTCACAGAGATGGTCATCTCTGAAGATCAAGATTCTAAGAAAGCAGTCATTAGTGCAAGTGAACATTTAAACAAGGAGCCCAGAAAAATAACCAGCACCGTGTTGTGACAGATACAGATGCCTAGCTACATAACTTCAGTTGCTTAAAAAACATTAGTAAATTAAATGTCCTAATGTCCTCCAATATCAGCAACGTTTGTTACTTCTTGTTTTTAGAAAGAAAAATGAATGTGTGGTCTCCATGTCAGCATTTGGTCAGAACACATGTGGTAAGGAGAATGTATGGGGAGGGAAATACCTTCGAGTTAGTATGGCTGTGGTTAACATCTTCAGTTAAGATAGAATTGAAAAGAAATGGAAAATCTTGAGTCCTGAGCTTTTTTATGCCAGAAGTATAGGGTGATGCAGCCATAGCAGTTACATCACCTATAAAAAGGCAGAATCCTATAATCCGAAAGGTCTTTCTGCCACTCTAAGTTACCTACTCTATCAGTGGATTGAGATGTAATGGGGGACAATGGCTTATACAGTCTCTCTGTAATGGCAGTGTCTGTCCAAATGGAAACTAAAAGAATATTCTCTCAAGCATAAGCAGGTGATAGGGTAAATCATTTGCTGAAGCCCATGGAAGTAAAAATAGATACCACTCAATTTCAGCTTTCAGGATAACCACAGAATACTTCCTCCAGCCCTCTCCTTTCATCAGAGGGAGTGAAGAAAGCTTTGTTAAAGCACTCTTCTATAATCAGCTACAAAAATTCACCACTATTGTTACCTGAACCAATTCAACAGCCAGCTCCTACGTTACCAAAGTACCTCCTTCACCAAGCCTTTTCTAACTCTAGACTCCCCACTCTAACAACCCAGGAAGACTCAGAGATGCAAAACATTCTCAAAACTTTACTGTTTTTCTGAAAACATGCAATGTCTGAATTCCTGCCTACCTCAGAAAAGAAACACTCTGGAAGATCTTCAATACTGCATTCCCCTGACTTTGGAAATGGTTGCTGAAATTTAACCTTAAACCTATTAAACCTGTGCACATGGCCTTCTCCTACCTGCCGTAGTTCTTGGAAGTTACCACCCCCCACAATCTGCCTACTGAAGGATACAACTCTTCCAGCTTTCCATGGGAACCCTGTCCCCTAAAAGCTCTTGGATTCAGTGAAAAGGAAACAAATAAGAAAGGTGAACAAAACAACTGGTTTGGTGTGACTGAGCAGATCTACCAATAAGTCTGAGTGGGCAAACCTTGGGCAGCAGCGATGGAGCCAAACAGATGGGGACTGTAATTGCCTGTGCAGCACAATAGCAAGGAAGAAAAACATGTGAGTAGAGCCAGGAGAACATCCTCCTCCAAACCCCTTCACAACACATGGTGATGTGCAAACAGTGATTTGTTTTCATACATACTGACAACAGATTATTTATGATCAAGTTCACTCTTCCTCTTGAGGAGAGATTCCTGCCCCCAGCAGAAACACCTAGAGCTGGTGAGCTGCTGCTGTCAGCCAGTAAGGCTTCCATTACACATGTATCCATAGGAAACATGGAAAGAGCTAACCCTCCCTCTCACCGAACCTGAGAACACCAGGACAGGGATGTACATTAGCAGCTCACTTACACTGCACAACAGCAGCATGAGTGGGACCAACCCATCAACTAAGATATGTTATTCCTCTTCCCTCTACAGTCAGTGAGAGCTTTGAAATTCACCAGACTAAAACCAAATATTATCTCAGAGACAGCTCAGAACCTTCTACAGAGCACAAAATTCCTCGCTCAAAAGTGGTTCAGCCCAATTTTAAACACATAAAATAGTGCTTACTAACATCATAGGCTTTATCTGACAATGCCAATGTTCCATCAGTAAAGTTTACACACATTTGCCGTTTTCTTACATTAAACAAGTTTTGCAAGACACTGCATCCAATAAATCTTTCTCCTTCTATTGGAAGAGAAAAGAACAGACAAATGGCAGAGTAGATCTCGATTAAACGGGTAAACAAATATTTGTCTCAGCAAGAGTTCTGGCACATGTCTCACTGGAAACATGGACAAAAGTCATATTGTCTGTTGTCATCCCAAATGCCTGATGAATGAAAATAATGCCTTGGTGAACACCATGCAGTCCTCACAAGCCTTCTAATTCTTGTTGCCATAGCACTCATACACACTTATGCAATGTACAGCTCATTTATGACTGCATTAAAAAATGAAACCCAGATGAAATATGCTCCGAGTGCTTACCAGGGAGCTATTTTAATGATTTACAAGCCATCAGTGGATGGACAGAAAGCACAGCTCATTAAAGCAATAGCAGAGCTGGCTGCCATGTCTGCATTCTTACTGAAATATCATTCAGGTAAGAATAAATATAAATATATAAACCTTCACAACTGAGACTCATTAGAGGGAATTAACAGAAATATGGCTGCTCAAGTAAATGAAAGGCAGAATTAACTGCTCTCCTCTTTAAAAAGGAAGGAAGTAAGATGGGAAGCTTGTAAATGTGTGCTATGGAAATCTCAGCATTTCAAAAGGCTGTCAAGTGCCATAAGCCCCACATCTAGTATTAAGTGACTTGCTCCAAGGACATCCAGAAAGGTTGCCCTTAGGGAGTAGCAGTGCTTATAAGGAGCAGCTTGATGAGATTGTCAGCTTAAAGAGAAAACTAATGACCTAAATCCAGGATGTGACTTTCTTAGAGACTCAAATAGCCACTTGGAGGTTAAGAATCCCAAGATCATCCTAACTGATCAAATTATCTTTTCTTCGCCACTGAATACTTTGTGCAAACTTTGAAAACGACTTTATTAACCAGACATATGCAGGGCTTCTGTACAGAATACAAAATACAGCGACTAAGGACAAGAGGCAGGACATAGACCCAAATGAAACCACTATCAAACATGAATGCGCTATAGAAGAAATTTGGACCATTGATTTAAATTGCTGGTTTTCCATTATGTAATCAATTGTCTTCTTCATTCTTTAAAAAAGCAAATAAAATAAGAATATTGTGATCTTCCCTGTAGATTTAGTCACATTAGTCAACATTCTGCCAGAAAATGGGCATACAGACCATCAGTAACTACCAAATACAGCTTTTTTTCTCACCAAACAGGTGCATTTCTGTGGTTTAATTTAAATCATTCCGTGTTGAAACACCATGGTGGTCAAACTGCTGCCTTTTGCTGCATTGTTATATTCATTTCACCTATAACTGTGTATATGTCAGAGAGCCACAAAGGAGTGAATAAGTTACAAAATCATCATTGTACATACAGATTGGGCAGACCCAGCAAGGCTGACTAGCCTGTGATACCAGGTAAGCAATGATGTTCTATTTTAATTAATGCATACATTAATGGTTAACATTTTTTATATTAACACTGAAGCACAGTTTCTACATCTAAAGCCCTGTTACAGATGTGATACATGGAGAAGTCCTATGGAATCATTATAGGCAATTAAGGAGGCAGAAATAGGGAAATGGTCACCTCTAGAGTCTTGCACTTAACTAGTGGCAAAAGCATTACAGATCCATAGCCACACATATTACACAAATATGTCTTAAAATAAGTGTATGCAATCATTAGCCACTTCTCAATGCTTTATAAGCATCTTTTTCTTCCAGCTGCATTTGAAACAATCTTTGCCACTTACTATTCAAAATATGCCTTTTGAAACCTGAAAGCACCAGATCAAACCTTTATCTATAAAAAGACAAAACCCAACTCCACTTCTCAAATCTACTATGAGCAGATAAATGTGAAAGTGGTTAATTGAGCCCCATGGTCAGTGCTTCTGATATAAGGTTCAATTGGCAACTAATTCCCCATTACATGATAAACATAAACACAATCACAGGCTAGAACTGCAGAAAATTATGCATTTACAGAACTTCAAGAACATATTAAAGCAATTGTAGATCAAAGATTACAAACCATATCCTCAAACTTTTACTTAGAGGATTCAGATGTATAAGCAGAAATGAGTTAATTACATTTCCTGGTCTGTTTCGAACACATGTAAATAAAAAATCCATGTTCCTCCTATTTGTGCAAGCATTCAGAGAAAACATGATGATGACCATTACTGAACACCTTTATTTACATGATTGCTCATGCTACAAATGCTGATACATCTGCCTACAAACAACTACAGGTTTGAGAACTCAAGTGATCTCTGGCCTGGGGATCAAAAAAAACCACATGACAAGAGCAAATGATCAGGCCCACAAATACCACATCAGAAAATCCCCTTGACTCGAGGTTCAAGGTATATAACTCATGAGCAAGGCATGTTTTGTAAGTGTCCAAGAAGCTGCTTTTAAATAAACAATGAGTGCTCAAATAATAATTCCTGTTTGAAAAACATTAAATTAAAAGACTGACATAATTCTTTCAATTTAATTTTCCCACTATTTTAGCATCTTTTTAAAATGATTAATCATTTGAAGAAGGATTTTCAGCATCTCATAGATGGAATCCTGCAGATGCACGCACTGAAAGGTTGGACTTTGCTTGCTGCATTGCAGGACACAGAAGTCCCTTCGGATCAGCCTCACACTTGGGAGCAATTACAGCTCATTTATACACCTACCCACCATGCACTGGAACATGGTTATCACAAAAGAGACAATAGCAATACAGCATTTCAATTGTCACGTATGTGCAAATACAAAGAAATGTTGCATAAGAAACTTTTCATGAGTCCCTTCAGAAATGCAAATGGACAAAAGGGGAAAACAGGTCACAGAAAACTGCAAAAACACACAATAGCCCAAAGAATTGGGAAGAAAGATGATAGGAGAGGTTAAAATAAATAAGAAAGATGATATAGGAACAAAGATAATATGAGAGAAATTCAATCTGCACTCAAGTTACCTAGGAAACAGAGTGTCTGTGTGGTGAGCAGTTTATAGAGGGAAAAAAATAGCATTGTTTAGAAAAAAACAGTCTTTCAGAGAATCTCAAAAACTTAGCAAACAGACCTACGGAAACAAAGAAGCAGTTCAAATTCCCACCAGGCCTAACGACTGGCGTTTGCAAACTTTTAGCTCAAAGAAATTTAAAATAGGCACATTGTAAATCTCTCAAGGCAAGCATTTATAATGGATTTAGCAGCACACCATAACTGCAGTTCTGCCCTTGCAGTATTAACAATGGTTTTCAGATAAAGGTCCCTGTATAGGCACACAAAATAATCTAAATTCAAGATTAAAAAGAGAAAGTATTTAGCATTTATATTCATAGAGTCAGATTTCAAATCCTCATTTTTAAGAAGTCAACCCAAAAATGCTGGTTTACTTCTAGATAAAGCTACCTTTCTTTCCTCTCTCGTTTTAATCTTTAATAATACTCTGGGTACATGAGCAATAAATAATTTCAGGCTAATGACAACAAAACTCAAAAAGATTGCATTTCATCCTTCTCACTGAATTTTCTATGACTCAGGCCATGCAACTCTAAAGGGTGCAGCCAGATTATTGGCTGTCACAGTAATAAACTGCATAAAAATGAAGAACTAGAAAAACATTTTAAGTTCATGCACGCTTCAGAACTGGTCAACACAACTCCTCTCAACTCTTCAAGCAAAAAAGTTTCCTCAAAAGGCCTGTGAAGTTCTGGACAGATTTCCCACCCCCCCAAAATGGCCAGATAGCAGGCAGCTCAGGCCTCTGAAACTACAGGGACACATCCTAAAAATTGAATAATCCATGTGGCTTCTCTTCATTTCACTCAATCTTTCCCCCCTTTCCTAATTCCTACCCCTTTTCATAAAGCATTTTTGGGGGGGGGGGGTATGATTTTGGTTTTTGGGGGAAGAGGAAAGGTCGTTCCAGCTTTATATTGTTGTAGGATAGAAAAAACAGTGGGGGCGGGGTGAATTTCGAATCTTAATGTTTCCACATGATGAGAAAAACATTTCTCACCCAGCACTAACAGCTAGGAAAGCATCTTTCCCATTTTTTAGGAGTGTATCATGCAGCCTGTTCTTTACATTATCTCTTCCTATTACTGTTGCTCTCATACAGAATTTCAGAGGCAATATGGAAACAAATTGCCTGTTAGCTTTTCAGGGTAAATGACAAGCATTGTGTGGGTCACCAGTTTTAAAACCACAGCTTGGAGGCCTTTAATCTATCTATTTTAGGTACTGCTATGATGACCACTTTGGCAGTACCTTAAAAAGCAAAGAAACTATTGTAGGGTGGGGACATGCAGAACTTCATCTTACACCTATTTAAAGAATACAAATACTGCTAATCTGGCAAATACCAATCCGTTCCTTCAAAACCTTCTAACATACCTCTCTGATCCTGGGAAAAAGTTAACAAAAATTTTAATACATCAGGAAGTATGAAAATAAGCACTGGTTCAGGCATAAATACCACTACTGAAAAACAGAGAGTAGACCAGCCTTCTATCTTAAAACAGGATGGCTAAGTCACTTGTAACTGCAGGCCAACGCCAGGGTGGTTCATAATTTCTTAGGCAACAGGCAATACCTCAGTATCCTAAGGACTCTTTTCTTGGTTAACTGGCCCTATGGCAAACCCCCAAAGAAACAGAACAAGCAGATGATAGTCCAGTGCAAAGCCCCAACTTCCTGACCATTCATAGTAGCAGAAAGTGTTATGCATCCAAGATTTGTCTTTTGTGCTTGTAGTCACATTTCCAATTGCACGAGTGATCATGAAGCCAGCCAGCCATCTCTGCAGATCAGTCACATCACAGCCTCTCTTCAGTGAAGTTGCAGGATGCCACTGGTTGTGGGTTTTGAGATGGGAGGATTCCATGGGTTGTCTTATGCGGTTACTCCATGTTGTGGTTACACAAAAGAATGATGCAGTGCACTTGGACCACGTTGGTTCTTGATGAACCACAGATGTTGTTCTGATTTCAAGAGATCCCAAGTCTAGCTAGTACTGAAGTGGATATTTGTTCTTAAGAAGTCCCAAAGGTTAGAACGAGCTGGTGCTGGGGCTGTCTGTTTCAGAATATTTGCAATCAAATGGGGTTTAATCCACCAGGAAGTGCTTTTCCCATGTACAAGGCTGTTTTGGTGACATATGCCAAGAGACTCTGGAGTCACACAGACCCTGACAGAGCCATGGTCTTAAACTGCTGTTTGTTTGGTTATTTTCATGTCTATAAAGCTTTTTATATAATGACCATTGAAAAGATGATGAAGAGTAATGGAAACCTCTTGCCTTTGCCCAGTTGGCTGCTGAGAAGTGCTTTCTGTTGAGAAGCTACTGGGTGGCAGAGTTTGGCCATAAGAATGCTTTGAATCTGCAGAAGCTAGAACACCACCATGAAGAGGTAAACCATTTTAATGGCACACTAACTACATTTGTCAGCAAGGAAAGGGGATTGCTGCTGCCTTAGGCATACATCTTCCAGGACTAATAGTGGCTTTCAGCATGTGGCAGCAGTACTGCTCAACTCAGCAGGAAAACAGGCCATTAAAAGGCAACCAGCAACTCTGCCGTGCTTTTCAGGAGCTGGCAAAGAGAGGGTGTGGGAAAAAAACAACCAACAGCAAATAAATCCCAGTAAAATCTCAACATTACAGTTGCCACTCACTCAACACAAACCCAGAGATCAGGACAAGTCTGACCTGAGCCACCCAGCAGAGCTTGCCATGATTCAAATCCTTAACCTTCCTCCTGGCTTCCTGGCTTTGAATTTTGGGGCAGAAAAAGAACAACTTGATGCTGCAATGCCAGCAGGGAAGCAGGGATATCGTGGATGTGAAAGCTGTTCCCAGTGGAAGAGAAGTGAGACACAAAAAACCACCCAGTTGTGCCAACAGTGTCACCAAATGTCACTCAGAGTTATTATCCCTGCCTCCATAACTCATAACCTTTGCTCCTGGAGGATTGTGGGATACATTGTGGATAAAGCTTAAAAGTATACACTTTAGTTCACAATGATTTTCTAACTGAAATCTTCACTTTGAAAGAAGAACAGAACAGTGACTCACCGGAGATGTTGTTAATCGAAGGATGGCTCCATTTTTTATTTCATTACGATTCTGAAAGAGAAAAATCCAAAGGTTTTACATAAGACTCACCCACATAAAAAGATGAAACATGCATTGAGTAGAATGTCATGCTAAACCTGCAACAGTGCTTTCCCCTGCCTGCATGCAAAACTTCCCTTTCAGGTGTAAGGTAGCATCTATTTTCCTGAGGGATATAACATTAATTTCAACAAATAAGTTGAATTCACATGACACTTAACCAAACTGAACTCTTTCAAGAATGACTTCATGTTTTCAAAGTTTAGATTCCACTGGCAACTTCTAAATATTTTTTTGAAATATACTGTCCATGGTGTCTGGCTCTGGTATTGTACATACTTGAGGAGTTCGTAAGTTTGCTGAAACCTGTCATTAAGCATCTGCAGGATTTAGAATTCCTCCCACTGGCTCTTTAATTTCTATAACAAGAACATGCTGACTTAAACCACTGGAACCTACCCACTGAGCTCTGCCTTCACGACTTTGCATTCTCCCTCAAAGTTAAAAAAGCACCACTGTTAGCAGAGTAAAGTTCAAACATGCCATAAGTCCTTCTCCTTGCCTGGCTGTCAGAAAGAGTGGGCACTAAAAATTTTCTTTTGGTTAAGTTCTCATAGCCGTGGCGTAAGCTATGGTGTACACTTACAGCATCCTTACAACTCTGTGGTCAAAGCCCATGTGCAGAGTCTTCCCCTGTGGTATGTGTAGGGGAGCCTCCCCTATTTCAACAACCACCTCCTGTACACCACAGGGTAGGAGAATAATCCTGGCAGGTACTGACTGCGCAGAGTACAATGCACAGTCTCAATGCCAGTCGTGGTTTAGTAGCTGTCTCATGAGCTGCCACCTTAATCTGTCAGAGGAATTGGTGGAATCCCTAACAGTTTGAGAGAGAAGAGCTAATTTTGTACTGAAGACCACACCGCAGGTTTTTTGCAGACTGGTGTTTAGCCAAGAAAAAATATGAAGGTGTATTTCTCCTCAGGCAGTTTTTCCCAAATTTATTTCATCCTTCTTGTTCCCATTCTGATACATCTCAAATCAAAAATGCTAAAAACCAGATAAATCTTGCCTGAAACCAGGTCAAGTAGTCCCAAAATAAAACTCCAGTACATTGTCTCATTCTCAGTATCCAAATCGTCTGTGGGATTGGTTCTAGCTACCTCAAAGATCACTGTCCACCCACAAAGACTTCTTCACTCTAACTGAAATAATTGAAGTGCCAGACAACACAGGGGGTTACAAGGGAGAAACTTTCTTACAGCATCTTTGCCTACAAATGCAGCAACTCTTCTCAGCCCTCAGCAGTCTCCTCCTGCCAGAACAGCCTCAGGGAGGCCAGCCAAGCTATACCCAAAAGAGGGGCAAAGAAGGGCGAGCAGCTAAATACTGGGTGACTTCCCACAGCGATAACAAAGTGCCAGATTTTCTCCACTTGTAGTAAACCAGCACCAGACACAGCTACATTTCATCATGTCTGAGGAATCTGTGTGAAGTGGCCATAGTGCATTAGTGTGGTTTTATCTCAATCAGTGCTGAAGCAAACTCACTTCACAAGCAGTTGTGGCTGCTGAAACTGTTACCACCTCCTGGATTTATGGAACTGAACAGAAGTAATTGCTCTGGGACAGACAATTAGCATAGGCTAAATCTACCTCCAACAGCAGCTCAGACTAAGCCTTAAAGAGATAAGATATGACTTATAAGTCTTATCATCACGTACACATACACAAGGTTTACTTGGAAGGCAGCAAATCCCAACACGAAACAATATGAAAACCAGGGAATCAAATAAGACTTAAACAACTTGAAGTGTACTAATCACACTCAGAAGTTAAAGATCACTGACATCTTTATAAAAACATTGGAACTAAGTAAGTAGACTGGTCTTAAACATAAATTGGAGCACACACAGAGGCTTATTTTTCTCAGCAGCAGAACTTCAGGCTTAAAGTTTCTCATGTTTCCTTCTGCAATTAACAGGAACTAACAAATCATATGTACAAATGACTCTGTGGTTTGTTTGTGACAAGTCAAGTCACTTCATCTGGGCCACAATAAGCATCTCTGAAAACACTCTTAGTCCACTGCAAACAAGAGATACTGGGCACAGCATGAGGAGGCTCTATGGTGATCTCCAGACACTTGAGGAGAAACAGAGGAATCACAGAGGAACACACAGAGTACTTAAAAGCATCACTGGACATTTTCTTTGGAGTCTTTCTGTTTAATCATCAAGATGAAGCCAAAACACCAAAGCTTTCAGACTCAAAGGTGCAATGCTTGTCAGAACCCACAACACACAAGCCCACAGACCTTTCATCATGTCTGGCTATGTCCTATACTGTAAGTTCAGTCATTGTATCCTAACAGAGAGAGAGAGCTCATCTTCAACTCATGGTTTAGAAAAAGGCTTAAGGAAAACTGCCCACGCCTTATCTCTGAAAGTGCTCAAAGCATAAAGTCTCTAGCACAGCAAGCTAGCCAAGATTTGAAAAAGGTTAGCAGTTACCCAACAAAAAACAAATACAATTTTGTTTATCCATTCTAAATATTGGCTTAATCACATACCAGGAAACAGCGTGTAAGAGTACAATTAAGCCAAGAGGCTTTCCTACATTAACTGTGTGATGCAGTAGTCAGCATGCCAGTTAATTTTAATTGCAACATTTACACACAGTTAATCCGCTTAGCATTAGGGATAGTATCCTGTGGATTTCTTTTCCAGGATAACAGAACATCATTACAGCTACTACATCACTGCTATTCAGGACAGAACTTGCCCCAACTTAAGGTAGAAAAATAAAAAATAAAAAAAAATACGAGAACAGGACAGAAACGAATAAAGAACCCTCTTCCAAGATATTCCCAACCTGTTTCTCAGCTATACATGAGGTTGGTAGAAATTGTTCATGATGTTGATCTGTACTAGAAAAGCTTAATCCTGAGCAGTGAAGGAACTAGTGAAATGGTACTATCCAAAATGTTCTTAAAAAACTCCGTCACAGGAAACTAGATCTGTTATAACTGTCAACTAGGACAAAGACAGCAGTTAGACCAAGGATACAAAAAGCCCCATTTGCAATATTTTATCTAGCAAGATATAATATAACATATCATAAGACGATTTTATTCTAATTGGGTAGGTAATATTTCCAAGATGAGCTTTCAATCAGACTAAATAATTTCATGAAGATGCACAAAGAACATAACAGAGCAGGAAGGAGGGAATACTTGAAAAGTTTGTCTTGCATTCACATCTTAGGACCCTCTGCCTTCTAACTTCATCAGCTGGAGCAACATGAACCTACATTGACTATAAATCCTTGAGAAGGCAGGAGAAGCAAGGAAAGAGAGGCAGTGGGGTAGCCTTGTATGCCAGAGAGTTTTCCATTCTCAGAGAAGTAAGGAGAGGGTTCAGCAGAACTGTTATCCTGGAATTCTGAAAAGGAAATTTGTGCCTGTTTAGAAGCCTGGTTGACAGAATCCATTAGGAGACAGTCTGAGGGGGCAAAAGTGTCTAGGAAGGCTGGATGTACTGCATGAAGGAAATCTTGAAATCATAGAAGCAGGCCTTTGCAAGACAAATAATGGGAAAAAGCAGCCTGGCTGAGCACAAAGCTTTGGCTGGAACTAAGAAAGAAGAGAGAGTATGACCTTTGGAAGAAGGGGCAGCACACTCAGGAAGGCTACCGGGGTGTTGTGAGCAGGGAGAAAATTAGAAGGGCCAAAGATCAACTAGAACTTAATCTGGCTGCTGCTGGAAAACACAATAAAACATGTTTCTATAAACGTATTAGCAACAAAAGGAAGGCTAAGGAGAATCTCCATCAGATGAGTTTAACTTGGTTAGAAAGAGCAAGGTGTTAATAACACCAAGGTACTGGTGACTGAACCAAGGCTGGAGGTTCAATCCCCCTATAGGCCATTCACTTGAGAGTTGGACTTGATGATACTTGGGGGTCCCTTCCAGCTCAGAATACCCTGTGATCTGGATGTCACGGAACACATAAGTGACAAAGTCTGAGGTACTTAATACCTTCTTTGCCTCAGTCTTCAATGGTAAGACCAGTTGTTCCCAGAGTATGCAATCCCCTGAGCTGGAAGATAGAGACGGAGAGCAGATTGCACCCCCAGAATCCAAGGGGAAATGATACACCACTTAGACACACAAGGGAATTACCCGAGGACACTGAGGAAGCTGGTGGAAGTGCCCACTGAGACACTCCCCAACATTTATCATCAGTCCTGAATAATGGGGGAGGTTCCAATTGACTGGAGATTAGCAGATGCAATGCCCATTTACAAGAGGAGCCAAAAGGACGATCCAGGAAACTACAGGTCTGTCAGTCTGACCTCAATGCCAGGAAAAGTTGTGGAGCAGATCATCTTGAGTGATTTCATGAGGCACATACAGGAGGACCAGATGATCAGGCCCAGCCAGCAGGAGTTTATGAAAGGCAAGTCCTGCATGACTAACCTAGTCTCCTATGACAAGGTGATCCCTGTTTAGTGGATGAGGAAAAGACTTTGGATGTTGTTCACCTGGACTTTAGTAAATCCTTTGATGCTGTCTCCGAGAGCATTCTCCAGGAGAAACTGGCCGCTCATGGCTTGAACAGGTGCATTGTTCACTGGGTAAAAAACTGGCTCGATGGCCGATCCCAAAGGGTGGTGATGAGTGGAGTTACATCCAGTTCATTACATCTAGCAAATGGTCACTAGCAGTGTTCCCCAGGGCTCAGCAAGGTGGAGGTCAGTCTCTCTTAAGTAACAATCAATAGAATAAGAAGAAATTGCCTCAGGTTGCACCACAGGTGTTTCAGATTGGATATCAGGAAAAAATTCTTCACAGAAATGGTTTCCAAGGGCTGGAACAGGCTGCCCAGGGAAGTGGTTGAGTCACTATCCCTGGAAGCATTTAAAAGATGTGGCACTTGGGGACATAGTGCAGTGGTGGACTTGGCAGTTCTGGGTTGGACTTGATTATCTTAGATGGTCTTTTCCAACTTCAACAATTCTATGTTTCTATTACTATCTGCTACCAGATTCTGTTTCTTCTCAAAGCCCTTTTACTGTGCCATAGACTACTTTGCCCAAAACACATGCAGGAGGCTAGCAGAGACTTGCATCCAGAAAGCAGGCCTCAAGCATAAGCAGAGCCCACCAAACCATGCAGAGGGATGAAGGCAAGAAAACTCACTTTTTAAAAAATCCTATCAAAATAGTGAAGCTATTTATTCAGAGCTTTGCTGCAGTGGCACTGGAAAATTTAACAGGTAAAATATTTTGCCACACATTTGTCTTATCATTTTAATAATCTCTTCTACCCAGCAAAATGCCTCAATATTCAGCTCACTCTAACTGGTTGGAATGGAATGTTTTCTTAACATATTTGAGGAAGACCTAGAAGCATTCGTTCCCATGGTTATAGCTCACTCAGCCTGTTCTTTAACCTAGACCAAACAGCTTCCTTCAGACTTCTCTAACCACCCTGGAGAATACCAGCCAAGAAATCTAAAATTCTTCTTGTGTTTATTACCTTTAGTAATAGATTCATCCCCATTTCTATACTGCAGTTATTTTGTTACACCTTCCTCCAAATGGACACAACAACAGAAAATTAGAGCTGTGAAATACACTTAATGATTCCATTACATTTCCACAATGATGAGTCTGTCCAAGTTCTAAATAAGGACAAAATGACACAAAATATTAGAGTTATAGAGTCCATTACTAAGTTAACAACTCAGGAAAGAGAAGCAAAATTCTTGCTGGCAAATCTCCCTTAAAGCACTGATTCAATGTGCTACAGGATCCAGTAAGGGCTGGGTGTCATCAGAAGTGGCACTGGGAACAAGACAGAGGGCGTCTCTTTGCCACAGCACAGGAACTTCATGCACCCACACACAGGGCACTGGGTGCAGTTTTGGTCTTCACATCTCAGGAAGGGCACAGTAGTTTCTGAGAAAATGCAGAGAAAAGCAAGTGTCCAATGGGCTTCAGCCTTGACTCACAAGGCAGGGTCTGCTCAGTTTGGAGCTACAAAGGAGACAGGAAGGAATGTAGCGGACAGCCAGGATGCAGAACCGTTTTTACGAAACCCTGCAGTATGAGAACTTCGGGGTACTTGAAATCAGTAAGGGATCAGTTTAAAGCAGATAAAGAATTCACCTCTTTATTCAGAAGGCCGTAAAATCTTCAAGCTTGCTGTCACAGGTTATGAAAGCAGGCTATATCAGGAGGTTCAAAAAGAGATGAAAGAGTGGCATGGCCTTTATATTACGGGATATTAAATAGACTAAGGGTAGGTGTACCTACAACACCTGTAGGACAACAAATGGGAATACTGTGGGAAGCATAAAGAGACTGAAAGCCATCATCAGATCACTAACCTGAACGGAATTTGCTATTGTTAGAGCTGGAGACAGACTGAGGCGAGATTTCATTTAGCTGACTTGGTAGAGAAGTTCTTAAGTTTATTTTTAGTCACTGAAATATTTAATAAGATGTAAGCTAAGTGATATAGGTAATTACCAACATTGTACTACTTGGCATGACAGAATGGTACTGTTTTAGAAGAAATACTGATACAATTAATCTTGTGATACGATTTCTTTTCTGGGAAGCTGTTGAAAACAAGGGACAATGTCTTCCAGTTTTTCATGCTATAATTTGATGATAACATTTTCCTTAAAAAAATAAGCACTTTGTCTGAAGTTTCTAAAAAGAGGATGTTTTCTGCATGCTGCTTATCTGTCCCTATTCAAGGATTACAGAAGCTAGTAAACAAAACAAGTTAGACCAGTGGTGCAGTTTCAGGGTGTACATTAGCCAGGGAAACTCTACAGCCCACAAGAGGCACAATTCTGCACATATCCCTCCAGTGTGTGGGCTCCCAACACTTCCCTTGCACTGTATCTACCAACACGCAGCAGCACAGTCAGCCATCTGACCTTAAAAACGTTAACACTTCCTCTCCCCTTCATTCACAAAAAAGAGGAGAATAAAAAGTATTCCAGAGATCAGCATTTTCTTTTGTCAGATTGGTGACTTGAACAAACTCACCATCCAGCAGCAGTCACTAGGATGTTAGTGAAGCAAAGAAAAGGAAGAAACAGAGTGGAAAAAGAAAGCTCAACTACCTATTTCTCCAGCAACCCACAGTAATACCAACTTGACTGCCACTTAAACCACATCCTAAGAAAAAGACCAAACTTTGCATGATTTACTCATCTGCAAGTGGAGTGATGTACAAGGACAACATTACCAGGCACCACTTGCTCTGCAGAGCAGAGAGTGGTATTACACTTCAGGCAGACATCCTTCTGACACATTAAAAGAAGTTACACACAAGTTATTTTTAACCTGGATCAGTTCCCCAATTCAAGCAACCACACAGACACACAGAACAGTTGTACCAGAAACACGGAAGGGGTGGGCTGATGACAAGCAGCCCTATCGTCCTCTGATAAGTTCAAACATAAGAGCTGCACCCTGAAAAATAAACATCAGGAAATGACTGACTTAGCTGTGCTCATACTATTATTAGTAGGATTATGTGGAGAAATCAGAACAGAACAGGGCTGGTATGGACACAAAAAAACCCCCAAAAAACCAAAAAATCCACCGAACCAAAGTAAGAATTATCAAATTCAGATCAGTTCATCAGTGCAGGTCACCCACCACACTGACCCACAGCACCACTGAGGGGTCAGCACAGGAACAGTAGCTCCTTAAGCAGATGCTGCTACTAAGAGAATAGCTGAATACCGAAGCCAAGGCTGTGGCTCACAGTCACTTTTGCCAAATCAAAGCACACTTTGCTACCATTGAGTTTTGCTTTTCAACATCTTGCTCATTCCTCCTACTGTTACATGTGGCATGAACAGTTGTATCAGTCAACAAGGGAACTAAACCAGATGAAAATTTTATCATTTTGGGGTTTTCCTGGTAAAAGACAGGGATAAAGACAGGAATAAGAAGTATAGTATAAGCAAGAAAGTGGGCCAGCTCATTTTGCAGGCACTGTGTTTGGAACCACAACACCGAGACTTGTTTAAGGGGAAGCCTGCAGGTGTTTGTATTTCTCTAGGGCATACGTCCCACTCTTGCATTCTGCCTGTGCCCTTCCTCTCACCCACAGAAGTAGGTAAAACGTCCCTTTTCCATTTTTTACTACACTTTGAGCCTGACAAAAGTTTTCTACGTTGGCTTAAGCCAGTTCCAGAAACAACTGAGGGACAGCTCACAGCTGTAAAAAAGAAGCAAATTTCCATTCTACTCCCTAACCTTCTGTTACTTCTTCCTTGTCTACAGGCTGTTCCTGGACCTGATTTAAGAGTTCTGCCTCATCCCTGCATCAGATGAAGTAGCCTTTTTACTAAGCAAATTTAATTAATTAAAGTGTCACAAAATGGCACACAACAATTCCCCCTTTGCCATCACCTTCAAAAATTGTCAAAAAAAAAAAAAAAAAAAAAAAAAAAGAAAAGAAATGGCAGGATCTTCTGGGGAAAGGGAGAAAAAATTAGCACTATTAACAAATGTATTATCAGGAGTAATGCAAAATGGCAAAGGAAACAGCTCACTTAATGCCTTTCTCCAGTTCCCAGTCTTCATGCTACTTGTCATTCTCAGCTGCTTAAGCACCATGTCCTTCAATAAATCAGAAACCTTCATTATTAAGAACGTTTACTTTCAACTCACTGTAATTCAATTAATCAACGAAAACAGATGAATAGGAAAAACTCAAAAACTCAGAAAGTCCCAACTGTACAAATGGGTCATTTCTTGTCCTGATATTTGCATACACTCCCACGCAGGAAGCCTGTAATGGCATGGTGGAATTTCACATGAATATACTATTACAGGTTGTGTTCAGCAAAAAATAGGTCACGAGCAAAACCACCTTTGGAAAAGAACAAGCACCAGGGACTCCACCCAGTTTCCCAGCATTGGGAAGACGGGGGGTAGAAAGACGTCCCATCTTCAAACGCAGCACAGAGTTGAATAATTACAACAAAAGGAAGGTGGGGCAGCTCTTCTTGCAAAACAGAATTAAAAGTCTCCCAAAACTAATGGAACAAAATCAGTGTCTGCTCCCCTCCACTTCAAGAAATAAGGACAAAAGGGAAAGGTGTGAGATAGGAAAGAAAGAAAAAAATCCACGGGAAGTCTTCTGAGTCATCAGATATAGAAACACAAACGCAACAAAATTGTGACAATAAAAATGGGCTGCATTCAATATACAGGTGAACGAAAAGTCCATGTGTTTAAAAGATAACATTTTAAAAAATGCCACCACTGTCACCACTGTGTGCTGAGTGCTGGCTCACAAACCCCTCAGTACCTTCAGCCAGCCCTTTGTTTCTGATAGTTGCTCAGGTGGAGGGTTAAGAGCCACCAGATTCTGCCTCCAGCAGTGAAACCAGCTTGAACATCATCCTTCCCCCAGCAAACACTGGATCCACAAATGGATCTAGAGGTGGCCAAGGGTAAGCAGCGATAAAGGATCAGCCATACCCACCAATGTGCAGCCTCAGCCCCTCAATGTCTGTCCCTGTAGTGCCTGTGCTGCCAGCAGACAAGCACAGCTAACAATTATCCAAGCTGCGGTTTTCAGCCAGGGAACACACATAGCACACAAAATTATACAGTCACATTCTACTCCTCATACAGCATTTTCTTTTCTAAATCTGAGCTCCCCCAGGCTATAGTGTTCCTGAGTTATTGTGCCTGATGTACAGCAGCATCTAATTCAGCTATAGACTGAAGCAAAGGTGACTTATTTATTCTTATCTTGTAGTATCTAGCATGATAAGATCCTGACTCAGAAGTCAGGCTTTTAGATGTTTGACCTACCAGAGAAATGCTCCTTCATGATAAGTAAGGCTTTTAAAAAAACCACACACACCTATTAATGCAATTAAAAATCAAACACTTTGTGATCAGAACACCAGGCAAATTTTAGCTCAGGCACTATGCCTGCTTGATTTTCTTGTTCACATACTCCTTCCTTCATTTCCCTCCTTTTTAGAAAAAAAGGCTTAAAGACATAATTAATAATTTCCAGGGCACTTTCAGGGACACATATATAGCCATACCATAACCCCAGAGGCAACAGCCCAAATGGGATCTGCTGTGATAAGCCCTGCCTCTAGTAGGAACCCTGGCTGAATCAAAATTTGTTAAAAGACCTCATCTATTCTGCCTGAAGGAGTTATTACTACTTCTGTAGAGGCATTTTTCCAAATAATACAGCCAAAACATAAATAAATTAAGAGACAGAACTGCTTGGGTGTTGTTTTTATTTATGTACGGTATAATTGGGAAATATAGGTCCAGCTACAAAAAATAAAGAGTTCTGCATAAGACAGCCAAAACACAGATGGGCTGTTTGCCACCAAAAACAAAACGACAGTCATGTAGTCCCAAATGTTACATAAGCCATGTAACATTTGGGACATTTTCACTTCAAAGCTTCTTGCTACATTATACAAGAATTCATTAATTGCTTTTCTTTCTCATAACTTAAAACATGGTGATATTTTAAAGAGGCATCTCTACCTGGAAAGCAGTCACTCAGACTCTGCAGGAACATGACCTATAATATTGTCTGCATGGGGGACATACAACTCACCTTTAAGAGCAGTGAAAAATATTTCTTATGAGAAGCTATCACTGCCACAAAAAAAGCCCTGCTCATGTCCATTAGTAAGGGTCAGATTAAAGCAAAGTGGATTTTAAATAAGTGTTTTTGCTTCCTTGAAGTGCATGTGTTTGTCCTCATGCCTGGTGATTTTCATGTTTTAATTGAGAGAGCAACAACATCCTACTGAACACAAATGAGGGAAAGTATGTAGAAGGGGTGATGGCCTATATAAGCCTCTTTTCACAGCCACTATCCAACAACCAGTCACAAACAGTGAACAATATCTAATGAAAGTCACAGACATCTGAGTAATTAGAGCTCTTCTCTCTTATTTATGTGACTCAGAGTCAGACACTCTGCATATTTCCAGTAGGGAATAAACAAACTCAAAGTCCTCTCTGCAGTACAATCCAAAATGTCCTAGAAGACCATAATTTTCCATCCTTATTGCAAGTTAAAGACAGCCAAAAGCCATCAGACTCTCTTTTATGTGGAACAGAAAACATGTCTCTTCTCCAAAGCTGCAGAATCCTATCTGCCAAAGGTGGAGATAAAGCCTGAAATATCCCTCCAATTGTATCAGGACAAAGACCTTCAAACAGCTGAAGTATTCACTCAATCCCTGCTTCTTGGAAATACTCACTGTACAATCAGAGTTTGAATGCCAACAGGCAAATTCAATTGTGTCGCTTTATTGGAAAACAGCTGTGTCACCATTGAGGACAATTAGCAAAACAATCTCACTATTTAAATTGGGTGGAGGTAAAACACAAAAGTCAGTAATTTCTTCAACAGGTTTCCTTGTAGTGGCCTTTGAAGTGTCTGTCAATTGAAACTTGAAAAGAAAGGAGAGGGGAAAAAAACCCAAAACAACACACATGAAAAAAAAAAAAAGAAAAAGGAAAAAAAAAAAAAGGGAAGATAAAAAAAATAAAGGCATATTGAGAAGGTTGTCTGGGGTGACAAACAGTTAAATGGAAAACTGAAACTGGCCTGTCAAAAAACAAGCAAGCAAACAAACAAGCAAAAACAAAAAGAAAAGAGCCCGGCAAAAAAGCACAGCACTATCTTATGAGCAACTGTTCTTGCTGTCTTGCTAAATTTAGTCTTTCCAAATGCTAAGTTTCCTCTATTTCTTGGGTGCGGGTAAGAATTATAGCAAAAGAAAACTTAGTTCATGTCTCAGTTATATTAGCAAATCCTAAAGAACCGTAAAATGCAAAACAAAACCAAGAGATCCCTCCACTTAAGAACAAGCCAAACTAAACTGATAACGAGGTGAGCAAGAGACATCTCTATCTATGCAGTTAAACCCAGCTTGTTTTGCTCAAAATCCACTGAGATTAAGGAATTCACATGTGGACTTCAGCAGGTTTTAAATAGTGTCCTTCTCCCATTGCTTAGAAATTGTACCTCTGCAGTACTACACGTACGCTGTTCCAAATAACCTTTTTTCATCATTTCAGCAATTTTATCAGTAATGCTAGGAATGAATGTTCTACTTGGTCCCATTCAGATGAGCATGTCCCATATATTTATACTAGACATTCCATTTTTATTACAGCTATAGCCATTTCATTACTCTGTGCTGAAATCATGGCATCACTTGATGAATCACCTATTGCCACGCTATCTGGGGACAAAAAAAATAAGCCAAAAGAACATACAGAGCTGGATAAGGACAAGACAGTAGACAGGAGTGAGTAGCAAATATTACACAGTCAGTGAAACTTATTTCTACCTGCTCAGCCAAAAAGCAAAGTGACATGCACTGAAAGCCTCCTCAGACTTCAAAGAGTCTTTCATGTTTTAAATATTTCAGTTTCCTGTATACCACTTGTTAGCAGAATACTAAACACACAAAAATGTCAACGTTGAAGGGCTCAGTGCTTGAGTCTCAAACTCAACAGACATGAAGAACTTTGCACATTCAGATTTTTATTTACTTTTCCTAACAGAAGAAATCTGTTAAAAAGTCATTTAACCAGGTCTCCCAATACCTACCCTCTCAGTGGCATTGCAGAATGGAAAGTATAGTTTCATATATTTTAATTTAAAATAAATTATTGTGGCAAATATTTTTATAGGCTATTCAAGAATTGCATTGAACGATTTACCCACCTTCTCGGTGATGTAGAAATTAGAACTATCAGCATGCTGCAGTGCAAATTGGTCATGATTTGCAAGAGACCACCTTAGAAATATGAAAATAAATTAATCACAAAATGAAACCTTAATAATTCCAAAAGTATCCTTTACATAATTTTAGTATGACCAAACAAGCGTCTGTCATTTCCATGTATTTCTCATACTTCTCATAATTTTCCATAGCTTTCAATGATAAGTTCCAAAGTTGAAGTCAAAGGCATGCTTACAAAGGGAAAACCTCAGTACAAATACATCCCAGTGATCTTTGCTCGCAGTAAGCAAGATCACTAAGTCACTAAAACTGACCAAAAATTAGAAGTACAGCACCATAAATTTATGAGAGCATATACAATACACAGTGCATATAGTATTAAGTTGATATGTTACATTAGGCATAATACCACCTTTTAGCTCAGCAGCAATTTGATTAATATAACTAGTTTCTCCCATGTGGTAGCACTTGCTTAAAACAACTTTTAAAATTAACATGTTAATTCAAGGTATTTGTCTTAGCCAATTATTAGTCCGTATTGCAGAATTTACAATTAGCATTTCAGTTTCATAGGAACAGTCACATCAACCGGACCAGCTTAAAGCACCCACTGGACTCAGTGCTCAACGTTCAAAGCCAGAGGCAGTGCTTTAGTCCCTTAACCCATGAACTGCAGGGACCACAAGCCAAAGTGAGTCAGCAAAATGCATCTCTGTGCAGAAAGGAAGGAAACAGTCAAAATGAGAGTCACCCACATGATGGATCTGCTTTGTTAGGAGCCTCATCTTGCAAGCAATTGATCCAAAATGCACTGCAAATTCAAAATTTGAAGATAACACAAAAAGATTTAAGAAACTAATGACTAGTCATGCAGGATATCTGATTTTTTAAAAAAATTATCACCTAGTTGGTTTAATACTCCAAAAAGCACCATATCTAGTATGTACTATATGACAGAACTTACCCATCACAGACTTCTTTTATTATCGAGGATAGTGGTTTTTTCTGGTAAATGGAAAAAGAAAGAAAAAGCAAAATTGCCAAATTAGAATACCTCTGAGCTCTTAGAATATGATTCCACAGCCAGTAAATGCAAAGAACAAAACTGGTAGCATTTAATTATTTGTTCAACATCAAGTGTGAAAGGATCCCAAAACTTTCTGCTGTTTTGGTCTCAAAGAAGTATAAAGATAGCAATTCTAGACATATGCATTATGCATATGCATTATCCATCATTTTTGTCAGCCTTCACAGATATGATATAAACTCAGCTTCTCAACTGAGAAATCAAAGGGTCTTTTGTGTACACTGCATCTCATTACCCAACAGAAACAGAAGACTTAGATATCAACACGACCACTTTCCAGGAATGACATCTGAAACCAGAAGACATTCAATATTTTTAAATCTTCTTTTGTCCCTTTCAGAGATGGTCATATGATGAGAGTAAATCCTCTCTCTAAAGTGCACGCATGCAGGTTCCCCCCGATAAAATACCAGCTGGAAGGTGTTAAGATCCCAGATGTATCAGTTCTGCTTTATTCTCTACATCTGTGAGCACACGAGCATTTGGACTGACTCAAAACAGCTCTCTTGCTTTGAGTCCCAAAATAGAAGACTAAGAAACAGTCTAGCCTGTTGATGTTGCAATGCTTTGAACACTGTTATAAACACAGGGTGCACACACAACTGTTTTTAGAAGACTTCTGGATAAGAGAAAATGCATTTTCATGTCCCAAACCATAGATGAAATTGCATGGCAAAAAGAAACACACCAAATTTTACCACCTGATTGACTACTGAGTCTTTTTTCTCCAATACTGGGTGACCACACAATGTCACACATGCCTGTTGCATCACAAAAATTTCCCAAATTACCTAAACATAGGATCCCCCTCTCTAGTTACTTCCAATAATGACAGTTCACTGAATTATTAAAAAGCAAACAAAATAAACAAAATACAGAAAACTCACCATAAACCTACCCATAATCCAACATTAGAGTCAAAATAAGCTTTTTACCTTTAATTTTTGTGGAAAATGATTAGTGGAAAAACTAACTCAGCATCAGGGCCTGTTATGTGAAGGAGTAATTATTTTCCCCTTGAATTTGTTTTCTGTACTTCATCACTGAATAGAAAGAAAGCCAGAGACAGGGCTCCCTGGTCAGGTCAGGATCAGAGAAGGATTTATTATTTCAACAGTCCAGTCAACTAAGCCAGTTTATAAACAGGCAGAAACATAACGCAAGACCTTTTTAATCAAACATGAATGAAAGCACCTGCTGAAAGGATTCTGTTCCTGCTTACCATATTGTCTCAGTCCTTGGTTTCCTTCCTTCCTCTTTCACTGCCATTTCTATTTTCACATGACCACCCAAGATGATCCCCACCAGGGAAGTTAATCAAACATTTGCTAGCCAGTAAAAGGGGGAAAAAATAGTTTTCACCAGGACTGATTTCCTAATCTGCCTTGCTATGTACCTAAATGAGTTGGAAATACCAGCAGATGGGAGAAAAGGCAGAAGTGCGAAACTGCTCCCTTCTCCACAGCAGCTTCTCTGTTGCACTGGCTCAGCTGTTTGTGTAGCTGCAGCCAGGCTGCGAAGATCAGGCAGATCATGACAGATAAAAACCCGTGTTTTTACCCCACAGTTATTTTGGACTGATCAGTTCCTCAGTCTGGATTACTGTGTCACTTATGTGCAGCTGCTCTGACTTGCTGTCCTCCTCTTTGAGGGTTTTTACAGTTTCTGCAATCCTGTGAGAGCAATCCGTGCTTCCAACTGCTTTCTTTCCTTTATCTTAAAAAAAAAAAAAACAAAACAAAAAACCCCCACCTTTTTGGGGGGGGTGGGGCGGACAGAGGGAGGAGCACAGCTTTGTCTGGAGCTGGATAACTTCGGTTTGCCATTCAGCACACATATGCCAGCCTGCAGGCAAACTGCTGCCGAGCAGAGTGCATAGCTCTGCATGCTGCATCCTCTTCCCCCCTCGGGATGCTACTGTGGGTCCTATTGTGATATTTCTATTTTGACAAAATTTTATCTGGGTTATTAATTCCTTTTACAAAGTAAACAGAAACCAGCTAGCAGATTCAAGATAATGGAGGACAATAAGAGTAACTGCCTCTTCTTCCTATTGTTTCCCATAGGACCTCTAGTTTCCCATTTGAAGTGTGACAAAAAGACAATTTAACAACCTAAACTAGCAATAGTAGAAATACTAGGAAAGCTGTATTAAATTACTTTTCATATCATTATTTTGGTACTTCTAAGTTCTCTACACCATCAACCTTTATGCCTTTTGTCAATCCTATTCACCTCCTTCCCCCTTTGCCTATTGTACACCACCTTCGCATTATTACATGACAGTATCTGAAACCAAAACTTGGACAACACAACATGAAACCCGTGCAATGAATCAATTAGAGCCTGTAAAGAACAGCTAAAAGAGAGAAGAAATAGATCTTCAATAATAAAAATTATTTATACAGCCAGTCTCCCATGGTACAGCTTGGTCCTCCTGTGGCACTGCTGCTACAGCACTGATGCGAGTAAGCACAGCTCATGATGAAAAAAGCAACAAGATGAAGAAAAAGTGGAACTCTTCTGGGACGCAGAGTTTGCAATTAGTGATTTGATAGCACTTTACAAATTAATAAATGTAAAATAAATACCACTATAGCAATGCTAATAAGTACCAGCAATAATAATAGGCTGCTGCTCCTAATAATCCCTTGGGCTACACTCTCCCTACATATACGTCTCCAGACAAAATTCTTCCCCCTTCCCTATCAGGGAGATAAATTGCCACCAGCACGTTGTTCACAAGAGGGGCGTGACTGCGAGCAGGCGAGTTGCTTGTGCGGAGCCTGTGGCAGGCAGCACACAGAGCTGGCAGCAGCAGCTCTGCCACCCTGTCTGCACAGCCAGCAGCGCCCTGCTTTGCTCTGGGAGGGACAGGGTGAGCACACAGCTCCCGCTCCCCAGCCAGCTCACAGACACCCCCAAAATCCTGCCGTGGTCCTGCTAGTGAGAGCTGCGAGATACGAAACTGTTCGTGGGTACCAGCGTCAGGACACGACTGTTTGCTGCCTGTATAGGAATGCAGCACTAGTAGAAAACAAAGAAAAGTAAGCTATCATATTTTTTTTTCTTTTTGAACCATGAAAAATGAGGTAAAAGTCTATTTCTATTCTCTGTGGAGTAAATCCACTTGGCAGGCCATTCAAAGTCACTTTCTTTTTCCCCCTCTGGCTCTAAGTATCTGTCTGATGTCAAAGAGCATAGATTTGAAGGTTTTGTTACCTTAATCTTAATAAAATTATGTCTATGAAAATTTATTTATCTTTGCTGCATTTACAGTTCCAAAAAGTCAAATTTACCTTATTAGTCAACATACTTCAAAGAATTTCTTACAATCAGTCCAAAAATAATTTGAAGTTTTTCCGTCACAGAAATTAGGTTTTTTTTGTCTCTCTGTCTTCTCCTAGACTCATAAAAATGGAGTGAGCTTTTACACATGCTGAGATGCTCATTTAAAACTCTAAGAAGATCAGGCTGTTTCTTTAATGTACAAAATAACAGAGATCAAAGTAAACTTCGTGCTCCCTACAGGAGATAACACCTTCAGCTAACTTATCACAGTATCTGCACTGAACACACTGGTTAGAATAAAAGTATTTTCCTAAGGTAGGTATTAAATTGATAGCTGAAATTAAGTGGGAAATTACACTAGGGCTTTAGGGCCTCGTAACTTACTGATTTGCACACAAGGGGAGAATCCTGACAATGACACAGAGCACAGGCAGCACTAGAGCCAATGTGAATTTCCACACCTGGAAAGCTTTATCTGCATTGACTGGTTAGCACAAGTGTCCAAGATTCAGGGGTGGCCCTAAGAACATCCACCATGCAGGAACACCTAGTCACCATGTCTGTGCTCACCCGCACATCTCAGGTCATGCCTCCAGGTTTTTTGTGCTGGGATGCACAGATCCCTAACTCAGACTGCCTGAGTACCTGCCCTTCCCTACTTGTGCAATATTTGGAAGCACTTCCAAAGTAACTTGCAGAACACAGACTGAGATTTCCCACTCCAGTTTCCTCACAAGTTTCATCCTTTGATGCCTACCCCTATGGAGAACTCATAGGGAACCAGTCACCAGGAAGAACTAAGCACAGGTTTGCCAGATTGTAAACTGTGTTAGTCCAGACCACTACTTTGTTCCAGAGGAATCACAGGATGAGCAAGAGTAAGCAAAGAATGTCCAACACCAATGCTGACCAAGCCCTAGGTCCTGTCCAAACCACCAGTACACCAACACGGGTTTAAAGCATGTCCAAATCAAACTGCAAGTGTGTGTGCATGTGCATGTGTGAACTGTAAAGAGGACAGAAGCCTAAATCCAGGTGAAAACCTGGGTTACATGTGCAGCTGAGATATACTTTGTGCAATGTGAGGAAATTGTAGATAGATTTCTTTTAGGCCAAGTCTGAATATCTTTCCACATGACTAACAGAGTTGCTTTTTCTTTTTGCTAGGTTGGCTAGGATAGGTTGTGCTTGTTGGGGTTTTTTGGAAAATGACTGGGATACCACTCTCCCTGTCTGACACCTTTTAACCACAGAAGTAACAAGAAAAACCTTAACTTTGCTGTCTTTAAGCCTATCACAGAAAAAAATAGCAGATATAGCACATCTGTTAGTGGGAAACAGCATTAAGGAAAAAAGTTCTGCTGCTGACCCGTGCATCTGTCAAAAAAACAGAACTTCAAGCCAGTAAATACATCATTCTGTGTTATGATTAATGCTATCTTTCTACTAAGAAACCTTTCAGTGCAAAAGTCATTTTTATGGCTATTAAAAAACAGAAAAAACACCTCTTTTCACAGTCAGTGGAGGCTTTATCTCTTACTGTCATGCACCAGGGGCCACAGTGGACACCTGGATCCATGACTCACTACTTCAGCACTGGTTTCTCGTGGCGTAAGAGGCAACATCTTCTCTTGTAAGGGGGAGATGCTGGAGTGCTTTGGACTTTAGCCTTCTCAACCTGCTCTGATCCACTCTGGGATTCAACTCTCCATTGACTACAGTGGAATATGGTGGGACCAGACTTGTTAATTTACTACCGGGCATCTGTAAAAGATGAAAGAGAGAATTTCCCTAACCCAGGGGAGCACCACAAAGAGTGAATACCTGAAGAACAAGGACACCACAGTGTACAGTAAGGGAGACCATAAAACCCAGCCAAGGCCAGGCCAGCAGCACACAGCTCTGCTGGTGCAGCAGCACAGCCCAGGGCAGGAAATATTCACACCTCAACAAGTGCAGCTGCTGATGGGAGAGAGCATCTATCAGCTCAGTTCACAGCTCTTAAGGTGGTAGTTTTAACACATCAGTAGCAACACCTTGGTTTAAATTTAGCAGTAGGAGTTCCACAGAGCTCACAAGACTTAGGGAAACCCAGGTATTCGTGTTCTTTCCCCCTTCACTCTCAGCTGCAGCTTCCTCTTCCCACTCCCAAAGAAATCCTCACTCCTAAGTCTGCTTTTCACCAGATCTAAGCACTGACCCACAGATTATATGTTTAGGATGTCACAGTGATTGTGTACAGCAAGGAAGAAGCAAAATATAATGTTATCAACAAAAGTCTCAAACAAAAGAAAAAACCCATAAACAGAATTTAACAGACATATTTACTCCTCATCTAGTGTCCTGACAAGCCTGAACATTCCCTGTTTTCTCAAGTATAAAGAGGGACAGCAAAAACTCCCAGTCAAGAGTACTGAAACTATAAAAAACACCTAGTGACCCACAGCGGCAGATTTCATCATGTTTGTGTGCAACATACTTGCCCAACATATTTAAAATACTTTAAAATACAAAGCAGGGCTTTAAAATGTGGCTCTTCACACAACCTGTTAGTGAGGAGAGCATGCCTTTGAAGGCTGCATGAAGAAACCCCAAACCCCCAGCTCATGACTGACACACTGCTGGCCTACCAGGGTAGAAGTTCCGACACGAAGGCAAAAAAAAATTTGTACTGTCCAATTTTTAGTGTTACTCTCTTTTGTATTACAATCTGTATATCTATAACCAGAACATAATTAAATCATAAAGT
This sequence comes from Acanthornis magna, assembly GCA_036785705.1. NCBI lineage: Eukaryota > Metazoa > Chordata > Aves > Passeriformes > Acanthizidae > Acanthornis > Acanthornis magna. The sequence goes on from JAWUZG010000029.1 coordinate 12,270,961, forward strand.
GTGCCTGGATACTCCAGCTGGCCAGAATGTGAATTAATTCATTGGTGCATAACTTCAGGAATCTCGTCATTACCCATTTCCTTTAAATAAGAGCAGAATTAACTTAAGAGATGAGACTCCTGCTGATACTTTAAAAAAATTTATGGATGCAACAACCTTAAAGTCAAGTTCAGCCTTCATCCTGAGAATGGCATCAGCTGCAGGCAGCCAAATTCAGGCTCCAACAGGGAGATTCTGGCAAGAATTATGGAGCTAGTAAAATCAGAGACATGAAAAAAGTCAAACCAAACCCCAAACCAACCAAAAAAACCCCACAAGCACACAAAAACCAAGCAAGGATTTAATAAAGTCATCTCTTTCCTGATATATTATTTTTTGAACATTTTGTAGACCTCAAGTGTATCCTGGCTCTACTTGCACTTCTATTAACAAAAAAACAACCAGCCAACCAACCAAAAAACAAAAAAGCACTTTAACTGATGATTCTCTACCTAGAAGATGGCACCAAGTAGAAAGCATAAATAACATCCATTAGACTGCAATACACTAAACATTTCTTTTTATTCTCCCCCTCCCTTTCTTTTACAATGTCTAACCCTTCTGCACAGCTATTACTTCTTCCATATAAACCTTGCTGCTGTCTCTGTATTAAACAGAAGCAGTAAGACAGAGTTTTTATGTATTTTCCAGTGATGAGGTCCCAGCCACACACACCACAGGACATCAGTTTGCAGCCTTGAAAGACTCCAGCCAACCAGTGGGAATGTGGCTTTGGACAAACCAGACTAATAAAATGTAGCATGTGACAATAACATTGCCTGTTTTACCCGGGCTGGCTGCCTGCCACCACATCAAAGAACTGGGGCTCTAATGATGAGTACTCCAATGCCGCAGCCCTGTAAGAATAGGAATCATATTTTTTAAACCCTATTGTATTTAACAATTGGTTCATTATGTTAATGAAACACTGTCTATGTATGCAAGTGTGTCAGTGCACTGAATTATATGCAGTGCACTAAAACATCTGCATTATTGTTTCCAAGGTTATTCTTGCTGCTGAATAGCTTTTAAAAAATAAATAAAAATAAAAACCGGAGACCTTTCATTAGTCCAACAAATAAAATGGAAAAAAATCACATTAAGACAGTGAATATTATTTCTTTACCAGCTCTATTAATAATGCCTGATGGTAACAAAATTGCAAGCATTATAAAACTGTCAAATATTTTCACTATGTTTATATGCCAGTTAGCATCTGCTCTACGAACAGTTTCATATTCAATTTTGTGAAGCTGAAATATGACAGGTACAAAAAGGAGTAATAAAATTCAAAAAGCATCTGTTTGGCACCTAAATGTTGATTTTAAGCAAGCCCTACCTTTAGAAAACTGGCTGGAGATAGACAAGTGTTTTTCAATTCTTTTTGAAATGCTAGCCACCTTTTGGCTCATCCAACTTTGGGCAAGTCTTTCAGCAGCAGCAATTGACATCCTCCTTCAGTAAGGCTGAGATACAGCTGCAGCGGCTGGCCTCAAGCACTAACTCCTTCTCCCATCTGACAGAAAGGAGCTGCTGCTAGCAAATCCAGGCAGGGGATGTTTTTATAAGTCAGTGTTAGATATTTTTGGTTTTTTTCCTCTCCCTATGAGCTGCTTCATAGTCCTCTACCTTCAAGAAACTAAGCTCTTGTCAGCTGTTAAAGGCACTGACATTTCCCTTTACTATAAACTCAGGATATGCAATAACATTGGAAATCTTAGTAATATTCATACAAAAAGCATGACTAGTTCCAGCTACTGCAGTACCATTACACTTTCCGGGTGACAGTTCATATAAATTTGCAGGTTTATGGGAAGGAAGCAAGAGCCTCTCTCTTCCTTTGTCCCCTCGGAACTAAACCCCTCGATTTTGAGGGAGCCAGAGTCTGGAGCCAGAATGAAGCACAGTGAGTGATGCTTTGCAGGAGGGGGAGACATCAATATCCCGTTCTTGTTCACCACTTGAGCAATGCTGGTGCTCACTAATATTGCATACATTTAGACTTGTGATGCTAGGATTGTCTCGGTATACTGCTATTACCAGAGACAGTACTTGCAGAAACTATATTCTTAGTCTACACACATGGCAGAAGCAATGTGCATCTTTCTTTTCTCTAATTAAACATTTCACAATCCCTTCTGAACTACATTTTTCCCCACAGTTTGAGAAGTGCCGCACTAATCAATTAACAATCCCCAAGGGTCCAGATTTAGGTTCGAAAGCTCCTTTTAAAAAACCCAAAACCTTATTGGTGTCCTTTCAATATGCAGTGAAGTACGACTTCTATGAAGAAGACAAAAAAACCCCACAACTAAAATGACACTGGCAGAAGAGAAGAGACAACTTGAAAGACACTCTTAAAAGATAAACTTGTGTAGTAAATCTAAACATTAGGGAGAATATTAATGTAAAGCAGCCCATGGCTCCACCCATGCGCTGCACTTTTATTAACATGAAATTGTTACATGACAATGCTCCCATAAATTTGGCTCACTGTACGAGATTTGTGCTTTAAAAACACAGCTTTCCCCCTCCCCCCCTTCCATTTATTTTGGAAATGTAAAGATTCACATCTGCTAATTTAATCCATGTTTGATGATCTCATAGGTGAAAGCAAACCTGGAGGAAGAAGCGTTATGGCCAACTTTAATTATAAACTGTTCCTTTCTGTAGACGTCCGAGGCGAGAAAGTTCATCCCCAAGTTTAGAGAAATCTTGTTTTAGTACAACTTGTCTTGAGACACACATGTGGATTTGAATGGGATAAGCCAACATATATATTGTCCCCAAATATCCATCTTGTGCCTCTCATGGAAGCTGCTTTTCCTGCAGCAGGAACAGTGTAACTGTAAATCCACAAAGTATCCAGGTAACCTAAAACCAGCATTGGCTTACCTAAAATAATTTGTGCTGTAAAAAAAACCCCAACAGCTAAGAATTATACCTAATGAGCACAAATTAAAGCATGCACACTTTCACTGAACACAAGAAATAACAGTCTCTTATGAAATAGCTACTTCTGGGACAAATAAAAAGAAGACAGGATAGACTAGCTTGCATCCTTGTTCACCTGTACAGGCCCTGTGCAGTTCTATTCTTAAAATCTTCTAGAATAATCAGCCAGAAGAGCAGAGAAAAAGATAACAGACAGTCAGCATCTACCATTCATTTCTTCCCCAGACTGCATCGCTAAAAAGTCCACAAAAAGATCCCAATGCAAATTCAGACACCAACTCATTTCCATTCCTCCCCTTACATGACAGGAAGACTTAAGCATGAAAGATCAATGCTATACACTGCTCTTAAAGTCATAATCAAATCTTCATATTAAAAATTAATTTTGGGCAGAGTTTTATTATTGCTAGTATAGATTTATGAAGGAGGGAGAAGTCTGGATGCTATTTTTCGAATTTATAATTGAGGAAAATTATGAAACTGGGGGGAAACCCAAATAAACCCCAAATATTCTAGAAGAGAGTAACTGAATTCAATCAAGTCCATCTCTCAATAAGAACATGATTTAAAATCAGTTTTCATGCATACAGGTATCAGCCAGTTGCCAGGTACTGGAACTTAATTAATTCCCACCTGGTAAGAGAGAGAGGGCAGTAAATAATAGGCAGTTTTGCCCTCCTGGTTTAAAGCAAAGAAAAAAGCAGTTGTAAAACATTGGGATCAAATAGTACATGTCAATGGATGAGCAGCAAATTTTTCTTCTCATTCATTGGAAGCAGGAACAGAGGCTGATTCCAAAAGGCACTTAATTATATATTAATTGCTCTGGCACAAATCTCTCTAACTGAGTGAGACTAATTTTGCATGATTAAATTTAAAACCATCATTGATGAACCCAGGATGACAAACCTATAGAAATGCAGTGGGAAACCTCAACTTGAAAAGGCTCTGTGCCTGCTCAAGTCCAAGTTGTCAGAAGTCATGTACCTGAAGGGGAGTGTAAAGTTTAATAACATTTGGTGGAAAAAATACTCATGAGCTCTTTTAAGGCCCAACACCTGCCAGTACACCACTGTCAATGGTTCTGGTTTCACAGTGACATTTCCTGACTTCGAAAATATTTTACTTTCTTCATCGCTAAGCAAAAGATGCATAAACACAGCAGGTAAATTAGGATAATGTGCAACTGAATATAAGTAAGTGCTTCCAAGTATATGCATCAAGCAACCTAAAAAAACCTCCCAGATTTTCCTCTGATTTCTTATATGGTATTTGTACTTCAGTTTTTGGAATAGCCTCAGTAACCTGAAAGATAAAGAACTTGCGTCATGCTTCAGTGATGGGTTTTTGTTGTTTTCTTTAAAGTAATATTATAGTGCTGTTCATTTAAATAATGTTTTTCTTGATGGTAAGAAAGAGAGAGAAGAAACCAGTATGGAAAAGTTTTTAGGGTTTTCTGAACATACATCAAATGGTGACTGAATGAGCCGATCCCACCTGGGACACAGGCACTGGCTGCAGTGTCTGGTCAATGGGTAAGTCCTTTCTCTTTTCTGCCTTCCTTTTCCCTCCTCCCCTTTATCATCTCTGACAGCTAGCCATCTGAGCTATGAATCATCTCCTCCACTACAGCTCTTCAACTGAATAGATGCTTTAAAGGAAACAGATTGAGGAAAAGTTAGCACTAAGTGAATCAAAGGCAGAGCTGTGTGTTCAGAAGTGTGTATCACCCTATATATTTTCAGGGTTCTTTCCCACAATGCTCCCAACCTTGAAGAAGGAAAACATGCATGTTTGTGTGCATAGGTAGTAGGAAGGGATGTTTCTTTCCCATCTTTCCGTGTCAGAAGAGGGAGGGATGAGACTCAAACTTCATTCCCTCATTTCCATTTCTCTCTGCATCAGGAGCAGGCTGCTGTTAAGTTTTCTCCCTTTCGGCCTTACTTTCCCTCTTCTTCCTCCTCCTACCCATGAAGTGGCTTGAGGAAGCTTGCAGATTACTTGGCAGGCTGTGTTGTGGAGTTTCACCCAATATAAGTTAGCATTGGTCTTTCTTGTCTCCTTCAAATTTTACATAATAAAATTAAAAACAAGGTACTGGGAAAGTAAGCTAATATTACAGATAAGGTATGGGTTTTTTTGAGAGTTACTTTAAGATTTTGTAAATTAAACCAAATAATTTTCATGTTATCTTACTGCTGTTTGAAAGAAGACTTCATAATATTTTTTCAGTTTTGTCCCCACTGTACTTGGTTCATCATGACTAACATGCATCTTTCCCTGAACACAGAGTGCAGTGTCTACCATTTGTTATATAAGAAGAAAAAAGTAAAACATTCTTCACTCCAGAAGGCAAAAATTTTCTATTATTGAAAAATTTCAGCAAATGAAAATGGAAAAGCTTGGTAGGTCAAAGAAAAAATCAACCTACAAAGTTTGGGAACTCCCTTTTCCTCTAAGAGGGCTTTCAGAATGCTTAAAAATCATTCTGCTGTGATTCCAGTCACCCTCTAGTACATTTTTCTTCAAATTTCACACAGGAATTTCCCAAGCATGTGCCACAAAAGGGTTAACTACAAGTGAAACTGATTGCACTGCATGAATAAATTACTAACCCATTTCAGTAATATATTTTCAGCGTGAATTCAAATGCTCTCCTCTCCAATAGACCTTTTTAATGTACTGAATCCCCAGACACACTAGGGTCTAAAGCACATTATAAAATGCTTTTCTTCACTCTGAATACTATTTACAGAAATAATAATAATTCTAACCAGGTAACATGCTGTAGGATTTCAAAATGTTAAGGGTAAGCTGTTAAATATTAAAGAGGTTGCTTTTAATATTAATACACTTGCCACAAAAACAATCTCAGAGAAGTCCAGAATATAAAACATGGCCCTTGTATAACTTGTTTTGGTTTGTTTCTCCACTACCCCAATTTCCTAAAAAGAGTTTTTAATACATAATTTTGAATTTGTTAACTTCTGTACCCTGCCTCCAATTAGTCCATGGGGCCATTGGTTTAGAACTAATCACCTACACAGAACAACCCCTGAGATTCCTGTACAGAACAACAAAGATCCTCCTGCTCACAGTGCACCACTACTTAAGTTCCAAAATCTGCGCTTGCTGCAGCCATTCAGCATGATTCTACTCCAGATGCAAAGCACTGACTAGAAATTTGAAGACTTTCCACCCAGAGGTAACAACATTACCACAATTTTACAGTTGAACAAACTAAGGCACATAAGTGTTAAGTGGGTCATACAGGCAGTAAATGCCTTATTTAAGCAGCTGTTCAGAAAGAAAAAGTAAATGAAGAAACCAGCTAAACACATCAAAACCTTAAGAAGCAAGAGAGGAAGAGGGTTACACCCCTTATAAAAAACACCTTCTACCCTACATACACTCAGAGAAAAATACACGTGCACGGAAGTAAACATAAATGCAGAGACACAAACATGCAGAGAAGAACTTATTTGTGAACAGGGTCGGCCGAACAGGTACACACGCACTTACTTGATCTATTTCCATTAACTTGGGGAAGGCACCTGGCCATTCAATCGCCACCTTCACTATATCAGCAGGAGGGGGCATTGCGACGCTGCTGTTCTTCGGAGCCAGTACAACTGGACACTAAATACTGCAGAGAGTCTCTCTCATTCACACCTGCAGGGAGAGAAAAAAAAAAGAAAAAAGAATATCACAGCAGTTCAGGCAGAACTCCAGCACTGCTGCTTCAGTCTCCTACATTTCCCCTGGCTGGGCAGGTGGATGAAAATGTATGTGTGTATGTATGTGCAGGAGCAGGAGAATGCACATATTACAAGAGCAGACACAGGACACAACGCCACGACACACTGCACAGCTCGACAGTCTGTTAGAAAGATGGCTGAAGCACTGAAATGTACGGTGAATAACAGGCATGCATTAGATTTAAATAGAAAAACTATTTTTAAATATTATTAAATATGCTGGTGGGGGAAAAAAGCGACAAACTAGAGGAAGCTCCTGTTACAGTGTCACTCCTGGAGTCCCAGGGAACATGACCGAATTGGTTAATGCTGGCGCTTCAGGAGAAGAGATTGCCCAGGAAGTTATGGCCAGGAAACACTGTTTCTTTTAACTATAGCAATGATCTTCTGGGTGTTCACAAATAGATCACTGCACTATAGCAACCAGTATGTCAGGAAGAAGGCAGAACACACAGCAGTTTCCACATATACATACACACACGCACACACACATCCTCACCTCATGGATCCAGAGATACCCACATATAAATACTTCTTTATGGTACATCTCAGACACGTGAATACACAAGGATGTAGTATACACTCAGAGCGACATAATCAGCTACATAAGACGTCATAGTTCTGCAAGAATATGAATACCAACAGGATCTCATCTCAAATAGTGCAAGCTGTGAATTTCAGGGAAGGAGAGGAAAGGGGAAGACCCAAATCCTCAGGTTTTGCAGAATTTCAGCTCTGTCTCTTTTGACTCATCAAAGTTTAAAACCTTGCAACAAGAACAAATGTTTCTCCAGTGTAGTGCCTCTCTGGATTTCCAAACAAACCTTCTGTGCCTCTCCCTCAGCTCGGTGGTGGCAGGACACCCTCTCTAGCAGCAAAACTCTGCAGTTCTCAGGCACAGCAGCCCGTGCACCCTGTTGCAGATGGGGAAGCTCCGGCTTGCTTTGCCAAGCCCTCCACACCAACCATGGCATTTCCTGTGCACTCTGCTGAGACCCGGCAAAGCATCACCACATATCACAAAACAAGAGAAGCTGTAGAAATCCCCAGTGGTGCAGTCCCACTTCTTCTTAGCAGAAAAAGAGAAGGAAGTGGTGAAAGCATGGAGACATGCTTGCACATACATCCTTCCAAAGAGCTGAGGCCAGAGAGGAGCTGGCTGAGTATACCAGACATCCAAAAGACACAAACAGGTACAAGTTAAAAAAGGCTCTGACCACCTTGAGTTTCTGTTTCAACTAACCTGGTCTAACAACCTTCCTTCAACTGCAGCAGAAGCAGGAGCTCAGATTGGACTGATCAAAATTGTGAAATCATCCCTTTTTCAGGGAATGTTGTACATTTGTCTCAGACTACTGTTATAAGTGGGAGTTCATCCAGCCTTCGGGATTTCTTTCGTCTCTGTCTTTCCTTTTTCTTGTGTGCCCTCTAGTCTGCTCCGAAAAGGCTCAGTCTTCTGAGTCTGCAAGCCCTGCTACATTCTACATAGGGCTCTCAACACATACTATAAAAGCAATTTATGAACGTTAACACTTCAGCAATTTATTTCCAACAATGGCACTTCTGACGCCAGCAGGATCGCACATCACCACAAAGCAAAGCACAAGGCAGTAAATAAGACAATGGACGATCTATAAATAAGACTGGATGGCAGGAAGTGCCTTGAAAGACTAAACAATGTGATTAAGAAACACTGTGATATTGTCTACATTTGCTAGATGTTACAGGAACAGGGAATAAACACAATTAAAGCATGCAGCTGGCTTGCTGGTCATTGAGAAAAGTCAGACATTTACTTTTGGCTCTCTTCTACCCTGTAGAGCCTAGTGGATGCAAAGCTCCTACCATTTCTCCCCAACACATCAAACACTGACCATATGCATCTCTCACCAGTGCTCCCCTTGCTGCACAGTGCCCTGGTTCAATCAACCAGCAAAAAAAAAAAAAAATTCTGGTCATCTGTTTTTTACCATGTTCGAGTCAAACAGCTACTCAGAGGTGATACAACATGGGAGAGAGAAGAAGAGATATTCTTTGGCAGCAGTGAGCTGTTAATCCATCTCGACAGTCAATTGAAACTGAGACTTTGGCACCTTCTGCACGCACACTCACAGTGACGGTGCTCCCCACCTCCTCAGCAGTCCTTGGTACTCTCAGCCTGCTGATGTTTTGGTACTAAACTGTCTGCAGAGCTTCAGTGCGGCTGGCTCACCCAGTGCCTGACCAGCAGGCTACTCCCTGCATTCCCTGGCTTGGCACCCCATCTCTGGCAGGAGGGATGCTGGAAGCCTCAGCCAGAGCCTGAGTTTGCTGGCCACAACACAAAAAGCAGAGCAGAAGCAGCAGCTCCTGCCAGACAAACTTGACTGAGGATAGCTTCAGCTGAGTAAGCCTTTATTTTCAACAGTTTTATTCCCCCCTATCATATTTCTTCTACACTTTTAATGAAAAAAATCATCTGTAGGCCACATATCTAATGAGATAGAAGGGAGACCTATAAAAACCATAGAATCCACCTATTGCATAGGCAAAGACAGTTTCTTTTGACTGAGAAGAAATAACTTGAGGCCCAATACCTTCCCTCCAAAGCTCACAATAAATGCTGGAGAAAAAACACTGATTCATGACCACTGGCTGTAAGCACAAAAGCAAAACTACATTACACAGCAATAAATTTGCAGAAAACTTCCATTTTCCCATGCATACAAGGGCATTAACCCTCATTTTGCATTAGCAAGTTGTGGGCTATCTTGAGCCACACGGGAAGAAAGGTTTAGGAAAAATGAGTCAAGGAAAGCTGATGGTAAGTTAATCAAATTAAGCTATGGAAAATAAGCACTCACATTCCAAAGCAAGGAGCAAGAGAAGTCTGCCACAGCATTCAGCAGACAATTTCATTGTGACTAGTTTTAACGTAGGCTAGCACAGATCTCCTACATAATTATAATTATTACTATACCTATGCTTATACAGTCATAAAACACAAAGCAAAGTGACAGATCTTTAACTAATACAAATGGATGTAGTCCCACTTCTCCCACCAGAAGACCAACTCAAAGATAACAATGTGGTCTGAATGCTGAAAAGTATATAAAATCATCATTTTGTTTCTATTTCTCTGTGGACATCCTCGTCAAATGGGCTGACTTCTTCTTTCCTGGTTTATACCCTTATGAATCCAAAGCCACATCCAAAAGATAATTTAGTTTCGTTCTACCTATGTGGCAATGTCAGAAACAAATATTCTTTTTGGGTTGTTTATTAAGGCCAAAATAGATGTTTAGTTGTCATCCTGAAATTAGGACTGAAAAGAAAATTCTGCAACCTACAGTGCTGACAATTCAAAATTACCTACTATTTATTCCTGTGGTATGCAGTGTATTAGATGCTGCCCAGTAAAATAAGGAAGGCACAACTCCTGGTGTGAAATGGTTCCAATTTAGTAAGCAATTTTCATTATGTGAATGAAGAACTAGAGCTGTTTTCAACTGCTTTTTGTTATGCCAGCAGCAGTCAAGCAGTGAAAAGGACAGGGATGTCACTAAAGGATCTAGTTACGGAGTTTTCTCAAGTACAATTCCTTTTTCTCTCCCAGTGGGATCTGAGAAGCACTGACATGTAAGAGCAACTTTGCAACTCATTTTTATATTTATTTTCAAGGCAGAATCTGAAGCCAAGTAGGATGCATGTGCAAGTCTGAGTGTATGAAAGGGAGGAGGGGGTCTGAGGAAAAGGAAGGCAAATTCCCATTGTTTTCCCTAATGCATGCAAGGAGATGAAACCTGGAGAATGTTTAAGCAACTCATATGCTCAACAGCACACTATTTTATAATTTGAGGGGAAAAAAACCATAACCAAAACACGTCTACCACTTGAACATACTTTCTTCCATCAATATGGTTTTGCAGAAGTATGACAGATTAGCCCATTAAAGTGTCAATTTTGCAATTTATTGTTATTACCACATACAGTATATTTATGCATTTCAACCACACTATGAAGGGCTTCCTGTGGTCTACTAAGTCAGAGTAATAAATACCCAAGTTGGAAATCAAAGTATGTTAAATTTAATGTAAAAATGTATCAGCACAGATATGCAAGCTCTCAATTTATCTGCCTGGCTCTGAGGGAGTCATTCAGCACAAATGTCAGTAAAATATATTGAATTTCCCCCTTCTACCTATGCACTGCATGTGGAAAACAGGATTTTATTCGTGTATGAAATTAGTTCTCAGTGGAACTCTCTTTTTTTAAAACTTGTTTTGCAATTTCATTGGCACTTTCCATGCAAAGATCTCAAAGTACTTTAAATAACTTAAAGTTATCAGAGCGCATCCCTCAAGAAATAAATTCTATTCTTACTCTACAGACAGAAGAAAAATGCAAGGCTAATAGGAGGTATGCGACTTGCAGCTCTACTCGTAAACGTAAACAGCAGCCTAGAACAGCTTATTTCTTCTTTTACAGACAAGAGGTAATAGCCAAAGAGCAGCCCAGCTCATTTCATGAACAGCTCGAGTAAGAAAATTAATGATTAAAAAGTGACTGAAGGAATGCCACATGCACTTGAGAATTTAATAAAACAAAGCATGTCCTCACTGGACAAAAGGCAGCATACACAGGAATCACCTGGAGCTGGCACAGATCCCTCCATGCCCCCGGCACAGGCAGGTTTTTGTGTGGCATTTCTTCAAGGCGAGGGGAAAGGAGGGCAGAAAGGGCGCCAGGGCCGAGCAGGACGCGGTGGGTGCTGGCAGGGAGCTGAGGCACAGCTCCCTCTGCGCGGCACCTTACGTAAGAAACCACTTCTTGTCAAACCTCATCAGCTTCCTCCGCTCCGCTCCTGCCGCCCGAAACAGAAACTAAGTGGCAAGTTCAGCTGGAAGGTCCCTCGGGGACCAAGTCTGATTAACGATTTTAGAAAGATAATCCAACGCTGGATTAATATCCCCCAAGAGAGTTATTTTTGGAGTTAAACTGCATGACTGAACAGCTGAGTCTAAGGAGCTGTAAACATGCTCTACCATCTCTGCAAGAGATGAAAACGGGGCAGAGAAGCCAGGGGGCTGGATGTACACTTTGTGTACATAAAAAGGCTTTCATGCTGCCTTTTTCCTTTCTTAGGCATTCAGCGCTATTCACCCCTGAACTAGACAGGAGTCAAAGGCCCAGCAGACCCATGTCAATAAAATCTACAGATGTTTTGACACAAATGGCAGATAAAGCCATACAGAAGCTATGAGCTATACTCGAGCGAGGGACAGAAAAAAGGCCGCAGTCTCAGAGAGCAGGCACCCCAGGGAGGGTGCCACCCCTCTGCACAGCCACCAGCACTGCTGGAAGACCTGACCCAACTCAACTGACTTCCATGGTACCAAGAGGCCCATCAGCTTCCAAACAGGAACATTTCTTTGATGCTGATCTATAAAGCATTATTAGACCGGGAATTAAATATTTAATATTATGATAAAATGAGCTTTGGACCCTTCAGGTTTAAAAACACCACCCTTCCTCTCCAAAGTACGTGGAGACCTAGTGTTGGAAGAGATTTTAGGAATACAGGTGTGAAAGGTACAGAATGGGACAGTTTTTGCAAGTTGGTAAAGCTGCCCAGAAAAGAAAGCTCATATTTGTGTGGGTATCACCTATCTCATTCCCAATTCCAAGTACTTTCTCTTCCCAAAGTCATCTTGTTCGTCTTTTGGGAAGCATTTTATGTGGTTGAGGTCTCACTATGTTTGACAGGCCGGACCACTTTCAAGTAGAGCACTCTTCAACACTAGAGAGCAAAAAAGGCTTTAAAGGGTGCTTCGAAAGAAACGGTGGAAGAAAACACAGCAGACTGGATGTACACAGAATATAAGCAAGCAGACTGTCTGCTGTTGCTTCTAAAGCACATATTGAAGCATATCAGAAAAATGCAGGTACGTCTTTAACATGAACTCCCCCGCCTCTTGGAATATCACTATCCTTTTACTAAGGAGCTTTTAGTTACATGTCTGTAATTCATAAGAAGACAAACAAGTCAGATAAAGATGCTCTGTTCACTAAAGACATTAATATCGGAGCTCTTCAAACTAGAGACCAGGAAAGTATCAAACTCAAATATTCAAAAAGTAATTCCAATAAATAAATAAATAAAAATACATTAATAAAAAATTCATTCACAAAAAACCCAGACAAAACCAAAATGCACCACCACAACCCCCACACCAATAGCAATCCACTGTCAAAGATCTAAGGCTTTCAAAAAGAAAGCATGATTTTTCAACCATGCTGAGTACCTGCCTAGCATATGAAATTTAAAGACCATGGCAGGTATAGCAAAATGAAACACTATTCTGAATACAAACTATTACTTAATCTACTTAAACTTTTCACAATATGTCAGGGCTTGCCCACTTCATTTGGGGTTGTTTCTCGTCATTGGGCTTGACTACAGATGTTTGTAAACTGAAGGAAGTAGCAAAAAATATCCCTTAAAATCCAGCTAAATACAGTTTTCTTTTCCTACCTTTCAGGGCAGTCTCACATGACCTGAAAGGTAGAAAGGAAGTAACGGGGCGGGGGGGGGGGGGGGGAAGCCTCAATTTTGGTCAGTGGTCCTGCTGTTCTTAAAGAGTTGTAAGTTGAAAATCAAAGTCTTCAGCATAAGAAAGCTGGAAGACAAAAGAAAGGAAAAAGAAAATTGACGCTGAAACAACAAAATAAGGCAATGTGAAACATTACAGCTGGAAAAGATGGAGGCAATTTTTTTTTTGTTTGGGGGGAGGGGGAGCAGGTAAAAGGGTGGTGTTTTTTAATGTTTAAGCTAAGCACATTCCAAAGTAATCCAACGAAGCTGAGAACTGAATAAGTTCGTTATAGGCTAGTTGAAAACAAGCTGAAAAGAAATGGAGAAAGTTTATCAAAAGTGCTGTGAATTTTGAATAAAATTCAAATAAGGGTAAAAGCATAACAAAATAACACAGTCCTCTTTTCTACTACTAGCATGATCTGTCTATGGTACTTCATACTTTACTGGCATTTGGATAAATCAGGGGGCTAGAAACAACACACTAATAAGCACCTTGAGTCAAGATGATAACACAGCAGTAGCAGAATCAAAAATAAGGGTGACTGAATATATCCCAAAGGAGATAACAGATACAAGAAGATAAACTCAAAGTTTGGAAAAACCCCAAACTTCCTGCTGGAAGGAAGATGAAGCAGCAGTATAGAAAACAAAGAGAATTTTTTATCCTATCAATGTTTATTATACATCCAGAAGAACTAATGGAACTGCTAGGAAGTTAGCAGTCAAATGGAGGAAGACAGGGCAACAGAGATGTGTGAATGCTAAAGGAAACAATCCAGTTAACTGACGGAACAGACAGGATGTTGAAGGTTGAAACAAATGGCATTATTTTCTAATGTAATCATTCTGCATAAAAAAATCCAATGGAAAAGAGCCATACTGATATTCCAGAGTGAGTAAGCAGAGGCTAATTCTCATTATAAGTAAGAAAAAGAGCAAAAGAAAGGCTGGATACCACTTATGCGTCTGAGGGGAGCACAAAAATTTAGAAGACACCAGCCTTTTGTCAGACACTGACGCTGCTCTTCAGAGATGTGCAGTTTTGAGTGCTACAATATAAGAAGGATCATAAAGCTACTAGAAGGCATCCAAAGGAGGCTGTGAAGATGGTGAAGGATCTGGAGGGGAGTTCATATGAGGAGCAGCTGAGGTCCCTTGGCTGTTCAGCCTGGAGGAGACCTCACTGCAGTCAGCAGCTTCCCCATGAAGGGAAGTGGAAGGGCAGACACTGATCTCTTCCCTCTGGGGACCAGTGAGAGGATCCAAGGGAATGGCATGAAGCTGAGTCAGGGGTGGGTTAGGTTGGATATTAGGAAAAGATTCTTCACTCAGAGGCTGCTTGGGCACTGGAACAGGCTCCCCAGGGAAGTGGTCACAGCACCAAGCCTGACAGAGTTCAAGAAGTATTTGGACAATGATCTCAGGCACATGGTGTGACTCTCGGGGTGTCCTGTGCAGGGCCAGGAGTTGGAGTCACTGATCGTTGTGGGTCACTTCCAACTCAGAACATTCTATGATACCATGAAAGATGACAAAAAAACAGGAGAAGGAAAGAAACTACTTGTATGTAATCTTGCAGCTGAAAGCAGCTCAATCTACAGAGGTGTTCCTACCATCCCTGTTTCTCTTATACTTACTGCAATCAGTGCATCAACACATCTAACAGTCAAAACTCCCCATGTTTTCCTGACTTCTCAGCACTACACAGTCTCTGAATCCACCCCTGCAGACTCCTAGCTCTCTGTCAGTTCAAACTTTCATAGTCACAAAGAATAATTTGCCCTTAAAACTTGTAGGCTTCCCAGTGCTGGCTCTCTGCAGGGCATTCAGCAAAACTAGACAGCATAAGGAAAAAAACGGTGATGGCCTCTCAGGAAAAAATGCATGGAACAGTTAATATTAGAGACCTTGCCTATAGCTAACATTTGTGGAAAAACTTGACCTATTCTGCATTACAGAGAATGTATGTCTAAACAACATCAGTTGTTGAGATTAAGTTAGCATTTTAATGGACATCATTAAACCCACTTTGGAAACAGAGATACTAAGGAAACAAACCTAGACACAGTCACATCCCAAAACAACTACTGTGCATATGCTCATCCTTAACACTGCTGCCACCCTGTTTTGCTGAGTACTGTTCAGTCTGTGTACCTGCAGGCCTGGAATCCCCGTTCTGGGGACATGCCAAGGAGATATCACCCTCCTTTTCAATACTGACACATACCTTGGGGCCATTGCTTACAATTCAGGATCAAGAGGAGCTTGCGAACCTGAACAATCATTTCAATTATACTGTCAGGTTAACTATAAGATCACTGTAAGGTAAAATACAAGCAAAAAGATACTAAAGAACACAAGAACAGGGCAAACTCCAGGTTCACACAGCCAGAACACAGACTGTATTTTGGAGGGCTCCAAGAAACCTTTTGGAAGAAATCTGACTGCAAGATATTAGCAGTACCAACAATGCTCACCCAGCCCATTTCCAGGGAAGACTTGTCCTGCATAAAGCTTGGTAAACTACATTAAATGTGACACTTTGTAACAGGAGATCTTTGTATTTTAACATGAGACTATCCCTTACTTGTTTCTCCACTGCAAAGGGGAGCAGCAGATGACCCCGTCTGAGCAGGGGAGTCGAACCAGACGACTTCCAGTAGTCCCTTCCAGCCTCAACCATTTTGTAATTCTCTAAGTACACGGATATATTGTCTCTAAGCACTCTTGAAGTCACAGCCTGCCCATCTGTGTTCCAATATTGTGTCTTTCCTGTACTTAAGTGTGCTCACAACGAGCAAAAAGACCTGCTTTTGTAGCAAGTTGCCTTCCATGCCAAAATAAGATTCTTGCCACACGCTAAAACCAGATGTTGGTTACAACTTAGGAACAACAATCTCCATAACTGCTCCCATGGCATCCAAGAGCAGTCATTCAAAAAATATCCCAGGCTTCCATAACTTGAACTAAAATTTTAAAGACCAAGGTGGAACTTTACTTCTGACAGGAAAACTACCATAAAATGCTTTTGTGTTACAGACTAAAACATGACATTCAAGCACTGGGTACAATTTGTGGTCACCCCATAATTTTATCGCACTCTTTGTTCTGCATGGCTCAGGGAAAGAGGAAAGAATGATGCAAACATCATCCTTTATTGGTTTGAGTCATAAACTCTAGGGAGTCATGCAGTTTAAGCAGCAGACAACAGTTGAAAAGCTTACTGTCTCTCCCTTTAAGCAGGGACAGCAAGACAGGTAATGAGTTCACTCAGAAATTACAACCCACATATGAACTTAAACCCCCCTGAATTTAGTTTATACTGTCATGCTGGGCTATTAAAAATAAGGGGGCAGGGGGTGGAAGGGGGAGAGGAGAGCCACCACTTCAGCCACAGCAGTTGAAGCTAAACAGAGGTGTTATGATTGCCTACTGTCTTACTAACAGAAAAAAGTGGAAATACTGTAATGAAGAAACCTGACTCATGAAAAATACCAGCTCATCTAGTAAATATGTTCACTTTATTGTTCAGGTAAAAAGTCCCTATCAATTAAAAAGTCACCTTTCTAGTAATACACATGATCTGTTTCTTCACATATCTTCTATTTCATAAGGAAGTATAATTTCAAAGGTTCTCTAAGACTCCTGAGATGACTAGAGCTAATACTCTGTCAAAAGTTGATGACAGCACAGCTCTGTTTCCCCATTGCCACGCTCCAGTTAAAGCTCCTGCTCCAGCCTCACTGGGAACATGCACAGTTATGCCAAGAATGAGCAAAACACTCACTGTTTCCAAATTGGCTAATCAACGGACTGAGTGCTTAACCTCCCCACAAAACAAGCATCCAGACAAGCAACAAGCACTGAGGACTGAACTGTGCCAGCCACATTATTCAGCAAGACGACTCGTGGCAGTTTTCTTCACAGGAGCCAGAACAACAATTGTCACCGACGATGCTGCAACTCAATCAACTTCTATCAAAACACCCATTCAGAATGAACCAGCACTTGCTGTGTGATGCTTTAGTCTATTATTCTAAAAACAAATAAGAGTGCCTCAAATATTTAATACCAACTTGGTTCCACACAGGAGTTATTGCCAAGCCTTTTACCTGCTAAGAACTTGCAAATACTAACAGGGAGAGGCTGGCAGCAACAGGCAAAGCAACACTATGCTTTTGCTGAATAATAGCATGCATATCTCTAGCTTATAATGTAGCAAAAAAACCAAAAAAAACAAAAACCAAAAAAACCCCCAAAACTCAAAGCATCCTCATAACTGTTTCGTGTTAAAAATATTGTAATACATATACATCATCCTGAAACACCATCCTTACATTCTCTGGTAAAATAATATCATTCTGCTCCAAAAATCTCTCTGAATGGCCAAGTCCAGTTCCACAGCAGATCTGATGTCTGCTTCCTCAATGTCACTGCTTTGCCTCCCTCGCCCCACTGCCAGCACTGGCACTTGTCCAGCATACCAGTTCAGAGAGATGGAGTGTCTTAAATGTAACCCACAAAACAAAAACAAAGACAAATTTTCAGACAGATTAGACCCTTGAATGCATTCACCACTCATTCACCCAAGCATCAGGACCACAATGAGCAACGTGTAAAAATAGGAATATAACCTGCTCCTTTTAAACTATGATGTAAAAATGCCCTCAGAAAAAAAAAAAGAAAAGAAAAAAAGAGAATTTTTTAACCTGTGCAAAGTTCATGGCATACAGCTGAGATTCAATTCCATAGAGGATAATAATGTAAAAGTATGCAATTACTAAGTTCATTACAGTATGTCTCATTAACTCAATGAGCTGCTTTATAATTGTAACAGACATTAAAAGATTAAAGTATTTGGATAAAATCCAAGTACATTTTCAGTGCCCTGATGATTGCCAGAGTTCGTGTCTTCAGAAATACAAAGTAACACTCCTTCACCGAGTACCCTGTGAAATAAAACACTGTTTATCCTTCTTGCTTTCAGACTTCAATGCTCCCAAATTAAATTTTCCCATTGCACTTGGGGGTGAGGGGTGGCAAACACTGTTCAGGTAACTGTCTACTCCAGTTTGACAAGTTAGAACCGTTTCCAAATAAAGCCGTCAACCGAAGTTGACCATTTCGAACTTCCTGGAGGGCTAACACCTGCCTGCAAAATCCTTTTTGTGAAAACAGCGACAGGGAAGCAAAGCCAAAAACATAATTCTGTGGCACTTTTCATCTGCAATTCAGTAGTAATTTAACATCATTAGATCTCTACCGTTCAAGCAGTAAGGGTGATTTAGGAATCAATCACTTTAAAGGAGAATGTAGTCCCCTTTCTGATCTTCAGTAAAGCATTTCTACTCTGCTATGGAGACTAAAGCATAGCTTTACAGGTTTGGCAGCATGGTGAAAACAGCAAGCACAGAGCCTTACCCACTCTCAGTTGTACACTATATTAAGCAATATTCAGGTTGTACTAAAAGTGCAAGATTTCCAAAAAGCTGCGGTGCACATCCCTACTGAAAGAATACTTCATTTTTTTCTCATTGATGCAGTTCTTGAGATGCATTCTCAGAATCAGAGACACAGCCCATGAGAAGATCTTAATCTGGAGTAATGAGTACGATTCAGGAAAGAGATGTCCCATTTCCAAAGCTGACAGACAACCTGCCCTGTAACAAGTAAGCAGAGTCCCCATCTCTAAAGACCAGGACTTGAGTTCCATTTTCCCCTTCTCCTAACAAGGGATTTGACTGCTCTGTCAGAGCTGGATGTGACTTCTGTTTATCTTGCTTGGAAGATACCTGTAGGGCTCACAAAGACACATTCTCCACACTATGCACTTGCCAACTGCTTCTTCTTGATCTAAGCATGCAGAACCTCTTAAGAGTGTACATTAGGAATGAAGGAAAATGTTCTTTTGAAGACATTTTGAAGTATCCTTTTTACCTGTTTCATTCTCCAAACTGTGGAGCAGATTCCTACAGGCTGCACCCACCTTCACAAGCTCTCTTCTCAGGGTGCTAAACAATTAGATTAATTTCAGCCACATCTCTTACCTTGTTGATCTCACCCACTATTCCAACGATTTTGACTAGGACTGGGGAGGGGGCTGGAAAGATTGCACTAACTCTACTTAAGGCACTTGAAAATTATGAAGCGGTGGTGTCCATAGGTAAATATGCTGTATCAGTGCCCAGGACAAAGTCTAATGCTCCCATATAAACAAGCCAGAAATATGTATTCTAGCATTTGAAAAACAAACCTCTTGAGACACAAAAGCCCCAGATTCTCATTTGACCTTGGTGCCATTGAGAGAATGTAATCATTAGCAGTTAGTATAAGAGACAGACCACAAGAAAATAAAATTAAATCCAACTGCAAATAGATCCTACATCTTCCAAGTTTGCTATTCAAAGCACTGATTAAAGAGGACTCTCTACCACACGTAGCAATCACACTGTTTAAATGAGCAGAGAGCTCTGATTCAAAGACAAAGATGCTAAACTTGGAAGCAAGAACACTTGCATCTAATTTTCTTTTATTCAAGGCTTTGTGTGTGGCCGTGTACTTGCCCTTTGGTTCTCTGTGCCTCCAACCACCACACTTCCTCAGAGCAGCTGAGAGGCATTTAGAGGCTACAGGAGATTGTATTTAAATCATGCTGACAGGTTATCCAGAATGGGCAGCTGCCTTATTTATTTGCATGGTTGGACAGACTACTCCCCCAGATCTTACTGTATTTCACCCTTTCCCTCAAGGCCCTGAAAGTGGGGACTGGCTTACCTATATCTTGCCACCATCCTTAGACTCAATACAGCACCTTCCATTAAAATCAGAGAGGTAGAAGTGAAGATGCAATTTTGGGGTCTACTCGAAATGGTCTGTGCTCTTTTTGAACAATTCAGAGCAGTTTTCCATCAGACAGAGCTTCTCACAAGGACCCCAGATATGCCCTCTGGGATGGGACAGAAAGGAGCAAATCCTTTTTTGGCTATATTTATTTTCCAACATGTTTTCATTATCTTACTCTGCCAAATTAAAAAATTCATTACCAACACAAATGACAAATACATTTCCAGGTGGACTACATACTTTAAACCAAATCAGCAAGGGAAACTATTTTCCCAGGCAAAACAAAAGCTTCACCATTAATTTCATTTAAGCCAAGACTGAAAGAGCACACAGAACATGCTGTAGGGACCAAGTCTGTAATCTCATTGCCATTTTTCTTTACATATAAAGCTGTTTTTCCTTATGTTAAGCATCCCCAAGGCACACACAAACATCTGCGGAGCCAATCAAAATGCAAATACTGTGAAACAGCCCAGCAAGCAACTACTGCTTGTCTCCTCACCACATTCTTCCTTTTATCAGGCTTTCATCATTTAATACAAGTGACTTTGCCAAACACTGTGTGCTTTGGTTTTAGAGCCCTGAAAGTTTAAGCTGTTCTCTACTCAGGAATAATCTGTCATCTGGTTCATTGGTTCAGTCATTCCTGGCAACTGCCTTACTTTCAACACACACATGACAGGAAGAGACCCCTGTCCTGTCAGTTACCTCTTTCTGGACTCAAATAATCTCAGTAGTTTTACACAATGGGATTAATGCATAGCTGCTGGCTACCCTATTTTCCTGCCTCTGTGTTTAATAATTTCATTGCTGAGGTAGAAATACAGATGTTAAAAGAAACAGGCACGTGACAGAAAACGCTCACCTCTTGCTTTGAAGATGCTTAACATGACAAGATGAAAAACCCCACAGCTATGAAGGATGCCAATTTTGTCAGGAACTGTTTCGTCTCTAACAAGATCAAACTGAACTATTGCCAGCAAATTGAGAAGGTGCCTGTTTTAACAATTCCTTTACTAAATCTGTTACTATTTCCCCTGATTCATTGACCAACCTTATTTAAGAAAGAAGCATCGTATGTTAAAAGGAAGAAGGCAGCAAGGTAGCTTTGCATGCCACCAGCCAAGTTACCTATGCTATTTATTGCTGCTTTCTGTTAGCAGAAATTAAACCATGGCAGTTTCCTCTAGCAGCTAGGAAGTAAAAAGCCTTGTTGAGCACGTTATCCTTTTGAGCTGCCACACATGTCATGATGTATTCAGCATAGCTATTAGGCTCTGTGTGTGACAAGGAAGGGCTACAGATTTCTGCTGACAAACTGTGGCCCTCTAAATTTTCATTTTCAAGTTTTCAAGAGTATATTACATTTCTATATAGATGACAAAGCTAGCAATTATACCCATGAAAGTGTTTTCAAGCACTTTTAGATTAAATGTTACCCAAAGCATGCTTTGACCTTGATCCACTTTTAATTTTTTTTAATTATTGACTTTTAATATGTGCATTAAAAGTCACTGGAGACCATTTGTATTTAAGATATTATTTTTGCTTTTGCATGACTTTAAAGTGATGACAGCTTTAAGACCCACTAGAGTAAGCATGAATTAGACTTTAATGTGCTTTCCTTGCTTTTAGTACATAAAATTTTCACATGATCAACTCCTAGAAAGAATAGCAACTGTCAGGAGTTTTACCATGTTCTTTTTAACAAGGATGAAGAGGGGAAATATTTTTTTGTTTATTTTTAAACAGGACATTCATTCATAGAAGAAATCTAAGCATGATACATTTAGCCTAGGCTGCAAAATTCATCTCTCTAAGCTTTGACTTTATTTTTCTCCTTTTCTTTTCTGACAGTGTTTTATTTCCCTTTACATGACCCATTCTTTAAGCCATCTTCTACTTCCTCAAAGAGATTACATTCACACACACACCAACCATTTTTCTCCAGGTGGAGATTTTGTACCAACTGCTGAACTTTCATCTCAGCCAAAGTACATCCCAACTGAGATGCAACAGAGACTTTTCAACGCTCACCAATATCTCTCTGCACTTTCCGGGCTTTTAAAGCACGGGGAAGCAAGACCTTCACCGCCAATTTGGGAAATCCAGAAATGCACATTGATATTTCATTCTTCCTGTATTTTTTTTTAAATGTCAGATCGAAACAACCTATGCTCTGCAGAGGCCAATTACTGTAGCTTTTGTGAAGGTTAAAAGTTCGAAAGAGAAAGCTGGTTTCTTCATTTAGCAGCCTCTTTCAACAATTCTGATAAAGACACACCAAAGGGAGAGCAGATGTCTAGGTATGGCAGCAAGGGGGATGAGAGGACGGGTCTCAAATTTTTTAATTCTCTTATATATGACTCCCCCTCTTTCACCAGGTTCCAACCTTACCCTCTTCAGGGGACTCTGTCCCAAATACTAACAACCAGCAATAAGAAAAAGCTAGAAGAAACACACATTTCCTGCTGTCTTCCTCAACACTCACAGAGCAAACAGTCCCCAAAGCACACTTCAACCTGCAGCCTTTGAGAAAACATGTCTCAGACACACAAGACGTAACCATGCAAATTATAGCTCTTTCTCAAGCTTGCAGGCTTACTATACCTTCTTTCAAAACCCCCTTCCTGCTGGCAGACATAAATCAAGAAAGCAAACTCACTCTGTGAAGTCAAAACTTCACATGGCCACAAAAGGCTTGTTTTTTTCTTTTTTTTAAATATTAACTTTGCACATGAGCATAAGCACCAAAAGTAACACACTGAGTATTATCTTCCATTGGTTTTTCTAATCAAAATACACTGTAACCACAAAAGGAAATGCTTACAGGCCAGTAAGGCCTGTAATGAGGGGACTGATTCATATGCCCCAGAGAACAAGTGCTGAACAATGTACACTCAGAAAGGTTTCAGCTTTATCCCTTATTAAAATAAAACCACGTGTCTGATCTTTAACCCACTTTGATTTATTAATGTTTTTGCTTTTCAAGATTATGAAAGTAAGTATGAACAGAGGAGTTGGAAGAAAACAATCCATCACAAAACCCTTATACACCAAATGTTAAAATTGCCATCTATCTTACTTCCTCTCTCAAAAACGTGGATTTATAGATTTGAAGGACTAGATGGGAATTCCAGCTTGAAAGTCACAAAAGGAGGCTGATGCAAACAATAAAATACTACATCCCAAATGTTACATAGCCTCAGCTACTGTACATAAACATCAGTTGGTCATCTGTCAACCAGCAAAAATGCCACATGCATTTGAAAAATATTAAAGTATCAGCAGGAAAAAAGGATGAGTCCTTTGAAAAGGCCAGAGATTTATCAATTCCAAGGTGTGCATAAATAAATTCTAAATCCAAGGAAGAACTGTGTGGCTTTACATTTCAATATCTTATGTTCCGGACATTTTACTAACCAGAGTTCTTCACTAGAATGCAAATCTGGACTAAAGTCACAATGCAGAACAAGGTTTTATCCTTTTGGTTGTGCCCCATTGCTGAAAATATTTGTTCGAAATTTTAAAGTGTGTCACATTTTCCATGGGGCATTCAGGAAACTCCTAGCACAAAAACAATGAACAGGATGTTGCAGGTCAGGATAGAGCTACACTCACTGAATGAGAACATTTGAGGAAGGGGAGGGGGACATTTTGCACAGTCTTTTATTACTCATCATCTTCTTGATTCCAACCCAATACAGGATTTGGTTTTGTGGGATAAGCAAAGTTTGCATGCCGCTCTTGCTTGGCCAGAGCTATCCCTTGGTTTTATAAGAACTCAGTGCGCCAGACAATTTTATAGGACCCACAATTCTGAAACAGCTGTGACAGCTTCAGCCAGTCCATGCCCTTGCTGTTGGACAATCTGTGAACCTATCATGAGCATGTCTGACAGTCAACCTGAACACAGGACAGACCTGTAAATTTGGGGCTGCTTTTAACATTCCTGCTAATAAAACTCTCACTGCTCAGAATTATTCTTGTAAGTTGGATCTGATCTATTACTGTACTGCTACTACCCTGTCCCTGGAAATGCCTGGAGCATCAATATTCCTACAGCAATAGGGTAGCTGCACAGAGTGCAAGAGCAAAACCTGTATGCTGGAGATTCCCATGCCACAAGTGTCCAAACACTGGTGCTCTACCTCCTCACTGGATCTTTCCTGTATAGAAAGGCCTCTGCACAGTACACTTCAGTTGGATCAAAGCTTATGCCACTTCCAGAAACACCTCCTGACAAACCCCATGCTCCCAACTCTTGTTGGAGTCGATGTAAAAGCAGGTGCTGTGAGACCAGGGGAGGGACCACAGATCTTATCCTCCCCCAAGCCATGCTGGCTCTGAGATGAAGGAATCACTGGGAGCTCTAGTTCTTTAAGCAACTGCTAAGATTCAAAAGCCAGAGGAAGTTCTTGAAGACCAGTAAGTTCCTGAGCACTGCTCTTGCTTTAGTAAAGTTGTCACCTTTGTTTCACAACAATGAAGCCCCAAAAAGCTTTTGCAGCAGTAGCAGCATGGATTTTTAACTTCCTTATTTCAGATCTGGTTTTATTCATCAGACTTTCCACATGGTAATCCTAGAAAAGCAATTCTAATGCAATACTTTCAGCATCAAATTGAGAGGCCTAATTTGTGGCTACAGCTGTGGCCTGTTATCTGTACTTCATCGCTCCAATTCAGCACAACACAAACTCCATAATTCTTCAAACTTCGACATGTCTCTACACCACAACAGCAATTAATTTGCCTCTTCCAGCCTCTGTCATTAGAATAAAACTGCAACATACCACAATCTGAAAAGAAAACAAATTCAGTCCCAGCCTTACCCAAACTCTCTATCATTTAAAGAAAACCCCTGAAACTTCAGCATTTAAGAACTGAGACTTTTCTTGGAAACTTTTTTTTATTCATACGCTTACTTTTAAAGGTTACTGATACATCTGACGCAGTAACTTCGTATTAGCACCTGAACTACAACATTAGATAAACTTTTTACAGGGACCTGGCAAAAAAAAAAATCTTGCCTCATCAAAACAAAAACAAAACTTGCTGAAATGTTTTCATTCTGACCTGAAAAACAAACGAACAAAAAGGAAATAAAAAAACCTAAGTAAATCTCCACTCAACAACTACTGCACTACAAAGAATTTAAGATTAAATGACAATTTCAAAGACAATTCAGAACTAGAAATACTATAAATCTGTGAATTTGGGGTTCATTTAATAATGCTCTCATTAGGTAAGCTAGGGCCATTAAAGCCCTTTCCTCACAGCACAGTAACTGTCTTTTCATATAAAGAAAAAAGGTTTTCTTCCTTTCCTTTGCAAAGAAAACTCTAATAGTAAAATAATCTGCATCAGATGGAATATCAATTTCTTGTTATATCATAAACAGAAACCTCACTTCAAAGTAAAGATGATGTTAGACTTGAAATGAGTAAGTTTATAATCAAAAAGGAAATTCACATTAAAGCCGCTGTGATTTTATTTGAACTTTTATTTACTAAGTTTACACAGCTCCATTCTCTCCTTTTGGAAGCAAGTATAGCTTATATTAGTTCTCTTATATTCCCTATTGGAGCATAGAGTAAAATCAGTTTGATAATCCCCTTAGCAATGAGAGCAGCAGATCAGTCAGGAGTCTAAGAAGAAACACACCACTTTCAAAATAAAACTGCATTTCATAAAGTAATTAAATATGTCACGCATGTAGCACAGCTATATCTCTCAAGAAGCTCCGTGATTTGAGAGTGACCTTGGAATACAAACTGTGAAATAGGAAAGAGCCCAAATATTGCACACATCCCCTCATAAAAGACACACTGCATTACAAAGCATTAGGGCATGCCCTCACAATTAGCTGGACCTTCATGAGTTTTTCTGAGGTTCAACCAAATAGTAAATGTAGCTGCAGCAACCTTCAAAATTATAATTCTAAATTTTCCTAAAGGCCTGTTTCAAATCAACTGTTACCTCCTGCAACAGGTATATTCTAAAGGCACTTAAACCAAAAGTTTGCTACCCCCAGTATCTAAACATAAATCAAGAACTACCTTTCTCAGATGGTACTTGTTCTCTTCACTACTAAGGTGACTATTTATTCTGGCTGTTAAAAAAAAAGAAAAGGTAATGTTTCATTAATTAGTTTTACATGGCAAATTTAAATGAATTATTGCTAAATGCACACAGTTGCACCAGCGCAAATTCACATGGGTAACAAGAAAAAAAGAGTTATCGTTGGAGACTTAAAAAAAGAGAAATAAAAACAAATGCAAAAAATACATGCCTCACAAAAAGAAATCTACCACCAGCCTTCCAGAAATAAGTCTCAGATCATAGCTTTAACACATAACAAAAAGATAAGATTGAGAGACAATAATTTTATTGCACTCTATAAAATGCCTTCATGTTTTACAGACCATATGTTATTGACTCACTCCTTCCCATAGAAAACTGCCTTCTTCCTTTTTTTACTTTTTCATTGTGCTCTTTACTCTGCAGATACCAGCTATTTTTTTCTGTCAGACTGATACAGACCTAAGCAAGTTCAAAGCATGTGTTCTCTGACTTGAATTTAGCTTTCAAGTCTGCTGCTTGCACTTCATGACAGAAAACATTTTTTTGCAACTTAAATTGTTTACCTTCTTCAGCTACAGCAATTAGACTAATGAGAGTTACTACCCCACAAACAAACCTTTTTTTAATGCAATCATTTAGCCTTACAGGCTTGCCAAGCTGGTGAGGAGGGCTTTAAACTAAAGCTGCTGGGGGAGGGGAACCACAATCCTTCTCCCACAGCATACTCCTGGAAAAGCTGTCAGGTCAGGGCTTGGACAGGTGCATTCTTTGGTGGGTTAAGAACTGGCTGGATGGCCGGGTCCAGAGAGTGGTGGGGATGGGTGCCACATCCAGCTGGCAGCCAGTGGCATCCCCCAGGGATCAGTGCTGGGCCCAGTCCTGTTTGAGATGTTTATTGATCATCTGGATGAAGGGATCAAGCCTACCAGTAGCAAATTTGCAGATGACGTCAAGCTGGGGGGAGTGTTGATCTGCTGGAGGGCAGGAGGGCTCTGCAGAAGGACCTGGACAGGCTGGACTGATGGGCCAAATTCAACAATATGAGCTTTAATAAGACCATGACCAACAGGCCTATCTCTCAAACTTGTCCACATCCTTCTGGATGCCGTCCCTTCTGTCCAGCCTGTCAGTCTCACTACACAGCTTGGTGTCATCAGCAAACTTGCTGTGTGCACTCAGTCTCATGGTCAGTTGTCGCTGACAAAGGTGCTAAACAATGCTGGCCCCATTAATGACCCCTGAGGAAGGTCACTCATCACTGCTCTCCACCTGGACACTGAGCTGTAGACCACAGCTCCCTGACTGTGACTTTGCACACAATTCACTATCCACAAGTTGGTGCATCAATCAAATCCATGTCTCTCCAGTTAGAGACAAGAATATTGTGCAGGAGAGTGTCAAATGTTTGCACAAGCCCAGGTATATTTGACATCATTTCCCTTATCCACCAATGCCATAAGCCCTCCATAGAAGGCCACCAAATTTGTCAGGCACAGATTGTGCTTAGTGAAGCCATGTCGGCTCTCATCAATCAGCTCCTTACTTTCCATGTGCCTTAGCACAGTTTCCAGGTGGATCTGCTCCATGATCTTGCCAGGCACAAAAGTGAGACTTATAGGCTGGTACTTCCCAAGGGCTTCCTTATTTCCCTTTTTTCCCAAGGTGCAGGACCCTTAGGACCTGTTGGAGCAGGTCCAGAGGAGGGCCACGAAGATGATCAGAGGGATGAAGCACATCTCCTGATGACAGACTTAGAGAGTGGGGTCTGTTCAGCCTGAAAAAGAGAAGACTCTGTGGAGACCATAGGGCAGCCTTCAAGTACCTAAAGGGGGCCTACGAGAAATACGGGGAAGGAATATGGCCATAACACAAGAAGTAATGGCTTTAAACTGAAAGAGGGTAGGTCCAGGCCAGACATCAGGAAAAATATCTTTAAGTGTGGTGAGACACTGCATCGGGTGTCCCAGAGAAGCTGTGGATCCCCCATCCAAGGCCAGCTTGGATGAGCCTGGTCTCATCCTTGAGCAGCCTGGTCTAGTGTAGGGTGTCCCTGCCCATGGCAGGGGTCTCGAACTAGGTGGTCTTCAAGGGCCCTTCCAACTCCAACTGTTCTATGATTCATGAGCTCAGGCTTTTAGAACAGCATTAAGAGTGGATATTTGCAATAAAGTCACAGGAGCTGGTTTCACTGATAACTTTTAGTGACTCCAAAGTCCTTCATGAGGATGTCCTGGAACTTTCCAGTTTACACATTATTGGCATATACTGTTAGATATGCAAATATGTATCATTACCCAGGTACAAAAAAGTGTTGTGATTTGTCTGTGGGCTTCTGTTCACTGCAGCAAGGGCCAATTACACAGCGTTCTAGTACTCTACTCCCCTCCACAAAATTACTCGTCCAAGATTGTACATGATATAAACTGATGTAAGAGGTGCAGCTTGATATCTTGCTTTGATAGGCTATCTATATTTTGACAAAACATGAAGGATCTCACACATCCTCAAGAGTTCTGCCACACAGCAGGAGGAAAACATGAACTGCCAAACATATAATTTCATTTGCTTGTATGCAACTTTGCCATGTGTCAGCCCATGATACATTCCTGTTCTGCAGAACGAGGTGCAGATTATCTGCGTAAATTCTGCTGATAAGACCTTCATACCAAGGTCACACAGAAAGTCAATGTCAGAGCTTAAAGTAGAAAATTAATACAAATTTCTTTGTTGTTGGTTTCCATGAGGGAAGGATTTTGCCACTTAACTCCCAAAGGCTAGTGCTACAGCCAGAAGAGCAGCTTCTTACATACAATGCAAGGTGTACAGGAATCAAGAAAGTTTCAAAAGGAGACCAATGAACTACTGAATTGTGCAAAATCCTTATTTCTTTAAGATATTGCATGGATTCTGAAGATGACTAAGAATTTTATTCATGAAAAATCAGCCTCAAATAACTCAAAAGAACATTCAGCGTGGGAGGTTCTTTTGCAAAAATTAAATAGCAATTGTGATGAAATAGTATCTTCTACCAAGTTACCAAAGAATTTACATTTTGTTCATGCTCTTACCTAACTGTAGAACCAGAAACCATACACAAGGGATAATAGCCAAATTGTTATCTCAAGATGAAGCATTATTTCAAAAACGTGGGTGGAAGAGCAGGAAGCAAAAGCAAGGTTAATTTTAAAAACAATCTTAGGGCAAGATTCTTATTTCAGACCTATCCATCAGATCTAACCTCCATTGCACATCAGCTGCAGATCTAATTTTAGCAATATTTTAAAAATGCTGGCTAAGTACAGAGCATGTTTGATCTACTTACATTCAAACTAGTTATCTTTTTAGTTACCTATACCCACACCTGATGATTTCTGACCTAAAACCTAGTATTTCAAACTTGCTTCCAGAAGATGACAAGAAAGGCTGTTAGCACAAACCAGTATTTGCTAAGTATGCTTTTTGCATTCTTTCCTTTTCCCTCACTTGTGCTATATTCACAGGAATGTGACTTTAACAAAGCTATAAACTTCTTGCTTTTAGGTGCACCATCTAGAAGTTTTGTCAACTTCTAGTAAATAGCAGGTAAATAGAGTTCCATCTCCTCCAATACTATCACTAGAATATGTGTATTTTAAGGATCTTAATTTCCAAAGCTGTTGACAACTTTTGGACTCAGTGATCCCTGTGGGTCCCTTTTAACTTAGAATATTCTGTGATTAAATCTGGGATTACTTTGCTCAAACCCAAAAGGAAAAAGACAACTCAGCTATGGCTTGGGTTCCCTTTAAAAATGTACAAAATCAATCCTCCTGTTTAAAAGGTCATTAAAAAACATTTAAACAATTCATTTGTTCAGTTGAAGAGATCAAACACTGACTAACTCCATCAGTTTAGGACAATGTGCTATTATGCTTCGAAGTCACATGTAGCACATATCAAATGAAACGTCAGAGAAGCAAAGCATTTAAATGCATATTTGACATACTTTTTGCATCTCAGTACATTTCACTTCTCAATGGGGCTGTGGGTGGGAGAGGAAAAGGTTGGTTTCTTATGGATTTGAGTGTAAAGGCATCATTTGGCAATTCAAATCATCAGATGTTACAATTGCCCACTGCTAGATGCTGCCACATACAAGAAAAACACATACCAGAGATCACCATTCTGCATATTCAGAAGGAGCACTTACAATCCCTGTCTGTCTCCTCAGATAGCAGCATTACACAGCCCTCACACTGCAATGCCAACGTGAGTAGTTCATCATTAAAATTTGAGCCATTCATTCATATTTGTGCATAACAGTATTTACCATTCTCAAGTACCCCATGTCACCGGACTTACATCAAGCCTCAAACAATAAAAGATTTTTTTTAAAAGCAGTGTATTTTATAAGGTCCACAGCTGCTGCTGCCATTTTGTAAATCAACTTCCACAATGTTACGTAGTGGTGAGCAGAAGCAAAATTTCTCTCACATTTTGTCTCCGCTTCTGTAAAGGACACAACACCCCATATTTAACATCTGTTGATTAATGTGTGTACACACCCCTCATCTTAGGCTCTACAAAAGACAGAGCAACATTTTATCTCATGCAAATATACTGAGCTAGGTGCACCAAAAGCAGGTGTAGATGCCTGAACTTTGTGTAACATTAAAACAACAGTTTATTTGTGTCTGACAAAATTTCACAGAAAAAAATAACTATGCTCACGGGTAAAGTTCCTGTAAATCATTCGTTTTCCCCAATTCAACCCTTACCTTTACAGTAATGAGCAAAGCCAAAGACGAACTCCAGATTTCCATCTGGATGCTAATCAAATACCACCATGGCCATTACTTAGCATTTCTCATATGGAGAGCTCTTTGAGGATATCAAAATCATTACTGACAATTTGCAAATGAGGCATGTGAGAACCAGAAGAAGGGTACAATCAGTTAAGTGGAGAGACAGAGCTAGTCAACCTCAGAATGTTAGTGCACAAGATATAAAAACGATGGCTAATATTGACTATAAAAACTGGCTAATATTGACTTCTGCTTTTTTGAACATTCCTCCAATTTGCTTACAAGAAAAAAAATGAAAGTAAACGCAGATAAATGTTACTAAAAGCAGGTTAATAAGATTACATTAAACTTCTACAGGCATTTGAGTAAAATTTAAATGCCTTTAATTTGATTTAATGTACTTAACTAAGGAAGTAAAGAAACTAAAACTAAAGCCACTTAAATTCTGCTTAATGTCCTTGTATAGGAGTACTATGCAATTTAATCCACTTTCAAAGCATATCTTAGTCTGGATTAATTCTTCCAAGTGTTCCTATGTAGCCAAACCCTCAGCATATGCTAAATGCATAGGCAGCTTTTTCGAAGAAGATAAACTACCTTATACTTAGCATAAAAGACCACTTACATACACTTAAGTAACAGAATTCAGATATCCTGAATATCAGATTCAATGTTTCACACATATTGGAAATCAAATACTCATTTTTGATCTTGTAGCAAAAAACAGATTCAAAGTCTCAACCAGATCTCTCAGTTTTACAGCCTCTTAAATCCAAAGGGAAGGTTTCACATTGATATCTGATCTTTTGTCTACCCCGTCAAGATTGATGTTTACCTACAGATGGGTTGATGCATCTTGTTAAATTTAATTTCATGTAGACATCTTAATTTCAGACAAAAAAAATGCACCTTCCCCACAGACTGTCTGAGGTTCAATGATGACAACCTTGCAGAAGGTTTCTGGAGGGCATAAGAAGTAGGCTGACTCTTCTACGGGCAAAGCTTCCTCATGTATATAAAAGTCTAATCTACAGCCCTTGACCAAGACAACTGAACTCTCTCTGTACGAGAGGCAGACAGCAGCTTACAAATTTATTAGTGAAAGGCAGGAGGACTCTGGCTTGCAGTTCTGAACAGCCGGCAGTGCACAACTACAGCTGGACATGTACTTCTCCCTAAACTCATCTTCCTACAACAGCCATCACTCCGCAGAGGCCACAGAAAGTGCTCTGTAGGCCAAGTCTGGCACACAGCCAGCTGGAGAACACCCCACCCAAGCCACCCACTGCCCTGCAGTGACATGGACCTCAAAAGGAGCCAGCACCAGCAGCCACAGGTGAGGTGAGACCCGAAACTCAAAGAAGTTCTACCAGGCTTCATTGCAGGTCACAAAATAGAAAACTGCCTTGAAGTTTTCGAAATTCTGGAGGAAAAATCTTTCAAAACAAAAATCCAAGGAGGAAAATGAGTCAGTGGCCAAAGGTGGAAGCAAAGGCAAGGAGGCTCAGCCATTGAATCAGTTCAGGCTGGAACTAATGCACAGCAAGTTGGTGTTTGAAGTCTTGGTCTTGTGAGAAACTTACATACCCAATATGCTCGACTAATGAAAGTGAAACACTTGTTTTAATAAGTTGTAGAAGCTTGTACAGAAGACTGTAAAGCATGTTTCCACTAAGATTTTAGCTTAAGTTAGTTAAATTAAGAACCCACCCCTTTTCATAGTTAATTCAAGGATACAGATGAAACTAGAAATGCATCTCCTCCCACTCCTATCACCAACCCCCACAGAAAAATATTTAAATAGCAGAGATTTGTAATCTAGAACAGAGAGCAGTATTCTATGAAGTATAATCTAATTTAAATAAGTCTCTCTCATTAACTTAAAGGCATTCATCAGTGTTTTGTTATTTATGTGCTATTTCACACTACATCTCCCAAATACTAGTATACATATTTTTATAGACACAAACGTGCAATCATAGATTTATGGTATTCACTCAAATAATGTATTTGAAATTGTAATTCTTTTCTAAATACCAGTAAAATATTCTGTAGCTATGTAGTTGCTTTTTTTTGCTGCAGCTCCATTATCTGAGTACTCTATACTGTTTGCAAAGTCATAGAATTCCTGAATAATTTTAACTGCATACATGCAAATAATCTCTTTCCTTCTAAATTCTTAACGGGGTCATTTTTACAGAACGAAATTCTTGACTACCCTTCATGCATTTATTCTCACAGTGCCTCTCTCAGACAACAATACTAGACAGCATTACCTACTAAATCAATAAAGAACTAGTAGGTAATCACCAATTTTAGAAGCATACAAAAAGCAGAGAATACAGGAGCAAAACCAGCATTCAAACGGATCCATGATAATTTAAATTTACTCAGTTTCGGGAGCAAGAAACAAAACTCAAGATCTTCTCCTGTGACATGAGCCTGAACCTCAGTTGTTCTTGTGAGAATTACTTTGGGTTGGAAAGGTCAAAAAGATACAACTTCTCACCAAACGTGCAA
Source organism: Acanthornis magna (assembly GCA_036785705.1). Classification (NCBI taxonomy): domain Eukaryota; kingdom Metazoa; phylum Chordata; class Aves; order Passeriformes; family Acanthizidae; genus Acanthornis; species Acanthornis magna. The sequence continues at coordinate 12,304,521 of JAWUZG010000029.1, forward strand.
GCAATATAAATGTGACATGAAAAGCATTCATCCTGTGCGTATTAAATGTACCTGGGAACAAAATCTGGGGTGAAACAAGGATAAGCATACACAACTTAACTGAACATGTGCAAGATGATAACCCAGAGAAATGGATTCTCTAATTCCATCATATGCCTGGAATAACTACTAAAACTGTGGAGAAACACAGATGGGTAACTCACAGAGCTCACGGGGTGTATACAGTATAACATGCAGCAGATGCAACTAGGACTGTTCACTGCACAAAATACAAAGCATTTGCAAATACTTGTGTCACACCAAGAGGTGCAAGATGAATTCCATTGCCATTGCAACAACAAACCAGTCTCTCTTTCTTGATGTGATTGCTTTGGGATTAAATTCAGAGAATATTCTCTTCAGGATTAAATTCAGAGAATATTTGCTCCTTGACCAAAAGAGATGGCATTTGAAACAGACTCCTCCACAGTTAAAATGGAGTATGTGGTGAAAAAATACAGAAAGTTCACATGGAATGAAACAGCCATTAGCACAGGTGTCCTGACAAGGCACAGATGCCTCTTAAAGCCTTTGGCTCGATCTTCACCTAATGATAGTTCTACAGTCAAGTCATATTGTGATTTCACCTTTAATCTGTGAGATAAAGCCATCGTCTCCTGAGGCTACACCACTAGATGAAAACTCCTATGTGGGGGACAGATGGGGTCAGCCCTCCACAGGCCAACCAAAATGTGACCATGATATGCACCTGCCACACAGCTTGGGTGTGGTTCTAGTGCCCTAATAAGTCCCCACATCAGCGTGGATTGATGTTCCTTCACACAGAATTTTTACAATAATTTTGGCAACACAGGCTCCAGCAGAAGAAAAAAGTATCTAGCAACAGCAAATTAATTAGAGAGCAGCAGAAATGCCCAGTAATGCCTAGATTCAGAGCTATATAGAAGATAAGGGTAGGGAGATCGTCAGTTCCCCAGCAACAGCTATCTTGAAAGGGCAAAGTTTGTCCACCCTGATCCAACTGGCTGCACAGCAATAATGAGCTATGTAATATAAGATGCCATCCAGACACAATAGCAATGATAACATATCCTGAACCATAGAAACAAAAACCCAGGAACAAGGAAAACCCAACCAAAATACCTTCCTCAAAACTAGAATGACCAAAAATACCCCATAGAACTATAAGATATAAGCACACCTAATTCAAAGTATCGTTTTCCAACGCTAGACTGCACTTTGTAATTGCTGCTTTTTAAGGTGGATAAAAAATAGGGACAAGCAGTATAAAAGACAAGTCTATCAGATTCATGTAAAAACAGGCTTTTATGTGGATATAAATTATTTGATTTGGTATTTATTAAGTACTCTAAAGTGCTCACTGCTATTCAGATTACAAAGAAAATTGTCTTTTGCTTTAAGAAACTGACAATCTAAATGACAAAAGAGAATAGACAAGATGCAGCAAGAAGCCAGTGATGAATGAAGAATATTTTGGTTGTGTTTTGGATTTGATTGCTTCCTGTCAGCACCTCTGAGCTAGAGCTCTTGCTACAGATTTGCTGACAAGTAGGCAAGTGTGGTGGCAAGTGTGGTGGAAGAGAATATTGGTAAGACATTTCAGACATAGAAGTAGCACAGAGAAAGCCAAAGTCAAGATGAAACAAAGCCCAAAAAGTTTGGAATCATTATTAGTACAGTGAGGAGAAGCATGAAGGATGCCTTAAGTAATCTGAAAAATGTGTTAAGATGAGGATAGAAGATTGAAGGAACCCAATACTTAGAACATAAACTTAAGACAGAACTGCTGTAAGAAATCACAACTGAAGGTGATGTAATGGTAGAAAGATAGAGCAGAACAACACTGCTTTACAAAACTGTTAGAACAACCAACATGGCTATTCAGGAGACTTATCTGATGAAGAAGGAATTCAGTATCAGCTGTTTAGTGCGATACAAGTAGTTATGCAGTCAGGGAAAAAAAAAATCAATCATTTTTTATGGCAAACCTCTCAGCCTCGAGAGTATGTTCATTAATAGAGGTCCAGCATGTCACATTTCTTTATAAAGTTTGTGAAAGAACGAGCCAACACTTCCTTTGGCAGTGTAAAAACAGTGCTATCACAGATGGACTTCACACAAATGGGGTTTTGTTTTATTAATAAATATCTTTTCCCCGCACTCTGAAATCCTCAACTTATACCAGCATTCAAACATCTTTCTCCCCTCTTCATCATTTACTAACATAAGAGAGAATAAGACATTGTTTGTTTGTTTTCTTTACTTGCTAGAAGACTAGTTTTTCTCCAGTTTGGTGGTACTCCAAGTGAAAAGGACAGCAGATACACTCTTGGCAACTGTACAGGGTGGCTTTTTTTTGTTTGTTTTTCCATAAAACACTTCACTGTGCCAGCTTTCTGAGTAACCTCAGAAATAATATGTTTTTTCTGACAAATGACAGCAGAGTGGAATTAATAAACAAATTAGACCCATATGAAAGTGTGATTCATATGCAGTGTCACTACTCCAAATAATAAGGTGGTACATGACTACCAAAGAGGCCATGGCTACACAGATTCACAGAATATTGAGTTGGAAGGGACCCACAAGGATCATTGAGCCCAATTTTACATAAGCCTTCAAACGAAAATTGCTTCCCAGACTTTTGCAAAGTTTTTTCCAGCTCTTCAGCACTTAACAGTTGCTGTGTAAAATTCTTCAAGCCACAGAAGAAACTGTCTTATAATGAAGCATAAAGGTCTATCGTGAAGCTAGTCAAACAGAACCATCTCCTCACAGCACCTCACACACAAAGAGGTATCTTATGGTTCCACTGAAACCATATGAAAAGCAAAGACAGTTAGAAAAGTTTCAGAAATGTTCAGTTTTCAGACTTTTCTCATTAAAAAAAAAAGAAAAAATAAAAGAAAACAAACGGAGGGAGACAGACAAGCATAAAAATCTACTATGATAACAACACCGTTGCTGTAGGATGTACAAACCACCGTTTCCTCCTAAGTCTGGCTACAGTACAAAAGGCTGGTAACACACACTCCCGTGGTACAGTTTGAGCTAAGGACAGGAGGATTTGATAGCTAGCCTGGTTCAAACACCAGTGTAGCAGGGGGTTTAAGGCAGGCAGCAGAAGTGCTCTCAGTCAGTGCATGGAATAGATCACGCTGCTGCAGGATTTTCATCCCGAGACCTCGCACGCGCGCACTCTAAGCAAGGAGCTGCTGCTGGCACCACCAGCCACAGCAAACACAAGCGACAAACAAATGTCACATCCAGAACAAACAAATCTCAAGACACCACATCCTATACAGAGAAAAGTTTATTTTAAAAAAAAGCCTTGTTCCCTTCCCCTCCTCTCTCCTGTGTCGGCAGCTTCAGGTCCAGCTCTAGGGGATGAAGGGGATTATTGCAGAAAGCTGAAGAGATTGGCAGTGTGACAGGGCTAGGAATAGGAAGTCTAACAGACATGGGAGACCTGCCTCAGTGACTGACTCAGCTTCTGACCCACTTAAAGAACTTGGCCAAACTGCTTTTTGGTGCCACTGCTCCTCTCCCAGACTCTGTATGATCTTATTCAATTAAGCCAGTATCTTCAAGGCAGTGACTGCCTCTTGCTTATTTTGGTGAAAAACAGCCTATAGGCTTGAATAATACCTTAGTAAAAAGAAAAAAGAAAAAGAAAAAAAAAAAGGCTGATTTTACTAGGATCTGCCATGCCAAGAATAAAATCATCTTTTCACTTAAATAATGAAGAATACCCATATAGTTAAACCTGTTAATATTATTTAAAAATATGTACAGCTGGAAGAGTGGCATGTTGCTCTCATTCACAAGTTTGCTACATCTTTACTGACGCCTACGATCTCCCCTATAGGTCTATTTACAGAGGCATTTCTCCCAGGGGCCAAGTTTTCCATTCATGTCCTTTCTTCCCCCTTCTCTCCTGCTTTATTCCCTCCCTCCAGCAGAGCCCTTCAGTCACATTAGGCAAATCATTTGTGGTGTGACATGGGGAACTGATCCAAGCCTCCAGTGAGCAAAAAAAAATAAGCTGAATAAAATGAAAAAATTTATTTTTAACCTGGATGGGTTCCCAGACTGAGCTTATTCCCCACCACAACAGGTGTATCAACACACCTGGGGAAGAAACTGAGCAAATCAAACTTCAACTCTTGCTGACATGACTATTGCCGACAAAGTCAAATGTATACAATAGTAGGTTAAGAACATTTTTAAAAGATTAATATCGGAGTGGGGGTTCTCACACTGGGGAAATCTTTAAACATCATAAAATGGACTTAATACATGTTCCTTATGTTGTTCACAGTTTCCTTTGCCAGTTTGGCTAATTATACGATATTTAAGTTTAAACATATGTTGCCTCCCTTGCAGTGAATCCTCTCCTCCTACATGATACAGCAGTGAAGTCATCTTGCTGACTTCAAGTTGAATCCTGCACCCTCTTCAAGTAGGCGGGCATTTTTATCTTATCTGGAAAGCAGTCCAGCCCCGAGAGCACAGCAATTCCTGTTGCAATAAGCTACCAAGAGCTTGACCACGACAAATATCCTGAAACACATCTTCCAGATGCTAAGTGTATGAGAATCAGCATAACTTTCACCATTCTGAACATATGGTTCTTAAAACATGCAAGAGACACTCAGGATGCATCTGCATTGGAGTGAAAGGTGAACCAGCAGACCAGAGGCTTTTAATCTCCTTCCTTCCATTCCATCACCAATGGTCCTCTAAGACTTTGGGTTTTTTTCTTAAAACCAAGATGCATAAGAAATAAGGAAATTCCAAATGTAAGGAAGCGGCAAAAGACTAAGCAAAAAAATGTATTTAGAAGGGCCAAAAAAAAAAAACCAAAAACCAAACTTGCAGCACTTTACGAACTTTCATGTGCTGCAGACAGGAAAATCTCTTTCAGTTAGTGCATTCCACATCACAGCAGCCTTTAGTAAGCAGAGCAGCAGAGTACACCACAATAGCTGTGTTTCATTAGCTTAGCACAGCAGAGTATAGGATTTAAAGGGAATAGACAGCAGCTGAAAATAATTGCATTAAATTAACATTAACCCACAAACCCAGAAGAGGCATATAATATTCAGGACTGCTACAGAAGCGGTAACCCAGAATTAATGTCTGTAAAAGACGAACAATCCTGCTCTAAATGGGATTCAAAATCCTAAAGGAAGAAAGTTCACCTCAAATACTGTTCCCTGAGGTGGGGGGAAGGAAAGATAGGAAAGCATGGCCTAGTTAAAAATATCAGTAGGCAGGTACACAAACTGTAAAATGATAGGGTTCCCAAAGGACTGACATTTTTGATGGTTAATACACACATTCCCGCACATTCCTTCTCAAAAAGTACTTTGAAAATAAATCTAATTTTAAGATCTGTAAATGAGATAGACATGTGAGAATTTAAACACTTAAGGCAGAAAAGACCAAAACCTCAGAGACTAGAGCAAGAAAGGCAGCTGGGACTGGAGTGCACTAAAACTCAGCCAGCAGTGACAGCTATAATTCAATTGGTGAATGTACTTTACGACAATCCACAAGTCTTGATACTCCAAGGGCTTAGAGTAGAACAGTATCACCAAAAATGGTCCTTAATTAATCTAAAGTGTTAGAATGGGGAGACACATAACAAACTGAAGAGAGCATGCTGTGCTCAAACTGAAAAAGAAATTTATGATAAACATGGGGAGGGGAAGTAATTATTTTAAAAATTTGAAAGATACTGACTGACATCACCTCCTCATTTCATCTACAAGCAGGTACCAGAAGTAAGTCATGGCACTACTGGCCTGGAGGAATAACAAGACCCCCAAGTTCTTTCTCCCAGCACCAGCTAGAAAAGTCAGCCTGGTCAGGCCCTTGTCTAGTGGCAGATCAAAAGGAAGAACTAAGCCACCAAGGCCTGAGGAAAGTTATAGTAGAAACTCCTATCAGACCAGCTCTAAGACCTCACCTGGTGCCTTGATAGCCACTGATTGTCTTTACATGGCTCCTCCAACTGGAGGTAAATTCTACCTCATGGGTAAGCCAGCATTAACATCCTATTTTCATTAACCATCATGTTCTTCCTTTCTGCATCCATGCAGAATTAAAAATGTTTATTAAAAAAACAAAAAAACAACCCGTGGATGTTACAGCAAAAGTTAGCAACACAGCTTCAGGGTTTAGGATGTTTTAAAGCTCCAAACAACTGCATATCAAACACATAAAATTAATTTGTCATCCATCCTTACTGGACAGTGAAAATTTCCTTTTAATTGAGCTCTTCATTACAGCAGGATTTTATAACTGTTCATCTGTATTTGTCTACCATCTGCACAGCACTCTCCCATATGGACACACAGTACTTTTTTTGTTGTTTTTGTTACGTCTCCTTCATTAGCAACACTAACCCCCAATTATCCTCTTTCAGGAGCAGAACAGGACTGCCTAAAATTGTCTAAAACATAGTGCTTCATTTGAATTTTGAAGTTTTAATGTTTAAAGTGAGTGCTTACCAGCATTTTTATTTGAACAATTTGATAAAACTGCTAGAGCAGCCTGACTCTTATCTAGAGGATTCTACAGCTACTCTGACACCAAGGCTTTGGGTACAGTAAAGGCACACACTACAAGTTTCAGAATAGAAGTCAGGTAAGTTATAACAATCTAATTTTAGTATGAGTTTTGACTTTTGGGATTTTCATTTAATTTTCCCTTAAAAATGTGGAAGATTCATTTTCTCATACATTTGTCTAACCAAAGAGAGCAAAGAGTTCCATGTGACCATCAGGGTTAAGGTAAACCCATCTGAAGCCCTGGTGCAGGTTTCTAGCTGTTTAATAAGGTTCAGACCAGAATCTTTTCCTTAGAGTTTCTGCTCTGTCCAGTTCCCTACTTTCAAAAACCTGTCTGAAGTTTGCATCTTTGGGACCTCTATTGCTCTACAGACTTGGTTTGAATCAGCTGACAATTTAAAATTAGAAAAGAGATACAGATCCCATATATAGAAGCAATAGAATCTATTGCTATTTCTTAGGGTACCAAGTTAAAATTTCAGAGGGCAGCAGATCTGCTTGCTCTCCTTACCTAATAGAACACCTTGCCAGAAGAAATCCATCCTGAAGTTTTGGCTTAGCAAGCTGGAAACACTAGTTACACCCAAGGCTCTCTTTTATATGTGATTTCAGCTAATAATTCCATTTCTTGCACAAGATCTCTTTTCAACCCCAGCGAAACACAGCATTTTTTATCACCCTTATCATTACTGAACTTCTCAAATAAATAACTTAAGTTAAAAAACTCCATAGCTGCTGCTGTTCGCCCTACACGTCCATCAGTTATTTGCATAGTCACTCCCACTCTGATTTAATCATTCCTTTCATGATTGTCTAAATCTACATAGAAAATGAGAACAGTAAATCAAACTAAGCACTTGGCAGGCATATACTGGTGAGATCACAGCAAGATCCTGGAATAGCACAGGCACTCTCATATGGAAAAGGCTTGTGGAGTTCCCATGCAGTTCAAGCAACCATCATCTGACTCAATGAGCAATACTGAGATGGACACAGCCCTCCATGGAAACCAGCTGTTCACTGGGTGAACACCCAGGGAGGTGGCAGAACTGGCATCCAAAGCTTCACAACTAATATGTCACATTAGGTGATCTAGTCATATTACTGCATTAATAAAACCAGCACAGACCAGAGCTTTTTAATCCCATCACATGTTGAAGCTCAGAGGTAAAAAGTCAGAAGCAAGAATACAAAGCTCCCCATTAAAAGGTAAGCTTGAATACACAGAAAATCATTTCTCTGATTTTCAGTTCTCTGGCAAAATAAAATGAAAGGTTTCATGAGGTAGAAAAACAAGGTATTGTTTAGAAAAGATGTACTGGGCCCAAGGAGAATCACAAAATAACTACTTAAAATGTGTTTGTGATTCATCATGGTTCAGTAACTTCTCATGAATGCTAATGTGTTTCGGAGGGATAGAAAGGCTTGTGCAGGTGTGACAGAAACAATTAGTCAGTTATTAGTAAGTGCTGCCTTCACTGGCAGCCACGCTGCTGGAGCTCCACATTACATGAAGGGCCTGCCAGTAACTCTCCACATGCTGCTGGTATTTAGAACTGCCAAACAGTCAGGACAACGAGTTATAGCTGCAAACACTTATTTTTCCCCCCTCATTTTGTCTGCCTCCCTGATAAAATTTGCAGTTAAAATAAAATGCTACATGCTTAAGACAGCGTGGCTCTTCTTTAGGAGTAAGTGTGAGGAAAGAATCCAAAAAAGTTTATCCAAAAGCCCATAAACTAATCTGCACAGTAACTCACCGCATTTCCTCTCCAAGACCTTCTAAAAAGAAGCTTATTTCAGAAGAAGTATACCTACATGGATCTACCTATATGGAGCAGAAAAGACAGCTTTCTTTAAATTTTAACTTCATCTTGCTTTAGTGTAACTACTCCCTCCACCAGTAGCTTTACAGCGAGCAATAAAACTTTATTCTCTCTTAACACTCTGGAGAGCCACTCATTTCCACAGGCCTTGCAACAACATTTAGAGAAAATTTTCAAACGTGTTGCCTATTACCCTGATATCTGGCATCCTTTCCTAACGCAGAAGTCAGAACAGCATGAGGGACTGTTTGATTTAATTTCCTTTCAGCTTTTAAGAAAACAGGCTATGATCCCTTAAATAAAAATGGTGTTCAACACTTAGAAGGCGACCCTCCAACAGATACTTAGGAAGCAAAACCCAACATTTTCTAAGAGTAACAGTATAATCCAAGCAATCATGCTCCAACAGCAAGCCTGAGATGTGTTTACAGCAGCAAAGAGAAACCTGGCTTTGACTCTGTGCCTCACTACACACCCAAGACACCCAACTGCTGCAGCATAATGTTTGTGCTCAGTACAAGACAGACATCACAATTTTTGTAGCATAGTGAATTTCTGAAATGAATAGCGAATAATTCACTAGTGGCTGAATTTATTAGCTATACAAAATTCTCAGGGTCAAAGGCCAGTGAAATGAGACGAAAACCATTAAGCTAGCAGACTTCAGATTCTTTTGATAAAGAACACAGCCATATGCCTGGGTCCTTTATTCAACCATAGTTCCAATTAAATTTGCAGGAACTCAGTTTTCATCTAATTTAGTGGCTAAATTCTTAACATTCACTACCACTAAAATAATAAGCATAGACCCTACTGTGCTGTTATACTGCAGGTTTGCACACATGCATGTGTATGCATGGATATAAAAGCCAAATATTTTGATTAAAAGAATGCTTCCCGAATGCAGATTGCAACCTCTTGTTGTCTAAACAGCAAAAATCTTCATAAGAAGACTTTCCAAGCTGTTCAGAAACTAGTTGTGGTCAGAAGCATAGCTGCACAAGATGGGTGCTTCCCACTCGGCTGATCTGACCTCTGTGTTTATTTTCTCCATCATTATTCATACCTGTACCGCAAAAAGAATATGACCCATATCTGTCTTTGTTTGTGCAGCATTAACAAGAGCAAAAGTTAAGTTCATATTTAATTGTAATTTAATAAGAATCTTTCCTGTCTTCACGCCCACCCACCCACCTTAAAAGACCCAGAATAATCTAGGATTGGCCTTAAAAGCTCAAGAGCTTCCTTACTCCCACTGCAGCCTTATGGTAGACAACCATAATGCTGTCTGCTGAGGACTCAAACAGGCTCTGCAACAGCAGACAGAAGGGACGGAGAGGGAAGAAATAAAAAGAAAAGAAATAAGAAAGCCCAGTGACAGTTCTGAAGCTGCAGACAGTTTGTATCCCTCCTGACCTGCAGGACAATCCAAGGTACAACTTAGGCTGGACCATTCACCCCAGAGGATGCAAAAGCTGTTTGCAAATGTGTTACAGTCCTGCCCTGCCACCAGCTAGTGATCTTGCATCCAGCTGGGCAATATATTGTATAAAAATGTGTCAGTGCTGTGGAGGACTGAGGTGTGACTGAGGATTATTTACCTAATGAATGTGCCATTGTTCTGCTCTTCTACTCATCAGTCACTTATAAGTTATACAATGGCTCAGCATATTCAACCTCAGTCTCTATACACCTGACAGACTAAGCTTGTGTGACTTTTCATGGGGGAAACCCCCAAAATTACAGGATTAAATCACATAGATTAAAATTACTAAACTGTAATACTAGAGACCACCAATTCCCTCTTTCAGGCTTATCTTGCAAGAAAGACAGAACCTAAATAAATTTGATAATGCCTTCCCCTCCCCTTTTGGGGCTTGCTAATGTTTTCCCCTTCCACTTGCTTTATTTGTCTTGTCTCCTCCTTCATTCAACCTTATTCTACCACTGTCAAAGGTTCAAGGAACCTGAATGTTTTTTCTGCCATTTCTTTGCAATGTCAAGTTCTGCCTTTCACTGCCAGTCTTGGTATCCTCTCCCCCCTCCAACAGCCCTTCTGAAACTATACTCCATTCTTTCAAGAGCAGCATTTTCTGTTGATAGTGCCAGAGGCCAGGAAGGCTCCTGGCAGTACAGTTCCAACAAAGAGTCTGAAACTGAACAATCTCCTTTTTTTTTTTTTTTTTTGGGTAAGAGGAGATAAGGAAGTCCAAGACATGTTTTTTTTAATGAGAATAATAATAAAAAAAAAGCCTCTGGCATTGGCAGCTTTTAAATATAAACACATAAAATTTCCCTTCCAAAGGGCAGGTAACGTACAATGCTTTTCACCAGCAACGAATACCTGTTCCTCCTACCTACATAAAAATGCTCTGCAGAACAGAAGTAAAACACATTATATTGGGGGTTCATATACCCACAGATGTAAATAACATTTCAGTATTTCTAGTCTATTTCTTCAGAAGCAAATGGTGAGGCCAAATGCTACAAATTTCTGCTGGTGCTTCCTGATGCAGTCTTGCTCCCCATCTGACAATTGTGCAAGGCAAGCCATTGACAACTGCAGAAAGACACAATTTTTTGACAGAAATACTTTAAAATAACTGCAGCAGAAAAACACATTATTGTATGCCAATGTTTCAGCAAACCAATCTCTTTGTCTACAAGCATAACAACAGGGAAACTGCTGCTCCTAAGACATAGTTTCTCTACTAACAAAAAATGTGAGAAACTCCTTCTCTTCCTAAATACTTACTCTGCTTTAGTAGCATACCAGTGAGAAAGAAGCAGACAACTTCTTCCCTTGAGGTATCCAGATTGTTCTGCAAATAGCAAAAGCCTTTGCAATTATCACATGTATCACACTCAGCTTTCACTGATTTCCTGAGTTCCTCAATGGGACCAGCAGTAGCTGAAGACCAGTTTTAGACCTTAGAAAGTAAAAAGTAACACTGCATATTTTAAGTCTGCATCAATTTCTTACACAATTCAAGGAAGGTGCCTTCCTTTCTTTGACCTCATTTTTTTCATTCAAGATTTAAAGTGCTGAACTGTGACTACATGGACTAATTCTCTGCACAAAGATGTTACACACTGCTCACAACTGAAGAATCAACCTTTACAGCACTGTGTTACTGAGATAATTCTCTTTCTTCTTCTAAAGGCCAAAGTCTAGATGCTTAGCACCACTGTACTGAATGGTTTTATTATAGCAAGAGAAACTGAGTTATGCCAGCTGTTCAGAATTATTTGGTTAATATTTTTATTGGAAATATTATGGCAAGTTATTACCAACTCTCATTGTATGACATCAAGACAACCTCTGCACAGCTTTCTCTATTAAGACAGCAAAAAGTTACATATTAGGTTTTTCTTCCAAAATAAGAAAACAAACAAACCAACCCCAAACCAAACACACGCATAAAAACCCCAGACCTTCAGAGTTTTTTTTCAGTTCCAAGTGTAGATATCCCAACATGAAATCAGTGAGGATACAAAACAGAAAATGTGGAGAATATCAAGGGTTAGTATTTTTCAACTAAATCGTATTACTACTTCATGATCTTTCATCTGTGGACAACCTTTAGTAACATGCAGCAGGTACAGCTCACGAGACCGAACTGCTGCCTACAGAATTATTCAGGACAATCCATTCTAATTCAGAGAGGAAAGACAGAGATGGTCCTTCACGCATTAAATCTAGATATTTCCAGAGAGTCTTTGTGCACACTCCCTTAAGAGCTCATGTCATTTTTTCAGTAATATTTTAAAACCACCTATCTTCACTTCCATTGACAAAGTGACTTCTAAAAAGTTCCTTTAATTTGGTTTTGTATTCGCTAGGGTTTGTGCCACCATAAGAAAAAATGAATGCTGTTAATAGCAGATATCTCAAACTTCATTTGGAAAACCAATACATTAAAAAATGAAAACAATAGCACATATCTCAAACTGATTTTAACACTTTTTAAACACCTTTTTTGCCTTTAGCATCTACCAAGAGAGTTTGAGAATATCTACCTACAGCTGCTAGTAGGTTTATTCAATAAAATACTGGAAAGTCAAACCTAAATGGAGCTGCCTTGAGATTTCCCAGTGTCTGGTGGGAATTCCACTATATTATTCAATAGATGGAGCAATTCAGTTCTGCCTGTATCTGAAACAAATTGATTGCAGATCATTTCTGCCCTGTTTGGCTAAATCATCTCACCAAAGCACTATAACTACAGCAGGAATTTCATGTTACAATCTGGAGCATACTATCCAAGCTGTCCCTGGTGAAGGCAATTCCCAGCTTTTATTCAGAAAACAGCTTGCAAATATATCTCTTGATGTCTACATTTGGTCTACTGTATACCCTTGCATTTTTAAATTAACATTGAGAAGATGCTCAAAACAACCTCCAAGTTTTCTAACACCTTCAGGTTATCTTTACCAATACAGAACACAATCTTGCCTTGCTCCCCCTTGTAACTTCTCCATAGAATGGGTAAAGATCAAGTGTCCACACCAACCATACCAGACTTACCTTTCCCTCTCAGTAAATTCTGTAAATTAAGAGATCTTGCTGCAACTCTCACAAGCTAACAATATTACAACTGATTAACTGTTTTTTTCAGTGGTACTACTTCTGACAAGTCAATAGGTCCTAGAGGTCAGATTAGATGACCTTTAAAGGTCCCTTCCAACCCGAACGGTTCTGTGATACAGATGAATTCTTAATGATGATATTTTTCTCCCAAGGCTTCTCTAAGTCATGCTTCTTGTCTCATGTAGTGTGCAAATGAAATGACAACACACGTAGACCACCATACTGAAAACCCATAACTCTCTTTCCCCTTGGCTACTACTGATAATGCAGTTAATTACAATGTATAATTATACATCCATAAGTAACACTTGTCTACCTTTACACACCAGAGGCTGCTGGAAACAGACCAGGATGAAGAAGCTAGAAGATGTAGAAAACATTTTATGAGCCCTGCCAACTGGTGTTATGCACTTCTTTCCAGAATCTGCACTGATTCTGGCTCACCTGAATTCTCCTCTCCTTCCTTCCGCTGGAACACTGCTAGTGCTGAAACACTGGAGGGCAGCCATCCTGAGGATGCCCTCACTTAGGGCAACAGTCTTTGCCTGATGCAAAAACCAAAACTACATCCTTCCAGTGTTAAACCAATGACTTACAATGTCTCTTCTGTCATGTTAAAACTACATGGTTGCACAATGTCATTCCATTGAAATGACATATCTCAGAAACAACCTGTAGCAGAACACACTGGACCTGCCCAGGTACTGTCTGAATTCAAAACCACGACATCAGCAGTATGGAAACTGCTCAGGCTCAGGCTTACCATTTCCATATTAAATTAAAACTACTGGTTCTCCTAAATGACTCCAAATTGCTCGCCTGAGAGGTTACCTCTCTGTTCAATCCACATCCACATCTGGGGCTTCTTTGTTACAGAGGAGACAGGACATTCTCTAAGGGGCCCCTCAACTCTGAATTCCAATAGATCAAGAGAGGAAAGCCTCAAGACAGGAAAGCAAGGCTTATCCCCTTAGTCAAGCTTATGAAGACCAGTGAACACAGCAAGAACAATTACCTGGAAACAAAGGACCTATGGGTTGACTTGAGTTTGATTTTCTAGTCTAATTTGGTGGCTCTCTATGTACTGATATAGGCGAGGGAAGTCCAACTGCTTTTTCCCTTACGCCATCATTCCTTTGATTAGAAAACATAGCCTATAGGCCAGTACAGTCGGTATTTTCAACCTTCATATATTAATTATACAGAATTAATTCAAAGCTAAAAGCCTCTCCATCTCTAGAGTGAGATTAATAATTTTACAAAATTTAAACAATTTGTAACACATAGAAAAAAACTTTAAACCTACTGATTTAATTTTAATCCACACTCCACTGGATAGTGGATGTTTTGATTCCTTTCCCAGTGGAAATAGCCAAAGACCATTTTATTTATGTATTTGTTTCAAAATAGAACTCGAATTCCAACTTGGATTTAAAATTATGCAGATTATTTTTCCCCTTCTCCCTCAGAAGACATTTCTCCTTTATCATAATGTGTCTTCTGAGTCATTTACAGCTGCAGGAGATGAAGTCTTTGAAATCTCTACATTCCAGAAAACCATCCCAACCCAGCACCACACTACCAATTCTGGTTGTTACCCAAACACACACACAGACACTCTTCCAACAAGCTAAATTCCTAAGGTAGCTGAAGGAAAAAATGGGCTATTTTTAACAGGTCAAGAAATAAAAGCCCAGACCCTTGGATATTAAAAAGGTTTATGAAAGATGCTGTCAATGGTTACATCTTAAGCCTAGTCCAAGAAATACAGGCTGAAATCACCATTTCATACCAAGGGCAGAACAGATGCCCAAGTTTCCACAGTTTGTCCAAATACGTCAGAGAAAAAAGCCAGAACAGAGAAAGGCTCAGAGCAACACAGGGCAGCAGAGATGATTTTCCTCTTTCAAAACTGCTTTCCACATTTGCACTTTTACAAAAGTTTAAATTTTGGCTCCAAAACATGAAAATCAGTCTTTTCAAAAAAAGACCATACAAACTAACCTACTTCTAACATTAGTTACAATTAAAAAAAAAAAAACAAACAAAAAAAAAAACCAACCAACCCAAACAACACAGTATTTTTGTTCAAGGTCTGAATGATTTTTTTCTACACCCTTTCCCTCATTTTCTGGAACTGGCACTAGCTCTCAAATCTTTATTTGCCATAAATATGGGTAAAATTGTATTAAGTGGTCCAAAATGAAAAAGACCTTGCATTTTCATTCAGTTTTGCAGACTTTTTTGGTTAACTGGCTCCTTTCCCCTGCCTTTCTTCCTTTTCCTGAGTAGTTAACAACCACCGCACCAAATGTTGTATCATTTGGTCTCCAATGGAAGTTCTGACTTGTTTGAATTTTCTACCTTTTTTTTTTTCCCAGAAAAAGAAGATTAAACACAAGAGAAGCTATGCATATCTATAGAAGAGATTTTAAAGCTACATAAAGTGGAGCTCAGAATTAGACCCCACATCTAGGTCTGAATTTTGTGAGTTTGGTGAGCAGAAGAGATTTCAGAGCATGTGTGAAGAGGGACAGTGGGAGGTGGGGTGAAAAGGTTGATAGGAGGAATGTACTTGAACCACAGGGGGTAGAGTTTCAACAGATGAGTCTGCTGGTGCTTGAAGGGAGGAGAAAAAAAAGAAAACTTGGGAGGAAAAAAAAAGAAAAAAAGACAGACACCAATACTCCAACATTTTAACAGCCTAGTGATCAAAGGGTATACCAGATATCTTTTCCAGAATGCAAGGACTTACATTTAGGAATTTTTTTTTTCAGTTGGTTTGGCTCAGTGTTACTGAAAAAATTTGTCCAAAAGTCCTTGTGCTGAGCCAACATTTATCAGGTTTCAATTTCCAGCTGAAGCCACAACCGTTGCCATGAAAACTAATGTGTCAATTGTACCAGAAAGTAAAGCAATGGAAAAGACTGCACTGGTATGTAACAAATACATTCATTGGCACCAAGAGCAAAAATTGTATTCTACCAACCTGTGTCATAGACATTTTTCTCTTCTTATTATTAGAGAAAAAAATGTGCAAATCAAATTTATTGTTTGAACAGAGGGTATTAAATGAGTAGTAATAAATTCCTCATCACCCAACCTCAATGGATTACCACCTGTCTTAAAATATGAGGCAGCAACTTAAAGAATCACCCCTCCTATGGTCACATCAACAAGATTCAATGAAGAATACTGCAAATTGTCAATCTAGCCAGACAGAAAGCCTGAACTGCTCACATGAGGTAGCTTTGCAAAAACCCATGTATCTCTCAAACTTCTGCTGGACTATATGACAAATGTAGGTTGGCTGAAGCGAATGAAAAATAGGCAAGTAATAGTTTCACTTCAGCTACAAATTCAAGCAGCAGAATGCATGCATGTACTGAGAATATATGAATAGTCAGCTAAAACAGTTCTGTATCTATGGAAGTGTTATAATAACTGCATTTTGTAGGAGTTTATTGAAGCATTGGTTTTGCTAAACTCTTTCCATCACTCCAAAACATAGGAAAATTGGTTTAACCACATTAAAAAAATTAAAAACATTCTCCTATTTCCCCAACATTTATGCATCTCCTATTACTGTGTAAAAGATAAGTCATCATCAAAAGAAATAGAGATGGGCTTTAAGTCAGCAAAAAAAGTATAATTTTTGCTAACAGCATATGCATAATCACAGGAAAGGACAAGTACATGCTGAATTTTATGGAAGTTTCCAACAGACTACATCAGGAGACCTGACTTTTCCCATTTTTACGATGAGGCTGACAATGAGGTAGAAGTAAATCACCTCTGAATAGAACCAGTCATCTTGTCTCAGAAAACACACATAAAAATTTCAGCTGAAGGAGGAAGGTTGAAGCGCTGACAGCATTATTTGAGCCTGTTGTCAAATCCTGCATATCCCTCCTCTTTTATAACTTCAAAATGTTGGATGTATTTGATATGGGTTGTCAACTTTATACATTTGCATTAAGGAAAATAAGGTCCACACAGAGCATTTTGTCCAGGTTCATGCACACTCTCTGATTTACAAATTAGATAATCTTCAAGAAAGCTTCTTCTTGCTGTATTAAAGAATGGGAGTTTAATGCCATCACATCTCCAGAATCTGAAGTTCTGTTAGAAGCAGTGACCCATCCTCCCTTTCAGATGAAACAATATCAACAAGAAAAAGAGCCAGGTTATTATACATGCACCCATATAGCTGATAAAAAATTACACAGGCCCTGATGACACAATATTTCTGAGACAATTTTACACTTCATATGCCAAACATAAATTAGAACTGCACATAAACACTTTGAGTTAGACATCCTAAGAACATAGGGGATAAGACACACTTCAGGTCACGGCTTTTCTTGGAAATCTTAAATAGAATTATTTATGTGAATAATAACCTAACGGTTCCCAGGGTAAAGTATTTAAGGACTGGGCAAAGACCTTGAAATCATAAGAGCTGGGATAGATAAATACATCAAAAGACCTAAGAATTAGGTACCAAAGTAGAAGTGACAAACATGGAAGAAGTTACAAGGAGAGTTTAACTTTGAGAAATAAAAATCAGAAGGAAAGCAGAAGCAAAAGAGAAAACACACACAGCTAGGACATAGTTATTGTTTTGTAATAGACTTGTTTAGGAATAAGATTTTTTTTTATTTCCCACCCTCTCACCTCTACCCCTAGTCTCTACTGAAGACAATGTTCCAGAAACACTTTAAATCAACTTAATTCCATCTGAGAGGGGAAGCCTTTTCCCTAAGCATTGACTGGTAGTTCCCAGTCTCTCTCTTGTGATAGTGCTAGCTCCTGTGGAGTTTTGCAGTACTATTTGACTGGAAATAGAACATAGCAGAAGCAGTAATAAGGAGACTTATGTCCTCACAGGTGGTAAGAAATAGGTCCCTTATCATATTTGCATAACATCTCCAGGTAGTATATTCAGCTTTCTAGAGAACTCCATAGACTACTCCCTAGAAATACACCAAAACGAGTTAATTTGTACATAAACTAAAACACTTTTCTATAGGGGATCCATACCAGCAATACCTTTGAGTCTTCATCATAGATGAAGTGATTTACTGCTGAACAAAAAAATGCCTTGTCCACTAACTTCTCACAATTAACTTTCCTCTCCTGGCAGCCATTGAAAACAAGCCTGCTGCAGACAAATCAAATACTCACACTGGAAACCTGCCATTAGGAAAAATAAATCAATGCACTTTCAAGGGTTTGCAAACAAGCACCACATGAATCCCTGTTCACCTTGCTCTTGAGTGCAGGCATGTGCTTTACAAACCAATCTGCTCAGCAGCTTGAGAAATCAGTACCTTACTTACTGATGGGCACCACATATGTGGCACCAGCCACTTAGTGTCTGCCCAGAACACAGAAGTTTACCTCTGTCAGATTTGAAATGGAGAGAAAAGGAAGCATGCTAGCTATCCCCTGGAGCACAGACTTCTCATTAATATTCCTCTTCAATGTTAACAGTGATTAGAAAACAGAGGAAGCTCACAGGAAGGTTGTGACATTATCTTCAATCTCTTGTGTCTCACACTTGCAGTAATGAAAGATCACACCACAAAACCAAATTTTTGCAAATAACTTGATGCAAAAATGCTGAGCGAAATACAGCTCTGCAATTTTGTGACTATTCTTCCATTAATCTCTCTAAAACCATATGCATGCAGTTTATTTTAAGTGTCACATATATATTATCACCTCTTAGATCGTTACTATCAAATGCCTGTCAACATACTGGCTTCTGCCAATTGCTTTTAGTTTCTCTTTCTCTCCTTTTCCAGTGTTATATTTGAAGAGAGAGGGGAAAAAAAGAAAAAGGTAACTGACTCAAGTAGAAGAAAAATTATTCTAAATCCTTTAAACAGTTGCTCTGTTAAATTGACACAAGTTTAACAATGTGTACTTGGCACATTCCTCTTGCCACGAATACAAGAAACTTTTTTCAAAAAAAGAACCTCACTCAAAGCAGGGAAATCTTTTAAAGATACAGCACATAGTGGTCTGGCACATGGACCATTGCTGAGCAGTGGTCTGATAGCTGTTACAAAGCCATTAGTAGATTCAAGTGTTCAAACAACCACAAAGACAACGTAACTGTAAAACCTTTTACTTTTTTTGAAATCTTCTTTTTTTGAAGTCATAGAATGATGACTGAGTGGGGAGTCAAATCTGACTAACTCATTCTCACTCAAATTGTACTTTGCAGGCAGTGCAGGGACACAGCAGACGAGAAAGTCTATTAGACCCAGGTATGACAGTGCAGAGAAATAGACCAGAAGAGACAACACTACTTTTGCTTTATCCAAGAGCATATGATGTTTTCTAGCTCCAGGGATTCCCAAAATCCCATCACCTCCTATAACTGTGGGGAGTTCTTTTAACAAAAGGACACACAGTACATTCACAGCACAGCATGACAAAGAGAGCTTGTAAATTTTAAAGAGATTGTTTATTTCAAGGAAACTATCAAGTGACAGCAAAATCTCAGCTCAAGAGGAAAACTGTACTTGATGGCCTCATCTAAGTCCCAAGCAAATCCTTATATGAGAATCACAGAATTAGAAACATTGTGGCTGGCAATACATATGAACAAAAGAAAAAAAAAAAAAGCTTGTCAATGGAAAATGAGGATACTGCATGTTAGTGTGCAGGTGCACTGACAGACCTGGGAAGACCTCTTCCTAGTTACAGTTAAATCCATAGACAATTAGCCACTCCATCACACACTGAAGCCAGCTGGAGTAGCAAAAGAAGAAAGCAACAGGTCTTATGTGTGAACATGGGAGCTCTGCTCCCTGTGTATCAACACGGGAAACATGAGATCATGTTCCAACATCACTTTGTAGGCTGGACACTGAGAACGCATGTCTGTGACTCCAAACCTTAAAATCAAAGGGACTTCTACTAGGTAGAAGAAACAAAGAGCGGAAGGAAGGGTGGAGCACCACGTTACTCTTGATCTGCAATTCGCTACTTAACAGCATTGCTGTCAGGAAGTTCAATGCACACAGCAGGGTTTCAGCAACAGTTACACCTTTACATAGCATAATAAACTGAGTGCCAGGATAAAAGGGCATTAAAAAATAACTTTGTAGGACAATGCATACAATATATTGCACCCAAACAGCAAGGATACAGAAGTACTTGTTTTTAACACCACCCATAGTCAGGTTATATAATGACCACTGAGGTACTGCAGATACTTTTGGTGACCAGGACTGCTACAGAGTAAGCAGGTAAGAGTTTTTCCTCTCCTTCGCCAAAATTTGTCTGCACTATGCACTTGCAAAGTTTTACCTGTCATATAGCAAACATAAGCAAAAATATCAAAATGTTAAGTATAGAAACCTGTTCTCTTCCCCCCCATCAGTATATCATTCACTAGAATAAATCCTCAGACAATGATACTCATAGCAAAGTTGCAAGCTACAGTGAAGGCAGGTGTACTGTAGTGCACAGTGAGTTTCAAAGAGATTACAAGGAGAGAGAAAAGAAAGTCAACTACCCCTGTGCAACCTTTCCAGTATGAATAAACTGTGATTCAGGTTTGCCTCTAGACGAGTCAATTCACACAGTCAGATCCACAGACTGCACTGACAGTATCTTTTACTAATACCAATTTCACATCATGTTCCTGTTTTAACCATATTAATCTTTATTTTCTCTGACTGGTGAGTTTCTGAAAGCTGCTGCAGTAGTTTTAACAGCTTTATGACGTGTGTTAATGGATATTTTGCTAACAGTACACAAGAGGGACTTTTACCAGCAAGCTGTCAGCGGTGCTGTTCCTCCTCCTTATCTAGTTACCGGTCATCAGATTAGATCCCTACCACCTACTTATACAGCTAAAAAAAGAAAAAGAAAAAAAAGAAAGAAAATGGGAATCACGGAAAGAAAACCTTCAAAGAAAGAAGCTCAAACTTGCAGCTCAAACTGGAGGAACTTTATGTAAATTTCAATGTATTTTCTTTCCCCTGTAATATTCTGCCTAAGCCACTCAATCAAGCAGGAATGACATGGAAAGAATGGGACTAATGCGAACAATGAATGATCCATAAATGTCTGCGAGATTATATAACTAAAGATGAGATGGCATGCATGTGTGCGTGCATTTGGGGGAAAGGAGGAGAGCCAGACAAGGGGAAAGAAGAAACAACATCCCCAGTCAGAGATACAGGACTCAGCACAGTTCTTACTCAATTTCCCTCTTCCCAAAAGACAAATATTTTAACCAAGGGCCATCAGGCAGCTGAGGGATAAAAGCAAAAAAACCGAAACAAAAACAAAACCCATTTGCTTATGAATATACTTCAAAACATCCCTTGCTGAAATTGCACCATAACTGCAGTATCATGAAACACAGCTCATAGACAACCATGTTTATACTAAGGCAATTAACACACGGTACATTTCCTGCACTGTTATTATCATTGGCACTCTCAATGCGTTTGTTACACATTTAGAGCCTTGGCAGGTTAAGGGATATTCTTATAAAGTTAACAATAAAACGTTGTTGATTTGAAATGTACTCACTGTTATTTTTCAGGAACTCCTATATTTACTTTACACCATTCCCAGGGGAGAGCTGAACAGTTGTATTGGTTCTGCAAGGAAAAGATATTCAAAATAAACTTTGCAAACGCTTTGAGCCAAAAAACTTTACAAATGTAACTTTTTAGACCCACTACCCACTTGCTTTACAAGGCTGCACGCTGTGGCTTTGCATAATCGCCACCCACATTTCAGAACAATCACTTCATCTGAAATTCATCAGCGGTTCGATCACTTGTGTGAGCATAAACTTAGGAAAAACAGCACACGCACCCCCACCACCAGCCCACAAGAAGCTCTCGGATGCCGGGTCGAGGGGAAGGCATGCCCTCGGAGGCGGCGACTGGGTACCAGCGCCGAGCTCGGAGCTGGCTGCCTGCGGGGATGCACTTGCTTCAAAGTTGAGGCTTCTCCTTCCGAGCGGCGCCCGCGGCGGTGCGGACACTTGCTGCGGCCGCAGTCTCCGCCCGGGCCTGACCCAGCACATTAACCCACGCGGGTCCGGCCGCGGCCGCTGCCCCGCACACCGCCCCCCGCCCCCCTGGCCCCCCAACAGCGCTCAGCGAGGCGCCGGTCCCGCCGGGGCGGGCGAGGCCCCGCCACCACTCACCCCCCGGCGCCCGGAGGTGCGCGGCTCCCGTCCGCCGCCCCTCGCCAGCGGCCTCCGGCCACCAGGAGCAGCCGGGGGCGGGCAGGGTTGCCCGGGGCACAGGAGGGGGCTGAGGCGGGGACGGAGCGGGAGGAGGCGGTGGCGGAGGAGGAGGAGGCGGAGGCGCCGGCGAAGTCGCGGCGGGGAGAACCGGGCGGCTGTGGCAGCAGCGGCCGGGGGCCGGCGGAGAGGGCAGGGCGGCGGGAGGAGCCGCTGTGCGAGGCGGGTCGGGCCGGGCCGCCCCCCCGCCGGCAGCCGCCGTCCGAGGCCCGCCGCACTGACAAGCAACAGCGCTGCGCTTCCTCTTTCTCGCAGCGACAGCAGCCGCCCCCCGCCCCGCATCTCCCGCCGCGGGGACCGGCTGCGGCGCTCGCCCGGGCAGGTGCGGGGCTCGCCGGGTGCCTGCCTGCCCCGTCCCGCTCCTCCTCCCCGGCTACCCTCCGTGCCTCCCCGCGCTTCCCGCAGCGCCCGGCCAGCCCCGCCGCGGCGTTCCCGCGCCGGACCCGAGGCTCTCCTACCTCCCGGCGTGGGCAAGCACTCCCGCCCCAGCGTAGAGCGGGGCTGCTCGGCCACCCCCGCCGCGGGAGCCGCGCTCCGCTCCGCGCTGCCGCCGCCTCGGTGCGGTGCGGTGCGCTGGGCTGCCCCCGGCGCTATCCCATCCCGCGGCTCGCACAGGCACCCGCCGCTCTCACTTCCTCTTCCTTCCTCCTGCTGGCCGGGCCGCGATGTGCAGCCCCGAGCCGGCCGCCGCCGAGGGGTCCCGCGGCTCGGCAGCACCTGCGGGCGGGGGGCGATACCCGCTCCCTCCTCCGCCCGCTCCCGCTCCGCTTCCCCCGCGCGGGGGTGCGGCTGGCGTCCCTCCTCCTGCAGCTGCTAAATGAGGAATTTGGGGCTACCTCCTTGCCTTTGGAATAGCTATTTATATTTTGATGCCTCTTCGCTTCCCAAAGAGCCGCCGCTGCTGAGCAGCCCTGCAGCGGGCACGCTGCGGCACACGTCTGTTCGCCCCCGAAGCGAGCGAGCCGCCGGGGGAGCCCAGCCCAGCCGAGCCGGGACGCTCCGCGCCGGAGCCACACCGGGAGGGGGCGGCCGCAGCCCCGCTCCGCACCCCCTGCCCGGCTCCGCCGCTGGGTACGGGCTGCTGCCCAGGCCCTGGCGTTTCAGCATCCCCGCGGCCCGCTAGCGCGGGGGAGAGATGAGCGCCCAACCCGTAGCTTTCGCTCGCTGGAGAAGTCAAATATCAGAGCTCTGATTTTGTTCTCCATCTCCCTGAAAGAAAAGTAATTAATAAGCTTTGTTTTGTTATTGTTGTTTAATGCCTTAACCCACGGTTACTGTATCAACTACACAGGGTAATGTGACCCGGCAAGCCATCACATTATGTCTTCTAACACCAGATAGTGAGGGTGGTGTTTGTTTTCTTTATCCTTTTTTTTTTTTTTTTCCCAAGTCCTGTACATTTCACTTTAATAGGAACTGATGGCCATGAAGCCTGGCTGTGGTACAGCAACTTTTATTGTGTGATGTAACAAAATTTACTTATGGTGAACTATCCCATCATACATGAAGACCAAAACTTGCAGAGTTATTGATTCTAATCTTGTATATAATTACGTACAAGACGATCTTTATGCAGGTGAATAATTCCCAGTGATTTCCCATAAAACCACTCTCCTGCAACACCCAGGTCCTCAAACCACAATAACGCTGTTATGCATCAGCTGACATTTAAGAGGCTCATTGCTCTGAAAGTCCCACAGCCGCTTACTAGGATTTTATACCCAGCAGAATTGCTGGGGGCTTTCCAGAAGGCAAACGGGGCTTCATTCCCTCCTTCAGCTGTAACACACCATGACGGCAATACACCAGATCTAAGCAAACACTTTGTGTTAGATCTGAGCAAATACGCCGGTGTGAGGCAATAAATGGCATGACTCACCTGAGTCACAGATGGCTACATTTATAGGACTAGAGCAGAGATTCCACTAAGCAACAGGGGCTAAGAGTGCGCCCCAAAGCCATGGAAGCCCCTTTTCATGTAGAAACTGCCTGCCTGGTCACCCCTCATCTGGAATCTTTCAGGCAGGTGTGTGGCACGGGTGACAGCAACAAACACTGGGGGAGCTGGGGCAGGAAACACCACCATTCTGTGTTCTGAAACTTCTCCATGGCAGAAATTCCTCTAAAGGAATTTCTCTAAAGCCATTGAGTTTTAGGACCTCATTGAATGCTGAAATTCATGGAGAAGCTGGACTTTGCATACTCAAATGGATATGCTGGTCCCTGTGTTAAATATACATTTTTAAGCACATTTTCATGTTGCTTTATTAAGGTAGAACTCCAGCACTGAAAATGTGAGGTCCATATGTAAAATATTTCTTACTAAATACACTGGAAACACTTATCAAACCATCTCAAGAGTTTTTTACAGCTGCACAAAGTTTATTGAAAGAGGGATAACATCCACAGCAAGTAAACAGCAATTCAGTTTTCATTTGAACAGTTTCCATAATCCTGAGAACTTGTTTCCTGCATTTGTTACATGCATTTTGGTGCTTCACATAGAAACCAGAAGTGTTTACAACTTAGAGAAGGGCATTGTAAATATAGCATAAGGTGTGCCAGATAGTGTTGTTTATCTCATTTTCCAATATTACCTCGGG
Organism: Acanthornis magna; assembly: GCA_036785705.1. Taxonomy (NCBI): domain Eukaryota; kingdom Metazoa; phylum Chordata; class Aves; order Passeriformes; family Acanthizidae; genus Acanthornis; species Acanthornis magna. The sequence goes on from JAWUZG010000029.1 coordinate 12,329,429, forward strand.
CCAGTTTCTCATTATGGTCCCAAGAGAGATAAACACACAGATATACGGTGTTAGGAAAGATGTTTGGAAGAATATTAAGAATGAAGAATATTTGAAATGCAAAATTTCATTCTCCATATTTTAGTTTTCTCTCAGGCTCAGCAATGAAAATCATTAAAATTGATTTCAGCTATATATTACCATAATAGTTGGATTTGGAACAGTGCAGGAGAACATTTATTTACCAGTGTTATTGTAACACAATTTAGAGGAAAACTAGTGAAAAAAAATTCTACTAGTTTCTGGGGAAAAAAAATCAGTACAAAATTGCACTGTTCAAGAGAACAAGCTAGAAAACTGTAGAGTGCACTCCACTGAAATCTTCTGTTTATCCCTATCCCTATCTAATATCCATAGTATGGCAGCTATTGCACGAAGATTGGGATTTGTTTTGCTCTCCAAAAGTCCAGGGAACCTCTACTCGGGATAGATATGTACAGAAACGCTTGGCTGCTGTGGTAATTTTCTGATTTATTTAGTAGTAGTCCCTTTTTTGATGTCTGCTACAAAAGTGCACCTTATCATTACAACTGATGCATATACAGCCAAAATCAGAGTGCATCATAAGACATGGGCCTAAGATGTTTGCTAGATAATTCTAGAAAGCCAGAAGAGGGAGTGTGGGAACAGAAAACACCAAGATTGAAATATTTTAATTTGTGTGCCTCTTTCAGCTACAACCTTAAAGACAGACAGACAGACAGACAGACAGATAGATAGAAATAAAGTAATTTCCAGGAAGAGCTACTTCATGGCTCTGTTGACAACAAAGATGTTTCAGGATAGTCCCATAGGTGCTAATCACCTGTTGAAACCAGGCCTGTAGAAATCTCCCCTTGACTGACCTAAAACTGTAGAAATCGTCAAAACCATTATTCACTTTTGACAGTGAACACCTTAGATCCTGAGATAAAAGACTTCCTGGCAATTTTTTAAGAAGTTTTTTTGTAGTACTTCTGGCCAAAACTTTCCTGATGCAAAAGTTATCCAAGATTGCCTTTGTTACACCCATTAAGAAAGATTGTTGGATTTTAGTGTGCTTATAGATTTTATGAATATCAATATTTTAATGATAGGTAAGTAATTACCTACAGAGCATTGTTCATAACCATTAAAGCATACCACAATGCTGTCTGTGATATAGAAACAAGATAAATGATCATTATTACATTTTTACTTCTTAGAATCCCCAGGTAAATTTTCCTTTATTTTAACAATGCTAACTGGCTATTGTGTTTGAATGAGAATATTTTGTCTATGCATGTGTTCATTTTTATGAGGAGTGAATTAAGCCCTGGGAACAGAATGTGAAAACCATGCTTATTGGGCCATTCCTTCTACTGGTGACAGTGCTGTGATGAGCCTTCCTCTCTGGTAAATTATTCTGCAACAGATTAAAGTGTGAACATGAAAAAAACTGAGTATCTGAATTGTGTATGTATAGACTATTAGATATTTCTTAATAGGTCATGAACATCTTAACTAATTTCTTTAAAAATTACATGAATAAGAATGGACTGTATCAGAAGCTTCAAGCTCATTTTTCTAAAATGCAGTATGCTTGCAGATGTCCACGCCTGAGTCCCTAAATTACAGTTGCCAGTTTGCTTTTTATATGTATGAATTTTATATTCATATATACATATATATGTGCATTTGGTGTGGGACAATTAAACAAGGTCAGGATGATGAAAGGGTTATTATGACTCAGTTTTAGTGTACCTATCCAGGCAGTAAATATTCTTCTGTATATTCATTTGTATATAATATATGTGGAGAAAGTGACGACCTTTGCATAATAGCCAGCTTAATGAAGAAAGAAATAAATCTCACATAAGAATGGTTTTAATTAACCTACAAAGTCTCATTCTAAAAAGTAGTTTTGGTCTGTTTATGAACTTATTCCCATCTCATCTGGTTATATATCTACAATAAAATAATGGTTAGAAGTTAAGACTGTGTAATTATAATACTTAGGATCATCACACTAGTTATGAAATACAGGCATGGCCAAGCTAGAAAACGAAGAGGTCAAAAATGGCCATTAACCTAATGTATTTCTACAAAGAAAAGCACGCCTCTGCAAACTGTTTTTACTGCCACTTACTGCTCTTCTATATTTTAGTTTGCCCTTAAGGACCTCTTCAGGAGTTAGAATCAAAGATTCATAGAATAGTTTGGGTTGGAAGGGACTTTAGAGTTATCTAGTTCCAACCCCCCTGCCATGGGCAGGGACACCGTCCACCAGACCAGGTTGCTCAGAGTTGCATCCAGCCTGGCCTGAACAGGGCTCCAGGGATGGGACATCTGTAACTTCTCTGGGCAACCTGTGCAAAGAATTTCCTCCTCATAGGTAATTTAAACCTATTCTCTTTCAGTTTGAAACCTCTCGTCCTGTCACTACTTGCCCTTACAAAAAGTCCTTGTCCAACAATTTTTGTAAACCCCCCCTTAAATATTGAAGGGTAACAATTATGTCACCCTGAAGCTGTCTCTTTTCCAGGCTGAACAAATCCAGTTCTCTCAGCCTTTCCTTGTACAAGAGATGCTCCATCAATCTAATCATCTTGGTGGCCTCCCCTGGACTCACTCCAACAGGTCCATGTCCTTCCTGTGCCAGGTACCCCAGAGCTGGTTGCAGTTATCCACCTGGGGTCTCACCAGAGCAGAACACAGGGGCAAAATCCCTTCCCTTGCCCTGCTGCCCACACTGCTTTGGATGCAGCCCAGGACACGTTTGGCTTTCTGGGCTGTAAGTGCACATTGCTGGTTCATGTCCACCCTCTCACCCACCAGCAACCCTAAGTCCTTCTTCCCTGGGCTGCTCTCAATCTGTTCGTCCTCCAGCCTGTGTTGATACCAGGGGTTACCCTGACCCAGGTGCAGCACCTTGCCTCTGATCTTGTTAATCATCATGTGATTCCCATGGGCCTACTTGTTGAGCTTTTCCAAGTCACTCTGGATGGCATCCTGTCCTTCAGATGTGTCAAACTTTATGTAGCATAATAAGCTTGGGTGAATACTAGAGTGAAGAGGCATAGAAAAACTACTTTGTAGGACAACATATTCAGTGTGTAGTACCTGAACTGCAAGAATACAGACCTACTTGCTTTTAACACTCATGTTTATGAGCAACAAAGTCTAGAAGTGATTTAATCAGTCTGCTTCTGTGTGAAGAAGAAAAACTTGGAAAGAGCTATAAAAGTTTAAGAAAAACAAAAAACAATTTCATGTTGAAGTTCAGCAAGTTCTGCACTTTCTGGGAGCTTCTCTTCTGTTGCAGTGAAAACAACCATTGGAACTGCCCAATGGTTATCATAAGCTGTTGCTGACCAGAAAAGTTTAAAACAAACTAGGCATTTTACTGAGACATTGGTGCAAGCTAAATCTTATTTTTATAACTTCATAGAAGAAAGTTCAATAGAAGGAATAGCCCAGTACGTGTGGTTTTTACCCTCCATTCCCAGGGCTTAATTCATCCACCACAGGTGTGAGGAGAAATAGCCCTTTTGGTAGAAACAGCATTGGATCATCCTTAAATAATGAAGAAAAGTGCTTGATGCTTGGCCTAAGGAATGGGATGCTGATTATCAGTCATCTCAGGGAACACACCATGACATCCAGTTGTGCACCTTGACAAAAGAAAGAGACCAACACCAGGCAGGCTCCCAGCCCTGGCCAGCTGCTGATTTTGTGGTTGCTGAGAGGGCCTGCCCCCTCACTCTGTGTAACACCAGCTGTTTATTGAAAGTCCTTGGAGAAGACACTGGAGGAATTTTGACCACCTTTCCAAGATATAACAGAGCTGTTTGTTGCTGCATGCCATGTTTTCTTCTCTACCACACAGTGACTTTCCTAGTATCTGTAACGTGCTATGATAGAATCTCCTACATGTTTCAAACTGCATTTAAGTATCGATATTTTTCTACTTATTTTAGTCTTCCTTTTGTTCCCTCATCTTGAAAGGATAGAGCCGGGCAGCCAGGGAATTGGGACTCTTGAGTTTTGACTCAACTGTAAGCCCTTAATCCACCACAGAATTATGGGTGAACTGTATGAGCTTTAAGAATTAATTTCCTCCTCTGTCTCTTTCTTTCCTTTCCTTTGGTGCAGGGTTTATTTGTTTACTTTGTTTATTCTTTAACTTTGTCAGTTTAAGCCCTGAGTTCTCTAAGACAGATTTTTTTCACTGTTTATTTGTAGATAACCAATATATTTCAACTCCAATTTCATTTGGGGTCTCCTGATACAACTGCAGCACAGTTATTATTAACTAACCTAGACTTGTGAAGACACACACTGCATTTTGATTGAGATTTCTACTTCTTTACCCCTGTACTATGCTTGTAGATAATAGCATTACTGGCCAGTACACAAGCTATAGTAGAACAAGAAAAGCTCCAAAATTTAGGAACTTCTTGCTCTTTCAACAGGCTGAAACCTTTCTTTAATACTCACCATTTTCTGGTCACCTTGTGTTCTATACAGATTAATATTTTATAAAAGTGACCTATTTTTATCAATTTAGTATCTGTGTTGTATGTGCAGTTGAGGTTTGAAGGTTTGAAGAGTGCTAAGCCATACCACGTACTACTACAGATCTTTAATGTTAAACATAAGTTCATAGAATCATAAATTCATAGAACAGTTTGGGTTGTAAAACACCGCAAAGATCATCTGCCCTTGGGTGCCCCATGGGCAGGAACACCTTCTCCCAGACCAGGTTGCTCAAAACCCTATCCAACCTGCCTTGAGCACTTCCAGGGATGGGGCATCCACAGCTTCTCTAAGTAACCTCTTCCACTACCTCACCACTCTCACAGGACAGAATTTCTTCCTAACACCCAATCTATATCTACCAAAACCCTTTGTGCTCTCACTACATGCCCTTATAAATTGGCATGTAGTGATAGAATATTCTTTCTGTGGAGCAGCTGTGCTCAATAGGCAATAAGGATTTCAACAAGCAAGAAAGATAAATAGTACCCAAAGTCATGATAAATGCCACCCTTTCCCCAAAATACAGAGTTTAACATGTAGGGAAAACAAGGAGGTCCAGACAAAGTCACAGAAGTAGTGCAATGTCTGTCTCCAGCAATGACACAGCACGAATCACTCCCAATCAAGCTCAGATTCTCCTGTCCCAGGTCACAGCATGACAAATAGGGTTGCACTAGCAAACCCTCCCTAGGACTTACTCACAAGTCTTTTGACAGATTTTTCACTTTCTTACTGGAAATAACAGACTGTTCTGTCTATCACCCATTCTAATTCTTTCATAATATTAATCAATCAACAGCAACTGCTGGCAGCAGAGTAGCAATAAATGGAGAGTACAAGCTCACTGCTCGAAGGTGTGCTGGATGCCCACTTCCCTAATGAGGTGATTAACTCCAACTGCTCCCCTGAATGAACCCACACAAACAAGTGGCACTCCAGCAGCTGCAGAAGCGGCACAAATGCACTTGTGAATGCATTTCAGCATTCACACTTGGCCTTTCTCCCTTCTGCATTTATTATTCCATTATTACGGAAAGTCACTTTGCCTATAAAATATTTTGCCCTGCTGTCACATTTTATTTTGCATATTTCTTGAGGAGTGCAATGCTCGTGGCTGAAAATGACTGTCCCTGCCAAAAAAAATCATGAGGCTTCAGAGCTGGTTAAAAAGAACTTTTTAAAGCATCCTAACCTTTGAGCACACATTCCTTAGACAGCACAGTATCCTACATAATGTCCATGTAGAATAAACATATACAAAAACTGGGTGGCAATTTTCCAAACAACTCACTTCAATGCAGACAATCCTTCAGAAAAGTGGAAAGGCTCTCAGTCTTATGTACTATTCAAATCATTGTTGGACTATACTGATTTAGAGGATCTCTGACAAGCTCAGACAAAGGTCTTGTAGGTAATGCTGTGTCCTGTTATGAACTGATGCAGGTCATTCCCCATTATTACACCCCCACATTTTAATGTGGTTCTCCTAAGTTCTTACATCTTTCATACCTCCTGTTGTTTTTTTCCTTTTGCCATCCTCCTTTTATTCAATAGCTCAAAGCACTGTCTGCTTTTTTTGTCAAGGTATTGAAGTTAGAGCCTTCATAGATTTTTTTTCTTTGTTAATACATTGTGGTCACTGCATTATATCTCTTCTGCTTAACATTTTTCTGTACCTCTCAACATTTTTCCATGTTCCTTTCCCCCCCACACTTCTCCTGAGCTAAGGCCATTCTTTGGCAAGGCTTTGGGGCACGTTTCCTTCCCAGATAACAGTGATAAGGGAGGAGAGGAGGACAAGGGTCAGGTAGGGCTCAGTCAGTCAAACTGGTACAGACTATGAAGCAGCAGCCTTGGTCCACAGCCTGGCATTTAAAGATAAGATGCAAATGGGTATTTACAATTATTTATGAGCTGCTGTAGCTATGTGGCAAATTTTCTTTGCTGAGGAGCTTGTAATCTCTGGCAAAGGGGCAAGGCAGATGGCTGGAGGCTGCAGTCCCTCAAATGCCCTAGGCTGAAACAGCAGAGTTTGAATCTAAGGTTTTCATTTGGAGAGTTACCATCACCCTGTGAATGTCATGACTTCAGTTTCCAAGTCTGAAGTCAAAGACAGGAGAATGATCTATTTGCTGAAGTTTGGTTTTAAGTCAACAACAACTGTTCATGTATTCCTATCAAATTTGATGGATAGTTTAGGTTAAAACACTATTTTTGACAAAGTAAAAATTTTTGGTTTGGCATTTCTAAATGACAGAACAGGGCAAAGGTCTGGACCTTTCAAGATGTAAGCTATCTAAAGTCCTTATTCTTTAAAACAATGCACAAAATTAAATATTTTATTCAGTACAAAATAAAATGTGGTACCAGAAGGTTATTTGGTACCACAAAAAAAAAAGCTTAAAAGATTTAAAATATTTATATAAATATATTTAAAATAATAAATATATTTAAATTTTATTTAAAATAAAATATTTTTCTAATCAACACTAAAACATCCAGGGCATGGGAAAGATTTTCTAGTTCAACTAACAGACTCTTTACCATGAGGGTCTAGCTCACACCCTTCTTAATGGTTTAATAATAAAATGACTGAGCATCTGCATCTCCTACTCAAATTGGACATTTAGTATTTATAAGCCAATAGAATCATCTTGTTGTCCAGCAGTTGTGGGGGAAAAAAATCAAGTCTTTTATTTGTCACAAGTGCATAAGTGGTGGTAGAAGTGCTCAACTTTACACACTCCTGCTTGAAAACATTGGCTACTACAAAAGGATTGCATAATTCTCCTGCTTCACAGGGAGCCTGAATTCCTGCCCCAGGATACAAGATGCCCCTGCTGGCTTCTCAATCTAAATTGGGGGAAAAAATGAGTCCTCTTAGGTCCCAAGGACTAATTAGTCAATGCTTGTAAAGCTCTCTGAAGGTGAAAAGTGTATCTATGCTTTACCATGACAGATGGCTATGCTTTAATTTTAAAGGTTTTCTTTAAAAAAGCTGTTTTGTGGAAGCACTTACACTCTTCACTGTCCACTAGTGCAGATGATTCATTTTGAACTGGTGTACAGATGGGGGAACAGGATGGCCAAACCTCAGTTCTGGCTGTGAGCATTCAAAGAGGAGAACCTTAAACATTGATTGACTTTATGAACCGTAGTTCCCTACTCTCTTGCGGTAGTATAAAATATTATAAAATGCTGCCAATTCTGCTTCTCTCTTCTCCTTCCCATCTGTGATAGTTTTACAGAATATCTTCCCAAAAATAAATGAAGTGCAAGACCTCTGGAGAATGGAATGATCTGTGTGTCACTGAAAGAAGTGTACTACACCATGTTCCCACACCTGTCCTCATGCCCTGCTGCAATTAGCATCTTGCACAGATCCTTGAACATATGTTTGCTTTGTCATCCTGTGGAATACTCCACTACACTACACTACAGCAAGCTGTCAAAGTCTTTTCTGAAAGAAATAATGACTAATGATTTATGCTAAAATCAGCACTGCAATCCTCTGCTGCAAAAATTGCTGTGGTATAAAAACAGCAAGAAGACAGCTCACAAGATTTTGCTGATTGTTTGCTAAGGAATGGAACAGAATTGATAAGCCATAGTTTCATGCTTATATACAGCGTGTCTTTTATGAAAGAATCCAGAGGGAGAGAAAACAAAAAATGCACCCAGGATTTTGCAGGCTGACCTTGCTAACCGTATCAAGTGTGCCCACCAGAGCTGCTCAGAACAGCAGCACTTTCCAAGGGACAATATTGTAGAGCCCGGATTACTCCTACGGATATCAGTACAGTACACTCATTGATAAAGAGTAATATAAACTTTCTAAATTAATTGATTATTTTTTTTTAAAGCTCATAAATAACTGAGCATTATCCCACAAACATATTTTCAATGGTGCTGTTTCCTGTGGCATTTTCCCCCTCCCAGTCTTTTTAGTTGGTAAAATTCTAGAAAGCTTGATCATGCTAGAAATTATTTGGGTTTTGGTTTGGTTTTCTTCCCTTCTTCCCCACAGTTTTTGTCTTAATATATATGCATGTTAGGTACATCCATGTGGAGAGCAGCTCCCAGTCATTGCTATGCTGTTGGGTTAGACACACTCCCTAGCATTTGGAGGGTGGCAGCTGATCTGATGTGTAAACTTGACTCCTTTTTAATTTCTTTTCCATGGTAAAAGGGGACCTTCAGAGCTCGTGAGGAGTTCAGCAGGGAAAGGATAAGGAATTCTCTGAGAAAAGGAACTTTCTGAAAAGTCAGCAACTCTGCAATGTTGGGCCAACTAGTTGGGAAGACATTAGGTATCAGTGCTGCTGTGGAGACTCCCTGCTTTGTTTCAGCAAGAAGTTGGACTCTTTCAGCCTCTGTGTTTCTTTCTGATGAATGCTCGTCTGCCTTAGTAGCATTCCTCGAAAAGGAGCTTCTCAGATGGTAGTTCCCATACTTCAGTATAAAGTCACACTGGAGGCATGGGGTGCTCAAGCCTTAGCCTGAAACTCTTCACTGAACATGGAATTTTGATGTGGCTGAAGTTTTCCCTGTACCTACCTGCTCCCCTGTTGCTCCAAGTGAGGAGCCAGGCAAACATTTGTTTGGAAAAAATACTGACTATCAAAACAAAAATAACTTCCTTGGGCTGTGATTTTAACTGGAATTGAGCTATCACATAAGGTCTCTGTCCATGTCCTATTTGTCCTGATGCTCGTTTTATCATCTATGTCTTACTGTTTGCTCTGACTTCATGTTGTGTCCTGTAGGATTAGTCAAATATTTCAGTCGTTGCAGCTTTTTCTTTTCATTAGAAAGAGATACTAAAGCAAAATCTGACTCAGGCTCACCAATTTACAAATGATGTAACTAAATTGCATTTCCTTTAGTATAACAGAAATCAAACAACAACAAAAGATAAGCTGATGGACTACATGACTTTGTTCATCTATACTTAGTCCGAAAGTTTACTTTGTATGTTTTGCTCAGTGCTCCAACTATGTTGCTTGGGCTTAGAATTCTATCACTGCTTCTTTGATGTGTGCTGCTACTCATACATTTAACTCTCTTCCAGTGAATACCTCAATGCCACTCCCTCCTCTTCTGCTGTTTATTCCTGGAAATCTCCTCAGATGAGAGAGATGAATGGAGTGAAGTCAGCCTGTTTAATGTTGGCCTTTTGAACAGTATTTGCTGCTCAGAATTTATTTCTTAACTGTCCTGTTTATTCCCAGTTCCTAGCTGGTTCTTGGTATTTTTAAGATCTGTTTCATCATTGTCATGAGATAATTTAAACCCTTCTCTGCTGTTTCTGCTGTTTTGTCTTTTTTTTTTTTTAATATATATATCCTCATATCCCCCCTGCCATGGGTTTCTCTCTTGACACTGTCTGAGAAGAAGGGCAAAGAATAATTTCCAAAGAAACATTGCAGTCTCTTAACTCATGAAATTAAATCCACTTTGGAAGTTCCCTGAAACAGATGAACCTCATTCTTTTGCAGTAGATTGGCCCACTGTCTTGGTAATATCATTCTTAATTGTGTCAGCAGCAATTTTCACTTTTGCTCATGCACATGCCTCTAAATATTTTTCCTTTCACTATGCTGTTCTGTATGTTCATTTGAATCATTTATCTTACTGCTTTACCAGCCATCAGGTCATCTTATTTTCTTCCTTGGGAACCACATTTGTTCAAGACTTTGTGTTTTAGAAGCATACAGTGAGGGAGTTTATTATATCTCAGAAAGGCAGCAGCTCTGTCGCCCCCTTCCTTCCCATTTTTTGTCACTTATCATCAAAGAATTGTTTTGACAAGAGCCAGGCAGTTTTATTTCTTTGATTTTTTCTCCCAGGCTCTTCCTTCCCATGACTTGCTATCGTCCCACTACATAAAGTCATAGATGCTGACACTGACAGTCATCAATGAAACAGCAAGATGCGGGCACCACAACACAAAATCTAACTGAGTCCTCTTTGCACAGCAGATAAAATGCATCTTTGTGTTCATCCTACACATTGGTAGGAGTTTTGTGCTCAATGATGATGAGTTCTCCAGGCTGCCATTTGATTATTGCAGAGCAAATTCTTTCTTATATGGGAATCCACTGGCAGTTGCTTGTTTATTTGATATTCTGGACAGTTCTTGCACAGGAGACCAAACCAATTACCCCAGTCAGGGATGCTTCCTGGCAGTAGGTGCTTTATGAAAGATCATTGCTTGCTTGCTCCCCTGGCCAGCTTGTGCACTCACAGGACTGCAGTGTCTACATGAAGAAGATAATGGCTTTTAGAGGGCTTTTTTTTCTCCAACACGCACTGCAAACATTGCTTCCTGACAGTTAGGGAAGACTTGTGCAGCACAGATACCCTCCCCTCCCTGACATCTTGCCCATGGCACATCTGGGGGAATCAGCTGCTCTAACCAAAAGAGAAGAGCAGCTTACTCTGGAATGTATGTGTCATACAGAGAGACAGACAGCTTCATCTCCTCCTTCCCTGTCATTCTCAACTGGGAATAAACAAAAATTTATGGTTTTGTTTCCAGAAAACCCAAACAGTCCCCTCATGGGCATCAACCCCGCACATAGTTTAGAATAAGGCCCTAGACCCATGAGCAGGAGAAATCAGAAGTACATTTGTGTAACAACAGACGGAGACTTCATGTTTTAGCCCATCTCTCCCCAGTATGTCTTTTAGGCTTAGACAAAAAAAAAGACCATGTCTATGCTTCCCAGCACCAGCAGACAATTCTAAAGATCATCCCTCAGTTCAGGGCCTTCGAAATTGTCCTTTTTTCCCTTTTTAAGCTCTTACTATACTCTATTACAAGCTGTAATTTGGAAACAAGTAAGTTGCTGAAGTACTTTAAAAGTATTTTTCCAGGGAACGGCTCTCTGGGTCTTCTTGCTTTCTATAATCACAGTATCAAAACAAGGAGTTCACAATATCTCCTAAAAATACAGGCAGCTAAAGAAAGGTGGGGAGAAAGTATTCGTGCTGGTTTGTATCACAGAGTTTGATGTAGTTTTTGCTGCAGAATGAGACCAGCTGTGCTGTAATTAACAGAGAGTCTGGCACAGAGAAGGTGGTCATTTGTTCTTGGAAATCACTGGGGTTTTGGGTTGGTAGTTTGTTTTTTTTCCCCAGAGATGGACTAAGCAAACACTTGCTAGACATTTGTTCTTTTGTGACGTACCATTATTAACACGTGTTGTTACAGGTTTTCCACTCAATGCAAGGTAGACCTTCATAAATAAAAAGAGGGACCCTGAAGGCTCTCTGTGAAATATGAAGGTGTTGAAAGATCTATTTTCACCCCCTCCAAAGAGTTTACAAATAAGCCAAATGGCTTTTTTTTTTTTTTTTTTTTTTTTTTTTTTTTTTTTTGGACAGATGGTGAGACTGAAAATAAAAATAACTGCTGCTTGTTAGGATCACTACAAGGAAGGGGCTTCTGAACAGTTTTTGAGGGTGCAGACAACCTATTGTTGAAAGAGTACTAAAAATAGATTACTGAATGGATCTGGTGAGGATGAGGAAACCTAATTATTTGCTGTAATTAGTTGCATCCCAAGATGAGGAGGCCGGATGCTGGAGTGGCAGGGCTCAGCAGCCACCCATTAAAGTCAAGAGGCCTCAGTGGTTTTCTCCAGCTGGGGGTCTGGTCCCTGGCTGCCTGCTGCAATCATGGATCTGAAACAGACCTGTTTGATGTGGGGTGTTGTACATGCTTACAAGAAAAACAGATCACCAGCACAGCTCCATGGGATCAGAGAAACTTCATTATCCCCAATCAACACTGAACAATGTCTGGGGTCTTTTCTAAGGATCAAAGAAATGGCAGAATGCGCTTTAGGCCTAAACCATACAATATGTAATCAAAAGCATCACATTTTTGCAGCAGTTCATTTCTGGAATTTCTGAAAGCAATATATTTTTCCAAACCCAGTATCCTCACAGCACGTAGTTATATGAGCTCTACAGAGTACCAATTTCTCTCTACAGTTTTCTCTCAAGAACCTTTTAGAATGTTTTCCCTAGGCGATGAGCAGTTCAGAACTAGTTTCTTTTGAGGTGTTACATTTAGTCATCTCTTTGTGTGAGACAGAAAGGAGACCTTAAATGAAATACCCTTGAGAAGAGTTCTGAAAAAGGCAGGGGAAAAAAAATAATCAGGATCTGAAAACAGGGGATGTAAAGGCCAGAAGTGGCTATACAGTTTTAGCAAGGTTACTGGGGACAAAAGAACCTAAGCAAGCCTCATTTATTCTGCAAATCAAACCACAGAAAAACAATTGTTAGGCACAATGTGATTCATAGGACAAGGATTCTCATTGTATATCTGGTTACTTGGGGACATGAAGTAGCTTCAAAATCTTTCACCTTGCTTTTGAGGCAGCTGCTCCTTCACTCCAGTTGCACTTGGTATAAATTTGGGGTGATCTCATAATTGACTCAATCTCCTAATCATGCTTGTCACAGATGGGTGCTGCTGAAAACAGTTAGCAATTAACTTACAGAAGATCAGGAATAGTGGGAAAAACATTACTCATTCAATTAAAACTCCTGGCTTTGCTGGCTCTGAAATCAAAACCGCTTATTAAGCAATAGGGAGGGATTTCTGCCCTGTTCTTTTCCGCATTTATTTCCTTAGGTGAGAGCATAAGCTACAAGTGGGATCTATGGTTAGATTTTCTGCTAGCTGAAAGGGACAAAAATCACTCAGAAAGGCAAGGTTAAAGGAAAATATAGTCTTTCCCTGAAGGATCTTTGCTTCCCCTGGAAAATGAGCTGTGATGCCATTAAAATATCGATGAAGGAACCCAGGCCCTAGCCAACCCAGTAGAAATCTTGTCATTGATTTAATCAGGGCCAGGATAACCACCTTAATGAAAATGCCTTTTCATTTAATAACCTCTACAAGAATTCAGTAATGTACTTTAGAGGCCTGCATTTTTAGAAGTTGCTTATAATTTTTTAGCATCCGACTGGAGAAACCCCAAAGTGCCAATCACGTGCCCTGAGAGGGGAGCAGCCCTTTTTACATTAGACCAGCTGGGGGGCTGCAGCTCAGACAGAACTTAATGTACTTGTCTTTTGTGTCTAAAAACCAAGAACAAGAGAGAACAAAATATGCTGAATTTGTTGCCGATTTGCTGTCATGTAAATCCAGAGTTGCTCCACTGGGAGAGAAAGGTTTTTTTCTGGGTATCTCCTCTTCACATAGGAGCAAATTTTGGTCTGGTGTCACTACACATCTCATATGAACTGTGACAAATTTACGAGTACTGGAATTTTTTCCTTTGTTAATGTTTGGATAAGTGCACAGTGCTGGATTGCACAACAAGGAGGCCTCTTGAGAATTTTCTTGCTTTGTTCCAGCAAAACACAATGTCCCTGGGCAACTTTTGTTTTCATATCATATTTCACTGTAGAACAAACGTGATAATAAACCTGTTGAAATAATAAGTTCCTGGCTGCTGACCAGGAGGCTTTTCCTCAACATGACTTAGAAGTTTGCTCTGGGCATCAGCCTGGAGGGCTATCTACTTTTCCATTCTTCCCCTTTTAGCTTACTTTACATTAAAATTTTAAGTCTTGTTTTCTTTAAATGAACAAACATAGACATATGCACTACCAAAGCACAACATGGCATTACTCATCCATCATCCTATGGATTGGAACAGGAAGAAATGTACCTTCCTAACAACTATTTTCAGGTCTGCCTTGGGGAAATTGTCTGAAATTCTCTATTGCTTATTTGATCCTGAAAGGATTAGTGTGATATCTCTTCTCTAAACAAAAATGCATGGACAAATAGTAGGTTTCATATCACTCAGAGATGATAAGCTAGGGGAGACTAATGCATAGTTCTGCATTAAAGATCTTCTGTATCTTTTGGTCTGCAGTGCTTTTAGAGTTTACTTTATATGTGTGCACTAACAGTCCACGAAAAGCAATTATTATTTGCCTGTGTCCTACAAAAACTGAAAGAGTGCTGTTATAAATTTCTATATCAGCTGCTCGTCCAAGCTTCATATTATGCCAGTTATGATCTCCAGGATGGTTCATGAGGATCTGAGAAGCTCTAGCCCTGGAAAAATGCAGCTGTCTGGAAAATGAATAAAATACAGCAGTCTATTTTGTCTCTGTTTACTTTCTTCCCAGGGAGAATCAACTGCAAAACAGCAACACATCAGTGCAGTTTCCTCCAGCCGTGCTAGATTACCAAATGTGTACTCTTTGCCAATTTGTGGTCACATTACAATAATTAGCATAGCTGGAGCACCAGAGAGATGCTTTCGGTTTTGATATTTCATAAAATGAGATGCTATAACAGGTGATACCATTCCTTTATCCATCATCTTCCCCATAGCACCCTCTAGTACAGACACTTTAGGAAAAAATGGCAAAACTACATAATGCCTTGGAGGAAGGAGCAGTGCCTTACCGCAGTAAGTAACTCTCTTATTGTACCTGCTACTGACCCTGCACCTCTGAAAATCCAATTCTTGGCCACCTTAGTTTAGTAATAATTTTCGGCAGTCCTGGAGTTTGTCATCCCTCGAGCACTACTCACTTAGCTCAACAGCATACCGTGGCAGTCACTGGGGTATGGAGCATACTTAGAGAGAATTATTCAACTGAGGTAGAAAGGGCAAGAAACACAAAGTGGCATGTACCAGTGCTAGAGTGAAATTCGGCAGATTCCCTTCTGTTTATTTGAGAACTTGGTGTTCCTTTTGCAGGGCAGCTGAAATAGTAATGACTATTCAATACTGAGATAATCTTTGATGAGTAACCAAACTGTTAATCTGTATCCCTGTGTGTTAATACAGAAATGACAAAATACGTGCAGACTGTGGTATTGTCTAGAACAGCTTATTTCCACAGGAGTCAAAGGAATGAGGGAAAGGAGAATAAGAGTGAAAATATAATTGGAAAAGATGCTCACTGCATCCTAAAGAGGCCGCAGCTCAGTTCACAGAGAGGGAAAGCACACTTATATTTAAGCTATTCTAAAATTAACAATAGAAAAAAAATCCCACAGCTGTAAGCTTTTATTGCTTAATTTGAGAGAAATAACACCTTAGGTTAAAAAAAAAGATAAATTTTCCCAAAATTTCAAGCTGTACTTCATGTGTGTTCCTATATAGTCACAGTAACTATGTTTTAAATACCACTTTAAGTTGTTCATTGTCTTGGCTAAGGATCTATGGAGCTCCCAGAAAAATGAATGCAAATGCTGTATCCCATCAATTTCTTGTGAGAATGCATCAGGCTCTGAATACTGATCCTTTGAGTAGGAAACAGCAATAACTTAATAATAATGTAATTATTTGTTTGCAGTGACACAGTGTCTTTCCCTCACATCTCCAAGTGCTGGGCAATCACTTCAGACCTCACTGCTGCCCTTATCCAGAGGAACCCTTACCACAATGAACAACTTCACCAAAATTAATGCTGAAGGCACAAAGGAGAAAGGCAGAGTTAATGGTTGGCTTTAAGTGTAACAGAAAACTAGTGTGAGTGGGGGGATGTTTATTATAGGATTTTCAGGGCTGGGAAACAAGGTCCCAGTGTAATTACAGAACTTGCCCAAGGCCACACAATAAGGCAGTGGCAGAGAGTACATGGCAGCTCCCACAGCTCTAGTCAGACGCTCTTGCTTCATTTTGCTAACAAATACTTTTAGAAACACAAACAGTGATAGTCACATCCCAGGGCACACTTAAATTGCAACATATTCAGTCTGTATGAATGTAAAAATGTTCTTCTGTAAGCTCCAATCCAGGACGGTACCAAAAGACACATATTCCCCACAAGATGCTGCTTTTGATTTCCTTCTGCTACAGGTATTCCTTGAAGAGACAACTTGTATAACAAAATTGTCCATGACAGAATAACCCTTTCGCAACCAACGGCTCTTCTGAGTCATTCATGCAATTTTAACTGCAATCAGACTTTTACTAGCATATTTAGCCATGAGGTCTTAAATATAATGGAAATACGGTTATTTTTAATGCAGCATAAGCCAAGCTGGGGTGCAGCTTTGTAGGAACAAGCTCAGAACTTTGGAAGGAGCATCATTTTCAGGCTGTTTTCCATTCCTATGTACAGAAATAGGATTTCAGCAGTTTCCTAAGGAAAAGTCCTGTGGAATTGCCCTGCAGACTTATCAGAGTGGCAGTGCCCCAGAATGAATGCACAGTGCTACACTGTCCCCACTGACTGTCCCCTCCAGCAGCCACCGCTTCTTTGCACTTGGTGGGCCTACTGTGAGCAAGCAAAGGACCCAGTCTGCAGCTTTGGAACTGCTTAGCCAAATATGAGGCTTCCAAGCCATTTTTCAGACACTGCGTTTACACCCAAAATAAATAGCCAAGGGTCAAATAAAGATATTGCAAGACAAATGCATTCTCACAATAGCAAACTCATTAAGATAAAATCATGCAACGATAGAAATCATGCACACATTTGTGTTACAGCTGGAGTATGAGAAAGTGCAGGTTGTCAGAATACTGGACAATGAAGCCTCCTACCTTACAGCCTGAGGCCAGCCAGAAAAGCAGAATTCCCTCTCGTCTTTCAGTAGACGCTGCCCTGTGAATTACATGGAGACAGAGGTGAAATCACAGACCTATAACTTAGAGATAGGGCCAAAAACATCCTCCAAAACAGGACACCGTAAAGGTTAAATCCCCGTTATGGGCCCCACAACATTATGATTAGTTCTTCAGGGAGGTTTCAAATAATAATCTCTGCAGAAAAGCACAATAAGATGCTTACCCAGCAAGCCATCCCACATTCATGCAATTTTTCTCCCAGCTTTTCATGGATCTAAAGTTCAGGGTTAGGAAACACCGTGGAGAGGTTTGTTGCAATGTGATAGCAAGGATGTCTCAAAGTCTATTTTTCAGGTACTGTGTTTAACCACTGAGAGTTTCTGTCCCATCTTTCTGTGTTTGGACAATCAGACCTGCAGGAAGTCTTGAAGAAGTGCTTGGACTTTCACGTCTCTAAATGTTCTGTTCTTGCTCAGGCACGTGTAACTTCTAAGTACATTTTGAAAATGAGAATGGGTGAAGTTAATCTTGGAGGTTGGGGATGGTGTTGTTCCAAGGGGTGCATGGCTGTGGGTGCCTAGGTATGCCTAGTAGTTGTAGGATCATAGAATGGTTTGGATTGGAAGGGACCTCAGAGATCATCTATTTCCAGCAGCCCCACCATGGGAAACAACTTTTCCACTAGACCAGGTTGCTCAAAGCCTCATCCAGCTTAGTCTTGAACATTGTCAGGGATGAGTCAACCACAGCTTGTCTGGGCAACCTGTTGCACTGTGTCAGCACCCTCGCAGAAACAAATTTCTCCCTAATATCCAATCTAAACCTACTATTAGTTTAAAGTCATCCCCTTCTGTTCTGTCACTACACACCCTCAGAGAAAGTCCCTGTCCAGGTTTATTGTAGGCCCCATTCAGGTATTGGGAGGCTGCTCTAAGCTGCCCCCAGAGCCTTCTCTACTCCAGGCTGCACACCGACTGTCTCAGCCATTTAAGGCACAGCTGAAGCCCAAAGAATAAAATTTGGCTGCCAAAGAGATGAAAAATGCTAACTGCATTCTGGTAGTTGAGAGAAGTGTGAGGTCAATGTCACAGAAAGGAAAAAAACAAAAACAGTCTAGTTGATTCAGGCAGATCATTCGTTCCCAAACAGTGTGTGAATAATCGTGTGGTCCACTGAGCTGAATCCTTTGGAACATTTCCAAGGAAAACTTTGATGCTATCGGTACATGCTGGACTGTGGCAGTTGTCCATGGAGAGAGAGAGTTTGGGAAAAAGCATGAGACCTTGTGAACAATCCTTTGTTTTACTGAGTGGGAAGTAAGAAAAAGGCCTGTTTCCTTTCCTGTTCTGATGGCCCTGCACGAGGCAAGTCATTGTGCTCTCAGGGCTGGCACGAGCAGCACCGCACGGATGTCACCCATGGGGCAAGGGCAAGTAAAACAATAAACCCTCTGCAACCCCCAGGACCACAGCACACTTAGCTTTTGCAAAAAAATAAAAATAAAAGAAATCCCAGTTAAAATCAGAGATGCACTGTATACAACGATCCTGGCAGGGGGTTCCCAGTACCTCGTGGAAGTGCAAACCACCTTAACAAGTTAATTTCCCAGGAGGAAAATTCTGGGAAAATTCAGTCTAGGATAACATCACCAGTAGAGTCTTTACCTGAAGCCAGAGAGCAGGGAACTGGCTCTCACAGAACCCTGGCTTGCCTGCCAGAAGGAGAAGGTGCCAAGCGTGAGGTGGAAGAGGAAGCAGATGTGGGAGAGGAGACCAAGCGTGTAAGTCAGCTGAACCACAGCCAGATAAATCCCCAGGCACCCCACCGCAGGCAACTTCCCTTGGAGAGCAAAGCTGGAGCGTTCTGCTAGAAAATAAAGCCTGATAAAGAGGCTGTTTATTCTGGTTCACTTCCTATAAGTGACTTGGTGACCTTTGGAGTGCGTGTGTTTGCAGTTTGAGTGGCAGGCTGTCGGCACGAGAGCTCACCCTACTGATACCTACAGAGCCCACAGCCCTTAGGAAAGGGGAACTTAGCCCCTGTTTTTATCTTACTACAAATGGTTGAGACAGACTGCTCTGTTGGACTGTGCTCCTCAGAAGCTGAGCTGAAAGGATATCCTTCACTCCTCGTGGGCTCAGTCTGGCAGGCAGCAGCCCCTGAAGAGAGCAGCTTTGCTTGCTCCCTTTGAAAGGGAGACTGGAGCTCCAGGTCTCAAACAAGACCCAAATGCAGCTGGCAAAGTCTGTCCAAAAACAACTCATGAGTTGGCATGGCTTTTTAGTGAGGAGAAAGTCATCAATAGGATTTTGTCTTCTCCTGAAAAATTACTGTTATCTTCGATAACATTGGAAGCAAATAGAAGACCGTCTTCTGCAGAGTTTGTTATCTTCTCCAGAGCAAAACAGCCCTTGAAGACAGGATATTGTCCTCCAGGAACTCTCTGCCTATTGGAATCACCACGAGACAAATCTGCCCTTGCTCATGGCTAAAACACAACTGCAAATCCTTCTCTTTTGATCCTGAATCACAGCTGACCTTATCATTTTCATGTTGGTAGGAGAATGGGCCTAGGATCACATTTCAGCTGTTGATAGCCCTAACTACTATTCATCTAATATCTGCCTGGGGTCCCAGCATTAACAGCACACCACTTGTACATTCATGCTTTGCAACAAATCCTACATACCCATGTTCAGTATTATTTTAAATTATTATTTATCTAAAAACAGGCAACCCATTGTTAGCAAACAGAAGTAGTGAAGAGAGGCAGAGTAATTTTTACAACCCAGCTGCATTCTGAATTCCTTTTCTTTAAAAGGTCAGAATAGCCTGAGGGGAAACAAACAGAGTCTGTATGATGTCCTGAAATGTTCCTTGGGGAAAAGTGAGCAGTCCTTCCTGCCTGGTGTATGAGCAGGATCCACAAAGGAATGATCAAGTAGGATCTTGTCCAAGATGCTCAGATCTTCTGCCCAGTAAAGAAAAGAAAGGTGTAGCAAAAATATTATTCTGCAGATGTCTCTGATTTTTCACAGGCTGTGGAGGCCATATGAAACCATCAGAAAAGTGGTTTACTTCTCAGCCCTGAAACCCTCTGGTGCTGGATATCCACCCCACACAATGAAACAGATTTCAGAGACCAAACAAGTGCATCAAGGCTGTGCTGGGGGATGTGGGAGCCTTAACAGAATATAGCACTTATCCTTGTGGTGGTGAGAGTCTTAATGGCTGAACCGTAAAGGAGATGTAAATCTGCTCTTTGGACTGCTCCTGACACAGAGGACCCAGTGGAGGAAGCTGAGCAATGGGGAGACCACACTAAAGGAAGAAACTGGCTAGAAAGAGATGGCTCAGGAATTCTATGGCTGCTTTAGGTTCTCAGTTGTTGGGATATAGACAAAGGATACAGGGCTTCAGCTCTTTCTCTGCACCAGGAAATGTGGGCAGGCTGTGAGTAAAGCCTGCCATGGGTTTGGTGATATGATTTGCACTGTCCATTGTGTAGTGGACCTCACATCTTGTTTTACCTGGTGCACGTAACTGCTGCATGGGGCAACAGAAATCATCCTCAAGTGACCAAGTGTCTGATCCCAAGGGGTACTGAGATTGGGCCAGCACTTTCAGGTTAGCTCGCTCTCTCCAAATATTTTATCAATACCCACACAAACATCCTTAGCAGCTCCACGCTGGTTTTGTGGGTGCATTTCAGTGATTCCTAGTACAAGTCTCTGAGCAATATTTCTAGAATTACCCTTCTCTCCTGACTTTCTCATTAAAATCACTTCATAAAAGTTGTATATTTCTCTTAAAGCCATAATAATAAATTATCAACATTTCTCATCTCATGTTTAATACCCTGCCTGTTTTCCATTCTTTCCACAGCTTATGCTGAACTGCCTGCCTCCTATTTCCATTTTTGCAAGATTGCAATTTTTTTGCAGTAAACTAAGCAGTAATAAATTCTAGAGGCCTTTGCTGTCTGTCCTCACTGCCCAGTTTCCTCTGGCTCTCAGTTACATTATTCTCTCTTGTAGGGACACAGGAACTGCCATCACTGGCTCAGACCCATTTAACCACGCACTGTATCTTGCCTCCAGCACTTGATTATCCTGGATTTATAGGAAGCATCCCCAGAAGGAATATTTTTACTTCTTTTGATGTTACTTTCATTGACTTAGACATTGCTTGAAATTTCATCTCTAGGCGTCATTCCTCTAAGTATCCCCAGAAAGCCATTGCAGCTGAAATGCCTTTGAATGATAGAGTCCCACCTTTGCTTTCAGTACCTTCTGCTTCTTGTGGCCTGTCTCTGAGTCTAAAGGAGCCCAGCTGCTCACAAGGACTATGCCAACGGGTGAGCATTGCCAGTAGAAGCAGCCATGGCTGATGAACATATCTTTTCCAAAATCAGCAAGCCTCAGCCATCCGGATCTGAACATAAAGCACAAAATCACCCAGTGCTGCAAGGGTATCTTAGATACCGATCTTGTGCCCCTTTCCTCTGTGCTACACACAGCTCTGCACAGTGCACCAAACTCCCAGCTGCACCATCTCCCACCACCGAGGCCCTAGCAGCCCATCTCCTCCTGCTGTGGGACCAGGAAGGGCAGGAGCAGACTTGGGGCATCGATGGGTGGGGGGGAAGAACACCAAGTATTTCTGCCCATCACTAGTCCTTACATTAGTATATTCAAGCAAGAGCAGCCTTATATGAGTTGGGGTGGGGGTCCTGTAACTTGCCACCCCCCCATGTCAAAACACATGACTTTAAAGCTCTGGCACTAGCACCTTGTCTCCTGCTACTCTTTCAAGTATTACTCTGTGCCACTGCAGCTTTGCTGAGCTAAGAAAGCAAAGGAAAGCGTGAATACCAGGAGTAAAGCATAAAGTGAAAAGCTATAATCCTCACAGGGCAACGTAACCCTGGAGCACTGTCAAGATGGCATGGGTTCATGCCCAGCAAATCAGCCTGACAGCCACATGGTGACTGCACTGGGGCTGTACCTCCCCTGTTTTGCTCCCCACCCAAATTCTCTTCTCCTAATTCTCAAGCCACTGTTCCCACTTAAACAGGCATCACTCAGCCTGGACACACTGTGCCCGGTGACAGCCAATAGCATGCTCTGGGAGGCTGATGGAGTTTCAGACACTTGTTCCGTTATTCCCCTGACCCCAAGCAGAAACTAATCCTTTAGCACCCAAACATGAATCAATACAATGTATAGAACAAGCCCTGCAACCCATTAATGAAAAAAAAATTACTAAAGCAGTCCATATCCTCCACAACAATGAATGTACTAGCGCAGACGAAAGCACTTCTATCCCTGTTAAAGAGGAGCAGCTCCACCAATAAAGTAATTCAGAGCAAGATTCACTGAAGTCCCGTTAAGGATACCCTGTGACCAGTCTGACACTGGTGCAGTGGGTTCAGTACCCCTCTCTAAGCAAGGGAGCTTGGGCTATGCCTGCAAAGGAGGGAGTGAGACATCAGCCCTTTGGGGCCAGCCAAGTGAACCCCACCTGCTGATAAAATTCCCTCTGGCAGAAATCCTCTGACCACAGCCTGGCCAGGGAGCCACACTTGCCGCTGGCACTGAGCCCACCCTGTGCTTGGCCAGCCGGGGACATGCTTCTTCTGCTCCTGTGCCTGTGGAGGAGTGAGAAGGAAAGCACGCCAAATCATGACTCACAAAAGAAAAAACCTCGGTGAATATCAACATTAGGGAAGCCTCTGACACTGGAAAGGACTTGGTCATGGTCAAGTTGATTTATCACACAATACAGTTGTTTTATAGCTGCTGTTTCACCCACTCGTTAGAACCTGTGTGAACTGATGCTTCACAGTTAGAAGTATATGGGTGTATCTTTTTCCTTCTTACAATTCAGCTTGCTTAAGATCTCATGATTTTTCAGTTTTTTCTTCCTGCTAAAAGTGTGTGTTTATAACAGGGGATGTTATGCCCCTTGAAGAAACTCTCATCACCCTGACTCCAGTGCCATCCACATTTAAAAATCATTTAAAAAAATCAAACAAAAAACCACCAAACCACTGCTTTTCCTCCCCTAGCTTCTGTTTTCTGAAGAAGCATACTCATTTGTTTTTTTCTGCTGAAAACAAGGAATGCAGGGGATCTTAGTCACTGTCTTTCTTTTTTTCCAGCCCAAACGGCCTCAGTCTATTTGCTGAAGTGCTTGGCAGCAACAGTTGCTTGAAAATTAGACAATTTGTAAAAGAAGAAATTATCTGTTCTACTTGCTACCCCACTGGGATTCAGAACATTCCCTGCTCTTTAGTGGGCTATATTTTTTGCATGAAATAACTCAAAAAGAAAAAAAAAAAAAGGAGGAAACTAAAATGTTGTTTGTTTACCAGGTGTTATTCAGCTGTGCTGGGCAATCAAATCAACTTGGATCCCAAAAAGTGCTGCAGAAATGAGCACTGTGAAAGAGCCCTGATCATGTCAACCTGCCCCTGACACATGTATGGAGGCAAACATTAACAGCTGTCAAAAGCCACATAGTAGCGGTATTTTTACAGCAAAGTAGCAGCAGTCCTCTGAGCCTTTTGCACTCTATACTTCAAAAAAATCAGTTTTCTTTGCAAAGTGGTAGAAACCACTCCCCCTCCCCTTGGGTTTTTGTCTGCAGTGGATGTAGCTCTGCCTTTGTTCCTTGAATAGAAACCCCTGACTTCAAGCACACGGCGGTGGAAAGAGGACTTTTGAAATGCCAGTCCACAGCGTCCTTGAACAGCACTGATGGATCATGGCAAGCCTACAGCAAAAGACCTCTCTTCACATTCCCCTGCCCTTTGGGAGCACCTCTCCTCAGCAAAGCTGGGTACTTTTCATGGGCTAGTTAAGGCTGCAATTCCCCTGCAAGGCAGATGAAGGTCACTTGGGAAGAAGGGCAAGCTACTTGTTTACTTGTCAAAAATAGCTTTTTGCACAAAAATCTTCTTTCTTCGGTTACTTATTTGCAGAAGCATCCCAATTTCTTGTGGTTTTAAAATTTGTTTTGTTTTATTCCCCTCCACCTTTTTTTTTTCTCCTTTCTACTCATCAGCTCTTTCTGATAGGTGCCAGCCAATATCTGGGCTGTGCACAGCTCCTGCCACGTTTCTACCTCCCAGGGGAACCACATGGTGACACACAGCAAATAACACTGTTATGCAGCCTGAACTTTGGGTGGAAACTTGGTCTAGAAGAAGAAAGGAAATAGTCAGATTTTAGGATCTACAGATATTTGGGCCCCTGGCTTTCAAAGGCAGCTCTTTGGTTTTGATTTTTGAGCATGCCATACCCTTTCTGACCCACACCTTCAAAAAGCACAGAGCTCCCAACTGCTAGAAAATCATGCTTCTGCACAGCAGCCTGAGCTCTGTGCACAAACACTTTGACAGCTTCAACATCAGATGTTATTTTTAAAAATCTTTATCTTCATGTGGTCGTGTACCACATACCAGAAAGGAGATTCATGTGGTCAGAACGGAGTGAGCTCCATTGAAGCCCATGGATAGGTCTGAGCAAGGGGGTTAATCTCACCTTTTCTCCTTTCCCTGCAGCAAACATACCTCTGCCAGTAGCTGCTGTTTAAAAGCTGCATCCCAGGCTTTCCCACATGGGAGACACACAGGCCAGTTCAATTGTTTAATTAAAATGGCTTTTATGACCAAATGGTTTGTGGTAGGTTTGGGTTTTGGGTTTTTTAATTTCTTCTTTGTTTTAAAGGGTCACTTTGCACACAAGGAAAACATTTTGAAAGGTTTCAAATAAACTCTAGTTGAAGCCATATGGGAAATGTTAAATGACATGTCAAAATATCACTCCTGTTCACTTAAGCAAAGCCAGTTTGTGCTTTAATTTCCTTTATGCTTTAAACCTCTTTCATGATCAGTTTTCCTCGGTGTCCAGACCCTTCTACATTTTGACTGCATTTCATATTAACTGCAAAATACTACAGGACAAGATCATGGGTTGCCCTCTGCTCTGTTATACGCTGTTTTGTCATTCAGTTCTCAGATAACCAAATATCTATGAACTGTAAGCACTACATTTTAAAAACAGTTTGCAAAAAAAGTCAGTGACAGGACACAGCTGGTTGTAATTTAATGACTACAGAGAATTAAGAATAGAAACAATTTCAGAATGCACCAAAATAGCTAGAAATATAAGACCCTTGGCTGACTTAAAGCCTAGCAGTCTCTGTGTGACTGTGTGAGGGGGACGAATAGAGCAGGTCTCTAAGATCCTTTAATGCCAACAAGCAATTGGCAGCCACGATTTAACCTGCTGATGCAAAGTCCTCTTGCCTTTGCCTTTTATCCTGGCTTTTAAGATAGATCTACCCAAGACCTGGCTCACATATGCTCTACTCCGAGCTTATTTCCTGTAGGGTTTTATTACTGTCAGTTGTTGTTGCTGCTGCTTCAGAGGCAAATTCAGATATTAAACGCAGTTGGGTTTAGCTTTGAAGAAGAACAAAGCTCTATGCAGATGTTTGACAGGAAAGAGATTCTTGGATTCCTAACAATTTTCATTTCTGATGGCTAAGGAAGTTTGTGAACAAATATGAATAGTGGAAATAGAATACACAAGGGACAGAAAACCACAGGACAATTCCCTTGGTACTCAAGACTGATATGTACACATCTCTTTTTTGATTTAAGTTTTTTCACTAATAAATTCATTTAATATTTCAAATTCCATACAAAATACTTCACAAATATCAGACTTTGAATATGGAATCTATCTCAGTACTTTCCTTGTTGTTTGCACACATGACTTTTTCCAAGAGCACAAAAACAAAAAAACCAAACCAAACCAAACAAACAAACAAACAAACAACAACAATAAAAACCAAAAAAATAAAAAGAGCTAAAACAACCTAAACAACTCCCAAACCCCAAATCCTTTCCTAACAAGTAATGAACTTCAGCCTTTCTAGCCTTTAGCTGTACATGTTTTGAGTATCAGCCTCTTAGGACAGTATGGTACTCCCTTCAAAAATTCCTTACTTAGCTCTGGAACACACTTCCTACCGGTCACAGCTGACAGGAATAAGGGTGTAAAGCCCTGTCTCCTCCACTGCACTACATTTGCCCCAGAGGAGTGCAAGTAGCCACATAAATTTCCAGGGTACAGTATCAAAATGGGACTCCAGGGACTGCAAAGTTAGTTTGGTTTGTGTGAACGGGTCAGAGTCACCATCCTAATCTGGCAGTCCCTGGCTGTAAACATGTGCAAAGACACAGCCCAGGGACAGCTACACATCAGTGTATGCAGGCTACACAAGGAAAAGCATTTGGTGACTAGACTTTTTTTTCTGATATTTTGAAAATATCACTTTTACAGCCAGATTTGTTTTGTTCTCGTAACCTTGAGTACCTCCTGTACATCTTTCCTCAGCTACCCAAATCAGGAGTGAATTAGGACAAACCATGGTGCTGATTTCCTGTGTAAGAGAGAGTGGGACAGGTAAGAAATGTGTCAGGGCTCCCTCATTTGTGAAGAATTCTAGAATGTTCTCTGGCCTTACCCATGGATCGAGGTGAGCAGCTCCAGGGCAAACCACTTCCACATCAAGTTGAAAAAGGGACAAGTTGCTAGGGCTGGATGCTGGGCCAGAGACACAAAAGTTTGTAATAAGTATCTTATGGGCCCGAAACCCAAAAGGAAAAACACCAGTGGAAGTTAGCAACAACAACAAAAAAAATCTTCTACTTTACTGACATTTATTTCATGAAAAACTGTGCATCGCACAGTTGTGCAAAAAAATAGGAGGTTTTTTAATATATATAAAAACCTGATCTATAAGCAGTTTTACAGCAGAACAAATGCTTTATGGCACTTGTTCCTCAATGTTTTGTTCTGATGATGTCAGCGCCACCATGGTGCCCAGCAGACTCTGTTAGATTAGAATAAAATTTTGCTTTTCTCAGAAGAGCTGCTGGCTAGGATGACCACCTTGGTTTTTTCCCTTTCAGATAATTTTTGAAGTCTGTTTGTACCCAGGATGTATTTATCGCCCCCTCTAACTGTTTGAAGCCTGCAACTTACAAACTAAAGTGACATTTTTGCCTGTATAGAAACCATCCTCTTGTGGTTCTTTGTGAAGCTCAGCGGAAGACATGCCTAGAGATGGCCAGGCAGCAAGGGAGGCATCCCAAGGGGGCCCAAGAGGAGGCCAGGTTGTGCTGTGTGTGAAATTAGTCTGGGGAGAGCAGGTGAATATGGATAATAACGAGGAGAGCAGTGAAAGGGAAAGAAAAAGAAGGTAAGAGAGACAACAAGGAGAATTAGATTGAAAGTAAGATTAAGTCATACTGAAGAAACAGATGGAGGTGAAAACCAGCAGGGCCAGGACTGAAAATACCGAGCAAAAAAATGCAGACAGACCTCTGAATATTTAGAAGGCTCATTATAACAAGTGATCAATTAATGTACAGAAGCAAACTCTCACCTCCTGAACCCTGGTCCATGGCTAGACTATCAATAAATCTGATGGAATTTTTATTGGTTTCAATTATATTAATCTTTCTAGTTAAAAAAAGCATCCAACATTGTCTTTCACCTTTACACTTCTGAAGTGTTGCTGCTTTGGGATTAATAGATGAACTTCTGGAAGAAGAACTCCTGGGCTCCTAAAAGAGGAGTTTTGGACTTCTAATTTTGTCATGGGCTTTTGGAAATAGTTGCAGCTACGCAGCTTGTAGCACAGCTACAGCTCTGCATTTTTCAGGAGGTTAAGGCCTGGCATAGCTCTGGAGCATGGCCAATGAACAGCCACCAGTGGGGATTCTTGTCCTACAGTCTTTGACCTATGGCCAGAGCAGGAGTGACAGTGTCAGAGGGGTGTTTAATCTTTACACCTTCTGAAATTTGCAAAGGTAGACCCTCTATTCTAGAAAGCAATTGTCCTCTGAGTTCCTGTTGTTCTCAGTGACAAACTTTCAAAGGGGTCTAAAGATATCTGAATAGAATTTTTAAAGTGTGTGACTGGGCTATTTATATATAAAACATCAGTGAGGTTTCTTAATCCACTGTTGCCCCCAGAGCGGGGTCCCTGTTGAGCTAGGCAATTTTCAGCTATGTGATATTGTTCATGCTCTCAAGAACTTAGGTCTCTATAAAGAGGAGAAAATTAAGAAAGGTTCTTTTGGCTATCAGATTTCTTGTCCCAAAGAGAAGACTAAGCTCCAGTTCATCTCCCTGAGCCCTACAGGAGACAACAGCAGTGCCATCTGTAACAAATCCAGCTATCCTCCCTCTCACATTTCTCTCGTGCACATTTCTAGTCCAACTGAAGCCTCCCAGAAGGAGGCTACATCTTGCCCAGGGTAGAAGGAGAATCTGGGGGGACCACCAGAGACGGTGCAAGGCATTAACCGAAAATGTAGTGCTGATATTTACTGGGCAGGGGTGTAAATGTGCATGGGGGAGGCAAAGCCCTTGCAGAGGCCCACGAACAGCCCCTGCAGTGATGGTCTTTGGCCTCCCAAGCCCTGTTGAGCAATGCTGAGGCTAATGCATGGTGCTCTCAAGTCATATTGCCTGCATGGTAGGAGACAGTGCTATGGCAGGATGCTTCTGTAAGGAGCTGAGATTACAGGGTGGTAAAATAGGGCATAAAAAGACACATTATGCTAAAGTGCATGGAACAAAGTGCTGCAATGAGGCAATGGCCCATAAAAATAATGTCATTTGCCAGTCCAGAGTCATTTCCAGGGCTGTAAAATTATTCGCTGGAAAGAGTCAGAGTGGGCTGCTGGCTCAGAGCAGTTCCTGCGCTGGGCTGGCAAGCCATCCTCAGCTCTCACCAGTGCGGCAAAGGCAATTGCTGTCAGCCCCTGCTTTGGCTGGAGGCTGTGGGCCTGGGAAGCAAGCCTGGCAAACAGGAAGAAAAGCAACAGGCAGCTTTTAGGTATTTGGACTAGTCTTAATTTTTCAAGGTGAGATTTTTCTTTTCCTAGAAATTCCTTAAGATGCTGATTTCTCCTGCTGGATACTACAAAAGTGCAGTCATACTGTTTTTCTCCTTCCTCAAGAGTGGAAAAGAAAACATTCTCTCTTGTTTTCCTCAATGAAACTGAAACAATACAGCCTTGTTTGCCTTTGTTTTGATAGCTCCCATGTTGATGCACCAGCATCTCCACTTGTGCCAGCACAGCTGTGGGAATACACATAATCCCTCTCTCTCCACTGATCGGTGCGTTCTTCGCAAGCAGAACTCAAAACAATGTAGGCCCTATACTAACAATGGTATTTGTGTACAAATACAAGACAAGAGCCAGAAGAGGGGAGAGCAGAATGACAAAGTTGCTCTTGCACAGCAATGGCTACCCGTTAGTTTGAAAAGTTACCCCTCTTCCCCGGATAACACCACATAAATTCAGACCATAAATTATTTGTGAATTTATTTTATTTTGAGTATTAAAATCAAATACCCAAAGATGGATGGGGAGGAGAAAAAGGAAAAAAGGAATCAGGATATGAATGCAATCATTCTTATTTATGCAGGAAAGTACAGCTTTGTGGATTTCCCCCATCTGTTCTGTTATATAGAACCAAATTGGAGTTAAATGTGCTTTTAGAATAAATCATTATGGGCTAAATTGAACATGATTTAAAGGGAAAATAAAGCCATATGTGTTACATTAATTTCTCATTTTTCCTCCGTCCCACTTCCACTTGGTTGGATACATGTCATGCTCTGTTCCTAGATGGTGTCACTGATGCTGACAGTAGAAGGTGACACTTACATTTTCCAAAGTGGGCTCAGTCTTTCAGCTGTCTTTCTAAGAGCAGTGGGAGTGTCCATGGCTCTCAGAGTTTACAAAGGACATTCTTATTTAAACTGCTGCAAATAGGGAGGAAAATATGAATAAGTCAATCAAAACACAGCAGAGTAGCACCCAGAGCAGAGGGTGAGAAAAGGTGTGAGACTAAAGGAAATTAAGACCTTCCCGTCCCTGCATGGGACATCATTAGATGGAGGCAGATGGAAAGGGGTGTTGTACTGAACCTGCAGTGTCAGAGGTGCACTTCACCCACTGCAAACTACAGGTTAGACTTGCTGAAGGCACAGTGGTAAGGGCGAGCAGTGTACCTGGAGGAACATTTTCTGCTGGAAAATTTCTCAACTGAAGAACAACAAGCTTTTCAGGAAAGATTAAAACAGCAGGAAAAGTCACTACAGACTCTGCTGCTGCATGTTTATTGGTGAATAAATATGATGTGGAATCCTGTTATGGTGTCGTGGGTTTGACCCTGGCTAAATGCCAGGCACCTACGACGTTTGCTCTCTATGCTCTCTCCTGCTGCAGCTATGCAGAGGAGAGGGAAAATTAACACAAAACACTGGACTTATGAGTTGAGATAAGACCACTGATAAGGGGACGCACAAGATTCAGGGCAAAAGCAGGTGGGAAAACTTAAAGTTGCAAAAAAAAAAGTGATTTATTAGTCTAACAGAGTCGGAGGATAAATCAGAGGTAAAAATAAGCTCTCAAGACACCGTTTCTTTGCTGACCCCCCTTCCCTCTTAAGGCACCGTTTCCCAGCTCACCCCCTCCCACCTTTCTAACTAACCAACAACTCCCAGGCAGGGGCAGGGTGTGGGTTTTTTTTTCCTTAAGTCAGTCCATCACAATTCTTCTACTACAGACACTGTTTCTCTATTCGCCCCCTCCTTCTATTCAACCAGCAGATCCGGGCTGGGGCAAGATATGTGGCTTTTCTTAGTCAGTCCAACGCCACAATTCCTCTGCTACAAACGCTGTTTCACTGCTCACCCCTCTCCCTATTAAGGCCACTTCTCAGCTCACCCCCTCCCTCCTTCCTTCTAACCAACAGCTCCGGGGTGGGGGCAGGGTATGAGGGTTTCCTTTGGTCAGAGTCAGTCCATCAGGGGAAAAGAATCCTCTACTTAGCCATGGGGGTCCCTCCCACGAGAGACAGTCCTCTGCGAACTTCTTTGGCGTGGGTCCAATCTCACGAGCAGCCCCGCCCGATTGCTGCTGTCCGAGATTCTCTCCAGGCTGCAGATTTCCAAGCCAAGGTCAGGCTGTTTCCATCCCGGGAGCAAGGCCTTTCTCTCTCCTGCAAGGCCTTTGCAATTCTCAGTCTCTGGGACTCCCACTGGATCACAGTTTCCTGCAGGCCTCCACCTGCTCCTCTGGCGTGGGCACCTCCCCACAGGCTGTGGGTGGTTCTCTGCACCCCCTGGACTCCATGGGCTGCAGGGGGACCACCTGCTCCCCCATGCTCTTCACCACGGCTGGCAGAGGGTTTTCAGCTCTGGCGCCTGGAGCATCTCCTCCCCCACCTTCTCCACTGACCTTGGTGCCTCCATGTTGTTCTCCCTCACATATTTTTACCTCCTCCTCCTCCTTCCCTGGCTACAAAGAAGTGCGTGCGCACCTTGTTTTGATTTCTTCTTAAATATGTTTTCACAGAGGTGTAACTAACATCTCTAATTGGCCCAGGTTTGGCCAGCAGCATGTCCATCATCTTCAGAGCCATCAGAGACTGGCTCTGCTGGACATGGTGGAGAAATTTCCAGAATCTTTACTCAGGACATGCAGGAGCCATCTTTGTACCCCACCCTATCCACTGGCAAAAACTGGGCCAGGCAAAACTACCACATATGGCTCTTTTGCAGAATGCTCAGGCAATTTTTAAGCCATGGTATTTTCCAAAATGAACAGGATAAGTGCTTGAGCTAAATTTCCCCCTCTTTTTGCATCCTAACTCCCGCTACATAAAGACACATCCTGAAGATATATTTTTTGATGTTTCTTGGAAAAAATTATTTGTATTGATTATATTTCCTCTGGATGCTGATATACCTGGGGTTTATATCTGTTTGAAGATCATGAGCAGAAAAGAAGAAATAGTCATGTTTACAGAGTACACAAAGACATTGTTTTGCATTTGAATGAGGGATGACAGAAAACAGCTCTCTCTGTTTTCTTCTAGCTGCAGTGAGCTCTTGAATATTATGTTACTTTCACTGCTTTTGTCTCCTATGTCCTTGAACTCTTTTCCTCTTATGTCCTGTAGAAAGGCTGAGAGAAACCATGTCTCTGACTCGAAGGTTTATACCCACAGCTCTATCAGCCACACTGTGAAGCAGAGATCACTCAACTGTCTTTCACCTAACTTGCTTCAGGACTGCCAGCAGTCTGACTGCCACAGGCTCTGGAGAAGTGACTGGCTATGTATGAAGATACCCACAGCTGTTTCCAGTCCCATTTCGACTTATTTTTCCAAAATGCATCTGAATTTCAGATGAACATTTGTTTTGGTCCTCCAAAATCAGCTGCTTCTATAATGCACCTGTCTGTCCTATTTAGATCACTGCCACTGGTGGCTGGTCACTGAGGGGTGAAGGCAAAACAGAAATTTTACATGGAAGGTGTCTGGAGACAGAGTGCTGGATGGATAGGTAGGTGGGCAAAGCATCATATAGAGGGGGAGCATTTGACATTTTGCCAGGATTTTCTAACAAGGATCTTGCTGTTCTGTGTGGTTGTGCCCTGACAGCTTGGAGAAACTACCTGTAAATTGTCCTTTTGCTCGGATTGTGGGTTTGTCTTGTGGGTCCCCATCCTTTATTTGGCACTGCCTCCTGCTTGTTCACTAATTTTACATCTCTCCATGGACTCAGAGAGAACATTTCCCACCAAGTAACTTGCATGAAATAGGCAATTTTGCATGTTACAGTATTTTTTACTGTTAGTTGGCTACTTTTAGCTTTTGGCCACATACTCACTGATAAATGAAGCTGGTGCTAACCATTTTTTTCTTGGCTCAGATTCCACTGAGCAAAATATAATTTACTATGGAAAAACACCACTGTATGAAATCCCACAGTGCATTGGATCTATTTGTTCCTAAACAATTTCCCAATCCAAAATTGTGCAAATACACAGAGTTCTACCAGTCAGTATAGCAGCTCCATGAGCTTAACACAAACACAAGCACCCAGTGCAGCATTAGACACTGGTGGCAAAGGTGAACTCTTTGGTCTGCCAGCTCCCAGCCTCTCTTCCATCATTGCTCATGAGCAAATGAGGTGCACTAACGCTCTGATTGGGTTCATGCACCTGCTGTTGATGGTATTAGTGAGGCTGGATTGTAGAACTCATCTGTCTGGGTGCAGATAATTCACAGCCTCTTAACCCCACAGACTATTGAATGCCTCACAGGGGCTTCCACTGAGCACAGCTGGCAGGGGAGAAACTTCCTCACACTGCTGATCATGCTTTCCCCCTGACAGGGAAAGTACCCCCATTATCTTGAGAAAAGACCTTATTTTTTTTATAATGTTCGATGTACTCCTTCTGTAACACGGGATGGAGCTATTTGAAGTGACTGACCCAGCACGTTGCAGGAATTCCTTCTGAGCTGGGGTGGATGAAGGGCCATCAGAGGTGTCAGAAAGCCATCTTGTTCTCTGGCTCCAGAGCAGATGTTCAGCAAGTGGAGTTAAGGAGGGTGCATTTCTTCATCTCACCCACAGGCGGGCATGGCCATATGGCTAAATACTCTCAAACTTCCTCGCCCTTCTCCCCTGTTCAGCTGGATACTCTGGTTCATAAATGCTGTACCACTGCATGGATAGCTCTTTCTGGACTTTCTATCCTTCTCATAAATCACTGCCTCAATTTTGCTGTGGAATAGGAATCCCCGAAGTTGTGAGCAGACAGGAGCTGACGGAGGAGGGATGTGGTTGCAGGGGAAAGGTGCTTCTGAGGAGAGGTGAGGGTGAGCCCACGGAGAAAGTGATACATCACCTGTGGCCTGCCACCTCATATAACAACGGTATGATTTGCTAGGAGAGGCACAGAGGAGAGCAAAGAAGTCGTAAAATTCTCATTACAGAAACAAATGTTCTCCTTCTCTGTGGCTGTGATAGTGTCCAAAGCAAAAACACAGTAAAGATTATCTGCTCAAATATGGATGCGGCAATGCTTAGGCAGTTCTGTAAGGGGAATGCATAAATAGATTCACAGAAAAATAAAAGTGAGGCAGTTCAGTCTTTCTCTCCATCAGTATCCAGTGGAAAGCAAAATATGATCAGGACTAGTAGGCTTGATACCCAGTCTGTATTCTCAAATATCTCACTTTTCTGCTGCATACTATTTTCTGTGGCAATCGGGTCAGTGCTGGAGATTTAGCTACCTCAAATTAGACACAAACATAGCGATGACCTACTTTCCAAAGATATAAGGTGCTTGCAGCTCCCAATAGATCTGTGTGAACTTGCTCCTTTTTGGAAACAAAACCTCATGCTTCTTTACAATCACATGTGAAAATATAGTTGCAGCTGTTTAACTAGGCCATGATATTTTCTCCCAGGTAAAGTCCACAAAGCCAGGCTTCCATCATTAGTTTTATGAAATCTCTGGGTTTCAGCTACTGCTTGCCTAGAACTGGGACTACTGCGAGTAACTCATACCCACTGCTGTTTGGTTCAGTGATTGAAATGCAATACGTAAAACACAAGCCATCAGGGCTAGCGACAGATGAAGGATTGTACAGTAGAGATAGGAGGTTTGCTATCCTCTTCTATCACTTGGAAACATGAGCTTTACCAACAAATCCTGGTTACTTTTCAACATCTAAATTTCACAGCACATCTGTTGTGTCTCTGCTAATGAAACTTGCTTTTTTGAGAAATGTGCTCATGTCTGGGTCACTACTGCGGGTACATCTGTCATGTATAAAATAACTAATCGGAAGGGCTAAATTAAGAAAGTCTTCTCAGGCCATTGCTGCACATTCTCACAAACAATTCTTGATTTTCCTGATTCCGCTTACTATTGGAGTTGCAGTCAACTGAGAAGGAGGGTGGTAAAAATGGGAAGAGTTCTGCCCCTTGGTGAGAAACCAGTCTGTGGCATCCCAAATGTGACACTATAATGCTTGTATCACTTTCCTCTTGCTTCCTTGTTAGTTATTTTTTTCCAAGAGAAACCCCTAGAGGGACCACTTTGTTAAGCCATATCACAAATAACAGTACCTGAGGAGTATTTCTGCATTAGTGTATGGAAAATATCAAGCTAGAGAGTGAAGAGCTCTAAAGGGAAACTGATGGCGAACCACTGATATGGTCAAACAACAAAAGAAAAAGACCATGATTAGATCTGGTGAACAAGTATCTTGCCTCTATATTGAGACATAATTCTCTGTTGGTTCCTTTCTAATGGTTGTGGTTAAGCATCTGGAATGGAAACAGATATCCTTAAGACAGCACAGTGTCAAGCTTCAAGATACAGTCGTGTCTGTGCCCTTCCTACTGTGCATCTTCCAACATTTCTACTTAGTTATATGAGCAGAGATTTATGCACCATTGATTCTTTCTT
Organism: Acanthornis magna; assembly: GCA_036785705.1. Taxonomy (NCBI): domain Eukaryota; kingdom Metazoa; phylum Chordata; class Aves; order Passeriformes; family Acanthizidae; genus Acanthornis; species Acanthornis magna. The sequence continues at coordinate 12,364,904 of JAWUZG010000029.1, forward strand.
ACAGCTGACACGGCCAAAGAGAACGGCAATGGGGAAATTAAATGTAAAATGTTACCTTGACTGCATCTTTAAAAGAATCACTCCACTAACAGTACCAAATTAACTCCTGCAAAAATCGTAACTCAAAGCCCCTTGGGCATGCATAACATTTTGTATCACAGTATGCCATGGTAACTTTCATGTCTTATTGTATACATGTACTGCCACTGAAATATAGTTGCTGAGGGAACCATAACCTTGTATTATCCTGACTTATTTCAGCATGCCAAGCCCCAGCCACAGGACTGCTAGTGCATGGGCTTTCCGATATATAGTGAAAGGAATATGCCCTTGCTACTTTTTATTGGCCAAGCCTTATGCTTGTAGTAGAGTTGTCTTGTGGGGCAGCAAAAAAAGACAGCAGACTGAGACAGAGGAATTCAGATTGCAAACACTCCATAAATGCCTGCACTTTAGATTTGGACATATCATGGTTGTTTTACAATATTGATTTTAAATATCAACATTGTCAATATGTTGCAGCTGGTAAGTACAGTTAAAGAATAGATTCTTGCTGTCAAATGTACCAAACCTCTCATAATAAATGCTGACTGACAGTTCAATTCTCATTGTGTGGCTGGAGAACAACTAGTGATAATTGCAGTAGTAACTGTTATTGTCAGACTGTGTGGTTACTGTTTAAGCTGCCTTGCTAACTGCAATTGCTTCAGCAAATAGCTTCTGGCCTCCAGATCAGGTGGAGCAGATGTGTCCTTCAGAGCAGGCAGCACTGTCCACATGGGTATAATTTACCACTTGATAAAGACCATGCAGCTCCTCGGGCCCTATATGATACCCCTGTAACTCTAAAGCACATTTATTGTTTTGGTTCTAGAGTTCTCTTCCAGTTGAAGTGTCTCTAAGAATATGAGGGCTGTGCTGTTATTTACCAAAGGGGAGAATTTTACAGCATGAAACTCAGGTTGGCTACTGCTTATCTCCGAGAAGTTTGCTGGGATAGACTTGGGGCACTGTAAAAAAGCAGAGAGTCAATTCTAGCATGAAATTTTCTATGCTGCCTTATAGGAGATGTCCCCAGGGAAATGTATCCTCAGCACAGCTCATTCAATTTTGAATAGGACTAATCAAGGTGAAACATCGAGGTGAGCAAGCAGTTGGATAGTGTGGCATGTCAAGGGAGGGGGTCCTAGGGGTGGCTGAAGGTGTTTCTGGTGCCTGTAGCCTAGCCTAAAAAAGGGCCTGTGCTTGGTGTCAGAGAAAGAAGCAGCTCTTTGTACTTGTGCCTTCTCATGAATCCCAGGGGCCACCCAGATGGAAAGCAGCTTGCCAGAAAATCATGTGAGAGTCCCAGTGTACTGCTGAAAGACTGCCCTGGAAGTAGTTTTCATATATATATATATATATATATATATATATATATATATATATATATATATATATATACACACACATACATACATACATATATATATATATACACATATATATATATATATGGGAGGGTGTGTGTGTGTGTGTATGTGTGTGTAATATGTATATATATATATTCTTGAAACATTTGATTTTTTTACATGCTGTACAGTGCCCTGTATGAATATAGTATTGCCTGCTCAGTGGGAAACTCAACTGTCTAGCAATGGATGAATAATGCAGTGAAGAAAATGGGTTTGTTCATCTACCTTTCCTCTGTGTGCTAGAAAGACTCTCATGTCTAGTGGTTGTTCACTGGCAAATTCTCAATAAAGTCTCCTGCGCCTCACAGTATGCAAAAAAATAGATTCCTCCCACCAAAACAAAATAATCCCTCCCCTGTATTAACCATCTAAAGCCAAAATACAGAGGAAAATAAGTCTCTGCTATTTAAGACACATGAATGTACAAGATCCTGTGACTCCCAGAAAAAAACAGAACCTGGAATTTAAAGTAGCTTCCCCACTACTTTTGGTTTTCTCTCATATTTCACCCCATCAATTTGTTTAACATGTAATTCCTTAGTTTCCATTAATTTGAACTTATTCTTCACTTTGTGGGAATGAACATAAGCAGCTCTGACACATGTGCTTGGTAAGGGTGTAGTTTCATTGGAGTGAAATCATCTAATTAAGATTAGAGTGGCTTTGGTTTTACTTGAAATGACTGCAAAATTATCTGAATGAAAAACTTATAGAAAACAATCATTTTTTTGATTGTTTTCTCAAGAAATACCACAAGATTATCTTGCCCCATAATGTCATCTTTTCTAGTGTCACACAGAGGGGAAAGCCACTCATTTGGGCTCATGGACTCCAGAAGCAGCTGATGCTCTGTACTTGCATTCTTCCCTGAAGCAGGTGCAAGAACAGCCTGGCTTTCCATGGCTAACATAAATGTGGCTGCTTGGGAAATGCTTGGAAGGGTCAGCACCTTCTAGGGGATGGTGCTTGTGCTGTGCCCCCTTGGCACAGCAAGTGGAACCGAAAACGCTGCTAAGCAGAATCTTTGGCTGGCACAAACTGCCTTAATGTCAGGAACACCAGCCTTTATTTTACGCTGTCACAAAACATCCATCAGGACAATGCAAAACCCCAAACAAACCATGGGAAAACAAGTACATCTTTTCCACAGTCTGTGGGCAAGAACCAAAACTTGTTTCTTGCAGAATCAGTCTTTGCATACGGACTTCTCATTTTTACAGGTAAGATATTTTCATCTCATAGATGGAACAGTCATAATTATCAGCCATGATAGCTGCTTACTGATGGAAGAATCAATATTGCTTGATATATTTGAAATCCCCCTCCAAACACAAGTAAATGTAAGAAAAAGTGGTAAGAACTTGAGCAACCCAACCTTTAAATAACTAAAATCAATTTGTGTTTTAATAAACTGATATTACTTACTAACATTCTTCTGTTCTTCCAAAATTTCAGTGTAACTAAGTGTAACGACTGTATAGCTTAATTATGAAGTAAGAATAACAGCGTACTGCTAATAGCATCTTTACCCTGGACTCCACATGCTATCTTCAATCATGATAAAACATTTTACTGAATAACAGGAAACCTATCATCAGGTTGAAACCTTTATTTCCTTTGTTGTTCTCACAGTTCAGGTACTTCTGGTTTTGATTTGTCAAAACATTCCTGAGCCAAAGCTTTGAAACACAGTGCAACCTGAAACTTGGAAAAAAATTTAGTACAATCTCTACAAATCTTTGCTGACAGTTGAGCCAAAAATCTCTATCCAAAGATCTGCAAATGCTGGGAAATACTACCTTTAATCCTCACATTTCAGACCCATCTCTATTTGTACTAAAAATAGAAGAGCTGGGTGGCTTGACATAAAGTGTCAGACTATGTAAACTATCCTGAAATTGCTTGGGATGATTCATTCTCCTACTCTTCTCTTGCTTCTCAAGGCCTGGATTTATGAAATCTTATTTAAAGTCAAAGCCATACCATTTTTCATTAAGTGGCACTTGCCCTACATTATTTCCAATCACCTTGAGTCCAGTACAGCCCACTAATACTAAGAACGTCCTTTGTGTGTTGTTGCTGTTCTCTTCCAGAATTTGCTTCCCCTGTGCCCTGATTTTCTACAACTGTTGAAAAATTTCAGTCAGTACAGGATAAAAAGCTCTCAGTTTGCAAGATGATTCGTTTTTGCTCAAGCAGGCCAAGAAGCAAGGAGCAGTCCTGGGTGCTGGTCTCTCTCTGCTTCTCCCTGTCCCAGGGAAATGGCTTCCAGCTGGAAACATGCCTCTGCAAGGGCATCGTGTCGGGGGGGGCGGGGGAGAGTTAGGAGGATCTGAGGGCTAAAGCTCTAATTGCATGAAGCCATGAGCCCAGTACTCCCATCCTGACTCTTGTAAAGGGCATCCTGCTGGACCTGAGACACTCTGCAGGGCATAGGATGGGACAGCGCATTGGTGTGTGTTGGCACTCACACTTGGATGAAACATAGATATCCCAGGGTCAGGCCAGCGATAATTTTAACACGGCAAAATTAAGAAGCAAAGCCACAACCTGGATGGCTGTGAAGGAAAGACAAACCTATACTTTAACCTCTATAGGTCCTTTGAGAATCATATGCTGGCCCTGCATGCAATATATTCTTATCTCAAGTCCTCTCAGACTACACAGGAGAACTCCAACTTTTGTCTCATCCCTGGTTATTTCTTTGTGCCAGCTGAGACTGGGGCTGAGCCTTGGAAACACACAGGCACCCTCTGGGCTGAGAATGTAAAATGGGTGCAGGAAGCAGGGAGAAAAGGGGGAACCAGTTTAATCAACCTGGAAAACCAAACAGTTTCTCCTTTTGACCAACCCAGTTAGGAACAGGGGTTTTTGTCCGTTCAGGGAAGGTCACTGAGGTTCTAATTACCTTTTTAATTATGCTGTCCTAAATCAGGGTTATTAACACTGGGGTGAGTGAAGGGGATGTAAGAAATCCCAAGGGAGGACAATTGAAGTTCCATGTTCTCTTCTCTTTGTTTAAAACAAGTGAAAGCTGTCAGCATTAAATAACTAATAACAATAATGGATAGCAATTAAAATAATACTATTTAAAGCAACTTTGGCCAAGCCATTACATTACTCTTGTTCTCTGCTTTAGACATCTCATTTTGTATGCAAAAGTCACTTAAACAGGTCTGGGATCACCAACTGTAGACAGCTTCCAAGTTTTTGAGAAAACAAGGAAATGTGTTGTGAAGTTTTTTCCACCACGAGTATCACAAACCACCTTACAAAATACAAAAGAGCAAGTGTGCATGAAAACTGCCCCAGGCTCTATGAATGTAGAGCATCTTGCAGAGTAGGTCCTGCTCTGGTGAGACCCTCTGCTCCATGGCAATCCAAGATGCCTTTGCATAGCTTGAAGTGAACAGGTGGATAAAGAGGAAGATTAAAGTCTGAAGGTTTGCATCAGAGGTGAGAAAATTCAAATTCATGAGTGGCCCTTAAATGTGGAGAATCTTGTTTGTTTATTATTTGGGTTGGGTTTTTTATAATCACTGAAGAAATGCTAAAGATTTAACTGTAGAGAAAAACTATTTATATTGACGTCTGTGCCTCTGCAGTATTCCTTCCTCTGAAAAGAAAGATAATGGTTTAGAGCAGAGGAAGAACAAACAACTGAGTACAAGGAAATTTCCATAATACTTTTTTCGCAATATTGCCAACTGGCTTTGAAGATTTAGACCCTATCACTATCCATTTTTTTGGAAATAACTTGTGAGAAGGCCAAAGACAAATTTTTTCTCATTACAGTAATTGCAGCTATAGTGAGTCCAAGCAATTCTCAAATGTTTATCTGTCAGCACCATCCACTTAGTCCCTGACACCGTGGCCGGCTGGAAAACTACTGCAGCTAAACAACATACTATATGCAGATCACTTTGATTTCTTCAAATACCTTGCTGCAATGCAGAGGCAGTTTCTCAACAATTTCTACAGTTTTTTGTGTACTCATTAGAACACTTGCCATGGAGTCCCAAGCAAAACCATTCCCAGGGACAAACAGCCTCTTGTGCTGGCTTATAGGGGGAAATGTTTGGTTTCTTCTTTTATTGTTTTTTAGATTTATTTGTACCTGAGTGGAAGCCTGACTTGCTAGGCAGAATCAGGGGGCTGCCAGAACAGAGGTGATCGATGTTATAAAAAAAGTAACATAATATAATCGGCCTGAGCCTACACCTTTAAATTAGTGGCAATTTTGCCTCTGACTTCCGAGAAAAAAGTGGGCCAATTTACTCAATATTTATAAGCCCAGGAGAGTGCTGAGAATGAGGTCCTACACAGTAAGAGGCAAAGTCTGCAATAAACCGAATGCCGCATCCATGGCAACTCACAACGCGGTTAATAATTTTTCAACATAAAAAGAAACATATTTATCAGGGCCACCGAAAGAGAAGCAATTTACAAAATTGACTGAAGTGAAGGCATTTCACATGTGCTGTGTTTTGCATGGCTTTGGTCTTTTGCTGGAACCTCAGTTGTTCACTGGGATTCTCAGGGAGTGAGGATAGTCCCCGGCAAGCATTTTGCCATCTCTGGGTAGCTGGTGGAGTTAAATGACCCCTATAGAGGTCACTCCCCTTCTCTTCTCTACAGAGAGACATCCGTCTGCTGGGGTGCAGTCATTTGGGCACTCCTCAAACACACAGTGATTCTTTTGTGGACCTGTGCATATTGGACTTTGAAAATCCTGCCCACTTCAAAAGATAGAGCAGAACAAATACTGAGGGTCTGAATTTTATAGATATGAAACTGAATCTGGCAGATACTATATGCTTCCCCCATGGCCCTGGGCATAGCTAGGAAAAAGTCTTGACATACCCCAGGTGTCATGCCAAAGCCCCAACCTAAACACCATCTTTCCTTGAAATAATCAGTTGTAATAGTTGTATTTAACACAGCATTTCCCATTCCAGAGAGATAAAATATTTCTGGCTGGTATGCTGGACATCAGCTTTGGTCATGCAGTTCCATGCTGTGTGCCAAATGCCCCACATGCATTAAGTACTAGTGCCCATGGTTTCCCCGCAGCATTCAGCTTTCCCTACTCTGCTGGTGAAAGGCAGAAAAATTGCTCTCATCCATGAAAGTAGTAGGCTGTCTCCATAGTGTTCCTACTGAGCAGCTGTATTGATGTTTCTTTCCAAGCAGGGGTGGTTTATTCTCTTCCAAATCTCTACTGTAGGATTGTGTCACCAGTGAAGCTCAAATGAAAACAGCAAGTATCGATCATATTATTTTACGAAACCTTGTTGCATCTGGATAAGTCAATCAAGATTAAACATCCTTTTATTAAATTCCATCAAGGTCATTGGCACATCTGTTTCTCCCCACACTGTTGATTTTGTGGGCTGTGTTGGTTAGCACTAAAAACTGAGATACCACTACAGACTCCCTGTCATTTCAAAAGCAATGGTCTTAATTCCATCCCTTATTTTGGACAAATCACTGTACTAAAGGCTACAATGGGTTATAGAAAGAAAGCCCTTTTTGTTTCCCTCAGGAATCATGTATAGAAAGAGAACTGAGAATAATCAATTTCTGCTCAGGAGATGGTCATGTAGGACCTGGCTCTCTCCTTGCAATTGAACTGCTTTCTGCAGAAACACAATAATCTGGGAGCAACCCTGCTCTGATATGCCTCTGTAGGCATTAATTCCACAGTTTCTGTGCAAACAGCCATGAGCAATGCTCAGCAGACCTGCACTGAAAAAATACCTTGAGGCTGTGATGCCTCAAGGTTTGGACACAAACTTAGATGGGATAGCTCAAGGGAGGCAGAAATATTAACCAAATCTGATGCTAGGTGAGGTATTTACAGAACATAACAACTTCAGGGAAGAGGTTCAATAGAAGTGTATGATGCGCAGTGCTGGCAATATTTTCGTCACTACAACCATCACAAAAATCAGAAAGCTGGACCTTCATTAAGTTTTATTTCATTACAGCTTGAGATGTTTTCCACAGGCAGAAAAACACCACTGCAGTCAGACTGCCTAGAGGCAAGGATGGGTGAAGCCATATCTTCTTGCTAAAGTTAATACATATATACATAAGACAGAGAACTATGCCCACTAGGGATCCACACCTGAAGGCAAACATAATTAATGGAGTCTTAGCGAAAAATATGCTCTTCAGAGTGCTTTTCAAGTTATTTAGCACAAAAAGGGAGCTTCATTCAAGGAGTTTCACTCAAGTGAAGAGGCATCTAGTTAAAAAAATCTACAGCACATAAATGCTCAAAGACATTTTTATCGGCAGATAACAGCTCTACCTTATCAACACAATTTCTCTGAACATGGGAGTTTGAAAACAGAAGAGTGAATTGACATGAAAACGGTCTTTGGTGACAAGAAAGAGGCTGTAATGTGACACAAAGAACATCCTTAGGACCAATTTCCTTCCCTGTATACCATGATTTAGAAAAATTAATAGGCATTAATATGAACAAGTTTTCTGACAAGGCAAAATGTGGAGTTGCCAGTCCAGCCTAAATGATGTTCAGAATCATGAAGCTATATTAAGAGAGAAGGCAAATGAATGGTTTATGCATATAAATTCAGTGTAAGGAAATCTAAGGTAATGAGGCTAGGCAGAATAAAAAAGGCGACAGGAGAGAAGGGAAAAGGAAATATGCTCTCTCTGGCCATATGCTTAGGGCATTGAGCAGGGGGAGAACCAGATGGTGTGGCTCAGACTTTAAAGTATAGTTCTCCGACTTTTAACCAATACATTAAAACACACTGGATAAGTAGGATATTTTAGAAGACATTGGGCACTTTTTTCCATGAAAATGACAGAAATTATTTAATCTTCTCCTTTTTTTGAACCTACCTGTTTCTTGTTTGCTTGAGGTTGTCCATCTATGAATATGTTATGAACCTCATCCCAGGGCCAGATTTTTGCCTTATCAAGGATTCTTTATAAAGATTAAGTTGTTACTCCTTCTGATCTCTGGAAAGAAAAAAAAAAAAAAAAAAAAGAAAAGGCACCCAAAACACTCAAGAGGGAAATGTCTGTTCTGGTACTTAACCAGAAAGCCCTTTGATATGGAAATCATTGGCGTTAACTCCTGTAGCCTCTAGCCTCTCTCCAATAACCCAGATAATGCATGCAAATGCCTAGACCTGTCACCCACTTCCATCAGGGTCTAACGTGCTTCCTCTTCCTCTCTGGACCCATCCGTTCCCTCTCCTCTCTGGCAATAGCTGAGTCTGCCCCCCAGCACAAGGACAGTATTAGGACAAGATCCGAAAAATCACTGCTGCCCGTTCTCCCAGGAAGGGCTGGTGTGCAGGTACCGCTACGGAGAACAGATGTGCATGTCTGAACCGGAGGCCATCAGCATGTCTGCTCAGACACACCATAATAAATGGAAACGCTGCATTGCCAGCAGATGATCTGTCAGCAGGCTCATTTGCTGACTAACCTGCTGTCCTGAGGGACACCTTGGCTTGTCTGTCATCACTAATGCTCCAAGAGCAAGCAGAAGGAGCTGTGGTGAGACTACCCCTGCTTACACACATATCCCTGGCATTGTGTGAGCCACCCACAGAGGTCAGGAAAGGCTCCCCACAGCACCCATGGGGCTGACAGCACAGTAAGCACAGGGGCAGGAAGGTCCCTTACTGGGAGGGACCAGTAAGGTCGGGCCATGATGTGCTACTACTGCATCATTGCAGCCACTGCAGGCCCTGCTCTGGACTTTTTCTCCTTTTTTTCTGATTCTGAGGATTTATCTTCTCTTCCAGAAGGTGGCTTGCATGCTCCTGTTTGGTGCTCCATCTCTTGTGATTGTTCTCGTTACATAAAGCCACAGTCAGACCCTATTCTTCCCTTTCAAGCCCGTGGGGCTAGGCAGACCCAAACCGCTTTGCTTTTGAGTATTAGGTTTTCATTTTTCTTGATTTGTCCTATTGACCCCCATCCCACACATACACTACTAATTATTTGTTCTCTGGGATCTCAGTATTTTGTGGTCAAAGGAAAATGTATTTAATTTTGTTGGGGCCAGGTTGATAAATATGTCTAATATGTAGAATGTATAAGAATGGTGTCCACAGTCAGACATCCAGGGAAAAACAAGAATAGACAAAGATATATATATGGCACATCCCCTGAGTACTATCCCCAGCTCCACCTATTTTCTGCTCAGAGGATTTCCTGAGCCTAATGAAGTTTGCCTATTTAGTCACCTTCAAAATATTTCTCTTCCAACTACCCGTTCAGGCTTTCAGATGTGCATCCAGCTAAACTTTTTGTATCCACATCACTCAGTCCTTTGTGGGATGCAGAATAGCAAGGCTATTATTCGGTGAGGCAGTGCTGTGCTGGAGAACAGGTTATGCAAGCATATGAGCTACGCATTTACTTGCCTAAGGTGATGAATTTCAATGCACTAGAAGTTTTTAAAACCAGTCTAGAGCAACAGCAAGCTGCCTCAGAGTCTGCAACAGGGAAGAAAGGGTCTCCCAGACAGTGTTAATGGTCAGACATATTTCTGCATGCAGGAAAGGGTGCCCTGTTTTGCAGTGTGCCCAGCTATATCTGTGTCTTTTCTTCATCTCCTCCAGGCACTTGCAGGAGGGACTGTGAGCATTCAACACCATTGCATTTCAAAGTTATAAGCCTCCACATCCCTCAAATATTTTTTCCTGGTTCAGAGAGAAAGAACTACATAAATTGTGAAGGATTTCTTAACCAACTCAGTCTGAACCAAAATGGCCACATAGTTCCTCAAGATACTGAGGTCAGATTTCAGCAACCATCTTTTCTCCACCTTCAGGAAGGTGGAGAAAGAGCAAGGAGGAAGTGGAGAGGAAACAAAATTTTAGAATGGAAATAACAAACATCAGTGATGCCAAACGCTCAGAGCATGCTGGACACCCAGATGATGCCGCAGAGCCCTCAAAACTATTGGCATTCATCATGCCAATGAAAGCAGGTTTACACCAGAAGGAGCTCACCTGAAACTCCCAACCAGCATTAAAGTGCTAATATATAAAATGATGGCTCTCCATGTTGTAGTCAGCAAAGCATTCCTGGCAGATCCAGCAAATCAAGACAGATGCAAGAAAACTTGGATTAGCTGCAGCCACCAATTTGATGGGTCTGATGGAGAGATATGCTGTCCTGTCCTGAGGCTTCCCTCTACTCTGTGGAGGATGAGGAGGGATGTGTGGCTCAGCTGCACCCAAAACAGTGCCTTTCATCAGCTCAAAGTAAGAAAAGCTGCAAAGAGAAAACTATTGCATAGAATCGAAACTTGGACAGCCTACCCCCTGAAATTAGGTGCTCTTCTGGGATGGAGAAGAGTGAAGGGCTGACATGGAAGTTAATTAACTTCCTTTACAAATGCATTGATTTAATTCAGTCCCATCAGAGGAGAGGGTACTGGTCAGATAAACCCGAGAAGGGAAAATCAAAGACAGAAATTTGTAACACACCTGACATCACAATTCCACAATCAAGCTTCACTGAACATTGTATGCCTGGGGCATATAAACTGAGTAGCAACTAAAAAAGCAATGGTATTGTCTCCTTTTTCAAGTCTTGCACAGTATGTCTTTGGTAATGCATCGGTGGCCAGACGCTGGGGTTTGACAGACTGCAGGCTGCTCCCACTTCCACTGCAGCTCCTCACAAGACTCCCTCTTGCACATCACCAGGGGGCTGAAACAGAAAATGCCCTTCCCCCTGCCTGGAGGAGGAGGAGCTGTCGGCTGACAAGACAGGGGAATTTCTTTGGCTTTAAGCAGCAAACGGGTGTTGGTCTCTCCTTAACACGTACTGTTGCCCTCACATGCCCTCCCACAGCAGCCACCAGCCACTCCACCAGACATGGCTGCAAACCAGGCTGTTCAATCAGGTTTGCCTTTTTTCTTTTGTGCCATCAGCAAGTGGCACACTGCTTTATCCTGTGTTTTAAAATCTGTGGTCAAGTTGTCCACAAAAATTTGCACTCACAGAGCTGAATGATGGTGCTAAATTCATTCCCCACAACAATTTTTTCTGCTAAAAAGGCTCCTCTCACAAGGATCACAACCTGTAGGTTATGGCAGTTACAAGGAATAATGGAGATGGCTTAGGATTTTTCTCTTTTTTTTAAATGAAGACAGAGCAGTAAGCAGAGATGTTCATCTTGGAGCACACTTCCAAATTTTTCCCCAGGCTACACAGGCCCAGCCTCACATGCAGTTTGGGGAGCTGGACATAAAGTTCCAGTGTTAGAAGCATGCCCTGAGCTGGATGCAGCAAAGCAGGCAGCAGCTGGAGCTGTACCATGTAACATTTCACATCGGTTAGATGATACTTTTGCAGGTTTTCACCAATATTTGTAATATACTAAGTTTTTTTCTATGAATACCTACAAATGTTCTGTCTCACAAGGTGGGCTTCCTTCAACTGTATCCCGTCTTCATAACTTTAGTGAATTTTCTTTTTTAAATTTGAAAACCCCATTTTCTACATAGAAACAGGACATTTTGCTACTATGCTTTGGTCTCAGCACACTTTTGCTCAATCATAGATGTTTCACATGGGTTTGCTTTCCCAACTTTGATTGTTTAAGCTCCTTTCTCCATCACGTGATGCATTTATGCATTGCCTTTCCTTTACCATGAAAAGCAATTGGGCATATGACAAGACAGCCTTGTGAGATACCGTATCATTAGAGAGTGTTTTTTATGTTCTTCCTAGTCTTAGAAAAAGAGCAAAAATATCCAGAGCAGAAAATAATACGGGAAGGAAGTTAAAACAATTTTCTGGGTTAATTTGCTCTTCAACAGCTCTAATTAATTGCTGCATGATTTACTCAGCAACAACAACCAGGCAGGACCAATGGGTGGGGAATTTGGAAGATCCAGGAAAAAAACATGCAGTCTGCAAGACTTAGAAATGCAGATAACAGATGATACTTGGTGAAGCACTGAGATACATTTTTCAAGCACAGAAGTAAACATGGACTCTGGAAACCATTCTGGTCTTCTTTCAGAGATGAGGTACAGAAATTTGCAACTAGGGCAAGCAATTTGGGTGTCCTTTAGCACTTGGGTATGACATTGTGAGGTGGCATGTTTTCCATCATGATCACAGACAGTCTACTTCCAAAAATTATTCAAGACAGAGGGAGCACAATGTCCTTCTGGAGGGTACAAAATTAGGACATGCACGGCTCTCAGGACAGCCAAGCCCAGAGGGCAAATTGCACTGAAGCCTTCTCAGGCCTCCACAAAGAGCTGTTTTGTGGGACCAGTGAGAGCTCAGCCAAAGTCTCCTGTATGCTGAGGTGAACGGGGAAGGCTTGACTGCTCAGTAAACAGCACAGGAGACACACTGATGATCTCTGTCTGTGCAAGACATTTGAAATCTACACCCTTTCAGACACCCTGTCTGCGCATGACCGGTTCCTCCAAGGTAAACTGGGGTTTGACACAGCCTGCAGGTAAGCCCTGTGCTGTGATCAAAAGGGGAAGCCTCATATTCTTCATGAGGGGCTCGTTATGGGTGTGCAATAGTATTGCCCTGTGTGAGCAAGAGAGGCCATTTGCAGGACTTCTGTCATTAGGCAGCAAGGTGACCGACTGACATGCAGATGCACAGAGCTGACTGGCCCTGAGCTGGCCACCAGGCATTTTTTAAGACAAAGTTTCATGTCCTATCAGTTATCACTGCCCTGCTGATAATGGGGTCATTTCAATTTGCATTAACAGAAGATCCTATTTAGATTTAATTACAGATTTCCTACACTCATGCCTGTGGTGATAGGGACAGGACATTCAAGGATTTGGGGAGTAGATCAGAATGTGGATGTTGAAGCAATTTTTGCATCTCAGACCCACCTCTTACAGCAAACAACTGAATGCTGTTGAGCATGCTGAGATACATGGGTTTTAGTTTCTTCCTCTGAGGATCTAATTCATTTCTCACAGAAAAGACAGATATTATCATGTGCTTTTAGCATTTATGAATGCTTTATTTTAAAGTGCTGATCTTCCCAGGAACAACATAGCAACCCTACAGAAATCCAGCCTGGAGTCTTTAAAATCTTCCAGGGTTAGTGTGTCCACAGCTGATGGCTGATACCATCTGGTATGTCCAGCTGGTATGCGCATGTAAGACCAGGAAGGTGTTCATAAACCAGTAGAAATGCTAAGCACAAGCAGCCACAGTACAGTAAGTACTTGACAAACAGTCCCACAGACTTCCTGCAACAAGAGAGAAAGACAAATGCACACACACACACACACACACACACAAAAAAAAAAGAACTACAAACACTGTAAAAAAGCTCTGTTAATATTAAAAAGTATTGGAGCATATAATCTTGTAATTTTTTGGTCAAAGCAGAATCCTTCCTTCCTATTGCTGGCAATATTATCATATGGAGTTCATTCTTGGAAAGAGTTTAACCCTTAACAAGGGCTCTTGCCACCGAAGGTTTTGTAGGGTCAACACATAAGAACACAGAGAAGAGAAAATGAATGCTATCATCATTTTACAGGTGGGCAACTGAAGCCTAAAGGGAAGAAATTTGCCTGAGGTCATGTAAGGTTCATTGTTAGTCCTGTCAGTGCTCTTGGTCTGCACCACTTCTCCATTGTTTTGTTCAGACAAACCCTGCAGCATTTTTACATGCTCTTTTAGAATACTATTCCCACAGGTGAATGGTCCAGGTTGGCAGGAACATCTTCCTGATGTGAAAATGCTCAAATGGAAATGGAAATGAAGCTTCACAAATTAAAAAAGCCATAAGCACTTTGCTAATTGTGCTTGGTTGTGCAACAGTAAAAAAATGCTTCTCTCTCCTCAGGAAGGCAAAAACCCAATTGATCCATTTTCTGGTCTGCAAGATCCTTCTTATAGCTTCTCATGATACAGAAGCAAACTGAACGTTGCTTTCCTTTTGCAAAGGCACCACAAGACTACTGCAGAAAGAACAATGTGTCTTTGAAGACACTCCTGCCAGTGCCAGTGGAAAGGGACAAAGAAAATGAGCCACAGTTGGTGACTTTTACATCATCAGCCTTCACCAAATAATCTATAAATAGCTTCAGAAACACCCGTTCCCTCACCACAAAGTGACTAACTGAAGAATTCACTCATAAATATCTTCTTTTCCTCAAACCTTCAGCCAAAACTTGGGAATTAGAGAAATTTCGTCACTTGCCCTGAGGCCCAGTGAATCCACATTACTTTGGTCCAGGCAGATGAAAGTCCACCAGCAACCCCTCAGTATCCACCTGGTGAGGAGAGTATGGCAGAGAAGCGGTTTGATGGAGGGCTGATAATGGAGAACCCAGGGGGAGCAAACCAGGTGCTTAAACTTACAGCCTTCCTCCCTTTCTTCTTCATGAGGAGGGAAGAATGAGACATTGGCCAGCATGCACGTAATTGCTGCTTTTTCAGAGGTGACAGGTGTGCAAATTCATAAGGAACTGTACCCGAGGGTCAGAACAGTGTTTGTACCCAGATTACTTCAGCCTGCTGCTCCACTAAGTTTGCATACACACCATGCTACACTTGCAGCACATTTCTCTTTTTCACATACACTCTTTCTCCCATGATGTTCCAGCACTAGTCAGAATGACCTTATCTCCATAGTGCTCCAGGTGTAATTAACCAAGCGTGCATGCAAGGAGAACATTCTACCTACCCAAGAGCGAAGCAGAATTTTTTTAGGTAGCTGGATTTATGGGTCTAGGAAGGGAAAAGAAAGACATCAATCATTTTGAAATGAAGTTTGCTGACTTCTAGGACAACAAACATTCAACAATTTATAAGGGCTTACACACTAATGATACTGAGCAAGAAGTGGAGAGTCTGAGACAGAGGAACTGAGTGATACAAGGAACTAGTGGGGCTGAAAAACTCCAAAATGAATCTGACGAAATAAGGAGATTTCCAGCTTGAAACAAAGAGAGGTGGAGTGTGCCCTGCAAGAGCAGGTGTAAGGGAAGCAGTGCAGTTCTCCTTTACCCGTTTCACCACAGCTATCTCCTGGGTGGCAGAGCTGGGGCAATTGTAGACTTTCTCTCTTTTTTGGCTGTGGAGAAAAACATCAACAGAGATTGCAGCTAGCTTGGCTCATTGCAAGTGCTCATTGATGAAAACAAGTAAAGCTACAGCATGAGGAGCTGCAACCTACACAGATGTCTTGGTTGTGGAGAAGAGTTTCTTGCTGCTTCTTGTTACAAAGGCAATTGCATTAAAAAGTATCACACACCAACAGCATAAAGGGTAAAGACTAGGTTGATGGCAAAGCCAAGCAGTTCCTTTGAGAACTTTTAAAGAAATATTTATCACTCCTTCCCAATTCACTGAATCTTAAATCTGACTTTTCTAGACTGAACATGTTTTGGCTTCTTCTTTCTAAAAGTACATGTTGCTATGTTTTATTTTGAACCTCTCTTTGCTTTGACTAGGTGGGAGCAAGAGCCTCAAGGGTGTGGTGTCTAGGGACAGTCAGCTTTCAAAAATCATCTGTCTCCAGCAGCCCCCTAGGCACTGGAGAACCGATAAGGATTCCCAGGATGGAGTCAGCCTCCAGGAGCAACAGCAAGGACAAGGAGAGACACACATACTGAATTTCGAGGCCAAGCACTTCCATATCACTTGACGGTCTTAACAGGATCAGGATTTTGTTTCTTGCCAGCTTTTACTGCTAGGCTGCTCAAACTCCCTCTTCTACCAAAGCACATGCCTTTTATCTTGTGTATTCTTTTTCATCTTCACCTCCCTTTACCTGCTTCCCGCTCCCAAGGTTTCTATCAGAATCTGCGATTCCTCTGAGTTTTTTCTGTTAGCAGAAAGGAAGAGAATGATTTCCATCATGATCATTTCAGGGCTGCTATGCTATACATCCCTCTACTGCATGTTAGTCACCCATCTAGAGAGAGCCTCAAACTCCTTGTGGTGGGATATTGTACCTTCTCACGTGTATGAAAGCACCTAAATGGGGAACCCTCTATATTTGGTACAATTTCATAGGAATAACAGCATGGACCAACTGAATTCATGGGTTCATCCAGTCTTGGCAAACAGGCAAAACTAGGCAATCTTGAAGTTGCCACACAGTGGTAAGAGAATGCATCAACAGCATAGAGCTAACACTGTTTAGATTGTTTTATTGCAGGACAGTATTAGCATTACTGGGTTTCTCCCATCAAACGTGCTACCACGGTGGCACAGTAAGATCTGGTATTGTCTTCTCTGATGACATTACTGTGGAAGCACCACAGTAATTTAAAAAATCTGTAGTGGCCCTCAGGTGTGGGGACAGCTGTACTATTGCAAGCAGTAGATTTACTCCAAAATGCTCACTGTTTTAAACTTTGTCTTATATTTCAGCATCTGTTCTTACAGTTAATGCAGTGCATACATAATGTCATTGCACAGCTCTTCTCTGCAGAGCACAGAGCACAAAATTGAATCTCAAACCACATCAGAGAACTGAAAGAAGAGCTTTTAAACTGGGCTCACAGTTCCTGCTGGCGCATTTTACTTGGAGCTTAATTTGGGAGTGATTGCTAGAGGAATAGTTAACCCCTCGTGTTTTACTGGAGTTGGAGGATTTCTGCATTGCGGTGCAGTTGGGAAACGGGTGAGTGAGACACCCAGTGCTGGGTTCTGTACTTAGCTCTGGTGCTTTGAAATTCAGAGATCCTATATAACCTTGTTACTTAAAGGAAACTACAGTCTAGTAGTGAGATGAAGGGGGAGCACAGTTTAAGTATCACTTGAACTCTGGCCATAAAGAGAGAGCACTTGCTCTAAAAATAAGTGTGTAGCTGCAGGCTTTGCTGCTGTTGTTCAAGCTGCTGCTTTTGCTTTTTATTCTGCAAAGTAATTCCATGAACCTGCTACAGGTTATTAGGAAAGAGAATTGAAATTAATATCCAGGATATTCCCTAAACTTTGGTCTACTGAGTGAAAGATAAACTGCTCATGGAATTTGCTGAAAAATGAGATGGGACTTTCCAAATCCTAATTTCATTTACATTTCTGTGGTTGGGTGATTACACGACAGAAAAAGAAGCTGTTCTACATAAATATGAGGTGCTTGTTTGATGCTGCATAAACTGTATTAACTTACAATCAACAGCATGTGCTTCACGTATGGCTGGTGTGGAAACATTCTGAATACTATAAAAAAGAAACCCAGAATAGAGGGCATTGCTAATACTTACAACCCAATTAGTTCAGGGTGCTTGAGCTCCATGAGCAAGTGGTTTATTTTTATCTGCATGTCCTTAAAAGTTCAAAAGAAAAGCAAAAATCTTAGTATTAGTCCATCAGTCTGGTGTGCAATAAAATTCAAGTCAGAGCTTATTAGCATGAGATTGGCACCAGTGCTGCCCTTGCAGATATTATATTCTGCTCTCCCAAATTGGCTGTGATAGAAATCTGCAGGAATCTGCCCTCCTGGTATTAGTTTTATATTGCAGTGACTTTCTGGATGACTTATCTTCCCAATAATACAAGGTTACTTGTTTTAAAAACACTCCTGCTGGTTTGCAGACTATGGTCTGCAAAACTTCTAACCCAAAACTACTCAGTGTTTCATTATTTTTATATCCTGGAGACTAGTGGCAGACCTGCTCTCCACACTCTTACCTGTGTTAGATTTGACTGTTGTGTCTCTGTTGGACACTCTTGTAATTACCTTTGAAAAAGTTATTCTAGAATGGTCTAATGGTGATGGTCTAAACAAAGAAAGAGCATGTACTCTGATATGCAATAAGATACCTTTAAGACCTTTTCCTGTTGTATGAGTAATTTTCTTCCTTCCAATATTCTGTTTTTTTCCTAAAAAAACAACAAAAACAAATATAAATTGTTAAGGGAGAAGTTTTAATATTAAAACTACAGTTGATTAAATTTTCAACATAAAGACACCACTAAAAAGCTACAAACCCATACTTTCTATCCATCAAATATTTATCAGAAGTGAGGATTATGTGATTACACTGTGTGTTTGACAGTCTTGCTAGCCCCAGAAACTGTGGCGGGTATCTGCAGTGAAGGAAAACCTTTCAGAAATAAAATTCCAATCTGTTTGGTAAAAATAGGCAGCAGGATAGAAGACAGAAGCTGAAGTCAGTGTCCATGCTGAGATAAAAGCTTTGAGGGTGGCTATAACTTTTATCAGACCCAGAGGATCTACACAAGCAAGGTGCCTGTGACCACTGGGAAGGCATTTTTCCATTACCAGCAGGAGCTGAAGCTCTGCAGTGCCTGCGTTAGGTGTCCAGCCGGTGTGACAGGCAGCACTGGGGATCAGTGGTGCTGCAGTCACCTGCAGCCCTGCTTAGCCACGGCTGTGTGAGCTAATGCTCAGGGGATGGTGGCAGGGGGACAGCTGCCTGGGCAGTCAGGGGCCTGGACAAGATGCCACGCATCAGCCAAGCGTCCCAGCTCTTCTGTCACCGCAGACGCTGCACGGGGCTCAGTGGTTTGTGGGATGCAGAATGCCCTGAACAGAAAAACATCCTCAGGAGTTGGGGAGCGAGGGAAAGGCCTGGGGGTGGTGGGACAGGAGCTGAGTTTGAGCCCCCAGGGTGTCCTGGCAGTGAAGAAGAGTAGCACCTCCCACCCTGTGGGCAGAAACACAGCCCAGAGGTCGAGGGCAGGGGTTCTCTTCCTCCACTTGGTACTTTTTAGGCCACGTGGATGTGGATGCCGCATTCCCCCTGGTACCTGCTGAATGTCAGTGAACTCCGGAAAGGCCACAGAGTGGCCAGGGGAATGGAAAGGCCCTGTCCCTGAGGTTTTTACAGCCCAGCTGGATACAGCCATGAACACTGTTCTCTGAGCTTTGAGTGAGAGGCCAGACCAAAGAGCACCCCCACCCCCAGTCCCTTCCCACCTGAAATATTCTGTGATCTCATGACACTGCTGACTCATAAATCGAGATGGCTTGGTTTATACAGGCTTTTCCTATATAAAAGTGCCGCTGTTCTGAAGCTTTTCATGAAATCACAGACATATGCACCATTTCAAAACTTTGCTGTAGATTCTGTTATGACAAGTGCTTGCATTTAATTGTTTTGTTGGGAAAAAGATCAACTGTTCCTACTGCACAAAAAAGAAACAATCAGCCAATCAAGGGGAGGAGGGGAGGCAGGAAAATTAATTTGTAAGTCAAAACAGTCTATTTTATTTAGCACTGCACTTTTTCACAATCTTATGATCATTGAAGTATGGAAGATTTTACTTCTAGAAGGCTAATTTATATCCCAGCTGTGTGTTTAGAAACCCAAGGCACCTTCCACTGGAGGGACAAATGAAGGTGCCAGCTACCCTCATGCTTGTATTTGTTCATGTGGTAAAACACAAGAAAGCCTATTGTCATGAAGTCATGGTTGTGTCCACAAAATAGGAGATTAGGAAAATGTACAGTTGAAAACTGGCCAGTAACTGGCTGATATTTGTGAAAGAAAAGTGGACTGTGGACTGTATCGCTTTGTGGATAACTGCGTGCCTTGGGACCAAATAATTTGGGATCCACCTTGAGCAGCATTAGAAGAACCGTCAAGGACTACATAGGCCACAAACTCAGATCTGCTATGACTCATCCAAAAATCTGTTCTCAAGACAATCTTGCACTCAGAGACAGCAGTGATGGGGGAGTTTTGTCATGCCAGTGACAACCAGCAAAATCTTTGCTGTGCCAGTGTCTGGACAGAGTTGGGCATCACAGAACTGCCCTGACATGATTTTCATTGCCCTGGGTACAATCTATTTTTAATAATTTTATGGTTGGTCCTCATACTCTTTCATCACATATCATGCCTATTTCTTTCTTCACACGACCATTTTCATACCTTAATGAGTTTCCTATTCCTTTCTTCCAGCCTTCTCAATAGCTCCTGCAAACACTCCTGTGAATAAAAAGGCTTAGCAGTGGGTGAGGGTGGACAGAATGAAACACGAGGCAGTCACAGGTTTAGTGAGATGGGAGACCAAACACAAGTCTTGATGTAAGTTTTGCATGTCTCAGTACCTAACTACAGACATTCCTAATGTTGATTATGCCATTTAGTTTTATTCCTTTCAGAGAAAAAAACCCAAATCAAATCCTTCCAAGGCCAGTTATTTCTGTTTGTTTTACAAACCAGAAGATGAAGGAAGTGTGTGTATGTATGTGCATGTTCATGAATTCAGCCCACAACCCATTCCTTACTACGGTTATACGTAGAAACCAGTGGAAGAGCCAGCTGAACATGAAAAACATCCTCTGGCTTGTTTTTACCAATAACAGCAATTCTAGTCTCTAGTGATGTTGTGCTTTTGTCTAAACTGAAAAGCTTATAAATGAGGAACTGGATTTTTCCTTATGCATGTAAAACACCTGGTGTACCAAATGCTATCCCTGGTTGTGGACCCTGCACACCACAGGTTTGTTCTGGCTTTATTACCAGCCAGTGTGTCTTCCACCCGCATTCTCCCCCAGAAAATATGCTTTTTCTCAAGTTAACCAATGCTTGAGAAACACAGGTGTCAGGACATTTCTGGGCATCAGTTTAAAATGTGCAAAATGTGTGTTTTACAGAATTTATCAAATCATTAATAGCAGGATAAGTTATTATTTGACCACTTGCCTTCAAATTATTTGTGCCCTCTGAACACAGAACATGTTGATGCTTGAGAAATTTATATTCATGGAATATGGCTATCTAAAAATTGAAAAAAAATATATGTCATGAAAAATAAAATAAATATGCATTATCAAGAACAAAAAAATACACTGGAGAGCAGGGTTTTTCCTCCATTCTCTTTATACAAAGATTCTTCATTCTTTAGACCTGTGCATTTCTTTTCAGAAGTGACAGAAATTTCCCTTGTGAAGCCTTGTTATGAAATCGACTTGCACAAAAATGTAAAAATTTCTAACTGTCTTTGCAGGGACAGCCATTTTAGTTATGCTTCCCATCAAGGACAGGATTTTCAAAACATGCCTGAAACATTTAAATAACAATAGGTGTCACTTAAGAACACTGGAAAGATGAAGGCTGTTTTCAAGGCAAGTCCTTAAATACTTTATTTGGCATTATTTTCCAGTTGTCTTTAATTGTGAAAAAATTCATAGTATTTGGAAAGTACATAATGTACATACATTCCTTTTTTTGCAATTAGCTGAAGTAGAATATTGCCTGTTCTCAAACGTTGTGTTTTGACTTGACACTGTCAGTAAGTACGTTTGTGTGCAATTGTGTGCATGCTCTGCCCCCTTCTCCACCCAAAGGCACATGAAACAGAGGGTGAAAGCCATTTTGAATCACCTCGAAAAATTCTGCCGACTGCAGTGAGACCAGGGCAGTACAAGTGACTTGCCCCCATTTTCACCATGAATCAGCTGCAGGCATTACAGGATGGTTGGGAGTCCTTGGCCGCAGACCCATTAGCAGTCCCCACCCTACCTCCTTTGTCTGCCTATCCAATTCTCCCTTGCCCACTGGAGAAGCGAAGCCTGCAACACCTGTCTGTCCCATATTGGTCCTTCGGGGCACAGGTGATGTCTGAAAACTACAGAATTAGATTGTCAGGTGAAGGGTTACAGCTTGGGCCATAGTTTTGTTTGCATGAAAACAGGCAAGGCAGGAGCAAGAGCATTAAAACAGAAATCCAAATTTCACTGTACCTTTTGCATTTCATTCCTGCTCCCCCATACTTTTTCTTGTTACCTGAGATGATGATAAAATAACTGAACTAAGCCCTCTAATATAACACCAACTTAATCCTATTTTTGACAAATGAACGGTTTTGATTAACTTTCCAAACATTGTATTGCATTCACATTTTCCTGCACTTTTTCATTGTTTGACTTGGCCAAGAATTAGGTGTACCAAGATATATAAGGAACAACCTTATCTCACATTTATTTTAGCTGAACAAGAAAAAGGAAGCTGACAAAAACTCAGAAAGAAATTGTGTTTTCCTGGTGAGATTTGAGTGGTCTAGGAAATGCTTGTACTTCTGCTCAGGCCTACCTCACACCCAAAAGTGTCTGCCTCACAACCTCATTATGCTAAGTACTCTAAAAGTTGTTTCATAGAATCATAGAATCTCAGAATCATAGAAAAAGCTGAGTTGGAAGAGACCCATCAGGATCATTGAGTCCAACCCCTGGCCCTGTGCAGGTCACCCCAAGAGTCACACCCTGTGCCTGAGAGCATTGTCCAAACACTTCTTGAACTCTGTTAGGCTGTGACCACTTGTCTGGGGAGCCTGTTCCAGTGCCCAACACCTCTCTGGGGAAAATCCAGCTTCAGGCCATTCCCTCAGGTCCTGTCACTGGTCACAAGAGTGAAGAGATTGGTACCTGCCCCTCCTCTTCACCTCATGAATATGCTGTAGACTGCAATGAGTCCCCTCTCCCCTCCCCTCCCCTCCTCTCCCCTCCTCTCCCCTCCCCTCTCCTGATCAAACCAAGTGACCTCAGCCACTTTTCATATGGCTTCCTCTCCAGACCCTTCACCATCCTTTTGGACCTCCTCTGGACAGCTCAATGTCTTTCTTGTATTGTGGCACCCAATGCTGCCCCCAGCATTGAGGTGAGGCTGCCCCAGTGCAGAGCAGAGCAGAGCAGGACAATCCCCTCCCTTGCCCAGCTGGTGATGCTGTGCCTGATGCCCCCCAGGACACGGGTGACCCTCCTGGCTGCCAGGGCACTGCTGACTCATGTTCAACTTGCCATCGACCAGGAGCCCCAGGTGCCTTTCTGCAGCTCTGTTCTCCAGCCTCCCATTCCCCAGTCTATGCACACAACCAGGGTTGCCCCGTCCCGGTGCAGAATCCCAGGTGCACTTGCCCTTGTCAAACTTCATATGGTTGGTGATTGCCTAGCTCTCTAATTTGCCGAGATCTCTCTGCAGGACCTCTCTGCCCTCGAGGGAGCTGACAGCTCCTCACAATTTAGTGTTGTTTGCTTTCTGCTTGGTCTAGAAGAGAGAACAATGAGGGAATTTTTTCAGGATGCACTCACCTTTCGAAATGTCGGTTTTCACTGAGAGGCAGCTTGTTTTCATCGAGAAGTTTGGAATCCATGTTGTTGAGATCTGTCTTTGCACTCTGAGGAAGAGGTCACATCTGAAAGCAGTATCTTCCTACAAAAACATTGCACAGAAAAACCTGTTGTTTCACACAAAACACTATGTCATGTCCCATCTCCTGCAGAGCTGGAATGAGATGCTCAGGTGGACTATACAATTTGCTCTCCCAAATTTTTCATGTCTGACAGACTTCACAGTGGGTTGTCTCTTATATGTTTGTAATACCAGATTTTTTCAGATATTGAGACAGGCTGGTACAAAACCAATCTCATACCAAGCTCTAACAGAGCAATACAATTTGTTTCATAGCGCTGACTGCCATAAAACTGGAAAATGCAAACACAAAACCCCTTGGCTCTTTTTCTTGTTTTTAAGCCACAGTAAGTCTAATTTTAATTTTGGTACTGTAACTGTTGAATTTATCCCTAATTCCATTTTTAGACAGAGCATTTGGGCATAAATAGGCTTGAGGCCATCATACAGATATAAGGGACTCAGCCAGAAAGAACAGTCCCCATTCAGGCTCTGGTTAGGAGGTTGCCACAGGCACAGGACTACTTACCCAGGCTGCAAGGGATGCTGCAAGGGAGGAAGCTGCAGCAGCTCACACAGCCCCTGCTCAGCAGAAGGAAGTACTGGGTGAGGCTGTGATTTTTTTTTTCCCTTGATCCCAAGCACAAAAACTCTGCTAAAATTCTTCACAATCTTTCATGGACAAATCAGCCTGAAGGAAAGGAGCCATTGGAGGTATTTCCCACAGATAGCTCAGCCACCCTGTTTATACAACAAACGGATTGAACTCTTCCTCTGGCATATGCAGTAAGGATGACAGATATAAACTGCGGGAGAGATTTGGGACAGCTGCCCTTCTGAGTGCTGCAACTGCTTGGCTGCTGCTGTAGATGCAGCCTGCAGCCTTGTGAGGGTCTTTGGGCAAGACTGGGGACTGTGCAGCTTGGCATAGAATCCAAATCCCTCTGCTCACTCCAAATGAACAAACGTATTTACAGGGCGAGAGGCAAAAGATGGGGGTGTACCCAGGCTGGCAGTGGAAGTGTAGGTGGCTCAGTCCAGCAGTGTGAAACCTCCGGCATAAATGAAATTTTTACTGAACATGAGAACAAGATGAGAACAAAGATAAAGGAGGTTTCACACAGCACCTCCAAAATGCAGGATAATCCCAGCTAATCTAGACACTCACATTTTAATCCTAGGGAGGATGACATCCCACCCCCCTCTCTAAAAATTGCATTATTTAAGCTGCATTATGCACGTTGAATGCCTGCCAATTTGGCCAGGCAGAGAAACAACCTGGGATTTTTACAAGTTTGCTTTCTGTACTACCGTGTAAATATTTGCACCGTGGAGGGGAGGAAGTGGAGGTCCAGAGGCCCCTGAGATGTGCTTGTGCCCTGCACCATCTTTCACCAAAATTCACCCCGTGAGACAAGAAAGGAGAAGGACCAGTGTGGCAAAAACACACCAAAAAATTCCAGAAGCCTTTTCTATACTTTCACACCATTCTGCCAGCCAGACTTACTTACACATCACCCAAAAAGCTGAACCCTCCACCCAAAACAGAGAAAAACATAGCAAATTAAAAATTAAGACAAAAGTGGAGTAAAAAGTAACAGCTAAAATTAGAAGCCAGTCAGCCTTACTGATGATGAATTCTTTTCTAGGCATTGTTCCAGTTATCTTGGGGGTGATATCCAACCCCCCAAGCCCTTGGGTACAGTGAGGTGGTGCAAAATAATACTTTCTTAGTTAACAGATACTACTTAGCATCTTGTCTTTGTATTTCTCCAAGGATCAGTTTTGCTCCCAAATGAGAAATGCCATCACCTCTGCAATGGTACTGCCCCAGGTGTGGCTTTTGTGGGTTTGATGGAAGTAGGTTAAATTGCCAGTGTCCTTGATAAAGGGGTATTTCACCCATCGAGGTGGCAGAAGGGTGAGCGCTGTGCAGTGGGGGCTGAGTGGGGCAGGCAGGGCTGCTCCTCACATTGCACCTCAATCCCACCCAGACCCACTGCCTCACCCTGCAGGGTTTTGCTCTCAGGGGTCTCATCCTTTGGCAGCTCACAGAACCTGAACCCTCCATGCACCCCAGGAAGGTGAAAAACTTGTTGATTTTGGCTTGTTATTTTTCACCTTTGCTTTGAAATCTCTTTCTCCTGATGGCCATTCTCTCAGGTACATGTCCCATCATTGGCACGATCAGTTATTGTTGCGAAGGGTGTACATAATTTCACTGTTTGGTGTTGTCAGCAAAGCAGCTAGGCTGCTGGGACAGAGATGCAATCAATTTTGTAATATGGGGCTGCTTCATATTCAGGACCAAGCTCAACAAAGCACTTAGGCAAAGGAATAATGACCAGCTTGAATGGGAATAATAGTGCTTGAAGTTAATTGTGTGCTTTTAAAATTAGGCCTTATATCATGCCAATCAAATAGTTAATCTATTCATTTACAAGCTCCTGCTACCAAATACATGCCCCGGACTTCCTTTACTCAAAAGGGGAAACATGCAGATAGGGCCTTGAAAAAGCTATTAACATTCAATAGTAACACAGCAGAGACTTAAAATAATGTTGGCTTGCTCCTTGCTAACTTTTACCAAGCAGAAAATTCACTGTACCAGTACTTCAGTGACAACCAGTCAAATGTTTTAATGAGCAAATGGACTATATATTAAAAGCTAAACAGGGCATTTTTCTCCTCCCTTGAGACAGTCTCAGTGGAAACAGAAAGCTAAATATTTTTTCACATCACAAGTCCTCAGATTTCTAGTATGCATCACAGTAGGCCCACCAAAAAGTAATCTGAGTGACAGAAGGATTAACTGTGCAGGGAACAGCAGGAAAGACAGGATGCTATCTGCAGTGTGATGCACATAAAGCTGAAGGTAGTGATTAGAAGTGATGCATCCTTGTGAAGCCAGATATATTTTTACACAGGCATAGTCTACCAGCAGGATCATGAAACAAACCACCTCAGAGCTCTTGCTGACCAGCAAGTGGTATCTTATGCTGTACAGCTGTATTAGATTAAGCCCAGAAACTTCCTAAACTAAATAAACTGATGAATTTATTTATTAAACCATGTGTTTCTATAGGAGACAAACACAATGTCAAAACTTTCAACTTTTTAAACAAAACCTGCGATGGACAAAGCCTGTGATCCGTCAGTGTTTGAAGTTGTTGATAAAGAAAGCTGCTGGCTCACGACAGCTTCATTTGCCATGCTGTTGCTGAGGTCTGTTTTGAGCAGCCCAGCTAGGCTGTCACTTTCCAGAGACAGTCTCTGAGGAGCTACAGATGCTGAAGTTAGATGCAGCACTACATGCTAATGCACGAGATTCAGTAACCTGGATCAAATTATTGCTGCAATCCATGTCTGACCAGCTGGAGCTGGCGTTATTTCCACTAGTCCCCAAATTAATTTCTCAGTTTAATTTTAAATGGAAGAATGATTTTGCTGTTGCTATTGCTGCCGTTTTAGATTCATCGTGTAGTTTGTGTTTGTGCTTCTTTGCATTTCAGAGACACTCGGAGTCTGTTCATCAGCTCCTAGGGATGGGCTGGTGTAGTGCAGCCCAAAGTCTTCTTTGGAAGTCCACTGCCGTGACTGCAAAATGGGAAACAGAGTGCTGGCTCTTGTGGCAACTTGCCTGCAGTTTTTGCTGTGTAGGTGCGTGATGTGTTAGCAGGGAGCTGTTATTTTTAGTTCAGGTATCTAAAATCTGTATTCAACAGTGTTCAGCTATGGCCTACAAAACAAGTCTGTCTAAACCACGATATTGCTGTGTTTGTATATGTATGTGAACACATGCATACAAAAGACTAGGGAGACAGCAAAGTATAGCTGCCTAAGATAAGACACTTTTGTCTTTTCATCCCCTTCTGAGAAGCTTTAGAGATGGGAATGGCATCCAGTCTTTCAGGAAGAAGCCATGTTTTAGAGCAGTAGTGGGAATGAAGCCTTAAGACTCTTTCCCATAAGCAGAGCGGTACAGAGGGGCAGTGACTGAAGCAGTAATGGTGTAGGAGGTGAGACAAGAGGCCTAGGTAATTAGGAGGATACTGGCTTAGTTCATTTTAAAACAGCAAGAGATATTTCTTTGAAGAAGCATTGCCTTAACTGCCACCTTAGACTGTCAGCTCTGTCAGGCAGCAATGGACTCAGCAATGCACAAAGTGCTGCCAGCGCTGTGGGGCTCTCCTGCTGAACCCCAGTCCTCAAGCACATCCACAACGACTGCAATTTTAGCAGCTAGAGTTCAGATGAAATATGTTTAGGTTTAGCTCTCAGCTGACTTGATGGAAAGTATCAGCCTGGTCATCCCATTAATTGGCTGTCCTAAAAATATCACCAAAACTGCATGACTGAAGCAAATAAGGGAGGCAGAGTCTTCAGGCTGAGCATCCCAGAAACATATGGCTAACCCTAACAGCTTGCTGGCAGCTGTAGTGCCAACACTCCCCCTCTCTGTCCATTCTCCCAGCGTTTAGAAGATGGGAAATGCTGTCTCCCAAATGGAGGAACTTGGCTTTAAGAAAAAACTAGACAAGAGAGTTGGCTTTGCTTTGCTCAAATTTCCCCATTCCCTGACTTTTGTGTGCCTGATTTTGTTGTCTCAGTGGTGTCATATTCCTGACTTCATGCCTTTATTTCTAATTCCTTTTTCTGCTTGTGCTCGTTTACACGTTATGGCTGTCTTCTTTCTTTGAGAAAACACTGCCTCTTTACAGACCACATACTTCACTCTGTGAAATTACTGAGCTGCCACTTGCAATCCCACACAGGACAGCCCTCCCATCCTCTGGAGGAAGGTGAAATCTTGTGGTTACCACATGCAGAGTGCCTCACTTGAAAAAAAGCAAGGGTTTCAACTGTTCTGTGGTACAGATATCTGTCCCATTTGTGCAGCTGAATGGTCATTTACATTTCATTTATACAGAGATTTCTCATTTTTGTATGCATAAAAGACCTCCAAATTTGAATTCATCCCTCCTCTGCATCCATCATGATGCTTCAAAATTCAATTCCATTGTTTATTCAGGGGTATTTTTAAAAAATTCTCTGCTGTGTCCAAGTCTGCTCAGAAAAGGATGTCTGCCATGAATGCTCAGACAGTGGATGCCTGCATATTGTTTTTAGTAGACACAGTGCTTAAAGTACTTCCACTTGTCTTCCATGTGGTTGGAAAGACTTGATTTTCCTTTCGGATTTTTTGTTTGCTTGTTTTTTGGGGTTTTTTTAACCCTAGATTTGGCAACCATGAAAACCACATGCTAACATCAGAACTGGAATAAAAACAGGGATATTTTTATGTCTTGCTTGGACTATCTTTTCAGCTCAAAGAGTTCCCAGGTACATGTTCCAATTCTTAAGATTGGTAACCTGCCCAGCAGACCAAGACTTTTGTGCTTGTTCCAGGAGAGAAGACAGACAAAAGATAACTCCAACAGATAAAGCTTTTGAGTTCCTTGCATTTACAGTTTGCTATGCAAAAGTAAGTCACACACTTCTGCAGGAAAGGACCTGAAATGCTGTAAAATTTCAGAATATCTCTCTTGCTTTCAGTGGTTTCACTGCTTCTAGTATCAAATCTACCTTTCTTGTGTCTAAGCTGCTTCCCTTTTCTCACTGACCAAAGCCTTTGACCAGGTTTCACTGATTAACAGCACTGGAAATCCCAAGCAGCAGATTTAGATTATTGTTGCGTCAAAACCAGCTCTGTCTACCCATGGACAAACTTGCTCCCAAACCTGGCCACTGCAATAGCAGAAGCAAATGTTGCTTTCTATTTCACTCCCTGCACAGCAGTGCACAGCACAACAAACAAACTTTGTCCTTCAGACTATGCAGCAAAAAAATGTGCCATCCTGTGCTGTGGAAAAGGTTCCTTCCTGATATTTAAGGTCCCTTCCAACCCAAACCTTTCTATGGTTTCTATGATAAGCCCTCCAGAGAATTTATTGCCAAGGTGGGTAATTCAAGGTTTGAGCAGCTGCTCTTGACCACTTCATGCTGCTCTTCTGTTTTGTGGAAGATATATGAAATACTTTTAAAATAAATCCATGCCTCTTCTGGCTAGTAAAGGTCAGCTAAAATCAACTGTGCTCTATTTTAGCAGGAATTCATCACTTTTTTTCCTCCAAAAGGCAATTCCTTAGCTTTTCTGAAAAAGTTAAATAATCTTTTCAATGCTCAAGTAATCTGCACATAATCCACTATACTTTGATTCCAAGGGAAAAGAATTCAAGAAAATAGTAAAAATACAATGCAAACAAGCATGAATATACTGAACACATCTGGTAAGGTGTATGAACAGAGAGAAAATTTGTACGAATTACTGAAGACATCTCTCTTCTAATTTGGGATGACATCTTCATACTAAAACTCTCCGGTCTCCTTGCAGCCTTTCTCAGGGTAGACTGTACTGTATTTCTCACTCACAAAACATTCCTGTATTGATAAAAGCCACAAAGGGCAATGGCTTCTGTCTTTCCAAGTTCTATTGACTCTCCTCCTCTTCATTGCTCAAATAGATTCTCGGAAGCAACAGAAATGTATTCTGATCCCCTCACAACAAAACACCAAGGATACATGTTTACTACTATTTTCACTGCATGCAGGTGTACTCCTTGCAGAGAAGTGCTGCTGCACAGGGTAGGAAACAACATTTGGCTGAAGACTTACTGGCTCAACCCATTTGAGTCCAGCAGCACTTTGATGCTGCTCATACTTTCTTCTTCACAGTGTAACAGATGTTAATCATAGGAGATTGAAAGGGTTTTGCAGCCTGTGGTGTGGCATAGCTCATTGAACAGATATCAGGTTGAACTTCTGGTTCATTAGTGTGTAGCTTCTGGATGCTAGAAAAAAGCTGTGATAACTCAATTGGCAACTTCCAAACTCTGGTGTTGTTCTGACTATAAAAACTTTCTACAACCAACTAGGAGTTAGGATAATGCCTTATCATGTTCATATGTGTTTGACCCTTCAAATGTTGCTGCTGTTGAGCTGAAAAAGAATCAAATGTTTCTCACCTAAAAGAATAAGACTAAGGAGCAAGAAAGAGAATGAAAGATGGATAGATCAGGAGGTGCCGGTCTATTCTTCTGTTGAGGATGACCTTGTCTTCACACCTGACCCCATACCCTTTCTCTGTCCCATTTGCTCCATTGCTATCCTTTATCCTTAATCCTCACCCTGCTGTGTTGTAAGAGTCTATTTAAACACAAAAAGAGCTGGATACCAAATAGAAATGCCATGAAAGATAAATGTTATAGTGGCTGCATATTTGCTTGAACTATTTTCTCTCTTTTCACAGAACTGTAGTTAGTGGGAAACTTTGTAGAGCTGCTGCGTTTCTCTGGAAGCAATAGTATGAACCAGGCAGTTTTCCTTGTGAAGATTGAGGAGGCAGCTGAAGGTTGGTTTCTAGTGTGAATTATTGGCATGTGACCATGCCATGGTAAAAAATTACTCCCAAAATCAAACAGATGAGCAACAGCTGTTGATTTAACTGCTATACATTTTACTGCCTACCTGAGGGATATATTAGTCTGGAAGAAGTATGGACATGTCTGTGCCTGCAGGGATGCAGCCTTGGGAGATATTGCAGCAGAGCTGCCAGCCTCTGTGATGCAAAGGGGGGTTTTGACAGTGAGGTTCCATGCCTGACAATAGCCTTGCCTACACTCTCACCAGGGCCCATCTGGCAGCCAAGAATCACAGAATCATAGAATCACAGAATCATGATCATAGAATTCCTTCCACCCGGGTTGGAAGGAGACCTTAAGGATCGTCTAGTTCCAACCCCCCTGCCAAGGCCAGGGACATCTTTCACTAGACCAAGTTGCTCAGAGCTCCATCCAAACTGGCCTTAAACACTTCCAGGGATAGAAAATTCAAGCTTCCCTGGAAAACCTCTTCCAGTGCCTCACCACCATCACAGTAATCAATTTCTTCCTAATATCAAATCTAAGCCTGCTCTCTTTCATTTAAAAGCTGTTGACCTTTGTCCCGTCACTATATACTCTTGCAAAAGTCCTTCGTCTTTCTTGTAGGCTTCCTTCATGTACTGAAAGGCTGCAATTAGGTCATTCTGAAGCCTTCTCTCTTCCAAGCTGAACAATTCTAATTCTCTCAGCCTTTCATCATAGGAAAGGTGCTACATCCCTTTGGATTCACTCCAACAGCTCAGTGTCCTTCTTGTGCTGGGACCCCAGACCTGGACGCAGCACTGTAAGTGGGGTCTCAGCAGACAGAGACAGAGGGACAGAATCCCTTCCCTCACCCTGCTGCCCACACTGCTTTGGATGCAGCCCAGTACACGTTTGGCTTTCTGGGCTATAAGTGCACATTGCTGGTTCATGTCCAGCCTCTCACCCACCAACACCCTTAAGTCCTTCTCCCCCGGTCTGCTCTCAATCTGTTCATCCCCAGCCTGTGTTGATATCGGGGTTGTCCCAACCCAGGCGCAGCCACTTGCACTTGATCTTGCTAAATCTCATTAAATTCTCATGGACCCACTTCTCCAGCCTGTACAAATGCCTCAGAATGGCATCCCATCCTTCAGGTGTTTCATCCACACCATGCAGATTGGTGCAGCCTGTGAATTTACTGCACATGCACTTGATCTCTCTGTCTGTGTCATTAATGAACATTACCAAAAAAAAGAAAAAAAGAAGGCCAACCACATCCTGGGCTGCACTACCAAAAGCACAGGCAGATCTTATGACTCTCCTTACCTACTTCATGAGAGGCTGCAGAAAAATAAGGACGTGGCTGGTTCTCAGAGGTGAATAGCTATGGCACAAAACGCAATGGATATAAGCTGCAGCATGGGAAATTTCAGTTAGATGTTAAAGAAAAAATTTACAGTATGAGAGCAGTCAGACTTTGGGACTAGGGCCTGCAGATGCTGTGACCTTCATTTTTTGAGATACTCAAACTCCACTGGACTAGACACTGAGCAAGCTCATGTAAGCTGGCCCTGAGCTGAGTGATTGGTCAAAACAGATGACTTCCAGAAGTCCATATCCTATATCCTAGAATCATGCAAATAGGTCAATCTTGAAAACAAAAATAGCTAAATCTACATTCTCAGGGAAAGTGCAAACTTTACTTCTCAAGGATCAAATTCTCAGGAATATTTAATGTTCCATATAACTGCTGAGGATGAGCAGCTTCTTAAAAACCTATAGCTGCTTTTGGCTTGAGACAAGAGTTACTGGGTTTCACAAGTCAATGTGAGAATTTTTTTCTGGAAACCTTCCTTCCTGTTACTGAAAGGCAAAATACAGCCTATAGGTTAAAGCATGATACACATTAGGTGAAAAGTAGTCTAATTCTGACTCAGTAGCAGACTTGCTAAGTAACTTTCTAGAAAAGGTTTGAAGTCTTTCATGCCTTTTGTAGCATGTAAAATAGGACTAGTAGGCTATTGCACAGATGAGACAAATTCAACAGTTTTTAATTTTTGCATTTGGGTGCTGTGGAAAATATTGCTGTATTTCTTATTTGATGAAAAGTATTACTATGTCTTTTTTACATTGAATTGGCTGTAGGTTTTAAACTGCAGATCACTAAAATCTTACAAGAGTATTTCTAAACTTAACAGGTTATTGGAAAAACAGTTTCCTTATTAAACCCTGAAAAGAGCATTAGACATTGCTGGGGAAAGTATTATATTTTCTACAACTATTGCTTTTTATCTTGAGGAATCTTAACACAGGGATAGGACAGAACATTTAATGAGCTTTTGGATTTTAAAGTCCCCAAGCATATGCCCTTAATTTGGAAGAAAGAGAACATCCTTATTCTGAACAGTTTTATTATTCATACTGAAGCTCCTGGGAATGCAACATCAAGATTTTGAAATATGAATTTGTCCTACTCTGCCACTTGTTGCATGACCAGGTTTTTGTAGTTATTCTTCAATACCACTGATAGAGAATGTCTCTTTGAAATTAAATGGGGTCAAGGAGTAGTTGCAGCTTTGTGTGTACCCGTGTCGCTCTGGCAGATTTCTGGTAGCAGGTGTATAAAATGGATACAATTAAGAACAGAGCCAACAGCGTATTGTAAAGAAGATCATGATAACTCACAGCAAATTTCTCCCAAAACTTTCATCTTTTCTCATGCCTTATTTTCTTCATTTATAAAAGGTTTAAGTCAATACTTTTTAATTATAAAAAGACTGCAGTATCCAAAAAGCATATGCAGAGTGGATGCTCACATCTCTCTGGAAGACTACTCTTAGGTAACGAGACAGAAGCATTTCAGGAGCACCAGAAAGTTTTCAGTCTTGCAGGCTGCCCAGCTTCAGGGTTGCTGCAGTTATTTTACCAGTATCATGAGGAAAGTTTCTTCAAGGGCTCTCAGATCACCTCTTAGGTATTATCTGAGCAACTGAGGAAATCCTGTTGAGAGGCTGAGTGGCTTTCACACCACAGGAGAGAAATACCTTTGTCTATATACATCCACAAACACATACTCCCATGTGTTATTTTCACTTTCAGTCCAGTTAGTCCGCTTTCTTTCACCACTTACGAGAAGATACATTTTGCAATAACTGAAAATATTTAACGCGTCTTGAACAGAAGAAGAATAAATAAAACCCCAAAACACATCTTCACCAATGAACTTGATAAGTGAGATGATGACAACTGATCCAATCGTGTCTGTCAGCTGTTTGTGGTTTACGAGCAATGGGTGGCACTCCAGGAAGCAGACGGAGCTGGGCTGCAGAAGGAGTTCCTCAGCAGCACTTCTCTGCAAAGTCCAGGAGTCACACGGAGCGAGGCGAATGTCGTGCTATGCTGCTGGAGCGGGGCTGGGTAAGTGCTGCAAAGGTACTCAGTAGAGGTACTGAGGTACTGGAGACAGACCAGGAGGAGGGAAATATCATGAAACTCAAATGAGAAGGCTGCAGATCTGGATGGAGCTTAACTGTTCCTGGTGGGAGGTAAGATTACAGCAGAGCTGGGGGGAAACATGACAGGAGAGAAGTTAAAAGTACTTTGGGTTCTTAGTCCACTGCAGCAGTTGTGAATGTCATATTTTATGAAGTCAGTGGAAGTAAAGTAGTAGTTAAAGTGTATTTTGGGAATCAGCATTGCAGAAAGGGCCTCTAGTCTCCTTTTACAATAGCATCCACACTTTCATAATCCTTTCTGAAATTTATTACAAGACAAGAAGAAAGTGTTATTGGTTTTGCCAATCAATCTTTGACAAAAAATTAAGGAAATATCCATAGTGATTCTACTGGCTTTCTCAAAGGCTCCAATACTCTTTCATGATGAGTAAATTTTTCAGAATCAGCTCAGATGTTGATCACCTCAAGCCCCTTTCATAAAAGGTTGCCAGATCTGCCTTCACTTTGACACTTTTAGACACCATCCCTGACACTCTCAGGCACTCACACAGCTCAGCAATGAAATGAAACCTCATCGTGGGCCACATCAGCAAGAGCCCGGCCAGCAGGTCAAGGACTACAGCTGTCAAGTCAAGGGTGTGATTATTCCACACCGTTTACTACCTGTTAGGACACACCTAGGATGTTGTGTCCAGATTCTGTCTTCTTTGTCCAAGGCAGACACTGAAAAATTCAGAGTAGCATAACTTCCCCTGCTGGAAATATTCAAGGCTCACTTTGATGAGACCCTGGATACCTCAGTCTGTATTCCTGTTTTCAACAGGAGGTTCGACAGTAAAATCTCCCGAGGTCCCTGCCAGCCTTGATGTTTTTAAGATTCAGCAGTCACAATTGACACAGCCTGGGATATGCCCATTACTTTTTGCAAAGTCATGCAGAGGTACCAAAACTAGCTCTGGAGGAGCTAATTGAAGTGCTGAAGCCTCTAAGCCTGGAAAATGGGGATAAATTTTCTGAGGGAGTGTCACTCCAACACACATTTGTCACCAACTACCTATTTAAAACTAGCTTAGATATTTCTACACAGCACTGTGCTCTGAAATGCACACATACCTCAAACTCACATGGCAACATGAGTATCTTCTTTATCCAATGCCATACAGAAAAACTCCATTAATTCTACTGTTTTACCCCTAAACAAAAAAAAAAAAAAAAAAAAAAAAAACAAAAAAAAAAAAAAATTGTGCAGGCTGCTTCTGAATCTGAAAAAAAAAAAGTCCAGGGAAAAAATATCTTGGAAAAAGTGTAACAAATAAAAGGCTAGTACCTTTCACCAGTTTAATGAACTTCTTCCCAACTTCTTCCAAGAGATCTCTCTTACACAAATTAAGTTCATGTGAGGGTAATTTTAGGTGTGGGAATGGAATGAGGTCAGACACCCACTAATGTGGATAGAGGAAACAATCTGAAAATTAAGTGGAGATAGCTTTTGGTACAGAATTCATTATTTTATTGTCAGCTCATTGAACAGAGTGAAATCTTTCTTCTTAAGTGAAAACAAGGGGAGAAGCGTACTAGCCAAAAGAAGAGACATAAGGAAAATCTGGAATGGATACAAAACAGGCATTGCTTTATCTGCACTTACTGTACTGCAGACACTTAGTAGTAAATGGTGAGATCTCTCACCATGAGGACTGTAGAAATCATTGAATCACTTTCATTGATGATCCTGATTTGATGGTGCAGAGAGAAAAAGGCAGCAATGGAAATTGTTACTTAGTGAGCTGATGCTTCTCATTTTCATCTCAGTTGCCCAATTAAACACATGCTCTCTTTTCTTAAACTCCCCAAATTTTTACCATTACTGGTATCAACAGGAAAGCTGTTTTGGGGAAATCTTTTCTGTGAAAATGTATTTGAATTAGTGCTTAATGTGCTGACTTGAGAACCAGAAGCAATGGGGCTAAAGAGGAATGTTACTATGGCCAATCTAACCAATCCTATTGAGCAGCTAAAAGTCAGGTCACTGCCTGCTCTACTGTGGCTATTTTGTTTTGGAACCAGAGCTCATATCTGCACAGGTGGGTGCCAGGCACCCAACAAAGCCTCTCCCTCCCCATCACTTCCCTCCACAACTGAACAGGGGAGAGAAAATATAAAAAAAGGGTTCATGGGTTGAGATAAGGACCGGGAGAGATGACTCAACAAATATAGTCATGAGCAGAACAGACTCAACTTGGGGATATTAACTAAATTTATTACTAACAAATTCGGAGCAGGATAATGGGAAATAGAAGCAGACCTTAAAAACACCTTTCCCCCCACCCCTCCCTCCTTCTCCGCTCTACTTTATCGTTCCCTCCAGTGACACAAGGAGATGAGGAATTAGGTCAGTTCATCACATATTGTTTCTTCCCATGCTCCAACATGGGGTCCCTCCCCCACAAGACAGTACTCCATGGATTTCTCCAGAGTCCATCCCATGGGCAACAGCTCTTCACAAGCTACTGCAACATAGGTCGTTCTTCCCTGGGGTGCAGTCCTTCAAGGACAGGCCAGGGTGGGTTTCCCATGGGGTCACAAGCCTTAGCAGGAAACCTGTTCCAACACAAGATCTTCCCTCCATGGGTCTGCAGACCTCTGTTAGGAGCCTGTTCCAGCACAGGTTTCCCACAGGTTCAGAGCCTCTTTTTGGCATTGACCTTCTCTGGCATGGGTCTCCTCCATGGGCTGCAGGTGGATCTGTGCATCCCTGTGATTCTCCGTGGGCTGCAGGGGCACAGGTGCATCACCATGGTCTGCACCACAAGCTGTGGAGGAATCTCAGCTCCAGTGACTGGAGCACGTCCTCCCCCTCCTTCTTCACTGACCTTGGTGTCTGCAGAGCTGTCCTTCTCACATATTCTCACCCTGCTCCTTTCCGCATGCAATTACAACTGTGTAGTAACTTTTTCTTCCCTTCTTCTTCTTCAATATGTTATCACAGAGGCTTTATCATCTGGGCTAATTGGCCCAGTCTTGGCACATCCGTCCTGGAGCCGGCTGGCATTGGTTCTGACAGACATGGAGGAAGCTTCTAGCAGCTTCTCACAGAAGCCATCCCTGCAGCCTCCCCCACTACCAAGTCCTGGCCATACAAACCCAACACAACAGGGTATCTCCTACACAATTCATTTTGTACCAGCTTGCTTTGGTGCTATTTGGGTCTTCTCTCCACCATGCTTCACGGACTCCATGTGGATTTTACTAGGTTTTTTTACCTGCACATCTGTCATGGAGGGCTCATAGTATCATACAAGAATGTCCTTTCAGTCTGACTTCAACTAAGGGTTCATCAGAGCTACAGTGAATAAAATAAATATTGGGTTCTTATGCTTTCCAGTGATTAAAAAAAAAAAATGTACAGAACATTGAATAGCCTGGATGAAATGAAAAGAAGGAAGTTAGAAAGGGAAGCTATTTCATAACTTATTGTTTTCAGTTCTGTTTTTCTACAGAGGTCTAAAGATCAACCAAGTACAGGGACCCAGTGCAACAACACAGCACAGAGCACTCCAAAACAAAGTATATTCGGACTAGCAAGACAGCATTATGTCCACAAACAGCATGGCCCAAGATTTTCTGGGGGCTCCTGTGTCAATGAAATAGGAAGAAGCTAGGAGAAAACATATTAGGAGGATGGTGGGACAAAGGGCAGGTGTAGGTATTCTTCCACAGCCCAGAATAGCAGCCGTTACCATAAGGGTTTCTACACCTGTGGCTGGGCTGTCTAACTGCCTTCCTAAATATTG
Organism: Acanthornis magna; assembly: GCA_036785705.1. Taxonomy (NCBI): domain Eukaryota; kingdom Metazoa; phylum Chordata; class Aves; order Passeriformes; family Acanthizidae; genus Acanthornis; species Acanthornis magna. The sequence goes on from JAWUZG010000029.1 coordinate 12,403,137, forward strand.
CAGCTGAACTTCAAATAGGCAAAAGTTTTTAAAAATGCGTAAGTAATGAGCTTGTTGACAACACAATTGGCTTCACACTTTGGCAAATACACTGAAGATCTTCCTTTAACACGGTTGCTTATCATTTGCTGGAAACCTCCAGATTTAACAGCAAAACGAACCATTTCAGCGCAAATAATTTGATGTAACCGAGCACTTGCACACAGCACCTCACTCTAATATGCAGTGTGTATCTGTGCTGATCAAGGAAAAACTCTTGCAAACCAGCGTACTTTGAGAATGCAGTGTGGAAAAATTCTCTTGCAATAAACCCTTCCTTTCCAAAATGACAGGAAGAACCTGAATTCCTTTCTTACTCAGCTGTAGTAGAAAAGTCATGTATTAATTGTGTTTATGCTAAGGTAGGAAATCATCTTCATTTTCAGTCAAACAGTATGGGCAGCAAGCTTTGCTTTCTGTACTGCTCCTGGGCAGACCTTCTTAGACTAATGCAGGGAGGTTTGCTCCTCTGCCAACACAGACAATGCATTTTGGCATACAAAATTTCATAAATATCTGTATGGGTATATTCAGCATGAAAGTGATCCTCAGTAAAATTATTTTTTCCATGCACCTGATGATAGAGATTGCACTACCTCTGCAGCCAGAAATCAGATGAAATAAGCCATCTGGGAATAAAGCAGTATTAGTAGTTGCAGTAAATATTTTGAGGGTGAGTAGTGATAGACTTTTGCTGAAATTTCAAAAAAATTCATATTCTTTCTTACAACATGCTGCCCACACCAACAGGCAATTAGTGAGGCTAGTACCAAGGTCAAACGAATTTTAGGATGAGCACTGTCTTTTCAAGGTGAAGGGAAGGATTTTTTCTTCTTGAAAAGTCATATAAGCATATAGAATTGGCATATGGTGTTGCAGTCAATAAAATGAAGCCTCCTGGCTTTCCTGGCTGCCCTCGCCTGGCATGCCAGCCTGCTGCCCGCTGCAGGCTACTGTGTGAATGGTTCACACCCTGGCGAGGCTGCTCCCGGCGAGTGGTCAGCTACAGGTGCCGCTGGTAAAGGAGGCGAGAGGAGACAAAGGGTTGCGGGAGGGGTCTCCCCCGTGCTCTCCTTTATTATAGGGGGTACAGTACGGTGGATCGGGAGGGAGAGAGAACGAGGAATCCCCCACTGTTCCAGAGACAGCCGGCGATAAGGGGGAAAGGGTAAACAATGGGAGAGGAGACAAGGGGAGGGAACAAGGGTCCAGGGGCCAATTACAACATAAGAGGGGAGGGTACAATAGACAACCACCAATAATACAATCAACTTAACAGAAGGTTCGGGAAGAAGGGGAAGGTCCAGAGCCCTGGGCACGCCTCCCTACCAGGACCAGGGGCGGTCTCAGGCCCCTGAGTCCTCCCCTTACGGGGAGCTTCCCACCGGGGAGGTGGAGCTGGCATGAGAGACAGCTGTGGCCAGGGATGGACCTCCCGCAATGTGGTCCTGCATGTATTTTTTTCTCTGCAGTCTAATGCCATCTTTATGGTAGGAGTAATACGTGTTCTTGTCAATCAGCTCCCCCTCCCATTTTTTTTTTATCCTGGAGAGAACAAGCTCCCATAATGAGTGAATTGCTGTGCTGGATTCCTGATAAAAGGCACATCCCCTGAAAAACCTGCTGGCTTGCAACAGATATGAACCAGTAAAATCCTTCAAAAATAGGTAATATTAAAGTTAGTGATAGACTGCTAGAAGTGTGCAGTTGTTAAATATAAGTAAGACACCTTCTCAAAAAGTCCATTTGGGCTGGAGATTGAACTGATACTTTTGTACGCAGTTCTGATTCCTCCTCCTGCCCTTGGTGACAAACACTGAGGACAAAGCACAGTCCAGTAGAAAAGAGAAGAAGGTATGGCGAAAGTTGGGCAAATTGCTAGTGTTATTCATATTAGAACAGTTGGTTTCTACATCAAAGAAGAAATACTGCAGATTTTGATGTGGATTTGGGTTTTGGTTTGTTTTCAGTACTTTTCTAAAAGATCTGGATTCTGATTAAGACCTGAACAGAAATTTGAGGGTGTTTTATTGATATCCTATACTTCAACATGGTGCAGTTTTGGCATTTCCATAGAAGGTAGTGAGACAGACTGAAGGGGAAAGAGACTTTCTCCATACCACTTTGCCCCCAGCATATTTAAGCAAATTTGAGTAATTATGCCCAGGGATAGTAACTTACAAAGCAGGTATTTTTTCCCCTAAATCAGGAAAAGAAACTAGGAGGAGGCTGCCAGATACCTTTCCACTTTTCAGAGGAGCTTGAATTTATGTCTCTGCTATGCAAAGGTGTGTGAAACAAGGAATTGCAACTCACATTTTACTCCCTGTACTTTTCCAAATTGTTCTTTCAGAGGTGTCACAGGCAGTATTTCTCACTCATAGGACACTTTACACTGCCTGTGTGACAGCCACAAATCACAACTGATCCGGAACCCAGACAAAGACATTTTAAGAAACCTATTATCTATAAAATGTTTTTGGCTGATATTGACACTGAATGTTTTTCCTTTTGTGGATAATTTATATCTTTCTATTCAGGTGCTTGAAATAGAAATATTACACCATGAAATATGAGTCAAAAATAGGATTTTGTTGGTAACAGCTAAAAGTTACTCACTCTAATTACATAGTGTCTATCAGTTCTTCATATTAACAGCTGATCTTTTCCTTAATAATAAACTGCAAATAACCTGTCACAATTGCAACTTAATAACAGCCGGCCTTAAGTACTAGGCCCAGACTCACAGCTGGCACTAGCAGGGACTCTGAGCAGATATGGGCTTTTTGTAAGGAGCACAAATTACTATGAATGATACCCTCCCTGATTCTACATTATCCACATCAGTTCAAGTTTGTCAGGACTATCACTCAAGCTTTACCCACAACTAATTAAGAGTTAGGTTATCCATGGTGAATTTAAGGTGTCCAAGTGGGTCTTATTTTTTGCTTTCTGCCTCTTACATAAATGAAGGAGAAGACTGTTTTTCTGGGAGACCCAACCACCATTCTTGCATAGCTCCTGCCACCCTGTAGAGTCCCCTTGTGAACTGGCACTCCAAATCCTCGAGTCCTGGCACAATGAATGTAGACAAGCAAAACACCTGTGTTGCCATGGTTATTCTGTGTACACCTCTAAGTTCGGAACCGCTGAAAAATCACTAACAGTACATATTGCACCTGAGCATACAGGGCATGGTTCTCTTTCCTCAAGGACCTTTCACACAATCCCGAGTGGAGGCACCTTGATACTAATCAGTCTCAGGACAAGCAGTCCTTGAAATCTGGCCCAGACTCTCATCTATTATTAAACAACCTTGGCCCATGAAACTGTTGTTGTACTGCAAACTCAAACTAGGTGATGGTCGAATCCAGGTGATACAATGGCACTATGAAAACCCACTATCACACTTCTAGATTTTTAGGATATTGCTGAAACTACCAACAATTACTCAAAACATGTAAAATTCATGCATTTCTAGTATCTGTGTTTAAAACCGGTGATGCTCTAAAATAATCACATTCTGCCACCAGCTCAGTACATTGCAGTTGAAAATCTAATCATACCAGTGTGGAATCTATTATACCTAAATACATGTTGGTAAATCCTGGGCAAAACTCCATCAAGTTAGCAGGGAAAATTAATTGCAATGATGTATATTAAGCATTCTATACCTATCTAGATCTTGATGCTAACTACAAATTAGAGACCAACAAAGATAATGAGGGTGTCTGTCCCAGACCATACTCTGGTATTTCACTATTTGGTTTAATCCTGGATTAAAGGATTGAAGATTTGCCAACTGCAAACATATGGAAAGAAGTCAACCTGAAAAACTCTTATTTGTTTTGACTGCTTGAGAAAACAACATTGTTATTTATCAACAAAATTATATAACTTTTATGTTATGTAATTATTCTATTGCATCAACAATATATATCAATATTCAACACTAAAGCATATTACTTATGTTTTAGCTTATGCTAAACTAGGTATTCACTTACTGTATGTATCAAAAATACTTTATAATTAAAAAACCCACATACAGATGCTACCTGAAGGTCTTAAAGGTACCTTAGCTTTCTTTCCACTGGGTTGTATTCATTCTAGAGCAAGACCTAGAAGAAGCCAAGACAAAATAACTACTTGAGAAGGCACAGATCTTGATTAAAGGATATCTTAGCTTTAGTTCTGGCTTTGGCACAGAGTTTTCAGCTTTTTAGCTGTATGCCTTTCAACAGAGCTTTGAGATCAGCTTGTAGAAAGGTACTAGAGAAGAGCTAAGCATTACTATTATGATCACCTTTAAATATTATCTAAACAGTTCTTTAGCTTTCAGCCACTGTTAAAATTGCAAAATGCAAAAACACAGTCTCCATCACATACCAGTCTCCTGTGAAGTAGCACAGAACAGGACTTCCTTTGTGCTTTTTTCAACCAAATGTGAAGCAACAGGATGTAGTCAGTTAAAATGTTCTCATGTAAGATTACACGTAAAAGTTGTATGTCTATACTGTTGCTTTCAAAGCTATGATACTCAAATATAACTGTGTGTTCTGACAGAATCATGTTAAGCCTGCAGGAGGGCAAAACTGACCTCACACATACTCCTCACAGTGAGTCAGTCCTGCAGTAAGATATCTTTTACCACACATACACCTCACAGCAACCATCATTGCTCAATGAGCCTTTGACACTACCATGGCTAATAATTTTTTAATTAAATCTCCTAGTTTCCTTCTGCTAGCACTGTACAGCTGTAGTGGTGACACCATGTCCTGAGATCCAGATACTGAGCTAAAATCTTGGCAGAAAACAGAGCTGAGAAATGGTGCTGGGCTGTAGAGTGAGCTTTATTTCAACCCTTACACTTGGGTGTCTCTGACCACATCCAAACCCACACTTAGTCAGTTATAATCTAGATCATATTTTGCTCTTGTCCTGTCCTGTTTTCTCAAAACACTCTTTCAAATCATCCCCTCCACTCTGGGGACAGCCTTTCCATAGCTGTGTCTTTGTGTATACATCTTTGTGTATACATCTGTGTGTATAGTTTATCATTTTAGGCAGTAGTAGAAAATAGTGCTCAGAAATGGGGGGCTTTGAACACCTCTAATGACAAAGAAGTAGGTGCAAGGTAAGGGATGCTGTGATGCAACTAAAAATCTTCCCAAGGTGATGTGCTCATTGGCAGCCCTTCACTTACATAGCAGAGCCTCGAGGTTATTGTTTTGTCGTAAGCTCAAAGAAGGAAGTAAGGCAATGACTCTTTAAAGTATCAGGTCTTTTGCTTTTTGTTCTTAGAGCTTACATAAAATGAAGATCCAAGTAAACAACACATGAAGAGTGGAGAGAAACTCTAATCTGTAAGTATACACAGACTGAAAAAAAAGCCTTGGTTTGCAAAGCTTTTAAAAGAATGCAAATTTTGGGGGCGGGGAGAAGCATTCAATTATCTATTTGTTTTATTTTGAACACATTTTAAAGCTTTCCTGCACAACTGTTCTCTCATTATGTTTTGTAAATTTCCTAGTAAAGGACAGCATTGCTTCATTCTTCTCCATATTTCTACCCTGTCGTTTTACACTGCCTTCTAAAATTGGGAAGCAGTGCATTCTTTTTCATCCATCTTTGTGCACGTGTTTGATATCACCCAGTCTCTGTAAGGACCAGAAGGGTTCATTCTCTCTGCTAAGATATAGCTAAGGAAGTAAAAAATTATTTTTAGGAACACTTCATGGTATCCATTTTTTTGTGTAAAAATAGTGACAATCTCAAATGAAAGAGGACTAATTCAATATGCTTTTGCATCCCATTTTTTCTTCAATGGACTGAATTGAAACCAAAAAGTATCAGTATAATGTTGACACAGCCTTCAAGACATGAGCTGATGAACTACTGAATGAGTTCGAGGAATCATGAAAAGTTGTTTGAAAAAGGTCGATGTCTAAATGTAAAAATGCACTTGATATTTAATATTATTTTATTTCTAATGTTTTCCATTAAGCAGGTTCTTATACTTCAAACTTCCGGTGTGTCTGGTTATTTTGAAATGAAAGGAATTCTGCAATTATTCTATTGGCATAGCCTACATTACCATAACACAGCATGGAATTAGAACAAAATGAAATGCAATTACATTGCCCTCAACAGAAAAACTCAGTGAGACTAAATGAGGATGTCTGTGAAACAAATGAAGATTTTAAACAGACTTTTGTTAAAAAATATTTGTGTTTTGCACTTTCTCCAACCTAGCCTAGTTCAGTGCAGAAATGAAATGTCAGTTCTGACAAACACTCATTTTTCAATTTATTAAGTCTGTCGAAAATAGAAATCTTTCATCTGAACTGAACTTTTTTCTCTTCCAAATTCAAATGAAACTTCTCAGTTGGGTGCATGCAGGCAGCAAATCCTTCTTCTGCAGAACCCAACTGTCAGAACACATGAAGATCTGTGTGACGCCTGCCAGTCTCTCAGCAGATGTGTACGGGGGGATAAATTTTGCAAACACTTGTTATGCAGAGTAGAACTCACTGTTTGACAGAGATTGTAAGAGTGTCACCATTTCTGACAAATGAGGTGGGTTTTTTAATAAGTTGATATAATGTTGATGTAACATAATAATGACTCATGGGCCTGGTTGGGAAAATAGCATGCAATGAAGGGAACGAGCCAGTGACAGGCTAATCTGGATTGCTAAGTCAGGCACAAACTAACAATAAGCATTTTACCCCTGCCAAATGCAAAGTTGTTCATCTAAGAGTCAAGTAGGAGCATAGTGGCAGCTCACTGAGGAGCCACAGATATGGCTGGGATCAAGGGAGAATAAGTGTCTTCTGTCTTACATCAGGTATCTGTAGGGGAAGTCAAAATTTGACTAAAGGTTTTTAAATCTGAAGACAGAGGCAGAAGCACATAAAATCCCTGGAAGCTGAGGTGGTACAAATTACGTCCAGAAGTATGGTTATTATTTTTTTCTTTCTTTCTTTTCTTTTCTTTTTTTTTTTTTAATAGTAAGATAGATAACAGTAAGATAAAAGAGAAACAAATTCCTGAAGGCTGGAATGAATATTTTTTACTTGGAAAATTTTGAAAGAGATCAAATTGTTTTCATAAACCATAGAATCACACAATGGTTTGGGATGAAAGAGGCCTTAAGGGTCATTTAGTTCCAACCCTCCTGCCATGGACAGGGACACCTTCCATTAGACCAGGTTGCCTAAAGCCCTATCCAACCTGGCCTTGAACATAACCAGGGATTTTCTGTTGTGAAGAGAGCAGTCCAGGGAATTCTTGAAGAGTGTGCTGCACAGGGAGTCACATGAAATGAGTGTGATGGCGTTATCCACACTGACAACTGACAAATCTTGAATGCACAAGAATCTTTTTGCTGATCATATTTCTGAAAGAAGCCAGCCTCTGGCCTGTTGGCAGCCCACCTCCTTTGTCAGACTAAAACAGCTATTTTTGCAATTGTCCCCCAGTCCTTGGCACCAGCAGCTGCTATGGCATCCAAATGAAGTGGTGTCCACCATTGCCTCGTGGCTGCTCGAGGCTCGTGTCCGGCAGAAGTTCAGCTGAGTCATGAGAGGCTTAACACAGAGGAAGACCAAACCTTGCTCCAAGACTTGAGCAATATCACTGAACTGGAAGTTGCTAGGGGGGGTGGGAAGGCACAGAAACAAGAACAGCTGTGTCTTGTAAGGTCCACATTAATTTGTACTCCACGTGCCTCCTGCTAAATTCTGGCAAAAGGAATTGTTAGGTGCATTTCAGGTCAGTAGGTTATAGCTTTGTGACTGTCAGTACGATAGGAAACCTCATTTTGCCACAAAGCAACGTTTCCTCTGTGAAACATACTCTGTGCTATGCTATACTCTGTATTCATCACGCAATGATATTTCAGTGGGGTGCCTGTACTACTGGGGAGATGATAATCTCCTATCATAGTCACTTGGAGCTTTTTTTTGGAAGATTTATGAAAATTACATGTCCTGCAGAATCTTACGATGTAGGGATTTAATGATGGCTGTAAAATTCTGCAAAGACCTGCATTTCAGTGACTCAGTTGCCTATTTGCAGACAAAAAATAGGTCTCTTGCTGCCCCCTTCATTGGAATGTCTGAGCAAAGTACCAGTTTTCTGATTTCTGCTTATCTGTTCTTACTGCCTTCAGTTCAAGTTTCTCTGCCGGGCTCCGAAGGGTGACAACGAGGGCTTCTTTCTCTCCAAATGCAGCCTTGCTGCTGGGACTGCTCACACCAAGCCACATTTCCAGTGTGTTGCCTTTCCCTCTGTGACATTTTTAAAACTTTTAAACTTCAAATATCCATTTTTAATCAAAACAGTTTGATAATGCTACTTTTTAGAGACATCTTTTCAAACTGAAGCTTAACAACTTGGAGAAACTGATGAAGAGCTGTTGCTAATCCCTTCTGACTTGCTTGGCTGTGAGGCTAAAATGCAGTGTCTCGGAAATGAGAACAGAACTAGAAGGAACTTGCACCATTTCTGATGCAAGAGCTCCGGTGTGCCAATCTGCAGTGACTTTGATAAAAACCTCCTTCACTCCAACCCATTGTAATTCTCTTAATGTACTGGAATTAGTTGTCCACATAACTCTGAAATGCAGGATCAAACAGAAAAGGTCAGTAATGCCACCAACCAGCACATCAGTTTGAGATATGGCACTTATATTTATACTGATTTTAATAAGATATTGGGAGCCTTAGATGCATTGGGAGAGCTAGAGAATAACTTTTCAATGTACGAAGAGATCTGGATTACTGTAAGTGCAAGTGCTCAGAAATATTGCTAAGGAACAACAATAGTATCTGAGGTGCATAACAGATATTAATTCCCCACTCTGAGCAAAACCAGTTTAAAAAACTGTTATAGGCATTTCTTCTTTTCTGTAAAATGAGGGGACTGCTAAGAAACTTTTTTCCCCTCCAAACTTTTGGCAGTTTGTGCTACATAAAAACTGAAAATAAAGCTGAAACACCCATACAAAGAGATTGAGGAACTATTTTCTGAAGTGGAAAGCATTTGAATATTAAATGAAAAATCACAAAACTCAGTTGGGATCAAACCCCATCTTGTGTTGTGGGATTCACTGGTGAAATGCATGACATACCAGAGCCATTTATAAATTACAGTTCAGGTAGCAGCAGCAATGTAACTGGGATAGTACAGAGCCCAGCACTGTTCAGTTTTCCCTGCTTCTTTTTTGTAACTGTAGTGTGAACATCCTCTGAACATTTTTATAGATGCAAATGTGCTTCAAGAGAACACCTTGCCTGAACTCTCCTACTTCTGTGTGGTCTTGTAGTATGTAAAATCCTACCAAGAGCTGCATTTAGATTTATGAGAATTATTTTTAATCTCTCTTTTAGACAGTAGTATATTAAAAATGTATAGCATAATTTTTTAGCTTGTTATTAACTTGCATCTAGCCAGGCTCAGGCCAGGCAGGCTGATTTACACTCCTCCAGGATGTCCTTTCCCAATGCTTTCAAACAGCCCATTTCGTAACACCCAGTTACTACATGTAAGATATGAAAGGGCCCTGAGCACCAGGACAGTCCTGCCCACGCAACCAGGCCTGGCAGGATCTAAGCAGGATTTCCATGGAGTTTGGGTATCCATGGTGTTTAATCCCTTGTTCAGAGAAACTGTCCATGGAGAAGAAGTTGACTGTAATGTGTGCAAAATTCAGCTCTCGGTAACAAACAAAATTTGTAGCTCAGATAGAGCAACATGTGGTTGTTATCCGTTCCTGGGAAGGACAGATTTGTGTAGCAAATAAACAAATGGATGAACGAGTAGCAGAATTCAAACAGTTACCTCTTATCTTCACTGTAAAGGCATGCAGATGCTCAGAAGAGAGGAGAACTAATAACACTGCACAAAACCACCACCATCATGTCATTTCTCTAAGGATCATTTCTCCAAGGATCATTTCTCCTCACATATTATTGATTCATGCTTGCTTTTAAGGGTGTGGTTAGCAATACCTTAAGCACTAGAGCAGCTTTTCTACCCAAACTTCTCATCCATTTTCCCCTAGGCTGGAGGTTGTTTGAATAAAAGCACTGGTTACAGCTCCTGTACTGATACAGTACTGATACCATCTGTGAGATTTCAGGATTATTCCTTGAGCAAGAGCCAGATGGGAAGTGCTTCTGGCTTTTTAGGTAGGCCCTCTTATTCCTACCTTATCTTAGTCTTTCTGTATTGTTTCATTTCTAGAATATGTACCAGGAAGATTTCAGGAACATGACTGAAGGGACCAGGAACAGCAGTGACTCTTCTTCTGCCTTCGTTCACACCAGCACCGTGAGTGCCATACTGGTTACTGTCTACTCAGTTGCCCTCGCTGGAGGTGGCATCGGGTCCATTACGATGTCGTTCGTGCTGCTCAAGATGAACACTCTGTCTGTGACCACAACTGCTATCGTTAACCTGGTTGTTGTGCACAGCCTCCTCCTCTTCACGGTGCCCTTTCGCCTCTACTATTATGTCAAAAAGGAGTGGATATTTGACATACCATTTTGCAAAATGGTGAGTGCTATGGTGCACATCCACATGTACCTGACCTTCCTGTTTTATGTCATCACGCTGGTGATCCGATGGCTCATCTTCTTTCAGTGGAAGGACAAGGTGGAGTTTTACAGGAAGCTGCATGCAATTGCAGCAAGTGCTGCCGTGTGGGTCTTCGTCATGATCTTTGGGGTGCCACTCTTCTACTTTGAGTATGGACGCTCAGGCTTATACAGTAATAGAACGTGCTTCAAGTTCCACAAAGAGCTGCAGCAGGAGAGTGTGAAAGCTCTGAACTACACCGTAATTGTAGCTGTTGCCTGCATTTCTTGTGTCCTCTTGGGCTTGCAGATTTTCATTCTGGTAAAAGTGTCAAGAAAATTTTCTACCTCCCTCTGTTCACACCAAGAATTCTGGGCTCAGGTAAAAAACCTGATTTTCATCTGGGTCATCATAATTTGGTTCCTTCCTTATCATCTCTTTAGGGCCTACTACATACAGCATGTGAGTGATTTTGAGCAGTTAGAAAGCTACAATGAGGTTTTTTTGAGCTTGACTGCCCTTAGCTCTCTGGACCTCCTGTCATTCGTACTGAGTGGAAGCCGCTTCTTCAAGCAAAATGTGGGGATGCTTCACAGAAGGTTGCCTTGCTGCTAGCATCAGCCTCCTGTAGTATGTGCAGGACCTGGGAGAAGACAGTGACGGACAGACACAGCAAACTCCCTCCTCAGCAAGTCAGGGTGTGCCCTGGACGCAGTGCAACACACTCACACAGGGCTCTGCCCATCAGCTTCCTGAAATAATGGAACAAACTGCCTCCATGTCTCAGCTGGTAAACAGGGAGGTGACCTCAGCCATTTCCTCATGGTGCTACCCTGTGAGTTGTGGATGGACCTGGAGAAGAGGGAAGAAAGGTGATGGGCTCTTCTGTCTTGGCTGTTTTGACATCAAGGTTTGTGAAGTCAAAAGTGCTAGGCAGAGACCTGAGAATCTGCAATGTAGAAACACAAATATAAAAGCAGGTTTTTTGGACTAAGGTACAGATTTTTGAAACTTAAAGATCTATATAATTTTCCCATACATTTCTTATTTATTCCCCACAAGCTATCTTAAAATATCAGGGAAGATATTGTTACTCCTGAGTAGGTCTGTTTCTTTACAGTAAAGGCAAGCGAAACTTTCTAAGTGAATTAAACAATTAAACCAGCTATTTAAAAATAAACCAGTGATAGATAATTATTTCTTACAATATTTTCTCAAAATCACCTTTTGAGGTGGTATCACTGCAGCAGAAAAGAATTTTGTTATCTGTCTCACATTATGAAAATATGTCTAAAAAATTATACATTGTTACTGAAGTGGACATTACAAGTTCAAACAAAAGCTTGTATTATTTTTCACAGAATTGTTCAATTAAAAATAGTATTTTACAGTGAGGACAATTTTATTTAGATCATTTAGATGGCAAATCTAAAGGTATCAAAAGGCAAATACTTTAGGTATCCAAAGTAGCAATGTTTTTTTTTTTTAATCTTATGTTCATTTTGTGCAGTTATGAAGTTTATAGCTAGTTATTCACAGTATCTTTAGCTTGCAATCAATTCTATAAATTTTGTAACCTGTACTGGTAGAAGGAATGATAATGTTAATGCTTGGATTGGAGGGATGGAAAAAGCTAATAGACCTAGTGTAGTTAAAAAGCTTATTGTATCTCAGTGAGGCATTGTCAGTTGCTGTCTCTGAAGACAGAATTAAGTTCCACTAAAAAAGATGAAAAGTTTGGTAAAATGTTTCTGTGAAAAACGTTCAGGCTTTCACAGCTCAGCTGCTTTACACCTATACCCCCAAAAAATAGAAATCTCTAATTGCTCTAATCTAAGACATCAATGACTAATGTATCTTTATGTGACCTTTCCATCTGCATAAGGTCACATTTTTTCATCCAGATTTAGTGGGATAATAATTTAATCATTTAAATAATTAGAGGTTATCAGCTGATCAATTTCCATGACAGTCTCTTCTTGTGATGCTGTTGAAATTCACCTTTTCACACTTGTGAATCTTTCCATTCCTTTCTGCTTCACCTTCACTATCTCTAGCACATCAGACAGCAATCAAATACCAATTGGTTGATCTTGTTGTACCTGTGCAATCTCACCACCATGCTCATTGTTTTTGGTCCCACCAAGATGGATCCCATTTACTCTTCGGTAGTCTTTCTTCCCTCCCTTCCTGCTTCAAGGTCCTTCACATGTATCAGGATGTGTGATCATAAAAAGGTATTTTCAGGTCAGAGTATGAGTCATGCTATTGAACACCAAAAGTTGGAAATCACTGAAGTTCATAGCACAAGTGAGATGTGGGGCAGCTCTCATGGCTCGCCCTTGGCAAACGGCCTGGATCACATCTGTTAAGAAAGAAATGTGAGAGCTCACAGTGTGTGTGGATCTGAGAAAAAACTGACCATGGAAGCTTTTGTTCTCAAAGGATCACATTAAAGAAGCAGAGAACTACCAGCCAGATTCAACAGTAGTTAGAGAACTACAGAGACTTCCAAAACATGGAAGAAATCAACTTGAATGTGTAGTTCAATACTGGTTGACTATGTGTCATTAAGAAAGCAATAAAATGGTCTGGTCCTGATTTGTTTTAGAACTACACAAACAAGTAATTTTCTCCTTGTGGTGGGAGAGGATGGAAATTGGCACAATATTTTTGTTTTTTCCCATAGCAGCATGGTTGATTAAAGAAAATGCCTTACATTGCATTCTGTAGACACTGCTTACCTTTGTAACACTATTTTATAACCCTTCTACCATAATAAACTTATTAACAAATAAAATGACTATGTGCTGAAAAAGTAAAGTAAAATGCAAAAATGCATATAAATAAAAAGTATTTTGCATCTGAATTTGGAAAGACTTTCAAACATAAAACATGTTTTTACAAACGGTACCTCTTGACCATGCAGCCCAACTAACTTCATACATCCATGTGTTAAAATCACAAGTCATTTAATTCTTGTAAAAATGCACACTTTCATGGTAGTCTGCACCATAGCATCACAAAAAACAGTAGTGGGTTCTTCCTCAAATAAAAATTGATGCTAATGATGTCAATACTAACTCAGCATGATAATGAGCAAAGTACAGGGTGATAATTCCATGATTTAAATTGGTGATATTATCCAACACCGAATCATGCTTTTTATGGGACTGTCTACGCAAACTTTATGCCTACCACTTGTCTTGCTTTGTGAGAGTCAGTGTCTGGCAGAGAAAGCCTTCCCCTGCCCTGAGAGAATGAAGTCTCTCTTAACTGCGCCAGGAATTGACTGCTATAGAAGAAGAGGAATTTCCAGGTATCATCATCTGCTTGGTCAGAGGCACCACAGTCCTGAAGGAGACCCTTATTTTGCCGACTGGATGATGGAGGATAGTTCTGAATAGGAAACAACCACGAACATGAACACAGTATTACAGAAGGACACAGTGGGGATAGGATCTGAAGACTATGACAGGGAATGAGGAGAAGAGAGCAGAATATCAATGTTTCTGCCACACAGCAGCAAGGTAATGTGGACTGTGCCTCTGGCCTTCATCTCAGGTTACTTATTTAATCCTTGAAGTTGCTAAAAAGTGGCACTTTCACTGGTGGGAACAAACCTGCCCTCAGCCACTCATTGTTACCACTCCTGCATCACTCTTTCCATTTGGCTGGAATTTGCCTGCTGAATGTCTTTCAGCTGCATCAGTTCCCTCTCTGGGTCACCAGGGAATCATGGAAAATCAAGTCAAGGCAAGGATAAATACAGCAAGACTGCTTTTTGCAGCAATCCTGATTTGAGGCTTTTATCAGCTTGTAATCCTTTCTTGTCTAATTCCCCCTAGGATGCAGATGTTTTTTTTCCAGGCAGTTTTCCACAGTCTGTGTCACCTGGCATTTCCATTTCCATGTATTCCCAATAACCAGGGTGCCTTAGACTAAAGGTACAGGCTGAGGAAGAAGGCATCTCCCCAGCTGCAGGCCAAGAAAGAGGTTTCAGGCACTTGATGCTTTCTCCAGGGATGGAGAGAGATGGGCACGACAATCCCTGAAGGCAGCAGAGGCAGCAGTTCCTGAACAAAAGCCTCAACAGAGTTGCAGCATTGGACATTTCTGACCCAAAAAGTCACAGATTTCTGCTGTTTTCAGAGAAATAGGACTTTGACTGTATTTTCCCTCTAAGTAAACCCTATGGCTAGGACTTGATTGGGAGCAAGGGCTGGTTTCAAAAGTCAAGGGGTCATTAATAAAACACCAGCTTGACTTCCCAGTCAGAAATTTCAGAAAATTGAACTAAACTTTCTGGCACTCAGTGAAGTAATTTTCCTCACTTGCAAACAGCTGTTTAATAAAACCAATTTTTTTGCTGAATAGAGAAAACCCAATAAAGATAATATACAGTGTCTATTCCCTGGAGCCTAACTATAGGTAATATATAGTCCATTTTTGTCTGGTGAGGCAGCAGACAGGCCAGCTGGCTTCTTTCACCCTCAACCAGTAACTTCCCTCTTTCCCATTAATGCCTCCTGTCAGGGAATGCCAGGCTGGTTTTGCTCATCAGCTCTGGCAGCTGTGCCCTCAAGGAATTGTGTGTCATTCTCTTGTGGCTGACACTGAGAATCACAAAATCAAAGACTGGGTAAGGTTGGAAGGGGCAACAGTGGGTCATCTGATCCAATCTCCCTGCTCAAGCAGGGCTGTCCTGGAGGACGTAACACAGGATTGCATCCGGATGGGTTTTGATATCTCCAGCAAGGGAGATTCCACAGCCCCTCTGGGCAACCTGTTCCAGAGCACGGTCACTGCACAGTAAAGAAGCTCCTCCTCAGATGCAGCTCTCTGTGCATCAGTTTCTGTCCATTGCCTCGTGTCCTAGTGCTTGGCACCACTGAGAAGAGCCTGGAAACATCCTCTTGGCACTCTTCCTTCTGATATTGATATTGATGAGGCCCCCTTTCAGTCCTCACTTCTCGGACTGAACCCACCCAGCTCTCTCAGCCTGTCCACATAAGAGAGAGCCTCCTGTACAACTGTAGAGGTTCTCATCTTCGTAGCCCTTCACTGGACCTGCTCCAGGATCTCCATGTCTCTCTTACATTAAGGAGCATGGAACTGGACACAGCACTCCTGTTGTGGCCTCACCAGGGCTGAGTAGAGGTGCAGGATAACCTCCCTTGACCTGCTGGCAATGCTCTTCCTAATGCACCCCAGGACATCATTGGCATTCTGGGCCACAAGGACACACTGCTGACTCATGGACACCCAGGACCTCCAGGTCCTTCTCTGCAGAGCTGCTTTCCATCAGGTTGACACCCAGCCTGTACTGGCGCAGGGGGTTATCTTCCCACAGGTGCAGGACCCTGTGTTTGCCTTCAACTTCAGACAAATTGGCTCACCTGACTCAGGTCTTGCTAATGGAAACGGTGCCAGTCCACAGCTGGGAAGGGTAACACACAACCAGCCGGGGATCAGTTGTCAAACCTGCAGGCAACCCCACCCATAGCATGGTCACAGTCAGGAAGGGACACATGCCCAATGCCAACAATAGAGGCAAGACAGATGTTAGCAGAGTAATTTAATACCATCCCCAAATGCTCTATTTGAATCTGTAAGAAGCAAGACCCTGACTTGTGCTCGACAGGGGACGCACAGTAAGGGAAGGACTCATGGAAAGGAGCTCACAGGCTCTCAGCTGCTTTAGAGGTCTGTAGCATGGAGAAACACAAGAACCAGCCAAAGGCTGAGGGGTGAGGCATACACTAATGGAGTGGTGGCACCATGGTCTCTAAAAACAACATATAAGAATTGCACATAGGACTTTGTCTTCCCAGTGCCTTTCCTCAGTGGAGCAAGACCTCACAAAGACTTCACTAACCAGATAACTACAAAAATGGAAGAGAAAATAAGAAAGGGCTGACCGTATCTGCATTAATGGGAAAGCATGTGACGGACAACTTTCAATCATACCCTTGGGGCGTCTCACCTGTCTGGAGACTGCACGGAGAGAAACACAAATGGGTGCAAATTCCACATTGACAGAGACAGACTGCAGTCCCTGTCCTCTGCTAGAGGAGGAGCAGCTGAATGAGAATCCACTCAAGACATGAAACACATCCATGTGCTAGAAATAGCATCACAAAGTTTCACATAGTGAAAAGTAGTTTATAAATTAAATTCAGCTTGTAAGAATAAAACTGTCTCTACAGTGAACTGGCCTCCAGAACTTTAAACCTGAACAGCAGACCATCTGTATATAACACGATGAATCTGTGGAAGTGGCTATTTAAAAAAAAAAAAAAAAAAAAAAGATTGGCAGTTTGCTGTTCTTTCATGAAATGATGGCTTCAGCCACATAATATGACTGGGTTTAGGTATTTCAGAAAGTAATGGCCATTTTGCTATACCATTGGACTATATCCTTTACTTAGTTATCACCTGAAATACCTAATGGTTTCCAGCATTTCACAAAATGTTGCCTTTTATCATTATTTTTCTAGTGGGGAAGGTCAGGTCAAATATCAATCCAATGGAACAAAAAATTAAAAACAGCTGTAAATTTTACAAAGTAAAGTTGGCCTCAGAAGAGTCTTTATTTTATAAAATGTAATATATAGTGTGTTCTGTAATATACTGTGGGGTTTTAAACAGTTTGGGAAATAAAATGAAAACAGCTCTTTCTGTTACCTTTTAAACCAATGATTTCAAAAAGTTCGAGATTAGATATTTTGCATAATACCTGTCAACTATTTTTTGTCATTTTGCAAAATAATTGGAAGTAATTCTGAGAAATGATTGAAGATTTTATTCATTTTACAAAATGTCTGTTTTCACAATATGACTGTAATGTACGTCAGAAATTGGTGCAAGAGCAACTGTACATAAACAGAAGGACATCAATCAGATTTCTCTCTAATTGCTACGTAATCACTCCTGAAGATGACCCAGGACTTTCAACTTAAACTTAGAGAACAATTGTAGAAAAAGAATAAGAAATACTCCACCTACATGATCCCAAAAAGAGAGTATTGTGCAACTCTGGGTGGAATAAAGATAAGAAAGACAGAATCCAAAGTCAAAGCTGAACCATGAATACTATCTGCTTAGAAAGTAAGTATGGAGAACCCACCCTCTCTGGTGTTTGAAGTTTAAGTGTATATGCACTTCTTTCCCCATTTAGATACATAGAATTATTTCTAATAAACTGCTTACTATTTGCCTCATTTGAGATACGAAATCCTACATGTGGACACTCTGAGAAGTTGATTGAGAGGAGACAAATGGAAGAGGAATCTCTTTTATGTGAGCATCAAAGATACATATGATATAATCATAAAAGCACATATGGCCATGGCAGCCGTGACTGTGCCACAAAACACTTGTCATCAAAGTATGCAAACATCACCAGAGATGCTGTTGAGCACTCCAAATCCTCCTGGGTGGTGTGCCAAGAAAAGAGAAGGCACTACTTGGAATGGTTTGCTGACTGGTCTGCTCTGAACAAGGAGAACTTAACATGGGGTAAATTGATTTTGTCAACATGCAGTCCATGTGTCTGGGCAACTTGAAGTGGATAATGATGCACCAGGAGTGCATCACCAAGTTTCGTGTTCTCCATATGTCCAAAAAAAGCAACTGAGGTCACTCTACAGCTTCTTGATGTCTTTCTCACTTTTGAAGACCTGATCTATTGCAGGATCATGATGGAACATAATTCATTACACAAGCTGTGCAAGAGCTAAAGCATTTGTGGTCTCAGCTCAGCTTCGAGCATGGAAAACTGGGACACTATCAAAGAAGAGAACTAGCAGAGCATCCAAACAGCATATTAAGGAGAGGCTCCTCGAGTGGAAGGCAGACGATAATTTGTGGTGGGAATATGCTTTGTGAAGTTTTCTAAGAATTCAGCTCACCACTCAGGAAGAAAACTCAAACTTAGAATTTGGAGTTTTATTGCTTTTAATGAATTTACATGGGCAAATTTATGTGTCAAGTTTTTTTTCAAAAATGAACTTGAAAAGTGAGAAATAATAGTTCACTGATTTACCAGTGTGCAGGAAAGGAAGGGATGAGGGAAGAAAATTATTGGGGTTTTTAGAGAAAACTGGAACAACCTCAGCCTACCAACACTAAGTGCCCTTTCTTCTCTGTCAATAATTACTGTTCCATGCCAATATAGAATCATGATATTGTTTATGTCACCCCGCCATAATGAAGGAGTTAGAAACTGATATACTTCGGGTTTGTAGTAACTTCATTGTAACAGTCTTTTACTGCAAGAATTTAATTTCATTAGGGAGCAGAGTTAATTAGTGGAGCAGTTTCTCGTTATTACTGTAACCCATATATATATGCAGAGTCTCATTAGCTCTGCTGTTATCTCCTCTGTACGCACTGTTATAATAAATAAAGAGGCAATTTACTGTAGCACTACTCTGGTATTCAAGAATGTGCGTCTTTCAGGGCTGCTGAATGAATGTTGCACAATTATGTGCACTTTACTTTGTCTCAATAATAATCAACCTGGAAACTCAGTCACAAATAACAAAATGAAAAATAATCACTGTTGAAAGTGGAGTTCTCATTCTATCTACCATTAACAGGAGACTGTAAATCTGAGCTGATACCTGTTTCACTGAGCAATATTAATGTTCTGTTGACTAGGCAGTTTGAAAGGCTGAGCTTTCTCTGGTGCTTTTGAAGAGTTAGAGCTCTTTGTAATGCAGCAGTGGGGTGTGGACAATAAACAAGGATGGCAAACACCACCAGCAAACTTAACACCTAAATGAATGTGAAGTGCAGGAAGCTGCAAAATTACAAGAACAAATGAAAAACATGACAAGGCAGTTAGATCACAGAGAAATAAGTAAAGCCAAGCTGTGACACACAAAAGAATCTGCAAAAAAGATCTCGGCTGTTCCTTGATTAAATACCCCAAACTGGTCACTCATGAGCATATTTAAGTACACAAGGGACAAGAAAGACTGTTAGCAGAGACATATGAAGAAATACAGCATGTGAAATGTATCACCATAACAACACCTTTTACAAAAAATGTGTAGGAGTGTGAAACCACTGCAGTTACTTGTGAAGTATAAATGACAAGAGTAATAATTATGTTGGACCAAGGTGGTTTCATGTAGTTTAATGTCAAGGGGTATTTTTGCTAGAATAGAAAAATCCTGAGCTGATAAAATAATGGCAAGGACAAAATCTTGTTCTGGAGGTCAGGATGTGTGTAGGAGCAAATGATAACTTAAAACTGTGTTACAAGATGTTCCACATCAGTAATTGCTGACAGTTAGTAACTACTTTTAGTAACCAAATTTAGTAACTTGAACCTTCAGAAACTAGTGAACACAAAGTAAAGATGTGGTAGGAAGATTCACCTCTGGGATGTTGAGATGAGTTAAAATCACAGCCAAAAATGGATAGTAAGACATGTCTCGAGGTCATCTAGTCCTATCCTCTGCTCGAAGCATGGCTAAACTCAGTTAGATGAGGCTGCTCAGGACGGACTCTAGTTGTGTTTTGAAAATCTTTGAGGATGGAGAATCCAAACACCTTCTCTGGGCCTCTTGACCCACAGCTACACGACTCTCAAATTATTATGAATATCACAGAATCACAGAATATGCTGAGTTGGAAAGGACCGACAAGGATGATCAAGTCTAACTCCTGCTCCTATGCAGGATACCCCAAGAGTCACTCCATGTGCCTGAGTGCATTGTACAAGTGATTCTTGAACTCTGTCAGGTTATGACCACTTCCCCAGGGAGCCTGGTCCAGTGCCCAACCACCCTCTGGGTGAAGAACCTTTTCCTAATATCCAACCTAAACCTCCCCTGGCACAACTTCAAGCCATGTCACAGAATACCCTCAACTGGAAAGGACCCACAAGGTCCAAAGTCAGACTCCTAGCCCTGTACAGGACAACCCCAAGGATAACACCATGTACCTGAAAACATTGTCCAAATGCTTCCTGAGCTCTGGCAAGCTTGGGGCAATGACCATTTCCTGAGAAGTCTGTTCCAGTGCTCATCCACCCTGGGTGGATGAGCACTGGATGAAGAATATTCCTAATATCCAACTTAAACTTCCTCTGACAGCTGGAAGCCATTCCCTTGGGTTCTATTGCTGATCACCAGAAAGAAGAAACCAATGCTGCCCTTCTGCTTCCTCTAAGTGTTCATTATCCAAACTTTATGGCTTGTACCCAAAACCCTTACGAAGAAAGAATAAAGTGATCTGACAAACAACATGCATGGGGTTCCATAATCTTATCTTTCTTCTTATTAACAAAGCATCTTTTACCAATAGTCACACATCTTGCTGCCCCAAGGCACAATTAACTAAATTACAGCAGGGGTGACATAGACCACCATTCCCTCTGCCTGCTGAGGTCCCTCTGAACAGCTGCTTCGGCCTCCAGCACGTTACTGCTTCCTCCCACTCAATGTTATCCACAAAGTTCTGTCCTGTTACACAGCTTGTGATGAGGATGCTGGTGGTTACCAGATCCAGCACTAAGGAGCTTCGCTTTCAGCTGAATTCCAGCTTCTCCTGGCAGCTCTTCTTTGGAAGTCTTTCAGTGCGATGTTTGACCCTCACTCCTGAAGCCCTTGTTCACCTGATATGTCCCATCTTCCAGTGTCCAAACCCTTTTTAACATACCCCACTCTGTTCCAGTCTTCTTCTATCAAGTCAGAGTTTTGCTACTAGACACAGACACTTTTAGGAAAATATAAAGTATTGTCCATATTACTGGTTCATTCAGAGAAAATTTTTACCCTAAAAAGGATATTAATCCGTGGATTTTCCTGGATTAATCCATATTCCAGAAAAAGACTGTGTGAATTTACTTTTTTTAATTTTTCGAAAAAAAAGCTTTCATTTTGAAATTATTAATATTTTGTTACATATTCAGAATATTTAAACAGTTTTCTTCACAGCCGTATTTTTCTTTCCCTGTACTGGCTCTGGCTGGGATGGAGCAATTTTCCTCCATAGCTGCCCATATGGTGCTGTGTTTTAGATTTGTGCAAAACAGTGTGGATAACGCACCAGTGGTTTAGCCCTTGCTGAGCCAGGCTTTCGTAGCACCAACGCCTTCTCTCTTTTATGAGTCTGTGCCTCGTGGGCTGATGGTGGGCAAGTGGTGGGGAGGGGATGCAGCTGGGACAGCTGACCTGAACTCTCCAAAAGGATATTCCATACCACAAAGCAACACACCCAGCAGGAAAACTGGGAAAGGGGAGTTTCGCCAAAGTAGCTGCTGCTCAGAGACTGGTTGGGCATCAGTTTCTGGTGGTGAGTGGTGATTGCTTTTGCATTGCTTAATTTATGTTTCCCTTTATCCCACTTCACTCATTAAACTGCCTTTATCTTGACCCAAAAGTTTTCTTCCCTCTTTTGCTCTTCCAATTCTCTTGCCCATCCCTCTGGAGGAAAAGAATGAGGGCTTAGCTTAGCTGCTAGCCAGAATCTAATCCACATTTTTAAAGAAGGAGTTAAAAGACTGTAAAATTCCTTAAACTCCTGGTTGGGGTTGTACCAAAGAGCTTTAGTTTAGAAAATAAAACTGGATTTTAATACAATCTTATTTTTATCCAAATTGTTAAATTTGAACATATAAAGCAAAAAAATTCCTAAGGCTCAAACAAGAAAAGCCTGTTATTTATTCATTTTTTAATCAGGAGGATTTTGAAATATCAGGAGGATCTAAAAAACAACCTTTGAATTAATTAATCTTTAGCTTCTTATAGGTAGCAACTGATTGATGCTGGCTAACAACGTTTTGATAGTCTTGCCTAAAAACATGCTTAGTGGAAAAAAAAAGTAAGATAATTAATTGGCCCTTTCAGTGTCCTCCTTTGAACTGAGAACATAATCCCTGGATTTATTTTTGAGACTTTACATCTTCTGTAATTGAAGATTTGAATTTTTTGAATTTTTTGATTAATTAGGCCTTTAGGTTTACAGCTAAATAGAATGTGTTTAAAGATGCTTGTTTCTACTACAATTATTTCTGTTGTTTCTACAACTGAAGCACGTAAGTCTATATACCTTTGAAATGTGTAGGTAATCTTCCTTCCTGATTTACATACACGCTTTAGATCAAATTATTATTAGTCATACTTAGGATAAACTTTTCTCTCTTTCAATTTAAAGTTAAATAAATAAAAAAATAAATAGATAAATGGCTTCTCCCATCCTTCATTTCTAGGAACTACTGGTAGTTGAATAAAAAACAATTAAGTTAATCATTCCATTTAAAATATTCCCCTCCATCCTATTCTTTTGTTCTACAATCTATTTTTGTTGCAATGGAAAGATAAGTTCAACAGGACTCTGATAAGCTGTTTGTTTGGAACCTATCACGTATTCCATTTTCACAGAGGTAGCTCAAAGTATGTTAATTAGCTGCATGACCCATCTATGCTCTAGGGTAGAAATATTCTTACAATCACAGTAATTGCTCAAATCCTTCAACTGAGGAAACAAAGTAATAGTGAACACTTGAATGGATCTATGTAGGCAGTTTGATGGCACTTGGGATCATGATCTTTTTAGCATGAGAGCATTTTGATTGGCTGTACATATTCTCTTTGCCATGTACTCTCCCATGAGAGTATGGGTTATAAACAGCCATACACATGGCATTCACTGCATTTCATTCCTGTAAACAGCATGTGTAATTGAAGCATAGAGATTTTCCAATTAGCAAAAAGGGCAGCAGAAATTACACTGTTCTGATGGAACCCTTGGTTTTACCATGGGTGATGGACTTGCCAGCACAGAGGTTCAGTCCTGGCTGCTACTGGCATCACTGAAGGAGTCAACAGAACCTTTTCCAAGGCAGGGATTGGGAGGAAGTACACTTTAAATATATGATGAGCATCTCTTTTTAAATCCATTGCGATTATTCCTGTCTTCATAATGCTTTAAGTCACTTCTGTTGCTGAGTGGTGCTCTTTGCTGTATTTTCTTCTGCAAATGATGGCTCTGCTATGGACAAGGCACTCTGAAGGTGAGAGCATCATATAAATATGAGCAAATACAGGACTCTGTCCACTGCACAAATGGGCTCAGCTTTGGAGTCTCCTCTGTTTGTGGGATTAACCCTGACTGTTCTTCCAGGAGCTTGATAGAAGCAACCTCTGTGGTGGCATCCACTAACCGAAATGCTCAAATTTCAAATTCATTTTTGCTTCTCTAGGCATCTTTGGATATCTCACAGGAAATTAAATTTGAAAATCTGACAGTTTGCAACATGGATTTTATATTCAGATCTCTATCTAGTGATAGGAACTAAAAAACCTTCTCCTTTCACAACCAGTCCGTTTTCTACCACTGAGAACAGAAAGAAATATCACTATTTTTGAAGGTGCTCTAGGTCTTCTGTTTTGTGCTGATATTTAATATATTTAATTTCCGTATCTTAGAATTCACACTATTGATATTGATTCCCACTCCCTACCACCCAACACTCATAAGGATAAATGCTGATTTTTTTCTGATCTGCTCACAGGTTTCATTCCTCTGTAGCTGATACTTCAAATTCCCAATAGTTCAAAATCCTCTTTTGTCTTATTTTTCAATTAACTGACTTTTTTTGATGTATATTTTGATGAAATTGGGGTGACAGGCCTCTAGACACCAGACTCATCTAATTATAAACTAATTCACTGAAAAATCAATCATTTTTCATGTTCAGAGTCCTCATCCCTGTCTTCTAGTGCTCTCTCTGCAACTCCATTCAGAACATGAGCACTTGCTTTCCTTCCAGAAAAATGGGAAACGCCTCAGTAAAGATGAAGCTCAATTTTGTGAAACATGATCACAAAACACACAGTTTTAAGATCTCAGAGAGTTTAAGATCAATGGGAATTTGCAAAAACAACCCAAGCTCACAACCCAATCACAGAATCACTGACAAACTTGGTTTGGAAGGGACCTCAAATATCACAAAGTTCAGCATCTCTGTCATAAGCAGAGACCTTCCACTAGACCACGTTACTCAAAGACCCATCCATCAAAACCTTGAACACCTCCAGGAACAGGACATTTACAACTTCTCTGGACAACCTGTTCAGTGCCTCACCACCCTCACAGAAACTAATTTCTTCCTCATACCTAATCTAAATCTCCCCTCTTACACTTTAAAGCCATTACCCTTATTTTCCCCCTAGAGGTCCTTGTAAAAAGTCCCTCTCCATCTTTCCTGTGTAGGTAAGGCCCTTTATGTACTGGAACGTGCTCTAGGGGATCCCCAGAGCCTTCTCCAGGTTGAACCACCCCAACTCCCTCAGACTGTTTTCATAGAAGAGGTGCTCAGCACCTCTGATCATTTTGTGACCTGCTCTGGACTTGCTCCAGCACATTCACATCCTTCTTATGTTGGGGCCCCAGAACTAGATGCAGTATTCCAGCTTTGTTCTCACCTAGAGCAGAGTTGATAAGGAGAACAATCCCAAAACCAGCCTCTCCACCCCACCTTGAAATCACCACCTTTGTGTTTTGGGTACTTGCCTCCTTTAACTCACTGAAAACTGCTCTCATGCTTTCCTGCATGAGCTAATTGGTGTATGCGCTTTCTTTTTAATTGCTTTTCAGTGTAATAAATATTAGGCCTTGTCCAACTCTGTATCAAGCAAAAATTAGTTTCAGGGATATAATTCCTGAAGAGGCTTGTTGATTCTGTGTGTAAATGTCAGGAAAGAATTCAGACTCTTCGGCTCTGATCTTATTTATCAAGCAGAACATGAGGAATGAGGTAAAGTAGCATCATGAGAGGCTATTTCTTGAAACACAGACTTCTGAGAAAGGCTGTGAGAATGAAGCAATGGGAAGTTTGAAAAGGACAGTGAGTGGCAGCATGGTCAAGCAGAAAGGAAAGCATTTGGGATAATGAAATGCTTATGCTGCGGGTGCCAGATCCTTGACTCACATGTGGTTTTCTGCAGCTGTTCCCGAGTACAATGGCTTTATAGCCAGTAATATAAATTTTCTGGAGTAAAATAAAACAACAACTTTAATTGCCACTACAGATGTTGGAGGGCAAGTAGACCAAATTAGTGGGGCAAAAATATTTAATAAATCTTCCAACTTACTGGAATGTACCAGCACAGAAGAACAATGATGGGTTCCTGAATTTATAATAATAAATCTCTTCTCTTTGCACCAAACCGAATAAATAAGAACTTTGTTTTAAAAGGTAAGTCATAGCCTGCCTGTGATATGCTCTGCCAAATTCCTCTACAGAAATCCATTATATATTACTTCTATTTCTATAAAACATAATGTCTCCTTTTGAGGCATATTAAATAGGTATGACTCAGGCAACTATATATTATGATTTTTAATAAACAGAGAAGCCAGATAGCCTCTTCTATCCTGACAAAGCCTGAGAAACCTCTCAGTAAATCTGCAATCAAGTAATTAGAAGATTAGTCCAAGAATCTGAAAAGTTCTGCTAGACTCGTTGACCATTTACTGACTGAAGTTAATAAATTCTTCATGATGCATGGGGGGCTGGGATGGGCAAATTAAAGGGATTATCCCATAGGTTCCCTAACTATGGAATATGATTTTCTTGTTATCCAGCACCTGTGACTCATGTCTGACAAGGTGGGAGTGAGACAGCAAGAACAGTGATTTCATCTGCAATCCCAGAAAAAAATAGTGTGTTAAAGCATAATACAGGTATTCCCTATTTTACCATTGTTTATGACCTATGTGTAGCTCAGTTCTTGTAAGCAGCCAACAATAGAGGGTTAATATTAATAAATCATTTAAATTATCAGCAGTTACGACCCTTGGTTAGAAGTAGATAAAACTGAAAATCTATGCTGTCACAAAATGCAGGACAGTTTTATGGCTGTTCGAAGACAGAAAGGAGCTCTTGAAATCACATGTGAAACCTTGGTTTTTTTTATACTGACCAGAAAAGATAGCATTTTTGTAAATGACGTGGGAAGCGGAGGAAATCATGCAGAAATTAAATGAAGAATTTAGAGTTCTGCTGTGGATCTAGTCCCTGCTTAAAGGAAATATGCTAGATCCGTGCCTGGGCACCGTCAGTGACACTTCCACTGAGACTCATCCCATCTCTGAACTTCTAACAGGCCTTGTTTCTCTTCTCTCAACTGCTTCTTCTTCTGTTTCATTTTCCCATTTCAGCAATTGAAACCTTCGCTCTTCTTCGTCTTCTGTTTACCCCAGTGTTGAATCAGACATGCCCAGCTCCTTCCTTCCTTCCTTCAAATCTCTTTGTAGCTCTAGTCTTGACCTGGATCTCTGCTGTGTATAGATGCATTTCTCTTTCAATCTTTATTCTCATCTCTGGTCAAGGCAAGATATGGGCTGGTTCAATTTCCTCTGGTACTCAAGTAACAAACTAACCTAAACCCTAACACCTAGATTACAGGGGTGAGATGAGTTGTTTTTTTTTTAATTTAACAGAAGAACATGAAGATACAAGGTTAGCACACTAAACAAGCTTCAAGGAATGTTCCAAGGAAAAAGAAACTGAAAAATATGAAAACATCAATGGAGAAGTTCAGTTTCCGACCTTCAACAGTTTTGGTGCCAGCCAACAGCACTGTCCAACAAGTTGACAAGAGAATTATCTATGGAAGGTCTTTGCTGGGTTTCGGCCTCACTTTACACCCAAAGAGCTCAGACTGGACTCAATAAGGTAACAGAGCGCACCAAGGTCCTGATCTCAGAGTCGGATTCAGCTCTGTCTGGAGTGCTGGCTGTCGCATAGTGGCTACTTGAGGAACGCAAATTCTTCGCATCTCTTCTTGTTTATTACTTGGTGGTTCAAAGTTTGAGAATTCCTCCAAGCTCTATGTACAAGGCAGCAGGCATTTCCCTGCTTCACCAGAGCCTGTGGCTGTAGTTTCACGATCATTCTAACCCATGGAAATCATCAGTGTTTGAACACCCACGCTGTTCTCTACCTTCCCGTGCATTTCTGATCATTTTGACATCCAGCCACAATCATTCCAGTGTCAGGCAGCAGCCTGTCCTTCTGTGGGACTAAGGGATGCTGGAACCACAGCTGGTGAGTACCACTATTCAGGTAGCTGTTCTCCATCAGTGCTCTGATGGAACAATCACATATTTATTTTACCCCAAGCCCACAAGCATATGCAGCATCCAAAATGGGTATCCCTGCTGCTCTGAATCCCGGTCTGGATGAAATGGTTACTGGTCTCTCAGAGCTTTCAGAGTTTATACTGAGAAAGTCTCACAGACTGCTTTTTCCACCATTTGCTCACCCTCACAGCCTTTCCTGTTTCTCTTTCTGAATTTTTATTTTTCGAGGGTTTGTATTTGTGTAGTTCTATTAGCTGTCTTTCACATCTTGCTCTTCCTAACACTGTTCTCAATAGGAGAGATGCCTCTCAGAGGGAACCATCCTCTCATCCACAGCAGAAGGTGGCTGAATGATGGCAGAAGCAATGCTAGTTCAGCCCTGCTGGAATATTTTTATGTTATTGCTCACAAAACCTTACATGTTGCCCATCCTGCAACTCCGATTGAACTCTAGAACTGTAGTTGAAAAATAAACTGTTCTAACATTTTTCTGTTTCATTTTTGGTCAAGAAACTGTTTTTTAATGTCTCTACAAGAGATGTGACTCAAAATCTTCCTCTTTTTAGTGAGCTGCCATAAACTAATGATATGGTTTGGGGTTAGCATTCATTCCTGTGGTTCAGACATAATTTTCAATAATTCTCACTGGCTTGTTTATTTCTTCTTTTTTAACAGCAGGAACTCTTAAGTTGCTTTCCATATATGTCTGCAGCTTATTTTACTTACAATATTTAAACAGTGAGCAATCTCTGAACTCTTGAAGATCCAAAATGATGTTAGAGTGAAATCCCCTGTTAACTCTCCTAAATACTTTGTTATTCTGGAACATTTTGTTTTATTATTAAACATAAAACAAGTTCAGGGGAAAAGGCATGTATAAGGACAAAATCCTTTGCTCAGGTACACATTTCTTTCCTTGGTCAGTGACACTTTTCACTTGTTTAGTAGCAGAACCCAGTAACTGGTGGTAGTTGTATGGCTCAGGGAATCACTGCCCATCCAGGCTTTAAGACTGACCAAACTGTGGTCAGAGGTAGTCCTGACTGGATCTATGGGTCTGTTCTATATGTCCCAGCACAATGATGGTCTCTGACAGCCTAGCAACTTTCCCAGTGGTTCTCTCTTCATGGTGAAAAGAACATTAGGCCTTGCACGTACAAGATTGTTATCTCAGTGAAGCAAAAAGAAAGGCTTGTTGCTTCCTGTGTGTGGGCTGAGAAAACCCTAAGTAGTTCTTGGTCAAACAGCAACACCAAAGGTTGTTTTTTCCACCCTGCTTATATATGACACATCCTACAGCTGCATTGAATGGCACATTTAGGGGTGAAGTCACAAAAAGAAGAGATTATAAGGTAAAAATTCAAATATTTTATTGCTATAAATAGTTAAAAAATCATAATCTATTTCTAAGTGTTACAAAATGTTGACATTAAACTGTAATTACGCTGTTTAGAACAACTAAACCTTGTGCATTCTCAGAGCCACTTTGAAGCATTAACAAAATACGTCGGAAAATG
The DNA here is from genome assembly GCA_036785705.1 of Acanthornis magna. Lineage (NCBI taxonomy): Eukaryota > Metazoa > Chordata > Aves > Passeriformes > Acanthizidae > Acanthornis > Acanthornis magna. Next base: position 12,432,383 of record JAWUZG010000029.1, read on the forward strand.
AATTGATTTGTAAAACTTTTGGTATAGCAAAGTTTCTGGGAAATTTCTTGTGCATGTCTTGGGAATATTAGGCAGGTATACAATTTTAAACATTTAAATGCGTCTAAAGTTATGAATTTTAAAAGGAGGTGAACAGAAAGGTTTATATCGATTTTGGCTGTCTAAAGATGCTTTGCCTGATGCTTCATAAATAAGAAGTTTCTCTGAAAATGTTTTGCAGTTGCAGTCTATCACTTTACAGATGAGGGCAAAGAATTAAGAATTGCCGCTTAAAGCAAGTTTGCTGATTTCAAACTTCAAAGGAATCAGAGAGAGAAGACACTGCTTTTTTAAGAGATAATTTTTCAGCTCTTACTTTGTTCTTTCAAAATTCTTTTTAAGGTAAGGATAAATTTCATTAGCGAAGTACGTATCTACCCCACGTGCTATCCCTGTGTACTTTACAGAAATCTGTATGCAAAGTCACATTTTAAGTCTAAATAAAAATGAAGCTGTATGTGGCCACATTCAACAAGCACTGAAAGAATTCTATCTTTCAGAAGATCATTCCTAAATTAATTTTTAGCTTTTCTTCACTTTTCGTAATAGTGTAACTCAGGTGAAATTCTGTAGCAAAAACACTTGCAGATGAAGCAAGAAGAGATTGAATTTTCATCTGCAGAACTTTATTTTCTATTTGCTCCATGTATCTAGAAACAAACTGTCGCTACCTTGTAAGTAGCCTGTACCAGTCCAGCAAGATGCTAAAAAGGGGGATCAGTTGAACCTACATTTTAGGTACAATATCTTTGCATTTCAGTATTTTCCCACCTTCAATTTTAGTTTTATAACATGAATGTAGACAAAACGTGCACAATTTAAAAACAGACAGTGTCTTCATTATTTCAAATGGCTGAATCTAGAGGCAAATAATTGAAAAAAATCCTAGAACGCAGTTTGGTAAACCAAAATCTCATTCATAATTATATAAAACATGGTTTTAACATGGAGAGGTATGAATTATTGCTGTCAGATGAGGTACAACAGCAATTATAAGGTTGTATACTACATGGGATAACATAGTCAGCTACAATTCAGTGCAGTGTCTCTTTACGAATCCATGACATTCCAGTTAACAATAAAGGAAGTAACAAAGAAAACATGTCACTTCTATTTTTCCTTCTTAGCAGCCTTCAAAAGAGGAGATTACAAGGATGCTTAACAGCTGCATAACCCAACAGAACCATTCCTCCAACGACACACTGCTGGACTGCTCAGAGAAGCTCCACGTGGTTCTGATAGTCCTGTACATCATCAACCTGGCTGGTGGCACCCTCGGGGTCATCGTGATGTCCCAACAGCTGTTTCAAAGGAGATCACGATCTGTGATGACCATTATCATCATCAGCCTCCTAGTGCTGCACACCTTCCTGCTCCTCAGCATCCCCTTCCGCCTCAGCTATTACATTTTGGGCGAGTGGAAATTCGGGAGGTTCGCGTGCAGGCTGGCGAGCGCCATCATCTACCTGCACATGTATGCCACCTTCGCCTTCTATGTGGCCATCACTGTTGCCCGCCTGCTGCGCCTGGAGTTCCGCAAGTGCTGCACCACCACCTGGGTGGGCACCGTCTGGCTGCTGGGAGCGCTGGTCATCACTCCTGTCCTTCTCTCCTACTACGGCACCTCGAAGACATACAACTCCTCCGAGTGCTTCCAGTTCCACAGGGAGATACAAGAGGCTCACATGGTGGTTGCAAACTACTGCCTGGTTGGGATTTTGGTGGCAGTGTGTGCTGTGCTCACCACAATCCAGCTGGTTGTGATCTATAGAGTAGCTGTGAAATACTGGCCTGACATTAACTCTCACGTGGAATTCAGGGCTCAGGCGAAAAGTTTCTTCTTCATCTTGGTAACATTAGTCTGCTTTATGCCTCATCATGTGTTCAGAGTATATTACATCCAAAACTACCACCTTGATGGAGACCATAAACTACTCCTGTACAATGAGGTTTTTTTAGCTTTAACTACTATGTGCTGCTTGGATATGCTGTGCTTCATAGCAGGAATAGCCCACTGAACGGTGAACTAACAGGAAATCCAGCTGCAGTGTGTCAATGCTGCCTTCTGACAGAATTAAAACTGTGTTGGGATTTTCCTGAGCTAGGAGGACTGGTGAGTTTTTGCGATGTTTCTGTAGGGATACAGCATAGTTTGGTTTTTGCAGACCAGTAATGTTCCTCTTTCACAAGGTAATGTTTTTTATTTTCTCTCTAGAAGGCAGATACACCCATGGGTCTTACTCTAGTCTTGACCTAAGAGTCATGCCCTGAAGCTTAATTAAAATTTTACTCCGCTGTCCTTCTTTAGCAATTACAGCACAAGTATCCATTCCTTTGTATTTTTTTCCCTCAAAGAGTCTCAGTAACCACAACACACTGTGGCAAATAAGTTGTCTGCTCTGAAGATTTAGCAACTTCTTCTGGCAATTGTGATACTGAAGGTAAGAAATGGAAGAAAGAAATTCCTTTACTACGATATTTGTACTGGTGATTTTAGACAGCAAAGACATAAACTCTATTCAAATGAGAAGTATTCACAGAATCACAGAATGGGTCAGGTTGGAAGGCACTACAGTGGGTCATCTGGTCCAACCTCCCTTTGTATAATTTATACAAAGTATATATTAAATTAAATTATATGAAAAATAATCATTATCACAACTTCACCTTTAATTTTGTCATTCCAAATCCACAAACAGCTCACTGAATTGTGATAATTATGTATTTAGAATGAATGAGAGCAGAAGAGACCAGAGAATTCAAAACTTCTGCCTTATGTCACTCTTCTATTGGGACTGAATTTGTGGTTGTTATCTCTTAGGTCCATTGTAGCCAAAAAAATTGCTGTGGTTCCATAACTGGATCTGGAATTCAGTTGAGGGGAAGGATCAGACATTCTCCAGGACAGGGAAATATTTTATCAGCCTTCAAAAACCTTTGATGTTTGGCTGACACTTTCAGTTGTCTGTTGATTTATTATTAGATGCCATATTTTTTCCATTTACACATGTAACAAAACAGAACTAGAATAAACTTAGTGAACAGTGTTTAATCAGTTCAGCATATGCTCATGTATGTGTATACAAACTTGTGCTGAAGTATATCTTTTCTCCATTAGATAGATTATATTTTTTGGGAATCACATCCGTTCTGAGAATCTCTGCTTTATCTTCATGATTTAAAAGTTCTTTTTAATGATTCATTCTTCCTGCTCTACTCTGTGCAGAAGGTCTCTAACCCTTCTGCTGAAGGCCCCACTGTCGTTTGCTGCATCCCAGCAGCTTGAGGCCAGATTTCTCCCACCCCAGACTCCTGGAAGTCACACAAGGCTACACTTCCTCCTTCAAATCCCTATAAGTTCTCATCATTTTTAGTCTGGCAACCTTTGCTACAGAAAGTGCTATGATCTCTAGATTCAATGAGATTAAAGCTTGATTTGGGAAGATTATAGAGTACAATTAAAAAGTAATGCTATTGATACCTCAGATTGATGACATTTCTTTGAATGAAAGAACTTACACCTACTCTGTCAATCCTGAATAAATATTTTTCCCTTGACATTTCCGTAAAAAGACTCTGTTGGAAAAGGATCCTTTCTGCCTCTTTTAAAAACTGTGAGGTGTCCAGGCTCCAGTAGCAAGTCCCCATATCTGAAAATCCCAGCATTATGGCTTCCTCTAGAGTTACCAGGTACACTCCTGTTCAAACAATAGATTCATCAGCCCATGGTTTTCAAAGGCAGCAGGTAGACCTAGAGTTCAGTATTACAGAGATAAGTGCAAAGGGACAGATTTTAAAGCTGGATCTACCAAAGCCTTTAGAAAAACTGGCAAAGCTGCAGGTGGTGCACCAAGTACACTGTTTTTCCCTTACTGTACTCCTGGGGCTAAATAAAAAGTCTGTTCCTTGAAGAAGTGTCCTGTGTCACTACCTATTGTATCTGACCAGTATTTCCAAGGTGACCTACCTGATAACGATCAGAATCATTTGACATCGCTTGTGAGTCTGCTGATCAGTCCACCTCAGCAGTGTGCAAGTCTAGGGGAGAAAAAGGGAAATTACATGCATGTCCTCAGTCATGGTAACAAATCATGCCTTGTTGGCCTTGCCTTTACTATTGCCTGACATTTTTAACCTGTGCCTGGCTGTGTACCTTGCTGAAATAACCCTGACCTACTGATTTGACTGCCTGGTGTGCTGCTGAAGCTGGGCTGGTTCTGGCTGCTGGCTGGCACTGGGCCTGCTCTGCTTGCCTTGCCTGGCTGCCACGGGACTGCACAGAGCACCAGCTCTGGCTGGGATGAACTTGCACAGCATCAAGGCTTTCTCTCTTTCCCACTCTGCTCCACAGACAAGACAATGGGAGAGCAGTTGTGTAGGCCCCACTATGGTCCTCCCATTCAGAGGATAATGGATTAAGCATTGATCTCAGTGTTGTTACATCTGAGACTCACATTAAAATGACAGAGATAAGCTCTATTCAATATGTACTCCCCTACTGAGATCTTTAAAAGGGCTTTAAAAACCAGTTGAAATAAAAAATGATCACTCTTCAGAAGGATGGTCTGAGAAACAAATTCTGAAAGGGCAATAATATTGAGCTTAGATGGTAGGGTACTATTCTTACTATGAATTATGTAGTGACATCCCCATGAAAACAGCTAAAAATGTTGATTTGAATGCCATTTGCAGGACCCAAGTAATTCTGGAGATAATTATAGGCATTAATAATTGCTTTCACATCAAAGGATCGCGTAAAACTGTAAGCCATTTAGTCATCCCATTAATTTTTAATGTTATCCAATGAACACTGGGAAAATCCTCAGACATTCTGGAGCAAAGAATATAAAACTGCGAAGTGTATGTTTCGTTGTTGTTCTGTGTATAAGTTCTGCATAAACAGAACAGGCAAGCAGACCAAACCCAAAATTCCTTTTGTGTCCCTGACTTCCTAAGTTAATTTAATGGAAACTATGGGTGGTTCTTACCATCAGGAATGAGTTTGCTCACTGCTGTAACAGATACACTGCTACTACAGGTGGCCTGTTCCTACCTAACTCAAGCACATCCTTTTCCACAGTGCTGAGGGTGATACACAAGAAACGTATCTGGGTTTAATTCATATCTTGCTTCTGATTCATCTGTTCTTTGTGCCTGCTCACAGAGAAAGGTCACATTGATGCTGCTGTCAGATGGACATGCCCCTCGCTGCAAACAAGCAGAAGGAACAGTAGGAGGAAACAAAGGCACACTCCCACTCCCTTTTTCTTTCTTCTTCACTCAAACAATGGCACTCTTAACACAAGCAGATACTGTCATAAGCATCTCTTTTTTTTTTTTTTTTCCTGTGTCAAACCTAAACATAAAACCACATTTCAGTCCTCACCTTTTATCACGTACACTCCAGTTTGGGGCTTTGAGTGCCACTGTGAGCCACAGAGCAGCTATCTGGCATACAGAGTGGAACTACATGTGGATAAAATTATGAAAGAAAATGAAAATTGTTTTATCCATAAGCACATGGGTAAAAACATTGCAGAAAAGCTACAGGAGGGCAGCATTTGTTGCAATGATTGTTGCACAGAGAATAAATACCAGACAAAACTATGTCCAGAGAAATAATGAAAAAAGATTTAAAAATATCAATGCTACAAAAGACCAGCAAAAAAAGAACCCTACAATTTCTTCATGTCTTCTTTACTACAGTTTTCAGCTGTCAATGAGGAGACACATACTAAATCCATAGTAAGTCAAGACCATGTGTTGTCATGCAAAGGGTGTCACATAGGTTGTACAGAAACATCTTGTTCATCAGCCAACAATTTTGTGATCAGACTGATAATCAGAGGATGAGAGCCATAGCTCAGGAAGAGGATGCTGATGCTATACATGATGAAACAGTTGCAAATTCTGACTCTCTTGGGACTGAAATGGCATCCCTGTCTGCAGGAGCCCTCCTGCTTCAAGGAGTTGTATACAATAATTTATGGAAAACCACACAGGAGCACTGAGACACATGTAGAAACACACGAGCAAACTTGTACACAGCAGAAGAGGGGAAAGATGAAGCAATTTTCTTTCTGACAAGGAAAGAAGTGATGGGGGTTCTCAGTGCCTTAGTGCTAGCAAGGGAGTACTGCTAGCAACAGCTGTCTGTTTTCATGTCCTGGCAGGCAAAGAGGGAGATGATGAATGTGTCAGAGGAAAGAAGGCTGCAAGAGATAGACTAGAAGACATTGTCCTGCATGATGATTCTTTCATTCATTATTTCCCTCAAATATTTTGAAAAGATGATTTTTGCTTTCCAAGATATAATACTGTTGCATAAAACATCGTGCAATTTCTAAAACTCCATGGAAATAAATTGCATTAATCTATTGAGCAACAAAATTAAAAACCCACTATGAAAAGTTAAACTTTTCTATGACATTAAAAAATAGCATAAAATATAGGCTGCTTTATTTTCATACTCTGTTTGGTAGAAGACTCAAACCCAGAGACACATCTTACATTAGCACACCACTACACTTTACTCAAGGATGAGATAAAAAATCCTTCAGCCATATTTTTAATAAATCCGATTCCTGTAGCAATTCTTCCTCTTTCATTTTCATATCCTCTGTCTGTGGAAGCCCCTTCTAAAATGTTGCGATATGGAAACCAGAAGGTGAAAAAGTTCCCTATTGGAAAAAGGCTGGGAAAAAAAAGGGATTTTTCACAAGTTCCACCTTTTGTTTTTCCCTTGGCATTATCATTCCAGCCCCCTTTCCAAAACTTAACCTAAGCAGGTGATTGCTTGTGTATCCTGGACGGAGCAAATGAAGAAACAAACTTGGAAAGAGGCTTTTCCGCAATGAGGAACACCAAGATGACTCAATGACTTATCTAAAGCTCCTGCTGTCTCTCTCACTGTCCTTTGACTCTGCTGCAAAAGCATGAAATGTCAGGGCACAGGCTGGTGGTGCCTGTCCCATAAACAAGGCTGTGCAACATAAGTCACAAGGCACTTTCCTGCTTTAGCTCTACAGTTACCCTAAAAACACTCCTATCTGTTAAAAGGCACTTTTCCTAGTTACTGACAATCTTTCCTCCTAGCCCATAGAATTCCTCAAAGGAGAAACATATTTTCAGACAAATGGCACGTGAAAACTGCCAGTCTTTTTTATCTCCAGTTTCCCCCTTCCCTAGACATTTTACCCTCTAACTTCCTGAGAAGAGTAACATCAGCAGAAGTTACTACTGGATTAGTTAAAACTTTTTAAAATTTCAGGCCGATGAACAAAATGTCTTTGCGCAGCCTATGTTCCAACGTTTGCTTTCTAACAGATGATTATATCTAATGATTTACTCTGTGTGTGTGTGGTTTAGCCCCAGCTGGCCACTAAGTGCCTCACAGCTGCTTACTCATCTTCCTCCCCTTCCCTCCCTGGTGGGATGAGGAGATGAATTAGAAAAAAGGCAAAATTTGTGGGTTTGGATAAACACAGTTTAATAATTAAAATAAAATAAAATAGAATAATAGTACTTACAATACTAATTATTGTAATAAAAATAATAATTGTGATGTAAAGGAGAGAGAGAGGGAGAGATGGAAATAAAACCCCAGAAAAACAAGCAATGCACAACACAATTTCTCACCACCTGCTGACCAGTGCCTAGCCTGTCCCCCAGCAGCAATCAGAGGGCTTCCAGCCAGCTCTCTCCAGTTTATGTACATATTGACTATTGCTAGTCTATGCTGCGGAATGTCCCTTTGGTCATTTCAGGTCAGCTGTCCTGGCCGTGCTCCCTCCCAGCTTCTTGTGCACCTGGCAGAGAACAAGACACTGAAAAGTCCTTTACTTAGGGCAAGCAGTGCTCAGCAACACCCAAAACATAGGTATCTTTTCAACATCTTTTCATTCCAAATTCAAAACACAGCACTGCACTAGATATTAAGAAGAAAATTAACTCTATCCCAGCTGAAACAATGGATTTAATGTGTGGTTCCTCAGAATACCTGAATGAAGAGCCCTTAGTTCTTACTCCCTTTAAAGATGAGTGGTTTGGTATCATATGGCTCATGGTTCTTCTCCTCATTGGCTGTTTTCCTTTCATCTCTTTGAAATACTGGTTATATGTTTGTGGGTGGGAAAATTAACTTACCAAGCACTGGAAATTTCAGAGTAATTTTTCCAGGTTTCTAGACTTGAGCTAGTCTGTTATTGATTACCCTAATGCTTGACTTATTTGATTTTTTGCCAGCCAAGTTCTGGCAGGAGGAGGCTGGAGAGTATGAGGTTTGAGAACCACCACCTTAAACCAAAGTTACAGTGTGATTACAATCACTTTCCAGATGACTTATACAGCTTGAAGGCTTATTTGGGTAACAAAACCTCTTACACAACCTGGTGTCTGCCTACAGATGTGTCAACTGCAGATTAAGAAGGTTCCCACCACACAACCACATCAACTCAAAAGCTTTGTTCTAAGACCCATATCATATACATGGAAGAGACGAGATTCACAAGACAATCTTTGTGCCAAAACAGGGGCTTTTTTGTTGAAATACCTGCATAGCCCTGATGGTGGCTTCCTCTGACAGTACACTATGTATAAATATGAGAATGATTTACAAAATAATCTCACAACAGCAGTATCTGTATGTGAAGCACTATAGCAACATTAGAATCACATACAGGAAGGAACCCTTAAAAGTCTGCAAAATGGAGACAACAAAACCAACAAAATCTTAGGTTTTATAAAAGCGAAACAGTTCAGTTGTAAAACTTAGGCCATTAAAAGTCAAGATAAAACAATGCAAGAGAGAATGGGAAAAGAAGGAAATGTGTAAGTCATAACCACTTACCTATTATCTAAAATGACAAAAAAGTTAAGAGAGAGCAAGAGAGAAACAGAGAGAAAAGACAAAGAAAGGAAAGAAACAGCTTAAATGTGTGTCTGAAGCTCACAAAATTTGAGGGGTCAAAGACAAACAACCATTGCTATCTGACACATAGAGGTGCCTGAAGGCTGAAATGCTAGGGAGATATTAAAGACACTTTTAGGACAGTCTTAGTAGACAAAACTATGGACTGCACTTGCAGGAGTGGAAATCACCTGAAATCAGAATATCTCTATTATTAATTATGCCAGTATCAAATTCTACTAGTTTTCTTCCAGAATTTTTCTCTTACTAGTGCTCACAGAGCTTGAAAAGGAATTCAGTTAAAAAGGAATGCTCTTCTCTCATTATCAGACAGAATAAAATCTTTTTAATCAGATTTTGTCTGATCAGAGAGAATAATAAGCTAATAAGAAAGCAGTACATCCTCTACTCACTTCTGCAGTGGTGAATTCCTCATGGAATAGCCCCTGGGAAAAAGCTCTCAGGTCACCTTTATTCATGCATACCCACACTGCATGACCCAACAGGGGTCTGATGAAAGCATCCCAGATTTTCTGCCAGCAGGTAACAGACACCAAACAGTCTCCACGTGCTGACATTTCCCTGAGCAGCTGCCATTAGAGAAGGCTACAGCTGAAGGGGCATGGAGACACTTCCACCCCAGCAGTGTCACTGTAATCCAGACATACAGCACAGTCATGTGCCCAGGACACCTCTGCCTGGGGCATTGCGGTTCAGGAACAGCTTGAGCAGCCAGGGAGGAGTAAGGATGTTGCCTGGCTTAAGCACCTAATAGGTGCAGGTTGTTTACAGTCATCAGGCTGTAAACCACAATCCTTGGACTTCAGAAACACTCTTCTAGCACATTGCTAAGTTAGAGCTTGCGTGTTCTGCTGGGTTTATAAGTTAGAAGAGAGTCCACAGGGCTTCCCTCCTCTAAAATCTACACACAACTGCAAGCCAGCAAGTTTTGGATCATCAACTCTTCCTGCAAAACCAGAAGAAAATATCCCCCATTTCTTACCGCGAAGAGTAAGCCCCTGCCTTTGTTTTCTGGTGAGTAATATCCCTGCAGTAGGAGCATTTCACGAGGTGCTGCCAGCTGGATAGTGGAACATAGCTGGGCACATGTTCCTGGGAGGGAGGGCAGTGGGAATATGAGTGTATAAGCAGCTAGCAGAACCAACAAAACACACTTCCAGAGAATTAAATGAGTTGGATGCTAGCCAGTCAGAAAAATATGTGAATGCATATAAAAAAATATGGTAAGACTTCAAGCAGTTGAAATATACCATTAATCCATGTGGTAACCTGAGAAACCCTTTCTACACAGATTTAGAAGAGGCACTGGCAGAATATCTCAAATAGAGCTGACAATGACGCAAGCACCCAGTTTGGCAATCATTAAACAACTGTGTTAGATGCTCTGGGGAATGCCTCCTGAAATCTGGATAAATTCTTCTTTCAGAGGAAAGAACTCATTAACCTCCAAACTGAGGTGTAATTTTGCCACACCACAATACCATGAGAACGTCCTGTCACTCTGTGATTTATTGCTCTTAAAGGGACTATGCTACTACATGTCCTCAGATAAACCAGTGGGCACCAAAAAAATGTACATAAAAATAATTTTCAGGACTCTCAAAGGCATTAACAGTTCAGATTCCTTTACAGGATTAGCTTCACTTATCCCCATCCATCAGAGCTGTAGAGAACTCACCCTCTTCTCTTGTGTTGTGTGACAGCATTACGAGAGTAGTTTGTTTCCTAATGATATTGAGGAAGACTAATATTATTAGGTATGGATATGTGCAGTACTGGTATCACACTGTTCTGCCGTGCGCAGCTCCAGAATGACTACGCACAGGCTCAGTATGAATCAAAGCCCAAGCAGTTCTAGCTGCATAATTTTTCTGTTCCAGCAATGGGAAGAAGGGACCAGTAATGACCCATGTCCTGTACTGATGCACTTAATTTTTCCTGTCCATCAAAATGCCAGAACTCACCAGAGATTCTCTACGTGTGAAGTTGGTGTGTCTCAGAAATGATGCATACATCTGGAAAGAAGTAAGGCAGGAGATGTCAGTAAATTACTTGGCTGGTGCCTGTACTGAGGTGGAGAAACTTTACCCATGGTGTGCTAACACACCAACCACTCACCACTGAACAGTCAGGGAAGACAGACATTTTGCAAGATTGTTTCACCACGTCTAGAACACAGGTGCAAGCAGGGTGTATTGGACCTCGTGTCCTCTGCATCAGGAAGGAAGTGATCAGCAGGTCTGCAGGGTGCTGGTGTCAGCAGAGACTAAATGGCACAAGGTATTCATAGCACTTACACTTTAATCAGTGCTTACACTGACTCCCAAGACATTGATACAGTTTACTGGCAAGAACAAAATCCCAGTTTTCATCACAGAGAAAGAATGATTTCAGAGCCTTCTGAGAGCTACAGAGAAATATTTACCAGCAAATTCTCAGTGGGAATGGAAATGCCAGAGTTTCACATGGTAACCCTGTCAGTCTTTGACTTTAGCTTCATGTTTTCGTACACAGCGGCCAGCATGTATGCAGTGGGGATGGTGGATTACTCACCTATTGCGGGGAAAGAAGTGATGGTGATCAAGATGTGTGGGACTGCTGTGCATCCCTTGCAGCTTTCTTGGATGTCCTAATCTGGTGTAATTATGTGAGCAGACCACATCAACAAATCACCTCCAAAAGCACATCTGTAGGTGAGCCTCTGATTTGGAGTAATACAATCTCCAAGCAAAAGAGGACTTGCATCATCCCCAGGTGATTGTGCATTGAAATAACAGGCAGTGGTGAGCCCAAGGATCGTCAAGATTTTCAAGGCTATTTGTTATAATATTGATGCTCCGAGACTGGAAAAAGCAAGATGTCCTTTCAGTTCTGTCAGACATGGCCAGTGACAACAGCAGAGAGAGTATCAAGAGGTTTTTTGAACTCTGGGGTCTGCACTGTGGCAGATGCTGACTGTGCTACGAGCTTCTCAAATGTGTCCTCTCACTTTGCACAGTAACTGAAATGTGCTAGTGTAAGGGTGAAAACTGATCAAGAACAGCAAGGCTGCACCAGGCGTCTAAGAGGAACACAGACTGTCTCTGACTTTAAAATTTCCAATATCATGATGATATGGCAGAAACTGACTTTACCTCTCCTTTGAAGCAACTTCTGAGAGCAACAAAAGAGTAAATCCAAAACAAAATCCAGCTAACCAGCTTTGGTTGGAGATCGGCTGGATCAACCAGGTGCTGAAACAAGCAAAGTTTGTCTAAGGAAAATGTGAGCAGTTTGGTAATATTGATGGAAATTGATGGAAGCTCACAGCTATATTTTAACACATTCCATTTTTCTCAATATAAACTCTGCTGGAAGTAATGCAGAAGCAATGCTAACAGTTTGATTCACTGAGGAGGAAAGCTAGCAATGAACTCACACAGCACAATAATTTCATAGGTGAAGAGCTATCTGTTGCCCTGCAGCAAATCTGCAGCAGGGTGTGTGTACCATTTATGGATTTATCTGTAGTCCAGCATGCAGCTGCCTTTCTTTTAAGTACCTACTGCTACCTGTTCTTTCATTAAAAAGGCAAAAAGCACTGTAGCAACTGGAAACCCAGCCACGTAACTGTTTCTTTCTTTTGAATTGACTTCTGTGTTATGAAGTAGTTTTTTCTTCAATGTCACAAAGAAAAAAGTCTTCAGCTTTGTCATGCTAAGTTTTATTGTGCAGAATGTGTGTGCATAGGCAATAGCTGTGACAGCATGAAGAGTACCACACTACGAAACTTTCACAACAAGGCAATTATTAAGTCACTCTGACACGTTTTCCAATAACTGCTTTGTATGTTTGATACCATAATCATTTATGTTAGATGACTCAAAATGTGACACCATTAGAAACTTTTCTGACATAATTCTTTTCAAACTTGTTCAACAGGACTGTGGTATTTGGTGGTATCGTGATATTTTTTGTTGGTTTTGGTGTCATGAAAGACTCATGTGGGATTACTCATCAGCACTGTCTTCCCTTTCTTTTTCACCATGCTCTGTTGCATCTGCCCACTTGTCAGCTTCTCAGAAAACATTTTACAAGCTTTCATATGTGTTTCTTCCTCAGACGTAACGTAACCACCAAGTGACATTCTCAAACTTGCCTGGATAGATTCTATGCTTCCAACATTTTGGTTTTAAAGAGGGGCCGTCAGGTTCTTCACCATGAGCTGAGCTGGCCTCTGAACAGATTACATTTTACTATCCCTCACAGACACCACAAAAAACCCCACCCAGAATAGAGAATATCCCTCATACCAGTGGAGCTACCACAAACCAATTTTGTCAAGTAATCTACTGGTCAGAAAGCACACTATGAAAAAGAGCCCGAGTGCATAACATTTAACAGAGTGTTTTAAAAGATTAGAGAAGGTTACAAAATCTTTTTTCCATTCAGCTGTAATGAATCATGCTGTGGTTGGTGTTATCTCTCCCTGTTTTTCCACCGTTCAAACTTCCTGTTCGTCACAAAGTCCCTCACTGCTGCTGTGGCCACCCAAAATGTATCTATGCAGTTTAAGTCAGTTATCTTGAAGAGATGGGTACTTTCAGCAGGAGGTCCAGCCCTTTCAAAAATAGGTATTTCAGATAAATAGGAGAATTAACATCTCAACTCACCAATCTGTTATTACCACCACTCAGAGGGTCCAGATATTTGTCTTACTCTGTCCAACTTCTGGAGCCCACCCAATCTCCACTCACTTTTGGCTTTAACAACCAAACTGAGAGGCCACCCCTCTGACACTCTCAGATCAAACACTGAAGCTTTCTGCCCTTCACATTACACAAATTATTATAAATTGCCTAACTGATCTAATTTCCAGTGCTTTACAATTTGTTATTCATGGCCTCATTATACCTTTTTATGTTCTTTTAGAATTGTTTACACTAAGTGAGCTACAGCGGGCAGTGCAATCCTTACAAATTTGTGGGGAATGATCTGGGTTATCTGAGCTCTTTGAGAGGAGCTATGCAGAATTCATAAATTATATTATTCGCATAACAGTGGAGCTGGTGAAGAGATGGAATTTGGTCTCAGTTTCCTCAATATTAATCACTAATCACAACACACATCAAGTTGCATTGCAGGTAGAGGCAGGATATGCTTGAAATCAGTCTGCTACCAACATCACTATATTTAAAAATAAAAGTAATCAGCAAAACCAGGGAGATAAGAATCTGAGGTGAGTTGTAATTGAGCTGCTTCATTGAGATGCTTTAAGAATTTATTTTTCCACTCCCCATCTCTCCTTTCCTTTCTGCTAGAAAACTACACAGGGAATTCTCACGGCTGTATCAAGTCTTTCTGTCCCTTCTCACATAAAGGTATTCCTCCATTCATAGCTTTACATTAGTAAGTGCTATGTTTAGAGTCATAATCTTCACTTTACATAATCCTCTCCTTTATATGCTGTTTTCAATTGGGAGTGAATGCTAAGTTGATAGTGCATAAGATACATACATAAATGTCAACTACTTCGGCTGTCTTCTTCCTCCATGCTCAGTATTGTTGCAATGGATGATGTTGAAGTGCATCAGTGCTGACACTTATCCTATTAAAGCTCTGGAAATGCACATCAGTGCTACTGTAATATTATCATTCTTTGCATTTTTCTCTTCTGGCTGAACAGGCAATATGATTGATGACAGAAAGCCTGGTTAAGCAGAAGGAAGTTACTAGTAAAAATAAGTATTTCAAGGAGTCACGAATAAAGATTTAAAGGCAAGGCAGAACCTATAGTTAAACATAGGCTATAGATCAATTTTCTTTAAAAAGCAAACCCTTCTTTCAGTTATAACTGAACTTTGACTTAAAAGAAAGCTTCAGAAGTCAAAAATACACATACCTGAATCAAAACCATCCAGCTTCAAATCCTATGAGGCAGCATGGATTCTGGAACCTGAAAGATATGAAAGGATAATAAAATACAATCCAAACTCAAAAGATAAAGAGCACCAAGAAGTGAGAAAAGCAAAATTTAACATACACACAGACTGGGGGGAAAAAAGGCAGAAAGGAAGATATATTTCTTCCACAAAAACAAAGAGACTGCCACTCAGTGGTACCTTTTTAAACAACATTTGTAAAGCAGTTTCTTTTGTGACAGAAGAAGGAAGGATGAAACATGTATGGGTTTACATGGTAGCCACACTTCATTATTTTATTTTGGTTTTATAGTTGTTCTCAAAATCACTGTCTTATTATCTGAAAGATATGTATATAGAGCTTCCCTAAGCAAACAGGAAAAAAAAAATTCCTCAAGTCTTAGTATTGAGATGCTTAAATTTTGACCTCTGGTAGTCTTTGTTTGAAACGTAATTTCGAATTTGCCATAGAAGGGAGTTGCATCCACAGGTATTATCAAACTGCTGTTGCACCATTACTCACGAGCTGTGTGCTTTTGAGAGATGCCCTTTTCCAGTTGCCAGAGCTGCTGCCTCTCCGCTCACCCCTTCCCAGTCACCTCCAATGTAGTTAATGCCACTTGCTGGTTTTCCGCTGCCAGTACAGGTTTCCATGATGCACTCAGCTCTGGAGAATAAGCCCAGGACATCCCACTCAGTTCAGTAGATTCAGAAATTAAGATCGTGATAAAACTGAAGATCAAAAAAACAAAACAAAACAAAAAAACCCAAACAAACAAACAAAAAAACCTCCAAAAAGAACAAAACAAAACAAAAAAAAACCCCAAAACCCCCAACAACAACAACAAACAAACAAACCCCACCCAAAACCTGAACCAAAACCCAAAACATTACTTCAATATAAAATCTACCAATTCTGGAAATAGTCTGGCAGGAAATACCAACACCACAGTGTAGTGGCAACTTGCAGACAGTCTAGTTCTGCATTAAATAAGTATTGTGCAAGTCTTGTGTTAATTGTGCTTGGACAAAATTCCTACTCTCATAGAAAAATATGACAGAGGAAAGCATCACAGAACAAAAAAAATTCAGGAGAAAGTACCATTAAGGAGATTATTCCAAAGTGCATGTTCATTAAATGCCAAATAATAGGGTTTTTTTTTAACAAAATACCTGAGGTGTATTTGAAGAATCTGCCTAGATTCTCAAATTAAAAAACCTCAACTGTTTATTCCTCCCATTTTCCAGCTAGTTCTTATTCTGGGGACAAAGAATCTCTAAAGAAAGACTCTGACTGCAGGAAGGGAGAAGCACTGATAGCTGCACTGCTGCTTGGGTGTTTATGTGATATTACATGTCTATCACTCCAGAACAGTAGGGAAAAGTAAGTGTGAAGTTTTAGTACAAACTCGTTACCATTCTGTCAGCTGTCACCATTTCCTCACTACAGTCCTCTACCATTCATATTTCTCCTCAGGATCTGACTCTGCTGAGGTACTAACAAAATTTACAAGCAGCTCAGGTTAGATTATATCAATTTTTAAAAACTTCTGAAATTATTCATAACCACAAGTCTCTGGCATTAACCACACCACATAACTCCCTTGTCTTACTGTTTTGAACTTTTACAGTTAAAAAACAGAGAGTACAACCAGAGGGCAGGATGAACTACTCCAGTCAGAGCCAAAACATTTCATTTTATTTTTTAAAATGTTCTCATATTTTTGTTTAGATATTTTCAACATTCTGGATGGCATATGTAGAATAAATTTTCTCACCTTCCTCCCCATGTAAATAAAACACACAAAGCTAGGATGCCTAATGCTGGGGAAGCACTCAACAGATTAAAATCTCAGATTGGTGTGAAAGTATTTTGAGGAGCTCAGGTCTGAATACATTCCAGAAACAGAAATTTACCATTTAAAGGAAAAGAATATCTGTCAGTATATTTCTGGGTGCAAAAGCTTTCTTGCTGTGATTAACACAACTCTGCTTAGCTCATACACAGCTTAATCAATCTGATGCTTCTGGAATTTCTACTCAACATTTCAAGACCAAGAAAAAGATATGTTTTCAAAGCATGCCCTTCTGAGGTTTTAATGGCGATACACATAAACTTTGTGATGAACTTGCAATGTTAATAAGCACCATACTGATAAAGCTGCCCTCAAAAGTCACCTTTGCGCCTCTGGTTCACATGTTGCACAGCTGGGCTGCCTCACGATGCTCCAGGAGTCTCGAGCAACCCTGGCACCTGTTGTGGCAACAGATAATCAAAACATATCTATCTCCATTCTAAGACAAACAGGCTTATTTAAGCAGTTTAGTTAGTTCATCTGTTGAAAAGGACATCGACAACAATCTTAATTATCTAAAAATTATCAATGGATTCCACAAAAAGAAAGTTTGCAAGTTCTAGTAATCATAATTAATCTATGGATTAATAATTAATAATTAATAATGGACCAATATTAATCAAATGGATTGCAATAATCTCTATTTATTTCATACAATAAGAAGTTCAAGATTATTACTTTTGTCATATGATATGCATATAGTTTGAAATATGAAACCATGTTTTCCAGGATGTTGTTCTTAAAGTACATGCATATTGATGCTACGTTATGAAACTCCAAATAATTTCTTTTTTAGGATTTGTAGCATTTGTTGGCAAGTTTATCTTTTTTGTTTGTAAGAGACAATGACGTAACAACTACTTTGAAGTGTATACGTTTGACTCCTCTACTTATTTCAAAGAACACACTAGTGAAACCTGCAGGATAAATGATTTCACTAAGACAAAACAGCAAAGGACAAGTTGGAGGGAATGAAATACAAAAATCAGCAATGGAAAGGAAAAACATGGCATAACTGAAAAATGTTGAAAATTCGAGGGTGATTTTCTGGACTAAATTCAAATAATGAAAAATAATACAGCTTCTGTCGTGTAGTTTTTTATTCTGATTGTGTACGCCTGAATAAAAATATCATATACTACCTTTCTCTGTATTAATAACACTACATTTATTTTACACTACAGCTTTCACAATGAATCTTCACTCAGTTTTAACCAAGGATATGCTGTGAAACAGAATAATCTGCCTCTCTTAAATATGCAATACACATTTGTGGGTTTATGTCATTACCACATCATATGAGACTCCAGTGTTGCATGTTTCCAGGTCTTCTTAAATTAAACTGTACTAGAACTTGTTGGCAAATTTAATCCAAAGCAAGCCAAAGATGCTGCTGGTATAGTGGTCTATGCCACAACAAATAATGTTTGCTCTGTATGCAGGTAAAAAAGAGGAGACACAAGAAATTGGTGTCACGAGAAATTGGTGACTAATCACTGCAGTTCAGGGGTACCGCAGGACACTTCTTTGCACAACCACGAAGGTGCACTTGGTGCAGGGCGAGGGCTAGTTCACCACTAAATAAATCCCACTGAAATAAATCATTGTGCTGAACCAACAAAACCTTGCAACCACCCTGCTTGCATTTTTGCAAGTTGTTAGGTTTGCTTCTCCCCCTTAGCAGATCTGGTACACACAGTCCTTCTCAAGGTGCAGATTTCCACCTGCATCTCCTCCACCTGGGAACTGTTCTTCAGCACAGCACATGATAGATGGGCATTTCTCAGGCTTTTCTCCACAGATGAAGCCAGGCTGAATTCCTTACTTTGTTATGTCTTGGTCTGTTTGTGCCTTTTATGACCAAGGATGTGGTCTGTGGTGGGTGCCAGAGTGTGGCAGAGCCCTGGCAACCCCAACATGCAAATAAAGAAGGGGCAGGCTGTGAAAGTTACTGCCTCAGGAGTAGCCTGTACCCACACACATTCCACCTTCCTGCCAAAGTCAACCTCAGCTGGCAGCTGTGACCACTTTAAAGTGCTTGCCATCAGGGTGCCAACCATGATAGGGAGCAGAGGTCCCAGTGGGGACCACGGCTGTTTGCGAGCAGGCAAGCTCTGGTTGATGCTATTTTCTCTGCTGCTGTTGCCATAGGAGACTCTTAGTTGAGGAGGAGCTGCTGACTTCCCCCCTTCCACCCTCCTGTCTGCTACAGCGCATTCCTTGCCTCTGCACATATAAAGGCACTTGTTTCTAAACCTCCTCAGCATTCAGCCCTGCTCTCTCCCATGAGAAAAACTAAGGTATAAACCTCAATTCTCCTATACCAGAGGAAGAGCCAGGCCAGATCCTACTGCTGAGCAGGATGGTCTGAGTAGGATGCCAGCACGTGAGAGAAAGGCCCCTCCCCTGGGTTGTTCTTGGGAGTTGGCATGGCGCTACTGAAGAAGGGTGACACCAAGTCAAAATCAAAAGGGAAACTGGAGACTGTGTACTTGGGACTCTCTCCTCCCAGCCCAGGCCTCAGATTTGAAGACCTGCACCATGCCCTTCTTCAACTCGAGGTCAAAACCAGGAAGGAGTTTTATAGCACGGCATTGGTATGTCCAGAAGAACCTAGAGCACAGACTGAGGCTTGCTAAGACATTGCCAGAGCACCATGTCAAAGCAAGCATGGCCATATCCATAGTAATAAACAACTTTCACATCAGGAGCAGATGTTTACGAAAAGTGCTGGCTGTCAAGATAAATACTTGTCTGAGACCATTCACCACATTTACAGATGATCCTAAGAGCTTACGGGTTTACTAAGCAAGCCCAATGCCAAAGAATATTCTTGTACATGGTTCAACTCAGTAGTATAAATGCAACCAGAGGGTAATGATGCTGGAAGGAAAACAAGAAAATCCAAGAAAACATTAAAAGGAAAACAAGAAAATCCGAGAACTTCCACTTGGCTTGAGCAGGCATCTCTGGGTGTTTTCTCTCAGTATGACTGCAACTTGCTGCTGCGGCTGTGCTTTACTGCGGCTGTGCTTTACTGCTTTACTGTTTCCTACACACACACAGGCAAAATGTTTTAAAAGTTGTTTGGAATATTTCAGTCTAGCTAAATGGCCAAGTCAAAGGGAAGCATCCAACAAAGAGAAATTTCGGTAATTCAGATTCTTCCTTAGGCAGTTGTTTTTAATAAAATATTCTCTTTTGAACAGCCTTCTAGGATTAAGGTGTGTTGACCCCATCAGCTTGCTGTCAGCACTCCTGTCTAATGTGGATCACACAGGAAAGCAAAACAATTGAAGCTGAGTTATGTGGTAGGACACTGATCCTGAAGTTTATTATTGTAACTATTTTGGAATACAGCATTTATATTTTAACCTGAAAATAATGACTGAGTTTGAGATGCAGAAGAAAAAATTTTCTGACTTCATAAAATGTGTTGCTCAAAACTCTAGGTGCGACTGCATTGTGCTATGCACAACACTTTACTTGCATTAAAAATAAACAGGTGTCACAAATTTTATATAAGAGAAAAAGGTACTTCTGCCATTTGTAACTAAAGTAACTCTATACTTCTTTGAGTGTTACAGATGCTGAAAATTTCAGGCAAAGTGGTGAAAGTGAAATTAGCAGGAGACATGCAAAAGTTTCAAATTTCTGCGCTTTAGTTAATGAAAGCTTATAAAGTAGTTATGAGATATATTAACTGGGCGTAATTGAGAGCATTGAACAAATATAGGTGAAAACTGTGCAATCAGATTTTAAAACTAATTTTAACTTTGCGTTCAAAGTTGAAAGTAAAAGATTTATAGCTACTCCTATAAAGCAAATAGACCTGTTGTATAGATATAAAATATTGAATTTACATATCTGCAGTGCAACACTATTGCATGTTTTACAGATGAAAGCACTGAAATTAATATCTGAAAGACCCTGTACTTACTTTTAACAAGATTACCATTTTTATAGCCTATAAAAATTATTTCCATAATTGAAATAAAGATAGAACCTCTCACATTTAAGGATCAAATAGCTGTCAGCAATATGATAGAGGTTCTGAGTACGTAGAAGAGGAGAGGGAATAGTTTCAAAGAAATTATCAGCAAAACTCTCCCAGATAGGTATGTTTACCTAGGCCTTATAATTACATTTATATACTTACATACTGTGTTATCAGTAACACACAGAGCTCTAGAACTAAAATACGCATGCAAAGAGAAAAGATTGTAAAAGTTCAGTTCAGCACCAGAGTGAAATTCATTATCTTTGGTCTTGAAGTCCATTAAATTTGATCAGTGAGGATAATTCACTGGGATACACAGGTATTTCATATCTGTCTTTGAGTTCAAGGCCTGTACAGGGGAGCAAAGTTTGTTATAACCTCTATGATGATCCTGTGGGACCAGCAGAGTGTTTGGCACTGGTGGTGTGTGCAGTAGGGATCTTCGCAACCAGGAATGCCTCTTATGCACATGAAGTGTACACATGCACTGTGTACAGCAGGGACACAGGAAGGAAACCACAGCAGCAGAGGCAAATCTGGTTTTGAGATGACTCAGAGGTGATTTCTGATCCTCTGGCACAAGCTACCCTGGAAACCCGGCAGAAACCCAAGCTCAGCTCACAAATAGAATGAGTCATGCAGCTACAGGCTTGCTTTGTGTCATTCTCTTCCAGCAGGACCTTCATCTATAGATGAAAATACATCACCAGCAACACAAAAACTTCCTGTTCCTGCCCACAGTGGGTATTACTGTCTGTCCCAGTGACTGCCCTGTTTGACGTAGGAGCACTCACTACAGGTCCAAACCCCGATTTCCTTTTCCCAGCCACAGGATAATATGACAGGAGCCATCACTCGTGGTTTATCTCATTTTTCTGTCATATTCTGGGGAGGCACATGACATTTATCCCTCAAATTTATCCCCTTAGCAAAAAATGTGGCCTAGACCAGGTGCAAAGCTTGGCTGCTGCTGGCCTGTGCAGCTCTGCTATGTGCAGGTAAGCTCTGCATCCATTAAACAAATTGAACCCTTGGATGTGAAACTCGCACCTGAAACAGGATCCAATATTTAAAATGTTTCTGAATGTCACACCAGTACTCACCATTTCTAATCAGCAGTCTTCTAAGGACTGGGGTTTATTTTTGAAATCTTCAGTTGGCTAAATGTTGTGATGCCTGAAGACATTTTATCAAGATGTATTTTCTGGCCCGAATAATTTTATTAACTTAGAACAAAAACCAAAAATAAAATGCAACAAACTTTTCTTTCTATATATTTCTAAACATACAGTCTTTTTTACTTGCATGAATTGCATAAGAGTCTGAAAGAGTCAATAAAGAGAAGAACTCAGGGTATTTTTTTTCTTGAAGAAGCTTGAATGAATGTAGCTTGAAAAAGTTTCAACTCCTTTGGCACAGTCTTGAGACTCAGAACATTTTTCATAATTTTATTAAGATTTGGCCTTCTCAATGTCATCTGTTCAACTGCCTCTGCCTTGTGCACTCTTTTTCTTTATAAACCACTCATTATCCTAGTTTTTCTTCTAAATGGCCACATAGTGCCAATTACTGGGGAATTTAAATAAAAACCCAAAACA
This sequence comes from Acanthornis magna, assembly GCA_036785705.1. Lineage (NCBI taxonomy): Eukaryota > Metazoa > Chordata > Aves > Passeriformes > Acanthizidae > Acanthornis > Acanthornis magna. Next base: position 12,454,705 of record JAWUZG010000029.1, read on the forward strand.
AACTAACAGAAGCCAAATTGTGCTCCAATTGCTTGATTATTTTATTCATTATGTCTATAAAAACATACATCAATTAATCTCTGGGAAAGTTTTTAACTGCTCTTTTACTGTGCTAATTTCCACTCCTATCTTAGCAAGGAGCAGTACTTCACATACTACAAAATTTTCTACCCAATACAGCTCTGTAGATGCTAGCCTGTCCCATGACTGGAATGTAACAGTTTATTCTGCTTGGACTACATCACAATTCATATATTCACATAATTTTCCATCATATTTTTGCCTGGTATTCTCTAATCCCCTAAATCTTACCTCAAGCAAATTTTGGTGCCCACCTTCCTGTATCAAGATGATGCAATTGTTTGATCCCCTTACTTCTTCTGTCCTGCAGGAATTACTACCATGAATATAGTCAAGCTTTTCCCATATACTTTTCATGTGTTCAGATTGTCTCTGCAGATTAAATTCTCCCAGTCAAAACAGGAATATACAACAAGATTTTAGCTGAAGGTCCCTAAAATACAGAGAGGTCTGAGTTCAGTTGAGCCATCTTAACTATTCTGGAGGTTCTTAAACTGGGCTCTGGAGATCTTTGGATCTGGTGAAATAGAAACCACTGCTGTAACTTTACCGGGTAACTTTGATTAAAAATACTTATGTGAACTCCAATCCACCTTTGTTACCTGATTTCATGGGTTTTGTTTTTCAATACAGAGGAATATATTTTTCCTTCTAACACTTTCTAGATCCCATTGCAAAGACCAGTCTTTCTATGTCTCATTGAGTAGAGGGTTAACCTGTACACACAACTAGTGGAAAACTATACATGAATCTGATGAGTCAGTGCATTTGATACTGCCAGAGAGCAAACCACTAGCCAGTTTTCAGGTGGCTTAGGTATGATCCAAGTCAGAGTTACCAATTTCTTAAGCTGTTGTAAAACACTCATTATATCTCATTAAACTCTTGTGTTCATGTGTTTGCACATACTATAGCTACAAAGGATGTTCCCAAAGCTGCACACTAATATCTATAAATCAGTGTGTAAAGGGCTGAATGTGTTTCATACACTCAAAAGACAAACCAATACACAGACAAGGAATAATAAAAAATGAATATATGAAAATATGAAAATATTTATACTCAAATTACCAAACTCAAATTACCAAACTCAAACAAAGCTTTAACAAAGGCAGTAATTAAAAATAAATAAAAGTGTCATGTGTACATCCACAACTATTAACCATGTAGTTATTCACGTAATTTTGAGAATCTAGAGAATGGTAAAATAAAAACCCTTGATTTTTCTTGCTCTAGGGAATCAAGTCCCAGAGGTAATAGCCATATTACTTGAAAGGATTAATGCCCATATTTCTAAAGACTCCTTGATCACTAAATTATCTCAGCTCCTTTTCATCTGTTTGTTTTCTCTATATTCCACACTAACATTCATGAACCTCTCTTGTGGTACAAACTCTGCAAAAGTTTATGTGTTAGTAACTTCCTTTAGGGCTACCATTCATGTTGTCTTCAGGGCAAATTAGAAGAATGTACCTCCCACTGATAGAGTTGGGTCATTCTTTAAATGCAAGCTGCCAAATCCCTTGTGTCAGTCACCACTTGTGGGCAAAGCTAATTGCTCCTCAAACCTCCACCTCTGGGACTTGTGGCAGTCCCGGGCTGCCGCTCAGAAGGGAACTGCCTAGTTTTGGAGTCACCTGGTCTCCCACCTCAAGACCACACAAGCTGATGTGTCACAGTAAGTCCTTAAAAAAAATTTGTTCATTTATTTATTTTATACTCTTTCATTGTTTACCAAAACCGCTCTACTGCACAGAATCATCCAACCAGCAACTGTCTGTGTGTCAGAGATCTGTGCTTGCAGCAGCACAAATCACATTCTTCAGTTTTGCTCTTTCTAAACCGTAACAGCTATTTTTGATTTCAAGAAATTAACATGTCCACCATTTCTCATACCCCCTTTCTGTTTTCCAGGAAAATCCAATAAATCAGAAAGCTCTTCCACTGCTATCAGATCCATGGTCCACTTATGGCTGATCCAGAAAAAGCCAATACATATACATAGATCTTTCGAGTTACAGAGGCTGCTACACTGCTAGGCTAAGAACAGTTCTGCCCAAGAGCTGGGAAGGTCAGATGTTCTCTCATCAGGAGCATTCCCAGAGTGAATCCAGGCAGAGAGGCAGGAAGAACACTAGGACACAGGCAGGAAATCTAACATGCAAAGGGCATAGATGGACTGTGCTGTAACACCAGTATGAATGTGGACTATAGAGCCACAGAATGCATCACAAAAGTTTACAAATTAAGGTGATCAAGGCCTCCACTGTGTTTACAGGCAGGCAGACATCAGAGCTACATAGGCATTGGCTTCTGAGCATATACTAGGGCACATAAAAAGACTGACTAGCAGGGAAAATCCATCTCCAGTTTTTCTCAAGGGTTACAGGTCTCAGAAGGGTGTACAACTGTTTTCCATTACTTTGTAAAAGAATGTTAGTAATTTGGAACTGGGTCACTCTCGACATTAACAGCTCACGACAATGAGCAGATCTGAAATCAAGTGGTATGCAGAAAATGGAGTAAAATAGTTAAAAAGTTACTCAGAAAAATTATGCAGTCATTCATCATCAATCCATTGTGGTTGATCCATTGCATATTTTCATTGTACTTTTCATATACATTATATAAAACTTGAATCATTTTGACTCAGGGAAAAGCCCCATAAACTCCTAACCCCTTCTCTCTGGATGCCTTTTACAATGACCATGAAAACTTCTGGTCTTCATAAGGTGAGTATGTCATCATTAAATTAATTTAAAATTTTATAGAACTATGCTCTCTAACCTAAAGAAGGATATTCTTCTTTCATATTTCAGCATTTTGAAATACCAAATCCCTGCACATTAACCATTTTGTGATATCCAAAGCATACATATAACTCATTCCAACAGTGCAGTTAAAGAACAGGGTGTGTCGGCCTTTTAACATTTGGTACATGAGCATTACCTCATTCCAGTGTTTCTCTTCAAAACTTTTTTTTTGTTGTTGTTGTTTGTAATATATTAAAAAGTGGCTGCTCATGTAGAAAGTGGTCTGGACAAAAAAGTTAGCAGTTCGTGAAGGAAACCCCAAAAACTTAGCCTAATCTTTGGGTCTTTAACTTCCACATGGCAATTGAGTGAAATATCTCATCGTTTGTAGTTCTTGCAAACTTTATATGTCTATGAAGGTTTCAAAAGTTGTTTTCCTACTTCATGCAGGAAAATAACGATTATTCAAGGACACTCCTCCACTTCCAAGCAGGCTGATGCAGAGCTTGTACTAGTTCCAAAATTAGGGTTTTCCAGTAAAAAATGTAGGAAGCTATTTATGTTGGCCATATAAACACATTATTTCCAATCTGAACACAAAATCTCTCTTGCTGCCTAGTTGATCTAATCCAAGATGTTAGGACATCATAATCTCAGCATTGAAAACTGCTGCAGCTCTGTGGAAACGTTGCCTCATTCCCACTACTTCAGTATGAACATCCTTCAACTTGGGAAGATTTAACTGTGAGGAAGAACATCCGTTCTAGGATCTCTAAGAGCTTGTTATCCCTACTTTTTTCTTCATATTATTTTCATGAAATAAAAGTACATTTTCATGTGAGGCTTTGCAAGTCATGCTTTGATGAGCAGTACCAGAAAGCTTAAGAAGAGCAATAAGAAAGTCACTGAAACTAGATTTTCTTGAGATGTGATAGGTATACGTTACAGCACATGGTATGCCTGGGAAGGGTTTCAAAAATAAATTGGGTGCACCGACAATTTATAATTCTGTAATAACATGCACATGGGAAATGTGTGCGCTTTAGAGAGACCTAGATTTGATTTGCAAACATTCTCAAACCTGTTCCTTCACTAAGAAATTCCCACCAGTTGCAATGCCTTTAAGAGTTAATACATGAAAATAGCCCCACTGTACTCTGGACTAATTGTGCTTTCTTTGTGTATAAATAAACTTTGCCTTTATCTTCTGTGGCTTTTTGGGGGCTGCTAAGATGCAGCTGTGCATCTATAAAATGATAACTTTGTTCTGCACTGGTGTGAATACAGAACTGCACTAGTAGTGGATGAGCATGGGCAGTCACCACTATTTGGCTTTCAAGATCCTCTTTTGATCACCATGATGTCCACTAAAAGTTTCCTCTTTTAGTCTCTGTTGTCTCACAATTTGCAAGTAATGCAGAGTGAAGGCAGATTACTAATTAGGTGCCAAGACTCATTTTCTCACATGTTGAAAGGATAAGGTTGACTCTCCCTAGGGTAAAGGAAACAGAGGAGAAACAGCGCGGAAAAGGTGACGCTTCCTCCCACCCCTGCATTCCCAGCTCTCTCCCCATTTCCCTCTCAGCATTCCTGTAACTCAGCTGCCTTTGCCATGTCAACCCCTGTATGGCAAAATAAGGTTATGGGGGGAAAATGGCCCTTGGAGATGGAGCAGAGATGGTGCTGGGGCCAGGTGAAGGATGGGGGAGGCTGTTAAAGCCGTTGAGGGGCGGTAGTTGGGCAGCCACAGGGTGTCCCCAGGCGAGCGGCTACTCCAGGACAGGGACAAGGTGTGCAGGTGGGCTGGGGGTGCCTGTCTGCTCCCAGGTGGCCCCCACATCAGGGATGAGTGGTACCCAAGCCATTGTGCTTGTAGTGTGTAGGTGTGCTTGTTGGGGAGGGTGTGTGTCAAGCCATGTGGTGGGCAAGCCCCTGGGAGCTCTTCCTGGTTACGGCATCTGGTGTAGAGCACTGCTGGCCCTGAACTGGCCTGTGTGCCTGTGCATTTGTTCACTTACACATGTTTCTATGTGTGTGTGGCTGTGTGGGTGTGGGCAGATGATCCATCAGAGTGCCACCTAGGAGCACACAAGGATCTGCTGTCACACCCCAGAGCTTATGGTCAGGGAGTTATGTGTCTGTGTGCAGGTACCTACACAAAGGAACATGTCAAAATCTCACAAGCTCTTTGAGTATCTTCATGTATGTGTGTCATGAGGGTTTGTGCTAAGATATTGGATGGCTGTCTGCAAAGACTGTGCATATTTGAATACCAGTCTGACAGTGTATCTGGGTGTGCACCCAGGTCTATTTTTATACCTGACTGGTTCATGGAAGCAGTTTCGGTTGTAAAGGGTGTAGTAGGAGATGCAGAGTTTGCACAATCATGATGAAGTGTGGGTAGAAAAATGCCTTATGTCAAGGTTAGAGAAGCATGTTGCCCATATCAGAGATAAAGGAGAAAAAATTCTTGTCTGTTCAGGTTCTGTCAGTATAGTACTAACTGCATTACTGAGAGAATGTTATGTGAAATTTTTATTTAGAAGTATAGATGTCACACGTAGCTTCACGTCTGTCACACATAGCTACAATGCCACCCTCCTGTGCACATGTGTATATTTGCACAGAGCAGCACGTGTCTGTTCTGCAGTGTAGTGGTTTGCCATCTGAGTGTGTATGACTGAATATTTTAAGTTGGAGAACATGAGTAGGATGACTGGAGTGTACAGACCATTGTCATGTATTGGTTTATGTTTTGCAGAATTAGTCTTTCAAGGAATTGATTGTCATTGCTCACTGACACAAGGTAACAATGAAAGACATGTTCGTTGGCTGAAGATTTCCTACTAATATGGCATATTTTCATCTGCCAGTTGCCTCTAATGTCAATAGCCAGCATCATCTCCTTAGAGCCTTAAGGCACACAAATTAATGCCATGCCTTGTACCACTACCTGGTTTAAAGGATTTGAAGAAAGCCTGCTTTTAAAATTTTACTCAACATTTTTAGATGAAATGTGAAACAAGCATGAAGGTAAGAGCTTTCATTTGGAGGCTATGCCTCAATCTGTGCTCTGAAAGGAGCAGCTCTGGTGAGCATATCAGAAACCCTGGACATAGTTGCTGCTTGACTTGTCAAATAACAGTGCCAGAGGAGGTCACATTCATGGGGGAACTTTCATTTACCCCAAGACAAAGACCACCAGCTTAACCAAGAACTGTAGAAACTCAAGCTGCTCATGCTGAAGTCAAACCTCATCCACATATATATCTTAACTGATAGCATTCCCCTGCCCACTTCACAGTTAACTATCTATTTACAACAAATAAATAAATAAATAAATAAATAAATAAATAAATAAAGGACATTATGACAGAATGATGAATGTAGCAGGATTCTGTTTGGGAGTTTAGTTATGGGGAACAAGAATGCCATTGCTTTTTATGTATCCCAGCAGACATGAAGCTTGATTTGATGTTATTAGAGCTGAAGCTCTTTAATCAATATTTTTTCTGAAATGGTCCAGTGTTACAGCAGCTGTCATCCCATCAAAGTCCCTGTGGCTATTCTGAACAGAGTAATTATAAGCTTGGAAAATTGTTGAGGTTAAAAGTTTTGAACACCTTAACAGATTAAGAAACTAAATTTTCTTCTGTTTCCTGTGCTATGTGGGTTTTGCAAACAAGTTGTATATTGCTCCACAAAATTCTGAAGTGGAGTATTAACTACCATTGTTTTAGGGGCTTCAGCTGAGTTAGTTGCTAAGGGAATCAGAAGTCAGTGATATTTGGAACAAATCAGCTGTGTATGTCACATGATCTTTTAAAAAACTTTAAAAGTGTTTCGTATTTTAATAGTTTTCCTATAATCACAGGGAAATGGCTGGCAAGAAGAAAGAAATCCAACTCCAGGTATAAATCCTAATTACTTGAACTATTTTAGAGAGAAACAGATGTTTTTTCTGCATTTTTAAAATGTTAAAATGTTAATTCATTTTGTTTCAGACTGTAATAACCAATCAAGACCAGTGGGAGGAAATGCTGCTTATACAGGGTATAGTAGGTACTAACAGTTCATATTTTCTGTTTAATCTCTCATGGAGATATGTACAGGTTTCCATATTTATATATCATAATTAATGTGTACTCTAGAAGACTAGTGTCATACATTTTAAAGAAAGGCTATATTAATAAATATTTATAAATGTATACCATAGAGTCATTTAATCATAGAATTGTTTAGGTGGAAAATACTTTTAAGATCATATATTATGATTATGAATATAAAGTATCTTCTATGACAAATACTCATCAAAATCATATTTATCTAAATTTTATTTTTGTATACTACTATGCAGCAAGGTTTAGAAAATACCTGTCCAATATTCTCTGTGATGGGGGTTGGACACTTCTGTGTGTATAATCTTGCACAGACTAAATTAACACCGCAGCATTCTAGAGAGTGCGTGTTCTATGATGTGCATTATTCCCAGTTTTCAGTTCACTTAGTCCAATAACTATGTTTTCTCAGGAGGAGAGGAACTGTATTTTGGTAAAAGGAACAAATCTGTAATGGGATAGTAATGGGTAAAGGCTCAGGAAGGTAAAAATCCTGTAAAGGTCTAGATAAGAGTGAAAACCAACAGTGGGAAAAGGAAAAGAGGAATGAAAAGGAAAAGGAATATGAGAGAAAAGTTGCTGTTTGGATCAATCATCTCAAATAGCATTCTGAAGTAGAGTTTCAATGTTAAAAGTAATTGAAATAAAAGAGCATGTGTCCACTAATGTATCCACTGAATCCATTGCTGGATTCATGATGCATTGATTGACTAGAAGAGGACTGAAAGATCCATGAGAATGCCTTCCCAGTGCTCTTTCAACCCAAACATAAATATCTCATTTTATAAGATCCACAAGTTGCCTCTTTTTAACTCAGAACTATTCCATTTTAGTAATAGATGTGTATCAAGCTTGGTGTGGTCCTTGCAAAGCTGTGCTGAATTTATTCAAAAAGCTGAGGATTGACTTTAGTGATGACAATGTGCTACATTTTGCTGTGGTAAGGACATAAATCCTGTGTGGGCCTTTATTTACATTTTAATTTAAATATATCTTCTGATCTGCATATACAGAGCTTTCATTTTACTCTCCTTCTACTGAATTGTCATAATTTTGGCCTGGTTGCTTTCCCTGCATATGTCCTCATAAGACTTTGTTTAGAAGTAGATTAGCAATGGTAATAAATATGTAAGAAGCTATAACCAAAAAAAAAAAATGAGTTGATATCCCACAACCTTTGTTTTCCTTGATGAGATTGCAGAAATATTCAAAAGCCAGGCTATACGAATTTCAGTTTTAAGTCTCTGCCTTGTGGACCATCCTATTTAAAATTCTTACATCCCTGAAAAACTGTTACATCTGTTTTGCAAATGTTACCTTGTATTTCATTTTTAAGAGAACAAATAGGGGGAAATTTTAAAAATTATCGCAAAACTGTAATAGTAAAAATATTTGTTTACACTAGCAGTATATATATATACAAGTGTATTCTATCTCACATTTAGTTAGATAAATTTGTTTCACAGGTTCAGTTTCTTCAAGATGTTGACCAAGCACATATTTTTTCACTACTTAGTGAAAACTTTAAATTTCATGATGAAGGTACTTTTCAGAAAAAAAACATAAATTGTTTATACATAAAAAAGGCAGGGAGTTATCTTCCAAGGCTAACTCAAGTGTTTTCATGCAGATGACCACATTTCAGAAAGAATTTATAACACGATATAATCTCTTCCATCAAGACTACATGGGCTACTTATTAATTTATATGTGTTATTATAACCCACGTGGGAAAATAGTATCAAGAGAAGGTATTTTTCCATGATTAATTCCTGTAATACAAAGGGAGGACAATTCCATGTTATAAAAACAGTTCTTTCTTCATAACTATAATGACTGTTAGTTGTATTTAGGACTGCATTTTGTGCTTGCAACACCAAAATATATGAGTGGGGTTTTCTTGTCGATAAAAAAGATTTATGTATATATATCGATGCATATGCATACACACTTATGTAAGCAAATAATCTCTTTTGTCTGACATCAGGCACAGGCTGACAGCATTGAAATTCTGAAACCATTTAGGAAGAGCTGTGAACCTGTGTTTCTTTTTTGTGTTGTAAGTACATCACATCAGTGTCTTTTAATGTGCTTCCTACTTTTGCCTTAACTTTTCAATAGATTGTAAAACAGTTAAATCCCATCCTTACATTTTACAGTATGTAGGATGGTACCACCAGAGCTTGCTTGTTTGAGCTGTTTCCCATGTCTGAATGTGGTGGTTCTCGACCACATTTTTGTTGTGGCTAAGGCACATATAGCCACAGAAGGGTTGTGGTAGTCACTGTTCTGGTAGTTAATTAGTGAGAGATCCAGGTAAGTTTTCCAAGTTTGTCTTACATAAAGTGCTTACATGTGATTATGCTGAAATGATTATTTTATGCACATTTTTCATCAGGGAAAGAGAGTTTATATTTCCTGGCATTACAAGATTTTTAAGATAACAAATAAAATTTTGCTTTCACACTTGAGGAACTGTAGCAATGAATCATATATTTATTATGTCTGAGTGATGAACACAGAAAGGCTGTTCTCCTAGAACACCATTGTAGAGCACTGCTCACTTAAGAAGAAAATAATGATACTTTCAGAACACTTTCAGCATTGAATCTGAATGCTGTCTAGAGATATTAGCAGTGTCTTTGGTCACCATTGACTTCACTACTGTGCACCACAAGGTGGCAGAGCATGAACTGAGAAGTCACACCAAAAACACCCCAAAAAACCAACCAAATAAAAAAACCCCAAAACCAACATGAACAAAAAAAAAAAAAAACCAACCCACAAAAAACCCCAGAAAACTCCATGTTATAGAAATTAAGAACTGGAAAAATCCATATTTATATTTACTTCCAACTGTACTATTAGCATTGAGCCTAAAAATAAACATGAATAATTAGGTAGAGAAGGAAGCAAGGAATTAAATTCAAAAAGATTCATTCTGAAATAATAGAGGCAGTAGTAGCTTTGGTATTCCCTTCAGTGGGCATAGGAAATGATTTTGTAGCTGGAAAAAATTAGCAGGATACAGCATGTTTCAAAAATTCAAGTAAATATGTAAATTAAGTGATGAAAACTCACTGAGTATGTTATTTTCTCTTTTACAGTATGGCAAAATTCTTGCAATAGTGAAAGGCGTAAATGCTCCTCTTATAATTAAGACAGTAACAGACCTCGTGCTAGTAGAGAGGGAAATTGCAGCTGGACAGAGGGAACGCGTTGAGGTACAAACGAGATACTTATGTATAAATGTGTATTTTTACTACACTGACACTGTTTCGCTAAACGTCTGTGATAACGTTTAGATGTTTAAATTTTTGAATTTTTGTCCTAACAATAAAGTGCTATATATGATGAGCTTTTTTTTTTTTTAAGAAATCTAGTACAATTATCTGGGTTCTAAGGGACTTTTAAAGATCATATAGTCCAACCCCTCCTGCCACAGGCAGTCACATCTTTCACCAGTTCAGGTTGCTGAAAGCCCTGGGGATTGCTCTGTACTTAATGAATCCAGTTTGCCACAAAAGGCCATCCAACAAGTTTGTTCCATCACCTTTCACTGCTGACTTCCAGGTAACATGAGGACATAAGGACAGCTCAGTCTGAACTCAACAGCCTGCACTGCGAAATATCCCACAGTTGGAATTCACAGTAGCAGCAGAGTTAATCCTCCCTCTTTGCTTGTTCTCCTCAGAACCCCCAAATTTCCATTATGTTATCTTACAAAAACTTAACAAATTTACAGATTAGCCTAGTAATGTAAGAAACGGAGAGATGGACAGAATGCCACTAGCTCATAAAGGTTTTAGTATTCTTTTTTCTTTCAGGGCTAAGTATTTTTAATATATAACTTAGTAACTGTATCATATGAAACAAAGACATGGGAAATATGTCTCATTGCTTGTTTTGTTAAAATGGAGATGAAAGGACTCCATTTACAGGAAAAAAAGACTTAACAAACTGAAGTTCAGTTAAGGAAAATCAGACTGACCAAAGGTCCTTCTTAGAATTGCTTGTTTTCTAGGGTAGCAAATCCATTCTTACATTAAGATAAAGGTGGTGAAAAATGTGACAGGTCTGTTTGGTGACTTTACCTTTGCACTGGTGATGTACTTTTACTCCATTTCCAACTACCTTAGGTAGAAGAACTTGTTTTCCCAGAAGAAGATTCACCAGAAGATTCTTCTGAAGAGTCTGTAGAGGAGGGTATATTTGATTTATTTTAGAAATATTAACAGAAAGAAAGAGAACAAATGTCTTTTGATTAATAATTGTCTATGTCTAACATAAATAGATCCTCCTTCGGTTGAGTTAATGAAATGCTATGATTGAGCTTTCTCCTGTAAGGAATTAATACATTAGACTGTCATCATCAATATGTTTTCACCTGCACACTGGGAACCTTCAGGCTTTAGACAGAAGTGATGTGTGCCAGGGAATTTTCCTGTGTGAAGTTAAGGCCTGAAAGTCACTTCTACACAGTCCCTGTGTGAGCTCTGTACTTCTGTTGAGGTGGAATAAGATGGGGTCAACATGAGAGGACTGGAAGAGTTAATCTGTGAAGCAATGGCATGCCTTCTATCTCAGATTATTTTAATTAATTCTTTCACCAGATCAGATTTAAGAACAGACTTATATAAGAGCATAAATCCACAGTAGCAGGATAAGCTTCCAAAAAGATTGAAAAATAAGCACCATCCTGTTTGCAAGTCCTGTATGTGATTTATCTCTGGTTTGTCATGAGCTGAGACCTACATCTTTTCTATTTTTATTGTTTTTTATCTGTCGCTACTGAATGCTCCTACTGCTTCATCTATGCAGAGAATGCCATTCTGCACCCCTGAGATGCAACACACACCTCCATCCTCTCCTTCTTTTTGATCTTGCTTTTTTTTTCCCCTGTGAGAAGGCATTAGATCACAGTCATGGCATCCCTTTTCCTTCCTCTTCATGTTGGGTTTTTTTTAGTTTGGGTGTTTTTTTGTTGGGTTTTTTGGGGGTTTTTTTGTTTGGGTGGTTTTTTGTTGGGGTTTTTTTTTTTGGTTGGTTGGTTGGTTGGTTGGTTGGTTTTGGTTTTTTGTGGGGTTTTTTGGTTTGTTTTTTGTTTTTTGTTTTTTGTATGGTTTAACTGACATTCCTGACCTCACCTTCAGCCTCTATTTTTTCTCATAAACCCTGTGAGATCTAATAGTACAGTATTATCACTTAGCAATTATCTATAGACTTCACACTAATCCCCAAAACCTAATCATGCTAGAAAATCAGAAAACAGAGCTTTAGCTCAGGTTCAGCTTCAGGTTAGGGGATCTCTCAGACACTGTAATATAGTAACATTTGGCAGTAATATTTTCCTTAACACATGCAGGTTCCTGTGTTTCTAGTATTGGTAACAAGCAGCAGTCTGCTCTTTCCATTAGCACTGTCTTAAATTCTTCTACAGTGTTTGGGATCTCATTGAGTTACATTCAAATGCTTCACCGTAAACTTCAGGTCCAGTAAAGATGATTCCCTTCTGACCATTTTCAGGGATCTCTATACTATGGATGTGGTAACACTGTGTCTACATTGCCACAGTAAGGAATGCCATTTTAAATAGCAGACTGTGCTGGCAAACAGGTGTGACTCCTACAGACATTGATTGCAAATAGCTTCAGCACTCAAAATGCTAAGGAATCAAACATCGACTATGACGAGAAATATATGTTTTAGTGTAAATCTACAATATTCATACAGATTTTCACTTAGTGAAATTTCATTCAGTAAAATTCATTCCTTTCACTTTTCTAGTCTCATACATACAGAGCTCTCCCTAGACAAAGGCTCGATCAGAAGCTGAAATTTTCCCTCCACAGCTAGCTGCACGCATTTCTCCACCATAATAGCTCCCAAAAACAATAGCTCATTAGAAATGTGGATTCCAGGGATGAAAAAAGTTGGTCCTGCACTGCAAGACATGCTTTAAGTGCTGGAGTCATTTTTTGGGATCACTGTTTGGCCATATCAATATTTAAATTAATTACTTAGAGAAACCCACTTGTAAGTAATGGAAAATTTATGTATACATTTATTTTGATGAATGTATTAACTAGCACATTCGTTTTTTCCCTTTTTCAGAAATACTCACTTACTCTGTTGGAATTATAAAACCTGATGATGTCGCAGAGGGACGTGTAAAGGAAGTTAAAAGAAAGGTAGAAAAAATTTTAAAATATTAAGTCATTCTATTTATTTAAGAGCCATAAAAGCAAAATGTAAGATTAAGTAGTGCCTAATTTATGCCCAGGCTTTAGAACAGAATCTGATAAGGCTTCTCTGCTAAGGATGATAAAAGCAGAATAATTTTTACCTGAAATAATACTATATTCAAATTTATTCTATTGGTTTAATATTCTGTGCCAGTAGAGGTTAGACATTGATTCATACTGTTTCTGTTACCAAATAAAAAAAAAGCCTCAGAACAATATATATCAAGATGAAATTATAAGAATTTTAGAAAGTCTTATGATAGGGACAGTGACTTTTGAAGGAAAGAATATCAGAGTGCTATATGGGTTGTTTCTGCAATTACCTTAGCTGGAAAGGAAGGAAGCTCAGTAAAGGCAGAAAAACCAGGCAGTGCTTAAAAACAATTTAGCTGGACCAGCTGCTACTTGGCTTATGAGGAGTGTTTTCCCACACTGTTTCCACAGTCAGCTTTGTTGGGGCAGTCTGAAAACACTGAGCAGCACCACGGGGTGCGGCACACCACAGGTTAGTGCTGGCGTATCATCAGTAGTGGGACTGGGTACTGCCTCTGCTGTTAAAACACCAATATATGGCACAAACCTCATACCAATGGTCTATGAACTTTGATGCAAGTCATATGAGCGTGATCATTCACTAATACTTGAATTTTGTGTAGTAATAGAGCTTAAAACAGAAAATCACAAAGTAGATTTGATTTTTCTTTTTTTGCTGTTTCTAAAGCCAAGTAGTTTAGCTTAATACAGCAATTGTTGACAAGTGCACATTTATGTGACTATTATGATTATAAAATAATTTATAATATTTTTCAACATCAGTTGCATGTTAACAATGATCAAAAGGAACTTATTCAATGTGAAATAAAAGGGATTATTAACTACTGAATTAATGCACTACATACATTCAACAGCACTATATTTTTTCACAAACTTTAACTTAGGGGTATTGCAATCCTGAATTTAGTGGAGTGTTTTGAAAGGCCGGAAGTTTAGTTTAGGCAAAGATAGCAGTTATATTTTGACTATTTCAGAGAATTTTAAACTGAAGGTAGCTTCAAAAATGAATCAATTTTTAGATTTACAATGCCATGATTTTGTATGTATCCATTTTCAAATGCCCATGAGTAATAACTGAATAATTGCAGATTAGACAAGCAGGGTTTGACATTAAGGCAGCAGAGGAGAGAATGCTTACGGAAGAGCAAATCAGAGTGTTTTACGCCCGGAATAAAAACCAGGTAAAAACAAACTAAAAACCTAAATGAAAGGAACAGGTAAAATATATCACTGTTACCAGATGTGCTTGCAAATCTCTGTATGGTAAATTTTAATCAGATTGAAGAATAGAATTAATGTAGATTTAGTACATAAAAAAAAGAGATATTCTCTCTCCTTTTTCTTTAACTGACTCATACAAATATCACTAGGTAGCAATCTAATATTCCAACCAATTTAAACTGACCTCCAGTTAAACACTAAAACATTTTGTTCTTCTTTCTGTCATCTAAATGTGCATGATCCTTAGACATGCTGCTAAATTTCTAACACTAGTTATCAAGATAAAATTATACTGATTTTAAAATGTGTTATGACAGGCCAAGTGACCTTCGCAGGAAAGAAAATCAGAGTGCTATGTAGATTGTTTCTGCAATTACTCTACCTTGGCTATTAGGTGCTGAAATGTGGCACAAATGCAAAATCCAATGTCACCTATGTGACAGTATATATCTATTTGACATATATTCTTCCAGCCAGAAAATAGGTGGTATTACTTTTTTTTTTTTCTTTCCAGATTTTATCATGGGGCAGTTCTGGAAATAAAAATGTGCACAGGCAGAAAGGGAAAGCTTCTCAGTTGGAATCTATTTTTATGCTTTGTCCTATAGGGGACAAAAATAGTTAAAGACCGATATAAAGTTCAAGAAAAGAATGAAATTAGGCTGTCCACCATTAAATAGCACTAGTCCAGCAAACTAACACCTGGATGTGTTTATATTCTCCAGCAGCATGATAGATAAAATTAACTCTACAGAAGGATCTGAGTCAAAAAATGGAGTTGCTTAGCAAATATTTATACTTCTGTTACATATGTAAGATAGACAGAGGCTGGAATTATATGCAGACAAATTGTTTGTTTGATATTATTAAAGGGACCAATGGAAGGGATCAGTGAAAGGGTTGGCCTAATGTAAAGGCAAAGGTGGGACAGTGTTCCTGTGGCATTTCAAATGATTGAGAGTGAGATGAGATGGTCCCTACTGAAGTCAGAGAGAAAAAAGAAAACTGATAGTAAGCACTAGATGGCTGCACTATGGTTTAGAAAGGAAGTAACAGGGAGATCTTGTAAAAAACCATGAAGAGCTTGGTTCTGGCAAAGCTGGGACAGTTTTAGACAGAGTTTAGACAGACATAGTTTTGAAATAGAGTTAAAAGTAACTCACCTTCTTGGAAGATACAGCCAAATTTGAGACTAGTTAAGTGTAGAGGTAGAAAAAAGAACAAAGACAAAGAAAGCTTACAATGTTTATATCAAACATAGAATCACAGAATGGCTTGGGTTGGAAGGGACTTTAAAGAACATCTGGTTCCAAGTGCAGGGACACTCCATTAGACCAGGTTGCTCAGACCCCCATCCCTTGAACTTCCAGGCATGGAACATCCACAGCCTCTCTGGGCAACCTGTGCCAGTGCCTCACCACCATCACAGTACAGAATTTCTTCCTAATATCTAATCTAAACCTACTCTCTTTCAGTTTGAATCTATTCCGTCTTGTCCTGTCCCTATATGTCCTTGTAAATGGTCCCTCTCCATCTTTCTTGGAGGTTCCCTTCAGGTACTGGAAGGCTGCAGCTGGGTCACCCTGAAGCCTTCTCTTCTTCATGCTGAATAATCCCAATTCCCTCAGTCTTTCCTTGTAGGGAGATGTGCTCCCTCTGTTTTAGTGGTCTCCTCTGGACTTGCGAACTATCACTGTAGGTCCATGTCCTTCCTGTGCCAGGTACCCCAGAGCTGGGTGCAGTTATCCATCTGGGGTCTCACCAGAGCAGAACACAGGGGCAAAATCCCATCCCTTATCCTGCTGCCCACACTGCTTTGGATGCAGCCCAGGACACGTTTGGCTTTCTGGGCTGTAAGTGCACATTGCTGGTTCATGTCCAGCCTCTCACCCACCAACACCCCTAAGTCCTTCTCCCCCGGTCTGCTCTCAATCTGTTCATCCCCCAGCCTGTGTTGGTACCAGAGGTTACCCTGACCCAGGTGCAGCACCTTGCATTTGGTCTTATTTAACCTCATGGTTAAATTCCCATGGGCCCACTTCTCCAGCCTGTCCAGGTTCCTCTGGATGTTTTCCTGTCCTTTGGGTGTGTCAGCTTGGTGTCATCTTCAAACTTGCTGAGGGTGCACTCAATCTCTTCACCTGTGCTATTGATGAAGGTACTGAACAGCACTGGTCCCAATATGGACCCTGGGGGACACCACTTGCCACTGATGTCCATTGGGACTCTGAGCCATTGACCACTACCCTCTGGATGTAACTGTGCAACCAATCCCTTATCTACCGAACAACAATCAAAACCATCTCTCTCCACTTCAGAGAGAAGGACATTGCGGGGTACCATGTCAAGGGCTTTACAGAAGTCCTGACAAATGACATCTCTAACTCTTCCCTTGTCCATGATGAGGTCACATCACTGTAGAAGGCCACTGGGTTGGTCGGGCAGGTCTTGCCCTATGGGAAGCTGTGCTGGCTGTCCTGAATCAGCTCTCTGTCCTCCACGTGCCCTAGCACAGCTTCCAGGGGGATCTGTTCCATGATCTTCCCAGGCACAGAGGTGAGGCTGACTAAGTAAGTGGCTCCTGAGGTCCTCCTTTCTACTTTTTTAAGAGATATATATACGTTTCCCTTTTTTTCAGTCATCTGGACTTCACCCGACTGCCATGACTTTTCAAAGATCATGGAGAGCGGAAAACAGCAGTATTAACACCATGGCAGATCCCTGCCAACATTTGGACAGGAGAATAATAAAAGTGCTATGAACTAAATGACTCCAGAGAGCCCTATGCATATTGAGAGGCCTATTATTTGTCATTCTTTAAGTTTAATTTTAAGATGAAAAATAATTTTGTTAAAGCATATAGAATCCTTTGTGCTCAGTGTGCAAATTTATTCCTGATTTAATACTCCACAATCTTGCTGAACTCCTGGAGTCTGCCTTTTACAAGGGAATGAAGACTCAAGGCAATAGACCTTCAGATTAAACTGGAATCAAAACTTGCTTCTTTTTACTGATGAAGCTAGGTGATCCAGGACAGCCAACACTAACAGCTACACACAGTTCTTCTAACATAAGCAGGTGTACTTTTGAAGCCACCATGGTATAAATACTCCTTTTACGCATCATACTGAATGTTTTTGTACTTCATTCTGTTTCTTCCGAGTTTGTTCATCTTGTGAAATGGTTTAGGCATATGCATAGATATGAAGATAATCGAGAGAGAAAAGCAATGATTTGAAAGCATACATGTGAATATTTCATCCTCCTATTATTAAAGGAAACATGTATCATATGCAATCATATGATGGTGACTGGTAAGGATTTAGTCAAATATTTAAAAGGGGAATAGATGTCCACAAGAAAAAGTTGACATACAAGAAAAAAAAGGATTAAAAATTCATACCACGAGCTTCAAAAGTTATTTTTCTGATGGAAATGTACTTTTATAGGATTGAAGGTTGAAACTGAAGAAGTGAAAAGCACATATAAAGGAAATGAAAGGAAAGCCTACAAATGTCTTGCAAATAGCTCAGTGTTCTATATTTATAGACAGCTACATGATTTTTAGTTTCAAAAATTATTCATGGAACACTATTGCAGTTTCTTATGTCACACACATGCTGTACTGCAAGCATAGTAAGTGATCACACTGAGTTTCTAGATAATTTTCTTCACTGCTGTCATTTGCATTTTAACCCGGAAGAACATCCAGTACTTGTTTAAAGTTGTTATATTACTTTCTTTATCTCAATTAACTCTTTTTTAGACATTTAATAATGCTGTCTTAAATGGTTAATCAAAAAACTTCCCAAAAAACCTAACACTGTTCTGAGGAACGTATGTGATGCCAGTTTGGAATAGGAATATATGAGTTACTTTAAAAGCATAATTGTCTAATTTCTGATGACAAACTCAGAGTTCCTGCAATTCATAGGGGGGAAAATTATGTTTTTTAGCCTGACTTTGAAGAATTTGTTGAATTCATGATGAGTGGACCATGCTATGTTTTGATAATCGCTAAAAAAGCAACAGCTGATGCTATTCCTCATTGGAAAGAACTACGAAGAACAAGTGTGTCTGGTGAGCCTGAGCTGTTAGGCAAGTAAGTACCAATGAAAATGTGCATCTGTGATGCCACCACAGTGCTCAGAGCACACCATAAACCAGGGCATGCTCCTCCAGATGGAGACGTGCCCATGTGCGCAGGGTCCAGGGAGCAGGCAGAGCTCGTCACCCGGTCCTTCACAGGACCACCACTAGAGATGCAATCCCAGTTCCCATGGGAATTCAGAAATTCCGTACTTCCTAGTTAAAGGTGACAAGCAAAGGTTATCAATCTCTTTAAACTTACCTTCTCTGGGCTCTCAGACCAACAGGAGCAATGCCACCCTTCAAAGCTGATGCAGTCCTTGCAATTCTAGATCACCCACACCTAGGGACTGCCTGCACCGCTGACTGAAGGTTGCACTCTTTCCCATGTTTACCCCGATGTTTGTTGGGAAGCTGTAGATGGGACACAGGGCAGACCAGGGCACACCTGAGGCATGCTCTTCTTCCTGGGAACACTGTAAAAGCCAGCAGAGAAGGGGTAGGGTATTGGGATTTGTGTCCTCACCCTGCTTCAAGGTGCATAAAACATAGTAAGGATTAGCTGTTCACAGCCATGGTATCTTGAAATGTGTGTTTTCTTCTATGCCAAGGGTTTACAGAGAATTTTAAGGATGATAGCTGTATACACAGCCTCAGACAATAGAGGCTGTGTTCATAAAACTTCAAATATCGAATGAAGATTTATATTTAGACATTTACTTAAAGCAACATGAGCTTAAATACTTTGTCCAAAAAAGAATTTGTCATAATAATTGACATTTTTGTTGATGCCTGCTGCATTCCTTTCTGCATTAATTTAGTACAGCTGGGGAATACTGCATTTTCTGCAAGTGGCCAAGAGAGACTTTATTTACATAGCTAAATAAACAGGCAAGAAACAATGAAAAGTGTCTCTGTTAGAGAAAATTCTGTAGTGCTATCATTTTTATGATCATGCTGTACATGAATTAAGCACAAGCCTTCTACTGATCATTCATTATACACTGTATACTTGTCAGTAGTAATTCTGCATCATGAAACAGAGAAACTATTTTGGATAAGCTAGAGAGGAATTGTTAAAGCTGCCTGGCTGAGATTTCTCCTTCAGAGCACATGATTAGGCACTTTTTGAGAAGATTAATAATTCTCTTCTCAGAAACATTACTTTACTCATGAATCTGGATTCAACAAAAACTTAGTTTTGCATTCTATTCTTCTGTTTCACTAAATTTTAAGAAAGTACATCTTCAAAAAGTCAGTTTTTTAACACTAAGAAGTGACTTAAATACTGTATTACTTCATGTTTCATCAGGTTGCCAGGACTTGTGGAAACTGAGAGTCTGGTAAATATATGTGATGTGCAAGACAGTATTGAAGATGCCAGCAGACAACTTGCCTTCTTTTTCCCAGGTTTTAATGCAAATGTGTCAGAACAAGCTGAAAAGACTTTGGCCATAATTAGACCTAGTCTCTTAAAGGAACGGCGAAGTAAGTGTTAGCAACTGCATTTTCTGTCAAGGGTGTATTAATACTCTCATATTTTGAATTTTGAATTATAAATTCTAACTCAATTAATGAAAAATGTTTAGGTTATATTGTCTCCCGAGCATAAGGCCAACAGTAATCTTTGTCTGGAATGAAATTATGTGGTTAATGTTTTTCATATATTGAGAATGCAAATATCAGTGATATTTTGTTCCTTTTGTTAATTTTTCAAGAAAGTCTGTAGATGGAATGTTTCTAGAAGACCTCTCAAAGAAGCTAGTATTTTCAAATGTAGTATAGAGGACTAGATTTCCCACCACAATAAAGCAGCTGATATTCTTGAATAGCAGGTCCAAGGTAGATCAATGGAAAGAGGGAAAAGTTCCAATTCAATGTGTTCTGTGCTGCATAAAACACTGCTGCTCAAGGGTAGGTCTAAACAGACAGTGTTTTTATGGATTAAATTACAAAATCTGCCCCATTACATGAACCTTCATCTAAACAAGTTTACTCTTCTTCTCAGTCATATCTTTGCATTTCTTCCTAGATTTCAGGTAGCATTTTTTATTTCTAACTTGAGAATCACTGTACTTGAAATAAACTATACACAGAGAGCGGAAAGGCTACAATTTTGATCTTTCCTTGTGAATTTATTTTCTTTATGGTTGTCTGGCATGTTGCTTAGAGCAGCAGTTCTGCAGTTCATGTGTAGGTAATTACACTTTAATTTTGTAGGTTATTTTGGCTTGTGCCAAATACTGCTTACTTACCCATGTAGTCTTGTAAGACTTAGTTAAATAAACATTTCACCGATTCCAATTCCTTAGACCTTCTTTTGCTGATAGTAACACGTATCATATTTCTCAGTCAGGAGTTCCTGCTGAGGTTTCTGAAACAAAAGAAAGCCTTAAGAAGATGAGATGAGATTTCTGAGTGTCCAGGCAACTAGTGATGCCTCTTAGCAGTTGCCTTAAATTAGTTTTCTGTTCTTTAGTTAGGAAATAAATTCACCTGTAAAGACGTAACATTATCATTGAAAAGTCCATGTCATTTCTCTACAAGTGTGCAAATGAATAATGGATGGCAATTTAGCATTATTTCAATATTTTTAACAGATTCTATAGTGCAAAGGATAAAGGACGATGGCTTCAAAATAGCAATGCAGAAAGAAATAATTCTGACCGAAGATCAAGTACGTACATTTTACAAAGAGCATGTAGATCAAGATTACTTCCCAGTCCTTCTAGACCAAATGACCAGGTGTGTTGAATGAAAAAGGAGAATCTATAGAATCTATATACAATCAGATCAGATTGAAATTTTCACAATTAATTATAGAATCATAGACTTACAGAACAGTTTCGGTTAGAAGGGATCATTAAGGCCATCTAGCTCCAACCCCTTGCCACAGGCAGGGACACCTTCCACCTGACCAGGTTGCTCAGAGTCCCACCCAACCTGGTGTTGAACACTTCCTGGAAAATAAATGCCTACAAGATACACAGGTATCTAAAAGTTTAGTAAAAGACAAAACAGGATCAGATAACTGCAGATAATGGAATTATTCCCAAGTGCAACTAATAAATCAATCAAGCTTTTAAAAGTTACTGGCTACTCTGTATCTCTGTATGTATGGTGTCTCAGTTGCCAAGTCCACTGATTTGAGTGAAAGCAGGTCTGCCTCTAAGGCAGCTTTTAATTTGTCTGTAGGAGAGCTCTGAAATCTGCAACCAGGCTGTGTGCTGGGTACCTCGGGGAAGAGAAGTAAATCATGTTTGGATATTCCCTTCATATGAAGTTGGGACATGGTTGGGGCATGATCAATATTTCTCTGTCTTGCCATTGTGACAAAACTCAGTAACTTTGCAATTTAAATACATGTGTAAGCCCCGCATGGTTTTATCAGACTGTAACTGTTTAAACAAATGAATCAGTTTTAAGGTCCACCAATACTGGGCTCATTTTCCTCATCTGGACTATATCTAAACAAATTACATTTAAAAAGTACCAAAAGTTTAATTTTTTTAATGCTACTTTTCCCATTGTACAGTGGTCCAACTCTTGTATTGGCTCTAACAAGAGAAAATGCTGTATCACACTGGAGAAGTTTACTGGGCCCAAAGACTCTTGAAGAGGCTCTCAAGGAAAATCCAGAAAGGTAAAAGTCACAGAAGTGAACCATCATTCACAACTTCCAACTTTTTTTCACTTTCCTCAAGGAATACCACATTCCAATTAGTGTAACTATAGTGCCATCATCTGGAAACAGATATGCATTTCTGCAGCTTTTTAAGCTTTTCTCAGAAGTAGCAGTGTATTACACATAGAAACTATAGCAATTTTTTGAGATATAAAGGCTGCTAAACATAATTAAAAGCTGAGTTTTCAAAAGTGTAATGAAGTGAAAGGGCAACTCTTGAGTCAGAGAAAAAATGTTGGCAATACCTGTTCTTAATGGTGGCGGCTTTTTCTTGAAGTGTCACCACTATTTTTCTTGAAATACCACTAAGATTTTTCTCGTAGCTTATTGAAGACTTTGCACCAGTAGAATATTTTATTTGTGACTAGGTTTCTCCTACACATTTTATAAATGAACACCTTAGTTCTACCTGCTTATCACATTGCTCCAGGAATCTGTCATGGTATCATCTTACCTGCTGCTGACATAAGTGCCCTTTCATTACGAAAGAAGTGGCATTTCTTGGCAATATAACAACATGAGTGTTGGGAGGGAGGGTGCTCATATTTCAGATTTCCAGGTCAACACTAATTTATATTCCCTGGGCTGAGGCTAATTATAGTTCACAGCTCAAAATGGCTATTTCTTTAAGTAACTTCACTCTTTTAATGACTCTTAGTTTGCGCGCACACTATGCGATTGACGACGTACCTATCAATCAGCTGCACGGCAGTTCTACAGCCTATGACGCTCAGAAGGAACTAGAGTTCTTCTTCCCTGAGGAAAAAACTTTTGCATTAATCAAACCTGATGCTGCTAAGCACCATAAAGGTAAAGTATTTAGAAAGTATGGGCTATATCTACTGATGTAAACATTGCTACAAAAGATTAACCATGCGCACTGCAGAAAATCATATCAAATGCATTCTTTTGATTCTCTGAAATATATTTTCTATGCAGAGAAATGCTTTTACAGGGCTTGCATAATTCAGATTGAGATCTCAAATGTGACATTTCCTCTGCTTAAGCTGCCTATAGGTCTTTCTTCACTAGAATAGTGGCGAAGAAAGAGATTTCTTAGCTAGGTTAAACCTTTTAAAAGCCAGGCACTTCTGCAGACTATATGCCCAGCATCCTTATGAGTCAAAGGAGAGAGAAACTTGCCAAACTTCTGTAACTTAGTTCAGACAGGTGTCTCTACTGACTCAAAAGGTGTGATTGCTCTGTTAGATTCATTCCCATGCTTGGTTTAACTTACTGTTAGACTAAGGGAATAAGGAGGAAAACGTCAAAGTAAAAAGAACACAATGTACAACTTGGAATCTTGCCCTAAGGATGTTTGCTGCCACTTTTGAAAAATCCTCTATCTAGAGCCTACTTAGCATCATTCCATTCTGTCCTAACAAATTTCAGTAGTCTTTCTAAGGTTAATTTATCATTGGCTTTTGCGAGTCTTTCTTCTCCTCTTGTAATAATCCACATTGACTTCAGCAGGCCAGCTGATGTTTGACGCAGCATTACAACTACAGTCCACATTCTGTTCAATGTCAGAAACAACTGTGAATGCTGTTGGTATAGTTTATTACAGGCTGGGTTTGATACCTGCATCAAGATGGACAATGCACTGACAAAGGTTTTTGCCTATTATAGAAGACTGTTGAAGCGTCTGTTATGTTGTCCATATTTGGGTTGATATAATAAGAATTCTAATAGCTGTTGGTGCTTTTTTTTTTTTTTTTTTTTTTTTTTTTTTTTTTTTTTTTAAGAGGTTTTCTGAAACGTTTAAAGTTTGGGCATTTGAGTTTGTCTGGTTTTTGCATCTAAACACTTTCAATCAAAAACTGGCTTCTCTGTTATTCTCCTAGATGAAATTATAAAAAAGGTTAAAGAGGCTGGATTTAGCATCTCAAAGGTAAAAGAAGAAGCTTTAACTCGTGAAATGGCGGCACAGTTCTACAAGGATCATGAAGGAAAACCCTTTTTTGAAGACTTAGTGAATTGTATGACTGCGTAAGTGTCTTGGTTTACAGCATTGATGTATGTAAG
Source organism: Acanthornis magna (assembly GCA_036785705.1). Classification (NCBI taxonomy): domain Eukaryota; kingdom Metazoa; phylum Chordata; class Aves; order Passeriformes; family Acanthizidae; genus Acanthornis; species Acanthornis magna. Next base: position 12,478,976 of record JAWUZG010000029.1, read on the forward strand.
CAGACATCACACTTTGAATCTACAGTGTCAACAAAACATGTTACACCAGAAGTGATGCAAGGATTTTACAAACTGTCACTCTTTCTGTCAGGTTTAGTGGCTTCTAGCACAGAGAGCTCTTCCTTTAAAAGGGAAATTTACAATTCTTTTCAAACTTATGGGTAGTATTATTTTGGATTTTATTTTCTCTAAAAAGGAACTGCTTTCCAATGTAATCCTTTTCCTCTTCATGCAGGACAAATATCTTCCTCATAATATTGTCAGTATAGCTGATAAAAACAGTGTATATTGTCTTGCTTCAGAAATTATTGGGTGATAATATTTTTCAGACAAGAAATCCAAATCCAAATATCTGACCATCATAATCTCTTAGGCTTTCAAATAAGATTATATTGCCTTAAACAAAACATTCAGAAACAAATTTAAATGTTTAAGCAGCTTAATAAAATTAAGGTAGTTCAATGCTTATTATAACCCTTCATGGTACCTCTGACGCTGAAGCTAAGTATGCATCTCAGAAATCTCAGAATAGTCTAAGAGCTTCCTTATATTGATTTTACAGGGGTCCATCAGTGGTAATGGTCTTATCAAAGGAAAATGCTGTGGAAGAGTGGAGGCAACTAATGGGTCCAACCGATCCAGAAGAGGCAAAGAAGACCTGTCCTGAATCAATTCGGGCTCAGTTTGCACATGATATTTTGTCTAATGCTGTTCATGGATCGTCTAATGTAGAACACGCACTGAAAAGCATTGAGTTCGCATTTGGAGAGCTTGGTACAGAACTAAACAATTAGGATACAACCTCTAAATTTGATATTCATGTAATTAGACATATTTGACTACCCAACCACGGTATTTAGAATATATAAACACACTTATTTTCCTTCATACTCCATCTAATTTTAGTCAGGCAGTTTTTGTTATCAGCTCTTCCATATTGCAAAACATCTCGATGTAACAAGTAATGTCTGACTGTAGTTTGACATTGGTAATGATTTCTTCATGTGTGCTTAGTAGATGGTTTCTCTTTTATCATTTTAACAGATTTATGCCTTTCCAACCATTCCAGGATTCTAAAGTGTTTTGCGTCTTGCTACCTTAAAAAGAACAAGGAAGGACAAGGGTCAAGGAATGTGATTAAAATAATATTAATGACACATCTACTGTGATGTGGACTGAGTACTGCAGTTCCAAATGTGAGCCAAATGGGGCTCCTGGGCCCACTGGCCAACTTCATATGTGTGCACCCCTGGTGAGACTGCTCTGGGCTATTAAGGCCTATTGGTTCCCTCAGGGCCCTGAAAAAAAATTACATTGTTTATTTATCCTTTTCCTAACTATCTTCTAATTATTACTGTCACAGGTAGGATAATAAACTAAAAGGCCATTTACTTAATTCAAATATATCAAAGCAACTAAAATATAAAGCCAGCTCTTACATAACAGCTATTCTTGACATGTACCTCCTTGCCAAACTAGCAAATTCATATCCTGTCCAGTCTAACTTGGCTGGCCTTCATGAAGAACACAAATATTATTCAGTAGTTGATATATTCTCACTTTTGCTGTCTGAGTCTGTTGAAGGTTGAGATTCTAAAGAATGGCGTTCACTTAAAACAATTTACTTACATTGTTTATTATAAGTGTGAAGTCAAGAAAAAAGTCCTTCTCACACATTCTTTATTGTTCCTATTGTATTTAATACAACTAACTGTTGTAAAGAGCTTCTTGACAAATATTTCTGTTGTGATGGGGCATTTATTTTAGACATTCCTCTAGCAGAAGTTGGACTGAGCATTCTCCTGGTGGCCCATTTTCACCTACGGCTGCTTTAGTGCCATAAACTCAGCTTGAGGTTCACTAGCCTGTAGGAGGTGGTAATTAGTGTAAAATTTATATGTCGCCTCTGTGAGGTGAGTTCTGAGAAATATAATTCAGGATTGCTGTATGTTCTTTGGCTTCTTTTTAGCTTCAAAACCCCATTAAAATTGTTCTTCCTGGCATTATTTCAGTGCTCTGGATCTTTTGGGTCCTGGCATGCTGCACTTTAGACCAAGAAGCAGCCTCAGAAAAGAGTAGATGGCTTGAGTAGAGCAATTTCACATATATCAATTCAGCTCATTTCCTCAGATCTTTGCTGGAGTTAATGACTTCTCAACCAGTGGGACAAATACAACGTGGAAAGTTTAGGAGGGTTTATTTTTTGACAGGAGCAGAAATGTTGAAAACAGCAAAATGCGTTTAAGTCTTAATAAGAGTCCATAATGTGTCTGGTGGAAGTTCACAATCAAATAGCTTGAAAAGTATCATACACAGGTTATGAGTACAGTGAATCATTTATTACGCTGGTATGAGAAATTTCAGTTTGTTGTGGCGATACTGTAGCTCCGCCTCTGCCTATTGAAGTTGGTAAAACTCTGCATACTGAGTTATTGCTCTTGCTTAACCATTATCCTTCATACTGCATCACATCATTCTTAATCAATATAACATTTTTTTGAGTTTGGTTTAACCACTGGATGTTGAAGGATTTTGTTTATTTGGTTTCACATATTCGTGTGAGTAAATTACAATCCCTGCTTTGTGCTTGGTTAAAATGATCCGGTAGATTCCATTGAAATATTATGCATAGATCCATTAGAGTTTTTTCTTCACATTGCCTAAGTATTCAAACACAAACTGAAATGTGGGAGCATTTCATCTATTAATGCTCATTTTCTTCTCTTAAACATGTTCTTGATCTTCAAGTCTTTTAGCAGCTTTGGAAAGGAGAAATCTAACTGATACATCTTAAAACAACTTAAAATAACTGTTTCAGTCAGAAAATGAAGAGATTCAGATTTGCAAAATTTTTATATCTTTGAGAAACAGACTTCTGTAGAAGTATCAAAATATGCATTCAAAAGAATGGCAATCAAAATACTGTCAATATTTTAAGAGATTGCTTTGCCTCTTTAAAGTTTAACTCATCCTGTAGGTATTGCACACATTATTTATACAGCCATCTACTCTTCTTTGAAAATTATATTACTGTGACATAGATATGGATGTAATTTTTAAGAATTTGAACATTTGTGGTGGGATCGGCAATAATTTGATTTATAGAGTCAGGAGGGCTCTGTCCCAACAAAAACTCCATGGGGTCTCATAGATTAAAATCTTCCTGCAATTAAATTTACACAACTCTACTGCGTACAAAACTTACAGAAAGTCTGACTGTCCATTTATCTCATATCTAAATGCCAGTTCAAAAGAGAATGTGGCCTTTCCAACTGTTTATTTAGAAAATATCTTGTAGTTCATCATAGAATTAGGGGGTGCAAAGATTTGATTAAAATTCTTCCAACACTAACAAAAGATAACATAATTATTCTTCTGATTTTTGTCCCAGCAGGAGAGAAATGGAACCACAGGGCATGTTTATTTGTACCACAGACCACATATTTCCTTGTTTAGGAACTTTAATGAAGTCATAATCTGACTCTGAAGACTATATTAAAGATCTGTTTCAGTTTAGAATGATAAACAAGAGGGTTATAAATCTCAAAATACTGTTTTAGAAGAATAAGTATGTCTGATTGCAGTGACTTTTTGTACTGAATTACTGCATAAAAAAATAAGACAAGCAGAGAAAAAGCTTTTTTTCCCTGCCAAGAAGATGGAGTCAATCAGTTTGTGGCTGTGTACCACTGCACTGTTTTTCCTTTCCTCTGACTGCTGAATGAGCTACAATGGCAAGTCAGAACTTGCAAGTATCTCTTCACTTTGTCCACAGTTCTTTGTAAGAAAATGATCAGTTCTCTGATTACCTTGCTCAGAGAATGCATACTGATGTTCTCTGAGTATCTACAAACTCTAAAGTTTTCATCACACTGTAACCACAAGGAATCAAAACACTTAGGGTGTTGTTCTGTTTGGGGCATCTCTTGGTCACTCTGACGCACCCATTAACCTTCTGTCTGGATATAGACTGCCTAACATATTTAAGGTACTTTTGGGGCTTGATCTTAGTGTCGCAACCTAGAGAAAAGGAAGGTACCCTCCCTTCCTTTATGCTCATTTCCATAGTGGTTTATCCACAAGCCTTTTGGCAGCAATGGGAACCAATCAAATATTAATAGATTACCTGGGAGCCCTCAAATTTACTGCATATCCAGCAAACAAGTTTGTAAGCCCTGTTTTACATTCCAATAATGCTGTTGTTTAATTTTAGAGATGTTACACAAAATATAGTGTCAGCAGTTGAAATTGAGTATAATTTTTCCAGAAAGCCTTGGCTAGGTCTAATCAGAAGTAAGGCACTTTTATGGAAATTAGTTACTTGTAAGTTATGGGAGGGAGGGGGATATTTATAAATGGAAACATAATTTTGAATGTTTGTTGACCCATATTGATAGATTATATTTATTTACAAAATTAGTTCTAGCTGATGTGGTTTACCAGAAAAATCTGGTTGATGAAATGTTTTCAGATGTGCATTTACATTCAACTGCTACGTGCAACCAAAAAGGCATGTGTCGGTTGTGCATAATTGGAGTAAATATTTTTTCAGGTTTCATTTATTTGGAATCTAGGTTACAGTTCTGGATAAAAGAATTTAAGAGCTGTTTGAGTACTTTGGACAGGAAAATCTTCTTTTTATTTGCTTAGGAAGTATTTCTCAGTTTTATGAACTGACTGGACAAAAGTTGCAACACTGAATTGAGGTGACCGGGTCATTCAGGTCTTTTTGGAGGGGGGCTATGGGTTTTTTTTTTAAATGTGTTTCATAAAAGGGTTCTGATTTGCATTTACAGTGAAACTTCTAAGATTGTGCCAATCATTCACAATTAGAGTAAATATTTTTTCAGGTTTCATTCTTTTGGAACTGAGGCTAGAACATTCAGTGAAAATACTGAATGACACTTCTAACTAAACCAGGCACATGTGTGTGGGAGGTAGTAAGAAACTCACTAGAAGCATACGTTTGGTGTTCCAGGCAATTTTTATTTTATATGAAAAAAATGCCAAGCCCCTCAGTAAGAAGGCAGCTGCAACACCGAGAAAAAAAAAATTTGACACTTCAAGGATTTGGCCTGTTAATTTTTCATCTTTAAGTAGTTACAGTAATTAAGTTCATCCATCAGCAAATTATTTGCCCCCTCTGCTAAATCGAGGTTTCATGACTTCAGGGCTGGAGTGCACTAACACAGCAATGGCTTCACCTGGCCATGGATGTGCACAAGAAGAGGCGAAGTCTGACCTTTTTGCCACATGCCAGGGAGCAGAAGCGGTGAGTGGACCCTATGGGGAGGAATTTGCCTGCTCAAACAGCTCTCACTTCTCCAACACTTATTTCACACCTTTGCAAGGGAAGGGAAAGAAAGCTGCCTGGATCGTGTGGACGTTCTGGGTCTGGATTCAGCTGGCATTTGATGTCACAGGGAGTTAATAATTGTAGGGGATTTTCAAAATAAAAAAAGATAAATTACTTGCATTAGTGCTGAATTGGGTTGACCCATGGCACCTAAAAATATAGGAAAAATGTGTTTGGAAAAATATACTACCTTATTAATTTATCACTTGCATGTCTGTTCTTTGTATTGTGATATCCCCTGATTTTTGTTGTATTGCCTTTCCTTCTTCCATATTTTTACCATATCAGATTGAAAGTTAGTCAGCATAAGGCATACACAAAAATGTCAAGGAGTTTGGAAACACCTGGCTCAGTGCATCAATGCTTATTCCAGCATATTGGAATGGTTAATCTAATGACAGCAACTTAAAGAAGGAATGGTGACAATTCTCTGGAGAAAATAATTTGTACATTTTTTCCTCTGATAAAAAAGAGTTTAACAGTTGTAAAATAAAATGTAATGTTGCTGGGGAGTCTAGGTAGCTGTTCCAAAGGTTTCATTCAACAAACACCACACTTGACTATGCTCACAATAAAACTTGTTTACGTGATATATCATGACTTCAGTATTTGTTACTTCAACATCACATTGACATGACTGTCGTTCATTCTTTAATGGCTAACCATGTATGTATTTATTTGGGTACTTTAAATTTGGATCAATAGGTAATTAAAGCTTAAGAAGTCTTGCTACACTGTACATAAAAAACTATTTTAGAAGTTTTCCAATCATACTGATCTTTTAAATCATGCTTACTTAAGTCAGCATTTTCAAACTCACCTAAATTAGTCACCTGCAAGTGAAATTCTGTCTCCTTTGATTTCCATTTCAGTTTTCCATTTCACTGAACATGATTAATATTCCACCTCTAGGCTGTTTTTAAGCCCCTCTAAGTTTGTAGTCTGTTTTTTTAGACATGTCAAATACACATAATTCCCACTAAAGTCAATAGATGCTATATGTGCTCAGCATTCGTGGCACCTGGAATGAACTTGAGGTCTAATTCTGCAGGTGTTCCATGTCAATTAAGTACTGCACCTGCCCAGAATTACCAGTAGGGCTACACTCAAATGCTGACCTTTGTATATCTTAACCAACTGCTCAAAGCTCAACAACGAGCCATTTAGGTTGTTTTTCCCCCTTGACCTATCCTATATTCTATTACTCCATTTTTTGTAGCACCTCTGTCTGTTTGTTTTAAACATTTTAACTTGGCATCTGTGTCTCCAATCTGCATTAGCATATTACCAAGTATGTAAGTGCTGCTATCAAAATCACTCCAGCATATTCTGCCTTGAATTTCACACATGCAAATTTCATTGGAATTATTGTCATGGCAAAGATCAACATACTGCCATGACCAATTAATTGTATTTCTTTATGTTAATGTACACAGAACTCCTTTCTTTTTTCTTTTTTTTTTTCTGACATAGACCCTCTCTATTATAAAAATCCTCATTTTACCAGAACTGACCAGTCTAGTCCTTAGTCCTCCTGCAGGAGATCTTGAAGGTCTTTCGGGCATCTATCATGAGCTCTTCTGATCTTAATGTTAGTGATCTTATGTGTTACATGAAACTGAAATCAGAATGTGTTATCTATGCTCCCTCATCCAAGTACACATGGAAAGGAATAGCGTAAATGCCATCTTGGAGTTACATCGATTAAGTTTACATCACCTTTGCTGTTCTAATACCTCACACAGATAATGTTAAGTCAGTAAACTTACATAAATAAAAGCATCTGCTTTTCCTGTCACCCTTTTCAGGGTAAATGTTATTTTCTGATAAGCAAAACTGCAGATAGCCAGTTGCTTTGAGAAGCTCATTAATAGTGACAAGGCTGATTGATTTATTTATTTATTCATTTATTCAGTCTCAGAAAAAGGTTAGAAATATGGTGTCAAATGATAAAAAGTTATCCAAATGATTACTGAGCCACTTGAAGCCCTATCTTCTCCTTAATACTGTACAGTAGCTGTCAGTTATCTTTAGAATAAAGCTTCTATTCCAGTTTTCATAACAAAGCTATATTACAGCAAATGTGTTACTTTTCAAAATTCTACAGATCTGTTCACTTCAATCTGTCCTTTCAAAAAATACTGATTTTTCAATTAGATGCTTAAATATATTTGAAATTAGAACAACAGAAGCCAGCCTGAAGTACAATAAAAAAATTAAATGTCTGCTTTGAATGCATTTTTACTACACAAACCCACAAGATCAAGTTCTATCACTGTAAGCATATTTTCGGCACACACATAAAAATAATCACATAATGCATACTCAGATGCTTAATGGTAAACTATGCTTTTGAACACTCTGAACAAGGTCTGTGATTCCAAATAGCAGATAGGTTCAGCTCCAGCAGCTGCAGTAGTTGCTGCCAGAGGTTACCACTCTTCTGCTGCTCCTCAGCTGCCATTTCTGCCAAGCTCTCAGCTAATTCACAAACTCATTGACTACCACACCAGCTGAGGAGAGGGAGAGACTCCATGCAGCTCTCCAGCAGGGAAGCAGAGCAGACAACTGGTGCAAGGAGTCAAAACCTCTGGCAGCCAAGGCTGGTTCTATCTAGATGGGAAATCAAAGCCCAGTCAGCTGGAATATGCCTACCTCATATTAGTGCAAACCTATGCTCTATGGCTTGCAGTGACTTGAAAGGATAAGCAAACCTTTTAACAGTAAAGTGCAGCAAAAAGGTCTATGTAGAAATTGACATGATTTTTTAAGTCAGTGAGTTCCAGATTAATAAACCATGCTGACCAAGCAAGATTGTGACCTTTGTCATGCAGGGGAAGTCCTTCCTTTTGGGAATTTCACATTCATACTTTTTTAGGGTTGATTTCTTTCTGGCCGTTTCTTATTTTAATGGCCTTTTTGGGGCCACTGATTAGTGGGTTGGTGTTCTTGCTTGGTGGTTTCAGGGCTCCACTCTGACCACTGCGTCCTGAATTCTGGTTCTTACTGCGGGCAGTTCTCCGCTTTTGTTCTTGCAGTCTCTGCTCCCACCTCTGTAGGGATGCGGAAGACAAAGAGGATGACTTAGGGAAGGACATAATCATAAATAATTACATCTTAATCAAAGCTATTCTAAATCACTGATGCTAGTGCTGCCTGTAATAGTTTTGTGCTCTACACTGCAAGGCCATTGATGTCAGAATGGTTATGGCTATTTGCAGGGAGAACCTCACACGTGTTCTTGGGTCGAGGGAATTTCCACAACAACAGTGGATGGAAACGACAATTGCCCATCTGGTGTGCATGCTGCATGCGACTGACTTTTCAGAAATCCAGTGGAGCTGACACCATGCCATCAAAAAGCCAGGATCAGCACACTGGAAGTGCTTTGTAAGGCCCTTCTTTGCTGTCTTGCTGAACATGCTACTTGACTCTTCCTCAGAAAAGTTTGCAGGAATCAAACTACCCTTTCACAATATATATTTAAGCACACAAGGGAAGCTGGTATTTACTTTCTGCTTTTCCCTGGGGTGGAGAGGACTGGGCATGAGCCAGTTTATGTCATGGACAGACAAAGAGAGATGACCACTGAAAGCACAGTGTTGAGAGTTGCAATGGCATGGGTTTGAATAATGCACCTGCAGCTTTATTCAGCAGCATCCCTCAGAAATTTTGAAAAGCCATTAGATCAACGAGCCCACCAAAGATAATAGCTGTCAGTTTTTCAAACCCAATAATGCAGTAGTTACAAAACAGCTTTTTACAGTGAGTTTAAGTGGTTATGTCTCCAAAACATGGAGAGATCATAACACAGCAACAGAGACTGCAGTCTTTCCCCTCTAGGAACAGAAATAACTATTTTAAGGAAAACAAGGTAGTAGAACCTGGAAAGGGTCTAACCTCTCCCCTCTGTTTTCTTTTTCTTCTGAAACTCCTAAAGGTAGGGGATTTACCCAGCAATCAGTGCAAGAGAAGTGCTCTCCAGTTTCCCTATTTAGTATCTCTGCACTGATCCTGCTGCAACTCAAACTCTTGTCCTGGCTAGAGAAAAGACCAGCCACGTTGCGGTTATGTTAACAACTGTCTTCTGTGGTTGACAGCTCAAAACATTCATTTTAAGTGGTAACTCAAGACAAAATTTGGAGGCAAGTCTTCAGAGATGAATGATGGGCATTAAAATGAAGCCACTGTGATACTGAACGCTATATTGGCTTTGTGTAGTCAGAGTAATTTTATGTATCTTTATAAAACAAAAACTATCAGCAGACATTTAATTGTGTCTCACTCAAACATGTTTAAATGAGGATTTAGTTTATGAAATTATTAATATGAGAGGAAATGACACATGCTTTGAAGGGTATTTGGTTTGGCAGTCATGCATCTATTTGACAATCTGGAAACTAATGTCCAAACACATTTCAAGGCACAATTAGAAAAGACAAAACAGTGTGAGGAGGTGACTAAAACACACTGTGCGCCAGTGACAGGCCATTAGGTTGACAACTAAGGGATTTCAAGAGTCTGAGTCATATGTCACTATTCTTCTAAATCCCATGTGGTATCCTCTGCAATTGCAATGTTTTTGTTTTTTAAAGACTTAAAGTGTGTTTTCTTTTCCATGCATAGGCTTCACATGAATAAGTTGAAAGGGTATGTTAGAAGCATTGAATGCAACTTGCCAAAAGAAGTTGGTCTGTAATCTAAAAGCTGCTGCTTATGGATTCCTACATCTCTTTTCCTCCTCTCTATCAACTGCCAATCAACTCATAATTAAACATACACATATGTCCTTAAACATACACAGATGACCTTAATGCTCTGAAAACTTTTCTGAATTCCAGAAATAACTTTCTTCCATCTCTAAAAGGGAGAGAAAGAAGCAGACCTTTTCTCAATCCACACTTTCTTTCCATTAAAAAGAGGAGTCTACAAGTAGAGAATATCAGGCTCTATCCTGAAGCCCCAAAAAGCAAGGGCATGTGCTGTGCCCTCCATCTGCCACCCATGTCTCTACTACAGACTTTTCCTTCCAGTGTTTCCTGAATCCAGAGAGACAATGCCCAATACTTCGAGTGAGTCTTAGCAGGGAGTACCTGGTGAGAAGTGTGTGTCTCCAGCCTGCAATCTTTAATGCAGCAAAAACCCTTAATCCAGTGCAGTGGATTTTAACTTCCTTTCTTATCTAATGTGGGCTATATACCCATCTGCATATCACCTTCACTTTCATATTATCGCTACTTGTGGTAGCGGTGATATGAAAGAAATTCCTAGAGACATTATTGTAAGAAACCACAGTTCACACAAAGATCAACTCACCAGGTAAAATATAATAGAAATAGAATTGTAGAGACCCTAAAACACAAGATTAAAATTTTCAAATTTTCACTTATACTTGTGTAATTATGAGGTCTGAAAATGTTCAAGCAAAAATAATGATACCCAGAGGAGTCACAGGTACCTGAAAGTCATCAAACTGAATCAACACTGAAGTAAAATAAAGGTGTTTAACTTTTTATCAAGAACATCAGCATTCTTTTCTTTGGTTGCATTTACCTTAAATCTTCTGTTTAGTTGGTCCTTCCATTTTTCAACTAGACATCCATCAAGAAGCATTAACCTGAAAATTAAGTAATATACATAAGTTATAGATATTTTTGATTTTACTTCCTGAGATGCCATTCCAAATGATTTAACACAGACTGGGGTTGAAATGCACCCACAGGTATTGGTACTGACAGTTTTCATGTATGGGATGATGGTAGATTAAACTAATGTATTTTACTTCTGAATTAAAAATAAAAAGCAGCTATTTCACATGCACCAGTTAATACAGCTCAGCTGAAAAATAGTAATATAATTATCTGATCACTAACAATTGTATCCATTTCTACCTATAAATACACGATGGCATTATGTGTTTCCTACATCTAACACCTTAATGAGTGTTTCAGGGTGAATTTGGAAGATGTATGGTTAGTGATACCTGCCTACCTATGAAATCTGGCTAGCTCCTGCACGGAAACATTGAGTCTAGGAGTTATGAAATGAACAAAACAAAAATGGGACTCTTAAATGTATATGCCTTAAACAGCTCCTAAACCAGATTTTCTAAAGCAGTCTGATGCCACACCTTCTATGTCCCAACCCAGAGAGAACTTTTGGGGGGTTTTTTGTTTATTTGGCTGAGATATCAGGCCTTAATATGCCCTAACATAAATTTCACTAAAATTCTGGGGGTTTTTACTTAGACACCAGTGTTGGCTGGAAACATCAAAACATCATTATAAATGCACACATCACCATGCAGCACTGTTCTGTCTGGTGAAGGTTAAATAGTATAGTCAGGCCGGATCTCCAGTTTCCATGAACAGCATTTGCTGCTCTTAGCAGCTCAAACACAGTGCAAAATGCTGCTTCTCGTAGTCACCAGCCACCATGCATCCACTTTGACCAAACAGAAGAGGCCTAACGTGAGTGCAAACCCTGGAGAATCAGGACCATTATGTTGTACATTTCCTTTTCTTTCTGAGGACAGATTAGAGAACTAATGCACAGGATTGATGCTAAGGCTACGTTGCCATGAATGAAACCACAACATGGTGTACACCTGGCACAGCTGTGGTTCAGGTAGAATTATCCAATGAGTCTCTAACCCTAACAACAGGCAATAGGTATTTTGTCATTGACTGCAGAGGAGATACAGCTTCCACCCATTTTGCCTCTGTCATTTATAAAAACTGCTGTAACTCAAAACCTTCTGTTTGCATGCCACTGAGTTCAACAGGAAGCGCATATAATAGTTTATGTTTCTTTTTCAAATCCATTTTAGTACACTATATGAAATTAAAAACCTCAATGACCTTTAAAAACCATCACAAGATACTTAGTGAATCGCGTGTTTTTCCATAATAGTGGATATGCAGATTGTGATCTTTGACTTTTGAAATCTCTCTTTCCTAGCAGCCTCCAGAGGATCCTCTCCAACAAAGGTCTGCAGCCCAGAGCTCCTCCTTTGCATTCTTGGTTGTGGTCCTTCTACATGAGTCAGAGCTGGTATCCCTAAAATGACTAACATGAGTATTTGTGAAATACTTCCACACCTGGAGAGGCAAAGTGCTGGGCAATAATAAAATACCGTGCTTGCTAGCTCACAAAAACAAAGTTAAGGCAGTAAGGTATCAGACGGCAACTTTTAGAAGCACCTAAAAAATGCTTTTAAAATCTCAACATAAAACTCATTAAAAATATGGATATGGCCCATCACATCCTGCATGTAGATGTTCTGGGATCCTTACAAGTGCGCAGGACCAATTAACAGCGACATCACCATATGCAAAACCAGCCTGCACATTTTACAGACAGCCTTGCCTCCAACCCACAACACACAGTGCCTAAAACACCACAACCTCTCCTGTTGGCATCTGCTGCTACTGGTATTCTTGGGGTGCTAATGGGGCTGGGATGTCCCCTTCTGCTACAAGGAATCAGGGAGAAAAGGGAGCAGTGATTCATCACTCCCTCCCCTTCAGACAACCATGCTGGATTTCCTTCCATGCCTGGGGCTAGGCTGACTGCCAGATGAAAGGTTTGGTAAAGTTAGTTTTGTTTTGTTTTTTTCTTTTAATCATACAGCAGGACTGGCAAGCTGCTCTAAGAGTATTTACTTTTCATCTGCCATCCGGGAGCTGGAGCTCCAATGGCAGCAGCTTTGGCTGGTCCCAGTACAGCTGTGGGATCAGAAACATCTCACTGATGGCACTGATCCAAAGTATGGATTGGCCAGTGGAGAAGCCCTGGCTCTGACTCCAGCAGCTCTGCCGACACAAGATGTGTATCATCTCCTGCCCTCTCCCTTGCTGAGGCAGACCCATGCCTTCCACCTGGTCCTGCCAATGCAGACCTTCATCTACAGCCACCATTGGGCTTGCTGCACATGAAGCAGCTCATCCCTATGGAAAGTGGTCCTGGAAAAACACTCCCATGCTGGAGGTGCCTGAACTGCTACATGATGCCTTAAGCAGTATGCTGGCAGCACTAATGCCACCAGATTTTACGTTCTTTGTGTGAGCCAATTTTTGTAAACACTGCATCGTGGCACAGAGCTGAGGCTGATGAAGTGGAGAAAGCCAGCTGTGAAGGCAATTGAAACATGTAGTGTATGTATGAGTTATCCTAAGAAAAACTATCAGCAAAACATGCCTGTGATGAGGAAGGGAGCTTTGCTGGTGCTCCTTCTCATCTATCACAGCCAGCTCTAACACTTTTCTGCACCACATCTCCAGGGCTCACCTTGAGCGCCACTCATAGCACATGATGAGAACATCCTGCTTCGGTTGGAGAGGTGGGCACTGGCAGGAGGAATTTGTAAGAAGAGGCACTTGGGACAGAGGAATTGGAATGGAAGACTTGAGTATGTCTTTGACTTCAACCACAGTCGTTATCTCATTGCAGTTCCCTCTTTCTACGCTTTTTACTTTAGCGTGAATAACTGCAAATAGAAAAATAGAGGAGTGAGAACAATAAACACTCTTAGAAATTTAAACACATCTCACAATTAAATAAAACATATTAAATTGGAAGCCGTTGTTTTGGTTGTGAAACTAGAACTACTTCTGCATGTGTGGCCATGAACAGTGGCTTAGAATAACAGAGGCCTGATCTCGATTTGGTTTTCAGTAGGACTGTTGACAACTGTGAAATTAAATATGTGCTTAAATCTTTGCCAGGTCAGGTCAACCAATCTTGCCTGAAATCACACACACAAACAGCTCCTTCAGCTCAGACTTGAACAACTCTTTGAGTAAATCTGACCCATTCTCCAGCCACATCTGCTTATTTCTGATTAAGTAATGAATAATTTACCTCACAGGCAGTTGTCACTAATTCAATAGTCTTTTCAATAATAAAATCATTTCCTGTAGACTGTAGCCAGGAACTATAGTCTTTTACATATAACAAGGAAGGGAAGGCTTGAGTCAAAAAACTAAAAGGCTTAGGATTGCCATGATTTACTTGAGCTGTACTTTTTTTCATCTTTTGCCTTTGGATTCTGCACCAGTAGTGAGAACCTCATATAAACCAGACACTGAAACAGGTTCTTCTGACTCTGAATGCACAATGATTTGTATTTTTACCTTTCATTGAGGAAAACTGCATGTCTGCACGGATGCAAGAAGGTGAAACTCTGTAGATTGCCCTGAAATATCCCTGGCTAACTTTGTACCTATGAACCCTGGCAGTATCTACCACCACAGCATTTCATCCCTTCTCTCTTTTGAGAAATACCAGATCTGACAAAAAAATAAATCTTTTTTACATAAAGGACTTTGTATGGTTTTTACATAAAGGAAATACCAAAACAAAAAGGGTTCTACTGTCCAAAAATTCTTCAGTGAAAGATGCATGAGAAGTGTACAGACCACAGTGATCAGCCTGCATCAATGCTGCCCCTGCCAGCCACCGGGTCAAAAGCCTTCAAATAAACCTCACCCCATTTGGAATAAACTTCACGTATATAAAACAAGAGACCAGCACTTTTAATGTGGTCTGAGGTTTATGTGCTACCTTTATCAGGATATGTATAACAGACACAAAACTCATGAGGAATTTCAGTTTTGGAGACTCACAATCCATTTGCAAGTCTGATTGGTTCTGATAGCTAAAAGCACAATTTGGCTGCATGTCTTATTTTAAAGAATTTCAGGAAAAAAATATTTTCAACTTGTTAAATCTAGTCCCTCAATTCATTTTCCATACGGGTTTATTTATCTCAAAGTGTGCTGAATAAAAATTTACATCTCAAAAACAAAATCTTGATTTTACAAATTCAATGGAATTAAATTTTGGACCCCAACAAACAGGTTTTACCCAAGGAACACTCCCACTGAAATCATGGGAATCAGAATTTACATGGTTGACACCTGTATTTCATTTTGGAACAGTCATTTTACATCACTACTTTTTCATATATTTCAGACAACTGTGGAAGCTCATTGTGCCACCTAAACATATCACTATGTTGTACTGAGACAGATCAAGGAATTATATAAAAAGAGTATGTCATATAAATGCACCAAAATGCTATAACGAACAAAAAATTGTACAATTACCTAAGCGCTAGATTATTCCCTCCAAACATGCTAACAAAGAAGCAAATAACTACAAACTTACTTTCATTTGATATCAAACAAATAGGAATTAAATGTTGTAATAACCCTACTGCAGAAGAACTGGATAGATGACTTGAAAAAAAAAATCCACCTGAGAAAATACCCATAAAGCGTAAAATGCAACAATACTGCATATTAAATTCAGAGCTAATAGGGGGTTTCTATTGACATTAGAGGTGTTTAGTCTGGTATTTATCTAATCTTAATTAGGGTTCTTCCTGACTCACACCATCAGAAAACTGAGGCGGGGGAAGCCAATCTCTGCCAATTCTGCACCAGAAAAAAACTCTGGCTAGTAAAAGCATACATGAATTTCTAAAAACTTTGCTGCAGCTTGTTCACATTTACAAGTTTTATTTGGGTAGCAAATCCCTGTTTATTCTACCTGCTGGATGAAAACAGGAGCTGGCCAAGTGGTCATGATCACATCAGACATAATTGCCTTTACTGGAGTGACCTTTTCAGCAGTAACCACCCTTTTCGCAGAGCAACCTGTTGATGCCAGAGCACATCATCCCCACTTCACTGCTTTTGTCAGAAACACACCATCATCTGTGTGATTACTACCATTGCCTGCACATGGTATGCACTGGAGGTGCAATTTGGAAGAGGACAGCTGGGCATCCCCAGGAAAACAACCACTCGGAAAGGCTGTGCTGGAGCCATATTTCTCATGCCATGCTTTCTGGATAGGGCCTGGTGTCGGTTCAGCACCCACAGAGAGCTGTCTAACTTGCAGAGACACAAGGAGGGCGTGGGACGGGCAAAGTGAAGCATTTTCCCCCATGCACTTACTGTAGCTGTAGTTCTTGGCCAAGTAGGTTGACAGCGTAGGCTTTGTCTTTTTGCACCTGCACCGCTCTTCAAAGGAAGAGAAGGGAGAAAGATTGAGGGGTGTCAGAGGAACCCTGTCCCCGGGGAGGGAGAGGCGGGGGGTCGTCCGAGGCTCACCCTGGCCGCGGCTCCTGCAGTCAGGCTCCAGGGGTCTGTCCGGCACCATAAAGCCCTGTGTAAAGTCCGTCCACTTCACATCTGCAAACAGAGGCGCGTCAGGGAATGAAAACTGTCGGTAGAGGCTCCAGGACTGGAGCGTGGGGGTCCCGCAGCCCCCCCGTCCCACCCCGGGGCGTCCCGCGGGGGTGGAGGGAACCCTCCCTCCCATCGCCCGCTGCCCCCAGGGCTCTCACCCTCCGGCACGTCGGTGACGATGGCCTCTGGGGAGATGCAGACGCCGCGGTCGTAGACGGGGAGGTCGTCGCATGCCAGGCTCTCTGGCCAGCTGTGGTTGTAGCGGCGCATGATGGGCTCGCAGCCGTCGCGGGCGCGCTGGCAGACGGAGCGGCACGGCTTGATGGGGTCGTAGAGGAACTCCAGGGTGCAGATGGGGGCGTACATGGCGCAGAGGAAGAAGGGCAAGACCGGGCTGCAGCCGGTGGCCACCAGTTCCTCGTACTGTTCGATAGCGAGGACGGCGTTTTCCTGGGTGCTGTGGTGGAGGTGGTTGGGCATGCGAGTGATGTTCCAGGGCATGGAGCGGCACATGGGGATGCGCACCGCCTCGCACGGAGCGCCCTGCGCCCGCGGGCTCACCCGCAGCCACAGGGACACCGCCACCAAGGTGCGCAGCATCCTCTTCCTCCTCCTTCTCCTCCTTGTCCGCCGCCGCCCGCCGCCGCCCCGCGGGTCCCGGCGGCCGAAGGCGCGGAGCGGCGCTGCCTCCCGGTACCCTGCTGCAGTCAAGTCGAGGGAGCCGCCGCGCCGACAGCCATGGACATCGCGGGACCTCATTTATACCAGTGGCACGAGTGACGTGGGGCCGATCGCGCTCCCTTGGCAGCCCCGCTCCTCCGGGGGGGTGGGGGGTGTGCGTGTATGTGTGCGTTTTGCTGTGCAGGCACAGTGACATCACCTCCACCCCGTTTAATCCCCCGGCGACATCACTGCGTCTCTCGGCCGCCGCTCCAGCTCCGTTTCAGTTTTCATCTGTGTCATAAATTCCTTCAGGTGGAAGGCGGGGGGGGGAAGGAAACCCAAACTACTCGGTTCTGCCGCGGGGCTCTGCGCTCCGGCGCGGGGAGAGGGAAGGCGACGGTGCGGACCGCAGCTCCTTCCCGCGGGGCTGAACTTTATAACCCGCGTTTTCTCAAGGGAGAGCAAACTTTTTGCGGGCTTGAAGGAGCTCCGGCGGCTGTTCCCGACGCCTCCAGGAGGTTGCAGAACTCCCTCCGTGAGCACGGCACGGACGGGGAAAGGCGTGAAGCGGACGGGCGGACAGACGGGAAGTGGCTCCGGGCCCGGTTTGGTCGGGACGGGGGAAGCAGCGGCGGCCGAGCCGAAAGGGGAGCGGGCGGCGGGGCCGGGGCAGCGCGGGGCCACTGTGGGGCTGCTCTGCGAGCAGTGAGCCCACCGCTCCGCTCCCCTGCCTCAGTCCCCCACCAATCGCATCTGCACACGAGTGGAAGAAGGGGTTTCAGACTTTTTCCAAGCTGTTTTTTATTTTTCTTTCTTTGGTGCTCCACGGCCACGCGACCCTGGTGCAGCGGAGTGGCGTACCCACGCCGGGGCAAAGGGTTCCCTCACACCCCACTGCTGTTCCCCCACGCACGGAAAGACCTACGGGCCCTTTCTTCACTCTGGGGAAATGCTGCTCCCCAGCCTTGGGTGGACCCACTGAGAAAAGAAGATTAACTCAATGCCAGGTTATCCCGGTGACCTGAGAGAGCCGCAGCGTGGCTCAGAGGTAGCAGCTCCTGGGCCTGCCCCCGCCAGGTACCGCGGTGCCACCGGTGTTCCCCCTTGCAGATGCAGCGGAGCTGCAGAGACGGAGCATCAGTGGGGCACGGGCTTCCCCTCCCTTAGTGGATGAGGAAAGTGCATCCAGATCAGGCAGGAAACAATAGCTGTGAACCTAAGAGGGTAGGGGCAGATGAAGGAATGCATGTGATGAAGGAATGCTTGGTGACACTCTCTGTCCGTGGGGAGCCTGAAATTCCCGCCTCGAGAGCAACATTAAAGCAGTTTGACCCAGCAGGTCCCTCCTGTTGGCGTATCCCCTCTCTCCTCAAGCTCACGCAGAGTGCCCAGGGCTTGGACCTCGCCGCTGCCCCTCTGCGCACCCCTGGCGGAGCAGTGGGCACGGCCGGGGCGCCCAGACCCTCCCGGCTGCGGAGAGGGCGAGGGTCCCCGTCGCCTGCGGCCGGGCCTCGTGCTGCGCCGGCGGCCGGGCGCTGTGGCGGCAGCTGCCTGTCGCCGCCGGGGTGATGCGGGTTTGGAGGCGGGCCGCCCCCGCCCCCGGCACAGCCTGCCCGCCCGCCTGCGCGCCGTGCGGGGCGGCCGTGCGCGCAGGGAGCGCGGCGCGGAGCATGGCGCGGCCGGCGGCCGGGCGGCAGCTGCGCCCGGGGCCGGGGCCGCCGCCGCCGCTGCTGCTGCCGCTGCTGCTGGGTGTCCTCCTGCTGCGCGGCGGCGCGGCGGCGGCGGGGGCTGAACCGTGCCAGGCGCCGCGGCAGTGGGAAGGGCGCACCGTGTTCTACGAGCACGGCTCGGGCCGCAACACGCGGGCCGCCGTCTCCTACGACGGCCCCAACCAGCGCCTCCGCATCCTGGAGGAGAGGAAGGCGCTCATCCCCTGCAAGAAGTAGGTGGCGGGGGGACCTGCGGCGGGGCCGGGCCGGGCGGGGCGGCGATGGTCGGCACAGAGCCCGGAGGCGCCTCCCGGGGGATATGGGGTGATGCGAAGCCGGGGAGGGGGCGGGGGGTCTCCCTCGTTCCCGCGTTGCCGGCGGCGCGTCCCCTGCGAGAGTCGGGGGAGCGCGGGGACGGCGCAGGGGAGGCACCGGCGTGATGGGAACCACTGGCCCTAGGAAACCTGTCACCAGCATGACTCGGATCCATCCTCCCTATCTATATATGTATATCTATATTTAAATATGTGTATATGTATATATATATGTGTGTGTGTGTGTGTGTGTGTGTGTATATATATATCTCGAGATTTATGGTAGCAGGATCAGCTTTTTACCTCCAGAGATATTCCCCCCCTCCCAGCTGTTTTGCTTTTTAAATGGAATTGGAAGTGAATCTAAAAATACAGCCCAAAATGTGAAGTATAACGGATTATTCTTCAGTATAAGAGGTTATACTCAAACATGTGAATAATATTATGGAGGGAGGGAGGAAGTTCTAGCTCATTAATTTGCTAACAAGTTTCAGTTAAATTTCACAAGTTCTCTGGGCACTCTTGGTCCTAAATCAGTGCAGAGGTGTCAGGGTACATCCATTACCTGTAGTACAGTGTATTCATTCCCATTACACAGTCCTGCAGGACCTCCCTGTTCTTCATTTATACAGGATGTATCTGTTAAGCCCATGACTGATCCCAAAAAATCCCTGTGTCATTGTGCGTTTCATGATTTGCTGAAAAACAAGTGTAGAAAAAAGCTGGCTGAAGAAGAGCCTCTTTTTTTCTCCTCAACCTGCCAAGCTCAGGTTGGGTGGAAGAAATGATCGGCCTAGAGATGCCTTCCTGAGTGAGACATTTCTGGCTACCGAATGTCAATCACTTTCAGACAACATGTCAAGACATACCTGTCAGTGTGAGGGTAGCCAGTCTGCCCATACCTTCGCCTCTCCTACCTACAAATTGTTCAAATAATAGTGCATCACTCCTGGGGATGTGTGAGACAAGGTAAAGACCAGCCTACAAATGCTGTATCATCCAAACTAAATGATCTCTGCTGTTAAAAGATCAATATTCCTTCTTGCTGCTCTCTTTTTGTCCTGACAATCAATTTCATACCAAGATAACATAGTAATTGTTTTAATCTTTCCAAAGCATGTGCTCTCCTGTGATCCTTTCTCTGCAAATACTGACACTCTTAAAACTGTTTTGCATGTTTCACTTTCAGACTTAGCTTTCCCTCACTGTAAGCTTTTTTCATTACTGTTTTTGTATAGGAGCCATATGAAGAATGTTAAAACAACATACAGCTGTTTGTTGGTGGTCTGCTGCCATATAGCATAGAGTGACACTCTATGGCCAAGGGATGCTCATGATCCCCTTCTTCTGCAGCTCCTAGGTTGACTTTCATGTTTGACAACCATGAAACTATACTACAAAACCTGATGCCTGATCTGCGCTTCTAAGTTGTACTACACTCATTTCTTCAAGCTCACGTTTATTTTATTTGAAAACTTTATGTTAAGATTGAACTTAATCATATGTTAAGATTGAATAATTATTCTACATTCTAGACTCTGGGTCAGATTTTGTCTTTTGCCATGATCTTTTTCTGTTTTTGAAAAATATCTGCTCTGGATGCAGTTTTGCCTGGGTTGATAAGGCTAGAAGGAGGCAGAGTGCAGATGGGTGTGCTTGTTGATTTTTCCTGTATTAGATTTTAGTTGTAGTCAATTGCTGACCACAGGGGTCTTTACTCTTTCCAGGCTGTTCATGTTTTCTGCCATCCAAAACTGGAGATGGATTTTGTTATATGCGCAGTAGTGTCTGCTCAAGGCATGACCCAGCTTCCATTGAAGTCAATGGAAAGTCTTCCATTGGTTTCAGTATGTGTTGGATCAGGTCTGGAGTTGTGATCACAGCTTCATTTCACTGTGAACACTGTGAGTCATAAACTGAAGCCTTCAGAAGTTAGAGGCAAGGGGATTTATCCTGTCTTTTGAAAAATAACCTCTCCCCCACCCTGCTTTGACATTGACAAGAAAGGGGTAATTATGCTGATGCATAAATCAACAAGAAAAATAGCACTGCCCTGGTCTCTAAGGAAATTTCAGTCTAAATTCTCACATTTTGCTTGTATCAGATGTAACTTATGTGCAGCAATCAGGGTTGGCCAACAACCACATTTTTCTACAAAGCATTTTCTGAACTTGCAAATGTGGACCTTAATCAGACACAGCCCTGTTTGAGTTATTGACTGAGGTTAATCAAGGACACAGAGTTTTGCCTGTGTGGGATGGCTTGCAGGCTCATAACCGCAGAAGAACATGAAACTTTCAGGTTTTATTGTAGATATATGTTTCAAATTCATCTCATTTGCAGTGTGACATTTTCATACCTACATCAACCCAGTAAAACATACCTGCCTCAACTCTGGTAAGGTAGCCATGAGGTTAACATCCAATTGCTGCTTCATTACCATCACTTCTTTGCCCATCAGTTGTTTCAAGAGCACCTGAGATGCAGTGACCACACTGGTCAAGACTGCCCCCTCCCCATCGTCCAGCTGCACCGTGTCACCTGCCACCTGGATGCACACCTCGCTTGCCAGACAACCAACAGAGCCAGTTCATTAGAGAAGTCATAGCTGGTTGTTTCAGCCAGCTTGTTGGGTGGATGTTTCTCTAGGTCACACAGCTGGCTGCCCATACTCTGGCTCAGACTATAAAAACTACCAACAGTGATCCTAGGCTGAGATTTTTAGAGGAGAACCTATTCCAGTTGGATTCATTACTGGGCTTTCTTTTTCACTTATTTTACAGACCCAGCCTTAGCTACACTCTGCTGCTTTTATTTTCTCCAGTATGCCTTGCCCTGCTGCTTCTTTCCCCTTCAAGATCAAATTTTTGGGGATAGACAAGGAGCACAGAGACATTCTTGAGGTTTTGTGTAGTGTTCAGCTGATATCAGTAGAGAAAGCATGTTTTTCTTGAGTGTATAGTGCCATTTCCCATTTGGAATAGCCCATTTCGGGTAAAATGTGAAAGGGAAGCACTTGAAAGAGCCCCCTAGAGGTCTTGAGGCAAAGCTGTGTTCGTGCTGTTAAACACAGAACATGTTTTTTAATGCTTTATTGCCTCCTACATGAAGTTTCTTCCTTTTGTGCTCTCTGGATGTTAAACCTTCCTCGCTTTTGTTCAACCTTCTGTTGGCCTCTGTCTCAGGACACTTCACAAAATAGGTATCAGTCATCAGCATGGTTTGCAGTTGGGGCAAAAGTGTTTCTTTTTAAGGTAACTTCCAATGGTATAGATTTGAATGTGACCTCATTGCAAACTGGTGAGAAATCCTGGCACAAAAAGGTCCAAACAAAAAATCTTACTGACTGCATTGTGGCCAGAACTTGATGTCATCCATCACCTTGCATTTTCTTGGAGAAACAGAGCAAGGGGTGTGCTGTTTGGCATTGCTGAAGCCACTCAACAGGTGTTAGTTCTCAGTTATGAAGAAAGAAAAGCATGAAGTGAGGAGCAGAGCAGAAATAATGCAGATGGTGTTGGAGGGCTGGAGAATTACTTGCCACATACTATGTTCACAGAGTTTCACACTTATCTTCCATACTATTTTCCACAGAAGGATTTTCAGGGAAGGCCCAATAACAGGTTGTCCTATGAGAAGTGTGATGGTGGGGGAAAAAAATTCCATGTGGTCAAGTCAGTAGGAGGAAGAAAATCCCTTTTTTTTTTTTTTTTTTTAAATTTCTGTATTTTAACAGTATCCTCCTTGGCCTATTTTACCATACTCAGCGCATTGAGATGCCTGTGTAGTTGAAACTGTCAGGGTTAGTGTGTTAAAAACTGTAACTACACAGCAGAAAAACAATCAGGAGGTATCTAGTCACTGTTAATTTAAAACCAGAACTGCATGTTGTTAATTCCTTTAGTTCAATCATATTTGCAAAAGATAGGCACAGTTAAGGGGAGGATAAACTCCTCACCTGGCAACACAACCTGCTGGTGTTGTGATAGAGGAGTGACAAAGCTATGTTTAGAGAAATAAGTCTCTTATTCTGGCAGGCTCTTTGCCTGTGTGTGTCAATCCCTGTCCTTGACTGAAGAGAAGCAGCATAAGGTCAGGTACAAATATAACAGCATTCATCTGGAGAAGAGGTGATGACTTTTCAAAATAAACAGAGTGTGGGCATGCGTGTCTGACTTATCTTAACTACTTTTTAGTTGTTTTAGGATGTGTGATTGTAAAGGAAAAAACAGCGGTGTCTGACCTATTAAAATCATATAATCCATCCGTTCTGTGGTCATTGTGGTGACTCAATAGGCTAAGTATTGAGCTACCCTGAGCAACTGCAAATTTGTTTCCCAGACTTGGTCTTGGGAGTGGTTTCTGCAGTTTAATGTTTAGGGGAATGAAAGACTGTCATGGGTAAAATTTTCTGCGTTGGCCAAGTTACTCAGGAGCCCAAACCCCATTTTTTAAGATTGTGTAGAGTGCGCATACTTGTGAGACCCTTAATTTGTAGTGAAACAAGTGAATTTTCGGCAGTTTCTTAAATGTAACCTGCATTCTTGGGATCTAAAATTCTTCATTAGCTGCTGTATACACAAGTTATATACATAACTTGCTTCTGAGAACAAGAACTGAAGGAAGGTACTAAGACCTCCTGCATTTACTTTCCTCCTATAGATGTCAAGTTGTTTCAGATACCTGCTGCTGGTAATGACTGTGAGTTTGGAAAGGTGGCTTTGGAAAGCTGCTGTGCTCGATGCACACTGACAGTCAGATGCCAGGCAATAGCCTGAAGCAAGCCTCAGTTGCTGTAGTGAGAGCTGTGTGATGCGGTATGGAGGGTTGGCTGTACAAGCCTCAACTCCTGCATTTCCATCACAAGCCCATTTACAAGTCAGTTTACTGAGCCCCTCAGTGATGCTCCCTGCCAAGGCAGCTGGCTCCTTGGAGAAGGGCACTGTATAAGGAGGGAGCTGTAGTCCATGAGGGCTGCATGGAGAAGCATCTCCTCTCACTCGTACTGCTCATTCTGTTTGTTTCTGCCTACAGGCAGCAGCAGTCATTTCCCTTCCCAAGCTCTTGATCTCTTTGGAAGTCAGCCAGGCTATACAGTTCAGGAAGGCACTGGAGTCAATTGATTTTGTTGCTACAGGTGGACTGGTTGGGAAGAGATTAAAACACTACTCAGGGGAGGCAGCTGAAATTCTTCAGCCATCGAACTGCAGCAGTAACAAGCAAGTGGACTCTTATTAGAGGAAGTTTGGAACTGTTGGCTTAGCAAAGCTTCTGCTGTCTTGTGTCCTATGCTTCTTTAAACAACAGCATCTTTGTTGGTTGTGAAAAAAACCAAAAACACCTGAGTATGAATAAAGCAAATCCATTGCTTTGAGATGGCTGTTCTGTTTAGTGCAATGTTCTTGAAACCGTTGCTTGTGCTAAGTCCTCTGGAGCCATTTCATGCAATACCAAAACACAGCACACATCCAAACTGAAAAAATAAACTGGCTCTTAAATTCAAAATAGCAGGATCCACAAAACCCTTTAAAGTTGGAGAGAAAATGTAGATAAAGAGTGTCCAGTGACCCCAAATTGATGACGTGCTGGAATTCTTGTTGGTGTGCTTAAAAACCACTGCTAGACACACACTGGGGTCATTACTACCATGTGAGTTATAGATATTGTTTACTGGATGTTCTTTAAAAAGAGATGTTCTCATTAAGGAGTTTCGTTTTCCTAAAAAACATTGTTAAATGGTAGTCACTAACACCATATTGTAGTTGATACTAGTGGATATTGGCTTAAGCTTTTTATCCATCTGAACCCTTAAATTTAGGAAAATACTTCTTTCTTCCCTCTTATAATCTCTTTCTTGTCTGTTTGAACTTCTTGAAATAATGTGTGTTTGCATTGAAACTTACGGCTCATTTTGCACTATTGGACATTATGGCAAAGACTTATGGCAAAACCAGGACTGCACTGAAAATATATGCCTACATCTCTGTAACTTAGATCAGGGGACCAGTGTTTTCAAAAGATAAATCCCTCTAAATTTTATTCAGGGGGTAGGTCGTTTTTTGTTGTTGTTTTTTGGGGGGTTTTGTTTTGAGTTTTGGTTGGTTGGTTGGTTGGGTTTTCTCTGTGTTTTTGGGGTTTTTTGTTTCTTTTTTGGGGTTAGGGTTTTTTGTTTTTTGGTAGAGATTTAAAGTAGGCATGAATAGAGAGAGATTCAGTGTTCTGTGGTCACAGACAGCTGATGGTGACGTGACTGCACAGCTAAACAAACACAATGAAAGACATCTTTATATTCATGATCTTAAATTGGGCTCCATTCAGCTTGAGACCTGATGCAATTTGGATGTCACAACTGACAACATCACACCTATTCTCACAGGACCAAAGGCCATTCATCTGAAAAAGTA
The DNA here is from genome assembly GCA_036785705.1 of Acanthornis magna. Lineage (NCBI taxonomy): Eukaryota > Metazoa > Chordata > Aves > Passeriformes > Acanthizidae > Acanthornis > Acanthornis magna. The sequence goes on from JAWUZG010000029.1 coordinate 12,504,620, forward strand.
TCTCCTCTGAAGGAAAAATCAGAATTTTTGAATATAGGGCTTCTGTGAGGTTAAAAAAAAATGTTTTCCAGATGGAGACCTGATTTTCTTTGCGTATCAACAGGCTTATCCATTTATTAACTGCATGGGTCAGGGTTTCAACTGTGTGACATTTTACCAGACAAGTGAAGTCAGTGAAATGGTACCTTATTATGCCTTTATTGGTATGCCAAGTCACTAGTTGATGCAAAATTGAAAGGTATGGTTCAAGTATCCTTCTATCCTCTCCATTTTCTATGAACTAACTGGTGGCTAACCTTGACATGGCATAATAAATAACACTGAGCTATTCAGACTTGATGCCATTCAGCTCTGAATCCGTGTAGCTGCAGCAGCAGCAATCCAACTCCTGAAACTCACCTTGGTAAGCTTCATCCCTGTCTTCAGACAACTTTCATCTTGGCCTTACCTACAGATTTGCAAGGAATTACATGCTCAGCAACTAGAGGAGCTCTCTCTCATGAAGTATTTTTACCTGTTGCTCTTCTTTACTCAAAAGGGAAATTATTTTCTCCTCCAAAGTGTTTTCAAGGCATGGTATAGTGTCTGACGTGCTGGGGAGGGGATGATGTCTGGGTAAAACAGGGCCACTTTGTGCAATATTTTGGCTCCTCTAGAATAAGGAGCATTATGCCCGACGTGGCATTGCATAACATGAAGGTACCAGTGGCCAGTGGAAGTTCTCCTCACATCTGCCAAGCAGCCCTGTTTCTTTCAGTTGTTTTTGTTTACTGCCTCACTTTCATGGCCCTGAGGGAGATGGATGTATGTTGACTAGAGATCTTAGATTCCACAGGGGAATTTTGTGTTTTCCCGAGGCTCCAGAGGATGCTTTTTTGCCTATATCATGGTCACTCTCCCATATCTGAGAGTCATGGGCCAAGGACAGAATTTTCTGCCAAAAGTTTTTTCCCATGTGTGAAAGCATGGATGGTTCAACATGTGAGACAGTCTTTCTTTTAAGTAGTGTATTAATTTCTGGATCTGGTACCTCTTATATTTTCATACCCAGGAGTAAATTGGGGGTTTCCAACAGCAGCCTGAATGTCCTTGTCCAAAACCTAATTTATGACAAGTGGCAGTAAGAAAGAAAGAATCACTTGTTTTCATCTGAACTCGTGATTTTTTTTTCATCTTTTATAAATAAAGAACCTTGGAAAACATTTATTTAAGAATCAGTTTAATCATTGTTTTGAGAGTTACGTGCACACATTTGGCTTTGTGTCCCACTCCATTATTAAAAGATACTTCCCATGTATCACAAAAAGTCAAAAAGGTAAGGTAACTTTTACAATTCTTGTTTTTGCTCTGAGAACTTAATTAGCAGCATTCCTGCAGTTGATAGGGTTGTTCCCATAACTTAGTAATGACCATATTTTTGCTTTTACAGATTTTTGTTTATGTATTTTCACGATTTTGAAAATTTCTGGCATCAGAACATTAATTTGGCAAGCATTTTCTTCTTGTACAGTACTCACACTGTAGTTACAAGAATTTTTCAGTCTTTGGCTACTAAGAGTTCATATGTCTGGGGAGCTAGTTAGCTATTCATTCCATGAAAGCTTATTTTATCCCTTTCATTCCTTATAAAATTTACCCTTCCATTCTAGCATCATCCAGACTATGTTTTGTGGGCTAAATCCAGCCCAGAGGGAACTTCCATCCAGCCTTCTGCCTTTCCCTAGTGAATAGCTCCTTTTTGGATTAATGATTGTCTGAAATTTGGATCCCTCTGAGTTGCTGCCCTTGTGTCCATGTTGGAGGAGCACATTTTCTTAAGGGTGTAATGAAGTATGATAAAATGGCCCCTCAAACACCTCCAGATAATGTAATCCTCCTTATCATCAGGACAAAGAACAAAAACCTCTGTCTTTGTTCTGCTCTGTTCTTTTTCAGGGCTTGGGACCAATTGCAGTAAAAAAAAAAAAAAAAAAAAAAGGGTGGCGTAAGATAGGAAATGAAGATAAATCAGTAATAAGACTTTCCATTGAGGCTTTGGTCTCTGATGTTACCCATCCCTTACTCTGTCAGTTCTGGTACTTTCACACTTAGGAAGCCTTAATTTGCTGTCCTTCTGTTAGCTCTTTGTAGGAATTCACAGTTGCTACTTCATCTGAAAATCGGATGGTTCAGTAGGTATGAGGGTTCCTAAAATTGTGTTGAGCTTCGCCATTTATTTTGGTGAAACCCTACATAGGAAAGCTGGTGTGAGGCCTGTATAGCTGCAAAACAGCTGGAAATTTCTCCTTAAGTAGTCTGTCTGCATGGAAACCTACTGTTTGTGTGGATACCTGTTGTTTCAGAAATTAATGTTTCTGAGGGGAAATGGCCAGATTTTCCCCCAAGTTTTCCAAGGGTAGTTTTGTGTATGGTAGTGCTAAAGGCTTTTAAACTCTCATATGGAGCCCAGAGTCCACCCAGTGAACACAGTGAAGAAAGTTTTCATTTTTCATTCTTTCAGTATCTTCTAATGCTTTTTGCAACTGTGGTTTTATCATATTCAGATACTTTTCTTGCCAGGAAACTTACAATTCTGCCATACTTTTAGGCAGCCAGCACTGGAAAGTTTACTCATGCTGTGCAGTTATGGTAATCCTCAGAGGATATTTATTTGGAGTGCAGAATTTTGTACAGAATGAGGAATTCTTGCTACAATTAGTTCCCAAATTAATGTATCACTATTTAATTAGATCCAGATTTGTGACTTACATCTTCTGTACAAGAAATTAATTTTTTTTCTTATCTATGAGAGTATCTGGGGACTTTGAGCAACCTGGTCTAAAGGAAGATGTTTCTGCCCATGGCAGGGGAGTGGAACTAGATGATCTTTAAGGTGCCTTCCAACCCAAACCATTCTATGATTCTGTGATGACTTGGACATCTCCTTGTATCATTTTAAGAGTCTGTGCCCAAAACCACACAGGATTTGCAAAGCCAGACTGGTTTGTTACCCTATCTGTTCCAGAAAATAGTGGGAGGGACAAATTTGGATAATGTGCTTGGTAAAGTGTGAAGGTGAGGCATTTCCTGTACTTTTTTTATAGATGGAAAAGAAGAATTAGGGAGAGTAAAAGGAGAGAAGGGTATGAGAGTGGAGATACCCTATAGTATTAAGTTTATCCCCTTATTGAAGTTATTGAAAAGGGAAAATGTAACCTCCTTAACATAGCAGAAGACAAAAAATTGCAATTTTTTTTAACTTCTGCTCTGCTTGTCTCTAAACCAAATGTGAGCATGAAGATATTGATTCTCAATACATTCATGTGCATTCTTTGTTTATTGACATATTTACATACATTTTTTGTTAGTTTCATTGAGTGTAAGAGTCAGTAACTTCACAGCATATGTACCTCTTAGCCAGGATATTTTAAGTTCCTAAATTTCTACAGTAAATTGTCTAGTCTTCTGAAGAAGAAAACTGTTGGTCACTAGAGATGAAAGCAAAATTTCTTATAATTTAGAGATGCCCAGAGTACCCAGCTGTCACATCAGTTGTGCTAACATAGTCAGGCCGCGTCAAAGTGATGTAAAGTAGATGATATTTGAGGCACCGCCAAATGCAGGTACAACTGCTCAGCTGGACCCTGGTAAAGGGATCCAAGGTGGGTCAAGTGTCTTACTGTATTTTGGAAGTCTAGCACACATCTGAAACACAGTTTGCTTCTCTGGATTTCCTTTCTTTGTAAGAATGGAAAAATTCACTTACAAGCCTGATTCACCCCCCGCCCCCCCCAAAATATGTGAACACCGTTTCTGGCTGTAAAACTCCATCGATTATTTTCATAGATAATTTTTGTGGTTTTTAAAATGTCCTTTAAAATGTTATAAAAAGTAAAAGATCATCTCATCATTACAATATGTGTACGATGTTTACCAGGATCTTAGTACAGTGTTTGAACAAGCATCAAATATAAGGAAAAAAGTCAGCTCAAATCATTAACCCAAACTGTTTCTACTGAAGCAGCACATGTAGAAATTAAGTTTTGTGAGACCTGATCGTAGCAGCCTCCAGGTACAATGCCCTTGAGATACACCTGCCGTGTAGGGCACTGGGGCAGGCAGTGTCAGCATGAGGCTTGGTTGGTGCAGAAAGCTTTTTCCATCCTCTCTTCCCGTGGTGATTCAGTAGCACCTCCCTCTCTCAGAAACCACTGTCCTGTTCCCTGGATGAGTCCAGCTAATGGTTAATACAATGCAGAGAACGTGGGAGATCAAGTACCCCAAGGGATACAGCAGACCAGAAAACAAATGGATAAATGAAAATGCTCCAAAGATTTCTCACAGGCAAATTCATTTTTCTGAGTTTCCATACTCTCAGAATTGTAGGATTTTTGTCAAGTTAGCTGCAGCAAGTGACTACGTAAAAAACCCCTCCCAAACAGGAGTTTTTATGACAAAAAGATATTTTATATAATTTAGGTATTTGCAGTTAAGGATATAAAGATGTTAATTACTTTGCCTAAAAACAAAGCCCACAACACTATAAAGGAAAAGAACAAGAAGTATCGTTAAAGACAGAATATGTAAAAGTCAGCTTAAACTTGTGGAAATACATTTTTGTGGAGTTGTGATTGCATAAAATACTACGTTTACATTTCAGCATCTCCTTATGTTGCCCTCTTGAGATAAATTGATAGCTGTGTTAGGTTTTAAACATTTTTCAGCTTATTTTTTCTTCTAAATGGAACATCTATTAAACACCTGATGCATCTGTAAAAATCAGTGAAACTTTTCCAGCTGATTTCACAAGACTTTAGGTCAGGTTAATGTATAATTTTGGAGAAGGGGTAATAGAGCCAGATTTTTCTCTAATTACATAGCTGGAGGATGGAAATTGCAAACAGCAGCAGTTACATGAGGATCTGCTTTTGTGATGTGGAAAGAACAATTGTCTCTTGACAATTGGAAACATGAGAGATGGGAGAGAAAATCTGATGGGCAGAAAGTAATTCTGCTCATATGCTTCTCTGGGGAGAGAATTCAGGGGTTTCTTATGGAGCCTTTGAATACAAAAAAAACCTGTGTGGTAAAATTGGGCACTTCAGTTTTGCAATGATTACTCTGACACACTGAATTTTAGAAAATACTGAATGCTGTCTCTCTGCGAATTTGCCCTTTCCAAATACCTTCATGTTGAACACCCAAAAAAGGAAGCTGTTAAAAATCACTGGTTAGTTTTAAAAATCTTGCCCATTAAATATATAAAACAATGCAATTAGAACAGAAAAAAACCTGTAATATGCAAGTATGAAACTGTGTAATTTTGAAATAATTATAAAGTAATTTTCTCTTTAAAGAAAAGAGTTACTTTCATTTCTGTTATGATTATAGGAATGGTAAAGGAAAATACTTCTAGCATGCACAAAAGTTCTAAATTCATTCAATTAAGCAAATCTTGAAGAAAACTATGGTTCCCTGTTAGTGTATGTAGGACACTGGGCTCTGTGTCAGGAAAACACCCCAAAATTAGGTAAGCATACCAGTTTGCTAAAGACTTCAGTTTGTATTTGTGTGAGATGCTAAATGGTAAAGCTATTTCTGTCGTGTTTGAAGCAGCATGGGTAGTCTAAACATGTTCAATAGGTCTAGTGACCTTTTCCTGAGTAATGGAAAACTTTCAGCTGTGCCAGTGTAGTATATTTATACCAATATTATTTACAGGTCTTGCTCTCTTTGCTACTGCTTCTTAGAACTGTCCTTGAATGAAAAATAAACGTCAGGGGTTTAATACAATTGAAATAGCTATAAACATTCTTAAAAATAGAAATGTATGCTTAACCATGCTTCCTTTAGCTGATTGCAGTGACTCCAGCAACTGTTGTTTCTGTGATGGACTAACAGATAACCTGTGAAATGGTTCTGCATCAAGCACACTGATGTGTGCCCTAAAGCAAGTACTCAGTAACTTGAAGACAAAGGTTTTGAAGTGAATTTTCATCTATTTATTAATTATGTATTTTCATCCCAGCTGATTTTTAAGGACATGCCAGTTTCTTGTGTTGCATTGTGGATATTGCTTACAGAGGATTCCTACAAGCAGTAGGCATATGGTGACTGCTGAAAGCTGCTCCCCACCCCCAAAGGTGGAAAAGTTGTTGTCATAACAAAAAGCACAATAACTCAATAGAGGACCAAAGAGAAACAGTTTGATGAAAATTAAGTTTAACAGATAGTTCAGCATTTTAATTATTCCCTATGAATGCTGAACATATTTCATTTGACTCCTGTCTCACCAGTCTTGATTTTAGACAGTATTTAATTCATTCAGGCACTAAAAACAGTGTGATGATGTAGTTAGGGTTAATTGTGCAAGCAAATAGAGCTGAAGGTCATCAGTGTGCGGGAGATAGCACCATCCCTCAAATTCTTATGTGAAATAAAATGGAGCCTTGTGCTGAGACTCCTCAGAGAGTGCCACTGTTGTATTTGGGAGGTCTCAGGAAGTCATCCCCAAAGATTGTTCAGCATCTTTGGGAAGGTAGCAGTGTCAAGAATCCAGGTCTTATTATATCAGGGTTAATTGATTGAGTTAGTCTGTTACAAAAAAATAAAAAAAGACCAGCAGCCATCAGTATTCTCCAATCAGTTATGTGTAACGCTGGGAAGGTTTCCAAGTTGCCGTATAACCTGTTCCTCCATCCTGGAGAAGAAAAGCTTTACATGCATTGTCCCTGATCCCTGATTTTCTTACCAGTTCTTGTAAAAGCTGGACTGTAAGAAGGCACAGACATTTTCAGAGTATCTCCTAAGAAAGCCCTCCTTGCCTCGGGTGACATGGAGAGAAATAGGTATTCATTTTTAGCTTTTGATATACTGGCCATCTTATCATCCTACCTCAGTCTTGCTGTTGTAGACTAAACATGCTCAGTTTCTTTATAGGTACTGTTTCTTACAGGTCCCACTGTTCTTGCTGGTCTCTGGACTGTATCCCATCTGTTTATCTGTTCCTTTAAGTAAGGCATCCAAAGCCAGGAACAACATCAGCATTCTGGTCTCATCAGGACTAAGCAGAACAGAGTAAATTACCTCCCTAGTGGACCCAAAACTGTGTACTTCCCTTTCTAAATGTGTGTACTGCACCATTTGTCATTGGATATGTGTTCAAAATGCCATTTCCTTTACTACCATGGAGCAATTAGCATCTTCCCTAATTATATGTTTTCTTTCCCTTCAGACATTCCCTTCTTTCCCATAATTCCTCTATTTTGTACATTTTCAGTCAGTTCCACCCGGAATTTTAACACACTGACACATTGTATTTGAACCCAGTCACTAATTTATGCACTCACCTAACAATATTACTTTTGATTGATGGCGGCTGCTGAAGGAAGAAGAAAAAGACCCACACAATGACTTCTGGTTGAAATGAAGTAGTTATTTTTGCATTGGAGGTGGAGAGGAAGAATGAAGTTCAGTGCCATGATTTCAGGTTGCATTTATTTCCAGTGCAGTGGATCTCCATCTTTCACGTTTATTTTACAGTAAGCTATACTCAGATCTTTGGATGGAGGTATTAGAAAGTTGAAGAGTGCTTAGCTTTCAAACTGTTGCAAACTGATTATCTGGCCTGACTGCCAAACTCCCTTAAAAACAGACAGTCTTTTTATTTTTTTTATTGGACAGATATCAGACAGACCTGAATCATCCCTCTTAAGGAAATCATTGCAGATGGAAGGTGGAAATCATTACATCTTTGGACAGCAATCTGGTACAAGCGCATATCCTCACAAATTTTTCCAGGGAATATTCCATCATGAAAGAAAAGTTTGCTCTATCAGAATAGGGACCTCCTCCTCCTCTGTTCCAAAGGGCAATCTGTTCCTCAGACTTTTTCATGATTACTTTTTCTGCAGGAATGCATACTGAAGAGCGACTAACTGGCCAAGTATATATATGATGTGATTTACAATTTCAATGAGCATCTCATTGTAGGGCTCCTGAATTTCGTGTAATTCATGGTCATGGTACATGAAGATCCTCCTCTGTTTATACACAGAAATTAAGATGTGTAAGAAGCTGCAATACCCAGTTCTAGTTGAAAAAATATTGGTTTTTTTATATTTTATTATTCTTTTATTTTGAAGTACGTGTCTGGTAAAGGGAGAGTATTTAGTTATGTGTAATTAAGGAACCTCTTTCTGGTGTGTAAAAATAGATACTATCACAGGGGACAGAGCTAACATTCAATTTAGTATCCTGTCTGATTAAGAGGAAGGTGCGAAAACTTCAATTAAATCTGACAATTAGAACCATCAAATCATTTAGGTTGCAAATTACTTTCAGGATCATTGAGTCCAAGAGTTAAACTAACGCTACAAAGTCCACCGCTAAACCATGTTCGTAAGCATCACATCTTCAGGGCTTTTAAATACTTCCAGGAATGGTGACTCAACCACCCTGCTGACCCTGTTACAGTGCTTGAAGAAAATCTTCCAAATATCCAGTCTAAACCTCCCCTGGCACAACTTCAGGCCGTTTTCTCTTGTCTTATCACTTGCTCCTTGGGAGAAGAGACTGGCACCCACCTGGCTACAGCCTCCTTTCAGGATGTTGTAGAGAGCAGTAAGTTCTCCCCTGAGCCTCCTTTTCTCCAGGCTAAACACCCCCAGTTCCCTCAGGCTCTCTTCATCAGTGTTGTGCCCCAGACTCTTCACCAGCTCCTTTGCCCTTCTCTGGACACACTCCAGGACTTCAGTGTCCTTCTTGTAGTGAAGGACCCAAAACTGAATGCAGGGTTTTAAGTGCAGCCTCACCAGGGTGGGGTACAAGGGCCAATCACTGCCTTGTTCCTGCTGGCCAGACTTGCTGATACAGGCCAGGATGCCATTGGCCTTTTTGGCCACCTGGGCACACTCCTGGCTCATGTTCAGCTGGTTGACAACCAGCAACCCCAAGTCCTTTTCCACTGGGCAGATTTCCAGCCACTCCTCCCCCAGCCTGAAGCGCTCCCTGTGGTTGTTGTGGCCCAAGTGCAAGTCCCAGCTCTTGCCCTTGCTGAACCTCATACCATTGGCCTCAGGCTGCTGATCCAGCCTGTCCAGATGCCTCTGTAGAGCAATTGTACCGTCCAGCAGATCAGCACTCTTGCCTAACTTGGTGTTGTCTGCAGACTTACTGAGGGTGCACTTGATCCCCTCATCCAGGTCATGGATAAAGATATTATACAGAACTAGCCCCAATACTGAGCCCTTGGGACCACTACTCATGACTGGCCACCAGCTGGATTTAATTCCATTCACCACCACGCTCCGGTCCTGGCTTTTCAGACAGTGTTTAGCCCAGCGAACAGTGCACCCATACAAACCATGGGCAGCCAGTTCCTTCAGGAGAATGCTGTGGATAATGGTGTCAAAGACTTTACTAAAACCCAGGTAAATATCAACATCCTTTCTCTCATCCACTGGGTGGGTCACTTTGTCATAGGAGATTGGGATAGCCAAGCAGCATCTGCCTTTCATAACCACATGTTGTCTGGGCCCAGTCGTGCGCCTACTGTATAATGCCACTCAAGATGATCTGCCCCATGACCTTTCACAGCGCTGCTATCAGGCTGACTGGCCTGAAGTTCCCTGTATTCTTCTCCTTGCCCTCCTTGTAGATTGATGTCACATTTGCTAACTTCCAGTCAACTGTGACCTCCTGAGTGAGCCAGGACTGCTGAAAAAGGATGCAAAGTGTCTCGGTGAGCAGTTTCATGTGCTCCCTCAGTACTCTTGGGTTAATCCCATCCAGCCCCATGGACTTCTGTGTGTCACACACAAATATGACAAGTGGTGTATCAAGTCACTAACCATTTCCCCTTGGATTATGGGGGTAAAAGTTTTCTGTCTTTGTCTTCCAGCTCAGCATGTTGGGTACCCAGAGAACAACTGGTCTTACCATTAAAGACTGAGGCAAAGAAGGCATTAAGGAGTGGATAAGTGACTGAATAAGTTCCTCATGCTGAACAGGCCAAAGTCTGCCCTCCAGAAGTCAAAAATAGATGTTCTGCTCAACTGTCCCTCCTTACTTCTCTGATAATTTAAAACTCTGTCATTTTGTGATCACGGTGCCCCAGATGGCCTCCAGCTATTGCATCTCCCACAAGTTCATCACTCTTCATGAGCAGCATTTCCATAGGGATACCTTCCCTAGCTGGCTCCCTCACTAGCTGTGCTGGGAAGTTACCTTCCACACACTGCAGGAGCCCCTAGGCTGTTACCTCTCTGCTGTGTTATATATCCAGCAGACATCTGGTAAGTTGATGTCCCCCATGAGAGCAAGAGCCAGTGATTGTGAGACTTCTCCCAGCTGCTTATAGAATATTTCCTCTGCCCCTTCATCCTGGCTGGATGGTCTGTAACATGACATCTTCTTTGCTGGCCTTCCCCCTGATTCTTACCCATGAGCACTCAACCCTGTCATCACCATCACTAAGCTCCAGAAAACTGAAACACTCTCTAACATACAGGGCTACTCCACTTCTCCTTCCTTGTCTGTCCCTTCTGAGGCATTTACAGCCATCCACTGCAGCACTCCAGTTGAGCGAGTCGTCTCATCCTGTCTCAACCACAACAACTGTATCATATTTTCCTGCTGCAGAATGGCTTCCAGCTCCTCCTGTTTGTTGCCTGTGCTGCTTGCGGTGGTGTAGATACACTTCAGTTGGGCTGTTGGTCCTTCTACCTATTTTGTGAGGGGAAGAAGTCCTGTTTGACTGTTCTCAAGCCCTTCTGCAGTTTCTAACACATCAACAACCCTTGTGCCTTTGCTATCGTGTAGATCTCCATCTTCTATCCCCACTGGGAGGGTGGACCAAAGGACCTTGATAGCTCACCACCCCTCAAACATTGGTGTGCCACCCCCAGGCTTATCCTTAGCAAGCCTGGTTTTATCTCTTTCCCACTTCAAATCTAGTTTAAAGGTCCTTGCAATCCCTGATACTCCTCAGCCTACTCCCGCAGCTCTGTCACAAAGCAGAGGAGTTCCTGTACGTGGCTCACCCACCATGGGTGCTCACTGCCACCATCCAAGCAGGGCACACCCTGCAGGTGACACCTGGCTCCCCCAGAGCTCTGTCTGGGCAGCTGCAGCAGTCGGAGCAGCTGCAGAGCTTAGGGAGGCCGTGCCTTTCTGCTGGGTGGATCCTGTTGCTCCCTGGTCAAGCTGGCAGAGGTTCAGCACCCTTGCTGAGCGCCCTTCCATGGGAAGAGCCGCCCCACACCCTGTTTGCCTGCCCTGGTCTCTATTGCTCCCTGCGGGCTCCATTTATACATGGTAGGGGGGCTTGGCCGCCATCGCTCCTGGCCCTGCCCAGGTCCTGCCAGCCCTTGTGGCACAAGCTGCGGGCTCCTGGCTGGTCTCTAGAGTTAAAATTAAAAACAGGAATACAGGTATGTCTTTTATGTTTGGGTATGTTGTTTTTTTTCCTTTTTGAGATACTCTCAGTCATTGTAGCCATGTTTTTTCTGGCTCTCTCTACATGTTAAATTTCTGTTTCCTATTTCTTGCATCTTTACAAGCTCACAGAGTGCCTTAAAATAATAGCACTCTCAAAAGAGCATTTCCATGTCTCAGTTTGGAGCATCAACTCTTTTACTTGACTTATTTACTGCCCTTCTCCATATAGCACAAAGAAGGTGAGAAATGTAATAAGTAAATTATAATGTACCTCTGTCATTTCCCTCATTATTTTGTCTTGCCTAAGTTCTTTAGCGTATATTGAGAGGTGAGTCCTGGCCTTCCTCACTCCTTTTGGTCCCCTCTAAGCCCTGCTGGGATTTTCCAGTAACCTTTATTATTATTAACTTAGTCATGGAAGCATCATTGTACTAGACTTTTTTACAAACCCATAACAGGGAAATAATATCTGACCTCAAGTATATTTTGATATCATGTGGTTCTGGTAGTATATACCATATTCCCTAAGAGGTGATTCCATTGTTTCATTGGAAAGCATTATGGTATGCTGGCCACATCTTCCATTCCTTTCCTTTTGAGCTGTGTTGTTGTCTACTGAGGGCTCCAATTATGAATATACTATTACTCAGGGAAACACACAGATGCTCTCTATTAAGGGCAGTGCATCTTTTAGCCCCTTGCAAAACACAACTCCCTTAAACACAATGCTTTATTGTTTTCCTGGATTTCAACTTCAATTGCAATGCATTGTTCTGAGGGGTGTGACTTGCTGGATTATTAAAGAGTGTCAAATAGCCAAAAAGGGACAGCAGGAGAAACAGTGTTCTTGCAGAAGAGCTGTATTTCCCTTAGTGTTTGCCAAAATAGCTAATCTAATTTATGGGAAAACAATTAAAATAATAAGAAATTGCATCACTTTTTATTGAGTTTCATAATTAAAGTCACAAAAGTATGTCATCCTTTAGCTGGTGTAGCTTTGACTTTGCAGCTTTTGATTCCTGTATTTAAGGTTTTCTTTCTACACAAACTTCATAATTAACAGGACTTGGCTAATTCTCTCTGCTTCAGAAACTGGTAGTGTGGTAAAAGTTCCTCATATATCTTGCTAATTAGATACCTGATACAGGGGGCCTGATGTCCTTGAAAATAAAAATAATATATGTATATGCATTTTTTAAAAGCCCTTACAGTCTGTGAGTGATTTAAGTCAGACTAAAAAATACTGCTTTTACACAATATCATATTACATTTACTGTCACATGTATTTGCACAGTCCTGTATTTGTACAATATACCATAGTCCTGCACCACTGCCAAGCATGTGAGATCAAATATGGTAAATTACTGTTGTTGTTGAGGTCTGATATACCAGAAGAAAAACACAAGTCTGAAATTACTGAAAACTTCATGGGAAAGAGGAAAGGAGTTCCCAGAAATATACTAAAAAACGAATGCTTCTCCCTTTTGAAATGAGCTTGCCAGATCCTTCCAAAAGCAGATGAATGTTCTTGACCTGATGAGTGTTTATCAACTGTCTACATGTCTGCTTGGCAGCTTTGCTCCCTTGAAATATTCTTAATCTGAGGACCTGAGAAGATGGGGTTATGTAGTCACACTTCTAGTAAAAGTTCCCATACTCCCAGTCCATCTTCAGTAATAAATGTGTAAAAAAGAGTATCATTGTGGGGTATTTTACCAAGAGGATGCAAGATAACTCAAGAATTACATATATGGATGTACCTATCCATAGGTGCAGAACAGAGATAGAACACTAGATAGATACACTAGAACAGAGAATTTGTTTGGAATATTTATAGTGAAATTTCTTCTGGTTAGATGTGTTTCTAACTTCTTTCAAAATGTTTAAAAATGTCTTTTTACAAACAGAACTGGCAAAGAATTAAGTAGTACCACAAAGGCAGACAGATGCTGCAAACTTTCAGTTAATCACAAAAGAGAAAGCAAAGTTAGCTTGGAAATAATTGCAGTGACCTCAGCTTGAGATATTAAATAGCAAATACTGTTTCCTGCTGAGTAATACAGTGTCTCAGATACAAATAATACATAAAATTTTGCTTCCATTTTTCAATAGCTTTATACTGCTAGATAATACAAGTCCTCGCTAACATGAGTGAGAGCTTTAAGCTTAAAATATCTACAGCTGGGAAAACTGGATCAACAGGTTAAAGCCCTAGGTGCATGAAACCCCAATACACCTTTGCAGTAGAGGAAACTCTGGTTTACCATTGTTTCAGTGATTTTGTGGGACAGGATTTGTGGTTTTGTTCTTTGTTAATACAATGCCTCACACAATGGTTCGTGATCATTGATTCATGTCCCTCCAGTGCTGCAACAATCAAAGAAAAATAACAAACAGCATTTTAAGGCTCTTGTACTGTAAGTTGCTTGTCCAAAGCCACAGCATAAAATGATGCAGAGCCAGATTTAGCACAGAAGGAATTTCTATTACCCTGTCTCAATCTCAGACCATTATTTTGCTTCTCTCTAGCAAGTGACCTTGTCTGATGTTCTTAAGTAAATCACTCAGGTCTTGCCATGCTACTGACAGCACCTCTGCTCCTCTGAGTCACTACAAAGGCAGCTGGACAGCAAGCAGCTCCTTTCTTCTCGGTTTGGCTCTCACAAGGAAGCCCTTGGAAGTGCAGAAGTAAACCCTGGGAGTCAGGCAGATGTGTTAGGTGATGGGCAGGCTAGCATGCTTCAGGACTGGGAAGGGCCCAGCACAGGATGCAGACTGAGCACCTGAAAAGGAGCTGGTAGCATGATCTTAATATTAATGATTTTTTTTTTTTCTGACAGAAGTTGAAAAATAATTTGTTTTGAATTGCATTATTAACATGCAAGACAATAACCCATTCAGAAGACAAGGCCTTTATGAGGCTCCAGGAATGGGTCTCTGTGTTATCTGGGCTTTCTCATGAGAGGGACCTCTATCTCCCCAGATTTCACGAGGAATTTCGGAGGTAGGACAGTGTTTGGATGCACACCCACCCCTTGCAGTATGTCCTCAACACAAGTGCTTCACCTTGTGATTGTGGGGTCATGGTATTCTGGCTTTGCATTTAACTCGGTTGGTCTCTTACTCAGAAAAATACTTTCCGTAGCTTGAGAGAAGGAAGTACAGAACCCAGCATGTATCCCACCTATCTGACATGATTGCTTCCAGCAAAATCAATAGAATTATTTGTGCAGGATATGGTCCAGAGTTCAGAAATTCTTTAAAGCATAGGAGCAAAAACATGTGTGTCTTTATATGCTGGAATTTATCCCTTTTCAGGCGCAGACAAAGGGAGTATTAAGGATCATGAGAGAGTCCCATAGTGTACAAGGGGGTGAGGCATAGGACAGGGTAGGGTGGAATACGATAGGAAAGGAAGGGAAATAAACTCAGTCAGGCAAATAGGATAATTGTCCAAGTAACTTCTTCAGATCTGTTTCAAGGGGCCTAGTTGGGGCCCTTGTTTTTAGGTTGGAGCTTTCTTGAAGTTACAGTTTAAGTAATTAAATTATTGTAAAAATAATATTAGAGGTGGGTGCAGGCTGCAAATATGTTACATTTGTCTGAAAAAAACAAACTAATTAAAAATAACTTCCTCTCCTGTTTCTTTGCCAAGACCTATTTCCAGGACTCTGCTTGCCCTCAAGAAGCCAATGCAATCACAGGCACCTAAAACAAATAGAGGCAGTATACTAAGGACTTGCCTGGTTAAAAACAAAAAGAGGAAAATATTTCTTATTTTAAAATACTTTGTTTTGAAATTATCGTTTTTATATTCATGCACATTTTGCTATTAATTTTGGCTCGTAAATACTTGTCTTTATAAAACAACAACTTAACCATTCACTTTTCATATACCATTAAACTCAGATCCTGTGTAACCTTGGGTTTCTGTGCTGGCTATTTCCAGGACACAGAGCAATTCTCTATAAAACTTGTATGTGAGGCACATCTGGATTGAACAAGGACGGTGTAAATCTTGCCCCTGCTTACCCAAGCCTGTCACACACAGTGAGCAGAACCATGCTCTCTGCAGTTCTCTTCTTGTGTGCCTGCCACCACAGAGGTGTACTGCTGGTGTGTCATACACATATATTCAGTGCCTCTCCCAGAACCAAAAATGTAGGTGGTGGACCCTCTTACTCTATGGAATGGGTGCTGGAGAGATGATTGGTGCTGAATGTGATTTGTTTGGATTCTCCTCATTTTTATTTACTTGCTGTCTGCAAGATCCTTAAAAATGTGAGTAAAATTTCTGTGTGAATTAAGTTTTAAATGAGGATTTAAAATAAAAAAGAAATTTAATAGTTTAATTTTTATTCCCAGCAGTTTGTGATGCTTTTCTAATGTATTGGGGTTTTTTGTTCTTTCACAAAAACGCTATATTATCACTCAGATGTCTCAAACATGGTGATAGATTCCTCTGTAAGGCATTTCCCATCCTACTTTTATGGGACCTGCTGGGCAGCCTGCTGAAGAGTAGTTGGGTCATTAGACTCCCACTGAAAACAAATAAATGTATTTTAGTGTTCTTGCATGTTCTCTGGACCAAATGTGATATAAAAGTTATGTATGTCCATATGTGGTCTCAGGTTGGGTTTATGTAAGAAAATAATTTTGAAAGATACTGAATTCTTCAGTAGTGCATCATGACTTTAGAAAACTTGACTTTGAGAAAATGGCAGGCAAGGTGAAAGTCATGACAGAAGCAGCACTATTTTAAGATACGGGCAGGAGATACAATTTACCCTGGGGAAGGTCATATCTTGTCTTGCAGTTTGTCATCCTGATTGTGTGAGTCTTGTTAATGTGGGGGAAGTGCCCAGTGACTGACTCGCCCATGGAAAGCAGGACAAACTACCTCCCATGTTTTGCAAAGTTGGGTGTGAGAGATGAGCCCCAGCTTCCTTGTCCCGTTCTATATTCTCTGCCACTGTTCAATTTGGCTAATGGCATTTAGCCTGCCTAGGTTTCCATGCATGCTGGAGAAATTATCATCTTAAGAAGTGCTGCTTAGATGCTTTTAACCAGATGCTGAGGCACTTCTCATTATGCAACCTTTAAATGCCACCATGTCAGTGGTGGGTGGAGTTAATTGCTGTCTGCTGCACTTGTGTCGTGCAAAAATTGAAACTGTAAATTGTTTTGTTTTCAACCCTATTTTATGTAAACTTTACATCCACCCCAAAGGAATGTGAGGACTGCAAAGAGAAAATGCGGGAGATGGGAAATAGAGAAGGGTCCCCCTCTTGCTTTTGTGCATCATCTCTTCAATTACATGGATTATGCAATGTTTTCAACCAGGTTCCCATCTTTCTGATGGCACAGGATGAATAAGGTTTGACACTAATATCAGGTTTGTGAAGCAGAAGATGTCTGTGTCCAAAGACATCCAAGCCATTTTCTTTTGCAGGAAATGGAGGCGGCATTATGAATGAAGCAAGGAAATACAGATGAAAAGATGAAGGTGTTCCTTTTCTCTAAAGTCACTGCGTAACAGTAGCCTGTAGCCAAATACTTGAGCTGAGACATTCAAGGGAAGCCTCTAATAATGAATGCAGAGTTTTGGAGCGTTTAGAAAGTGACCCCTGTCAGTCCTTCACAAAAGATGCAGAGCACGCATGAGGATGCTTTGAAACATGCTTTGAACAAATTGCCATCTGATTGGTTGGTAATGCAAAGTACCCTGGAGAAATTAGGCTTCTGTGGTTTCCAGTTCAGTATTCTGATAATTTTTATATTCTGTTTCACTCTGGTTTTGTGCCCATTTAAAAGGTGAGGACCATGCCACCTCCTTTTTAAAGGTATGGAAGCAATGTCACAGTGTTGGTGGTAGACCAGACCACTGTAAACAGTAACCAGATGAAAGTGTCCGTGTAAATGTTTATCGTCTCTCCTCAGAGCATGGCTTGGTCACTTCACACTCAATAGAAGGTTGGTTTTAAACCCTTACTAGCTCTCCATTTGTTGACTTCACCTTCTAGCCTCTCAAGCTCGTTGAGCTCCACACCTCTCTTTATCTCTGCCTTACTATTTTGCTCCTCTGCTTTCTCCTTTCACTACTTCTTGAGTCTGGTAGCTTCCAGAGAGGAACTGTGCCTTTAGGAGGGTGAACCTCTCAGTTCTGCTCTTGGGACCATGTACTTCCCCCTTCGCCACCATGTGCCATTTAAGCAATGTGTGTTGCCATGGAGAAACATCTGTGAGGATAGCAGATACCACATCTAACCAGTAGAGAGAAAGGCTCTCCCACATTCATGGGGAAGTGGATCTATCCAGCCTATGCACACAGATTTTTTCAAGGCTTATAACTTAGCCAAATCTGGGCAACTTTTAATAAAAACTTTTCCCCTGCCAAAATTTTAAGTCCTTTCTCCAAAACATGGAGGCACTAGAGCTTTTTAATGAAACAGTTATTAAAAAAAAAAAAAACCAAAACAAAACTAGGAATAATAACATGTTTTTCTCTCAGTTGTTCTCAGAAAAGTTGTTCTGTTGTTCTCAGAAATGGCTGAACCAACTCAGCCTGATTTATTTATTTTGGAAAGAATCATCTGAGACAAACTTTCAGCATGGGAAATTTCATCCCAACTGGTTAGCGTTTCTCAAAGTTTGGCAAAGTTTAATGTAAGTGGGAATGTTCTTACACTGAGAAGTCAAAGACAAGCTTACATATCAGCAATGTTCCTTGCTTAGGATAGAAAAATACTATATATATGAATTGCTTTTTCTTAATGTTTCAGGTTCTTTGAATATATATTGCTCTATAAAGATGCAGTGATGTTTCAGATTGAACAAGTTACAAAGCTTTGCTCGAAGATTGCTCTGACAGAACCATGGGACCCGTATGATATTCCTGCCAATTCAACTTATGAAGATCAGTACTACATTGGGGGACCTGGAGATGAAGTTATGGTACAGGAATGGTCTGACAGAAAACCAGCCAGGAAATGTATGTGCATGCTTTTGTTTCATCTTAGTAATAATCAATGTCTCTGCTGCACAGGGAAAAATAAAATTATTTGTGTTTCACCATGGCTTTCCATATTTCTGTAAAGTTCTCTGGAAGAAGTAATGAAAATGCCCTGTGCACAGAATATCATTTTAATAACAATACATTTTATTAGGAAAATGTTTCATATCTCAGCAGGATTAAATATGTCCAAGGGGCTTGATTGTATTTTATTTTGTCTCATACAAAGTTTGGCATGGAACAACATCATTTTTTGTCTGAATATGGCAGCCTGTATCCAAAAGGTATCTAGAGAGGAATTGGTACTATAATTAGGGGCACGCTTAAACTAGAGTCTGCATAATAGGAACAAAGCAGGTGTCACTGTCTGTCTATGCAAGGTTCTGCAGCCATGAAATCCTTAATATGTGCCTAAATTTTGTTATCCTCTATTCTGGTAAGAAATATCTGTTCACAAGGCTTAGTTCTGCACTTGGCAGCTGAACACATCATAAAAGAAGGAAGGCTGAATTGTCCGGAGTACAATTGGGCTGTCCAGGGATGAATTGTCCAATGTTAAATTTTGAATGCATAGCAATTTATTAACACTTTGGCTTCAATTTCATCTGTAGATGACCAGGCAACTATAAAAATATTTTTAAAACCTCCATGAAATTTATTGAACTATTCAACTAATCCAATAGTTACGATTATAGACATCTAATATATAGGCTGGTTATGAACTTGAACATTTAGCCAGAGGAAAATTTTTCTTGAGTAAAAGTAGAACAAATGAAATAGAGAATAAAGGATAAGATCATTAGACCTCTGTAACTAGGTTGATATATCCTCCGGTATTCCACAAGAGGCAAGTTATCACTCACTTCAAGAATTTTTTTTTTCAGTCCTGATATTTTTGGAATTTTTGTGGAACTTTATATCCACAAACATTCAATTAATGATGTGTGATTTTTATCCTGTAGTATTTTGTATCTCTAGTGCTTTTCTGTACGATCATTCATAAACATAATATCTGCAAGTTGTCTTATCTATGTATCTACCTTTCAGCTAATTTTGATTTAGATTCTAGAAATTATATTTTTGTTAACAAAAAAGGGTTTCAGGGGAGATACAGGCTACCTTTGTAGCATCATATTTAACCATGATTTTTTATTCAAAATTCTGAGAGAAGACTTGTTCAGTAAAAGGTGCCTCCATCTCTGTATACTCATGGCCGTATTAATTGAGGTCAGAATGTTTTTGGTGTACTAGAGTGCTCTAAAGAGGTATATTCAAATATTGCTCAAATTCTACCCTTTCTTTAGATACAGCATGTGTGTTTCATGTCACTGTTTATTTCTGATAATGTGGTTGTGGTACAACATATGACACAATATTGGAAGGACAAAAAATAAGTGTGTGTGATTGCTGCCAGGTGGGAAAAAATAAGTGTCCTTGGGACTAGAAAAATTTGTTACAGGCCTCCCTCAGAGGACCTGATTTATGATCAGAGCAGGTAATTTTAACATCAGGAGTTTCTGCTATCAAGAGATCTGAAATGCATAAAACAAGATGGTGTACAATTGAAGGGGTAAAGAACGATCACAGAAGGTGTCTGTGAGGTTAATAAAAGAGAGATAAAAGCAAAGGGTATTCAAAGGAAACCACTTCAATGGTATTACTGCCTAAATAGCATAGTGGAGAAGGTAAAGATGATGACAGAGAACAAGTGCGGAAGAGAATAAGGGAACACCTCTGAGATTAGCACATTGTGGAATTAAGCTGAAGTTTAAAAAGGGACAGACTTACTACATTACATACCTGGAGGAGATCAGTATTGAGTGTAGTCTTGAAATGCAGAACCACTAGAGGTGTTTGAAAAGAATATGAATTTTTAAAAAATAACATGATAATGAGGATCTGAATAGACAATGTTAAACGGGAGCAGTGAGTTAAAAGAGACTGCCATCATGACACATTCATCTTTCATGTCACCTAATGTGGTCACATCTCTGCTTGGTTGCAGTGGAATCCTGGGTTGGCGTTTACACCGTCAAAGACTGCTACCCAGTACAGGAAACCTACACCAAGAACTACAGTGTGACAACCTCCACTCGCTTCTTCGATATCCATCTGGGCATCGCAGACCCCTCAGTGTTCACCCCACCCAGCACCTGCCAGACAGCCCAGCTGACGAGGATGAAAGATGAATGCTGATTATGGACACTGGCTGCTCTGGGCAAACACATATTAGCCAAGAGAATGGTTATTTGTAGTCGGTTGTTGGCATCTAAGCTGATTTTTCAAGCTAATTGTTGCTCCTTTTGAAATTTTTAAGTTTTCACTTGAAAGAGAACATAAGCATATAACTGAGTAAAATATATAACACAAAAGATCTCTTTCAATCACATTAATCTGTTCAGTGATGCACTTGAAGTATGATATAGTTACCATTAAAATAATATTTCTATATACTATTTATTTAAAGTTGATTCTCCTTCTGCAAAGATTTCATTATTTATTTTTTTCAAGAAGACAGAGCATAAGCAGATGGCAGCTTATGGTACTGTCTAGAAGAAAAAGCTAAATTTTGCTGCTGTTGTTGTTGTTACTTCTAGAGAATTGAAAGGAAAGATGACCTGTGTAAAACCTCATCCCTAAGTGAAAAAATACCATTTTAAACAATATACGTCAAAATTGTGGAAATTTGTTCTTTTGGTTTTATTTTGCTTTGTGCTCCATTTTGGTTGGGGTTTTTTTCCTTTCTGCTCTCCAGGAAGCTGGTAGTCAATTTTTGAGCTATTTTTTGTTCTTTCTGAAAAGAAACTGGAGAAGCTTTATTCATGTAATGCTAGATGACATGCAAAAAATACTTTTCTGTTTCTTGGGAGAATAGTATGAAAGGAGGGGAAAGAAGTAGAGGTACACCTTCAAAAAGAGTAAGCCGAAGTTTTTATGCATATACTACCCTTTCAGGGAGGGCTTCGCTGAAGGGGAAGGGTGTGATGGGACATTTTTCAGTCATATTTTACTTCAGCACTCACTTTTCAAGGCAATACTAGTTTTAGTCTATGCAAAGGGATTAAAAGGTACTGCACTCTAAACGGCTTTAATGTTTTGTGACTACTTTCAAAACTGTTTACTCAGGGTGTGGAAACACCTTCATAATTCCAGGGAGATTTGGAAAAAAAAAAAAAAGCTGTTCTTAGTGCATAGTTAGTAAAGGCTGAATCAGCATTCACACAGTGCCTGGTGGTGTGGATGGAGTGAAAGACAGAGCTGTGTGACCTGTGTACAGAGGCAGGAGGGAGGAATGGGAGGCACAGGTTTTAGATGTCCTCTGTGAAGCATGACAGTGAGGCACTGCAATCTAAGCAGACATGACAATCTTGCTTTCTTTTGTACCCACTCCATTGATGCCTATTTTATTTGGTGTTTCATCAGCATCCCAAATCTTATTATCTCCATGTAACCAAAAAAGCACAGGAAGTTCACATATTTTGCATTAGAAAATTCAAACCAAACCCTCATACACCTTTGAGACTCTCAGAAGTGTGGCATAATGATGGGTTTTGCACTTTTACCAAATGAGATTAACAGATTTTTTCTGTAAGGTATGCATTTTATTTATTATTTGCAAATAAATTTAAAGACAGATTCTTGTGCTCTTACACATGTTGGGTAGTTGTTTGCTCCAGAAGTCGTCTGGCTGTAAACAGTGCAACACTGGGAAGTTTGGTGTCTCTGGAAGAGAGATGCTGGGCAGGTTTTTAGTGCTTTATATACTCATAGCCTTTTGTACGTAAGCAAGTGGGACAGTGGTTATTTTGCTTTCACAGTTGTGGTCAGAATGGCATTTTACTTTTCCCCATGCCTAATGAAAGCACATATACATACCAGTTAAAATTTAGCTAGTTCATTAAAAATTTCTCTTGGAGAGGGCCATTTCACTGAAACACGCTAGTGGAAAGAAGGATTGGGTTTCCTTGAATTTAGAGTGCATTTATTCTGCCTTCTGTATTTTTTGTGTGACACTCTAAATGTTAACTGCATATTGTTCTCATTAGGACAATGATTAACATGCATTTCTTAATATGTGTCTTGTTAGAATCTGGAAAATATAATAAATCTGGCTAGCAAGCATGAAGCTGTGGTACTGTATCGTTTGGGATGGCTTTGTTGTGGTCGAGAAGATAGCTGGGTAATCAGGGTGTCTGTATTATGTTCTGCTGACAGTGATATAGTTTCTAGCAGTAACATTAAATGTTCCTTTAAATGTGAATTTGCAAATTTGCAGAAGTCTGGTACACAGAAGTGCTTTAAAAATTTTGCTTTGACCTGTAGGGCAATTTTATGTGGCTAAATATTTTCCTCTAAAACGATGCTGTTGTCCTCATATTTATACTCTACAAATCCAATGAAGAGAGTTGTCAAAGAGTTATCAAGAAGCAAAATTTAAGATTATGTATTTTAAATTAGCCACAAACCAAATATGAAGCACAATATGCATATGCCTGGTTTGTTATCTTTGTTACGATGTGCTTTGGTTTCTTGTCGTGTACAGCAAGAGACATTTTGTCTTTATGCAACTATGCCAGTGTCTCAATAAGGAGCATAACAGAAATATAAGGTAGCTTTATAATATGCTGCCACAATTGAGTAAAAATGGGGGTTTCATATATCTGATAATCTGGGAAACTTGTTTATCACAGTTGAAAAATTATTAATAAATAGGTATGTACGTGACTTATGTTGTATTCTGTGGGGTAACAGCAACAGAACCTGGTAGCTGGATGGTCTGTGAGGCAAAGCTGATTTTGTGAGATTTCCAGTGTTTCCTGGTTTTAGCTGGGCCAGAAATAGTGCAAACACAGAGGTGCCTGCCATATTTTTGTGTTTCTGCTTGGAGTCTTCGCTGAAAGCAGGATGTGTAGAAACACAACATTGTTTTATTTAAAGTTAACCAAACATTCCTGAACCTCAAAGAAAGGTTTAGTTTGAGTTTGGGGAGGAGATCTGGGCATTTGGTTCAGTTCCTATTTTAACAGTTTGCTTAACTCTAGTATTACGGACAGATTTTGCTGCCTCAAGTTATGCTGCACGCCATGGAAGTGCTGCCATTTACCAGGGAATGCCAACTTTCATGAAGAACATAGGAAGAAATACAATAATCCATTGTCAAAGTCAATTTTAGTCAAGAAATCTCTAAACAGTACAATCTTATTTTGGGACACTAACAAAATCACTGTATTTCTCACCTTGAAGTTCATTTCATTTTAGTGCTCACACTTACTCCTTGCAAAGCTGCATCTCTTTTCCCACCACCCTTTCCTTCCTAATGTCAGTGAAGTCCACTTCCAAATTGTGTCTACAACCCTCACTTGCATTTATTTCAGTAGGAGTTCAGCATCTAAATACCTGATGGATCTGTGCTGGACTTGACCTCTTTATTTTGCCAACAGTTCTATCTCAAGTGCAAGAGCAGTGCCAGCCATAACCAAATGTGAGCAACATGCTGAAACTTCATGTGGGTGTCCAACAGAGAGACCAGTGCATATGACCAATGGCTCATATGCAATTGCTGCTGTCCCAAAATACCAGTCCCAAAATACCAGTTGATGAGAGGTCTTGGCATGGCTATTGTATCACATCCTGCATCTTCTGCATCCTTGGCTGCAAACTGATGCTGGAGACAAACTGCAGGACATTCCCATGTCACGAGATCATCAGCTGATGGCTTGCTCCCTAACCACGAGGAATAAAGATTTCAAAAGGGGACCCACACAAATAGACAGAGGTCCCTGACTGTAAAGATCTGGAGATCTCAATCAGGTACCTTTCCAGGAAGCTGCATGTTCAGTATGTATTCAGATACATACAGATTTAATCTTCACATCTGCACTTAGGCATAAGAACAAATGGAGCAAGTTTGGAAAGCTTTTTAAGCACTCCTGAGCATTTACTTCCTTGTAAGGGGAGAGGAAAAAAACTTGTGATCCAATCAGTAGTCCCAGAAAATTGTCACAAATATATGACAAAATGCTGCTCTAAAGATGTTAGGGTAGATTTCCAAACACTACTTTGAGTGCCTACTGGTTCAACATGCTCCAGGGTGAGGATCCATGTGGTTTGGTATGGCTGTTTCAGCATAGAGCCTGAAACTGCATCCTGAATGTACCGATGCACATAGCTGCAGTATGATATTTTGTTTGAAACAAAGACAAATAGCCCAGTGCTGCATATTTTGCAGGTGTGGGTGCATGACTGATGACCTGCCTGTTTATCTACAGGAATGTATGGGCCCTTAAAAGGGTGCTGCCTGCTGCCTTTGAAGACTGAAAAATTCATCTTCCCTCCACTACATCCATAGGAATCTACTTCAAGCTCCTTTCTTTCCTGCTTTGCAAGGCGGGAACAATAATTCTGCTTTCCACCTACTCTTGCCTTCCTGATTGTGGTAACTCCTGGCCAACATCACTGCCTCAGCCAGTGGGGCCCTCAGAGGCCTGGAGGCACTGGTGCAGTACACCAATGTCATGGAGGGTTCCCAGCCCCTGCCTCACAACATGTAATAAAATTATGTTTGTGTGTGTGTGTTACTTGTCTGGGCTTACCCTCTGTGCCCCTGCGCACTCGCTCCGTGCTCGGCGGTGTTGCTCACGCTCTCAGCACCCGCCATCACCATTAATTGGGCTCAGTGCAGGCTTCCATGACGCCAGGCAAAGGGGCTCGTGAGCAAAAGGGAAGGAGAGGAAATGAAAGGAAAACCTGCTGGGCTCACCCTGCTCCCCGCCAAGGTTTTTCCCACGCTTGCTCGGAGCTGATAAACAGCTTTGACGTTCCTGAAACAGCAGCGGCTGGGTTGCCAGCTCTACGTCACAGCCCATGTCATGCTGGAGGAGAGGGTTGGGTTTCACCCTCTGCACTAAAATTATCCTTCAGGCCAGGCCAGTGACTCAGTTTTGTTTTCCATGGAGAATGCATGCCCGCTCCCGTCACCTCTGCTCCTTCCATCCCAGCCCGTCTGGCAGGGCTTTGTGCTCATGCCTGCTGCCCCAGCCCAGCAGTCTGTGACAGCCCCCTGGCTGCCCAGACAATGCTCTTCAGCCCGTCCCCACTGTACCATCTTCATTCTCCAGGTCTGTCAGGGACCTTGCTGTACCCACACATAGGGCAGGCAAGTCTTCTTCACTTTCCTCTAGGGCTTTTAGAGTTGTGGGCAAAGCCCTTTCTATCTTTCCATTGCCATGCTATTTTGAAATTAATTTTTTTGTGGTTTCTTCACCTGTTTCCTTTCTTCTTTGTATGAGAGTTGCTTCTGTTAATATGATGGGGAGATTTTTCACATGGATGTTGAGTTTGGGGGCTTTTTACCACAGTCTTGGTGCCATGTAGCATCCCTTTTTTATTGCTGCAATATCTCATGATCACTGACTGGTATAAAGAAGTTACCAACTTGATATTGGTAGCAGTTTGCACTGGCAAGAGCGCAGGAGGTGGAGATGCTGAAAGTAATGATGAATGACAGCACAGATATCCTTGCTGGTGGCCCAAGTGACTACCAACTATGTGTTGTAACAGTGTTAAAACTCTGGGCTCTGCAGAGTCTGTAGACACTTAACCCCAAGAAATACCCCCATCTCTCCAAAGGGGATAGGGAACTATGCTGGGCAGCCCATATTGCTTTTGCTTTAATAAAGTAAGATCCTGTAATAAATCCTGTGTGCATGACCATAACTCATTCTTGAGCATTTGCTTCATAGAGAGATAGAAAACCAGATGTTTTCTCCCAACTTTCTTCTAGAGAAATTATGTAAAAGTTATTTTCATAAAATGTTGACTTTTGAATTAAAGAAATAGTATGTAGAAAGTTCCAAAGATTTGTAGTGAAAAAAAGCTGTATCTATTAAGCAATCTATAGCTTTAATATAAAGCTTTTCAGCCTTAGAACTTCTACTTTAAAGTAAATAAACAATGCAGCTTGTCAGAAGGACTAAACTCTGAATAATCCCTCTCAACTGAAATTTAGCTTTGAAAGAAGCTGCTTCTGTAGGCTTCAAGAGGACCTCTTGCCTAAAGCTGGCTACTTTTGCCACCATACAAATTCAGCTAATTAAAAATATTGCCTCTTCCTACAGACCCAGTCCTGTCAAAGGGATGGGCTTTCTTTACTCGTGTGTTGGCTCAGAACTCTGCAGATTTCCAAAGAAATATGATATTTTATGCCTGCACAGGATCTGTCCTGAATCTTTTGTTTTGTGAAATGTGTTTGCTTGAACACTGAGCAGGCTGTGAGCAGCAGGCAGTGTCCCTTACTGTGGGAGAAAGCTTACCCAAACTTAAGATATTTTTTCCTGTTTCCAGCCTGCTGGGACATCCTAGATTGGAATCTCGTTCAGAAATGTGTATGGTTCATGTTTCATGTAGGTGAGAATGGGAGGAAAACAATGACAGAGCAAGGTGAAAAAAGAAATGAGGTGAGGCAAAATTAAAGTATACCAACAAAGCGGTAGCCCAATAAAACCAGTCAACCACACCCTAAAGAAAAGAAGGGGGTGAAAAAATAAAGGAAGAAGATGGAGAACCGTGTTTGCCTGCCCCTTCTCAGCCTGTTTTATGAATTTATAGAAAAGACATTAAGTATGGGGGACTAAATCCAAGTTCAAAGGTTCCTAAACAACAGCATTTCTTTTTGGGCAATACAAGCCCCTGAAAGACCTGACCACTCATGGTGTGGTGGTCAGGTCACTCATGGACACCCATGGTGTTTGCTCATACAGACTCTGTTCACCCAGTGCCTGATGGCCCTGCAGGGACCAGTGCATGGCTTTTGGGTGCCCAGCAAGAGGAAGGAGGTCTTGGACGGATTTGACCTTTCAGGCTCACTTCAAGGAAGTATCAAACATTTGCACCTCCCACCAAAGTGAATATATTAAGCGTGAAATTATCTCTAGCTGGTGAATATAAACATTCGGCACTTATGACCCTGTTCTTTCATTTCCAAGAAAAGTTTTCTTAACAGAGCTGCTGAATTTGGACATTGAAAGTGCCCAACTCTCTTCCATTTAATTTCCACCTTGTGCTAGCTCACACTGCCAAAATGATATTGCCCTTAGGATTACTTGTTCCAACAGTCTCACTCTTACAGATGTGGATGAAAATGACTGCTGATCCCCATGGGAAACTTTAGGAGTAATAATCAGAGGGGGAAGTCCAGAATGAAACAAGGCAGGACATGTTCCCCCACACACGCTGCCTATCCCATCACTGAGCCACCAGAGCTGGACTTGTGAAATGGGCAATGGCAAATGCTAAGCCACAGGAAGCAAAGCATTATTGTGCTTCAAAAACTGGGGCTAATATTGCCTGTATTAGAGCAGCTTTAGCATGACGTCAGACGTGTTGCTCACTAGCAAAATCTCTCTCCCCAGAGGATCTTTTTAAACAGCAGAAGGAAATGCTGGATATTGCCCCAGGGGTGAAACACGCCCCTGCCAGCCAAAAGCACCAGGCAAGGGTGGCCAAGCACAATACATCATTAAAGCTTCCTCCTTTATTTCTACAGCAGCTGCCTGAAACATGGCTGGCAAAGGGCTGTGGAGGAGGGAGACATGCATGGTGTGTGTTTGGTCAGGTGTCCTGAGCATTACAGTGAACTTTGGGCCACCTGAACCCGAGGGCGTGAGCGGAATCACTGCACTCCAGTGCTGTAAACAGCACTTGCTTTGTACTGAAAACCCACCTTCAGACTAAAGTGCCCTGCTATGTAACAGCAGGCCAGAGGAGAGTGTTTGGGAGGAGATATAAACCTCACACCAGACCATCAATAGCATAGTTTAAAGGAAAAGAAACCAAGTGTCCCTTGCGCTTCCAAAAACATTTCCACTGACAGTGGCTAAAAGATGTGACAAATATTTTTTTTTATTTTTATGTGTCCTGAGTGCCAATTATATAGGAAGTTGTTACTCCAGTCTGGATTATTGCTAGATGCAGCACAGTGTGGGAATGCAAATAGTACAGCCAGAGCTAATTGTTTCAGGATGCGCTAGTTCAGCATCCATTTGCCTTGTGTGGCCACGTTCACAAGGTCCTGAGATGGCTCCAGGTTGAGGGAGAATAAGGTTTGGATGTCTCCTGGGAGGTGTGACCAAACTTGTGGGACAAGAAGACAGGTCTTACTCACATGCCCAGAGAGTAGCCTGTACCAATGCTGAGATCAGGAAGGAATTTACTTGTGGGACAGATTGGCACAGTTTTCGAGGGCTTTTTTGCCTTCTTTTGCAGCACGAAGCATGACCACTGGTCAGGGCTTCCAGGGTCCCTTTTGCCCAGGTTGCTGCCTGTTGCTCATGCACCACGAAGGTGACCCTCATGCCCCACATCTGGGGAAAGGCAACTTTCTAGGCTCTCAGGGTGGGCCCAAGGGGATGCTTCTTGTCCTCTGAGACACTGAGCACAGGCCCTTGCCAAGGCTCCTCTGGGCCCTTCCAACTCTGTTCCTGACTGCTGCACTTGTGCCTGCAAGGCACCACCCATGCCCTGGCTCTCTCTGGCCCATTGCAAACTTAGAGTGGGAGTGAGCTCTGCTCTTCCCTTCATTCCATTTCTCCAGGGGTCTTTGCCTATGCAAAACAGCCTGTGCTTGGAAGGGCTCCAGGCTCACAGCCCCATGAGCAGCCACCACTTTTCAGCTCTCCATATGGGCAATACAAGCACCAGGCATGCATGAGTGCTGCTCATGCATCACTGCTCAAGAACCACAGCAGAGAAAGTTTTGGAAGGCAAAAAGCGTGCTTTCTGTGTTATCAAGGTGGGTCATAAATTGGAAAATATCAAGCATTACTCCTTTTGTGTGTGATTCTTACCAATCCTCATTCTTGCTCTCCAGGAAACAAGAATGGCTCGACCTGTATTCATAAACCCAAATTGTTTCAACTGTTACACCTGAAGTAATACATGATGTTGGTTAGTGTTCTTCCTCCTCAAAGGCTAAAAATCAAAAAAAATTTAAAACAGAGAAAAAAAAAGTAGGTGGGGGAACGTTTGGGGGTTGGATTTTTTAAATGCAAAAATACAAATTCATACATAAAAAATGCATTACTAAACAGAAAAAAACCCCACATTCTTAAAACTTTTGAGGTTTTTTGTTTAGAAAGAGCCTTCTTTTGTGCGTCAAACCTGGTAAAGGTTAATACTTTATAGATAATTTTCAGGGTTTGTCAATATCAGTTACATATTTTCAAGACTGTTGTATCATCTGTGGGTTGACCCAGTGTCAAGAAGACTGGGTTCACCTGGCGCCCCTTCTCTTGGCTCCAGGCAATTCCATTGTTTGGGTTATTCTATATGGCAGGCTTCAGGAAGGATGTGCGGTCAAAACAAATATGTCCTGTGAAGGAATGTTGTTTACAGGCCATCATACTCACTCTCTCCAGAGAGAGCCTGGGTGAAGGATATTCCTCAGGAATTCATAATATTCCAAGAAACCCTATGGGTAAACTTGCCTGGAGAGGTGAAGTTCATAGCAACTGTGTTGGATACAAACTGTGCCATTAACTCCTTGCCACAAGAGATACATGAGTCAGACAGAAATTTGTTTTTCCTGTGCAGTCCCACTAGCAAATGGCCTCCACAAGATGTAGGGGATTTACAATGTTCTGGCTCTGACTTTGCCAGACTTTGAGTGATAGATTTTCAAGCAAAACTGAGGATTGTATTCCCTGCTCCTAGCTACACCTGCACATCGTGATAATGCTTGTGAACACCTGTCCTGAAACAAAGTCAGAAACATAAATTAAAATCCTGTTTCCATTTATTTCCTTTCTGTTGGAAGCCGGTTTGAGCCATTCCCCTGCATGCTGTCACTGGGAACTTCACCTGGCTGGATCTGCACTTCACCTCCTCATGAAGCTGCAGGGAGCAGTGGTGTTGCACCCCAGCCTCCTTCTCTCCAAACTAGATAAACACCCTGTCCTCAGCTGCTCCTCAGATGACATGGCTACCAGCTCTGTCACTGTTTTGTTGTCCTCCTCTGGAAGTGTTCAAGGACCTTCACATCCTTGTTAGATTTTGGGACACACAATACTCAAGATGAGCCTGCAGCAGTGTTAAATACAGCAGGATAATCACCCCTTTTGACCAGCTGGTTGTGGTGTTTTTGATGCATCCCAAGATATTGTTTGCCACTGCCAACTCGCATTGAACCTACTGTCAACCAGCACCCCCAGACCCATTTCTGTGGGGCTGCTCTCCAGCCATGCCTCTCCCAATTCGTACTTGTGGAAGGTATTTCTCCATCCCAGCATTTGTTCTTGTTCAGTCTCATGCCACTGATGATTGCCCAGTGCTCCAAGCTATCCAGATCCCTCTGCAAGGCCTCTTGTCACTCGAGAGAGTTAACAGCACCTCCCAGTTTAGCATCATCAGCAAACTCCCAGCTCCTGTTTCTAGATCATTGATAAATATATTGAACAGAACGGTCCCTAGAACAGAGAGCCCTGCGGAACAATGCTGGTGACTGGCCTCCAGCCAGATTCCCTACAACATTTTGAGCCCTGCCCTTCACTCAGTTCTTCACCCACTGAACCATGTACCTGCTCACTTCATAGTCAAACAGCTTGTCTAGAAGAATATTGTGAGGGACAGTACCAAAAGCCTGAATAAACTGAAATCCAGAAAATCTTCATCCACTGTCTTCCCTTCATCCAACAGGTGGGGTCACCTTAGGCTAGAAGAATATTGAATGAGTTATATAGGGCTTTCCCTTTGTGAACCCATGTTGTCTGTGCCTGATGGTTGCGTTGTCCTCTAAAGGCCTTTCAGGAGCACCCAGTATTATGTTCTCTGTAATTTTCCCAGTCACTGGGATTGGACTAACAGGTCTGTAATTTCCCAAGGCTCCCCTCATGCCCTTGTAAATTGGAATAATACTGTCTTTCTTCCAGTCAGCAGGAGCCTCTACTGCAAAAAACTGCCTGGTTCTATCACCAGACTTGCTGAAGTAGCATAATTGGCCAACTGCACTACAAAAAGGGGGCTTGAGAATGCCTAAAAGTACCTGTTCTTCGGTTGTAAAGGCAATATACTTGTAATACAGCCTTCTGTCAAGAGCATCTGGACTACTGCATTATCTAATCTTCTAGAAAACTGAAAACCTAAACTTTCTCTGAGTTTATGCAAGTGGAGTCAAGGACAGTGGGAGATAGAGAATGCATTATTTGATTTTGTTGACAGGCAGTGAGAGATTAGTCTCACCCTTTGCATAGCCTCAGATAACAGAAATAAAGTATTCAGCTTCAGATCAGACTTTCAGTCACATTTTTCTGGCAAGTATGACAGAAAAGCAGACATCCCAGTAAACAATTCAAAATTGACATTGCAATGTTCAATAGCAGGGACGTCAACCTCTCTGTAATCTGCAGCTGGTCATGAAGGATGACAGAGTGTATCAAATATCTTTGGTTCCAGGACCAGTATGACTATGATCTGGGCTCATTTGTTCATGGCATTTTTTTTAATATCCCTTGTGAGATTTCTTTATGGAAGACTGGAAAGCTCTAAGAAGAAAACCCGATATCTGTAATTTATGCAGTTCTTGGAAGAGCACAGGTCAGTTCACTCTATAACTCCTAGTATTTTATTTCAAGTTGTTTGCAGTAGCTGCAGGGCTCAGCTGCCACTCATTGACATTTAAGCTTATACTTTTCTTTCAAAAGTCCTTCCTCCTCTATCTACCCTATGGCTGGCCTCTGCTCCAAGCTCTCTCATACCACTTTGTTTTCCCAGTTACTCCATCCTGCTTCTTCCATATTTTGAGTATTGTAAAATTCACAGGCATAATATAAATATTTCTTCTTTGGTACCAAAATGCTTGATCCCTTTTCAGATGGCAATTGAGAGCACCTCACCCCTCACTCTTAATGGTATGTTATATTCAGTTACATGTGATGTATATATGTGCAATAGAAGAATAACATATGTGATTGCCAAGTCTTAAAAGCACTGGTTACTCCAGCTGTGGTTATTTACTGTTCCTCTTACATGCAGGGGTTGTACCACTATGTTTGCAAGTTTCCATCACTCCTATAATCATTGAGCTTTTCCAGTCTAATTCATCTTTCCCTTTTGCTATACCTCAAACCCTTTGCTTCAGTCTAACATTAAAAAGGATTGACATCTGCTCATGAAACTCATTTCTATTTTGATGTTCCTTTGTGGCAAATCCTGACAAGGTTATCAGAGAGTGTGATACCACTGTACAAACTCTTAAAATACATTCATTAAAAAAAGCTTTTCATTTGAACTCCTGCTGCCCTGGTAGGGGTCTTCCTAAGTTAAACATGTACTCTACAAGAAAAAAGTTTTTCCAGATGGGGTGAGCTCATTTTTTTTCTGTGCTTAGCTTTAGAGTTGTTTCCACAGGATCTAAAGATGGATTGGTGTTCAAAAGCAAGTGGAAGGCTAAATCACCAGGGAGATGGAAAAGAGTGTTTTCATGAGATCTATAAATTTTCTTGGTATGTTCTAAAATTACAGATAGCTGCCTTGGCCGGATTTAATGCTAGCAGTCAAGAAACTAAACACTAATTTTACATTTTTAAACTGTCTTAAAATGGGTTTGCTTTTCAGTTGGAATCTGGGCGACTCATAGGAATCAGGAGGAACAGAAGACCTTGCACCAGTTCTTTGTGCAGTGCAAACCAGGGTCAGTCCACAGCATCCAGTGGAGCTACTGTGGCTGGTGCCGAGCAAGCCACTGACCCTGGCACACTATTTTCTATGAAATCCAGGAAAGCAACCCTTCTGGATCTGTGCAGCTCCAAGGGCCATATCAGAAGAGCTCCGTGGCTCAGCCTGCCTCAATTTTGTCTCCATTTCCACTGACCTCAGTAGTGGTGAGACAGTCGACTGCCCCTGAAACAAAATCTGAATCCCCTCAACTTTGCCGGTCTGTCCATGCAAGCACTGCAGGCGACATGTGACATGATATGGGGGAAGTGACCTCACAATGCTGGGTGCTGACATTGGCTCCTCTCCAGCATGATGAAGGCAGGATATTTTCACGTAAGCGATGAACGAGCAGACCCTTGAATTGACTGTCATTTCCTTGTCACCCTGCAAGGCGCAGCAGATGCCAGCGCTGCTGTCTGCAGTTGCATAAACACACACCGTCAAAGACCTGGAAGCCACACACTGGCACAGCACACAGGCAGTGCTCCTGTTCTTGTAATTAATGAACTCCTGGCAGGAGGCTGCCAGGATCTCAGCGGCCCCCAAAGAGCACATGCCAGACTGCACAGGGGTGGCACTCGCTGAGATTAAAGACTTGGCTCCAGCGAAAAAGAAAGCGGAAGCAAACAACAGCCTTCTGCCAGCAAGTGTGTTTCATAAGGCCAAAGCTCGGTGCTGGGGCTCAGCACAAATTGGATTTTCTTTGCTCGTGCTCAACTTAGTGCTTGTCAGCATTGCTCACGGGCTCTGTGGTGTTGCCTGCGTGTACAGTTTGGTGTGTGGAGCCTGTGGGTCAAACCTCAGTGCACCTGGAGCACCACAAAAGGTTGTCCTGACATGGCAAACAGAAGAAGTTTGGCCTCTCAAGCCATAATGAATGTACAGGCATGTGAGCAACTCCAAGAGGTCCCTGTTGCTTGGAGTTTCCATACAGTATAGATTGTGGCATCCTCTGTTAATAATCTGGATAGCCAGTTCCACTTGGATTAAATTCCTTGAGAGGACTCAAATTTAAGCCACAGGGTTTTTTGCAAGAATGCCAAGAGAAGTGAATAGAACTGAGAAAAACTGAGATAATCTACTCAAAAATCCAGAGTGTAATGCTGTGCTAACACCAGGACATTGTGATACTTAGTTCTTCACCTGTTCGAGGTAAATGAACTCAAAACAAGACCCAAACTCTCACTGGACGACTGCAAATGGGCATTTTCAAAGTCAAGCCCAGAGGTTAACCCAAGGGCAGCAAGGTAATTCCATACCAATCTTTACCTTCCCAGTCAAGGACTCTCCAGTTTTTTGCCATTGTGGCACCCAGCATCCAAAGTCTTAGTCTGAACTGGAGGTCTGAAATGCAGCATGTTTGCTCTTTATCAGTGCTCAGCACCAGACTGCATGGGGTGAGAAGGAAAATGTCCCACTGTGAGCCTGGCCTTTGTGAAAGCTGCTGGAACACAGACAAGGTACAGTGGATTTCGTGGAAAGTTTTGTTCAAACGAGAATTTCTCTGGCATGAACACAGTGAGCCTTGCTCCTAACCCTTACTTCTTCAGAGCCAGCACAGCTTTGGCCTGCTTTGTACCCCAATGTCTAACATCTAAGTTCTGGTTGGTATTCATTACCTGTAATAATATTCTATTTTCCAGCATTGGAGATTCCTTACTATTCATTTTAAACTCATGGTAAACATTAAGAAACAAAATCACCTTGCTATTTATGGCTTGAATGGGTTTATAGTGTTAGAAATTACAGTTAGCCTCTTCTTTTCTGACCTTTTTTTATTATATTTTGAGTTTAGGAAGAAACTTTTGACAGGAGTTAATCCTATTTTGATGTGAGAAATGTATGTATGAAAGATGGCAAAGGTAGCAAAGATATATAATGGAGTATAAATTTTTTTACAATTAATTTTGAAAGTAGCCCACACATTGAAAAATAACCTATAGCCCAATAATACTTTTTTTCTCTCTTTTGGAGAAAACGTACGCAAGCAAACAGGCATTTAGGTAGAAGACTTAGTGACTCATTTCATATCTCTCTAATGAAAATAAACCAAGGATTTCAGTTTATCAAGAATTTTTAAGCTCAGTATCTATAAAACAAAATATGAACCAAAAAACAAAGTCATGGGTTCAGGTTTCCAATTTTTTTTGTATGTGTGCAAGTATTATTGCCTTATACTGCAAATTTTAACAAACTTTTGCTATGAATTTTTCATTGGATAGAGATAGAAATATTGTGTAGTGATTAATTCCTTAGATTTTTTTTACCCTCCTTTGTCATGCAACTGATTTCATGGGGTATTATTATTGTTATCAACTGATCTGAAATTCAAGCCTGTAAGTCTGTAGCCATGTTTTTCATTTGCTTAAATATGGAGCAAATACTTCTACAGCTGATGACAAAATGGGATTTCTATAACCTCAATGAGAAAACAAATGTTTTCTACCAAAATCTGAGGAAGCAAATAACATGTATTTGCTAGTCTATGCAATGTATTGTCTTAAATGGGAAGGGAAAAATACTTTGTTCAAACCACTTTATGAAATTAAACCTTGTCAGTGTACAGTTATGGATCTTAATTTACAGGCAACAATCTTCTTTAAAAGTTTTTAAATTAAACCAGCTCAACTTTCACAATTCAGTTTCTTGAATTAATATTTAAGCACTTTAAAGATACTATCAAATACTGGTCTACTAAATGTTCATCCCTGAAAAAAATTTTTAAAAGTATTACTTCAATTGCTAGTAAATTCATTTGAAACATAACTTCTGACATTCACTTTCAAAAATTAGAGTAAATACTTTGATAACATTAAAAGTAGGAAATAAAGTCCTTTCTACAGACAATTCTGGGAGGTCCAGCTTCAATGCTGTAATATTGTATATGTGAAAATTATTTTAGAGTATGTTTTAGACCCTTTAAACATCATTATTTTTATTCTTCAGAAATGTATACGGATAATACTGAGGAAAAAATAT
Organism: Acanthornis magna; assembly: GCA_036785705.1. Lineage (NCBI taxonomy): Eukaryota > Metazoa > Chordata > Aves > Passeriformes > Acanthizidae > Acanthornis > Acanthornis magna. The sequence goes on from JAWUZG010000029.1 coordinate 12,540,738, forward strand.
CTGCAAGTTCTATTTCATATTAAATTATACAATTACTAAGCTTATTCATAGAGTCACAGAATTGTTTAGGCTGGGAAAAAACCTTTCAGATCACTGCATCCAGCCATTAGCATACCAACTGTCTACTATAATATATGTTGAAAATGGCATTTTCAATTCTTTCTTTTGTCTTAGAAACCTTTGTTTCACACTACGATACCATATATTTTAACTTACAAGGTGCTGAAAAGAGCTGCAAAGCTAAAAAAATGGAGAAAGGTCAAATTAGAGATGCCTTGCAACAAAGAAACTCAGCTTGGAGTCCATATTCTGTACACCGAGCATTGACTCACTGCAGTGTAGACTGTATAAATTAAAGAAAGGGAAAGTTGAAACTAAGGAAATGGGGAACAAGAAAAGAAAGAAGAAAACGTAGGGGCTCCTGGAAGCAACAGCTTATCCACTGCAGATCCCAGTTTACACCTTCTTTGTAAATGTTCAGTTCTAGGGAGTCTTCCAAAAATACGTATCTCCCAGTGTTGTTAGAGAGTCAGCAAGCAGTGTATTGACTCCCAAATATGAGTTATATCCCTGTCACACTGAAACTTACTGCTAGTTAAAGGTGATGGAAGGTTTATCTGCCCAAATAATGATGCCAGATTTTTCTACGGCCGGCAGGCTGTGTGCTGAAACCAAATGAAAGCATTGGAAAGGTGCCCATTGATTTTAAAGAGATTTGGATCTGGTCCTGAAGTGCTAAAGAGAAAAAAGCTATTCCTCCTCTCCCTTCCCAGTTCTAAAATAAATTGTGAACGTGATTGCATGGTCATGCTGGAAGACAGATGTTGTGGTAACAGAATAACAGACAACAGGAATCCTTATGCCTCAGTGCTCTTGGTGTGGGTATCACACCCTAACAAACACACACACAGACACACAGAGCACTACTCTTGCTCAGTTAAATGATTTAATTATTCCTATGTCTCTCATAGCTGGCTCATGGTTCTCTTGCATTAAGGTAAGGGTAGATTTAGATTAGACATTCTTTACTGAAGATTAGACATTCTTTACTGTGAGGGTGGTGGGACACTGGAACCAGTTGCCAGAGAACCTGTGGACACCCCATCCCTGGAAGTGTTCAAGGCCAGATTGGATGGGACTTTGAACAACCTGGTCTAGTGGAAGATGTCTCTGCCCATGGCAGAGGGGTTGGAACTAGACAATTTTTAATGGCCCTTGCAACCCAAAACCATTTTATGATTCTGTGTTTGCCTGGCATCAGCATCCTGCTCCATCTCTTCTTGACAGTCTTACAGTTTGATCTCCCCAGGGTGGCCCATGGAGTGAAAAGAGTCTGTGGCAGCCCTGTTTGGCAACATCCCACTGACAACATGGCAGAAATAGTCTTTACCACAGATGGATTTGTGTTGCTGTTTGCAATTTGTCTGAAACAAATGACTTCATAGAGGTAAAACTCTTGAACCTCTTTTCCATCCCCTGGTCAGTGCAGGTCACAGACTGGGTTACACGCACACTGCACAGAGACAAAGGAAAATTCTGTCTGGGTGCTCAGAACCTTTTTTAATCTCACCCACACTATAATAACTTGTCCCTGACCGACGGCAGTGCAGGGGCTGGACAGGCTTCCTGCATTGTGCTCCCAATGTCTCCTGGCTCGGGAAGTGACAACATCTTGAACTAATTTTTTTAAATGGGGGTTGATTTTAAACAACATATTTTCCAAACTGTTTTTTTAAGTGTAAGTCTAATTATTTTTTTTCTTTTTCTTCTTTTTCTTTTTTTTTTTAAACCACTTGGCAGAGGAAGGAATTCCATGGAGGACCCTGAATGAGGGACACTCAGGGCAGCCAAAGACATCAGCAACATCTGCCAGCCACCTCTGGAAGGCAGGAGCATCGCTGAAGGCTGAGTGTAGACTCCTCCATCAGCAAGCCCTCAGCCACAGACAGGATCAGTGACCACAGCCCAATCTGCTGCTCTTTCCGCAGCAGACAGTTGTCCTTTTCCACATGGCCAGGTATGATGCTTCTGGGACAAATTTGGGGAAATTCATCACCAGTGGTGAGGGGGTGGGAGAGAAGTTGTATCCAAATAAGGGATGATCATGTGTTGGGCTCCAGTAGAAAGGTATCATGTTTGCCAGCCTGCACATTCAGGGAGAGATTTCCTCTGTATTTTCTCCTCCTGGATGTTGAGAGTCATTTGAAGAGAAGTGAAATGGGCAGCTGCAGTTTTGTTTCCCCCCACTGCCTTCTCACCTTTGAGCATCCACTTGTGGAGCTTCTTTGGCACATCATGAGTCTACACAACAGGGAAGAGAACTTGGCCAGCCCCAGCTGCTCCAGGCTTGTTGGCTTACCTTGTGTGGAAAATCCAGGAAGTGCCAAATATCATCCACTGAGGCCATTTCACCAGCCCCAAACATTCAAATGTTAAGAAAAATGCTCCCAGATATAATGAGAATGGCTTAAAGCCCCTAAAATTAAAGTGTCAGTGGATGTGCAATTATTTCTTTGAAACTAATGGTCAGACACACCTGCATCCAATGAGGACAAGTTTCCCAAAGGGATTTTCCTTTCCCTAGGCTTGTCTAGGGAAGTGGGGTGATGAAGATGCTGCAAGACACCCTGTGGTCCACACCAGTGGGATGAGACAAGGTCCCATGCCATGTGCAGGGCTACCACCGATCGCAGCACTTGTGAGGGTGAACCCAGATTCCTCACAAAGGTTCAAGTTTTTCTCACTTTGTGAAATTTTCCACCTCCTTCACAGGCAGGGTTCTCCGGCTCTAGGCTGGTTTCCATGAAGCTGGACGGGAAAGCTTCACAGCAGCAGGATGTTTTATTGCTGCCTTTTGTATTTTGCCCAGACAGCATTCCTCTGACCATGTGCCCAGTGTCAATGGGTGTAGATTTTTCTTTGCTGCTTTGGGTGCTTTTATCTTCCTGGAAAGCCAGCTCCAAAGAGCGTGACTGGCAGGTAGCTAATACTTAAGCTAATATTTAAGCAAGGACTCACTGCCAAGTACCGGTCTCTACACGGAGAGGTCTGGATCTTGCCCTGCAGCAGAAGAGCATTTGCCACGTGGCTCTCTCGAGCAACATGAGCAGCTGGGAGTAGGTCTTGACACCTAGCCTAATCTCTCTGGCTGTGTTCCTGAAGTAAAGGGGAGATTTTAACCTAGATTTGGTGTTTTAACCAGGGACAGGAAAGTCATAAGAGGTATTAGCCCAGAGAACATCTTGATTATGGCCAGCTTTCTAGTTCCAGTAAAGTTACAGACCCACTTTTCCACATCAGTCTTGTGTCTGTCTCATGTCTTAACCTCTTATATTAGACAAAACTAGGCTATAGTTAGTTTTAGTACTCCTATCCTCTCCAGCAGCTAAGACAGAAAATAGTTGTTTGAAGCAGCATAATTTTAGTTTCAGGCTGTAAATGACATATTTTTTGTTGTATAGGTTGCTTTACACTCACAGTTTCTCTCCAGGTCTGCTCAAAAGCATTAGTCTGTAAAGGTCTGAGCTTTTTAGGGGGCGGGTAAATTAGGAAACTGGGGAAGGGAAGTTTGCCATAAACATAATTTAATTGTAGCTGAGGTACTAGGACCAGGTTTCCTACAGTAAAATATAAACTATGGTAACAAAACAATACACATCAGGTTGAGCTAGGACTTGTATTTAATATCTAGAGGTCATACATAACATCAGATGGTACTATACCAAAATCTTCCTCTTAGGGAGCACGTGTGCTGGGAACCTTGCACAATTGCACCCCAACCCTTGGTTTAAACTTCAGAACAAAGTGGAGAAAAGGAGCCAAATCAGCAATGTTGTATTAAGAAAGAGGGGAGAAGTTCATCACCAGGGCCAAGTAGCAGCTAGCTCAGCAGCAGGTGGCAGGGAGGGCTCAGGCTTTGCTCTGCAAGTGTTTCTTGAGAAAGAAACATGATCAGGAGTGTATTTCAGTGCCTTAGCCAGTAATTTCACAGCAGAGGTTTTCAAAAATTATTGAACTACAATAGAGCATCTATTACCAAGGCTGCCGCTGAACGTGATCTAAATCCCCAGAAATCTATTGGGAAACCCTCTCATTGTTACAGGTCTGTGCATTATTACTTGGAGCTAGAGCAGACAGGAGTACAGTGTTAAAATTGCAATTTTACCATTTTCCAAAAGAGTTGGATATCTGGCTGATTGTCATGTGATACCAGTACCTACAAGACACGTGAGTGCCAAAAATATCTTAATTTCAAGTAGCCTTTTGACTTCAAAGCACATTGCAGGTGGCTGAATGAGATTGAGCTAAGAATGTCATGCTCCAGGGTAAGATGTAAGACTATATTTTAAGGACTTGGAAATATTGGGATCAGGCTTAGCAGTGCAAACACAGCAAGCAAAGAGGTCAAACTTAGCACACAGATACCTAGAGGTACCAGTAAGAGAAACTAAACCCTGGGTACATCACATATGTCTCCTACAGATATGTTAACTGTTGGACTGAGGGGGTTGCAGGAGGCTTGGAGCAGACTGAAGGAAGGACTTTGCACTTGCAAAGGACGACCCAATGCCACTGTAAGATTTACAGCCCAGAAGGGAGGACTGTGCATGCAGCAGCAGAGGTGGCTGTCCATGCTTGTCTGCAGATTTGTGAACTTTTGTTTGGCACAGCCCTGAAATGGAATATTTAGCACGCGGCACTACTGCCCCCAGACACAACACTCAGAAGCTTTTATCAAATTATTAGTTTCCCTTTTCCCTCTGCATATCCTGCATGGAAGTAGAAGGTAATTAAAAAGGCAAAAGTGTTTACATAATGTTTATCTTTCAAGGTCCAAAGTGAATTCATTTGAAAGACTTCAGTCAATTTCAATGGGCTTTGGACCAGTGTCTCAAGGAAAAGATGCAAACTTTGATTTGCAGACTCCTGTACCATCCAGTTGATTTTGTTTGGAAAGCTAACTTGCAATTTAGCACTTAAAACATTTTAATCACTCTTTCTGAGGAATCTTAAACCTAAGCAGTATAAAAAATTGTTACTCATGGACTCTTTCATAGAGTCAAGTTTTTAATTTGCATTTAAGTCATGATTTTACCAAGCATTACCATCTTTTCTGGGAGGGATTTTAAATTCAGAAAACTGATAATTTATGTTTGTGTATCTAGCAGAGAACTAGAAAGCTTCCACTGATGTTCATAAAGCCTAGCCTTATGTTAGATCTGAAGACTGTGGTAGTTTTGTTTATCCTATAGTTTAGGAGAGGAGGTTACCCGTCTTTTCAAAATATTTTCAGCCTTAAAACCTTCCTCACTTGACTAATAAATGGGTTTATGTCTTCCTATTTCAGTACAATGACTTTTTTTTCTCAGGGACACAACATACAAAGTAAAAGTAAAGGCAAATCTACTTTTGGAAAAGGATTTCTGAGAAAAAAAGGTAGTACATTTTTGAGGATTTAAAAAAATGCACTCATTTAAACTTATTATTATATCATTGTTACAGAAACAGTGAATGTTTTCTAATGAGAACTTTCTCATAAATAAAAATGAAACCTACAATACCATAATGAATTGGAAGAGGATTACTTTCCAGAATATCCGACAGTTTTCAGCTGCTCAATACTATTGTCAGGCTTGCTATTGACTTAGGGATTTGAACTAAATCCTTTCAGAAGGCGACTGATTTCTCATTGTACGCAAAAAGTGCATCCTTGAGAGAACTTTACAGAGTATTTTCTATAACTTGAGTACCTGAACAAGATTTCTATTCTAAACCTTTCTTCTGAAGCCATTTCTCTTCTTTCACCTTATCTCTCTGAAGGGTGTGAGAATGTTTTATTCAGTCTTTTGCGCATCTACCCCTCCTGGGTGTCTTACATGAAAGTCGATTTATCACAGGATTTCTCACTGCTGGTGGCCCTCAAGTCAAGCTTTGCTCAGTTCAAGGCTGACTCCAAAAAGAATTCGAGTTGCTCAGGGCCATGTCCAGCTGTGTCTTGAGCTTCTCCAAAGAATGAATCTCCAAGGCTGAAGCTTTCTCTCTCTAAGGGCTGCACCACTCACCAAGTGGATTTTTCCCCGTTATGTCCAGCCAGCATCTGCCTTGCTGGAAATCTCAGCTGTTGCCTTCTGACTTTTCCCTGAGTGCCTCAGAGATCCTGGCTGCATCCAAGCTTCAGGGAGTGAAGGACAGCAACCATCCTTATTTGTCTGCTGCATGTGCCAGCTCAGACAGGATATCACCACTCTGGTGGGCCAGTGGTACCAATTGCCCTCCCAGCAGCTCTTGATCTCAGCTACTCAAGGAGACTGCTGGTTCTGGTAGGCACCAAAAGCTCCTAGGGCTCAAAATCCTGGGAAGCACCTTCCTCTTCCTGACTCCAAGGGTATTTGGGTATCAAATCGTTGGTCTCTGCCACCCTTTCTGTCTGACCTGCAGATGATTACAAAGTCTGGGCTATTGAATCCTGCACCTTGGTCCCCTTCTAAGTATCCCTCAAGTGTGTTTAAAGAGGTAGTAGAAAGAATGGAGGTCTTACCAAAAAATCTGAAGGCTTGAAGACTTTTTTATATTTTCATCAGTATTTTACAATACTTGCAATTTTCCCTTTGAAACAAAGCTGTCTGATTTTCAAATGAATTTGGGAATGAAATGTTGATCTATTACAGAAAGGAACCTTATTTTGTCACATAAAAGAATGAAGAGGCATCTGCAATAGATGAAGTCTTCAGACATAGTGTGGTAAACCAGTAGACAGACTTTGTAAAATGAGGAATAATTTATGGTCTCTTATTGGAGGATCTTTATGAATAATACTATCCTGGAAACAACTTAAACAGCACCATCTACATTTTTAGAAACATTGGTAAAAAGTCAGGTCTTCTAAATTCAAATGACATTTTCAAAATATCACAAAACACAAATGTGGTCATCAGAGTTGATCACCTTCAGAAAACAGAGGGAAATCATTTCAATTTACTTGACTTGTTTTCACTGTCCTTTAGACTGAGCAACACCCTCTAGAACTGAAATTTCAACTTTCTGCGGTAAATACTCCAATTTTGGATGCAGTGAGGGAGAAAAGTTTATGATTTAGACTGGGAAAAGCCTTTTACTTCTATACTAACAGAAACAGAAACATAACACCAAGGCTGATACGCAGGCATGAACTGCTCTGCTTCTCAGTGTCTCTACAGATTTTCCTCAATCACTTGAGAGCATTGGCTAAATCAAAGCTGTAAAAGCGGCTATTAGTTTTTATCAAAATATTCAAAGTTGATGGATAATTTTAAAGAGAAAAAAATGGTTTAAATTCTGGGAGTATAGAGAACAGAGACTTGGAAAAGTCATGCAAATTTTAGTTTTAAACTAAGCAACTTCTCCGAACAGAACCTCAGTGGCTGATGTAAGTTTACGTTCTGAATTCACAACCAATAATTTAATAGGGAAGTATTTTGCTCTAGCTGAAGTAAAGCGTTCACCCACCTCTGAACTAAGTAAAGCACCTGGGTATGTAATTAGGGAAACCAGGAATTCTCCTCAAATTTAATTTTCACTTCCTCCAATGACCTAAGAAGTTTCCAGGTGCAAGTTGCCATACTGTACAATACAAGGCAATAAACTCTAGCCCTAACTTTCCTGGCCAGGGTAGATCAGTCATCCTCAGGCTGGCAAGAATCTAAAAGCACCTTTAGGCTCATGCCTGTGAATTTTTGTCCCTGTGTACAAAATAGCCACATTTTCTAACACACAATTATATTGTTCAGTGCAACAAAAATATTTGTGCAGCTTTGTGCTATGGTTGCAGATGGCAATAAAAGAATTGCAATGAAGCCTTCGGGTTTTTATCATCCCAAATTCAGAAAGCCTGTACCAGATGAGAAGAATGATGCAGTTCCTTGCAGAAAGAGTCTCCACTGTCAGCACCACCATTAATACACCATTTTAAAATAAAAGGGAAGCGCTGAGCATCCCTGACAAGGTGTACTTTCTAATGAACCTGTGAAGGATTGCTTTTTCCTCTCCTCTGCTGATCTGTGAACTGGCCACAAAGGGCTGGCAATGGCATGCATGCCCCCAGCCTGCTGGGGATGCCTTCAAGGACTGCACCTGTCAACAGGATTATAAGGAGATTTATGGACAGATAAAATACTGAATTAGAAGTCCTTTTAATGGCCTGCTCTGGACAGAAAAATAGTTGCAGGTCAGCTGACAGCAAAAGTTAGGTGTAGCTGAATGTCCTGTCCTAAAATCCATTTCCTTCTTCGCTGAAGACAGAGCACTTACTGTAATATTATTGTTGCCCCAGAAGGAACCCTAGATTAGACTGCATCTGAAGGAATAATTGGACGAGAACTAAAAAAACTTATTATTTACCAAAGGGCCTCCAACCCAAACCACGACAGAGACAAAGCCACTACATTTCACAAGACCAGTCTGGAGGGAAATTCTTGTGCGTCATTTAAAAGGCCATTTATTTTTAAAATATAAGACCCTCTAATGGAATAAATGTTTCACCTCTAGCACACTTATATAATTTTTGGCATATTAAAATATTGTCTTCCTTCGAGAAGACTTATGACCATTCTTCAGAATTCTGAGAGAGAAAATCCAACAGGACAGTCTGAGGGAATGGCTAATTATAGGGTATCTTTGTTTGTACTGAAGACTCCACTAGGAAAGTTAAAGAGTAAAAACTTTAAATATTGACCTTGCCATCAGCTTCCAAATGTATTTTTCTTGGCAGGAGTATTTTTAAATTCCTCCCAAGTAACCTTTTGATAATACTTAAACTTTATTTTTACATACTCTTAGAAAACAAGCCAGTTTGTTGAATCTTTCTGTTCTGCAAATTTAGCAATTATATGAGGTCTTTTGTTGTAACAAAACCAATATTTTAACACTGAGACATCCAAAACTTCCTGCAAATTAATTGTCACATAGTGCAACCTCAGAGAACAGCAATTACAGCACTGGCAAAGTTACCTTAAAGCCTTAAAGGTTAAAAGAACTTTTCCCAAAGTAATAGCTCAGTGTGCTCCAATCTTTTTCTCTCAAAGCTCTAGAAGAGTAGAGATGGGTGGGTGGGCTTGAAGAAGTATAAGAATCACAGACTCCAGTACAGGAACATTTTTTTTTTATATTTGACCTCAGTTTTTCTTTTAAGACCATGTTTTGGAAAAGAATTAACCTTTTACAGTTGAAATTCTGGGAGATTGTAAAGAAAATTTAAGTTAAGAGTGTTAAATCTACAAGTGGTGAGCAGACAAAATGGCATTCGTGTACATATTTTTAAAATAACAATATATTTGTTATTTTTAAATTTTTTTTTGTTTGTTATATGAAAGAGAGCATGACTGTAGGAACTGATGTACTTTTCCCTCATTTTTTAAGACATGATGGAAGTTCAAGGGCAGCATAAACTCAGGCAGGGCAGGATGCGCTTGATGTCAGCCTTGAGACTGTAAATTTTGAAGTCAATTTAAAAAAAAAGAAAAATAAAAATCCTTTACGTAAGCATTTCAAAAACATGGGGGTTTTGTGCTGTTTTTTTAAAAGTAAACAATCTGTTCTAGATACACTGTTTTTGTTCTGTCAATAATAAATCAAAAAAGCAGCAGCTAAAGCACTTTTGCATAGCCTGCAGTCAGATGCAACAGTTACTCTGTACCTTCACGAAAGCCAGAAAGCCAAATGCCAGTGGATTCTTTCCCTGTCTCCACAAGAAAACTATATCCTTTATCAGTGAACAGGAACAGAGTTCTGACCATGACAGTAAAATGAATGCCACAGGAAGAGCCAAGGACCAAGATAAATAATTATAACCGTGTTAAAAGCTTTACAAAAAAAACCCAATATGACAACATTCTGCAGAGCTTTCAGCAGATGAGTGTTTTGGTTCCCAGCAGATGGATGTGATGTACCATGGAAAGATGTTGCCTCCCATACCAAGTTGCAACTTGAATCCTGTGCTGTCGTCCACTTCAGGAAAAGCATCAGGTGTAAATGAAGTGCATCGCAGTAAATGAGTCCAAAGTACACAGCTGAGAAAAAAAACATTCCTCTACACTAGAAAGCTGCGATCACTGACAGCAATGATTTTATGTGATTGATGTGGATGTTAACTAACCCCTTAATCATTGCTTTTCCAGGTGATATCACCGCCAGAGATTGCTCACTCAGACTGACTGACATGGAAAACTACACATCAGCTTTTGCAAAGTGCAAAATTAAGCAGATAGTCCTCCCTCTGAAGAGCTAGTTCACATTACAATGAGTAGATGCATCCATACTTGCTTTCACACAAAAACCATGGCTGCTGTTCCAGACCTGTTGCTGACTTGCTGTGCCTATTGGTAAATCTTGCTTCCACCTATATTGAATTATTTCACAGTATTGTTCTCTAACATCTGTCTTCCAAGAAGACCATGTACCATATATATAAAATGGTTTTTATTGTAGGTGGTGGTGTACTTAGATCTGGAGGAAAATGGCTCTCAGAAACTATTTTGATTATTTTGTTTTTCAGAGCAGCCAGCAGTACTTTCTCTTGCAGCATAGATAAGACTGTTTAGTAAGAGGTTCATTAACAACTCTGTCCCACCCCCACAAAAACTCAAACTCAACAAGCAACTAGATGTAGGTATGGAACTGAAAGAAATCATGAGAACTACTGTAAAATATTCTAATTCTTCATAAATGTAGCCAGCAAAACAATCAAATGTATTCCCATTACCATTTGCTCATGACATTTTTTGGAAAATGGCTCCAGAAGATAGATGCCGGTCCATTAGCCAAAAACTTAATTTGTCTAAGGAATTGTAGGCCAAGTCCAGATAGAAAGCTGAAGCAGCTCAGAGATTGAGCAATCTTGGAACCAGACAAGACAAAGATGTATAAGATGTGATTGTAAGATAGCATCATACATGGAAGAGCTCCCTTATTTTCTACTTTGTCAGATCCCCAAATCACACCACATCATTTTAGAAGCAGAACTGTTTTTTAAACTTAAGCACAGAGCACATGAAAATTCAAGGAGAGTAAAGGATCCTCCAAGCATGACACACAAAACCTTCCCATGGCTTGACTGCTGGTTATGAGAGCTGTCCTTTTTTAGGCTATGTTGACCACTCCAGATGTTCATCTTCAACATTGTGTCACAAAGTCCCTATGGGAACATCTGTTATCTTGGCTGCAGAGAGATGATAAACAGCATTGAGGTCCTGGATGTAGATGGTAAAGTATAGACTAGTACAGCTGTATTGCAGAGATCATGGGGTGTAGTAATAGATCCCTTCTCTTGGTGGAGGCTGGCGGTATTTGATAGTGGGTAGGAAAAACTGACACAGGCAATGCTGGGAGCCAGTTTCCAGCCTTGGGTAAAGATCCTACTGCAACAGTCTCAAAACAGGGTAGGCAAAGCACATCCCAAAGAGTCTCCGCTGACTCATAGGTGGTAGTGGTGTCAAACTTAACTGGGATCAAGGAACAGTTGCAGACAAGCGGTGAATCATTCTTCCAGTTTTATTCTAGGCAAAAACTCCCCACTCCCCCAGCCATATTATTAAAGCATGAAACGTTTCAAAAACTGCTTCAAACCAGCTTTAAGACAACAAAATGTTTCCTTCCTGCATCCTTCTCTTCCAAGTTACTTAGAGAAGCTTGCCTCTTTCTATCGTTCTGTTCGTTGTGTCTCTACTTGTTTCTATCCATTGCACGGAAGGGCTTCATCTTCTGATTCCTGTTGAGAAATGTAGCTTATCCATGCAAGGCACTAAAACTGTCCCTCAAATGTCTATTTATTTATTTTTAAAATTCCATTTGTATTGGTTAGAAGAAGGGGATTATTTTAACTGAAATTGCAACAAAGGATTTATTGTCTGATAGTGTTACTGCTATCCAAATAATTCCTCCCATGTTATCTGCAGATGGTTTTGCATGCTAATATAAAAAGATGGGCTTGTAATTCTTCCATTGTCTAGAACGTGATTGTTAAAAATTCAGAGATTTTACCAACAAAATTAAGAAAAATTATTTAGGCAGCTAAATTCCTTTTGAGCTCAGCATGAGTTTAGGAAAATAAATGTAATTTGCGACCTCAGAGACCTGGCTGACTCAGACTCCTTTTGGCATCCCAAATCTACAGTGGCAGATGATGAGTGAATGATCGCTGGTTTAGTATCCCATTTGTAAACCAGACAATATTCTTTGCAAATATTTTTTTATGATTATTCCAAAAGAAAATAAAAGAAAGAGAAAATAAGTCTTTCATACATAAGGAGCTCCCCAAAGGTACTGTATTGCAGCAAGTTCAAAAAGTTACATGAAATAGAAGTGTGCCAAATGTGCCTAGAAGACTATGCACTTCTGATCATCACTTTTCCAGTTTTTGTTGGTCTGAAACTCAGACTAATGACTGTCAGATTTCAAGCTGATGAAACAATTTTCATCATGCCTTGATATTTGGAGAATAAAGTCAGCAGAAATTGTCATGTAATACATGAAAATGTTCTCAAGTTCCACACAGTGAGTGAGGGCACTCACAGTTAAGGGATTATTACTGTTAGCAGCAATGTAAACTGGCATAAATGCCCAAGCAGAATTACTCACATCACCTCAAACTTCTTATTACACAGTCCTGTGAAATAAAGTTTCTTTCCATTAACAGTTTTAAATACACCAAATTCAGTGCTGACACTACTGAACATAATTTCCTGGTTTCACTATTCTGAAAGAAGTGAGGGAAAAAGAGGCCACCACATTAAGGTCTAGGAGATAGAACGCATTATGGAGCTGAAAGACAGACTTATCAGCCTCATTCTGTAATTCATCAAAGAGATGGAAAATTTCAACACTCAAATATAGAAGGTGCTATTCATTAACGAAACTGTTGTTTAGACAACAAAAAACTTGCTTAATTCTGCTTGTGCAAGGAGTGAATGGGTTTTTCCATCATCTATGAACTTCTTTAAATTGAAAATTAAGTACTGTCTCTAACAACTTCTGAATGTCTTCCCACACAGACTTACTAAACATCCAGATATTACCACCTCAATGGCTGATATTTGACCTCCTTCTCTTAATGGTTTCACACTTGATATTTCCCATCTTGTGTACCATCGGGTTGCAATGAAACCATTCCAGGGATTTGCACATCTTCTCAGCCCAGAAATCTTATGTAAAAACCTGCTTTTGTAGCTCTATAAATCTGTTAGGTCTTTAGTATCTTGACCACTTCAGCAATACCTTCCCCTACAGGATGTAGTTTGCTGATTTTGCTGACACCAAAGCTAGTATCACTCACGAAATCTCTTTCATCTCTGTTGTAGCAGCCTGCTCTGGTATAATGGATGAGGTAGACCATGAGACTACACAATTCTGTGATTGACCTCAATCCTTTCATGTTGCTGTATCTTTGTGCAACTTTTGATGACACTCAGATTGGATTCTGTCTTTTCAGGACTTTTTATAGCCATTATGGAGGTTAAACTTCAAAGATGCTCCTTCTAAAACCTTGATGAGTAAATACTCATAATAAATTTTCAACAAAGGCGCAATTCCAGTCCTCAGGAAAACATCTCATGTGTACAACCACCAAAATAGAATAAAAGAATAGTGGGTATATGTAATATCAGAGTATTTTTAACCAAAAGTTATTAGATGTGTTATTTTTCATATCAACTCCCCACAGTTTTTTGACACCCTTTTTTGTCCCAAGTCATTATCAAAAGCTGTTTCACCATAAGAACTTGCCCTGTTACATCATTGTGCACATTTGCACTTTTGGGACACAGTGTTTCACTACAGGTCACAGATAATTTATCACAGAAACGTGGCCCAAAAGATGCATTTCTGGGGCTTATGAAAATGCCCCCCTCTTGGCCCTTTCACAACATGAGAGAGCCCTGTCTAACGAAACCTTTGGAAGCTATAGCTCACCACTTCTGAAAGTGTTGCTGGGACCAGCTCTATCTTTGATTACCTGGGTCAGTGGACCACAGGATCTTGATCTTGCATCTTTTTTCCCTGTAACCCCCAAAGTCTTGCAAATGTTATGAGACACTTGAATGGTACATGAAAGGACCTCAAGCATACTGAACATACCCAAAGTGGTGGTAATGCTTGATGGCAGCCTCTGAAGTTATTTAAGAAGCATATTTCTGTGCAGTTCAGTGCCCTTTTGGCATAGGTATCTTATTTTGCATGTACTCTGCAACATAAACCAATCCAAACTAAACTCATACCTCTTTTTTACTGTTTCTCTCTTTATCTTAAGATAAAATGCTGCAAGCTAAGACTTGTGGGATAAATTGTCCTGGTGATGTCGCAATGGTGAGAAGAGACAACTAAACCGGACAATAAAAACGTTTTATTGCCAAGCATTAAACCATACTTTCTGTCAATTGCTCTCAAGTGGCATCATACAACCCCATCTCCCCAGAGCATAACTTCCCAGAGTTTCCAGGCAGCCATGAAAAAGAACTGTGAAGCTGTAATCCCTTTGAAGTGGCACGGGCTCGTTTTTAAAATAGCTTTGAGCCCTCATCCATATTTCCAAGTGTTGTTTTACCAGGTCAGTGATTTCCACCTCAGCAGGCTGTCTAACCCATCTCTGCTGCCCCTTGACTGAGTCAGATCTAGCAGCCTCATTCCTGATCAGCATTTAACCAGACTGCTCCTAGCAGTCTCCAAAACATGCTTCCTCTGGTCATTTATCTCATTCTTTTCTTCCCATGATCCTAGGAAGGTCCTAGCTGATGTTCAACCCATAGATATTTTTCTTACCCTATGGGTGTGAAAAATGATTGTTCTCTTCACCTTATCAGCAGTTTTTCATGATTTGGGAACCTGTAATGTCCCTGATTAGCCATTCCTTCTTCAGGAGAAACACAAGTAAATCCAATCTTTCTTCCAAGACTGTATTTTCCAGGCTTCTGCTCTTTATCATTACTCTTCTCTGTACTCTTTCCAAGTAGTTATGTCCTTCTTAATGTGCAAGTCCCCAGCTAGACACAGTTTCAGCTGTGGTTGTGCTGTAGCACAGTGCTTGGGGCTTTTCCATCCATGTGTCTTATTGGTCATCCTCTATGGAGCACAGTTTTTTGCTTTTCTTGTAGTTTTACACCTTTGTTGACTCATGTTCCTCTTGTAGTCCCTTTACCACTGGTGTGCTGCCTAGTTTCCACTCACTGTCTGCACACCCCTCACTTGCTCTCATTGAAAAATGTTTTGCTTCATTTTGTTTCCATGATATATTTCTGATATGGCAAGATTTTTTTGAGGTCTAACCTTGCTCTTCTCCGCAGCTTGTCATTTGCACCTTTGGTACAATACCTTATTGCATCCTTAGGTGAGACCTGGAAATACTGAACAGTATCAGACCAAGATTAAACCCCTGTGAAACTCTGCTCACTACATCCCTTTGACTTCACAGATGATGTGGTTTTCTAGAAGCTTTGCCCCGCCCCAGAATCTTCAGTTTGTCTTGGCCATGCTTCTCTAGCTTATTTATGCGTGTTATGTTTAAGATATACGACACCGACTGCCTTTGATTTTCCCACAAAATCTATGACTACAGGAAATTAAATTGGCTTGACAGACAACTAAGAGCAGAGAAAGGTAATTAATAGCTGTGATGATCAGCAACCAGTTAGACCTTCTGTAGAAGGACCATCTTGACTGGTATTTCGTATTGGAAACAAATTGAATTTCCAAAAAGGCACCCTGACAATAAGTAGCGTATCTCCAATATTTAGCCCAGCAGATGCAGAGTACCCTCAGGGGAAGGTCAGCCAGACCTAAAAGAGGTTTGGTTGAACACTCACACAGAAATATGGGGAGGCTGTTGCTGCCCATCTTAAATTGGGCCAGGGCTGGCAGTATGAGAGACAAGAGTTAAGTGCTCTGGCAGTCACATTTTTAGCATTTATGGATTTTATATGTGTCTATGAGCCAAACCAAAACCTCTTGATGTGTTTTACACACTGGTAGCTGTTGTGGCACAAGCAGGTCATGAAATCCCAAACCCCGAAATCCAAGACTTGTTTACCCAACAGCAGATAAGTGTAACACATCTGCTTTTGAAGGGTTTTGTTGCTGGGATTTTTTGTAAAAAACAAAGAGCTCAGAAACATGACACTTCTCATCAAACATTTGGTTATAACTGATGCTTAATTAGGCAAAGAAAATATTCCCAGGGCTTCATTAACCACAAGTCAATTTAAAAAAATGGAGTGGCTGCATTCCTTGTTTTGGAGGAGTACTCCACATTTGAAGCTATGAGTGTTTCCTCACTCGCATTACACGAATCCATTATAACCATCTACAAAATAAATGGAAATTAATTTGGTTTTCTCTGTATGAATAACCACCTTTCTTAAACTCACCTTTCCTACCAATCAAGAGAGCCCTAGGATTTCTTGGACCACAAAGGCCAGGCCCTTGTATTACTACACTTCCCTTTCACAAGTAGGGAGTTGCTCCATCTTAAAAATAATCATGCTGTTTTGCCTCCTGCTGCTCCTATGAATAGGGTATTGCAAGATCCCCTTAGTCTAATGGTTAGACAGCTCCTACTTTCCAGCGTGAATTTATTCACGCCTACTTTATAATCCTTTGCTGTACTTTATCAAAGAGAGCAAGCTCACTTGTGGGGGTCCATATTACTTGCATCTGATGGTTCATGCCTCTCTTCCCCTGTTCCCACTTCAGCCCTACCAGGAATGGATATTCAGCGAAGTAAACCAATGGGGAAAGCCACAAGGGTTGTGCTGGAATCTTGCAAGTACTGCTTGTAAAATTAACTGAGCAATGTCTGAGTCAGTGAAGCAAAGCATTCACCCTAGCATTGATTATCTTTCCCATCACTGTCAGCCACTTCAGCTCTCTCACAGAAATTCATTCAGCTTGGTTAAAATTTCTGGGAAGGGAAGGTTTTCTCTGTTGCCTGTCCAAGTCCACAGCTCTTAGAGTGGAAAACAAGGACAAGCCACTTTTAGCAGATGAATAATGGAACTTGTCTTTATTTCTGTCTCTTTGAAATCTTTTCTTCTCACACACAGAGTTCACACGTGCTATGCTACTATCATGATTGTGGTGTGTTAGCACTGCCCTGTGCCTTTCCAAATCTTAAATATAATTCCTTAGGTCAATAGAGAGACTCCATAGGTGTCCACTAGTCCTCCTTGAGATGGTCTTCCCCAGGGCATTGAGCAGTGACAATGATATGAGACGGGGGGGGGGCATGACCCAAAAGTAGTGGAAGTCTGTGAATGTTTGTGTTCTAATGCTGCCCAAGCATTCAGCTGTACAGCACTGCTCAGCCAGGCTCCTCAGGCCAAACTAACCCGGCTGGGTGATCTGGTATGGGACCTCAGAGTGGCCTCCTGGGGTGCAGAAGGAGGTTACCAAGAAGATGGCATTACCTTGGAGGCTTTCAAGGCCCAAATGGACCCTTCTTGGAGCAGAGACCTCCTGAGATCCCTTCCTGCCTGAGGGACTCTGTGAAGATGCAGATGGGTGATCTAATCTATGATCAGCTCAAGGCTAACATCCTTCATGCATATAAATTGCCAAGTGTCAGCCACTAAAAAGCTCTGCAATCAAGAGCTGGAAATGAACGAAGGTAAATATTCCAACACTGTGAATACAGAAAGCAAGATAAAACACTCACGGTTACTTCAGAGTAGACACTGGGTATTGGAAAACTGAATCATGCTGAAGAGCTGTGTAAAATAAGTTGCCCTCTGCTTTCAGTTAGAGACTTCATTGCCTCACGCTGAGATTCTGGCAGGCGTATTTCCTGGACATCATCTATTGGAAAATGATTGATTCCTCTTTGACACAGCATCAGATCATCTTTGGAATTTAAGTTTCCTTATGTTTGGCAAACACTGTGATTTATTGTGAAATGACAACATCAGAATACAATCATCAGTAATAAATTTTATGGCTACATTGTCCAAGTGGCAGATCTGTGCAATATCACCTGTTCAATGCTGGCTATTTTTAAGCGTAGAAAAGCATTTTATTTCCATGCAACACTATTGTTTTCTGTCAAATTGCCCAACAGAATGTTTCTAGATTCCACAACTTCTCCAGAAAGTTCTTTGAACCCATAATGTTGCAGGCAGAAAAATTACCAAAACCCATGTTGCCGTTGCAGACCCCACTTGTCACATGGTCAGTTCAGAATATGATAACTTTTTTAAGCATTTTGACATGATGACATTTAAAATAAATCTATCCATAATTATTCCTTCATTGTACTCAGTCTTGCAGTCAGAAAGCAAAACCTAAAGGGGGCATGTAAATTGGCCCCTGCTTAAACACACAGCATGCTAGTAAAAAGACAAAGCATGCTGCTGCAGCACAGTACATTTGCTACACTCCTTCTGTTTGTTCCAGAACTCTCATGCTAACGCCTGTTCCAAGCAGAATGGGTGATCCCTTGTTCTGTATTGGTTTCATACAATTCACTTGGGTGAATTCACAAGGCATAAATGCTTAATGTGACTAGACTATTTCTCCCAAACAAAACATAAATAAAAAGGTACAAAAGAACCAGAAAATGTGTTCCCTTCCCAAATTAAACATCATACCTTGCATGTTTTGGCTGTCTCCATTAAAGGCCATAGACTATAATATTATGGGGCTTTTAAGCTTTTCGCATTTCTGTGAATGCATAAAGATTGCATATCCATTTCTGACTGCAATGTTACCTCAATTTGCTGCATAAGTTGTACTTAAATATTTGGTGCAAAATTCGTATTTTGAGGGAAATTGTCTTTATATTTCAGTTTTCTTTCCACCTTCATTTGACTCCTCAGTAAACTGCTGTTTTCTGCTCAGAAGCTCCAAGGTGCCATGCTAGAGCACAGGGTATGGGGAATCTTTTCTGCAGGATCTGGGATCACATGGTGGCAGACATGGAAGGGTATTTTTTGGGTTGAGTTATTGGCCAAGAAGACCCAATACTGGCAGTCCTTTCCTGGGTATCCGGTCTATTCATGACTCCCTAAACACCTGAAGGCTGTAACTAGCACAGACTCAGCCTTCACACATCGTTGTTGTGCTGGTGGAGAAAGGATTGAGCATGAAACCCAATGGCAGGGTACAACTGGTGGCATTGTGGGTCTTTTGTGAGCCTTGCTGAAGCTCTTCTGAATATTTGATCTGGAAAAACTTCAATGCTAAAAAAGGTGTTATCCTGTGAGAAGCAATGCTTTTGTTACCGTTTCCTTCACCAGCCCTTAGTCCTTAAACTCACTTTATTGCCATTCTGTTCCAAATCAGGCTTCTTCAGCCATTACTCCATCAAAAATGTGCCAGAAGTATCCTTATTTCCCCTACTAAGGCCAAAGACTTTATTTCCTCAATTTCGTCAGCCACCGCTGAACTTTACCCCAGGCCTTTTCCAGTGTAAGTTCCAAGCCCCACTCCTGGGTCAGCACTTGGAGACCTCTCAAAATGCCTTTTAATCCTGAATTTTTTCCCACAAGCAACATGCTGGCTTCATTGGATGCTGGAGTGGACACATCTGTGTCAGAGCAAGCTTCTGATGGCTCAGCCTCACAGGGCCACCACTGCAAAAAGAACATGGAGCTACTCAGGCACGGAGGGTAAGTCCTGGGACAATTCGGTTCTGCCACAGCTGTGCTTTCAGCTCACTCAACTTCTCTGATATATGCATCCCATGGTGGCTGAGCAAACTCCTTGTGCCAATAGTGACATACCTTTCTGGAGCTTAATTTAGGCAACTTTTGACCCTGGTTGTGTCTTCTTTGGGTAAACTGGCCAGCTCTGATCAGCAGCAAGCCGATGGTAATGGGCTCTTTGCCCAATTGCACTTGCCACATGGCCACTGCCATCATGTCCTGTCTTTTCACTACAGCTGGGTTCATATTTTGAAAACTCTGCTTTTCATCCTTCAGGAATTTATTACACAATCAAACTAATCTCTGGTACCTCTTCTTTATCTATAAAAGTAATGTCTATAAATTTTAGAAGTGTAATTGGAAATGGAGTGCATTTGCCCACTGGGGAAAATCCCATTAGGGTTTACTTATATACCCAAAGCAGCTTCAGAGATTTTTAGAGAACTTTAAAGTAGAAAACTCATCCAGAACTTGGCAGGATACTTATCTCAAGGAGATGTTTTAAGGAGGGTGATAGTTTTACTGTAGATTTGTTGTTGTCAGCTGCAGAATGCAGAAAACTTCAGCTACATATAACTTCCAGGCTTCATGTTCTAGTGGAAATATCACCATTTTTCCAAGTAAAACCAGATTCAGTGTAAAAACCATACCTTATCATTCATTCAGACAATCTGATTTATAGTCACTGGTGTGCTTGCTGCTAGCCATTCTGATTACAGCTTTGTACTTCTCTGTATGTTCTTAACAGTGTCTCACTTTGTGCCAACAGAACCTTGTGTGTAGCACTTTTATTGGGCTTTCCCTTATTTATTGGACAGAAGCTGTTTATAGCTAGTCACTCAAAGTCACATCTCCTACTTAATAGAAACTTGTTTAAATAAATTAGCCATTAATTTTCACAGTGCAACACATTACCTTTCCTTTCTATGTATCCACATATCAGTTAGATGAGAAATATACAAAACAGAAACAGAATTGGTACCACTTTGTCATCATTCTTTTATGCTGTGTAAAAACTTTCAGGGGTGATATAGTGTCTTGGAAGAACTAAGTGGGTTGATTTTGTGTCAGGGTGAGATTTTATGTACAGTACTTCTTGCCAGAAAATATAAGTACATATATATAGTATAAAAGTATACAGAATACCAGACTGTAATCAATTTATGGAAATATTATTTTTTCCCGCCCCTTTTTCTAAGAAGGTACAGTACCCCTCAGTAGAGGTACAACAAGAATTTCCACTGAGCTGTATTCCCAGCAGTCTGGAACTCATTCATGTCATGTGCTGCTGAAGAAAGAATGATCATCTATTTGGTTTGTCTGGGAAGGCAGAGGCTGCTAAGCACAGGGCCTGGAAGAGATGGAATGTTTTGGAATTTCTAGAAAAGGACGGTGGTTTGATTTGCATTGTTTTGCTGCTGACTGGTGGCACGAAATTCGGACAGCATCTGTTTTATTGCATCACCATTACCGGTCATCACGTGATATGATAAGACTGACCCACCCTGGAATGACTAATCGAGTGGGATGCTTTAAAAGACTTTTTTCTTTTTTACAACCCTCAATTTCAGAAACCACATTTTCCAGGGTTAAAAACAGTAATTTTTAAGCATGTGTGAGTGTGTATGTGTGTTGTGCTTTTTGCCTTTCGGATTTTTTTTTGTTTCTAACAAAAAAGACTCTCCTGCCCACTAAAGAATTTGGTCAGAGAGACTTTTTGTTTTTAAAACTGTAGTGAATCAACATGAATCACCTAATTTTAGCCATCATCTTTATAGTTTGAAGCAAAAAGTAAGACTTACTCCCTAGGCAAGGCAAAAATGTATTTCCTGGCTCATGGAGCTTGTCGCCCCATTTGTTTGAGATACACAGCCACGTTATTTTTCCCGCTTTCAGCTATGCCTATTGGAACTGCAGCTACACCATTTCCCAAGAATATGCTTGGTGTGTCAGCTAACCTTTAAATATTAAAAACGGAGAGTAGCTTTGCAAACTTATGCCAAAATGGAAAGGTGTAAGGAAACCGCAGTCTGGAACAAGAGAACTTGACGTTCCTATTGCTGAGGCTTCTCTGCATCTTTCAGCACTGAGGCCATGGGTGGTTTCTAGAAATAATATTGTGTTTGTAGCCGTGCACTGCTAGAAAATGGTTTTCAGACGTACCTGTTTATAACAAAGCCCCAAGCAATAAGCAGCTGTCTTTTTTCTCTTGTCCTGCTGAAATCGGCCTGCTTAACCCCTCAGTGAGATCTAGGTCACATCCCTGCACGATATATGTTCTACTGACCTTGGTAGGGCTTAACTATAACATGCACCAGCAGACTGAGCACGGGACAGCCACCGCTTATTTGAGATGTGCAGGTCTGTTTAGACCTCTTCAGTATTTTTGTAAGAGTTTGAGAGTAAAAGTTGACTGCACCACAGCTGAGGTCCTCTGTGTAAATTTATCCTGGAGCAGATTGAAAAGATATCCTACTACACACCACAGGGCAATAATAACTATCCTTCCTTCCTGGTTGTTTAGGCTAAGCAGAGCAGGCAAACAGTTGCTGAGCCAGGTTTTGGACTGCTGAATTTGGAGGAGATTACTGCCTAACAGGCAGCCTATGGAAAGCCCTCAATCTTCACAGAGATTGAGAGGGCAGACATCAGATGTGGCAGGATCCATGGTGTCTGACCATATCCATAAATAAGTTTGGGGCTTTACAGACCATCTTCATATGTGACACATACGGTTAAGGGTTTTTTGGTTATTATTTCTTTGTCTTCAACAAGGTTTGAATCTACCCAAAACTTGGGAGTGGTAAGAGGGATTTCTTTGTTTATATCATCTATCCAATATCACTTCAAGAACATATCTCCACAGCAGTTATCTGCCTCTTCTAGGAGTTTCAAGACTTTTCCTGCATGTTTTGGAAATATGAGTTTTTGGCACTAGTGTGATGATGAACTCTGTGTTAGCAACCTGATCAGTCTTTCTCTGCTTGAACATACTGGGATGACAGAATGGACCATTGGGGCCTAATATTTTACACTGAACAAAATGAAGAAATGTCCTGCTTCCACCTCAATTTTATCTCAAATTCCTTCTACCCATAATTTGTGGGAAGTGCTCTTGGACATGAAAACAGCAACCTCATAGACAGCTTTAGGCATGAAGCATCCTTTCTGTGATTTCCTAACCTGGTTCATGCACACTTTCTTGACAGTTGTAGGGAGAGGCAACATATTTTCTGCAGACCTCGTATGGTACCCAAGTTACTTTAAACAAGTATGAAAGACCTCCTACCCCTCCAAAAACCTCCCCCTTTAAGTACCCCCAGAGGCAAAGACTGCTGCTGGAGCTCTAGGGATGCCAAAATACAAGCAACCTCCTTTAGGCAAATCCTGGGTAAATAAAAAGCCAGCAAAATGCTAGAGAAGAGTTGGAAAAGCATGGCTAGGGCCTCCAGGGCTTATATTCCTGTCAGGTATATGTTTTAAAACAGTAGAGAGGGGTTGCGGTTTGTAGCTTGTAGTCAACTGGTGGATTTGAGCTGCCTTCAGGGCCTCCACAGGCTGTCAAAAGAAAACAAATGGTTGCTGCTGTGGCTGCAGCCCAGGGAATCCCTTGGGCCACTGGTCACAGTCTTCACACCCCAAGCTTCAAATTCGCAGTAACAAAACAATTTCCAGCCCAGAGAGCTCAAGGGAGACAGGTCCTATAAAAGCATCCTAATATGTTATGGGAGGGATCCCAGCCTGCTGTAAAGGTAACAGTCTGCCCGCAAAAACCACTGGTATTTTAGGGAGTTTTCCTGCTCACTACAGCAACTCATTTGGATCCACAAAGACAGGGCTCACAGGGAGTAGAGCAAGTACTGGGCAACCTTCACCACCTCCCACTCTGGCTGCATCGTCTTCCCAAGGGACATCTGAAACAACAGAGCTCACATCAAGTTGGGGATCTAAAGAAAACAGTTAAAAATACGTCCCAAGCCTTTGCTGATTTATTGAAGAGGACTGGCCTCTAGGCAAATGGCCAGACACTAACCCTAAAATAAGCTGCAGACAAAGCCCGGGATGTGTAGCAAAATCTACACACTCTCTTCTTCTGTTTCTCCCCTAGAAACCATTATGTAGCTGAGAATATAGCTAGAAGGTTATAAAGAATTCGAGAAGCACTGTGTAGCTCCTTCTTCTCACTGCCTAATCCTGCAAAGACTTCAGAAACTTTGGAGGATCACTCAAGGTTTCAGGACAACACAAAAGCCTGTGCCATGTCTTAGCGCTCTGCCTTGAAAAGTTGAGCAGGCGAGCTCCTGCTTCCAGGGCTGCCTCCAGGACATGCATCTGCTGCCCTCTTCTTCTGCTCCTGCTGATGCTGATGCTCTTCAGGTCTCAGCCGAGCTTGCAGAAGTGCCCCGGGCTGCACTTTCAGGGACCATTTGGTCCCTATTAGCAGCTCTGACAGCAGTTCCCCATCTCCTCTTAGGGCAGGACAATATGGATTGCATGTTAAGGGCTGCTCACAGACTTATCAGCTACAGCTTTTGGGTTTCCTATTCTTTAGGACAGCAAAATAGATTTTAAAAAAGAGCCTCGAAAAATTACTTATTTGTGCTCTTGTAAAAATGTGACACACGTGTAGATACTGATGGTGTTTTTGTGCTGGCTTTTCAGTTTGTGCTTTACCACAAATTTCCTATGGCTGTAAAGGCAAATACAACCTTGTAATTAGCATGGTTTTCATCATCCAGTGGCATTAACTGGCTGGTTATGGTGGCTTTTTTACTCCAGTTCCTAGCCACATTCTAACATTCACTCATAAGTTTGGTCCCTGAGTCAGATCCATAGTTCATGTCTTATCGTGGCAGAGTAATGTTTCCTTTAGTTCTTGTGTACCTTGCCAACCCTGCGTCTGCTTACAGTTACTGTATACATACCCAAAAAAACCCCTAAAGCAAAACTTTGGGTAAGCACAGACAAAACTCAGCATGGATACTGGTGAACAACTGATTTAAAGAAAATATGTGCTTTGATTAACATTCTTATTAGATGAGCTTTTAAGGGGTTGGGTAGAGTACAACTAAACAACCATTTTGCAGGGAAATCACAGGAGATTAATTGGACAGTTTGTTAAATGTCCACATCCACTGACTGGAAAGGGGTCCAGAAGAAAAGGACCTGGGGCTGCTGGTCAATGACTGAATATGAGCCAGCATGTTCCCAGCTGGTCAGGAAGGCCAGTAACATCCTGGCTTGTATAAAAAATGGTGTGGTCAGTGGAATCAGGGCAGTGATTGTCCCAATGTACTTGGGATTGGTGAGGCCACTCCTCAAATCCTGCGTTGAGTTCTGGGTCCCTCACTACAAGAAAGGCATTGAGATGCTGGAGCATGTCCAGAGAAGGATAACAAGGCTTGAGAAGAGTCTAGAGTAAATCATATCAGGAGAAGAGGAGGATTGGAGACACCTTGTCACTCTAAAACCACCTGAAAGGAGGTTGTAGCACGTGGAGGATCAGCCTCTCCTCCCAGGCAATCAGTGACAGGAAAAAAGGACAGTCTCAACCTGCACCGGGGTGTTCAGGATGGATATCAAAAGGAATTTATTCACAGAAAGGGTTGTCAAGCATTGGAACAGGCTACCCAGGGAGATGATTGAGTCACCACCCCTGGAAATGTTCAAGAAGTGACTGGACATGGCACTTTGTGCTTTAGTTTAGTTGGCATGGTGATGTTTGGTCAAGGGTTGGACTCAGTTATCTTGGAGGTATGTTCCAACCTTAATGATTCTATAATTTATTCCC
The DNA here is from genome assembly GCA_036785705.1 of Acanthornis magna. Lineage (NCBI taxonomy): Eukaryota > Metazoa > Chordata > Aves > Passeriformes > Acanthizidae > Acanthornis > Acanthornis magna. The sequence continues at coordinate 12,566,184 of JAWUZG010000029.1, forward strand.
TAGGAGAAATAGTCTGGCCATGGAGCTAGTAGTGCAGCTCTGTAGCTGTGTGTCCTCACTGGGGACAGATGATAGTGATGCACAAAGAGAAAAGCAAAACCTTCCTTGCACTCCTGAGCATTTACACATAAATCTGTGCTTTACTACCTTCAAAGGAGATAGAGATTGGTTTACTTTTTCTATCATTCATTTGATATCGTTTCCATTTTCATTTAAGGACTAATGAATTGAGATTTTTTATTGGGATAATTTAGTTTTGATCAATGGACAATCTCACAGTAAAGTAATGTTTTAAATCATTCACCAACCCATATACTTAGAAAATATTATTTTTTATATTTCAAATTATATTTTTTAAACTATTTATTAAATTAGTAATATTTATTAAACACACAAATAAAATCAGTGGAACACGATTTTAAATGCTCCTTGAAAAAACAAGAGCTCTTCCCATTGCAAGTGAAAAACATGAAGGGAATTTGATATCAGAGCATGCAAACTTAGCACAGTTGGACCAACCATAACAAAAGCCTTGCTGCATTTTCATTTGGAGTGTAATGGAAGCCCATAAGTGCATGAATCTTGACAAAAAACTTTAATTGCATAAGTCACAGGCTCCTTTAAGAGTGCCAGACAGAACTTTTGTGCTTGGGAAGTTTTACTGTGAGCTAGAAGGGGAAGGGAAGGTTTGGCAACTGAAAGCAGAAAGTTACTCTCATCTTCATAAACAGCTCCTGCTCAGAAATTCTGTGGATCCAAATTGTCCATAATACATAAAGACAATACATCTGAAGAGATAAGTTTTTTCAACATATCATTATTTGCAAGAGATAACTTTTCTAAAGTGCCCTGACACATTTGTGAGGTGAGTAACACATCTGGCTCTGTCACGCTGCCCACTTTCCTTCCTGAACTGAAATCTGCTCCTTGAGCAAGTCTGGAAGCCAGAATTTTACAGACTAAAACATGAAGCACTGTCTGACTTGATCAAAAGAACATGAACCAGTGGCATAGCATAAAGGTCTTCACATATTCTGGGATAAGACACAACCAGCCTTATCCTTCAGACTTGACGTGGTACTACAGGATGATTCACACTAAACAGAATAAAAATGCCAGGCAATTTATGACTACTGGGTGAGTGATCTTTCCTCTTTACTCCCCATCCTTGCCTCTCTTCCTTCCCAGATCCAAGAGGTTGGCTGATTTAGGGACCTGTAACATAATTTCAACTACTGCTGCAATAAGTTTAAAAAGTTTTCCAGACAACAGTGTAAGAAAGCAATCGCAGTTCAGTTTCTCAGGATCATTATTTGCATTGAGTTCTAACTCAGCACCAAGGTCATACAGTTCCTTTTGTCCATAAACCTGCTTAAACAGAGACGTTGGAAGCCTTGTTCCCAACCTGAATATCTTTTAATTGTTTTTTGGGTTTTTTTTTAACATGTGAATGTAGTACCTCTGAGGTTCAGTGTGAGGAGTTTTGAAATATTAATAAAATACAGAATCACAAAGGTTTATGGCAAGTACCCAACGCACATGTGAACAACCCCAGTTGTTTTTAAACTCTGCTTTCTGCCCAAGCACTATGCAACACTAGAAAGCTGTATAGTCTAACTTTGACTCAGGTCTGGCAGGTGGAACAGTTATTAAAAGAAAGGCTGCAGTGCCTGGAGGTTTCATTTCCTTGTACAAACATGAGGGTACATTGGAGCATGTGGTGTTGATGATACTGTGGGGACAAAGCACAAACTACTCAGGCCATTAAAAACCCACATCCCAGACTACGCCACATGGCAGCACAGAAGAAAACCCAAGCATTTCTTGCTAACACAAACCAATTAAATTATTTTTAGTTCCTATAAAAACAAAAAACACAGCAAAAAGCAGCCACACTGGTCACTAAGACAATAAGCACTTCTAAGATTAGTCTTGAAATTCTCTAAATACATGCACCCCCTCCCCCACCTCCCAAAAGGAAAATCATATTAACCATCAGGGTGTCTCCATTTATGAATAAAGATCATAACCCAAAGGTTTAGATTTAAGGTTGAGGGTTTTACTTTTTATTCTGCAGTGCAAAAGGAATGGTTTTGCTCTTTATTCCCGATACGATGATCTATGTGGCCATTTTCTGTGACTGCATATTTAGCAGAGTGAGCTAATGGATCTCTGATATGTTTTATTTTCTTGAGAAACAAGTTAATGTGTGTGTCCACATATATATGCATATGTATATAAATACAAGTATATATGTTTTTGTCTGTGTTTGCAGATGTGTATCTGAGAGTCCCATGTGTGGATATCAGGGCCAAAATGTAAGTAAGGGGACAGGGAAAACACGCTTTCATAACCTGTGAGTACGTTTAAAAGCAGCCCTGAGAGCCCATGGTGTCTGGCCACTGTCTCCATCTGAGCCCTGCATGGCTGATAGAGGAATCTTTGAGAGCTGATGCACATGGAACAGTGGGCAGTCCTACACAGACCTAGTTCATGTCCCTTATTACTGTATTTTGGGATATTTCACTTAAAAATCATTGGGTTCCTAAAGGTGAGGAAACTCGGGTATTTACTACCCTGTGGGGAAACCATAGGCAAGTTCACTGTGCACAACATGCTGGGAGTGAATGGCCACCCTAATTAGAGGCTAAAGCCATAGATTAGCAAAACATTGGGCAAAGAGGGTTTTTTAAGAAAGGAAAAAGCTCCTTTTAGGAAACTTTAATTTTTTATGTGGCAAGGACTCTGTGTGGATCCCACATGCCACTGCACCCTCTTTAAGTAAATCCCTGACTGATATAGACTGCTACAAGGTCTACCCCAACCAGCACAGCTAGAGGAAATGACTAGAGGTGCGCAGAGCAAGCAAGCCAGACAGCTGCCAAGATGCTCAATAGAGGAAAGGAGCATTTGTGGTGCAAAGCACAACCAGTGGGGAAACTCGATGCAGTAAAGTTCAGTAACAGTAGGTCTATATGGCTGGTGATTAACTTCTTCACCAACACAGTACCCAAGAGGTAAAAAAATAAAATTTTACAGCCGTATGTCCTCCACAACCGTTCTTCACTGTGTGGGATGACATGTGGGGCAGGATGTATTTTTCGGGAGAGCAGTCGCTGGGTAGATCAGTTGTCACCAAGACCTTTACTGGGGGTAAACACATGCAACAAGACATTTTTGTTGGGATATTCATTGATGCTTCTCTCATGACTTTGGAATGGCTTGTGTTTTGCTTCTCATGTTCCTTTCCATGGTTTGTGTTGCTTGCCTTTAACACAGTCCTGTGTCTTCACGGCAAGGCTTGGCTCAGCAGCATCTGCTCCTCCAGCTCTCTCTGAGCACCAAGGAAAAGAAATCACTGCTCTCCCTTGTGCCAGCTCCTCTGATTTCCTGCTGCTAGCACAGCAGCACTGCCTGGCACCGTCCATCACCTTCCATGACCGCCTGTTGTGCAGGCTGGATAAGCCTTGCACACTCAGTTGATACATCTCAGCAACACAGGGGAATATATTTTTCCTCCATTTTCTGCACCAAGAACTTGATATGGGCTGTTCCTGTGACGATCAGAAAGAAACCCAAGTTTAAATCCATGTCCACCCATTGCTTGTGCTGTTTGGTGTTTAGCTTCTGCTGGTTACAGGCTATAAATCCTCCAAATTTGTCTGTTCATTCAACCTCTTGGTTGTTAGTTCCTTTCCTAACAGTGATAGTATGCTTCAAATCTGAATCTCTTCCTTGTTTTCCCTGATGCTTTGCAGTACTTATTTTTTCAAATTACAGGGGTTTTGTTATTATGACAACACTTTGAATAAAAGTGAATAAAAGTGCCTTCTGGAAGCAGAGAAAACATGGCAAGTTCAGTGCATGAAATAAACACCATATATCACACCACTGATTACAATAACAGCCAAGCAAGCTCCTGAACATCCTTTTAAAATCCCTTGTTAGAAAAGTAGTTTTGTCAGACCACTGGCTTTGAAGTCTAATTTCATGGAATCTATCTGAGCACTCACTTCCTTAGCTAAGGATGATCAAACATGGGAAGCCCACTAGCCAGTGCACAGAATGTACCTCGTAACAATACATAATACAGATCTTTATAAAAGAAATAATCATCATTTATCAGCTACACTAGTGCTTTCATTTGGTTTAGGATTTTAATTTCACTTCAGTGAGTTTCAAATCTCCCTTCAGTTTATGCCAGAATTTGGTCTAAAATCCTGGCCTAACAATTCATGTTGCTGACTCCAGGGAAAATGAAGCTGCTTATTCTAATTAAAACAATTTATTCCATAGTCTGGGTTAACAATTATTTTTGAAGACCAGCAATTTCACGGATTTTTATCTGCCTTTTGCTTCAAATTTAGTGATGACTCCGCTGTCTGTCTTCCGACCTCATCCTTCAACACCCTGCTCTCCCAGTGAGTCATTTCAGAAAATTCCCCGGCAATTGTCTGGTGTACTGATTTATGTCTAACTAAGGGAGCAGCTGCCTGGGCTGCTGCTGTCTATCAAACATGGCATTTATTTTAAAGGGTCAGTTGCACAGGTATCATTTATAAACCCATTAGAGGTCTTTGTTATTTCTGCATGTAATTATATTTCTGCATGTAATCATATATAAATATGTATTATATGTATATATTATTATTAATTATATTATATATTATATAATATTATTATATTTAAAAATTCTGTTGTTCAAGGTTTAACAAAATATCATGATAATTCTTATTGGTTTTGTAATGTTAAAGAACCCTTTTATATTAATCCCATAATACTGTATTTCATCACTGGCACAGCTTTTTCGTAGAAAAAAGGTACTAAAAATTCATTATGTTCCATTTAACAAGAAAAATGGCTACAAAATTCTCAGCTACGTTTAATTTTTAAATTTTATGAAACTGAAATAAATTAATGCATTTTATGCATGAGAATTTGTAATAAGCTAAGAGAAGGCTTCTGTTTCCCATTGTGCTGTATACACAGGCCATACCAACCATGTGAGTACATAGTCTTCCTTTGTGACCAAAAGTTCTTTCAGAAACATTTTTTGGCCACAACCAATATAAAGTTTCCAACCCCATTTTGACCACTGGAAAACAAATAGATTTATTTTATGCCTATTCATTGTGACAAGAGCCTATGTCCACATTGCGATATTTTTTTCTGGTTTCCTCCATAGCAAATGATGGGATGAAGCACAGTTAATCTAGAAAGGGTTAAAGCTTACAAATGAAGTGGCTGATTACTTACACTTCATGGAACATGTAAGAATATAGTCCAGATACATAACCGCAAAACCCTTATTCAAAAGTCTGTAGGTAAAACAAAGTTGCTCTCAGTGTAATGTTTCCCATGTTTATAGTCCATGACTTTATCACATATTTACATAAATTTGTGCATTACATTTTTCTGAATGAAAGGATTTGAGTTTCTGTAGCATATGCCTTTTAAAAAAAGACAAAGAATAAATTTGCATTTAAAATTGCTTCATATACAAAACTGAGTAAGTCCTTTTAGTCCAAGAGAAATCTCAAATATGTTCCAACAAACTTCAGGCATGATAACAGTACTTACCCCAAGGGTTTCTTAAGCAAAGAGGAAAACTCAGTATCCTTGCCCAAACCACAAAGATGTAAGACATTCAAGAAAGCAAAAAAATTGTGGAGGCAACAGACAACTTCAAGTGCCTGAAAGGGCATGGAAAGCTACATCAGGAGAACTGGCTTTAAAGCTCCAGCAGTTGGGCAGGATTTAGCGACAAAAGTGAAAGTCCTCATCATAATTCAGAACTCTCATATCTGCATTCTGCCAAAATTTATTTAGGCATATGAAGCACAGGAGACCCTGAAAGAAAGTTGTATGATTTGATCAACTTCTGTCAAATGGTTGGGTACCACGAGAACTTCCTAAAGACAGCCATACCATGAAAGTACTGACAAATCTGAATACAGGTGTTTCTAAAGGCTACTCAGAAGTGGCTGACTGAAATAAGTAATCCAGATTCTTCAGCACCAGAGACACCACAAGAAAAAGAAGACTTGGAAAGATTTAATTCCTCGGTATTCATCACAGGCACTCTTTGATCCAGTTGCTTGGCAACAAACATCCTCAAATTGGACCTCATGGGTCACGATAAACTCACTGAGTCTGAAACCAGCCATAGGCTTGCTTCAGTCAAGCACTGGAAGTCCCCTGGAACCCATAATACAACATTGTCCTCAGTCAGGGACAACTGATGCTACAGACCTTGACTACTGAAATATAGATGTTGATATTCTTGGTCTCCTTTTAGACCCCTAAACCTTGTTCTTCCCCTCAATCCTTTCACTGCACAGCAACAGGAGTTGCCAGACCTCAGACAGGTCTGGAAGACCTCAGGACTTGGGGAGGCACAAACTGTTCTTGCAGATCTGCCTTCTTGCTATGTGACTGAAGAACCTGCCCAGAGATAGAGAGCGAGCTACAGAGCATAGCTGTCTGCTTCACAGAGGGGATGGTGAGTCCTGGGGTGTCTTAACCATATTTGTGAACATAAAACTGACTAGACCTTCACCAGACTCACTGATCTGTAGATACAATTTCTATCTGGAGTTCAATACATCAGCCAAAGCTTTGCAAGTGAGAAGGAGCAAATAGTCTGACAAGCGTCTCTTCAGTTGATGTTATCATTCAGCATGAATGAATGTTGTTTTGTTTCCAGTTACTTAAATGGGTCTTTGTAGTAATGTTGAGATGTAAAAAACAGTTGAATTTCAAGATGATAAATAGGGTTCAATTTCCCAACAGATTCTATCCAAGCTCAAATACATCAACAGACCCTTCCAAATATGCTTGCCCAGTGCTCATGAAACAGAATCAAAGCAAGTACTATATTCAGTGTTAATCATTTGGTGTACATCTAATGTGGAATATGTACTGCTCATAGGTTTGTGGTTTTTTTGCGTGGTGTGGACCAGCTGTGTGCATCTTCCAGGATGGAAAAAACCCCAAGCACCTTGCTTTTTGAGTGTTATTGCAATGATGGTATTAATCTTTGTTTCAGGATCTTACAAGATAATAGTTTTGTGATCACGAAGATCATGTCATGGTGAAAACCGTGCTGCAACAAGTTTGAACAGCCTAGCTGACTTCACCAAATGTCACTTCTTTTTTTTTCTTATGGTGGCCATGCCAATTGCCTCACTAGTCATATTCCATTTACTTCCAGAATAGAGCATAACAATGCAGTAGGTTGCAAGTGTCTATGGATTTCTACTGGTGCTCTTCTGGTTATTTGACTTCATGTGCACCAAAGCTGGTCAGTATTTCTCTTCCTACTAAGCATACTTGCAGATGATATCACAAATTATATTTCCTTGTGGTGCTCTATGCATATTTCTCTTCTGAGGCCTAACTGAATAAATCAGACAGTAAAGTGCTGGCAAAGATGTGGGCCAGGAGAGCCTCAGAACGAAACCTTTTGGTGGAATGAGAGGGGCCAGCAATGTAGGGAACAAAGAGATCTTTCAAATCATTATCAAAACAAGTTCTGCTGTTGCAACAGGGACTTTGCTACCTCTGCACCTCCCTAATAATTACTATTAACAACACTGCTTTGTTGCCTGCTAAACCCTCGTGTGACTGTAATACCCACTGCCTTCTCAGCCTGTCATTGACCATGCAGACGTGGCCACTATCCCATCGTAACCCAGTACCCCACAACCACCTGGTCACCAAATTATTCATCTTCAGATCTCTGTTCTTTGTTTATCCTCCTTCTCATCTGGAGTTAGACTGGAGCACAACTCCGACTTTGGGAACAGAAAAAACTGAGAACTGCCAGTGGTAGAGATTTTTGGAGATAAAATTTGTTTTCCTGCCTTCTGTTCTAGATATTTCTCTTTCAGCAGTCACAGCCACATCAAGAAACATCTGCTTCAACCCCTTCAGCACCCACAGATATCTCCATGTCCCTAAATTCTACCAACCACCCTGATGCATGTGACAGAAGGACAAATAAATGATGGTTGGGTTCCTCCTAATGCAGGAAATGCATTAGGAAATTCCACTAGCAAGTTCCAGGCTGGCACAAAAAGATTAAAGACCTTATTTTGATTGCTGCATTCTTCAGTAAAGGCAGTTTTATCACCATCAATTTCAGCAATAAGCAGTTCAAACCAACAGGAATTTATTAACAACACTCTGAGCACTTCATTTCTTCAGAGAGACTTGTAACAGCAGTGTCTAGTTCTCCTCTGTCCCATGGGGTTTCTCTTACAGAGAGAGAAGTCCACTTTTCCTCACAGCCCACACAAGACCAAAGAAAGCTCTTCATTCCCTTCTCTCCATGTCTGATATTTATTCACAGTGCAATGGGTTGAAGTGAACTCAGCAGCCCAAAGGACCATTTGCTGGGCCTGGGTACTCCGCCAGGGGATAACACCCTCCACTCTACGTGATGATGCTCTTGAGGTTGTGATAAGCATGACTGGCTAAAGATGATGGCTACTGTCATTTATTTGATAACTAGTGTATTGAAAACCATTTGCTTCTCTGTGCTTATAGTCCAACAACCCACAGTTGGGCTGAATCTTATTTTCCAATTTTTTAATTTTTTTTTTTTTTTAATTTTGTAGTGTGTGCTGAGGCTTGTGTAAGTATAACATAAATGGAGCTGGAAGCATATCTGCCCTTTGGACTTGGCACTTACTCTTCCCAGAAAGTTTATCTTATTATTTCTGTTCAAGAATACGTGAAGTTGGCTGCATGCCTGGATCTGCATCTGGTATCCAAAAAGAAAAATAACAATTTGCTTCAACACTATATTTGGAGATGACAGAGGACAAGAAGAAGCTGAGGCTGTGCAAGTTTGTCATGGAACTGAGCAGCTACACACCGTATTTTGAAGATGATGGTCCTGGGTGTAAGAGCAGGAGCCAGGGAATACAACTCTTTCCTTGTATACACATCCTTGTCAAAACAAACCATGGTAGACTAAAACGTGTGGGATTTTTTCAAGATCCCACCACCCTATGAGTATATTTTTTGGTTACTTTGCTTGTAGAAGTCCTCCAGACAGGTGGAGCAAAGTTCATTCTCCTTAAGCTGAGGAAGATTTGTGTCAAATTGCCACTTCTACTCTGAATGTTTCTGGAGGGTATGGAGGTAGTCTCTTGACACCACACCTCTATCATACCTCTACCCTGAAAAGAAGCTGAAGAAAAGGTCTGGTGTTCCTGATCTCTCGGGTAATCAAGTCAGCATGAGGAAAACATGTACTAAACTAATACACAGCCATACTTAACTAATCTCACTTACTGCAGTGAGTGTTTTGCATAGTGTCAGCGTCTTGGCTAGGTAATAACTAACCTGTAATAACTATCCTGTTCTGACCACAGGATGTGAAGCCTCCTAATTTTTGCGGGGTAGATGATCAGTTTTCACAGGATGGGTATTTCCGTGGATGGGATCCTGTTTTGCTCAAGTATGTCTCTGTGCAGAAAAACTCAGTCCTTTCCCAGGCTCGAGATCTGCATTGAAAAGGAAGACAATGTTCAGCCTTCTGAAACTACTGACCAAGTGAATGTTTCTTTCCTCATACTATTATTTAGCTAGGATTATCCATGCGATTCTTCAGTCACTGAGTCCTAGCATTACTTTGGATGACTATTCAGGGAAATCAATGTTCCTATGACTTTAAACACAGCTTTATACTAGAAATACTTGTTCCAAGTATTAACTATGTGCTGTGGCCATGATATACTGTGGATGTAGTTCTCTAAATTCACTCTAAAATAACCCAGAGAAAGAACAGATGGAAAAGATTTTTAAGGTCTTCATAACAAATCCCAAACAATTTCCAGAAACTATGTCAGTCAGTATAATAAGCAATAGCACTCACAGTTCTTCCTTTTTGAAAGACTTGATATTGTATGTATAGGACTTCTTAATCCTATATTGCATTTCTACAGCTTTTGAAGTCTCATTTAAGCTTTGGAAAGTTAAGTTATTGGAAACTTGGCTATTCTCTTTCATTTGATGGCCAACCAAAATATTGGATATGTCTTGTCAGATGTAAATGATAGGATAGTATGTTGTGATGTGTGTATTTTAGCAACCAAATCCTTGTTTGTAGAGGTTTTATGTTGACATGGGAATCATGCACCACTTCATCAGTAATTTCACTCTCAAACCAGGGTAATTATAATAAAACACAATAGAGTAGAACCAAGCCACAACTGAAACGTTAGCTTTCTATCCTGTCCCATCACTTGTGAATGGGATGTGAAAAGTTCAGGCTTACCGTAACTCTTTCCTAGTACCCAATACACAGGATTTCAAACAATATAAACAAACACTTTCAAGTCCTTACTGTTTTGGGGTTTTTTCCTCAAGGAGAAGAGCCTACAAAAACATTGCCATAATTCAATAGGAACTCATTTTATGGCTTACCCATCTTTTCTAAAGTTTACTTTCCTGATTGTCTTTCTTTATGGTGCCTGCCTGATGAAACATGCTTAGCTGAACTCCTCTTTACTAAGGTACCTACTAAATGGAAAAGTTTCTGACACATTTCCATTTACATTATCATTTTTTTTTCTACTGCTTTGTTTCTTTGTTATTTATACTTCTGGCAGCCTTGCCATCCTTAAACAGTACCTCAACCGTATCTGTTAACCTTGTGAATTTAGGGCATAGATAATAAGTTTATTGCACTGCTGTGATGTTTTAATTCCTAATATCAGAATAATCCACACACCTGAGGAAGTCTGGTTCTCCTTCAAAAATCATCAGCACTGCCATGTCCATGCCAAGTGAGTTGCTCTCATTGACTTTCAGAATTAACTAACATAATTAAAAATGCAAGGGAATTAGTTCATACTTCACCACCAGTTCAAGAAATGAAAATGCTTCTCTAATTATCCCTAAATGTATCTTAAGTTATGTCTTCAAAATTAAGAAGATGGAACGTCTGGGTTACATTTATGGCTTAGGTTGAAGGAACATAAAGTAAGCTTACTTTGGCCCTGACACATTCCAGTTATAGTGTTTGCTCCCTCAGTCCCTGCACCATGCAAAAAAAAAAAAAAAAAAAAAAAAGAAGAAGAAGTAAAAACGTCATCTAGGCTTAGATCCCAAAGACTGGGAAGAAAATAAATAAACCAACTTTAGTTCTTCTACATAGAGGGTCAGGCACATAATACTTTTAAAACAAACTTTGTCTGAGAATTTCTCCTTTGGAAGCTGAGATCTCTTTGAGGGCTGTAATCTGGTGCTCAGAACATGGTCTACTGCTGCTCGCTGCAGATTTGAGCTTTTTTCCACCTCCTGATGGGAACACATCTATGGATATTTATGAAAGCCAGAGGATGCATATGCACATTTCTGCACCTCTCAACTCATAAAGCTTTACATATTCTTGCTATAAAAATCAGTCAGATACTTAAAGATGCAGTACCATTTATTACAAACTAATTACAGCTGAATACAACTTCTGCATAAAAGGGAATAAAAGACAGTATCTATGTATTACTTATTTACTACACGTATATGGAGCTGTAGTCTATTCGTCTAAACCCCTTTTTGCATTAATCACCTTGAACTGCATTTCTGCCCCTGCCTCTCAGTCTCTGTCCCAGAGCTGCATAAAGTGTGGCCTATTAACTTTTCAGTCTTCATATGCAGCTTTCAAATTTATTATTTTGTTTGGTGCAAGAGTAAGCTAAGTATTCTTCTCTTCAACTGATGCCTCACTTGTTAAATTATTGCTCTAAGAAAAACCCACCCTTGACCCTATTCCAGCCCTCCTGGAATCCCTATTCCAGCCCCTATTCCAGCCCTCCTGGAATCTAGCTACCACCCTCAAACACAAGTAACTTTGTCTGCATCATCTGCAGCTCAACAGAATGACTTTTAAATCCTGGATCCCTGAAGAAGATCTAGGAGTTTTCTCTGCCAACACGGTGATTAAAAAAACAGAGGTGCAGATGTTTTCCAAAGCTTCCCAAGACCTGAAATGAGCCGAGGATGGATGACCCTCTGCATCTCTTCACCAGCCAATGCATGTGCAGAGCACTTGGTAGTAAAGCACCCAGGTGCCCACCATGCTTACAGGCAACACCTGCTGCCACACGTGGTCAGACCCCAGCTTTTGGCAGAGCTGCTGCCTGATGTGGGAAAGGTTTAAGTCGTCAAAGCCATTGTGCAGTGGCAGATGCCAGCCTGGAGCTGAATAACCACCCATTAACCACCCATGTTTCTCCCCCTCAAGGGCAATCACAGAAAGAGAACAAGACAGTAATTCCCAGCAAGGAAGTAACTGTGAACACATTTGGGAAATGCATAACTGGAGCATGGTCCTACTGTAAACAAGTGGAAAGAAGTCACTGAGCCTAGGATAAAGAGATCTTTTCCATCAGCCCTTTCTCTGTGCGTGCCACGCCCACCACATATTCCCTGGCCTGCACGTGTTTGGCAGGATGTAACACTGCCCAAGGCAGGAGGGTTTCAAGAGAAGCTGAGGTGCTCCTGAACAAAGGAGGCCTTCATGTAAGAAGCCACAACCCTGGCAACACCTCCAATTGTTAATAAGGTACAAGTTCAAAATCAAAGCCTGTCCCCCCACAAGAGACACAGTTTTGTAGGCTCAACACCATGAGATGATGATCCAGGGTTTCTCCTGTGCACTGGAAAGGGAATCAGCTGTGTTCCCTAAATTAACTACCAGTCAAAACATACTTCAAATATCAAATCCAGCTTACACACACAATGACAAAGGTTGCAGCCCACAGCTGCCTACACTGCTCTGCAACCTTTACCTACTCGATGGGATTTCCCACTATAACGATGACAAATTTAGGTTTCCATAACAGATGGAAAAAACCCAAACATTTCCTTCCTCATTTCTGTAGTACAGAGCAGAGTTCAATATAGCATAGAAGAGCAGTCTCTCTTCCTTTTTAAGTAGCTCTACCAAGCACATGACTTTGCAACTGAAATAATTAGCTTTAACATAAAGCGTCTCAAGCTGTCAACACTTTTTGTTTACAGTCTCCTTAAAGTCAAAATAGTTTCTTTTAGGAATTTCATTCATCAAGAATTCTTTTAACTAAGAATTCTTAGTTAAAAATGCAAATTAATATCAACATCTTCTTAAGATATAGAAAAGCTTAATTTTCTAAAGCTAAGGTTAGATTTTTGAATCTGATAGTTTTGTTACCTTTTGAACTTGCATTTTCTTATCTAGATAGCGGCTATATAAACTCTTCTTTCACTTGTATTACTATCAATATGTGCCAGTATAAGATTATACAAAATACATCACTATGAGAATCTGCATGATTTTAAAATTGCAGAACCATTTACTAAAAATAAATTACAGTGGAATGCAACCTCAACATAAAAGGGAATAAAATGGGGTCTGTACACTTACATATGAAGCATCGTTCTCTAATACATATGTGAAGAAAGATTATGCTCTCAATGACTGTTTAGGCAGTTTCTTTATACAAATTAATCTAAATGGGTACAAATTATTGTGAAATACAATATGTTTTCACTAACTTAAGAAGCCTTTAATGTCTGTAATGTGTGTGAATTTGACCTTATTACCTTCAGCCCTGTTTTCTGAAAGCTGCAGTCCACTGTGATACAGATGATGAAAATGCCTCCTCTGATAAAAAGATGGCAGTGTAAAACTAGGGGTTTCCCCTGCAGTGTGTTATCTTCTGGAAGCACTCCTGGAAAAAAAATCTGGAAATAATGTTTCGTGTTCTTTTTTAAAGCTTCTACAAGAGGTAACACAAACACAGCTGTTGTGGGTCAGACACTATTTTTAAATTTTTCATAAATTTCTTTTTCCTTCTCTTTATAGCTCAGTGTTTCGGGCTCGCTAGACTGAACTGTAAGAACAAGAATAGAGCAGTGTTTTAACTTGGCTGGCAACCAAACAAACGCTGACAAGATATTTCACTCATCTGAAGGCCTTTTGTCAGCACGCGCTGTTCATATGCATCATCATCGCACCTCCAGCATCCAGCTTCTACATAAATTTCTGACTTCCATCCTTTCCAGGATGCCTTTTCCTTGATGGGAGAGGCCGCTTTTCCTTGCAAGTCAGTGTTTATCGCCATGCTGGGCAACAGATGACTGTCACGGTCGCTTCTTCCCACGGACACAGCAGTGTCTCTGCGGACAGCGAGGATGTTCGGGGACAGCGCCGACCCCGCCGATGGCCGAATCCATCTGCGGCTCCCGGGACGCGCTGGCAGGAGCAGAGGTGCAGCACGCCGCGCTGCCCAGGAGAGGGGGCTGGCTGCCCGCCCCGCCAGCGCTCCCCGAGCCTCTGCCGGGAGAGGCGGAGCCCCTGCGAGCCTGGGCTGCGTCTCGCCGGCTGCGGCTCCCGGGCTCCCGGGCATGACGTTATATGCTATGGAATATGCTTTGGCCGGTTCGGGTCAGCTGCCCTAGCCTGTCCTGAGCTCCCTCCCCGCTCCTCGTGCACCTGCTCCCTCGCAGAGCCGAAAAGTCCTTGGCTCAGCAACATCTAAAGCAGTGCGCTATCAACATTACTCTCATACTGAATCCAAACGTCAGCACTGTACCGGTTACTAAGATGAAAATTAACTCTATCCCAGCCAAAACCAGGTTATATGCTTTAGATCCCTCTAAAGCCAGAAGGGACTTTACAAGGGACTAATCTGAAGAAGTAGATGCTGTGCCAGCACAGGTGGCTTCAAAAAAAAGCATCTCATTTTGGAGTGACTCATGTAACAAGATCCAACTCAAAATTAATCCAATACATCAATGAGGTCCATGTATATTATTTTATCAAACAAGCCTAAACTGCATGGGAATTGGACAAAAAAATGCCATTGTAGGAACAATAAAGGAGGTGGAAGTGTACATGACATCTTTCAGATAGGAGTGAACTAAAAGAATAGAATACACAAGCTTCAATATATTTGATTATGAAAAATTAGAAGATGGATTCTGCAGTTTATTGTGATGATCTTATGCGTATTGTTTTGGCAGAAAGGACTGCAGATATTTTAAAATCTGACACCCAGCTATGTGATCATGTGCTAAAGCATGGAGAAAAACTAAAAATAAAGGACAAGGTTTAGTCATTTCAAATTTTCAGTTTCCTTGTCACTTGCATCGTTCTCCTTGTCTCATTTTTTATTTGCATGATTTAGTACTTTTTCATCCACTCACGCAGAATTCCTCGCACTTTTTTTTTTTTTTTTTTCAGAAAAACGTTTGCCGTTCAGACAGGAACAATGTATTTTATGCTAGTGGTGTTCTTAGGTAATTTTTAAAGCCAAACAGAGACCAGGAAGAGGGGAGAGGAAACAAGGGCTAGAGGAACCTACTCACTCTAAAGCCATTTTAGATGAACAGACCAGACAGCAGATACTTCAGTACCACTTTAAATTGTTTTGAATGCCTTTTGCCAACACACCCTTCAAAGTAATACTTTTGGTGAAGCAACGTGTCAGCATTTTCAACCTTTCTATACCTGACACTGCTTTACACATTATTATCTCAGAGTTCAGTATGTTTATGTTCAGAAAATGTTTTTGGACATAACTGGAGGCTGAGAATTTGCACATATCCAACTTATCCATGAAACAGTTGGGGTTTTGTTAGTACTGCATCATTAACCACATATATCTAAAATCTAAGAGACATTGACTCTCTACTCAGGTGATGATAGTCATACTGATAATACCATAACTGCAAATCTGTTTTTTGAAGGTTATAACTGTACTTTGTTGGTCTGCTGTCTCAGGCTTTGCAGAATGAACATTATAACTATCCCTGGGTAAAGCCCAGTTTGGTGAAAATGTTGTCTTGCTTATGGCGCAGTTTCTGTACAATAATCCAGACATATTTCCTCTTCTAGCAGAACAAAATGTAACAAAGGGTCACACTTAAAATCTCTGGTCTAAGGTGGTGGGGTCTTTTTTTTTTTTTCATAATTTTTACTTCTCATTTTTCACTTAAACATTTTAGTTTCACTAGATCTGGTGACATGAATGGCAAAAATAATGTCATCCTTTTAAAATTTCATGAAACTACCAGATGTTTATTTGGTCCTACAAGCATATAAACATATTCCTAAGGTTAATGTTAGCAGATATATTTCCATGCATAAAGAAACTTGTTTAGGTGGAAACCACAGACAGTTAAACATAGAAATACATAAAAACAGATAAAAAAATAAAGCATATATAGTAGTTTATACACAAAGATGTAGCTAAAAATGGGGCAATTATTGATGTATAATAGGACTGCAAATGTAAGGTTTTCAGTAAAGATAGAAAGATAGTTTTATCTAGAGGTAGAGGGTTTATCATCAGTTTCTAGCAAAAATAAACTTCATTAAATGTTTGAAATTGCTTATTTTTTGCTCTCATTAAACTCATAACCTGTAACTGTGGGTGAAAGCACTTTTCCTGGGACAGAGGAACTTGTTATGAAACAGAAAAGAAACACAATCTGAAAAAGTCATTTTTTCATATGTCAAACAGGTCATCTGTAGATAGAGCAGAGAGGAATTGATGAGGGGAAATTAATCAAAAATAATAATATTCATTAGAAAGATAAAGCAGTAGAAGTGGAAAAGACAGAGGGTTTGCAGAGAGATAAATGTGGGTGTGCATGGCCGAAAAATAAGAAATTGGCTCATAAACAGCTCACAAGCATTCTGTGTGCTCAAAGCACTTTCCAAAAGCCAACAGAAATTCAAAATGGTCTTTTGTTTAAAAGTAAAATACAAACATTTCTTTCTTCTTCCCAAGTGAATAAGCTCTTATCTTTAAGATAGAATTTGTCTCATGTTGATGACAGGCAAGAGCTCGGAGAACATTTCTGTCACTGAGTTGACTAGAGAACTGCTGTGGGTTTCAGTCTAAAAAAGTTCCCATTAACATCAGAGACAGAGGGATTTTTGGACTGTTTCTTTTCCCTGGGAAAGAGAGGTTCTCTTTAGAGCATAGGATCATAAAATAATGATTCATATGCGTGTTAGAAATGTGGAGATGTTTTATCATTTGATAAAACACGTGTAGGAGTGAGTTAGCTAATTTAATGGAACAAAAATAATGCCTGCAAAAGCAGCACGTCAGCCTGTTAGTATGGTTACTATGGTTGTTATGAAATATGCTGAACAGCACTGTTCAGCTGCTGCAGTGAATATTAAACAGCAATTACTGCTTGCACTAACACCACCACATTATCCTGAAAAAAAGCCAACTCTAAAAATTTTTTTTAAAAAAGTGTTTTATTTCAATACCTGACAAATGTTTGGAGCTTGGCTGCTGGTTTTACTTTGTCATTTTCTTGCCGCAAGGTGAGCTTAAAGTTCCTACACTGGGGGTTCGTTCATTTACATGGAACCATGTAATGGAAGAAAGAATTAACAGCTTTAACACTGGGGTGGGGTAGCCAAGTTATGTGACAATCCTGACTGTATACTTGCCTTGCAATTTCTTAGTGATTTTTTTTCTTCCTGTTCTATTGTTGAAATACTTAACCACGTCCTATATATATTATCTACTTGGGAGGCAATCTGATCACCTGCAGTGCAACCTACTTCACTCTTCTTGGAGAAATAGATATTAAGAGCTCAACAACCAGAGAAGCTGAAGTATTAGCTCAGCTAGCCAGGGATGTCTTTGGCTGTGGGTTTGCAGCTTGAGGTTTGAGAACCACTTGTGCACAGAATATGAACCTCCATCACATCCTGACATGTATTTAAGCAGTTCCTTCGATTTCAAAGGAGATCTGTGGGTGCAATGACTTTGCACATCTTATGTCTATCTTTGGGCACTATGTGTAACTACTGAAATGTGTGTGTTTATTCTGTTGCAAGAACCAACATACTCATTTCAACTGTTTACCACAGCATGAAAGGACATGAAGAAATACTTGAGACACTTGTATCAGAAAGTGGCTCACCTTACATCCAGCTACTTGATGTAATGAGTCATGCTAGTGATAGCTGCTGCAGTGCCCACACTTCACCTTAGACCAGTAGATGCTGTGAGAGCAATTAACTGATGTCCCAAAGCCAGCACGAACAGCAAAGAACTGTGATCTGCCTTAACTGAGACACTCTGCCTTTAGACCTCCTCACTGCCCTGGGTGAGGGATCACACTGAAACAACCACCCATATTTCAGCTCTAGCAAAGGTTAGGAAGCTCTTTATCACAACCCATCCCCAGAAAACCAAGTGAAAAGAAAGCCTTCTTTCTCCTTTCCAAACTCCCCTCCGCAAGTATTGCAGACTGACACGTCCTTTTTCCAAAGAATGGCATTAACAAGCTCTCAGGAACATTTGCCTCCATTTGGCATCCCTCTCGCCCTACTCCTGCCACAGTAGGGGGCTGAGGAATCTTTAGAAAGTAATTTATATCATGTGGCTTTATAAGATTTTACTTATTATCTGTCAAGTACCAATAGCACTTTTGAATAGGAAATTACATTTCCTTCCACCTCAAATAAGTACTCAGCCTCAAAATGAGCCCTGATGGTCTTTCTCCAGAAAGAAAGAATATAAACATGAGAATAAGCATATTGAGAACACTGAAAAACTAACCTGCACTTGAAATATTATCTGCACTGGTTGCTAGCTACTTATTCTGCCAAAGAACCTATAATTGACACACACTTTTTACAGTGGCAGCAGAGCTAAAGACTGAAAAACACTAACTTATATATAAGCAGAGGAAAACCAAATGAGGAAGGCTTTAGGATGTAAATTAGGAGTACTGTTACTGTGCTTCCCATTTTTCTTGCTCCAGAAGATTACAGGCACTTATTCCTTAATGCCCTGTAACAGGCACACGTGAACACAGTCCAAGGTAACAATTTAAGTGGAATGTTGTCCGAAACCTAGACACAACCTGCTCCTCTCCTTTAAAGGTGGAGCAGGCACTGCACATGAAACTCAGTTGCTCACATTCAAACTTCAGCATCAGGACAGAGAGACATGCCTCTGCCAGGAAAGTAGTTGTGTTGGTTTTGTCTGGGATAGAGATAACTTTTTCTTAATAGCTGTGGTTTGGATTCAGTATGAGAATAATGTTGACAGAAGACGTGTTTTGGTTGTTGCTGAGCAGTGCTTACTCAGAGTAAAGGACTTTTCAGTGTCTCAGGTGCACAAGAAGCTAAGGGGAGAGCATGGCTAGGACAGCTGACCTGAACTGGCCATACTGTAGAACAACATTGTCAGTATTTAAACTCAGGGCAGTTGGCTGGGAGCTGCCAATTGCTGCTTGGTGATGGGCTGGACATTGGTGAGACGGTGGTGAGCAATTGAATTGAGCATCAGTTTTTTCTCATTTTTTATTTCTCCTTTTCCTTATATTTTACTTTATTCCTATTATTAAACTGTTCTTGTCTCAACACCAGTTTTACATTTTTCCAGTTCTCCTCCCCATGCCACTGGTAGAAGAGGCTAGTGAAGAAGCAGCGATGTGGTACATAGTTGCCAGTTGGGGTTAAACCATAATAGCAGTATTGAAGAAACTGCAGAGTCCTTCCTTAAATGACCTAACTTTGTCTGTCCTTCCCTATGATCAGATCCATTGACAGGGAAATACCTCTGCACAGTCTGGAAAAAACCTCTGCACAGTCTGGGGAAAAGAGTGCATTAGTCCATGGTCAGCTCATTTCTTCCAAGTATGAACTGCTAAATGTCCTCTATGGACAGCATTACAAACACAAGATTATCTGGGCAAATTTCTTCAAAAGGACTTTCAAAGCAAACTTCTATATAATTTAATCAGTCTGAAGTCATATCCCGAGTGTTTACAGAATGCAAATCCCCAAATCTCTCAATTCTCTATCCAAAAGCAGAAGATTATCAGCTCCCAAAATTAAGTTGTTTAGTTTACTAATATGATCTGAAATTAAGGCATCCAGTAATAATACTCTGTGTGATCCACAATGAGATATTTTGACTCTCTTAAGTTCTCATTAGATTAGAAAACATAGCCTTAGCATATTGTGTTAAGCACTTTTAATTACTGACTGGTTTTAGTACAGCTTAATAAAATCTTCTCAGCAAACCCTACTTGAATTTCCTTGATTAATGCAAGATGAGATGTCCTTGCAGTAGGAACTGAAACAGATCTTAACCCAACAGGATTCCCTCCATATACCCTGTAGAACAGGAAAAGCAGAACAAACACTTTTTTTCTCCCCAGTGAGATTCTGTATTTTGACAAAGCTAGCAGAGGAGAGGAGATAGGCCACCCAGAAACAGGCAGAGACTCAAACATTAACTTCACAGGTCTTTAAATATCAGTTTTTTTATCTGAAGACAGATGTTTCTCATCTCTGCCAGACCTGATCCAAGATCACTTTTTTCCCTCCCTTGCAGTTGCCTCATGCCTTTCCCTTAAAGCCAATGGTTTCCTTTCCCTAGCATTCCACCTTCCTACAGCTTAAACTCTCCCAGTTCTCACCAGTACTCTAGAAGGGCTGTCAACAGGACAAGAAGATTGAGCAGAGAGTCAAGTTGCACTAGCATATACAAATTTTATTTTTAAAATTTATTTTCTCTATTGATTTCATGGGTACTTCTGATGCTGAAAATTTTATATATTTTGAAAGTAGCAAAGTACTTGCTTGACATAAGTAGCTAGAATTGTTATACTGCAAGTTGAATTTTAGCTGAACTCTATGGTTCTGCTGTATAAGTCACAGATATATTATAGTGAAATCTGGAGCTAGCAATCTGAACATTAATAATAGTTAGAGTGGATAAAGTTGGAAGCTTAATTATTACTGAAAAATTAATAGCCAGAGTGCACAGCACCCAGATTGTGGTATATGAACTGTATCAAAAATATTGCAACATGGACTACAGAACTGACTGAAACCCCCACCGAAACCAACCTAAGGGGATGTGAGGATGACCACATAGCAATCACTTGATAATGAAACATCTACGTTTTAAGGAAATTAGGTTTGGGTGGTTTTTTGCCATTCTTCTTTGCTATATCCTTGTAGCATAACTACAAAATAGAAGAGCTTCAGTCTACTTGCCTTGCACTTTCCTTGCAATCAGATCTCTTTTGCCATTAACCAGGAAGCTGGCTGGTTCTGTGAGCATATATGGCTATCAGGTCTGACCCTCAGCTGGTTATAGCTATCAAATATATATATATATATATATTTTTTTTTTTTTAACTAAAACAAATCATTCCATCAGGAATATGGAAGAATATTGAGGGATCTGCTTTTCTCATTGTGTTAATGGTTACACAAAATTTGCCCAGGCATTAGTTATCTGAAAGCTAGCCTCTATTTATTGGCTGTATTTTCAAGACATAACACTCAGCTTTTCATATAATTTTATAACTACTGATGAGGCCTGAATAACAGTGGCTGTTCATGTGTTATCACAAATTTTGGTCCTAATCTGTTCAGCTAAATTTCAACCACATTTTATTCCAAGATGTATTTATTTCAAGGTGTGCTGTGACAGAGTGTTGCTGCCTTTGTCTTGCAATGTCTTAAACAACTTGTATCAAACCTGTTTAGGGCAGGTAATTCAAATACAGGCTGCCAGCTGAGATCCAAAAGTCTTTCTCTTTGAATTTGCATGAAAAATAACAGTAATTCCTAAAAATAGTTACCTGGCCGAAAGCCTGAGGTGATTTTTAGTACAATAACTGCAAAAAACACAACAAAACAAAACAAACATAGATAATCAAAGAAAACAAAAATGGGTAAAAAGCATGAAAGTGCATAAAGTGATTGTGTGTTTACAAATTTAGATTAAGAAAAAATTATTAACAAAAAAAAAGAAGATCTTGCAAGATTTTCCTCACAACTACAGAAATGAGAAGCAATAGTGAAGAGGACATTTTATTGTGAGTTCTGGTTTTGTGGAATAAAGATGAAGTTATCATTTACCATAATGGTTTTTATAATAATAAATTCTTGGAGTACTTGTTCCCAGCAGTGTTCTAACTCCAGGCTGAACACCCCAGCATCACCTTGCTGCAGCTACTCTGCACTGATCTCCCTGAAGATGCTGGGGTCCAGTGGAGGGAGCCAGGCGGGGTGGAGAGAGTGACCTCTATCCGGATAGCTCCTGGACCTATCTTTTAACTTTTCTTCCTCTGTTTCCCTGCTACATCCATTCCTTGTTAAAAGAGGTGTATCATGGATCTAGCCTGCAGCACCAAACTGCGGACAAACCTTACAACATATTTAAGCATTTGACAAGCTCTGGGCTTCAATAAAGCTGGAGACCATGCTTCCCAAAGGAACAGATGGTTTCCTACAGCGGCTGGCCGATTGATTTTCCGTCATATTTTCACCATGACAGCAATAATGCCTGGATCTCTTCTCTGTGCTGACCAGTGGCAAGAGCTGAGAGAATGGCCTGAAGCTGCGTTAGAGGAGGCTTAGGTTGGATATTAGAATAAGGTAATAAGGTAATAACCCAGAGGGGGGTTGGGCACTGGAACAGGCTCCCCAGGGAAGTGGTCACAGCCTGACAGAGTTCA
Organism: Acanthornis magna; assembly: GCA_036785705.1. Lineage (NCBI taxonomy): Eukaryota > Metazoa > Chordata > Aves > Passeriformes > Acanthizidae > Acanthornis > Acanthornis magna. Next base: position 12,588,702 of record JAWUZG010000029.1, read on the forward strand.
AGAAGCGTTTGGACAACACTCTTGGACCCATGGTGTAACTCTTGGGGTGTCCTGTGCAGGGCCAGGAGTCGGACTCGATGATCCTTGTGGGTCCCTTCCAACTCAGAAGACTCTGTCATTCCGTGATTTTCTGGCGCTAGTCCCTGCAAAGATAAGGACTGGGCTTTGATAAGACGCAAGCGGAATCCGGACGAACGACAGCTAACCAGTCCCTCTGCTCGATCCTTCGGCTCCACTACAACTTGGGGGTGTGGACACTTAAGGGCCTTATCTCTGGGCCGCCCGGGCCCTGCCCGCAGCGCCGCCCGTCCCCCGCGCCCTCGCACCAGGGGCGGGCGGGGGTGGCGGTGTCGGCACCCCGACCTGCCGCATGGCCGCGCTCCGCGAGGGGAGTGGGAGGCCGGGCTGGGCCCGCCTCTACTGCCGGCCCCGCCCCGCCCGTCCCCGCGGCCTGCGGCGCTGCCCGGTGCGGCGGGGCCGTCTCTGCGGGGCCGGAGTGGCGCGCCGGGGTAAGCTCGCTGCCCCTCGCCCGGAGCGGGGGGCGAGGGGAGCACGGCGGGGAACAGGCCGAGAGGCATGCGGGGCGTGTTGCTGGCGATAGGGCGGTGGGGCCGTCGGTGCGGTGCGGCCCGGCCCTCCTTTTCCCTCCCTTCCTTTCCCTTCCCTCCCTTCCTTTCCCTTCCCTTTCCCCACTTCCTCCCGAGTCGGTGCCGCCGCTTTCCCTGGGGAGGGCCCGGGTTTGTCCCCCTCGATAGGGAGCCCGCTGTCCTGCTGGGGCGAGGTGGGGGCAGGGAGAGGAAGAGGAGGAAGGAGGAGGAAGGCGATCACGTGCGGGGAGGCGGGCGGGGCGGGGGTCCCTTTCTGGGAAGAGGGATCTTTCTCCGGGAAGGGGGTGCCTGCGGCGCTTGGGGGATGCTCAGCGGGCAGGGCCGCCTCTCCCGCCGCTCCTTCTGCTGGCGGGCCCGGAGGAGGATTGCTTTTCCCCTCTCCTTGACATCCTAGCCCCGCAAATCCATCCTCACGGAGCTACAGCGACCTGTTCGTCCTGCTGGTAACGGTGAGGGCGAGCCGGGGCGTGCGAACCCCAGGCTTCCATCGCGGAGAAGTGTTGTGCTGAAGGTTAATTTTAGCGTCGGGCTGCATTTAGGCAGCTTCGGAGAGGCACTGCTTGCGCTCAGCATCCGAATTTAAAGTGGGTCATTCATTCCTGAAGTGCGGCGTTTTTAATCTGTCTTGAGGGTGGCGCTGGTCCGGTGCAGAGCGAGCTGGTTAAACGCGCAGTATTTGGTCTCCACCGGCAGTTCAAGTTACTCATTGATGATGTGCTAACACTCAGCAGTTCCCAATTCGCTGTAGCCAGGTATAAGCAGACTCAGTGGTCGACTTTAACCTGGAAAATATTCACCGCAAATACTAAACTTGTCGAAAGAGGTTGTTTGTTTGCTTGTTTGGGGTTTTTTAAAATCATGTTAATGTGCTTACAAGCATAAGGCCATCGCTGTATTTTTGCACAATGTTGTCAATGCATTTTATTGTGCACATTTTTCATCTTGATTTATATAATATGTAGAATTGCATTGAACATTAATTGCTATAAAAGTTGCCATTTTGTGCCCAAAATCCAAGTGTTTTGGGGCATTGTTAGTGAATCCAACATTGTGAGAAGGCCCATTTCTTTTATATTTCTATTTATAAGTCAGTAGTGGTGTTACTATTTTTAGTAGATGTTTTTCATCAGCTTTGCAGTTTTAAGTAGGCCAGATGCAGAGTGATTTGGGTTTTATTTGTTTGTGGATGGTGTTCAGGCATAAAATGCACCAGTGATCCTCTTGTTGTGACACAAATCCATAATTTTAAGGGTTTTTTTTGTTTTTCATGTGTTAGACTTTTTCAGGATGAATGTTGATTTTTGTAGACTTGGTATGTTGAGAAAGAAATGTATGACCTTTTAACAATGCTGGAATTTGTGAAATATTGAACTCAGTTCAAGTGGATTAGGCAATTCTTTTTGGTACATTTGGGCTTGAGTCTGGTGGTCTTGATGCAATGTGGTCTAATTGTCATAAATTCTCAAGTGTTTAGGCATGATTTTCTCAAAGTGAGTTTAGTGCAATTGTTCTAGGCCTTTGTTCATGAGAAAGATTGTATTTAGACTTCACCATTTTAAACTTTGTCAGTGCATCCTAGTTAAACATAAGCACTCTTATTAAAACATTCTTGTTGAAATGCTTTACAGGGCCAAATCTAATTTCTAGTAAGCACAACTAATGGTTTTCACTCAGTGAATTAAGTCAGCATGCACAATATTGCTAGTGATTTTGCAAAAGATTTCGATGACATGATAATAGTAAATCACATTTTTGACAGCAGGGATTCTGATTTCTCACGGTTAGGCTGCAGCATCCAACAACTCAGATGAGTCACTTTGAAGGATCACAGATTTGTTGCTTGTTAAACATTCTCTAATTTAACTGTATGTGCTAAAAGTCTGTTCTTAATTGGGAATCATTAGTGACTGTGTTAAAAGACAACTTGTACATTACCTCTCTGCCTCACTGACTTAAATTCAGCTTGGAGTAGGATTAAAAATGAAAAGTTGAAAAAAGTCATCTTAGAGCCAAAAAGAACCAGCTGAATATATTGTAATGACATTATGCTTTTCATATTAAGTTCGGCTACTCAGTCATCAGCTGAAGCCCTAAAATAACATCACTTCAGACATCCGGAGTTAATTTCTATCTTGCACTGACAGAAAAACTAGATAAATTATGTGGGGGTGTGTTAAAATAAGTATTATTTTCTGAAGGTTCAGATGTAGGTCTTTGCTAGAACTTGCTGCTGCTTGGACTAGGTAATTGTTTCTTTACAATGTCCTTTAAGAAGAAAAATAGAGGTAAAATATAAAATCTGGTACTTCCTTTTGTTTTGAAGCACCTTCAAGAGCTATAAAATAGGAGTTAAGCGTGAAAGTATCTTACAAAAGTTTATCCTGTATTCTAAAATGGATGTCAGTTTCTTGAAATACTGTATTCTTTAAGAGCTCTGAATAATTTTCAGGGGTTGTTTGCTTGGAGTGAACTTTTGCACCATTTTGTGGAATAGTTTTTGAGGGAGTGAGTGTTTCTCACTAATATGTAAAATAACTGACCTATTTCAGGAAGAGTCCCACAATTCTGTGCTAGCAAAAGAATAGCTTTGCTTGTCCAATTAGTATCTGGCTAGTAGCCCTGGGGCATATGTTTGTTGTTGATCTGGGGAAAAAACAAACAAATGTGTAGGAGTAGTCAGTGTAATAAACCAATGCTTGATGTTTGAGACAATCAGTGAGATGTTTGACTTCCTTAAAAAATTGTGTTTTGTACTTAGAGAAATGCTGGTGTGATAAAATAGGTATGCTTTTGATATCTAAATGGTTTCTTTGGCCCACAATTAACTCTGAGAAACTGAATGGATATTAAGCCCATATTGCTTATTTAGTGCTTAAGGGAGAATTTGCCATGAAATCTTCATTTCTGTGAGCTGATGTTGGATGGGCTACAAAGTCAGCTTCAGAGAGCAGGTAATAGATGTGAAGAGTTAATACCAGACTCGTTGGAGGTTTTTTAACTGTCTTTCCTCTATCTTTGTATCACTTCCCCTTTATGCCCACCTCTTCCTCCCTGCTTTTATAGGAAATCCATAGTATCTTATTTTTTCCCTTTATATTTTTTTATTGCATGCAGGTATTGCTTGTGATTGGAATGTGTATATATACATAAAATATACAAAAATACTGTATACATGTGTTAATATAACTGTGGGGAGCTGACTGTATTTAACCTTGAAATCCTTATGTAGTCTCAGGTCTTTGGCAAGACTAGTCTAGAACATTTAGGACCAAAAAAGAAAAAAGAAGGCTATGTTATTTTTAAGAAAACTCTAACTTTGGTTTAATAATTAATTAAATAAGAGTTGGGACTAGGTGATCTTCAAGGTCCATTCCAATCCCTTATCATATCATTCTATGATTCCATCAAATGAGTACTATCAATTGGAATGTATTGGTTGTAAATGGGATGATGTTTTGTCAGTTCTTTAACTGGGATACTTTTTCTTTCTATGTTCTAAGGACCTAACAGAGATAAAGTGCACACAATTTAGTTTTGTAGTTTGCAATGGTATTTTGAGTGCAGCTGAGATCTGAGACAGACCTTTGGAACATGTTATGGCGCATCATTTTTTGTTCGTTTTTAATATTTTCTTAAAATAGAATATAGTTGCATATTAGTTCCGTTGTTTAGAGCATGGTTCTAATAATGCCAGGGTCTCATGTTTGATCCCTGTATGGACCATTCACTTAAGAGGTGGACTTGGTGGTCTTTGTGGGTCCCTTCCAACTCAGGATATTCTGTGGTTCTGTGATTTTAAGATCATACTCTTGATTAAACAAAGTCTGAACTCCACACATTCTGAGTCCCAGCAAGTGTGTTTTCAAGTGTGTCATGAATTCCACATGGAGTGTATTTTCAGAGTCATAAAATCATAGAAGGGTTGGAAGGGACCTCAGGAGATCATCTAGTTTCAACCCCTCTGCTGTGGGCAAGGACACCTTCCACTAGACCGTGTTGCTCAAAGCCCCCTCCAACCTGGCCTTGACCACTTCTAGGGGTGGGGCATCAATAACTTCTCTGGGCAGTCTGTTCCAATGTTCTACGGCACTCACAGTAAATTTCTTCCCAATAGCTAACCTAAACCTGCCTGCTTTCAATCTAACTCCATTTTCTGCTTGTCCTGTCACTCCATGCTCTTGTAAAAAGTCCCCCTCCAGCTCTTTTGTAGGCCGCCTTTAGGTACTGGAATACTTAGGTGTTCCTGGAGCCTTGTCCAGGCTGAACAACCCCAGCTCACTAGGTCTGCAGCTTCTGAAGCTGATTTGCTCCAGCAGATCTGTGTGCTTCTGATGCTGGGGCCCTCAGAGCTGCATGCAGTGCTCCAGGTGGGGATGACTGAAGAGCTGTTCTTTCCCATGCTCTTTCACATGTCTGGTTTGAGCTCATTTTAAAAGTAAAAGTCTGGGATATGCTGTTAAGAAGAAGTCCAGAGGGGAAGAGATGATGGAGATAAAAGTAAGGACAATGCTGATGCCAAATTTACAAGCACAGCTGCCATTTTTCTCAGTTCTTGTAGAATAAGAAATGAAGTGTTTGGAAAAGGACAGTAGTGTTTTGCAGGACACAGCTCAGCAGCAGGGCTTCTTCAGCTGCGGAGAAAAATAGTCCAAGGTTGGAACACTTTGATTTAACTTTCTGAATTTGAGTCTCACTCGTGGGATGGGGGAAGGTGACACTGCTGTGTCCTCAGATGTTCTACTAACCTAAAAAATGTATTTCCTTTTTTATTTCTTTCTCTTTTTCACCTTCTTCCAATGATCTAAGAAAAATATTGTTCAGTATAAATGTGGGGTGTGTGCAACTCTCCTGTTACTTTTGCTAGGTTACCATTAGAGCTTGGGAAATTGGGGAAACATTTTTCTCAAGGAAACTGGGGGTTTGTTGTTTTGGTTTTGTTTTTAGAGGGACAAGTTATCTAAGGTAAGAGCTGCTATTTCAGGTAAAGCAGAGCTACTCTGCTTCTAAATACTTAGATAAAGCCGAACACTTTGTAAGGAGCTCTGTCCTGTATGCTGGTAAATCTTGCCCTGCCCCTCCAGTGGGAAACCTTCCCAGTCCTTAAATGTGTTACATATTTGTAACTTGTAATTCCTGCTGTGTTGCTTAATTGAAAGCTAAGAGTATTGCCAAAGCACTCTTCTGCTTATGTTCGGGGAATTTTGTGGGTGTGCATCAGTTTGAATTTTTATTTTGATTAAAATGTCTTGCCTGGATTTGGGTTTTTTTGTTGGCAGCGTTTTGGGTTTTTTTTAAATATTCCTTCATGTTCACCAAGAAATATTTGTTTTGAACAGAACAGTGCTTCAGACAGTGTTTTTTAAAGGCATTGAAACCTTAAAATGGTTGAGGCAATGATGTGTTGACAGTTAGAGACAGAATGAGTGCAGCTTGGAAGGGGCTTAAGTGCTAGGAACAGGAGCAATGACTATCAGGAGGTCACTAGTAATGCATCCACTACAAGCGGATTTCAGGAAAATTAGTTCTTGCAGTTATATAAACAGAAGAGGGACAGAGTATGTCAGCAGAGTGGGTTTTGTTCATTTATAGTAGAGAACAGTGTAGAAAATGTGTCCAGGTAAGCTTTGGAGGCAGCCTCCAGCTCTTTTGGGATTTTTTTCCCCCTGATTTACAATCAGCATTACTTCATCTTCATAGAAGTTGGGTTTATCTGTGTTGGCTCTTAATCAGGGTGTGTGCTGGTACTGTCAGAAAATACACTGAGAGAGTTCTGCTGATACTCCTGCAGGTTAACACAGCTTTATACCAGAAACTCTTCATTTCTTGGACTTCCAATATGCAGTGTACTGAAGCAGTGTTTACAGATAATTGTATATTCTGTCCAAGGTGTTGTCTAGGGCAATTTGTGTCTCTGCCTAGATAAAGAATGAAGTTGGATTTCATGATGGTGAGAGACCAAACAATGGTTCAAGACCATTTTCCTTTAGGTGTGTTAAAATTGTCCAAAACTGTCTTTAAGTACAACTTAACTATTTGAATGTTAGTGTTTGAATACCAGTTACTGTATTAAGCTCTGTTCTTGTGAGAAATTCTGGGTTTATCTATGCCATGTAGTGTGTTCCTATGGAAAAACAGGTATTGTAAGCAGCAATGTCAGCCCTTTATCAGACAATAACTCCTTTGATAAAGAACTGGCATGTTTTATTTGTCTCCATATGAAGAAAGTTTTTAGCAAGGAAATGCTTTATTTTTTTGTTTTGTCATTCTATTTTACTCATTAGAGAGAAAACATATTTTCAGATTATTTTTTTTAAACTTCCCAGAAAAGCTGTTTATGGTGGGAATTTTTGGACAGGATTTAGAGTTGTCAGAGATACATATAATGAGTACTATAGATATTCAATATATTTCAACAGCAGTTGTGACACAGTGTTACACTGTGTGCTTAGTTACTTTATGCAAATATGACTTCTCTAATATTTTAATCTAAACTAGCTTTGCCTTTTCCAAATTGCCTCCGTGTTACACTTTAGGTTTAGATATTGCTGAGCTTCTGATAGCCTTTGAATACGCCTTTGTTTTTTCTTTTTTAATCACATCTGTTATCTCTTCTCAGTTAAATTCTGCTGTGTGGTTTTATTTCTTGGAAAGAAAAATGTGTCATAAATGGTGCTGTTGCTCGTGTGTGATACGGTAATATAATAAACACAAAAATAGTTTAAACTAAGGACAGTAGACTGGAAGAATAGGGATAGAATAATGATAGAAAAGAGAAGTAGCATTCTGATCTTGCTTCTCTTAAAATATATGTAAAATTGACACATGCAGTGTGTGCCATTTGCTTCTGTCAGTATGAATGAAAATAATGATGTTAATTGTAAATATAACCTGAAATTGTGGGCTAGCTCTCACCGTATATTACTGAAGTGTTTATTAGACTTTGAGGGCAGGGAAGGACTGCAGTCCTAAACTTGACAATTTTAAGTGCTTTACTTTTCACTTATTATACTAGTTAATATTATTAATAAGTGTAAAATCTTTATTTCACTAAGAAGTTTGAGAATTTAATTCTCTGTTAGTAAGCTTGAGTTTTGGCCATAACAATTAAGTGTTTAAAAAAAAATAAGGCAAAACACACATTTAATTTAAGTAGATGCAAACTTCAGGTTGGTTTTTTTTTTCCCCCAAAAGAAATGATACTGTTGTCTATGAATTTGAATAGGTCAGCATAGAAAGCTTACTTAGCTAAATATTTTAGTGGTAGTTGAGTAAATAAATGCAGTTATGAAGAACAGAAAAAACATTAAAATCTTACATCTCTTGGAATCTGGGAAAGGGAGGAGAAAGTATATCACAAATATACTAATGTGGATTCTTATTTCAGAACTTTTATTTTCCTCTTAAATGTTTTGACACTTCAATAAGCTTGTAGATTCTGTCATTTCACCTGCCTAGTGAATGAAGAGAAGGCAGTGAATATAGTTTCTCTGGATTTTATTAAGGCTTTTGGTACTGTTCCTCACAGCATCCTTCTGGACAAGTCCGACTGTGAAGTGAGCAGGTAGATGGTGTGCTGGAAAAACTGGCTGAAAGGCAGGGCTCAAGGGGCTGTAGAGAATGGGGCTACACCTGGCTGGAGATCAGTCACCAGTGGTGTCCCTCAGGGCTCAGTCCCGAGGCCATTTTTATTAAAAATTTGATTAATGATCTGGAGGCAGGAGTTGAGTGCACTGTTAGCAAGTTTGCAGATGATGCTAAAGGGGGGGGTGCTGTTGACACCTTTGAGGGCCTTGTAGAGGGAAACGGATGGATTGGAGTGCTGAACAACCATCAGTGGCATGAAACTGAACAAGAGCAAATGCTGGACTCTGCACCTGGGATGGAGCAGTACCTTCCAGAAGTACAACTTTTGAGAGTGGCTGGAGAGCAGCCCCACAGAAATGGGTCTGGGGGTGCTGGTTGACAGCATGCTCGAAGTTGGTAGTGGCAAAACTTCAAATACAGCACAACCAGCTGGTCAAAAGGGGTGATCATCCCACTCTATTTAGCACTGATGCAACTTCATTTTAAGTACTGTGTGCACTTCTGGACCCCAGAATTGAAAAGGGATAGGAAGGTTCTTAAATGTGTCCAAGAGGAGGGCACTGAAGCTGGTGGAAGGGGTGCCCTGTGAGAAGCAGTTGAAGACACAGGGTTTATCTAGTTTGGGGAGAAGGAGGCTGAGTGGTGACCACACTATTCTCTGCAGCTTCCTGAAGTGATGAAATGGACAGGGAGGTTGCTGATCTCATTAATACCCAGTACCAAGGCGTGTGGGAATGAAAGTTGCATCCATCAGGGCAGATTCAGACTTGACATGGGGAAACATTTCTTTACCAAGAGGGTGGTCGAGCCACGCAAGGGTCTTCTTTGAGAAGGAGTTGATGCCCCAAGCCTGTCAGTGTTTAAGTGTCGTTTGGGCTTTGCCCTTATTGCCATACTCAAACTTTCAGTCAGCCCTGAAGTGGTCAGGCAGTTTGACTACGTGACTGTTTTCTGTCCCTTCCAACTGAATATTTTATTCTGCAGTCATAATGAATCAAATAGCAATAAGACTGTTATTTGCCTGAAATGCCAGGGTTTTTATAGCTCCAAAAATGCTTTCAAAGGCATGTAACACAAAAGATATAACTAGAAATGGGATTTTATTTTTCTGACTGTTTCATAACAGATGTTCACAAGTGTTACCACAATGTGCAGGTGTAGCCAGGAGCAGGTTAATGCAGTCCTCAGTTTCACTTGAAAAACCACCACTTGAAGTCTGGCAAAGCCAGAGCCAGAACATTGGAAATTCCCTACATCTTATGGAGAGCCATTTGCTAGTGGGACTGCATGGAGAAAACAGATTTCTGTCTCACGTGTTTTGTGGCAAGGAGTTAATGGCACAGTTTGTATCCAACACAGTTGCTATGAACTCCACCTCTCCTGGCAAATTTGCCCATAGAGTTTCTTGGAATATTATGAACTATGGGCTGTTTATCTTCCTGGTGAGTGTCCTCCACCCAGGCTCTGCTGAAAATGAACATGCTGGTCTGTAAACATAACTTCTTCATAAGGCATATTTGTTTTGACCACATTTCCTTCCTGAAGCCTGCCATATAGAGTGGGACTGCCTGGAACCAAGAGAAGGGGGTGCCAGGTGAACTTAGTCTCCTTTAAATTAGAGGCAGACACTGGGTCAACCCACACATGATACAACAGTCTTGGAAATACGTAACTGATATAGATATTTTTCAGGGTTTTTTCAATAAAATATTAACCTTTACCAGAAACAGGAAAGTAGGTAACTGCCTGATGCACAAAGAAGGTTCTTTCTAGGAAAAAAACCTCAAAAATTGTAAGAATGTGATTTTCTCTCTTTATTTGCTGATGAATTTTTTTCTGTATGAATTTGCATTTCGGCTTTCAAAAACCCAAACCCCAAATATTCTCACACCCAGTTTATAATTATTTTTTTCTTTGATTCTAAATTATTTTAGTTTTTAGAAGAACAATAACTAACGTCATGTATCACTTCGGGTACAAAAACTCGAGTAATGTGGCTATATGAATTCGGGCCAAGCAGTCCCTGTTTCCTGAAGAGTGAGAATGAGTATCAGTAACAGTCACATGCAAAAGAATTGTGTGGTATTTTCAAAATTGTGACACATCTCAATGACAAACACACCTTTTTTGCCTCTTTAAACTTGTTCCACCACTGAGTTTCTTGGCCAGGGATGCATGAGAAGCACTCATGTGCACACCTGGTCCTTGTATTGCCCACATGCAGAGCTGAAAAGTGGTGGCTGCTCATGTGGCTGCAAGCCTGAAGCCCTTCCAAGCACAGGCTGTTTTGCATAGGCAAAGACCCCTGGAGTAATGGAGTGAAGGGAAGAGCAGAGCTCACTTCCACTGCAAACTCGTAATGGGCAAGAGAGCCAGGGCATGATTGGTGTTTTGGAAGTGCAAGGAAGGAGAAATGTTGTTGCTGGTAAGGCTGAGATGGGTATGGAAGTGTCTGGCCAAATCACCATCTAGCACTAAAAGGGAAGTGCTGCTTTTTAATAGTCCCTACGTGTCTGTAAGACAGCTGCCAAGAAGGATTTAAGGTTTTTTATATGCACCCACCTGAAACTATCTAAGAATGTTGGTGTGATGAAATGACTGATTATGTCATTCAGGTACAAAGGAACTTTCAATTTTAATAAATGAAAGAAACTATGGGAAACAGTCCTCTAGCACACATTTTGTGATTAATCAGTTTGCAGAGCTGATGCAATGAGTGCAGAAAGATGCCAAGCTATGTCTGTTCAGTTAAAGAATCACAACATTTTGATGCCAGCTTAGTGTGACAAGAGGCCCTGCCATGTGTCCAAACATGGATCTGATGGATCAGTAGAGAGAGCAAGGCTAGAGACAAATTCCCTTACTGTGAGCATCCCCTGTCAAGAGGGCTTTGAGGCAAAAAACAGTCTGTTAGTAGCAAGTATTTCAGAGTATATGGAATTAATAATCTGAATCTGACATTTTGAGTCACACTTGAAAACTAACGGGTAGCCCGTGCATTTTAAGACCATGCTTTTCTCTTTGCAGAGGGCCTCACAAGGCAAATGGATGCTGAACTAGCACATCCTGAAACAATTAGCTCTGGCTGTACTAATTGTATTCCTATACTGTGCTGTATCTAGCAACAATCCAGACTGGAAGTAACAACTTCCTATATAATTGGCACTGAGTGCCACATCAAAATAAAATAAATATTTTAGTCAATGTAGAAGGAAATTTTTTTGGAGGTTCAGGTGTTACTTTTCTTTTTCTTTTATTTTTAATTATGGTCATTGATGGCCTGGTGTGAGGTTTATATCTCCTCCCAAACACTCTCCTCTGGCCTGCTGTTACATAGCAGGGCACTTTAGTCTGAGGGTGGGTTTTCAGTACAAAGCAAGTGCTGTTTACAGCACTGGAGTGCAGTGATTCCGCTCACGCCCTCGGGTTCAGGTGGCCCAAAGCTCACTATAGTGCTCAGGACACCTGACCAAACACACACCACGCATGTCTCCCTCCTCTACAGCCCTTTGCCAGCCATGTTTCAGGCAGCTGCTGTAAAACAAGGGAGGTTTAAGGATGCATTGTGCTTGTCCACCCTTGCCTGGTGCTTTGAACTCCCTGAAGGCTGTTCTGTGTGACTTGACCTAGTCATTGACCATGCCTGTGTCTTCCTCAGCTGTGATGTGTGTGCTCTGGCAGCTCCCTGCACCACCTTTATTTTTCCCCTGTGTCCTTGTATCCTGCCTTGTGTTTGCCTAGTGGTGTGTTACAGATCCCTGGCTGGGCTTTTACTGGCTGCGTTCTTGCAGCCTTGGAGTTGAAACACTGTAAAAAGACAGAAGTGGGAAGAGTTTCAGTATCTTGCCATTTACTAAAAGGCAATCCACACAGGAGGAGGCAAAGTTTTGTTCTTGAATTTCAAAAAGCTATTTCCCCAGTGTTACAAAAACTTGTCTGATGTGATTTGTACTGCAGGATTTATAGCTTAGTCTTCTGAGCATTTTGCTTTAATTTTTTTTTTTTTTTTTTGCATAAAAATTAATTTTCTGTGTGTTTCCATGAAACTTTTGTGACCTTCTGAGTCCACCCTTTCTAGAAGCTTTAATTGGACAAATGTACTCACAGAGGATTTGAGTGAATCATGCATCAAACTGCTCCACTTTTATAGGAAATTCAGCCTGAAAATTATTTTAAAAGCTTTGTAGTCAGAAGAGACTTAGGGTAATTGCATTATCTTTAACCACTGGTTACACACACTTTTTTCATGGAGAAACTGTCTGGCAATGTAAGTTGCTACAGCAGCTGAATTTACAGAGCAAATAGCAGTGTATATGCTTTATAGAATGATTACTACACTATTCAGGGACTTTAATGGACTTCTAATCTTTTGTTTGTGTCAGCTCTGCATGTGCTGACATCTGGATTACACTGCCATTTTTCAGGAATTGTATGTGGAAGTTCCTTTAAGTTGTCTTCCTGTTTATTGAGAGCATTTAAATCAGTATTGAAAACCTTAAAGATGCACAGCATCATGCTTTTTATTCATTCTGCTTAATGATCTCACTCTAACAATGTGGAGAAATGACCATTCTAAATCTAGGCAATGCTCCCTTACTTCAAAGTCTAATTGAACATTAATTCTCTTGCTTCACAAATCCTCTGAGAAATGAAGAGGAACTAGATACTGTGTTAGAAACAATTCCTAGAGCCTACTTGACTACTTCTCTTAGTCATCAGTTTAGCAAAAAGAGAATTGACATCATAGGATGAAAATACCTCTTGGAATTATGGGGGTTCGATGACTAATGTGTTTTGGCTTTGTTTGTTTGGTTTGGTTTTTTTTTAGAAATTCTTCTATATGGATCAGCCTTCTAGTGATGGTGAAACTGGAAGAAGGACACTCTAAGCAAACCCAGGATGAATCGGGTCCCAGCTGATGCAGAAAATGCTCACAGTAGCAGTGTGGAATCTTGTCCTTCCTTGCGGGATGTCCACTCTATCAACCCAACGCAGCTGATGGCAAGGATTGAGTCTTATGAAGGCAGGGAGAAGAAAGGCATATCAGATGTCAGAAGGACTTTCTGTTTGTTTGTTACATTTGACCTCTTATTCATAACCTTACTGTGGATAATAGAATTAAATGTGAGTTGTCTTTTTAGTACCTACCCTTAGACAATATAAAAGTAGTTATTCACTCGGAGGTGGTTAATAAGTTGCTCCCTTCTATCCAAAGTTGTTGTTTGTATCTATTTAAATTTACACAGCTTATTACTTTAAGCTTTCATAAACATAGTATCTACTCAACTGCATCTACTTTTATTCAATAGGAAACACGTTTATCTTCTTATTATGAAACCTTTAGATGTTCCTGTAGTCTGTGAACCATGCCGAAAAAACCATTGGAAATTCAGTGAACTCTTCAGGCATAAAGTAAACAAAAAAGTTACTGTACATCTTTGAATTTGACAAGAAGTGTGAATTTTAACAGGATTCAAGACTTTGCCTTCCGAGTAACTTTCAGTCAGTGATATTTCACTGAAGTGTTAGTCTCTCAAACAACTTCCCATGGCCCAAACGTTTTTTTTTGTTGTGATATATTTTCTTTCATGTAAACTTGGTGTGTTATACACTCTGTATGGCAGGGTGCATTTAAACAACATAAACTTCCACAGTTGTCACCTTTTAACGCCAGCATTTGTAATTTGGTAAATGAAGCCATCCTCCTAAAATTTCCAGAAAGCAATAGGATAGCTTATTTGTTGTTCTTTCATGAGTAGTATCCTAGTTCTTGAGTTTGGTTTTAAGCTATAATCTAAAGCTTGCATTTAAGAAAAGGCACACTAGTGAAGGATCTCTTTTCTAGACAAGAAAGATCTTCAGTAGATTTTTTTTGTCAGCATTCCTTTACTAGATAAATAATCTTGTTTATTAATTTGACATTTTGAAGCTTCGGGAGCTGACTGTTCAATAGTTCATTAATACAGTGAAAAATACTCATTCTGATTTAATTTGAGAAAGCAGATTTTGCTTGCCTGAATGCTGTAATTTTGAGACTGGACTTTCTGTTTTCTCTCTAGGTGGAAAAACAGTTGTAGCATAGTGTTCTGATGCAGTTCTTTTTTTAGGCCAGTTTCTCAACAGCTTGTACGACTGAGAGGAACAGAGTGGGTTTATATCTCTGGTTGAGGCTTCAGAGTACAGATTTTCATGAGTGCTTTCAGAATATTGAAGACTATGAATAGAAAATGCTACCAACTCATGATGTTTCATTTTGAATGCTACAGCATCAAGGGACCTCAAGATCATAGCAGTTTTCTTTGTAGAAATATTTATTTTCAGGAGAACATATTGGGAACCGGTGTCCTATACTGCCACGTATCAGCAAGAATGAAAACCAGGTTTTTGTCTTAATATTAGAAGCTAAAATTTTATGTCTGAGATCTGACATGTGATTAGGATTTCTGTTCTGTTATTCTTTGAATTGTTTTGTTTGTTTGCAAAATAGCAAATAGCAAAGTTATTACTGTATAAATTGTTACTTGTTATGCACAAATAGCACTGTATTAGGACTGTATGTCATTGGTGCATAAGTAATGGGATGTCAGAATTGCTATGAGAGTTCTGTAAACATTGTTTTCACTTTGTTGCCATTATCCAGTTTCCTTAGGTGTGGTGTAGTTTATTGTTAAATGTTTCAGGGAGTAGCAGCATGGCATTTTGAGAAAAATTAAGGCTTCCATAGTTCTGTGTTCATCCTTATGTTAACATAGTGCTCACACAGCCACACAGTGATGAACAGCTTGGAGTGGGGGAAGTTGATCTTCCTTATTTATTCTGGAAACTCATAATCACACCTGATGCAGTAGAGCAACCAAGGGAACATTGTATTTAGAAAGTGGTTTGTCAGGTAGCCTTAGAGGGGAGGGAGAGGAGAAGAAATAGAAGAAATTTGGAGTTGGAGTGATTAGTCTCAGGAAAACCTTGTCCAGCAGTATAGTTGGAAAAGTGTGGAAGTGTCTACACTGCATTGCTTTGAGGTGAGCGTATGTTGTTGGCGTGCTTTGGTAGCTCCTTTCCTTAAAAAGATTACAACAGTCGAACTCAGAGCCTTCTGTTGGTGTTGTTTTACATAACTGTTTCATGCAGTGCTTTATTGTGGAATTTCATATTTAAAAAAATAGAAGATGGACATTGAGGCATTTCATTTTCAACTAAGATAGATACTCCTCATTCTCTGACCCAACACACCTTAAATTATTTTCTTACAAGGCCAGTTTGAATGGTAGAATCCTTCTACTGGAAAGAAACATGATGGCTAAGGAAGATGTAATTTTGAATCTCCTCAGCAAATGGAAGAATTAAACTTGAATGTTAGTTATTTGTGGGAGATTAGTGTAATAGTTGCAGCTTCTGTGTTTTTTACTGTGGGTCTTTGCTCAGCTTTCTTAACAAATTGTATGTGCGCTAATAAGGAAAAGATCTGAAGTATGAATTCAGTTTCTGTTCTGTTTCCTATATGCCAACATGTGACTAACTAGAAGTGGGTTTTGGTTGGCTTTTTGATCAGCTGTTTTGATCCTCCTTATCAGACATAAAATGCTTTGTGTGTTTGTGTAACAGAGCTTAACAATTAATCATTTTTTCTTCCCTCAACAGCTTGTTTACTTTTATTTTGGGACAGTCTGTAGTGTAGCTTGCCTATACCAGATGATAATCCTAAATGTTTTCATTTTGAAAAGTCAATATAATAATGAGAAACAGATAACAACAGTAGCCTTGACATTACCATTCTTAGCATACAGCACTTGTGTATTCAGTTTAATGATCTTTTTGTGTATCAATGGGGAATTATTGGTTTTACCCTTCACATTTGTTTGTATTTTATTTTCTGAAGCTATGTGTGTTGTTCCTTTGTAGGTAAAAGGAGGCATTGAAACTACTTTAGAGAAAGAAGTCCTACATTATGACTACTCTTCTTCATATTTTGATATATTTGTAAGTGTTCTTAAAAAAAGAAAAAAAAGCAGAAAAAGTATAGTTTTCCCATTCTTCCTTCCACAGATGTTTTCTAGTTTGAGTCTTGTGAAAGGGTTGATCTTTTTTTGATAATTTAAACTGGAAGGGCTTGTGCCAAGTTTCACCCATCTAGGGGTTGCCCAGTCCTACTTTGGCAGCAGGCTCATGGAGCCTGTGGATAGAAATGCATAGGTCCAATTAATTTGCATCTTTAGCTTTGGGGTGCATCAAAGAGCAGATGGAAAACCCTGTCAAGAATGTGAGTTTGATGTAACATAAGGTAATTCATTAAGAGGGCAAGTCCCATAGTCCTCCAGCTCTAAAATCATTTTACTTAAACTGACATATTTGCCCTTCCACGGGCATACGGTGGTTGCAATGAGGAAAGATTTGTTCCTAGGTTGGCCTACACAGGGCAGGTTTTTGAAAGTTCTGAGTTTTAACTCAAACAGTAAAAAGAGATGACATGAAGTACCATTCTCCTTTACTATATATAAGTACCTTAGGCACATGAGAGGAACTCTATTGCATTAGGAAATGTCTTTCTTTAAGCAAAGCTTTAGCTCTGTCATTGCAATGCATTTTGCACTACACGGCCCGAGCAAAAGTTGTTTCTTTACAGTTCTTCTAAAGGACGAGAGTGTTAATTCTACCAGACCTTGTTTGCCTTGCAGAGGTGACTTGTTTTGGTATCAGTCATTTTATGTTGATGACTATATTCAGAATCTCTATTTGAAATTGGTGTAAAAACCCATCCTTACTTCTGCATTGGACATTTGCTGTGCTTGTTTGGCTGTCAGGTTCTCCATTATATACCATACTGCAGGAGGCAAAAATTGTTATCTGTAAAATACCTATTATATTGTAAATTCTGATGCTCTGGAAATTATTTTATCCTGTAGTTGAACCAAGGGTTAAGAACATGTAATGCAAAATAATAGACTTTTATTCCCCGGGAAGAGATTAGAACATTGAATTTTGCAAAATTATTTGTAGGCTTTTACAGGTTTTCCTCTGTTTCTACCACACATTTGCATAAGATTAAATGGGTTTATCATACCTCTGGCCATGGCTGTCTTTGATTTCTCTTCATTTTTAAGCATTTGTTTCACATTTTTTCGATTCTGAAGACATCTTTTAAAGAAAGTTGGAGACAATCTGATATCAAAAAATAAAGAGGAAAATGGAAGGTCAGGGTCCCTGATTCAGAGATCTCATCTGTCTGCTATTGATTTAATTTTCTGGCCTAGAAATACCATAATTTACCTTTCTCTACTGCAGAATAGAATGACTTGCTGTTGCAGGCACCTATATAAAGAATAATTGTTGCAATGTTATTATTTCAAGAAATACTAGTAGTAGCACACCACTAAGATCAGAGAGATGCACAATGATGTTTAAGGTATTTGCTGATTAACTACACCCAGATTTAACTGTTTCGATTCCAGTCGGGTAAAATGATCATCAACATACTTTGTGTGGCTTTCTTATGTTTCTAACTTACTTGTGGAATTGCACATGCTTGCAAATTTGAGCCTGTGTAGGCACATGGATGTTGCTGTTTGCGTTACAAATGGGGAATTACCTTCTATTTCTGTTTTATAAGCACACATTCAAACTTGTTTATTGGTAACAGAACTTAGACTGTCTGGATTTAAGTTGTCTTGTAAGCAGTTAGTATTTTCAGTGAGCTGAGAATATTGTGGTTCTTTTGTGTTCTGAATTAACCAACCAATATTTTTTCCTCTCTCTATAGCTACTGGCAGTCTTTCGGTTTAAGGTGTTAATACTTGCATATGCAATGTGCAGACTGCGCCATTGGTGGGCAATAGCTGTGAGTAGTAGCCAAGCATAATGGAGTTTTTCCTAGAATGGATCAAACAGACAAAATTGTAGATGCCTCTTAACGCTTGTATGTTAAGAATCATCTTGACGGTATATATAAAAATTTGTTGTAGAGTAAAAAATTAATAGCTTGTTTTCTGGAAGATTTTCAGCCTAAAGGCAAGAATTTAATAGCTCAGTGGGTATTGTTATTAGGTATCATGTTAATACAAATTGAATATTTGCTTTTAATCAAGTATGGATGACTAGTCATAACTACTTGTTACCTCTAACTTGTTAGTGAATGTTGGAAATATATTTGCATTTGAAATAGCGAACCATCTTCAAAAACAAGAATTGGCATTATTGTACCAGAGATTCAGGTGTCCATTAACTCCCACATTCTTACTATTAAAGTTTTAGGTGCCGCGCATTTAACACTAGCACCTGTATTGCTTCATGCTCCAATACAAAATGTTGAATATGCATGCCTTCTTAAAAAGGAAGTTCTCAAGAGCTGTGGGCAATCAGAGTGGATTGAAGCCAGTATCTTTAATGCAACTGTACTGTGTGGACAACAAAGAATGCAAACTTTGGTGAAAAATTCATGCTTCCACCAGTCAATGCTATAGACTGTAATACAACAGGTGTATTGCTGCCTTAGTGCTTTGTAAATCAGACTTTTTTTTCCTTACACTGTGGTAGGTGCATGTAGAACATGTTCATGTGTAACTTTCTTCAAGTGAGTAGCATGCAGTTTGTTTAGTATTCTGAGACTACATGGCATGATTTTTATAGATTGTGTTACTAGCGTGGCACAAATGTACAAAATGGTAGCTGCTGCTCTGATTGTGCTTATATTTAAATGCATGCCCCTTAAAAGTCCTTGCTCTTAGTTGTGTAGCTTTAGAGAATTTCTTAATCCTCCAACTTGATGCTCTTCTTTGTGAGGAGGTGAGAGTGAACCCATCGTGGTAAGCAAGCAATTAGATATGTAAAGCTTCACTGAAGATTTTGCTAAAGTCTTTTATCTTAACATCCTACCTGTGACTGACAGAAGTTAGTTAGGTTCTGCTGTTATTTAAAGAATTGCTGGACCCAAATGCAGTAGAAGATACAGAGGCCTTGCTTATGTGAACAGTACTTGTTCACTGCTTTTTCAGGTTTTGGGGGTTTTGTAGATATTTTATCCAGCCTGCCAATTTTTTACATGTATCAGGGAGTATCAAGTCTTCAAAGAGACAAATTTTTCAAAATATCACTTAATGAATGTATTCCAGTTTAGTCCCAGAAAGATGTTTTGTTGTTTGAAATGGATATTTTGATTTGGATGGTAGAGAAAAGCATTTGGAAAAACTGCTGTTTGCTTTTTTCCCAGACACATAAATAGTTGGGGTTTTTTTTAAGGGACTTGGTGAAAAAAGTACACTATCTTCATTATACAGGAAGATCACAATTTACATAACTTAGGCAGCTTAGATTCTACACAAATGCTATCTGCTATGTGGAAATCAGTGTTTGGAGGTGTTTGTATTAAAAATTATCTCTATTAAGGAGGTTATTTTAATAACACTTTAAGTTAATTGTATCATGCTTGTTATGTTTTATTAATCTATGTGATCTTGCTGTTGTCAGTATTTAAAGTTGCAACTAATAGATAATGGCAGAAATAAGACACTAAATCCATTTATTAGTATATCTGTTCTATCTCTTTCAGTTTACAACAGCAGTGACCAGTGCCTTTTTATTAGCAAAAGTAATTATTTCACAGGTATATATTCTAATCAAATGTTTGTTTTATTTGTGTTTTCTTAAAAGCAAGATTCTTCAGGGTAATTTCTGTAATGTTTTCTTTCCTTTTAGCTGTTTTCACAGGGTGCTTTTGGCTACGTGCTGCCCATCATATCCTTCATACTTGCCTGGATTGAAACTTGGTTCCTGGACTTTAAAGTGTTACCACAAGAAGCTGAAGAAGAAAATAGTAAGCTTGTGATATTTCACCTCAGTCACTGCAGTTGGCAACATTTGATCCCATGTTAGCTGGCAGAAGGAAGAAAGCTGCTTTCAGCTTCTCAAAATTTGAAGAGCTGAGGAAAAAATTCAATCATATGGCATGATTTTTCCTTTTTTGGGAAAGGAACATATACCTTCAAAGAAATGAGGTTTTATTAATTTAGGGAGGCAAAAGTTACAAGGGCCAGATCAGCATTTGTCAAGCACTTAGGAATGCATTTAATTTTGTATGCTTAAGATATGAAAATTTAACTGACTTGGGCTTGTAAAACTTTATTTTTGGGTAATGCATAAAGTGTCTGACTCCTCTTAGGAAGAGTAGACACAATAACTAATTCAATGTCACTGACTCTTCTTTTGAGGTGGAAAGGGGAAAGCAAAGAAGTGTTGTGGAGAGTCTGCTTCATGCACAGGGAGAATGAGACCAGAGGAAGTATGAATTTCAGCCTTTGAGATGAGGCGCCAGGTCATCTGACACTCAATGTATTCATCCAATGGAGGAAAGCCACTGTTTTAGTTGAAAGAGAGTTGCTTGAGGAGTGAGGAAAAGAAAGCTTACGGATGCTTTGTGAGTTTCAACAGCAGGAGAGTAGTTGTACAGCCAACCTGTTATTTATGCATCATTACCTGAAATACAGTCTGAAACTCTGTTGGAAGGGCATGTTTATCTGTTAGGTAAATCCGAAAACTTGACATGGGCATGGATGCCTCCATTTCTATGTGCTCTGAATACAGTCTTTCTACTTTGATCCCTTCCCTCCTCTTTTTCACTAGTCTGGGAAAGAAGTTGGTTAAATGAGAACTGTACGTTTTGCTTGCAGAAAAAGAAACTTAGGGTAACTTTTTTATCTTTTGAGGGAACAAGGAACTAGAGCTGCATCACACTGTTGTCCAAATAGATAAGAAATATAACCAGTTGAGAAACTTTGCATTTTTTCATATTGAATATTCACAAACAAAGAAAGTATTCCATACATACGTATGCAAATACTTCATGAAGGCTGCAGAAACTAAGTATGTTGAGACAGATAGGTGAAAGCAAGCCATTAATGAAGAGTCAGAGTGGCAAAGTGAGAAAATATTTTATTTGGTTATGCGTCGCGCCTCACTGCTCATTAAAAGTGTATTTCAAAAGTTTTAGTTAGCTGGTGAATATTGATAAATTTACATATGGCAGCCTAATAATGTAATTGCACATAATAGAAGGAAAGATTCCTTAATTTATGTGTGCGATATCTCTGTTTTGCTAGTGTGTGTCACTTAGACGCCTGAAGTTAAATAGAAGACATAAAAGTTAAATTAATTGTTGATCCTTTAAAAGAATATTTATTTAAAGAAGTAACTTGTTAGAAATGCTAATATAATACATCAATCTTCAAGATTCTTCATTAGTATTTGACCTTTAAGATGCTATGTGTTAGCATTGAGGAATTATTTTTGGGTTTGTTTTTGTTTTTCCCTTTAGGATTTTTGATAGCACAGGATGCTTCAGAACGAGCAGCTCTTCTTCACCCAGGAGTCCTTTCTGATGGGCAGTTCTATTCTCCTCCTGAGTCTGTAGCAGGTAGTTATGTTTGCTTAATGAAAGATTTTTTTTGTATTCACTTTAAACTCCTGCATATTTCACCCCCCTGCAAGAGGGTAAGGGGGGAAGGGAAAATTCTTTTTTCTTTTTAAATAAGAAGTGTACTTTACCATCCTAAAATGCAAGATTCTTTTTTAGTCAGTAATTCACTTTAGTTACTACCTACCAGATGAGATACCATACACGTGATCAGTGTATTTTAAGTCATGTTCTGACTGAAAAACAAGGTAAGTCTGAAAGAAAATGGCACCATAACTGAAAGGAGGCAGTTATGGTTTGCTTCTGCCACAAGTCATCCTTATGGGTCCCTTCCAATATGAGATGTTCTATGACTCTGTGATCTCTTATCAGCCAGCAATAGCATATATACAGCAATGCACTATTTAATCCACCCTAAACTTGGAGCTTTATACTAGCTTAGGATAGACAATGAACCCAAAACTGCTATAAGGCAAACTGAAATTTCAATCAGAGGTTCTTTTCTTTTCTCATAATAAAATGAAAAAGCCCTTTCTGTATAAAAAGGCTTACCTGTGGGTAATGTTAATTACATCTTAACTCTGCATATTGTGCTTTGCTCTAGTTGAGGTATGAGTTGATTAAGTAAAAAATAAATGTAAATACTTCAAGATTTAAGAACGTGTTTGCAAGCATTTCAAGGAAATGGGTAATTTCTTTATGAATTGAATTGATTTATCTGAGAATGCAGTGTGAACCCCCAAATCCTGTGTCAATCTTTTTCCCCTAAAATGTAAACCTCTTCTGTAAAACTGTGTTGTATTATGCAATATAATTCAAATAATATCTGCTAATTGCTACAGGTAAGTTTGCCTACCTAGCATTACAGAGTTATACATGTTGGTGATATTTTTCATTTTCATATCTCTCTCTGGTTTCTCTGTGCTGAGCATCTTGGCTTAGTGAATGACTTCGAGCTCCATCTAGGGGTCACAGAGCATTAATGTCGAGTATAACCAATGGTTCAAAGTGAAAATGGATTTTAGCTAAAACTATGGGTCTGTTTTGAGGAATAATGGTGGGAAGTACTATACTGGACTCAGGTGTTCAGCCTGGGCTTTTGGGGGGCTTTTTAGCAGCAGGATCTAGAGTGTGAGAGGAAGTGTAAGCGGAGCTAACGTGTTTTTCCTGATGTTGTCTGGGTCAGTGTTGCCTGTGCAGTAGCGTGTTGCGTCTCGGGATGCATGTGTTGGCCACAGGTGTGCCGCTACTTTCAGCTTGTCAAATGGGATTCAGTAACAGCTCTGGCACTTTCTCCAGGTCTGCCCTGACTGCCAAGTACATTTGTTTAAGCACCCTTTATGGGTATGAGAAGCAAAAGAGTCAAGTGAATATATGTGAGCTAAAACACACACACTGGTAGTCACAAAGTGAAACTGCTAGATAGAGAAAAAAAATAGCTCATAATTAAAATATTTCTTCAAAAATCTGCATTTCTTTCTGAGAAGACAAAATATGGATTGTTCTAAGAGAGCAGCTTTTGGTCACTTTGCCATACATATTGTTTTGAAAAATATTTAGAGATAAACTATTTCGTGTGACCATGCACAGGGGAATAAACCTCTCTGCTGATATGGCACCATTTCTAAAAACAAATCTTTGCTTGTAGGAGGTGCCATTTAAAATGGGCTCTGTTGGAATTTTCAGCATGTTTGTCTCTTTTTGCCTTTCTTGAAGCTACACATGTCTGGAGACATACCCTGGAGCCACTTCTTTATATGGGGTGACCCTTTATCTTCAACATCAGACTTGGTTACCAAGTAACCATTCTGGAGGTAGCAAGTGGAAAATTAACCTGGAAAGAATAATTTTATTCCATTTCTGAACAATTTGGTCTTCAAAAGGAGGTAGATATGCTATTCCAAGAAATGAAAGAAATTCAGAGTAATTTGTCCAAAAAAAAACCCTAAACACTTTTTTCTGTCTTTTTACTTCTCTCAACTGATCTAGAGCATTCTTGTCTTCCTTTTCAGGTTCTGATGAAGACTCTGAAGAAAAGCAAGACAGTGAAAAACCGATTGTATAGCAAATACGAAAAAGCAGGTAAGTTCCTTTGCATAGAAACTGAACATTCCTAAAGGTATGTTTTTTCTTCCTAGTTCATTCCCAAACAGATTAAATAGTATGTTAACTCTTCGGAGTTCATAATTTTTGAACTTAGTCTGTCTCTCATAGCAGCCTTCAGGAAGAAAATCCTGCCAAGCTCTTGAGAGCCTGGAGTTGGGGTCCTCTGCCAATTTGTTGGCCATCCTGGAAGGACAGTGGTGGACCAGATGTGTAAAAATTCCTTTTTTTTGGCAGTGGAGAGAGATACTTCTTTGGAGATGGCAGCTCAAGAATGCTAGGAAGAGATTTTCTTTGGTTTAAGTCTAAGACAAATATGCCTGAAGATTTCATGAGCAAACTTATTTTGGTATTTCCCCTAGTCAGTCTATTTAATACAACAAATGGGTTACATTGGAGCAGCGTCATCTTAAGATTTTTGTAGTACTTTGATTAAATATGATATCACTTCCTTATTTTGGAAATTACTTTGTTTACTTCAGGAATTATTTTGCCCCATGCTTTTACTTCACCATTCACAGCAAAGCTCAAGCTAGGGGAGGTACTAAATGTTCTCGAGAAGCTGAAGCTTTCTGATTTGAGGTTTTCTAGTGCTCACCTGGAAGAGTAGATGACCTTTTCAGCCTCCCTGTTTACAATATCTGTTTTCTTTACTCCATCTTCATTCATCCTGACTTGTGTAATCTGTTGCAGAAAGAAAATCTCTGCAGGAAGTTGTTGGGGTTTGGAAACTGGCAACAGAGTCTGTGGCTGACTTGCTGGCGGAGCTGCTGACAGGAGAATTTACTCATTAGAAAGTAAAGGGAATGGTTCCCATGTACTGTAATACCTCATGAAGGTGTACCTTGTTGACATATGTATATTAGGTTGCCTCCCAGGTGGTATGAAAGTATTTGTCCACAATGTATTTTATTATTCAGTGATTCCTGAAGTTGATCTTCTAATGACTAGGTAATTACTGGAAAGTGTTGTCTTGTGTACCTAATCAAGAGACTGGTAATATAATGAAGTAAAACTTCTCTGTGGTGGAAGTATATTTAATAATTGTTGGGTCTCACTAGATAAAATTATTTTATGTTACTGCAATTTGTCATTAGTTTATGTTTACTTTTTTTTAACTCCATGCATTTTCTTTTTTTTTTTTTTTTTAATGGATATGTTCACTTTCTAAAATAAAAATGTTAAAACATGAGTAATGCATTATGATATTTCATTGCTTTGTCATCGGAAAATCTGCATGTACCACTCCTGTATATGTGGGGTAATAAGGATTCCAGTTCGCATAAGTTTAGTGCAAAATGTGTTATAATGTTGTTTGCCTGTAGGGAGGCCATGCTAGTGGTACTGGCGCATCACTTCTTTGTTGCATTGGTTTCAGTATGCTCTTCTTAAGTTTTCTTACGGGATTGCTGAATGAAAATACAAGCCAGGGCCAAATTTATCCCTTACATTTCTTCAGAATAGCCAAGATCTGTTTCAGAGGATGCAGGTAAGAGTAAACCATTAGAAGAAAAAAAAATTCAAACCCTGTCATTTAACAGCATTGGAATGTTCCTAACCAAGGGTCTGGAGCATCTCTCTTATGAGAAGAGACTGCAGGAGCTGAGCCTGTGTAGTCTAGAGAAGACTGAGAGGGGATCTTACTAATGCAAATAAATATCTTGGCAGGTGCCAAGAGGATGGTGCCAGACTCTTTTTGGTGGTGCCCAGCAACAGGATGAGGAGCAATGACCGTACACTAAAACACAGAAGTTTCACCTCAAGACAAGAAAGAACTTCCTTACATTGACAGTTGCAGAGCACTGGGCCAGGCTGCCCAGGGAGTTCATGGAGTCTCCCTCTGAAGACTCCCTCTCTGGAGATATTCTAAACCCACCTGGATGCGTTCCTGTGTTACCTGCTCTAGATGACCCTGCCTTGGCAGGGGGATTGGACTAGATGATCTCCAGAAGTCCCTTCCAAACCTAACAATTGTGTGATTAAACTCAATGAGAAAAACGCATCTGGGATAGGTTAAAGGTTCCATTAAACCTATGAACTTCATCTAGGTGCACAACTCATTACTTGAACACCTTCCTCAATCTGCAATATGAAATTCCTCTGAGTATCTAAGAAATTCAAACTGTTCTCAGTGCCTGCTTCCTCCTGCAGTTCAGTACTTGGAAAAAAATTAGGGGAATTAATACAAAAACTGCAAAGCAGAACAAGCCATATATGCTAGTGACAGAAAATCCTTGGGGTGGGGGATATTTTGTTGCACAAAATATGAATAGTTATGTTTGGCAAATGTCAGGTAAAGATTTTACAAGCTTCTCCTAAATGAGCATCTTCATACATCTGTGGTATATGGTTCAGGTTCTCTGTATATTGAGTTAACTGAGATGCCATGTTTTCATACGTGGGTAGTTTGCCAAGGAAGTTGCTCTCTTTAGTGCATCCACAGTTCTGGTTGCTGCCATGAGAGGCTGCATCTCCTGTAAATCTAAAAAGCATCAGTTATAGTATAGAAAGTAGTTAAAACAGTCAACACAGAATAATTCTGTTCACTCCTCAAACCTACCTGGAAAATTGACACAAAAACTATTTCTCAATCCTGCCCTTCCCAGGAATTATTTCTACTGTCTTTGGGTAGCCCCAAATACATCTGAAGAACTTTCCACCAACCTTTTCTAAAAAAAACTGGTTGCTTTTGATTCTAATATAGATGAGGTGATTGTTCATGTGAAGGACCGTGGAAATGGACTGATTGCTTGGCATAACTGTGACAGCAATGTGGCTATGTGCTCTTTGTAATGTGTTGGGTTTTCTTAAGAAGTTTTTAAGAAGATTTAAGAAGTCTTGTTTCAAGAAGCAGATTTGAGTGAAGAATTTAAAACGAAAGAAACACAAGCAAGCTGTGACCAAACTAATACCATTAGCTGCTTGTCATGTATCCATGACAGGAATATTTTGATTGATGGTTTATTGCAATCTTGACTTCAAAATATATTTTGCAAGAAATATTTCCTGCATTTTTTACCCAAAGGAAGTCAGGTAAGCTGTGTCAGGTTGCTTAAAGCTCTGAAATATATACAGACAAGAAGGAAGAAAAAGCTATTTCAGCTTTATTGTATTTTTAATTTTGTGATGGAAACTTGGCACTATGTAATCCGGTTTCCATTAAATACCACAAGGGGGGGGAAATACCAAAAGCAGAAGAAAATGAGCACAATTCAGAATATACTTATGGTTTTGGGGGTTGTTCATTTTGTGGGGGTTCAGGAACCAGCACAACAGTGATGAGGAGCTGGCATTGGTTACATGGTATGAGAGTGCACACCAGACTGCTGCCACACTTAGCATACAATGTAAGCACACCTGTGGTTAGCTGTAGACATTTCTCACATGTACATGTCAAAGTCCAGGTTCTTTTGGATATTCCACAGAGGGAGCTTTTCATGTTCAATATAAAATTTACTTATTTGGTATATTAGGCATTACATGTGATTTGGATTTAGAAGAGTGATACAGCAGTATGCTGAAATCACAAGACAAGCACACTAGCAAAAGCAAGATAAAATGGAATCATAATACAAATATAATTTCCACTAGTAGTTCCTATATTCTTCACATTCTCCATGCCTCCTCATTGCCAGAAGTATGTGGGCTGAGGCCAGCTGAAGCCAGTTGCTCACTTCAGATTTCATTTGCTGGGCTGGCTGGCTCAGGAAGGCATGATTCTCCAGTACTTATCCCACTGCCAGGATTGTCATCAAAGAGGGGGAGCAGAAGGAAGAAGATGTTTTCTAGAACAGTGTGGGTTTCTACTATTAAGAACTCCCACTCTTTTGAAGGGGGCACACACTTTTTGGACTCCTATCAAAGTGCTGCCCTTCATGAGTATTTCTCAAAGTAAGGCAGGGTTTGGGACCTCAGCAATCCAAGACCATTAATGCTTCTGCTTAGTCCAGAGCTGCTTTCAAATGGAACAGAAATCTTTACATTGCAAAACTGAAGCTTGCTTTCCTTTTTGTTTGGATGCTAGATGATTCTTGGACATACTTAGAAAAATGTTATCCCTGTTGGGACACAGCCTTGTAAGTAAGATTGCCCAAGCCCTACTCATTAAATTGGAGACCACGAATATTATGTGTGCATGCTCATTTACTACCTGCCAGAGCATTCCCATTTCTATTCTCTGACTCCTTGATTAAAAGGGAAGGATTTGCCTTATTTCAGCAAGGGGCCTGAAATACTACAAAGACTAACTCCTGCAGTAACAGATGATTTTAAGTGCTTTGTATGTACACTTACATTGCAGGTACTCTCAGACAAGAGTCATGCTTCAAACGAAAGAATGCAACCTACTTTGATTTCCAGAAGCAAGTAAAGTTAAAACGCTCACATTTCAACTAAATTAAGCTCTATCTTCTTTCACAATCACTTAACCCTGTGAATTTTCTTCAGTAGAAGTATATTGTTAGCAGATTGGTTAATAGGGAAACTCAGAGTGTAGGTGGAGATTTTATTTTAGGGATTTCAGTTGGGTTTAGACAAAGCTAAAATGATTCTTTTTATACTTCGATCAACAGAAGGAAAATAAACCATTTGCTGTCATGTTAGTAGTTTAGTATGATACCAAATCCACTCTTTCTTTCCTCCATCCAGATTCCAGCTTTATCTTCTACTAAGTAAAACTGAATGCAACATGAACAGTGTCTATCTAAAAAAACAGTCTTTAATAACTACTTGCTCAACATCTTTCAAAAACTTTATACAGGTCAGGCAGGTTAGCAAGCTGCAAAATGTTGCCATCTTCTGCAAAGTGTTTAGGAGGTAAAAGATGAGTCCTAAAAGCTTTGTAAAGCACATGTTCCACAGCCCATTTCCATGTTGTTGAACCAGACTCAGAATCTTCATTCTGAAATACAGGAAAAAAGAACAAACAATTGAACTGAAGTTCTCTTTTACTTAAGGAGAGCACTCCTTAAAGACTTTATTATGTAAGACTACAGCAACTGTAAAATTCTGCTAGTATTAGAGAAACTCATTCTATACACTCAAGTTAATTCCACACTTCGTAAAGTCACTTGCAGAATGGGTGACCTTAACTGAATGATTAAGCAGATATTTAGACACAATTAGGTTGTACTTTTAATTTGTATGCATCCTTACTCTTCTATAGAAATATAGCATAAAAAATACATTCCCAACTCAGAGGCCAAGGACGCTTGTAATAATATTAAGTACACTGCAATACCCAAAGTAGAAAGGTTCCCTCAATACATATAGTACTTCAGAAAATGTAAGCCACGTTCTTTCAGAATCTTGCCACACTGCTACTTGATTCAGTTCACTGAAAGAGCTGGCATTAGAAGTCTGTATCTGGAAGAGCAGAAATGGTGTTAGTTCTCTGTTAGTTATCTGTTCATAGAACTGGCTACAGTATTCTTGTACCTGAGAGTTTGTTGGGTTGGATTCCTCTATTATATACTGCTTTCTGATGGAGTAGAACACAGCTAGTTCTTTACTTAGGCTTTCAAAACACTCCTTTTCTTCATCCCAGTTTACCTGTTACAAGAAAAAAAAAAGTATAGAATCTGGGTAGCAGTCAGAGACTTCACAGAGATTCTTAATATGGAAAATTCATATTAATGTATTGGCCATTTTTGTCCTGGTAAGGTAAAGTTACAGAAAGAAAAAAGAGGGTAGGAATGCAGGCCTTTAAATCAGTCAATCATAGGTATAGTCAGTCATATTTTAAATCATACCTCAGTCAGTCAGTAGGTATAAATGCAGAGGCAAAGCACAACTAATCAAGAAGATTAACAACAAGAAAAGCATCTGAAATATGTAACAGTACATTTAAGCTGCAGAAACTGCAAAGGAAGGCTGGAATTGCTTAAATGTAAAGTAAAAAAAGTAACTGTGCATTAATAAAATCATTGAAAATCATACCTCTGTGGCCAAACGCAGGATAAACATAGGCAGTCCTTCCAGCGGGGGGACATAGTTGTCTATCAGAAGTGGTAACCCAGTAAGATTTCCTTCCTGCAAGGCAACACTGCTGCTTCAGTAAAAAAAAAAAAGTTCTTTCTTGCAGCAAATGCACCACAACTGTTACATATTGTAAGACTGATTCTTACCAAACTCACTGAGCCTCACAAGTTTTTAAAGCCTGATGCCAACAGACATTGCAGGAAGAGAGTTAGTGGTGGTGTTTAATTTCACAAGGTATGGATTAAGCCACTCAGCTCAGGGAGACCTGAATTCAACCTTGACCTCTAGCTCTAGGGTACACAGATACCACTTCGCAGGCAAACATCCAAATGAAGTGCCTGGGCTTGATGAAGCTGTTCACTTTTGTATAAAGTAAGGGATGCATTAAGCCACACAATGAGACTCATTGAGAGCCATAGTGGTGCTGCAGCCCTGTCTGACTTGAGAATTGGTTAAGATGCACACCTTGTTGGTTAAGAGATCTGCACTCTAGTTATGGA
This sequence comes from Acanthornis magna, assembly GCA_036785705.1. Classification (NCBI taxonomy): domain Eukaryota; kingdom Metazoa; phylum Chordata; class Aves; order Passeriformes; family Acanthizidae; genus Acanthornis; species Acanthornis magna. The sequence continues at coordinate 12,618,875 of JAWUZG010000029.1, forward strand.
AGCAATGACTAAATTGTGGATTGCCCAGAGAGGCTGTGGAGTCTCCCTCACTGGAGATATTCAAGAACCATCTGGAGAAAATCCTGTGCCATGTGCTCCAGGATGACCCTGCTTGAGCAAGGAGGTTGGAACAAATGACTGTGGTCCCTGCCAACCCAACCCATTCTGTGACTTGAAAACCAATTAAACAGAAACTTTGTGTAGCACTCTTCTTAAAGGCAGCATGAGTCCTGACCATTTTTAATGAAAGGGTTACGCCACCTAAATCTTACTGGAACTGGTTCTTAGTGATGGTAAGCACTGCAAGCAAACTACTGCAGTTATCTCTTACCAAAATGTAGAATTACGGAATCATTTAGGTTGGAAAAGATCTTTAAGATTGAATACAATCATAAACCTAACACTGCCAAGTCCAATATTCATTAACTCTCTGAAGTAATAGCTGCAGTCACCTCATCAATTTCAAGAGAAAAATAATCTTTCAACATTTCAGTCTTCTTTTTCAAAAACTCCACAATGTACTCAGCAAGCCCTTCTTTTGGGCCATCTTCTTCTGTCCAGCCACTTTCGGGATCCTCTAAAGCAAGCATTGAAAGCTCATATAAAGGAGCTGGCTCCTAAAAATGAAGAAGGTGAAACTTTGGTTAATGATCAGCACACTGTATTAGAAATCTATAGCTTCTTCCTTCACATAATAACTAATTGCAACACACCATTTCTGGTCTACAGAACTAACAGTTCTGTTTATCACAACCAGGTTAAAAAGATATGAATTTCTTTCTTCTTTCTCTGCAGTCCACAATCCCACTGAGCACTGTGATATTTTACAGGATAAACACTGGCAATCAACACTGTATTTCTGTAGATTGTATATTCAAATTAATTACTTGTCCCAATGTAATGAGCAACAGCAAAACTTGGTGAATGACTAAAACTGGCACTAATAACAAGCAGCCAGGATGACACTTTGACAGTAGCAGCTACAAAATTACTAAGATTTCTACATTCTGTTGTTACTCTGAGGGAAATGAAACAACACTCTTGTAGTGGACAAAAGCCAACGTGACTGTGCAATCAAAACTATGCATTTGTCTGAAAGGACAGATATACTGTAAATAATTTTTTTAAAAAACTCTTTATATAAGATATAATGTAAAATTATACTTACAGACAACCTTAAGACTCCAAAATTTGCAAAGTCATAAATAAGTATCTGGTAGAAGAGTTCTTGGCTAAATTGAAGCACAAAAATTAGTTATATGGACACGACTGCATATCTCCAAGTTAGCATAATAAAGAGGGGCAAGTAAGAATCATCCTGGAAACATCAGATGTACGTATCCAGTCCGATTAATAAAGACCTTACTTTAACTAAAGAGTTTAAGGATTCACGTTCACTATATAGATATTTACAATTCAATCTACTTCTTGGTTTCTGACATCATCAGCCACACTAGAACAGAAATTTTACATACTTAAACATCCAACCACTACCAATTTATTACCTGATAATTTATATTTCAACTTCTTTACTCTTTTACTACACTGCAAGACATGCAGAGGAACTGGTAAATTAATAGACATGTCCATCTCAAGTCGATTCTCTGTTGTGTTGCAAAATTTATGTATCTGGCCCTGTAAGGCTGCATAGGCAAAATTATAAATTTTGTGTTACAAATCATGTCCTGCAGATACTCTTAACCCAACTGGATACAATGTTTCACAGGACTTTTCCGAAGCCTCTGCTTTATACAGTCTGCTGTAGATGATCCTACAGCAAATAATAATGATGATCACAGACCATACAGATCATCATGAAGCAAGAGAAGGCCTTTCCCTTCCCACTGTCTGTGAAAATACAATACAGTGGTTGCCATTTTAATCACACTGATTCCCTGCAACGTTTCCCAAGTGTGCCAGATTTCTTTCCACTGTTCTGAACTGACTGCCTAATCCTTAGCCTCATGACATTTCAGATGGGCAACAAGAGAATGATGTTGTTTTCCCTGTCATTTCCTTCCTTCTAATTAGCTTCACAACTGGTACTTATTTCAGCTGCCAACAGGTCTAACAACTTTTTTACCTGAGTTTTGTAGTATTGAGAAGGTACAGTTTTGTCTGATACTGGACCAGAGCCCACTGAGGACTGACACAACCAACAAAGGAGTGATCATGTAGCATCTCCTGAAGATCTGAAACAATAGATGGGGAAGAAGGTGGGGTGGGGAAGGTGGGGAAGAAATAAAAAGATGTAATTTCTTAGCTGCAACCTTGCCCTCATTTATTTAGTTAAGTGGTTTGTGTCTTTTTATTGTGACAGATTCAGATTAATGTTCAATCACTACAACACCCTTGGTTCTTCTTATAGGCCTGTATGACCAATTATTCACAAGTTTTGAAATATTAACAAGTTCTGTGCATACTCATACTATTAAAGCACAAGGGAGAATAGTTATTTAACATCTGATCTACAAATGCAAATTAGAAAAAAATAAAATTAAAGTCCTTGTGTTTGAATAGCCTTCCTAAATGCATTTCCAGCCACAGGAGATTAGCAAGGAGCACATACATACTTCAAAAACTGCAGGTATAAAATGGCTTTGCAACACAATCTAGGTATTGTCAAGCTAAATTCTAATAGTGTGATAGAATAGGTCCTTACTTTTTTTCATAATTTCTTTATTTTTATGTCACGAGGTTTTATTAATATATATATATATGAATGAGAAGACTGGGAAAGGTATGAGAAGTCAGATTTCATAAGAGTTCATTTTAGGCCAAAAAAATTCCACAAAAAAAAATCAGTAGTTACCATCTTTGGGAGCAGCTTTGTTACAGATATTTGGCACTGCCAAAGCATGTACAATGCATGTACACAGCAATACACTATCCTAACTCCACTATTACATTTTTAAAGGAATGTAACAGTGTGAGAAGAGATTTTTTTCTTTCCGAAGTCCCCTTTAGGTATTTCTTACAGATGTGAAGATGAGACACAACCTCAGGCAGCTTCACAAGTTCTATCATGTATTTTGAAACGTTTTTGGATATTTTATGGTTCAGAGACAATTCATCAATATTTAAAACAGTGACAGACAGATTTGGAATTACTGGTTCAGAATTATCAGTCTTCTGCAAAATGTTTACCGGAGCACAAATAGAAGTTCTTGCTTTCTAAAGTTTAAGATTCTTAGCAATTTATAAAAAATGTATTTATTACAAGTGTCTGTGTGGAGCATTCCCAATTCTTACAACCAGAAAAATCAAAATAAATCCAACAAAACCCCCAGAATGTGAGATTTCTAGCATCTAAGACAACTGAATAATAATTGTATGAGTCTGTATAAGTTGCCTTTAGGGGCAACTGAGTTAAGAGGGAAATACCCCAGAAAGGACTGCAAACCTTTTACATTTGTCAAAAACAACTCTTAACAAAAGAGAGAAGATTTTGCAAATCTCACCATTTCATATAAGTGGGACAGATACAAATGAAAATGAAATGCAAAAGCTTTTGTTAAAAGCTTGCTTAGCAGAACTGTAAGTTCACTGGGCCCCCTTTTAAATATCTTTTTCCAGTTCAAACAATCATATTTAGTAGGTGGAGTAACAATAATTTTGAGAAACAAATCTTGCTTACTTGCATGTGCCTGGTTACTAATTTCCTCCTGGAGAGTCAACACACTGGTCAAATTGATAATTCTTCTTCTAGGGGTGCAGGCAGCAGTCATGTCCTCTCTGGTGTCATCTTTCTCCAATTCCATGTCCACATCTTCCCGTGGTCTCTTCCTGCAATACCAAACCAAAAGGAATTATGCTCAATTCTCCTATCACTTAGGCAAAACACAGCAACAGATGGGATGCTCAATTCATATGATGTATGCTAACACAGGAAATGCAGGATGATTCCCAGAAAGACAGTTTTATTTCTTCTGAAGAATAATTTGTTAGGAAAGGGTAGTTACGAATTTTAAGAGAACTTATGACACTAATACCAATCACATCAGACAACTGTTGCTTAAGCACCAAGCAAATTGGACTCTACAGGACATATCAAAAAATGTTGATATTTCTGATGATATTTTTTCCGTGACCATTTTTCCGTAATACTGGGGAGAGCAAATCAGATTCTCTCAGAAGATTTTGGCCTCTCATAACAGCTTCTGCAGGAGCTATAACAAGTTTATAGCACTTTTACCTTTACTAGAGTAATGCCTGTCAAATTCAGTGTAGTTTCTATCCCCCCATAAGACGGAGGCCTCCAAAAAGAGACAGACCAGCATGATCACCCAAAACAAATCCCCTTATACTGCTTCCTGTCTTTCAGTATGAATGGAAATTCCCTTCTAGTCACAAAACTTATCACAAGTTACGTAATTTACAGTTCACAGATTAATTTCTCAATAAAATGTAATGGAAAATTACTCTAGAGAGTATTTTCCTTCTGGAAAAGCAGAAGTCCAAAGAAATCAGAAAAATCTACAGTTTCACGGCTATGCCATGAAATAAATAGGTAACATTGCACCACCTCAGGAATGGTGTGACTTACCGAGAAGGCACAGTCTCAGGAGACAAATGTCCACTCTCGTTTGGCCCCCCAGGCTTCACTGTATCCTCCTGAACATCAGCCATTTCAACCAGGTCATTGACTTCTTCCATTTCAGCATCCTGAGGCCTTTCTGCACCCTCTGGAGGTCCTGCATTAACCCCTGTTGTCACTTCAGTGGGGCCTGCACTTAGGGGGTTGTTCACTGGCTGGAGAAAAGCATCCAATTTCTGCTCTCGGGAATCAGTGCGGACCATCTGATGCGCGTAAACTTTATCACTGGTTCCCTTGGTAACAATAGAGGAGTTTGCTGCTGGTTTTACAACCTCACTGGAAGAGCAGTCAGCTCCTGGAAGCAATGTCTTCATTCAGATATGAGGAAGCAAAGAGAAGAGATTGAACAAGAAAAAAAAAAAAACCCAGAAAGATCAGTCACACTTCTCACAGTATCTTTTACTGCTCAGAGGCAAATTTGAGCAACACACTGTCAACTGCTTAAAATGCCACCAGCTCTGCACCTGCTATCCACATAGAGAGAATGTCATCACCTTGGCAGTTAAAGTCATTAGTTACCATTCCTTTGTTTCAAAGGAAAAAAATCGTTAAGGTAAAAAAATCACAAGAAAATCAGCTTTTAAAAAAATTTTAGTCGTTCTTATGCTACACTTTACATAGAGTAGAATACCTTCCTGATTTTCTTCCCGGTTAGATTAAATCCAAACTGTTATCATATACACAGAACAGTTTTCTCAATCACATTGTCTTCACATAAACCAGGGTAGAATAAAAAACAATTTACCACATCTGAAGGCTAACATACTTATAAAATTAAGACAATTGATCTGGTATTTGACAAAAATGTAATTAAAACGTTTTCATACTTTTTTTCTTTCTTTTGCTGCATTGTTAACACTGGTATATTAAATTAACTTCATCCCCAAAACACAGAGCAAAGATCTCAATATACCACTACAACACTGATAAAGTGCCCATCCCTGCACAGACTGTACTATTGAACAGAGTAAAAGTATCCCTGATCATTAAAATAATGCAGAACTGCCATCATTGCATACATGTTCTCACCTGAGTGAAGTACATCCTTGAGGAATTAGAGCCCAATAACTTGCTCTCTACATGTTGTTGCACACGCTCCAAAATACTGTCTTCATGAAGAAAATGGACCTCATGTTTTGTAGGATGCACGTTCACATCTACATTCTGGGGGGCTATTTCCAGGCTGGAAAACATTTTAAAAGAAGTTAACCTAAAACATCCCATGATGTTGGGATGATGGCAGAGAGAGAGAGCAAAAATTGGTTCAAATTCAACAAAATTTGTCAGGCTTGGGGACATTATTCCATACAAGGAAGTAAAAAAGGTCCTGAAACCTGCTAAAGTTATATTACAGTCAAACTAGGCTAGTATATTAAAAAATAATCCAAAATCACTCACCAAAATCAGCTTACACAGGTAAGCTTAAACCAATGTCCATTCTACAACTACAAAAACCCGCTTTTAGAAATATATTTTACTTGCAATGTCTCATGGATTAATAGGAAAGGACTCCAGCTGAAATTACAGATATTCACTACTTCTAAAAACAAGGTCTGTCTTCTTAAGATTTCTTTAATGTGATTTAATTATCTCCTGTCTGGCAATTAATTACCTCAGTGCAATGGTTAACACTATTATGAGGAACAGAAATGTCCTTCTAAACCGACTCACCCTAGTTATATCCTACAAGACAGTATCAAAAGGCTACTTCTCCCTATTACTTTACCTTAAGTATAGGAATGGGTGTGTGCCTTTTGGCAAATAAGCAGCGTACACAGTTTCTATGGCTTTCCGCATAGTGGCTGACTCTACCAACCGATCTGAAACACAGAACAAAGTCCTATTGCCAAAGAGCCCAACTAAAACACACTGCACAGTGCCCAGCTACTCCTTCAGACAAACATCTTCAGGCTTCGTGTCTTCAAAGGTTATCAGTTGTACCCATTTTTCCCCAAGACCTATTTATTCTTCGTATAAAACCAGGAATAGACGTTATTTTCTTAGCATGTTTTATACTTAGAAGTACTTTTTGTCCACAAATACTGAAATAACCAGACTAGCTTTTCATTTTTTCATACAGTCAAGGTTTGTTGCAACCCATGCCAGTGTTGCTACAGAATGGAGAGATCACTCTGTGTAAGCTGGCAGGACACAGTCACAACTCTGATACTCCAAAGTTTCTTCAGGCTCAGTCTTAGCTGTTTTCCGCTATCTACAGTGCAAAGCACGATGCACATTACAAACTGAAAAACACTTTCAGATTCACAATTAACTGTAATACTTATTCTCTAAAATGGTTTTTAAAAATTTTAAAATTTTAAAAATGCTCATGCATTTTGTAGGTCTTCAGAAAGTTTTGGTCTTTTGCTTATGTAAGCAACTTCTGATTGTACAAAATGTTTTGTTTTTTTTTTTTAACTTACGGTTTATGAAGAGTAAAAATGTACACTTCTTCACAGAATAGTTTGCACTCGTGATGTAACCTTTCATTTTAAAGGCCAGATTTGCATCTTCACAGCCCACTTCCACCAGCTCCCTATTAAGTTTGACAGAAACACAAACAAAAAATTAACTCTTTTGTTGATGCAAATTTTGAACAGTACTCATAAACAGTGATATTCTGCTTTGCCAGTTGGCAGGATCAGCACAAAAGACACAGACACCAACTTTTAGGGCTAAGTGTAATTAACTATAGTTCAAAACAGCAAAGAATTATAAAAGAATAATCTAAGTAATGCAGTCCATCACTACTACAAAAGATTGCCTAAAGTCATTAAGAAGATACATGACCAATTACCCCAATACTTTACTATCATCCAGATCTGCACATCAGCTGGGGAGCCCCTGTCACAGCGAAGGATTGGAAAACTACACCCAGTAACTGGGGAATCCTACACAGTGTGTCCACTCGTAGGTGAAGACTCTACCTTTGCTGGGAGAGGGTCCAGCTTTTATATTGTTGAATTTAAAAAAGCTCACAGAACTCTAATGTGGAAACATCTGGTTTCATTCTCCTCTTGGGTTCCATCCAAAGCCTGGCCAGGGATCAAGGAGGAACCAAGGGAGTTGGCTTTGACCATACACCCCCAAACAAGGTCAGATGTCTGATTTCATGGCCTTGTCCATCCTCTAAATATGGAAAGATAAATATATTCTTATCACACTACATATTTTGCTAATGATCATGCATATTTTGCTAATGAGCAGATACAAGTATGATATAACATATGGCTGGAAGGTTCATCTAAAGGTCAACTTTGGCTCAGGGCCTATTGCTGAAGTCTCACTACTTCATATACCCATCTATCTTCTATCACAGTTAATGAAAACATTAGAATTATCTGAGAGCTCAAACATTCATTGATCAATAATTATTTAACCTGAACCGCATCATTTCTCCTCCTTAAGTAAGTGTAAACCAGTAATGTTGTATAGTCGGAGTCTGTAAAATTACCCCCATTATCCTTTTAATACTGTAACATATCACAGTATCCACATTATAATCGATTACTAATTCAAATACGGATTACATTGTTTAAGTCATTGGCAGTGATAGACAAGAATGCTTCAAAATTGTCTGCAGCTAGGGAAGAACAAACACACTTTTTCTTGGACTACTTTGTTCCCTTTTGTCAGTCTTATATGTCTTGGTGGTCTGTTAAGAAACTTAAAATGTAAAAACTTCTCTCTTGCTCATGAACGCAGATCCTAACATTAACTATTTTCCTAACAGTTTTAATAATTTTCATAATTCAGTAGTAAAGAAAAATCCACTTCGTGAGCACAGCCCTCTAGCAAGGCATTATGCCAACTTTTAAAGTTAAAACAGAAAAGACTCACCACTTATTTCCAATTCAACCTCAATATATACCAAGTGCCATTTTTATTTGTGTTCAGTTTTTAACACCATCTTGAACTGGGTAAATTAAAATCTTTGTTTGAAAAGAAATTATCAGAACATTTACTTTGAAATGGACAATTTATCCTGAAATGTACAAAGGGAAAACTCTTATCAAATGAGCATCCATAGTAGACAAGAACAAATGCTTAACAAGGAAATACATAGAACATTGCAAATATTATTACTAAGCAGCCTCTCTATTTTGCTGTGCTTCTTAAAGGTGTTTTCAGGCATTAGAAGTTACACTCATTAAATGTGAAGTTTGACTTCAGACAGGAACAGAACAGAATTAAAGTGACCCCCACCTATTCATGGGACAAATTCATTCAATGAATTTTTCACAGCTGAAAGTCTCTTGAAGAGAATTTTTCCTAATGACAGATACATCTTCAAAAGGTGATCTTTTGCTTTTTTATCTGTTCTATCTAATGTACACAGACTCAGCTAATGTAGCTTTTGTCAAAATACAAAACCTTAAGATTTCAGAAAAAACAGTATGAGTAGCTTCAAAATTTGTCAGGTAGCAGACAGTAAGAAGTGGTAAGATTTTCATGGTATAGGAAGAGACTAGGAACTTGTAGTGAACACAGGTCCAGCTTGCTCTTTCTACATGAGCACACAGAAAGTTCCTTTTCAGTGTATTAGAGGAACGACTTTGTAACTTTCCTCTTCCCTTTGGTGCACAAAAAAAAGTCCCACATTATGAGGAGAAGGGAGAGCTCTCTTATTGCAGCAATCCCTCTTCTCTGAAATTAACCTTAAAGGAAGCAAGAAAAGTTAGCATAACCCATGGTCTTTAAAGAGGAGATGGAGGGTGATTCACTGGAAAGCTTCATATCAAAAGGAAACTTGACATCAACATACCTGCTAACAGCATTTCCAAAGATGGACCTAATGTTGTCCACTGTTGAGGCGTTGGATAAGGTTCTAACATCAGACACAGTGTCACCTTGCTGAAGAGAGCAGAAATAAGTATCAATCAATTCACCTTTCTGCAAGGTTTTAGAAACGCTTTAAACTAAACAATAACATTTCTAAAACAAAGGCATGGAACAACATAACATCATTCTGTTGTTTTGTATTCTTATATACTTATTTAAGTTCAAAAAAGCAATAGATGGCAAATGGCACATATTTACAAGATCAGCTGGAGCACAACAGACCCACCAAAGCTAGTAACTCCATCTTGGAAAGTGAGGAACACAGTTCAGTAAATAATAATCAAGAATGGCACAGAATGAAGGTAGTCTACCCCATCCTCTTTCATACAGCACTTAGGCTCTCCAGAGAAGCTGAAACAACTCATAAAGCTAAACCAAATATAACACTAACACCACAGAAAACTCCAAACTCTTGACAAATGTATTTTTGTCTTGTTTACTTCTAATTCATGTGATTTCTATCCAAACTGCACTAACATACCCTTCACCATTTCCGTACCAGGGAAGGCTCTGTGTCCTGTTCCTGATGCAAAAGATGCAGTGCAAATTTTCTGCCATTTTCAGATATACAGATTATGTGTACGTACACAGGCACATAAAAACAAAGTGAAGTTATAAAGACTTTATCTACACACCTTTTTAACTGAAAAGCTGATGCCTGAGTTATGGATGGCATACCTGAAAAACAGATAAACGTAAGTCTGCAGTTAGTGAAAGAAAAGGCAATTGTTTCCCCCAACTGCTGAAAAGCAGCTAGTAATGGGGACAAGCAATTTCACTTGTTAGTTAAGACGCCTGTTAGTTAGTTCACTTGTTAAGCTTTTAAGACAGTAATGCAATTTGAGCCACACTGAGCTTTTGTAGACTGAACAGCTAAAACAAAAAAGTGTCTCCTGTTTATAACTCAACTGTAACCATAAGAAATTCAAAGATCAGCTTAGTTTATTTCTCAAAAAAGAGTGTAGGCTTCTACAGACCTCTTTTTTCAGTTTCACTGCACAGGTTTAACTAAAAAAAACCCAGCAAAATATCCTCAGTGTAACAGAATCAAGTCTCAACTACTATGGAGAAACATCTGAATAATGGCTGGCCTGCCCCACCTTCCCCTACCCAGACAGTTCAGCTGTCTGTGATCCCAGGGCTGAGATCTGTTACACTACAGCTGCACAGCCTTGGCTCAAACCTCCAGGGTAATTACTGCATCGTGAGAAAAAAACACACCACAGAACCTTGCAAGATGAGAAATGTAAAAATGCAGACAAAGATTAGACTGCTGTGACTGTGAACTCAAAAATTCAAGAGGGGACAAAAACCAAAATAAAGTAATAGAAAAATTCTAATGAAAAGAAACAACTAATGACCTGTGGGGCTGTAACTCAGCAAAACTTCAGATCATCCTGTTTGACAGAGCAGCAGGACCTGACCCTCCACCTTCTGGCTGATGTCTGCCTGACCCAGTAAACTCTTAAATAGCTCATTTGGGGAATAGGCTAAACCTTGGTATACAGTCTTGCTATTCTTTGCTATCTTTTGTGTTTTTTGAAAGTGTAAAGCAGTTCTTTTGCTTAAATTGTGCAGATCCTGCTTGCAAAGCCTCTGCATGTGGCAAAAAGTGCAACCATGGGGCCCAAGGGAACATCCAGTAGCTAAAGAGGTATTACTCCTTTCTGGGGATGTGAAGTGGCCATTCAGCTTTTCTGTATTCAGCCAAATCTCAATGCTCCTGAGCAGTTTTTACATGAATTCTATTCAGCCCAAGTACATTTAAAGTTCACTTGATCAAGTCTATCACCATTTCCTTGCTGGAATTCTAACAAATAATTAATAGTCACAGACAGATTACACTACTTCCCATCTGGATTTTTCACATCAAATTGGATGGACTGTTATCTGACACTGCACACTACTAACTAGTTTAAAAAAGTAACAAACAAAACCACTTCCACCAACAACAAAATGACACCAAACACACACTTACCAGTCCCTCTGAAAAACCCTGGTAGTTCCCATGGCAGTATATAAAAACTGGGAGCCTACTATTTTAGTTTACCTGCTAACAACCTCTAGTATTTTTGCATATTCTTCATTTGGATTCTTTAAAGCCTTCCTCCTTGTATTTACATTGTAAAAGAGATCTTCAACCTACAGAGAAAAAGTTCACAATTAAAAATTTTAAATTCTCTCTTACTATAGAATTAATCTAAATCCATCTTGTTAATTTTTATTTTATATATAAATTTTCTGACAATACTTTGGTTTATGAAGAATCAACATTCAGTTTATTCCTTACCTCCCTAGATTCACCTAACAAACTACAATTTCAGAGATGATATTGTCATGTACCTTACAATGTAATTGGTGCAAGACTAACCAGCAAGGAACAGAAAAGGAACAAGAGAAAACAGGCATAAAAACCTACTGTGATCTGAGTTCCTTGATTTCCAGCACAGGGCTTTGGAGGGGCTTTGATTTTTCCATCACTGTAAGCAGCTCTAGGTAGAAAATAAAAAGTTTTCAGACATCTAGATTTACAGGATGGAAGACATGGAAAGATGACAACAAAGGAAAAAGACAAAAGAAATCCCATCATTGTCACACTCCTCCCAGAAAAGGATTTGGAAAACTGAGAATTAGCTTCCCCCACCTCTCTGCTACCATAAAACTGTCTTCATTGTTTTTAAGAGCCAGAAGGGCAATGGGGGAATAGACATAATAGCAGAGGAAACGAGGCAGCTCATGGCATATGTGTTTTGAAATTGTATTACTGAGACTTTTCCTCTAAAGGCAGGATTATTGCATTTTTTCTGTAATAGCTAGACATGGCCTAATAACAATTCTCCCACTTCAGTTACGCTAACAAGAAATTACTGACCTTAATCTAAGATCTGTTTCCTTTTTGACACAAACAGAATTTTGAGCATAAGAGATTTCTGACCCACGTAGGTCTTTCAGCAAGTTATACAGATGCATTAATTAATAAATAAAAGGACGGACTTTTTTTTGCCATCTCACATACCCTCTGTATTCAATGCAGGAAAGACCACAGTCACACAATCTTTTGAAAAAACAAGATTCAGGGCATCTTTTTTCCCCTCCATTTTCTTAAAAGTAGTTAAGAAATTAATTGAAAAGCTTGCTTATATTTAGATTAAGTTTTCAAAAGAATAGTCAAACTTTTTTTGGATAGATAACAAACAATAACAAACTAAGCTGTAAGTTCCTCTGCTGAGACTTGTGAAATTTGCTAGACATGATGCCCGTATATACATACAACCTTTTAACCTGAAATGGACAGAAGGACAAATGTTTAACCTACATTAGCTACTGAAGTAGAAGTTCCTTCAGTATTTCCTGCCTCCCCACCCCACCTGTACCAATTTTAAAGTACATTGTTTAGCTAAAGCTTATCTTTACAATTTGGAAAACTACATTTTCTGACATTCCAAGTCTTTTTGGTACTTATCCTTACTATATCCTCCTCCGTAATAGGAGCTCTGTAATAAATACATCTGTCTGTCATTGCATGCAGCAGAAGTCACCTGGGTAGCATACCTGAATGCACACTTTGCATCAGCTGTTTTAGTTGTTACTGTAACGTGGGCAACATGACTGATGCTAGCCAGGGCCTAAGGAAAGAGAAAGCATCTTTGTAAACCTTGCCCTGGAGAACACCGAGGCATGTCCACACTTTAAACCCCACTGCTACATTTCCAAGGAAATTGCAGGTCAGTAAACCTTAAACAAATTTTGGTATCTATAGCACTGAATTTTATCCACAAGATCCTTCTGGCTTCCCTAATATTTCATTATCTCTGACAACGTACGTAGTTAACCATGTAGCGTAACTAAAAAAATTTGCAAAATCATTACAGTTGTGCCTTTTTCTCTTTCATGTTAAGAAAAAAACAGCTGTAAGGTTTTAGCTGTTACTTTCTCATTCACGCCCAAGTCTTTCTCTTGACTGTAAGTAATGTTACAAAGTTAGGTTACAACAGTTTTCCTGGAAAACTCAATGGACAAATGGACATGTCAACACAGATGAAACCAGCCTTAGGACCAGGCTCCACTGGCTGTGGAGATGATTATGGTGAAAGTGTGTGAGGAGAGGGCTCAAACAGTCTGCTCTCTGGAGCATGTCAGCATCTATGTATCTGAGCATAGGACACACACTTATACGTTCATCCAGAGGAGAAAGTTAAACTCATCCTTGATTGTTCTTCCAGGGTTTAGATACAGCCTGTGAGAGTATATATATAGAACCAGTATATCTGAGGGGTCAGAGATACTTTGTCTAACAGCAAAACCAAAGGAAGACATTTCAAACATTTAGTTTTAAGTGTGGTATTTAGACAAATGTCTGACATCAAAGATTCACCTTCCACTCAAATCTTTCACTGCTTTTTACCTGTAGGTTCCTGAACCATCATTTGAGAAGACACACTTTGTTTCAATTTAAAAAAAAAATCTTATTTGAGAAAGCAAAAAGAATATATACCTCCCTATAGGCATCCATCTAATATTGAAAGACACAGAAATGTATTTTGAACTATATTCACATAGCAGACTCTCTCATAAAACAGAAACTGCTGTGATGAGTACTGAGAATGAGATAGTATGTACACCCCACTGCAGCAGAATAAAAACAATGAAGTTTCAAAACCTTGATGAAGAGCTTACCTCGCCCCTAAAACCATATGTAGAAATACTAGCCAAGTCTTCAAATTTTTGCAGTTTACTCGTAGTAAATCTCTCACATACAATATCCAGATCTTCTTTCTGTGTGAAAGGGACAAGCAATAGTCACTATCCGAGTTTTTTCAAGATCAGCAACATTTATCAACTGAAATAATTTCTACAAGGTAGTATTAAACAACAGCATACAGCTGTCAACTTTGTTTACTTACTCTGATACCACAGCCGTTATCTTGGACCTGGATGAACTTCAGACCACCTTCTTTAACTACTACCTGGATACTTGTAGATTTAGCATCCAAACTGCAGAAACCAAGGAAACAATTTCAATCCCAGAGTTCCAGAGTTCTGTTTAATATATCTATCCATGACCTGGATGAGGGGCCGGGACGCGGGGCCGGGACGCGGGGTCAGCCCTGGCAGACCCCCCCGCCCCACGCAACGCGGTTGGGCTGAGGGAGGGGCGGACCCCGCGTTACCAGTTCTCGATCATCTCCTTGATGGCGTTGGCCGGCCTCTGGATGATCTCGCCGGCGGCGATGCGGTTCACCACGGCTTCATCCAGCCGCCGGATCACGCCCGCCATGGGCGCGAGCCGGGCTCGCGCCGCGGCCGGGCGGGAAGCGAGCCGGGGGCGGGGCGCGCGCACGCCGCCGGGGAGGGGCGCCCCCTGGCGGCGGGAGGCCGCGCTGCGGAGGCGCTGAGGGGGGAGAGGCCGGGAGCCGCCGAGACCGCGGCCCGCGGGTCTGGGTGTGTCTGACCCGGACGGCCCGGGGGACAACGAGCTGTCCCTGAGCCAGCAGGGCCCTTGTGGACAAGAAGCCCAGTGGTATCCTGGGGTGCATTAGGAAGAGCATTGCCAGCAGGTCGAGGGAGGCTCTGTGCCTACGACAGCAGGACATACTGCACTGGGTATCTGACTGCAGCACATGTGCCACTACATGTCTCCAGTCACAGGGTGCTTTCCAGGGTGTCCCTGTATGCATTGTGATATGTGTCTGTGCAATCACAGTGCATGTTGTTACTCAGTAATTGCTCAAAAATACAAAGCAGATCCTTATTTGTGCAACTTGTCAGCAAGTCCCAAGCTTTGGGGTCTCCTGACATTTGGAGATGCTTGTCTAGCAGAGCTCTTACTTTCTCCGCCAGTGCTTTTAGAAGGGGTGGTTAAGTATTGGAATGGGCTGCCCAGGGAGGTGGTGGAGTCAACATCCCTGGTGATGTTCAAGACACTACTGGATGTGGCACTTGGTGCCATGGTCTAGTTCACAAGGTGGTGATCAGTCAAAGGTTGAACTTGATGATCTCAAAGGTCTTTTCCAGCCTGAATGATTCTATGATTCTGTACAACCCATGTGTTATTCTGGGTCTCATGGTTGGAGCATGACCAGTGTGTATGAGACAAGAAGCTGATCCCTTCCTTGCGGTGGAGGAAGAGACCATAGCCACAATGCAATGAAACCTGTTGCTCCGGCAGTGATCCTGATCAAAATGATTGTGCACAAAGGAGTTAGTGGAACACATACCAATTAAACTGCTGCATGACCAGCGTGGCTTTGGGCCTGCATTGTGCTGGAAAAACCCCTTATTTCCAAGAGAACCTCAACTCATTGTAAAGGAGGAGGCTGCTGGCAGCTCCCCCTCCATACCAGCAGTTACACCACCTGTGTAGCCTTTCCCTTATCTACAATGCAGCAGGGAGTGCTCAGGTGAACATCCTTTCTAGTTGACAGCAGAAGTGATGAATGGATTTTCTTTCGTGCAAGAAAATCCTGCAATAGCTTGAAAGACCAAAATGAGGTATGCCTTTCTGCAGACAGGGTCTGCATGGTGCAGTGCACTTACACTGGAGGCCCATTCGAAGCTTCACAATTTAAGTCTCCCAGTATCAAAAGGGATGTAAGATTTTCTGTACTATTGTCCCTTTCTTTATTTTTCCATCTTGAATAAGAGATGGTACTGGGCTGGTAGCAGTCCAGCATCTCCTGGTGCAAAACAACTCTCCACTGCATTTCCCTAAGCACAGTAAGTACTGCTTCTTTCAGGCAAGCTGTAAATGGGGCTTCAGAGAAGCAAAAGCTTCTCCAGGATGGCAGCGTCACTGCAGTGCCTTGTCAGGGTGATGCAGCAAGTGTATTGCTGTGTAAAACACCAGAGTATTTTTGTGGTGTTTATGTGTTGCTTGTAGCTGCAGCACCAAAAAATGGGCATTATTCCACTTGAAGATGCTCTACAACTGGCATCTCTTAATCTAGTGTGATGTAACTTCAGCAACTTCTCATCCTCTTCATAAACACCTCTCTTCATCTTTGAAATCACACCTTAATTGTAAAATATTGACAGCAATAAATAAAGCAGTTTTCACTTTGCAGAAGGGAAAAAAAAAAAAAAAAACCTGTCCTGAGTAGTACATCTTCACAGGTGTCACTTGAAACAGAAGGATCCTGGCCAAGGGCATGAAGAAGATACAGGGCCTCTGAGGAGCATATAAAGCAAGAAGCAAAACCACTTCTGTGAGTGTTAAGGATTAAGTATGTGAAACATGGACTGGTTTGAGGTCTTTGCTATGAAGTGCTTTGCCTTGCAAGGACATTTTGTCATCAGCACTGTCCAGGATGGTTGCTACAAAGTCACTCTGTCTAATTCCCATCCATATATACCGGTGCCTCCAGTGCCCCCAAGCATGACAGATCTCCACAAAAGCCCCTTTTGAGGCTGACTTCAGGTTCCCCAGTTGCTGACCTTGGCAAAACTACCTGGGTGGAGTCCAGCAGTCCTGCCCTACCACCTCCCTGCCTGTGGCTTCTTGAACCTCTGGGTTGCAGTGACAGCTACCTTGGCCATGGTACACTTTGGCTTTGACTTGCAGGAAAAGATTCAGAAGCTGTTAGGATCAATGGGGCAGGGGGCAAAGAGTTACTAGAGACAAAGGGCAACCTACTGTACACTGACCTTGACTGTGTACTGACCTGGGAAGCAACAGGAGTGTGGGGAGCACTGAACTTCTGATCTGATGAATCTGGCTCTGCTCCAGGATCTGAACTTAGAGGAGGAATCTGGTTTTGGTGGCCTTGGACAGTCTACCACAAGCCTCACCCAGGGCAGATGGAAATGGGAGTAGGAATCTGCGGGATCTCAGCACTTGATCTGGGACAGAAGACATTTACTGCAACTCTTCCTTGTCTGTGCTGTTGCTGACAGTGATTTGTGTTGTCAGAATGTGCCCTGGCCAGCCAGTAGGAAAACCTTTATTCCTTATACCTGTGTTAGTGTTTGTATCACAGAGATGCAGCCTGTTTTACTGGATGTCACACAAAGCTTTAAAATTTTGTGTTCTCTGTGCCAAACTCCTAATTTCTGTGTGGAAGCAGGTGAAAAAAGGTCTATTTTTCTGTTTGGCTCCAAGCAGCCATCAAAAGACCTTTTGCATCGCAACTTCTCCAACTGGAGGTCAGCCCTGCCTGCTCATACCTTGCAAGCTTTGCTCGGACCCATTCCAGTTTAGATTGTTTTCTGTGACAGTGTGTTAAAAAATGAATTTGTTTTTATTAAAGCAAATAAAATACAAATTATCTAGATTTTATTTTAAATAATTTAGGAAGATGTAATCAAGTGTATTTTGGTGCCAGGGCTCAGAAGTGGAGTTGGGGTAAAAGAAGTGGTGAAGAATGAATGGAAAGAGCCTGTTGGAATCTTAATGCTTTTTAAGAACCCAGAGAGGAAAGCTGATATGTTTTGCAATCAATGCTATGAAATTTCAGAAGGCAACAATTAGTTTCTTAGAAAGACATGAAACTGAAACAGCCCCACAGTCAATAGAGAAATGTAGTGACTTTTTTTCCTTGAGACACAAAGGATCATTTAATTAAAAAAACAAAACTAAATAATGCAATCTTACCAAAATCTTTCCCATGCTGGGAAGAAGTGGCCTAAGTGTCAGTAAACAATATGGATTTTGAATGCTTTGTTCTTTATTACAAAATCTATTTTCTTAGATGCAAAGATCTATCTAGTTTTGGGTCTGATAATATAAATCTAACATATTCTTTTAGATATAAGAAAGACGTCTTTTATAATGAGAGTGGTAAAACACAGGCGCAGGTTGTGCAGGGAGGTGGTGGCAGCCCTATCCCTGTAAACATTCAAGATCAGGTTGGATGGGGCTCTGAGCAAGACATCCCTGGTTTAGTTGAAGATGTCTCTGCCCATTGCAGGGGGGGGTGGGCTAAATGATTTTTAAAGGTCCTTTCCAATACAAACTGTTCTGATTGTATGATACTTTATACCACTTTGAAGTCCTAGCCACTCATTATCTGCAGCATGTACTTATTATTCCAACTCAAATATATTAGGAAGCCCAGAAAATAGATTTTAAACTTATTTGTAAGTTGTTATTGACCCATTCAAAATCAACATTGCTTTATTTGCCTTCAGCAGTTAAAAGAGAGTATTAAAAAATAGTGAATAAGGTTTAAGAAAGAATTGGAGCATGGGATTGTAGCACAGGGGAAGCAAATAAATCCTGGCTGGCACAACACTGTGAAACTAGAACCCAAGATTACATCTTGTAACATGAGACATGGCTGAAAATAAGGCAGAGATCTGCTACACTGGAAAAAGGACTGAAGATTGATGAAATCAGTTTGAAAGGTTAAGATTATTAGGGTTTTAGACTGCAGCTCAAGCAGAATAGGAGGTTAAAAGATAAGGATTGCTTGAACAAAAAAGCCTGATTTTTGTTTGTTTTTAAAGAGAAGCAAGTTGAGCAGCATTCCAGTACGCTACTACTTTTGTAGAATTCCTTGTAAAAAGCAGTTTCTTTTTTTTTTTTTTTTTAATAGGTGACCTCCCCGTATCTGGAAATGTCTTCTCATTTACCCTTAAATAATTTCCCATGATGTGCATGGTAGTGGAAAATGGTATCTTTCACCCTTTTTACTGTTTTTAATGCCAAACTGCAGCACAGTTTATGACAGTTTCTCCAAAATGTCTCCAGTTGCCAAGGAAGAGATAACTGAAAGAATGCAAACAAATAACCTTGATTCCTAGACCTCTGCTTCTTTTCAGCTTGTCTTGTCAAGCACCCAGAGTGTCCAGGCAGTTCTTTAAACCCTTATCATTGCAGAATACAGATCCACTCTTCTTGCAGTGAATTTCTTGCAACTTTAGGATGCAGAATAAAATATTAACACAAAATTTGTGTGATAAAGGTTGGCTGCGTATCAATAACAGAAGCAATGGCACTGGCAGTACTGATGTGTTACTAAGCCTATTTACAGAGAAAGAGCTGTTTTGAGTTAATGCAGTGCCTCCCTAGCTCTCCCACACACACAAACCCCCCCATTTCATGGCAGAAAAAAAAGTCTAAGACTCATGTTCCACTGAAATCAGATTATCCCATATATAATTCAGGACAGTAACTGACACAGGATCACTTGTTTAGCTACAGTAATTTTATTCTGAGTTGGTCACTCATGGTCCAGGGTTTGGTGAAAACATGCTTCTATGAATAGAAGAGCTGCTCAGGACTGCGTGTCATGTGGCTTTATACAGAGACTCAGGTGTTTGCATAAGGCAAGAGGAGTTTTTGCTGGACAATATTGCCCCAATTAGGATTTTTTTCACCCTCATTTATAGAGCATTTTTATGAGTTCTGATGGAAAGTAGGTTCTGGAGGCTCATGATGAGAAAATAACTTTAAAGTATTTACATCCCATCATCATACCCTGTGCATGCAGTCCTGTCAGGTAAGGGGTTATTATTAAGTCCACTTGAGAGGACCCCAGAGCACTCAGATGAACAGGATGATTTGTACAAGCCCCTATAGGACAGGCCTGATAGAATTTGGAATAATTCTTTTTTCTCACTATGTTAACCATAATATCACTTCTCTACCTAGAATATGGGCATTTATTTCTATGGACCTTAAAACACTCATAGGTGCATTTCCTAGAGAAAATAAAAGTGCTCTGCTGTACAAGCTGAAGATTTATTACACTCCAAGTCTTACAGGAAAAAATGGTACACACTGTATATTTGGAGTTCCCTTAATGCAATATGTGTAGGGGAACTTGCTCTCCATTTGTTCTTAACTGTTCAAATTTATGGGTTTTTTGTTTTAAATCTGAACTGGTTTAACAAGATTATCTTCCTTTAATGACCACTGTGATTTGTCCTCACAGCCTGGGACCTCTAGTACCATCCCATTTTGGATTCTTGTGTCTCCAATTTGAGGATAACCGAGTCAACATGGTCAACAGATAACAGTCAACAGAATATAACTTTGTGTTGTCACAATCACCGAGAGCTAACCTAAACCAAATCAGACCCCCTGAGTGGTTGCTATCACCGCTAAAATCAATCAGAATAGAGCTTGTGCCAACGTAACCCAGACATGTGCTGAGACTCTGCCGTCAAGCTGAAGCAAATCCTTCAGGCTTCCATTTGTAATAGCAAAAATGGTATTTACTTGACTGCAGACTAAGTCCTGATTTTTAGAGAGGTCACTGCTGTAGGCAAGGCAGCTTGTATTTGTCCTTTGCAACCAGAACATTACTTGTTATTTCTTCATATGGCATTAAAAACTGTCACAAGCAGAATGCTTATGCAAATTAATCACACATCAGTATGAAGGCGGCATTTTCCATGTTCCTAAAATGGTATAAAGATGGAATTTTTGAGATCAAATTTATGCCACCTGTTTTTTTTTTTCCTCCCATTACAGTAGCTGCATCATTCCACAGTGTTTAGATTTTTCCAAGCTCCTGTTCACAATGATGGTAGTTTTTCTGATAGTCTACTTGTATTTTCCTTTGAAACAAAACATCTTTTGGACCAAACAGGAAGTATGAAACAAAAGGACTGTTTTATTCCTTCACTTTTTGTAACTTATTTCCTGTGTGACTATACATTCTTCAGCATATAAGAGTTATGAAGTATTTTATGAGGTCTGGATGGTGTAATACTACTGTATAACATTGTATGTATTCTGTTACTGTTTTTTCTTTGGGGATTTAGTATATTATGAAAGATCAGGTTTTTTGGCATAGTGTCAGGAAGCTTAAGATGAACTTAAAAGTAGTACACTAACTATATAGAATTATTATATATTAGTGGAAAAAATACAGAGGAAAAGATTTTAAATTATATACAGGTGTCTTCATCTTGAGACATAAGAAAGAAAGAAATTTTTTACAGTCAGAACAATCAATCACTGGAAAAACCTCCTCAAGGATTCAGAAGACTGAACCCCCCCCCATCACTAGAGGTTTCTAAGGTGCAGCTGGACATGGTGCTAGATAATGTAATCAAGGCTCCCTTTCCCACCAAAATTTGAACTGGATGAACTTTGGAGGCCCTTTCCAACCTGGGCTCTTCTATGGTGCTCTTCTATGGTTCTGTGTTTATTGCATAAGTGGACTTCAGGGAAAAAAAATTGTTTTCTAAAATTTTCATTGCCAGTAAATACTGGCAGTGTTTTAACCTATTTTTCTTGTGATTAAAGTCTGATTTTGATTTTTCTCTTTAACTTCAGTACATTACAAGAATGGACAAAATACATGTGCTGAAGTTTCAATACCTTGGCCTTTCCTGTAGGAGATGAACTAGCTCTTGAGGGACATCTGAGTCTTGGGCTAAGAAATCTCTAAAGACCTCCATTCTACTGAACTTTCTAAAGTAAAATAAAGGGAGAAGAAAGTTTTATTTCCAGAAAGAAGTGCAGTGGCCATACTTTTTCACCTCCAGTCTGCAACCTCCATGCTCTAAAATTTACAAGTCATAGCTTAGGACACAGGTGATTCAGATACTGGGCAAGGTCTGTAAAATTTTTACGACCATTTTTCTCAGGCCATTTATTGTCTTTTCAATGGACGTCAAGAGTAGCAAAAGCACCATGGACTTCAGTCAGCTCTGCCAAATTTTCACTTTTGAGTTTCTCTTGTGTGGAGACACCATGCTCCAACAACAGGAAAGCCTAAAGCAAATAGCTACAAACCCAAACAGAGGGAGATGCCTTACTGGGACATGGGCTATATTCCATAACTGTAAGAACACAATGACCTCCAGATTCACATAAAATCTTTTCATATTCTGCAGAAATTTCTGAGGATCTTAGATAATATTATCTGCAGCATGTAATTCAGAATTGGTTGCCAGCTTGTGCTACAATGAAAAATGCAATGAAACAGTTTTGTAAGCCCATAGGAATTAAAAGAGCTGTGGAAATCTTTCTGAGACCTTTGAATAAGTAGTATTCAGATGCCAAATTAAAGAGATCCCTGCTACTTTTGAAGGTAATCAGAGTATATGACAGCTATATTGTTTTCCTCTAGTAATATGACCATAAATACATAAAACAGATGTGCCTTTTTACAGACAAGGCTCTTTTCTTGACAAACTGGAATGGACACATAAGCTGTTTTTCACTACTTCCTGTGTGACTGAGAGGGCTGGGTGTAGTGCTTGGTAAGAAGTATGTCATTCAGGAAGAGAAATCCTACCACCATCTCCAGAACAAGGCAAGAGTCTAGATACAGACCAAAGAAGCAGTTCTACAACTGGAGGAAACATCCTGCACAGATGCTCAGTTGTGTGGGAATGGCCATGTCAGCCACACTGTACCCCTGGGATGGAGGGGATCACATTGCTTCCATTGGAAAGTCCTGGAGGATGGGTGGCTGAAGGGGGCCGTTTCAGTAGTCTCTGTCATGGGTAGGTTTTGAGAGTTTGAATCACATAAGGGGACAAAAGAAATTGGAAAAACTGCACCTCTGAACCCATAATGGTGGTGCCCACTATTGTCAGTAAAAACAAATACCTCCTGCTTAAAACTTGGGCTCATTACAAAAACAAACACAGAAAATCCTGCCAATCTCTCCTGGTGTGCTGCCAGAAGTATGTTTGTGCTGAGATCTGGATCAGAACATATTTGAATGAGTTGTCCTAGTAAGCTTGCACAGATTCTTGACTAGTTTCCTGATACATAAACATCTCCTGACATTTGGGCATCTCTTCCTAGGAGCATTCATCTTCCTTTGTGTCACCAAGACTGTCACCTCTGTTTCTTATGAAGTAAGGCTCTATGCCACTTTCTCTTGCTAAAATCCTGTCCAGTACTTGGTGTTGTAGATGGACACGTTCTTTGCTGACTAAAACTTGGTCTTCATGCTCCAAAGCACCTGACAGCCCTCTCCCTACTGCTATTTTCACAATTGGCTTTATACAGTCTTAGTGATCTCAGGGAGTTGGTATTTGCATATCACACCACTGTGAGAGACTGAACTGTTAAGGGATAATGACTCAAAACATTCCCCCATTAGTGGAGAAGCTAGGGAGGGTACTTTGCTGAAATGGAGGAGGTGAGCTTTTGGGTAATGGGGTGTAATGGCTAACCTCTGATCTGATAAGACAGAGGGTGAATGATGGGCTATGAGTGAGTTAGGAGGCAATCCTCAGAGGCTGGATGGTGCCTTTTGTCATGTTAAGTTGTCCTCCCATGCACAAACCACTGGGTTGTGGGGGTCCCCCTCCTCCATGGATTTTCCTGGGGGTTTTTCCCCACCGCTTCTTTGGGACTTCCCCCATCACCCGATAGATCCGGTCTGTGACCACCACTTCAACCAAGACTTCACAGCAGTCCCCGGGCCTATGGGTAGTGAGAGCCTCACCCTCTTGTCCTTTCCCTGTCTTTGTTTCTTTCTTTCTTTTCCCTTGTGCATGTCTTTGGGTGATGTTGTTGCCCTTTCACATTGCGATGCTTCCATATTGTTATATTACTATAGATAAAAATAACAACCAAAACGGCTATATACCTGTTTTCCTTTGCAGCCAAACTGTGCTATAATAAACCCTACATATATATATATATTCAAACACCAATCATGTAGTGTTTTTTCACTCTAATACACCCCAAGGTATCTATTACCAAGAACCTGGGTTACCCTTGCCTTCTGCAGCAGTTTGTAACAACCACACATAGGTGTCTGCACCCCATTAGAACATACTGGGATGGAAGCAACAAGGACATGAGTCTGAAGTTACTGACTCAAAAATACCTGAACAGGAACTGGGAAAAATTTATATATTTAATTCAAAGGAGTACAAACCCATGTATCTTCATTTTATTATTATTTCAGGTTTCTTCCACGATGACTCATCTCTAACCACAAGCCTTGTGTTTTTGTTTGCTCTGTGTCTGCCAGCTGTTGGTTGACCATTCTCCAGATTCCTTCAGGCACCAACACTGGGGAGACTAACCAGTCCCAGCCTGCACCAATGATCCTCAATAAGTGCCTTTCCCAAAACCTTCATGATCCCCTCTGTTCTCTGCCCTTCTCTGCCTTCTTTTGCCCCCACTACTCCTTACTCAGCTCTTTTCAAAAAGAAAACAAATAGGTTGAGGTGACAGGTGCAGAAGGAGCACATTTCTTTTCCCTGGTCCCACTTACTGCTCTCCCTGCCCATTCTTCATCTCTTACTTGGCTCTGTAAGATTATTCAAACTGCTCCCAACAGGAGTGACTACACTTCATATAAGCTGTCTTGAACTGGTTGGGTTGTTCCAAATTGCCTAGCAGATTTTCAGAAAAAATAAAAACTTTTAGAAAAACAAATAGCAAAGGAAGATAATTATTTGTGTGATGCTAAGTGAGCTTTATGCTTCTGCAGTTTTAATACTGCTACCAGTAGCTGGGTTAAAGCCTAGCTAACAGACACCATTAGAGCAGTTTTGCCAATGCACAACAAATTGGATTGCTTTCCTAACAAGATACACAGTGCTTGCTGTCACAGGATTCCAGTCCCCACTTAGGACATACTGTGCCACAACTGTTTCAAGTGTGTAAGAGTAACACTGGAGAATGGCTGTGCTGATAAGAGACATGAGAGGAGCAAAAAGCTTGGTCTTGGAAAGAGCACCAGAGATTATGTGTGTATTGCTGACAATCATACAGACTTCCTGGGGGACAAATAGTCCTTCAGGTGGTTTACAAGTATATTGGCCTATATGATACTGCCACAGGCAAGGTTAAGCAGTCAGGCTTTAAGGAAAAGGAGTAACAGAAAAGGGTGCAAGCAGCACCAGACAGGAGAGATGCAAAGGGATTTTTCAGCATTAGGACAACTAGCAGCAAAATTACAAATTAGGTATGTATTTGCTGTTAGTTGCACTATCCTTTACTTATTATGTGCTTAATAAAAGGTTCTTTTAAAGCTATTATTCTGGAGCACCTGATTTCTCTGTAACCTGTTTCTTGACCTCAGAAATAAACCAGGGTAAACAGAGGTCCATCACTAGTATCACTGTGTCAGTTTGGAGATAGGCTTTTAAAGTCAATTAAACATCCTGAAATAATCATGCTGATGGAAGCTGCAGCTTTCCACGGAACCACACCTACACCACAAACTTTTGCCCTCATAGCTGTAATAGCTGGAGATATTGTTTATGGCCAATATATTTTTGTTGCCTAGCTGTCTTGTGTGGGGCAGTTATACCAGGAAATACATGTTTTTTCCGTGTATGGACTCAGGGAGCAGCAGGAGCCAGTTCCTTCCCAGGGGCTGGAGATCCTAAGCAGACAGGCCAAGCAGAGGCTTCCCCAGCCAAGGTCTATCCCGCTGTGCTCAGTGAGGGAGCTGGCAGGCTGGGGGGAAGCCAGGCACAGCTCTCAGCCCAGGGCATCCAGCAGCCCCATGGGGTTGGGGATGGGCTGAGGCCAGGCTGGGATGTCAGCTTGGTGGTGTGGGACAGGAACATGCCCAGTGAGGGGAACTAGGGTCACACACAGCCCTGTGATTGTCAGGCCCATGTGTTACCAAATCTCTGAAAACCAGAATAAGACTCCTTAACACCAATTCTTCTGTGTTAAGGAGGACACCATTTATTTAGGTACCTGGAAGGCATGGGGGATCACTCCTCCTAACATGGCCTGATTGTTACAAATGTGTTGCTAATATATAGTCACTACATACATGTTATAATTTGCCCATTACCATAAAAACCCTCCCCATGTTCCCTAAGCTCCCAAACTCAGTCCTTGTTTTGGCTGCAGCTGCATTCCTTAGCCAGATGCCCCCTCTTTATCTTCTAATGTCCTTGCATAGGGAATAATTTCTGCATGCCTTGCTTCTCTGCTAAAGGTCCGCAGACACAGTGTCTTCTCTGCTAAAAGTTCACAGTCATAGTGCTTTCCCACTAAAAGCTCACAGTTACAGTGGAAATTGAATTAACCTTTTTGGTATCACATGGACTGAAGGGTGTCCCCAGGTGAGGTTGGTCAGGGCTCTTGAGGCTGGTGGGTGTCCCCAGGCCCTGATGTATGGTGTAGTTTGTCCTCAGGGGAGAGGGAGTCATTCTTGTTTACCAGTTCAGGCTGTGTTGCTGTCAGGTGCACGTTGCAACTGGAATAGATGCAGTGCCTTCAGCTGAGAGCTGAGTGTGCCTCGCACCAGCTGCAGGCCCGTGGTAAGATGCAGCAATATCTGATGCAGGTTTGGCACTACTCTCAGGAGCCAGGAGATGCCTACTGCTCAGGAGAGCAAGAGCTGTTGGTGGAGTAGCTCTCTCAAGCACACCATGACCAAAAGCTTGTGACATGCTCTGCAACTCTCTTTTCTGGATGCTTTATGAAGGGTGTTCTTCCCTTCAAAGTGATGTTTTGCCATTATTGGAAAAGAAGCAGAGATAAAAAGCAAGATTTCTAGCACTATGTCAAGAGCCATCCCTTTCATGCAGTGGATATACCTGCATCATGAGCTTCAATATACAGGTGCATGTATGGAGTGAGAAGGAATTTGAGGGATCTATTACTCAATCTCCCATGCAAAAGAAATGTTTTCCCTTAGAAATTTACCCGCATGGACACCTCTATTCTATAGTTGCAACAGAAGGGATTTAGGAGCTTTATACATCATTTTCTGCTTCCTTACTGGGCTTTATGAGCACCTCCTCCCAGCATTCTTTCTTCTTAATGAGCACCTCATATCAACCAGTATGCCTAACTCCTTACTGCTTACACAGCGTACTGCCTCCCTGAGTGGGTCCACCCTTTCCAGTTCCTGCTGCTTCTCCGCTCATTTAGATCAGGAAATGCAAGAATTTGCTGACTCAGTAATTCACTGGCAATGCATGTGACATGCTGCATGAGAAGGAAACGCCCTGCTGCACACCAGAGAGAGGCTTACAAGCTGCCAAGTTTCATTTTCACAGCTGAGTTATAAAAAAACCCAAAGTTTAGTTTTCTGTCTCATGACTGTTTTGACAAACACACCCACAGCATGTTGTGCCAGTGTTTAGGTCAGAGTCCCTTCTGAGTCAAAGAGCAATGTGTTCCACTTTCTGCATCGGTATTAAAGTGGGTTGGTCCTTGGTTTCTTTTTTTTGCAGGCCAGTTGCACTAAAACATCGCTAAATAACAATGATGGGGGGTTTGGAGGTGTCAGAGACTGGAGGGATTGTTGTCTCAAGACATTTTGGGGTGCATGTGTGTGGGGGGGGAAGGGGCAGGTCGGGCCTTGCTCTGGTGAGGCAGTGCACTGCCCTGTACACCCCCACCCCTAGAGCCTGTATCCCAGCCCAGCAGTGGCTGCCAGTTCCTGGCACACCAGAGGCAATGCTCCACACCCACCCCTGGAGCCCCTCGCCCAGCTCCAGAGTGGCCAAATGACCAGAAGTCCCACTTGGGGCAAAGGCCCAGAGAGGCCAAGGGGTACTTAAGGTTGAATATCTTGACCCTATCTCCTCTTGGAACTTTTATATGAACACTGCTGGAACCCAGTAGTGGGTAGCTGTATCTGTCCTTTTCTGTCTTTCTCTCTTTCTTCTTCTAATTTCCTCTTCTCAGAATTTTTTATTAACTTAAAACCAAACAGGCTGAGAGTTTGCTAAATTGAATGGACCAAGTTAATGCTTTGGAAAGAGTTTCATGTTGATTGAATGCTGCTCTGAACATTTTGCCGAAGTTTTCTGATTTTCTAAAGTTGCCAGTAAAGCATTTTTTGTTGTTTTGACCCTTTGAGAATATCTTGTTGGTATTTCTCTCGTGCATCTAACTCAGACTACATGAACAACCATAAGCTCTTCTAAAAGTCTCATCGAGCAAGTTTCTTGGGGGCATTACAGGAGGTCACATGAAATGCCAGATATATTAGTATCCATCAGGCACTCATTCCTCTCAACATTTATACTGTATTGATTCACTCAGGCACTTTTGCCTGAATAAGAACTCCAAAATCCCACCTATGTACTTTGATTTCTTGAAGTCACTTAGGAAACAAGGTTACACTATACCTTTCCCACCTTGTGTGGATGCAACTACAAAACAATTGTGGCTGCATTGTGACTGCTTTCTTTAAAAGTGGCTTTGCCTATTATTTTGATGCACTCCACTAGGAGCCAAGTGATATAAAACCACCTGTGCTAAGATTAGTATTACTTTGTTTCTCTAGTCCCTAAAGGGGTACTTGGATAATTCACGTGAAAACTCAGCGCAGTAGATGGATGGTTAGCAGAAATCCATTTTTTTACAAGAACAGGATGGGCTGACCTTAGCTGGACACCAGGTGACCACCAAAGCCACTCTCAGTCCTCAGCAGGAATGGTGGGGGAGAGTAAAGTGGGAAAAAACCCTCATGAGTCAAGACAAAGGCAGTTTAATAAAGCAAACAAAAAGGCTGAGTGCAGAAGCAAAGGAAAACAAAAGATTTGTTCTCTATGCACCAGCAGGCAATATCCAGATACTTCCTGGGAAGTGGAGTTTCAGTATGCATAGTGGTTGCTCTGCCTCCCATACAGACAACTCTTGACACCCCTTTGTCACTGAAAAGATCCCAATGTGTTCTGTGCTCCTGCAGCCTGATGGCACTGTACACCAGTGCCTACCAAGACTTTTTACTTCTGTGGGTCTGATGTGCCAGGCAATCAAATCCACACACTCCAGTCAGCCTGGCCATCCCTTTTCTCCTGGTCACACAAAGAACCAGAGTGTGCCACACAGCACATGCCTGGGGCTCCCTTCCCCTCTGACCAGGACAGGAGAAGACTAATTTCTTCAGGCATGTCTAACAGCCAAGGTGCTGACCCATAAGGATGAAGATGTAGAGAGATGGTCTTCAAAGTTTTGGAGAAGACTTGACTCCAAAAATTGAGGTGTTGATATCTGGACAATACATTAGTGCCAAACTGTTAGAATATGAAGCTGGAGCACTTCCTCCACATGGCCTGTATACACAGGACATCCTTTGGACCTTTGGAGACCTCCTAATTGTTTAGATCACTGTAGATGACTTTCATCACCACTAATTCTCTCAGAATGGATGCCTTTGTCTGTGGTAAGTACACATTTCTGGAAGGTTCACAAGATCTTCATGGAATGGGTACCTTGCTCTCCTACTTGAGAGGAGCCATCTCCAGAGAGTGTAAATTGCCGACTCTTTTCCACTCTCTCGACTCCCAGATTTCCAGCCAAGGATTCCACCTGCTGGGTTTCCTTACCTTCCAGCTGCTGACTGTTGTCCCATGGGCAGAAATCCACTCACTTGTCTCGTGGCTATGATCTTCCCATATATCTTGAAATTCTGATGAAGCGGGGGACTGCTTCAAAAAAAGTAGTTTCTGCTTCCTGTATGAATTTTCTCTCTCCTTTTGTCCCCAAAAACTGCAGGAAAAACAAAAAATTCTCCAACAACATTTTTAGCATTCAGAGAATCAAAGCATTACTATATTCTGGCCAGGAGTGCAACAGAAATCATTTCATCCACATCCCATCTGGGTATGCAGAGAAAATCATTCCATGACACATGACTTTTACTGGATTTTTCACGTATTTATACAGTCAAAACCCATAGAAATTCATTGGTTCAGTGTTTATTCATCCCAAGTTACACAATTTTTTAATATTTGGTTTACAGATTTCTTTGCCTCCGATGCTAATTTGGTCCTCATTCCATGGTTCTCTTATCAATCTTTTCTGGACGAGGTGTCTCCGACCATGCCAGGGGGCAATGTCTGGGGTTGCTGTTCATTAATGTGCATTGATGGTTGCTTATCTGCTGGTATCTGTGTGTCTACTGGCTACTCCCAATCCATGTAGATGTTAAGCTCATCGGGTTTTGCCCTGTGAAACAGTCATTTGAAAAGAAACTTCAATTCCCTTTTCCCCTGGACAAAGGCAAACAAACTTGACTAAAGTTATAAAATAGAAACTTTTAAAAGTTATAAAATTTCCAACAATTTTTCCAATTTCTTTGTGTGCAGAAAAGTCACGCTATGAAAAGCCAGTGTCCAAAAAGGAGACAGAAGGGTCCTGCAATTTTATTCCAATAAAGGGAAGGAGTCCACCTGGCCATATCCCCATGGGATCTCTCTCGAGGTTTTGAAGGGCACAGCCTCCTTTAATCCTAAACTCCGGACCGATGTTGCCCTCTTCCTTTACCGTTGGCTCAGTCACAAGGAAGGTACAGCCTTCCCAAACCACCTACTACTACATACTCCCCCTTGAACTTGTATCGTAATTTTCCCCTAAAGTTTGGAAGTTTAGGCTGTCTGGGTTCTGTGGACCCATCAGAAGCTCAGACTGTCTGGGATCTGCAGTAGACTTGTGCAGACCTATTTCTCCTATTACCCTTACGTTCCGAAGTTCAAACTGTCCTGATCAAACTGCCTGGGTTCTGTAACAAAACTTGCAGGGCTTGGTGTTCCTAGAGACATTAAGACCCATTTCAAAGACATTAACACCCATTTCTCCTAAAGACCCTGTTATAAATGAATTCAGGGGCCGAAATTTTAACGGTATAATATTGAGTATTTATTAATAGAGCATAGGCAAAACAGCGCTGGGTGCTTAGCAATTTTGCCAGAGGCACACCCATCCATTCTACAGTGAACTTAAGTACTTTAACTGTTACATATTCATTAAGCCTCGAAGGTGATTTACACTTCACTCAACTCCCCCCCTCCGATCCTTGCCCCCTTCTGCCAGCGAAGGCGCCTATCTTGGAATTTCGGACCCTCTGGATTGTCTCAGAACTGAAGGCTGAAATCCTCCCGTCTATGTTTCCTCAGTTCCAACTTAATTTGTAGGTGACAATTCCTTTTGGGAGGTGTGAGTCGAGATAACAGATTTCCTGGGATGCCGGTAGTTATCTTCTTTGTTTCTTTAGGATGTCTTGATCCCTGCCTCTGTGTTTTATCAACTTAAAAGACATTTATTACCATGTATTTATTATTATATTTTCTAGCATATTACAACTATCTCGAAGTTACAATTTACCCTAACCTTGTTTCTACTTAATTATATTTTATCTTAACATTATTTTTTTATACAGTACACATCACTTCTAAATGTTAAATTCATATATGCGAAAGCCAGCATTTATCATTCACTCATTTATCACAGACCCCCACAGCCATTCTTCCAACACCTGATTAGTTCTTTCAGACCTAGTCATTAGTGAAGACATTAAGACCCATTTCTCCCCATGCAATCTTCCAGATCGAGTCATTTGTGAAGACACTAGAGCCCATTTTTCCTTCATTTGTCAAAGGACCGGCTTCTTGATCAGATCTTTCCTCTTCTTCCTCCTCCTCCTTTACCAATCAATATGATGGATCCACTGTTTCTTTCTCAGTACTGGGAGAATTGCTGTAGCTGTTGTTTGTGTGTCTGTCTCAACCACATTCCTCTGAGACTACTGAGCTGTGGCTCCATAGGCACAGGCCAGGACCCAGTACAGTGCTAGAAGCTGCTGGTTTTCAGTGGGATAGGCAAGGTACCTTTCTATCAGTTTGTGGCACGTCAGTTTGCCAGGGTAACTTGCCTCTTCAGGTGTGAATTTCCAGGCTTTGGGAGATGATAACTGTCCCAGGAACCTGCCCAAATCCTTCCACACATGCTGCCAACCTGAGGACCAGCTGTCTCAGGGCATATTTCAGTATCACCTCATCTAAAAATTGTCTTCTCCTAGATCAGGTTGACACCAGATTCCACAAACCCCATGATATGTTAACAGTGTTTATAAGTAGTATTTAACAGCTCATGTGAGGATGAACAAGGACCTCAGAAGCCTGCATAATAAAACCATCTGCATCATTCCCGGGTATGGAGAGGGATATGTATTTCCTCATGCTCTCCCCTTCTTCCTCCAGAACAAGGCCAGAAATGCCAGGGCAAAGAACAGAGCCATTGTTTTTATTAACATGTTCTCAAGCTCAACTAAATAAAGAGATAAGCAGTACAGCCAACAGTCTCCATGACCCACATAGGAGCTTGATGCTGAATAACCACTATCGCTATAGCACACTTCATACAAAACCCTTGCTATCTCAAGCCTCATATTTGACATCAAAAGGACTGTGGTGGGTTGACCTTGTCTGGAAATCAAGTGCCCATCAAGCTGCTCTGTCACTCCCCTCCTCAGCAGGATGGAGGGCAACGGAACTAAGATGGAAAAAACCCTCATGGGTTAACATAAGGGCAGTTTAATAAAGCAAAAGCTCAAGCAAAGGTAAAAAAACCCCAGAAGATTATTCTCTACTTCCCATCAACAAGCAACATCCGGCCATGTCCTGGGACACAGGGCTTCAGCATGTGTAATGGTTGCTCTGGAAGGCAAATGTAAATAATAAATGCCCCAACTTCCTACTTCTTTCTCTTAGCTTTTATATTTGAATAGACATAATATGTTCTGGAATATCCTTTTGGCCAGTTTGGGCTAGCTGTCCTGGCTGTGTCCCCTCCCAAGGTCTTGGCCATCCCCAGCCCACTGGTGAGGGAGAAATGTTGGGAGAGATGAGCAGCCAAAGCATTGGTGTGTTACCAACCCTTTTTAGTTCCCAAAGCAAAGCACAACACGGTGGGGACTGAAATTAACTCCATCCCAGCCAGCCCGGATACAGAAGAAGACGTGCAGGCAGTAATACTCAATGCCAGAGAAAAACTCGACTAGAAACGTGGTACACAGAGAGGTGAATTATTGAACGATCTCCTGTAAAGTATTCATCTTTGGCTTACTGATCCACTTTTCAGTGTGAAAAGACCATGGGAAACGATAAATTAGGAAACAATTGCATCACAAGGGGATGGATAAGCCTTCACTCCCCATGCGATCCTTGCACAGTGGAACACCAAAGCAGCCCCAGCTCCCTCTCAGCGGGGGCTGTCCTGGGAGGCCAGAGGGACAGCACGGCGCCTCAGGGACGAACGCTGATCTTCCACGCATCCTGAAGGCACCGCTACGTAATTTTAAAAAATGGCACTTCCTACACTTCCCGCTGCGGCGGGAACCCAGAAGCATCCTAGAGCCACTTGCAGAACGCTCCGGCGGGGAGATGGACGCTCCGTACCACCCACACTCCCGGCTGCGGGTCGGGGCGCGGGGGTGTGACACCTCCCGGGGCGGGGCGGGGCGATCTCGTTTCGATTCCCCGAGCACGGCGGATTTGTTTCGATTCCCCCACTCCCACGGTGACGCGGGCGGCGGGGGCGGGACGCGGGGCGGAGAGTTTGGGGGCGACAAGCGGAGCGCGCCCCGGCGGCGGCGGGGGACGGGCCGGCAGGTAGATGCGCTTTCTCGGCGACCCTTTCTCCTCCCCCTCATCCTCCCCGGCGAGGGGAGCGCGGGAATCGTGCTCCCGCCGCTCTGTGCGGGATGCCGGGGTGCGGCGGGCGAGCCGCCGCGGCGGGAGCTGCCCGCGCCCCCTGCGCTGCTCCATCGCTGCTTCGTGCAGCGCGGGGACAGCCGCGGCCTCTGGGGGGTGGCTTCCCGTCTCGGTGGGGCTCTTGGGAGCTTCCTGCGTATTGGAGCAGTTCCGGAGAGGGGACGCGCTGCCCCGCTGAGGAGCGTGGGTGCGGGATTTGGCGTGTGGGCAGCGGGGGTGGCTGTGCTGCTTGGGAAACCTGCCAGGGAATGTGTGGGGCGGTTGCAAGAGAAGGAGAAGAGTTCATTCTTGCTCCGGCCAGGCATCTGGGAGCGTGTGTTGGCCTGGTACGGTTTGCGCGGGGGAGCTGGGGGAGATGTGATGCCGTGGCCGTGCTTGAAGAGGGAGAACTCCTTTAGCATAGCCCGGAGCAAAGAATTGTCTTCAATGGTTTTGGATCCTTTCCCTGAAAAGAAAAACTCTTGTACAAGGTCGTGGAGTGGTCACATAACAAAACAGACTTTTTCAGCTGGAAAGGAGATTGAGCACAGTGTGCACTCCAGAAGAATGAATGCAAAAGGATCTCTCGCCAGCTTTTGTAATTTTTTTTCACGATTTACAGAAAATTAACTTCAGGTTGATAGAGTCTATTTATTGCGAATAGGCAGAGGCTTTGCTTTCCCATGAAAACATGCCAGGGGGAGTATTTCCTACCACTGTTTTTCACTGATGTGCAATTACATTTGTCAGGCATTGGCTGTGAACTGCACAAGCCTGAAAACTTTGATGTTACGGCAGTCTTGGTGTTTTGGTCTTGGTTTTTGGGTTTTTTTGGTTGTTTGTTTGTTTCTTTGGTTGGTTGGTTTTTTGTTTGGTTGGTTTTGTTTGTTTTTTTCCTCATTCCAGAGTCAATATCCTCTAGAGTGAATCTATACAAAGGAAATATGCAGGCTGTTTGTTGCCATTTCTCTTACCCGGCCATAGAATCATAGGAAATGCTGTGTTGGAGGAGACTTATCAGGATCACTGAGTCCAGCTCCTGGCCCTACACAGGACACCCGCCCTAAGAGTCACACTATGTACCTGAGAGCATTGTCTAAATGCTTCTTAACTCAGACAGGCTTGGTGCTGTGACCACTTCCCTGGGGAGCCTCTTTCTGGTATCCAATCTAAACCTTCCCTGACTCAGCTTCAGACCGTTTCTTCAGGTCCTGTCACTGGTCACGAGAGTGCAGAGATCGCTGCCCACCCCTCCTCTTCCGCTCATGAGGAAGTTGCAGACTGCAACGAGATCTCCCCTCAGTCTCCTCCAGGCTGAACAGACCAAGTGACCTCAGCCATTCCCCATGCAGCTTCCTCCTCAGACCCTTCACCATCCTCGTGGTCCTCCTTTGTATGCTCTCCAACAGCTTAATGTCGTTTTTATTTTGTGATGCCCAAAACTGCACCTAGTGTTCAAGGTGAGGCCACACCAGTGCAAAGAAGAGGACAATGCTGGCAGGAACATTGCTAGGCTGAGCAAACAACTGCAACAGTGTAAACATCTCTCTCTTGGACTGAGTTAGGTCTTGTATGGCTGAGCTAGACTAGGAATTTCAGGATTGTTGTTGTTTCAGAGAGAAGCAGAAAGGTTAACTTTTCCTACTATTGCACGATTTTGGTGGTTTTTGTGTTGACGCAGCAATGACACTGTAAATAGAATATTGAACCTGCTTTTGCATAATTTTTTTAACATTAAGTGGGAGATGCAAGTATTTTCTTCATTTACTGGAAATCATAGGTATTTATGTGTTTGAACAGATGTGTTTATTGAAAATACAACTCCAGATGTGGCTCAACTGTATGTTTTCTTAGGTATAACTTGTTACTGGTAGGTTACAAAGGGGGAGGAATTATTTGAAGCTGAAGACAAAGAAGTCTGTTTTGTTTCCCTTAACAAAACAGGATGTGCTGGGGAGCAATGCCAGACCTGTTGCTGCTGCAAGCTGCGAAGCAGTCTTCACACAAAGGCTAGTCACATGTGATTGGCCTGAGTTCAGCTTGGAAGGAGGAAGGATGTTCTGAGGTGTCATCTGGTTTTGGCTGGGACAGAATTAATTTTATTCCTAATAGCTGGTACAGTGTTGTGCTTTGGATTTAGGATGAGAATAATGTTGGTAAAACACTGATGTTTTTGTTGTTGCTAAGCAGTACTTATCCTAAGTCAAGCATTTTTCAGCTTGTCCCACCAGTGGGGAGACTGGGTGAGGGCACAGGAAACTGGGAGGGGACACACCTGGGACAGCTAACCTGCACTGTCCAAAGAGATATTCCATATGGTAGGACGTCATGCTAGTCTGTCAGGTTTCTGTTACCCTGTCCATGGGTGTGAAACTCTCATTTCCTAGGTTCTAAATAGGTACAGAGCTGGTATCCTGGGGTGTGTGCACCCATCTCTATTTGTGAAAGGTGTTGTCTTGTTGCCCATGATGTGCTTCTGATGTCCATTTCCTTGCTATATCACTTTCTTGCCTAGTACCTTCCCTGTGTGCAAGTGAACCACAAATTCCTGCTCTAAAGATTAGTATAATTTCAGTGTCCACCTCTTGAGGTTTTGCATGGGTTTCTGCTTGTCAGCAGGGCTGGCCCAACTTCTGGCTGGGTTTGGGTCCCATTTCTGTAGGCCTGTTTGGTGGTCATACTTCTGAAGAAGAACTGAGCTGCCAAGCCTTGTCAGCCGTGGGTTTGGTTCGTGGCTAGCAGGAGAAGTCAGCTAGCTGGGCTTTGTTATTAGTAATAATTGCTTTCTAATGGTTTCCACAAAAGAAGGCAACATACAATGGTAATCTGAAAAGGAGGACCTTGGGAGGTCATTCACATCAGCCCTGCCCCGAGCAGGGCCCTAGCCCAGAACCTGAGCCTTGCTGTGTGTGTATTCCAGTTATACCCCTAGTTTCAGTCAGACCTTGCACACACCTCCCTTATCTAGTTTGTATGTAGTGTTTGAGATGTTAATAGGCTTTTGAGACATCTGTGCTAATTGCGTCCTGGGATGCATTTGCCAAATATTGATAAGGGTTTATGTCTTGTGCATTTGCCAAATGTTGATAAGGATGTATGTCTTGTTTCTGACAATGTCTGTGCCCTACAATCATCAGTTTACTACAGAGCACATTTCCAGGGAAAAGCTTGGTATAAACTGAAGAGCAGCCTGGGATGTTGTGTCTCACTCTGTGCACCCCAGCCATTTAACATACTTGGAAAGCACTGCCAGAACTTAGAAGCTGCACATCTGATTTCCAAAATACAGAAATAGCGCTTGCTTGCTAGATCCAGTTCAGGTGAGAATCCTGTCTCAAGAGTGAGACGTGCTTTGCACTGTCAAGGTGTGCTGATTCAGTGTGGTACTGCACTGGTGAAGCTACAGAAAGGGAGCTTGATTTCCCCTAGTACTACTTCTGCCTGAACACTTAGAAAGGAAGGGTATGTGGAGAAGCAAAACTCTCTAAGTGGAGTTGAGGGTTGCTTGTGTCCAGTGATGGAGGTTGTGTACAGATCTCCAGTTCAGACTGAAACAACCCAATTAAGTTTTCTCACTGCTCATTTGCCTGGGAAGTTATTTCCTTTGTCTTTTTAGAGGCAAACAGCTCCAGAGATGCAGGCTGTCTTTATCTTTGGAGTACTGTGATGCATAGGGCACTGACTAGTCATAGAGCCCAGAAGCAGTAAAGTATTTGTTCCAGTTTGTGCTGAGTTCAGGGCAACATTCACTGATAAGAAGCCATCACTCTGCTGCTCTGCTTGCCCTAATCTAATCCAAATTTGCTCTAGAATCTCATTCATTGTTTTCCAAGTGGTACTGACTTTTACTTGGGAGAGAAGGGTCTTCAGGCACTTCCAAACTCTGGTACAAGTCTGGCAAGGTGATGTCTTACAGATTTTTTTTTTTTCTTGTTTCATAGGACAGAATGAGAATCTATCTATAGATAGGCTATCTCTGTCTATGTATCTGAATATATCCCTAATGATAGGGATGTCTAATGAGAAGCTGTCTAAATTACTGGCTTTTCATTTGAGTTGACCAATTTCTCCAAGATGAGCTGACATTTTACAAGGGCTGAACATGAGATGTTCATGTTCATGTTCATGTTCATGTTCATGTTCATGTTCATGTTCATCTGTTTCAATATCTCTCTCTTTGTGAGATACTAGCTGAACATTCAATTAAAATATTGTTCAGACAGTCACAAATACCACAATGACCTTTTTCAGACTACACAGATCCATGAGGATGTCCATGTCCGAATCTCAATTTCTTTCCTCTCTTACACAGGAGATTTCCAAGTATATCTGCTTGTCGCCTGGTCAGTTATAATCTGTTCATTTTTGTCTCTGCCATTTCTCCAGGGCCTCCTCTGAAAGTACAGATGATTTCCATTTTTCATTTGACTTTAGAGCATTCAGTGACAAGCTGAAAGAAGTATATTTTTTCCTGCTTTTTACTGTCAAGGTTATGCTTGTGTGCATTCAAAGGGGACTGTGTTCTGTGAATATGTCTTTGATAGCTGTTGTCAGGAAAACAGGGGAAACTGACTAGCAGGCAGAGCACAGCCATAGTTATGGCCTCTTAGAGCGTTTTCATACTGTGTTTTCCCTTCTTTTTCTGAGTCTGCCCTGACATTCACATATGCGTATGTCAGGTCATAAGGAAAGTGGAAGACTTATGGAAGACTTGGAAGACCTGAATGCAGTGTCCTTTTACTGGGTGACTGCAGGGCTGCCTGCACATACCGTGCCAGTGGTGGACATGTGGCTGCAGGGGTCCCTCTGGTGTAGCAGAAGGGGGGACATCACGGTTCTTTCTTGCTGGCGTCATGCTCTTGGAGCCAGCATGCTTTTGTTGAACAAGAGCTAATAAAGCCCTGAGGTTTCCTGTTGAGAAAACATGGATTATTTGAATGTTGATGGAAATGTATTTAGTTGTCACTCCATCAGAGAGTAGATGTTGGGCTTTTTGTCCCCCTGCCAGTTTGTAATGTCTGCCTTTTGGGTTAGCTAGGAAGAAGGAATGATTCGTCTATTTCATAGGATTGAGGACAGCATAGTCTTTAGAAGTCAGATTTCCTGAAAATAGGAGGATTCTTATTTGTCACCATTCTTTTAATTCAGATGCAGGGCTCCTAAGATTGCTATACTTCATTTGTTGATTGCATTATGGAAATCTACTGTGCCTGGAGAATAAAAGCAGCATTCTACCACTGAGTAATGCCATAGGGATGGATCCTTAAAGCTTAACTTTCAGAATCAACAATAATTAAAAGCATGGCTGTGTAGACTGTCTACTTTTTTCTGTGAATTAAAGAGTATCATGCAGTTTCTCTTTCTAAAATGTGTAAAGCAGATGCAGACAGGAAAACCAATGACTTGGGTTCGCTCTCAGATTTCTAAAGCTTTTAGCATTGCCAGCTTTGGATGTTCAGAAAGCACAAGCTAGCCTCTTGAGACTGATAGCTGGCGTAAGGGGCACAACATTTTTCAATAGTGACAAATGGCTTTTCTGGGCAGCCTCCATTTGTGTTTTCAAAATTATCTTCTGAAGCGAGAGGAATCAAAACTTCACATTGTAACCACTCTAAAGCTGCCCTGCTTCTGACAGCAGTCTGACTGAAGCAGTTCAGTGGGGCACTGACCAGCACAGTAACATAAGAGTTGACAACACGTAAAGTAAATGGGAATTTTGACCACTGGCAGCAGTAGGGTTTGGAGCAGATTGTTTCTGACTTAACTGTGTAATCTTTTGTTTTAATTCTGTGAATAAAAATTAATGTGCTTCATTTTGCTGTCATGGTCTTGCTGGTGGTCTCAGGAGTTAAAAAAAAAAAGGAAACATAGTAGACCATGTTGTCTGTTTCATTTTTTGTTTGTTTGTTTTGTTTCTGTTTTATTTCTGTGAATGCTAAGGTTTTAACAATGCACTGGAAAGGGTCTCCCAGATCTTAGAGTGTCCCCACACCTTTATGTGTTTCATAGACTCCATAGCTTAGGAGAAATACCGGCTTCATGAGGGAAACCTGTGTCTGGCTGGGATGGAGTTAATTTTCTTCATAGTAGCTGATACGGTGCTTTAAATTTGTGAGCAAAACGATGCTGAGAATGCAGTAATGTTTTAGCTGTTGCTGAGCGGTGTTTGCAGAGCGTTGGGGCCTTCTCTGTTCTTCACTCTGCCTCCCAGTGAATAGATTTGGGGTGCAAGAGGTTGGGAGGGGAGACAGTTGGGCAGATGAATCAAATCTACTGTGAGGGGGTAGACTGTGCCATGTAGCATGATGCTCAGCAATGAAAACAGAGAGGAGGGGACTTAGGGGAATTAGCCTTCCCTGTCTTGGGAACTGGATGGGCATTGTTCTGTATCAGGGAGGTGGTTAATGATTGCCTTTGCATCACTTGTTTTGTTATCTTGCTCTCTTTTTTCAGGTATGTTTTAGTTACTGAGCAATTTTTATCTTGACCCACAAATTTTCTTTGTTTTACTTCTTGCTTTTCTCTTTCCCCATCCCCCTGAGGGTGGGGGATGCAAACACTTAGCTGCCCGCCCGGGTTAACCCACAGCACTCACCTCCAAAAAATCTTTCTATGGTTATATCCAGATACAGCTGTGACTTTTACCTGTGCCAATTAAGGCAGAGTAATAGCGTTTTTTTTAATGCTCCTCGTGCTCTATAGACTTTACATAATAGGCCCTCAGTTAGTCCATTAGTTTTGAGTTAAAATTGTTTACTCTGCAGGAAGATGTTGGGCAATAGCAAGACATGCTGTGCTGGTCTGCATGGTGATTCTTTTGGATCGTTTACTTAGATGTCAGATTTCCATGCCCAGTGTATCTCCTGGGTCTACGAATTTGGGTGTAGTTGCTAAAGCCTGCAGCAGACATCCCAATTATTTATATGATTTACAGTTTGAACTTTTGGCTGGGAAACTCTGGTTCTGGCAAAGGATGAGAATTTGTGTACTGGTGAAAATTCCTGCTCCCTGGAAAGGGGAGGGCATGCCGCCTTCTGATGTGAAACAGGGAGTTCAGTTCCAAAATTTCTCAGCACAGGACATGTTTGAGAGTCCTTTTAAAATGATTGTTGCAGTTGGGGGTCTTTTGCGGTACAGTGGAAAAAATAAACTTTTAAGTATCTTGTAAATACCCTGTACTTGTGCTTGTACTTTTAGTATATTCCAAAGAAAAGTAAGGTAAAAATATAATTCTGGGGAAGAAAAATCACACTGAGTAGCAGCATAGATTTCTCAAAAAAAACCCCAAACCAAACTTGAAATTAAGCTATAATTTGGAAAGCCACAAGTTCATGTGCATTCCTACATGAAGAAACTTCTGTGTGGCTGAACTATTGCGGTATTATTCTTGAGAAAATAATGTCTCAAACTTTCTGGTGATAAAGAATTGAAATCTGAAAGAATTACACAGAAGATGAGATAGAATAATCTTTTAGCACTTGTTCTTTTCCTTTATTCTGTTGCTCTATTTTTTTCCTTTTTTTCATCATAATGATACTCATACTTTTACTCAGCGTAAAAGAAGTCTTGAGTATGTTATGAGTACACTTGATTGGCTGTCTGGAGAAGTAGTATTTTTCAAGTATATACTCTACGCACATTGCTCAATGAAGTGATGATTTAATTTGCCTGGGATAAATGTAAAAATCACTCCTCTAGCATGACTTGTGGTAGTACCAAGCAGATGGGACCTCTTTTTCTTCAGTTTAGTTTTTATTCAGGATTTCATCTGTTCTTGGTGCTTCCCTTTCAAGCACTTTCTGTGCTTGGATAAATGCAAAGGCACAGTGCCATCCATAGCGTGCCTCATCATACCTCGGTGCTCGCAAGACAACACTGAGCCTGTTTCAGGCTCATCATGAGGAGTACTAAAGAGAAAATACATCAGTAATATTTCTTGCTTTGTAATTTCATAATCTTAAAAATATCTGGTTTGCTCTGTTGTCAAGAGATTTTTCAGATGTTTCAGTCCTGCTTTCAGCTGGGATGATTTTCTACTCACTAGCTGGTACAGTGCTGTGTGTTGGATTTAGTATGAGGATAATGTTGATAACACATTGATGTTGCAACTGTTGTTGAACCTTGTTTGCCCTTAGTCAAGGACTTTTCAGCTTCTGACTTTTCAGCTTCTGTCAGCTGCAGGGGTACACAAAAAACTGGGGGGACACAGCCAAGACAGCTGACCTGAACTGGCCAAATGGATATTCTATACCATAGAATGTCATGTATATAAATTAGGAGGGAAAACTGGCCAGAGGCCACTCCTAGTGAACTAGCTGGACATTGGCCAGCAGGCACTGAGCAATTGCACTGTGCATTAATTGTTTTGTGTATTCTACTTTTATTAATAGTAGTATCAATATTAGTATTTTCCCTTCCTTTTCTGTCTTGTTAAGCTGTCTTTATCTCAACACACAAATTTTACTTTTTTTCTCTGATTCTCTCCCCCATCCCACTCGGGAAGTGAGCAAAGGTCTGTGTGGTGTTTAGCTATCTGCCAGACATTATGTTAGCAGACTGTGAAAGTTACAGGTTTTATGGGTTTTGTTCCAGGACTGTTAATACCGGGATAATAAGTAAATCTGTGCATTCCTATTTGATGAATTAATCTTATTTAATTGCACTGAGATTTGTGAGATTCATGCAGGTAATGGAAACAGCTTTTAATCATAAAATCGATCTGTGAAGAATGATTCTGCACAACACTCTAGCATTGGATATTTTTCTTGTCTATTTTTAATGTGCTGTTTCTCAACATACATGTAGCTGGTTTTCCTCTTGTGTTTGTTTCTTTCATCTAGCTTCTTGACCATGTGATTAGTTTTATTTAATGAC
The DNA here is from genome assembly GCA_036785705.1 of Acanthornis magna. Taxonomy (NCBI): domain Eukaryota; kingdom Metazoa; phylum Chordata; class Aves; order Passeriformes; family Acanthizidae; genus Acanthornis; species Acanthornis magna. Next base: position 12,661,512 of record JAWUZG010000029.1, read on the forward strand.
CCTGATTTTACAATTTTAATGATGAAATAGTTTTTCAGTAAGTTACAATTGATGCTGGTTTCAATCTTTGTTTTCTTTGGCTACTTCCTACATTCATTTTAATAACTGTATTGTCATATTCAAGGTCCTCATGCACTAATACTATACTATCTTACAATATTTTCTTGCAGTAATTAAGTTTCTATGCAGTTTTGTATACATTGGATTGGTGAATGTCTAGACAGAGGACTTGGACAAAAAAGTCATAAATAAAAAGCAAGTAAATGAGTTTTGTGTTTAATTAATTGAAATGTATAGCTTAATGTATTTCTTAAGCATATAAATGCTGTTTGTTCTCTCAGATATTTCCTCCTGCATTGAGTTTGTGTGAACACATTCAAATAATTTGGAATCTCAATTTAAAAGATACAGTTTAAGACCTGAGGAGAAAAATTGAAAAAAATGCATACTAGTGGTAGATCTGGTTAGCTGAGGTTTATTAAAAATTAGATGGGAAGTTGAGGAGGCATCAACAGCAAAGATGAGGCTGTCACCTGAGTTCTATTTTACTATTCCAATTGCAGGAAACAAAGAAGATGTGCTCTTTTGTCTTCCTTTTCAGACATGCAAAACCTAAGATGAAAATTTAAGTCAATTTTAGGGAAATAAGTGTTTAATAAGTCAGTGCTTTCGTTAGATTTTTTAAATTTTTTTTTTCTTTTTTGGGCTTTTCCTTAGCATGGATCCCATGACATATGCACAATTGAAGAGGCAAGCTGGGAACCAGGATTTTAAAAATGGAAATTACTCTTTGGCCATCAAGAACTATGATGAAGCTCTACAAACGCTTGGTTATTTAATGCAATGGGTCCCGTAAGTATTCTTGAACCCATAAGACAAGCCTGAAATATGTTTATATGTACAATTGTACAGTTAACTCAAAACTATTTTTTGGCTTAATACTTAATTTTCTTGTGTCTTTCTTCCACACTCTTTAGTGTATCAGTTTTATAGTTATGCTGTTGCTTACATGTTTGTGGAACTTTAATTAGTGACTTTAATCTGAATATTTTTACATAAACATAAATTAAAAATCAGTGTAACTAAAGCTCAAATTAATTTTCCATAAACTGCACTGGTTTCTGTTAAATTATTTCCGTTTCTTAGCTGACATGTTGTGGATTAATCTTGCTGTGATTTTGCCATGCCCAGGCCTGTGGTTAAATGAGTCATCTGATTATCTGTAAAATGATTCATGCAGGTTACTTTGTTCTTGTTATTTGGTCTTAGTATTCTGAGAATTGTTAGAAATAATTGTCAGTAGAAGATTCCTTTGGGTATTTATTTCCAGATGTTAAGTGCTTTTCATCAGTTAATATCAGTTGCTAATGTTATTGGTGATTAAATAGTTGAGTATTATGTTAACTATTAAGTGTTCATTACTACTGTATATTAATACTGCTGCTAACCTAATTTAATACCAGCCACTTAACCTAATTTAATACCAGCCACTTATTTAAGTGTGGATTTTCCTGTTGACTTCACCTGGTGGTGATGCACTACAATGCATTGAGATTGTTTTGTGGTGACCAAAATGTGTTTAGTACTCTTTCCATCCCACAGCTTCCATTCATGTGTCTGTTTTCCCCCATTCCTGGCTGCTGGCTCTCACTGAGCCATTTGTAGGTGTATAGTGGTGGTCTGAACTCTAAATCCTCGTACTGCATTATTCCAGTGGGTTGGCTTTCTGCTTCAGAAGAGACCAGGTTATCACTATGGGTATCACTAAGGTATCATTTAGGATGTCTCTAAGACATTTTATAGCTGATGTTCAAATGATCATTTTCTACAGCTACATTTTTTACCTCTAATTTTGTTAGGTGGGTGATATGTGTACTTTTTTTCCATTGTTTCATATTTCTAACTATAAAGTATGATCCTTCTTCAAGCAAATAAACAGTAATGCTAAAACTGTGTCTTTAGGTGTTCCCGGGACATAGCTGTGTTGTTGTGCAACAAATCAACTGCCTTGTACTGCCTGGGCAAATGGAAGGATTCAATGCTTTTAGCCCACCAAAGCTTACAGTGGGATCCAGATTATGTTAAGGTATTCAGATGCTTAAGCTGACAGTTTTTGCATGCCTTCATTTTTAAAAAAAATTTATACAAGTGTCATTATCTTCTTTTTATTTTGCTTTGGCTTTGGGGCATGGTGAGTAAATATAGCATAAAATTCCAGAATTGGTGTTTGATTCTGCACATAAGCATCAGATTTACTGCTGTTATAGCACATTTAATAAAATGAAGCAGCTCTCGTTTGCACCAGGAGATGCTGGTTTTCTCTGGATCACAACGAGAGAGGCACCAGTACTTTCAAGAAATGTAACTTGAAACTTGAAAAAAAGAAAATCACAGTCAAGGTTACCTAAGTCGTACATTAATAAGTCTCCAGTTTCTGGGATCGGTACGTGGTGATTGAGGTCATCTTGTATTTCCAGTGGACGAAACAATACACTACACTTAGCTTAGAAGTGTACTTAGTTAAGTACACAGTGATTTAGTACAATTTGACTCAAATAGTCATCTGTTAGGAATAAGTAGGAGTTGTACAGTATTTATGATACGAAGGCGTACTCTTGGATTGGCTTTCATGTGCAATAAACAGTCTTCGGTGTAACCATTAAGACTCCCAGAGACTTTAGTAGAAGGTATTTGATTTAGATGTGGTAAAATTGCATCCAAATATCCATTTAACTTATGCTGTGTTACAGCATGCCAGTTACCTGATTTGAACAAATTAACTCCACTGTGACTCTGAGCTAGTAAAACCTAATTCAGAGGTGAATATAAACACATTCAGGTGCCATTTGGTGAAGAATATATGCATTGTGGGAAATACTGAAAAATGCAGTGATGTGGAGACATAAATGTGTACACTGGTCCTTGTGACACAAAAAACCCCAGTCTTGTCCAGAGGAGGTTAACATGCCACTGCTGAAAATATGCCTTTCATCCTGCAGTTATTTTCCAAGTTTTGTATTTTTGGGTTTATTACTTTTAGTATCTGTGATAATATCAGTAACATATTGTGAATTTCAAGGGATTAAAATAGAATAGTTTATTGCACTTTTTAAAAACTCTGTGTATAAAAAGCTGTAGAAATAGTAATATGTGTCATTTTTATATCATAATGAGAGAATTTAAAAAAATTACAATGTTTTGTTTTGTAATAAATATCTCTGAATATTTTTCCAGCACCTTTTTGCTCTCCTTTTTTGTTTTTCAGGCTTATTATAGAGCTGGCTACTCATTCATCATGTTATCAAAGTCTTATGAGGCAGTTTCTATGTTCCACAGAGGTTTGGTTCTCCTGAATTCTTCTGCAGATCGAACTCAGATTGCTGAGTTTATAGCAGGAATCTTCATAAGTGTCAATGGTAAACTCAAATTAATTTTTCTAAGAGCCTTTCAGTAGTGATGACAACACTTAGTAGCATTTGTTTTGTGAGATGATTGTTTGATCCTTTAGTGCCTCAGGTCTGTTTGAGGATTATGAATATATTGGGAATGTGGTGAACGTGTTCCACAGTGTTTGTGTGCAGCATATGCCAACAATCTCAAAACGCTGCAGGTTAGTGAGTTGTCTAACAGGAACATGTCAGCTATGGAATAGTTAGAAAAGTAAAAATTTAGAAGTCAGGGAGACAAGACTGGAGATTTGGAGCTTCAGATCCTGGAGGCTTTAAGTGGGCTTTGTCCAGACAGCTCTGCTTTTCTTTCAGCCAGGTAGATCTGAAAATAATTAGAATGTAGGCAGTTTAAACATTTTTAGGTAGTGTATTTCAGTGTGGAGAACTTTCCCTCAGCTAATAATGGACAGCAATGAAAAGAGGAAATGTGGCCTTCCTGTGGCATTGTGTGGGTTTTTATGGACAACGTCCATGCCATGTCTCCCTGCCCTCTCCTCATTCTCGCTTCCTCTACTTGCTTTTTAGTCTGTTTAACATGCTTTGTCTGATGGACCTGCAGGCATGCCAGGAGATTTCAGGTTGTGCCTCTGCTGCCTTGTCTTGAGCCTGTAGCCCCATGTGAAGGTCCTTGATTAGGTGTTGCACAGTCAGTAGCTGGTTGACCCACAAATGAAAGAACTGCCGTGAGGTTCACGATGTCTTAGGACTTTGAGGTGTTTCTTGAGAACAGGGATTAATTCTTTTCCCCTTGTTTAGTGAAGTCTGGCCGCTGATAACAGGGTGCTGAATCAGTTGGGTGACCAGTGTTTCTTAAGGCCCCACTGGGCAACCCCCTGGGTATTAATCAGTGCTAGAATTATCACTGTGCGACTAAGTAATTTAGTTGGAGGCTCCAAGCTTCGAAGTGCATTGTGTACCAATTAGTTTTCTCTGTTGCTTATTCTTGCAGATGAACGAATCTTGCCGCCAACTTTTCACCCTGCGTATGATTATATTTTCAGTGCGAGTTTTGATGCACTGGTTTGGCAAGCAGTGATAGAAAGGCTGGCGCAGAAAGGGAAGTGGCGGGTAAGTGTGTCACCGTGTCACCTCCCACTGCATGTTGGGCACTCATGTCTTACCTCTTCTTCAGCATAAGCTTGTGTTACCTTTAAAAGCCCAACTGTTGTTGAATATGTATTGCTACCTGGTTCAAATGTCTTGATTTTTAAGACTTTGGAAAATGCTTTTAGTAATAAATACTTTTCGAAATTCATTTCTGAAAGGGATACGATGGACTTGAAATCCTGCTTGTTTCTTGCTGCTGTCTGTTGTCTCTCTTATAGTGCCACCTAGAGTCATTATTCAATTCAGTAATATTCAAATTAGAGGGGGAAAAATACAAATTTATTTGTGGTGCCTTTTACTTTTCCTTCTGTATGACAAGCTGGATTTTTGAAACTGTGTGCAAGGCCCACAAATAAAGGAACATCTCAGTGGAAGTACAGGGTTGTTAAACAAAACCAGATAATTTAGAAAAATCAGAAGGTGGATCAACTGAAATTATTTTAATCCTCCTTTCTCAAGTAACTGTGGGAAAAAATTGATCATTGTCATAGCTACACCTGTATGGGATATTGGTGGTGAGGTGCTGGCAGCAGGGGCTGCGGGGCATCTGTGAGGAGTGGCCAGTGCTGTGACACTTCCAGCTGGCTCTGATAGCCCTGTTCTAGGGCATGGCTCAGCCAAGGTGATGGTACCTCAGAGAAAGTGGGTTTTAAAAAGAAAGGACCCACTTGTTTTCGAAACTCCTCAGAGAAATGTCTGGGTGTGGCTGGATCCAATCCTACTTCTGGACTTTGGAATGGTGTATGTTTAAAGGAATATATGTGTGTAATTGAGCCTTTATATGACTTTGTCCCACAGGATTAAAGATGGCAAACCAAATTATCTATATGAATAAAATAAATGACTTATTTAAATTGATAATGATAATGATCAGAGTAAAATACTTCAATCAGAATTATTTATTACACAGTATAAATAGTTACAGTTAGTAAGTATAGTGTCCTATTTATTGAGGCAATATTGAAACAATGGTATTAAAGATAGAAAAACAATTATTAAGTAGAGATTTATGTTACTCACCCATGCCAGTGGCCATGGGCAAACCTCTTTTGCTCAGCTTCCAGGAGTAAGGTTCTCCACACACACTCCAGAAAGGGGTGTTAGAAGATCCTGCCTTTAAAAAGTTACTGTGCCTTTATAGTTAAAGTGGCTGTCAGTCATGTGTTTCTAGGCTGGCTGTGTCAGCTTAGCAACTTTGATAAATTATCAGTAGTATCTCCTGTTGGTTCCTTTATCAGGAACTTTGCTGTATCACCACTGGTACCAGTTTCTGTTAGGAAACACTGTTTTTCACATCCTCAGAATGTGTATCTTTGGGATTGATGAGTCAGGCTGGACTCAACATTCTTCAACACCATAAACAGTGTGACTCTGCCTTCTCTATCTGTCACTGGTAACTTTTACAAATAAGGTAAAGTTCAAGCTGTTTTACCACCACTTAGGGTAGGGTATCCTGCTACACAGCCTGCGGAGACACCATGAAGGAACAGGTTTCTGACAGCAACCGTGGCCTGTGGAGGACCCACACTGGAGCTCTGGACTCCCTGCAGTCCCACATTCCTCATCCAAGCCCCCTATGGTGGGCAGGGACATCTTTCATTAGATCAGATTTCTTAAAGGCCAGTCCAACCTGACGTTCAACGCTGTTAAGGCATTCAGAGCTGCTCTGGGTTGCCTGCACCAGTGTCTTACCACCTGTATCATAAAAACTTTCTTCCTTATCTTCCTACCTACTCTCTTTCAAGTTAAAGCTGTTGCCTCGTCAGCGACAGTCCTGTCACTAAAGGCCTTGTTAAAAAGTCTTTTTTATAAGCCCCCTTTTTATTTGACCTTATTGCAGTAAGGCTTCCCTGAAAGTTTCTTCAGGCTTAATAACCCCAACTTTCTCAGCCTTTCATCGTAGGAGAGGTGCTCCATCCCACTAGTGATTTTTGTGGCCCTCCTCTGAACTCACTCCAACAGGTCCATGTCTTTTCTGTGCTGGGGACCCCATATCTGTATGTAACATTCTATGTTGGTCTCAGTGGAGTAGAGAGGGAGAGACACCTCCCTTGACCTGCTGACTGTGCTGCTTTTCATGTAGCTCAGGATACTGTTTGTTTCCTGGGCTGCAAGCACACATTGCTAGCTTTTATCCTGTTTTTCATCTGCCATTATCCCCTACGTCCTTCTTCCCCAGTCTGGATTGTTTCTGGGGATTGCCCTGACCCAGGTGAAGCACCTTACACTTGGCCTTGTTGAACTTCCTGTGGTTGCCATGGGCCTGCTCCTTAAGCCTGTCAGAGTCCCTCTGGATGGCATCCCTCCCCTTGAGCATTACCAATTGCATCACTCAGCTTGGTGCCATCTGCAGACTTCCTGCGTGATTGAGGGCACCCTGCAATCCCATTGGCAATGTCACTGGTGAAGGTAGTGAATAGTACTGGTCCCAGTACAGGCCCTTGAGGGACACCGCTCACTACTGGTTTCCACTTGGACACTAAGCCATTGACTGCAGCTCTTCGAGTGCAGCTGTCTAGGCAGTTCCTTTTCCATCCAACAGTCCATTCATTAAACCCGAATCTCTCCAATTTAAAGCTAAGACTGTTGTGGGGGACTGTATCAAAGGCCTTAAAAAAGTCCAGGTAGATGGCATTCATCATCCTTCCCTTGTTGTCTGGTGAAGCTTGGTGGGTTTTCAAGGAGCAAGGTAAAGTTTTTCAGAAAAAAACTGAGAAAATAGAAGAAAGCAGAAGATATAGTATTTATTTCTTGCACTCTGCTTGGGTTATTGGTGTTAGCTGGGGCGTCTTGTTCCCATGAATGTAAAGGTCCATTCCTAAAGCAAAGGTACTTCCAGGTACTGGAAGTATTTCAAGTATTGGAGAATCTTAGGGCCTAACCTTTTTACATGCTTTTTATTTCTGAGAAAACTTTCATTACTTGTAGCTTTCCACACTCTGCTGTATATTACATGAATTCAGCTGAAAATTAGAAAGGGAGATTCATTTGCGTTCTTACAAAAAGATCTGAAATATTTTTAGCCTTGTTGGCTTTCCTACAAGATCTGATGAGGCAGTGAAAAAAGTTTTAAGTGTGCTTAGGAGAGAGAGCATTAATGTTTGGGGTTTTTTTTTCAGTCTTGTCTGTTGTTGTTGCCTGAGAAGCAAGGGTTGCCCCGCGATCTCAGAGTTAACCAGGTATCTCTGAAGAATCTCTTTGAGGTAAAGTAGTAGTTTTTACTTTTTCCTTGTATCTATTTCTCTTCTTCCTGATCACTTCAGTTAGAGGTTTTCCGTCTTGAACCAAGAAAAATAAAATTAAAAATAACATATGAAGGTTATATGATTATACTTTATCATCTATTTGTTTGAAAATTTAACTTTATGTAATGTAATATTATGTATGTAATATTATGTAAATATGTAATGTAATGCCTCTAAAGGCATCTCACAATGTTTGTTGTAAATTGAGAAATTCCACTGGGCTTTTTCATAGAATCCTAGAATGATTTGGTTTGTACGGGGATGTTAAAGATTGTCCAGTTCCAGCCCCCTGCCATGGGCAGGGACACCTTCCCCTAGACCAGGTTGCTCAAAGCCCCATCCAGCCTGGCTTTGAACACTACCAGGATGAGGCATCCACAGCTTCTCTGGGCAAACTGTTCCAGTGCCTTTTCACCCTCACAGTAAAGAATTTCTAGATTTCTTACAGTTTCTTTCCTGACAGGAACTTTAGAAGACGTTAGCTGTAGACTACACAGTATCTTTGCTTGGCAATTACTGGCTGGCAAATTAAGGTTTCTTGGTGGAATATGCCAGAATTTGCCATTTGGCTGTTACAGTGCTTGTAGTACTGCTGTCATAATAATTTGAAATTGGTGCTTTTCTCTTAAATGTATTTCAGTTAGGTGCCTGACAGAGTGAGCAGGAGTAAATCTGAGAAAGAAGGGTAATGGGAAGGAAATGAATCAACATCTCTTCACAGGCTTGTTTTTAGAGATAGCAGAAGAATTAGTGAATGGATAAATGCAAGCATGTTTTGTTGGGCATCATTAGGCAGGTGTGCTGTGCTAATGCCAGCAGAGTAACTTCACACTGGCAATAAAACATGGCTACACAGCAGAGGACCCATGCAGAGTGTCTTAGCAAATCATCTTCCTGGGCAAGCAAAGGAAAATGCCTCATTGAGAGGGAAAGAGAAAGGTGGGCAACCTTTACAAAATAGTTTGTCCTTTTTTTTCTTAATTGGCCCTACCAATCTTACCTATTCTAGTGGGTTTGTTGGACAAATGGGAGGCTGAAAGAACAAGATGAAAGATCCCTAAGTATTGATTCTTTTTCACAAAAATTAGAAAATGTGGCTTTCTGACAACTCGAACTTCCCCTGCTGCCACTACATTCTCCCTGTAATCTCTTGTATTTTGATCTGATAACTGTGCTCAAAGAGTAATTCTTGCCAGTCAAAATTTGGCATGAGGTATTAGAAAAAAAGATTTATTTGTAAATGTTGAAAGCAAGTGTGAAGACTGCTATTTAAAAAGATGACTGGCACAAATGTAGAAGTTTTGTCTGAACGCTGTTTCCGACCACCTCCTCATGTCCTGATCCTTCTGGCATATTGTCTCAATTTCTGTCTGAGCTTCCTCTTCACACCTCCAGAGTACCCTATATTGCTGTACCCCTTGTAGACTGCGCTTCATGTTCATTAAATCCTTGCTAGAACATACTTTTTAAGTTCAGCTGGCTTCTGCTTAGGCAGTGTGCTTTCTCAGAATCCCAGAATCATCGACATTGGAAGAGACCTTCAAGATGAACCCAGCACCACCATAATCACCCCTAAATGCCAAGTGCCCCATCCAGATGCCTTTTGAACGCTTCCAGAGATGGTGACTGCACCGCTAGAGATGGTGACTGCACTGTCTCCCTGAGCAACTTATTCCACTGCTTAGCCACTCCTTCAGTGATTTTTTTTTTTTCTAATATCTGATCTGAACCTCTGCTGACACAACTTAAAGCCATTTCCTCTCCTTCTTTCACCTGGGACAAGGCAAAAGAGACAAATCCCCACCTGGCTACAACCTCCTTTCAGGATGTTGTAGAGAGCAGTGAAATCTCTCCTGAGCCTTCTTTTTCCCAGGCTAAACACCCCCAACTCCCTCAGCTGCTCCTCATCAGACTTGTGCTCCAAAAACCCTTCTGCAGCTCCATTTCTGGACTCACTCCAGCACCTCAATGTCTTTCTTGAAGTGAGTGGCCCAGAAGAGAGCACAGGATTTGAGGTGCAGCCTCACCAGTGTCAAGTACAGGAGGACCATTGCTGCCCTGGTTTTGCTGGCTACCCTCTTCCTGACATCAGTCTTTCGGAGTGAGTCTAGAGGAGGCCACCAAGACAATCAGAGGGATGGAGGCCTTCTCCTGTGAGGAAAAGCTTGCAATTGTTCAGCCTGGGAAAGAAAAGGCTTTGGGTTGACCTAATTGCAGCCTTCCAGTACCTGAAGGGAGCCTGCAAGAAAGGTGGTGGGAGACTTTTTTTAAGGGTGCATCAAAATTTAAAGGTGACAAGGGGAAATAGCTTCATTACTCAGAAGGTACTGAAGCACTGGAATGGGCTGCCCAGGGAAGTTGTGGATGTCCATCCCTGGAAGTGTTTGAAGCCAGGTCCAATGGGGTTCCGAGCAACCTGGTGTAGTGAAAAGTGTCCCTGCTTGTGTCAGGGATGTTGAAACTAAGTGATCTTTAAGGTCCTTTCCAACCCACGCCATTCTATGAAATAAATAGTTTCATTTTACAGTGGCTATGGCTTGGTTGTTGTTCCACTGATTATTGTAATGAAAATATGGGAAATATTAAAAAATAAATGCTTTTTGTATGTGTAAAAATAATGTGTTGTAATTGTTCTCTTTGTTACCAGACTTCTGAGCTGTATGGTCACGGTGAGAAGCTGCAGGAAGTGGCGGAGTTAGTCAAGTGGCTGATTTCCATTGGGGCGAAGGCTGAGTCCATCGGCGTGTATCCGCTGCATGCTGTTATCAGACTGTGTATCAAAGCAAGTGAGTGACATCTGCAGCTAAAATAAAACAATGATGGCTTTTATCAGAGAACTGACAGCTAGACTGTTTTTAAATTAAAAAGAAATCCCAACAGCTCAGGTCAGATCATCTAGGTATCACCTTGCACATGCCAATAAAGCACTCCTTTAGAAATGGTATAAACACACTCTTTGATCACCCATGCCCGATAGTGGTGGAAACCTAATATGGTTATTGTTTTCTGTGGTTTGAAGCAAAAGTGTGATTGATACGGGTCTTTTGTAACCCAAATATATCAGCTTTGAAAAAGGTACATATTTCTTCCTGCCCTCTCAGTGTGGAGCAATAGTTTGTGTGTAACAGAGTCATGAGTCCACCTTAGATTTGCATCTTGCCACTCCATAGGAAAAAAACCTCAGGATCTGTTTCTGTAAGTGTGGTTTTTTATCCTTTCAGCAAAGAACCATCTCTTCAGATGGTTACTCACTTGGAGGCCAGAGCTGAAGGATAGGATCAACCAGAAGGACAGAGATGGACACACCCTGCTGCATATTGTGGCCTCTTCCAGTGAATATTCACAGAAACGCAGTAAATACAATTTTTTTGTGTGTATTGTTTTGTTTTCATACGGAAAAATCTATAATGGAAGAAAGTTTCAGACCCTGGTGTTTACTGTTTCATGCTAAGGAAGGAGAAAGTATTTGAATGTAGACGTGTAATGGCAACTGATATTTAAACATTTCAAGAATTGCTTTTTAAATTTGTATGCCTGATGTGTATCCATTTCCTTTGCTCTTTGGTTTGGCTGGCTATGATTTTCTCACAAGTATGCTGCAGTTTTTAGAATCATAGAAGTTACCTTTAAAATTTTGATGTGCCCTTAAAATCATGTTAGACCACCTGGAGGCCTGACAAGAAGAGTTTTAAAAATCTAACAGCAAAAACGTGTGAGTTGAACGTTCCTAATGACAGTTTTGAGTCAAAATTGTGAACATATCGGGAATTTATTTGCCACAAGCGTGTTCAGAGAAACAACAATTTTCAGACATTTATATACACTATAACATCCAAGATTTTTTTAATAGATATTCCCAAAAGTCCACCCAATTTATTGCATCATGGTATAGATGTTTTGTTTCTCTTAATTACCACCAGAACATCTCATCTATCATTGTTTAATGGATAACCCAGGTTTTATCCAGCTAAACAGTGCTTTATTAAATTTGCTGTCCTGGTTAGACAATTACTGTTGATTAAGTTTTCTGGGGTATACAAGCTTATGAAGTGGCTCCCTTACTGCACCTGCAATGTATTAATCATGTTTTCTGGGGTTTATAGGCCTTTGTCTCCTTAAGTCTCTCAAGATATCTTTCTTGTTCTATGGCATCTAATTCATCTCTAGTAATAGGATAACCATTAAACAATCCTTCATTGCATTTTGTTCTTTAACTATTAATTAAGTTCTCTAAGGGGTGTGGGTCCATGGAGTTCCTTTCTGCAGGTCAGTGAGGTAATTTCTCGGTTTTCTAATGACACTCAGCCAACACATATCTAAATTAAAACCAGCTAAAATAACACAGTCAGACATTCCTTAACTAATTAAACATAGTCCATTACAAAACGTTTAAAGAATCACAAAAATCCTGGCTAAGATATAAGTTACTGTCAGGCCTCTCCTCTTCTTTTAGATAGGTGAAAATTTAAGACCTAGGTAGCAGTGTGCCTTGTCAGATGAGGAAAACGAAATGTTTTCCTTCGCTGTTTCTGTGGGATTTCTCTTATGTTTGCCTGGCTTTTTTCCTTGTATTTCTTGCTCTGCCCACAAGGTGGCAACAGGAAGCAAACATCAATGCAGAGACAGGAAGCGAACATCAACGCCAGACTTTGGGGTCGATGCTTAAAGTTTATTTAGTAATATTCGTATGGTATTTATGACATAGAGAGCACGTATTTTTAGTATGTATTTATTAAAGTTTATCTCTTTATGTATTTTATATATATTATTAGAAAATATGTATCTTTAGATGTATATATATTATGTATACTAAAGTTTATTTCTTTATAGCTATATATTATAAATACTATAAATCATAAAATCACAGAATCATTAAGTTTGGAAAAGGTCTCTGAGATCTTCAAGTCCAACCTTTGACTGATCTCCACCCTGAGAACTTACAGCATTGGAAAATTTTAGATTTTTTAAAATTAAAATTACGCTAGAAATTGTGCCAGGTAATTAGAAATAAAAAGGAAAACAGAATAAAACTCCTGAACAATGTGAATTATTCGTCCTCTAATTTTTATTCATGTATTGCTTTAGGACAAACAGAAGATGTAATCATGCTCCTGAATTTTGGTGTTGATCCCACTGTTCCAGATGCACGGTCAAGATATGTCATAGATATCTTGAAAAAGAACAAAAACTTTGATGCTGTAAAAGAAGTCAGCAAGCATATTGAGAAATACACTTCCTCTGGGAAACAGACAGGTACTACATGCAGTGTGTGCTTTTCCTGTTTTAAAATTAGGACCTTTAGGTACAAAACTGTTTTACTTCAAATAAGTAAGTGTGGGTGTGTTTTACGTAACTTTCCCTGTGAGTTGTCACCATGATCTCTTATCAGTCAGTAGTGAACATTTTGTCCTTGCCTGAAGGCAACTGCTGTCCGAGTAGTGTTCAGATCAAGCTTGGCATAAAGCAAAGTTTTTAGGCTACATCTCAGTGTTCATGTATGTATTGCATATAACTTTATTGGAAAACACTGGGTTTCACTGTGATTGCATCTTATGGCTCCTGGCAAAGAAATTCGGACAGGTTATTTCCTTATCGTGGAGATCTCTGCTCTGGAGAAAGTTTTTTCACAGTGGTTCTCTCTGTGGTGATAATCACCTTGGTTGGCATTTCAGTCTGCACAGCCAGTCTTTTGTGGCCAGGGTTTTTTTGATTTTTGTTTTTGTTTGGCAATGCACAGCCTTCAATGGTTTTCTAAATGTCGTGCAAATGAGCGGCGGGAGAATAAGGCCCAGCTTTACAGGTCTGAGGTTAGTCTTTCTTTCTAAGAAGATGACCAACCTTGTTTCTCTCTTTCTCCTAAGAAGTAAAGTTACGGTTTTGTTTGGTCGTTGATGTATCTTAATTCCTTAAAGCTTTTAGGAAATTCAGGCCAAGTCTTTCGGTGTTTATTTAAGGGCATTTATTGGGACATAATTTAAAATCTGCTATTTCCCATTACATAAATATCTCTTAAACTTGTAGATAACATTTCGGCATGGTGTATTTTTTTGGTTTTGTTTTTTAATTTTAAGAGGACAAATTCTTTTATGGCTGTATTTTTTAAATGGCACTGAGGAATCAGACAAGCTCAGGACAACTCATTAAAAGTGTACGCTGCAAACATTACTGGGTTTAGTCACCTACTCTCAAAATTCTGAACAATGAGATAATTGCAAGGCAGCATTTTCCTGCCTGCATACAGAAGCTATTACAATTTTCAGCCTGGTGTATTATGGTAAATAGAGTCATGGTTTGACCTCAGCTGGCAACTAAGTACCAAGCAGCCCATGACTCACTTCCCCCTCCCTCCTATAGTGGGTTAAGATAAGAGCAGTTTAAAAATGGAAACAATGCAAATTACTACCACTCCTATTATTATTACTATTAAAGTTATGGAAAGGAGAAAGAGAGAGGAATAAAACCCAAGAAACACAAGTGATGCACAGTACAATTGCTCACACCCCAATAGCTGATGTTCATTGTGTCCCCAAGCAGCAATGGTCCCTTCATGGCCAGTTCCCCATATTTATAAACTGAATATGACATTCTGTGGTGTGGAATATCCCTTTGGCCAATTCAGGTCAGCTGTCCTGGCTGTGCTCCCTCCTGGCTTCTTGCGCTCACTGGCAGAGCATGGGAAACTGAGAATTCCTTAGCTTAGCTTAAGCACTGCTCAGCAACAACCAAAACATCAGTGAGTTGTCAACAGTATCCTTATCCTACATCCAAAGCATGGCACTGTACCATCTACTAAGAAGAAAAATAACTTTATCCCAGGCAAAACCAGGACAAGAGTGTATTTGATGAAAGTATCAAATATCCTTTGGGGTCAGAAATCCATCACAGGACTGGCATTGGCAGTGAGGGTTTCAGCCATCTGATTTTAATCTGCCACTACACATTTCTTAGAGCCCTGGGATGTAATGCATTACAGTCTTGCCCTGAAAGCATGCTGGCAAGGAAGTGGATTTTCAATTTGTGTGGTGTTTTGCAGGAGAGAATGAAAGTGCCACAGCTGATACAGATTCTCTCCAGGATGTTCTGGAACAGTTTGTCCAGTTCTACAGGTGTGAAAATGGAGCACATAATAAAAATATATTGAAGGAAGATGCAGTTAAGCGATTTCTGAAATGGCTGTCTTCTGTGAAAGGTGCAGTGAGTTCCCATTTCTCTCTTTCCTAAAACTTAATTGCTGTGAAAAATGTGTTTGTTGCTAACATACACTTATTGCCCTTTTACTCTTCCTTCTCTTATCTGTTTATGTAACTTTTATTACTGTAATAATGTGCTTTTAATTATATTTAATGTTGTGTTTTGCACTTAGAACCAGTGGAATATGCACAGAAATTCATGATGCATCAAAATGTTCAAACTTAGTTGGCTGGCAGCATAAGGATGAAAAGATGCATTTTGCTGTTCCTTTCTTTCAATTTAATGAGTTAATTATCCTGAAATTAGTTTACAGTGAGGTGGATTTCATTGCCTGGCCTTGAGTGAGTTATGTTGTCTTGGCTGTCTTGCAGAAATCCCTGAAGAAATCTCATGCAACATCTCCAATGCCTGTGCTAACAGCTTCATAAAACAGTTGCTGGGGAAGCAAATGTGGCATAAAGTTTTGCTGCTGCTGACAGGGAAAGCCAATGGGGAAAATCCCTCAGGAGGAGGACTCTTCAAAACCTGCAGTCTTTCAGATGTTGACATTGGCAACATTATCCAACAGTGTGAAAGATCGGATACACAAGTGCACCTCATAAGATGCTTACTTGAACGAGGAGGTGAAAAACTGCAATATTAATGTGCTATAAGAGAGCTAGTATGTCATTTTACATGTTGGGAGAAGCATGGTCTCAGAAATACCAACACATGGGTTTTTTTGTGGCCCTGTATAATTGCAGCAGCTTGTTGGAGTGCAGTGCATTGGGTGCATCTGCTGTGTGGAACATGGGAAGCTCATAAGGCTACATGTGTGGAAGATGTTTATCAAATGAAATTTGTCTGTTAGGGTTGGTAAAAGACCAAGGACTATTGTTGCTCCTTCACCCATAGTTTCTTTTGGGTCTTAATTTTTCTGTCTTCAGCTGCAATATTGTCCTGGCAGAAACTGTAAAAAACAGTCTTTGTGTTCAGTCTGCTGTTATGCTAAAGTAACTGACTACTTCATTGATTTCAAAGGCATGACCATATGTCTTTCTTTTTTTTTTTTACTATTGTAGACATCATTATTCTGGTTTTGCATGAGGTTATTCCTAGGATCACTCTGCCATTTATCATTTAATCTTATGGCTTGATGTTAGCTATAAGTTATGGATACATGGTCCTGCTGAAGCTTTGTGAGTGCCAGAGGTGCAAGGAGGCCTCGTGTTTCAGTCAGTGACTGACTGACTTGGAGAAGAAATGGTCTGGCTTTTATGTCTTCCTATCACAACAGAAGGACTGGTTGCTCAGCTTAAGGGGAGACAAGGGGAAACGATGAAAATCTTCGTAGTCAAAACGTATTTTAACAGATACATGTAAAAAGCAGGCAAAAAAAACCCCTGTCTGGCAATCAGCATCTGACTTCATCTGTTTAGAACTTTCTGTAGTTAGCAGATCTGGTGTATCAGATTTAAGGCCTGATATTTTCCTGTCCTTCACACCAGCTCTGCCAGATGGGATTGGAACCAGCTCTGAAATACCACTAAAAATATGCCTCAGAAAGAATTATTTTGAACTGGTATATGTGCTGCTGACCAAAGGCGCAGATCCTCGAAACCTCTCCATTACACAAGGAGATACTCCTTTGCATGCAGCAGTTTTCATCTGTTTAAATAATAAAGGTAAGGCTTTTGCTGTTGAAAATATCCCCATTTCTCTTCTGCTGCTGCAGAGGCAGCGGATCAGGATGTCTGACTGTGTCTCCCTCAGCCCCCAAAGTCTGCAGGCCAGAGGGTACACACCAGTCTTTGTTAAGCTGATGTGTTCTGCTTTGTGGTTGGAACTGTGAGGAGAGGTGATGGCGGCTCAGTTGACATGGGGGAATCAAGGAAGGCTCCTCTCTGGAACTCTGTAAAATGAGTGCTATGTGGGAATGAAGTAAAATGGAAGTATGTTGGAAAAAACAAAGGTAAAGTTAGAGCAATGGCAGCAGACTTTGAAGGAAATCCTGCAGTGGCATCTGCAATCTGTTTATCAGTTTTTGTTCAGTCGTAAATCAAGCAAAGTTTTCTTCAGAGGAGAAGTGAGTGAAAGAACTGTAGGGCTAATGTAAAAATATAAAAATTTAGGATAAACTGTGAAATTAAGCCCCCAAATCAGGTTTGATTTTAAGTTAAGAAAAAAATATAGTTTTGAGTTGAAGGATTAAAATAATTTAAAATACTGATTTTTTTTTTATTTTTTAAAGCACAAACAGTTCACTGAATGGCTTTAGAGAGCTTAAAAGCATAGGTAATGCCAGTTGTCATTTTTAAATCAAAAGATTAAGAAGTCCAGTGACAATATGTTCTCTTAAATATTTTTCACTCTGTAAAGTTTTTGATGTGCAATTTCTTTACAATGATTTTGGTGTGTCACTATTTTACAGGTAGAAAAGAAATGTTTCACATATATTGTCTTATATAAATCACATATATTATCTGGATGAAATCCAGAAAGCTGCAGAATATATATGTATTTTTTTTTCCCCCAGGGGGGTAGCTAATCTTATTTTGTAGGAGGTTGCTCTAGGGACCTCAAATATCAGGAAATAATTGGGATTTCCTGCAGGTTGTTTTAGTAAAGCAAAGTTATCTGCAGCAGATTACTTCTGGGTGCCATATTAAAGTGAACCAAATGAGTCCAGAGCACTACCTCGAGCTACTGCTTGTCTGGATGACAGGTCACTAGTGTTCCTTGGGTAGCAGTCAGGGCTGATGTTGGAAAATGAACAAATCTGTCTGTACTCAGAGGTTAAAAAAGGAATGAAATTGACTGATGCTATGGGAATAATTGCGGCACTAGGGATTTTGAAAGCTTTACTGCTTTTGTATTGTTTTCCCTGAATCTTGGGAAGGCTCAGTTTTGAGCTGTTTCAGATAAGTATGTTTTACAAACATGAAATGTAGATTTTGTTTTTCTTTTTAAAACAAATTGATTTTGATTTACTAGCAGCAGAAAAAAAAAGTGCTGAAAACTGTTGGCATACAACACGGCCTTCTACTTATTTTGTTTTTTCTCCTGCTTTCAGATGGCACTGGTTTAAACATCCTGAACTATCTACTTGATCTCTTTGCTTCAAGACCATCTGACTTTCCGTATCTTAATCCAAACACACAAGATGAGAATGGAAATACAGTGATGCATATTGTTTTCCAGAGAGGATTTTCAAAGCAGACTAAGAGAATAACGGAGTTATTGGCAAAATTTGACATTAACTTTAGTATAAAAAACAAATCAGGAAAAGATGTAATGCATAGAATTAAAAAAAAAGATCCACTGCTACTTGCCTGGAATAATGCTGCCCTGGAGAAGAAGAGGCACCGCCAAGATAGAGCGGGGCAGTTGGTTAAAACATCTAAGCCCATTCCAGCCTCTGAGATTTCACAGTCAAAGAGCACAGCGCATTCTTCGTCTGGGTTCTCATTAAAGGCACCATCTGGCAACGCAGTGCATAATGATTTAAAAACCCCATGTTCCATAAAAACAAAAAAAGGTCAGTTGGCAAAGCAGGCAACAGAAGGAATAAACAGCCCCTTAACACTGCAGGAAAGTCTAGTGCAGGCAATCACAGCTTCAATTCAGCAGCTGAAAGTGAGCGACACCCTGAAAAAGGATCATTCTCTGGTGCAAAAGCCGTCTTCAGCCCCGACTAATTTGGAAGAGGGAGGAAGTTCCTCTCAACCTTGTGGAAGCGTAGCTTATCCTGAAGGAAAAGGGGATGTTTGGGAGAAAAAGAAGGGAGTGGGAGAATTTAGTATGGCCCTGCCTAATGGAGAGAAGGAAGAACCAGAGGAAGAAAAGGCGAAGAGTGTGGATATTGAGGCATATGTGCAGGAGTTTGATAACATGACTTGGGAAATAGAGTGTACTCCTGAAACACTGAAGACTTTAAGCAGCAAAGCTGTGCCTCATTATATGAAAGCTAAAACTATAATGACAATTAAGCAGCTTGGCAATGGGGAATGGTCTAGGGGCCTTCAGAAGCCACTGAAACATTTAAAAGCTGATATCCAGCTGTTCGAAGCCAAACTGGGCAAAGGTGCAAGAATGCTATGGGAACTTGCGATTGACTTTTCTCCTCGTTGCAGTGAGAGTCCAGAAAAGATCATGGAGACAGAACAGACCAAAAGTCATCCAGAAAAATCAGGTAGAGTTTACACAGAAATAATTAGAATTTGGGCCATTGTTCTTGACCACTGCAAGCTGAACCGTGTCTTAGAAAATATATGTATTTCCTACAACCGTGGCTTATCCTGCATTTTGCGGAAAAAGCTCAAGGGTATAAATGAAGGACATCAGAATCACAGTGTGACAACACAGAAGCGTGTTCCACGTTGTTATGTTGAAGACATGGAGGCAGAAAAATCAAAAGAACATACCATGCCTGAGTATTTTCCTCCAGCCAGTGCAGCAGAACTGGAATACAATATAATGAAATTTCACAGCTTCAGTACTAACATGGCACTTAACATTATAAATGATGTGCAGTCTTCTGTTGATTACCCTTTCCGAGTTGGGGAGTTGGAGTATGCAGTAATTGATCTCAATCCAAAGCCTATGGAACCAATCATTTTAATTGGGCGAAGTGGGACAGGGAAGACAACTTGCTGCTTGTATAGGCTTTGGAAGAAATTCTATTCATACTGGGAAAAATCCACCTTGGCAGATGGACCTCTGCTGGAGAGGCAGTCATGGCAGCAGAGACAATGCAATGAGGTTGAAAAAGCTAGTTCAGGGAAGGAGGAGAGTGAACTAAAACATGAGAGTGATGATTCGAGTGAGGAACTGGTGAGTGATGAGCAGGACCAGGACAGAGAGGATGAAAACGTTACCGCAGCCACAGCTGGTACAGAAGTGAATTCATGTGGGGACCATGAAGAAGACGAAATGTGTAGTGCAGAAGCTTCAAACAGGCTGGAGCACCTGCATCAGATCTTCGTAACAAAAAATCCTGTCTTGTGCCAAGAGGTTCAGAAGAATTTCATTGAACTTAGCAAGTCTTCCAAGGTGACCAGTCACTTCAAGCCTCTGGAGCCAAATATTCACAGGCTACAAGACATTAAAGATGAAAATTTTCCACTGTTTGTCACCTCCAAGCAGTTGTTGCTGTTACTAGATGCATCCATGCCTGACCCATTTTTTCCAAGAAATGAAGATGGAAGTCTTAAAAGAGTCATTGTTGGTTGGAGTCCTCAGGAAGACTTGGTTGTACCAAATTGGCAGGACGAGGATGAAGAAGGTAATCTTGAAGCAGAACATGGTGGTGATATAGGACCTGCAGATGCATGCTCTAGGGAAAGCGATCCTTGGACTTTTGTGACTTACAATGTATTTGCAAATGAAATATGGCCAAAAATTATAAAAGGTAAAAGTCTGTACAATCCAGCACTGGTTTGGAAAGAAATAAAATCATTTCTGAAAGGCTCTTTTGAGGCACTGAGTTGCTTTGGGGGCAAGCTTACTGAGGAACAGTACAAAAAGCTTGGCCGAAAGAGATCACCAAACTTCACGGAAGACAGGAGTGAGGTCTATCGCCTCTTCTGTCTTTATCAGCAGATACGATCACAGAGAGGTTATTTTGATGAAGAAGATTTGCTCTATAATTTATCTCAAAGACTTTCAAGGCTCAGGGAGCTGCCGTGGTCCATCCATGAGTTTTATGGTGATGAGATACAGGATTTCACACAAGCTGAGCTAGCCCTGCTAATGAAATGCATCAATGACCCTAATGCCATGTTTCTAACTGGTGACACTGCCCAGAGCATAATGAAAGGAGTTGCTTTTCGTTTTAGTGACCTGAGGTCACTGTTTCATTACGCAAGCAAGAGCTCTGTGAACAAGAAGCAGCGTGTTAGAAAACCGAAAAGGATATATCAGTTGTACCAGAACTACAGGTCTCATTCAGGTAGAGTAACAAATTTATTTATGATCTGAGTCTGTGCTCTTCAGATGTTACTAATTGAAGTTTTTTGCTGACCAATTCAAAGCCAATCTCTCTGTGGCCTGTTTTTTAAAAAGATGGACAGCTTTTTCTGATATGTCCTATTTTTTGACATCTCAACTGGAAAACCAAAAAGGAATGTTTGGGAAGATTTAACAAATGACCACACCCATTTTTTTGTCCTATCCCCAAAGCACTAGACTTTGCAGCATTGGCATGCTGCTTCTGCTTTTCTTACTTGTTTCTCATTTGTGACCTTTATTTTGTGAAAATGCTGCCAAACCGTTGTAAGCGTGTTTTCAAATCTTTAGAGGCCCAAGAATGGCATCCACTCAAATTGGCAGAAACATGAATTGAAACTTACAGCTTCAGTCTTCTCTGGCTAGTGTTTTTGTCATTATATTTCATGATTCCAAATTTCTAATAAAATCTTTTAAAAGTGCATTTGCAAGGACTTCAGGCTGAAGTTTAAAACCTGTATTTTGCTTTCTGCAGGTATTCTCCGTTTAGCTTCTGGAGTGGTTGATTTGCTCCAGCATTATTTTCCGGAATCTTTTGATCGCCTTCCTCAGGACTGTGGTCTCTTTGATGGGCCAAAACCTACGGTCTTGGAGTCCTGCAGTGTTAGTGATCTAGCAATTCTGCTGAGGGGCAACAAAAGGAAAACACAACCCATTGAATTTGGAGCACATCAGGTTTGCTTTTATTAGGCTTTTTGTGGATTCTGCCAGTTCTGTTGCTAAATAATAATCTTGTATGAAGTGCCCACAACTTTCTTTTTTAAGCCCTTGTCTCACTGATAAATTAGGCTTTTTAAACTTAGGAACCTTTCTTGTGTTGGTTTCTGTTTCTTTTTAATACGTCTGGTTCTTTCTGTTCTTTTTTTCTGCGAGGTATTGTCTGACCTGTTCCTTTCTAACTCCAAATTTTCTTATACCAGATCTAAAACTGTCTGCACATACCATGCATTTGTCAGTCTTCTAGTGGCAGCTTTATGACCTTTTTTGTGGAGTGTGCTGAAATGTCTCTCTTAAATGTTGTCTGGTTTTGAGAAGGCTCTTGTATTATTGTAATGTTTGTATTTCTCTATGCAGCTGTTACCTTTTTTTTCCTTTTTTGCTTACTAAGATTTTTTTAATGTCTTTTATGGCAGGTGGTATTAGTGGCAAATGAAACTGCAAAGGAGAAAATACCCGAGGAACTTAGTCTGGCACTTGTACTGACAATTTATGAAGCAAAGGGCTTGGAATTTGACGATGTACTCCTTTACAACTTTTTCACAGATTCAGAGGTATTTAATTCTTGTCCAATTTCTGCATTTTTTCTAAAGTCAATCTTACTTGTGCTCTAATTGGCATTGCAGCTGGGGAAGGACTCCCTGTTTTCGCTGAAGATGAGTGGTTTCATCACAGTAGAAAACAGAGTGGTTATAGGTTTATGAACTGAGAATGTGTTTCCTTAAGTACTGCATTTTCCTTCAGGTTTATGGTTACAATTTAAGGGAGGGCCTTGGGGTACACATAACATTGCACACACACACACACACACACACACTTCTGCTGCACACCAAGACTACTCCTTTGCCCCCAGGCAGGCAAGCATTCCTTACTGAACAAGCCTGCAGACACTCCATGTACCCATGACTCAGTTGCTCTGCGATTAAACATTCAGTGTGAACAGCCCTGTTGCAGATATGCTCTGCCTCTGCCCCTCAAAACGGTGTCTCAGATGTGGCTTTCAGCAGATGAAAACCACAAGAAAACTGAGGGCTGGTGGCTCTTCACAGGGGTTAGTGAATGTTATGTGATGAGGGCAGAAGGAAGGAGCTTGAAATAAATACTGGCTGTCATGGTAGATTTCTCAAAGTTGATTTGGTCCTGGTGATGCAAGTTGTAATCAGAAAAACAACAAGCTATTTATCAGAATTTAGCAGAATCAGTTTAGCAGAGTTGAGTTGTGTAGAGCATTTTTACTTAGACTAATGTATGTCAGGCCTGGAGAACTGTTTTCATACAATTCTTCCGTGTTCCTGTGAGTCATGAGTAATTGAGCTGATTTGAGCAGCTGAACAAGCAGGCAAGAAAGCAGCTCACCCTGAGGTTTTCTAATTTAGAAAAGCTGAATCTGTGAACTGTTGTAAACACAGCAGTGTGGCTGTGTGTACTTTGTAAAGTGTTGGGTTTTCTTTTTATCTGTCTTTTAACAAGAGTCTTGTTTCAGGGAGGCAAAAAAGCCAAACCCCCAAAACACAGCAGGCTCTTGACCAAACTGATACCTTTAGCTGGTTGTTGTGTTACAATCTGTGACAAGCTTAGGAATGTTTTCATTGATGATTTTTTGAAATCTTAACTTTAAAATTCATTTTGAAGGAAAGGTTTCCTGCTTTTTGCCCCCATGGGAAGACAGTTAACTTGTTTTGTGTTGCTCAAAGCTCAGAAATATGTAGATTGTAAAAATGTTGTTTCAGCCTTATTATGAGTGTTTTTCATTTTGTGCCGGAAACTTGGCAGTGTTTAATCAAATTTCAATTAAATACCAAGAGGGAAGAATTAACATAACTCAGAATATATAATGGTTTTAAGGTCATTAGTTTTGCAGGGGATTGGGAGCCCACAGAGAGGTGTGATCAGGAGCTGGCATTTGCTGCATGGCATGAGAGTGCACAGCACTGATCTGCTGCCACACTTAACTCAGGAGTTAAGTGTGTCTGTGCATATTTATAGACATCTTTCACATGTCTCTGTGTTGGAGTCCAATATTCTCTGACCACGCTTTTTAAGACTTTCCCCATGAGTGGGTTTTTTGCTCACCTCTGAGCGTTCTTACAAGAGGAGGTGTTGGCAGGTGCCATTCCACCCCCTGGCTGAGACCAGCACTAGCATTTACTGGTGTTGCACAGGAAGCTTAATACATTCATCACATGAATGACCAGCCAGATCTTTTCTGGGAACCCTGAGGGTGAGAATAAATGCCAGCATGGGATCTGGGTGAATCCAACTCACTGAGCTTGTCAGTTTTGTAGAGTCCAGGAGACTTAGTGGCTGCCCATCCCAACCTGCAGGCCAAGATGTCTCCAACATGTCTTAGTAGATTTTAGTATGACAAATTGCAATTTGTGAGTGTTATCCCACCACCACTGACCTTTCATCCTGCCCCAAGCTGGCAGGGAGCTGCCTGGCCCAGCGATCAGCACTCCCCCTGCCATGAGTTTGCCTGTTGTGGTATTGGGGTTTGTAGGAAAAATCCTCATCCCTAGGACTAAAACTTGAGCCTCATCCATGGTGAAAGTAACCTGATTTCCTCCATAGATGACCATTATAAGGGTGTTTATCTGAAAATGTATAGTCCACCTGAAGAGGTTTTCATGTTTAGTACAAAATTTTACTTATTTGGTTATTGAACATTGCATATGATTTCGATGTAGAAGGGTGATACAGCAGTATCCTGAAATCCCAAGATAAACATAATCTAAATATGCATTGGAATCACAATACAACCGTGATTCCCATTAACAGTCCCTGTATATGTGTGTGTGTATATATGTATATGTATATGTATATGTATATGTATATGTATATGTATTCCCATCATGATGCTGACCATCCTCTGTGCCTGGGAAGTAATATGTAGCGTTGTAGCCAGCTCAAGCCAGTTGCACTTTTCCAGTTTTGTTTTATTTGTTCCTCAGTTTTAATGCAGTCTGTTGGGCTGAGGCACTTCTGCCTGGGCTCAGGAAGGTGTTACTCTGAACTGGTTATTTTAGGGGAAGTTGTTTATATGCCTTGATGACCACCTGGCACAGACAAGTGTCTCAGGCAAAGTTTGTGTTGAAATGAAGTTCAGCTTTCTTGATGAAAAGTGCTGATTATTCTTTACATTCTTCCCTGAGATAATTTTTTCCTCAACTCTTCTTCTCTGAACCTTCTTCACTTGTAGGGATGAATAAGTCACATCGTAACACTTCATCCTATGCATACATAGGCAGTAGTGGTTACGATGTACAAGTAAACCTCATTCCCTTGATATTTCAGGCTAGCAAAGAGTGGAAGATAATTTCTTCTTATAGTCCTGATCCAGATGTGCAAGTGGGAAGCAACTTGCTAATTGAAGTGCCATTAGGGGATGCCACTGGTATGCAGGAAAGAGCTCCATTTAATGTAGAAATGTACAAGGTGAGTTTTTCGTAACATTGGGAATAGAAAGGGCAAATTAAATTCTTAAATCTTTAAAGCAGGGAAATTTCTTAAGTCCTTTCATCCTATAGTTCCCTGTTTATCCATGCTTTAGCTTCTTGATAGTTGTTCCCGTTTGTATAATATAATAAATATAATAAAAAATTTAAAAAATAAAAATAATAAAAACAATATAAGAAAAATTATACAATTAATATAATATAATATAATATAATGTAATATAATGTAATGTGATACAATATGATACAATACACTATAATATAATACACTATAATATAATATAATATAATATAATATAATATAATATAACATAATAAAATATAATATAATATCATATCATATCATATCATTAATATAATATAATTAATATCATATAATATAATTAATATAATTAATATAATATAATATAATATAATATAATATAATATAATATAATTAATACAATATAATATGATGTAAAACACTGATTTTAAAAGATAAGAGATTGTTTGCAAATGTAATTTGATTAGAGAAGAAAATCTGTGTCATAGACTTTTGGGTATATTTAAAGAACATCAGTGGTTAAAGCAAATAGCAAATCAGCTTGTCAATATTTATTATTACTATAGTCTGGTTTCTGATTGGTGTCACTACCTTAAAATTAAGGGAATTTCTTAGAATCTTAGAATCTGGTGAGTCAGATATTTTCAGGATTGTATGGTAAATTAATAATTATATGTGCAAGTGATTAGAAGGAAAATAGCCTGTCATACCTGTAGCTGCTAGATTTGTAGCAATAGTTGCTTGTAAGTTAGCTGGACAATGGCTTATGTAATTGAAATCTCATATTTAATATTTAGACATGCTTACTTAAAAGCACTGTCTTACTTGTTATCAATTCTGTATAAATTTTCTGGTTTTTTATAACTGCAAAGTATGTTTTTTCTAAAAAATTAGCTCATCTGGATTTAATTTATAATTTAACTTTTTTTTTTCTGCTTCAGATGCTGAATGGAGAACTCAAGCAATTGTATACTGCAATTACAAGAGCCAGAGTCAATCTTTGGATCTTCGATGAAGACCGTGATAAACGGGCTCCAGCTTTTAAGTATTTCATCAAAAGAAAATTCGTTAAGGTTGTCAAAACAGATGAAAAGAAAGGTAAAGTTGTCCTAAAATTTTCTTAAAAGACTGTCAAACAGGACGGCCTACTCATGGTTTCTTGCTTTTAGGCTGTTTACTAAAGAAGGTTAAATTCCTTGGTCCTTCTAACAGCATGCATTGATAACTGCCCTTGCAAATTTCCACTTATTTCAGTGAGTCTTAATTCTTTTGTCTCTAAAGATCAGTTGTATATGTCAAAGTATAACGTTATTGCTAATTCGCTAGTTTAAGTTTCCTTGCTGTCACAGGAGAAGGGTCAGTGATCCTTCAGACAGATCTGATCTTGGAGTTAGTTTATTGAGTTCTAACCAGTAAATTCAGATATGTAAAATATTCATTAAGTACAGATGAATTGGTGGTCAATTTTTACATAAGCTTGCTATTACCTATCATTAATGTTACATGCATGCAAAAATGTCATTTACCAGCCCACTGATGTCTAGTGCCGGGTAAGGGATCTGTCAGCCTCGACCTCAAGAGGTGCCCCCATGCAAAGGGAGATCAGGTCACTGCTTCTCAGCCAGTTACTGTGAAGAGCCTGGACCCTGATGGCTGCAGATATTTATAGCTTAAAGTGGTTCATTTGTAGTCAGATATTCCACTGTGTTAATGCAGTTTCAGCCCCTCACCAGCCCAGTCTCCAGCCAAACTCTGGGGTTTTTTGTTTTCTCACTGGTAGCCTCACACAGCAGTATTAACACACTTAACTTGTAGTTACCATTACTGATGTAAGCGCAAATCGTAGAGCTGGGAACATTGTGAGATAATGCTTAGTTTTGGTACATGATAAGTGGTTTCTGTGGTTTATCCATTCTAACTTAAAATGGTCACCCCTGCCCTTGTAGACTTAGATGACAGCATGTTTGCTAAAACTTCAACTCCAGAAGAATGGATTGCACAGGGAGACTACTATGCCAAACACCAGTTCTGGGAGGTAGGAACATATGTTTATCTGAAATAAGGATTCTTGCTTATTTCGAAACCTTTTTTTTCCTCCGTGTCTATAAAATCATCTGTAAACCTTCAGTTGCTCTGTAGCAGTCTGTCTTAGTTTGTGACTTGTAGCTGTGTAGGTGTCTACAGACTACTTGTAAATGACTTACAAGAAGTGAGCAGAGAGAGCAAGCCTATTGTTTGTGACCTTAAAGTCGCTTCTCAGAAATTTGTAGTGCCATGAGGGAAAAGCATTTTAATGCACTCAAATGAAAGACAGTTGGAAAAACAATTATTAGCAACAATCAGAATTGACTGAAGCCTGTGAATCTAAACCGTGTTCTTGACAATATCATTGTACATACTGTAGGAAGATGTAAGCATTTCTTAGAAGTGTATTAATTTGGTGTGAGAAAATGATGGTTTCATTCCCTTTCAGTTAAAAGAACATGGAGATTTTACAGTCTTTCATTTCCTAACCTCATAATACAGTCCTCATAACCTCATAATACAGTCCAGATATGGGATGACAGTTAATGGGATCAAAGCAAAACTCAGCCAGGACAATAACAGCAGTCAACTGCTGTTGTCCTTATGGGTGATTTTAACTTCCCAGACATTAACTGGGAAAATCATACAGTGGACACAAACAGATCCAGGAAATTTTTGGAGCATGTTGAAGATAACTTCTGGTACCAAGGGAGCTGACTAAGGAAAGGTGACCTCCTACATTTGTTGTATGTAAACAGAGAGGGACTTGAGAGTAAAGTGGTGATTTGTGTCTGTCTTGGTCACAGTGGCCACAAAGTAACTGAGTTTCAAATTGTTGACTGTAGAAGAAAAAAGCCTGCAAACCTTTGACCCTGGATATGGGGAGAGCAGACTTGGGCTGCAGAAGGAGCTAATTAGTAGGGTCACTTGGGAATTCATGAATGGTAGGCAAATTTTAAGGTCTGTCTCTGAAGAGTGCAGGAGCAGGCAGTTCCAAAGTATCAGAAGTCAAGCAAGTGGGGCAGAGTCTGGCTTGTCTGAACAGGAATCCTCTTGTTAAACTTAGGGGAAAAGGGAAAGTGCGTGGGCATTGGAAGCAAGGGGAGGTGACACAGGAAGACAACAGAGATGCTGTTTCTCACTGTAGGGAGAAAATTCATGTGGCCAAAGCTCAAGTAGAGTTCAAGCTGTCCAGCACTGTGAAGGACAACAGAAAGGTCATTTTAAAACACATTTACAGCAAAAGGAGGATTGGCTATAACACTGGTCCATTACTTGATGAGGTCATTCACCTCACAAATAGGAACATAGGTGAAGCGGAGATGTTTAATGCTTTCTTCACCTTTGTCTTTAACACTGATGATGTGCTGGAACACTGTGACTTGGAGGATGATAAACTCCCAGCTGACTCTGCACTAGTTTGAGACTTGCTGCTGCAGCTGGATGCACATAAATCTATGGGCTTGATAGGATTAATTCCAAGTACTGAATGAGCTGGCCCATTTTATTGTGGGGCCCCTTGCCATTATTTTTCAAAGGTCTTGGTAGTTTGGAGAGGTCGCAGTCAACCGGAAGCTGGCAAATGTCCCAGTTTTCAGGAAGGGTAAGAAAGAAGACCCTGGTAATTACAGGCCTTTCAGTCTCACTTTGGTGCCTGGTAAAATTATGGAGAAGGTTATTCTGGGAATTACTGAAAATAACACTCAATAGACAATGCAGTCATTAATCATAGCCAGCACAGGTTCACTATGAGAAAGTCCTACTCAACCGAATTAATTTCCTTTTATGACAAGGTCACTCATCTAGTTGACCAAGAGAAGCCCACAGATGTGGTATATTTTGGTTTTAGCAAAAATTTTAATACTCATAGTCTCTCGCAATCTCTCTTCATTGTGGATGAAATGTTCAGCACACAGCTACACAACTCCATAATGCATTAGGTGAGAAACTGGTTGACAAATCAGGTTCAAAAAGTTACAGTAAATGAGGCCATATCAAGCTGGTAGCCGGTCACTAGTTGGATTCCCCAGTGCTCAATTTAAAGTCTTCTGCTCATTAATGTGTTTATAAATTATTTGGACACAGGAATTGAGTGTACATTAAGTATGTTTGCCAACAATACTAAATTAGGAGGACACTAAATTGAGAGGAGCTGTTGATTCCCTTGAGGGTAGAGAGACCCTGCAGAGAGACCTTGACAAACTGGTGGGCAATCACCTATCATATGAAATTCAACAAGGGCAAGTGCCGGACGCTGCACCTAAGATGGAGTGATCCTGGTTATACATTGAAATCAGGGAATGAGAGGCTGGAGAGCAGCCCCATGAAAAGAGATCCAGGGGTTTGGGTTGACGGCAAGTTGAATATAAACCAGCAGCGTGCCCTGACAGTGAAAAAGGCAAACTGTGTCCTGGGTGCATCAAATACAGCATTGTGAGCTGGTCAAAGGGGGTGATTGTCCTGCTCTGCTCTGTGCTGCTGCAGACTCACCTTGAGTACCTGGTGCAGTTTTGGGCACCACAATATAAGAGGTGCATCAGACTATTAGAGTGTGTCCAGAGGAGGGTGACAAAGATGGTGAAAAGTCATAGAATGGTATGGTTTGGTTTGGAAGAGACTTTGAGGATCCTCTAGTTGCAGCCCCCCTGCCATTGCCATGGACTGCTCTAGAGGACACGTCTTAAGAAGAGCAGCTGAAGTCACTTGGCTCATTCAGCTTGGAGAAGGGATGGCTGAGGGGTGACCTTTTCACGGTCTACAACTTCCTCAAGGGGAGGTCCTGATCTCCTCTCTCTGGTGACCAGTGACAGGACATGAGGAAATGGAATGAAGTTACATCAGACGAAGATCAAATTGGACATAGAAAAGGACTCTTCACTGAGAAAGTGGTCCGCCACCCCAGGAAAGTAGTCATGGCACTAAGCCATGAGTTCAGCGTTCAAAAAGCATCTGGTCGACACCCTTAGTCATGTGTGTTTGTTTTAGGTAGTCCTGCAGGGAGCAGTAAGTTGGCCTCTATGATCTTATCAGTCCTTTTCAATTTGAGATGTTCTGTGATTCTATAAAATTAAATTTTAGGTTCTTGTTTGATCATGGCAGAGGGAAAGCTTCTGTGTTTTGCTGGTAGCAGCATTTAATTCTTTGAAGGGAAAATAGGTATTTATAACAAGGCAAACCCCCAAAATAATCAGCTGCCACTATACAGCCTTTATTTCCCCTTGAAAATAAAAGACAATTTCCTAATTGTACAGAAAAGAGTTTAGATAAAAAACCCCACACAGCTAAAAAAAAAAATTAAAAATCTGAAATGTATTAGCTGTATTATCTGCTAATGTATTTGCTTTATAACCCTGATCTTTGGTAATCAGTGCTACCTTAGGAAGACATTATCTGGTGACTTTGGCAGTTCTAAGAGTGGCTTGCAATATGCAATTTCCAAACAGAAGCAATACTAAATTAATGCATAGAATAAAGAATAAGCAGGGTGGTAAAGAAGCAAACCTTGCTAGGTGCATGGTAACTCCTGGTGTTTCTGTTTAGTTTTCACAGAAAGACCTGGTATGATTAAAGCATTGAGTAAATGTTCCTTGCTTTTCAATTTCACTTTGCACACATTGGTTTTCCTCATTTTTATTAATATGTGGTAGATGCCTGGTGACTTACCAGTTAATGGTTTAGGCTATCATTCAAATTGCATATGCTGTTTGTTCTATCAGCCTACCAGGAATTCTGCTTTCACTATTTCCATGTACAATATTGTAATTAATATTCTAATTTTGCTAGTCACATGTGGACTAACTTTAAAGCTTTTCTTTTTGTCCTAAAAATACACCACGATGTTTTACCTTTTCCTTTTTCCAGGCACCCTGCCAGTCTTTCTGCTTTCCACTACAGTGACTGTAAAATTAAGTATTGCTTTTATGTGATAAGCCATGGGCTGGATGCACATCTGTGAATGCTGTGTGTGATTTCACCCCAGGTGGCCGCCAAATGTTACCAAAAGGGAGGAGCAACTGAGAAGTCAAAACTGGCCCTGACACACGACGCTGTTCTCAAAGTGCATGCAAAGAAAAGCAGCCCAAGGTAAGTGTCAGTGCAGATGAGCCAGTGTCACTCTGCTGTGCTAGAATCTGCAGGGCTGTGGAGGGAGAGATTCACAGCACAGCTGTGGGACCAGACTGGAGACATCGCAGAGCAGTGCAGGAGGGGAGTCTTTACGTGTTTGTAGGTGGCACAAGAGATTTAAGAAATTGGAAAGTCCAGCACTGTAGGATCCGGGGCACTGTTCCCTTTGGGGGGTAGTGGAAGAGCTGTCCAAATGAAATGTGGCCCTTGCAAGGGCTTAGTGATTGTGTGAGAGAAAAGCAATAGGATTTGCATTACGTCAAGAGGCTTTATGTTCTTAGATATAGATAGAAGAGCATATGCCATCAGCAGTGCTCAACTTCAGTTAATCCCACTGCATATTCACTCAACAAAGAAGAGGGAATGGTGGTGTACATTGGGGAAGAAAAGCTGCTAGCAAAAAGTGAGCTTTGGGGTAAAATTAGTGGTACAGTCAATTTAAACTAAACAAGCAGAACTAGATCTGAACCAAAGGACAGTTTTAAAGGAACAGATTTTGAGATGAATCATTTAGTTCATGATTTCAGCTGAGTAAAATAGCTCAAGGGTTTGACAGGGGAGAGAGATTGCAGTTTCCTGAAGAGGCTGGGAAACTCTTTGGGGCTCATCTCAAAAAAGACAAGAAAAAACGTAATGGGGAGAGATCTAGACCTAAGTGAATCAGTTCTTGTTCATGCAGGGGAGACCATAAACCAGCAATGAGAGCAGAATGGGAAAGGAATGACTAGATCAGAGGAAGCCAGCACAAAAGGGACAAGACGGAAGAAATTTCTGGATAAATGCTAACTAACTGGAGTCAGTTGAGATTTTATATTTTTTAATTACCTGCTTTATATTAGTGGTGCAGGTTGGAAGTGTAAGTATGCTTATAAAATTTCATGATCATAGAGAAGTTGTTGATGGGACTGATAAAACTTTTTCTCAGTTCACTGTATGCTGGGGTGCTTGTCAATCGCATAAAACTTGAGAAGAAGGAATTTGATATATTAGGATATGTTAAGTTAACAGAACATACGTAATAATGAAGCTGTCAAAGAGGCTTTTTTTAAATAGAGGTATTAATGCTGCTGCATAAAGCTTAAGTAAGATTTCCTGTGTGTTCTATTATATGAAATGCTCTGTACAGTTCTGATTCTCCAGGCTTGAGAATCATGAATTCAATCTAGATCATGCTGCAGTGATACCAGAAAGGCTGGGATTGTTTTGTATAAAAACAAAGCCTGAGAACATACTTGATTGTGTCTCTAATGGCTAAACAGCAGAAAGAAGAGAACAAGTTAAGTTAGAAAAGAGAAGCAGTACAAAACCACAGAACTATATATTAGTTTTAAAAACCCACAGAAGTATCTTTTGATTGGCAGAGCAGTCATATTTTGGAACATGACTTCTGGGCAGAGCAGTGTCAGCCGAAAATAAAATTAATTGTAAGATCATTACTCATAAGGTAGTGTATGAAGAATAATGCATGATGTCAGTGTTGGTTGGATTCAGTGACAGATCACATGATCCTAAACTTAATTTGGATGTTAGTGGTAATTTTCTCTTAATTTCTACAGGGAAAAACAGATGGAATATATGACACTGGCTAAAACTTACTTGGAATGCGGAGAGCCAAAACTATCACTAAAATGTCTGATTCAATCAAAGGAGTTCCGTCTTTGTGCAGAACTGTGTAAAAAATTAGGAAAGGTATTAAATCCTCACCATATCACTTTCCTTTTCCTACAGCTTTTCTTCCTCTCATATTACTCAGAAAGTAGTAGTATCTTTCTGTGGCATGATAGTAGCTGAACTAAACAAGCTCTTTAAGCTGGGCTGTTCAAAAGGAAGCATTTGTCAGAGAATAGGCAGAAGAGGAATGAAGTGGAGAATGATGCAATTATGCAGGCTGGGTTTATTTCTTTGGCTTTCCTCAAATGTCATTATCAGTCATTTTCAGTCAAAAGTTAGTGAATGACTGATGTAATGAAATTTGAGCTGTTGCTTCATTCGGTACTCTGAATCACGATACTGAAACTTCACTGATTACAGCCATCTAGATGGAACCTTAAAACTTGGAAGGGTTAAAGTAGTGTGCTAACAATATGTAATATTTTTTAGTTGAAGTGTATTTCCACTAAAAGAATGTAAAGTGATTGTTCCCAAATATTTGATGTTTAACCTACAAGGTTAGGGTTCTCATTCTGCATCTGTAATTGTTTTAATTTAATATGATACATTCTGAGAAAGTTGTAAGTCAACAGAAGCATGTGTGGTGTTTTCTAACAACAGGCAGAGCTGTGTGGATAAAATTATTTTGAAAATACTCTCTAATACCTTTCATTTTACACTCTAGTTTTTCAGACACAAATATTTTGAAGGTTTTTAAAAACAATCTCTTCAGTTTTAATCATGGTTACTTTAATATGTATTTGATTACATTCATATACTTTCATTACTTTTTATTAAAAAGTCTCTTTATGAGACACATGATGGAATTACTAGATTTATTCTATTCATGTAGTTCTGACTCTTCAGAACACTTCAGTTTCATTACTGACTTCTGCATTGCAGATGAAAGATGCTGCAGTTTACTATCAGAAATGCCAGTGCTACAGAGAAGCATCTGAATGTTATGAACTAATTGAGGAGTTTGATCTGGCCATTAAAATGTATTGTCAGGAAGAACTCTATGAAGAAGCAGCAAAGGCAGTTGAAAGGTATGTCTTGCAAGATGGTATTGGAGTATAATTCTCTTTTCCATTTCCAAATTCCACATAATGCAGCTGGTTCACTGAAAAATTTATACAAGGATTTTGTCTTCTGATTTCGTTTTACACAAACCCTTTATGATGTACCTTTAGTAATGGTAACTGCTTTTTTTGAATGATTGAGGCTTCTTTAATATGTAGACATTGTTCAATCAAATAGTTCAAGCATTACAGTTACCTTACCAACTGACAGGTTTTTAAATCAGCTCCCCAAAACATTAATGCAAATTTGTCAGCATAGGTACAAAAAATCTGCACTCCCACGTTTATCATGAGAAAGATGCTAACGAAAAGCTAATGATAATTTAGTCACCCAACAGGAAAAAATTACTTATTCTCAGCATGTAGGAGAGAATATTTCACAAAACTGGCTTAGGGGATACCTTTATAATTTTACATCAACCATTAATAATTAATTACTGAATATTCTAAAGTGCATGTTATGAAAGATGCAACCAGGCATTTTGCTCAGACACTCAATAAGCCACAAAGTATGTGCAGTTACATACAACAGACTTGAAAGAATTCTCTCTAAACTCATGAGTTTATGTAAATTTTACAAAATATTGTATATATGGGAAAGTCCCTGAAATTAATGTTTATTTATAAATAGAAGATTAACATGATAAAATGTACTAAAATTATTTGTACATTGATTTGACAATGTGGAGAATGCTTCACTAATGCCTTAAACCTTGTGATTGTGTTTGTACCAGAAGTTTTAATAATCTTGATTCTGACACCTAGTGTTGTAATTAATTTCTTTCTGTGGATTGTTTAAGATGATGTGATCCTGTTTCGTATGACAGGCATATCCCATGAAATAGTTGGCCGTTTTGAAGGAAAGGCTTCTAGGGACAACTATTCGTTGAATTTTTTTTTTTTTTTAAATTGCAGTGGTTTTTTTTTGTCTAGATTTATCATCTGTGGTAGTAAATTGATGTATGTATTATTTCAGATATGAAGATACGTTGAATGCAAAAGGGCAAATGGTTTCCAAACTCTCCTGTACAGCAAATCAGTTGTATTTGGAAGCAGCTGCAAAGTACTTGAGTATGAACAGGACTGAGGAAATGATGAAAGTCCTCTCAAAACTTGATACAGAGGATCAGCTTGAGTTTCTGAAGTCTCGCGGATGCTTGCACCAAACAGCAGACTTACTGAAAAGGAAAGATCGCCAGGAGGAGGCTGCAAAGCTAATGAAACAGCACGGGTTTGCTCTGGAAGCAGCCAACCTCACAGCTATAAAAGAGTTTCGCGCATTGTGTTTGCTTGCTGAAGCCCGTGCCAGGTTGAGTCGTGGCTCAGAATCACACCTGGGGAACGTGGAGCTCATCCTGAGAGAAGCCCTGGAACTTTGTGAACAAACTGGGCAGAAGTCTGGTGTTGCTGAGGCTGTGTTTTTGCAGGGAGCTCTGAAAGGAGACTTCTTGAAACTGAGCAACGCATTCTGTCAGTTCCTGTCTCTGAATCATTCTGCTGGTGCAGTTGAAGCTCTCTTTGCATTATGTCGCTGCAACACTCCTAGCCAGAACATCCTCTTCATGGCAACACGTGGCTTGGTGGCTCTTCTGAGTCTCGTTAGGGGTCTGAAGAAAGCAGCCACCAACGCAGAGAAAGATATGGTGAAGTTATGCTTTGCCTATTTTGGGATTGTCCCAACAGGTGACAGTTGCCAGGTGTCTCAAAATGAAGCTGAGCCCATTCTCAAGTTTTTGTTAGACAAGCCAAGTCTAAAAGAGAGGAAGGCAAAAGGTGATTTCTCAGTAAGCACAGAGAATGTAAAATCAGCTTTGAAGCAGCACTTGTTAAGCAGGTTGTGCTCTATCATCCATGAGTTACTGAACAAGAAGTACCCTGATATTTGTATGAAGTACATTGCTGGATTGAAGTGTGAAGATAAAACCTGTGAGGGTTACCACAAGCCCTTGTTACGCCACGAAGCAAAGACAATATTTCAGTGTAAAATGCATCTGGTGGCAATAAATGGACTGTTGTTGGAAGCCACATGCACTTTTCCTAAAGAGCTACTGAATCAGTGCAAAAGCTTTGATGACGTTTTGCCTTCTGACAAATATGCATCATGTAAAGCCCTCCTAGGAATGTTTTTTCCTAATCATTTTCATTTGAGAATACTGTCTGAGAACCCAAAGGCATGCAAAGAAATACTGCAATTCAGTAGTATTATTTCCAAACCCTGCAGAGAGATGTTGAAGAGGTACATCACATTTACATTTAATAATGAAAACACTGCAGCCAGAAGAGAATCAACTGACTTGTGGCTAAGTGCCATGAAAGTTTTTATCTTATCTTCAGGATATCCTGAAGAATTTGAGAAACTTCTTTTTAAAGAAGAGGATGATTATAACAAAGAGCTAAAGTTTGCTTTGGCAAAGGCAAAAAGTTCCCCAAAGAACAAAGGCCAGGGAGAAAAGACCAAAGGAATAGAGGGCAGACATGGTATGTTGCTACCTGACAAAAATACTGAAAATGCAGGAAGAACACACTTGTGCTTCATTCGACTTCTTGAAAATTCACTTGAGCAATTCTATGTTCATAAGAACCCAGAAAACTGTAAAAGATTTTTTTTCCGTTTCATGAATGTTCTGATCAAGAAATGCACAAGATACCTGATTCCAAGCATAGGAAATACAGTGATGTTGTTGGAATTCCAGTATATTCTCTGTTGTGCTGTCCTGATGCGTCTCTCCAAGAACATTACTCTCTGCCTTCCAAAGAGTTACATTGCTCTCCTTCATTACTGGGAGTTTTTGTTCAGACGCAAGGACCATCACAAAGAACTTAAAGACACATTTTCTATTATACAGGAGTACAGACCAAAGGACACATATGTAGCTGTACAGTACTTCAGATTTCATCTCTGTTATCTAGCAGAAGCCTTGTGTGGCGTTGATAGAAGGTTCAATGTCCTCCTGGATGCGTTCAGGGATCCCGACTGCGTAACTTCAGGGGAGGCTGAGCGGACGGTAGTGCTGTGCCTAGTGATGCTACTGAATGCTGACCAGGTGCAGAGTGCTAAATACAGAGCCCTCTTACGCCACCTCTTTCCTGAAATCAAGGCCATGCTGAAATCAATGAGAAATGATACTCCCTCTAAAGTACCTGAAAGATTGCTGAGGGTGGTGGAACAAGTGAGTGATGCCAGCCATGTGAGAGAAGTTGCTGCAGGCCTGCAGGAGCTGCTGACGGAGCGAGATGAAGAGCACTTGCTTGACTGCCACTGGACATGGGACACTGCCTACACTCAGGGGCACGTACCCATACGGGGCATCCACTATGAACGCATAAACCTTGACAGATTTGTAACCTCTTTGGATGAAGCAGAATACACTGATGAGCTGGAAGAGGAATTTGAAGAGGTTCATTGCTTAGAGGACCAAAAGGATCCCCTGGAAGTCATTGCACTCAGCAAGCAACAGAAGCAAGAGCAGAAAGCATCTGCTCAACGTCAGCTGTATCGTGTGTTCCATTTCATTTCCCTATATGTGAAGTGGAAAAGGAAGGCCCGCTCCAGAATTCATCCTGTTGCAATGAAAGAAGAGGAATTTTTATCAGAGATATTCAAAAAAGCAGATATTGACCAAACCCAGTGTGACCTCTGTGGCGTCAGATTCATCCAGAGTTCTGAGAACTATTTCAGCCGGGCAGAAAGCATGGAGGCAGACACTTCTGAACCTCTGACACCAACAGAGAGCAGTGGGGAAGAAAAGTTGCATGCAGAAGGAAATGCAATTTTTGTGGCCAGTGAGGCCTACATGGAGCACAGAAACACGGTAGAACACACGAATAACCATGTTGCCTACAGACACTATGCTGAGTTTTTCAGAAGAAAGATAGATCCAATAATACATGATGGGCTGGAAGTAGTGGAGGCCATTGCAGAAAGGAGTTATGCCCGAGACCTTTTGGTATATAAAGAAGGTTCCAACTTATGCCAGAGGAAAATCAAAGAGAATATTAAGAAAATTTCAGATGCAGTAGAGGAAATCTACGAGAAAAAAGCCTGGGCTAAAGGTACAACCTTTCCAGTTTTCTTTAAACAATTTAATGTGTCATCTTTTGGCCAAACCTCTAAATCTGACAAAGCTCCATTTGAAAATCTTAAGGTGGTCAAGAGAAAGGTGCTTCCAGGTGTTTCAGGTAGCTGAGGAAAAGAAGAACTGAGAGAGCTGGAAATGTTGAAAAATACATTCTAAACTATTCCAAACACAACTTAATGCATCAGACAGTGCAGGTAAAGTGAATAGTAGTGAATTTTTATAGATAGTAACGTGAATTTGAATTACATGATCAGATGTGTTATGTTCTCTGAACTTTTACAGTTTTACACAGTTTTACGACACCTTTACAGTTTTACTGACAGGTCATCTTTACTACTTTGTCTATTGTTTCTACTGTTTCCTTCTTACTTCTGCCAGCCATAGTAATTTTGATATGCAGGGGTAGAGAGTTTAGAGTACTTGGAGTCTTTGACTAAGGATATCACTGACTATTCTGCCCTTGAACTTGTAATTTTGCTAGGGCTGAACAGAAGTGGATACTTAACTATAAATCTGTGCTGTGTCAGGTACTCGAAGACAACCCTGGTATTAAAAGGTTCAGTAAATTATGGTACTTGAGATACATATTTTGATATCAGATTCCCCCCCCCCCCCCGTCATGTGCTTAAAGCATTATTCTGTGCTGATTTTTGCAAGCAAAATTGAATTACTGAATGAGTGGCCTAGAAGCAAAATTGTTTGGTGTACTTGCTTTGGGAAAGTGACAACTTAAATCATAACATTGTTACTGGCTTCAGTTGTAGAAATCCACCAAACCTGTCAAATTGTCATTTTGCCTGTGATGTCTGACAGTAGTGAAAAACTGTAGTATTTGATATGTTCATCAGCTCTGATCAGTGAATTATGTTAAATTTGTAACTAAATGTTAGGTTGTGCTCTTCACACGTTAGCTTTATCTTTACTCCTAGTGGAAAGTTTTACTACATCCATACTACCTATGGATGAAGTCCATGAAGTTTTTCATATTGTTTACTTGGCTTTCTACTCAGTGAACCATGATAGTGATGAATAAGATAGATATAGGCTTGATTAGGCAATAGTGGATTTGGTTATGACAATTGCTTGATGAGTGTTATCTTATTCTTCCACTCAGTGAAAATATATATACAAAAATTATTTGTCTCTGAGATTACTTTTCCCTCTCTTTATTACAAGCATTTTTCAGGCTCTTAGTGGTGTATTTCAGCAAAGGCTGCAACACCTCAGGTCCATGTTTTACTTTGATATGGATAATTTCAGAGAGATAATGAAAGTCAGGAACTTTAATACCAAAGAATAAAGTAGAATGTTTTCAGGATTCAGATGCAACTCAAAAAGGGCAGCACAAGGATGAAGAGCTTCTCCTCCGATGGTGCTAGCATGTTGATTGGAGTGGGTAGTAATACATACATCATCTTCATCCCCATCAGTGAATTGTGCCCTATATGAGATCACTGGTGACTCTGACTTCTGGGTTTGCAGCATCGTCATCCAGCATGGCTCTGTGTCACTTAATTTTGTGCTTGACTTTTAGCTGCTGTCCATTTCTCAGCTAAGTGTTCTCACAGAATGTTAACTGTGCTCCATTTCAGCTGCAGAAATAATAACCACACACGCTGACAAATTGGTTGTCACCATTGATGATGTTCGTAAATGGCTGAAGAAAGTGGACTCTCGTAGGATAAGAGAAGAAGGTATGTTTTCAAATTGCACAGCTTTCTGTGCCTATTACTGCTGCGTAGTGGTCTCTAAGCATCACTTCAGCCTCCCAGTCAGCAGAATTGTGGATATTCACTGACCTTTGAGGCTGCAAGAGCCAAGCAGTCCCACAGGAGCACTCTGGAAAACATGAGTTAACCAGGCTTTCCTCAGTGGCTCTTCAAACCAGAGCCTTGCAGCTGCTTGCAGGGTGGCCAGAGGGGAGCAAGCCTCCTCCCTGGCCCTTGGTGGATCCCTGATAAAGCCTGATAAAGGATATGTGTGTTTACATCACAGACCTCTGAGGGCAAGTTTAAGACTTCATGTTCAGGTTTAAACAGACATTTCGGTGGTGGCATTGAAACAATTGCAGAAATAGGCAGCAATGAAGTGATCAGACTTACAAAATGGACTATATGTAAAGCGTTAAAGTAGCTCAATTTTAGAAAAATTGGTTGTGATAAAGCCTTGTGTTGCATCTTCCTATTCCAGCAAAGATATGGTTAATAAGACTGGCAGTGCTCTTGTAGTCTCAAAAGCAACATTATAGTCTGTCTTTGAAGTCAGTAAGCAAATGTGTTGTCTGCTGAAACTGAACCTTGAGAGAGAGATGAGACAGACGTCTTAGAGAAGTCAAAGGAAATAACAATAGAAACAGATCTTCAGTGTGAAAATTAATTACTAGAGCAGAAAGTGGCTTAGCAGTCACTGCTTCCTTGTGGAGCTCTTAAGAACATTGTCATGTTAAGCTAAATACTTCTTAAACATGATTATGCACATATAAAATAGCAATGAGATAGCTTGTCACGCAATTAAGAGAAAAAGGTGTTTGGGTTTTCCATTCTGCATTAATTTATTGTTTTTAATTTAGACGTGGTGCATGATAAAGACTTGAAAGATGAAGTGGAAGATGAAATTATGGCTTTTGAAGAACTTGTCCATAAAAAACTCTCAAGGAAGAAAGGAAGACATGGGAAATTATAATTTGAAAAATTATTCCAGATGGCTATTTTATCCTCTTAACAATTTTAGAATGAAAAATTTTTAAATAAGATAGAGGGATGGGATGAGAAATGGGAAGAGTCTGAAGAAAAAGAGCAACTTATGCTGTGTGGTTTTTGTGGGGGTTTTTTTGGTGGTGGGTATTTTTGGTGGGGTTTTTTTATTTGTTTTTCTTTTTTGTTTGTTTCATTTTTGTTTTGTTTTGTTTGGGTTTTTTTAATTGCTTGTATTGTGTCAGAATAATTACCTATGTTGTGATAGTGTAATTGTTTAAACCTATGACTGGACCAATTTCCTTTCAAACCTATATGGTAGCTTAAAATTAACAAAAGCCAAAGAAACAAGCAAGTAGAAAAAATATTAATGTTCTGAATTATCTCAGGGGTATTTTTCCACTCAGTCTTTTTTTTTCTTCTTTGTTGTTAATTTGCATCATCGTTCTTCTGAGCTGGAATCCTCAGAAAAAAAAAGATGAATACTTTTTCTGATTTTAAGAGTCTTGGTATGTTTAGAACTTTTTGAGTCTTCAGGTGAGATACTTCTCTTTTCTATTTTTATAGACAAGAAATCTCTAAATACATTCATATTTCTGACAGTGTATATTCTTCTGATTAGATAGGTATGAAAGTTAGGGGTTGTCTTTTATTTGATAAAGTTTTGATATAAACTTTTACCTGTACCTATTGAAAAATGGATAATCTTACTTTAAAAGAATGTTACACATTTTAAGTGCTCTGTGAGGTTTAATTGTAAGGTTTAATTGATACATATTTGTAATGTACAATGTTTTTATAAAATCTGTAAAATTTTTAAAAACACTTGATGTTGTCTAATTTTTTGAATGCTTTCTGAAAGCCATATGGGACTGACTGCATGAGTGAGATTGTAAATTGGGTTCAGAGCATCAGTTCGTTCTGATGGGATCTCAGTGTGTCCAGCATACTGTAGTGTCCTGGTTTTGGCTGGGATACAGTTAATTTTCTTTTTAGCTGGTATAGTGCTGTATATTTGAATTTAGTATGAGAATAATGCTGACAACAGACTGATGCTTTGGTTGTTGCTGAGCAGTGCTTACCCTAAGTCAAGGACTTTTTACTTTCCCGTGCTCTGCCAGGAGCAGGTACACAAGAAGCTTGGAGGGAGTGCTGCCAGGACAGCTGTCCTGAATTGGCCAAAGGGACCTTCCATGGCATAAAACATCTTCTCAGCACATAAACTGGGAGGAGTTGGATGGCAGGGGCTGATTGCTACTGGGGGAGGGGCTGAGCGTTGGTCGGGTTCGGTGGGGGTGAGCAATTGTGTTGTGCATCACTGTTTTTCTTGGGTTTTATTCCACCCTCTCTTTTTTATCTCCCTTTTCATTAAGATTATTGTTATATTGTCATTATTACTGTGTTTTACTTAACTTCAATTATTGAACTGTTGTTATCTCAACCCACAGGTTTTACCCTTTCATCTGATTCTCCTCCCCATCCCACAGGGAAGGTTGGAGGGTGAGTGAGCAGCTGTGTGATAATTAGTTGCTGGCTGGGGTTAAACCACAACATGTAGTCTCCTTTAACAACATTTTTAATTAATGCATTTGCATGTTAAACATAATTAGAATATTATTTAGTTGTTGAAACATTTTGTCTTTAAAATGGTTCCTCTTTGTATACATAATAAATTGCTTCAATAATTACCTTTTGTCAAAAACTGAATCACTTAATATTATGCTCAGTGTTGTGGAAATGGGACATTTTACATGGGTAAAAATTAAATGCTGCTGTAGAATGGAGCTACGTGGGTAGCAGTAAAATTTTTCTATTGTGTTGTAAAATTGTAAAAAAACACTCTTTCCTGGTGTTTTTTCTTAAAGAAGTCTTATTACTTAAGCAAGCATATAGAAGATAGTTTAGAAACATACATTGGTGAAATGTAATGCATGTCACTTGCACTGTGTAGAAGTCAAGAATTAAGAAAGCTGGATCATTAATGTAAGTTATTTGGCTTTGTTTTCTGTAGTGATGGGTATTTTGCAGAAACTTTCCTGATTAGTTTCTCAGCTTCACTATTTACATTTGTGACAGTAAACACTACCTAAACTTTTTAAGGACAACTACAATTTCAAAATCCTTGCTGGCCACATTTTAAAGATTGAATCATTATGCTTTTTCTTTCTCTATGAAAAAAAACCCAAAACCAACTTAAACATTATCACAAAATGCCAAGCAAAAGGGAAACAGTGAAAAAGAAG
Organism: Acanthornis magna; assembly: GCA_036785705.1. Taxonomy (NCBI): domain Eukaryota; kingdom Metazoa; phylum Chordata; class Aves; order Passeriformes; family Acanthizidae; genus Acanthornis; species Acanthornis magna. The sequence continues at coordinate 12,704,601 of JAWUZG010000029.1, forward strand.
TAAGAAAGAAAGTTATCAAGAACTTAATCTCAGGTGCTTTTCCTTGTGATCCGTGATGTTGTTCCATGCAACCCACTGTTTTTTCTCTTGACTTTGAATCAGCACTCCAGATGGAACTTACTTCAACATATGAAATACTGACTGCTAGACAAAAATAATGGCAATTCAAATTTCAGAGCTTAGAGTTTCAGAGATATATTAGGTCAAGATTTCAGTAATGTTGAAGCAGAGATGGGAAGTCTAGTTGGATCTCCAGACTGATAACATGGCTTTAAGGGTTTTTTCCCCTATGCTGTTCTGCATAAGTAAACATGAACCTTCATTTTCCATGGCAGTCTCTTCAGATAATAGTGATCTCAGTGCATTAATCTTATTTGCATGTTACATTAGCAAAATTAATTTGTCCAGATATACCCTTGGGTTGTGGGAGTTTTTTTTTCTGTTTTTTCCCTTACTTTTAAAAAAGTGTTTCTCATCTCTGGTGGAAGCTCCAGTGTTCTGGCACCAGCTAACGCCTATGACTCAAAGGGCTTAAGACCCACGACAGGTGCCTTGGTATGTGTGAGATGCATATTGCACTGAAACCTTGGAACTAAGCACTGGATGCAGGCTGTGGAGCTAATCCACCCACTTCTGCCTGTCTAAGCCATGTTGAAAAGAATTTTGAAAAGGCTTCAAAAGCTCAAAAACGGGTGACTTAAAATCTCTCTCCCTCGTGATACAAAAATGACACCTAAATGAAAAAGAGCGAACTATTTGCTGCACTTGGAAGATGGGGTGTCCTAAAGATGACAAGTCTCCCCATTCCAGACTCCCCAAGAAAAAAATCTCTTGCTTGCTTGAACCTCATATTAGTACAAAGGATTGTGTGGTAAATGAAGTGTACTTTTCACTTTTTTCCCTTATTTCTCTTAAAAACATTTTTTCATTATACTGCCCACAGTTTTATTCCAAAACACTTTCATGACAGTCAGCTGTTACAAACTCTGACTCAGCAAATCATTTAAACACTTGCCATTTTTTAAGCATTTGCTGTCATTCCTAAAGGGAAGTCTTTTACCTCTGTACTTACTGAAAATATAGGAGGAAAGAAATTGTCTTATCTCTGTAAATAAATTTAAATGTTTTCCTGCCAGCAGCCCCTGTGACGGTATTTGCTGAAAACCAATTAGGAAGCACCCTTCCTTACATGAAAGGGACAGCTGTTGCTACTGAGCTTCAACCTTTTTTGTTGGAGTATTTAGAAAGTTAAATACAGAACAGAAGAGCTAAAAAAACCAGCAATAGCAAAGTGGCAACTAAAATAAGATAGACAGGGACACACTACTATATCTGTATTCACTGGAATGGTTATTGCTGATCAACACAGGAATGATGTAGACCTGCTAGAACGAGTCCGGAGGAGTGGCATGAAGATGATAGGAGGGCTGGAGCATCTCCCATATGAAAACAAGCATGAGAGGGTTGCGGTTGTTCAGCATGGAGAAGGCTCTGAGGACACCTTAGAGCATCTTCGACTACTTAAGGGTGGCCTACAAGAGAGCTGGAGAGGGACTTTTTGCAAGGACATGTAGTGCAAGGACAAGGGGAATTGTTTTTAACTGACAGAGGATAGGTTTAGATTAGACATTAAGAAAAAATTCTTCACTGTGAGGAAGGTGAGGCACTGGAACAGGCTGCCCAGAGAAGTTGTGGATGCCCCATCCCTGGCAGTGCTCAAGGCCAGGCTGGATGGGGCTTTGAGTAAACTAGTCTAGTGACAAATATCCCTTACCATGGTGGGGGGGTTGGAACTACATGGTCTTTAAAGCCCCTTCCACCCCAAACTGTTAAAATTAAACATTAAAATTTTCACATCTACACTTAAAGCCAGAGACACCTTGGTATTAGATTAATGGCATGTCTGTCTGTTAGCTTGTAACTCAAAAATGTATTAGCAAAGCACCAGGCAACACCCGTACTCTTTATCTTCTTGTGGTAGATGGCAGAAATTTTGAGTATCTTCCCTAATGCTCTCTGTAAGAGCTGGTGTGCTGGGGAGTGGAAGAGTTTGCATACTTTATTTTGTAATTTTCATGACTACATTCCTACACCAAGATTTCTGGTTGTACACATACTCAACATCAGTGTGAAATACTTAAGAGTCAGATACCTAAACACCAAAGCAGTTGAGTTGTCAGATTAATAACCATTACAAATCAGTATTTTGAGAATTAGAGCATTTATTTCAGTTTTCTGACGTGGTCTTCTGTTACAGTTTTCAGCCTGTCATCTGGGCATGGTATGTGCATGTGCACAGGTAGTGTGTATTTATACTCTTTTCTTTGCTGTGTTCATCCTGCCTTGTTGCAAGAGGATAGGTTGTGGTGTCTTTGAAGCCTGTTATGGTTATTCTGTGCTGCTTGATCTATGGAAATAGTTCCAATTTCTTTGGAAAGAAATTGGTATGAGATTCTTACCTCCCTGCAGCTCATCTTCTGCTTAGGTCAGACACAAAGTTTGATGGTTTAAAGGTGTATTTGCTAATGATTTAAATAATGTTGATACTCTTGACATTTATAAGTTACTTTCTTTGGTCTTCTGATCAAGCTGGTTTCTTAACTGTCCTGTTTAAACCAGTGCTGAAACTTTAGCAAGCAATTGACAGAATAAGGTTGCCTCTTCAGCATTCTGCAGGCAAATAAATAATAGTCATACCAGAAAGTGGTTTTCATTAAGTGTTGCAGAAGTAAATCCTTGCAATTCTCTGTTGTGAAGGGGTGAGTAGATCTTTACTGAAGCTGCATTACACAAATTTAGTGCTATATACCTCTCTGTACTATTCACTGTAGAATTAGCTGGTCTTGTACTACATTAATAGTAGTTATGGACAGGGTCCCCAAAACTAAAAGAGCCCTTGAACACAGAGTAGCTTGACAGGAAGCTGAAGCAGAGTAATTCAGGTGCCTAATTTCTGTGGAGGAAGTTGGGTGCTTCATTATAGTTTACGGAGCAAAAGAGCATTGAGCTGAAAGGTGCTGGTGACCTGAAATGGTGTTTCAGATGTCAGAAGACATGCAGAAAGGAAACTGCTGAACTCAGGGGTGTTACAGACCCTCGGCGTCCTTGGAGCTTTGACTGGGGAAGTCTGGGTGAAGGAGTGCCTGAAGTGTGGAGCATGGCAACCTTCAGGCATCTCCCTGTCAAAAGAATAGGTCAGAGCTCTTTACTTTCAGCAGGAGACAGACAGAAAAGTTCGCTTGGAGGAATACGTGATGATGAATACTTATGTAACAGCTAAGTGGCTGGAATACTTCTCTAGGCTGCTGAGACAGCCAGGTTTCAAACACAGCCCTCCCAGGAGGATGCTCTGAGCCATTGGATGCCAATTTGCCTAGGAAACATTCACTGCAGCTGCTGCTGAAGGTGTCTAATTCAGGATATTTTGGGGCCAGCGAGTGGGTGGAAGCAGGACCCATTCAGGAAGGGAATACATGCTTTCGAGTTGCAGGCGTCAACACAGTAGTGCTATGTGTAAAGAAGGTCCGCCAGATCTTGGAAGGGAACCTGCACCTTCAGTGCTGCTGGTGCCTGGTTTCCCGGGCAGGGCTGAGTACCCTTGCTGTGATAAATGACTGCAGAATTCATTGTGCCGTGAATTCACAGCTTCAGCAGGAGAGCTGGGATTGCCAGCAGCCCCCCAGCCAGGCTCATCACTGCTCAGTGATAGGTGGATGTGGAGTTAAACCGGGATCTCCTGTTCCCTGGGAGAATGCTCTGATTCAGGAGCTAGTCAACAGTGACTATTCTATGAAGAGGCCCATGGTATGCAAGAGCCTTGGGGACTGCTTTACTGAACTAAAGTAGATGATGAGAAAGAGAGCTGCCTATTTTCTGGATTCTGGTTGGACTTATGGGTAGGTAATATGCTAAGCTAACATATTCGTCAAAATATGGCAATTCTGGGCATATAATAGGGATACAGAGTCAAACCAAGTGTGGTGCAGACCAGTATCTTGGGTTTGATACTGGCCAATTGCTAATCCCATTTTCTTCTGAAGCCCTTTCCCTCCCCCAGTCAGTCTGCTGCTGTATAGGGTCAAGTTCAAGGTGACATTACCTTCATGGTAATGAATGCTGTTTCACAGGCCATTCCCATACTGATGAGGCTACTCCTGCCCTTGTGTCCATTAAATGTAGATAATAATAATGCTCACATAACTCCAATTTCAGAATTGGGAGATCTAGATCTTAGGGCAACTGGTGCTTTGCAATCTTGTATGATAATTTTTCACTGGAGTAAGTTCACAGTGCTATTGATTTTATTTGAGCATGATTATTGGGCGGATATAAAGGACTTAAATATTTTGTTTTAGCAAATCATGCAGAACTATATTTTCCACAGTTGCTAGATAAAACATGGTCAAGTTTCCCTAAAAGATGCACTTTGAGCAGTTAACAAGGAACTCTTGGCTAGAGACCTGCATAAAGAACAGAAGATCAAGCTGAGATAAATAAGTGCCAAAAACCAGTTTCCAAGTTGCTCTGCTTGTCTCTGTAAATAACATGCCTGGATAACTCTCACTTTTTCTTGACCCTATCACTTTGAACGTCTCTGCTGTTCAAGCCAATGTTACTCAGACATGATTAAAGACCAGCTAATAAGAAGGAATTTCCTGATGTTACATTCACAGTTTGTCACCATTCTTTACTTTTGCTGGAGGAGTCTGACGTTTAAAAAAGGAATAAACTTGTAGTACAATGAACTGTACCTGTGAGCTGGGGTATTTATAGCTCCATGCAGCAGTCTGGTTGCAGGGGCGAAGAAAAGACTTTGCTTGTTTTGTGGAATATGTTTTGCATTGTGAATTAAAATTAGATTATTGTTTTTTACCAAACAGTGAATATCAATATGGGGAGGGGATTGCCTATTTCCACCACCAACCTAAGGACATAAGTCCTTTATGCCCTCACCTTGCCCACTTTGTGTTGTCTAGTTCATAAATTGCTAACTCCACCTGTTTTTTGCAGGAGGATCTTCCTGAAGTTCTTGTGGCTTGTGAATTGGCAAGATGAACATGCTGAACTTCCCCTTTTAAGGACCTAGGTTAGACAATCCCCTTTGTCTGGCAGGAGCTATTACTCTCTTGAGCAGCTGTCAGGATTGACTGAATCTTGTTCAAGGCTGGGGTCACCATTTGGGACTAGTCACCTTTACCCAACTGGAAAACATTTCCTTCTAGGTGAAATGAGTTTTTAACAGGAACTGTAATCACCTAGTAATTTAGCTTGGGCCTCTAACTGGGAGCAGTGATGCATCTGCTTTTCTGACTGAAGCCTTTTGATTGAAATTGCTAGAGCACAATCTGAAGAAGTTGTGTCCTTATGGAAGAAAGGACACAATCTTTCCAGGTTCAAAGCTGTAGTATGGACCTCAATCCTTCTAGCTAAATTGGGGTGAGAAAGAAGAGAAAATGCCACATCTTGTCTGATGCTTATCTTCCAAGTGTTGTCCCAAAATATGGGACATCTCTAACTTGGTGTGCACAAGGTCATTCCACACACAGAGTCAAGGTATTTGATTTATTTACAGTTCTGCACAGAAAGGGGTGCTGAGTGGTAAATCCACAAAGCCATCATGATGGCTGTCAAAACTTTTCATTATTTATACATTTTAGCAAACAAAGGCATTAATGTTCACTTGCTTCAGGTTACACAGTTCTCTTATTAATTAGTAGTCTGTCTTCTATTGGTTAGGTGAGTCCCTCACTTCTGATGCTGATTAGTCCACGTGCTCAGTTTTTCTCTTCAGTCAGTGGTTTCTTGAGTCAGGTCACAAACTGCCTCTGCCAGAATTACCTTTTACCCACTCGGAGCTGATTCAGCACAGTTGCTTAAGTTGGCTTGTTAGTTTCTTCCTTATCTTAGGGGATTGTCCAAATGTCCTTATGGCCCATAAATTCTGCATTCTTTTTGTCCAGTGTAGTAGTACATCCTTCTCCCCAAGCTTTGTTAAGATCCCCTTAAGTCTGAGATCATTGAAATATTCAAGCCCTAAATCTTAACAGGGCAGTTCCTCCAACAAGTAATTTACCTTTCTAAAGCCTGGACATCTCAGTTATCCCCATTTTGTAACTCATTCTGCAAAGATAACTAAAAAATTTACCTGAAAATGTGGAATAAAATCATCTGTCTACCTAGTTTGATTGATAGATTGACCATTATAGGTACTTGGGAGAAAAATAGTTCCTTTGACCATTCAAACTGCAAAAAGTCCCAAACCATACAAACCTTTCTCTTTATGAAAGCTGCAATATTCAGAGTAAAAATGAAATTGGGAGGTTTTTGAAGTTAAGAGGTTTCACCTCAGTGATAAATCAGACAACCTCTCTCTTTTTTGTCAAATTCCTTTTGTGCTTTCTCTTTCAGCAACATCTCAAGTCCAGACCTTGAGATCTGGACTAAAATAGTGTCTGAACACAGGTTTTGATATTTTGCTTAGTTACATGTGGTGGACAATTTTCATATTCCATGACCACAAACTTCCCCCCACTCATAGTGCCAGATCTGCTAATTTAGAATTGTTGCACAATTGTGGGCTTAAAGCCATAGAATAGCATTGTGTGTTTTATGAAATTTGATGTTTTCTTATATATCTTTATTTCCTGAGTCTTTTTGGCTGTCTTCAGCCAAACCTAGTTTTCTTCCCCATCCAGGAGTGCTTGACTTATTGCTTTCTTTAAAAGAAATGGAAAATCTGAAGTGAGTGCTTCCTTCCAGGAGCCAGGTATTAAAGATAAACACCAATTGGCCATAAGACTCAGGATTAAACCTCAAAATTTGGAAATAGTCAAGTGTATGACTGAATTGGACTGTTTGTGACAGGGAAAAGAGGAAGAAAAATAGTCTTTATTGTTGGATATCCTCTGTTTCTTTCCGTTCCTAATAGGTAGGGTGGAGGTGATCAGCAGTGAACACCATGTGGGATTTTACAGCAGCTTTTTAGTCATCACCTAATAAAATGTGCTGTAGAAGCCTCTTCTTACACAGGGGATAAGCTAAGAAGCAATGTCATATTTCAAAATGAAGCACTTGGGCAGTGGGTGTGTGTGGAGGAGAGAGTGGGATCATGCTGTAAAAAGTGCTCACATTTTTAGCCAGACAGCAGTTCTGCAGCAAATAAAATCTCTCTCTCCAACAGATGGAGGAGAGGTGAGTGGGAGGGAAGTTTGGAAGCGCACTTTGTCATTTCTGTTCGCTCACTGCTTCGTCTGCAAGGGAGAGTGCATGAAATACCAGTTGATAAAAGGGTGGATTAAGAAGTGTAGCATCATCAAGGAGGTAGAGGCAGCTCTCCATGGAGCAGCTTCCATCTGGGACTGTCAAAATGCTTTACAAACATTAGACAGCTGAGCTACGTTGATATCCCAGTGGACAGGTATTGATCATTCCTATTTAGAGATGAAGAAATTCAGGAATAGAGCGTTCATGACAAGATTTAGGTGGAGAAGAATATTGATTTGTAGGGCTGCACTTCATGCTACTGTCATCCTCTGCTTCCAGTACAGGACCTCACTCCCTGAAAGTTGTTCAGGCTTTGACTAGCTGCTTGGATTAACATGGACAATTCTGCCTGACCCAGCCTCCCCCCGGAATACACTGCCATTTGCTTTCCATGATCAGGCTTAATTTACCTGTCATTTTCATTAGAACTGATGACTTTAAAACTCTCCTGGAAAGCAAATGGTCTCATCTGAAAATGGCAGGGAGAGAATCACGAAGCGAGAGTATCTGTACTGTTTCCACCTGCAAAATTTTACTTATTCCTCCCTCAACATTTCTTTTAAATGGGGGGGAGGGGGGAGTAAAAAATCAAATCTGATAATTTGTTGCAGTATAAATCAGTTAGCTTTCCACATTTCCTCAGAAAAGGGCTGCTGTTTTAAAACAAGGTCAAAACCACAGTTACATGAAGATATATGTATTTGGGTGAAATGTTTAAACATGAGCTCAGAGAGAGCTGTAAGTTCTGCTGCCCCTGCACTGGAAGGAACTATATTTGCACCCAGCATAAATGCTTCCCAACACATCTTAATCTTATTTATACTTATGGAAAGGTGGAGTAAACCTGGTAAAAATCAGATTACTTTCATTGTCATAAAGGGAAAACAAGCAAAACCAGAGTCAGATTCTTCAGGTCTTAGTGCAGGGCAGTCAGGTCTCAATGCACAAGCTGAAGTATATTTTTTGAACTCAGATCTTCTGACCTACTCATCTAGTCAGAAATCAAAACAGGGATGTTCTCTTGCCGGCTGGACTGGACGTCGATACTATTGAATGGAAGGCTGCAGGGCAATGAATCTCTTGTTTGCTTTCTCAGGTTCTAGAAAGTGTTTATTCCGGTGGCTTGGGAGAGTGTGTCTCAGTGCATAGGAGCATTTCCTAAGCTGATGTTCTCAAATGTTAAGACTGATTGCTGTTTTCCAGCCTTTGTGAGGTGATTTTGGCTGTTTTGCACAAGGGCCTGGCATTCTGGCTGATTGATTAGGTAACCAAAACATAGATTCATCCCCTGGGTTTATGCTTTTGAGCTGTGATATCTCAGATCAATCAGTCCTGTTTGTTCCCGCCTTGCTAAACCAAGGTAACAAAATACATTCTGCAAATCTCTGACATTCATCATCTGACTATATTTATAATTGCTATCTATTTATATCATTGCAAACCATTTTTATCTTCAATGCTGACTCATAAAGCAAGGTATTTCACTGAGGCTGAAAGGGAAATGACCCTGCATCTTTTCCGACTTATTTGTCATTTCATTTTTTCGTCCCTCTTCGGGGATCTCTGTCCTACTTTCTGTCACACATATTAGCCTTGCCTGATTGATATGACAACATAAAGAGCCTTGAGCAAACCCAGCCTTATAAACAATGATAGAGAATTATTTTGCTTCATGTGTCAGAAGAATATCTTAAGCAGAATGAAAGAGCATTAACTGACCCATTTCCAGACTAAGTTATGAGTAGGTTAACAAAGAAACTAAAATGCATGTTTGCTGGTTAATTTTTCTGCCTTGGCATGAAAAGACAGAATAAAACAGCAGTGGCTTCAAAAAGACATGCAACTGGGCCCACCATCATGAATATTTTCTACTAAAATGTGTTTGCTGCTTATGTCCTGAATATTGCCATGAAAATGTATATTGCAGATTAGAGTTATTTATTAAATCTTTGTAAATTATGCCAAGGAAAAAGTCTGTATTTGTTGTCAGCCACAGAAGTCCAGTCAGTGTAATAGGTGAAATCACCTCTGTGATTTGGTGTGTAGGATTTGCTGAAGGAATAAATTATATGCTTTTTTCTGCATGAAAAGCTAAATTCAACACAAGGACCATTAGAACTTGACAAGTTGATTGGGTGTTGAAACCTGGGTTGAAGAGAATTTACAACCTAATGACAAACCTTGAAGAGGAGTTAACCTCTTTTGCTTCTAGATGTCTTGAAGAATGTATGACCACAAAAAAGTCCATATTCAAATAGTTTTAACTTCAAAATATAATTCAATAAATGTGTTGTTATTATTCATAGTATTCCATGTAATTATATTTATTTGCTTAATCAAGTTTTTGCATATTATATATAATTGATATTTCCATCCAAATTAGCTTAACTCAAATCATGAACAGAAAGGAATCCCCTTAGAAACAAAAAGCATTATCTGCCTTTTTCTAATAGAATACAGTCTAACAATTAAGTTACCTAATATACATTCTTCTAGTTACCAAAGAAAAGGTACCAAATTTAGTAAAAACGCCTCACTTACTTGCAAAACATCATGCTTTAATAATTGCTGAAAGTGAGAATCAATCTTCAGAAAAATAACTAAGTATAACCAATGTGAGATAAGAATAAAACCACATTTTGAATCAGGATGTGTTCTTTGCTGAACTAAATCATGTTAAAATTAGCTTTTTCAGCCTTACCCATATGTTACCTTTCTCTTTGAGCTCTTGTAGGATTTCTATGCATTTGATGATAGCTGCATCTGTGAGTTTATTTTTTTTTTTTTTAGGTTTTCCTTTTGGTATCAGTTGAGTAATGAACAATTAATAGATGACCTCAAATGATGTGCAGATCTCAAATGTACATCTTTCTTTTCTGATTAGTGAAAGCACATTAAGGCAAATATGTTCAGTGAATGTGTTAGGCACTCAAATGCCTGGTGCTTGGCTCCACAATGAAATCCAAAATCTTCTGTTCAGAAATATATATGGTTCATGGAGAGAATAAAACTCTTCAGGAGGAGATCCAGTGCAGCCATTACACTTATTTTATGAGATCAGCTAAAATGTGCAGCTGCATCAAGCTAGGCATGTGGAAATTATGGAGAGAAGAATGAATCTCTGCCTGGGGGGCTCTGGTGTCTATGTGGGATCCACCTCCCTGAGATATCTCCTAGAGCTCCATCTGGAAGACAATAGTGAAATGGTAGGAGCTTTTGTACACAAAATGGTAGCACAGAGAGCTTTTTCTCACCCAGAATATTCAGACCATCAATATTTCCCACTTTGAGATCATAACACAGAGCCAAACTGGAGGCAAGGTTCCCTCTTAAGCCTGATCCATTCATGTAAACAGTCATTAAGAGACTGACTTGGTGAGAAAGGAAGGGTGTCCAAGGACCAAGGTCTTGCTTGCCTAGTTCTGGGGTAGTGAAGCCTGATCACCTCGCTGTGGTTATGAATTCTGCACTAAATAGCTTCTGGATAAAACAAAGGTGCTGAGAGAACTCAGATGTGGCTGAGGGGGAGATGCTTAGGAATGTGATTTTCATTTGATGGATGTAGGTTTCATTTCTATGACTTTCAGCTCTTTCTTAAATCTAGTCCTTGGTCACTCCTCTGAGAGTTTAGAAGTAAAAGAACCAACCCTGCTTTGTTTCTCAGCACATGAATACTAATGGTTTCCCTTTGGATTTATGCCATGTCATCTAATATGCAGTGAATAAACAAAGCTGTAAGTCATGTGCAATCATCCCCAGCCTACTGGAGTTATTAACAGCACCCACTCATGGACTTTTTAACAGAGAGATTCAGCTTTCCTTTAAATTCTCTCTCGGAAAAGTGGCCATAAAACATCCCAGGCTCAGATAGACTATTCTGAAAGAATTCTTAGTGAAAATTTTCAGTATTTACCACAGCATGATTCTTTCTAAATTGTCCTCCTTTGTCGCTGAACATTCAAAACTGATAAACTGATAATATTGCCTCCAGGTATTTTCTATGCCTTTGCAATGTACTTGCATATATTACTGTAACACAGAAATTTGATTGAAATCTTTATTTTTTTACATGTCCAAAGTAAATGAATTTCCATTATTGCCTTAAAAAACCTGAAATTTAAAATATAAAGCACGGATTTGTTGACATGGTGCTACTCTTTGCCTATCAGCTCGCTGGGGAGGTAATTTTTTGTTATAATCTTGATTTTTGAAGGACTGTTCACACTCACCACAGGGCATGAAGCACTGAGTAGAGTGAAATAATGGGTGTAGCTTCCTTAAATCTTCCATTGGAAAGGGCAAGGGGAATATTATAGGGAATATATAGGGATATATAGGAATATATATAATATATAGGGGAATATTATGCTCTTTTCAAAACATAATATCAAAAATTGTTCTGCACTGACTGAATTCAGTTCCTCATCTCTGATTCTTGGGAGTTTTTCATACATTGGACAGCATTGATGTATGACCAATGTGTGCATTGGCACATATATGATCTATGTATGAAATACAGTCTGTATTTAAAAAATACCTGAAACTCCAGATATTCTCAACCATTAACTTGAAGTAGGTGAAATTTAAACATGGAATACCCATTTTCCCTTTAAAGAGTGGAGTCTCTATGTTTGTCCCTAACATGAGCAAAGTTACCCGTAAAAGCTTATCTGCTTGGTTTAAGAAGGGAAACCAGGAGTTTTTACATCTTAGTTAAGGCTGACTCTCTCTTTTATTCACATTTGATGGAAAACTCAGTAGCTATTTCTGATTGCTCAGATGCAAAGATGGAATATTGATCTACATCTGCAGTTTCACACAAAGGTCTCATGTATGCCACATTTCAGCACAAGCTTCTTGTAAGGGAAATGCATCCTTGGAATGTGTTTCACAGAATTATGATGATCTTCAGCACAGGCATGGGAGAATAAAGCCTGGATAACAACTCTGATCAAGTTTTCATTGTTAACTTCATTCTTTTCTCTGCAAAACCCATAAGACAGATGATGTATTGGTATCTTGTTAAGTAAATAAAAGACATAGCTGTGAGATGGAGGATTTTTCGTTCAGATCGGCTGGCACATACTATCCGCAGGGCTGTACTGGTGATGTGAAGAACTTGCCTGGGTAGCAGAATATTGTCCCCAGGTTCCAAGGCTGAGAGCAAGTACAACACTGCAGGCCTGTTTCTAATAAACATAGAGGGATTAGAAAGTGATGGCTTACATTGAATGGCTTCAGTTCTGCTTCCTTACTTGAGAGAGATTTATGGATCATTTAAGGGAGGGAGAACATGTTTGCCGGCAACGTTTTTGAAGTGAACAATCCTTGGGGGACTTTGTTGGGTGTTTTTAGACAAACTACTGCTTAACTAGATGAAGTGAGGAGGACAACTGGTGCTTTCTGCATTGTGGTGCCTTAGAAGTGAGGTGCCACACGGGCTTTTGTGAAGTGGTCTGCAATGGATCTAAGATGGCTTTAGAGAGACTGAATTTTCTCAGATGGAAATTGCAACCTGTTTTTCTTTTCTCGCTTTTTCACCATTAAAATGTCAAGTCTAATTTTCCTTGGTTTAGGCAGAGAGTGTCAGGAAAAATAAAAAAGTATAAATTAAAGTTTGTAGCCATCTGTAACCACAACAATAAATATCATTGTCTGTACAGTTAATACTTCAACCATGTCTCCTGCCTGAGAAGACTGAAAAAGCATTTATGTCAATGCACTATTCCTCATTATTCTGCATGCACAGAAAAATTTCATCCCTTTCAGGAGGAGAAAAATTGGTCTAGTCTCAAGTCTTTGAATTCATAGCAGTTTAAAATCTTGGCATAGCTGTTTAGGAATGAAATTTGAGTGGAGGTCTGGTAGAAAGATGGTTTTCATCTCTTGCAGAATGGCTAATTTAATGCTGTAACAAGTAATTTCTGCAATCGTGCACCTGCATTAACTCTTTCAGTTTGAATCTCCCATCAAAGCAAGACATTACAAATAGCATTGAGTAGAGCAGTAGAGAATGAGGTGGAACCACAAATCCATGTCAGGGAAGGAGGGACAGAAAACTTTAACGGAGCATCTTATGCCAAGTTCTGTTCCAACAAAACATCCCTGAGATAGGGGCAGCTCTGATCTGACTGAGCTGGGAGGTGGAAAGATGGATTGTGCCCACATCATTTGATGTGTGAGCTCATTGTGTGTCTGAAGGACACATGGCAGAGGAAGGGCTATACTAGGCAGAGTCCTCTTGTAACCATGTTTTGGGATGCTCCTCGAATTTTTCTCCACTTTCTTTTACCACACCATAAGGAAAGGGTGAAAAACAGAAAAAAATTGTCTTGCCACCATGTGGCTCTGTGCTAAAGCACCATTTCCATCAAAAATCCTAATAAAGCACTTAACTGCCTGTTCTTGCCTTTTACATCTTTCTCCTTTACTTGGGTATGAGTATACTGACAGCTATATGGAAGCATGTCTAGTACTTCAGCTTTCCATGTGTTCTCTGGGGTTCATTAGGGCCTGTGGAAAACCACACACTTGCTCATGATTTTTCACCTTGTCTGGTTATGTGTGTCTCTTGCAGTCTTGTTTTGAAGACTGTCAGGAAAGCAATGAAATTAATGCATAAAGATCTCAAAAGCTTATAAATAATGTATTACATCATATTGGCATAGGGAGCAAAGAAAGTGCTATCAAGAAACGGTGACAAGGCTTTTAAGATGCTTTTCTGAGGAGTCAAAATTAATGCCATATGCTCATTTTACTGTATTGTCCTAAGATTGACAGTGTGTCTGTGCTGTGGTCCCTATCTGAAAATCTCAGTGAGATTTAAGTGAGTTTCTCTGAGCAGGAGGACTAATCAATCCTGGTTTCCTATAAATTGTCCTTTGCCTCCAGCCTGTTATCTCTTCCTTTATACTTTCCTCCAATTTGAATAATGCCAGCTCTCCACTATGTGCTGTTGATGCAGCAGCTGTTGATGCTATCCTAGAAAAGCAGGGCCAGGGCTAATGTGAGGCTGCCCATGGATGGTTACACATGTTCTGCTGCCAGTTGGTTGTCAGCAGTTGCATGTGTGAAGAGCAGCTGCATCCTGGTTGCTTTGCTCTCGTGAGGGTAAATAATTTGGCTCGCTGTGTTCTAGCCAGCTTTAAGTTTTCACAAAATGTATGCAAGACAGTTGTATTTCAAATGTCTGCTCTCTTGTCAATTTTGGTAGAAATAAGTCAGCGCTGTCAAAATTATTGGGCTAAGACAGGGAAAGAGCCAAAAGAGAAATTGAAGAGAAAATAACAGCCTCAAAATTCTTTCTTTCTTGGGAATTCAGGCCTGAAACAGTTAATGCCAGTGTTGCATATTTATCTGCTGCTTCTTCAGCCTGTAATGCTGGTATTTTCAAGATACTCAGTCAGGAGGGCTGAGCATTTTTTTATGGTAATGCAAATTCTCATACAACTGTAGCTGAGGCTTCAAAAAAATACTTCTTAGATTGTGAGATTAATGAAATATAAAAAGCTGCCAGAACAGCTTCTTCTGTTTTGGTTCTCTTGCTGATTTGATATGTCACTCATCAAAGTCCAGAATAAATAGCTAATTCTAGTCAGGGCTCCCAAAAGTTATGGCACCAGTGGCACCAGTTGTCCCAAGCACGCAGAGAAGGAACAGCTGGTGACTGTTTTTACACACAATTTTCCTCTAAATATTAGAGGGTGCTTTGCAATGTGATATTATTATTTATACCTCAGTATTACCAAGAGGTCATAACTGAAAGTGGAGCCCAAAGGTACAATTTTTTGAATCTACAATGCTGTAGGAGACAGTCCTGTCCTCGGTTTCCCTCTATCCCTTTCCTCCAAAGTATCACAGCTAATTTAGAAGGGGAAAGGCAGGCGCCACTAAATGAGGTGACTTGTGCCAGGCTCCAGAGCAGATCAGTGTTGTGTGTGCTGAGAATAGCGCTCAGTCTCCTTGTGCCGAGTGGGAATCTCTTCCCTGGATTCCCTGGCTGCATCTCAAGGTCCCAACTAAAGTGTTGCATTTCTAATACATTTTACAAAACTCAAAAATTTTAAGGAAACATTGTAAAAACTTCGTAAATATGGGCAACTCTTCAAAACACTTGAAATACTCTGGGTACAGCTGAGCAGTATTCATTCACTTTAATGCAAGGTTGTTAAAATCTTTATTGAGACAAGGGGGGAAAAAGGGGAAAAAACTAATTTGTTTTCAAGGATTCTGCTTCATTGCATGCTTTTCAGACACTCATGATTTGTCATTCAGCTGTGACTTCTCATGAGAATTACATTCCTAATAAATATATTTGTGTTTACATTGAGATTAGCATAAATGTATGAACACTTCATGCATTTACCATCCACAGGCTTTTCTTGTCTCTTGGCCTTGTCAAAGTGACACAGTTGTTCCCCCCAACACGTTCTGTTCTTTAATATACTTTTCTCTCTTGTAGAATGCTTCTTTCTTTTTTACTGACTTGGATCACAAATGGTCTTCATTTCCCTGCTCTTCTGAACTAAATAGCTAAATGCAGGTTCCTGTGGATATGAAAGGGGTTATGAATCATACAAACAAAAATATGTTAACTTCTTGTGCTTGCTGTAATCCATTAGAAACATTCTTATTTCATGGCTTAACCTTGTACTTTCTTCCTATTATAACTGACAATCATCAATTAATTGAAGTGTAAATTTGGACCCAGCTCATCAGACTGTCAGAACTGTGTGTTGCAATGCATTCATATAATTCCAGGTGCCACTTTACTTTGTCACCTCTAAACTATGACAATAATGGATTGAATAATTGGGATTGCAAGGCAGTCTTTTGGGGGTTAGTGTAGTAAAAGTGAAGGTAAGTTACATGCTCTAAATTCTCCTCCCTACTGAGTACAAAGCCCTTTTGCTGGGGCTTTATATTTTCATATAGAGAGAGATTTGTCTCTCTTCAGCCCTCAGCAGGAGCAGGGTGGTCCTATCTTTCCGGATGGTTTGACTTGCCTGATGTGATTGCTTAGGAGTCCCACTGAGGTCTCTGTCCATAAGATCATCAGCTGTGTAGGCTTTCCTCATGCATTCTTCTTGGGGAGAAGTCTCAAAATGCTGAATCGCTGCGTGCCTGAGTTCCCTCCGTGTCACGTGTGCTTTTTATGGTGAGATGGAGAAGGCCATCAGGAACACCGAAGTGGCTGACTCTGCAAAAGCCTGGGCAAGAAACAAGTTCTGTCCTGGGTAAGAAATGGAAAAGTGATGCTGCAAGCAAGCAGAAAGTAGTGATGATAGTGCCCTGTTTGCTGTCTGAATTTTAACTATAGTGGAATGTATTCAAGAGAGATAAGGAAAATACAGATTCTTAATTCATTTTTCCTAAGAATCATAAGCATCATTAATCAGACTGGAACTTGCACAAAAGACAGTTTTCAAGTATTCTTAATGAAGGCACAGAAGATGGGATGTTTTTTATGACGATGCTAAAGCCCACATTTTGTACTATTTGAGAGGTTTCTCAGGTGAAATCTGCAGTTTTCAAATTTTTGCTTTTCCAACCAACCATAGGCATTGTTTGCATGAGAAGTCCATGTTTCACAAGAGAGGTGAAAAAGAATTTAAGGAAGATCTACAGCTTTATTCCACAGAAGACAGACTGCAGTGTCTTGGGGAGTCCCTCCCTTTTGCATGTATGAACACAGCAGGCTGTGTGGCCGTGTTTCCCAAAGATGCAGCAGAGGCTGGGCAATTTGAGTCCTGCTCACCCACTCCTGAAAACAGAAACACCTTCCTTGTTCTAGCCTTTTCATTCAGTGCAGAACTGAGGAATTGAATTTACTCATTAAGCCCATCTGCTGAACATAGAGAAACATATATTGCCCCTCAAGTTACCTGAAGAGGTGCCCAGAAAATCACTGATGTCTCTCTTGCCTTCCCAGTAGCAGCCACTTTGCTCTGGTGTCACTCGCAAGCCCAGCCGGTTCATCAGAACTGACCAGTGTTAGATGACCTTGGGGTAAACGATGATATCAGACTGGCGTTGTTATTTCTGGTTCACTGGTCTGTTTTTCCCATCCATCTTTATTTTTCTGGTAGTGTTCCATTTCTACAGTAACAATATAGACATGATTAGTAAGTATGAACTGCCTGCTTCCAAACACTATGGATTGTGACATTTAAAAATGTATCTGTACAAACAGTCTCACACTGTTTACAGCTAAATTCTCTGTTGCCTGAGCCATCAGTGGCAGTGAAAACCAGTGTCTCCAAGAAGCTGAGGTTCCTCTTCACTTTGCACAAGGCATGAAATAAGCTGATATGTAGCAAATAGATGTATTCACAGCAGGAACCGTGTTCAAAACTTCAAAGCAAGGAAGGGAGAGTAACTTCTAAGCAAGGAGACAAGTGTATTTTTAAAACTATACTGTCAGCCAGGGGATATGGCTTCTAAAAAATCCACGAAGAGCTTATGTAGGTGTGTAAATACCTAGGGTACTTTCAAAAAAATACATCCACCATCAAATATTGTAATAACAATGGCAAATATTGAGGCACACAAAGTCAGGCAGGTTGGATTTGGATTCTATTTCTGTGACTTGCTATGTGACCCTCACTGAGTGTCTCCATGTTTCAAATTTCTTACTTTAAATATTCATTTAAGATACTCAAATAAAGTTTATGTACCTTTACTGTTTTTTCTCCAGGTCTAGGTTTTGATCAGGTCATCTATTAATGAAGCTACTTCATGCCTTATATAATTGTGCAAGGTTTCACTGAATGTTGATGACCTTTGTGATACTTGAATGAAACACATTATTAAATATAAAATATAAATATAATAAATATAAATAAAATATAAAATGTCTCCTTTGAGAAGTGTCCTCATGATAAGCATGCCATTCTGTGAGTCTTCCTAAAAGGCAAAAGTCATAATCCTCTATGTATTGTTTAGCACAGGTAAAGCTGAAATCTGGAGTGTCAGGGGATGTCAGGTGGTCACAATTTCTACTCATTTGATACCAATGAGTGTCTCTTTAATCCATAAACACGTCCTAAAACAAGTCATGGAGAATTATCCCACATCATAAAAACATTACCATTTATAATACACCTATTATCGATGCCCTTTTCCATTACAGTTTCTAATTATCTGAATTTGACACTGATTAAGTATATTCATGACTTAGAAGCTGAAATACGGCAGTATGTTAGAGGAAGATAACAGAACTTACTTTGGTGAGAATACAATGCTCTTTTCTAAATATGCCCTTTAAACAAAAAGTTAATTCTGGAAAGAAGTAGAGAATTATGTTCATTATCTTCTGTCTTGGTTCAGTAATAAGTTGCCAAAGTCTGGTTTTTGCTTTGGGTATCTGCTGGCCTGCTGACTGTGGCTGAGGAAGCTTTGGGTCCTGACTTTTTAAATTTGATCTTGTGAGTTTGTTCAATGTTGTTGTTGTGTAAATGCCTGTAATATCACTATTCTGGGAAGATTATACATTGTCTCGATTCCATTCTGGTATTAGAATTTGGTTTCTATTGGGAACTTTTTCTTCATGAAATTTAGTATATGTCTAAAGAGTGGTATGGATGTAAACTCTTTGATTTTTTTTTAATTTATTTTTTAGGGTGGAGGGTAAACCCTGTGTTGTTCACATATAGCTTGGCATTTGTTTTTTGAGATTTGAATAATGCCTGTCATTTTTGATATTTCACTGATGGCTTTTGATTTCTTATTGAAGAGGTCTGAAATACTAGCTTTATGGAGTTCTAACAGCAGCAGACTGTTAGCTACCATCACCTTCATTCAGATTAATTCCTTCATCTTTTGCCCCTTGTATTTCATATACTCAGGCCATAGAAGATGAGATAGAAATGCGGTTTAGAGAGAACTCAGTCTTATTTTTAGTCCTCTGTAAAGGTCGGGGGGGGTTGTCTTTATTTTATGTTAAATGCACTGCTTTTCTTTTTCTTTTCTTTTCTTTTCTTTTCTTTTCTTTTCTTTTCTTTTCTTTTCTTTTCTTTTCTTTTCTTTTCTTTTCTTTTCTTTTCTTTTCTTTTCTTTTCTTTTCTTTTCTTTTCTTTTCTTTTCTCTTTTTCTTTTTAAGGGAGCCATACTGTGATGGTTCTGCCAGAAGCAGCAGTGTCAGGGTGCCTGTCACACGTCTGTATTTCAGCCTCTCTGTCAGTGGAAGCTACTTTGCACCACATGATGTGACAAAGTTTAATGTGCCCCAAGCAACTGTTGGCTCCTGGGTTTTTGGAATATCCCAGCAACATGGGATATTCATATTCATTTGAAAATTATACATACGCTTTTCTTTATAGACTATGGGAAAATTACATTATAGCACTGGGCTTCGAGACTTCAAGCCTAATTTGCCACCTCAAGGACTATTACCAAATTGGAAAACCACTGTGTATGAATGACTTTCACATAAAAATGTCAGGCTAACATTTTTGTTATTGAAACCACATTATGAAGCTGCTATTTCTATGCTGATTTATTTAATATTCTAGATTAGATTTCTGGACATTAGGAAGACAGCTCTCATCAGACTTTGTGAATAAACTGATTAAGTTTAAAGTAGTTGCTTTTTTCTTGTCAAAATGCAATTGTAATTTCTTTTAAATTATGCAAAACAGAGGCAAATATATATAGTAGCTCTTGCTACTTCCTTCACACTTGGAGTGGTGTGTATAGGTGATTTATCATTTTCAAAGCAATGTGTTGTGATAGCAGAAGGGATGATCCTATCTGGGGTATAACTTAATAGGTTCACCATGATAAAATGTGGATTTAATTGTAATGATATATTCCTAAGAATACAAGAAACAAACAAAATACAATTTCTGAACATGATCATCTAGAAAGAATAATTCCTCAAGAAGATCAGTAGGAACTTTTGTTTTGCATATCTCCTTTAATTTCAGTACAGCCCTTGAAACAGAGCAGGTGCCAGCAGAATCCTGGGTCTCAAGGGAGGAGAAAAGGGAGAGAAAGAAGAGGTGGTTTCTAAGGCAGAAGGAAATTGCTGATTTTAGGACAAGGCCAAAAGAAACTAGGATTTCTTACTAAAAGAGACTGCACATCCATTTCCAAGGGTGTACCAACATATCTGCTGTCAGTCATAGCTGTATGTAGATACGATGTATGTGCTGGGTGTGCAACACACACAGACCTGTACTTGACAACTTTCTGCTGATTAGTTGTTTCAGGCTGTGAAATTCAGCTTTCTTAGAGGTTAAAGTATCACTGAGAAGCCAATCTTGTGGTTCTTGTCTACACTTATTAAGAAATGGCAAGGGAGTTTCAGATGGTTTAGCAGAGGAATGGAGTGGTTGAGGTCACTGGCTGGTGAATTAAAGGAAAAACCACTTCACTGACTGATGAAGGTAGAGGTGACAATTTTCCAGAGGCAAATAGGAATGAGGTGTCTTCAGAAGTCTGTATTCACTCCTCATCTGTTTTTCATTCTATGAGAAGAAATGTGAGTACTACTGATCTAGTGTTGATTTTTGGGTCATGTTACATTCTTATTTTGGAAGCCAACCACAGGGAGTAAGATGATTAAGAGTGATACTTAGCTGTTCCAAGGATTTTGCGTCTATCAACAGCAAATCCCTCTAACTGATGTTATTATTGACATTTTACATTGAAAAGGTCACACACAGAAAAGTGGAATGACCTGGTGGAGGAGTCCCAGAGACAGGAACTGAACATAGTCCCTGATTTCTTAAGACAGGGTTAGTAACTGAAATGCCAACAACTGCAGGAATTAGTTTAAAGAACCAGGTGAAAGATGGGGAGACACCTGCCACTGACTTCACTGAAGCCAAGATTTCACATGGACATTGAGTGTGTCAGAAGAGGTGACCTGTTATACAACACAAACCGCACATGTGAAAATGACGGAAAGGCAATACTTGAGTTACACTCCTTCAGGCAGTTCTAATCCTGAAGATCTGTTATTTGAAAATAACTTTGATGCACAGGGCAAACAGGTAATGATGACTGCAGGACTGATAAGCTCTAGATAAAGGAGTAAGGCAAAACCAAGAAAATAAATATGGAATTGGAGAGTTTTTGAGTTTTTAAACAAACACGAAGATTTCAAAAGACAGTGAAATTATGCTACAGTTTTAGATAGCAATTTGGTATCATAATGTGTTGCAGGGTTTTGACAATCTGAGTTTTGACTAGTTTACAAGTTTTTGTCTATGCTTTTATTTTACATAGTTTTGGTCACCTCATATTCTAGCAAAATATAAATTGTCCATGTCAAAGAGTGAGTAAAGACATTCGAGCTTTATACCCATTTCTTTATGCTTAGCTCTTACAGACCACAGTGAAATACATTTCAAGGAAAATATTGTTCAAGATCTACTTCTACAAAGGTGTTTGTGTCAGACTGTTGCCCCCAAAATGAAATACTCTGGAAGTAAAATTATAGAAGACAAGTTATTAAACAGGGCAGCTGGACAATGCTTTCAGTAAATGACAAAAATCAGAGTATAAGATATATGTTTAGCATGTTCTGCTTTGTCCTCTTCATACAGTTTGAGGCCAGAATGATGTAATATTATATCTTTTAGTCTGACCTACTGGATATCCCTGGCCACTAAATTTTCTGTGTGGTAAGTCCAGCTTCTTTATTGGGATACAGTATTTATACATTTTTCCTACGGTATTTATATGTTATTTTCCACAGAGACATCTTGTGTTATTAGGAGATTTCCAAAGAATAAAATACAGCTTCCCTCCACATTTTGTGCCAATGATTATTCACTCCCACTGATAACATTTCTAATCTGAATTTGCCCAACTTCAGCTTCCAGACATTGACTCTATTATTCATTACCACTACAAGATTGAAGGGCCTGTTAGTTTGTGGTATTTTCCCCTATGAAGGTATGTATGTGCTGTTATCAAGTTACGTCTCTTTTTGTAGCATGGTAAGTGGTCCAACCTCTATTTATACAACCCTTAGATCAGCTTTGTGGCTCATCACTTCATTCTCATATATTTCAGGCGTGCCGGCCATGTAGCCAGCATCCCATGGCAGCCTGGATAAAATAAACTCCCTTCTCATATTTTACATAGAGGTTGGGCAACCAGTTGTTCATGTGTCCAGCATGTGCCTTATTTACATCACTTAGTGATTGTCTCCTTTAATCCAAGTGAAATTGAAGATGTATCAGGGGAGGTTTAGGTTGGGTATCAGGAAAATGTTCTTCACCGAGAGGGTGGCTGGGCACTGGAACAGGCTCCCCAGGGAAATGGTCACAGCACCGAGCCTGACAGAGTTCAAGAAGCGTTTGGTCAATACTCTCAAGCACGTGGTGTGACCCTTGGGGACGGTGCTGTGAAAAGTGAAGGGTTGGACTCGATGATCCTTGCGGGTCCCTTCCAACTCGGCGTATTCCGTGATTCTGTGAATAATTTACCAAGTCTACTTGGCATCTGCAGGGCAACAACAAAAGCGTTTTCACTGGCGAGCGGGCTGGGAGCAGCGCCCCACATCCCGCCACCCGGGGACACCCCCGGGGACGGAGGGAGCCCCGGGCCACGTAACAAACAGCCACGCCCGGGGGCGGGCGCCCGGCTAGGGGGGCAAACGGGGACATCGCGGCGGCTGGGGCTGCGCTGGGCGCTGGGCGCGGCGGGAGGCGGGCGGCGAGCGGAGCGGAGCGGGGGCGAGCGGCGCTGAGGCGGCGGCGGGCGGTGCCGGCCGGCGGGGCAGCCCCGGGGAGCGGCGCGGGGGTGTGACCGCCGGTGTGGCCGATGCGCAGCGCCGCCTCCCCGCCGGGTCTCCTCCTTCCCTCTCGCTGCCTGCCCTCGCAGCCGGGAGGCGGCGCGGAGGGTCCGTGTGGTGCCGTGTGGGCAGCCCCTGGCCCCAGCCGAGCGGAGCCGAGCCCCTGCACCATGCCGGCCGCCGCGCCGCCCCCGCTCCACCCCGCGGCGGGAGCCTGCTGTCACTGCCAGGGTGAGTGCCCCTTCCCCGGCCCCTTCCCCTCGGCAGCCCCGCGCCGCACCAGCGGGACCCTGCTCCGACAGGTCGCCGGCCGGGGCTCGCTTTGGGAGGAGGGGGCGAGCGGGCGGCGCCCCGGCTGAGGGGGACCCGGGGCGGCTCCGGCGGCGGCGGTGGCGGCGAAAGTTCTGCCCAGCTCCTTGCCGGGGGAAGCTTTCCGTGGCGTTTGGGCTGGAAGTGGGGGCTGGAGGCTGACAGAGGAAAGTGCCGTGCCTCTCGGCCGTGGGTCTCCGAAGGTGCAGAGTTGGGGTGGTTAATTAACCGGGCTCCTTTAATTACCTGTGTTTTGGGTTAAAGAGGAGCCCCGTCGCCCCCTCGTTTGTATCGTAGAGCAGAGTAGTGAAGTGGATTCTTTGGGCAGTGGGGCGCATTGGGAAGCGGAACGAGGGGCTGCTGCTGCACGGAGAGCCGGTCCCTGCTGTGGGGTGCGGGTCTGTGCCGCTTCCCGAGGCTGCGGGACCCCCCGGCAGCCGTGCGGGTACCGGGGCGAGCTCTGGAGTCTGAGTGTGGAGTCAGCGTTAGCCGCTCCAAGAGGCACGCACGGTGTCATCCGTACTGCCGTAAAAATGGAAGATTTGAAGTAACTTGCACTCTTAATAGTCAGCACGAGCGTACTTCACTTGAACGAATGCTTGTGGGCTGCTCAGAGCGCACTGGTTCTCTACAAAAAAAAAAGTAAATGGCACGCAGTGTAAGGGTTTTAAAGCATTGCACAGCTGTGTGTTAAAACACACTTGGGGCTGGTGAATCTTCCCTCAGCTGGGAAGTCACTATGGCTGGAGCCGCACGGGTTAGAGGCACTGGCTCAATGGATGGGGAGGGCACTTGTGTCGGATGGGGATGCTATGACCTGCGGTAGCCAGACCTCTCGGGAAGAATGCTGGCTGTGCGCTTGCATCCCCTGCTTCTGTAGTTATATCACTTGTGTTTGCTCCTATTTAATAACCGAACAGGTATTTATAGGGAAACTGCTCCATAACTTTTCACTGTGCAGTGTTATTTTCTGCCTTCCTCAGGGTACATTCAGTATGCAATGTCAGCAGGACTGGACGGGCCACTGGTTTGAGCTAATGGAGTGATTTCCAGGTTGTGAGACACTGTGTTTGGGAGCAACCCCATAAACTGAAACTTTTGCTACACCAAGTACTAAAAGGTTTCCTTTTTAAAAAAAGAACAAACCTAAACTAGCCCCTCGCAAAAGCATAAAAAGTTTCTAGCTCCTTCGTCTGAGCATTTAGATTGAAACCCATCCTGTGCGAGGGTAAAGAGTTTATCCCCAAACCTGATTGTTATGTGTGCTTTTGATACTAACTTTGTAGAGAAATTAAAATGTGCATAGATGTAGGTTTGCGTGCAAGTTTGTCTTCTCACCTCATTTCCTTGTCCTTTAGCCTGTCTTTTTTCTCTTGATGCTTCTTGTGTTTTTTAATCTGATCTGAATGCAGTTTTGACACTTGGAAATGTTAAGAACTCAACAGACTCCCAAAACACTCAGCAAGTGAAACGAAGCTTACAAAATATATTACAGCTGCTTTATGTAGTAGAAGTGCAGTTATTAGAGCAACCCTGTCATGCTCTTCTCAAGAGGTGACTGCATTTTATATCTCGGGAAGCCCCCCTTCAGCTCTCCGGATAAAACCAATCCTTCTGAGTTACTGTCTTTCTTGTAGCGTAATAATGGGTGTGGATCTTCTGAAATAGTGTGACCTTTCCCATGAAAATTTTTGTAGGCTGTTCGGGCACATGAGCTGAAAGCTAGTGTCTGATAAATCTCCATCTGTGGCTTATTAACCTGAATTGGCTAATTGGGCTTAAACTGCCAGCAAAGATAACTTGGTTGAATTCAAGTTAGTGGCAGCTGTTCAAGCCTCTGAATTTGAGCTGTGCTAAAGTTACCTTGTCTTTATTGTTTTTGTTTTTTTTAATACTCAAGTTAATTACCTTGGGCATGCCAGCCTGACTTTTGAATGTATCTTTATCTGGTAGTGCCACTACATGCTTTGTGTCTGTTTTCACTGCTGCTTTTTCTGGTCATGTTCCGCAAAGCGTCACAATTTTGGCATTGGCTGGACTTACAGTGTGTGGTGACTAAGGGAAGTTGTGTGGGATTCATTTCCCCATTTCTAAGATTACCTAGCTCAGTTTGTTTTCTGCAGAAACATCTATAATTTCGTAAAAATGAGGGAAGTTTGTGGTCCTTCTTTTCCAACAGCTCTAAAGCAAATTGAGTTGGTTTCTGTCACTGATTTTCTCGTTTCCTTTAACTTGATGATTTCTTGACATTTAACAACATTTGAAAATAGTGTTATATAGATTTTCTTGTAAATATAATTAGAATATTTCTTGTAAATATAATTAGAATCAGAACATTATGGTGATTTTAGCAGCCTCAGATCTGATCCAGATCTCACTGAAGCTAATGTGAATCTTTTAATTAGCTTCAGTGCAACTTGGATCAGAGCTGAAAATGTGGTAGTTGAAGAGGTGAATGTGACATTTCTCTTTGTAACAGTGTACTGTTTTCCATGTTTTTCTCAATTTCAGGGTATGGGGTCTGTCCTTTTGGAGTGTTTGCTAGATTTTGGAAACAATGAAAAAAGAGCAGAAGCTATTGCCTTGATTGATTCTAATGTAAATTTGGAGTTTTGGTAGTGCTTGCACATTGTCCATCTTGCCTATCAGTAGTTGGCTTTCACTGCAAATATGCCTGAAAGTCAGGCGTGTTTACCATCTTCTCTCTGTTGCTAGCATTGTTTACTCAGTCTAATTATTGTAAGAATGCAAAACAATTATGCCATATATTTGTGGAGGAAGCTCTCAGTAGACATTCTGAAAACACCATCTCCCACTCCATTAATAGTGCTAGCCTGTACATATTCTCTAGGTTTTAGGTTTCTCATCACCCCAAATAATGTAGTTAATGGAAATGCTGAGAAATGTCTGGTGGTGTGAAAATCACGATCTTTCTACTTGTCATCATGCTTTTGAGTCTAATTAACACTGGTTTACAGTTTTCCCTGAGAAACCCATTTTCTTTTATAAGTTCTGTGAAACAATTTATTTTGCAGTGTTGACTATAATATATGAGTCTCTTCTGAAAAAGTGGTTCTGTAATAATGGGGTTGGGAATTCTACTTCTATTATGTGAGTTAGCATCTCTTAAATGTGCTATATTTACAAAGAAAACTTCGGTGTGATTTCCTCTTTTGCAAACCAGATGGAGAATCAGACTCTGGCTGGGTCTTTCCTTTAGTTATGCAACGAGGTTATTGGTAATAAAGGATCTGGAAGCTTAATTAAACTCTCAGTGACACTTCTGCAGGCTCTTTTATTTTCACCGGGTTTGCTCAGTTGCAACCGATTAGTCATCAAGTTGAGATTTAGGAAGCAATGCAAATAAAGTCTCCCACGAGAAGAAACAGAATCCTGCTCCTTTGACTGAGGCATTGTTGGCTAACAGGACTGAAAAGCACTTGAAAACACACTTTGTAATGGAACATGAATAATTAATTTGAAATATATGGTACTTCAGGAGCCAAGAGCATCAACGTGAAAGTGAAACTCCCTGTACAGTGAGCCTTGAGAAACACGTGGAGGGCTTTGCCAGATGGATTCTGGCAAATGCCACAGTTGTGTAAGATGTTTTTGTTTCTCTCTGTCAGTTCTGTCCCTCTCCTGAAAGATCCTTGATGGAAAGTCCTGGACTGCAGAGCTGACTTCCCTGGTTACTGGGGCAGACCCTAAAGCAGTCAAACTGCAGAAAGCAGCCATGGCTGCTCCCAGTGAAATACACACAGACTGTCATCTTTGAAAGAAATTAAATAAATGAGCAGTTTCATAATATTCTTTTTTTGGTTTTATGCAACTTAAACCAAGCCTCACACCTCCAAAGGCACTGATTCATTTCACGTGCAGTCTTACATTTCACATAGTTCTTTACAGATTATGCATCTGTATACTTCTTTATAAGACTTTTCTTTATACTTGCTTTTTAATTTGCTACCGTTAAAATGTCAGGAAGAAGATAATGAAAGTGGGGTTCTGCTCCCAAAAAAAAAAAAAAAAAAGAATTATGGCACTTGTGAGTCATTACCAGTCTCCATGAAATCTTTACCTTCATCTGCTGCTCTGGGTGTGATTCAGCTCAGTTTAACACTAACACATGGCAGCAACCATCTGTGTTTGCTGTAAATATTTTATTTTTTAATTACAAATGGCTTGATTTAGAAAACCTGAAATGGTATAGTGGGGTGGTTTTGGGCCTGCAAGGGAAGAAGGTGAACACCTGGGAAGGTAATTTTTCCCCAACCACTGTTGCCAGGTTGAAAAGGGGAGTGTAACACGGAGAGCAAACCCAGCTGCCCTGCAGCAATCCAGACCCTGCTGCTCCCTTCTTGGAGGAGCTGGACAGGAGAGCACCAGCACAGTCTGCAAAGGGGCACTGAACATTTAGTGAGGAGAAGGGAGTGGGGGGGAAAAGGCAAAGAATACTCTAAGTTTATCTTCTTTGAGGAGAAAGAAGGGAATGTGGCTGCTAAATGTCACTTATCCATCGTGATTCTCATACAGTAAATACGGTCACATGTTGTGGCAGGCTGAGCCTCCCACAAGCATTTTGCTGTGGGATGATGCTCACACTGGGGCTGGGGCTGTCACAGAGGCACCCTCCATCCTCAGAATGGAAAAGTCCAGAGCTCGTGGAGCCACAGGGAGGGTTCCAATGCAGGCATCCCTCAGGCTCCCTCCCTCTGCTGAAGTCCAGCCAGCTGCAAAGTTTTCCCATCAGGCTGTCACTCTAGATAGTCCTTCCCATCTTAGGAACACCTTTGTTGCAGCATCTGCCTGACTTTAGTTGCTCCGGTGCACTTTGTCCTCTAGGATCTCCCATAAACTCAGAGATCTGTGTCCCAAAATGGGCAGTGAGAAGGTAGTGAAATAAATTGCCAGGGAGAAGTGAGTAGACTCACTTCATTCTTTCTATTGTGAGAGACTGGGAAAGAATGAGAAGGAGACTCTTACGGGATCTGACAGATTTGGGGATCTCTCGTTTGCATGATGCAATGTTTATTCTTAAAGTAAAAAGGGGATGTGCTGAAGGTAAGGTGTACAACGCAAAGTTTTGAAGTCTTCTTGCCTGCCCTCATGAGGCCAAGGAGTGTGTCCAGAGGTGCATGTCTCCCATAGTCCTGCAGTCCAGGTGTAACCACTAAGGACATTTTCTTTCCTCACAGCTGACACTTTGGCAACTCACCTAATGGGACCAGACACATTTGGCCGGGAGAAACTTTAGTTCTGTTGGTGACATGTGGGACAGAAGGAACCCAACTTGACACATAGCTGAGTTTGCAGGGCTGACAGTTAAAGGAAAAATAACATTGCATGTGAATTTAAGCATGCTTGATGTGAAATTGGGAAAGATAACTTAGAATGCCATCATACTAATTTTATATGATCTTTTAGGGCTAAAACTGTATATTTATGAGATAGAGATATTATTCTGATTTTTTTTTTCTTTTTGTATGTGAGCCCAAATTAGTTTTTCTTCAGTGAACTTAGACCACTGTCTGAACTGCTGAGTGATTTTAATTTTCTACAAATTGGGTTACACTGGGTCAGCAGTTGATCTCCACTGCAGTGGTGCATATCAGACATGGAAGTGCTGGCATGAGTATGGCTGGAAATGCCCATTAGGGTAGCAGAAAAGATGTTATAGAAGTTAAACTGATAATTGATTCCTTCAGTTTTTTTTCTTTCTTTGTGACAGTATTATAACTGTTTTTGAAAGAATCCAGCTGACAAATGGTATTTGTAATATTGAACATGGTTTTGTTTTCCTTCTGCTCCAGTAGCTAATGCAGATAAGAATTCATGCAAAAAACATGATAAGTTGGTTGTTTTGTTTTTTTTTTCAAATTCAGTTAATGTAATTGAATGAAATACAATTTAGTCATCTAAAAAGACTGCTTCTTTTATTTGGTTTAGTAAACTATAGTTATAATATTATATGATTTACAATAATATTTTATTGCATAGTATATTTTTTAACTGCCTTACCATCAAATGTATTCTGAGCATATTAGGCTTGTTCAGTGTATTTCTACAATGTATTAAAAAGTGTATTTCTACAAGGCCAGGTACTTAAAATCTAATATTATTCAGGTTACAAAGTCAAGCTTTTATGACTATTGATTAGAGCTGCTATTCCCCCAACCCATGTTCCTGTGCATTAAGATATGCACATTAATTACATTATGAGATGCTGCTTTTGCTATCCCCAGGGGCTCTGTCTCCATCAGTGTATGTGATGGACTAAGCTTTCCTAATGAGCATCTACTCTACTGTTTACCCTGGCTCTTTGTGTCTTCTGCTGTGTGTTTTTTGAACCCTGCTGTTAATACAGGCTTATTAACTTGTGGGCTTTTCTGTCATGGTTATTTCTACAGTAACAAGTATGGATTAGCCTATCTGCAATACTTGCAAATGGAGAGCATGTACTGCATTCAGTGGCAGCCAAGGTGCAGGAAATAAAGTCAAAACTGCATTAATCTGGAGAAGAAAGCAACTTGAGATTCCCAAGTCCTGAATTTTGGGATGATGTAGCATTGTCTGTGTGTTGTGTTATGTTACCTTGTTGTCTGAAGTACCTTTTCCAGTATATGCCCTTGCAGCTGTGAGCACTGAGCAGGTTTGCAGATCAGGTCTTGGAATATTGTTTTGGCTACCAGACTGATCATCTCTGAGAAGTATAGATTTGGTCACTTGCTTCAGAACTCAATGGAATTGATTGAGACAAAATCCAGTACTTCAGGGCTGCACCGCCTTAAGCAGACAAACTATTCTCCCTATATTTTTTCACACATTTTTCAGCTCCTCTAGTTACGTATATTTTTCCGCAACACAGTCCTTAATCTGGTTTACCTGTAAAAGAGGAACCACTGTACTCTGGAGCAGACATTAGAAAAACTGTGTACACTATTAAACTCATGTATGCAAGGAGGAAAAGAGTTTACAAAATAGAATGGTTTGGGTTGGAAGTTGATCAATGATCATCTAGTTCCAACTGCTCTGCCACAGGCAGGGACACCTTATAATGCACCAGCTTGCTCAGAGCCCCATCTTGAGCACTGCTAGCGATAGGGCATCCACAACTTCTCTGACAACCTCTATAACCACCCTCACAGTAAAAACTTCTTCCTCATATCTAATCTGAGTCTCTCCTCTTTCAGTGTAAAGCCATTCCCCCTTATCCTGTCACTCCATGCCCTTGTAAAAATCACTCTCCAGGCTGAACATCCCCAACTCTCCATCTGTCTTCACAGGAGAGGTGTTCCAGCCCTTTGATCACCTTCATGCCCTCCTCTAGACTGGTTCCAACAGGTCCACATCCTTCTTATGCTGGAGACCCCAGAGCTGGATGCAGCACTCCAGGAGGGGTCTCATGAGAGTGGAGTAGTGGGGGAGAATCACCTCCCTTTACTTGCTGGCCACACTGCTTTTGATGCCATGCTTGATGTGGTTGATAACTTTAATTTTCTCCTGTCTCACTGAGGGCCTTGCTAATGTTCTCTTAATGCAGTCACCTGTTTGTGTGCATGTAATTCTTCCTGTTCTTAAAAAAAATATAGATCAACATAAGTTAATATGGCAAGTGACAACAAAAGTGCGTAGATGTCCTTTATTGAGAACTGCAAAGAAGCAGGTCATGTGAGGAGTTCTGTTGCTGACTTCCAATCCCATCCCTTTGTCTAAGTTTGGCCTTCTACCTGACTTCTTGATCTCACTCTCATGTTTTACTATTTCCCGATTACAGTCTCCATCTGCTTCCACTGTGTCAGTAAAGTTCAGGGAAATTGCTATCAGCCAGTATAAAAGTTCATAGGAACTGCTCTGTGTCGGACAGTGTCTCACTATGGCACTAATTGCTTCATTCCCTGCAGTCTGTAACAATCCCTCTTTTCTCTTACCCTTTCAGTCCAGGTCTTCACTCTGTTTCCTTTTCCATTTTCAATTCCATACCTCTGAGCTGAATTGAGTATTTGGAGCTTGCTCAGGCTGGAACTAGCAGCAACTGTCCTGCTACATTTGACACTGTCTTGATCCAGTCCTTGTGAAATTTGACTTTCCTTTTCTACTCTGGATTTTATCTGGTCAAAACTGATGTGGTGTGTCTGCCTCTTGTTGCTGAAATAACCACCGGTCCTGACTCAAACAAAATCTCTGCCCTAAAATGATGTAAAACATGGCAGGGGAGGCAAGGATGAGTGGCAGGGGAGGAAAGAGCGGGTATGACTCCTCAGAGAAAAATTCACCAGTAGTTTTTCCAATAGTAGGGCTCTAGATAATGTAAAATTTACTTGCTGTAAAAGGATGCCTGTGATCATGTTTTGTTTCTGTGCATCTAATTTATTGAATTGGGACTTGCCATGCTACTGCTTCAGTCTTGGGCACTAACAGTGTGCGCTAGCCCTGGAAGTTGCAACTTTAAATAATTTACAGCAAGGAGAGGAGATCAAGATGGCACATGTCTAGAGGACTCGGATGGCATCCTGGACCTGACTGCTGATTTGCACTGGTAACCTGTGTGAGCTACATACTTGGCTGCGCCGAGTTCAGTGCCAGAGGCATTCTTCATAGTCAAGTGTTTGAAGATACTTGTTAGGGCTGTGAAATGAATCAAATGTTTTCTGTTCCAAGTAAGATTATTCTTTTTCTTTTTTTCCCCCCCTATGGTCTTTGTTTCACATGCCGTGAGCAGGAATTTCCTTAAGGAAGAAGCAGACATTTGTACTGCTGTCCTTTCTTTGCCTACTTGAAACAGTATTTTGTTTATCCTATATTAGGACCACTATATCAAAACAACTCCCAGATACACAGTTTCTGTCATGTACAGCTTTAGTTGCTGCTAATGTCTTGAGGTATTTCCATGGTTGCTTTTGTAAGTGAAAGCCTTCTAAAGAAATTGCAGGGTTTAAATAATACCATCTTATTCACAGAAAGCAATGCCATACCTAGATCCTGTTTCACTGCTGCCTTCTGTTTTAAATTGTGTCGAAAACCCCTTGTAAAAATTTAATTCTCCTTCAAGTGTGACTTGATAGCAGAATGGTAAACCATTCAGTTAATTACTGAAACTGTGATCTCCAGTAGGACAGCCAAGAAGAATGCGAGCTGAGTGGCAATATTTTAATTAATGAACTAAAGCTTACGGACTGGCCAAGGGAAAGCGTAAGTTCTGAAAGACAAATAGCAGCAATACATTTTTAGTTGCAGTAGGTGACCTCTGGCAAACCCCATTACTCTATTGTTTTAGCTGGTGTAGCCGGGCAATTCCTTAAGGTATAGATTGGTTGATACTCTGTATACACAACTTCTCCAGAGCTTAAGTCTTCAGAATTCATTTAATTTTACTCCATATCCAGAGTATGATCCAAAACACTCCAAGGAAAGGTCTTCTGGAGGAATTTTGTGATTTCTCCCCATGCTTTCCCACCCTCCCCACACCCATCTCCGCAGTGGGATGGACTGTGATGATCACAAAGGATCTGTAATTTTAAAAAAAGAACCACACAAGCTGTGCACCCTGTGGAGAAGCATATTTTCTCCATAGGGAGCACCTGTGCTTTGGTCATAGGTAGTAAATGTCTTGTTTCTGCTACCTGTTTTAGCCCCCAAATTCCAGTTGGTTCCAACCTCCATGCTTCTCTAGGGACATGATGTGAGCGTTTGCCCTACAAGACCATCATGTCTTCATCATGTGGAGCTCTGTATTGCTCCATGAGTTCAAGTTTTCATTTTCCTGTGCCCATGTGCACAGTTGAGGTGGCGTGCAGGGTGTGCTTGACTAGCTGTGCTGCCTCACCCCGGCCCATCCACAGCAGCAGCCTCAGCATCCTCCTTGGCTGTGCTGCACCATTGGTAATCCGTAATACACTGGAATAAGTGGATAGATGTGCATACAGATAAAACCAGACACACTCATCAATCCATCTTAACATTTCTAAGAAATATTTATATTTAATAATCATCAGCTCTCAGGAGGACAGCAAAATAAAAAGTACATTTTATTGTCAGATGTATAATTTGCCAGTACTTGAACTCATTGAAGTGTGCTTCTCATACCACCTCCCTCTTCCTCCTTCTCCCACTTGTATGTAAATATGGAAACAGGATTTTGAAGCAATATAAATTGTAGCTATAGGATTTGGGTATGTGTGTGACCTTTGAGTGCTTTCTAGAAATGCTTGTTACTGCTTTAAGCATGTGCACTTTCCTGACAGATTGAGGCTTGCTTCTTGTGTATCAGTTAAATATAGCATAACTGGAAAATAACAGAAATTATTACTGAAATAGCGGTAACAGGCAACTGAAGGGAGTTTTTAATTGTATGTAATGTATATACATTGTGACCACCACTTTGACAAAATTTGACACTTCCCTTTTTCTTGGAAAATATTAGAAGGTTCTTTCATGCATTGATTTAAGCAGTTATTTCCTTTTTCATCATAGAAAAATATGCAATTCTACTCTTATTCCGAACATTGTTATATATCAACTTGCAAAGTGTTTTTGGCTAGCAATCAAGTCAGTTTAAAAAGCACAAAATATTCTTGTATTGTTCTTAATAATGACATAAAGCTGCTCTTATTCCATTAGTTAGAGAATTAATAAATAAGCTTGGCTTCTCCTTAAGGCTTAACCAATTTAGTGAAGAAAGAAAACATAATTGATGCCTGGGTAATTGAAACAATCAACGGTACAACCAAGCACTTAAAATTGGTGGTTTATAGAAAGGTATGATAATGGCAGCATAGCTGGGAGGAACATAATCTGTGGGAAAATCATTATTAGT
This sequence comes from Acanthornis magna, assembly GCA_036785705.1. Classification (NCBI taxonomy): domain Eukaryota; kingdom Metazoa; phylum Chordata; class Aves; order Passeriformes; family Acanthizidae; genus Acanthornis; species Acanthornis magna. Next base: position 12,738,737 of record JAWUZG010000029.1, read on the forward strand.
GCACCATTGTTTTTATGCTGTACCAAGATTATGAGCAGTAAGAATGTCACTCACAGTTCCCATAAGCAAGATGAAGCTTTGATGACAGTGGGTACGCAAGAACCTGGAAATGTTGATTAAATTCAGAGTTTCATCAGTTCCTGGTAACTAACGTGTTGTGGAGTTGATTAATCTAGATTTCAGAGAACTCTTATTACAGCTGATTTTTTTTTTTCCTCCATTCACAGTCAGCTTTATTTTGGGTGGAATGTAAATACATGATTGTTGAAAAATCACTAGCACGTATGCAGTCATCCTTTGATAACAACAGATCATCCTTAAAAAGCAGAATGAAGACAGAAATAACTTGTACAACCACCAAGCATTAGTCACACGTAGCTCTTATATAATGCTTACGTCTTCAATCAGCATGCTGGCAGCTGGGCTTCTTTGTAATATTTGTTTGGAGAAGAAGCATCTATCTCATTTGGCAGGGGAAGAAAATGAAGCCAAGAGTTAAGGGACATGCCGGGGGGCACGCAGCGCTTAGCTGGTGAGAGTACCACAACTAAGAAGCGCCCATCATCCTGCATCAAGCAGAGCCTACAGCAGAGTGGATGCTCTAGTGGTGTCTCCTCGTGTGCTTTCCGCACTTGAGCCCTGGCCTGGTGGATACACTGGTTTTTGAGGCCGAACAAGTGAATGCTCTGCTGCAGCACTTTTGCAGTTTTCCCTTTTGTTTGTTGTTCTAGGCGAGGAGGCATATTTCTTCTTCACTCTGTTATGCCCTGATGGGAAGGACAAATAAAAATACAAGGCATGAAATACTGAAAATGGCTTTTCTTGCACTTGAAAGCCAAAATACAGTAGGCTTGAGCCTAACACCAAGAGAAACACTGATATGTGCTATTTTTACTTTGAGGATTTGCCCACTGCACTGTGACTGTGCAATCATAATAATGTATGAAAATGGATTTGATTCTCTGGGAGATAAGCCATTGGTGTACAGAAATTTCCTTGTAATGGTTTGGTAACTGTTCTGGCTGTTCCCTTTTGTCTTGGTCCTGTCAGTTCATATATTTTAAATGTTTTTTTCCAACTGAAGAGCAAGGCTATTAAAGGGACTTGGAAGCACTCTGTGATCTCGTTCTGAAAGTTTATTTCTTGAGGCTGAAAATAAATGCATTGTAATCAGGTTTTAATCCTAGCAAGTACAACAGCTCAGAATACTTTTAGGGGACATTTTTATTCTTAGCTTATTGTTGATAGATTGGGAATTATGTTATAGCTTGGTTTGTCCATAACCATATGTTGTGTTTTCAGTTCCTCCATTTCACAATTATGCGTAACAAATGGTGCCATTTTCTTTGATGGTATTCTAAGATGAAATGTTAATGTCCACAGAGAATACTCAGAACTTTGTGTGATTTTACATAATTTTTAGGGTAAAAAAGTCAAACCAAAGTATTGAAAACTGTGACTCCACTTATCAAACAAAACAAAGATGGCCTTTCTTTAAGACAAAAGAATAAATTACATTACTATTAGATGACCTATAAAATTGCTGTAAAATTATAGCAAAAGTAATATTTTTAAAAAATAATATAATTTATGTAATTTGATATAGAAGGTCCAGGGTAAGTGAAGAGAATGTAATTAGTTATAAAAATGTAAGGTTGCACACAGAGTGCCATCTGGTAGTAATTTTAAAATACAAGTAATTAGTATATTTTACTTCATGCAGTGTAATTGTGGAACTTGTTGCCATGTGGTTTACAGAGGCCAAAATTGCAACTGGCTCAGAAAGGAATTGAGCGAGTTCATGGGAGATATATTAATAAGAGAATGCTAAATAATCTGGATGCAATCCTGCTATTTTTTGAGGATTTCTGAAATATGTGAGGGTTTAGAAGAAAGGTCTGTTTGTGTTCAGTATTATTAATTTTTTAATTACATTGCCCTGTCACAAAGTGAATTTAGATTTTATCACAAACTTGGCAATGTTCGTAGGTGCAAGTATGTGGAGATATTCCTTAGTGGTAGTTAAAGTTCTTCATAGGCCTTGAGGTCACCTACCATTACTCTCTGAGGTCACTGAGATGTAGAAAACTATTGCTCCAAAAGGTCTGATGATGCAAAATAATTAACATGCCTGCTCTTTGTTTGCCTTAGGACGCCAAGGCTTGTTGGACCATTCACCACACAATGCGGGCTCAAAAGTGAAAGAGAGGAAACTACATGGGACTTGTCCTCCTGTTGGCCGTGGAAACTATGGAAAACCATGTTTGGGTGAAAGCAGTCACAGGTCCTCATTTTTCAGTCCTCGCAACGGTTTTCACACAATACATTCAGAACACAGTCCTGTGAAGCCAAGGATAATTACAGTGGTGAAGCCCGGGGGACGCACGCTCAGGAGGATAACCTTGCTTCTCAACAAGAGATCAGTCCAGAACTTTGAGCAGCTGATGGCTGACATTTCAGAAGCTCTGGGATTTCCTCGTTGGAAGAATGATCGTGTGAGAAAGCTTTACAATCTGAGAGGCAGAGAAATCCGAAGTGTTCCTGAGTTCTTCAGGGAAGGTGATGCGTTCATAGCTATGGGGAGGGAGCCCCTCACTTTGAAGGACCTGGAGGTGGTATTACAAGAACTTTATCCTGAAAATCCTTATGCTACCAGTGCTGCCATTCAGCAGAATGAGGAGCAGTCCCAAAAGCTGAAGGGCAGGCTGTATGACAAGGCCTCGAAAGTAGACAGTGGCTTTGATGAGACAGAAATGACCAAGAACTGCAGCGATGCCTTGTCTTCCCAACTGGTAGCTGGACATGAAGGAAAAAGTCAAGCCAAGACAAAGCAAGAGGAAAAAGTGAGAAGCAAAAAAAAGTGGACTAGAGAGAGCTGGGGTGGTGAGCATGGAGTGAAGCCTTCTAGAAAAACTCGAGAAAGTGAAAGGTTCCTTAACCATGAGAGGAGTTCTGAGGAGGGCTTAGAAGAGAGTGCAGAGGAGGTGCTGAGGTGTGAGAAGTGTGAACAGGAAAGGCAGGCCAGGGAAAAGTTACAGCGGGAAAGGCAGGCTGAGGCCTCGTTTGAGAATAGAGACTTGAACACAGGTGCATGTCAGAGGTACCAGGGAGAAAGAAATGCAAAAGTCAGGAACTGCCGAAAATCCCCTAAAACTTGTCTGGAGGGTGAGGAAGTTGGCTGGAAAGACAATGGCAGTAGGAGGATTTGGAAGCCACTACAGAGAATTGTTAATGAAGGGCTGGAGAAGCAAAAAAGGAGCATTGAGAAAGAAAGGGATGTGGAAAAGCATGAAAACCATGGGAAGGAAGTAGTAAAAATCAGGAAGAATGCTGTAGAAGGGCTCCAGCTATCTCATGAAGTGAAGGAAGATAAAGGAAATAGTTGTGTAATGAACCAAAGTGGTTGGCTAAAGAAAGACAGGGATGCTGAGAAAATGTCTAAAACACACCGGGAGGGCAGAGAGGGACAAAGGGCTAAAGAGGAAGCTGCCAGAAGAGAGGGGAATGCCACTTGTAGAGAGAGTGACATGACCCGACGAGAAAAAACAGGGGAGCGCAGAGGGAATAAAGAAGACAGCAAGGCTCAGGGATTGGAAAGCACAAGCCGGAGATATGCCATTAAAAGCAGAACTGATGTGGAAAAACACTATGAGATTGGCAGAACTATTGGGGATGGGAACTTTGCAGTGGTGAAGGAATGTCGCCACTGTGATTCCAATCAGATCTATGCTATGAAAATTGTTGATAAATCCAAGCTGAAAGGGAAGGAGGACATGATGGAAAGTGAAATTCTGATTATTCGGAGTCTCTCTCATCCCAATATAGTAAGCTTAATTGAGGTGTATGAGACAGAAGCTGAGATCTACTTAATCCTAGAGTATGTCCCAGGAGGGGACTTATTTGATGCAATCATAGAAAGTGTGAAGTTCACGGAGCATGACGCTGCTGTCATGATCACTGACCTGTGTGAAGCACTGGTTTATATTCACAACAAGAGCATTGTCCACAGGGACCTCAAACCAGAGAATCTTCTGGTAAGTATTATCAAACATTTGCATATGTGCAGGAACTTATTTTCCTTTCAGTTATGGTTCTTTGAATAGTTTTGAGCAAATAAAGCAAATACTGTGCAGAGATGTGTTGTGGCAGGACTGTTTGGAAAAATGTGTGAAATTACAGTTGCAGTTTGCCTTACATAGGTCTGCTGTGTATTGCAGATAGCAGTGGTTGCAGAAAGGAATTCAAGAAAATATCATCAGACTTTCAGGGGTAGTGAGTGTTTGTGTTTTTCAGAAATGTTACTTAGCATCTGACTTTTAGGTGTCCAAGGATGAATCATAAAGCATCTTCCTTGCAGACTGAAATTTATTAAAATTGCTAATTTTTATATATATATATATATATTTAAAAATAAATTTATTTATTTATTGGACATTTTGCCCACTGTAGTTGCATATTTTGCAGACTGCTATGCTAATCCTCTACTATAGTGATTTCTATCTTGTGACAATTTATTTTCTTAGAAGCAAAAGTATGCAGTTGATTGAAATAATCTGACAGTAGAATGTTTTGGTGAATACATTTGGTGAATGACATTAAAGTCAGCTCAAATAATAACTTCATGCCAAAGAGAAAAATTCTTTTTTCCATCACATTTCTGAGGCTGCATTCTTTGCATCCAGCACTGAAGTCAATAGAGTTACTCACATGTGTGAATATGCATAGAAATGTTTGTAGTATTGACACTCCACAAGATACCCATTGTAGAACTGTAACAGTAAACAATTCTCCCTTGTTAAGTGTGTTGGGTTTCCAAATTTCCTGATAAACAGATAAATGGCAAGTATTTGCCAGTCTCTAACAAATTGGATTTGATTAGCTTTTGTGGAAGATCACAGTTAGCCAAACAAAGAAAGTAATAGATTATTTAGTCCTATGGACCATTCAGTGCTTTTAAGAGAATTAATTTTGCACAGAGATCACTGTGAGTTTTTGGAGAAAAGCAGCCTTGAGGAAATGCAGAGGTTGCACAAGGCGGGGCTGGAACAGTTTGCTCCCAAACCTTTTAACTAAGCAATGGCATCTATACTAGGTCCTGCTATGAATCCTTCTTAGTTTGATGAAAATCTTTGGTATGTGATCTCTGTGTAAATAAAAGATGGTGAGTGCAACTGGCTGGTTTGCAGGAAGAAGTGGGCTTGTAGGGGCTGCCTTTGTGCTTCATATGCACAAAGTTTGAGCAACACTTAGAACTGTGTGGCTTTTTCCAGAAGCTGATTTTCCATTATGAACCAGGTCCTGCTCCTTCCTATTTGCTGAAAATAAGCTAGTGCATGTGAAACACCTGAGATCTGATGCTTCATTTCCCCCTATAATCATCACAGTGATGGAGATAAGCAAAGAAGGGCAAGATAAAGGTCTGTTCTGGTTGTTTTCACATTTAGTTCACAGAACTGCAAAACAGAGAATGCTGGGCAGTGGCAGCGTTGTGTAGCACTGAAATAATCATTCTGTTCACTGAGATAATCATTGCCTATTCTGACAGTCAGAATATATTTTTCAAGGACAGAGTGGCTCCCAGACTGTAGGTATTTGGTCATACCAGAACAGTGTTACCTAAATACTGCAGGAAATAAAATTTTACCTGTCCTAGTTTCACCTTGCTGTTAATTTTTTGTGAACACCAGTATTAGATACCATGTACACAAAGCAAAGTTGACTTTGAAAAGCAAGTAGACTTGAAAAGCAAGTCTATTCAACCATGCAAATGAGTTTATGAGTTTGATAGTATTGGGTAGGTCACCTGCTATCTAATAAGCAGTCCTATAAATACAGCCCATTTGAGCTAGATTCTGGCTTGTCTGTGTTTTTAGTGTGCTACCTCTGTCTCTAAATAGTGGCTGGAACAGCAAAGTGGGAAGTAGAGCTACCACTAATCTTACCATCAGCCAGTGCTGAACAGTAACAGACGGTATTGAAGCAAATTTCGTGGGTTTGTCTGCTGTTGGTGGGTCAGGAGATGGAGCACAGTGCTTCAAGTTCCAGCATCCTGCAGCGATGTCCTCGTTTGTGGGATGCCTCTTGTTACACTGAGGGTGTTTAAATCTGAATTAGTCTACATAGACTTTGTACACAGAGGTCAAAATATAGGTATGTACTTCTAGGCTGTTGACTTGTTTGTCGTACTTGGGGTCTTCTTTTGGTCAGGTAACCTTTAATTTCTTTTTCTACTGTTTTTCCTGTTCATGAACGGGAAATGGAAGAGAAATGATCCTAGGTCTATTTTACTAAGGAAATGTGTATGTCTACTCTAAACCTGCTTTATGTGAGAATCTAACCCTCTTCCTAATGACTTTTAAGCATATTGGCTAATTGTCATAAGAGATGACAAAGAAGCAGCAATCTGGGAAAAAAATATTCCCATAAGTTTCATGAAAATAAGCAACTGGGAAAAGAAGGAAAAGAGTTTCTGTCCCTACAGAAGAAAAGGTAGAAATATACTTTGATGCCTAGTAAATTGTAAAATCATTGACACTGGAGAAAGTAGGCAACCTGGTTTAATTATTAGTTCACTGCACTTCTGTTTCTCTTGTGGAGCTGTCCTCCAGTTACAAACTTCTGTACCAGGCCACCATCATCCTTTCTGTTTTCCCCCCTCCCTCTTTCACTCCTGTGTCTGCCCACAATGATCAGACTCCTTGCAGCATAGCTGTGAGGCAGAAGGATGGTGACTTGCGCTACAAAAACAAAATCTGTTTGACAGCTGGTGTGAAGACAGCTGCTACGACTCCTTCCCATCTGCTAACAGAATCACCTCGTTCAGGACTAGGTGTTCAGCAAGAAAACCTTTGTTGCCAAGGATGGGCAATGTGGGGTGCTTGGTTTCACAAATGGGGCAGGATTTGCTGACAAGGTTTTGGGTAAGGGACTGTTTAATTCTACAGCTGCTGGCATTTCTTCACTTATGAGTGAGAAATTCATGCCCAAGTGTGGTGGTGTTCTTCCAGGTTATAGCTGTAAAAGACACAAAGTCACCCCTTTTTAGGGTGAAGGGAGAGGGCTGTATTTGTGATCATGTCCTCTTCCCTCACACGCTAATGTGGTAATTGTTTAACACTCAACTTCATAAATGTTGTAGCGTTTAACATATTTGAGACTAGCCCCTGCCTCTTTTTCTGTCTCTCAAGTTTTCATGTATGTATGAGAACTTCAAGTATAGCCTTTCTGCCCTTGAACTTTGTGACACTATTTACCTATATACAAAGCACTGTCCATTTTCCGACACTATTTACCTATATACAAAGCACTGCCAGTTTTCCGAGTACATGTGAGTTAAACCACTCCTGGTTAACTGCTTACCTGCCATAACTTCAAGTATGAGAAACCTACATAGGAAATTTTCTGTAATATTTTCATAGAGATTCTTCTAGCTAGCAGCAAATGATGCCTGAAACTCAAATGTGTAAGCAGTCATTTTTCTTAAGCTCTATCTATTTCCAATATACGAAATGTTACATGGGGTAACTTACTTTCGTGATGTCCATAAGAAGAAGCTGTGCTACCATATACATGTGCATACAGAGAAATATTAATGTTGTAAATCATCATCTTAAACACACTGATGGATTTAATGAGGTAGATATGAAATCAAACAAGAGCATTAAGTACTGGGACAGGAGAGAAGGAGAAAGACTTTTTTTTCCCCTTCTTTGAAGATGAATTTGGCCTTATACTGTGATCTGGTTGCATGGCTGGGATAGCTGTAAATTCTCAGACAATATTCTAATATCCTACCATGTCATCTGTATTTAAGAAAATAGCAAGCAGTTGGCTACCTTTAGTCAAAGACCACCAGATTCTGGCTTGCCTTGCAGTTGAAGGACGTAATTAGTCATATGGCTGTAGAAAATGTATTGAGTACTGGTCTTTCTTACCTCAACTAAGTAAGTCTATAGGCAGGCAGCGCTTTTAAGTGGACTTTTATAACAATTCTTTGCAGTCTTGAGTGCAGAAATAATAATAGCTATCTTTTAGGTGTCAGTAGGAAGGCTACTATGTTCGTTTAGTGTTACTATTTTTGCTTTGTTCTCACCATTGCATGGAATACATAACTGTAGATGTCAGAGGTTAGATTTCTCTTGAGCGGGTTGTATGCTTCTGTAATACTGCTATGAGAAAGTTGTCTGGCCTGAGGAATGAATAAAAAGAACCTGAAGCTTTTGTTTCTACAGTGAAGCATGTTTGCATGCTCAAGGTGTTGCCAGGTGATGGAAGGGTAGACAGGAGAGTAGGAAGTTGGGGATGAAGGGAATTCTCTGAGCTGACTCTGAGTTGTTCTGAGCACAGCGTTAGTGAAGCTGCTGGGGAGTTCTTGGCTGAGGTTTTCAGGCTTGCTGACAGGTTACGTGCTGTCTCTGAAGTGATTGTCACAAAGCTGTGAAAATATTCCCACCGTGCCTGCTGTTCCTACCTGCTCCGTTGTTAAGTAAAGTGAAAACCCAGTGGTTTTGTCCTGAAAGAACAGATGGTGCAGTGTTGCCACCTTGTGCTGTAATGGGAGATTAGGAGTCTGGCATGCTAAGAAAAGAAAAACAGTGCATTTTACAAAGCAAGACATTTCCTGAAGCTTTTGGGATTGGGATAAAGACCAGTGTGTTCTCCACTCTTCCCACCACCATACTGTTTTCTAAAAATGTATATAAACATTTCAGTATTATTTGTCTTAGTAGCATGCAGGGTAGTTGAAATTCCATGTAACATACTTTTCTTATATAATTAAAAAAAGAATAGGATAGGAAAATACATTCATGTACGTATTTTCGGATTGCATATAAAATTGAGCATTTGAGTTGTGAATTTTTGTAACATCTTACTGCTATTACTCCATAAAATATAGATTCTATAGATAGATGTTTTTCTAGAAAGCGTTACCTTTATAATTTTTTGTCATTTTTGTCAGTTTGTGTCCACAGTGCATGATGGCAAAAGGTCATCACGTAGTTGCTAATATAATAGAATAAATGGATGTGGCATTTTAGCTTTTTCTTGCAGAAGTTTTGACTGCATGGTTGTAGTAAACTTTATTTTCAGCTTCATCTTGAAAAATATTTTATCATGGAAGAGCAGCAAAAAAAACCCCAGCAAAATGTTTTGATTAATGAAAACTAGAAGAGTGCACAAGGGCGCCGCTGGCTCAGGGACAGCTTGTTGTCCCCCAGGACCCCCAGCTCCTTCTCTGCAGAGCGACTTTCCAGCAGGTCAGCCCCCAGCCTGTACTGGTGCATGAGTTATTCCTGCCCAAGTTGTGGACCCTGCACTTGTCTTTGTTGAATTTCAAAAGGTTCTGCCCTGCCTGTCTCTCAAGTCTGTTGAGATCCTTCTGAATGGCCATATAGGGTTCCTGAGCATCAGTCATTCCTCCCAGTTTCATATTATGCATTTTTTATGAAGAAGGTAAAGAGGGATTAGTAGGCTATATTGTGTTATTTTGTAATGTCATTATTTTTCTTAAAAAGAAAAAAAAAAAAACCCACCAAAAAGTCCAAACCCAATTTGCTTAATCAAAATTGGATGAGTACTTACAGTTTCTATAAAGGTGATAAGTGGGGATTAATCAACTGTAATGTACAAGAGCAAATTTTGTCCCATCTGTGTCCTTAGTTATCTGGTAATAGAGACCATCCTGAATTTTTGGCTTTCTTAAGCAGCGTCTGATGGCAAAGTGTGAGGTGTTAAAGCATGGAGTGTACCTGTCACATTATATTCCAGTTAGTCCATTCAAAACCAAGTCCAGATTTCCTTGGCTTTTTTAAAGACATTTTAGCTGCTGACCCGTTCCCCATAGTTCCAGAGACCTTTTTTCATTGAAAGGAAATTAATGACATTTTTTACCTCTCAAAGAATATTTGAATGTCAGTCACTAGTATTGGGCATTCTGATTTATTTAATTATACTGCTATATTGTTTATGGCTTGGCCTTTGAATATAGAATCATGGAATGGTTTGGGTTGGAAGGGACCTTTAAAGTTCATCTAGCCCAAACCCCTGCAGTGAGCAGAGTCATCTCAACTAGACCAGGTTGCTCAGGGCCCTGTCCAGCCTGACTGTGAATGTTCCCAGTGGTGGAGTACCTACCACCTCTCTGGGCAACCTGTTCCAGTCTTTTGCTACTCTCATCATAAAATATTTTTTCCTAGTATCTAGTCTGAATTTACTTTCCTTCGGTTTAAAGTTGTTGCCCCTTGTCCTATTGCTGCAGGCCCTGCTAAATAGCCTGTCCCCATCTTAATTAAAACCCCCTTTAATTATTGAAAGGCCACAATAAGGTCTGTCTGGAACCTTCTTTTCTTCAGGCTGAACAACCACAACTCTCACAGCCTTTCCTCACAGGAGAGGTGCTCCATCTGTCTTTCCTGGCCCTCCTCTGGACTTCCTCCAGCAGGTCCATGTCCTTCCTGTGCTGGGGCCCTCAGATCTGGATGCAGCCCTGCAGGTGGGGGTCTCTCCAGAGCAGAGAAGAGGGGCAGAATCCCCTCCCTTGCCCTGCTGGCCATGCTGCTTTGGATGCAGCCCATGATATGGTTGGCTCTGTGGACTGCAACTGTACCTTGTCAGCTCATTCCAGTTTTTCATCTACCAGCACTCTCAATCCCTCTCTGTAGGGCTTCTCTCAATCCATAACTGAGTCTGTGCTGATACCGGGGATTGCCCCAGCTCAGGAGTTGGGCCCTGTACTTGTCCTTGTTGAACCTCATGAGGTTCAACCTTCTTGAACTTGTTCAGGTGCCTATGGATGACATCCCATCTTTCAGACTCATCACTCAGCCTGGTGTTGTCTGTCAGCTGGCTGAAGGTGTGCTTGATCCCACTGTCTGTGATTAACATATTTAATTTCTTAAAATAACACTTCATTAACTGCATTATAAAGTAATGCTAAAGACCCATACATACAAAATTAGAATTGGAAAAAGTGTTTTGGCTACTTGCCAGGTGGATGTAGAAAATAACTGCTGAGAAGACCCAATTAGGAGGTCATTCTGCATGGACCTATTTCTTCAACTCTTGCAGTGTGGTAACCATTACTAATCTAGTTTCAGGGCAGCAGGTAGAGTGGCAGAGTTATCTGGAAAGAATGTAAAGATTTTGTTGGTTTGCTTTTTTTTGCTGTATGATGGAGATACACTTTTCATGTGTCTTGGTTTTAGCTGGTACAGTGCTGTACTTTGGATTTTGTATGCGAATCACATTGATAACACACTGATGTTTTGGTTGTTGCTGAGCACTGCTTGCTCTAGGTCAAGGAATTCTCAGTGTGCCATGCTCTGCCAGGGAGCAGGTGCACCAAAAACTGGGAGGGAGCATGGCTAGGGCAGGTGACCCAAAGGGATAATTCCATGCCATGCAGCATTATACTCAGTAAATAAACTGAGGAGAGTTGGCCAGGAGTTGCTGGTCGCTGCTGGGGGTCTGTGGGCAGTGAGTAATTGTATTGTGCAGCACTTGTTTTTCTTGGGTTTTATTCCTCTCTCTCTCTCTGCCCGTCCCCCTTCTCACTGCAGTTGCTACCATTCCTGTTATGATTATTATACTTTATTTCAATTATTAATTTTTTCTTATCTCAGCACACTTTTTTTTTTTTTTTATTCTCCTCCTCATCCCTCCCATGCAGGGAGAAGGGGGATGAATGACCAAGGAGTTGTGTGGTAGTTAGTTGCTGTCTGGGGCTGAAGCACAACATCATGTGACACTATAAAGTTGGTAGCTTATCTGGGACCATTGCATTTAAGCATAAAGATATCCACAGCATTCTTCTTTGCTTTCCCAGGGAAAAAGAACAGTTTATTTTCTCAAGAGGAAATAATGATATTTAATTGACTTTTGGTTGTTTTTTGTGTTCTTTCTATTAATTTCTTGAAAATTGCAGTGTGCCAGAGTTTGTAGAGCAAAGTTTACTTTTTTGCATAATTGCTTATCCTCTTAAATAAATGCACCCTTTTAGTGTATGGGGGAAAAGAACCTTGTTCTGAAGATTGTTTCCAGTATTAGTATTATTATTATTATTAGAACCCCCTCCTGTTTTATTATCTGCTTCCTTTATATTTTGCTGTTTTAAAATGCATCTGGACTAAGCATATATATATTTTGTTTGGGTATAGGTTCAGCACAATGCAGATAAATCTACTACACTGAAACTGGCAGATTTCGGCCTCGCAAAGCAGGTTACAAAACCCATATTTACTGTCTGTGGAACACCAACGTATGTTGCTCCTGAAATACTCGCTGAGAAGGGTGAGTGTATATATTTATAATTTGTCATAAATCTTACAATTACACTGAACTTTCTAATAATGGAAATAGTCCAGAATGTTTCAACCTACTGATATATCTCTTCAGGGTAGGAGGTTGGCTAGCGGTGTAATTTGGGAAAGGAAACCTCTTAGGTTTTAACAAACACAATCATGACATCAGTTACATTGGCATTATTAATGTCTATGCTAACACTGACTTCCAAGCAGATAAGCCGTAAAATATCGTAGATAGTAATTGCTAAAGTGGGGAAATTACCAAAAGATCATGTTGCAACCTAAGAGTAGCCAGCCCTATTTCATGACTGTAACCCAAACAACTTTCCAGAGCCCCTGATGATGTAAAACCATTATGAACATATATGTTAAATTTATGTAACAATCAAAAACATGTTTCACATCACAAAGAATTTTGAAGATTTCATATCCAAAAAGATTCAGACCTGGAAAGAAGTCAGTTTTGTTGGTGACTCAAGCACATCTATTTCTGGTTTTTGTTCTGTGAAGCTGGGTTTCACATCTCCAGTTATATCCAATTTCAATGGAAACTTGGCACTCTTAGCTCTTTTTTGAAGGGAATCTGAGGATGACTATTTTGGAAATATGTACTGTGTTTTCTCAATTAGTCTCCAGTTGACACTGGCCTTGTGAGACAGTGTTTGTGAAACATGTTGTGGAAAAGAGAGACTCTGTGAGAGCTGTAGCTAATAATGGGCAGCTTGTAAGTGTGGTGTACCAGCCACTTATTCTTTTGCTGACCTCATCTTTTTGAGGAATTGAGTAGAGTTTCTGTGTTTCTTTTTCGTTCTATCTCCCAGGAACAGTTCCCTACCAGTTGTGAGTTTTCTTTCTAAAACAAGACTTATGATTTGTCTCTTCTTCCATAGGCTATGGACTCGAAGTAGACATGTGGGCAGCTGGTGTGATCCTGTACATCCTGCTCTGCGGTTTTCCCCCTTTTCGCAGTCAGGACCGCGATCAAGACGAGCTGTTTCAGATCATACAGCTGGGTCACTACGAGTTCCTATCCCCTTACTGGGACAATATTTCTGCAGGTAAGATTCTGCGTTTATAGCAGACCTGTGAAGTGGCAGTCTTCTTCCCCTGGAGTGGGAGAAACGCTTTTTTCAGAGCAGTGAGCTCAATCAACTTGGGGTGCTTTACAGGTCTCTCTTGTGTGAATCTGTGCTTTAAATGTGAATGCAGTTCTCTGGTACTATTGATGACTGTGTTTCTGCATATTAGTTCTGAATGTTTTAATGGATTGCTCCCTTTCTAGGCAAGAGTAAGGATTTTCTTCACTTTGCTGAAATGTCTCTGCAGAAAAAGGTGCCAAAATAATCTCGAGGGTTCTGTTAGATTGTAAAGATGTACACAAAAATCTCAAAAGCTGAGAATGAAATCCTTGCCCTGCAGAACGCAGTGTAGATTTTCTATTGACAGTGGGGTCTGCACATAGTAGTCTTTTCCTTCTCACAGGCTAGCGCAGTGTCTTTTGCGCATTCTTCAAAATCAGAAATCCTAAAACTTCCTTGAACCCTGTACAATCTTTTAAAGAACATATTCCACAGCATTCTACAGCATTTATCTCCTTAAGGGATGAGATACCCAGTGCTCATTCCTGTGAATGTGAACACTTAGCCTGATGCCTTCAGCACGCTTTTGAGATTAAATTCCCCTCACTTTCTCCTCTCTTTCTGAAGGGGAGAGTGACACCAGTCATGGAGGCTTAATATCTCCTGTCACTAACTCTAACACCCGTTGTTAGAATACCTCCTGGGGATAGTCACAAAAGTCATGGTAAAAGTAACGAAAAAAATGAGAAGGACATTTTGTGTGGGTATAACTGTCACCATCGCAGAGTAAATAAGGTTAGAAGTGACCACAGTGGGGTCATGTGTTTCAAACGCCCTGCTCAAGCAAAGTCATCCTAGAGCACATTGCACAGGGGCATCACACGACTGTACTTCACCCCTCTCTCCTTTGCTTTCTTTCCTAATAGCAGCAAAAGACCTCATCACCAGGTTATTGATAGTGGATCCCCAGAAGCGCTACACAGCACGTCAAGTACTTCAGCATCCCTGGATCAGAACAGCTGGAAAAACTAACAGCAGGAATTTGCAGAGGGAAGTGACGATAAATATTGAGCGTCATTTCCGGGCCCAACGCCGAAAGGAAGTTGCTGATGGGGACACATGAAATCTTTCAAGCTCATTTTGTCTTCTTTTTATTGATTAACAAATCATTTATGTTTTCTTTTCTAAATGAATTGGGATTTTAATGTGTAGCTGTTGGTGGCTATTGCCATGCCTTTTTTTTAATTCTGAGATTCTGAAAGACAGAGATCAAATTCGCATCCACCTCCTGTGATGTTACTTGGCAGTCTCTCTGTTAAAAGCAGTTGGGGACTAGATAAATTCTGGAGGGTGTCTATTACTTTTCTTTAAATACTGATTTTGGCTTTTACATCTGTTTAAGATGACAAATGTTTGCTTCTGTGACTGACACTAGTGGTGAGTCTTCTCTCATCCTTTCTGTGTGATATCTTTAAGGAGTTTTGTGTTTATAATGTTTTCAAAATAACTGTCTGCATAGACATATTGCACTAATTCTTTAAACTGTCTTTTCACTAATTCCTTCTAGGCACAGAGAAGGAAGAATAAAAAGTAAATCGATTCTTTGCTGTAGGATATATTAAATAAGCAGCCAGATACTGTATTTATTAAGCTGTGAGAGAAGAAAAGCTCTTATTGACTAAATCTGATGTTTTATGATATCTCTCTTGGCAACATCTTTCATTGGTTGTTCAGGGCAATAGATGGTACAATGTTTCTGTTACACAATGATGGTGCTGTGTAGCACAGAGGTTTCATTTGTTTATGAGGAGGGGGAAGATATGGCTGATACCTTTTCAAGACTGTAATAATAACAACTTTCAAAGAGGTTTTCTTCCTGCTCTGGGAAGTAGAAAGTTAAGCAATTCTAAAGGCACTTTGTTCCTTTTCCTAAAGTTTTAATTACAGAATGATAACTCAGCCAGTTTTCCGTATTGATTTTTTTTCTCCCTTGAAGCCATCTGTGTGCATCTGTGACTCTTCCATGCTGATGGAGAAGAAAAAGCTGGGAAATGGTGACTAAAGTTAACCCTTGCCTTCATGGTTTCCCCTTCATCAACATGCTTCACAGCTGAATTGCTTTTTTACACTTTTTCACTGTAGTTTAGTAATTGGTTTTTTTTGTTGGTTGGGGTTTTTTTGGTCTCTTGCCCTCCCTGTGGCCTTTTTCTCATTGCTTCCATGAGAATAGGCAGTGGGATGAAATTAGACTAAAATCTGATTTGGAGAAAAACAACTTGTTGGCAATGGAAAGGTCTCCCAGGGGAAGTGTCAGATGTCCTATTGCATGTGTTTTTAATATTTTTATTGGATGCAGTTTTAAAGAAATCCTGAGGGGGAAAGATACAGTCCAGAGAGGGGCCATGACCTAGAACAGCTTTTGAATCTCAGAATTTTTGGTTAACTAATTAAATTCAAAAAGCACTTGAGTTGTCCATTTTATAATTTTTTGTCCTCAAGTTCCATCCATTTGTGCTAGCAAATAATATTGATGTTAGAATAGTGGTGTTAGCATTGAATATGTAGCTTGTAGAAATGAAGGAGGGTATTTTACACTTGGAGAGCTGCTGCTCTGCCTATGTATTTCATAACGAGAAATGTCACAACCGTTTCAGAATCAGTGGAACATTTTCACAACTATATGAACCAGAATATTATTTTTTGGTGAGAGCTAATATTTTGTGTGAACTTTCTGAATAACCAAAAAGTGTAGGGTGCTGTCATCATGTTTCTTTTTCATCTTGTGACTGTTTTGCTGCAAGAATTATGTATAAAAGTAGAGATCACTCTTAAAGGAGAATTGCACTTTAAATTGAATTAGCTTATTTCTAATACTTACTGGAATAAGATATGCTGTGGAGTTCAAGAATTGGTGAAACAAACCAATAAAAACTTTACTGTATGCCCAAGTAGTATCTATATGATATGTCATACTTCTGCTTTGGTGTCTTTGAGTCAGGAAGACTTTTCCTGAAAACAAGAAAGGGTTTAAGTGCTTCCCTAAGTTAAGGGAACCTAATGTAACCTAATATTCTAAAAGCATTATGTAGTATTCGAGTACTAGTAATAATGTATCCTCTGTTAATTTAAGTCTATTTTGGATAGGAAACTGTGGAAAAATAGCTTCTGATGTGCAATACTATATTTTGTAATTATTTTTAATATAGTTGTTTAGGAATAAAGTCTGAAGTGACAAAAAGTATTTAATCAGCAATGAATCTGAAAGTTTGGAGACTTGTGTTACAAGTTGCCTTTTTCACCTCTGAGAACCTGTCTGCAGCCTTATTCATAGTGCAGAAGATAGAGAATTTGCTTGTAACGATTATAAAAGTAAATATTTTTTCAATGATTTTGTTTTTCTTTCAAGTTCTCTGGGTTCCAGACAGACAAAATATGGACTGTGCCAGGTAATCACTGCATGGCACCTGTAAGTACAGATGTTCCTGTGGCAGTGCTGAGGCACTGGTTTGTCACTGTTGCTAATAGACATGTGGCATTAGGCCCTCCTCCTTCAGGCTGGAGGCTGAAAAAGCTTCCAGGTGCTTCTCAGGGTTTTTACCCCTTTCCTGCTCTCTCCTGCTTCCTTATTCCTTCTTTTCTCTTGTTGCTTCCAGTGTTCTTGCTCTGCCTCTGTGCTGTCCTAGGGAGTCCTGCTTCCCAAATATTATGGTTTAAGTTATTTGTAGCAATGAGAACCCATATGATTTTGGAGAGCTCAGCCTCAAGCATTGCTCGCTGATGTTGAAAGTCAGTAATGTTAGGGAGGACTGAGACAAAATATTGTGAAAATCTCTTCTCATGTCCTACTGCCTTTTTTCAGGCTTTTCTTTTCCTGCTGTGTGACATTCCAATGCACACCTGACCTTTATGCTCTATAAGATGTTTTCTAATATATCACCCATGTTCACACCCTGTGATTGAAGATTGTCACTGTTCTTCCTTTTGTGAGATTTTTCTACTGTTTACTGCCTCCCTGTGTTCTGGAGTAATCTTCCCCTTAATGTTTTCATTTCTTGATTGGTTCCTTTCTCTACAGTAAGTCTGAGGAAGCTCAAAGCTGGGGGAGATTATAGACTCAGAGCAAATTCGTGCTGATTTGTAAGGAAGAAGAAATGTACCTCCTTGCGTTTGCTTAAATCTCTGTGGATTAGACTCTCATATGGCCTTACATTCCACTGAAAATAAGTTACAGTGTCCTCATCTCTTTAAGTACTAACAAGGAAGAGAGTCTGAATATATCACTAAGAAAAACAACCCCACCCCGAAAACTGAGTGTGAAGTATTAATATTGGAGACCTCAACAGGAAAGTTCCACTTCGAGAGGATTTGCTGGGTCTAAGACAATAGAAGGGAAGAATCTGTTTGTTTGCTGCAAGCTTTAGCAAATCAGCTGA
Source organism: Acanthornis magna (assembly GCA_036785705.1). Classification (NCBI taxonomy): domain Eukaryota; kingdom Metazoa; phylum Chordata; class Aves; order Passeriformes; family Acanthizidae; genus Acanthornis; species Acanthornis magna. Next base: position 12,756,551 of record JAWUZG010000029.1, read on the forward strand.
GTGGGAATCCTTTCATGCCTCTTAAAAGGTGTTGGTTGATTCCTAACTTGCAATGGAGATCCTGATCAAGTTCTAGTTATTCCAGGGTTATTTCTCTACTATCTGGTATGGACTATTTAAAAAATATTCTCTTTTTAGAAACCAGAGGCTCTCCATCATCTTTAACCATTGACTTGGCTTTTCTTTAGTTGGCTGCAGCTTTTAAGCATGCTTGTATATTTTCATGCCCTGACTGTAATATTTCTCAGACTTGAAGAAAGCACAAAGATCCAAACATATAGAACTGAGTCATCAATATTTCATTTTGTAGTGAAACAAATGCCTAATAGAGTTGCTTTTCTGTTTTTTCAATTTAAAAAAAAAAAAATTTATTTATTAGTGGGTCAGCACATAGAATTGTAGTCAAGCTTTCAACTACAATGGTTACAAAACTGGTCTCTAAAGGGTAGTTGGGGTATTAGTAAGGATGTGCTATTCCCAGAGATCAGCCAAAGAGTACTGTGAAGCATTTTGAGCGTCCTTGGAAGCTAGTGTTACTAGCTTTGTGCATCCTAAACTTTGTTTGACTGTGTTTGGAGTATCTGAATATTAAATCCAGGCTTTTAGTGACTGTCTGTGACTGACAAACTAAGTAGTAACTCCCTCCATTGGTGTGCTTTCCACTGTCTGAAGATAAAGTGGTCCCTGGATGTCTCCTCCATTTGCTGCCAAGGTCAACTTCCCCACTTTCCCATTCGCTATTACATTTCATTTGTCCTAGACCTCACCTGTTTTCTATCACCTGTTATCTGCCTACTGTCGTTGGCCTTTTATCCCCTTGGATGAGTCCCATTATTGAAAGATGGTGAAATCTGCACATATCGATATATTTTTCTCCAGGAAATTCTGGCCTTAGAAATAAGAATGAGCAAAAATTTTCTGAAGTATTTAGGCATCTGGAACTGTTCAAAAGACTTCACTTTTCATGGTGCGCATAACTGCCTGAAAATGAGCAATTAGGAATTTGGCCGTTGCTCATATATTTAGTCACCTAATATTTAAAAATGTGTGCCCTGGAGACTTGTGATTGAAGCTTGGCAGTACAGCAGAGACTGTTTCCTCTGAGACACAGTCACTTTAACTTCTTTTGTTCAGGGATCTAAGATTGTTTAGCAGCTGTATGGAATAGCTGGACTCAAACACCATCAAATCTGCCACCTCGCTTCTGACTGGCATTATAGGTGGATTTCCTGTATCTCTGTTACTGCAATTTTTGGATATAGGGTGATGGAGGGATAGTGGGACGTTATCCCCTGAGCCTAGGCCTCTTGGGTTTTGGCCCTCTTGTTAAAAGTGAATTTTCAGGAATCGACTGCTTGCTCTTCTGAAGGTACCCAGATTTGGGGACGTATTCAGTCTGCTTGAAAATATAGTAAATTTGCTGTACTTATAAACTGATCTTCCCAAAGACACATAAGTATCACTCTGAAATACTTTTCCTATAATTTCTCTGTCACCTGGATTTGTTTTAATTTAAGCAATGTAAGGAAAATGCTTTTTATGTTTCTGGGCATGTGTTTTTCTGTCTTTTCTGAGTCCACCAGTAATACTTTACTGTTGATATTCTTGCTCCTGAAAGGAATTATGGGCACTTTAACTGGGCTGACAGTGTATATTGGCACTGTTTGTTCTACAATATGGTTTATTTGTATCTAGGCTGAAGGTGTAATTTTCTAAATTAAAATACATTGTAGACTTCAGCAGAAAAGTTGTTATTCCTCCCCCTGTACCTCCAATAAAGGCAAATTATACAGTGAGTATTACGTCTCAGTTCTTTCCAATAAATTGGGAAACAACTCTGTGGCCAAGTATTCTGAGACTTTTTTTTCTTCTGGCAATGTGTCTATTTGGGAAATGCTTGCTTTAAATGGTTTGCAATTTCAGTAAGTATAGTAAAAGGGAGGGTGTGTACCTTCATTTACAAGTAGAAGAGCCCATTCTAAAGCCGCTGTCCTTTGAATACTTACAGATGTGTTTTTCTTTGCTGCTGCATGTAATCCTGTTAAAACCAACACAAATCTGCAGAACTGGAGCTGAGATTCATTCTACCACCGTTTTTGGCCCTGCACTGCATTAATTGTGTATGCTATGGTGTTAGAGCAATCATGAGAAGCAGACCTAGCTTCACTGAGGCTTAGTGCACACACAGGACTGATTTCTCCCATCATTAATTCTTTTTCTGAAAAATTCAGGTTTGTTTAGAAAAAGATTTACTTTCTTTGTAGAAATAGGCATTCTATTTGAAATTGAGTTGCTTGCAAAAAGTGGCTTTTTCAAGGAGACAGTTTCTGAGTAGTCTGTGTATATTTCAGTTCTGTTATTAAAAATGGTATTTGCCCTCAGGGCTGCAGTATCATCTGAAGCAGTGGAAATAAAATTGTGTCTGGGATATTGATGGCGTTTCTGAAGAAGCTACCTTCTCTGCATGTGAGCATGTGTGATAAAGTGGCTGCCAGTGAGAATAGTTTATTGCATATTGGTCCTTAAAGACCTCACAGCCTCCTCATTACTCTAAGAAGAAGTGTAAACTCTTTGGAATGACTGTCTTTTATGATAATCACACAAATTTATTGCACTTCATTTTAACAATTTGTATAGGCAGCTAATTAAATCTGATTTAATGCTTTTCTGTTAGGAGTGGGATTCAGATGTGTTTCCTGTGTCACAAGTAGTTGAAGGCAGAATCCAGCAGTGCAATAAATCTGTATGATTATCATAAAAGTCAGATGTTGTATTCTTGCAGAATTTAATCTTTTTAAATTAGAACTTTTGATGATGTAGCAATTGGAAAAACATAAAAAGTAAAGCTAATAATCTTAAACTGTCACTGGAAATACATTTTGTTTTTTGAATTCAGAAACTGAAATGAAGAGCCGGAAGCACTTAAAAAATGGAGAAATGCGGGATTATCATTATTATATAGTGTTTTAGCAATCCAAGAAATAAGAATATTTGGTGTAGTGAGAACATGAAGTATCTTGGTAGGGCTGAGCAGGTGCTGAAACAGATGTATGAGATTGCTGAATTGGAAAAAGAGTGCAAGTCTGAAAAAGGGGTGCTCCTTATAACCACTGGAAAAATGTATTGAATCATAAAAGGTTATTCCTGCATTGTCATTGCTGTCTTCATAAAGCTTTCTAAATTTCAGTGACAACCATTGTGCTGTAAGGAGGCATTTCCCATGAAGAATTTCAGCATAAAACATTATTTTAAATGTAAAGGATTTTTATATTTAAAATGTAAAGGATAAAGGATTTCAGCAATGAAGATAATTTTCCTAGAAAATAGAAGTGTATGATTGTTAACTGCTGTGATAAGTTGTCAAGAAAACCTTATTGCTGGATTTTCAAGAAGAGTGCAATTTTGTGATCCTAAGCATTTGCAACCAGCCAGCTTGCAATGTTGAGAGTTTCAAGCATAAAAACTTACTATTTAACAGTGCAGAAGAAACCTTTGTGCCTAAATGGGTCAAGTACATATCATTAATTTCAGCTTGCCTGGAGCCATACTGGCCAAAATATTGTTCACATGGTGACTGATGGATAAAAAATGTATTATTGAGCAGTATTTCCAATGGAAACATAAAATTGTGTTCTTGAAAATGGCAGCATGGTGGCTGGTGGCTAAAGGCCAGCATGTGTCCTGGTATTATTTCTTCAAATAAAGAAAGAGGGAGAGACGCCATGTTAAATAGCCCCTTGTGATTTGAAACTAACAAACAAAAAAGATTCTGAAAGAAAAAAAGGGGGAAATAAGAGGAGGAAAAGCTGAAGGAAAGCATAACTTTTTTTCAAAATGTTTTATTTTCGAAAGTAAATCAATGCTCTAGACAAGTCTAACAGAGCTTTATGACTGAAATAAAAATGGCTTTCCCTTTGCGGGTATATAACATTCCTGTGGTGGTTCTCCAGTTACTTCTGTGTTTCTGGGAATAGCTGATTCCAAGAAAATACTATAGCAACCACTAGATTATCTCACCTGGATCATAATTTTCTAATGACAAGACAGGAGAAGAATCCCTTAAAAGAAATAAAAGCAAAACTGCTCCACCATGTAAGTAACCTTGAGCAATTATTCATCCACAGAAGAATTTTATGGAAGTTTATTTTTGCATGCTTTCATAACTCACACGGTTAATGTTCATGGGACAGAAGTTAGAGCTGCATGTTAGAATGTAACAGTAATAAACTCCTAACAGCTGAAGCCTTACATAAATTATTGGCAAATTACTGGTAAGGTTATAAAATCAGAATATTCCAAAACCTGTGGTTAGGTACAGCATTCACCTGGGGAAAGGTAGCAGGATATATGAGGAAAATTGGAACAAGGATGTGCAGATAAATCCCTTAATGACCAGGAAAATGAGTTGGTTCTCTAATTTCCAAAACAGACCACTGAATGTGTTGGTCGCTGAAAATGAACCTGTATTTCTTTTATGATGAAATAATTTCTTTTAGTATTTTTTAAGCTTTGATGGCGGGAATCTTAAAAGGCATGAACATGGATTTTAGATTATCACTTTCTGTGAAACAATGGTACAATTTATGTTTTTGCCTTGCAAATCCCACCCTTGTTTAAAATATTTTCTGCTGCTCACTAATCCAGGTTTTAAGGAAAACAGAAACATTGAGTGTAGTATTTCTATGACACTAAACTTGGTTCCTATGTACTTGCCAGTAGCAAAGATGTTCCTTCATGAACATCTTCCAAAATGTGTTGTTTGACATGAAAAGATGTACTGGTGATGGAGACTTTTCCCTTTGGTTGGAAATAACTCTTGTTTGAGGCTTTTCAGGTTTGCTGGTTCTCTGTCTGTGCACACATGTTCTTTAATGGTATAAATGCTGAATTCTGTGCCTGCCTTCTGTTGTTTTAGTTCTTGGGGCTATCTGCCAGCATTACAAATTCTCCACATAGCAGAAAAAACCCCCAACGTAATTCAAAATGCGCTAGTGAAAATAGTGTCATCAGGTCATTGTTTTAATGAATCAGTGAAGGGACTGCTATGAATTGTGCCAAAAACTAAAGAGCCGTTATCAGGAGGATACTTTGGAGGAACTTTTGGACAGATCCTGTACAAGGGCTTCTGGGAGGAGAACAAAGAATTCAGCAGCTTCATTCTGGCAAGGTAAATCACATGGATTGACTGTTGTTCAATTTGTTTTCAATGTCAAATGGGCCAACAGAGGAAGGCTAAGGATGGGACAGCTTTTGGTTTTTTTTTAGTTGGAAGCCTCCTTGCTAGCAGGCTACAATCGTTTAGATTCTGAGGATTTTTTTACGCCAGTCCAAACTATATTTTGTGAGTCCCAAACTTACAGTTTTTCAGTTCGTGTTTGCAATTTGAACAAGACAGTTCTTTGTGAGGTGAAAAAACCATGTTATTTTCATTGGTATATTAGTTATTTTACTTATTTTACTGATTTTTTCATGTGTGTCCTTCTTTGGTGAAACATACAATTTGCAAAACTGGATCTGTATTTAACCCCACAGAACCAGAGAAATTTAGGTTTTCAAGGTGACACTTTAAGTATGCTTCCTTGAAAAGAGATCCTTTGTGTCGTTGAGGTGTGTGGACATTTTTTATTAAAGCTTTCCTAGGTGTGCATTAGCTAGTAATAATGGCAGTGCTGCTTTTGGGCAGCCTCAAATGCCTTCATGAACTTTAGCTCTTGTGTATTTATTAGGCCTGAGTGCCTTGATGCCTTAGTGAATGGCGCGTCTTTAAGAGCACAAACAACCTGAGTTCTTTCCTGGGAAGAATGCTGGAGAACAGGGATCCAAAACAACTGGGATGCAAAATTCACTCATGCCCTGCCTGCTGATCTGATGCCAGTGTGGCTCCAGTGTGGGGAAAAGTCCTGGTGTGAAGGTCTGGGGATTGGGGGCTGCTGCCATCCTGCACAGGAATGAGAGAGAGGCTTCAGGAGCACAGAGCTGCAGTGATATTTAGTGGGAGCAAAGCTCTGTGAGACATCACTGTCCTTTCCTGCAGCTGTGGTCCCCAGTGGCCTTGGGTCAAGGTCCCCTTCTGTCTTCCCTGTTTTTGCCATGTCCAAATTTGAAACATCTGCTAGTGGGAACAGAGAGGATAGCAGTGCAGGTACACCACTTCATGTGTTCAAAGCTCTTAACAAACATTAATTAATTAAGCCTCAGCAAGTTCTTATGAGGCAGGTATTTATTCCAGCTGAGTGTTTGTGTCTGCAATCAAGAATATGCTAGACTTAATCCTCCTGTCAATCAGCCTAATTGATTTAAATGTCTAATTGGGTAGACTGACTCAAGTAAGTTCTGTTTGAGAAAGGGTAGCCTGGGGAAGAGAATTATACAGGGGAGAAAAACATTGCAAGAGGAAATCCTCAGCCAAGGAAAGGCAAGGACAACTGTCAGTGGTGGTTATAAAAGCAGCTGGGGAGACAGGACCTATTTTTTCAGGACCTTCTAGCTCAAATAACCTAGAATTTACAGTCAGTCTTTTTAAAGGAGTTGGTTTCAACAGGAGAATTTCAAAGAGAAAGTCCCTAGGAGCAGCAATGAGTAGTAGTGCAAAGGAGAGCAGTAAGGGACTGAGGGAGGCTACTCTGTGCATGGGTTCAGATTCTCTCATCTGCACTTTGTCTAGAGAATGGCAGCTGCCCTTTGCATCTTTCTGGCATTCTGAAACTAGATGATTTTTAGCGGTCCCTTCCAACCCAAACCATTCTACGATTCTAACACCACTTCTTACTGTGGTGTTGAAAAGTAGGTAGGGTTTAAGTGTGCTGCAGACCCAAGCTGTCTGCCATGGGGTGTGGAGAAGGGGAAAAAGGTTGCAAATGGGAGACCTGAGCTGACAGGTGTTGCAAAGGGAAAGCCCCAGGCTCAAAGAGGCAGCTTGGAGCTCTCTTTTGTGCTGTGGTCTCCGCTAGACATTTTCTGCGTCTCTTCAGGGGACTAGAAAGCATTTTAGAAAGTCATTCCTCTATCTTCTTCCAAGGTAAGATTCCTGTGGCATTCCTTCTTCCCAGTGGCAGGCCTGATCTTTTAAAACTTGAGGAAAAGGACCCTGCCCTTTTCTCAGGCATCAGAACTGGCTTGTGCTGTTGATTTAGCCTACAGTGGGACTGCTGTCTGTGCTGGAGCACATATTTCATCTTCCTTCACTGTCTATAACTCATTTCAGGGCTGTGTGTAAACTCCAGACATTTTCCAGGTTGGGTCTTGCCTCCTACTTCACACTGGTCTCATTCCCTTCTGTGTGGCTTCAGCACAGGCAAACCTTTATAGCTTAGGACATTGCTGCAAGAGAAGCACTTTTGAGAACTGAGTTTTAGTGGAACTTTACATGAATATTTTAGATACTTTGCTTAGATGAGTGCTATGAGGTTTAAGAAGAAGGAAGTCTACAAAGACTGTTTAAAACACCTTCTGTGGAGCAGCATCCAGAGACATTCTTTGTTGTGGCAGGGGAGGTATAAGTAGAGTCTAAAGAGCAGCTTAGAAACAAACAAAAAAATCCAATGCCATCCTTCAAAATTTCACCACTGAAAGCAATCCTTGTGGAAATCCACAGGGAAAGTAAACAGCAGGTAATTTTTTTTGCAGTTGCTGCAGAGAAACCATCTTCTTGCCTGCATCCCTTTCTACAATCTGCAAACAGCTTTGAAAAAGAGATATAGCTGTAGTTTCAAGCTGACAAGAATTGCAATATGAAATTCATTTCAGAGGGGAAAAAATGAAAAAGGATGTCTACGAAAGGGTATGACTTAGGAAGCTGTATTAACCTGTGAAAAATGTTGCTTTGTATATTGTGATATCAAGAACCTTTATGTCAAACTAAAATCCAATAATATTACTATGTTTTAAACACAGATGTTCCTTTTGTCTTCACCCTTTTCTTATGAACAAAGGAATGGTGATTTGAAACAGAAACAACTAAATAAATTTCCAAAGAGCTTTAAGCACAAGACAGATAATTTAGATGATGTTCACCAAAATGTGGTAAACCTGGAAAAAAGTATATACATAGGTAATATTACTCCAGGTTTCTGTTTTCAGTGGGCTTTTATTTTCAGTGTCTCTCAATAAAATTGCAATTTTAGGAAATGAAAGTGACATTACACTTTGTTACACAACATATTCACGCACATGTACTTATCTCATTTTTTCCAGTGATGCTGACTTGTCCCAGAAACAATACAAATAATTTGAGAGGATTTTTCCATTAACTAAAATGATAAAGGTTTACAGTGCTGTGGTGTCTTGAAGTGTCTCTTGAAGTGAAGAGCCTTTTAGGTAATTCTGTCTTTACTAAAGCAGCTTTGATATTTTAGCAAGAACACACCTCTCATGGTGCAGCTGTACTTAGACAAAGTGACATCCAGAAGAGAAACAGGACAAATAAGTGCTGGATGTATTCATCCCACATTTGTAGCTATAGCTGCACAACCTGCGAGCTGGTCTGTCTGCAGAGAGAGAAAGGGCTCTTCCTAAACTCGTAAGGAAAATTAAACCGGAAAGGACAGGAAAGCAAAAAGAAATGAGAGAAGAAAGAGAGGTGAAGGACTGTCTAAGCTGACTGAATGCTTTTGCCATGGTTCTTGCGACCTGTAAGCTAAAGGTGCCTTGGGTGACTTGAACCTGTACATCAGCCGGTGCTGTGCTGCCAGGCTGGGCTCACGGGCATTTGGTGGAGGCTGCTCACTCCCAAATTAGCCCAGTCTGACCCGTGCCTCCTTCCTGCTCATGTTGTTGTGAGCTCTTTTTATTTGCTAATACTTCAGGTAGCTGGTGAGTTCACTTGCCTGCTTGATAAGGTCTCTAGTGCCAGGCAGAGGGTGACTTCAACCTTCTTCAATTTTCCCTCTGATCCATTCAGCTCTCATATAAAGCCTTCAGAACAGAGTGCTAAAAGCAATGGACCTTTCTTATCTTTTGCACATGGGCCTTGAGGCATCGCTACTGGGAATTATTTATGGACATGCTCCTTTTTCATCTTAATAGAAGTATACATTTTCTTCCCAAAGTTTTCCATTAACAGCCAATAATGCTTGCATAAATTGTTTCCCACAGGGCTTACTTCCTTGCCAGGACTGAATTATTTAATGTATTCCTGCTTCAGGCAGCAGGAGGATGCACACAGAAATCCCACAGTGCTCAGGGAGGTCTTCTCTCTCAGGGAAGAGATGAGTGTGCTCCAAGGAAATCGATGAGTGCACAACTCCAGCCAAAGCCTGTGAGCAGTATGTGGAAAAATACTCACGAACACTTGTTAAATCCTCAGTTTTAGGCCTCAGGATCATCAAGGCTTCAGAAAAACTTGCAATGACCCTGTGAAACACACTGAGTAGAAGTAAACTGATAGTGAAGGGAGGGTAGGAAAGGGGAGGTGGTGTCCCATGGCTGCCCAGGCCAGCAGTACCAGACCTGTCTTGGCTCGCTGAGGGTGCAGGGAGCTGTGCAAGGAGCAGGGCCATCAGCTGTGCAGTGCAGCATCTTTGGAATGGTGGTACTTGCCCCCCCGAGCAGCAGAGCTGCTGTCCTGGGAGGTGCCGCAGGAGGTGGTGAGTGCCAGCCATGGCAGAACCATGACTTGCTCTCTCAAAGCCTCTGCAGCCCTGCACATTCATCTGGCCCCAGCAAAACCCACCCTGGGACTCTTCCCTCTTCTGCAAGACACCTGTAATGCAGGATTTTTTAAATTGCTCATACCCTGGCTGGGTTTCACACAGTAAGCACACCGGGGTTTATGCCCAGCTTATCCGTACAGCTCTGTGCACAGTTATAGACTTCTGATTTTTCCTTCCCCTTCTAATGTTTCAGTTTTATTACGGTTTCTGAGGGAGAGAGCCGTGGTCGGGGAGGCCACCGGGTGGTGCTCTTGGCACAGAAATGGGGGACCTGGGGCACTGCAGGGCGCTGCTCTCCACTCGGGATTGAGCTCCGTGAAAAGGTTTGGGCTTGGCTGCAGCAGTAATTTGCAAATGAACTTTCACACCAACAGCTGCTCCTCTCCAGGATGCACAAAAGTCTCCTGATTTTGAAATTAGTCCAGGAAAAGCATTTTAAATATAGACATCTTCTTCCAATGTCTCCCAAAGGGGGAAAAAACCCCAGTTTTAAAATGGGAATCTTCTGGAAACCCCCTTAGCAAAGAGTGTGGTCCTGAGGATGGCTCTGACAGTGCCTCGACTTGTGCACAGGAGAGGACAGGAGCACCAGTTGTGCTAGCCTAGCGTTTGTTACATGTACCACAGCTGCCATGGGCAGCGGGTGTGGAAATTTGGTATTTTTGTTTTAAATCTCCCCAGGGAAAAAGTGCGAAGATGCCTTCCTTCTGCCTGCTTCCCTGAGAAGACTCTCTAGTGTTCTGGTCCCGAGGGTCTGCCCCAGGGGAACTCACACAGTGCCTGTCCTGGTGGGGAGGTGGCAGCAAGGATGTCCCAGCCATCCCAGCAGCCTGTGCCAGTGCCCAGTTAGATCCCTTGGCTGTCTCTGTGGGAACTGGGCTGACACCTGGAATGTGGTTGCAAAGGTAGTCTTCTCACCTTCTCCTACTGGCAATCCTTTAATTTTTCCCTGCTACAGCCCTGTTTTTCTGGAATTGTTTCTCTGGTACAAACTATGCCTGTAGCAGTCACCCTCTGGCAGTGAATGACCCCCTGTGTTTTTCACAGTTTGAAGACTTGGCTGTTTTGGCCCCTGTTTTGCCCTCACCTCCCAATCAGCCTGTCTGTGTTAGAGATGAAATCCAAGATTCGTGCCCATTGCTGAGATGAGTAGAACAGTGGTCAGTGATGTGCCGTCTGACACCATCAGATACAAGGAAGGATCCAAATAGACCTGAACAGGGGACAGTCTTGTAAGTCATGTCCCCGAGTGATAAATAGATAGAGGGTGGATGTAGATGCTGGAGATAAAATGTGTTATTTTGTTCTCTGTGTTACTGAGAAATGTGGGCTGTTTGCTTTTCTCTGATTCAGAGCTGAGGAGCTTTGTTTCTGCGCTATGCTAAGGCTGACCTGTGCTGCTGGAATTCGGACACTGGTCCTGGACCAGCCATTCCCTAGCAGCTGAAACTGCTGGGATAGGCGGGAGTCAGCTGAAATGGGGGCTTGTTGCCAGGCAGAGTGTCAGAACATGTCTTGGGACCTCAGCAACCTCCCTTTCCTCAGCTTTTTTCCCCCTGATGTTTTACTTCTGCTAGAGGGGAATATTGAATTTTTATAGCACTTTGCTTCTTCAAGTTCCTGTGCTCAGCTTCTTTTCACAGCCTCCAGCATCCTCATGAGAAGGTGAGGCACAGGGAGAACAAAGGCCTTTGAGGTGCTGGTGAGCAATTCTCTTCCTGCTGGCAGCCCAGTATGTGGTCACTACCTCTCATTTTGGGCATGGCACAGGTGCTGCAACAGCACTGACCTCTCCAAATTACTCCATGGAAGCAGCTGCCCTTATATTAAAAAAAAAAAAAAGAAAAAAAAGACCACTGGTGCTACTGTTGTAACAGGTGTAAAAACCAAATAAGATACCAGAACAAAACACTGGATTGTCTGTAAGCAGTCAGTTGCAGCCACCTCAGGTTCCTGATTCTTTGGACCAGGACAGGAATTCTGCTGGGTTATTTTAGCCCAAGGTTTGAGACCTGATCTCTCAAGTCATGGGTTTCAGCTGTTCCACTGCTGCTGCAGGGCAGCACTGAGGGACTGACTGCAGGTCCCTGTCTTACACTGCGTGCGGGACTTGTGCTCTTGAACCTGGGGTTTGAGCCTGTGGCAAAAATGGCCATCGCTAGGCTTGGTGGAGTTCACTTTGGAAACATACATTAACCTGATTTCAAGTCTGTTGAAATAAATCTAAATTTTTATGATGGATGAAAATTCATTCTCGTTCTTGGGTTAAACTGACCTTCCTCTAGGGCTGTCCTAACAAATGAGCAGGACAGGGGGAAGTAGGACCTCTGAGGTTGTTTCCTCCTGTTGTTTGAGCACAAGACTCTGGTGGGGATGTTCACTTGGAGATTCTGTTAGTATGGAAAGAGGGAAAAGACAAAGGTACTAAGAAAGTGTTGTGCTGTTGAAGATGTGCTTGCAGTACATAACTTTTTCACAAGAGGTCTCTCTATTGTCTTCCAAAGTTCAGGAGAGATGAATTCGCTAATATAAAGTTCAGCTATGAGGGAGCCCCTCTGCAGATTATTATTATTTATAAAAAATGTTTTGGGTACATAAAATGGTGGCCGACTATGACAGGGATATGTTTTGTACACTACTCTGATTTTTTTTTTTTTTTGATAGATCATCCCTTTTAACAATATATACCATTAGAATTGTTTGATTTCAAAATCAAATGTAATTGAAGTAATCAAGCTTGGAAAGGAAAGAAGTTAAGGGATCCACTAGACCCTCGCCTTATAGCAGATCAAGACTTTCCAGTTCTTGAGGTTAGATGTATTTATTGTTCAGATGAACTGAAAAAAAAAAAAATTGTCTTATTGCCAGAAACTTGAACTACCAAAATGACAGACTTCCTGTCTGAAACATACTTTTAACAAGAAGTTATGTTCTGAAGATGCTCTTGAAAGAGCTGCACAAGCTGTTCACACACATAGCTTGAAAGAAAAAAGCTACATAGGAAATACAATACGTTTTGCAAATCTTGAGGCAAAAAAATGTCCAGAACTCTATGAAACCATGAAGAAAATATGTGTTTGTGCTATAAGTGGTAGCTGCCTGGTCTGGATGTTCAGGCCAAGAGAATAAGGGTGAATTTTCTGGATCTGCTGTGCAGATTTTGTTTAAAAATAGGTCATTGCCACACCTGAAAGTTTGTTAGTGTCTGACAGGTGGCAGGCATGACCCTTTGTCTGGAGGGAGCATGGCAATTTGTTGAGCATTTGTGTGTATACATGATCATCTGTGAGCAAGTATGAGGTCTGGTCCTTTTGTTTACCACTGAAAGATGGGTTTGGTACCATTTATAGACCATGCAGAGCATTCAAGTGCATACAAGGAACACATTTTGGAGGGAAGACTTTTGGAAAGACACTTTTTTTTTTTAAATGGAAGTGCATCCAAGACTGTAAAGCTTTAAGCCTTAGCTTAATAAAGAATCATGGAAATAAACAAATTTTGTCGCAGTCCATCACCTGGAGCCTGCTTACTTCCTTGGAGAACACAGAGAAACTTCAGAAGACAAACCAGAGACTCCTGTGCCTTCTCAATGTTTATCCCTGCCCCTGTGTTGCAGACATTGCTTTGAGCCACGTTTCTCTTGCAGTTTGTTTCCTACATAGTAAAACCTGGAAATATTACCAATTCCCATCACATTTCAAATCTTGGTGGATATTCAGGGGATAAACTGCCTTATGTGTACAAATTTCTCTCTTCCTTCTTTTTTAAAATTTAATGTTAGCTTTATGAATCCCCTGGAAAAAACAAAACAAACCAAAAAAACCCAACACAAACCAAAACAAAACACCCCAACAAAACAAAAAAACCCCCAAAACATTGGCATTAAGAAACTTACTGAAGGGGGAAAAAATCTCAACACATAGTTGTGAGGCTAGAGATCAGCCATACTCACAAGTTCACAAAAAAGAAATTTCAGGATTGGGTCATTTATGTGCTTTGAAAAAAGGCTGCCAAGTAGTTTTTGTTAGAGAATCAGCTGATTGCACAAGTTCAGAAAATGTCTGAATGAGAGTAGTCTGTACTATCCAGGCATATTTGGATTTAGGACTGCATCTACCTTCCCATGAATGGATCATAAAATGTTAATATGGTTCTGCTTGAAGCTCCAGAAACCTCTAAGGTTTATGTAGGTTTTAAAATTTGAGCTTTGAATTTATCTGCTCCCATTTGAAAAGACACCTGAGTTACATATCTAATCTGACTTCTTTCAGCTCTTAAAAAATAATAAAAAAATTGGGTTTGAAAGGGAATCAAGTATGACATTTTAAAAAAATCTTCTGGATTGTTTGAATTTTGGTCTGTGCTATTTGCTAGATAAGCACTTAAATTCTAATGGGGTTGACTCATAAGGTAAAGTTGTAATATGTTATCCTGTATATCACTCTGATTATCCTTTATGGAATGGAATGTCACACCTGCCAAAGTGTTAAACAAAGTATTTTTATATGACATCTTTTATCTCAAAGCAGTCCATGAAGCACTGAAATGGTTCTCTAAACTTCCAGATGATGGGGACATTTACTGCTGGGTGAGTCGTGTTTTCAGAGGTGATTAAGGATTTGGGATTTGGACCCAGAAGACTGATCCTCCTCTTATGTTGTCCCCTGCAGTCAGGAAAGTTTCTGGTGTATTGCAGGGAACAACTGCTTGACTCACATGTTTTAAATCAAATCAGGATCAAAGCACTTATGGATGTCTAGTCAACCAGCAATTGGTGAACATCAGTATTAGCAGCACAACAGGTAAACCATGGGCCTGGATACTTTCAAGATGCAAATTAGAGTCTATAAATGCATAAACTTCCTCTTATAACTAACCCTCCTAACCTTCTGACAATGCTGAACTGAGGTTTACCTGCTATTCTTACCACTTCTCTCCCCGTTCCTGTAAATTTTCATGCATCTTTCACATTTGATTCCAAGCTGATGCCTTTTCTCAAGACTCTTCAGAATTCTCCTTCCATTTCTGTTTGGTCCATCTGATCATTTTCTTAGGCAAACTCTGTTAACTCTTGTTAATTTTCTCCTGGCAACGTGAATTTTGAGGCAGACACTCTGCACAGAGTTCTCAGGACTTTATTTGCAAACACTGTTTACTCCTGCATCCCTTTCAAATCGTCCCTTGTTATCCAAGTGCAGGAACCTCCATGTTGCTGCAATTTCTGCTTCTTCCTAGAACTGGAAGTAAAAAAAGATCTGTTGATAGAGAATCTTAAAGCACCTGAGTGGCCTAGACAAACCAAATCGTGTCACTTTGTGAAACTGGGACTCAGGATCCCAAGATGCTATTCAGAGAGCTGCTCACTGATTTTTTCAAAGGACTCTTTCAGCAAAGAGCACCTTGAGTGAAAAATGCTCTGAGCTCTTCAGCATACATGTGGAGTGTGCAGTTTCAGGCCTTGTAATCTGAGCTGGAGGCCCATCTGTCCATCATATGTGTTGGATCCTAGAGCATCTCACAAAGGAATGTAAAGAGAATCCCCTCAGAAGACAAAGAGCTCAGCCTGGCCAGAGCCGTGCATTGCCCCATGGCTGGAGCTGAGGAAGAAGCTACCTCACTCAAACAATGGTTCATGGAAACCACTAGTAACTCATGGAAACCACTGCTTCAGGTGCCAGAACAACCACTCATGGACACAGGGAGCCTCAGGCCACCTTCCAGCAGGGATTAATTCCTTATGCTGGTGCCCAGTTGGTGGATTAAGTGTCCTTGCATCTTCCTCAATGCAGCAAGGAACAGTGAGTGAGATGGCTTCCTTACAAAACCACTCAGGCTCAGGCACAGAGAGTTACTGAAGCCTGAGGAACATTCAGGTCCCCAGGCAGCAACACTGTCCTCCTAATTGTTGTCTCCTGCTGTATTTTTGAGAGAGAAGTTAGTGTTTGCAGATTGTCTGTGCAGGTGTGCTTGTCTGCACTTTCATTTCTAGACAGCATGAAGGACACTCTCCCTGCTCTGGGCTGACGATGCCCTGCCATAAAAAGCACCGAGCTTTGCAACTTCTTGGGGATATGGAAACAAACAAAATGAGTGGCAAAAAAAAAGAATTTCCTTTGAATTTCAGATGTCAGGGAAATAAGCACATCTGATATGTGTCAACTTGCCATGCAGAATTGTTTTCTGACAGGATCCATGGGTCCTTGCCCGGAAATTTAATTATAAAAGATATCCATTAAATACATCCAGTATTTGTAAAGCCAAAAAATTTGGGATAGGCTTAGGGTTAGGGTTAGGGTTAGGGTTAGGGTTGGGGTTAGGGTTAGGGTTAGGGTTAGGGTCAGGGTTAGGCTTAGGTTAGAGTTAGGGTTAGGGTTGGGTTAGGGTTAGGGTTAGGCTTAGGGTTAGGCTTAGGGTTAGGGTTAGGCTTAGGGTTAGGGTTAGGGTTAGGTTTAGGGTCAGGGTTAAGGTTTGGGTTAGGCTTAGGGTTAGGGTTGGGTTTAGGGTCAGGGTTAGGGTTTGGGTTAGACAGGGTGAGAGACAGGGTGAGAGACAGGGTGAGGGTTAGGGTCAGGGTCAGGGTCAGGGTTAGGGTTAGGGTTAGACAGGGTGAGAGACAGGGTGAGAGACAGGGTGAAGGTTAGGGTTAGGGTTAGGGTTTAGGGTTAGACACTAGTTCAATAAATATTGGGTTGCTCTTTTGGGAGTATATGTTCCATTTATAAATACGCCTCAAACTCTTTAATTCTTGTGGTACAGGTCAGGCTTTCCAAGTTATCTATTTTCCTTGAAGCTACTTAGAATTTTGTTTGTGCTTGAGTGAATCTTTCATTGAATTCAATGCCTGAGATGATGATAAGAATTCTTAATGCCTTTACAAAAAATCTATACTAAAATTATCCAGTTACTGTGGTTCAGAGAATCAAGGCTATATTTATCCTGCAGTAAACTACTTGGAGGTTATGTAGTTGTGACAAAGCTCTTCCTTGATGAATTTTCCTAATGTCTGTTCTGGGCTTGGGAGGAAGATGCAGGGTATGTGAAACCTCCCTGCTATAAGCATTTCACCTTCCTGCCTTGGGCATGTGGCCTCTCCCATGGTGGGAGCTACTCATGCTTTGTCTTCCACCAGTTTTTCTCATTGCACAGGGAAATTCACTTCTTTGCTTCTTTCTTGGAAAACATGAAGTTGGAGAATGGCAAAGGGGCTTTTTTTCTCCAGCCTTAGCACCACAGCTGTGCAAAGTTTTCCATGTCCACCTCTTTCCTCCATGTCTTGCCCTCCTTCCACAGTGGGGTTCGGGGCGTGTGACCTGCTTGTGCAGCCCTCTGGGGTGCCCTTTCATCACAGTGCTGCAGGCAGGGGTGTCACACACTGTCATTGCTGCTTCTTGGGGAATACAAACAACTCACCAGCTAACTCTCTTGTATAGCAAAACCCCAGGAAAAGTATACATGGATGTGGCGAAGGAATACAGATTTGTGAGATACAGAATAAAGCCAGAAAGCAAGCAACCTTTTTTCTCTACATTAAGCAGGTGAGGACCTGTATGTCTGCCCCAAACTTGAACTGAGCCTAAACATGGAGTGACAAAGCAGTTCAAGTATTTGCCAGCCTTTTTGTTGCTAAGCTGCTTTGCTAAGTTGCTTTGCAAACCCCAGCCGAAGTTAATAATAATTAAGGGCCTAATCTAGAAGCTGATGGAAATCAATGAATGCTTTCTGTGACTAACAGAGAGGTCCTTTCAGAAGACTGTATCTACTTTTTCACTCACCAGTAGCCAACAGAAGTAGGGTGTGTGTTTGCATTGGTTGGAGACATTACCTCTGGGATGCCTGGTATCTTCCTGACCCAAGCAAAGGACATCTCTGCCCATCTTTCTACTTTCAGGATCTAAACAAACTTGCCTTGTGACTTTGTCCCTTTAATACAGGCTGGGGCATTTTGCAGAGCAGTGATAATGTGCTTTCCCAGAGGCTGAAGTCAGGATGTGCTGTCAGCCCAGACTCATTCCATCCTTCTGGGGCTACTAAAGGATTTAAGCTGAGCACCCTAGGAAAAAACCAAAACCAAACACTCCCATTATATCTATGCTGTAAGGTGAAAACTGGGTCTGAGAACTTGTTTGAGTAGATTATTTGCTGGCTATATTCCCAGATCAAGGCAGGCACTCTGTAAGGAGGAAGAGCCAAACCTGGGGTTAGGCTACTCCTATATGTGGTAAGGTTTAGACACTTTGATCAATTTTCCCCCTCACTGGGACTGTTTTGCAGGTGGATGAAAGCAATACAATCCCCTTTTCTCACCAGAATAGAGGTGAGCAGAGCCAAAAATCCTCAGTAAAAGGAGTGGCTGAGCTGGAGATAAAACTCAGGAGTCAGACCTGTAGGACCAGAGAAGCATCCAGGCAGATGGAGGCTCCTGTGAATCTGCCATATCTCTGTCTCTTAGGATGTTCAGCCATCACTAACACATTGTGAGCACTTCTGTCTGCAGAGGCCAGTGTCCTGTCCATTGACAGAACAATTTAACTATTAGGGAAATCTGTATTTGATGGGTAGCTTACTTGATCTGTTAAAATGAATACTTGCAGTATATACGACTTGAATTTTGACCTTGATATAAATGACAATTTATTACAATGTGTGTCATGCTGGGGAGCATATCTGAGCTTGGAATGCTCCTTTACAATCAGTTCTCCTGGGATACAGGGATTTTCAACATATTCTTTTCATGGCAGTCGATACCCTATTAAGGTGATGACAAATCTTAGTGACTGTAATTTAACATCAAGTCTGAAGTGAGGTAACCAATTTGCTTACCTAATGATACAATCAATAAGCACAGAAATGGTGCAAGGGCAATTCTGTGTTTTTCTGCTTGCTGCTGGCAAGACAAGAAGCAATGTGGCTTAATGAATTACATGAACTGCCTGTTGTGCGACTTGAGAGTCATTAAAGATTAAAAAAAAATCACACCTCTCTTGGGAAAGCTGCCAAAGTGTTTTGGAGGGCAGACTAATGTCTCCAATCAATTACCATTGGCAAACTACTATGTTGGATTTCTTATGATATTTTTGTAAGATAGACACACATATATATATTATTTTTTTCTTCCTACCAGTTCTGTTGTCAGTGAGAAACCTACAGGAAGCTCTCACCTGGCTTTCTCAATGTTGAGAATCATCCCTGTAGTAGCTAAGCTAGGAGTCAGGGCTTTTACTTTACTCCCATCATTTTATCACCCATTTTATCAATTTTATTTGCCAGTCTTGACAATTGATTAGTGTCTCCAGTTTCCAATGGTGCCACTTCTATGCCCAGGGAAGTGGGTGAGCTCAAAGTACCCACAATTTCCACAGTATCACATCATGATAGCTGCAGTGCCTCTAACCCATGCAGAGTAAAATCCAGTCTGCTGCATTTGTCCTTGTCCAAATTAAATCAGTAGAGAGGCAGATGAGATTTTAAAGGCGCCAGGAGAAGCCCAGACCTTTGACACTGAGTTCCCCTGTCTGCCCACGAATTACTCTCTCGGAGAGAATGGTTCTGATGTGTTGGTGCAAAGCCAGGCTGAGTTGACTGTACCAAGTGCTTGCACTGTTTTGAAACATCTGCTGAGTAAATTTAAATTAAAGCATCTTAAGCAGGTGCAGCTGTTTATCCTGGGAGTTACAATAGTGCAATTAACCTAATCTGAGCTGGGTTTGGGCACATTGATGCAGACACTCTGTGGCAGGTTGTGCCTGAGTTTCTCTCTCTTTTGTCTCAATTCAAAGCAGAAATATGCTGGTGAAACACTGCCATCACCTATCTTCTCCAGGGACATCGTAAGACTTCAATTAACTTTTTGGATGCATCAGTTACAACTTCCTTTATCCCACCGGAGTGGAAGGTTGGCTGTAGCATCAGTTATGCTGGTGCCCCTGTCTTCCTAAAGGCAACAGGTATCTGACCAGCTGACCCTCCTGAGATATTGACTACTGAATTAGACTCTGTCTGTCTGGAAGCTAACACCAGGGAAAGAATAATGTCAAAAACATGTGAGTCTTAGCAAGAAGAAGCAGTATTGCTTTAGTATCAGATCTTCACAAAAGAGGCAGCAAAAATAGTTGGAAGATTCCATGTTTTGCTCCTTCTAGACTAAGTTGGGGGGCTTAGCAATGAAAGAGGAACTTAACAATGAATGGAGCAAAATGCTTGTCTGGGGTGCAGGCAATCACCTGCAGTCTGCTTTGCGCATCTTCTTAATCTCCTTTGTGGTTCCCTGTCAGCTATTTTGTTAGCCTTCACTCCCATCTGGATAAACTTGATTGAGCCTGCAGCTATTTTTATAACACCCCCTCGAGGTACCCAGTCGGAAGCTGCCTGTTTGCCTTGTGTTAATGGAAGTCAGGCCCAATTATATGCATGTGGGGGATAAGTTGTTTCCTCTTACTCATAATGAATTCTGACCTTTCCCAGGATCTGTCTTGTCTGTTTATTCAATAACACAGTACCCATCACACTAAGAAGAGAAATGGAAAAATCCCCAGCCTAGCACAATGGCAGCCACCTGTTTAAGCAGCTAAGGATGATAAAGCACAGGTATGAAGCAAGAAAATGTGACTGTATAAGTGGGCAGCTTTGACCTTCTGGCAGAAGGAGCATTTCAGCAGTGGTATTGGATTGAAATTCTCTCACATTCAGCCTGGAGAAGCAGCCGTTGGCGTGGGGTGTTAGTGCTTTTGTTCTGGTCACAGTGGTCTTTCTCTGTAGGGACCAGTCTCTGAGCAGAGCCCACACTCCTGGGCCAGTGTGGTATGGCTGTGGGTGGGGATGTCCCTGTGTCCTTCGTGCCTTGGGGCTGCAGTGCCAATGGGGAACTGCACGATAATTTTGCAAGAAAAGTGTCATGGAAATTCAAAAGTTGTGCTCTTGGGTAGGATGTGAGTGTGTAAACGATACAGAGCCTTTTGATAATTTTACCCCCCGGCCTTTGTCCATGGTACCTCTAAGCCAAATTTTTCTCTTGTTTTAATCCCTCTGTGTGTGTGTGTGTGTGCATGAAGATGAGGCAGCTGCCAGCTGCTAAATTACTGGAACAAAGACAAGTTTTCTAAAGCATTTTATATAACACTTGTTCCCTTTCATTTGATGAATGATTCATTAATGTCTCTGTTTGAGATAATTATTACAAAGGCTATAACCTTTTTAATTATTTGAATGAACACACAACATTCAAAAGAAAAATTCTGGAAGGACCTAATTCATGTCCAGCAAAGGAGGTGCTGTTCTCAACAAGCTCTCTATGTGGGCATTAAATAGCAAAATCATATTTACCACGAAGGCTGCTGAGCAACAAAATCTCCCTAAATGTTTGTTTAAGAAGCCAGTGCATTTTTATTGATGTTTAGGAAAAACCTCCAGTCATTGTTTTCCTTGGCTGCTGCTGGATCTGCCGGGCACAGCTCTGAACAAACTGGTGCAGTTAAGCCACCAGGGAAGGTCTGAGAACTGTTCCAACGTGTGACCATCAGAGGCTGTGTTTAGTTTCTGTAGTTTCTCCCTTCCTTGCTCTCCAGCCCCAGGAGTAAAAGTTTGCCCTGTGGAAGGTAAAATGTTATCCCCTAAAAACCTGTGAGTGGGAAGGAGCTGGCACAGCCCTGCAGTCTGTGGCAGGGCGTGAAAAATGACTGACCAGACACAGAAGGGGAGAGAGGGGAGAAAAAATGGGGCAAGAAAGAAGCGTAAAGTGACTTTGATAATTGTGTACTTCAGCCTTCTTCCACTGCCCTGGGTGAAGCACAGTGCATGCAAAGTCCTTGAGGTACAAGATTGGTCAAGTGATGCTACCCATGGCCAAAAAGCCACGCCCCTCTAAAAGAGGATGATTCAAATATCTGCAGTCAGCAAGAATATCACATCTGCTCTGTAAAATCTGGGCTGGGCCATTTTATTCTCTCTCTTTGTTTTGTGTAATGGCTTCTCTGCCCTCACAGGAATCTCAGGGAGAGCACAGCAACTTGCTTTAAATGCAGTTTTCCCTACGGTCCTGGATATTTCCTGACAGTTCAGTTTTAATTTTGCTGTAGCTATTAATGGTTAGAAATGTTTTGAAGCATTTGTGTCCTAGCCAGTTAGAAAAATATGAGATGGTGGCATCACTTTCCGAAACCTTAATTGAGGATAGTGTTTTCTAAACTGCTGCATAATTTTACTCATTTGAAGTATTTCCTCTTCCTTTCCAATGAAATGAGTTTCTCAGTTATTATCAGCTCTGATTAACAGATTAGTGGGACAGAAGGGCCATTGGATTGCCTAAAATAAGCTAAATTTCAATTAAATATTCATTGACTTTATTACTTTTGAGTACTGAAGCTGGAGGATGACAACATCGTTTTTCCAAAACCAGAATTCCAAGAATTCTCACAGATAAACCTTGGGTCCAACAGGTTGTTTTTAATGACTTCACAGAAAGTGCTGTTACTAAAGTGTCAGTAACTAATACTTTAATAAGATTATGGCATGAAAGCCAGTAATTTGATGGATTGCTTGTAAACTTGCCTCATAATTGTGCAGTAATAGATAGAAATGTTACTATACAACATCCCTCCAGAAGATCAGTAGGTGAGTTTAACAATGTGTGGAGGGCAGTGTGATGGCACTGCCCATCCAGCTGCAATGAAAAGGCACAGCCACCTGTCAACAAATTCCCTGCGTAAAACTCCACAGGCAGGGTTAGGGCTCCCAGGAATTAGCCATGGGAGCACTGGGTGTTTTCTCAGGCAGTAGCTCTGAAGGGATCAGGTTCGGGAAAATAGCTTCCTCTTTTGCCTTCTTAAGCATGACAGTTGTGTCACACTAACTGACAGCAGCTGAAGTTTCCTGATGCAACAGGATGCAGTGGGGAGGAGGAAAGGCACAACCCACTTTGTGGAAGGGTTCTCTGAAGAAGCCCTAGCCTGCCATCCCATTTTTCTTTTTATTTCCTTTTCCCCCCCTTTGTTAGAACAGCAGTCATTGAAAGTACATTATTAAAAAATCGTGATTTGTTGCACATTTTTCTCCCTGCTTGATTGAAGCCTTCCACGTATGCCTTTCAGTACCTTTTATTTACCCAAAAAATGGGAGCAACTGAAAGTGAAAATCATGCACATGCACTTCTTGTTTCGAAACTGGAATGTTTCAGCCTAAACTCAAAGCATTTCTGGAACGCTAATCTTCATTGCCTTACAACTGTCTCATTCGTAGCACCAAACTCCTCTCCAGTGCCATGGTTATTCTCTGGATCCCAAAGCTGCTGCATAATTGCTATGATCTCAAGTCCCTTTAGACCAGCAAGAGATACTGTAGGGAATCTTGGGAGCTGTAGCTTGATCCAGCCAGCATATGCTCTGGGAGAAAATAGGGGTGCAAAACACAGCTTCTCCTAGGCATCATGTGGTATTTCAGTTGGTGGTTTAAAAAAGCAAAGAGGGACTTCTTTTTGATTGTTATTTTCTTTGGGTTTTGTTTGTTTTTTGTTTGTTTGAGGTTTGATTTTTTTTTTTTTTTTTTTTTTTTAGCTAGTGGATTTGTTAATTTATCTCAGCTCTATGAGTGTGGTTTTACATGGAGGTACTTGTGGAGAATTATCTTAATTAAGCCATAAAAATATACGTGTAGAACTTTGCATTTGCCTAAGGATGACAAAGATGCTGGGGAAAAATGGGCAATGATTATTTTCCAGCCTGATTCAATATAACCTTCCTCTGATGAAGGCTCCAGGAAGCTCTACAGAAGGAAGAAGATCCCCATATACCTATCAAAAGGGAAGGCTTGGAGTCATTTTAGTGTTTTTGCAGTCTGTACATTCTTGTATTTTTCAGTACTGGATTTTTAATAAAAAAAAATATTATTCAAATAGTTTAGGAGCAAGAAAACATAGAAATTGGTTGTTTTTTTTCATGAGGAACCATGTATAAAAATTATATTTTTGCCATTGTACAAGCATAAAATGGAAGGAGAGCATGTAAGATGCAATCTACCATCCGATATTTTGGTTCCTCCTTTGCACTGATTGGAAGTCAGCAAGTTCTGCCACTGCTAGTCTGTAATACAGGATTAGAACTGGATGAACCACCATGCCTACACTGAGAACCAGTGTAGGTTGAGAATTATGAACTGAATTCTAAAATTTTCAAGTCATAGCAAAAAGAGGCTTGGGGTTTTTTCATTTTAACAGTTTTTTCCCCCCCTTCCCCCTTTTCTGCTTGTGTATGGAACATGTGAACTTGGAGAAAAATTGAGGAAACATAGCAAATATCTTAGATGTAGAGAGTTTCTTGTTTCTGCTTTCGTCTGAGCATGGTTAAGCCTGTGGAACTGGAACTATTTCCTAGAGGTTAGACAGAGCAATTCTATCCTTCCTTCATCTCTCCATGTGAGATAGTTAGGAAGGGACAGAGAAATCTTCCAGCCTGTTCCTCACATGCAGGGAAGGATTTGTTTTGATCTTGTGTAATATAAATGGAGAGGCGTTGACCCTATATCATGCTCCGGTTCAAAAATATTTTCATGTGGTCCAAGGATGGGATTGAGAACTGGGATAGTCCAAGTTTGTTCCTAGCTCTTTCAGAAGTGGAAATCAGACAAACTTGTTTAATGTTTTCATGCCTCTGCAAAATGGGGAAAGATACATCATTTAGGATGAATAAAGATGATTTGTTAATATCTGAAAAGGAGTTTAAGTTCTCTAGACACAAAGTGTAGGAGATGTAAGAAAAGTAGAAAAGAGACACTACTGTGCCTCAGTCAAATCTTTCTTTCTCCCCATCAATCAATTTACTTTGCTCTAAAATGCCAGTGAAATGTATAGTACTCTAACAACTTTAAGCCTGAGTGAAATTTTTAACTGGGCTAAGTCACCCTTGCAAATTGACCTGTGTTCTTTGGAACAGAAAGGCCAGTGAGAGACAGTGATGTATGGCATGGAATAATGTGTGGTTGGTACCCTTGGGGAAAGGAAAGTTTCTCAGAATAGTCCAAAAGTTTTCTGGCTTGGTATTTCTCAGCTGGATAGAATGGAAGCAAAACATTAGTGACAGGACTAACACAGAATATCCCTGCACACATTTCTGCTTCCTAGAATTATTCCTGGTCATTTTTTACAGATTTGACTAAATACTGTAAGCTTCTGAGGAAGAAAGAGAAATGAATAAAAGCCTCACTTCCCTCATGCTCACTGCAAATGCTGAATGGGCTCTGTGCCTTGGAGAAGGATGACAGATATGGCCCCATAACAGCCCTGCACGGACAAGTGCAGTGTGTGTGCTGGGGTATTCCCTGTCAACAGCTCAGTAAATCATCCATGGGAGCATCACAGGGGGCTGTGAATTGGCTCACTGCTGCTGAAGGAAACGAACTGGAATAGCATGTGAACAGTGCCCTGATTCACAAACATTTCTTGTCTAGGCCAAGGACACCTCTACCTCTATCTCTGCATCTACCTTTACCTCTACAAGGAGGTGATTACTCTTCTGTTTACTGTGTTTTGCCTGTAAAAGCACCAGTCATTAGCAGCTCTCAGTGTTCAGCTCCTGAAACTTGTTGCCATCCCTGTGATGCAGCAAACCGTGTGGCCTTTTTCTACAGATTCCTGTCCTGAGCAAGGACAGAATGCACTGACACTTTCAGCTCAAGCTGTGTCTGCATCTGTACATGCTCTCAGTGTTTTTTGTGACGGAGCTAACAGGAGTCATTGTGAAGTTTTCTTCAATGAAGTAAAACATTGACTCAGTTTTCTCAACCTTATCTTACACAGTGGTGCATGAAACAGAGCTCCAAACCTGCAAAATTATAGTTTTCAAGGTACACCCCTACTAGGAGTGGCAGGTCTAGTGAGGTTCAAAACAAAAGGTTATTTTTGATGGCACAAATCTGTCTCTCCTCTATTACCTATGGCTTACATTTTTTTCTTCATTCTCTCTAATGTGAGCCCGTCTGATACACTGACACACAGTGAGTATCTTTGGAGTACTTTTGTTCCAAACCAAGGTCTATGGTAGGACAGTTGCATTTTTGAGTGTTTTCCATCAGGAATGGTTTCCCATTTTCATACAGCTGGTTATGTTACATATATGGAGGTCATGATACTGCCCTGTACTCTGGTGTGTAGGGAGTGTTTTAACCTCTGCTTTGCGTCTGGAAGTGCAGATGAATGAAGTCATCTTCCATAAACAAAGACTTTTAGAAAAATCCTCACACCCTTTAAATCTATTTAAATGTGTAAATGCACTGATGGCCCGGTGCATGCTGCCTGTGTAGACAAGAAGTTGTACTATTGATGAATGATATATACAGAAAATCTGCACAGGCTTTGATTAAAATGTCACTGATTTAATTCTGGTGAAACAAAGGGTACATCAACAGGTGAGATTGTGCTGAGGATAAAATCATGCTAGATGGTGGCTAGATAAATCAGCAAAATATCAAACTGTGTGATCCTGGTTTTTTTATTTTTAAAATATGTGTTCCTGACCATCTCCTGGGGGAATTGTTAAATTCAGGATATTATGTTAACTAGACTTTTGGTCTGACTCAGTATCTTTGTTCTTCTGTTTTTAATAGCTTCAGCATAGTTGTTTGCACTTCTCGTTTGAAGAAGATTTGCAGGGTGTGAACAATCTCAGGCAAAAAAAGTGGGTCTGTCGCTCAAGAGCACAGTTGCATTGTTATGTTAAATCATTTCAAACAGGGTGAATGAATTTTTTTTTCCTTCTTAAAGGTAAAAGGCAGGCACTTCTGGAGAATATTCTGGCAGAAATATATAAAAAGAGTGGCATGAATTGCATTACGGAGATGATTCCTTGTCAGCTATGCAGGACAACCAGACAGCTGCCTTAACATAGCTGCCTAAATTTTAAATCATAAAACTTAGGAGAGATGATTCTTTTTTTGTAGTGACATTTGTCAGCTACTCTTTTAATGGCAGGGGAATATCCAGCACTAGTCCAAGATCTAAGCTGTACCATGTTATAGATATAAGATGAAGAGTATGCCACTCAAATCATGGTTATCCTGTGTGTATCTGGGAAGTATTTCTGGTTAGGTCTTGCATTATGTCAAGTATTGCTCTTACCCCAAGGCTGAAATTTGTTGAGCCAAAGTAATGTATCCTTGGATACATCTGATCTGTAAGGCCATCCAGTGAATGTCAGTGAGAGGCTGATGGTTGTTTATTTCCCCCTGGGAAATTGCTTGGGTTAATTTATATGTGGAGCTTTGCTAGATGGGTAAGAATGCAATCCCATCAGTCTTGGTGTGGAGGGGGAGGATTAAAAGACAGCCTCATCTGCCACGACAAAACTTTTCCCTGACATCTGGGCCATTAAAGTAAATGACAGGTTTTACTGCAGTGTCCATCTCAGAGGGACATTGACAATTTGCTGCTTAAAACCCAAGTCACAGCAGAGCACTTAGGTGACAACTGAGACCTTGGCATCAACAGCCAATATTGATAATATACAGCACAAACTCAATACGAAAGGCGGAAAACGGCACGAAGACATGCCTTGCTGGACTAAATCAACAAATAATGCTTGCTTCTCTGTTGAGTTCCAGGGAGAGAACCTTTTTGCTCAGTGTGTGCTAAAGACAAGGAGGCACCAACTTTGATTCTGTTTTGATTTATTCCTGACAAACATGATTTATGAATTAGAATACTTGCTTTGTTACTGAAAGGATCTTTCTGCTCAGTGCCCTGACACAATGATTTCCTTCTAAGATTTTCTGCCCATGCATTTCCTAGCCCTATTTGTACACCGTCTTGTCAGTTCAATAAATCATTGCAGATAAGTAAATCCTTCTCTTAACCTTCTGGGTTGATAGCATTGGCAATGTTTTCTGAACATATTAGTCCCAGCCTTACTAAAAGTAAAGACATGTTGCTTTGTTGTGCAGCACAGTAAATACAAAAGCATACTTGTTTCCCTCTTGGGTCAAATTGGTAGTTTTTAACCCTTTGCATTGCTTGCACACAAAGTCTTTTAAGTGCTCCATCAAAGCTTTGAAACTACTTTTGAAGTGCATGTGTGCATCATCCTATTTGAGTATTTTATCACTGAATAGAGATATTGAACAGTGCATTAAGCTTCTTAGCAATTTCACAAACTAATAAAAAAAAAGAAAAAGGAGTCTGTATTTTTAAAGCCTTTGAACTCCTCTCTCTGCTAGCAGAGTAATTTGGTGTACAGTAAGATGGCATTCAAATTGCTTTAGTTTTATCATAGTACTTTTGCCAAAAAGCTACAGGTCTGCAACACGATTCAATTAATTTGACTTAGAATAAGAAAGTAGAGCCTGGAGGTTAATGGAGACTCATATGGATTGAAAATGGAAGTCAAACTGGACTGTAGAAAAATTTCAGTAGAGATGAAAACATTCTGTTGGGGAAAAAACAAGAAACATCGCATTGTCTTAATAATATTTTCAATATTTTTCAAATTTTTCAATATTTTTCAAAGAGAAATTATATTTTGGGATTTAAAGGGTTTTCTTACGAAATGCTCAAGTGCTCAAACAGCATTGTGATAGAAGGGTTCTAATTTTTTAGCTCACTGAAAGGTAGGCACAACTTCCTCCTCTGTCCAGAAAAATGATAACTTGCTTTAATTTCATTCCTATGACCATTTAGCAAATATACAAGACAAATCTCTCTGGCCCACCTTTCACAGTGATGTCTCAGCCCCTCCCTTCAAAGTTTCATGTCTCCTTTGATGTCTGTGAGTAGCCAGCTAACCAAGCTGTGACATGAGTCTGTGATATGAATTTATTCATGGAGACAGAAACAAGTCAGGAATACAGACATTCCCTTAAGCATTAGCACTTTATCAGAAAGCCAGCCATGAGTTTATCCCTGACAGTAAGTTGAAGTAAGGCCTTTGGTATGTTGATTACCTCTTACCTTTTTTTTAGAGTTTCTTTCATGGCTTTCTAGGCTCAGATGGCACACACAGAGATGTACTGCTGCACGGCTTTCCTTTACAGCAGTTAAGTCCTTTCTAGTGGAAATTTGGGGGGACAGGATGGCTGCATAGCTAACCAGGGGCCAGATTCTGCTAAGCTTTGAAGGTGTGAGGACTTAGAGGTGATTTAATTAATTTTCCTGGCTTGCTCCAGTAACAAGGTACCACACATTGTGAGCACAGGACACCCGTAACGAGAGCAGTTGCTATAATTAGCTGCCATCATTCTGAAATACAAGCCCTAAAAAAAGCTCTCCAGGCAGGACTTTTTTCTCTTTTCTGCTTTTTTTGGCCTCACCCTTTCAGGTGAATAGGTCTTGCCTGAAATATATCAAAAGACTGTCAAGCTATGTCCCACATGGTAATGCAGTAGGTCTGTGATTGTACTGGACTTTCAACCCAGTGCATTTTTTAAGATTGTGACACATCACCTTATCTTTTCTCTTGCAAGGTATCCCATACATATTTAATGTTTCCTGGAACTTCATCTATATCCAATTTCCTCTGGATGTCTTGGTCTAAATAGCTGTTATGTAACTGCCATTCACAGGACTTTTATTCTATTCCCTGGATTTTCCAGTGTTGGGTGTGCCAATATTTATGTTGAGGAGCAAAACTTATCCAATTTCTGTCAGTCTAATTGGCTAGTGATGAGTGATGAATGTAAAATATGCAATGTTCACATCTTAACTGTTAATGGAGGATGAGTATACTTAAAAAA
Organism: Acanthornis magna; assembly: GCA_036785705.1. Lineage (NCBI taxonomy): Eukaryota > Metazoa > Chordata > Aves > Passeriformes > Acanthizidae > Acanthornis > Acanthornis magna. The sequence continues at coordinate 12,785,905 of JAWUZG010000029.1, forward strand.
AAAAAGTAGATGTCTGATGTCCCACTGCACAGGCATCAGCCTGTTCAAGAGCTTGTTGAACTCTGGGGCAAGGAGACTGTTAACATGTGAAAGCTGCTCAGACTGTGGTGTTGCTTTTGCCTGTGACCTGTCTACAGGGAGGAGATAAGAATTGGGTGTTTGAGGTATGTGAAGAGTTTTAGTCTCCTTTTGGATGCTATGGATCCTAACTGTCAGACGACTAGCTAGAGCAAAGAAGGGGTTTGACTGTATCACCTGTAACTTTGAGCAGTAAGCATACATTTAATTTTCTGGTGGTGGATGAGATGAACCTCCATTGAAAACACGGGTAGTTACAAACCTTAATGAAATTGCAGCAGCCAGAAGTCTGAATGCAGTGTAAAAAGTGTTCCTTTCAAGGAACAGAAATCCATTCTACCATTGCCCATACCTACTTATTGCTAGTGTTTTTCCCTTTGAAAAGGAAAGATAAAACGAATGACAGTAGGATCTGATTTTATAAGCTCTAATGCATGAAGATATCTGCATGTGAATCCTGCTGAATTTTACCCGGAAAAAAAAAAAATTATATATATATATATGGCAGAAATTAATCTGGAGAAGCATTAAATCAGTTCCATCCAATGACAGTTACTGCATACTGCTTTCATTGCCCAAGGACAAATAAGAAATAGAGATCTGTTCTGCTCTCTCTGGGAAGGTCAAAGATGCACAAGATCACAAGATTTGCCAGCCACAGTCACAGAGATTGCTTAGCAGTGATGTAGCAGAGGCATCTGGCTGGTGCCAAGGGAGTTAGAGAAGGGAATAAAGCTGCTCTGGGGAGGTAGGTACCCAGATATTTGGTAGTGAGACTTGGATTCCCCTCCACAGCTAGAAGGAAAGAGGATGAAAAGATGAGCTGGTAAAGCAAAGTTCCTGGTGTGCAGGGTACAATGTGCCTGACACCTGCGTGTTTTGGAATGTGGGCTATTTAACTGCCTGCTAGATATTGTCCACATCCTTCCTCTGGATAACAAATCAGGTTAAGATCTGGTTTGTACTGTCAAAGACTGGAGTGAGAGTATTTGATACTGGTACCAAGAAAAAGAAAGTTAAAAACAACCACTATTTAACTTACAGTGATGTTTTTATCTGGTGTATTTCTTTTTATGGTGGTAACCTAGACGTCTATTAAAAAGTAGAATATAATGCTCTCTAAAAATACCGAACATAAAAAACTATCGCATTGTTTGAATTGCATTGCTAGTAGTACTCCACGCTAACATTACAATAGTTGCCATGAAGCTGATCATACATGCACTTTAATAACTGTTATTATGTCTGCTGCTGCAACTCTAGGCACACTATGCTTATACTGGAATTTTAAAATAAGGCTGAAGAATATTTGAGTCATTCAGAGTAGACATTTTGTACCGTGGAGGAATTTCTAATGAAATGTTTCCTGATGAAACTTGAAGGCTTCTAACAAACAGAACATGACATTCACACGCTCTGACATAATTTTATAACTCCTCAAAACTTTTCTGTCATCTAGGCAATGGAGAACACTGCTCTGGTAGGGTTTGTATTCTTTATTCTTCTAAGTGAATCTTCTGGTACTCAATGAATCTTACTCCAACTTTTTGATTTTTTTTTTTAAATATGTGAATGGAACAGTCCAGGAAAGCCCCAGAGATGGATCTTGGGTCAGGCACATGCTCTGATAATTTTGGTACCATCAGTAGTATAGTGAACAGCTTATGCTTTGCCATTAATGCATCCTAATTTACTGCTTGACTGACTTAAACTCATACTCTCCATCTTCTGCTGAGGTTGTCAGTAGGACTCTTCTTTAGCACTGGTTTTACTCTTTCTAGCTGGCAAAGTCTAAAATTCAAGATTCCCTTTTGTTTTGTAATGATAGCAGAAACTGCTTGGGCTGCAGAGCCAGAAGAGTGTGTGACAGTGTGCAACAATACAGACCCAGAGAAGGCATTGGTTGTTGCTCTAACAACATCTGAGACTCTCTTTCACCCCTCCAGTCTGACTGCATGATCTTACATAACATTTCTGTTTCACTTATTCCTACCAGAGATCCAGAGAATTTCTCTCAAATGCAAAACATTCAAAACCCTTGGGAAACCAAATCAGGGATCTAATTTTGACACTGAACAAAGGCCATCCAGAGGAACCATTAAGTAAATGTCTCCACAGCACTCCATGGAACAAAAATCCAGCAAAGATGATGGAGAAAGAATGTTAAAAGTCTCCATGTTTCTTTTATTGGACCTAACACAATGTCTTTCTACTTTTTTTACCAAATTCTAGGTTAAGACAGAAGAAGAAACCGTAATGTGAGCATGGAGAAAACTCCAGATTTCCCTCTGTTCCAGTGGGTACTCAGCCTGTATAAGACAAAGTTGTTTCCACGAAAAACTTATTTTATGTTCTAATAAAGGAGTGAATGCATCTGCATTAGTGTGGTTCTTTGCCTGGGTGAAATAGCTCTGTCAAGATTAGCTTGGGTTCATATAATTTCAATTTTGAGCTGAGCACAGTTCTACTGAACCTGGGATGAAGGTAGGAGATTGCCTCCATGCTGCTTTGTTGCCCTGTACAGCCTTTGAGCTGTGCTCTGGCTTCAAGTTGTAGCAGCTTCAGGTTTTGATTTCCCTTGCTGCCCTTGCTTGACTAAAGCTTGGCCCTGATTTAAACAGGGCGAGGTGCTGCCATTAATGCAGCTGCCTACTGATGTCGATGACATGGGTAGTTTATTCAGCAGATGGTATTCAGACTGGCATTGACTTTTGGTTTGTTCTCAGCACCCCATCCATCAGCTGAGCACTGCATCAGCAATGCTCTGACACTTACTAAATTTAGAGTTGTTGGGATTTTTTAGACGACTTCATCTGTTTTGGTGGCTCACAGAAAATATGTGCTTTTGTCCAATCAACAAAACAATTACTCTCTTTTTGTCTGCTTGGACATCTCCGGGGGGAGGAAAGGGCAGGACGGGATTGCATTCTTAGGCAAAAGTACACAGGCTAGGGGAAAGAGACAGAAACCAGATTAGTGGACCCTGTAGATGTTTGTCTGCCCTAAGGCAACAGGGTTGTGGGTTAAAACTTTTAGAAGGTCTGACTATATCTCTTGCTGACTTGAGTTCATGGTTAAGAGAATTTTCTAAAACCGTAAGAATGGAAATAGTTGGAACCAGGCTCTAGAGCTGTAGTTTGCTAAGCAAGGAGAAGGGGAACAGGGCATGAGAGCCTCTCCTGTGATTTGAGAGGGAGCTGAACTGGATCTGCTCTCTCAGGATGAAGCTTCCCAAGTTACTCAGTGACAGCTTGGCACTAGAGATGCTTTTCTTTTGCTGCCTCTTTCTTTCCTCATGTACCTTCCTTTTTCCAGTCAGAAGTGACCAGGAGAACAACAAAACGTTCCATGCAAAACGTTCCTTGCACAAATCAACGTTCAAGGAGGTACCTGCACCACAGCCTCCCTGGAGCTACATCCATGCTGCTCCATGTGCTCAGCTGCCCTCTGACAGCCTCTCTCCTCATGCTCGTCCTCCCTGCTGTTCAGCGGCCTCGCAGCTGTGCTGTGTTGGTCCCTCTCTCACCACCAGTCCCCAACAGATGTTCACTTTCCAGGTTGTTAGCTGGGGTGGGGAAAGGTCACTGGCACGGCAAAGCAGAGAGGCAGACAAGTGATGTCATCTCTGACAGCTATCCCTGCCCCTCTTCTCCAGGGGCTCTGGCCAGTCAGGACAATGGGGAGAGCTGTGCATGTGGGATCAGGCACCTGTCCCTTTTTCTGCCTTGAACATGGGTTAGCTAAGGTTTAGGAGGTGAATATGCTGTTGATGCAGGCACTGGGATTGCTGTGAACAAGGTTTGTGGATTTTTTTGCATGTGCCAAAGCAAACAACTGAATCATTGCATCCTAACTTCTCAGCTTTTTTCTGCCCCTTTATTCCATATTTTGTAGTTTCCCCTAGTGGCACACCTTCTTCAAGTATCTAGGTTGATGGGATGGCATTACAGTCTGGCTGCAAGTGCCTCCTATCACAAGGGTTTGCCCTCTTCAATTTAGTCCCCAGGGAAATGAGGCTGTGTGAGCACATTCTCAGAGGATGTGTCCGCCTACCTAAAAATTCTTTGCCAGCATCAGTCATATCTGACAGAGGTGTATTTGTCTCAAAGATCAAAATGTCATACAAGGCTTATGAAAGTGTTTTGTGGAGGAGAGTGGTGCATCCACGGAGGAGGGGCTTGTGCTACACAGGCATCTGAGAGTCACTACGGTAAAGAAACACTGCAAACACTGTTCATGGGAATTACTTCTAGAGTGGAATCATTTCCATTTAGGCAAGAGGGGAAACTTCCTAATGACATGCCCATTTTCTTCTGCAGTTATGTATAACATAATTTACAGTAGTTATTTTTGTTTTGATGTTGCAAAGTGGCAAAGATGAAAGAACACATTTTCAGTGCTGTTTGAAACCAAACACTAAAAGCAAAGCAAGCATGGGCTACAGTAATACAGCTCTTGCATAGCTCCCTGCAAAGCTGACTTGGTTTAATGGAGCATTCAAGCTGTCGTTGGTGTCTTTTATCTAAATACGGGAGCTCTGCAAAGGAGCCCACGGACTAAGGTATGTGTATCACTTGGATCAACTTGAATTCAGAATCTTGTGGATAGCCCTCTCCTGCAACTGTCATCTGACCATTCACCAATTTTATTTTTTCTGTAACATATAAGGTGATCTACTGCATTGTGGGTTAGTATCTCTTTGACCTTTCAGGTCATCAAAGACCTCTACTAGCCCCTTTGGATGATATAGATGAACCAGGGAGCACATGAATCTCCTGATGGCTTGTGCTACAGAGCAGTCATTAAATAGGAGATTAATGGGGCTCCCATAATCTGTACCAACATGCAAGAATGTAAAACTGGCTTTCTCTCTGAGTGCTTTTTGCATTATGATCTGTCATTATTTTTTCCATCTGACTGAACTGAGGGTTCATGGGACATCCAGCTCCCTCCTCCTCCCTGCTGTTCTGCTCTCTAGCAAGCACTGACTCTCGGGCTGTGCCATGTGGGATCATGCCCATCATGAAATTACAAGCATTTGGGCCCAGCACCAGGGTAGGAAGGTGAGGACAGAGGAGGAGAGCAGGACAGAAGGTTGTGTTTGACTCCTGGCACCCGAGTAGATGTGCTGTGTCTCCAATGTCACATTTTCTCCCTTTCCTGGCTGGGGAGACACAGAGCAGTGGGTGCTGCTCAGCAGTGTCTCTGGGAAGGAAGATGTGGCTCCAGGGATGTCTGATCCAGCTGGGGCCCAGGATCCATGGGGAAGGTGAGAGCAATGGGGAAATGAACTGCAACTCCAGCAGTGCTCAGTAGCAGCTCAAAAGCAGCAGATTTTCCTTTTCACATAGCTGCAGATACAATGTGTGCCTTTCCCTTTGCTAATTGTAAAACAAACAAAGGAAACAAACAAACATTGGGGATTTTACTGATTCTCAGTTCAACAAATTCCCATTTTCCAGTAGAAGCATGTATAATTCCTAGAATTTGTAACCAGCTGTACTGCTGTCTGCTATTTTAAATTTCTTTTCCATGATGTGGAGGTGCACCCTGCAGATGTGCTTTCATCTACTGCTTAAAGTAGGTGAGTGTATCTCACTGTAAATTAGCCAGACCTTTTGCAATTTGTCTTGGAAATGATCTGTAGTCTTTTTATGTGTGGGCCTTAGCTGCAAAAACCTCTTAAATCTTTGTCAAATAGCTAATAATGAAGAGAATACATTTTTATGCAGCATGGACCTTCTGACTGCAGCACACAGTTATCTCTTACCCTCCAATGTTCCTGCAGTACATTGAGCTGTCAATCATCAAATGACCTGAAGAGAAAAAGGGAGACAAAGAAGCTGAGGAAAATTCTGGTACTTGAGTGAAAGTAGCTACATTTAGCCCAGAGAGATCTAATAAAATTGCTGCAAAATGTGCTTAATGGCAAACTAAATTAGCAGTATATGCTTAATTTGGATCTACTAAAACTGATGTCTTCCAAAGATACAGCCCTGCATTGAAAAATTCACATGCAGCAGAATCTCCCTTTTTTTAGCTATCTCTACACCCTTATCCACCTCACAGCCTTAGTGCCCCCATGGACATTGTGGATGCTGTGGAGACCATGTGTGCTCTGCACATCTCCACGGGGGCCTGGGCACCTGCCTTGCCTTCACCTGCAGAGGTTGCAGGTGGAAGGGGCACCAAAGAGGATGTGCAGAAGTCAACAGCAATGAGAGTGTTCATGGGTGCTGACCAGCTGGTGGCTACCGAGGATTGCAGCTGCTAAAGTCAGCTGAGATCTGCTCCATGTGGGTGGGTATTGCGGCTTTGGCAAAAGCAGGAGGCAGACAGATGCTGACAGAGATGATGAGAGCAAGCATGGATGTGCCTGTTTCTGACAGAACATCGATTTTTGGAGGTATTGCAACTGGGCTGCATTTCCAAGCACCAGACTCAAGACAGTCTTATCTCCAAGCTGTCCAAGAAGAGTTCCTGCAGGACTGATTTTGGCCGGTAAGGGAGGCAAGTGAGGGGTGTTGAAACATCCCAGAACAGGTTGTTTTGGCTCAAGTTAAGGTGCCCTACTGTTAGCATGAAAGGTCATCCCACATCTTTCATGTCCTATCGGGAACTTCACTGAAGCAGCCGTGTTTCTGTGAAGATGAGCTGATCACAGAGCACTTCAGACCCTGCCTTGTGATGGATGCCCATTTTCTGAGTGTCCACAGGAGTCAAAGGACCTCTTCATGCCCCACACAAGTGCTGTGTTGGAATTACCCTCTGACATTTAAACCAGGCTGATGCCCTCTTGACAGGCTCCAGAAATACCTTGAAGTCCACATCTGGTCAGTGAAAAGGAAGATCAGTAGTTTCAGTCTCTAGGTCTCTCAGTAAGGTGCACCAGTGAGATTTATTCTTCTCTTCTCAAAGTGTCTTATAAAATGTTTCTCACTCATGTACAATATTTAATACATAACTCACTGTTTGTACATACGTCAGTAACCCTTTAGATTCCCAAAACTGAAATATATCTCGTTTTTCTGACAATGTTTGCTGTTGTCAGTACCCTATTTTAGTATTGCAGGATTCCTCTGACGGCTCAAGTCTGTGGAAAATCTGATTTCTGTGTTTAAGAAATAACTGAAGCAAGTGATGTGAAAGTGCACACATTATTTCATGGGCATGAAAAGAGGGAAGGAAAATATTAGCTCACGTTTTGAGTCTTGTAGAGCAGTCCGCCTGTGGTTTCCACCTCTTTGCTCATGAGCCTGACTCATCTGTAAGTACAAAGTTAATTACTGTCTTTATATGGACAAGCCTCAGATCAATCTCTCTGTTCCAGACCCATCTGCTTGTGTCCAAATGAAATTACAGCCTGTCTGTCTGGCATTTCCTCTCGATGTGTCACCCCCGGCTCCAGTTCAAGAAAGCCAAAACTCAGCTGTTCATCCTTCATCACAACTTGTAGCTGTTATCAACAATCTCTCCCTCTTTTGGGGCAGTTCTGCTGTTTGGTAGGTTGCCCATGTCTTGTATTTTTCCAAATATTTTGAGTTTTCTGCTTGTCCTTTCTATCTTTACATTTAGAAGATACTTCTTAAGCATCCAGAAAAGTGATCATTAATCTTTTATTGAATCTCCCAACAAAACTCTCTTTTGTTAGGAGGCCAAAAAAAATCCTCAAAAAAACCAACCAAAAAAAAGGCAAGCACCTCATGAATACCTAAAATTACTTGCACTTGCTTTCCTAAGCCGAGGCCCAAATTATTCAGATTTTTTCTGAAATTTGCTAGTATTGTTATTTGAGCAAGAAGCTGGCACTTGTAAAAGCTGTGTGATTTGAAACGGAGAACAATCCCATGGTTATCAGTATAAATTCAACTACTGTTGAGATAACAAGAGATTTAATTCTTCCTTCAAAGGCCTCCCATGGCAAGAGTCTGATTGCAACAAAAGCACGAAATCAGAGTGGAGAAAACACCAGTCCCCCATCTGGAGTCAGTCCTTCAGATCCCTGCATTTAGCTGTGATTTGGCATCCTTTTCTGGCTGGGCAAGGGAGCTCTGCTGTTGTATTAGATCTGTGTCGCGTGCCTCTGAATTGGTATGTTTTCTCCTTGTATGGGGCTTTGTGGCTACAGCTACAATTTGCAAAGATCAGTGTTTTCTAATTCACTAATTTGCTTGTTGCTGTTTCCATGGTGCTCTCATTTGGCAGGCAGGGAACACTATTAACAAGTGCACTGAAGTCAAGCTGGTATTAATTTCTGCTTCTCTGTTTCCTTTCCTTACCCCTCCAGTGGAGAGGTGTGGAAAGGGCCAGCAGAAGAATTTCTTCCAGTTTGATGGGAATGAACTGAAGCTGGAAAAGTGGCACTCCTGCCGTTGTCAACACATCCTGCCCCCCATCCTACAGCAATCATGTCCTGGGGCAAGAAGGAGGGTGAATCTTCCCACACTGACCTAATCCTGATGGATGAACTCTGGTGATGGGGAGGGAAGGCACAGCAGAGGTGGCAAGAAACATGTAGATGAGGCATGGCAGAAAGGTGTGATGTTGACCTGGAAAGCAAAGAGGTGCCCCTGTGAGCACAGACTCAGGGCAGGAGGCAGACACAAGCCCCTGCCACCAGTGTGTCTGTGCAGCTTTCAGGTCTGAGGTGGTCTCCCATGAATCTGTGGAAAGGCAATTAGGCAACCTGGTTAAGAAACCTGCTTCATTCCTACTCTTGATGTCAGAGCATTTACCCTTTGCAAGGGTTATTTTACTAAGATGTACAGTAAAATACTTTTTTGCACACGAATCCTGAGTTTTCCAATTACAGAACCAAATAAGAGGTAATGCTGCCATACTATCAGAACTAAAATACCCACTGGTAAGCAGACTGCAACACATCTAAATCCCTGTGCTTTTGTTCTGACCAATGTGTGTATTTCTCCTTAAGTACTATTTGCTCTGTTTCCTCATCGACCTTTTTCCCTTTTTTTTAAATCTGCCAATACCTTTTTTTTTTTGAATCAGACTTCTAAATTCACTTCTGTGGTACACTGCCATGGTGTCCCAGCCCTCAAAACCTCAGGTATGGGCAGAATCTGGCTGGAGAGCTGTCCAGTGGAAAAGAACAACAGAGTCAAGGCAATGATTGCTCCCTTCCACTCAGCACTGGTGAGGTCTCACTTTGAATCCTGTGTCCAGTTCTGGGCCCTCATTACAAGAAAGACACTGAGGTGCTGGAGCACGTCCAGAGAAGAGCAACAGAGCCGGGGAAGGGTCTGGAGAAAATGTCTGATGAGGAGAGGCTGAGTGCTGGGGCTGTTTAACCTGGAGAAAGGGAAACTTGGGAAGACCTTACTGCTCTCTGAAAATACTGGAAAGGAGGTTGTAGAGAGATGAGGATCTGTCTCTTCTCCCAAGTAACAAGCAACAGGACAACAGGGCATGGAGCTTGAGGAAATGGCTCAGGTTGCACCAGGTTAAGATTGGATATTAGGATAAATTTCTTCACTGAGAGCGTGGTCAGACATTCAAACAAGCTGCCCAGGGACGTGGTGGAATTGTCATCCCTGAAAGTGTTCAATAAATGTCTAGCTGTGGCACTCAGGGACATGGTCTAGTGGTGGACTTTGCAGTGCTGGGTTAATGCTTGGCCTCAGTGATCTTAGAGGTCATTGGCAACCTTAATGATTCTACAACTCTGTGATCTCTCAGCTTCATGTTGCTGCTTGCTGTCGTCAGCCAGAATTCACAGCTGGTTGATCAGGTTTCTGTCCAGGTGACAGTGTTCACATCCAAAGCAATTTGAGCTAACTTTGACAGTGATATTTTGTGACATGGGATTAGATGCTTTGCAAAATTATTGTATATCATAGTTGCTCTTTCGCCATTTTTCATACAATTTTTTAATATTTATTTGTATCCACTCTCTTCAGTATTCCATTTGCCTGGTGTCTTCCTTCCTTCCTTCCTTCCTTCCTTCCTTCCTTCCTTCCTTCCTTCCTTCCTTCCTTCCTTCCTTCCTTCCTTCCTTCCTTCCTTCCTTCCTTCCTTCCTTCCTTCCTTCCTTCCTTCCTCCCTTCCTCCCTTCCTCCCTTCCTCCCTTCCTCCCTTCCTTCCTCCCTTCCTCCCTTCCTCCCTTCCTCCCTCCCTCCCTCCCTTCCTCCCTCCCTTCCTCCCTTCCTCCCTTCCTCCCTTCCTCCCTTCCTCCCTTCCTCCCTTCCTCCCTCCCTTCCTCCCTTCCTCCCTTCCTCCCTCCTTCCCTTTTTTCTGAGACCTGCCTTGTGGTTATTGTAAGTGTGGGATTGTCTGCCCCTCCCTTCTTCCTCCCTCATTGCTTTTAAAGCAGTCAGATAATAATGATTACATTATACTTCAACGTATTTACTTGGTTAATCAATATATTAAGATAACTTATTAAATACATTAAGTACAGTACATGTTGCTAAGTCAATTTCACGTCTTTTAGCACAATCCTTAATTATGTAAATAATCACCCCACAAATAGTCCCTTTGGGTTCAACAGCAGTACATGGACAAGGGAGGATTTCTTATTAAACATTCAAAATTGGGTCCAATGCACAACATAATGAGACTATATTATGGTAATGATGCCTGCCAAGGTAAAAATAGGAGAGGCAGATGGTAGAGGAGAGAAAAATGCTGAATATTTATCCCATTAACAGTGTGAACCAGTTTGAGTCTTAAAATGAGGGCAGGGAGAGACAGCATTGCAAATCCTTTTCCTTGGGGGATAAGTTTCAGGTTTTCTTGGCCATTAGTGGTGATTAATTCCAATAGCAGCAGTATCTCCACTTCTTTTATGAATAATGTCACATGATGAATACTTACTGTACAAGTTCCTATTTTCATTTTGGTTCCTGTGATCAGATCTGTATTACAATTCCATGCACTTATTTCTATTAAAAAAATCAAATGAACAGCACAGGTAACTGAAGTCTCCCATTAAGAAGCTAGCAGTATAGCCCTTTCTCTTGCAAATTTTATTTTCTTGATAGCAATCTGCATTCTGCAGCTCCTTTGTTGGATAGAACTCTTTTGGGAGGTGGGGAAGAGTCAGAGAATGACAACTTTCTTCAGAGTTTTCACTTTAACATCTCCTTGAAATGGTATTTGTGAAGTTTGTGTGATCCTCAGTTAATTTTCTGGGTTTGCCAGCGTCACTCTGTGAGTAACGTGGTCTGTCGTCTAGCCAAAGTAATTAGCTCTCCATACGGGGAATGAATATGAAACTTTGAAATCCAAGCTCTAAGCAGAGTGAGGGATCAGTGTGAAAAGGAGCAGTGGGGATATATTATTTCACTGGACTGTATTACTTTGGACAGCATCAAATAAACTGACTGATGGTGAGAAACACAAGACTGAAAATGGGGTAACCTCATGGTATCCAGAGGTCAGATGGAGGAGAGCAAGAATCTTGCCTTGTTTTCTTTCATGCCTTTGTGACCACTCAAATTCTTGGTTCTTCTTTCTGTTATCCCTTTTAAAGTGAGGATTCTCTCACCCTGTGGTTATTGAAGGACTGCATTGCCTTGTGCTGCAAAACGGGGAAAGCCTAACCTATTGTGGTTTCTGCCCACCATTCCTGGTCAGTTCTTCCCTTTCAACAAGCCACTGTGGCAGAAGCCTCTGACAGAGCAACTTCCAAGTTTCCTTTTCCCATTGGACCAGCTGGGTTATCTCTATAGGGTTTGCTCAAGATCCAGCAGGTGCAAGACCTGTGAAAGTCAGAGGATATTCAACACAGCACAGTGGTTTAGATCCACCAGTCACAATGTTTGAGAAGAGTCGATGTGAAAGTTTTACCAGGATTTTGTTTGAGCTGAAGAATGTGAAATTGAAGGGGAGGACAGTTAATAGGTGGTAGGAGCAATGCAACAATAATTAGAAATACTGGAAGCCTTGTGCAAAATAAATGAATTGACACTATACCGAAGATTGCTTTTTAATCAAACTGCTTTTGATTAGTTACATTTAGAAATGTATCGTATAGCAAAAGGTGTGGATCTGATCATTGTATAAGTACCATAAATAACTTTCAGTTCTTGAAAGCTGCTCAGTTTCCTTTAGAGAAGCAGTCATATCTCATTTCATGGAAATAAGGATTTCCATTTATTTTTTTATCTCTTGCTTTGTAAGCTAGATTTTCTTCTCATTTGTGCAGATGCAGGTCTACTGCAGTCTGAAAGACTGGATTTTATTCAGAAGTATAAAATAGTTGCATTAAACGCACCTGATAGTAAAATAAATCTTCTGCCCTGTCTGTTTCCATTAGCTTACACTCTCCTCTCTACTGTGAAATAATTTCTTGACTGTACATAGATTATAAATATCTAATATATTCTGCAGTGAGTTATATTTTCTGGCATGTCACTTTTTTTCCGAAAGCATTTAGGGAAAGCAGGGATGTAATTAAATATACAGTTTGATTGTGACTGAGTGACTTAAAGTGGTCAAATTTTACAATGCCAAATATCTGTGCAAGGGAGGCAGACAAACAGCCCTAAACTAGTCCTTCTCTGAGACCTTGCATGCCAAGATTAGTCTTATAGCAAGTATTTATTTGTTCCCCATCACCTAAAAACTTACATGCTTTCTCCACAGGAGAGGCCAATAATGTGGCCCACAGCAAGGCATGAAGTTTGGCTTCCTGAAAGGGTCTGGGAAACTGGAGACTCGGAAACTTTGAGATGAATTGATGGTTTAGAATTTTTTTCAATGCCTTAGTCATTTGAGATATCACTTTATCTCCCTTGCTTGTTAAAATTTCCTTTAGTCTCCCTCTCTTTCTCTTACATAAAAGCAAAGGAAAAGGGTCACAAAGGGCTATGGTTCAGTTTCTCTGTGAGGCAGGTTGGATTAACAGGAGAAATGAAAGAGCTTTGTGCTTGTCCATCCATTTCATAAAGAGCTGAAAATTAAATCACACATATTCTTGGTTTTCAACAACCAAACCTTAAATGATAGATTTCCATCAGGCTTAGTTTGTTTACTGGTGCACAGGCCACAATGTTTGGAGGTTGTGTTGCAAATAGACTGCCTTGAAACTGATGAATATCTCACACTCCCTACTTCTTTACAATGAAGAGACAGAAAATCAGCATTTGAATTGAAGAATGTCTTGTATTTCAAGTAACCCTACCCTGCAGGGAGGTTGCTGTCTGTATTTCAACAGGAGACAGGGCTGATTATTATTACTGAAGGTTGCCAAGACTGTTAAGTGTTTGTGGATGTGTGCTTGCTTGTCAGAATGAAAGAAGTGGACCACGTTCAGCTTCCATTTTTCTATGCTTGTACTATGGCTCACAGTGACAGGGATGTGACTGAGATATTTAGAATAATAAAATAGGAGGGTGTCAGCACCAGGTCACTGGGGATGGGAGCTCATGTTGCTGAGGGTCTTACAAACAAATTCAAGCAAATATTAAGGTTTGAGGAGAGATGCAAATATGCACTCAGGATCTGTGTATGACCTGTGGCATGAACTGAGCACATAAAGAAAAGTCATATGTTATAGTTAAAATCCCAAATTCATTGTTTACCTACTACATGCCAGAATGCTAAATGTTTGTTATTTGTATGCAAATGTGTCCTGGGGTGGCGTAAATGATATTTTGTATTCCCTATCGTTTGTATGTTTGACTAGAAATATAGTCCTGTAGCTTTAACTGTGTCCTGCAGCCGAGAGAAGCTCTGCCAGCGCGGGATGTTTTGAAAACTCTTTCCCCGGACTGTTCTACGGGGGAGTGAGAAGGAAGGGACACTGTTTTGTTTTTTTTCTTCAGTCAGCTGCTGCTGCTGGTTGCTGCTGCCACCGGTGTGGCTGCTGCTTGGTTTTTTTGTTTTTTCCTGGGATTGTTTTTTCGTTGTTTTTGGACCTTTTTCCTCGACTTGCTTTCTCATCTGAGAACCTGAGGAGCCCCGGAGGACAGCGGACGAGAATCGTCCAGGGAGCCACTGGAGGGACTCCACCGGGCCCCTTGGGGACCCCGGAAAGGGGAAGCTACGCCTGAGGAAAAGGACACTAAAGCTCATCAACTGTTTATTCAGGTTTAATGACCCCTTTCCGGGGTCCCCAAGGGGCCCGGTGGAGTCCCTCCAGTGGCTCCCTGGACGATTCTCGTCCGCTGTCCTCCGGGGCTCCTCAGGTTCTCAGATGAGAAAGCAAGTCGAGGAAAAAGGTCCAAAAACAACGAAAAAACAATCCCAGGAAAAAACAAAAAAACCAAGCAGCAGCCACACCGGTGGCAGCAGCAACCAGCAGCAGCAGCTGACTGAAGAAAAAAAACAAAACAGTGTCCCTTCCTTCTCACTCCCCCGTAGAACAGTCCGGGGAAAGAGTTTTCAAAACATCCCGCGCTGGCAGAGCTTCTCTCGGCTGCAGGACACAGTTAAAGCTACAGGACTATATTTCTAGTCAAACATACAAACGATAGGGAATACAAAATATCATTTACGCCACCCCAGGACATTATGTGATAGACCACACTGGTGGAAACCCGTATGATCATGATTTAATTGATAGTCCAGGGTCTCTAAGTCCTATGAATAAAACAGGTTAAAAAACAGGTTGTTTAATTTTTTTCTTTACTGTTGCCCCATGAAATAGCCTCTAATAACATTAGGCTAACTTGTGCTATCTTCTATAACGGACGATGAAGCGTATTCATGGGTAGAAAAGCAGTCATAGTTTGACTTCCCATCCCTGGATTCATCACAGACCCATGGTCTGCAAGAGTCATTCTTCCTGCCTTTCAGGAGGGAAGAACAAAGTGCGGCCCAGCAGCATCTTGCTGATGTCACAGTTCACAACAGTTATGTCTGCAGCCTAGTGAGGCAAGTCTTTTTCCCCATTTGCACAAATGAAGATCCCATCTAATAAGGAAAGGCAAGATAATGCTTTAATTATTTTTATTTTATTTTCAGAAACACCTCCATTAACAGAAACATCAGTGTAAGTAGTGCAAACTGGGTTGATGTGATAAGGGAGATACAAGACAAGATAAGCATGGTAACTCACAGTGATCTTGTTTCCAGTCATGTTTCAAAGATTTCTGTCACTGTGAACCTGAAAAGACACATCTATCCTTTCAAAGGCTTTGGATAAAGGTCTGGTCATGATGTCAGAAATGCATGGGTGTTACAGGGAACCAAGACAATTCAAAGGACAGACATTAAAACACGTTTTTTAACTATGTGGGACCTGCTTCCCCATTCCCATATGTTTAGTAGATCAATATTAGCTCCTCTACAGTCAATAGAGCTCACTGATGTAAAACTGCTGTGTGCATGCTCTTAATGATTCATAGTTTTGAAGCCTGGCCAGTTCTATAATTCAACCCTTGCAAAGGCAAACAACCTCCTGCCAATCTGCCCTTTCTTCTCATCCTGTTATTTGTTAGGTGTCTGTAGCCCATTAGCTGGTTTACTATGGTATTAATAAGTGATATAATTATTCATAGCCAGATCTGCTCATAAGAAATCGAATGCTCTGGTAAACAACTGACTACTTTTTTTCCGTGACATCAACAACAAAGTCAAATAGGGTACAGGAAAAAAGGATAATTCCCAGCACCATGTTAAAAGAGTGCATAGTTATGTAGAGGAGCAGAAAAGCTGCTTTCAAAGCACTGACCAGGAATGTTCTGTCCCATTTCCAGCAGACACAGGCCACCATGTCTCCTGCTCCCACCAGTGACATATAAACTCACATGGCTGATCACTCCACGCCAGGTCTGGCCACCAAGGGAGCTTGTCTGATCCCACCATATTTTCCTCCATAAAACCAGTGCCTCAGGGTATAGGAGAGCAACAGTGGCTATTGGATTAATTTCTGGTACTTCCCTTCAATGCCAGTCTTGCAAGTGCTTGCTGCCCCTCCCTGCTAGGAGAGTGCGTTTTGGGGAAGCTCTGTGCCCATTACAGGAGGGGCTGAGCAGGTGTCTGTCAGCACCCAGGGCTGCTTCTCACTGCTGCTGACTCGTGTGCCAGTCACGTTGGCATGGGCCCAATCCCCACAGTTAGCATATGTGTGGTTTGCAATATGTGTGTGTTACATTAGATGTGCTTCACATTATTGTGATTTCTCTGGCTTTGTTGGGGTTGCTCTGGCACCTGTGTGACATCAAACTCTTCCCCTCTTCTCCTTCCTTTCCCGGCAACTACCTGACTCTTAACCGGTTTCGAGGCTGAGATTAATTGTGGTTAGAGAACTGAAAACTCTGGTTAATCATGTAAACACTTGGGCAGCTCTTCTTAACAAAGTAAGTGCCATTTTTAATGCCTAAAAACATTTAAACTCCTTATTCCTTTCTGTTTCTTTGGATACTCTGAATAGCTTAGGGTAAAGATACTCACAGGGAAAAACCTTGCAGTGATTAAATCCCATTTTATGTTTCAGGTTAATAACAATGATTTTCAACAATAGTTCAGAGAGGTTAAGTTCAGATATGACTCTTACACTGTCATTCACATTTCCTGGATTATTCCTGGTCTTCCAGTATTCTGCTTTTTTGATGTTGGTAGCTTCTGTGCAGGATGAAGATAGTTTTCTAAGTCTTCTCTTTGTCAAACTATCATTCTTCTGGCATCTTGTCCAATCAGTCAGTTACCCTCGTGCCTCAAAACATTGGTCTGAATTTTTCTCATCTTTGAGTTCTTCGTGCTTTTTATGTTTTTGGATGAAAGAACTTGTCAGTGGCCTTGGCCTTGCTCTCTGAAAGCAATAACACCAAGTGAAAAAAATTACTCAGAAACCATCCTTTTGATGAGTTTCTGAATAACTGTCTTGCTGAAAGTAATTTTTGATGTGTCTGGCATAATTTTTGTGCCTTTTCCAGCACTAGGTTTTTCAGCACCTAAATTGCATCTAGTTCTGTAGCAAGTATTCAACTTCTCTGTGTTGCCTGCACAGGTAACACAATCTCCCTTACAGCAGGTCACATATTTGCTTTTTAAATGTGCTCTAGGATTTTTTATTAAATCCCTAGACCATCCTGCTCAAACTTTTTTTTGTGCTGGGTGGGAAGCCTGCAGGACTTATATTCTTTCCAGTGAGTTCTAGGATGTGGTTGTCCTGATCTGAAGGTCTGTGGTATCTCTAAAGGTCTGTCTGAGAGAAAAATCTTGTGTCTGTGGGCTGTCAGCACAGAACATGTTTGAATGCATCTGTTTACAGGTGATTCACCTCCTTGTGAGTGTCTTTTGTCATGACTTTCCAAAAAGTATTTGCCTAGTGCTGAACTGGAACTACAGCATCAACACTAACAGTGCTTAATACAACTTCTGTTGAACAGTGTACTCTGAAAACCCATCTCTCCCAATCCTGACGCTTCTAGATCTTAACCTGGTATCTTCAGCACAGAATTTTTATGTGTAGAACATAAAAAACAAAAATTAAAGAACTGAGGAGAAACCTAGAATCAATTTTTCTGTGTTGTAATTTGTTCCATGTCAGTCTCTATTGGTTTCTACTTTTCTGTCTTGTAATATCAGCAAGTGCATCCTTTATTGGAGAACCAGGGAGTGTTTAGCAAAGGATTGCTTTCACATTGTTTCACTAGAGTTCTTCCATAGGCGGAGACAAGGATTTGATGGTGTCCTTGGGCTAGCATCCTTTTTTTCCAGAACATATCTTCTCACATAAAAGTGACTTGAAAACTCATTCTTCTCTACTGACAATCTGTACAGCATCACCCTGACGCTGGCTGTAACATCTTCTTAGGTGGGCATATATGAACTTCACTGGGTACAGTATGTTTTTCTTTAAGGAATACGTATGTAAGCATTCACCTTAAACTTTCTAGTTATTAATGATGATGTTCCATTAATGTATCTCTTGTCTTGAAATTTTAAGCTTTTTCCCAAATGCGTGAATCTCCATCTCTTCCTTCTCTGCCTCTTCCATTGCACCTGTTTTGAAAAAAAATTTCTTAATCCATCTTGTTTAACTTGCTTTTTAATTATTTTTAGTGCTAAAACACAGGCAGTAAGAGGTCAGATTCTATTCTCTGCAAGAGTCTTTCAGCCATCATCAAGGGAAGCAGGACTAGGACCTGTTTAGTCTGACCCATGGGCTCTTGACAGTTAAAACTTTTGCCTACATAAGACCTCAACAGCACCTCTGGGACTTGACTTGCTGGGGATGACGGCCATCATTTAAAAGTAAGGATGGAGTACAAGTACTTAATTTATTCCTCTGAGATTCCACTCTTTTCTTCAGGAAAATAGAGGCCATTGTCAGTGTTATTTTGCTCCCAATTGTTTCAAGGGTGATCAAAGCTGAAGTGCTATTTGCACTTGCACAAAGAAAGATGTAACCTGTTCTGCTGGCTTTTCCGTGGTGTTGATTTAAGAATAGGTGTCTGTCAAGTGGGAGGGTGAGTGGGTGGGCCAACACAAGATGACTTTCCTGGCCATGCATATCCTAGCATTTCTGAGAAGAGTTTTAGCAGCTCTTTTCTGAGTATGGAAAACAAGACAGAGCAAAAGGGCAACTGGCATGCCCAGTGAAAGGCATATACAGCTAAGGATAACAAACAATACATGAGTTGCCTGGATTTAGGTTGCAATGTTGTGGCAATTTGGGTGTGAAAGCTTATCTGCTCTCGTGATAACATCTGATTATTTTTTTTTTCTAGAAGGATGCTTATGTTCTGGAAAAGCCATTATGAAGTTATTGTTTTATTTTAATTTAATTTACATCCATCCACCCTTTTATAACATCAGCCTCTGCATCTTACTAGTGACTGATAGTCATTTGGGAAAAAAAAATAGCAGCCTGATAATTAAGTTACATTTGTGTGTTTATCTACAGAGCCAGTAGAGCAGCAAGAGATTTGATTGTTCCTTCTCTTTGTTTGCCTTCCAGTTGCCAAATGTGCCATCTCTTCTGTTCTCCAAAGGAAGCTGCAGAGGTGATAAGGCATCCTCTGCTCAGCTCCTGCACTGTGCTCTGCCTGTGTATTCCATTTAGTATGAAATACGGGAAGTAACACAAAGTCTTTTCCTTAAAACATGGCACAGTTTGCACAAATATTTATAGCTGTAAGCAGGGCTTGAAGTCATGTAATGCTATAAGAGACCCTACCTGACATGTAGGAAATTCATAGGAAGAACTTCAAGACAAATGTTCAAGTCAGATTATTAAATCAAAAACCCCAAACAAACAAACAAACAAACAAACAAACCATCAAAAAAAGAACGTAAAAAACTGTGGTACTTCTACCACAGATGCCTCTGCTGTGGGGGCAAAGCTGGACTTCAGCTTTCCTCTGAAGGAAAGGTGTGTGGCTGGGCTTGGACCTACTGCATCCAGAGCAAACAGGGGGTTTGCTGGGTGGGAAATGGTTGCAGTGCTAAGACCTGAATCTCAGGGGAGTGTCTGTGGGTGTTTGTCCTTGCAGGATGCAGGTGGGCAGAGCTGGCTGGTGGTCTGGGACTATTGATCAGAGGACTAAAGACAACTGGATGCTGGAAAAAAAGACTCGTCTTTGATCCTCAAGTACCAGCATACCTGCACTTGGTAGCAGGTGGCCTCATGCTGCTCTTATAATTATTTGACTCTCCCCTTAGGATGCTAGAAAGAAAAAACATGTCCACAGCCCACTGCCAGGGGTTGGATGACAGGCTGAAACTTATCCTGAGATCTCTCATTTGTATGCTGCAGCCCTGTGTGTCTATTGCATTATTTATTCCTGTGGCTTTTCCCCTTTAATTTCACTTTTCAGAAGCTCAATTTTCTCTAGCTATCATTCTGCGCTGTGTTGTATCATGAGTCATGCCCCATATACTGAGCAGTAATAGTGCATGCAAAGAGAATTGTACCAGCCAACATATCCGAAGAAAACATCATTTTTGGAAAGTGGAATCAGCCATGTTGCAGCAGAGCTAATTTCAAGTTCCCAAACTTAATGAAATTGCTACCTGAACTTTTTTTTCTAGATGTATTTGCAGTTCTTTGAGATTTATTTTCAATAGATGAAAACGTGATACATGTGATTACAGCAGCCTTAAAAGACATCACAGATCATTGCAGACAAATTCCGCGCTGAAGCCAGCAGGACTGTGATTAGTATAATGTCCACTAAATGACAGCCTAGCATGTGAACCTCAGTCACAGCTGCTTTGGGTGTTATCAGTCTTTCAAGGCTTAAAATGAGCCAAGTCATGCATAAATAGTGTTTATCTTTGCATTGCAAATATGTCTGAGGGCTTATTATGAACTTCTCCAATTTCCTCAAGATTGGTGCTTTAGATCAACCTGGCTCTGCATGCTGTAGCCTAGGAGCTGAACAGGATATTTTTGCAAAAAATTATTATTGCACCAAATATTGAACTTTGATTAGAAGTCATCAAAGATTTCTCAAAATTGGTCTTTTATTCAGCAGGAATTAAAGAGCCATAATGGGATTCTTCACATATGTAGCAGAGAAATCTCTTGTCAGCTCCAAAAGGTGGGTGGCTGCCTTTTTATTAGGCTATCCATCACAACTCAAAGGGGACCCTTTCAGTTGCACATTTTTTTAAAAAATGAAGGTGAAAGGGAGGGTAATGACTAATTTATCTGGAAACCACCACTCCAGCTCTGCTCCAAGAGGTAACTTCCAAGAGATCCTGACCTTTGATGGTTGCATCAAAAGATTCAGTAAGAGATGCACTGTCAGGGCACAGAGAAGGTGAAAACTTAGTCTTGGTTGCCTCTGCCTTAGTTTAAAGACTGTGAGTTACTCAGCAACAATCAGGAGACAAATCTCAACTTCTGAACATACGGCTGTCTCTGATATAAAATTTCAGTCCTGTTTCCGCCATTCTTCTAGATAGAAAGGATTCATAACCAGCTGATAATATTAGTGAATGTAATTTATTTTTCCTCCTGGAAACCTTTCCTTTTCTCAAGTTTCCTCTGAGACTAAAGGGCTTTTTTTTGGCAGCCTCTCCAAGGGTAAGTTTGGATTGTAACTGCAGTGTAGTGTGTTTTCCCTGTGTTGTACCCAACCTTGGCTGATAATCCAAATAGTCTCAACAGGGAAGAATACCAGACCCTGCAAATAGACACCACATAACCCTGTAGCCCTACAGCATCTTTAAACACCTAAGTATATAAGAAGCAGCATCCATTGCCATGCTAATTTTTTAATGCCATTTTCTTGGCATAGAAATGGAAGTTTATAGAAACTTCAGTTGGGATTTTTTGAGGTTCCAACTCAGAATATGCTATCAAGAAATTGTTTGCATTTTGTATGGGTATGGTACATCAAATTTATGTAGTAAAGAATGTATCAGGCTTAATGAAGAGGTGAAAGTAACCCATGTGAAAGCTGATTGCAGTTAAAATATTCTATGCTGGTTAAGTCTTATCTCCCAAAGACTTTTAAGAATGCAGGCTTTTTATTGCGAAACATGGCAAAAAGCATTTAATCCCCAATTGTTCTTAACATAAGACTTTTCAGAAGAAAAGCCTCATAGGAAAGGCCTTTTGGTATTTTTAGATTGTGGGCAGGTTTTATTGTGTTGTGTTGGCTCTTAAAAGCGGTTTATTTCCTCAGTTTTTTGGCACCTCCTTCAGAAAGGACATAAAAGCTGGAGGTGTTTCAGTCATTTTGTCTGCCCAGCAAAAAGTCTCCCTGTGAGTCTGCAGCAAACCTGGGAGAGGTGAGAGGTCAGCAGGAGCAGTCAGTCCTTCACACAGAGGAAAGCTTGTGTGAAGAGAAGGATGCTGGAATTGTTGGCAGCTGTGCCAAAACACAGGGTGAATAAAACCAGCAAAAGATAAAATGAGGGCTCATGCAGCACAGCAGCTGCAGCATCCCAGGATATATACCTGCAGTGTCTGGGGAGTCTAACTGGGAGACAAAACTTTGTCATAGATGTGCATAATGCAATCAGTATGTGAAACATTCTTCTTCGGGAGCCTCAAAGGTGCTGCTGTTTGGCTCCCACTGCTTCATCTGTGTAAGTACTGATACAGATAACATAATTAGAAGGAAAGGCAGAACCAGAGGTTTCCAGCTGAATAATTTAAAGCAATAAATAAACTGGGATTATCACTATAAACCTTTCTCTCCATTCTTTTGCTGTTTTTTCTTTTTACCTTATAACTAGTTTTCTACTTTCCACCTTCATCAGCTAAGATTCTTCACTCAATTTTTCTTAATACCAGTCCAAATCTGTTGCCTATCACCTGCTACTTACTTTTGAATAAAGAGTCTGTCCCCATCTTACTCATTTCAATTAATTGTCATGCTTAAATGATCTTCTCCAATCCTCTCTAACCCCAAGGCAACTCTTACCTGCTGCCTTGATAGGTGATTAATGACTTTCCATTCCTGGAACCAATGTGAAAGACAAAAGAGTAATAAGACAACCAAGAAAAGACTCTCTTTCCTAACCTTTCTTTCACCTCAATCATTTGAGGAAGGAAGACAAGAAGGATAATAAATGTTTCACTCTTCTTCAAGGAACATCAGCTCTGCTGGTGCCCAGTGTTAATTACCTCAAAAATATTTAAGTGAGGGAAAAAAATGTAAAAAGATAAAGTTTTTTTCTCTTGTCAAGTTGGACTGGTGGCACAAAACAGATTTGTTCTGTGCATGTTGACACTGTTAACACCATCTCCCTTTAAGCTCTTGTGTTGCTTCCCACAATCCAGACAAGCCTAAGAACAAGAGCAACACTTTTTGGGGGTGTAACTTTAGAGTTAATCAAATTCAGTCTACAGTGATTTATAGAGCACTAGTTGCTGCCCAATGTCTGTCTTGTGGTAACACTTTTGACTCTAGAGGTACAAGACCCAAAGTGCTTTAGTCTTTACTCAATTACTTTGTCCCATATTTAATGGATTTTTATCACCCTTGCCCACTTGTTCTCCATCCTCAGTAGCATGGATGAATACAGATCCAAGCCTAACACAGAATACAACAGTTTTTGTGGTATTTCACGGAGGAAGCAGGGTATTGAATTGATCCATAAAGTCTTGTCACGGGCAAAACTGAGCACCCAAACACATCCTGCCTATTTGAGTGACTATCTGTCATGCTGGGCATTTTTCCAACTGCGTGACTGTGAGTTGACAATCACCTCTGGCTTTTATACATTTCAAGGTTCCTTGTGCTGTTCCCTCTAACGCTGCCTCCATTCCTCAGCACCCCTTGAATCTGTTCAGGTGAATATCAGCTGAGCTCTCCTTCCTACAGGAACCTCAAACCCATGGTTAACTAGCTTATTTCTCAGCCTGCAGCTGAGTAGAGAGTCACTATTCCTCAGCAGCTCTGTGCAAAGCTGATGATTCTGTGCTGGGAATAAGGGACTTGTGGTGACGTAATAGATTCAAGACAGATTCTCAGGAAGCAGGAATGGCAAATTTACTTTATTTTAGAGTCGTTTATGTCCCTGTTTACAGTTCCTGCTGGGATTCCCACCTTTTAAGGGAAGCCTTGAGAATGGCTTTGGTATCACCTACAGTGTTTTGGTTTTACTCAAAGCAGTTCATTCAATATCAGTCTGTGTCTGGTGTGCCAATGGGTAGATCATATGAGTTGGTGAGCAGGTGTCACTAACAGAGCAATGAACCCTAAAAGGAGCATCTGTCTCATCCTACTCAGGCTCTCAGATGATAATTACATCACCTGCTACATATCTCATTAGCACTGTCAGCTCTTCCTTGCTTGGTTCCCAAGACAGTGGGGGTGGGGGGAAGGCAAGGCACTTATTCCATCTGTGTTTGGATTTCCACTAAGCAGGTGCTGAATCTTCATCTTTTTGTGGAGAGACTCAGAGGCTATCACATTACATTAGATGCTGCTCTGCCTTCTTGTCAGGTCTTTCCTCGACTGGTCTGAGGCTAAAGCCGCAGTGATGTTGCTTAAAAGGGGGTGAAATCTTATTAACAAAAGGGGAGCATCTTTGAAAGATGGCTATGAAAGTGGTATTACTCTGAAGGGCAGGAGGTATCATCCTGATCTTAAAGTTAAAAATGCAAAGACCACTACCTGGTGATGCCTGCCTTCAAAAAGGACTTTTAGGGGCTGAGGATGATCTGGCTTAGTCTGGAGGTGAAACCACCTTACAATGAGAGCAAAAGTGACCATTCCTATTACCTTTACCAGCCAATGCTGCACTGATCTGGCAGGCAGAGGAGTTCACCCACAGAGACAGCACTGCAGTCAAGAGGATCTTTTGATGCCTCTGGCCTGCTGCAGATTGTTTCATTAATTGCAAGCATTAAATGTGTCTAGTGAGCTAAATCTATGAGGGGCATAATTGGAGCACTGAAGCAGGAAGACTTCTTAAAGAGCTCTTAAAACTCAAGAAATTAAGGAGTTTCCTTCTCAATTAGCAGCCTTTGTGTAACTGAAGTCTGAGGGGTGAGTACAGTGCAGTCAGACGAAGAACTGTGTGTCTGCTCTGGCATCTGATCTCTCAGCTGATGTGTTATGGTGGTTGGGTTTGTGTTGGGGGTGCATTATGCAGAGAAGCAGACTGTATTTTTGCAACCTTTACTAATGTCACATAAGCCAACATAAAGGCCACTGGGATTTTTGGGAAACCAAGCAGCCTGTGAATACAATATGGACACCCTTGGGCAGGTGCTGCCTGACCCCTGACTGGGAAGAAGTGCTTTCTGCACAGCTAATATTGACCCTGCATTCCAGCCCTGCTGCAGGGCAGCTGAGACCTAGCCTACAAACAAGGCTTCACTCTCTGCATGAAGTATGCTGTAGATAGAGGCATGCCCAGCCTGACACCTTTTATTTGCACAAAATGCATGCACGTGTGCAGGGCACAGAAGTTGTCCCAGTTAAGACTGCATGCACACTTGCATGTCCCATTGCACTCCTGGTACTTGGATGGAGGGTCAGCATGGGTTCGTTGTGGTGTCTCTGACCTCTTCAGAGAGCAGAGCCTTGCAAGTGATGTGGAGAGTAGCACTGCTCTTGGTGCTGCAGTCTTCAGGAAGAAATGTTCCTCTACCAGTCTGGTTGTATTGAAGCTTTTGCACTCCTAAGGAAAACTGTAAGATGTGCCTTAGCATCCAATGAAGATTTATGTAAAGGAATTAAATTAATTTTCTCTTCTTTTCATAGAGCACCTGTGAGTTACTTTCGGGATGTCAGAAAAGCAGATTTGCCTGACAGTTTTGTATATGATTATACAATAACAATGTGTATTACAGTAACCTCTAGGAGCCACAGGACTGTATGCATCTCTATAGAAAAGCTGCAGCAGGCAGTTTAAAAGCTGCAGGTATGAGGGGTAAGAATAAGCTACTAATTTGCCTTGGACTGTTATTGTGTATTTAACATTTATATTATTTTTATTATTTTCTTTTGCCCGACATAGGGGCAAGCAGTTGCCAGCCAGCAACTGAATCGGCATGACCCTTGAAATGAAGAGTGCCTGGAAAGAAAGTGTCTGAAATGAAAAGTGGCTGGCTCTGTTGGCATGGGGTGGGCAGTCTGGAAAGAGCACAGAGGTCTGCTCTGCAATTGTGCCCATGTTCCTGCAGAGCTGCCCTTGGAAGGGAGCAAGGGGTGGGTTCTGCTGCCATGGCCCCCCAGCCTGGCCCTGCCAGGGAGAGAGGGCTACATGGAACAGGCAGCATGCTTTTAAGGGTTTGCTTCAGTACCCCTGCTGCACTGCTTCTGTTAAACTTTGAATTTTACCCATGGCTATGTCTCATTTTTTCCTGCTTGTGATGTAAAGCTGAAACAACTCTCATGGTTTCTCAGTTTTGTCTTGTCATCCTCTGACCCTGTCAGCTGGCAAACTGCTGGTAGCATAGTAATTACCCAGATGTTGATTTACTTCAGTCTAATGAAGGTAGGTTTAGGTGTGCTTCTCATGGTGTGCATGTGGGACTGACTAGCACTTTTTTAAAGCCTCCTGGCTTCCTCTCCTTCAGGTGTCCCAGGGGAAGTTACACTTTATTGTCAATACCTCATTATTGTGAGGCGCCTGGGTCAAAGCAGTATGATTTACATGATGTTCTGACAGTGTTTTCAGGCTGCCACTTTGTACATGGCATGCTGTTGTCTCTTTGTGTGATGAATGATGTGCACTTCAGAGCAGTGAGCATCTACACTCTGCTCGATGTTTTGCATTATTTCCAGTTCAACTGCAGCAACTCTGTCTTTATATGTTATCTACATTGTCTAAAAGAGATAAAACTTCTAGATTTTGTCAATCTAGCTGCGTGTCCCAGTACTTACTGGGCACCATCCACCACCCTAATTAGGTGCTGAGCACAGTAAGATGAGGAAAAATTCAGTCATGACAGATTTTTTAAGGACATATGCTCTTGCAATTGGGTTGATGTTAATGAGTGTAAGATATACATATGTATTTATATATGCATGTGTTGCTCGTATGTAAGTGAATAAAAGAAGAAATTAATTTAAGCTTTTTTGATTGAACAAATGGCATTAATATAGGCAAGTGCTGTGTAGAGTTTCTTGGGCCACTCAGGAGATGGACGTACATGCTGACCTGCAGCAGTTTTTCTGCAGTTTTTCTGGGCCTCTTTTGTACCAACCCTGCCAAGTGTTCATTCTCCAGGCACATAACAGTTTTCTATATAAAGGATGGTTTTAAAAATAACTCTCATGTACCCCTTAGATCCAGATGCTCTTTTTAGCTGTGGAAAACTCAACGTTGTGATGACATATATTCCCACTGGGGAAAATATTTATTCTCCTTGCTTTACAAGCTGTAGTGTGCAAAATCTGGATGATAATTTGGGACCACATTTATTATGAAATGTCTCAAATATGAAATGAAACACTTGTGTTGGTCTGATCCTATTTGTAGTAGAGCAAAGTACAGAAGGAGTATGCATGGGAATATCACTCACACTCCTCCCTCCTTATATTTAATGTGCTCTATTTAGGAAGCCACCCTTACCCACCAGCCAGTAAAGGAAATTCTATAGAAAGAAAAAGTAGAAAAAATGCACCTCTTTTTACATTTCTAATAATAATCATGACCAGTACGTTCAGAGGTACTGTAAAAAGTACAAAATATGTAGTAGTCAGGTGTTACCTGGTACAGATATAGTTAGATCAGACAAATGGCATCAGAGGTTTTTGGGAGAACAGTAACATTGAGGAGCCTTTTGCAAGATAATGAATGTCCCTTTGGAATTCAAGGGTTCTTTTTTACTTTGGATCTAAATGGGATAAGATTGATATGGCATACTGCATTTATTCAGCATCCTTTATGGAAAGAAAGATGTCTTTTAAATGCTCAATAAATCAGACTTGTCTGCACATATTTAAAATAAATGAATTGGGTTAATTTTCCAGAGGCATCTATCTAGTTCTATTTTAGAAAACTTTCATGGTTTCCAGTGGCTTCTTTAGAAGGTTGCAGCTCTTCCAAATCTCCTATGTCACTTTCTGCTGACCCTGTGCAGGTTCCTCTGATGGCACTGAGTGCTGTATTTAGTCAATCGAATCTCGACAATTAGAAAAAAGGCCTGTAAGCAATTCTATCCAATGTTTGTAGGCATAAGTGTGGTGGCTGCCCTGGGGCATTGGATCCACAGCTGAATTGTGTTGTGCTGCAGCACTCATCTCCAGATGGAGTCACTGAGTCAAAATGGCCAAGTGTAGAAGGAGGTCATAGTAAGCTGGGATACTGTGTTATTACTGTGTTAAGATCATGATTCAGGAAGGTCATACTCAATTCAGGTTGATCAACCATTCCTAGCACTTATGAAAATATTCTGTAGCCAGTTTTATGCTGTGATGAGAGGTTAAAGGGCTAAGACTACTTTCTGATATGCCAGAAACAAATGTTCAGATGACCAACCACAACACTTCCATGTCTACACATGTTACATACTTGCAGAAATACTTTAGAAATGGCTTGCTAAGTGTGGCAAATACAAGTGCTGTAAATTTTAAATGGAAATGCTCAGTAACATCTGTTGCTGATGGGTTGAGTGAATGTTCTTCAAGGTGGGTAACTGAAAACTCTATAGTCTGATGCAAAAAAGCCAAGACACATACACTTCTGTTCTCCTTCCAACCATCACATAGTCTTTATTAAACAGAATATTAAATTAAATCTGAGCAGCATTTATTTCCTCAAATTCAATTTTTCTGAGCATATGTCAGATAAAATCCATTCCATATTCTGATTTTTAACTGCTTGCTTTTAACTGCTTGCTAACACAGTACCTATTGCAAACTGCATATGGTAGTAAAAAAGTGATGAGATACTTGTCTGGATTCAGAGTAAGGCATCCAAAATAAATTTGAGTAAAATGACCTTAATTTAGCAAAGTACTTCAGCTTTAAACATGGAAATAGCCAACGAATCACATGCTTAAAGTAAGACTCATGTATGACATATGCTTCTTGCTAAATTAGGCATAAATTACATCTACATTTTGAATGGCAGCAAAAGCCCAGTAAAAAGACAAAACCAACCAACCAACCAAAAACACAAAGATAAGCATGAAAGCTTTGGTTCAGAAGCAATAGTTTCTCAGATGTAATGCAGTCCACATAAGGCCTGTTTTGTTTTTACTCAGTCACTTTATTATTTATTGCTCAGTATCAAAAGGAATCAAACTGACATTGATTAAAGGCCATTGTGATTTGTAGGTAATATTCATATAATTCTTTGAATAGCACGATGCACATTGTAGGGATAAATCAAAGTCATATAAGACTGAAAAGGGAGGGAATCACAGTATGATGCAATCATGTAAACAGTAGCACGTATGTATAGATTAATACAGTTTTCCTTTTGTCCACTTCACAGGCCTGATCAAGAGTAGCAAATATTTTAATTGTAACAAACACTTGAGTTTTTCCTTTGAACAGGTGAATATATTAAAAAATAATCTTATAAAGCAGAGTGGATTAACATATCTCTACTGCTTTTCCTCTTGATCTTTAAGGCTTATCAGAATCCTCTCCCACTGAGTTTATTGGTTACTTAGGAAAATGAGCCGAGCAAGTGTTGTTTGAAGTGCTTATATTCCCACAGAAGACATGAAATCAGATACGTTTGATCGGCCAGGAGGTTGTTAATAATCGGTATGGACTGGTTACAATACAAAGGGCCATGTTTCAGCAGCTGACAGCCCTGCAACTTCCTCTGCAATTAAATGATACATAAGAGCTGCAAAATACGTCTCTGAGAGACTGAAGACCAATCTGCTCTGAGAACTTTTGGTCAAGCGTAGAGCTCCCCTGGATTTTATAAGGCTTTGAGCAAGATCAGCTATTCGAACAGGGCAACTCAGCTACTGAGACCTGGGCTGTGCAACACAGATTCAAACTGCCTCTAGATATGGGAGCAGGACCAATAAATTCTTTTTTAGAAAGAGCATCCACTTTGCAAAGGCCTATACTAGCCTGGCATGCAGTATCAGGATTTAGGACCTCAATTTGTGGTTAATCACAGAAAAGACAGGCATTCAGTTTCAAGCTAGTCAAAGAAGGCATGAATTCAGCAGGGAGCTTTAGGATAGGGCTTAATCTCTACGTCATAATACATGCTAAGCTGTTTAAGTGTATTTGGTGCAATTACATCCAATTAAATACTTGGAAATTAGGTTCCCTGTCTTCAAATATCATAGGGCCCCTGCTCTATAACAGGATTGGCACTGACTGACTTATGTAATTTGCTCAAAACCCACAAGTACCACAGACTGCTCCCCAGGTACCGAAAGGTTTGTGTGCCCAAAACACGTTTGACGATGGAGGATTATATGGACAAAAAAAGGGATGACTGCACAGTCTCACTAGCATTGAAAAGACTCAAGGGATGATCATGGTGGTTTATGCCAAGGAGGAATTTATGTTGGTGTATTTACTGCTGAATCTGAAAAACTTCTATTTAACAAATGAAGAAGACAGCTTTGGTGTGTGAACAGAACACCAAGACCCTCAATGCCTTTCTGTCACAGTTCTGCATTTTGATAATTGCAGATTCACTCCTGTGCGCAGCCTGTCTTTTCCTAACATTTTCAGTCTTCCAGTGGGTTAGTTAACTGTTTTATTTTTTATAAATAGGATTAATATATAAAATGTTTTAAGTGCAATAAACACAGAAAAATATAAAATGTTTCAAGCCTGTGGCTGTCTCCCAGCATTTTGCCCATTTTCTGTATCACCACATAAAGGTGAAGGAATCACAGAGCGTTGCTTCCAAGCAGGCTTGTGAATCCAAGGACCAGCTATTTTTGTGACTTATTAGAGCAGCCAATGCACACCCAACATACACTGAGAGCTTTTGTTCATATGCAGAGAAAACAAAGGACACACACATTCGCTACTCTTTCCTATGGGAAGATTGCACAGAAAGAGAAAGTTGCCAGCTTCCAGGGCACAGTGCATTTCTCGAACTGACATTCACACGGTGTCTCCAAACTGATTTGTTATGAGACTAAACACCAGGACTAAACGCTTAAATTCGGTTGATATTGGGGACAAAACTGTAGAACCACAGCCACACTTTACTACAAGCATTGGACTGTAGTACGAGGACAGTTTGAACGGTATTTTCCCCCCTCCCCCAAAATACACACTTCAAACAAGAAAGCAGTCCAACAGTTTTCTAAGACACAAGAACAGGACGCAAGTTTAGTCCTTCAGAACAAGCTGTCTGTCGCCATCAGGGCTGTAGCAGCCGTCTTGCACCAGAAATCAGCCCAGTCATTTTTTCCCCCCCACTTACCTTATTCCTGTTATTATCCAAGGACCTCTCATTTCCCTGGTGGTTTCTGACTACATTTTCTTTCAAACATTCAACTTTCCATATTTTTAGTGCTGCTGTGGCAGTCTAAATGTCTTTTTCTTCTTGTTGTTGCAGTTTTCTCACTATTTCCCTGAACATCTGCAAGACAGCCCATCTGGGTTGACACAGTGTGAGATGAGGCAGACAGGCATCGCCAACAAAGGGCTCCTACTGCAGTGAGTGGGCTGCTGGAATCAGATGTTTTCTAAGACATCTATGGGGACAAAGCCTTTCTTCTTCCCGCTGTATACTTTGATAAAGCCATCGTGTTCCTTCTCAGAAGTCACACAAATCTGAGTACAGAAAAGGTATGAAAATGTTAAACTCTTTGCCATGATTAAAGTAAGACAAATTATTCCAGGATATTTATCAGGTAGGTTAGACATCCCGCTAGCTACTTCTGTAGTTAGAACAATCCCTGTTGGACTCTCACTGCTTTGATAAGAATCTCAAACGCATATATTTAGAGAGTCTGTCTCTCTGATGTGCCCACACATACATGAGAGACATAAAAATTGTTAAGAACTTTGTGGTGGATATAAGATTTTGAAACTTGAATTATGAAGTCAGTCTACTGTAATGATCATGCTTTTGTTGTCTGGGTATGAGAGGAATGGGTATTTCAGACCATGAGCTGACTCCCTCAACACTTGGTGGTGAAAAGTAATTGTCGTTCACTTGTAGCAGCTGACCTGAATGCAAGCATATTCTCTTACGCATGTTAAAGGAGCCTCTGTACTTCTAGGATGATTATGTTATTTACTCAGCCCTTGCAGCTACAGATGTTTATTTTGGATACCAAAATGCATGACCTGAATCCGTCTCTGTGAGCGTGTTTCCATAACACCTGCTCCAAACGGAAGAAGTTCTGAAATCATGTGGTCTTTACGAAAGCACAAATATTACATTGTGGTAAAGGTTTTGATTTCCTGAAGACCTTTGTGATCTCATGTATTTCCACCTTAAGGCCCTTCTTGAAACACCTGGTAATGGCCAAGCGATGTGACAACCTAGTGGCACAGGCACTTTAGGCTGGGCACAGCACCACACCAAATGAAGAATAGTTTTCAAATGTCTGTGCCAAAGAACTATATGTCTCCTATTAGTCAAACAAAGTTGAAATATAGCTGGAAAACTGATGGTCCTATTAAGACCACTCCACACACTAATTTCTCATGTCAGTGCCAGCTCTCTATCTGGACTAACACTCATCTCTGTCTGATAAGTATTTACACTGTTTATTTATAATAATTCAGAGGATATGAAATGAACAAAAATAGCTCTGAATAGTTCCTGAATAAATCTATTTCAGCATGACTATTATGGGTGACACCTCAATACCACATCTGAATTCTGGACAGCTTGTCCTGTAGCTGCATACGCAAAATTTATTAGCAATGTTGATGCTGCCAGAGGGAAATGAAAGGTCGTAAGAAGGAGGTGAAGCTGCTTCATATTTGCAACCTCCAGCATTTGAAAATTGGGAGGTGGATCTCTCTACCTGAAAACAAAGTTTTGGAAAGTAAATGGACTCATTAATTTTTTTACTTAACCTGCCTACTCAACATTAACAAAATTGGATCCCTGGGGCAGAATGAGTGAGCACACCAACAGGGCTGACATGCAATTAGAAAGAATAATGTATTGTTGTTTGGGCTGAATCACAAAGCAAGTGTGGGAGAGGTCTAGAATTGATGCTGTCTAATTCAGGTTCTGTTGCAAGACAGCCAAACTCATTTATGTCATGAATCCCCAGCACAGCACCTGCTTCTGCTTCAGCCACCTCACCATCCAAAGCAGAGAGGTACAAAGCACATGGACAGAGACAGGTGTTTCTAACTACTGCCACTTGTCGGTCTCTGTCTCTGAAAGAGACTACGAAAACTGAAACCATGAGAGAAAAAGCCTTCAAAGAAGCACTAAACTTCTAGAGTAGGATGGCCAAGTATGGAAGACTATCCAAGTGTGGGAAAGAGCATTAGTTGAAAAGTTCCCCTTCTCAGTTGATCCCTACTGCTGTGAGCCTTTGCACCTCCTCCATAGCTAGAGACGGCTGGTTAAAAGGAGTGCCTCATTCCATCAGTTGCTTCTCTCCTAACCGATGATGTCTGCAAGACATCTAGCTTTTTGATAGAGTCCCCAAAATAATCACATCTCCAGCAGGTTTACATTGCTCAGTAACCATGATGCATTCCTTTCTTTAACCTCCCTGGTTCTGTGCAGAACATATTGCAAGAATAGAGGGCTTTTCCCTATTGTCTTGTATTGTCAGCAGAATGATTTGTGGACAAAAGAAAAATACGGAGCTTTCTGAACACTGTTTTTCTTTATTTTTGGAGTGAAAAATATAGCAATTTTTTTCAGTGGTGTGGGGTATTATTATTATTACTATTATTATTATTAATTTTAAAAATTCTTTTGCTGGTTTGAGTGCTCCTTGATATCAGTGAGAGTGCTCTGCTGCAGCAATAACTTTTGATCTTCACTGGGAATGCAGATTACAATGCCTTTATGTAAGAACTCTCACTCTACATACCAACACACAAATCTGAATTCCCACAAATTCCAGCTGAAATTCTCTCATACTAAGATACTAAGCCTTGCACGTGCCATACCCCAGATGGTAGAGTTTTTCCCACTGCTTTCCAAGGAAGGGGAGGTTTCAGGGGCAGAGTAAGCTTGGCCACTATATGCCACACTTTCATAATCCTGTGAGACTCAGGAGGTCTCCTGGGCCTGTGACAGCTGCTGCAACTTTGCAAAGCCCTGGAGCTGCTCCAAATTCTGCAGTTTTCAGACAAGACTGAATAAAACACCATCTATGGCCAGTTTTGCTCTCATCCCCTTTTCTGAATGCTGCCAAGGATTTAACCAACGAATTGTAGCCTAGGGATTTGGCTCTTGACTTTTTTACATGGGTGCAAGTCTGGAATAATCCCAGATGAGGCACTGTAGTATCCAGAATTTTGGATTCCATCCAATGAATCAGCTGCTCTTGAGGGTTAGCCCTGATGAGAGATGGCAAAGATGATGGTTGTGAAGGAATTAGGTGCCACAGGTACCGATGGGTGGTCATGGTTTTCTGTATAAAGATGGAAACTGTTTAAAATGCCAGATAATCAGGCTGGCATATTTTGGGGGGAAGGCTGTTGGCCTGACTAGAAAAGTGAGCCAGAGCAGCCACTCTCCAGTGAATTTGGTAGGAATACAAAGGGAGAAGTTGGGTTTTTTCCCCCTGCAATCTGGCTCAAAAGATTAGTAGTGGAGTAAGCCACAGGGTAAGAAACCATATCTCAGGCTATTTCTCACTCAACAAATGATCTTCAGAACTATCTGAAAGTGGGAACTAGTATTATAAAGTCACTTCCCCATTCTTTCATCTCTTTTTCTTGAAAAAATACTCAAAACACTAACAAAACAAACAAATGTTCAGATCATGACTGTTGTCTGAACTTGTCAACATCCGCCCTGATAATTTTTTATTCATCAGTCAGCCCTGAGCAGGTGGGGGAGAGGAACAATTAGAAAATGGTCCTTTAAGCTCCATGGTCATTAATACTTTCCTGTTCTTGTAAGTCCTGTGATTTGAGTTTGGGTCCAAGTGGTCAATTCTCTTTGTCTGGGAGTAATTTTGAACTTGCTGCAACTTTTTGCAGCTATCTTCTCTTCTTTCTTCCACATAATCAATCCATCTGTCAGCCACAGACTGGTTTTGATGAAATAGGACCTTGGTTATGCGGGCAGTACAGTTTCAAGAGCTGTCCTGGAGCCTGCAGACCGTGCCAGGTCAAGAGGTCTGCAAGTTCAAGTCTTCTGTTTGCAAGAATGACAGCACAGGGACAGTGAGTTTCTGTATCTGCTGCTGCCAGTGCACTGAAATTCCTGCCTGTGTGAGCCTTGTGGATGGAAATGCTAAGGAGTTCAGCTTCCATACCCATTCAGTCATAGCGCGAATGATGATGAAGGGATTTATATCAATTGTTACACTAGTTTTTGGACCAAGAACACTGTCTTGTTTTACCTATGTCACTTACTTAGGGCTTTAAAGAAGGCTTGGATTAAACTGGATGCATAATGCGCTCTGCCCTTGTTCCAGCAAACCTTGTGTGCCACTCTGCATCCCTGAATTGAATGGGGACACCCATCCCTTCTCAGCAAGACTGACGTCAATGGAAATCAGAGATAGCTGGAAAAAGACCCTGTTCCCTTTCAGCCTAGCTGTGAAGTGCAGCTCTTAGAGCTGGGGAGCACATGAAGAACTGCAATATTGCTTTCAGTGCTGAGTTTGCCTTTTGATTTAATTTGAATGCATAAGTCACTGTGATGAAACTGATTTTCAAAGGCAGCTGAGTCATGCTCTTAGAAGCTCAGCTTCTTTTACAGTATCCCAAAAATATGGGGACATAAAGTCCCTAATAGAAAATCAGGGGAAAAGCCAGGTAGCAACAAAGAATCCAGACTAATCAGAAGAACTGAGAGAGGTGGATTTCCTGGATCTATAGACCTGTCCTCCAATCCTGCCTTACTAAGACTAGCCTTGTGGATATGTGACATTTATAAAACACCCATCACAAAATGTGTCTGTTATACTGACTTTTATGTAAACTCACAGTGCATACCTGGATGAGGCAAAGAGTTTCTGATTCCCAGTTTGTTACAAATGTCATGATTTGGGATCACACATGGGATGTCATGATTTGACATCACTTTTGCAATTTAAAATCGATTGTGTTTTTTAATTGCAAAAAGCCTAGCTCTTAAAGTCATTTGTATTAGTGTGACTGTAGATGTGAGAGGGAGCCAGGGAAGGGTGTGAGTTGGTTTTTTTTCAAAGTAAAAGCAGACATTCCAACAGTAGATTATCTTGACTTCTTTAAAAGAAAGGATGATCAAATACCTTAAAGAATTTTTAAGACATGCTTTCCCAATTACTGATGATATATTAGATATTGTGATTTTTTTTTTCCTTCTGTGAACAGAGGTTAAATCAGAGCCTGTTGTCGTGAAAAGAAGAATTTGTATAATGTATGGTAATGAATTTGGGTAGTCTAGGGCAGAAGTTACAGGCTGGAGAAAAATGATGGTAAGATCAATCAGAGTTGGAAATTATGCAGTTTGTATTGTTTGTGAGACAGCTTAAAAGTGTGGAAAGCCACAGAAATTGGCTGAGTTTGGTTTTCTTATTGGTAATCTTGCTTTATTGATGTCAGATGCTATGTCTGCTTACCTCCTACAGACTCCTGATTGAGCCCTGTGATGCCCAGTCATCTTCTGAATTGGTTTTAAGACTCCAAAATCTGTCAGTGAACCCTAAAATCCAAGATGTTGGTGTCTCTGAAGCAGTACACCTTTTCTCCTCCAGGCTGGGTTTCATATTGCATGGTGCAATTTTCAAGGGATCCTTAGTGAAGAGTAGCTTGTGCATATTGCTCAGGATGGGCGAACAAATTTTGTGCTTATTCTTCAGTCCTCCCCTTGAACATTGGCTTTGCCAGAAAGGTTTGAATGAAGCTGAAACTCCGAATGTTATTTCCAAAGCATGAAACTGCCAAACAATTCTAGAAAAAGTCTCACTCACTGTGCCTCAAACTTTGAAAATATCTCTGCTTGCCTAAAACAGCTTTTCTTAGGATAGTCATGTGGCTCTGTTGATGTGAATATATTGCCTTTTGCCTTACAAGAGTAGACTCTCTACCCAGAAAAATTCATATAGGGCATAAAGGGGACAGAGACCTGAAGGATAAACCATGGAACGTATCAAGCAATATAAAGAAAATTCATATTATTGTCACTGGATAAGTTTTTCTATTAGTATATCATCCTTGCCTTCACTGTCAGAATGGTTCTGTACTCTTTTTGGACCACACAGAAAGTGACTCAGTGAAGTAACTTTGCCGCACTATAGTCACAGGAATTTATTAGACAAGTTAATGAGTTTTTCTAGCTAAAGTGAGACTTGACAGGAATTAGTAGTGATGAATAATCTCCCCTTCTTGCTAATCTGGAAGAAGTCAGTGCTTTGAACATAGTAGATATATTGCATTCACAGCATTCTGAGCACTGTGCCCAGAGACAGGTAAAATGGCTGATGACATCCCACAGAAAATCCCAATAGAACAAAAGACAAACAAAAAATTCTGCCAATGTTTTCCCACAAGTCCCATTCAGATAACTTTTTTTCATGCTTTCTGCTATTGCACCTCTCTCACTGCTTCATATGGAAAACAGTGGAGAAATAATGGACAGAAAATAAGATAAATGGCCGAAGGAAAAAGAAATGAAATTTCACTTTGGAAATGTAAAATAAATTTTTACAGTAAAAAATTCACAATAACAATTAAAATATTTTTCACAATAAGAGTTTTTCCGCAGTGAAGGAAGAGTTGTTCTGTTATTTAAAAAAATACAAACAATTGTGCCCTCTATGGAAGGACTGCAGGAAGCTGATGAGTGTCCACAGCCTCACTGTGGCTGTCCCACCTGGAAATTACTCAAAATGGCCTTCAAGCTACTTAAATGTCCCCTTTTCATGTAATTTGTGTGAGAGTGGAGCAGAATCTGTTTGCTGCACTTCTTTCCTCATGTCTCTGCATTCATGTGTTTGTGCAGTCTGATCTCTGTCCCCTGTTTCACAACAAATATTTATTTCTTTCTTCCTCTGAAGCCTCTCCCACATGGAGTGAGCCCCCAACAGCATTCGTATTTAGCCTCAACATTTGTGTGGGCCTGAGATAGAGCTAAAAAAGCTTTCTAAAAAAAAAAGTAAAAAAAAGTAGTAGACAGACAGGATAGATTAATCCCTTTTCTTTATTTTTTTGCCTTGCCAGAGGCGATGAGGCACTCCTGACTCCAATCTCCTTAATCTCCCTTTGTGAGGCTATTATGAAATAGCAACAATAGGAAGGTCCTTGTGTTTAGATGAAGCCGCCAGACTTGCATGCTTGGAAACTGAGGTTTTGTGAGAACTGAGGCAGGAAACTGGTCTCTCACTGCTCACAGCAGCAGCCACACTGACAGAGATGATCTGGTACTCCCACTAATGAGAAGTGACACACATCTTGACCATTCCCTCATGATGACATGCCTTATTCCAACACTACCATTTCCTACCTTTGCCCTTGTGTACCACTTATTCTAGAGCACAAAGCCTTGTTCTCCATCAGTAATACTTTCTTTGTGTCTGTGTAAACAGATATAAAAAATTCAAAGTAGGTGTTGGGTAAGAAGAATGTAAGAACTTTCTTTCTAGCAACTGCAGGGCTACCCAATGTACTGGGCACACAGGAGCAGTTGAAATATATTCTGGTCACTGTATTTCTGTGCCTTCCTTAAAAAGCTGTGCGCACCCAAGGATTGTTTGCACTGGTATGTTTTGCTATGCCACAAGGCAGCAGCAGCAGCAAAGCTGTAAATTAATGTTATCCACCAATGGAGAGAAGTGTTACAGAAGTCTTGCATGGAAAAATCCATGGCCCTGACGTCCACACTGCTTCTGAATTCTTCTCTACTTTATTAAAATCAGTGGCTGTGCAGGCACTGCAAGGCAAACCATTTCTGGTGATGTGACATCAGTTGCCACAGGAAAGGAAAGATCTAATGAGGTGGAAGAACACTGGGCTTCACAAGGTGCAGTGAGCAAAAATCTTGCTTTTTATTACACCCAGGTGCCAGAGAACTCAAGCTGAGCATCACCCTTAGTCAGTCATCCTCCTGTTTATAGGAGCTTACGTAAATAGCCACAAACCTGTCCCTTAATGCAGGTTTCAAGCCCAGTGAACCCATTTGAAGGACACAAAGTAGAAGGAGCTGCTGAAAATAGACCAGGGTGAAGGGACCCTGCAAGTCCTCCCTGTATATGGTGTTGTTTAGCTCACAGGAGCACTTATAGTTTAGAATATAATACAGGCTGTAGAGAGGGTATGGCAGTAGTGACAAAAAAATTAAGGATTAAATATACCTCATAACTGGTGAACAAGAGTTACATTTAGGATTTGCAGTTTTGTGTGATGCTGCCTTAACTCTGTTCCTGTTGAAGCAAAGACAATTGGTTGTGTTTAGATCTTTAGGTAAGTTAAGGTGTGGGGAGGGAGCCACTGTCTTTTATTAGATTAGTTCTAATAGTGAGGAGAAAGACAGATCATTTTTCAGGCACACAAGATCTACTACTACGACTCTGTGTTCATCCCTCTGAAGTCAGTGAGAGAGTGCAAAATATGTAAAGTATCACTATGAATGTCTGTGAGACTGAAAATGCAGGCTATGTTAGGCACTGAGTATGTGTTTGCACAAGGCAAACACTGCTCTTAAGTGGTTACTAGACACTGTTACCATACAAATAATAAATCTTGCAAAATTGCAGTGAAAAAACCTGCCTGTCCTCGCACAATTTTCCCTCCAGTCATTGGTAAGACTGCTGGATGCTCTAGTCCAGTGAGGGTCCAGCACAGGGAATCTTACCTGGTTCTCTTTCAGTGT
Source organism: Acanthornis magna (assembly GCA_036785705.1). NCBI lineage: Eukaryota > Metazoa > Chordata > Aves > Passeriformes > Acanthizidae > Acanthornis > Acanthornis magna. The sequence goes on from JAWUZG010000029.1 coordinate 12,825,211, forward strand.
TATCTGCCCCTGTTCCTTGCAGCCAATGAATGTCCTGATACACTTGTAAATCTTCTCATTTTGTTGCACTCTTTGAACAAAGTTAGCAGGGAAAAATCCAGTTCTGTCATCAATTCTCCCCTATGAAGGAAATATATTGATAGTAAAAGAACGTCAACTGTAGCAGCTTTAAAACAAGTTCAGTATTGAAAATAAGATAATTTTCCTTTTGGAAAAAAAAGAGATATAAAATACCTTAAAATAAAAAATAAATATAAAAAGAAATATAACATACCTTCCACCAGTCTTCATTAGAGTCTTCCAGGAGAGTGATCATGTCCCCTGGCCTGTAATTAGAAGAGGAATAGTATCTAAGATGACTCTTAATGGTTCTGTTGAATCAGCTTCTATAATTCCCTTCTAATAGGAAGGTGGTTCTTCCATGGTTATTTTGTTTGAGCATTCAGTGCAGGTAGACTTGATAAGATGGCAAGGCTTTCTTCAGTCACACATGGTAATGTAGAATGAGAGTCTCTGTATCTTGGGGCTGGTTCTTTATTTTGAGACAACATCTGTGACCTGGAAGTTTTGCTTCCTGTTTATTAAGAAGCTGTTTAAAATACAGTCCCTATTTGCTAAAGGCATTATTGCTTTACTTTAAGACATTTCACATTGTTGGGACACACTACTTGATCATCTGTGTTTTCAAGCTGTGTTTGCAGAAGGAAGGCAGCAGGAAAATAGTTCTATTTTACTGACAAAGGCAATTAGTCAGCAGGGATATAATTCTGCCCAAGAATGTCTTTTTGATTTGAATGGGACATATTTACCTTTATAATGTGTGGTGCTGGGTTGTAATTGCTAAGTATCAGCATCCAGCTGACTAGTTCCAAAGCAGAGCTAGGAGAATAATTTCGCTGGAAGCACTAATAGCAGAATTTGCTGAGCAGATTTTGTGCAGGTAGTTGAACAGTTATTTGACCTTTTCCTCCCCATTGGTGGCATTTCATCGCCATTCCTATGTAATTATAATAGTGGTATGTTGTAGAAAGTAAGTAGGAGACCATTTATAAAAGGGATTAACTCTAGAAAGCTGTCTGCTTGATAACAGACATTTCTTGGATCTTAATAAAATTAATTGTTGACCCCTAATTATTCAGCTTTCCCTGTTAGACTCACTGTATTGTTGAGGTATCAGCACAAGAGCCTGCAAACACATCTGGAACAATGATGGATAACAGGTCCAATTTAACTGGCTCCTTCAGAGCATGCACAGAAAATGTGGATCTGCCCAGGGTGCAGCTGGAGGTGGGGTCAGTGGTGGGCCCCTTTGGTCCACTTTGCAAGTGGTTATCATTGCTGCTGACAAATGGAGAAACAGGTGCTTAACAACTGCATCTTCTAACACTGTGCAATGCAAAACAGGATTTTCCTCAAGCCCTCCTCAAGAACCTGTTCTAGTGTGTTTGGAATAATTAAATGTTACTGAGGTGAGAAAGGAAGCTAGACAAAATTGACAGTTTGGTAGCCCAGTGGTAGAAGATATTTTTCCATGGGAAAGAATATCTGAGTCATTTTTTACAGTTAATATCTAATATAAAATACTCAAAGAGGTTTTAAGGGAACCCATAGCTTCAAAGTGAATAGACTGCGGCCAACACCATTGGAGACCTTATATTGAAAGGAAAAATGCTTTCAACGGGAAGGATTTAGAGAGCCTTGTCCACCCAGTACTCTTCAGCCTGGTTGCTAGAAAAATAACCCAGAAAATACAAATTTATTTGTCTGTCAGAGAAAGATGGCAACTGAATCTATAGTCTCTCCCTGTCACTTGTCTGAGCAGTGAGAAGTGCAGATTGAAGACCTGCTGATCTTGCTGATTTTTTTTTCTGGAAGAGAGCTAATATTGATGTTTTTAATCTCCAAAAAGGATTCAAAATAGAAATACCAGCTGGACCTGTTATTCTTGCTGCCTAGATTTAAGCTACTAATCCCTGAAAGGGGGTAACCAACTTGGTTCTTATTACTGGTTGAAATCACTGTCAGGTCTTATCTTTTTTTTAGGTAAATTGAAACCCTGGATAAGTTGTCTGACCTTCTTCAGCCATCTAGATTTCAGAGGTGGCAAGACAGGCGCTCGTGCAGGTCCCTTCCAACTATTCTATTCTATTCTATTCTATTCTATTCTATTCTATTCTATTCTATTCTATTCTATTCTATTCTATTCTATTCTATTCTATTCTATTCTATTCTATTCTATTCATTGCAGTGTCTGAAACCTGGGATTGCTCGTCTCCAGGATTCTCAGCTGTAATGCAAGGCCATCACTTAGAGTAAGTGTATTACTGCAATGTCCTACTTTACTTATGCCAGAGCATTGGGAGAACCTGACTGGCTGCTTCCGCTGTTAGGGAAGAAATCCAGGTTGTGGTAAGTTCTAATTTCGGCTGAAATCAGGGATACACATCTCCATGGCAGTCATCTGCCCCACAATGTAGCCTCTCAGAGATGAGCTGGGAGCTCCAGAAATCTGCCCTAACTCTTCTCAGCTCAGGTCCTTCCCCTGCTATTTGCCTTTGTTGTGCTAGAGCTGTTGTGCTAGTGCCTGGCTGGTTCCCAACTCGGGTTCCGAGGACCGTGCTTGTCAGTCATGACAAAATTGCTATGCTGGACCCACCTCCAGCACCCCAGCTATGTTAAATGGGAAGTCATGAAACTGAGCTGAATCCTGCCTGGCTCTGCAGTAACAAAACAACACTACCAGCTACAGGCATCCCTTATGGAACTGGGTTAATGCGTATATATTACTGAATTTCTGACCATGGGACAAACACTGCTGCTGTGGTGGAGTAATACTAATCTAAAACCTATCTGCTGTCCCTGGAAAGAGCCTCGTGTTCCCTGAAAGAACATGTTTCAGATCACAGGTTGTTTTTTCCCTTAAAATGTGGAACAGGAGGATTTTGAAAGATGACGTGTTTTCTGGGTTTCTGTGCCTGGATGAGGATGGTAGTCCAGTGCAGGCTTATCTGAGAGGTTCTACTTCATGGAAGAAATGTCCAAGATGGAATATACTCCTAAGGAGTAGGGTGCTAATTGGAATCCCTCAAGCAGAATAACTGGCAAGTTGCGCAAAAGGTTATCATATACTGTGGTTATTTCCTAAAGAGCTGACATTGCTAAAATAATGATCAGAAAATGCCAGCAAAGCAGAATGATAGGAAAACTTATAATTTCTGTCTTATAGTCTACCCTTTAGTTCCAGAGCAGTGAGAAGGCACAGCTGTGAACACGAAAAAGGCTTTCAGTGTTGCAGATGCTGAAGAGGAGGGCATTTCTCTGGCAATTCCCTCAATTCTGTGGCATGTGCATGATTATTTTGATATAGAGGATGCCTTGAAGACAGCTGACATATTTCACAGTAAGAACTAGCAAGACCATGTGAAATGTGAGTAGCACGAGCAAAATAATTTCAGTGAAAGAAAAGCTGTCCTTTTACTTCAGTGTGCTTGGATTAGACCTTGTAATGCTAGCAACTGATACAGAACTGAGGGAGTAAGTACTAAAAATAGCAATTAACAAGGTTATTGTGCAAAGCTCTCATGTGAAAACACTGCCATCCAGTAGCTGGACATCATTCTCTTTTTTCAGACATAACTGAATAAGAAGGAGGACCAAACAGGACTGGTAAAAATTTTAGCATTAGCATGAGAGCTGGTGATGAATTCCTAGCTGAAAACTTCTGTTTGAAAAACAAAGTAACTGAAAACAGAACATTTTATAGCTGAAAGCCATCTTGCTCCTAAAGTGACATAAGTGTTTTTGAAACTTTTAATCTATTGTATCCTTTCCAAAATAATTGGTCATCAGTTCTTTTAAACTGTGAGAATAGCTTTCTATCTAGAAGTGCGTACCTCTATAAAAATGTGTATTAAAAATGTCAGAAGAAACCCTCCTTTCCCCAAAGTCATATATAACCATATGACTACCAGAGCACAAGGGCCAAATCAATGAACAAATATTTTGGGGTTTACCTCATCTCCAAGTCTTCATTTTCTTGTGGTACAAATTTGTACAAGGCAACATAGGTGTTCATTTGTAACGTGCTTTTATAAAATGGTCCCTTTAAGAAAAGAGAGAAAGAAAAAATTTAAATATCTGCTCTGTACAGGAATAGTGTTTACTTTGTTAGAGACAGAGGAACCAGAACCTGATCTTAGAATAAATTAGCCAAAATCATCTCGCTGTTTTCACAGCTTGGAGGACTATGGTCCAGACGCATTGTAGACCATGAAGGCAGTAACTACCTTCATTTAGAAATAAGACTATTTAAACTCCAAGATCAAATTCCTGGCTTCCAAAGAACACAAGCAGAAATTTGCACAGGCTGGTCTTTGGGATGAAATCTTAAATGAGTCTGCCTTTTTCTCTCTGTAGCATATATGGCTCTTATGAGCCCATTAAAGTATTATTGGCATTATATAAGGTGTCTAGTCTACAGTCCTTACTATGGATGGAGCTAGAATTGTACAGTGCACAGATCCAAATTCAGAGCAGGAAAATCACTTTCTTAAAGTGATTTTAATGTGTGAAAGCGTTTTATGATGGGTTTGCAACCATGAAAACTGGCTACTCTGTCTCCTCAATTTTTCAACTGTTAATCTGGGAAAAAAAAAAGGCAGCTAAAACAAACACTAATTAATTTTCATAATCAAATGTGTAATTTTTATGTTATAGCAGTTTTGTTGTAATTACATGGCCTGCACACTGGATCTTTTGTATTCACAAATCAATTTGCAATAAGTAGAAAAATCTAAAAGTGACCACAAAGGGTAAACCAAAAAGCCATCCAGTACTGTATATTGTTTCCAACTGTGGTATAAGAACACAACAGTCAGATATCAGTGACCCAACAGACCTACTCAAGGCCCTCAGATAGCCATGAAAAAAAGAGTTTTACATGACTTCCCATTATCATTGCATCATCACAAAATTTATGTTCATACCGGGGAATTTATACTTTTTGGTTCTTCTCCAAAGTGTTCTGTGCCATTTTCGGAGTATGTAAACACTGAAATAAAGCAAACATATGACATCTTAGGAGTAGTTTAAGACTCTTCGCCTTAACAGGATCACCTTGATTTTGTTGATCTCTTTCTTTTCTCCCTTATTTTCTTTGATTCCTTGTGATCTCCTCCAAACCCTTCTACACTCCCAACAAAACCACATATGCTGTTGGCACATGACACAATTTCTGTCCTCAAGAATTTGCATGTGTAACAAATAAACCATTTTGATCAGATGAATATACACAAGCAGAGCACTACAAACAAAACCTAGGTACTGTTTAAAGTCCAGCAGGCTTTTTCTCACATTGAGTACTGTATCTTCATGTTTAGGATACGCAGTATGTCCATTTTAAAGTACCTGCAAAAGCTGATGTTCATATATGAGCAATATTGGGGAAGTTTGTATGCCAAACCCCTTCTTTCCCCTCTTTGACCTCTATCTCTAAGTGTTTGATGGCCTTCTTTCTATAGTTTTGATAGCCTTCTCTCTCCAGTAGCCCATGCCTGGGATGCACTGAATACGCTGCCTTTCTCTCTGAATTTACAGGAGGTACTTGAATTGTTTTCAAATCAGGATGGGTAAATTCAGAAACAGGCCTGTAGATGAAGAAATTTGCTTTTAAGTTACTGAATCAGAAATTCACGGAATAAGACAACAGTCACAGCCTCAGTCAAGTTACCCTCCATTGTAGTTGATTCATGAGCTGACTGATCCCTGTCCTCAGTAATGTCCCCAGAAAAATCACAGTGGCTTTATAATTTCAACTGCATTCTCCCTTCACATTTTAAGAATTGCCCAGTGTTTCTTGCTCCTGGAAAAAGACTGAATATTATTTTAATAGCTGGAGTCTTTGAGGAGCTAGAAGCATAAGCTCTTCTCCCACCGTTTACCTCTGTAGGTGCTTTGAGCAATAGCTGGACTTGGTAGTATCTAACAATTTGGAAATCTCCAAAGCGGTAGTATCAGGCTGACTGGGACGTTTTCTTTTTGTTTCTCTGTCATATAGTTACATGTGTTCAGGGATAGAAAGGTCCAGGGAATACCAAACCCCTGAATTTTTCTCCTCTGCTCTCTCACTTGCTCATCCTTTCTTTCATTAATACATATTTCTGGGACTAGTCTTCATGGTAGCTGACAACCTAACAGAGTCTGTGAAGAAGCTTTATGAAGGAAATACTGCTCTTTGACAGTAGACAGTTGTACTTGGATATTGAAAAACAAGACAGTGCTCTTGTAACAGAGAAGAGACAAATGAAATGGCAGCCGCAACATGCATGAGAAAGATTCTGTACAAAGTGACAGGCATTCATGAGCATGCACATCTTCTCTGACAAAATGTAAGACAATGTTGTAGCCGTAAAGTTCAATGCGTGAATGTGAAGAGAGCATGTGAGCTGATACCTACCACACTTAACCTGAAAATGCCACAAGTTCTGTCCGGCTGCCCTGACTGCAGAGGACCTGAGGCCTCGATACACCCCTCACCATGTCGTGTTCCAAAGGGACTCTGACCCAGCAGACTGTCACATGTACCAGAGGAAAAACCTTAGAAATAAACCTAATTTCCTGAATCTTTAGTATAGGGGTATATGCATGTCAGACATCTGTATGAAGGGGTTTAAAGTGCTGCTATTACAATTTGGAAGTATTCAAGTCCTACTCAAATAACTATGCTTTGTTTTTTGTGTCCAGAGGAAAAGGAGTTAGGAGGCAAATTGAGGGTGTTCTGGTGAATACTGAGTTGGGTAACTGGGAGCCTTTTGAACTTGCAAAACGTCATTCACCAGATGAAGCAGAAGTATTTCAGCATCAGGTCTGGAGTAATTTCTGTTTGGTGACAGAAAATAAAGCAAGCTACTAATGTACAGCCTCATGAACTGTGCAGCTGACCCAGCATGTGGGGAGGGAGCTGAGCTCTATCCTTGTGTTGGCTGAGAAGTGCTCACCAAAATTGGGTTTACAGGGAGGATATCCCATATTTGACTCAAGGGGAAAGGGCTCAACTCACTGTTAATAACAGGCTCATAGATGTCACCTAAAGTACATTTTGGCTCGCTGGATCTCTGTTACAGACAGAAATTCACAGCAGTGAAAGAGTGTAACTGGCTTAGAGGAGGCTGAAGGGCTGGAAATTAGGTATGCCTTCTCACAGCTGTAAACTGGGAAGCTTTGCTTCACAGGATTTATGGCAGGGCCTGAATGAAAGAGTTTCGCCTTGAAGTTGTCATAGGAGCTCTACAGGAGCAATTGCATGGCTACACATGTGCTAGGTCCTTTCACCCTTCTTCAGGCTGCGTCTTTTCTGCTGTTTCCCTTTACCAAAGAGCATCAAATGTACATTTTTCTAAATACTTATTTGCAGAAGACAGTATTTTAATAGGGAAAAACCCAAACAACACAAACCCAACTGGAATGGACCTGAGTCATCAAGGCATTAATTTGGAACTGCCTGATAAAGAGGCAGTGGACAACTGAGGAAAAAGGAGTCATGAGTCACTCTGTAACAACATTTTGAACGTACTTTTAAACATTTTTAATCTATGTTTAGTTCATGGTCTCTGGATATTAATAGGAGGCACTTGAATCTGAAAGCCATAGAGGTATGTAGTTCATATCTCCACACAACAGAAGTCCATTTATTTTCATATTCGTTTGGCCCAACAGCAGCAGACAAGAAAAAAAAAAGGAAAAAACTAGGGATTTTTAGACTCTGAAAAGGATTTTACCATTTCCATAGCTTGTGCAAACAGTGCAGGGAGTTTATTAAAAATCTACCAAGAGGAAATTTTTGGAGTGGCTGATGCATAATTTATACCCTGAGCCTCTGAAGGATGGGTTGTAAAAAAGCCAGTGCTGATCAAAGGAATCGTTAATGTGCTGCAGAAGTTATTTGGAGGTTTGACACATGCTGAGTTTTTAAACTAATCTCTTTAAGCAAGTTCCTTGAATGCCTCTCTGTGCATTCAGTGAATACAGATCTCAGAGAAAAAAGTTTCTTTGGGTTTCAGAAATGAAACTATTGACTGATAAAGAAATATAAAGTTATCTGAACACTCAAACAGGGTCAATTTAATCTCAGGTGGGCAGGATTGAACAATGTGGTGCAGACAGAATTCTTTATCTTTAACCAGGTCAGGTCAACTTGCACTTGCAAGACAGAAAACCTAACAAAAATTTCAGGAGAAATCAGATAACATGGATGAGATGTTCACAAAATGAGAGGAAGGAAATGACTGAACAAAGTGAGGAGAGGTGATAGGACCAAGACAGGAGGAAAACAATAAGGAGGTAGCATAATATGGAAACAGACAGCTGAAGTTGGCATTTCACCTACACAAATTGGTAGCAGTATGTAAGGAGCACTGGGGGTGCCATGAAAAAGAAAGTTATGCTTAGTGTGGATTGTTTTTGTTCTGTACATCTTGTGAGACTGAAAAGCAGACTTCAGGTTCTGCTAGAGAAGTTGCTCTGATGGTTTGGACCTGAAGTTGTGCTTAGCAATAACTTTTTTTGTTTATGACTTCCACCACCATGACTCAATTCTAGAACAGGGTCACAAACACCAACTCTTGGTGGCTGAGATTTGATTACCAAAGTCTCGGTGCTATGATGGTTTTCAAATCTCATCATGCCAATGCTGTAAAAAGCATTATTTTTGTACTGCAGATCAAGAAAAGGAATTGGACCATGAATATTACCAGGCATATACTACAGTTGTACTCAGAAGTTGCAATTAAAATAAAAATTCATTGCATCATATATTTTACAGACACATGGATCTTTTATGATTCATTTTCTGTCCCAAGGAAGTTATGATATACAAAATCATGTAGAAAAATCAAACATATGGAAAAGAAAGTATTCTTTTCCACTTTGCCAATGAGGAAGTAAAACATATTAAATCTACAGTCCTGCTCATGGAGTAAAGATAGGAGATAGGGAATGGACCTGAACCTTGTCCAATGGAAGCTCTGGACACACCAGATTAAGAAAACTGGTGGCTTGCATTTCATGTGAATGGCAAAAAGCATTCCCCAAATTCTTGCACCAACTCACCTCCTGCTTTGAAAAGCAGAACGCTGCTAAAGCATGGACATGCCATAACCCCCACCTGACACAGGCTGTGCACAGGCCTTTACACCTGAAGGTGCTGCCCTGGCCTGGCCGCACTCACCGCTGTTGCTGCGTTTCCTGCTAATGTCAAGGGTGCCCGCAGAACTAATGCCTTCCTCCGGAACTTCTACCAGGTCAGCTGTCTGCAGAGACAGAAAGAGCAAATGAGATGGGATAAGTCGGAAAAAGGGACCAATGAAGCGAAATAAAACCACAGCAAGGGTCTTTGGGAAATGCAGTACTTGAGTGGTATCGTAGCAGAGCACAGTCAGCCTAATGGGATTGAAGGAAACATTGGATCTGGTGATGCACAACATATACCTACTGCACAGGGAGCAGTGAAAGCCCAGAAAAAACCTCCAGACCAAGTTTGCAGTCTGGAGCACAAAATGTTTCTGCAGCATAAAATGAAGTGAAAGTTAAGGAACAAAGGATTGTTAAGCAATGTGGTTCTCTGTATAAAACAGAAAGGGCATGAGGGAATTTGCAGATTCTGCAGTTATATTAAATAGCTATCCACCAAGGAGATTGGACGTTAGTTGAAACTACTGGCTTTTAATATATTAGCCCCGAATACATAATTCAGTAAAATAACTGTAATGTAAAGGTCATTTTCATTCTGCTAAAATGCTGTAAAAGAAAGAGCTGGAGTGCAATGGAGTTGATTAAATCAGTCTTTAAATATCTGTCCTCACTTTCTTTTTAAACAGTCATCTGGCCAGTATGGTTAGGGAAATTGAAACCTAAGTGTTGCTTTTAGAATTACTATGATTTCTTCTTAGTACCATATTAATGTCAGTCATGATTAGGGACCCAATGTTCTAGGGTATAGGAAAACGTGGGATGACATAATCTTAAGCCTCAGAAGTATACTCTGCATACGGCACCAGATTCCTTGGCTGGGTAGTCAGCTTCTCCTTGTATAGCCCAACAGGAACCAGGAACTGCTCCAAACAATTTTGAAAATCTGACCTTAACAAAACTTCAGTTACTGAACTCTCCACATCTTTGATAAACATAAAAACCCCGAAGACTGAACTTGAGTCAGGTGCTTTCTCTAATCTGAGTAACTGTAAATACTTACATACTCCTAAGCTTTATTTATTTCTAGTTAGCAGATTTTAAGTCACAAGAAGGATTTAATGCTATTGTATGACTCTTTACAATTGTACTGTACACATAGCTTGCTCTATTTCTTTGCAGACATTTGCCTGCATCAAGGAACATTCATTGTTTTTGTTCAGGGAGCAAAATCTGAATTCCTTTATAGATTTAATATGTTGGTTTTTTTCCTTTTACTAGTGTTGACAAGGAAGCCTTTTTTTTTTAGAAAGTGCTTCCACAACTTTATTTCTCCTATCGAGTACTTTCCTAGGTACTTCTCCATCCAAGGAAACTAATGAACAAAGAGGTTGAAAGTAGATTTGTGCCACAGGCATCTTGTGGCTATCTTGTTTCCCTTGCTATTTTAAGAACCTTCTATTTTACTGCTTTGTTACTCCTTGTTTTTCGGCTCAGCCTTTTGCAGCAGGTCATGTTTGTCCTGCATCTGGCTGAAATGGGTCACCCGAGGAGGAGAAGGCACTGCAATAGCGAAGTTTACACAGAGCCAGTGTAGAACATATCTATGGATTCTGGTTGCTGGGTGGAGAAGAGAAAGATTGGCTTTGTTGAAAGAGTAAGTCCCAGCAATTTTTCAGCTCCTCGCTACAACACATTCCTCAGTTTTCATGATTGACTAACTTCATAACTGCTGGTTAGCAATTAGTGTTATTTTGCTGGGTTCTAGTGCATATGGGACGTGCAGTGAATGTCTCTTCAGCATACACCTCATCCAAAACCTTCTGAGGTAACCTCAGTTACATTTAATGATTTTTCACTCAAGGACTATGTGACAAATGGTCTAATAAAAACGCTAGAGGTGCAAAGCTGCTTTTGAGAGGAGCTAATCCACAAAAATCTAACAAGAACTAGATTCACATTTACATCACCTCAAGTGCCTTTCTGTATAAATGTGGGTTGCAGAAGCACAGTTTTGAAGCAAGCAGTAGGTAGTAAATCTGGAGCATATGGCCACTTTCTTTTATGGGAAATGCAGAATCCGGGTGGAAAAATCAGTGAGTACGTCCACACAGCTCAGTCATGTTAAAAATACTTTGGCTAGTTTAGAGGAAGGTGGTTGTCTCTACTCTCTGCAGAGACATGAACTGCATGCAGCATGGAAGCTTCATGGCTGTAGGGGCAAGGTACAGCTCCCTTAGCTTTTCACCCCCTTCAGCAGGAGCAGCTCTGCTGTGCTGACCCAGAGCAAGGCCTTGGACAGCTTGGACACCACCTGTGAGGAGAAATAGTATCCCAGGTGTCCCCATGTCCGTGTTGTCTCTAGTTTGGTGACATGGCAAAACCTTGAGGCACATTCCATCTCCCAGCACCAGGACACAGCACAGCCTCACATCCTCAAGCATTGCTGCTTCTGCTTGGAGAGGAGCAGAGCAGAGCAGTGCAGCAGAGAGGATCACTGGGGAAAGTCGCAGTCCCTCTGTGTTACTAAATACACACACTTCTGAGGGCTCTGTGCCACATCCCTGTTGCAGTCACTGCTCAATACCTACTCCCAGGTCACACATCAGTGTTAAAGTTCCACGGCCCCATCATCTGTTTCAGGGTTGTGCCTACTCTGTTTTTTATCCTCATCTCAATCCACAATCTTGTGCTGGCAAAATTTATGGTTTCTCAAGTCTGTTTATTCAATTCTCTACTGTTTTCTATTTCCTGTATGCTGACACACATTATATTCTCTCTCAGCTTCAATTCCCTGGAGAAATTCCTGCAATGAACTTGCATTCCTAATCCTACACCCACACCCAGTTATGATCCCTAGGGTAAGCTGACAGAGCATTAATGTTTTCTGTGCTTGAGTTGTCATTTATAATTCAACATAAACTTTATTGATTTAGAAAGCAATAATTACATTTGTAGAAATTTTGTTTCAAAGTAAATTAAATATTGAAAGAAAGAAATGTAATAACAATGTTACAGGTGGTAGAGTCACTTCGGGTTTTAAAAAAGAATAGGAATTAATAAATTCCTTTTAAGGCACAAATGGGAGTGGATAGAGGACATGTCCCTTAATAAATCCCTTGCAGACTTCACTTAGTTCTTGCTTAAATTAGTCTGTCTTCTTTCCTGCCTGACATGAATTGATATCTGTTTAGAGTCTACCTATATCACCTGAGATTACAGTTCAGCCGTGTGAGTGACCACACATTTAAATGCCAGGGAAATGTTGTAGCCAGCATATACAGACATTAGCATGACTTAAAATTAAGAACATAAGTATTTGCTTTGAGGCCTGGGGGCCAAGTCTCATCATGTCTCTGTGCCTGGCCTTTTTTATTCTGAGGTGAGTGCAGAAGAGATTGTCAGATAATGTGGGTTTGATTTTTAGAGGTGACAATCAGCTTTAGCCTCCAGTGTGTTCAGGTGTGATTGTCCTTTTTTTGGTTATTGTTTTTTGGGGGGAAGGGGGGAGGGTTGGAGAGGGCAGGATCTCTCGGGGATGGAAGAGAACTTCAAACATAGGTGTAAGTGCTGGTTTATGAGAGGTTGAGAGGGTATGAAATGTTCTTTCAATGTAATGAAGGAGCTCTTGATCTCATGGATCCCAACACTGTTTAAATAATCATTTCTGTAAGGAAGAAACTGGCATTTGTTACTGTTGGACCAGGTGTAGATAGACCACAGGCAGAGTCAAGGAAACTATCGCTTCCCTTGTTCTTCAGCTCTTCTGCCATGGTCCTGAAGAAAGTGACTTTTACAATGGGAAAGAGCAAATGGCAAATATTAGCATGAAGGTTAAAACCTCCCTGTCTGGATACAACCACCTGGGCACACCTGCCTACATTTGGGGTCTGGAGAGAGAAGCCCCAATCTGTAATGCCTCCCCCATGATTCTGCATTGGACAGGGGTGGAGGTCCCAGTCCATTGTTTTGTTGCAGTAGCAGTATCCTAATTTTGGCTGGGCTTGTACTGGGATCTTGTACTTTTAAATCGAGGCTCTGAGGACTTCAACCTGTTGTCATCACTTGTATGAAGGACAAATGGCCACTACCAACACTATCAACTATCAACAGGCAGTGTGCATGTTAAAATTCCAGCCCAACAGTGAAATACCTCTGTTACACTGCTATATGGATATGCAAAATAAAGAGATTAATATTTCCTTTTCTAATCAGATAAAAACAGTTTATTAATTTAATTAGTACTTTTCTCTTTTTCTCAAGAGTTATCTAAAAGATACATAAAACTTGAATTTGCAAAAATAACAAGTTTTCTGGTCTCAATATGGAAGCTGAGAGTAATTTTTTTTCTTTTACAGTTTGAAATACAAGTTTTGTGAACTCTGATAGAAGCTCATGTGAATGAGTATCTGTTGCTCCTTCAGAAAGAAAGTGGGAGAAAGATGTGGGCTACTTACAGAGTTTCTGTTGGGAGACTCAGACCCACTTCCAGAACTTCCCTTTTTGGTTTTCTGGGCTAAAGAAGTCCCAAAGCGGAGAGTTTCGTACACGGGGTCAACCTTATTTCCACAGGCTGCAACAGAAGGAGCAAAACATGCATCAATGCCTTGAAGGTATTTCTGGTTACGTTCCTGCTTAACTTTGAGGAACACCTGCTCCTACCAACAGGTTGGGCTGTATGCTTAGACACAAGCTGAGAGAGTATCCTGATAAAAAGTGAGTGTTGAACTTTTAGGAATTGCTATCAATTTTCTGCTGCCTCTATACTCCCATAAAGATCATCCTCATCTCATACTGGCTCTTCAATTTTCGGCCGTTGCCTCGTCTCTCTTCACCTGTCATTCTCCTTTCCTAATCATCACTGGTGCTGCCTGTGCTGAGGTAAGGAAGATGAAGCATCAGGAGGTTCCGATCCATGTTTGTCTCTATCAGTGACTTGTTGGATTGCTCTCAACAGTAGCTCTCCCTCATAGCCAGCCACAAAAATCATCTCCCATGGAAGAGAAATGGATATCTTCAATGAGCACAAGCAAATTCAGTCCAAACTCTTGTCTACATCTTGCATCCTTAGACCTCGGCTTCCTTTGTGACACAAGGAAGTAAGCATGTAGAATATAGTATATTTGCAGCACTATGTAGAAGGGAAATTTTAGCCAAAGTACTGAGAAAATACAAGAGATTTTGGATTTTGTTTACAGCAAAGCACACCTCATTTTTCAGCCAGAGTTTGTTCAAAATGTTTCTATCACTTCTCATAAAAATTATGGATATTTTTTATAAAGAGAAACTTAGATGAAATACTTGTAATTCATTATTTTTTAAAACTGCTGAAAGTAACAATCCAAATGTCATCAGACAATTAATCTTGAACTGAATGCCTAGTTTTAGGTGTCGTTTTTTGCACTTCCAGGCTTGCCTGGTTAGAGTACTGGTGGGGAAAAATATTTTCCGGAATAAACTTAACTTCTCCACTTCAAAATGCTTCTTTTCAGAAATTTGGAATTACAGTGAGGAAAAAGTGGTCTTTCAAGTACTCAGACAATGTGTAGACATGATAAATAAGGAAAAATAAGAGGAAAGTAAGACGCGTGGATGAACAAGGACAGGAATCTTAACGGCATCCCTCAAAAGCCAGACCAGTGATTTGAATGCCCCCCTGCTGCTTTGATGTCCCCGTCTTTTATCTGTTTCTTCCCAGCTCAGACCCTCACCTCAGTATTCCAATGTTTCTTCACTTCTAGGTTCCTACCTTGATCTCAGGTACTTGTTATTAAAAGCAGGGTAATTGCTAAATGGTATGCATACAGGGTTTTGAGCGAAACACACAATAAACACACCCTCTTCTCTTCCAGCTTTGTATCATTGAAGTGGTTCTTTCCTGAGATGGCAGAAGGGCATCCAGTCACCAAAAGGAGCTGGAAGGCTGCTGAGGGTAAATACCATGGCTGGAAGTCCGCCACTGGTGCTGCACAGCACTGCCAAAGGAAGATTGAATGGAAAAGCAATCAAAACCTACCAATAGGCATCACTTCTTTGATGCAGCCAAACTGCTCGTGAATGAGTAGCGGTGAGCTGTAGTACCGTCGAAATCCCTTTGGCTGGAGGGAGAAAAAGCAAAAACAAGTGAAGTGCATTGCTTGCCTTGATTGATGAAGAAGAAATAGTCTCAGCTCTTTGGTTAATGGTGGAACATTGTGGTGAGTCTGGAAATTTGCCTCCTCTTGTTCGGTCACTGTGAGGTTTAGAGATCAGAGATTTATTTGATTTTTCTCCTAGAAAAAAAACCCGATTTCCCATATTTATGGGGAAGGAAGGGATCACTTTCAGCTCCCCTTTTTCTTTTGTCCTTTTAGTCACAAAAGCAGTACTAATTAATTGCAGCAGAAGTGCTGAATCATTAGATAGGAAGATAGGAAGTTTCCCCTTTCCGTATCTTCTTATATAATGTGAATTTGCATTGTGTTGCATTTGTTAAACATGTGACTATCCTTCCCCACCCTGACTCCAAATCCTCATGTTCCCACATTTGCACCTGTGAAACCCAAGGAATTTAGAACCTTTCTGTAGGTTTTTCCAAGGTTTACTGCTGACTCACTGCAGCTTCCACTGCCTTTGTTTTTCCTTTCTTTTCTTTTTTTCTTTTTTTTGTCTTATAAGGTCAAAAACTCTCCAAGCTGTTACCAGATATCCCCACAGTGTCCTCTTGTAGAGAAATGCACTATAACAGCTCAAGCTATACCATTAAAGAGTACCATAAGATGGCAAAAATGGTGCCCAATACCACTCAAAAAAAAACATATCTCAATTCAGACAGAGCATGGGCATGAGCTCACAAAACTTCTGTGACTTTGCTGACAACTTCCTGTTGTAAATTTGGTAGCTACATTTCTGTTTTTGTTAATTAGTGACCACAAGAGCTGAGGCTGGAATCAAGACATGCATGAACCAACTAACATGATGTAATATTTGCCTTGTCCAAGGTTTGGGATTCACAGACCAACCTCCTATACCAGAATGCCTCACACTAGAACTATGTTTATGGTTTAGATACATAAAGACTTTTCTCAGGGATATAAACAATAGCTTTCAGTGAATACTCTTGTAAAGAAAAGATCTTTTCAGTGAAAGGTTTGGTTTGTAGCCCTTTTGAAGTCAATCCTTGCATTTTTCCGTCACTTAACGCAGTGAAACTATTTGGCTTTACCTCATAGTTGTCTCAAATGCCTTCAAGTTGCAACAAATCTGAGACTATCTGAAACATGAATATATGCATTCAGTTTTCGTATTCCAAATGGTCATTTTTTCAAGTTCTTTTTCCAAAAATAACCAAAAAGAATCATATTCCCATAAAAGTCAACAAGGTGGGTTAAGATTATCTCAGACACAGTGCATTGCCATCGCCAGTCATGAGATTTTGCCGGTCAGAAGGCAACCCAGGCACTAAAGTGTTGTGTCCATACAGAGGCAGGCTCCTCCCAGCCTCTGCTGCTGAGAGATTGCTTCAAACTCTGTAGTGTCTTACTGTGAGATATCCTCTGGTTTTCTTTTTAAGATGAATTATGCTTTTTTCTTCAAGCCCTAACAGTGGAGAAAACAATAAAACATCATTTGAAGGATTTTTCATTTGTTAAACCCCACTGAAATACTATTATTAATTTATAGCATTCTTTTAGAGGTTTACACTACAGCAAGCACAGTTGAAATCAACGTGATTAATTCTGCTGGCTAGCTAAATTTGTATTCTGCAGCTGTATTTTCACATCCACAAAGCAGACCAGATTTTTTTTTTGGTTTTTTTTGCATTCTTGTGTAGCAGCAATTGCTCAAATTGACAACAGGGCACCACCTGGCTTCACTTTTCCTGCCTCAGCAGAGAGATCTGGTGTGGGTCCCGTAAATGCAGCAGCTAATGCACGCCTGGGGTTCAGGCACACAAAGGAAGTGGCTGAGGCACAAGCTGCCCTGAGCTGCTCACTTACCAGCTTGCCCATGCAGCGCTGCTGTCCGATACTGTCTGCACACTTGTGGTGGATGCTCATCTTGCAAGCCTTACAGCGCAGTCCGTGCTTAGCGTTTGTCCCTGTGAAATGCAAGGGAATGATTGAATTCGACAAAATCAATAGTTTCCGTTCATTTAAACAAGTGACCTGAAAGAACTGATGGGGTCAGTTGCAGTAGAGCAAATATTGACAGCATTCTTTGCCTTACCTACTTTTACAAATTCAGCTTTGTACATGCATTTTCTTTACAGCTTCTCCATTTTAGGCATTTGTCTCCCAGGCTCTTTCCTAGGATGTTGCTGCCTTTAGCTATGTGTTGTACTATGCTCTGCTATATGATAGCCTGACCAACAGTGTCTCTGCCTCACGAACACCAAGCAAAACCCCTTTGCTATTTTGAAAGGTTTTGGCATGGCTGTCCATAGCTGAGGGAGTTACTGAAGGAGCAGCTCTGGGGAGCCAGGCCACCAGTGGAGGCTGGGTTTTGTGGGTGAGAGGTAGCTCCAGGGGTATGTGAGAGGGTTAAGCCAGCTCCCTTGCCATTGCCCACCCACAGGCAAACACATCCGTTTGTGTGGTTTCCTTTTCCTGTGTGGTTGCACTGGATTAGCGTGCTGTGAGGATTTTTTCAGTTATGGTTTCTTTTCAATTACACATGCTCAAGACAAAACTGACAACTGCTTCCAGGGACTGCTGCTCTCACCATCCTGGGCCAGTGCTCAGAGGGTGCAGGAAGGGCTCCTTGCATGTCCCTGAGTGGGGCAGTGAGGGTGCCATGAGTTTGACTGTGCTCTGCTTCCTTGCCAGTGGAAAAGCTCTGTGTCACAGGTAGGGGAGCTACAGCAGAAATTTTACCTTAAAGAAGCAGACTTCTCCCACTTGGCCAACAGTAGTTCTGCATTATCTTCAGTGTGGACCTACTCTTAAGTGACAGACCCAAGTCTGCTTGCTTCCAGGCAGGAACAGTCACTTTCATTCATACAACCATAACACTTCTTAATCTATACAGAAGCAGCAATGCTGCAGCAACTCTTTTATCCCCACAGGACTGTGTAAATGGAATGGGTAAACAACATATCAGTTCATTAATATCTGTGGGAGTGAGTATGAAACAAGGTAGTAAAAAACCCTTAAAAAACTCTTGACATTTTAACCTCATTAATCAGACATGATAGGAATATTAGTCAGAAGGATCCTGCATCTGAAAATACTCTTGTAGCTCCTGGTTTTTTGAGTAGTCAAAACCATTTACATGCTGCCAGTTTCATTCAATGAAGTGCTACCTCTGAAAGAAGCACTTCAGGGAAGGTTTCATCAAGCTGGTGTCAAAACCCAAGTCTTGGATTCAACTTCCAGAGGAAGATGTGTTTGAAGCAGCCACTTTCAAGCCAGAAAAGGCAGGCTAAAGTAGCCATGGATGGGTGCAGTGAGCCATGCTCAGTTGTTTCACTTGTGCGCTTCCTGTAGGATTGGGAACTGAGATCCTCCCCACCTTCCTATAGAGACTGCTGGAGGGATAGGGATTGAATGGGATTGAGTGTGGAGTGTGCCCCAGGGACTTCCATGGAGTGGGGTCAGTGCCTGCTCCCCACTTGTCACCCCTTTCAGCCCCCTCTCAGTATGTGCAGACATCTTTTGTAGCTTCTTTTCTGGGATCTTTTTTTCCTAGCAAACACAGGATTTCCTAGAAGAACAGATATCTGTTTGGTTTCTTTTTCCTGCATGGTTGCACTTGGATTAGTGTGCTGTGAGGATTTTTTCAGTTATAGCTCCTTTTCAATTACACATGCCCAAACCAATATTGACTTCTGCAGCTTTGTGCTTTTATTACTGATGATGAAATGTTGAATCACTCTTCCTGGTGATCAACAATTGGCACTGAGAAAAGAGTTGTTCCCTCACAGTTTTTTATTATATTTATAGGGTAGAATGAAAGAAAAAAATGACATCACAGTTGGCCTATGCAACACGTCAATGCTCACACTGGGTCTATTTCTCCTCTCACGCTGGTCTGTAGTAGCATAACTCTTACCTGGTGTACCAAGTTACTCCTAAGATTCAGCTGTGAAAAGGCAGTCAGTCTCACAGTCCTTCCTGCTGGCTGTGTCATGCTCTTCCAGCCATTTTAGTGTTAACTTTACAAGGTGGATGTTGGTCCTTACATGTTATAACCATGTGATCACAGAAGATACACATTTGTCAAAACAATTGTGCATCCAAATGATGTGCAAAATGAATGTGAAGCATCTGTGCTGCTTTCAAAAATCAAACCCCAAATTTTTCAGAACAGAAAGCTGTGGTCATGTGAAAATGAGTAAGACAATTACAAAAGAGGAACACCGTATTTCCATTGCTGAATGCCATATTTTACATGTGAGTAGCTAAGTAGTGGCTTTGAAGAGAAGTATTTCAGTCACACACTTGAGTCTACAAGAAGTTTTGTAAGTCAAAATGAAATCCCCCTAACTACCAAAAGCTCCAGTCTTCAATCTTTTTGACTTCTAACTAATTGGTTTACTGTCTCCCTGTCTCCCTGCCTCCTACTGAGGAATAGCTAAAGAGCTTAGAGAAGAAGCATTTAGGCTTTATTTACTCTTAGCCACCATATCTCAAGCTCTGAAAATGGCATTTCTACAAGACATATCTTTTTTTTTCCACAGGATAATTCTTTCTTCAGTTTCTTATCATCATTACACTAAATCAAACCACCTCAGAGAACCATGGCTGAGCTGCTTCAAAACTGGTGCATGGCAGGAATCAGACTGGCAATATATCTGACCCAAAAGTTCCTGAGATTCAGAACTGAGGCACACCCACACATTATGGAGAAGAGATCACATTCAGTACAGGTGTAAATGAAACCTGGGCTTGACTCATTACAGCAATTTCTGGCCTCCCATTTATGCAAACTTATTGACCTTGCAGATGCCTGAATGGGGCTGATTTTGGGAGACATCTGGTAGTTTGAAACAATGAAAAAGCAGACAGAACATGGATCTTGCAAGGAAATTATTTAAAGCTGAGTGAGTACAGTGAGAGTTCTACAGTCACGCATTGGTTTAACAGAGTTATTTCATTATGCCTAAAGTAGTGGCACAGGATACAGCAATGTGTTGAAACTTTTTTTTTCAGTAAGTTGCCCCAGATAGCATAAGAAAATTAGGACTTTGGTCTCAATATACTTTAAATAATAGAAAATAACTGGTATCAATGACTCATAAAAGTAAAAAAAATTGACAGTGACAAAGATAGTAATAATAATAGCAATAGCTACAACAACACAATGGGGCAGACTATCTGAGGATAATTTCACTTCACTGCATTAAGGTACTGGGCCTTGTTTGAAGTTGAAAGCCTCTCTGTGGTGTGCTTATTCCCACTGGGTTAATCTTTCTATGGTCTGAAGCATGGGTCAGGGGAAAAGTAAGGAGAGAGCTCACATTTGAGCTGGTTACAGCACTGTCTGCAAGGTGCAGTGTTCTAATTAGCGAAGTCTCAGACACTAACACAGACTCCTCAGGGACTTCTGCTGAACACACTCTGATGACCTGCAAGCCTGACCATCGCTCTCTAGGTTGATTCCTGTTCCCCTGAATAGTTGATGGCTTGATTGCAGCCTACTGTTTATTCCCCAGCAGATATTCCCCTATACCAACCTTAAAACAAAGCTGGAAGCTCCTGGTACTCACATACAGTACTCGCTGATATGTCTTAGCCCACCTGGAATAATTTCAGTCAGAGGTGGATCAGAAATACAGGAACTAAAGGTTTAACAATTAAGCTCCACTTGGAGTAACCTAACTATTTTTTTCTCTGGTTTTCATTCAGAGGGGGAGTAGACTAACAGCTGTGATGGACTCTTTACTATTACCTTCAAAAAGTAATCATCCCTCCTACCCTCTTCTCCAAAGACCCTTACTGGGGTTAATTAAGCCAACTGTTAAATACTGAGATGGACAGAACAAAGTTCTGTTCAGTCACTTTTTGATTGCAGTCCAGGGATGTGATTTTAACTCTTTTTATTCAAGGCACACTACTTCATTCACCCAACAGGGCAGACAACATTTGATGAATGGGCAGTTCTATTCAACATTTCTTTTTTACTTTCCTCAGTCAGTGTGCATCTTTAGGCATCATCTCTTGAGTACCACATTAGCCTTATTCCAAATACAAAGTGATTAAAAGCCTCATGAGCTTTCTTATGGGCTCACTGTCTTTGTCTCTTATATGAGACAGCT
The DNA here is from genome assembly GCA_036785705.1 of Acanthornis magna. NCBI lineage: Eukaryota > Metazoa > Chordata > Aves > Passeriformes > Acanthizidae > Acanthornis > Acanthornis magna. The sequence continues at coordinate 12,846,632 of JAWUZG010000029.1, forward strand.
CTCATTTGAGGGGCTAAGGGGTAAAATGGTCAGAGGTTGCACTATTTTGGCCAATATGCTGGTATTTAGGTGGTAAAAACTGCAAACTCTAAAAGTGTATGTTTAGAATGGAAAGTACTAGATATGTTTATCTGACTTATAGTGTCCATGAACACTGAACATGTCCTCTTCAGTGAATGAAATAGCGTCAAGGTGATCATGAAATTCATGTAAGGAAAAAACCACACAGATATTTGAACAAATGTCCTCTGAGTCCTATTCATTAACGTATCAATTATCTCTCAGTCTGTAAAGGCTGGTATTCCTTTTTCAAGCAAAAGAAATCAAAACTTACAAAAGAAACAGTATTTCACTGAAGAACAAAAAAAAAAAAAAAAAAGAGGAAATTTCATTTCAGAATACCCGAATAGCTCTTAAATAAACTTACAAATGAGGTTCTGCCCAGCCATTTTCTTCAGATATCAGCTAATGTATCCAGGCACCTAGGTCTGGAATGATGCATTGTTTTGAGAAGCAGGTCATGTTTAATAACACCTTGCTAGAAATATTCTGTGACTGGGTCAGCTCCCATTTGAATTTCTAAACCAGTGGCTAGGTTTTCCAGAACAGTCATGGAAAATTGAATCTTAAACTGTTCTGATAATGTGACCTTAAATACCACTAAAAGGACACACTGAATCACTTTTGTAAATCTAAGCCTCTTTTGGAAGAAGCCTAAATGGAAACAGAACACCTCAATATAGGTGAATGGAAATATTTGGGGGCAGAGAAAGACAGAAGGAACAGGGCAGAATTTGATTCCACCTCTTTATGTCTGCGTTTCCTTCAAAAGCAATTTAGCAACTACTGTGCATTTCAGGAAATTCACATTTATCCTAAGGAATGCAAATGAGAATCTGCTTGTCACACACATGCAAAGGGAACCTGTATCATCCTCTTGGCCAGCACAGCTATGGCCACAGCACCGTTGGCTGATGCTTTTTGCCTGTTGTTCCAAGCCTCAACATAAGATTAATAGCTGGAGAGGGAGAACAAGCCCTAGAGCCTGGAGAAATTTCAAAGAAAACTGCAAATGTTGGTAACAACATGATGTTATGCTGACTGTATAAACATAACTATATTAGGCACTTACGCTAAAGTGGGGGAAAAACAAAAAGGAGAGGGGAAAAAGTTTCAGGTCTACAAAAAAGAGAAAGTGGAAGGGACAGAGACACAGAGAGACTGTCACCTCCAGCTAATCCAGCTAATCCACTCAACCACTATTTTTTATCATTCCAGCTGAGAGGAACATACCAGTCAGAAATAGTTTTGATTTAAAACTTTCAAAAATAAATACATTTAAAATTACATAATTTCCATAAAACTTCAACTTCTGCCATGGGAGGCTGATAAAAATAATAACTATTTTGCCACTTTCTCTCCAAATACATTTGCAGTTGTCACTGGAAAGCTGCATCCATGCCAAAATTTATGGGAAATGAAGAATTTTAAGCAAGCTGGACAAATATTGCAGCAGTGAAGGGTTTAGGATGTCACCTTAGAAGGAGGAAATCCCTGAAATGGGACTGGTGCCTCTGCAGTTTTATCTAAGTCCTTGTGCATTCTCCTCTCATGCCCCTTCTTAGTTTTTAATTAACCAGCTTTGTGTAAAAGCTCTGATGCTGAAAGAGATGACTATTTTTAAAACTTCCTCTGTAGCTGCTTCCTGCCCTTGTGGCTGGCTGCTGCTGGACAAGTGCTCCTCCTTCCCCCGCTCTATCTCAATCAAGAGCTGTGAGGAGATCAGAGAATGGCATTTTCTACATGAGACATCCAGATCTTTGAAGCTAAAAATCTTGAGTCTAATTCATCCAAACCATTAGGTTTGTAAGAATGAGCTGGGAAGTCCTTCCCTCACCCTTCCTTGGCCTACAACCTCCCCAAGTACCTCCTGCCATCGTGGAAACTACCCTCTGTCCTAATGCCTGGCACCCTTCTGATTCTTTTTTTTAATTGATGCTGCCCCATCACTTGCCCCAGTTGACATTATGGAGAGAACAGAGGCACAGATCCTCAGGTGGTCATCAGGTGAGCCACAGATCAAAGCCTGAACATGGATTTCCCCAGCCATCCAGAGGGCTGGACACTAGAAGTCATTGCTGTCTGATGCTTGAGTGAGAATTCAAATGAATGGACACCGAGTTGCTCTTCAGTAATGAGATTTTTTCTTTATTAGGTTGTGGGTTGGATGTTTCTTTTTACAGTTAAATCTGCCAGTTCAAAATGCATAGAGTCTGGGTGTGTTAAATCAATAATTTATTGGGATTGGGGTACACTATACAGGGACATCCAACAACATGCTGGAGCTAGTGGAGGAACCTCTGAACTTGGGACCAAACTCCCAGGTCTTGACCTGGCTGCCTGAAGTGTCCTGTTCCCCTGAATCCACCTTGTGTCACTCTAAACCAAATAGGGTGCAGAAAGGAGCTGGAACTTGTATATTTATGTTCTGTAGAGTAGGACTTGATATCCAATCATGATACCTACCCTGTCAAGTGAATAAATTTTAGAGTATACATCACTGAGAGGTGTGGGTCCATTTGAGTCCCTACCCCAGTTTCTCCACGACAATATCCAATGTTTAAATAGCAAGAAAAGTTGCCTTGCATGTAGGCAGGCTACAAAACAGTGCATAAAATTAGAACTGACTTCCTAGTGACATAGTTTTCTTTAGAAATGACATGCTGAGAAAAAAATGAGGCAGTAATAGGCAGGTTTTTCTGCAAGACTGTTATAGAGATGAAAAATATCCCTTCTAAAATAAAGTCTTTTAAAAATTTGGCCACAAGAAGTTTTTTTGAAATGCACTTTTCACATATTCAGCAGCTTTGCTATAAAAGTCTATCCCTGAAAGGAAATATCCACCTCCGCACTTCTTAAAATATCATCTCAGGTTTTTGATCATCTAAATGTTAATTAGGATGCTGGAACGCCATGGTAAATAAACTAACAGCTATTATTGAGAGAAAAAGTCCCAGTCCTCTAAACACTAAACATGCTAATTCGTATCTAATATTCTTCGCTCTGAACAAACTGGCACTGATGTATCAATACCTACTTTTCTAGACAATATTCAGGATTGATGAGCCTGTGTTTGTAAGTCTTTGCACTGGGCTGCTTTGCTGAGAAGAAAAAAAAACTTCAGAGAAGAGAGGCATAGACTTGCCTATGGGAGGGGATGGTGCCAGAACTGAACAGGACAAGGGAACATGCAGAAATTAAGCTTGATGTGTTATCTCAAATGAGGACAAGCAGAGATCAGTGGCTGATCTTGGCCTCAGTAATATTAGTAAGCATAGCACGCTCAGTAACACTTCTTGAGGTGAAGGTGATGAAAGATTTCAAACAAGATCTCTGTTTTGACAGGGTCAGGTTATTGTCACCTGTTTCTTACATGTGTTGAAATGAAAAGTCATGCTTTTGCAACCTTTTTCTCCTGTGTTTTGAAATGCTGTCAAAATGGAGTTGAATTTCGTAGGGCCACTTACATGTGCCAAAACCTTTATCTTCCAAGGGCCTTGTACCATTATAGAGGAGTTGAAAAACAGAAACCAAAAATCTGAACAAAAACTATGATGTGAAATGAAGACCAGGACTGTGAGCTTGCTGCAAATGTGGGAAAAGAATTACAGAACAAAAGAACAGTCTGTCCTCAGCAAAGGGATTTATTGTCCTCTCTGCTCTGCTAATAGATTTTTAACAGAGCCTGTTGCTTACGTGTCTCCATCATAATCAGTGGGCTTGAAAAGAGAGACTGCTATTTGCCAGAAGATCAGGAAAATCAATTTGAGCTAGAAAATGTTTAGTTTAAAAACCCAAACCCCATGATATATGTATATATAGCCAGTTGTTCACTGGCCCTCTGCTGTTTCAGACTTGCTGAGGGTTTTGGCTCTTTCCTCCTGCAGTAAAACCATTCCGTGAGCAGCGTGACTTCCTGGCATTTTTGCAGGTCTGTGTTAGCACAAAGTGACTGGCAGTGCCAGCAGTGATGGGCCTTGCATGCAAAATGCTGAAGCGTGACTTGCCATGAGCACAATTCCTCTTCCTCCTTCTTTGTTCCATTGTACAGCAGCTAGTGATGGAGATGGGAAGTGGAGCAACAGAAGATAACTACATGTGGCTAAAATCTAGTGCTTGGTCAGGATTTGGCAATGTGCACAGATTTCTGTCCCAAAGTTATTTCTTCCCTTGAATCACACATGGGTAAGGAGGATTTCATCAGAAGCTACAGGTGTAATAGGCAGCATGATTTGCTTGGACTGGAGAGAATTCAGGGCGCCACAATAAGTAACTGGGTAGTTATACCAGTTTGGTGGGATCAGTTTTCAGGGAAGTTATTTCTACCATGGTCACAACATGCTTCTACCATTCTGAATTTTACAATCATATTTTATAGCAAAGTGTGTTTCAGTTTGTTATCCACATGGGAAATATGGAATCACAGAATCAATTAGTTTGGGAAAGACCTCTGAGATTGAGTCCAAACTATGACCCAACAGCATCCTGTCAACCAGCCCATGGCATTGGATGAGTGCCACATCCAGTCTTTCCTTAAACACTTCCAGGCGCAGTGACTCCACCACTTCCTTGGGCAGCCCCTTCCAATATCTAATCAGGTTTTCTGTGAATTCTTCCTGCAGTCCAACTCATGGAAAAACATTCAAGTGAAGCTTTTCACATCACGTGCAGGTTGGTGGGGGGTGGTTTGGGTAATTTTTTTTTCCAGAAGTAGTTACTGATTTCAGTGAAATCACACAGGTTGGGCAGTAAAAGCACTTCATTAACTGCCATCATCTGCTCAGAGAGGCAATCTCAGCCCTCACTGTTACAGCCTGAGAGAATTCATTGCCTGACACATTGCAGTACTGGCCTAAAACACCTACAGGTACACTTCCATGTGGCATCAATTGCTTATTAAATGAATAAGAAAAACTTCTGTCAAATGATTATACAGAAATTGATGTAGTTCAGCAAAGCAAAAAGAACATTACCTGCCCAAGGGTGAATCTGGGGAGTGAAAAAAATAGGGACACTAAGCTGAAATTTCACTCTGTTTATAAATATTTAAATCATTACATCAAAACCAGCAAAAATCTGCTTTTTAAGTTTTTGTCTATCAACAGGAATAATTCAATGCATCACTTGTAAACTGTCCATGGCTAGACAGTAATTACATTATCTGAATTCACCCTGGATTCCATAGGAACAAGCCAAGCCAACACAAGCCATAGCTTTTCTCATCTACACATGTGGTTTGGACCAGCATGGCTATGTGGTTCGTTATTCAAAAACTTTAATTAACATTGACCATAACTGTGCTACCACTATTGGGGTAAGGAAACCCATAGGGCTAGCAAAAGGCTTGGCAGCTATATCAGTCTGTTGTACAGTGTACAAAGCTAGAACATATAACAAAAGTCCAGAAAAAAAGCAGATCAATGTGTCAGAAGGTACTGGCACATAGCTGAATGTCAATACAGATATTAAGATTTAGGAGCTATCATAGGCAAAGAACAGCTGAAATTGTGAACAGGAACACGCAGCAGGTAACTGTGTAAGTGCATGGGCGAATGTACAAAACTGAACCCCTGAAATCTCAGACGAGAGGCTGCAATGCACAAGCTGCAACCACTGTTAGCCGCTGGAAATGTTAACACTTTGGCTAAACAAAAGCAATGTATTCCAAATCCTCCAGTTAATAAAGAGACGGGAGACCAGAGCACTTGTTAAAAGGCTGTGCTCTTCTTATGTACGTACATTATTTAGAGTGGAGGACCTGGGAACTTGGTTTCCGGAAAGAAGATTTGGTGCCAAGAGATGAGGTTCTGAAAGGAAGAAGTGGTCTCAGAAAGCAGAAGGGGACCAAAGAAGAAGGTGAAGATCCTGGTCTGGGGAAGGGTCTGGGAAATGCAGGAAGAGCCTGAAGATGAGGAAGCCATGGGCATCAAAGTTGTACATCAGTGATGGACAATCAGTGATGGACACAAATGTCAGAGGATGCCCAGGGATTGTGCCTGAGATAGGCAACTGCAAGCAGCATCGCAGCACCAACAAACACAACTTTCTGCCGAATGTCACTAGTAGTGACCCCACCCCTGCAGGGAAGGGGAGAGGGAATGAAAGGTTGGCGGTGAGGGAGGGTGCCAGTGTGAGAAAAAAATAAATAGGGTAAAATCTGTAATGTCATTATTTCTTCAATAAAACCTGGTATCCAGATGCTCTCCACACTGGAATTTGTTTCAGCATAATAAACACTGCAAGACAGAAAACATCTCACATTGCTGCTGTAAACAGATGTGCAGATGAACACAGATCACTCCCTGCATGTTATAGAGGAAGATACCATGTAATCACAATTTTCAACTGCATGTCATTTTTAACTGAGCATGTCTTCAGAATTAGAAGTCAGGACCTATGTGTTTGCAGCATCCTTCAGTGTATAAGATAAACTGAAGTTAAAGAAGAAAACAGCTATGGATTGAGTATACCTGGAAAACTAAAATTTTGGCAGTTCAGTGAAGAGCATTAGTGAAGTTGCAGTTACTTGAATTCCTATTACTAAAGCAGAAAAACATGCGATGCTCCATGTGAGCCACAAGGATCACTGCTCTCTGAGACATCCTTCTATATTAAGGATAGCAACAAGCAAATGTGGGTAGGCGTTTTACTCTACACGATGGCAGTGCTCTATTCCTTGCAAAAGCATTTCTGCTAAGTGCCTCATTTTAAGACTTCTGTAGCTCATAGTAAGGTAAAGCTTCTAATAATTTTGCTTCTAGATAATGCTTTTGTCAGCTATTCAGCATTGTAATTATCCACATAACTGTGACACTCCGGTAGACAAGGACTCTAAAGAGGAAAATAATGTTTTTACAAGAAAGTCAGCTTTAAAGAAGATGCACTTAATTTGCTTATCTATAAACACCCGACATCCCATGTGAGCTCTGGAAAAGTACGTAGCAGGACATAAAAACCTCACTTCCATTCTGCTTCATCCCTTGGCCATTAAAAAACCTTGAGCTTGCCATTATGTTCTTCACTAGAGCTGATACCAGGAGAAATGGTCACTGAGTAGGCTGTTTAATGTAGTTTCGTAGGGGTTGTAGTAATGTAGAGGTTTTTAATGTAGTTTTTGGTTAAAAATCATCATGGCTAACATCACATTAAAATACTGATTGTAGATGTTCTAGAAATGTTTATTGTTTTCCATCTAATTAAACAGCAAATGTTGGTCAACATTTTTTAGTGTCTCTTTTGACTGAGGATTAATTGCAGCTTCATATTAATAGCAATTTCCCCCAAATTAAAGTGAGCTTGAAAATTATCTAGTAACAAATGTGAAACATGTTTGATGCTGTTCAAGGACAAATTAGAATTTAAAATATATTTCCACCCTCTTTTCTCAGCTAAGCAGTTTCTGATTATCCAATTTACTGATAACATTCTCGCCTCATCTCAGAGGAGGAAGCCCTCCCAGAGGATAAACAAACTAAATATTTCCTTCTCAATATTTGTTTTAAAGTATTTTTAACTCTTTGTTAACAAAGAAAAATAATAATGTAATGCAGGAATGATGTGTAGCACCCTGTAGCTTCTCTACAAATGTGGGGCTGTATGAATTGGTTACCTTTTGTCATGTTTATCAAAAATAGGAGTAGAAGTAGATGGAACACACCTATACTGCGCATACCATATGCATTTCTACATCTTTACATCTGTTTATTCCCTCTTTATTTATTTTAAAAGGCAAACTATCCTCCGTTTGGAAATTTTGGAGAGTCCAGAGGATATTACCTGACTGGTGTATAACTAACAGATAACAGCATACTGCGCAGTTTGATCAATGTAGTATTTCATATTTCCAGAAGGTTCTTGTTTAGCCCTTCTTACAGGGCTCCACTCAGAAGTGGGAATGTCTAGGCTTATGGAGACTTTTTAACTCAAGAAAGAGATTGTAGGGGAAGCCAGGTTCAATTTCAAAGTAATAGGGTAAAATGAGTATTTTGCACCAATTTTTTGCAGAAGTGTTTTAAAAAAATACCATGTTTTTGTTTGCCCTAAACCTTAGTACAGCAGAGAGATATGACTTAAACAATTCTCACTCACACTGACTCTCAAAAGTGCTAGAAGATTTAGATGCCCAGAGCCATTAATTGCTGTCAACTGAAATGAAGTCTCCTAAATCCAGGAGTAAATTTAGTAGAGGGAAGGAGGAGGTAGAGACAGAGATTGTGGATCATTTTGTAATATATGGATGGCACCTGGTACCAGGTGCCATTGAAAAGGTTACACAATGGCCTTTTTTCAATGAATCATAGAGTGACTGGGATGGGAAGTGACATCTGGAGATCATCTAGTCCAATCCCCTGCTAAATCAGGTTCTATTAGAGCAGGTTGCACAGAAGGGCTTTGAATATCTCCATAACAGGAAACTCCACAACCTCTCTTGACAGCCTGTTCCAGTGCTCTGTAACTCTCACAGTAATGAAGTTCTTCCTCATCTTCAGATGGATCTTCCTGTTTCAGTTTGTGCCTGTTGTCTTGTCCTCTCCCTGGGCACCACTGAGCTTGGCTCCATCCACACAAAAAGCCCCCTTCAGCTATTTATAGACATTGATGAGGTCTCCTCTCACTTGTCTTTACCCCAGGCTGAACAGAACCAGGTCCCTCAGCCTGTCCTGTAAGAGAGGTGCTCCAGGCCTTCAGTTGTCTTCATAGCCCTCCACTGGACTTGCTCCGGGATCTCCATGTCTCTCTCGTACCAAGGAGCCCAGAACTGGACACAGCACTCCAGATGTGGCCTCACCAGGGCTGAGTAGAGGTGCAGGATCACCTCCCTTGACCTGCTGGCAGTGCTCTTCCTAATGCATCCCAGGACACAATAGGCCTTCCGGGCCACAAGGGCACTGCTGGCTCAGGGACAGCTTGTTGTCCACCAGGACCATGTCAGCATCCACCACTCTCCCCTCATCTACCCAGCCAGTCATGCCGTCACAGAAGTCCATCAGATTGGTCAGGCATGATTTCGTAAGTTTTCCTCACAATCTAAACAAAAGGAGTCTGGATTCAGTTGCTTTTGAAAGCTGCTTTCCGTAGGGAAAATCTTAATAATAAACAACATTCACACACAAATTCATACTGTAATAGTAATAGTGTGCCATCTGGAGAATACGTGTGGGAAGGCTGGGCTGTGACTACACAAGCCCTGCTCCAGGGCTTTGTCCTCCTTCCTGGAACCTCTTTACCCTTCTTTACAGGGGACAACTCCCGTACTGATGAAATGGCAACACAAATCTCTTCCCTCAAGGTCATCTGGGTTGGGAGATGCTAGAGAGACTGCAAAGAGTGGAGGGAAGGACTGAATGAATAGCATTATTTTTTCCTTCATCCTGCAAGATGAATAAAAATGCCTTTTTATTATTGTTTTTTCCAAGATCTCTATCCAGAGAGTCTTCCAAACTACCATAGCTTTGGAAAAACAGTCAGTTACAGTCATGCTTCCAGGAATACTTCTACTTTGTCTAGCTGCCAAGAAGTGGTGATCAATCTGTGGCCGTTTACTGCACCTTTGTCTACCTGGATAATGCTGGCAGGTTTGGACCAAACCAGAATGCCTACTTAATGAAGTGAGGCAGCAAGCTTAAAAAAATTCAAGCATATTTTTTTAGGAGGGAGCTGATCAGACTGGAGGCAGAAAGCACTGTGTCATAGTTCCTGTGAAATTTTTCTATATTTAATAAACATCCACATAAATTACAGTTATATAAACACTTCCTCTAACCATGGAGTTTTTCCAGTACTTATTAGTCGCAGTTACTGATAGTCTAAGAGAAGAAGTTCAAATGCAGAAACTAATAGAAAAGGGGAACCATAGCTCCAGTCCAGACCTCTTTCTTTCCCCTATTCTTGCTTTTAAAAAGCTTGGCCAATTTATCAACGTTGAGCCTAACTTTCTGGAGGATGTTATAATACAGCTTTGGGGATAAAAGTGGTTGAAAGTTCTAGTGGCCGCAGCTGCACATTGAAATAAAGAAATGCAGGATGCGTTTAAAGGATGAAGTGAGAAAGAATTATTCATGGTACTTTTTTGGCTGTCTGAAACTCAAGAATGACTGGCTAAACCAGAACAGACGGTGGTAGGAGTGAGTCAATTCTGAAGAGATAACACAGTTTCATCGCTTAAGCACTATTGATTAATAGACTGAAAGGAAACTATGCTGCAGCTATATTTTGATTTTATCTTTTTTATTTGCTTATTTGTTTTCCACAGGTTTCTCTAACTGGAATCTAGTTAGTTCCCTGAGATGGCAGATACTGGGTTATTTACCTCCAAAGCTGCAAAGGACCAGAGAATCTGCATCCAAACCAGAAACTTGGCTACCCTGAGAACATCTATAAATGCATATATCTCAGGTGCCTAAGCCAGGGATGGCATGATCCAGAAGGAACTGGTTTTGACTATTATGGGGCATTGCAGTCCACAATTTTTTCTGGTGTTTCTGCAAGTTTGTTCCAGGTAAACACACTCTAACAGGTATGCCAAAAAACCAGGTGTTTGGTTAAAATTCTGTGCCATAGTTTAGGTTAAGAACGGAGTTAAACAGCTAAGTACACTTTAGAAACACAAAGAAACATACGATGTTATAAATTAGCAGCTATTTCTTTAAAACACAGCTTTAAAAGACTGACTTAAAGGTAATATATTTTTAAAAGAAAAGCACCTTTTTGTTGTATTACTCATATTTTACTTAGATTGGAATACATTAATTGCATGTAATATGCTTGGAATATGCGGAAAATAACATTTTTTCCATGTGAATCAGCACAGGAAATGATCTGCAAATGAGTAAAACGTTGAGAAGTCTACAGATGGAGGTTTTTCTTAGAAAATACACAATGTTTTTCAACTATAGAGTACTGACATCATGTTTTCTTCAAGAGTGAAGTGTCACAGAGATGACTGATGACACACCAGAGACTGAAGAAGAGCAAGAACTTGTTTCTGATCAGCATAGTTTAAGCCTGCAATCTGATGCAATATTAATTTAACAATATCTATCTTTGCTGGTGCCAGGCAATTTTGCCTCCCCTAATTTGCCATTGCCAAAGCTTACCACATTCTTGCTAAACCCAGAAAATGGTAGATAACACGAAGCAAACTCAGAGGTATTCTGATTTGGTTTTCTTTTCACTGTGATGTAAAAAAAAAACAAACCCATAAAACCAGTGTCTTCTAAATGATGATCTAGCAATACATTCCACAAGATACTTTGTTTTTCAAAATTTTCCTTTGCTGAGGTTAGATATTAAAATAGTAATAAATACTATTACTAAGAACAGCAAATTAATGGTTTTCTAAGAGACATACTGTGAGAGGATGTTTGAGGGTGGATATGTTTAGGAAAATAGGTAGCCCTCCATGGAGTTGAAACTTCAGTCCTAAACTAACTGATGCTAGGCGCTCACAGCGGCAAAACAGTGAGTGGGAGAAAGGACTACAGAGTCTGCTCCAACACGCTATTGATTTTCTCAGAAATTATGTGAATTATTACTGTTGAATTCATTATTAGAACTGATGATTTTATTGGAGTATTAGATGCTGTAAGAAGGCCCTATTAATGTAAAATGGGTTCTCCATACACTCCTCAAAGCTCCCTCAAGTGTGAAATTTCCTTCCTTATTTAATTTGACAGAAAACTACTGCTTCCATATCAAATTTTTCTTCTGTTCACTGAGGTGGAACCTGAGTCCCGGTCTAGTACAATTAGTAGGAGCACTCCAACTCCTGCCTTTAGTGTGAGGTATGAAACACAACATTAATACCGTTTTTTCTTTTTTGAAATCAAATCAATAAACAGATTTGCTTTTGAATATGTTGAATTGCAATCTGGGGTGCATGAAAAACATTTGAAAGAGTAAGTTTACTGGTATATACACTGATTATACTGCATCCCAAAGGCAATATTTGGCTCATAGTGGTCAGGAATCGAAGAGAGATGATGCACAGTTTTTTGGTTTGATTTTTGGGTTTGTTTTTTTTTTTTTTTTTTGTAGCAAGATGATGTTTCAAGTTCTTTAATTTTGCTGTGAAAAGAACAACACAGGGAACCTGCTACCTCTGCTCCAAGTGTCCTGTTCACTGTGAATCTACAGACAGATTCTGCCACATGAGTGAGACTGAAGCAGTCACTGCACATTCGTGCTGTGCACTGTTCATCGCACTGCTGTGCACCAAAGGCAGCTGCTTAGTTCATAGATCAGAGAGCCATTTAAGGTGAACCTGGAATCATTCTTGGTGGCAAAATTGAAACCATCTAAAGTCAAGACACGATTTTCCTGGACTCTTTCCTCCGGTCTTCAAAACATGTATCTGTCTTTGCCTTTATTCTCACCAATGAAGAATTTAAAGTCATAGACTCATTACTCTTAAATGTCACTGCCTGAGAAAAATGCAAATAGAGAGGACAAATAGACTCCATGTTTCAAGCATAAATTCAGAGTCCCTGAACAGATGTGAGGCTTTTTCAGTCCACCTTTGGGAGCAGGTTTGACAGGGATTCATGAAAGCTGCCCTTTTTGCTTCACTATTCTTATAACCAAGAGTTGCACAACTTATATGGATTAACTGAACAGCAAAGAGTAACATCTAGATCTGCCATGCTGCTTAAAATACAACATAGCAAAACCAGGCATGACTGCAGTAAGGAACAAAGAGAGAAGATTGGAGAAATAGAGAAGATATTTGTCTATGAGAATCAGGGCACCTATACTCTAAGGCACTATAAGGTAAAACTCAACATATTTTCTGCCTTCCCTCCAAGCAAAGATGAGCTGGAGGAGGTCAGAGCAATTCACCTGACTCAGACTGCTACCAGACAAAATAGGTCACATTAGCTTCTTCAGCAATTATAAAAGCCTTCTTTAGCTAATGAAGTGGCTAAGATACAGAACAGAAAAGTGAAGCCCTCAGTGGAGAGAATGGAAGAATTTCGGAAAGCACAGGGGGTTAAAGCTGATATTTTGAAGCTTAGAGCTGTGCTTCAGGACTCTCCCATTCCAGGCAGACACAGATTGCCCAGCAAAGGAGAAGGGCACGGGTGTTTATGAACTGGATTTACTCTCTGCAAAGTTTGCTGCCAGCAATAATCCGTCATGAGCAGCAGTATTTTGAAACACTATTGCTGAGTCATGCAGATTTGTGATGATATTAATCTCCACACAACTTCACAAGAAGCTGCCAGAAATTCAAAGAACTTACATTTGCAGTATATATTTGTGAAAATAAGTTTTGATAGAACATCCATCTGCATTACTGAAGGAGACAAGTTCTGGGCCTTTTTCCATATATAAAGTTATCTCAACTAACTAATCTTCCAGACTTCCTGTCAATCTCTGGAGTGTGAACTTCCCTGATACTGATACTTTACTACTTCTTTTTTTCATTTATTTTACCACTTCAAGTAGAAAAAAAAATAACCTTAAAAGACTGGAAAATGACATGAATAATTTGGGATTAAAATTTCTCAGTTTCCTTGGATTCAGTACAGCTGTTGTGCAGTGAGAATATAAGTTAATTTATGGAAGCAGGATTGTCTTGCATCAGATTTAATGTTCTGTAGACAGCTGCCCTTTCCAAAGAACACAGATTCCTCACACAAGTGGGGAACACTGAGCATCCTCATGTGAAAAATGGTGAGCAGTCCTATCAGCATCTTTCAAGAACTTACCATACTCTCACCTAAAAGGCAGTGACTTCCATGCCAAGGGACATAAGTTCCTTACAGTGACCTATACAAATTACTGTCAATATTTTGTACTCAAAGACCTGTACTACTTCTACATGAAGCTAAATCAGTGTTTAACTCCTCATTCTGCCTAAATGCTTGGAAATTGTGTCACTTTCACATTGGTAAACTGCCACTGAATTTATTCCTGCTTTACTATGATGGGACAAGTAGATACCAAGTAAGCAAGAAAACCAAATCATGTGCACAACGCCCTAGTCATGAGCATGTGAGTTTCTAGGACCAGATTTCTGAATAGCAACTCCTGCAGCTTCCCACTGTGGTGGCCATGCACGATCTACACCTCCAGCCACTTGCACCTCTCTTGACCTCTCTTTGCACAGCCCCACAGATGATCTGCATCAAGGCTGTCTTTTTACTGCACTGAAAATTACCTTACAAGCAGTGCTCACCAGGGAGTGTTTTTCTGCACACTAGAGACAATAACAAGCTCCACTGTGTCTGTTGGTCAGTCAGTCCCTGGAAGGAATTTACATACTCATGGACAGTTTCAGAGCGCAGACAGGACCATCTTTCAAAGGTATAAACTTAATGTGAGGTTTGTGCATAGCAGGGATCAGGTAGAAGAATCCCAAGAAATGCTGCAGTGTAAATTCAGCGGTTACATTTGCTTTTTGACCTGATCTCCCAAAGTATTGGTACTAGACAGCCTATACACAGCCACAGCCCCAGCCACACTCACACACAAGCAGATCAGAGCCTACTGCCCAGCAGATTCTACTTCTTTTCCCTCAGGTGACATGTGGGACAGCTGGGTAGGTAGGTCATGGGCAGGTAGGTATGGTCACCACAGAGAAAGGGAACTGGGGGCAATGCAGGATGTGAGGGCATTAAAATTACTGTTGTGGAAAAGAGTGAGGATAGTGAACACATTTGCAATATGGATTTCTGCTGCTTCTAGTGTAGCCTACAACAGAACTTGTGCTTGGTGCTCAGTATGACCTGAAGGACAGAGCAGCTTGATTCCAGTTGAAACCCTCACCTGTAATTTGTGATGTCAGTATGTGTCTACAAGGTAAGACTTCTGTCAACAAATATAGAACTTATGTTCTGCATGAATTTTCTCTAGTAGACATTTGGGCTCACAGAAGATAGAGAAAGGTCATCCCACAAGTTCTAGCGTGGACAGACAATGAGATTTTTAAAAAAAAATGTTTCTTACCAACAATCATATGGTTGCAGACATCACAGAAGGTTGGTTTTTTGAAGATGTGCTCCTGGAAGATGTGAGTCTTATTGTTTTCTGGCAGCTGCTGGGCTCTGGTGGGTGAAGACGCCTGGCTCTCTGAGTTGGGGAGCTGCCCAGTGCTTGTGCTCACCTCAGGCATCAAGTCTACTTGCAGTTTCACATCACTGTTAGTCCTCTGGAAGAAATTGTCTGCACTTTTACTCCGCAAGCTTTTCGTCTTGAAGGAGAGGGATCGCTTCAGTTTCTGCAGCTGCAACAAATAGGACAGTTAGTACTTTTTCTACTTTTTCTATTTTTACCAGGCTGCTGGTTTTGGGGTATGCTTTAGCTAAGTGTACCTAGGAGTCACTGCCAGACCTTGAACCACCTGAACAATAAAATTGACTTCAGAATTTAACCAGCAATTTCTGAGCAAAGAAAACAGATGCCAACCGGAAAACAACTTACCCTACATATGCTTTCTGTTCAGCAATAAACTTGATAGCCCTAACAAATGCTTCTATTGGTCTTCATTTGCAGGTATGATAGCAAAGAAGTACTGCTGAAAGTTAGAGAACATATACTTTGTATTCAAGCATGAGAGAACTTAGAGCATTACTCACCCTCTAACAGTACTTAAGCAGTCTGTAAAGCCATTACAGGAACAGCTGTTAAATGGTAGTACATGACAAGTGAATTCAGTAAATATATTTGATATACTTGAATTTCTTGAATCTGGCAGAAACAAAGATTATATGCAGTTTTGAGGAAGAAACTCTTATTTATTTGTTTTTTAAGGAAAGAAGGCTTAACAGCAATAACAGTGTATTTACCTGGCCAGTTGATAGTTAATGCATTAATTAGTACTAGTTAATACACATTCACATATATTCTTGTATATTGTATTGTGTGTTGATCGTCAGATTATCAAACACCACAATAAGGCATTACTAACTCAGATTTGTTAAATCAAACTCTTTATCTGTAAATTGTCTTGTCCCATATCAGCGATCCTCTCATTCTTCACCCTCCCTGCCAGTTTTATATAAGTCTGAGAAGGGCACTGGGTGAGAAACAGAAACTATAATGCTATCAGCCACAAAAATTTGAGGGCTTGTCTACAACAACATCCCACAAGTAAAGGCCAGGCAAAAGGAAAGGCAAGTCTGCATCTGCTTCATGTTTACCCTCTCTGAAGTACAGTAATTCTGTGTCACCTTTCACTCAGCATTATTCAAACCACTGCAAAATAATTTCAATCACCGCTGCTATTCTCTGGGTGACTGTGATGTAACAAGTGAAATTTTCCATGCCGCTCAGGCTGTCTGTGGTAACCAGCAGGAATGGTTTATATTAGAAACTGTTTATGTTAGAAGCAGTGATTATTTAGAATCATAATTCACACTAATATAAAGGGAAGGAATTCACATGCTTTCCCAAAAAAGCAAAGAACTGGTATGTCACACTAACTTAGTGGCCCCAGAGTACTTGCTCTCCCCAGATTCTGTCCCTGATCCATCCTTTTTCTTTATGATGTGGCTGTCAGCACGCTGTTGGAGAGTCATGACATTCTGGGGGGAAGCCTCTCTTCCACCTTCAAAAACAAGCTAGTTCCTGGAGAGGGAGACACCAGCTTGCTTCCCAATGTTTCACAATAAAATCCCAGAGTCAAATAAATGGACAAGGACCTGCTATTGCCTCCAGTTAATAGTGTTTGTGTTTGCTACGTGAAAGCAAACTGCATTCTGCTTCCTGAGCTGTTCCTCCATAGCGACTTTGGGAGCAGGGAGCCATCAGAGCCTGGGGCCCATCCCACACACACCTCTCTTACCTACAACTTACTCTGGGCTCAGGGAAGGAGCCCTGGATCCAAATGATGGAAATACCTATTTGCAAGAAACTCTCAGTCTCTAGGGGAACATGAAAATAAGAGCAATTAAGTAATTAAATGCCAACTATGAGGTAAGGACTGTTTATGGTTTCTGATGCTCTTTCAGCTGAAGCCGAAACTGGTTGAACCTAAAACTCACTGTAAACTGCACCATCAGAATGTGAGATCTTCCCTCTTCTGCTTGGATGTTATTGGCTCTTGAAATCACTGAGGTTATTCGGTTCTGAGATTGCTTCATCTCCCCAGTGACAGCCAGAAACTCAGCAATAATTCACCCCCTTGCTCCTGAAACATTTCTCACTGAAGTCCGACCTAATTAGTGTAGCAAAACACAGAGAATTACAACACCACAAGGTGACTGAAATGGCATCCATTATTGATTTGCCATCCATTTCTACAGTGCCACAGGAAGCTAATTAAATTTCAAAATACTTCTCCTGCCAGAGAAGGAAACCTAAGCTGTGCAATACAGTATTTGTTTTATCATGAAACAGCTGTCCTGCTAGTTTGAACCATGTATGCAGTACAGAGAAGAAGCTTTGCATTTATTGCCCTTATCCCATTCTCCTGTGCACAGCCATTTACCAGCCAAGGGATCTACCAGCAGCCTTTCCTCCCCTAAAAAGAAAAGTAAAAGAGAATAGTCCAACATTCAGGCTATGCCTGCCCAAACCATATGCAGAGGTGAGTATATTCTGTGCATTCCCATCGAGAATGTTTGGAGGACACATATCCAAGAATGAGTTGAGCAAGTTACCTTCACGGACTTGGCAGGCATCTCTGCACAAGCTGGTAGTTATCTCTGAAATTGTCTGAGAACTGTCCTGGGTTCATGTGGTTAAATAATTCCCAGATGAGATGGACATCCTTGTCATTAGCCAAATACAGATTTCATTTTTCATTTGCATTCAGACTGGAAGACAGCTACATGTTTGGCTTGCATTGCATACCTAAAACACCAGTGGAAATCTAGGACTATTACATCCCAAATAGGTTATATGTGTATAGAAGCGACTCTGAGAAATTGAAGAATATCGGCAATGTTTAACATTTTTCTCAGTTAATTGCGCACTTTCACTGTTCAAAATACCTCTCAGACCAGCATGTATTATATCTTCATGCGTAAGTGAGAGTATCCAGGGCATACAGGGCCCTAGAAGACTGGCATCAGGTTTTAAAATCGGATCCAAGCTTCCTTTCTCATATTAGGCTCATGAGAGAATTTGAAATAGGGTAATGGTATGTGATTATTTACTTAGGAAAAGTTGGCCCAAGCAAGGGCAAGGGCTGGTTGTTATACATATCATATAAACTGTAAAAACATAAAAGCTTAAGTAATTATTAGGCTGCAGTCAAGTGAGCATCACTTCCCTTACTTAAATATCACCATCTCCTCACTTTGAAATCTGCTACAGATTATCCCAATTCTTTTGTTGCAAGATTTCAAATGTAATTAAATACAGGCATGTAATATATGGCTGATTTTGGGTCTGCTGTAAACTGAGTTAATGCACTTGTGATGCCACAGCTCCTAATGGAGCTGCTATAGCATTCACCTGAGGTGGGAATCAAACCTTTCAATAGAGAGGAACGTATACAAATTTTATTATTTATACTTTGTTTCTGCTGAGTGAATGAGTTCGAAGTTAAACCTTATAAAGAAACTCTACAAAACTTTGGAAAAAAACCCTGCAGCTAGGTTTGTTCTACACTCAATACTTCAACTTTTCAGTGAAAAATCATGTATTGAGACTGAAACAACCCCTAAACCAAGCGCAAAAAGCCTTTAAGAAACATATTTGAATTAAATCTCCTAAGACTTCCACATTTTCTCCGCTGTGAGCAAGGCTGCAATTTAGCTTTCATTTAAATAAAAATAACATTCCCAGAAGCACAGGAAGTTTTCTAGACTGGTGGTAGCATCACAAGACTTCACAATGTTGACACTTCAGAAACATGAATCCTTGACATTAAAGCCAGGATGTTCCTGTGGTTTGATATTATAGTAAGGGAAAAATCTTTGTTTCTAGTTAAAAGCATTTTATCAGTCACACAGACTCTCTGTGACTGCACACACTAACCCCACAGGCAAGACGGAGATAAGTGAAATAGCTCAACCTCAGAGTTTGATTAACCTTTTTTTTCTGTATCTTGCAGCACAATCTTGATTTTCCTCCAAGTCACTGAATGTTCAAGCTTCAAGGGATCAGGAAGCTCTGTTATCAGCACTCCTCTGTTCCTAATTCCCCTACACTACAACTCTTTACCTGCTGTAAGCAGAAAACAGGAGGCAGCAAAATAACAGTTATTCAAATTCATTCCCAGTGTTAGCTACATGCCACTGCTTTTGCTGTGAATGAGAATTGCTCCTGCCCTCACCAAGACTTTATTTGATGCAATCGTTGGAAGCACCCAATGCTTTTCTACAATTTTCTTCTAAGAAGTTCCCATGAAAATTGGAAAGATACGAGTGATTTGAGCTGTTTTGTAATCCCTAGCTTTGCAATTACAAAGATATGCGTCCACCCTGCAGAGTACTTTATTCAGGCTCCTGAGAGCTCCCTGACACCCAGGAACAATTTTTCCCTTGATTCTCCAGCTTTTCTACATTAGCAGTCAGCAGGGCTTGGTAGAAGGGGATGGGAAGAATGAAGCAGGGGCTGTTGAGCACCCAGCATGCACACATCGAGTTATTTCCCAAAGTGCTTGGTCTTGTTGCCTTCTCGATCATTGCTAACCATCCTTGCCAGCCACAGAGGCTCCTGTGCAGTGTGGGGCCAAGGGGGAGATAGTTTTTGTACATTTCCACTCTTAATTATTTCCCAGGAGAAATGAACAAATGAGTCACCCTTATTAACCCTAATTCACTGACCAACCATATAACCAAGCCTTCATTTTCAGACATCAACTGTTTGCTATGTTGTCACTGTGCTAGCAATAAACAAAGAAAAATATTGCTTGTTGTTCTCTATCCTTTTCTTTACACTGGTCTTAACAGTATCGTTAGATCCACTACAAGTAATACAGGGTATTAACAGAGTTGGAATGAGCCATCAAGCCAGTTTGAATTTTGCAAGTCTTATAAAATGTAGCTATTTTGTTTAGTATGCAGACTAAAAACGCTCTGTTGACAGACTTCACTCTGCTATGAGATAAACAGCCACCTTCTGTTAGGAACCATTTCATCTTCCTTGCAGCTCCTTAGAGCAAATTTCCAAATTACTTGAACCTCACATTGTTATAAAAGGACTTCAACACACATGGCTCAGATGATGTTGTGTAGATTTGCTAGAGAGAATGTCAGGTACAGGGGATAATACCAAAAGGGACTCAGACCAAAAGCCTTTCAAATAAGGGAGAGAACAAAGCCTTGATGAATGGCATCTCCTCTACTGAGTCCAGTCCATTTTCTGGGTCAAGGAGCATTCAATTTGTATTAGCAACTCTCAGAACATACTTCAGTTGTTTACTAGCATTGTTGAAGGACTGGATGTTACCAGGGTGTAAGCTACCCTGGCGGCATTTCTGGGCTCCAGCTAGCTGTGCTGGTCCAGAGCCAACAGGGAACCAGCCCAAATAGGAGTGCTCACCTTTTCTGAGCATGAAGGCTAATGATTTTCTTCTTAAAACTGAGAGATACAAAAGCAAGTGATTTTTGAGGACAGAGGAGAGTGGGTTTTCTACTGGATTTGAGTTGAAAATGCTCTGCTTTGGCATTTTAATGAGCAAAAATAAGATTATAACATGCCTAAAGGCAGTGTGCAATTTCATAAACAGTATGTGTGTTTGCCTGCTGATGAGAAGAGTACCATGCCTTATAACATTAACAAGATAAAAGGATATTTCTAATACTTAAGGGGTTGTATTGTTTATTGGCAAAGCACCCATGATAAAATTTGTAAGCAAAGCTGATTTCTTTTCTACCATCTTCTTTCTAAATAATAAATAGTCAAAATACTCTGCTAGTACAATTAGCTAAACTGACTTCAATTGTAGATGATTTATACAGTCTGAGAATCTGGCCCTATCATGTAGTTGTGTTTGCTCTAGCCAGCTCTCTTGGAAGATGTATCCTTTTAATCCACTACAGACAAAGGGGGAGTATTCATTATTGCAGAATCTGCTACGTATTATATTTGTGTATTTTCCCGAACAGATTGCATAGCTGGCATTAGAACAAATATGTTTGTTATTGTTGTAAAAAGTAAATAATTAAAACTTTCTGCTTGAATAGTGTATTGAAAAAGAGGAGATATATTCCTTAATACCTACAAATTATATTGTTAGTGATTCGTTGGGTACCTACAACCACTCTGTTTGGCTCTCACAGCTCAGATAATCATCCTCAGATTCTTCTCTCTGTCTTATACTACTTTTTAAATCCACTCACGGACTCTCAAACCTATTTAGGATATAATCCTTTCCAGGCAGGGCTCTTTCTGTGATTTTGTTTCACACATAGAGTCCTAAACTACAATGAAATTCTCTGATTGACATGACAGAGCGTAGCAGCAAAAATCCTTGAAAGAGCCTCATGGTTTGAAAGCATGAAATCTGAAGGGATGCCCAGGTGTCACTGCTCCCACAAATGTCTCTGTGCATCCCATGTCCTCAGCCCTCTTTTGATGTACTGCATCCTTGCCAGCTGTGTGTTTGCATATCTGCTTAGCAGACCTCTGAATTATCCAGAGGTCAGCGTGCACATGTAGCCAAACAGGCTGTTTGTTTAGCAGACCTATTCATTCTGAGTGACTCTGGTTTCATTTAAACAAAGCTAAAAATTCATCTAGTTCTCAACAATTGCTCCTGCAGTTGGTTTGAACTTATCCTACATTTTAAAGTGAGTTGTCTTATAACATTGCAAGGAAGCAGAATTGACCAATACGTGAGACAAACGTGAAATAAAGTACATAGAGTTTAAAGGCCTGAAAATATGAAAAGTCTCCTGTGTGATCCAAATTCTTTTATATACCTTCCAAATTCAGCATCAGATATGACAGAATAAAGTAATGTAGTCCAGGGAGCGATAGACTTGAGGAAACACAATTTATTAAGTGTATCAGTTGCCTTCAAATCTCAGGTCCTTTCCTGTCTCTATTATGTTCAGAACTGTCTACTTAGTCCTAAGGCATAAAAAGAGTAAACACTCTATTAGATTTTCTTCAACTGTGACTTACCCTGAGCTCACATTACCTTCTTTGCTGAATTATATTTTCATAATAACTTCAAAAGACTCACAGTCATTTAAACAGCTTAAAACAGCTTCTAAAAGGAGGAAACATAGGCAAGATAAATACTTGTATAAATGAAAATGAAGAAAAATTTAAATTTTTTAATCAAAAACTGAATAAAATCCACACCCAAACTCTCAAATTTTTATCTAACATTATGTTTGATTCTGTGTTTTTGAACAGCCCTATTTTGATGTATTCCTCTGATTTCTTTTAATCAAGCTGTATTAGAAAGAGTAATCCAGAAATAAAAGAGTGTATATTACATTATCTTTATGAGCTCTAGTGTATATCAGTACTTCTTCCAGCTTCCTAACAGGTTTGATTCAAGTTTCTTTTTTTGTGGGGATAATGCTTGTAATATCACTCAAACATGGTTTGTGTTCAGCCTGCTTCTAGCAGAGAATCTTTCTCAAGTTTGTAGTATTTCAAGAAAACAAGTCACAATATATTTCAGAGAATCTGTACTGTAGCTTTCCGAAGTTTATAATCCAATTGGCGAAAATCAGATTAACAGTCCCAGAGTAAGGTCTACTGGGTTCATTGTGTTGAGCTCAATGATCGTCAATTCTCCCTCCTTTGTCAACATGTGCATAAATCAAAACGCTTTGCAAATCAAACTAAGGAACACTTCAGTCATTATCAAATAGCAGGGTTGAAAAATATTTAGTCTCTGATCTCCTCTGCTGCCTCACCTAACAAAAGATGGGCTGCTTCTCTCAGGAGCAGAGGCAAAGACTACAGATCCTGTGTCTAAATCCAGGATTCTACCCTCCCTGCTGCTAAATAACTGTTCCAACATGGGTGGCACCAACTGCAGGACATGCTTTATAATTCAGGTTATGAAAGGTGTCTGGTGCAGACCTCTGTGCAGAGCTCCTGTCTCCCTTTCATGGTCTGACAATTGAACTGTCTCCAATTTTTCCTCCTGAAACCAAAAGAAAAGCTCATGCAGGAAGGAAGAGATGGTTAGGAATAGTCCTTCAATTTTTAAAAAAAATCAGCCTATACTTTCAATTTCAAGACAAATAGGTGTTCACAACATCTTGTTTTGTACTTTGGGGTTCACCTCAGGCATCTGGTTGCTAAGCAGCCAGCCATCTCCAGACTTTGCCTCTGTCAGGATGTTGTTATCTCTTGCCTCTTGATGTAGAAGGCATTTGGACTGTTATCTCTGAGGTCCCTCCTGGGAATTCCATATTTTGCATCTCTGTTTGGATATCTCTTTTCCATTTCAGCTTCTAAATGGAACACTGATTCCCCTTTGGTTAACTCCTGATTCAGTCATTTACTAATCTTCGCCGTGATGGAAGTGGCACAATGAAATTTGGAGATTAAAAGGCTGGGTTTCAGAGTTATGTAAATCCGGGCAGCCCTGCTGACGTGAAAGAAGCTACACTGATATCTACCTGCTGAGAGTCTTCAAGAACAATGATAATAGGACCTGAGTTTTGCTTCTTTTCCTTCTCATGAATAATCTGGAGCAAATGTGATTGTGAATGTAAGATTAATCATCCTTATTGTGAATGTAAGATTAATCATCCTTGACTCTATCTTGTGTCTATGTCTCTATGAAATGTGCATCTCCACTATTGATCTTATGGCTCAGTATGACACCTTTGGACCGCTAAAAAAACCCCAAAACACAACAGTGTTCTGCTAAAAAATGCTGGGCTGCCTACAGTAATAGTTTTCACTAATATGTTTTATCTATTTTCTTTACTTTTTTTCCTATGTTTCTTAACAGAGCTGTTTTATAATAATTTAAATGGTAGTATATCTCATGAAGCAAATATGGAAATACATCTGGCAGAGAGGCTGATACTAAACTGAGGGCAAATTAACATGAACACCACAACCCACATACTGAATTATCACATTTGTGTCATCTTAAAACAAAAAGGAAGTCTGAGATCTACTGGGAGTTGTTATAGTTAATATTCTGTCAGTGTTTTCACTCTTACTTCTGGGGCTCCAAACTTACACTTAAATTGCTTTGCAATGAAAACATGTAAGTGCTCAGCTCTACAACAAAATTATTGTCACTGGGCCAACTCCTAAGGTCTTTGCTTACTGCTAACTCCCACTGACTTCAGAGAGCATGTTTCCTGAGTAAAGGCTCAGGGTCTGGCTGGGTTTTTGGGTTTCTTTGGTTGGTTGGTTGGTTGGTTTTTTTTTTGTTGCTGCTGTTGCTTTTTTTTTTGTTGTTGTTGGTTTTTTTGTTGGTTTTTTTTTTTTTGGTGGGTTTTTTTTTTTTTTTTTTTTATGTTTTACACTGTGCATTAAAACTAAAGGATTTCTGCATGCAGCATGAGAAAACACCTGGCCACATTTGCCATTCTGTTACCTGGCTGACTTTATCTGACTTTCCAGTTCTCTCCTCCTTTTCTTAAACTCTTCTCCTTTTCTTAAACCATCATTGCCCCCTTCTCCTCCACAACCAAATATAGTTAGATCCACGAGACATTATGCTTCTGCTTCTGTCTTTCGTAGATACTTGTATCAATTCATACTTTGTGCGAATAAATTCTGTCCAATTCTTGCTTAGCTACAGTGCTTTAACTTTGAGTTGATATTACTTCGTTTTTCAGTCAAAGCAAGGACCAGAACACAATGCCAGAATTCGGGTGCTGTATGGCCTATTGGCTTAAAAGAAGCCCACAACCAGATATTTTGTCTTACTTGATCCCACAGGTTTCTTCACTCCCTTCTTTGCTGCCTGTTCCCAAACAGAGATTCAGATCCAAATTTTACAACTTGTTTCCATGTTTCCATTTCAAGCCCTTCTCCATGAGAGATGGTATAGGAACTTAGGCCTTACAGAATATTAGCAGTGTTTGTTGGTTCCCTTCCTCTTCTTGTGCATATTTTTGCAATCTGGTAGCAAATTTTCTGCCTTCCGTCTTCCTTTTATCCCTCCTGAAGACTAACAATGTCTCCTCATGTGAATGCTGCTTCTTGCCAGCTCCTCAGGAGCCCAAGGCATCTGGCCACCCTGGCAATGCCGGTTCAGACACCACAAGGATGTGTCTAACAGGATCCGTATGGTCCTGGTGCACATTGCTGCTCTGACACCACTGTGGCATGGAGTCCTGAATCTGGGGGCAGAGCTGATAGCACAGGGGGAACAAAGCTAGTTAATCCCTCTGGGCTTCTCCATGCTTTACCTGGATACCGACAGAGTTCCCTTCCTCTTGTGTTTTCAGCTCTAAAGTCCTGCAGCATCTACCACATACATACCAAATGCTGTGTCAACTAAAAGGTTTTTCTACCTTGATAACATTCTCCTTGTCACTTGTTCTGCATCCAGTTACCTTACTGTCCACCATGACAAAGATCTGTTTATTTTCAGATCCAATCCAGATCTGCTATAGTTTACATTAAAGCTCTTAAAGTGCAACTTATGACATGCATTTATTCCTTTAAACAAATCTACTCTAGTAGCTTTCTAATTTTCAAAAAGCATTTCCAAAAATTTTTGGGGTAATCATGCTTGTAGTATCAGTTTCCAAGGAATCTGCTTCTACTACAGAAGGTTTCCATCTCCCTCTGTCTTTCGTTTTTTTGTTATTACTTCTTAGTCATGCCCAGCAACAACTACATTCAATGTCCTACATAAGGAATAGGCCAATTTTCCACATGGAAAATCTGTTTAACTTGATGATGATATTGTCATACAGATGACACACAGTTACTTGGCACTTTATGGAGACATTTGAAGGCCTAAACACTGCTTCAAGAAGTTGACAATGTAAATACATGTATTTGGAGATGTTAATTAGCAGGAGTCATTAAGCATGAGATTTATCTCTATCTTTGACTCCTTTTGCCTCAGGCTAATCCATTTCTTTTATATTTTTTCCTAAACCTCCAAGCTGCTGAACATATCTTCAGCCAGCTACTGTTTCAAAATCAACCCTGCAAAACAAAGACATTTTATTTTTATCCTCACCAGCTGCACAACTTTCCTTCTCAAATTACCTCTATCAAAATTTCAATATTGTAATGACTGAACTGTAAAAATCTGGTTTCTTACTGAAATAGCTAGTTTTGTGTAAAAAGATAGTTACATGCAGAATACCCTAAGTGGAAAGGTAGAGAATTTAAGACTATAACTCTTTTTGAAGAACTACAAATTCTTTCTGCATCTTAAGAATTTTTTCAAGTTCCTCAAAATTCTATGAAGTTAAACAGTTTCTAATGAAATCCTGCACACAAACATCTAATAATAGTAATGATTTTTTTTAAACAAAAGCTTGTAATACTGTCATGATGTTGTGCTCACCTTATAAATGAAGCTTCAAAATTTTGGTGTTGCGAGAGAAAAGAGCTGTTGTCATTGACATTAGTTACCAACAGATTTAGTAGGAGTTACTGCTTTGATAGGACATCAGGGATGTCGAGCCAATAAAACTGTGAAGCCTTGTCTGACAGAAATAATTTCAATGATTTCAACAGGAACAGCATATTGCATGGGGCTGCATGAGGGATTTGGGCAGGCAGGAAAGCAGGGACATAGAAGAAAGAAGAAAGGAAAGTCAAGTTAAAAGAAGGAAATTTTTAAAGAATGTGAATATGAAATCTATGAAAGAGGGGTTATTTCCATCAAGAGCTTCACTTTGTCTCATCTATTCTACTGTCAGAGTAGGTGCAATTCTTGATATTAACTGAGTAACACTGACTTATAAGGCATGTGAAATATTACCGCAGAAGTACAGTTACTGTCTACTGCTGGACTAAAGAGCAAGTACAGTGCTAAATTCTGAGATTTATATAAATTTTAGTGGCTATGAGTGCGACCGCACTGGAAGGATATTAACTCATGGAAAGGTGATTTTTTTTTTTTTTTTCCTGCAATTCAGTAGGTGGTAATAAAGATGAAATAACATTACCGCTAATGCTACTTCGGGAACATTGTATTTATTACAGTGTGTTCCCTACAGTGCCAGAAAAAAATAGGCTAACTTTCTCACCTGGTTTAAAAAAGAACTGATGCTTTTTTGACCAGACTGAGTGTCTACTTCTCATGGCCAGCATCTAGTCATAGTTGCATTCTCCTCAGAGGAAAAACACTCCATTAAGATTTTTCATGTAAGGTTTGACTGTCATTTTTTTGGACCTTTATGAACTGTTTTTAATTCATCTACATTCTAGCAGGATTCAGGTAGGTCTATTACAGCTATTTGCATTCTTATTAGCTTTGATAATCTCTAAGGAAAATGTCCAGAGCATTTTTCTTGGATGCCGGGCAGGAACTGCTAAAAAAGCCAGTGTTGTTGAAGTGTGGAATTGCAGCCTGGAGAAGTCGATGGGAGCCTAAGCTTCTGAGGGATGCAGGAGCTCAAAAGCCCTTCACTGGTAGTACACATAAAAAGGGATCTTCTGAGTTGCATTGGCCCTCAGCTACCCTCCAGAAAGGAGGGCACAAGATTGGGAAACTAGGCAGAGGGCTTCATTTCTTCTCTGAAAGAAGAGTTTTGTATTACCTCATTGCCCAGGTTTTAAATTTGTGTGTAGTTTCCTGCATATAAGTACAAAGTCATGATGAGGTTACATCAAGATATAAGTAGGTACCCACACACAAGGAAGAGACCATGTAAAACCAGAAAATGTGAAGAAATTAAATGCAACTTAAAGTATTTCTTTGTGAATAAAGCAAGTACTGCTTGAGTTTAGGTGAAAGGGAAAGTACAAACTGTGGAGTTTGCTTTTTTCCCAAGTGTACTTATGGCATAAGTGCCAGCATCCACACAGTGTTTATAAAAGATCCTTTTCCCTAAAAGAACCATTATCCATTTTCTTAACAGGAATCTCTAAGCTTGGCTAAGCTTGGAAACATGGAAGTTTTTCTCTATAAAGACTCATTGTATCAGAGAGTCTGGTCATGGTTTAAAGCATTTGTGTGAGAATAGGAACAGAGAGGGCAGAAAGAAACACTGAAAGGCAGAGAGTGAGTGGGTGAGGTAGCAAAAAATTAAATTTGCCTGGATCTTTAGAGGTCAGGAGGATGAAATCCACTTGTCATTACAACTAACCACAGGAGGTAGATCTCACTGCTGTGGACCTGCCAAAGTGTCCTGCGTGCCCATACTTCATTTAACTGGTACATGATTCATCATGTGGCTACAGTTTATTAGCAGCACTTCAGATTTTAAAGCCTGGATAGACTCACATTTTTCTCTCTTTTTGTCACAGGTGCATAACTTTCCATTATAGGACCATCTGGAAAACAACAGTTTTGCTTAGCAAAATGTTTCAATGTTTGAATGATTTTGTTCCACGTTGGCATACAAAAAAACTGCAGCTTTTCAGAATGTCTTTGAGAGAGCTGTGGGCAGGACAGGGGAAGTCAGACAGACAAGCCATGCAGGGGACCAGATGAGTGACCAGTCTTTGCGGGCAAGGTTCAAGCCCTCGCTCTGACAGAATCTCCGTGGTGTTCACCTCACTGAAACTCAAACTTTTAACTCAGCTGTAGCTGCCTGCTCTGGTCAATGGTACAAGATTTCTGCTCTGAGAGGCTAATTGAGATCACACAAAGCAGGCTTTTCCTCCAAATCACCTTTGATAAAACAGGGTTGGTCTGTGTTCCATTTATAACACAGGGAGACTGAACTACAAACTTACCTGCCTATAGTTCGTCTCTAATTACAGGTGAGGCTGTACAATGTAACCTAGGATGCTTTTCCCCCCTCCCCTCTTTTGTCTGGAAATTTCACCTGCAATCAGGGGAAGCTCCCTAGCAAAAGTTTACACAATCAAGAGACTGAAAAATTTTTCAAGACCAGTTGTTTTGACATTGAAAAATAAGCAGTGAGTCCTTTTTTTTAAAGCACTCGACAAGCACGCATTTCATTGGAACACTCGTTACCAAAAATGTTTGGCAAATTATTACATGCCACCTTATGTTTATTTGTAAATTATGCCTTAATTAGATAATTTAACTTAAAAGAGGATGTGAAAAACTATCTAATATCACTTATAAATAATATAAATAAGTACACTAAGAGGTACAACAAAAATTTTATATGCTAGGTCCTTGAGTTGACTGATATTAGCTGATAAGAGTAGGTGCATTTTAAAAATACGTATGAGCCTGAAACATCTTAACAACTGGATTTTCAATGTAACTGCACAGAAGTCAGGGACACTGACAAGTTCATCATGCTGAATTTTGCCTGGAATGTTTTGTTTACTTGTGAGCATAGAGATGCCCAGTCCAAGGCCACTTCTCACCCTTTGTATGCACAAAGGCAATTGAGGCTGGATCAGAGCTTTTAGCCTCTCATTTCAATCTCAAGATATTTTGATTTTGAGAATCACTACCACAGCATTTAAACTGGCAGGGAAAACACTGGTAAATCAATGATGAATAGTACACCTATACAAGTGATCTTTTAGGAGGTGACTTCTTTGCATCATACCAGAAATGTGACCCTTGGTCAGATGATGCCTTCCTTCACTAGGCAGAAGCAATTTTTGTTAAAAAAAAAAGTTAAATACTGAGGTAATGAGAATGTACATCTGTCTCTAATATCGTATTTAACAGTATTTGCTATAACAATTTGTCAGGTTGA
The DNA here is from genome assembly GCA_036785705.1 of Acanthornis magna. NCBI lineage: Eukaryota > Metazoa > Chordata > Aves > Passeriformes > Acanthizidae > Acanthornis > Acanthornis magna. The sequence continues at coordinate 12,876,346 of JAWUZG010000029.1, forward strand.
CATTGCTCTGTCACCTCTAGCTGTGCCTTCAAAGCATACATTTCTTTGTCTTACTCTGATGAATAAGTGAAAAAAAAATCTAAAGTCAGATTTTAATAGCTTTGTGAATACCAGTTTATAGTATTTTGCTCCTTTCTTAGTTAAGCCTAATCATCAGTTACTATAGGTCAGCTTCATTTTCCTTTTCTATTCAGAACACTAAACTGCTAAAATGATCTTTATTAATAATGCAGCGCATGTGTGGCATTTTAATAAAGCTTTTAAATGGCACTCAGAATTGGAGTATATTACGTCTGCAGAAAAGAAAAGCATTAAAATTGCTGCTTTTACTCGCCTAAAGGACTGCAATTCCATGTTGAACTTGCAGCCTCCTGTGGCTAGGAAACACCTCTCTCTTGCAATTATTCATGCTATGGTATTTTAAAATCCACTGCAGCCCCTAAACAATAACGCTTCCATTTGACAGTACTTAGCAAACTACTCTCATCACTTAAAAACAGGTCAGCTAAGAAATGCTGCCCTGTCAGTGAGAAAAATTCCATGAGCCTCTAGCACATTTATGTGAGACTACAGACACGAAACTCATTTCATTTTAATAAATAAGATGTGCAAGCCATTTGTTGTATTAACTGCTGATGTCAGAGACACGAGAAATCTGCTTTTCAGAGATCCATTGTAAATATGTTTCACGGGGTTCCTGAGTTAAATTCCCTGACAAGGAGCATTCACTCTATCAATTGATCTACTGAATCAAAGGGAGTTTCCTCCAGCAGAGGCATATATCAAAGGAAAACAAAGTCGTGTTATTTCAGTCACTCATAGATAAATTTCTCATTTTCACAGCTGGTCCTCTTTGCTAATGAACATGCAAAGTTTGCTTATGCTTCAGCTCTTGCCTGGGAAGTGCTCATTTAACACTGAATGACTTCTTGCCTATGCAACTGAAGTTGTGCAGGACTGAGGACTGCGTTAAGAATACTCAACTCATGTTCACATCTGAAAGACTAATCCTCTGCCTGACAAACAGGAGTATAAATTTACCAAATATGCAACGTTCTGCCCACCAGTACAGAGCAATGGCTCCTAGGCAATAATGGGCAAAATGCTTGTCATACAAAGAATTACAGTTTTCTATCATGTGATTATGATTTACTTGCATTTAAATTCAATAAAGTGCATGGGAAAAATTTACCTCTAAGCCACTTTTTGGATTTCAAAAATCCAAAATTGATGTGCTCCATCCCCTTGAAGAAATATCTAGCCTTCAGCACTCTCAGATACCTAGGGGTACATTTTAGACCACGTCACTCTTTGGACCATGGCACAGAAGGACCCAATCTAGTATCTGTAGGAAGGTATGAATGTCTCAGCAGTGGCTGGAAAGCAGCAGAGCTGTCTTGAATGTGCTTGGATATGCAAGAGCCATATAATTTCTTCAAAGCTGTTAATACTAATACTAATGTTGTGAAATGAAGATAAATAAAATAACGTTGTGAAGGTGTGCTCTTGAAAAACTGCACAAAAATAGTTACATCAAAAAGGGAATTTAGACTAAGAATTTTCAAAGGGGAGGGGAGGGGAGGGGAACAAGACAAAGAAAAAAAGTAGAACAAATAGTATGCAAATAAATCTGGACCTTTCAAGCACAGTTCCTTAGGTTGAAGGATATTAATTATCAAATAAAGCTGAGTGAGTCCTTCAAGAAGCTATTTAAGGAAATGCCAATGGACTGATCCAGGCTAGGGAAAGAAAAAGAAAAAAAGGCTGATTTGGAACTTCAGCAAACACTTCAGCTTACCTCCTTCCCAGAAACATGATCCTGCAGAAAAACAGTTGGAGTAATAGGAAAGAGGTTACAGAAATTTATGGCCTGACATTAAAAAAGCGGTTTAATGTGTCTGTTGAGGTGAAAGGGAGAAAAGCAACTAGTTAAAATCTGTTTTAAAATTTTACTTTGGAAGTCTAGGAACAAGTTTCTTTAACAAATTTTATCAAGACAGAAATGATGTAAAGTGAAATAGAGGTCTCTGTCAAGAGGCAGAAAATGTGTTCCCAGCAAACAGAGATTTGTAGATCTGACCTCAAGCAGAATTTGACAAAACCAAATCAAAATACAAAAAAAGATAAATCCTCCTAGATCAGTTGTAATGAATAAGATGAACAATTTTCTAGACAATTTTCTAGAAAATGTTTTAGGTCAAAAGTGGATTGTGTCTACTTGGATTTCATTTAAATTATTGAACATGCCGCTGAAAAGGAATCTATTAGCCAAGACAGAAAAGATGGAAAGTTGTAAATAAGTTTTATGTAAAGTTCAGTGGGAGATGGCTACTGTTGAAAGGAGGGGCTGAGGGTTGGTCATTGGTGGAGTTCTTCAAAGAAAAGCACTGACATAGTCTTAGGGTCAATACTGCTCTCTCTACTTTTATTACTGGATTTTTTGCAAAGATTACTCATGTCATAAGGTCATTTCCCTCTGGCATAGCTGAGGAATACATTTAGTGCAGACAGCTCTGTGTACAGCTGCAGATCGAGCTCTGGGTGGCAGGACCCCAGGCAAGACTGTGAACTGCTGACCCTTTGCATAACAATGGCTACGGGGACCTGTGGCGCAGCCAGGTGACCTGACACAGAAACACAGCGAAAGCCAAGGACTCCAGACTTTCCCACGCATACTTGTAAAGATATAAACCCCCAGGGTTTCCTTTCTTTGGGGTCCCTCCTTAGAGGCACCCACCCCAAGCTGTTATCTCGTTATCGTACCATGATCAAATTGTTTTAAGGATCCAAACAGCTGAGACTCTGCCATGGGAAATCTGGGATCAAGCGGGTAATGAAACCTGATGTGACCATATGAGCTTGGGTGGTACAAGAGGGACTGTGCCAGAGTGGCTCCTGGATGGTCAGACAGGGAAGTTTCCTTAACATGAGGTGGGAGGCACTGTCACATATGAGGAGGCCTGGATCTTGAGGGATGGATACAGGGACATGTGACGAAATTTAGCAGTGGAAATGCAAGCTCCTGTGCCTGAGACTTGATTCAAACCACTCTAGAAGAGGACAGACAAATTTATCTTGTCTGGATCCCCCGGAAATTACAGAAAAATAAAATGGAGACCTCTGGTTCACCAAGGGATGACTAGGAGACACAAACATCAGAATCAAGGTTTCTGGGAGTTAGTGAAGCAGTAATGATACTGTACAAGACATCATACAGAATACTATGCACAAATTCAGTCACCCTTTTTCAAGAAGGATTATTCAATACTGTAATGGGGGCATGGCTCTGCAACTAGAACGATATGAAGAATGGAGAGTTTATTTTATGTCAGTCCAGATTATTTAGTATAGAACATAAAAGGCTGGTAAGAGATATGAAAGCCTATTATGTGATGGAAACCTGCACCAAGAGTGTAAAAGAGATGTTTAAGCTAAAGCAGTATTATTAAAATTACAATGCCACACAAGCGGTCAAAAATAAACATAGACTGGAATTAGAAGAGGGTGAAGGGTAGAAGACATCCTTTAGCCATTATTAGAGCATGCAGGTGTTGGATGAGATCTTTAAAAGTAGTGGTAAAACTTGAATTCACCAGAATTACTTTATGAAAAAGAATAAGAGACTGAGACAGTGGATTGAACTCTCTTCCAGCTGTGTAAACAATTTGTTTTGTTTCAGGGAAAATTTGCACTTTTTATTAAATCCATTTTTTTTACCACACCAGATTTCAATCAAGTCATTTTTAGTTGTTGAAAGGTAATAGATATCTTCTCCATTTTGGCACCATTGAAAGTGTGGATAGAAAAGAATGAACTGATCACATTTCTGTTTCGTCTTAGATATCTCAATGTGCCTAGAAACGTGTCTGACATATATATCAAAGTAAAAACAATATGAGTGAATTTCAATCAGAACAAGACTAAGAAAGAAAAGTCAAAATAAATGTAAACACAAGAATGAGTCTGCTGAACAGACATTGATAGGTCAGAATATTACTTTCCTGCTTTAATGAAACTTTCCCGTACATAATTTGTTGAAAAACACATAAAAATACTTAATCTAATTTCTTTCCCTTAGCCTTACCTTCACAGTGTGTACTCACCATTTTATACAGCAGCATGAAAGTAACACTAAGAAGAAGAACTGTTCTTCCCCTTTCACAGGATGTTTTTAGGCTGTTTGGTATTCCTTTGAAGACTATAGCAGTAGTTTACACGCTGGATATTTATCACTGGTGTGGAGGGTGAAACACTAACTGCACACTATACTCTCTGCCCTTTTAAAATATTGATGAGTAACCATCTATGGAGCCTCATAAAGTATTAACTCTTTAAGTGGGGAAGATCTCTGCTCAACAGCATAGCACAAGTCCTATGTGATTTAAATCCCACACAGTTTTATTAAAATCCAAAGAGTTTCAAGCTGTTTATGCTAGTTCAATATCCAACATCAACACCTGATTTTGAAACCTCATGTATGCAATATTGCTCTATTGGTCCAGCAGGACAGGTATGTAAGTTCAATCTTCTTGATCGATGGGGGGATACTCATAAATGAATTCTACATCTTGAACTTCAGTGCTTAATCCTCTTATTGGCTTCATACTCTTATGAACTTCCATTTTATGCACTGGACTGCCAAACCTGAATTTAAAGATAATGGTCTGAATATCTTCCACTGGGTAGTCAGTGTGTGAAAGTGTCAGACTGAGACTGACTCATTTATTTTTTGAAATACATAGTCCAGATACCATATTTATCTGGAGATCTAATTTATCTTTTTTTCATCTTTTTTTTAGGTGTTCAAATTTCCTAACTTATGCGAGTGTAAGCAATTTGTTATGCCCATGAATTTGTGGTTCAGAGGAAAATTTTGGCTCTCTCCAAAGATGCATGACTATAGTACAGCACAATTATAGCTATATTTTACTAAATAAAGTAGATGGAAATGGGGAAACTATGTAAAAAAAAAAAAAAAAAAATTGGTCTTCACAGAAATCCACTAATATTTTCAAATAAGTAACTTTTACATGACAGATTGTCTGCAATGGCAGGGGCAGGACTTGGTACCCCTTCTGAGATGTATGAGAAAGCCTAAAAGACATTTAACATACTTGACATGAAACTCTAATAGCTTGAAGATCAGTGGTGTTAATCGACCCTACTGGTACTAACTCAAGCATTGTAGATTCTCAGCTGTCCCCTAAAACTTAAAAATGCTAAGGGAACTTTCAAAGACATACCCTATTGTCTAGGAATACCCCAGCCATTGCTCACAGAAGAGCGCACAACTTGATTCATACCTAAAGAAATGAGCAGATGGGCTCTTTCGTCTTCATATAGAAATGTCAGTGAAATAAAAGAAGAATAAAGTTAACAGAATTATGTGCCAGCTATGTCAAAACACAAAGAAATCATGCCATGTATAGGACTCCTTTCTTTAGACACATATTCCTTCAAATTTTAGTTCTCTTTATTAAATTCCAAGGTACCTTTACATAAAAGACATCAGAAATATGGTCTCTGATTGCTGCCACTGGATTTCTGCTTATATTGTTAAGTTAGTGATTCAACAAGTGTGCAGTGTGTCTTTAATTGCTACCACCAGACAGAAATTTTCCCTCGGGATTCACTAACTAATGACTTCCTCCCTTGTTGAGTTGCAAATTTACAAAAGTCTTTGGCAAACCAGGAATTTGCCTTCTTGGAAACCAGATGTAAAGGACCCAAAGAGGTGGGAGCCATAACTACAAATGCATGAATGTAATAAATTTAGCAATTACATGTATTGTGTGGTACCCTCCTAAAGTCATTCTCCTGGTAAACTTTAAGTATCCATTCAAGTCATACAGAAGTGTGAAATAAACATTTTCAAGAGCCAATAAATTAATTCAATAAATCAATTATTAGTTTTTCAACATTTTTAGCCATTCAGGCTCTAGGGTTTTTAGCACAGTAGCAGAACATATAGTACCACAGGATGGCTCTTCAAGCAGCCAGGGTGTGCTCACCTGCAACCATGCTTCTAATTCATAGGAAAAGGTGGTGGGAGGCTTCAGCGTGTGTTACAGTGAGCTGCTTTCCTGCCACAGAGGTGTGTGACTAACATCAGAGTCATTCTTCCAAATTTCAGCTACTTGGTAGCAGCCTGAAGTTCTACCTCTTGAACTCAATGCTAGTCAGAAGTTGCAGTGCCTGCTCCCTGACATCTTCTGAGTACAATCTGGAGGGTGTGAGATGAAACTAATTTCTGGACTTTAGTCTGACAAGGGATTATGTGCCACCAATGTCTATGATTACACTGGATTGGAAGCAAGCTTGCAGCGCTTAGTTCTATGTTATTTCTTCAAAACAGCTTTTCTGATGAAGTGTTTTCAAATGCATTTTGAAGGTTGCTATTATCCGTGTTGGTTCTGTTCATAAATTTGGAGTTATAATAAGTGGAGTGTTTTGCCACAGAAAAAAAATTGTAAAGCTGGGAGTGTTTTGCCACAGAAAAAAGTCATTGTGGGGTAATTAGATACTGCACAAACTGTTCTGCAGTAAATGCAGTAGACATGAACTTGTTAACCTAGGCAGCAGAGAGTACCTGAAGAAAGCTTCGTTTTCTGTGAATGACAGGAGAGCTCCCTCAGCATGGGACACCGCAGGGTAAAAGCACTGACCTACGGTTCTGACAGTCTCTAGTTCTTGAAGTACATCAATTATTTTAGAAAATTAAAAAAAACCAAGCATAAACAACAGCTTTATGAAATCACAGATTTTTTTCCACCCTCCTGTTTCCTTGGACCAAAAAAAGGAAGCTTATTACCTCAGTGATCAGAAGGCTCTTTTGACTCTCTTTACTGAAATGACAATACAGCATGCTACCTGATCATATTTGCAGCTCTAAAATGTGAATACTTAGATTATTTGTTTACTAAGAATATCTCTATCCAAGTAATGGCATCAACTGCATGGTCATAGCTTTTGCCTATTCCAGTGTATTGCTTCAAATGCTCAAAAGACTGAAAAAAATTGATGACGATAATGTTTGATTATAACCTAGTTTGTAGCCCATTTGTTCTCTGGCCAGATGTGCCTAATTCCTGTTGTCATTCTTGGTGGCACATGGGTGAACAAACAGCAAGAAGGAACCTTCTGTGCAGCTCTTCAATTTCTCTCAGTCTTGGATCCATGCCAGTCAGTTTGTTTTGGGAACAGCACTCTATGATCCAGTGGGAAAGTCCCTCAAGCACCATTGCTATCAAGTGGCACACAGAGCTCTTTAACCATTCTGGCACAGGGTGAGGACCAAAGCTGGGATCACGGGGAGGACACAGCCCACCGGGCCCTGTGCACAGTCCAGAACACTTGAGCAGCTGGTGCTGGCAGTGCAGTGAAGGCTGCACTTACTTTTGGGACCTCACTGGAAGCTAAGCTTCCCATGTAACGCTTCAGCAATTCCAGAGAAGTGGACTCAGGGGGATGGGATGTAGGTACTGTATCCTTTTAGAGCCTGGGGTTATACCAATAATCCATTTACTTTTCATTTTTCATGAACCAGGGAGACTCCAGCAGTGTTAAATGTGTATAGTGAATATTGTATGCTATTGTTACTGGGAGAGTTCTTTTCTTTTAAAGAGGTTGTATTACACAGGGAATACCTCAGCTCTTCTCCTTGGAGTATTGCATCTAAATAAATATACAAAATAAAAATGCCCAAAGCCCATGTCATAACTCTACCCACACAGACAGACAACTTCAACTCACTCTCCAGAAAGTGGAGGGCTATAACTGCAGAATAACATAGCAGTCTTTCTATCTTAGACCCAGGCAGCCACTGCCTTTAAACACAGGCCAGCACAAACCTTCCCTGTCAAGCAGCTGTTTTGTTCACACAGTACCTCCTGAGGCTTTATCCACCTGTAAGCTCCTGGTGACAAGGACCTCCCTATTTTTATATGTTTGCACAGCATCACTATGAAGTTCACAGAAAGATCTGTCAGGTGCTATCATGGTATCAACCATAAGTAATAGAGGAGCCGTAAAAGCACATCATCCAAGTAAGCTGCAAAGAACTTTCATTATGTAAGGTTACTACTTTACCTTTTACCTCTGTCTTCCAAGAATGTACTGGCAGACAGAAAAACTTTTCATATGCAAGTCAATTAAAAATTCAGAGGCCATGCCATTTGAGCTGAAAGTTGATTTTCAATAAGGTAAATTGAACCACATTGAAAAACTCACAAACAGAATAAAGGCTGTGAAAACAAAAATCCTTTTCTGTCTGGTGTACATAAGGTTCATCGCTATAAAACTGCCACTTATCTCCTGTTTTAAGTGCCTCATTAAACAGTGGAAGTTCACTGATGAGTCTGCCAGAGAAGGCAAGTCAGGTGAAATATCCCAAGCCCCCAGACAAAATTCTTTTCTCTGAACCTTTGAGAAAAATCAATTTTTCCAACCAAACCCTTTAAGTGATCTGATACTCGGTGTGAAAATTGCTAACAATATCCATTGATGGTGATCCCCTCCCTGAGCCCCAACACTACCCCAGGACGTTACTGTAACAAGGAGGAGACAATACAGGAAAAAATCCACAAACCCAAACATCTCAAAAGGCAGGTATTTTCCCAGTTCAGACTCCTGAGGTGACAGGGAGAATTCAGAAGCAGGAGTGTCAGAGCAGGCACCGCAGTCAGAGGTGGCTCATAGCACTGTGCCGTTGATCCTGGCACAGGGTTCCAAATGATATTCAGAGCAATACATCTCTTTTCAAAACAAAGAAAGAGGGGGAAAAAACAATCTCATTCTCTGAGTACCTTTGATTCCTGGCTGGTAGTTGATGCTGGAGAGGGGGGCTGCTCTGTGCTCTCCACTTCATTCTCTTTCTCCACACTATCCACGCTGACTTCAGTCGTGCTGCTTGGAGGAATCATTTTACCTCTAAAATACTGCTACTATCAGAAAAAAAGCTACAGATGGTTCTTGCTTTTTTTCATTTAACGTCCTCTTTCTTCTCTGCTCTTCTGGAGCAAATGAACTCCGACCGCTTGGTTTCACTATATTTGCAAGACTAGAATTCTCTGGATTTTCTTTTTTTTCCCCCTTCTCCTCCTCCTTCCCCTCCTTCCTCCCTCCCCTTTCCTATGCAATTGCGCTGCAAGGGAGTAAGTTATCGATGGCTCTGTAGGTCAGTTGTGTGCCTGCTTTTCCCTGATTCTCCTCCCCTCCATACGAAGCCTGGAGGTGTGGAGCAGAGTCGTGACCGGCAGCCCCACGATCAGAGGGGAGTGAGCTGAAGCAGCAAGCCCAAGCCACGCACACACACACACACGGGGCACTGGAGGGAGGAGTTGTATTTCTAATGCTGTGAACAGCTTTGAAGGAGCATGTGCTGTCATAGTAGTGAAAGAAAGTAATGCGCGCATGCACACACACACACGCACACACACACGGAGGCAGGCAGCGTCTATGAGGTTTGGAAGTATTTTACCTTTTAGCAGACTGGAAAAGACAGAGTTGAAGGGCACTGTTATATTCTCTCATGGCTTTTGTTGAAGAAAAAGAAGCCCAGAAAAAGGGCTCTTGAAAAAGAGGAGAAAAATGAGCCTTTCCTTTCCTTGTCCCGGAGAAGATTATTTAAAATCCTAGCTAGTCAGTGTCTCTAAAGTTCCCACCTTGCCCACATCCCAAATTTGCTAGCAAATGACAGGGCAGAGTCAGGGGAGTGTTACCTGTGGATCCACGTGCTCCTTGCTCCCCTCCCAGGCAGGGAAGCCCGGCTCTGAGCCATGCACACGCAATCTGGGTCATCTGGAGCTCCCACTATCGTGCACATCCTATACCTGTAGGTTGTCATAGTGATAACACTCCATCAGGCAGCAACAGAGCAGAGGCAGCCATTGGGAAGAGCTTGTTGGCTTCCCCCAGTGCTGTCATTCCTGAGGATGCAGCACCCGAAGTCACGCTTGGGTCTGCAGTACTACCGGCAGAAGGTCAGCATGACTTTGCTGTCTGGCTCAGGTTGCTTTATATTGCTTGAGGTTTTCCCTCTGATTTAAATCTGCTGCAAAGGTGCCTGTCAGCTCTCTTCCCTGCTGAATTAAGGTCTGTATTGTGAAAGGTTGAATGGATGTGCTTCCCACCAGATACGCTTTGCTGAGCAGGAGCCACTCCATATGGCTGGTGGAGATGACTCTTTCATTTAAAGAAAACAGAAAAAAGCAACCCAAACATGTTTCTAATCGCAATACTTACATTCTGGAAAGTGAGAAGAAAAAAAACAGTTACTTAGTTGATCTAGACAGGTGTTTGGAGGTGATTTACTGGGGTCTGAGTCAGAGATGAGCTTTAGTACCTTGTAGCTCTGGGAGAGGATACCGGATTCCTCTCCAGCCCCAGCCCTTAGAAACACAACTGCTACTTGGAGCTGCCTTGCAGGCCCCCTCCGCCTCAAATAATCAGTGTGAAAGTGAAAGCAAGTTTACAAGATAGTAGGGGTTATACAGATGAAAGCCAAAGCAGAAATTGCCCTGCAGCCTCTGTATTCTTAATAACTATGCCGAAGCCAGAAAAAAAATCAGCTTCTCTTTGAATTCCCAATGAATCTTCAGGGCTAGAACTTAGATGGGGAAAAGATCTTTATGTTTTTGAAACAGAGCATATAAGATAACAAAATCCTTAGCAGACAATAAAGGTGAAATGCTGCAATGTTATTTGTACATCTACTTCAGAGCAAAGGAGTGTCTTAAGGGTTGGGGAGTAGAGAACCTATTATTTGGCCTGTAGTCACTAACACAATTACGGGGATCAAAACGAGAACATTGCTTGCTCTTGAGGCAATGGCAGTGACAACTGAGATTGAAGCAAGGAAATACAGAGCTCAGAGGAGCAGATTTGGCAGGTAAATAGAAGAATTTATTTCCAAGGATTTGCCTTCTAAAATGCAGCAGTGTGTTAGACCATTCTCTTCAGAGCTGGAGGGATTCTCCAGGTGCAAAGGTCATTTCTTTAACTCAGCAAGTGAGATTTCACCTTTGCTTTTACGTAAAATCATCCTCTTTGCAATGAGCAGGGACTGGTCAGAGCCACAGTTTGGGAGAATTAGGGCAGCTGAGGGCAATGGAAGTCTTGGCATGGCAACAGTGACTGAAGCTCCGACAGTGGCATCCTTCCCTGATGGTCCAGCCTAGAACAGCCAAGCCATGGCCAGGGCATGGTGTCTGCCCCCTCCAAGGACTGTTCTGTGAGCCCAGCAACCTGACAGATGAGAATCATAAAACTAAATTCTGTCTGGTTTCCCACCAATGATGTGATCTGGTCTCTCCTGTTAAGACGCTCAAAAACATCTTCTGGTGAACCTACGGAAGTTCACCTTTGAAATGGGTGTGGAGTGGCTGGTTAATAGTTAATGCTCTAACCGTTGTAAAATCCTGCACACATTTTGTATGAAGAGCTTGTAACGTCATGACTGTGTAAGTGACTATCATATCACTCTTTAATTGTTTTACCAAATTAGTACCAGCACCTGCTGCACTCCCTCTCTTCTCCCAATTACTCACTTGTCAACCATGACGGATTTGTCAGTTTCTTGACAATTAGCTTGGGGAAGATGAGTCAAACATAAAATTTTACCAAAAAAGCAAAAAGGAAAAGAACCTGGATTTCTTATATTTTTTATTTCCTTTCACAGGAGCTGGCTATTGAAGATCTAATATTCAGTATAACAAAACAGACTGATCAAGTTAGATGAACCTACATCTCTCGCCCACACTTCACTCCTGAGAAGCTGGACTTGTGATTACTGCTGATCAGTGTCTACGTGAAGGTACTTGGTGGAAATGGGAGCACTGCAGCACAGTGCTAAACAGGAGGAAATTGAGCAGTTTCTGTAGTGTAGAGAGGAGTGTAGATTTCTGGAGTGGGGAAAAGCAATTTGGATGAATAAAACATGAGCGCCAATTCTCAGCCCCCAGCTGAAGTTGTTTCGCTGTGTAAAGGCTGTTGTGTGCTGCCTGGAGTCCGTGCCAAGCATTCCTCTGCTGGAGGTCTGCTGCTGGCTGCATGAGTGCCCCGGTCTGCTGCTGGCTGTGTGGGTGTCATACCTGGTCTGCACTCCTTCCCTCCCACTCTCTGGCCCCACACACAAAGGTGACAGGGTGAGGTGTGGCACAGGCCTCTGAGCTGGGGCTCCAGCAGTTCTTCCTAAGCTCTGGCTGAAGCCAGCACAATAACAGCATCCCCAAGGCTCCTGACTCCAGGAATACATAAATACACACTTGCTGTACCACCGAGTCCTACCTGCTGGAGACCACCAAAGTGGTAAGATTAAGCTGATGGGATCTGGCCCATGCCGTGTTTTTCACCTCCATTTCTTTTCTTTTTTGCTATAACATTCCTCTGAAATATTTGAGCACCTCTCTGCCAATGATATACATGCACAGTGCTGGATTTGACTAAAGGAATTATGAGAAATCAGTACTTGTCAAGTATTTTATTCCTGTTTAGAGTCCCACATATTTACTAGAGAAAAAATAACAAGGAAAAAGGAAAGAGGGAGATATAATTGTCAGTGTTCACTGCTTGGTGCCGGAACTATCCCGTGCTTCTGAGCAGAGAGGGTCTAAGGGAGCACACAGAGATGATATTGCTTATAGATGACACTGGTTTAAATCATTATGTACCACTCTAGAAACGCACTAAGCAGTGAGGAATCAGTCTGGTTACTGCAATCTGGTTGCCTTTAAAGCAGACTCTTAAAGGAAAGAGGAATTAAGCCCACTGAGAGTCCAGCTTCCAGGATGCTGACTGAGAGCCACAGAAAGCTATTAGACACAAAAAAAAGGTTCTGGTTCTGGCACTTGCAATGAGACTTGATCAGCTTCACCTGAAATCCCTCAGTCCAATTTATAGTGAGGTGAGAAATAGTTCTGTTTCTTTGTCAAATAGATTTTGTCATTGTGGAAACTGGAAACAGCATACCCATCTAGTGCCACCTGTGATAAGAACATTACTTTTGGCATGGTGTTTTTGGCCTGATGTACTGGTGGATATCTTCACTGGACTCTTCTCTCAAATATCTGCTTCACACAGAGCTGGTGACTAGAATGCAAGGACCATCGCTCAGAGCATCTTTCTGTGTTTCCAAGTGACAGTCTTGCGGGCTCTTCTCTCCAGCAAACACTGTACCCACAGAGAAAACAAGATTAAAATAGTATCACGTGGCTGTTTATTTTGTTTATAATCACACACCCCTTGTTCGCTTACTATACAATCTTGGCAGTTCATTGAGCAGCTAATATACTAAAAAATCCCTGTGGATTCTGCTTATCTAAATGCCATCTGAGGGCTACAATCATCAGCTCATCAAGCTGGAAGCACAAGCTGGTCAATGCTCTGACAACATTCCCAGTACTAATGGAATACTGGTGGTTTGCATTTTGACTAAATAATCTCAAAGTATTTTTTAGAGGCAAAGTATTAAGCCTCCCACTGCTCCAGGGAGTGTAGCGAATGAGTAACTGTGGAGGAAGCCAAACAAACAGATTTGTGCTTGTACTTAAGCGGGAAAAAAACCGGAACCTCTGCCTGAGTATTAATTTCAAAGCCCTCTTTCTCTCCATCCACAACAATGCCACAGGGAGTGATGCAGAGATCAGACTGCATCTTGGGCAGCTTGAACATGTCTTTTAGGGAGGTCATGATGAGATTGAAACACTGCTACACAGACATCTAGACCAGGAAAACGAAGAATGCTGCATCCTCTTGTGACAGCGAGAAATGTTTGAGAAGGGGAGAAGAGGATGTAATTATAAAAGATGGAATTTAGCCAAGATACAGCATGTAATATGTTCAGTCTTACAAAAAGCATGGCAGTACCTTTAAATAACCAGCGACAGTCCCGACCTGATTTTACATCTCTGCCGGCAATAAGATTCCTTCTCACTTTTTATAGGAATGCGATATAAAAAGAAGAATCAGTAGCAACATTTCCTGCAACTCACAGATGCTCCTAGAAATTCCTGCCTTTTAATAGCCATTCACTGCTTTGGTCCATTATGACTGTAACAGGAATGACCTGAACCGGTTCACTGAGTTGCTGCAGTGGTGATTTAGCCATGTACTAAATCCTTTCAGGGTGTCCATACCACAAAAAATTTAGAGGTAATAGAGTTATGATAAATAACGTAATCTCCTCTACTATTTCTAGACTCTGCTTCACTTCTGTTTCCTTGGATAGTCATTAAGACTCTTCCTGGTGACTGTCAGTACCAGTCAGAATGGTCTCATGTAATCATACCACCTTAGCCAGGTCTATGACCCTTTTATTCTCAGCATTTTCCAGGATATGGTGGGAGGAAGTCCCAACAGTGTAACTATGCTGGATCTCAGGCTTCTTTTTCTTTTCTGAAAGGTTTTTGATAGAAGGGGGCTTCAATCACTTCTTTCTTCCCTAGACCTTCCTTGACCTGAATTGCTCCTTAAATTCCTTTGTCTGGTTGTTAGCCTTTCCAGGCGTGAGCTGGGTATTACAGCTTGCAGTGCTTTACTGGATTTGTTTCAGGTTCCTGTTCTTTCCATTTACTCTGGTATTGAATACCGTCATCATGAGCTATTTCTTAACTAATGTCAGTGAAAATGCATTGAGAGCAATGTTTTGCTTAGACTGTAAATAGAATCCAAAATAAGATCTGGCAAACATTCCCAGCATAACTAGTGGTGAACACAAGGATATATATATATATATATATGGTTGGCTTTTTTTTCTACAGATATCTTATGGGTATGCACCAATCTTTAACAGACTGTGCATGCACAGTATTTCCTGTCTTAGGTAGTTACAGCATGCTTGTCACTGTAATATTTAGGCACAAACATGCATGCTGAATGCAAAATGAACCTCACTGGTGACTGCAAACCTGCATCTGCTGTACTAGCATATTTTGCTTAGGAAGAAAAAAGGTTTCTCAGTGTGCTAATGACCTTGGTCAGGAAAGGGGGCTTTTCTACAGGGTGTGTAGAACTCTGTAGTGCACAGCAAATCTTTTAAATGCCTTTGGACATCAAAGAACAAAAAGCTTTGTAGAAATAGAAGAAATTATCATTATCAAGATTAACATTTCACTCTATCAGATTAGTGCATGTGTCAACTGGAATAGAAGTGTGTATGATGAGGGTTGCACACAATTATGTAATTTAGTATAAAGATCTATCACAGCTCTCAAACAAGAATAAAGGAAGCAATTGTTCAGCCCCTTATAAATTGGATGAAAAATCGAATATCTTGCAGACCAAATATATTCAGTTTCTTCCCTGTTTGTTGATAAGATGCAAAATTTGAAAGATATTGATGGTAGCTGGGTTGCTAGCTCTCCACATAATTACCAAATCAAAATAGAAACGGAAATAAAATTTTAATTGAGCAAGAAGTAAACTTTAAAAACACTGCAAGTAGTTATCTATAACGATTTTTATTGTTCTGTTTGAAAGAATAAAAACTCTAAGAGCTCAGTGAAAAATGGTAATAGGAAGGTAAGTTTGTCTTCTTAATAAAGACAAGACTACCACTATTCTGTGAGCCTATGAAAGATACCATTTTTAAAGTATTCAAGTCAATGTAGATAGAAAAATATCAGATCTTACTATTAAGACTACAACCAGTATTTAAACCACTAAGCATTGTAGTTGAGAACCTTTAAAACCTGGTTTCTTCATAGAAATAACATCTACTTTTTTTTGTGCTTCATTTCATACAGTTGTTTTACCTTGCTGCTTAAAGCAATAGGAGAGGATTTGATTACTGATGTCCATTTGAAATCTCAACTCAGAGCATCCTGGAGTCACTGCTTCTTTTGATAGTTACATATCACAGCTTCTTATTATTCAAAGGGGTCAAGCTCAGCTGCAAGAGCAAATGATTTTACTAGAAAAGATATTCAAGATTTTAGAAGTGTAAATGTCATAAAAGAGGAGAAATAAGAGAAAAATGAGGGGAAAATGTCCAAATCATGAGTGCCTTTACCTTCCTCATTCATAAATATTCGTATTTTTCATTGGAATCAAGAAAAAAAACACTCAAGGTTTCCTTATGTTTGTTAGTCATACCACCTGCTGTAATACCACTCAATAATTGTCATTCTGATGTCTTAGAATCTGTCTGAATTGTTCAGACAGGGTAGGATTGCACACCGGACACAGTAAGAACTGGATCTCTCCTGCTGTTTCCATGGAAAGGGGCATCTCAAATGCACATGCCTAATAACTGAGGTCTATGATTTCAGACTTTGAATAAACAGGGTACTTAAGTATGTTGGAGATTTACCATATAATTGGTCAAAATGATTTTGGTAAGATAACCGAGGCACTGAAAGTTAATGAATGATGATTTAGGAAATATATCTCTATAATTTTAAAATTTTATTTTCATTTTGCAACCTATAATTGTTCTGTGTCTTCTTAGACTCTTTACCTGGACCATGAGAAAATAAAAGGCTACTGAGCAATGAGCATTGGGATGGTTGAAATTTAGCCAAAGTCAGAGCTAACAGAACTGAGCACAGGTGGTTGGACATACGTAAACTCAATACACCAACAATTAAAGAGAGCACAAGTTTATAGCAGAAGGGGTACCCATCGTCTCCCAATGTAAGGGATTGTTTCAAACTAGAACATTCCTCTGGAAGGCCATATACAAGGAAATCCAGCTGACTTTGCAGTCCACACACCCACTCAACATTCAAGAGATGAAACATTAGGAAAAGATAATTTCTGTCAGAAAAAGACTTTGATTCACTGGAAAACATGAGAAAGTTCTACTGATTGGACTGGAATATAGAGGATTCTGCCTTCACAAAGGGATGCGATCCTCCTTCTGATATGAACTTCTGCAAACAGAAAATTTGTTTGTAAACTGTGAGTTCTTCAAGCTATGTATTGTTCTATTTTGAACTTGTACAGCAATGAGTAGGTAGTTTGGGATTCTGTCAGGTCTTAAATATTACAGAAAACAAATAATCATTTTAAAAAGTGGATATGTGCTTACTCAATCCCAGTGGCCCTGCAAATCTAACTTGTGGAATAAAATCACTGTGATCAAAAATTTTATCTCCAAAATTTTCCCTTTGCCGCTCCCCTCCTCACAGTTTGTTATGATAAACAGAGTGCTGTTCTGCACTGATTACTAAAAACTGGAGGAATTAGTATAAAACCATTTTCCTTTTTAAGAAAAGCACAGTGCTGTTTTCAAACTTGATAGCTTAAGCAAAGACATTGAAATAAAAAGGTGGAATCTAAATCGTAATTGTATATCCACACATATCCACATATTTATCACAGTAGTGGCTTCATGTATTGTAGACATGTTGAACGATAAGGACTTATGCACAGGAGAGATGGGGAAAAAAATCACTGCACTAAGGACTCTGTACATCAAAAGTAGTGGTGTAGAGAATGATTTGATTTAGAAAAAAAATTTCTGCTCTGTATTTCTTGACCCTCTAATGTGAGCTTAGTATAGGAAATCTGTTTTTATCTTCCCCATAGAAAAGCAAAGAATGTGGAGTGATGTGGATGATATGCTTCAACTGCAGATAGTTGGTAAAGGTTTTGAATTCTTCTGGATCTATTTTTTTAATCCATTGCACTCAGTGGAATTATAAGGATGTTTGCAATATGTTTTAAGAGCCATTTCTCCATGAACTGTAATACACTGTTCTCAGATCATCCTGGGATTTTTCAAAAATGCTTAATGGACCTTTCTCTTATGCCACAGATGTGAAACCTGCCTTCCTTTGGCCTAGGCTGAAAAAGCTGGACCATAATCAAGCACTCAGCTGAAAATCCTACCACCACTTTTGTCCAAAACACTTTAGGCCTATTTTTCTGGCTGTTATTATCTTATTATGTTTTGTTTTTCTTTTTGTTTTTTTATTATTAGTCACCTAAAAATTCCTCCTGGACCCCATGCTCAGAAACAAAAAGTAATATGGTGTTGGCTTCACTCACCTCTTAGCCATATTTTTTACTTCTTAAAAAATCAGGATTGAAAGCTTTATTTTAGTGAACCAAAACTTTATCTGATCCAAATGCAAAAAGTAAGTTGTAAGTAGCATAAAATACACGGTAACAGCAGCTGAAAATATTTTTTTCCAGTCCTTTATTGTCAGGTGGTGTTCACTTAGCAGTTGGTAAATAGGCTATTAAAAAAGACTTGGGGACAATTTTCCAATAGACATGAATGACACTCAAGTCTTGAACTTTCGTTAACAACAGACAGATAAAGCTAATATTTTAGTTTAAAGAGAACACATCTCCCTCCCACCCAGAGAGGCACATTTTGAAAATTACCGTAAAAGTTTCTGTGACAGCTGTAAGAAACATCTCTGAGCAATACAGCTTTGCACATGAAGTTTCAGTCCTATTATTCTATTGACATGGGAGAGTCATTCACATTCAGCTACCAAAAAATAAATATTTTGAAAAAGGATTGTCTTAAAGGGAAAAATCCTGGGACCACTGAAATCAGTAAAAGATCCCAGGATTTCATCCTTTCAACCAAATTTAAGTGGTTCCAGTTAGGCATGTCTGCTGCTATCTGTGGGAATAGAATGATCCCAAAAAAACAGGTCATAACAGTTATCTGGCAAACAGATCAGACAGTGCTATTATAGTCAGCATGCAAGCCATTTTCCCTGTTAATTATGTGCGTCTAATGTCAGAGATCTAATTATCCAAGAAAAAATTAAAATTCCTAAAAGAGCACAGAACTGAAAAAAACTGGAATATGGCCAAACATCCCTGAAGTTCTAACTTATTGATATATTAGCCTGAGTGATCAGCATCAATTCTATGTTTTAACTATGTTGTTAGTTGTTTTTTTTCAAGTGGAATGAAGAAATAGAAAAAAAATAATTGGATTTATTACTCTCAAATGCTTACCTCTTTCCAGGGCTTTTTGTATCATGTAATTGTATCAAATTATGCTGATTATTTTTTTCTTTCCATCCTTGTGAGAGAAGCATCTCCTGAAACATAGAAAATTATTTTGTGAAACAGAGTTTTACACCAGAGTTCATTTTATCGCTGAGAAGACCACTCAAAAATTCCTAAAGGCATGGAAGAATACAAATAACTGCTCTGTTGAATAGTTAAGCTTATCAATTGTGATTAATATTTAAAATAGAAATTAAAATTTAGGTGAAATTTCTTTCTGAAAGCATAAGTTTTCTCTGTATAGATGTCCAGCTTGTTTCAAAAAATGAGTTAGATATTGTGATGATGAGTATTGCTTCTTTCCATCTTCTGCCTAGAAGCTCCCTGAGCTGAGGACCAGGCCTCTTGGGAAGCACTATCCATGTCAACAGCACCTTTGCATTTGGCAACTTTGTCTCAATGTCTCCAGCCAAAATACCTTGTCATCCTCTTTAGTGGAGATGCTGTGGGACTGTGCTCTTCACACAGAAAATTGAAACAAAAGTGAGTGGAAGAAACAGGAAAATTCTGTGAAATGTCCAGGCGTTGGGTTGCCCCCCCCCCACTGGAAAGCAGGGGAGCCATAACTCAACTTGCATCTGAAGACATATGTGGAAGTTTCATTTTTTTAAATCTTGTAATTTTTTTTTTTTAGATCTAGCCTAAAGTCTCTGTTCCCAAGTTTCAACTTCTCTACTAGCAGAGGGTATAATATGAGCTGAGGGCAAGTTTGTAGAAGAATTCACCAAAAGGAGGAACAAGTATTAACTTGACATTACAGAAAGTATATTAGCTACATCACCTGGGACCACAGATGAGACAAAAATTAATGGAATCATTGCTCTCATTTTTTAAGAATCTATCCACAAGGGAGCAACTTGACAAAATATCAGTCACTATTTTAAACGAGAAAGCCAAACCAATTTGTTTTAGCTGTCAGACATTCCGATGCAGAAAGGACAGTCCCCGTTTTTAGCACACACATTCCTATTTTCTGTACTTTTCTGCATAGCCTGTCTCACAAAGAAGTGTAACTATTCCAATGCATTTCAGCACAGTTTAAAAGCCATGTCCCTGTTTCAGCCTCAGGAGTTCCTATTAATTCCATTCAAATGTTATATGTTAATTCAGAACACAAGGGTTTTCTGCTTTAATTAGTCACCTTAGTTATCAGCTCATATTCCACTATCTGTGCTGGCCATGTAAATGTTTTATATATTCCCCACAACAGTAGCTTTGATATTGGGGGCCCTATCCAACAAATGGTTTGCCAGGTCTCTCAAAAAAATTTAACCTACTATTTTTTCACTCAGAGTATACTACAACACTATAATCTCTATTGGGATTTATTGGCAGATAGATGTAAAGCAGCATGGTTGCCAGCTTAGGTAGTACTGTAGCCAGCTGGATAAGTTTTCCCGGTGTGGAGGAGGTGAATTGCTGCTCAACGAGAGCGTTGCTGGTGTCTTGGCCTTTGTTAAGACTCACTAGAGACCTGGAAGAAAGCCATCAGCTGTAAGCTTTCTTGGGGGACAGTTTCTAAAGGCATGTGAACATGCCCCTTTGTGCTGTTGCTTGAGGATTTTCCCTTTCTCCCCAGAGGGGAAGGAAAGTCCATGCAGTTATACAGTGATTTGTCTATCAATGTGTTTGATAGAACCTGTGTGCCTGTGTTCACACCGTGTGGACTCAGGAACTGACTTCAGGCAGATTTCAGAACACATTCAGGAGAAAGCTAGGGTTTGATCAGTGATTAGCTGATGGAGGTGAGAGGAAAAATTGCTTCCTGTTTATTAGAAATGAACACCTATGCACCATAGACTCATCGGTTTGGTGCAAGCATGATGGTCTCTTATTCAAGCTGAAGTGGTGTTTTTTTATTCCTTAAAATTCTAATTCAACAATGTAAAGTATCCTATCAAAGACTGTTGAGCCCTCCCTAAGCCCAGCTCTTCAGCTGTAATGCCTTAAGCCATGTTGGCATGAAGACTAATACCTGTAATACTTACTGAGACACCAAACATAGCTCCTAACTCCCTTGCTCTTAGACCACTGCAAACTACCCTCTCCCACCCACACTCTACCTCTACCTTTGACTGCAATAGTTGTGCACAATTTATCTCATCTCTCCAGACAAACCTCTCCAGTGTTTAACATTTATGATGTGGGCAAAGCCTTTCAAACCTGTGAGTCACTACAGCTTGGTCAGGACATGTGGGTGCATGAAGGGAGGAAGGAGTGTGCTTGTGGAAATGCTTTGATTTCTTATCTGTCATGTGTCTGAAGCAAGACTTTTTCGAGACAGCTATTCATGAGCAGTGGTCTTCTATAAAAGTAGGTAATGCACTGAGTATATTGTATTCAAATAATCTTTTAATTCTGAATGCAAAATTGTTTGTGGATGTCAGCTGTACACAGTGATGTATATTTGAAGTGGAAAATGGATCAAATGTTGCATAGTGCTGAGGCTGTAATGTCTTCCTTCTCTTCCAAAATGAAACAATTTGGGGTTTTTTATCCCTTAAGAATAAACAAAGGTAAAAGACCAGAATATTAAGAACTCAGTTCCTGTCAAGGAATGTTGGGCTTAGTTTTGCTGGGACAGATACATGGATGGTGGATTTACTGCAGTGCTTTCAAAGTTAATGGCAGCACTCTAAATTTGCACAGCAGAACATCAGATTATGAAACACTCTCACATGCAATCAAATGAAACTGCAAAAAGTATCTGTGATTTTGATGTAAATCTGTCAGGTGGTTCATCTGTTTTAGAGGAACATGATTTCTGAAAATTTTGATGCACTTGATATTAACTGTTACTTAACCGTAGCAGAAACTGAACCCAGCAGAGCACTTGATAGTTTTAGGTTTAGAGATATTTAGAGACATTTTCATTACAAGGCTCAACAAAAAGGAACATTTGCCCATATTAAATTCACAGCCCATATTAGATAGCACAGCATTCCTGTGACTGCTTGTCAAAGTCAATGGATAACTTGAAGGCTATAATGTAAGAGCTATAGTTTCTCCGAGAGAAGAGCAATTGAACATTCAGGAGAGTTCAAAATCCAATTTGACATATATATATATATATATATGAATGTTGCAAATGCTTTTCTGGGCACAGTGTGCTGAAATAATTACTTTGATTTCAAAAATTACAGCCAACAGACAATTAGCTCCTGGGCCACCCCTATGGAGCGAATAAATCTCATGAATCGAAACATCTCTGACTTTTGGATGTAAAAGACAAACCAATGTCTGAATTCTGCTTCCCACCATGGAGCCTCCTTCTCTCTCCTGTTTACCTCTTGGTCTTTCAGCACAGAAGTCAGGCAGCTTGTTCCAGACACAGCCCTGTGTCATCCTTCCTGTTGCTCCAGTGTAACTCATCATCAGCCTTCTCATGTGTTTTCATGATACTTCTTCTAGAAAAATCTGTTTCTTATGCAACACTGGAAACTGCATTTCTGAGGTCAATGGTCCTAAGCAAATGTCTCTGTCCCTGGAGTAGAACTGAATGGGATCACTGAGTTATGCAAGGGCTGCAAGAGCTGGGGCCTAAAACTACATCAGCTCCATGTTCACAGCCCTTGGAACAAGGACAGTGTGCATTTTGTTTATACCTTCTAAAATACAGATTTAAAGCAATCTGGGATGGCCAAACTACCTTTAAATGGAACACAAGTTTAATCAACCTGCACTAATCTTCATGTATAGATCCCTCTTTTATGAATGTCTGTCCAAATCCTTAATCTTTGAACTTCATGGTTGTTTTTTTCTCTCAATGCACAACATAAAACTAAGATCTCAATGTATTTGTAGCATAGCTCACCCACAACATGTCAGCAGGACAGGTTTGTTCTTCAGCATTACACTGGTCATGTGTCTTTGCTTCAGGCTGGCAGAGTGGCTCACAAAGGGCCTCAGCAAAGGTTCATTTAACACAAAACAAAAGCAGTTAGAAATAAGGACACTGAGCCAAACACACCTCTCAATCAGGTTGGCTTGGCACTGTGAACCAATCAGCCTAATTAGACGGATATGATGAGGAGCTACTGTCCTCTCCAGAAAGACCCAACTGCACACAGAGCTGGCAACAGTAATCAGCCTTTTGTTGGAGACAAGAAACAAAACACTAGTACCACAATTAAGATGGATTGACCCTCAGGTGCAGAACCTTGTCTACCTGTGTGTGTGTGGCACTGGGGAATTTTTAGGTTGTGGTGAAACTCTGTTCTAGTAGCTAGACTTACAGAGAAAAAAGAGTAAGAAGAATGAAGGATGTATATTAAGTTCTAGCGGAATTAATTGAAAACTGTCAAAACTGTGAGATGCTGAAAAAAAACCTCCAAAAGAGGCAATTATATACCTGCAGTTTTATGAAGTTATTTCTGTGTTAATACAAAAAAGAATTGAACAAAACTTATTTTAAAATGTTGAAATGAGGCAGAATTTCTTTTCATGCTGTTGTATCTGCACACTTTTTAAAAAAATCATAAGTTTCCACTGTTGTGATTATTACTATAATTTAGAAAATATTAATTGGAACACTATACAGACTAGAAGTGTCTGCAGTTACTGCCTGAAACAATAGCTTGGATGGATGTGAATTAGTTAATTCATCTCAGTTTATATTAACTCTGAAGACATATAAGAACAATACAATTAGCATTTTACTACTATTCATTTAATTTGAAATACCTAGCTAAAGCACATATCTCAAAAACTCTAAACATAAAACCAAGCATTGTCTCTATGCATAAAACCCTCCTGGCAATATTCTGTATAATCAAGCATGAACATACATTCTTCCAACTTATTGGTTTTTTGGAGTTCCTCTGACAGAAACGTTTTCTTCAGACAAATGGTGTCTTTCGGCTCTTTTAAAAGAGTCCATTCTCAGCAAAATATGAACTTTCGATAAAGCTGTAACATCTTTTCTGGAGCTAAACTTGATAAAGCCTGAATTGGAAGATGCAGCTCCATTCATATTTGGGTTATATTCCTTGCCTGATACTCCAAGGACCTAGAAAACTGTGGGTCATTTTTGCAAAATAGTTTTTATTGAAGCTTTGCTTTAAATGGTCTTTAAGTTCGTCCAGGATCTGGTTAACCTAGCTACAAACTGCACCATGTTAGACAAAAGCCAAAATGCAGAAATGCCACAAAACAGAAATGCCAGAAAGCTTTGTCACATTTTTTTCCCCAGTAAAAGAAGGAACAAAAGTGAAAGACTTTGTTTTCTTCCAGTCTAATTCCTTTTACATGTCAGCAATATTGCTAGCTTTTTCTGCCCTCACTTACATTTTCTTTCAGATGCAGATCTGGAAAGTAGTTCCCTGATTCTAAATTTGTGTCACAGGCACAATGAGCCAGTGGGAGATGAAGGCAGCGGAATTCCACAGGCCCCCCATGGACTCCAATTAAAATGAGGGCCAGAAAGCAATTACTCTGTGAAAGTATATATATCTGCAGCCACCAGGGAGGGGTGGCATTAATAAAGAGTTTTAATGCTGTTGCCTAATTAGGAGTAGGATAGCTAAGGTTAGCAGTTTTGCATGTTGCAGTGATTCAAAAAATGACAAAGAGGAGTGAGAAATAGTACTTCTAAGATAAAGAAAGCTTCACTTTCAAGCTTGAGGCATCTACCCTTTCATCTGATAACTGCATGACAGATGGAAGGAAAAAGAGAGTCTAAGAATCACAGAATTGTCTAAGTTGGAAAAGACGTCTAAGATCACCCAGTACAACCGTTAAGAGTGTGTTACAGATTCTGGAAAGCTGTATCTTCAAGAGAAAGGAAACTGACCCCCATTATTCCTCTTAGGAAAGGAGTTTTCTTAATTAATGTATTTCTTTTGAACCTCCCTACTCTCCCTTCCTCCCTCCTCATGTCTCATATTTGGGCAAATGCCAACTCAGTGAGGGTGACTCTTTGGGCTCTGGGTGATCTTTAAATTTGCTGGTGCTTTTGATCCTTTCATCATTAAGTAGCAAGAAGTTCAGGGGCTAAAACATCTTTGTTAATCTTATTTGGACCACTGTAAATTAATTTTAAAGGGCTCATCATCCTTCTCTTGATAGTCAGCTCTCCCTCCTTGCACTGCCATAGTGAACTTGGTTGGTGGCCTGCCAGGCAGGCAGGCTCCAGCCTCCACCCTCTCCTCTCAATGACATCTGCATGAAAACTCACCTCTTCTTGAGGAGGCTGAAGGAGGGTTAGAGACCAACTGTTCAGCCAAATCCAGCTGTGTTACAGAGTTTACTAAGAAACTTTTTCTAAGGGTGTTACACTGCCTCTTCTGCTAAACTAGACTACATTTTCTGGCCTGACAGTTTACACAGACAGGTTCACTGTATCATGTTCAATTTCACTGGAAGAAGAACTTGAGACAGACATTATTGCAATTATTCTTACTAGACTGGATGGAAAACTCTGTGCTCATGGCAGGGCATGTGAGACTATGCTCTGCCTGCTGTTCTTCAGAGCCTTTGTTTTAAACATTGTTAATCTGGCAGCACGTCCAGAGACAGAGAATCCCCTACAGCTCATTTGATTATTGGTGAATTTGAGGTAGAAGCACAACTGTAGAATCATCTCTTCCTCCAAGGTTCCAAATTTCCAGCCACTTAGCAACCACCCTTACCCTAGCTGCATAATTAGGATTTTTGAGGCCGTGGCCCCATGGAGTATATGTGCTGCCTAGGCATACAGATCCAATAGGTATGTGTTGGACCAACTGGCACTGCAGGCTGTTTATTAAGAAAAATAACTACTTCTCATGTGCTAATTATTTACTTTGCTACTGGGGAATACACCACCCTAATATCAACATGGACCAGACCGCACATAACATTTACACTGAATTTTGAGTCATTTCAGGTACTGCTGGAACATTTAAGAATGGAAATCTAAGACTCAACTACTACTCTAGTGTATTTAGAGTCTGACCTGAACAAGTTCAACTGCTTTCAAATGCTAGAATCTCCTTGTATATGGTCAGCAGAGTTAAAGGTGTAAAGGTAGGTATTTATATATAGCTATATTTTCCTCCTTTGCTGCACAATTAAAAAAATGTATATACACATTACAGTAAGACTGTACAAGTGTTTCTCTCCAGGGAGAACTGGTGATGATGTTCTTGAAGATCATTCAGATCAAGTGCTATTGTGCCTTTATACTGCCAACTGAAAAAAGAAAAACCACTTAATATACTCTTCTGACATCTTTCAGTTGCACAGTTTTCGTCCCTGCAACCAGCCAGTTGGGGAGGTCAGACAACAAGAGCAATCCCTATATTTTAGGTCATTCAGAAACTATTTTTTCCTTGTTACTCTCACGAAGGGGAAGCCAGGATGCTTATGGAAGTCTGGAGAAATAAGAGGGCTTTCTTCCCTTTTCACCACCCACACAACAGGTCCACACATAGGACAAGGAGAGCACTTCTGATGGAGATTAAAAGCTTGTCCTCCCACG
Organism: Acanthornis magna; assembly: GCA_036785705.1. NCBI lineage: Eukaryota > Metazoa > Chordata > Aves > Passeriformes > Acanthizidae > Acanthornis > Acanthornis magna. The sequence goes on from JAWUZG010000029.1 coordinate 12,902,780, forward strand.
GCCTGAGAGGAATTAGACACCAGGGCTCTGGCTTAAAAGCCATCATTGTGTTCTCAGGCTCCTAAGTGCATATCAGGATTCCTGTTGTTATGAAAAGTCCCCTTATTAATTTCAGCTGGAGCTCAGTGTGTTTCACCTATGCTATCTGGACAATCTGGACAAAACTTCTGTAACCAATAGTTTAGGTTAAAAACAAATAGGGGAGAGAAAGAAACCAGTGGGACTTTAAAATAATAATAAAAAAAAAATTGGAAATCTTACTGAAATCAGAAAGATAGTGAGTATATAGAATGTGCGCATATTAAAAGGTGAGTCACTCTAAGTGGCTTTCTATTATGTGGACCCTGATAAAACCAGGGGAGCCCTGACATGGGATGTCAATCTGCCATGAGAGAGTAGAGAATGGTAATGCTGAGTAGCTCATGCCTTTCTTTTTACATTACACTATGAAGTGTGGAAGATTTTATGATAAAATAACAATGCTACATCTACTCAGCATGTGTTTGCACTGTGTGATTGTTTTAGCTCTAGTCTACCTGGCTTTTAGCTTGAGGCAAATGTTTCACTACAACTTTGACTCCATTTTGAAATGCTTGCCTTCTGTGCTGCTCTTGCTGCTTGATAATTCTCTCCTGAGTAGCAGACTTCTGAGAGTGTTTCTGTGAGGATGTCGCTGTAGAAAGGTTCCTGACAAATGGCTGTTAATAGCACCTATAAGAATGAAAGGCTGGGGTCCTGAACGTGCCAGAGACTATGAAGAAACAGAACAAAGTTTCTAACAGGGCATGTAATGAATTGATTCTTCTTAAGGAGAAAAGATGGAAAGGAATTAGGGATTTCAAAATTCTCTCTTTAATTTGCTGAAAAGGGAACCAAAAAGTGCTGCTCAGTTCTGGTCTTAAATCTCCTGAGTCAAATTTCTACATTTCCTCTCCATTTCTGCAGTCCTCGTTCTTTCCTGGTTGCAGACAGGATATTTTAGATGCTTGATGGAGACCTTTTCTTAATGCTACCACTTTGTGGAAATAATGCATTTCCTGAATACACAACTGAATCTTTCCCCTCTGTAAGTGGAATTGAAGAACCATTCTCTCAATTTTTATCTTAAGGTTTGGCATAATACCCATGGGTCTCTCAGGAGATGCTGCAAACCACATTAGGATGTGGCACGTCATGCTTGGAAAGAAGTGAGTCATTATCTCCAGCCAGCATCAGTACTTGCACAGCTTTTTCCCTGCCCATGTAGCTCACTACCAGGACCCTTTTGGCCTATGATCCCAAGGGTAAACCTCATCCGGTACTTGGGGCATGCCTTATGCTAAAGCCCTGCCCTCACAGGGATGAATTAGAGATCCACACAACCTTGTAGGACATCTTCACTGTGTCTATATCCACTGAGAATCTGCAACTATTTAGCACAGGCAGAATATGTGCAGAGAGAAGGGGACTTTGAAGATAAAATGAAAAGATTGTAAGCAGAAGGAGGTGACTTTTTTACACAACGGTATTGATTGTTGCTCATTACCAATAGGCACTGACTCATTTATGTAGCTTTTTAATGGAATAGCAAGGCCTGGGAAAAAGCTGGCTGTGCCTTTACTTACAGGTAAAAGACATCACAAACCATTGTAACCTCAAGGAATAAAAAAAAATCAAACAAAGCCAACCAGACATGCTGGCCTCCAATTAAATGAGAAGTGAAAATGCACTGGCCTGAACATTGTTTTGGATCGCAAAACAAGTTTTACTCAAATTCTGAAAAGTAAAATCTAGAAAACTTGCTAACAAAGGCAAGTAAATTTTCTCCTCTAGGAGAATACACAAGATTTGCAATTCTCTATTAGAATTGGGTTTTCACCTAATATGTTGAACAATCAATCCAGGAATATTTGCAGTGCCGTTTCCAGGCGTTAGTGTCTGCAAATATTGGATGATATTTCAAATCCTCTCTTCTCTTACCAAGAAAAAAACTTCTTTTTTTTGTATGTTGTTTTGAAAACTCGCAACAGTTTAGAGAACTCTCAACATCTTATTGCTGTAGCATTTGTGGTGGAACTTTAAGCATCTACACAGTCCAGCTTCTTGAGCTCTTTTGTAAATCCAGCCTCTTAGCCTAGTGCCTAAATATTTACTGTGAATTAAACCAATTTGCAGAATCTGGCCTGGAATATGAGGACTGCCTAACTTGTGCTCAGATTAGATTCACAAACATCTAAAGAACCACTAGAACATGCAAGAGATACAAGTGCTTTAAAAGCTAATTAATATGTCATTAAACCACTAAGAGGAAAAACAAAAACAGTTTTCCAGTTGAGACAAAGAGGGACTGCTTGCCTGCCATGGAAGACCGTAATGATTAAGCTTTTCTATAGATGTTTGCCAGAAGCAAAGCTGTTTGAAACGATTCCAGCTCTGTGGCTTGGGGTCCGCTGATGAGGATGAGAAGGGCAAAGTCCAGTTGTCCCATGTGGATGTGACATTTTTGTTCTGTGGTGAGGGCAGTAGGAAAGGTGCCTGAAAAAAGGCACAGCTCCAGCAGAAAGCCTGGTGCTGCCACAGCTCCAGGGCTGCCCAGGAAGGCAAAGTACAGCCCAAGATTTCTCCAGGGACATAATCCGTGCTCCATGGTTGCACTCCAGGAGCGCACGGCCTTAGGAGGGAGGAGTATCACAGAATCATGGAATATTCTGAGTTGGGACTCACAAGGATCATCAGGGGCATTTCTCATCCATCTTCAGCCATGCTGCTCACACCAGCTCCCATTGCCAGCACAACAGGGGCAGGTGCACTAAAAATATCCTCTGTGGGCTCCCAGCACGCCAGGTGATGTTCTTGCACGACAGTTCCCAGAATTTCACAGCAGGCAGACAGCTGAGGTGTTCGGCCGTGAACTTGCTTCTGGGGATGTCTTCACAGGACTGTGTAGACACAGTCACTGCCATGAAATGTCAAAGCACTTTTCACTTCTACAGATTCACGGCCACAAGGATATAAACAGCAAAGCTCCACATAAGATCGTCTATTGGGGTTTTTTTGGTTTTTTTTGGTGCCAGCATGAATACATGTTGGGTTTGGTGGGTTTTTTTGGGTTGTTTTTGTTTTTTGTTTTTTTTGGGGGGGGGGGTTGGGTTTTTTGTTTGTTTTTTTGTTGGTTAGGGTTTTTTTGTTTGTTTGCTTGTTTTTTTGTTTGCTTTGGTTTTGCTTTGTTGCTTTAGTTTTGCTTTTAACCTGACAGCTAATTTCTGAATAGGTTGACAAGGAAATTAAATGATGAACTCCTGTTATCAATTTTTTCTCTCTCTTCAGTGACCAAAACAATGTGTTTAGTTGGGCAAAAACACAAAAGGAAGATTAAAGAAACAGACTTCCTATTATAGCATTTTTTTTATTACTTCAGAATCAAGAATCAAGAACACTTTCTAAAATGGCATTTCTTTTCCTGAAGAATGTAATAAAATACATAAAATAATTAATCTGAATTCCCTGCCAAAAAAACCCAACACTAAACAACTTAACACTTTATATTCTTCCCTACAGCGGATTCTTCTTGGAAGTGGAGATTCTTTCTGTTTAAATGAAATAAATGCTGGCAGAATCTTAATTGGTGGGTAGTTCAGGAACCAGTTATAGTAGGATGAGGCCTTTTAAATATTTCTCTGAAGGTCTTGCAATGTTTTGGGTTTGGGGTGAGGTTTTTTATTTGGTTGGTTTGTTTATTTGTTTTTTCAATTTTTTAGCATTTTGGTTGACTATGACAAGTTCTCTGTTTCTAGTAAAAATAGGTCATCTCATGAGTTTCTCAGATAGATCCTTCTAGTTCCATACTTAAAAGCAAGACAGTCAGCCTTCCTCCTGCTATTTTCCGAATTCTGTGTGAACACAGAAGTCCACAGTTGTAGGAATAATTAATGAAAGTCTTAAATATGTTGAGCTATTTTTCATCATAGCTCTTGGAAAGATGGAACTTCAGATATAGTTGATTATTTTGGGCTAGTGATGGAAACCATAAACCAGCCAGCAAAAAATAAAACCTAGTTTGGATAAAATGCTTTCCTTCTCCAGCTCATCACTAGATTAAAGAAAAAGCAAAACCATTTTTTTTTAGAATTTAAAGCTGCACTTTTCTATTGGTGCTGGATATCTCTTTCTTAAATTTTAATTTTGTTTATCATGATCTAAAATAAGGATTTGAAAAGAGAAAATGTTTTCACTTTGAAAATGCTGCATGAAATATGAGAAAGAATATTATAAGATCCTCAATTTTCCTGAAGGGTTTTTTTTTTCTGAACTTAGTTCCCCACTGGGAGTTTGTTTAGGTCATGCAAAAATTGATTTTCCAGCTAGTGAACAATGTGACTGAAAACTTTTGCTTTAATCTAATATTCCATCCAGTTTTATCTAAAACAGTTCAGCGATCCTAACCTCATTTCATAGGTTACTTTTCAGATCTCCTATCATTTACTTAAAGATAGATAAAATCACATATGCCATTCAATCAAGTAATAGCTACACATTCAACTAAATCATATGTATTTCAGTAACCACACATTTATATACAGTATATTAAAAGCTTTGGTTTTTTCTGATTGCACATTCCCTAGAATTTACTAGCACCCACTAGGAATTAACACACTGGACCCTCATGTCCCTCTAAATGTAATCATATCATATCATATATGAAAAATGTGTATGCATGGAAGAAAAATACCATTTCTCCATGCACAGTAATATATTTATAAAATATGCTTACAGGCAAATGCCCACACTTAGCATTCTGTGCACTCTAAAAATGTGGTGTTGTCAGTTAGGGACATTTAAGACAGTCTAAAGAATACCAGGACAGAAAAAAATATTTATATTTACAGAAGTGCAGTGCTAGAAGAGACTGCAAAACAACCTACATGTAACAATGTACAAAACTGCAGCTGGTTAATAAAAGAATAAGGAACAGGGTAGATAGTCCCACTATGGCTGGGAGAGAAGGAAAAAGCACTTGGAAGACAAAATGGATGAATAACATGTAAGAATAATTTTTTGGGGCATATAAAGAAGAGAGGATAAAAAGGATTATGAAACTTTATGTCCTGTCTCTGTGCTCTATGTCAGGTACACAATAATGTGTTTCTCCTGAGAAAAACACGTACACATAATTAAATGGGATGACATTTTCCTGCCTTATCTGAAATTCACTGATGAAACAGAAGAACAGTGGTGTGTGTAGCAGAAATTCAAATGCTGTACCATAGTCTTGGGGCCTATTGAGCTTTTTCGATTTAAATCATAGCAGTTTCTGTAGCCAGGAGAGCTATTTTATTTTACTTGTCCATTTGAAGATGTCAACAATCTCATTAAAACTGACTAGGTTGTGTCTGATGTTACCAACTCATGGAGGCAGTGCAAAAGAATTTTGTTTTGGAGAGGTAGTCTCTCATTTGCCTTAATTATGGCAACTTACATGCTGCAGACACAGCAGGAAATGCAAGCAGATGATACCCTGCCTGAAATGCACACCCAAGTCATGGTCATCAGTGCCAGTGCTGATTGCATCTGCTGGAAATTAAACGAGATCTGAATGCTTCCCAGGAGATGTGAGTGTCCCATCTTTGCTCTGCTAAACAGAGTGGGAGAGAAGGGTGAAGACTTGCATTTCCTGGGAGCAGCACAGGAGAGCTTTGCAGCTCAGCACCCCAAACCACAGACAACAGCTTCAGCTGCTTGAGGAGAAGCTGCTCAGGGGAAGCTCTTGTCCCTGCTCTCTATCTTGGCTTTGGAGCATTTCACCAAATTAGAATTCTGTTTCTACAAGCCTTGGGTTTATAGCTTTTTGCCCATAAATTTAATTATCACTGTGGCTATTGTTTTCCCCTGTAGCACATCTCAGTGATTCACAGTTTGAAATGATCCATTTACAAACTCAGGGACACTCACAAGTGGTTATTTTTGGAAATGGCCAAATATCCAAGCATTGCAATAGCATCCTGAGGAGTTACTTATCCAAAAGCAGAGGAGATGACTGGCTGAGGGATCATAAGCAGCTAAACCTAGAGCTCTGCTACAAGCCAGTGTGAAGAAATGCTCCTGTGTGTATGTCCATTTGTCTGTTAATAAGAAACTTAAAAAGATGGTAGGCAAAGCAGTGATGTGACTCATTAATGTCATCAAATTATTTTCTTCACCATCTCAATATTTCCCCATTAACTTTTCATAATTTTTTTTTTATTTTATGACTGAAGTTAAAAAAAAAAAATAAAGAGTGCTAGAGAACAGATATGGCTTTTTGATTTGAAAGGATTTTTAATTGATTTTCCCTCAAAGTAAATAATTCTCTCTAACTGTTCCCTAACTAGCACCTCACACCAAAACCACTAGTGATCCATGCTGTTGGATCTGGAAAAAAGCCCTGTTGGTAGAGAGGGAACAAGCCTTTTATTTCGAAGGGATACAACTCAACAGCCCTCCCTGAGCACAATGGATCAGTGCAGTGGAGGATGTTCTGTGCAATATCACTCCACTCAGCCCCAGGCAGGCAAATTCTGCATTTAATGAGAGTGCCAAGATCTCCTCACCTGATTCCCCACAATATGAATAAATGAATGGGGACAGCAGTGAGTGTAGGACTAGCCAGGGTTTCTTGTCTTGTCAATAGAAGAGAAACAGCTGTTGGCAGCACAAAGGGGAACACCACCAGATTGTGAAGTAACCACCCTCCCTCTAGACTGAAAGGGAGTTTTTCATTCTCATCACTTGATTTTAGGGCCTTCTCTATAGTTGTTTTTTTTTTCCCCTGGGTAAGAAGCTGTGCGAAGTTATAGTACCTTCTTTATAGGCTGCTTTGCAATCAAAAGGCGAAAGCTTCCCCACAAATCTCTTCTCAAGTAACCTACCAGAGCTTTACTATAACACTCAGTGTGAGCCAATACCAACCAAGGAGATGCAGGAGTCAGCATAAAAGAACAAAATGTCATGAAGACTAATTATTGCCCTGAAGAGGGGGAAGAATAAAATAAGATTTATTTGCTTCCTGGTAATAAGCACATGTGTGTCCAGTGAGAAAAGAAGTCTGAAAGGCTCTGGTATAGAATCTGACTCTGTATAAAAACAGTTTTGGAGCGGAATGGGTTTTGTTTACATTCAGTTTCTGCAGCTAATCTTTTGAATCTTGGGTTCTCAAAAAGTTGCTTTTTCTCATAATCTCATTTTCTATACATATCTACCTTCTGTGTAGGAAATCCATTCTCACACGGCAGGACACATTCTTCTGCCTACATAAGGAGCTCCTGTCAGTGAATAACACGACTTTCTGAAAATGGATTCTTTCTGTTTTTTTGTTTCTGGCATGGGCCAGGACTCTTTTGATGTTACACAAATAGCAATTTTATACTCCTGGTGATTATAATTCTCTCACACTGAGGAGTTTGTGACTCTTATGCAGTCTGTCCACTCTCTATATTTAGATTCATAAAACTAACATCCTTCTCTCAGGAAATATCACACTCAGATCTGTCCTTTCATCCTCTGAGAATTTCACCACTCTGCAATTGTACAAAAAAACCAGAAAGGCTTCGTTTCCCCCTCTATTTAGTCATGGGACAATATCATAGCCTGAACTCTCTTTTTTTTTTTTTCTAAAAATTACAGTTTTCAATATGTGACTCAGCTGCTTTGCCCCAATCCCATTGGAAACTCTGCTACTGATTTCAGTACAGGAAGAAGAGTTCAACTTGTTGCATCTAAATTTGATCAAACATGAATTATCTTTAGGATACCACAGTGATATTAACTTTATTCCATTATCTTTTTAGCACCACTGGTTGGTAGTTTGATGCAAAGAAAGACAAAAAGTATTGTTATGGACTAGCCTGTCATTTGAAAAATGCCTTTCTAAGGTACTGACTTTTAGAACCTTCAGGACATATTGGACTTTATCTAATGCAACTGAGCATTATTTTTATCCAATAGTAATATTAATTTGCAGTGATGAGATCATATTTTCATCCTGGAGAGGAGTGCAGTATTACTCTCCACTAATTGTTTCCTGGGGTGCATGCACACTTAGCTGAAAGCTTCAATCAGAACCTAATAGAGCTAGCTTTAGAGTACAGATAATTAAGAGCAACATTGATTTTCCTGGTTTTAAGTACCAGTTTTTTTGTGATTTCATGTTTTTCATCAGGCTGGTTGCTTAGCATATGACAAAGCATGGAATACACTCTCTGAACACAGGCATAAAAAGGCAATGACAAGAAGATGATCAAGCAAAAAAGATATTTAACTTGAAAGATACTCATTAAAATCAGATATAGGATAATACCCAAGGCATGGATTACAAAAGCTACATGCAAAAGAGTGTGTATATTACATGAGAATTCTTTCTTAACCAAATGAGAAGGTTATTTATGGATGACTTTTATGCATAGTGTAAGTACATAACTTATTTTTACACATGCACACAGGTGGAAAAGTACCTGAAGTAAAATGAGCATAAGCTTTCTGCTCATCATGTACTTTGTGTGACTCAGGTGGTTCTTCCGAATCTAACTTTTAATGGGAACAGTACATGCTACCAACTCAGGTTTGCACTCAATTAAAGAGTCTTGGGAGGCTTGGCAGAGCTCAGTGAATATTCGCACATTGCAAATCTCAATGCCCAGGGAGAACAATACTCTGATTTCCTGTTTACGGCTCTGTAGACCAAGATTACTAATTTAAATGGATGAGTGCTCACAAGAGAAAAGGCAAGACTGGACAATGGAGGTGAGATACTGAAAAGGAAAAGGTTTCTGGGAAAACTGAAAGTGGAACATAAATGATACAACATTACTACCTTATCTCTACAAGAACAAAATTGAAGCACAATTTCCAATGCATCCCTGTGTGTCTGGTCCCAGTTATACTCTTGAATCCAAAAGGGTAGCAATCCCTTTTCACATCTGGAAAAGAAGCATACCCAGAGAGATGTGTTTGGATGGTTTTATATTGAAGGTAGGAAGAGCTGCATTTTTGTTTGGTGCACTTTCCAAGAACATTTGGATTTACTCTTTCTATACTAAGGAAAAAAAATCCAGCACCTGTAGTACATGAACAATGACAAAACATGTGTTTGTAGGAATTGTTAAGTGCCTAAGCAGTTGTCAGCGAGGTAAAATCACAAAGAAAATAAACACACTTAGGCTGAGAACCCTGAACACAGCAGTAGGGAAACAAGGATTATTACAGAGGACCACTTTGTAAACAGTGAGCTGAATTCATCTGGTATTTTACTCAGTGTTTAATCTGAAATATGAACATACACACACGCACACACACACAAAGAGTTACAATAAGTGACAAAAGAGTGTCAATACCTCACCTATTGAGACCTGATTTCTAGCAGATCTGCATCTGAAGTGTGTTAAATGTGGCTAACAGAGAGCAAACTCTCCACCTCTCCCAGAATGACACAATCTTGAGCCACCCTCTCTCACACAGCTTACTGTCATGAAAAGAAGTTCTGTGTTTCTGACAAGTTTCTTAAGATTGGCTAACAGTATCACAGTTACCAGAGATAAGTGAAGAAGAGGATTGGTAGCCAGACTTTTTTTGTCAACACTTTGTTGGCCTAGGAAATACAGCAAAAAAGCTCTGAAAAATTGTTCTCCAGCACCATTTAATGGAGTTAAGCATTAAGCTTAGCATTACTGAGGCTATGTTTGTCCTCTGGGCCAAAGTGACGGCAGAGAGGAGTTTGTTACAGCTCCAAATAAGGATTCAATAGTAGTATCACAGGCCATTAAACATCTTGGTCCAATTCTGCTTGCTTAGCCAACATGGGAACTGTCACACTACCAGAAATTATCTTGGAAGAAGTTCTGTCAGCTCTACTGTCCCATTGTTAACCCTCTATTCCGTAAGTAACAATACTATAACAATATCTGTCAAGTAAGCATCAGTTGGGAAAACAGGGCAGAAACTGGGTAAGTAGGCAAATGCAAAACAAAGTAAGTGTGGGTTTGCTTTCAGCGAAGTAGAATTAGGGAGAGGACATCTCAGACAATAAGTAACAGCAGCAGAGCCAAGTGTTTTGCATGTGCATATGAGACCCCACTATCAACTTTAATTAAAGTGCTTCTTCAAAACAGTGGATAATGCACTTTGATGGTTCAGAAGTAGGCAGACATAAGAAAGTAAGATGTGTTTTTCTAGAATATAGCAAATAGAAGTGAGGAAAAAAAAATCCTAACATTTAGAAATATTTTAATGCCCCTGTCTCCATTTCCTTATAGGTCTTAATATAACGAAGTAGGACAATTTAAACCCCAAATGCCTAACCATAAATCAGCTTTATTGCAACATTCTTGTCTTCCTATAAAATTATTTGGTAAAAATCTCAATTAAAATGCAGAACATTAAATTGTAATTATAAAAAATTCTATCAATATTTTCCCCTTGCTGTCATGCAGGAAGCTGTAAACAAATATTTATAAAACATACTGTGTCTGTAATTAAAGACATCACAGTGCTGGTAGTAAGAGGGCTGAGTGGGTTTTTGTCAAAGGGTTCCTCTCGGAGCCCTTATTAATTTAAGAGGCTAAGCTGTTCATAATTTTTTTCCAAATTTTTGAGCAAATCTGAAAGTGCTAGGAAACAAGAGGAAAGGTTAATTTCTTCTCCCTAAGTCTAAAATTGTATAAATGCCGAAGATTCTATTAGTGCAGTTAACAATCAATATTAGTTTTATTAACCGTTAATATCTCTGGCCAACGGTTTGAGTGAAATTAATTCCCATCCCTTTGGGTACTTCATCTTTGATATGAAACTCGACTTTGGTTCTTTTAGCACTGTCCAAAATCTGGCAACTTATTTGTTGCTTAAGGATTGAAAAGCTGCCTCAGGAAACCTCCCCCTTTTTGTGTTCAGGTAGAGAGCTTTGATATTGAAGTTTGGTCTTAGTTGAAGACAGGAGATTTTTGCAAGGCAAAATGGTCACCCTGTCATTAACACTGCAAAGGGCACAAAAGATCAGTTGGACCAAGGTTGCAATGGAGCTGTACCAAGCACATATTTTTTTCCTACAGAATGAAGGTGAAAATTGTAGCAGTGGTTTCTTGCATGTTGTGTAACAATCTTTAAATCCCATACAAATGTGCTCAAGAACTGTATTGGCTACTTGAAGGCAATAAGTTAAACTAAACATCTCATCAGCCTCACGAACAAAATGTCCCATTCCCAGGCTGCCTTGCCTTTGAAGTCTACATGAGAAAATGTCCCTAAACAGGAGAGCCAATGAATAAGAAATATGTGGGAGAACACCACCCACGACTAAAATGCCTACTTAAAGTACCCATATAGATTTGAGAAACTTTGTTGTGTGCTATGAAGATAAGGAAGACTGCCTTAAAATCCTCAGCGTACATCGACATACAGCATGGAGAGGGTGCCAAGGGAAGTGTTTGCCCTGCTTCTGTGCAGAAGACAAGCCGAGGCTAGAAACACACAGATAAACCGTGTGAGTCACTCCCCAAAGCTGAGAGCTCAACCTGGTGGCATTTTAACTCTAGCTTAGAAGAGGATATTTTTCTGTCTTCCATCCTTTTGCTGTGCTTTCCCTGGAAATGGGAGCTGGGCACGTGGGTCACAGCCAGACTGCAGAGCACCAGTCCTTCACTTGTCAAATAGCCAGGCCAATAGCTAAGCCTTCTTTTTCTGTATCACATTCAGCACAAACTCCTGCCAGATATAGCTGAGCTGCAGCTGCAGCAATGTGCTATGCAAATCAAATGAGAAATTGCTTTAATATTCCCTTTTCATGGGCTCGTTTAAGCACTGAAGTCTCATTTTCCCAGTTTCGGGAAATGTGCTGCTTGGGTTTTTGTTTTTTAGGCTAAATGTTATATGTTGTCCACAAGTGAAAAAACAACTGGTCTTTTCTTCTTTGTCCTCCTTTTCCTTAACGTGACATGAAAAAAATTAAGAAAAATAAACATTTTGACTGTCTTACTTGTGGCTTGTTCTTTTCTGCCTGCCATAAACAATGTTGTAATGAGTTCATTTTAGTTCATTCCCATTTTAGGGGTATTATGAGTTGTAGCACCATCTCTGCACTTAAAATGGAGCACACTCTCTGGAACTGGCAAAGACACCACAAACATTAAAACCTTCATTTAATGTGCCCATTATATTTTGTATTTATATTGCATAATAAGAACCAGGGGAAAATTTTTACTTGAATAACTTTTTGACAGAAATTTTAGCAGGAGGGGAATCAAAGGTTTTCCAATAAGAAAAAAATTAGTTTTACATTCAGAAAATAAACTGTCATGGTTTGTGCCTGCTCAACCCATAATATTTCAGTTTATCCAGTTCATCAAAAAGAATTAAGTGCACATCATGTTTGATAAAACATTATGCTGTTCCTTGTACTACAGTATAGAGAGAAAGACGACTGTAAAGTCTGCTCTTTTTCCCTATGGTGGTGGGTTTCCTAGAAGTGTAATTCTTTCAGGGTAAGGTTACGCAGTACTTTTCCTTCTATAGCAAAAATGATAGAAGCTATTCCACTCCTGCCTGTTTCTGTCCTCCAATTCCTGTGCCATTCGCTCAGAGGCTGTGCTCTAACCTGGGCCACTGGACTGGGTAAGACTTTGTACTGGAACCGTTTTCAGTCTGGTTCGCATTGTGGGCCCCAAAATCTTCACTGACACAGAGGTGTGGAAAGAGCAGTTGGGGACCAGAGCCCCTCAGTCTGGCTTTGGTCCTAAGGGCAGCACAACCTCAGACTGTTCCTATGCAATGGCCCCTGCAGCCATCCTGATTACTGACTCATTAAACACAGGATATGGGAGAATTGTGGGAGATGCATCCCATGGGAAGGATGCTCTGTCTGGAGGGAGATGCCGAAGGACTAGTATTCCTAAGTTTTTTTTCCTTTTTTTTCTTAAATTCACACTGATGAGAATATATGCTGTGATAAGTTACTCCAAAGTATTGTGTAATTTCAAAGGAATCATCCTTTGAGAGTTTGAATTAGAACAGCCGAAACATTCCTTAATTGCATGACTTTTGAGAATTTCTACCTCAAAGCTATTCTGATTTTACCCCTTTGAACAACTGACAAAATATCCTATACTTTTCTATGAGATAGAAAACCTTTAGGTGTTTATTTCAATATCATCAGATGTCATATAGAGAAATATCTCATTAACCTTTACGTAGTTCTTTAAAGTTAGATAAATACTCAAGGAGCATAATAAAATAAGCTGCAACTGAAAAAATTTAACAAAGCAATTTAACATATTCAAGGATTGGACTCATCACTTCAGTTCTGTGTTCGTTAATTAGGTTTTTTCAGTCTTTTAGGTGTATAGGAAGAGCTCTAGCAAGCAAAGATGTTAAAGAAAACAATCTCTGTTGTAATCTCAGATTTCATTTAAAAAAAGTTAATTGTTTTCAGCATGTTAATCACAGCAAAATATACTTAGACACATGAAGTGTTATCAATTTGGAAAATGTCACTCCAAGAAGCATCAAGCAAAATATTTGAATCTCATTTTGCTTTTCTTAGCAGTTGAGCAAAATACAATCTTGAAAAATTAATTTGGTCAAGTCAAAGGTATAATTTTTTTTTTGTGAAAAATTATTTAAATTTTTTTTCCCTTTTCTACTCCAGCTACTATTTGGTGATCAGTGCACATGGCTGATGCATCCAGTTCCAAGCACAGATATTGATGAATCACCAGCAAAAATGAAAGATGGAAATGGAAAACACTTGCCATACTCAGTGATGGTGGATGATTGTCCATGGTTCATAGTATTGCAAGACATTAATCTTATAATGGCAGAAGAATACGTTTGGATTCCTGCTGGAGGTGTCAAAAGGATTATAGTTCTAGTCCTTCCTTTCTTCACTATGTTGGTATAGAGGAGGAGTAAGCTTGACTATAAATCATCTTTTGCATACATAAGCTTAGAAAACTCATCAGGTTTTGACATAATGTATCCCTAGGCATCAAAAGAAAATTTCAGAGAGAACTGACTACATTGCATTAGGAAAACTAATTACCAAAAGTACAATCCAATTAAGATAGGGCATTTAGGGGACAGGATCCCAAAGCTAGAATTGCTAGGGGACTGTTAGTAAAACACTGAACAGGGAGCTTCTTGTGTGAGGCATCGTCTTTCTTCTATACCCGACCTTAAACCAATGCTGTTTTGCAACAATGCTCCTGAGAAATCACTTCCCTGCTTGAGGTCTTACATGCTATGCAATTTAATTATATAACATAATGACTCTAAAATATGTGTATTAAGTGTAATGTATGGGTTTCCATTTCTACATCCTGAGGACCTATGTCCCTCTATCAAAGGTAATATGAGCCAGACATGAGCATGGATATAATACAAATAGGCTGCACAAAGCCAGTCTGGGTATGTAAATAATGATACTTTGCAATTACTCTTTAATAGCATCCACAGAACCGCTCAATTTTGGAAAAAAGAATAAGAAATGAGCCATTTTTCACACTTAATTTTCAACACTCTATAAAAAGCAAGGACACTCAGCTTTTCTAATACCTACTCCGCTCAATGGTCTCCAGCTAGTTTTTGTTGACCCAAGTCAACAAAAATCTCTCTCTTTAGAAATAACCATGCATCAAAATTGCACTTGACATAAATGAAAGAAGTGAGCAATTAAATCCCTCAATATTATTATTATTATTTTTAAACTGGGGTGTGGGTGAGGAAAAGGTGAGAAGACTTGTTCAAAATCTCACAGAACATTTCTGGAAAGTGGAGTTTGTGTCTGATTTCTACACTGTACCTTCAGCCATGGGACTGCCTCTTCTGATGGCCTCAATACAGGAGAAACCAGCATGCAATGCTTGCCATCAAGTTGTGGTGTCTCACTGAATAAGTGGCTCAAAAAATTAGCAGAAACGAATATATTTAACAATAAAGGGTAAAGGGCATGAATTCTAGCACTTGCATGAAGATATACTTAATTAATTCATTAATTATTGAATAATTTATTAAGAAATGCTGAAGTGGGTCTGCCCCCTAGCTGCCTCCGCCTCCCAGGCCGGCTCCACCTGCTGTGGGAGGACCTCGGGGTTTTGAGTGCCTGAGACCACCCCTGGATCCCAGGGAAGGCGTGCCCAGGGCTCAGGATCTGCCCACCTTTCCTGATCCTTCTATTCTGTTGGTTATGTCATTGGTTGGTTTGAATTGTATCTCTCCCTCCTATGTTACTATTGGTTTATGTATGTTATCCCCACCTACCGTCTTTCCCCTGATTGGCCACCCCTGTCCCCTCTTAAGCGGCTGTCACGGGGGCAGGGGTGGGGATTGTATCCTGTCACCGGTGGAGGTGAGAGGGAGATTCCTTAGCCCCTATCTCCTCAGAGGCAGGGGAGGGGATTCTTTCTTCTTGTTCCTCCGAGGGCAGGGCTGAGACTCCTTTACCTCTGACCCTGCGGGGGCAGGGAGGGGATTCCTCGGACCCTGTCCCTCCCGGGAGGGGATCCCTTGTCCTTCTCTTCTCTCCCTCCTGAACACCTCGACCCTTACCTTAATAAAGGAGAGCAAGGGAGGACAACCCCCTCCTGCGAACACTTTACCTCGTCGATCTCTTTATTTTACGATTACAACAAAATGCCATTTCACTTAAAGACTAAACCAAGATATGACACAAAGATAGCAATTTTGCTAGTAATTTAAAATGTACCTTAGCAATTAAAAAAAAACCCAACAAAAAGCAGTGGCCAGAAATGCAAAAAAAGAAAAAGTAAAGTGTCCATAAAGCAATGACTGAAAAAGACATTATCAGAACATTTCTCCTGGTTTTCCCAAAGTTTGATGGTATAGGTCCTTTGGGACTGACTTATTGTGTGTCTGGACTTCAAATATGTTGAGCATGAGCAGATGGGTGTTGTTGGAAGACTGTACCCATCCCTGTCAATTTTTTTAATGCAAATTTTGGACAAACAGTTTTGAAGAAGCCTTGAAGTTGGCCTAGGCTGTGGCAAGGTCAGTCTCCAGCCAAGCAGAGAATCACAGAGCTGTCAGCAACTCCTCTTTTGCTTTTGTATTTGTTGACAGAGGATATTTGGGTCCCGCCAGAGAAACCGGCTCAAATAATAAAAAAACCCAAAAAAAACCCCAAAACCACCAAACAACTGGGGATGAGAAGTTGTAGTGAGAAACTCAAGAAAGAGGGCAAAATAGTACCTGGAGACTGATTTTATTATTTAAACTGGTTTATAGATTGAAAATCTATTATGCATCAGATACTTTAACTGTAAGACTGAAATAAAAATCAGACTGCACACGTTACTTAAATAATGGTGTAAAATAATAAAAAACCCAAAACTATTTCAGGCTTTTGCCATCAATTTAGAATAAGCCATAGGAATCAAGGAGAACACTGTATTGATTTTTTTAAAGTAATTGTCCTAATGTAGCTGATATATCCCCCAAACCTTATCCTGAGGTACTCTTCCCTAGGGTCACATGCAGTACTTTATGTAACTACTTTAATTGTCTTTCAAACTCTTACTGCTCACAGTAGTGCCACTCTTCAAGGCTGCAGTTTGCTCTTGCATGTTAATACATTATGTGCACTGGAGAAACTACAGCAAAGGAGCTCTAAATGGGCGTCTGTATACTGGAAATCATTATGTTTTCCATGGAAATACAGAATATAAATTATATTTCACATGCTAATGAGATTTTGCTTTTTGCTGAAGTTTTAAGTCTAGTGAGATATGAGACTTATTATCAAGATGACCTAGCGGCTACCTAGTTTCCGTGACATTTTTATAAGTGGGCTTAACTGAAAATTTTGTGTTGTAAGCAAGAGAGCATATTTTTAGAAAATAATAAAATAAACAAAAAGCAAAGCTTTATTATAGGCTACAATTTTATTCTACTTCAGATTAAGCCTACTTGAAGTGATAGACTATTAGGAAATGAAACTCCTGTTGCCAGAACAAAGCCCCAAAAATCATGATCAATTAAGTCTGCAGTTCAAATAGCCATGTCCCTTGCCCAGAGAAACAGTCTTGACATGTTCTTAATGAGAAACCCCAAAGAATGCCTTTTTTCCCCCTAGCTTATTTATTTTAGCTTGTCATCTTCTCTGTCTTTGTGATACTCCATTCTGGTTTGGTCTTGTGACAACTGAAAAAATTATTTCTCTTGCTTTCAGTCAGCTCTTTCCCAGCTTATGCCTGCACAGCCCTTTATCTCAAATTTTATACAAAGCAAGGAGGGATGTAACTTCTCAGCCTGAGTTGTTGGCTTTCACTGCTCCCTGGTAAATATGAAAATAATCTTACTGTGTGCTTTCTGCTATTCTACATCTGAAGGCTGGAAAGAGCAACCTATTAAAATCTGCAGTATTCATCCACCAAGTTCCCTAAAACTCTTACTTCAAATGTTACAAACAGGCACATATTAAATGTCCATTCCTCTCCTGTTTCCTACACATTCACAACTAATCTTGAATATTAGACCACAGATATGCTAAATGTACTCATCATCATCCAAGTATTTCTTAGCATCTTTAAAATTGTCTTCATCTGTCTTGCATTTCTATCCTAAATTCTGGGGGGGAAAATATTTCTAACTATTTATATAGCATATAGAATAAGGTGATCCTAAACCATACCTTGAGATCCTAGCCACATGAGTTATGAGTAATATCCTTTGATCAGGAAATCTCTGCCTACATTTAAAATAACAACTGCAGCAACTTTTTTTATACAGTACTTAAAGCATTTGAAATCTCAGCTTTCCATGCATTTCATAGTTATTCAACAGCATCCTATATAATGAAAAAGTGGTGAAAGAAAAAGCTATCAAGTACACCTGTTATAGTACCAGTGATAGAGAAGTGTGACATTATACTGATAAGGGACTGCTGGTGACAATTTCCTGTTAACTCTTTTGCCAGCTCCCACACCAATTCATTGATGCCTCTGGGAGATACTGTTTTTGAACAAAAGTCAGCCACACAACTCTCAGTTAAAGATTTCCTGTTTTCATTTCAATATTGAAGTGAAACACATGTAGATTCGATTAACATTTTATGATAATTTGCTAAACTGATCACCTAAATTGAAAAGATTTTAGCAGATATAACTGAGGATGAATTTTTTCAAGGTTTTAGTGTTCATTTAGGTGCCAGAAAAGATTTCAAGCTTTTCAGATGAGCTCATCGTGGTAGATACTGAACAAGCCTAGAAACATAGCCCTTATTTATAGATGTGAATAAAAAGTTTGTTCTTTTGAGAAGCCTTCTGTGAACACTTTAGAGCAGTTTTCATTTAAGATGGGTGTGTTCACAAGTTCTCAAAAACTGAGGCTCTGGTTCAGTGTTGCTTTACCTAACCCAGACTGATACAGAATGAGGATAGTTCTAGTAGAATAGTGAAAAAGCACAAAATACAAAACCTGTTCTTTCTAAATAGTTGTTGTTATCTACAATAATGTTACAATATTATTACAGCACCATTAAGGGATCAAACATAAAACATGAGTTTTCTTTAAAACAGCTATTTCCAGCAATTACCAGAAGTAGCTAAGATAAAAAAAGAAGGAGGTGCAAAGTCACTTTAAAATAATAAAACTCTTTTTCTATGAACTAAAACTCTCCTTGAAGCTGCTGTAAGAATGCATTGAAATGATGAACCCATGAATAGAAACTTCTAAAAATTTCTGTTTCGATGGAGAGCCAATTTGGAAGCAAAATTGTCAAAATCCTTTAGTCATTAACTTAACTTAAGGGAAGAATAAGAGCAATTAAAGGGCCAGCTTTTTACTGATATCCATCTTCATAGACAAGCATAACTACAGTGAAAGACTTAATGTTTTCACCACAGCTACAATGAGATTTTTCTCTTGAAGGTTACCTGTGGGAAGCATCTAAACTCACAGAAAGGTCAGAGAAGATGACATTGAAGAGGAAGAACCACCTCTCTAATATCTGGAATAAAACTGAGGCAAAGAGATTTCAGAGTAACTTGGTCCAGAGAAATACCCAGGGTAATATGTGCCTGGAAAGTTTCCAGAAAACTGATATTACAGACTCAAGCCACTATGCAAAACCATGTTGATTCTCAGCCATGGCTCTTCTACTGAATTGGTACTTGAAAATAAGCATTGCTACTGCTTCAAAATCAAAGGCTGGAGCATGTTTTAACTACACATATGGGGAAAAATACGGAACTATTTTCCTTAGAGCGTCCCACTTCTGATTTAAAAATAGACATATTTCTTCATGTAAAGATAGCAGCATGGTGGCCATGAAAACAAACCAGCAACTAACTCAGTATGTACGCCTAAAAGCCATTGCCAAGTACTAATTGTTTGTATACATTGAGTACTGGAAGGAAATGAGAGCACCTAAGGAAAGGATGCAGCTGAACTGACAAACAACGAATGGTTGCAAACATAAGCCTTTCATGTTTCAAGTATTTGTCATGTCATTCATTTCTCTAATTAATGTCTTCCTCAGAGGATATTTCAGTCTTTTTCTTCAAAATTCTTTGGATTTATTAAAATAAATAAATCAGGATTAAAAACTACAACAAATCACCAGTTTAGTGGGGACTTGTTTGTTTGGGGTTTTTTGTAATTATTGTAACAAAAGTCTGTTAAAACACCTCCAGTTTCCTCATGGAAGATGGATGATAATTTCTCCTCCTTTCCAGCTCACACACACACACACACACACACTCACTCTCAAAGTATCAGGCAACATTTTACATCTCGTCTCCAAAAAGAGGCTGCATACCCACATATCCACCACGATGTTTAGGGACAGCGCTGCCCTGTTTGCGTCATTTTCATTCTCATTTTGAGAACTTCTAGAAATTGTCCCTGTGGTCTGATTCAAGTTTTAGTAACACACAAAGAAAGGACCATCATGATAGATCAAATGGAATAAGGAAGGAATTATACATACTTTCTTGAAATCATATAAAAATAAAGAAGTTTTATCCTTCTATTTGCTCCTAGACCTTTCTCCTAGTTGACAAATATTCAAACACTTGACTGTTGTTCAGTGTGTAGGTCCAAAGGAGTAAATAAGAGTTAGTAAGAATTTTAGTACAATAATACCTGCTGTGTGATGCATGTACTCTTTACCAGATTTTTAAGAGTATTTGAACAACAGGATAAGAAGCACATAAAAATCCAATACTATGAGACACAGATACATGAATGTTAATTTTAAGGCTACCTTTTTTGTTTAAATGATTCAAAAGCTTCACAGTGTACAGTTGAATTCTCATCTCTTCATCCATTGCATTAATGAGTTCTAGATCAGAGCAGCCTATGTAACCTAAATAGATTTTCAATTCTAGACCTAGTTTTCCTCCTGACTCCCCAGGGGTTACTACACATCACATATTGCACCACAGCATATCATCAGCAGAGGCATCTTTCTGCATCTAGCACGAACAAGCTCATGCTTTGCAACAGGTGCTACCAAATCAAAAGTGGTTCTTCACCACTCCGAACTATATTTGGATTGATTTGCTTTTTTCATAAGCAAATAAGCTGAGGTGACTTGCCCCAACTATCTGTAGATACAGTAGCAGAGATCTAGTCCAGTGCATTGCTGCAACTTAATACCAAAATGTAGCGAAAAACAGTGGTGAAATCCCCACGAGTGCAGACTTGCTTTGGGTTACAGCATCCAAGTAAGAAAAACTACAAGTATTAGCAGTTGGCTGAGTAAGGGAATATAGTCTCAAAGCCCATGTTCACTCTTTTATGTTACTGGAGCATTTTAATTTTCACATTGTAACTTTGTTAAAAAAATGTTTTTCATCACAAAGTAAGTTAAAATGTTGTGAAAAGAAACAGGGAGTGCATTAGATAAAATGGCCACAGAAGGTATTTCTGAATTAAAACTCTTTCTAATATAGTTGCTATCATTTCAGTCCTGCCTAAATATTTAAAATTCTCTACTGGAAGCCACAGTCACATAATTCCTTGAGTCTATCTCTGTGCGACCAGCAGTACTGTGAATGCAGGTGAGTCTTTATCTGGCATATGTTTATGTCACGTTATTTTCCATCAGCAAGAGAGGTGAAGCTTTTTTCCTTTTAATACTTTTAAAGTGGTAAGAATCCGTGATGAGATGAATGCAGTGTTTTTCAGAGGGAAGAACAGTTTAATCTTCATGAGATCACTGTAATTGCTTGGCAGTAGCTTATTAGGGCTGGGTTTTGTCATTGTGAGTTAGGAAATGGATTGTTGGAATGCCTAGCACAAGACTTTGTGTGCTGTGACTTTCTCATTTGAATACTTAAAAAAACCTCAACAGGATTGTTGTGTTTTTACTTTCATTTTTTCCCCCATGAATTGATCGACAGACTGCAGAGTAGTCTGGAAATTGAAAAGATTTTTACCATTAAAGCCATTACAAATGGCTCAGCTTCTGTAAACAAGCCCCTAAATAAACCAGGGCCATTTGGACCTAGTTCTCAATTTCTTATCTTTCAATCAAACTGCAAAATACTTTCCAGTTTTCATTCTGCATTCAAAGCATGCTGCTGAGGTAAAATACATTTTCAGAACAGGCCTGAAAGCATTCGAGAAACAGCTTGCAGGGAAAACACTAGGAGTGCAGGAAAGTTGTATCAGAGATTCCCTCTGCTCTTCCCACTGGGACCTGCATCAGATTTAATGTTGCAGAGGGTTTCATCACAGCAATGACCACACCAAGATCTACAGCATGAATTAATACAGACTAGGAGCAGCTTTGAATCCTCCGAGAGCCAGGGGTGTCCTTGACATAAATTTCTAAAACTTCCCTCTCTTACTCTTCCCTGAGCCAGGGATGGAACAGTGCAACCTCTTCCTGGGCTCCTGGTTTAATTCAGCAGTACCAAAGATGAGAAGAGTAGGGGATGCAGGACCATATGAATGACAAATCTGCACCATAAAAAGGACCTGTCAAATTGCACATGATCCAGAACTCAGAGCTTTCTACATCTAACTAAAGAGAGGAAAATAAAGTGGCTGAGGTCTAAAGTTAGGCTGCTACCTTGACCTGCAATAGAGCACTCTTTTCTATTTTTTTTCTTTGTCCTCCATTTAAAACTGGCACAAGAACCCAGCAGTGAAATTATTAAGGGATTATTTCCGAGTTTCAGACTTCAGAGGATTTTTTCTTAACAAATACCATGGGTGTTGGGAGAAAGTAATGGGAAAGATTTTAACAATTAATAGAAAGGTTAGTGAGCAAACACTGTTTTCAGATCCCTGCTGGTATCACTTGATACTTGTGCACAAATGTGATGTTTTGTCAAATAAGGTGCTATGTACTGCAGATTCAAGTTATCAAATAAAAATAGCAGAGATAATTTCAGCTCCATCGACAGCACTGGGAACTGGGGAGGGGAGGAAAGTGGAGGTGGAAAGGAATATTTGTGGAGTGGAAAAATTCAGAATTTTTTGGGGGGTGAGAAAAGAGGAGGAAAGATTTATATAAAAGCTCTGCAAAAACTGCTGGAAGAAGAGAACATATTTAATCCAGGCCTGGTCCATATGCAGCCTTGTGAGAGTCTGCCAGTCTATACATACAATGCTGTATACCACATGCCATCAATATAATTTCTCTAAAAACATGCTTACTTGGAAACATTCGTGCCCTAGGCCTGTGCACATATACCCTCTTCAGTCAGATAGCCCTGGCAGAATACACGATAAAGTTTGTAGGCCTGTGAGAACTTAGAGGCCAGAAAGCAACAAATGGATAGCTCAGCAAGCAGAATTTTGAGGTACGCAACTGACAACTATGGGTTCAGCCATCAAAAGTGATTGCAAGCAATTGGCACAAATTCCTAGATGGGGAAAAAAAATCTTAGACCTCAAAGTTAATCTATGTTAGGACAGTCAGGAAAGTTCCTTGGGAGTATTTCTTAATGTTGATTGGCCACACAATCTTAAAACCTGTATGTGAACACTTAGACAGTATTAGGGCAGCCGACATTCGGCTTCCCTTAAAAAGAGAATAAAATGAAACAGGCTTATCTTCAATAATTTTTTTCACTGATAAAAAGTCCACAAGAAAGGTATAATACAATTCAGCTATAATAGAATTATATTCTCTCTGAATTCTCTGTAGTAGAAATAGAAACCCCAAAGAGATAAGCCTAGACATTGCCAAAAGAAAACTCATACAAGAAGAGAAAATCTCTCTCAAACAGATATCCATATATATAGGCCCTCCATGCTAACAGTTTAAGAGCAATTTCCTCTTTTCAAATGAAAGTCTGTGACAAAATAACATATGCTGATTTATTACAAATTCTGAGCAAAGCAGATTTTCCTACACTTGATATTCATAAATTCGATGAGGCAAATCTTTGTATCACACAATCTGTGTTTTCAGCAGAATCATCCTTAAGGCAGCCAAATATGTCAATTTGTGGGGTTTAAAAAGTCTTGGGTATAAATAACACACACACATTCCAGGAAATTTTAGCCATTATCCACATGGCAGGACCAATGCATGATCGATGGACTGATGATATTTTCTATTCTCTTTCTCTCTCTTCTCCACCTTTATTTCTCTCCTCCCTTGCTTTGCCTGGGGAAAACACAGCTCTCATATTCTACTCCATACTCTGTACTGATGTTTATTGTGAGACTGGGAAGCTTGTGGAAGAGTGTTTTGGCTTCTGAGCCAGCACCTTTGAAAAATTTCATGTGAGAAGCTGAGTGCTTATTGAAGGGTGCTGTACAGATTTAAGGGCTTGTTAGCCAACACCTTTTGAGTCTAAATTGTCAGAGTTTAGGCAACTGTACAATAAAGCCCAGGAGCTCTCTGACCTGTGGTCTGAAGTCTTTCTTCAGCCTGATGAGAATTTATAACAAACATCATGTCCCCTACCAATGGGTCACAGCACATGCCCTCCTTTCCACTCCTTTCCTTAACTGAACAATTTAAAATAAACAAGAAAAAAAATCATTGTGCAGCTCATTCCCTGTGCTATCTAAAGCTTTTCCCCCTCTCAAACACTCACTGGTGCCTTTTCTTCAGGAAAAGTCTTTCCTAGGAGACCCTTATTTTCTAGGAGATGGGTTGTTCAGAGAAATGGATGTGCATGGCATGGTCTATTTCAGGATAGCCACAGTTGTGGCTTTCCATGTCCTGCTCTGGTGAAAGGTTTGTGTCAGCTGTATTTCCTGAAGGTAATTCAGGTTTAATCCAGTTTTCCCTGAGCACTCCCACAGGCCCATAAGCATGGACAGTCATGGTGGGCTGTGTTTGAGCAGCCTGCTCCCCTGGGCTGGTGGCAAAGGCTGTGCCTGCCCGCCCTGTTCTTCTGTTCTCCCTTTAGGGACCTGGTCAGTAACACAGGATATTTCACTGCTCTTGTCTGCTGCGACTGCAGGTACACTTATGCCCTCACCCTTGCCCAATGCTACACATTTGGGATATATCTGCAGCTGCCTCAGGGTCCCATGTAGAGATACACTTGGTCTCTTCTTCCTCAGACTCACCAGTCTCAGTCCCAAAGCTTTCACACACAATGACTGAATTTCTGTGAGTCTGAAGTTAATGTTTTTAAGCATCTTAGTTGCTGCAGGAGGAGAGTGTGAGAAAGAACAACATGCTCAAGCACTACCTGCCTGTGAGCAACACTGACTCACCAGAACACAAAGGAACAGAAAGTAGTCCCTGCTCTTCCTTACCTCCCAGATGTCTCTGTAATGTAACCTTGTCCCCTCTCGTCCAGTAGCAATGGCTGAAAGACAAGTGTTTCTGGGAAAGTGTTGTGCTACAAAAGCAGTTTCAATGCACAGTGGATTTAAACGGCATCTCCCTACAACTTCATTTTTGTAATTCCTTTTCTGACTCTAATGTCTGATTACTCCACCAAATCAATTGGCTGCAGTAGCAAAGCTGAGCAAGCCCTCTCCTTTAAGTGATGCTTGAATTTAACTTCCTAAACACAGCCTTCCAAGGCAGCTGACCGGTCACCCTGCGGAGGCTTTGTCATTCTTCTCACAATGTGCTTTTTCCGAGGGCTGCGTAACATTGCTCTGCCTGCTTTAAGGCTGCGTGAACACAGCTGTCACTGGCTGAATTAAATGAAACAGTGACTCATACTACATCTTTGATATTGAAAAAGGCGTGGGTAGTATTTTGTAGCTTTCAAAAAGCTATGATTTCACATTATGTTTAAATAAAGAAGGGCAATGACTTTAGAACATATAAACCCTGGATGATAGATGATGTACTACGTATTAAAAAGTTTGGGCAATATTTTATATGGTTCTGTCATCATCCATCATCATGAGGATCAAAAGCAGAAGAGAAGTTCAGGCAAACTTTCAGAAGAATAAGTGTACATTACAGGAAAATAAAGTAAGGAATTAGAAACACAAAGCACTGCTCTATTTGCTCCCAGATTAGTTTTTCTTTGGTAGGGTGGAAAGAAAAAACTGTATATGCAGAGGCTCTGGCTGTATTTGGCTTCATCTCACACATTCAGTCACCTTTCTGCAAAGTGGATTTAAATACTATTGCTCTTGCAGAGTAACATTCTCACATTTGCCTTCTGAAATTAGAGCACTAGGTCCTAGCAATGGAGAATTGTAGGCAAGTAATTTATAGTGTTAGAAACACATTTAAATTCTGCTTCTCCCCATTCCTCTCTTTTCTTTTACTACTTACCCCAGATGTGCAGTTTTAAAATATTTTCAAAAACTGATCTCAAAGCAAATATAGTAGACACCAGAAGTACATTGTGCTGCTTATACAGTGCAGCCCATGGCCGAAAATATCTTGCTTTCAATGAGTCAATAGACTTTTTGAAGTTACATCCTTAACATCTGCAGGAAATAAAAGCAAGGAAAACATACTAGGAATTTCTAGGATTATTGTAAAAAAGTACATACTTAGGCTACTTAGTGATGTTGGACTTATGACTTATTCTGCTGAGAAACAAGGAAGAAAACACAGTGGTAAAAATTGGTAAGGAAGGCAGCCATTGGAAAGCTTGATGAACACTTTCCTTTTCAGGTGCTTCAAACTGCAATCTGTTTGGGAATCACCTTAATTTTTAACACTGTTTCTCTATTTCTGTGTATTCCAGCTCAGCATTACTCATTTTAGGTAAGACGCTGATGCAGAAGTAAGTTTAAGTAATCTGGGAAGAGTTAGTAATCGGAAACCCTGGAATTATTTGGAGGACTGAATTTAAATACTTATGAGCATGATTTTGAACGCCTGTAAAGTCCCACTTCTTCCTAGCAGCCAATAAAAGAGTGAATCAACCAAGACAGTTTTAATTTATTATGTGTACTCTGCACCCACCTTTCTAACTGGTATATTTCTCAGTGATTTGCTGTCATTCTGCTTCAATCTTCACCTCTCTGCCTTGTTGTTTCTTCAAGTACCAATGTAAGTTTTAAGTTCTCTAGGATGCTATAAAGTGCTAAATAAAGAATAAGCTTTCCCCAGTATTTTCCCCATATTTCCTTTGTCTTCATCATGGCCCATTAAATCTAATTATATCCACTGGAACATCCCCAGGATGTTAATCCAACAGCTCTCCATCTGTCAGATAAACTAATAGTACATTCTAGAGAAATGTACTCAAAAGTCTGCTTATGATTCAGGCCCCACACACTGAAAGACAGAGATACAGATTTACTTCTTCCTCTTACACTCATATCAGCTCACAAAAAAGGTCAGGGAGAAGACATAGCAGACTTGCAATTCAAGTTGCCTCTTTGCTTGCCAACCGTTTTGCACAATATGGGAATCTCATGAGGAGCTAGGATCAACAGCTTTCAAATGTTTCAAATAACAATCTGCTTTCCCTAGACAGGGATCTTGTCCTTGACAAGATACAACACGACAATACTAGATTTCAAGAGATCCTGACTCTGTACTTAGACTGTTTTGTAGATTCACTGGTAGGGCCTCACCTTGAATATTGGGTACAGTTTTGGGCACCACAATGCAAGAAAGATGTTAAACTATCAGAAAGCATTCAGAGCTGGACAAAAGAGATGGTGAATAGCCTTGAGGGGGAGCTATCTGAGGAGTGGCTGAGGTAATTTGGTCTGTTCAGCCTGGAGGAGACTGAGAGGAGATCTCATCACAGTCTGCAGACACTGATCTCTTCTCTGTGGTGACCAGTGACAGGACTTGAGGGAATGGATGGAAGTTGTGCTACGGCAGGTGTAGGTTGGATGTTAGAAAAAGGTTCTTCCCCAAAGGGTGGTTGGGCACTGGAACAGACTCCTCAGGGTTGTGGTCACAGCACCAGCCTGACAGAATTCAAAAATCATTTGGGTACCTGGTGTGACTTCTGGGGTGTCCTGTGCAGGGCCAAGAGTTGGACTTGATGATCCTTATGGATCCCTTCCAACTCGGCTTATTCTATGATTCTGTGATTCACATCTTGTGCTTCTTGGTCCTTGGAAACACTCTAGGTATACAAAATTTAAGGCTTAGCATTACTTTTTTTCATAGTAACATACAGCAAAAAGAGGAATAAGTGTCTACTTTCTACTACTATACAGGGTTAAGACTAGGCCATTTGGGTTGAGTTTTATTTGTTTTTAGAATAATAGAATAATTTTATTTGTTTGTTTTTAGAATACCAGAGTAATTTAGATTGAAAGGAACTTTTGGAAGTAATCTAGTTCAAACTCACTGCACAGTCTGGGTCAATGTCAAAGTGACACTGGGTTTCAGAGGGACTTATTAATTAAAAATGGGAAGCATAAATTGAAGGAAGATATGGCCTTCTGGTGCTGAGTTATTTCTTTACATTTTAAAAACTCTTTATTGAGATATCAGAGCAAGAGCTTCTCTTGCCTTTCATCTTACTCTTTTTCTCAGGAAGAAAGAAAATTCTGATTGCACAGTGGAAATCCAGCCAATGAAAGAATGTAAAACATATTAAATATGTCTTTCTTCCTTAAAGCTTATACGCTCCATGCCAAAGGGAGTTTGGAGAAATAATGTGGCATTGCAAAGCAACTCTGGCAAAAAATACAGAACAGGTTTGCAAAGAAGCTGCTTCCTAGTCATAGGGACTTACAAAATGCAGCTGAACTGTCTCAAAACACTGTCAAAGTCACAGAAGGAATTTCCGGTAAGATAAACCACCACAACAGGAACTTGAGATAAGTGCAGATGGCACAGCAGAAAGGAACTAATTTGAGGCCTAATGGAGGTGGAGGTGAAGGTTTGGTCACCATACAGACCGTAATTCCCACCATGGCATCTATACCCTGTGGATACCTGAGACTTGGACTGTATAAAAGTGATACCTCCAGAAGAACAACTCTGGGACCCCCACCAGGATGAAGACCAGGATGAAGAAGGACCAGCAAGATGCCACAGGGATTCATGTGGTGGTGATATCTTTTGCTTAATCTCTGTCTCCCTCCCCGCCTTTCCCTCCCACAAACCTATAAAGATTTTAACACAATTCTAATAAGATCGTCTTCTTGACACACAACCTATTAGCAGTGTATCAGCTCTCTGTTCCCAGCAGCATGATCGCAGTCCATGGAGATCTCTATCTTGGGCTGCACTGCAATATAGATGAAAATGTTCTGGCAGAATAATGTCAGAAAGAAAATTAATTGCAAAAAGTATCTACAGCTACCAAGTTATTCAGCCTGTGCTTGGCCATGCAATAATGTGACTCTTTGTCCCTCCTCACCCTCTCCCCCTCCTTTTTGTTGCAAAATTATTTCCCTTAAAAGTAAGATTTATAAAGGAACAGGAGGTCTCTAGAATGACAAAAAAATTGGCTAGTAATAAAGAATTCATTACCAAAGGAGTTTCTCCGTGCACTCAAACTCTAGGAGACAGCAGGACCATAAACCATCGGGGACAGTCAGAAAGGTGCCCTATCACTTCCCTAATGCAATGATAATGGAAGCTGCTGTCCCTTTGATAAAGAAGCTGTCCTACAGTTCCTGCATGGGAGACAGAACTCATCTATAAATGGACGAGGAATTGACATGCCTCCCTGACATATTTCGTATGAATGGTCTCTTTATTTGGTGTATTTCCCTCCTTCCAGTCATAAACCATAAGACACCAGTCACTCTGATCAAATACCATGACCCAGCTTCATTACCAAAACAGTCCAAAGAGTAAGACTATGCAGAAAAACTTGGGAGACACATGATTCAGTTTGTGAAATATGAACAGTGAAGGATAGAGGTTTGTTTTGTACAATGATGATCACTCAAAGTGACGTGTCACAGATTATGTGACATTGGATGACAAACACAGAGCGGATGATGTAAAAGTTTAAGAAGGTGATTGTGAATTTGGGGTCCCAAGCCACCTTTCCTAATTAAGTCTCTGAAACATCTACACCCCGTGTACATTTATGATGAACATTCTACCTGATCAAAGAGTATTGTGACAGAGTGAGTCGTAGTTTCTGTTTTCTTGAAGCTGAAATTTTCAACCTGGGAGGTCACTGCAGGGACATGGGCAGAGGTAGTGCAGGAAGAGACTGCCACAAAGCTCTTCTGGCTAAATGAGATGGACAGGAAGAGAAAACTTGAATCATCATCAAATATTCTCAGAACCAGAGACATTGACCAAAACTACAGGTGTCGGGCAGAAGACAAAGTTAATTCCTCAGATCACGTGAATGAACTGAAAATTTCTTGCTGCATAGTCCTGGAGGTGCTGAAAGCTGGCACGGGCTCAAGGCTTGATTGCACAGGTTCATGGATCTCGAACCAATTAGAAACAATTAAAAAGATATCATCTTCACTAAAAAACCAAACAGCTTTGTGGCAGAGCCCCAGATTATTTGAAAGCTGAGAGAGCCTGTGAGAGAAACAGCAGGATATGTTTCTCCTCATCAACCATACCTTCCTAAGGATCAGCTTCTGAGCATTGCCAAAGGTCTAGCTGGATCTTTGCTTCAGGGACTGTTTTCCTAGACATATTCTAGGAAAATGCACTCTTATAGGAAAGAAGAGACTGATCACCAGTGTAACTGAAAATGTATATCTGGCCCTTCTTTTCAAAGAAATATGCTTAGTCTTGCAGCTTTACAATGATGTAGAAGCCTCAATGGCACTTACTGATTACTAATGACATTTTAGAGTACTGGAGCATTACAAGACAACTGTGATGCAAATGCAAACTATGTGCTACACTACAGAGTCACGGCATATATTTATATACATCCCTTGGGCTTCCTAAAGTTTCCAGTTTTATGTTCACCCCCACCTGTGAATAACTTGCCATGATGTATCCAGTCTGTGGAATGGTGGAAATGAAGGAAATTACAAAGCCTCTAAGTCAGCATTTACTATATTTGCTATGGATGTCACAGATGCCCTGGGAAAAAAGGCCAGATTCCAGTTACTCAATGGAATCTTTCAGTAAATCCTATGGAGGGTAGAGGTAAAGAGAGAGCAAAAGAAATCCATGCTGATATTTCAAGTCTGGTTTAAACAGAAATGAACTTTGTCCTTGGTGAAAGTACCCTCAGTTCCCAAGGCCCAAGTGCACAAATGGCTGCTTCTACTGGAACTTCTAATCCTTCTACTGGAACGGCAATGGATAGCAGTATGCTAAACAGGCATAAACAGTGGTTTGCATGGCACAAGGCTCTGAGAGAACAATTATCTCACTGATGAGCCTGTCTTGCTGAATTGCAAAGGAGAAAGTCTTTAATCACAAGCTGAAGTTACACTGGTAAAGTGCAACGCTCCACAGGTTTGGTCCTTCTTGTACATAATGGAAGCAGGTGCTATGGTACTCTAATCTTTTTATTTCAGCATTGAAGAAAGGCTGTCTTACTGTAGAGAAATCAAAGCAATTTAAGAAATGGAGAACTTACATGTTTTTTAGAGGTATTTAGCTACTTAAGGATGCAAATTAATTTTAAAAATTTCTAATGGGTGTTTTGCTGCAACTTCAACTGCTCATCTTCAGTATGTCTACGGATATCTAACCATTATCAGAGAAGGAAAAGGATCATCAACACTCTTTTCCTCTTCTGCTCTGCAAAAAAAAAACAGCTGGGAGGATCTTTTATTTCCAAACCATCTTCAGAGCTCCAATTTACAGATACACATAATTTGCAAAAAGCTTGACTCTTACAACAAAAGGGATTTCTACAAAGTGTATAAGGAAAACCTGGACTACATATCTTCTGTCTCAAAACTCAAAGGCCAATAAAAAAGCACTATCCTGTCTTTTATCTACCTATTTATTTATTTATTTTAATTAAAACTTTAGGAGATTTGGGCTACATTCAATCTCAATTGACAAGAATGATGAATGACAGGATAGAAAATATGTATTAAGTTTTCTCCAGTTTGATTTGAACAGGTCTGTTTTCATCTTCACCATTTTAAATCAGTCTACCTTTAGAGAAAGGAAAAGAGCATTTCCTACCCTACTTTGAAACTTAAGAGGCACACTTGTTTGATAGAGACTTTGAACTAGTAAAAATTACCCTCTGTTTTATAAACTATGTTAGAGTTTGTTGTCACAATACCGAAGTCCTGATTTGCTCTTCAAAGTCTTCTGAGATGAGTTCACAGGATGAAAAGTGCCATAAATATGCATGGGGCAGCAGTGTGCCTTTTGTTTCCTAATTAAATATTTATGTCCTTCAGAGCTCCAAACACTTCAACATATACAGACCTGGAAACCATGACATGTAACCCAATGATATAAACCATACAATGAAAAGTACCAGAGACAGCCATTTCCTTCCACTGTTTTCAAATGCTATTAGAAGGAAAAAAGAAATCTATCTTGAATTAGACCAATGGAAGACTCAGTGGTAACTGTTAAGAATTTTAAAGTGAGTTTCCCAAGAGGATGAAATCTTGACTTCTCCAGGACCAGTGTCTTCAATCCAAGGAGGACATAAGAAGTAACATATGCCCATTGTCATTCTCTTGTGTCCCTACATTGGTTTATCTGTTCCTGACACCTTCTGATAGAAGTGTGAAATAAACATAATGAAAAATCAGTATGTCTAAAGGTAAGACTAGGAAGACATTGTCACTGACATATTCATCCATAATGAGAAACAGTGAAGATACTGACCTTGGGATGTATGAATTGATAGAGTCAAGAAAACATGGAAATCTTGAAGAACACTCTTTGCATGCTTTTGTATTGCAAAGTGAGTGATACTTTTTTCTTTTTCTACAGCTACAATAGACCTGATGGGCATTACATTAGACTGAATCTCTTTCCTGAAAATTCAGGATCATTAAAATGCATTACTAGCTAAAATAAAGATAAGCCATGTGGCCACCTGATATCTAACTCAAAGAAGAATTGGCAAGTGTTTGAAAAAGCTGAATTGTGTTCTAGAGAAATAGGAATTTCCTCCTACCAATGCAGGACTAAACATGCTAGAAAATGTTAAAAGTTACTGAAGAGAAAAACTTCGCCAAAGATGAAATGTGACCAGGAACTTCAGGGGAGAAAAATCAGAACTGTATTATGAGACACAAATAATTCTCTCGTCTTACTACCAACCATTACGTATTTTTTATTATTTTTTAAAACATTTTCAAAATTCGTACAGTTTCAGAGAGTTTGCAATTTTAGCTGTTTGGTTTTGTTTTTTTTTTTTCCATTACCTTAGTTTTTAATATATTCAGTGATGGGAAGAGAAAGGAGGAAAGAACAAGAAAAACAGCAGATATCAGAAGATTTTTGCATAATTTTGAAGATAGAAGTGTCTCATCTTGATGCCTGCAAAATAACCAAGGAAAAATGCATTTTAAATGTCACTACAAAACAGACACATTTTCCTTAATCATTTCAACAGTAGGAACTCAGAAAGAATTCAGATTGGAGCTCTCATTCATAATGTTCCACATCAAGATCATATCTCATGAAATCATCCAGACCAATTCTAAGATGCTGGATTTTCTAATTGTTAACAAATGTAATAGTGAGAAATTGTTGCAGCAATTTTTCCTCGATAGCTCTCAAAGCACCATACATTCATTAATTACAGACTAAAGCAATCTCATCTTCTTGAGAATGTACTCCCAACAAAACCAGAGTAGCTTGCATAAACTTTATCTTCCAAGTGAATAACTTGATGCTTTATTTCAAACATATACCCTAACTTACAGACAGAGTCTTTATGTGGTGTTACTAATTTTAGCAACTGCTTGAAGGTAAGAAGGCTGTTAATCAATTGAAATACAGGATTTATGCAGCAGCATTTACAGAACATGACTCAGAGTGCTTTCTGAAAAACACAATGGAAATGCTTAAGTGCTTGAATATTGAAAACCAAGAGAAAATTCTGGAAAAAAACACCTCACAAGTATAAATAAACACAGAAGATAGGAGTTCATTACATAGTTCCCTGGATGTCTCCACATTGCCAAGTTTTTTAGCTTCTCCAAAGCTCCCTACAGACATCTGAACCCATCTGGCAGGTATAATAGACAGCATGCTGCAAAATACAAAGCAGGATGTTAAGCTTCTTTGTTAATTGAAAAACAAAATAAGTCACCCAACGATTTCTTTTTCATATTGTAATTAGAAGAGAGTTACTCAAGCAGAAGATATTTCATGTTTTACCATGTGTACACAAGCCCTGGATGGAGAAAAAACATAGATCGCCTGGCAGGTAATGCTGGTTGTTTTAGCTGGATGTGTCAGGTGATACAAATGAGAGCAGAGCAGTAGGATTCTGAGAAAACACTTAAAAATCTGCTTCTCTCTGCCTGTCTTTACAAGTATAACACAAGCCTTGCCTGTACACCACATGGTTCTAGGCACATTTATCAATACAACATCTCTAGCATAGGATGCAGGGTTACAACATTTTTATGCCTATACAGCTCCAAGCGTGCTTGGGACTGCCTGATCAGTAAAAAACAAACAAAACAACAAATAAATAACAAATCAAAAAGAAAACAGCTAAACAACTCACAGGTCTAATAAACACAGGAAGGCATACTGATAGAGCACAATTTTTCTATAATACATTGGTGTGAGCTTACGCTGTTAAGAATTTACCAAAACACT
This sequence comes from Acanthornis magna, assembly GCA_036785705.1. Lineage (NCBI taxonomy): Eukaryota > Metazoa > Chordata > Aves > Passeriformes > Acanthizidae > Acanthornis > Acanthornis magna. The sequence goes on from JAWUZG010000029.1 coordinate 12,936,804, forward strand.
GCTGAAATCCAGCAGCCAACGGTACATACATGCCCACACCATTGGAATGTGGAGTAAGATGTGCTTTTTTAACCAGCTTTTGAACACAGCCTTTTGCAAATCCTTCTACAAAGAGGAGAGCACAAGTTTATTAGAGGGCCTTAAGCTGCCCACTGGTTCATGGCAAAACCCAGTATGAGATCTATAGCTCAGACTGAAGTAGCGGAATTTAAAGTAGAAGCTCTGTGAAGAGTTAAAATAAAAATTATTCCATCAATGTGAGTGTAGTTTTGTAAGTGTCTCATAGCTAATTATGAATTACAAGATTATATTTCTTCCAGCCCTTTCAGAATACAAATTAAACACTATTTTGTACCTACTGCTGTAACCCCAGGTACCTCAAGTTTTTAAGCAAAAATTAAAAGGGAGGAAGGAAAACAAAACGGCATTTTATGCACCTTATATACATACCAAAAGGCAAAAAGTAGAAAAACACAGAAATCATTCCATGAGGCAGAGAATTCCTGCTGAACCCCTCCCATGTTATTGCTGAACTATATTATGTGTATGGGTGTTGTTACATATACACTGCACTTTATTGCTTCAGGCTTTATAGGAGCTTTCTGGGATGCAATTCAAACATTTTTAAGCACATTGCTTTAGACAAAGTTCAGCACAGCAAGAAATGAGAAGGCAGGGATCCACATTTATATTCAGAGTAGCTTATTTCACTTGGTCCCATTAGACCTGCAGTATCATTTAGCAAGGAATCCAAGCACTGCCGCTATTTTGGGAAGTTCTTTCCTTATATTAAGAGGAAGATGTGATGCAAAGTTTTAGATGATGGCTAAGGGACAGCTCAACTTAATGCACTGATTTGTTGCCTAATCAATATTGCAGATGAAGAAGGTAGAGATACTGTAAAACACTGGTTTTGTACAAATTCTGCACTTTTCTGTCAAGGAATGAGTCAAATAGTTCAGCTTGTGAAGAAACCAAGTGAGAAGCCAAGGAAACATTAGCACAACCATCACTAGCAGGGCACAGAGGACCTCAAGAAAGATGACAAAGCTGTGTATGCAAACTAAATGTATTGTGCATTTAGCACCTCAAATGCCATTTTATTTTGGTCCAAGTGGCAGTTACTGGTTTCTCCTGGCAAACAAGGCCCACTTCAATCTGGGGCTAACACATTTCAGACAATTCTCTGCATCATATTCATAAGTGTTACCAGACTGCTACAAGGCCTTAGAGCGCAGGCTTGCCCTTTTCTCTCAGTGCATCGGACTGCTGGGCAATATGTAATCAATTCTCCTCTGGACAAGCCCAAGTTTAATCAGTGGTGTCAGGCCCTGCTCCTTCAATCATCTGTCTTGATGTCATGATACATGACCAGCACCATGGAATAGTTTCTTGTCTGGGCAACTGCTCAAATTGCCTACTTCTCAAATTGGACAACCTATACATATCATTGTGGCTAGTTTTTCTGACAAAGATGGGCTGTAAATTTGAAGATGTCAAACTGACTGGCCATTTAATCTTTCTTTCAGCACCATCAAGTCTACTTGGCACTGTGTACTATGTTTCATCTTTAAGCAAATGTTTTTCTAGGATGGGGGGAAACGTATGCCTGCAGGGGCGTTCGGACTCCGAGATAAAACAGTATTTTAAGCTATGTTTTGGTAACACCTATTTAGAAATGAGGCATCTAACACTGCAGTTCAGAGACTGTTTGTTAACTCAGCATCATTTTTACTAACAATGAAATCCTACCACCTGCAACGGTAACTGTGAAATTTTTTCTGAGGGACAAGGATGGGGAAGATGTGGAACACATCATATACACAGCACGCAGAGAAAAGAAAAGATAATTTCTCCTGTTATGGACTCAGAGGTTTCAAGGCATAAAATAACTGTAGTAGTCAATAAAACTGAGAAATCATGGTCTCTTTATAGCCATAGTACATCCATGAATCAAAGACGCTAAAGATTGTTAATGCTTATTTTCCTAGCAGTATAAGAAATCCTTGAATGCTCCCCATGGCACCGCACCATGACAAGATAACATCACTATAGAGGTGGTCTATAAAATCCCTAATGAAAGCATTTCTCCTTTCACCCATGGATTAAGGTTATGAGAGAACTACAATTATCTATCTATCGAAGTTCTTACCAGCTTTAACAATTTTTTAGCACATGCTGCCTGTAGGTAACCCTAGCTATCATGCTCAGCAGCTCTATAAATGGTGGTATTTGTGTCTTTCTATTTTTCATGCATTCAGTTTTTAGGCTACAGTTCCTATTCACTTTGACTGCTAGAAACATGCAGATCTAAAGCAAAGTGGTATCAGTCACTGAATTGTTGAGCTAGAAGTGCAAATATTTGTGCATCATTGCCAATTCCTTCTAACCAGCCCAAACTACTTATGCTGACTGTAGTTACAGAAACTTAGATTGCAACAATTCTGTTATTTACAACTTGACATAAAGCAAAACTATCACCCTGACTCTTTTTCTAGTTTGACATCTAGACCCTGCAAGCATTAGCCTCACTGTATAAGAAGTCCACTGGGGCAGGAGATAACAGCAAGGCCTGCAAGTAGCAGCACTCAAGACTAGGATGGGAATTGATTTTAGACCTGGACAGAGCTAATACAGAGCTGTTTGAATTGACTGTGTGAACACAGCCCCCGAAATGAGCAGGGCCTAGTAGTCACTATTCTCAATAATTAGTAAATTTGAAATAATGCAAAATGTGTTTTTCAAGATCGTCATAATTAGCAGTAAAAAAAGGGATATGTTACAAAGAAATTCCAGTGAGAAAGCAGTGTGTGATTACATGTCTGCATCCAAACCCTAAGAAAACCCTGTGAAACTAAAACAACCTTAAGGCAGAAATTATTACTTGGGAAATGGGAAGGTGTGGAAGAGCTGTTTTCTTTAGGTGTTAGTAGTTAAATAATCAGTCCACTATTATTAAAAATCTTTTAGGAGTCAAACCTGTTACTCCTCTCAGCAATCAATTTGCTGCCATGAGAATTTCTGACTTCAGTGCTCATGCTGGAGAGCAGATAAACTTTTGCCATAATTCTAAGTATTAGGATGAGAGATCTTAAGTATGTCAAAAATAATTTAATCAAAAGAAAACATAAGACATTTGGCCAAAAATACGTTATTCGAGACACTAGCCCTGAACAATTTTCTTCTGATGACCCAGTGGGAAAAATTATTTATTTTAAATTAGTATTTTTAAGGGAGCATCAGGAGGGAAAAAAAAAAAAAAGCCACACAAAGAATAACAGTTTTCCATTAACTTTCATGGACATTCAATCAGGATCAAGGTAACCATTAAAAAACCCCCGACCAGAAACACACACAAACCCACTGATAATTATGTTTTGTCATATGTGGAAAATTGCTCCTTAAGTTTGAAACAAATGACAGTATTTATGAGGCTAAAATATTCACAATTCTACCACAATCCAACGTGATCTACTAGTTCTGCTAAGAAATCTTGTCACTTTAGTTGCAGCTTGGCAATTAGAGTATAGGACAAGGTTTACTAGGAGGTTTCAGAAGCAGAAAAATGAGGCCAAGAGATATGTGAGAACTTAATTCAATCTGGTGTGACAAAGAACTGACACATCCCTCATTCTATACAAAAACGCCACCAACAATCCCTGTATTTTTTTTTAATTGTATAAAATAGCCAAATTTAAATTATTTACCTAATAAAGAGTTTGGTTGCTTCTTGACGAATCCAAAAGTTTTTGCCCACATAGACTCATAATAGTCATGCCACTTGTCTACCAACCTTCATAAAACAGCCCTCCTACTACCCTCAAATATGCTTGAGTCTACCTCCTTCATGTGTTGTTTTGAAGAAAACATTCCCCACAAACTTTTCCCAAACTGAAATTTCTTAAAAGAGCAGTGTCTGACATTTTTGTATTGCATCCATCAGACCACGACAGAAGGCAATTTCCTCTGGTCTTCCTTTCTTGTGATTCAGTTTACTAACAGAAAATAACATTTAGACAAAAGACAGAATCTCACAGCCTCTGCTCTTCCTGGAAAAGGGAACTTCTCTTCTATTTCTCTTTAACCTCACACGCTTTCTTCAAGTCCTCTCAATTGTTTGTTTTTGCAGGTCATTCCGGATTTTGTCTTAAGACGGGAAGGAAAATCAAACCCCACCAACCATCCAGTCTTTACTTGCCCTCTGCTTCCCCTGGAAGCAATTCTGGCCTTCGCTCTTCCCATCTTAACAGATCCTTTATATAGTGAGCTGGGCTCTTACCTGTAAAGTGGTGGGTGGGAGGACTCAGCAGTACTGCTTCGAGGGCCAGCACACCTTGAAACATGCAACCCTTTTAAGCAATTAAATAAACAACTACTAATTAAAGCAATATAAAGAATCTTTTCAGCAGCAACACTTAAAGTGCAAGACATACACTTTATGATGATTCACTTGGAAAGTCATGTTCAGATCAGGGAACTTTTCTCATTGAGAGTTTAGGCTGGCCATCTCAAATTGATTTAAAATAGGAAAAGTAGTTTTGAAACTGGAAGATTCTCTTAGGATGGATATCTAAAGTGCAGATAGGAATTAATAGTCTCTAATGATACTCTAGTTACCTAATAAAACCCTGTTAAAAAAAAGTTTACTGCAGTGGTGCGCTAATTTGATGTTAAAATGTCTACACCTAAAGAAAACCAAAGTATGTCATTAATATTATATAGGGTTTCTAAAGCACAAATAATTCAAATACACATTGGGTTTATATTGATGAAAGTGATGGGCTAGCACAGAGATTGCCATCAGGCAGAGTGTAAAAAGATGATGGATAAGTTTCCCTGCAAGTAACCTGATAGTGTACACATATTGTGTATCCAGTTTTAATTAAAGAATAAAACTGAGACAGAATAACAGAGTTACCCTTATTTATATGTATATATATGTATATATGTATATATGTATATATGTGTGTATATATATATATATATATAAATCCATAAATATGGAGATATAATTTATAGCATTTCATCAGCCTATTCAGATGCAGATATTTCACCCTTGGAAATAACCTTTATAGATGTTTTTACCTGCTCATCAAACAAAGTTAAAGCTGGACTCTAGGATTTCAGAGCCCAGTGCTATAATGCTGTATACTTTGAGAAGTTTTTTGTGAGGGATAGCATGATAAAAAAACAGTGGAGGAGGGCAGTGTCTTGTGCCTATGATCTCAGCTTCATTAGTCTGGCTGGCAGCCCATCCGCCCACCTGGTATCTATGACTAGCTTTTCTATCTTGACACTACCTGTGAACATGCCTCTTGCAATAAAAGAAATGGTGGTGAGGGTAGCATCCTTTGAATGGTCTGAAAGCTAAATGAGAAAGGAGAAGCTGTCATAAATTTATTGACCAGAGTAAACAAACAACAACAAACAACATTTAGATCCAAATTCTTGCAAAACTTGCATCTGGGGTGTGACATAAGCATCAGTGCAATGTATCACCCAGTATGAATGTGTTATGTAACATTATCTATGGTACTGAAGTTGCTTAAATAAAGCAAGTCCCAGTAAGGGTCATTCATATCTTCCTACGCCATTGCAGTTTAATTTGCTATTCTCTCAATAGAATAGTGTGTGTGTATGTGTGTGTGTCTCAGGTTAGCTAGGAAAAAATAACTATTTGCACAGGTAGATCAAATTTCAGAACCCAGACTTCAGTCTAAATGTGTTGAAGTTAATTTAGATTAATTAATTTTGTTGCAAAGAGCAAATATTAAAATACCAGTTCTTAAGAACAGACAGGCAAAAGCAACGCAAGAACCTATTGGAAAAAAGTAATACTGCTAAAAGGTGATTTAAGCCTGTAAGTCTATGCGCAACCCTACTACTGGTGCAAGCTTTGGTATTACAATGACAGCTCTTGGCTAATGAGGTTTCCTACTTATGAAGCAGATTAACGTTTCAGAGAGAAGTTTCTTGGTGATGTCACCATCTGTCTTGATCATATTTGCACTGAAGGAGATAATGGAAGTTATTTTCATTATGACAACTGAGCAAATAATTTGCAACAAATAAAGTATTCAGTGCTGCTAAGCCTAAGCAGTTAAAGAAGCTCCTGCAATCTTATCTCCAGTTTTGAAAGCTTGGTTCCAAACAGTGAAGCTTTGATTTTAGAGATATGCAACATTTCAGAAAAAATAAACCGAAACAAAAAAACCCAACCCCCCCCCACCCCACCCCACAACACAGTGGTCAAGGCAACAGTGTCACAGGCTGGGTAACTACTAACAGACATAATCTCCAAGTCCAGGAATAATTAAGCAAAAAAAAAAAAAAAACCCAAAACTAATTATTAAATAAAAAACTGGTCTGTGCAGCTACAACTTGCAGAAGTGCAAATCTAAAGACATAAATTAATTACTAGATTATCCCTTTCCCTCCCAAAGTTTCTGTTCTTTCTGTTTTATAAAATTCTTCCATAAATCCTATTGGTGTGGTTCCACTTTTTCTGACAAAATGCATAACTTATTTACTAGTGCATTCATTTTTCATGCTCTTCCACAGATAAAATTCCTTTACAAGCTCTAAGCCTGGTCTTGCAAGCATTCTTTTGTAGGTTTTAAGCTGGAAATTTCAAAGCACAGCTACAATCAACAGCATGGCTTAGTGAATTACCAGTAACCTCACCACTGTTCCGTGTGCCTGGAGAGGGGTAATGGAATTGGGTGTCCAAGCCTGGCATGGCCTAGGGAAGTGCTACCTCCTGAAGGGTCTAGAGTTCTGCATAGTCACAGGGCTCAGTCAGACAGGCTGGCAGTGAGCATCCCCCACACAGTGGCACAGAGTAGTGCAAAGTGGTTAGCTACAGCTTAGCAAGAAAAGTGATCAGAATCAATAAATCCATATTTAGGGAGAAGGAACACAGGACTCCACTCACATTAAATTCAGTCATCTTTTTACAGTGCTTGACACATATTATCAATTCATGGACAGCACAACTTCATCTATTTTCCAAGCAGCTTCGGCACCTTTGAACAGTGACAAAGATGATTTCTCAACAGATTTCTCAACCTTCAGAAATCTTCAGAATACCTTAACATTTCAGAAAGATAACCAACACCATGGACAGTACTGCTGATGATGACTGTATCTCACCTCCTTCCTTTTTTCACCCTCCTCCAGTGCCAAGCTTATGTTTAACCAATTTTCAATCTTCTTCATGCTCTGTTTCACAGCTTTCACACACAACTCTTCCACTTACAGAGAGCTCTATTCCTACCTTTCTCAGGTTAATTCATATATTTTTCCATGGTAGAACAATTAATAGTTATCGTACATGTTCTTTTTTTGTAATAGGTAAGAGAGCCTTAATTGAAAATACACTAATTTTGAAAAGAAATGCTATTTTTAGAGTTGCAAATGCACTTAGAGCAGTCACTTTATTACAACAAATTTTATGAATTCTCAGAGATAAGGTCTCCTAGCAAGTAAGGTAGGCTGGCATAATTTCTATTGGTTTAATCTGGAACACGGGTTTTAAATGCTGCCTGGGGGTCATGTTCCTTTTATCCCATAGCACTGGTGCATTCACAAAGCAGCAAAAGTCATTACAGAATCACAGAATAGTTAAGCTTGAACAGGTCCTCTGAAGATTCACAGCTAACCACCCCTGCCCAAAGGAGCATCTGCTAGGCCAGATTGCCCAGGGCCTTGTCCATTTGGGTTTTGAAAAACTCCATAGATGGAGTCTCCACAGCCACACGAGGCAAGACATCGCCTTCCAACTTCTCATGCTTTTTTTTTTTTTCCTAAACAAGTTGACAATTTCTATAGAAAAAGAACTCACAATATTTTAGCAAAAGTTCCTAGTTTCCCTTGAACTAGGATCTTTGATAAGAAGAGGTTGTTCAGGGTTGTTACAGTAGGGGGATGTTCTAGTTCTGCAATAGTTCTACAATAGCTATATTAATAACTAGTGAGGTGGATCAATTGACATACTTGAGAAACATTTATCTCACCCACTGTGCACTGTCATCCTTTACATCTCTTTTCTCTATGTTAATTTTTTGCCTGCTCTTCAAAGAAAATCACTCTTAATTAAGCTCCCTTTATCTCATTGCCCACTTGCCAGCTAAGTGGGCAATGAGATATAGAATTTCCTTTTGCCTGGCCATAAAGAGACACCTGAAAATTAGCAAAGGCACAACCCCAGAACAACAAAATACTTATGTGTCCACCAGAGACTTTGTTTCCACATTTTTCTAAAGTCTGGAACTTGCAAAATACCCAAAAGTCTGTGACGTGACATGGGGGGAGCCCACAGCACAGGGTTGCTTGAGATAAAGGCAGTAGGAATGAAGCTCCTCCTCTTTGGGCAATTAGCAAGTGAGGAGGGAGAGATCTGCTGCACTCTCTTTCCTTCCCTCTTCTGATGCAAGAAATTTTCTCCTTATCACTAGGGAAATAAGAGTTGTGCACTAAAAACATTATTATTTCAAGCCACTGTTCACCAGCATTGAAACACTCATCTTTAATTTAGAAGCAAGTAAGCAACTAATGCTTATCCTTTTCACACTAATGGTAAATATTACAAGTACCTGCTAAACAAAGCCCAGGGCATCCTCAACACTGAAGTTCTCTTTTGCTCTTTTTTGGACTGCATGATCCGTTTCAGCTAAATCCTGGTGGGTATCTCCTCTGAAGTAAGGGCAAACAGCTATTGGCTAAGAAAAAGAATGAGTTTAAACAATTTATCTATGGCTTTTCCACATCTCTTGCATTTTTAAAATTCAGTGGAGTCTGCAGATGTATCGAGGCTTCTTTTCTTTTTTTTCCAGAACCATCCTTGTCCTTGTTATCCATAAGAGGTGCTCAGCACCCTTAGAAGGCTTGGAGAGAAAGGTCTCTTTAAAACTCTCATAGTACATAAATATCTCATCCCAAACTAAAATATAAACCCATTGCAATTGCGTACATATGTTCAACTAGTTAGTTCTTCACCTAAATTTGCAACAGTTTCTCTGATGACTGCCTCCAGGTTTCATTTCCCCCCTCAACACAGCTTCTGGCTATGTTATCTTTGTGCTTTTAGGTATTTATGGTTGGCCTTTTTTCAGTCCTTCTGCTCATGAGCTGTGGAGACTCCAGAGACTCCAATCTACCAGTGACACCAGTGAGAAATTGGGCTGGATTACTCTTCCTTTCTACACCATGTTCCTGTGAGTTCAGTTCAGGATTCAACAGTATGTCACATAGCAAATAAGAAATTCTTTTTATGTCTGTTAATATATAACAAATTGTAAATGTGACTTAATGGTTTTTATGGTATTATAACAAACTCACCATTTGCAGCGTGCAACATTTTTCTTTTTCACGGTAACAAATTCTGAGAAGGTGAAAGGTGAAATTAATTAATCCACTAGTACTACCCACAGATTTATCATTTGATTTAGCCTAATGAATGTCAAAAGAAAAAGGAGAAATGTCAAGACATTTTCAATAATTCTTGACTGGTGTGAGTAAAAGAACTAGTAATTTTAAGGCTGGAAAAAACAGGGATCAAAACATGCAGTTCAGTTTACGTTTTCTGCAAAGGAACTGATCACAAATTCTACAGCCTGATATTAGTAATGTGTTCACAACAAGCAGTTTTCGGTCAAAGTAGAAAACTGGAATAGAATAAGAGAAACATTGATATTAAAAACAAATCCAGAAATGTGAATACTTTCAAAGAAGGACGATCTGAGGAAAAACATATTATACAAAATTTAAACTTCAAGATATTTTTCCTAAGCAAAACTTACATTTATTACTAACATTCATTGAGTCCAATACTGAAACTGAACCTGTTGAGGCTGCCCAGCAGTATTACAGGAATAAGGCAGCCATGGTATTCCTTGGCAACACTTCAGTGATAGGGCTGTTCTTACAGCCCTTCTTCTCTTGCAGCATTTTCAAACTCAACCCAGTGTAGAAGAAGTTTTGGTTCCAACATTTAATTCAAATTTCATACAGCCTACATTGGCTTAATTTTCCTTTGGTCTATGACCAAGAAAGTTGTCTCCAGCTATTTGACTCCCCCTGCCCTCCATGTAGAAGCTTCAGACTTACCCCTGGTAAGTCAACAGACTTCTACCATGAATCACTGACTAATACTGATGTTTCTTCCTAATTAAGATCTTAAATTATTATCAGCTATCCAAGTTAAAGAGTTACTATTTTGTTTATATTAATTCCCCCACTGTGCTCATTATTTTCACTGAAGGCTGAAAGAAACGGCATGTTGTTAAGTAGTACAATCTGCCTGGGCTTCCCGTTGGCTAAAGCAGGATTTTGAGGGCATACAAATCATGATGTGAAAGGAAAGTTTATGGTCATTGCATGGAAGCAACAGATATGGAAAGTGTTAATTTGCTTATAGGAAGCTTTTAGGGGAAGAGTAATGGAACAAAAAAAATTTTTCTTGCTTAAATTGTACAAGCTATTTGCTTCCTTTCTTTCTTTTCTTTCCCCTTCCTATTGTTTGGAGATTTGTGTAGGCACCAGTTCAGAATGTCTGATGGGAAGTACAAACTTTTTAATAACAGGTGATATTTCAATAGAAGAAGGCTGATGTGGAAATTTGATTTACTAAACCTCTATTTTAACTAATAAGGAAGAGAGGGAGGAAGGAGAGAAGCAGAGCATTCCTGGAACTAATAGGACATTACCAATATAAATGAGAAACTCAAGAGGCAACAAGTCTATTAGACATTCCATTACTATCAAATAGATGTGTTTTGCTGATATCCATTCTAATTTATCTTAAAGCAAAAGGCAGCTGTGCCATTAAGTGTAGAGAAAAAAACAATGAGATGCAAATATGCAAGGGACTAATTACCAGGCAGGCAAAAGAGCTTCTATTTTGGTTCGGTTGAACAGGGGATTAATTTCTCGTAATGGAAGTGAAATGTGCCAGATCAGGCATGTATCACCAACCGCCTTCAGATTCTCACTGAACCATCATCCTGCATGTCTGCACTGGGCACTCTGTGTCACAGGCTTTTACCCACACATGGCACAGTCCCCAGTTCAGTCTTCTATGGGGTCAGATTTTAAAAAGGGCACATTTCTCAATGGCTGTCATTGGGTACTCCTTCAATAGGTTGTTTGAACTAGAGTCTCTTATGTACGTCAGAAATTATTCTGCATGCTACGGGTAGAGATTTGAGGGACAGAGTATTCACCATGATGCTGTAAACATACTCCAGAACAAAAAGATAGAAGTCATAGCTCCGTGTGCTCACGCAGCAGTGTGAACTGCTGCATTTCCTAGGCAAGCCTTTTATTAAAACACAGTGGCCAAGACTCAGCCTAAAATACCATCCTATAGTCTTTCCTGGGTTACCCTCTCTTCTGTCTGATACTTGGCAAAGTGAGCAGAGGCACCTCCAGCCCAAGGATTGCAGCAGTCCAGAACATGAAGTCTCACAACTGCCAGGAAATGTGGGTTTCATTTCTGCTGCACAGCAGTCTCTACATGTGCCAAAATGCGGCTCAGGAGGGCACAAAGGGGTTCACGGAACAGGATAACATCAAACCCTGTTCAGAGTAATACCAGAACAGCTGTACAAATGACAACTGAAGTTTTAAATTCAGAAGCACACTTAAACACACGTTTATCTCACATGAGCTGATGAGGTTTAAACAACCCATTTCTGTGTTAATTAATATCTCTGTGTAGAGAGAGTGTTATAGCTTGAAATTTTAAATAGCATCAGATGCTTCAAAAATGATGAATCTTTCACCCTTTGAGTATATACATTCCCTTGAGAAATGGGATAGTATGGTATGCAATCTCCGTAATTTGTCATAATTTTTCATAGTTTTTTTCTTGATCTACACCTGTTTTTCTCTTTTTTCTCTGATATTTAATCTTGTTTTTCATCACCTCCTTTCCAAAAAATGTTGTCCGAAGAGAACCTACTATCCTCATGATCTCAGTGTCTGAGAAATTTTCTTCCTTTCACTACTTAAATGGATAACTGTATTTGGAAAACCAATCTGAAACTTGGAAAGCAGAGATTAAACTAAGTTTACCCCAGATATTTTCCTCATTTGTTTATTTTATTTTTGTTTCAGGTTTCGGCCGAATTCTTTGTCAAGGGAATTGATGGGATAAGGTACTATACGAACAAAATTTTTCAGGGCACTAGTACAGAATTACAGGCTGGACTATATCAGAGTTTAAAACCATCTGAGGAACAAAAAGCATGTGATCTGCAGAGAGACAATTAACTCCGCACATGGATGATGGGGAGGACTCTTACACAGAACAGCATGGAGCAAGATAGAAGACAAATTGCTGCTTTAAGAGCTTAGATTGAAAACACAGGGAAACAGCAATTCTTGTTGCTCACATGTGATTCATCTGTCATCTGTAACCACGCAAGGAGAAGACCTGAGCACCACAGTAGGCAGTGAAGCAAGACCGTGCTGTCAGCACAAAGTGGCAGCAAGAGCAAAGGAAGATGTTTGCCTGTGAAAATGGAACTTGAAATAACAGTGGGTATTAGCACTGATTCCAGTCTTTCTTGCTAGGAAGAAGCCAGCACTGCACTCCTGCTCTGACCACTGCATATAATTTGCCAGGCCTATTTTAAAAAGGAGATTAGCACAATATACAAAAATAAAGAAAATTAGAAGATTTCCAGCAAAGGGGAAAATGGAATAAAGGCCTATATAAACTGCGTGCAGGGGGCAGGGTGAGGAGGTTTTCAGAACAATTTGTTGCTTTAAAAGCAAAGTCAACCAGACATCATTGCTTATTGCTGTGAGAATACAGATAGGGAACTCGGCATAAAATTAAAAAAATAAAAGTAACTACTATTTACACAAAGTATTTAATTTCATAAAGGCATTCTTGAGAGGGAAAAAAATTGTAAGAAGGCCTATGAATATCAAGATCAAAACATTTTGAATTATATCAAGATACACTCTCTCCTGTCAAGATTACTTCATTATTTTGCATAGTAGAATTTAAACTTTTAAACACCTTCCTCTGAAGCATGTTTTTCTTGCTACTGTCCTGAGATACCACTAGGGCCAGATATTTTTACTGGTTTCCCTGAGATTTCTTCAGTCTTCAGTGCCAGACAGAGAGTATTTATCTCCTGTGAACACTGATTTGAGGACAACACTGAGCAGTGTTAAAGGTGCATTTCTTTGTAAAATTCACAAAAGTGGAACTTCTAGGAATATAAGTCCGAAGACTAAAACAACTTTGAGGAACTGCTGCCATGAGCATTTTCCCAATGACCAGTGACTTGAGTTTTTCAAAAGCTTGATGAGTTTGACCTTTGAGCTTTGACATCACAACAGTAATGACTGGCCCCCAGTGTGTTTGATTTTTGTTTCATTGGTGTTTTTTTTTTTTTTTAATATTTCCTTTTTAAATTTCTTATAACAGTTAAAATTTTTACCCACAAAATAAAAAATTAGGTTCCCAAAGTATTCAAACATACATTCAAGGAAATATTGCAAATAACAGGCAAGATGACAATAAAAACAAAAGTCATCTTTTAAAACTTGGGAGGAAAAGAAATGTTTTGAGTTTTTAATCCAGAAACCAGAGAAAACATTTTATTTCATTATGACAAAAGCTATACAATACTCTGCGTATTACTTTCCTTCTTCAGCAAGCCAAAAACCGGTCTGGGAAACTCTCAGAAATTTATCATTGTGTTGTATTGCATTTTACTCTCTTGAGGATGTGGAAAGTGAACATTATAGAGATCTTTCATTTTTTTACCAACATATATTTTGGTTTTGCAATTACTGCTTATCAATGTGCTTTATATCCTTACAGAAAAAACAATCTTTCGCTCTACTTACCATAATCAAGGCCCTTTAAAAAAATTATTGCTGCAGATAGTAATACACGTTTTTAAGTTTGATATTTTTCCTGGATCTGAGTTGATATGATCGACTTGGGCAAAAGTAAAAAATGTCCTGGGTAAGTATTGAAATGCATACTCATATGTTCAAGACTTTAACAAAACCACAGCAAGTTTCTATGTCTCTTGCATGAGAGAAAGGACATGAAGTGCTGGCAATGCAAGCATAAGGAAAGCTATGCCACAGGCACTAAATTAAGAATGTATTTAGTTAAGGACACCAAATAGAATAATATACCAGGAAGGAAAAAAAAATTAGGAAGAAAACTTTCTATGCAGGGACATATTATTCTCCCAAAATGTATTCTGGTGCCTCTATTGATAGTTGTCTCATCAGCCTTGCTTTGCCTGAATTGAGGAATATGAACAGATTTCCTACCAGCAAGGCTGGCTGACCTCATTTCCAGAAAGGCACAGAGAATGTCTGGTCCTCTGTGTTTTGACAGCAGAAATATTAAACTAAAATATATCACCTTCAGAGAAGGAGCGATGGATATGGGCAATGAGAGTCTCCAGGATAAAAGCTGTTTGTAATTGGACACTGTGCTATGCAGCAGTTTGCACCATGTGGTACTGGATGGTCAGGCACCCAATGAACCCAAACTCTTCCAGGCAGCTTGGCTCCAAGTGATTATTGAAGAATGCTGGAGACCTGGATTTAAACAAACTGGAGCATCCTTAGAGGAAGGACAGAGCAGTTAAGTGCCCCACCAGACACATGAAAGCACTTGGAGATACAAGGGCATGGCAAACACTCCCACCATTGAGAACAAAGGGATTGCATTTTCAGTTACAAATCTGTAATAGGAAAACCCAAACCAAGGGAATTTCAGTGATTACATACCCACACTCTCTGGAGCATTCAATAAATGTGATCAATACACCTTCTTTTGCATAACAGGAAACCAACAGACAAATGTCTGGTCTCAAAGAGTATGTGAATTACAATTGCCAGAGTCCCCACTGAAGAGCAGAGTCTGAGGAATCTAATTCCTTCTGTAAGCATGGGGTGGTCAGGGAAGCAAATGCCTCAGCAGTATTATCAATTTAAAAAGCAGTTCTAGGGACTAGAGGGGATTTTGTTTAATGCCAGAGGAATGTTGACTCCTTAGATGTTACAGAGCATCACGTTATAAAGGATACAGAGGTTATTTATAGACCTAGAAAAAGGGCCAAATATATTCTACACGAGTCCTCAGATGAACAGAAATATTGAGTAAACTATTAAGGCTGTCATGTATGACAAAAACACAGGCCAAGTCAAG
This sequence comes from Acanthornis magna, assembly GCA_036785705.1. Classification (NCBI taxonomy): domain Eukaryota; kingdom Metazoa; phylum Chordata; class Aves; order Passeriformes; family Acanthizidae; genus Acanthornis; species Acanthornis magna. The sequence goes on from JAWUZG010000029.1 coordinate 12,952,000, forward strand.
CAAAAGAATCCATTACAGTACCACAGGAAAAACTGGCCTCAGAGGGGGAAAAACATTCACAAGGCCTTTTTGCAGAGCATGTGCTTGCAAGCAAATCTATTCAGTGTGTTCAGCTATCTTTAACAACAGATAGCAGGACTTAAGAATTCCCTGGATTTATTGCTTACTTGCTCTCACTAGACATTATATACCTAATGGGTCTCAAGTAGCCCAGCATGTGTCTCAGCAGTTATGAGCCACGTAAGGGATTATTTACATGCATTTAGCATGAATTTTCACAATCAAAGCAAGCAGCAGTATTATGGGAGATTCTAGCAGTCAAATGGATACTTCGGGGGGAAAAGACAACACCCTTCACAACTGCTTAAGAAGGGATGCAAGAAGCAGAGACCTGGCTGCTGGGCCCTGGGACCACGTGAACTGTCCAAGATAAAACACAGCACAAAGACTTTTATTTCACAGCCAAGCTGTAGAGAACTGCAGAATAGCTATGCAGAAAGCCCCAGAAAACTCCTAAGTAGCAGGTTGTTCATATACCTTTAAAATGCTCTATCACATGGCTGTTGCTTTAGCGACAATTGTTTTATGTATCATAGTTATTCATTATTATTATTATTTTCATTACTAAAACTTCTGACAGACAGTGAAAGAGGAAAAAACACCTTTTGGGCAATCTCAGCAAACCATTTGGAAATGGCTGTTGTGCTGTGCAGAGGCTGTAGCTGCACACTGTGAGGAGTTTAATGTAGCTATTGAACAAAGCCAACCTCTGCCAGATGGTTTGGCTTAGAATGGTTATCAAATAACTTAAAATATAAATTTTAGGTTGTTCACCTGTCAAACCATGCTTTTAATTTTTCTTTAATTTCCTAGACTGTATACAACTGCAGTGAAAAGAGCCTAAACTATCAAAATACTTGCAGCAATGGTGGTTTAACATGGGGGTGAGAATATGAAGGAAGAGGCATTCACAGAACTTGACCACCTGTCCTGCTGGATTCAAACCTGGTATTCTGCACTTTCAGGAATAAAAAGGAAACACTTGCTGACAACATGAGAAAGGTTAAAAATATTCACCAGAAGGGAGAAGAGGGGATGCAATGATGAGCACGGAGTTAAAAAAGTTACTTTGAACCAGGAGCTTTCTGTCTTGTCTAAATTTAAAAAGCCACCCACAAGAAGGACAAGTGAGAAAGAGGAGTTGCAAAACCAGAAAAAAATAAACACACTAAACCCCACTTCACCCCTCTAAATGCGTGAGCTGTAACACCAATCAATCACAATACATTTTTCTCTTGGGATTGCTTCTGTGTCCTGAATAGGAGAGCTTTGCATCGGCGCATTTATGGTTAAGGAGCTGAAGCACACCCAAACGCTACAGTAAACTTCAGACCAATTTTGCAAACAAATAAATAAAGGTCAAGGCTGAAATTTCAGCCTCTGCCTCTGGCCACACATGGTTCCTGATCCCAAGAGACACAGGATGAAGCAGGCACAGTGCCATGACATTCTCATACGCTGACAGTCTCATACACTGGCACAAGTAGGCAGAGTTTCCAAAATAAAGATGTGGGCAGGAGTCCCATAATCAGAAAAAACAGGAGGGAACAGTTTCAAAAGTGACTTCAGAAGGTAATTTTGTGTCATGTGGAATCCAAAATCACTTGGAAAATATTACTTCACATCTGCTTGTTCCTGCAGGGGGGTCTGACAGCACCTCTTCCCAGCGCCAGCACTGTATCTGCTTTCAGAGACAGAAAAAACATTCAGCATGCCAGCTTTCTGGAGACTACTTCCCTACCCAAAGGGTCATGAGCCTTGCTGGTTGCTTTGCTGCTCTCTGCATGTGCTAGGGCTTTGTTGAGCCTGCTGTGATTCCCTCCTAGCTGACATATCAAGCCATGTACCAAACCGTGTCACGAAAGAACCATCTTGGTAAAGAAAGGGAAGGGTGTATACAAAGAACCAAAGTTTCACTATCACACTTTCCAGTCTTGTAATGGCCCTATGGTCATTCTCTCCCACATTTTACAAAAAACCATGCAGCCTTAAATTATCTTCTAAAAATCAGGACAAGGATTAGAGCTTTTGAACATAGTAGAACACTCCCAATTCTGCAGTTGTGTAATTGTCATCATTTTAGTTACCGTAAATCCACTACTCTATCTTCTAAATTATTATAGTTACTTGAAATTGAAATAACTAAGACTGTGAAAGAAAAGGGAAGTGGCAAAGTAATTGCTTAGCATGGGATTCATATAGGACAATGCCAACTAATAAACAGTAGGAAAGATGGAAGGAAGCAAATGACTAGACATTCAATTTGCATGTGTAATAACCCACTAAATATGCTGTAACCCCACAGATAACATGAAAACACATTGCAAATAGTCTATTCAATTTACTTCCTTGTTCTTCTGTTTTACAGGTGCATTTGTAATGGAGATTTTTTAAAAATTATATAATACAGCCTTCCAACAACCTTTTGTTACTCATTGATCAAAGTATATTATACCACAACACAGTAGATGAAGAAAAATCTTTCATTTGATCCTTCAGAAACAGACCATACATTATTTCCACATTGTGTATAATGGTCAGGCCAGTCGCAGGAGAGTTGAGGCAGTCTGTAATTTGCATTCTACAAAAGAATAAAGAGGAAAACTAGGAGTTTCCTCTACCTTCTGCTTCAGGGCTCACAGATTGAAGGGATGCACCCGTCAGGCACAGCTAATACATCATTGGATGTCACAGCTGGAGCAATGCTCTGAGCAGCAGCATTCCACTAGCTCTGCAACTGGTTATATCAAGAGTGAAATTTGAAAGCAAATTTTGGAGATATTTTTTAAAACTGCAAGGCATTTCACATGGCATGTCTAGGTTTTACAGGAGGTTAGACTGTTTAGACTTTAATGACTATGCATTCTACTACTGACACTGTCCTCAAAGATCTCCCAAGATTATGGGTGGTGCTTAAAAGAAGTGGTGTCCAGCAGGCAAAAACACCAGTGAATATCAGAAGCTTGTCTAACACAAATCCAATTTCTTTTCAAACCAGCACTACTGTCAGAGAATAAACAGGATATCCAACATATATCACTAAAACCATTAAGGACACCTCCCCAGAGGAAGAAAAAATGGGGCTTTAAGTCATCATCATTATACATTAAAATCAGGCAGTTTTCAACAAGAGAAGAGATTAAAGCAGCAACAAGCACCTGACTTATTATTTAGGGATTCCCAAAGCATGCGTCAGCCATGTCAATAACCAAAAGAAAAGAATCTTGAATGCTGACATCAGAGATATTGAAAAATTAATGAGACAGTCTATAACCACAAAATAAACACTGAGAAGTTGTTTCCTCAATCATTGCCAGTATATTCCCATTCCCAATATGAAAAGCACAGCCACAGAACTAATTTTGTGACTTAATGTTAACTAATAGAATTTAGCCATTTTTCTTTCACTCATATTGGGTTTTCATCTACATAATTCTTAATGGCATAGGTGGAGTCAGTGGGTCTGTGTGCAGAGGAAAAACTGAGCAATTTAACCTTTAAGAGATTAATGATACAGTTAATGACTACATAAAAAAAGAATCACTTAATATCTAAAGAAATTCTTTCAGGTAATTTTTGTAACAAGTATCCTTTGATCTTTCCAACCATTATAAGATTATTTGATCTTTATATTGAGGTTAATAAGGTCCAGGTACAGGGCCCAGGACTCAGTCAAGAAAATAGTTTTACATGGTGTGGAGTAATTGTACATAATTTGTGCTCCCACACTACAGTGTTACACATTATAATGTTCAGGCCAGAGGAAAACAGACAAGCAAACAAGTTAATTTCAAACAGCAGCTAAAGTAAGAAAATTAATCTCTGTTAAACAAGTGTGACATTTGCATCTCTATTTGTTAATGGCAGCAACTATGGCCTGATACATGTTACTGAGACTCCCAAGGTCTAAGTTGACTTTGACAGAGAACATCAAGGTTCTCTTCTGAATTTCTCAATTAAATGACACAGCAGAAAACTCAAAAAACCGTGACTGATTTCAATGCTTCATGGCTTAAAATAACCTACCCCTTTAACAGAAAAATAACAAATTTCAACTCTTTCTGTATGATGCAAATTACAAAATAGAGTACAATTTTTATACATACAAGATAGAGGATTTAGCAGAGGCTGTTTCTGTCTTTCAGAGATAAAATTTCCCAAACATATGTTGTCACCTCTCTTCCTCCTGTGATCTGGATATATCTTTCAAGGAATAGGTGTTTGGGTCAAATTCTAAAAACACTCAAACTGGTACACCACAGTTATTTTTAGGGATGTTCTCCCTTAGAAAGCCAGCATCTAGGCTGTATAATCACAATGGCAGTATCACTGTAGTAAAAAGGATTTAGTTTGAGGACAGACCATTTCTTTTTTTCATTTTTATTTTAATTTTCTTTATTTTTTTCATTCTCTGAAAAGCAATGATTATGTCTTGCATTTGTAGCTTCTTGTTTGGACTCATAAAGTGTTACAGGGCACATGTTTTAGTTTTATTGTGCTCCCAAAATGTTCTTAAATTTTTGAGTGCATTAAACACATATTTTTCACAGCTCTTTAGCCCTTCTTAGACATCTGCACTCATACATATATTTTGGTACTGCCTGGTGTACATCATTAAATTGAACATAAAAGATGTTTTAGAACTCTGCTGAAGAACTGTTTGCTGCAAGACATTAAAATTCACAAGCACAGACTATCAAAACTTACCATTACTCTTACTAATATTTCAACTTGTCATGCTCCAGGTTTTTACTACTTAAAAAAAAATCAACATCCTAATTTACTTGAAAATTACAACAGAGCTGACAAGGCTCTTTTACTCAAGTCAGCCAATTTTGACACCTTTTCTAAAAAACTGCAGAAAGCAGCACAGTGCGTGTTGGTTACGCAGTGAATGCTGGTTACATGTGAGTGCTATTTCCAGAAACCTGCCACTCATTTTGTTCACATGTGTGAGCCATACATGTGGCTCATGCTTGTGACTCACAATTAAGCAATATTGACCAATTTCCATTATGTTTGCTCACAGTGGGTTGACACAAGAAAAAGTGATGTCAGCATTAAACAGCTTGAATCAAAGACGGAACATAGAGCAGCAAAGATGAAAATGAACATATAAATTAGTACATGCTGAGTGCAGACACAATTGTTAATTAAACCAGAAGTTTCCCTTTGGCACTAACCTAAAAGGAAGATCTGTCAATAAGAATGCACTACCCTGTTAATTCTTAATCCATAAGTCCTTCCACTTTTTCTTTCAATTCTCCCTTCACAAAATCCCTCTTTGCCGCTTTCCATGGCTTGCTCACCCTGACATCTTGTCACCCCCAGATAGCTATGGTTGCTCTCAGCCCCTCTAAGAAAGTCCCTCTACTGCACAATGATTTAGCTTTCCTCTTTAGATTTCTGAAGTTGCTCCCCCTGGAGTGCTGTTTCAGATGGCTGCTACAAGGCCAAGGCAGCACCTGGCAGATCTCCCTTTGCTAACACCCCTCAGTGTTGTCTCCTGCCACCTGTGAGCTTTCAGGGGCATCCAGTCCCCACTCTGAAACCCCCCTTTGCTCACTACCTTGATGAACAAATTCTGGCTTCTCCAGACTCTTACTGGCCTAGGCAACAGCAGAAATGGATATTTCCCTAGTAAGGGAGACCTCTCGTGTTGGCTCCCCCATTATTGCTAACCTCAAACTTCAAAGCCCCAGCTTTGGAGGTCCAAAACTCAACTGAATAACTTACGGTGGTCACAGTACCTGTACAATGTCAAAAACCGTACTGCTGGACTCAAAGATAATGCAAACTCCAGTGACTCATCTGCTCAGTGCAGTCTGATCTCAGACGTATTTGCTTTGCTCAAAATGGCACTTATCATCAGCTCAGCGTCTTCCCACAGCACTGGAGAGGCACTCTGAGCCCCCTCTGCTGCCTGTGTGAGCATTAAGGTCACCAACCAGTAAGCAAAGGCCACACATAGCACTGTGCATGCAACAAGTCTACTCTCAGTGTATGCTCAGGGCACAGCTGATCTGCCCAAAAATGGCAGGTCCAACTTGTTATACATGATACTGAAGTGAATTTGTCACACAGCTTCACTCAGCCCCACAGCTGAGCCAATTAACAAAGCTCTGTAGGCACCAAAACACTTGCATTGCCAATCACATTGACACTCTAGACATCAATGATCAAGTAAAGACATTCCTGATGTCTAGTTCTTACTGAGTTTCTTGATGACTTCAGATCAGCATATTCCATCTTTTGTGATGCGTACTTACAGCTTTCTAGGTTGTTTTTGTTTCTTTGTTTATTCAGAAAAATTCCCTTGTGCCTGAATTCTTCCCTGCAGATTATTACTCTCTCCAAGACAGCAGACAACTCCAGAGGGAACATGGCTACACAGAACCTCACAACTTCTTCAAATCCTGGCTCTTCCTCAGACATGCATCAGTGTCGATGTCTATGTCTGTATCTTGCACCTGCATCTGCTGAAAGGAAGCATTCTTTGAGTCCCACACTTATGCCCTACACTCCCTAAATCTTCCCTTTTTGATACATTTTCCCCCACCAAAAGAAAGAAAAGGAAACAGGAAAAGGTATTGCGCGCATGGGGATTTTCTAGTGTCTGCCAAATACAAAACATCCATTCTGGGTCCCATTTGAAGCAACGAAAGTGAGTCAAACATGATTTGTGGAGGAGGGAAAAAAAGAATCTATGTCTTAGCTCCTCTAAAAAGATCATAACAGTTCTGCAGATTATTGTCACTGAGCACAAATGTTCACTCGATTGTTAAATAAGTCTCCAAACAAATAAGTTACAGGGTACTTTAGCTAGTATTACTCCCAGGTATCAGACCACCTAGAAAAAAGTACAGTTTACAGCACTAAGTTCTGCTCAGTTTCCATAAGCAATACCCAAGGACACTTAAATACCTTCAGAACCAGGCAGCATCCCAGTCAGCATCACTCATGCCCCAGAAGCGGAGTGTTTCAGCAGCTTTGTGCCAAATGTGTTCACACCTGGCCCCTGGATCAGCCAGATGAGAGAGGCTTCTCTCACCAGGGCAGACAAGGAACACCCTAGCATCTGTGGAAGGGTCTCTCTGCCAGGCATCCTTCCATAATCAATCAGAATAACCCACTGAGAAAGCAAGCAAAAGAAGAAAAATTTCAAATCTCATACTTTTTTGTTCTTAGTACATTTTTGAAATTAATCTGAAGGTCTCACTGTCTGAGACTCAAATATTTCTTTTCAAGAACTTAATTTTCAGCCCTCTCCCATTCCTTCTAGCATATAGCTCAGTCTAAGTTTTCCAGCTGTAAATCACAGCCAGGGATGACTTTCAAAAACACTGTACCTTTACAATTATCAAAGCAGGACCAGCTGGTTCTCCAGGGTCTTACAGGTTACAGAAGTTCTCCTGCAGAGGTCAGCTCAACCTTTCATATTTGCAGAGATAATTTGGTTTCTATGCTGTTAGAGCAGAGAGTTTTCCGAAAATGAAAGTATTAACTTTTGCTGTTACTCTTCAAAATGCCTTGTCTTCTTCCCGAAGGTGTTAAAGGACTCTGGCTACATAGATTGTGTGCGGGCTCACTTCTCAAAGCTGTGCTTTTTGACATTTGACAGAGAGAAGAGAGGTGCAAGACTGGAGGGTGACAAAAACAATCCACACATCACTGAACAAGCCACCTATAAAAGCAATTACTTGAGGAAAGGATCAGAATCTTGCTTTTTATCCGTTTGAGAGCACTGCCTTATCTGTATTTTAAAGAAAAGCAAATGGAGCAAAGTGAAGTGATAATTAAGGGAAGACAAATAGGAGGAAGAAAACCAAACAAAGCCTGAAATGTCTTATCAGTACATGATAAAATTAGACAGCATTAACATAGAAATTTATGGAAAGCACGTCTATGTTTCTTCCAAAAAATTTTGAGATGAACACTTTGCAACAGATCTTATAGTCAGGCTTAAAATGTTAGTTATTATTTAAATGAGATTGGTGGCTTAATTTTGCTCTTTAAAAAAAAAACAAAAACACAAACAACAAAGATTGGATGGCTCTGACATGAAAACTTTTCACACCTCTTCTGAAAAACCAGAGACTGAGTGGCGGGCTATTCCAAACTTCTCAGGACACTGCATTTCAGAATAATCGGGTGAAAATTTAGGAGTCATTTTAGGATTTCATTCAAAAATGGGTTCAGATCTAGAATCCAGCAAGAGAAAGGTCTGGGCTCTTTTTTAGCCAGTGTGCCAAGCTCTTACAGAGGTTGACTTGTAGGCTGCTGGTCCTGCTCTGTTACTGGGTCAGGGTGAGAAAAGTGCAAGTTTCTGAACCCAGAAACTCGGTATTTTCTGGACTTTACATTAATAATAATGAAATGCAAGAGGAAATAAATAACAAATATTGTATGTTTAGTGCACAATCACAGCTGTAGATTGTACGTATATAGAATATTATCCCAGCTAGAAAAACAGATTATGTTTTAAGGTTCTATTTTTATGACTTTGGAAGGAATGTACCTTTCCCTTTAAAATGGCAAACTAATAGACTTTCTTGTCACTGTACATACTGTCATAAGTTTTCTCCACTACATTCATTCAGTCTGCAGTTCATACATTAAACAGTAATTTGGCAAAGTGCTTTTGAGCTCATATTATTGAGAATCAATTTATCTTCAGCATCTAACTAACGTGAGAAACTTAAAATTCTCACGTCAGTATTTGCTTATTTATAACTGTTGCCCTGAAAAATTTGTAATCATGGCAAATATCAAACTGTGACTCTGAAAAATATTTCTCTGTGAGGTAGCAACTTTTCTTTATACTTTCTTAATCACCTTTATATTTCTTTTCAACAAGCAAAGGAATAAAAAGCCTTTACTGCTCTCTGTAGCATAGGAAATTGGTGCCACACTTACACATGTGAATATTTGTGGAAGAAACAGTTTATTTTCTCCATCAGGTGTTTTTGCAGAAACAGTACAGGACTCCCCAAATACTTTCACAGTAGCCAGAACAAATAAAACCAGCTACATCTTCTGGATGTGGAACAACAAAATGAATATGCAACACTTCTGTGTCAAGAGAAAGTCTAAACTGAAACTAGGTACTGATCTAGTTAACTTTACTTTAGTCTTTCATATGATTAGTTTTTTTTTTTTTTAAGTTGAAAGGATGCTTCTGGCAAGGTCTGCATGCCCTAGAAAATCAAAACATGACCAAGTTCTAAGGTTTTCTAACCCCTTTTTACCACTGGCTCTCCCTGAGTGATTACATGCTCCAGAATTTTCTTTCCAACTGCTAATTTCAAAAGATAAACTAATTTGAAAACTGAATAGGAGCACTGAATCATGAGTTCTTTGGACTACTGCATGAAGTCTGTATGATGAAGGTTTTCAGACCTTTTTGCAGTTGACACAGAATTAGTTTACTTCACTGATAATTAGACTCATTAGTGTGTGCAGCTTAATATTTGAGCCTTCCTCAATTTTCCTGTGTGACCTTGTTTAAATTACGTAATTCACTTCAGTTTCCCATCATTAAAAAAAGCAAAAAACTCCATCATCTCCACCACCAAAAATACCCCAACAATAAAATCTTTCCCTACCCACTCTCTGTATATCTTGCTTGTATGATGTTGAAGTTTTAGCTGTGTAGACAGATGGCATTGGTTATCATTAAGTTTTCTATGAGATGCTGCATACATATCTTCCTAAATCCAGAATAAAAGTGTATCATATTAACATCTAGATGTACTCTGTAGCCAGAAGATGTATACATCAATTTCTGCTTTGTCTTCACAGTTCCATAAAGCTCTAGAGCCTACCTGCAGCAAAAAAGCCTTCATAGGAACTCGGCTGAAAATTTATCACTTAAAACTGTTTTTAAAAACAGTCTTCTCTAAATGAAAGTATATTTGTTTGTACAGCTTTCACCACATCAAAATTACTATATTGTCATTTCACATAGTCCAAAACTTCCAACACTGCACAGCAATGGAGGCAGAAGCAGTGAGAAGTCAAAATTAGGCATACACAAGTGCAGAGAGCAAGAGTTCTACAGGACGGGGAAACTCTCAGGGCTCACTTTCACTCAGGCTACCTGTGCTGCTGACGCTGCTCCTGAATAGCTTCTTTTCATAGCTGACCCAGGGTGATGTGTGTGCAAGTACAGTACTAATTATTCTCAGCCTTTTCACTCCTTAAGCAAAATCTTCAGATCTGAAAAAAAAGATCCTTGAGAAAATGACTTCATTTGAAATTAGTATGACCCTCAAGCTTTCGAAAATTTATGCTGGATATTCTGTACCCACAGACAATTTAACACAGATAGTTTGGGCACAAAGTACCATTTCTTTTGAGTGATGAGTGTTTTTTATTTCCCTTTTTAAGCTTGTCAGGTACTTAAAATATTTCTTTTAGCAAGGTAAAAGAAAAACCATACAAACAATTTAAAAACAACTGCCCAATTAATCTTCATTCAGATGAAGGATTCTGTAAAACAATATTCAGACAGCCTTAATGGATTCTGAAAGAACTAAGCTTCAGGGCGGAAAGAAGCAGAACTTATTTTAGTCCATGTTTGTCAGTGGAGCAACTAATTTCTTACTGCAGAGACCCACAAAATTTAGGGGACAGTTTTTAAGGAGACATCCAGGGATTTAACAATGCCATTTTGTCAAGGCTAAATTTCCCAGAACCTCATGCCTAGCTGAGGGGATCAGCTAATATATGCCATAATTTTTTACAGACAGCCCTGGTGTCTCTTGCTGCTGAATTATTTATTAGTGAGACTAGTTGTTTGTCAAGGCAGATAATAGGGAAAATGTTCCCTGGAAAAAGTAGATTACACTCATGCTTTTAGTGCAAAAGAGTATCTCTCTTTATACATTCAATGATATTTTCACTCTCGGAAGCTGAAAAATATATAATAGCTGGTCTTAATAGGTTAAGGAGCACTTTCAAGACTGAAAGATCTCAAAAGATGTATTTAAATTGAGGAATAGTCTGTTTTGGTGAAGAATTCTGAAATTATTGGAAATCTGAAGTTTTTGGAAAGCTACCTGAGCACACCATTTTACCAAAGAAGTAATGATTTTTGATGAAACATTGTAATATTCTCATGATAAAAAGATTTCAGCCTTTGTTAATGATAGTGACAAAAAAGAAAAGAAAGGATGTGGAACAGATCAGTGAACTTGGCCTTAAATATAAGAAAGAGAAACTCTAATAAGACCTGATGTTGTTCGTGGCCAGGCACCTCTGAAGCAGCACACCTTTCCCAACAATTCCCTTGACAAGTTCTCAACCTTGGCCCCAAATAAATCCCCAGATGGACAGTGAAATCCAGTGTCCCTCTATAGACTCAGCTTTCCCTGTACCACAGAGGGCATCCTGATGGTATTGAGGGAAAGATACTGAATTACAAACCCTGCCTAGGCAACAATTTGTGTGTGCTGACCAATGCCTGTGGTATCATCCAGCTTTTGAATGCAGTTTATCATTTGCTCTCTAGTGGCCTGATCTGGTTTTGGATTAAGCCAGTGGAAAAACTTCTGCCAATTCCATTGGCAGATAAATCAGGTCATAGATAGAAAGATGCAGAATTTCTAACAAATTTCAAAAGCATGGGGAAACAAGTAGGTGAAAACAAGATTATTTCTGACTGCCAGTTAAAAGAATAAGAAATACCCATGAAGTTACCTTTTAAATAAAAATATGTTAAGTCAAAACTAAACTACAAGCATTAGTAGCGTATTTATATATTTGGCCGCACATCGGGGTAAGGTTTAGTTACATAAACTTGTAATTATGGCAAATACACATATAGGCTAGAGCTGGATCTGCACTGAACTACAGAATTGGTGAGTACATTTTTGGTTTGCTTCTGTCTGCCAATATCAGTAAAACAGTTACAGGAAGGTTGAAAGTAGAAACCATCAATAACTCAGCTGGGGTCAGGGAACTAGCGAGTGAGGTCCACTTAGAAAATGCTTTTGAAGGTGTTGGGGTCTTTTAAGCAGCACCACCTCCTACAGGCACAGGAGCAGGCAATTCCTAGATGTTGGAAGTCAAGAATGCCAGCTTGGCTGACCAGTTAAACCAAAAAAAGGAAGGTATATGTTCAGTAGAAGCAAGGTCAGATGATATGGGAGGGATGCAGAGATGCTACTCAGCACTGCAGGGAGAAAATTTGAGTGGCCAAAGCTTAACTGGAGTTGATGAATGGCCAGTACTGTGCAGGGCAATAAAAAGATTTTCTTTCAGTACACTAGTGGCAAAAGGCAATGCAAAAACAACATCAGTCCATTACAGGATGAGGTTGGTCACTTCACAATTAGGGAAGTATGCAAGGCAGAGTTGTTTGATGCTATGATTCTTGAGGCATCTTGTGCAGGGCTAAGAGATGGACTGGACAATCCTTATGGGTCTCTTCCAACTCAGAATATTCTGTGAATGTGTTTTAATTTCTGTGATTCTGTGACACAGAACTGGAGCTCTAATGTTATAAGGCTGAGTTAGAAGAAAAGAATGTCTCCAGAGAAAAAATGGGGCGGGAGGACTAGGGGGAGGGATTGTCATCATCCTACATCTACTCAATGGCTATCTCTTTGGCACAGGCAAATTTACCACCTGCCTAAGGCAGGAGACTGCCAGAAACCAATGAGAAATAATGGAAAATATTAGGATGTGGATCCTGCTGTACTGCCAGAACAAGAAATGACAGAAAATATTAGATGGTGGTTCCTACTAGAGAGACAGGAGACCTTGGTAGGGATAAGCATCTAAGGATCTCTGATCCTCCTACAAGGCAGGAAGAATAACCCTGGCTCCCTCTAGATACCCCCTCTATTTTTTCTACTCCTGCTCCATGCTACTGAGAGACTTCAGCAGCCTGTGATGTATCCTTTACCCAGTGGCTAATAAGTGCCACTTTCAACTGGAAACAAATTTGAGTACATGCTGATCTTTAGACTGAGCAGCAGCCTTTGAAAATACACTCACACAATACTTAGAGTGTAATAACAAGAGACACTGTAGCTGTTTGAAAAGACTAAAACAGAGCAACCAATTTAGTTATTAATCTATTCTTGGAAACAGAGAAGTACCGTCAAAGCTTATGCTTTCCAGATGACTGCTAATCAGACCCTGTAAGTCAGAAAGAGCTCCATTTTTCCCTGTCATCCTTACATTCTTCATTAAGGCGAAAATCAGTATCAATTGATCAGCCCTTAGTCTGTTCATTCTAGGAGAAAAAAATATTTCCTATAAAAGAATTTCTGTTTTCTCTAGAGTCTCTAATTCATCCATATTAGGCCTTGAGAGGTAGGGGAGCTTCACAGTAAGCTCTCTTCTCCCACTCAGGCAAATTCTCACCTAACTCAGCAGCTGATTGCTGTGTCACACACAGTGAAGTTCAACAAGGTCCATGGTGTCTGCTTCTCTTCCAGCATATGATCCATCCCATTAAAATGAGTGCTTCACCAAAACCCCAGAGACTGAGGGAATCCACACCCAGCTTTTTTCTTGTCACTCAGAATTCAAAAATTCCTGGTTTAGGCAAAGAAGTCCTTGACCGCAGCTGGGAGGGAAGAGACTCAGTGAGAAGGGAAAGAGATAAGGCATGTATAGAGTGCTTCTGTCCCCTATGTGATCTCCAAGCATCCAGCAACCAGGATTTTATGGTTTTCTTAAAGCAGAGGTTGCATCCATATCATCATGTCTAACAGCAACAGGTAAAGATGTGAGCAACTCTGCAAGTCCCCACTTGTACAGATCACACGAAGCTATAACTCTGCTCTCTGATGCCGCTTCTAATATTAACTATATATTTTGATATTTTAGGGCCAAGTTTTCTCCCTTTTGATTGCACTAGCAAAACCTACAACCATTTGAAAGCAGCTGCCATTTGGACTTGAAAGAGTCTACATGTTGTCCCTAATGTCAGAAACTGTTGTGATCAGCAATCACAAAAAGCATTATGACCATAGATGTAACTTCAACGCTTATTTGCCCAAAACACCAGCACTAATAGCATTGCCAAAGACTTTCAAAAATCTTAAAAAATTTGTGTAGCCTACTAGAGAGTGCTCAGTGGAGTTGCAAAATTCAAGCTTTTAAATTCAAGCAATTTAAAGATTTTAGGGAATTGCACAGGGAAATAAACATGTAGATCATTTGCAGAAGAGCACTGTAAATACCAGTGCACACATCAAATTCTCGCTTTTTACAGCTTGACACCATTTGTAGTCAGAGGATGGCATGGTGCAGTTGACACACCTGAAGGACAGGATGCCATCCAGAGGGATGTGGGCAAGTTCAAGCAGTGGGGCCATGGGAATTTCATGAGGTTTAATAAGATCAAGTGCAATGTGCTGCACCTGGGTCAGGGTGACTCCCAGTATCAAAACAGGCTGGGGATGAACTGATCAAGAAGTGGGAAGGAGCCTTGGGGGTGTCAAGAAGGTCTTGGGCTGCTGGGTGAGAGGCTGGACATGACCCAGCCATGTGCACTCACAGCCCAGAAAGCCAAATGCGTCCTGGGCTGCATCCAAAGCAGCGTGGCCAGCAGGTCAAAGGAGGGCATTTTCTACCTTTCTACTTTGCTCCGCCGATGAGTTCCCATCCACCTGTGGGGTCCTCAACACAGGGACATGGAGCCATTGAGCAAGTCCAGAGGAGGTCACCAAGATGATCAGAAGGATGGAGCACCTCTCCTGTGAGGAAAGGCTGAGCGAATAGGGATTGTTCAGCTTGGAAAAGAGAAGGCTTCAGGGTGACCTAATTGGGACCTTCCAGTACCTGAAGGGAGCCTGCAAGAAAGATGGAGAGGGACTATTTACTAGGGCCTCTAGTGACAGGACAAGAAGGAGTGGAACCAAACTGACAGAATATAGGTTTAGATGAGACATTAGGAATAAATTCTTTACTGTGAAGGTGGTGAGGCACAGGAACATGTTTCCCAGAGAAGTTGTGGATGTCCCATCCCTGGAAGTGTTCAAGGCCAGCCTGGATGGGGGTCTGAGTAACCTGGTCTAATGAAAGGTGTCCCTGTTCATAGCAGGGGAATTGGAACTGGATAATCTTTAAGGTCCTTTCCAACCCAAACCTTTCTATGCTGAGCCCTCTTTCACCTCCAAAATAAACTCAAGTAATTTAAGAGAGAAGTTGTTTCCAATTATGTTTGCTGTTTTGCCAATAAAACCAGGTTTTCTTCTCTGGAAAAATTCTGAGGCATCACGGGCAGATTGCATGTGTTTCTCTCAGACATATAGAGCGCCATGCATATGCTGGGTGTTGGGTGAGCATTCCATAGCATTCAGCTTGTGCAGGCTGCTTTCATTAACCCAATGTTCTGCTTCATAATCTGCCCAAAAATAGCAATTTGATGTAATTGTCAGGTTTTTCAATAGAAAAGCACAGAGCAATTCTCCTAATTGAACTAGCTATTTTTCATTTGCTTACCTTTCAGAGGGGTATTGACTTTCTCTGAGCCTAATCTGTGTAAATATTTTTGTGAACCCATTTTATATGGAAACAATCTGAGCATTAAATGTGGCTCTTCTTTAGATTTTTGGGGAGTTGGCATTTCAATCACTAGCAACCCTGCATGCAAAACCTCTTTGAATGCATGATTACATCTTTCTACAGGCCTTCCTCTAATGGGAAATCAGTGTTCCATTTACAGCACAAGGGCTAAAATAGCTTAAAATTTAAAGAGCTATCATGAATTACCCCACAATAACACAAATAAAATAAAAAATCTACTTTCTAGCATCTTCCTTATCTACAGTGCTAATGTACCAAAAAATTACCTGTCACACGATTTACCAGGGAAAGTGCCCTACCAAGATCTTCTGAAGATACACGTGAAAAATAAAGATAATTTACAGCAAAATACAGATTTTAACAGGTGTGGGCAAGCAAAAAATCACGTGAACAGGTGGGTGGTGTGGGGGAAAGGAGGAGGTAGGAAGTATTGAAACCCTGCCACTTGTCCTTTATCTTGTACAGCCTGCCTAAGGGCCTTTTGTAATTCTTCTTCCAGCACATGTTTAGAGGAAGAAAGGAAAGAAAGAGAAATATCTCTGTGTCACTTTTAAATATTATGGTGTTTAAAAGATTTTGTATGAAGGAACAAGTAGCCTCTGTACCCGACTTAGTAGACCTTGAAGTAAAACCTTTTCAAAAAGACCTTTTTTCCAGACCCAAACACTTAAACTTTCAAGGGAAGACACCAATCATTTTAATTTCTTTAGCAAAGATACCTTGTGAGCAAGCAGGTAGCACAGCTACAGAGATAATCTTGGGCTGTCAGGTTCCAACTCAGAAAGTGTCTGACATGCTGCCAGCAAGAGAGAGAAAAAACGAGTTGTTACAGCTCCTTCCTCCCATTTCATTCTTTCCATCAAAACCTGCACCACCTGTGCTGTATTGTTTATTTTGGCAGATCTTAATTTGTTTTTCTTTTCTGTGCCCTCATTTACACAGCCACGGATTCTACACACAGATACACACACATCAGAAATGAGGCAACTCTCTTTGTTTTATAAAAAAAAGAAAACTCAAATTTATTAAAAACACAACACCAGGAGGAATAAAATAATAAAAGAAATCCAGGTCCCAGTGATCAGAGACACTTAATGCCAACAAAAAAAAAAAGGCAAAATGACCCAACACAAGGAGATCAACAGTGCTGGAGCTTGCTTGGGGTCAATTCCAAGCAAGAGAAAAGTTGGAAAGCCAGCCTAGTTCTCCCAGCACAGGGCTATGCCAGGGCTAGTCCCGAGCAGAGAGTCCCAGAAGCTGACTCCGTAACTTCTACAGGCAAAAGAGCAGGGTCCTGAAGCTGTGTGTCATTTTTATATCCCCCTTGGCCCCTCTCAGCACCGCCCATTGTCCCGCCTCCCAGGTAGGAACTGATTGGTAGGGTTCCTCTAAAGTCCAGTTCATTGGGTGGAGTCCTGGGTGATGTAAGGTCCTTTTGACCAATGGCTCATTGTCTCTGGGCAGGGGTGTTCCTCAGGCTTTTAGGCGGGAAAACTTTCTCATTAAAATTTAGGTTTCCATGGAGTCAAGTGTCAGGGGAGCTAATTTTAGCCTCTCAGCACAGGGTGAGGGGTTTTGTCTCTTTTCAAGCACAGCCTGATCTGCAAAAAGAACTCAGATGATTTTATAAAGTTTCCTCTTTTATATGACCCCTGAGTCTTCCAATTTAAGTTTTTAACTTACAAACTCCTTGTTTTGAAATTTGTTAACAACTTCAACTGGTTCAACTTATACTAGTTATTTAATTCCTTGTCACCTTTCATGCGAAAGTCAAAATTCTCCCATTTCATGTATAACACACACACATACAGATTCAACTTCCATTTTTTGTTTGGTGCTAAAACAAGGTAGCTGTACTGAAATCAAGTTGCTCTCCATGGTATCTGAAAAGTCATGGGGGATAGGTGAAGACCTGGGTGACTGAAAAATAGAGGAATCATTGCACACATTTTAAAAAAGGGTGGAAAGGCTGATCCTGGGAACTACCAACCTGTCAGCCTCACCTCTGTGCCTGGGAAGATCCCAGAACTGATCCTCCTGGAAGCTGTGCTAAGGCACATGGTGTTCAGTGAGTGATTCAAGACAGTCAGCACAGCATCACTGAGGTCAAGTCCTGCCTGACCAACCCAGTGGCCTTCTGTGATGGAGTGACTGCAGCCGTGGGCAAGGAAGAGCTATGGATATTGTCTATTTGGACTTCCGTCCAGCCTCTGACATGGTCTCCCCACAACACCCTCTCTAAATTTGAGAGGGATGGATTTGATGTGTGGACAGTTCAGAGCACGAGGAGTTGGTTTGATGGTCACATTCAGAGGGTCGTGGTCACTGGCTCAATGTCCATCTGAAGGTCAGTGACAAGTGATGTCCTTCAGGGTTCCTTACTGGGACCAGTGGTGTTTAATGTCTTCATTGATGACATAGACACTGGTATTGAGTGCACCCTCAGCAAGCTGGCAGATGACACCAAGCTGAGTGGTGCAGTTAAGAAGCCTGAAGGACAGGATGCCATCCAGAGGCCGGGCTCAAGAATTGAGACCATGGGAAACTAAGAGGTTCAACAAGACGAAGTTCATGGTCCTGCACCTGGATTGACGGCATCCCCAGTATCAATACAGGCTGGGGGAATGAAGGGATTGAGGTCTGGCCTGTGAAGAAGGACTTGGAGATGCTGGTGAATGAAAAGCTTGACACAACTCAGCAATACATGCTCATAGCCCAGAAAGCAAATTGTAATCCTGAGCTGCATCCAAAGCAGCATGGCCAGAAGAGTAAGGGAGGGGATTCTGCCCCTCTGCTCTTGTCAGACCTCACCTGCAGTGCTGCATCCAGCTCTGGGGTCCTCAGCACAGGAAATACATGGACCTGTTGGAGCAGGTCTGGAGGAGAGCCATGAAGATAATCACAGGGCTGGAGCACCTCTCCTAAAAGGAAAGGCAGAAAGTGTTGGGGCTATTCAGCCTGGAGAAGAGAAGACTCCAAGAAGACCTTACTGTGACCTTTAATTACATAAAGGGGTCTTATAAGAAAGGTGGGAATAGGCTTTTTGCTAGGGCGTGTTGTGATAGGACAAGGGGTAATGGCTTTAAACCGGAGGATGGTCGATTCATACTAGATATAAGGAGTAAATTTTTTATTGTGAGGGTGGTGATACACTGGAACAGGTTTCCCAGAGAAGTGGTAGATTCCACCATCCCTCAGAATACCCAAGGTCAGGTTGGACAGGGCTCCGATCAACCTGGTCTAGTTGAGATGACCCTGCTCATTGAGGGGGGGGGTTCAACTAGATGACCTTTAAAGGTCCCTTCCAACACAAACCATTATATGATTCTATGAAGCAGAGGAAAACAAACTCTCACAACATTACTATTTCCAGTGTTTTGATAACCAAATTAATTAGGTAGAAATATGAGCTATAGTATAAAAACCACACTAGAAACCACAACCCCCCTGCCAACCAAACAAATAAAAACCAAAACAAAAGAAAACCAAACCAAAAAAAAGAAAAACAAACCCCACCAAAAAACCCCCCAAAAGCCCCAAACAAAACAAACAAAAAAAACCCCAAAACAAAACAAACAAAAAAAGCCCAACAAAAAAACCCCCAACAAAACAAAAAAAACCCAAAAAAACACCCCAAAAAAACCCCAACAAAAAACCAAAAAAACCCAAACAAACAAACAAACAAATAAAACCCCCAAAACCCAAAAAATCCCCTAAACCCCAAAAAGCATGAATAATCCCAAAATATGTATGGATGTAAATGGACCCCTTATCCTCCCTGTGTGTTTGGGTTTTACTTCCTTTAGCTTTGCCTGAAGTTTGAGTTGCTCTATCAGCTGCTTACTTCACACTCAGATAAACCATCTTCCCTGAAAGTATGTTTTAGCCAACTGATGCCATTCAGAGCTCCTACCATTTTTCTCTGTCCAAACTAAGATTCCGTCATTATTATCACTAGAAAGCTGTCAGCGTACCTGCTTTTTAAAAAGAAAGGATACCACCGCTTCATCCCCCCACACACACACACTTTTTGCAGGATTCGTGTAGGGTAGTGGGGCGTGACTAGGTTTTCAACAAGGGAATAATAGGTGACTAACAGGCTGGGGAGAAATGCAGATTTGATGTATTAGTTGTTTACAGCTGAAGTCTGGGTCCTAAACACAAGAAGTCACATTTATTTGTGCAGAGGAAAATGATGAATATACATGAACACCTCCAGTGCCTGGTGAAACTGGGCTTTACTTGAAAGAAAACTTCACCAGTACAATTTACTGTAAAATGTAAGAACTTTCTTAGCCCTTTGTATTTGCTTGGGAAGGAAATAAAAACACGTTCTCTAGTAAAAGACTACTACCTTGATCAGCCTTAGGGATTCCTGAGAGATTTTATTTCTGATGGCTTATGTTAGATATATTTCTCAGGTAGCAATGGATTGAATTGGGGTAAAATCTATTAGGTTTATTCCCCACTATCTTACACTGGATCTATGCTACCACAGCACAGCCATTTCACACCCACCAGAGATACCGGGAATTAGGTCTTCTCCATTAAACTCAGCCGAAGCTTTTGACTTTTACTGTTATGCAGGCTTGTAATGCTGGTGCTCGCATTTTTGTGTAAAGCTTTTCTCTCCAAACCAATTTAATCTATATTGTCATACCCAGAAATGCACACAGCGGGTGCTATCTAGTGCAGATTCCCCTGCATTTTTACATGGATAAATAGTTCCCATTGTAGTTATAAGAACCTATTACTCTGCTATTTCCCTCAATCCCTCAGTACCCTTCCATTCTTCCAGCTATATGTGTAGCTTAAAGTCTGTAACGCTCCTAGAAACCTGAGTAAAATGTTAAAATGTAAGATCCTTCAACGGTGATGGAATTAAATATTAAAGCAACACAGTGAACGTATGCCTAAGACCCACATATACTTCTGTGTAGAGCACTACTACAGCCACAGAATGTGTTTTTCAGCTGTCTTTCAACATAGTAGATGCAGTGTGTTATAAATGTAGAATTCCAAATCTCAAAAGCAAAAATACAGTGGAAGAAATCAAGATGAGAAAGAAAAAAAAAAGATTATTTAACATACAGTTCACAAAATCACTTCAGAAAAATAGTAGAGAGAAAACACTCAGAAAGCCAAACATTAACATAATTTCATAAAGAATCCTTACTGGGTTCATGGAAAGAATAGATTACTTTCAATGAAAACTAACTATAGTTACCACATGGCATTTTATTCTTGAAAATATATGTTCTAGCTTAATGAAAAGGAAAAACATTATAATACTATTTGGGTGGCACCAATTTCCCTTTACCCCCATAAGTATTGAAGCAAAGGTCTTATGTCATGGAGATGCTTCAGCAAAGCATAGAGCAGGGCATTAATGTGGTGATCAACACGAGAAAAAGACTTGATTAGTGACATAAAGAATAGTAATCTTGACTTATATTGAGGAACTAAATGTTTTTGGATAGCCTAATTATTAGTTTTTGGTCTCCACTTGCTGTCACAGGTCACTAAGCTATGACAAATACGAAGAACAGCCATGACATTTGCCAAATCATGGGATTGTTTGGAACTAGCAAACCCAGGAGAGATGTAAAATTACACAGATGATGAAAGGTTTGAACAAAGTGCATTATTTCAGCTGACTCTGTTTCCAGGAAATTCACATAATTAAATTTGTTTCCAGGAAATGGAAATAAAGGAAATGGCCCAGCTTTGTTTTAAACTTTGGATGTGTCTCCTCCCAGTCTTCAGAGAGTACTGCATTAGATTCATTGGTCTCTGAACTAACCCACAAACCACACACCACAAAGACATAAAATATCAAGTTAATTATGTAGCCCAAGGACATATCTTTTTCACAGACCCTTGGCTGCTCAATAAGCTATCAGTCTTTTTCTCCAGATGGTGCTGCCTCCATTCAGTTGCTCCATTGTTTCCTTCGTTATGCGAGTGGTTTCTTGATTAAAATTTGTCAACTGCCCTTCCCCTAAGCATTCTCCAAATTCAAATAATATCTGCAGTTGTTAAATGAAAAAGAACAACAAATCCCAAACACAAAAAAACCCCTGCTCCCAAACAAAGCCACTCACTAAAAATATTAAATGGAGAATGGAAATATTTTTTTCTGTACGTTCTCCCAGAACACAGGTGTAGAAGAGTTTGTCGGTACTGTGCCAAAGGTCAGATGCTTATACGTGTCTCTGCACCTGCCTGCTCTCTGCTGTTAGCAAAGTAGATAACGGAACTTATTTTCCAGAAGTCCGGAATCCTTATTTTCCAGATTTTACACTTATACAGACAGTTTTAATGCTTAGATATTCCTGAAACAAACTATTTTCAAATGAAGCATTTCAGTTTGCATTGTCCCCCTAGTAACAGGGGACAATTTTCAGCACTATCTCTCACTACTAGTTCTCATCGCTTTTCACCACTACTTCTCCTCAAAGTGTACTGGTACACCAGTAAAAGGAGAACTTTAGAAGATTTGTAGTTTTAAGTATTGGAAAGAAAACACTTGAAATGCAGAGGGCCCTCTAATTTGTATTGACATTTTCAGCATTTAAAATGCTGGAATGAAACCCTGTGAATAGCAAGTTTCATAAGAAGTCTTTGAAAATGCTGTGGTTCTGCTGAGGGAAGAAGTCTCTGGAGGACAGCTCTTACAATACTGCATCAGTACTACCTCCAGACCTGGCCAGACTGCACCAAGAAGCACAGCTATGTAGAGTCCAACAGCACATGAAAAAACCCACACTTCGAACATTTTAAAATTAGAGAAGATGCAAAGTTGGATGCTGGGGAAAAGTGTAGCCTTTTTTAATTTATCTACTTCAAACCCATCCGTTCTTGTCTATGTGCCTATTTTTCACATTCCACTCTGAAGTGAAGAAACCATGTGGCTATAACTTGCCTTTAAAATTGAGAGCTCCAGGAAAACTAAAGAAAAAATGATGCAAATATTTGCTTCAAGACACATTTCAGTTACATTTCACAAGATCTACACTTGGAAAACTGGAAAAACGAAGATTTTTTCACTGACATTCTCTACTTGAAGTTAAAGGACTGATAATCATTTCCTTTTTGCTTGTCACTGGGCATAAAATAAAAATATGAAACTCTGTCAAGATCTTATTATTACTCTACATATCAAAGAATTATAACTTTTTAAGCAAACTTACTAAATTTATTTATCTTTTCCTGACTGTATGATATCTATGTATATGTGTATATATGTATATATGTGTATATATGTGTTTTATATATATATATATATAAATAAATACTGCACAACTGTCAGAAATAGAGCTTGGCAAAAAG
The DNA here is from genome assembly GCA_036785705.1 of Acanthornis magna. Lineage (NCBI taxonomy): Eukaryota > Metazoa > Chordata > Aves > Passeriformes > Acanthizidae > Acanthornis > Acanthornis magna. Next base: position 12,974,938 of record JAWUZG010000029.1, read on the forward strand.
GTGAAATATTTTACACTTAAAATTACAGCCCTATGGGTTTTTTCCACAAAATGCAGTTCCCATAGTTTGACGAACATTTTAGTATGAAATTTGGAGTCCTTAAAATCAGTGGTAAAAGCCTGATTGACTTCTTTCAGTCAGAAGTTCTCTTTTCTTTTCAAGACGTCTGTCAAACACTTTACCTTTAATGGCTTATAAGTGGTCCTAAATTCTCCAAATCAAACCACTTGTTCAGTCAGGTAAGGTTTTCTCACATCCCAGGATTTACCTGTGCAAAATGCACACAGGCCAGAGCCAGGAATTAGATTTTTCAAAGGTAACTAGAGTCTCAAATTTGATTTTTCATCAAGGAAGGCTAAACCTTTTTTCTGTGTTTCAAAATGGGGAAACAGAACAAAGGTCCTAAGATTGTAATGTATTTCCAACATCTTAGTATGGCTCTTCTCTATTGCTTGGAACTTGTGGAAAACATGACTGGACATTTCATGAACACTTCATTTTCAAACATAATATTGTGACTGCACTGATACGTTGTGCCACATATAGTTATATCAGCCATGAGCGGTGAGAAGACTGGAGGTCACAGGAGCTCAGTGAACATGAAGGGCACAGTACTTGTGTTGGAAGCCTACTTCTTGGATCCTGTGTCAGAAAGAGAGACACAGACATTTATTTCTTCTATCCCAGTTGAGCCCTATTTCTAGAACTGTAGGTCATAATCTGCTGTCCTTTTAAAAAACTGACCTTTTATGGAGTTCCAAGTTTTTCAGGGTTCCATTATCAAGTTAATCCATTCCCAGAAAGTATCTATAAAATCTGATAATGTGATTTATTTTGATAGCCAATTTGTAACCACGGCATGTGCGGCCTCAAACATATTTTGAGGTGTTCTGAGAGGCCTGAACTAACTTCTTCAGTGCATCTGTGAAGGTCTGATTTGCTTCATACTAGCTGATCTGAGTACCAGTAACAGTCTGACAAGAGAAACACGGAAATCTTGTCCAAAAAACAAATTAAGTCAGATGGCACTGAGTGTCATCCATGAGACAGGATACTGAAAACAAATAGTTTAAAAGAAAGGTTGGAAGGGTATACAGCACTGCTCTCACTGCAGTGAGTCTGTACCTTTAACTTTGCTTCTTCCAGAGGGTAGGAAATATTTCACTTTTAAACCCAGGTTTCAGGTTCACTCCCAGCTTTTGTCTTGTGTTAAAGTAAGTGATACATGTTACCCTTCTGTGTCATTCCCATGAATCCCTAAGCCATTCATTCCACAGCATGCTAGACAAAGACTGTGATGCTTGAAAGAGCAGTTTATGCAATTGTAAGCCCTTTAAACAGACAGAGGATGGAAAGCTTAAAGGCTTGCAAAGCCTGATTGCAGTCTGTGCCTTCAATTTGCACAATGGCTCTAATAAAGGATATGGAACCATAGTAGAAAATGGATCCTGAGAGGTCCTGACAAGTTTGTTTCCAGGCAAATTTTTCACCCCCTATGTGGGGGTGTAGGATGGAAGAGATTGTCTGAAATGTCCAAGATTACAAGTTGCAATATGAAATCATAGGAACTAGAACAGCATGCTGTGAAAATCCAACCAGCATGGAAGGGATTAGCCTTTTAAATGAAACACAACCAGAAGCATATTATTCCAACCCCAAAGTTCCTGCAGGACACACACTTGACAAAAATCTATCTAGTGAAATTTTATTTGCATTTCCAAAAGAAGTGCATCATCCAGTCCCAAAAATGGACTTATTTTACTTGTTTCCATGGCAACTGTTTGCCTTTCAGAGCTACCAAGTGAAATGAATGGTGAAAAAACACTTTGTATGGTAAATTGATTCCCTGTTCTTCACCCCATATATGCAGCACTGCTTCACTTAAAGGTGCTTAGTGGTTTAGCTCTATCATGTTTCTAAATAGATATTTGTACTGTTTTCATAGATAACATTAATCCTAAACCATGAACATCAGAAGCCTTAGTAAAACACTTTTAACATAGTTTAGATTTATGTTTGTAACAAAGTCTTAATTTTGATCATGTCATAACTCAAAATGTCTTTGCAGACCATCCGTCAAACAGCCTGACTTTTAAAACATTCTGATATTCTTGGTGGGGCCATATATTGTCCACTTGGGAGCAAACATTACAACTAACTCATTGTTTCATATAGGACTACACAAGTGGAGAATTGTTGTGGCTGCTGTGGTCTAAAGGCACAGGAGAAAAAATTAGAATTAGAAACCATTCCCTTTTTTTTAAACTTAGAAAAGCTGAAAGGTATACAAACACTTCCTCATGTCTGAAACAGAACCTGCCGATTCAATAGCTAAACTGGGTTATATAACTCATTTTTCTCTGAAGTGGATGTGATTTTTATTTGTGCTTTCTACTGGATCCTATGTAAGTTACCTTGAGCTTCTTTCCCATTTGTCACATCATTTAACACAGAAATGTCCTTGTGGTGGTTATTCTTTTCTTTATGCAGTTGTTCTTCAAGTGCTCCATGATCCCATTATTTTCTACAAGTTCATCTTAACCATGTGTACTAAACTTTCCTGTCTTGTATCCCTATCCCATTCTTATGGTGAAAGGCCAAAGATATTTTAGATCTCAGGAGGAACATTAAATCAAAGAAAGAATTCAGCCAAGACTATTTAATTGAAAACTGCCCCAGGAAGAAACTGAGGAAACTGAATCACAGTTTCTGCATTTTTCTCTTAACAAAATAGCCAATTTGCAAGCTTTCAGGTATGGGACATTTGAGAGAAGATGAATGATGTAGCAGATTTATAAGAACAGCTCACTTTGGAGAAGGGAACCCTTCTTGCATGCTTGCAAGTTGATAAATTGACATGTGATGATGCTATTGTGAAGACATTTTTCAATGCAGAGTCAAACATAAATAGGCAAGAATACTTACACCAGAAGTGAGTACACCACTGAAGTTAGCTCACACCTCTTTATATGTGCCATAGGATCACTAGTTAGGACCTAAGAAACCCACACCTTGGATAGGTAAAAGATATTGAAGTTTCAGGTCTAAGACCTCAGTCGAGCAGAATGAACTTGAACTTAAATTTCCAATATCCCAGTCTATTGCTCTGGCTATTGATTTTCACGCTGGAAGTATCACCTTGTCTGAAGAAACTTTCATCTCCCCTTATGAAATAAATGTAAAAGTCAAAGCACATTTGTTTCTACAAAAGGTTAGAATTTTGAAAAACTACCTTTTTTTTCTAAAGACAGTAAGTAACAGCTACCCTTAGAAATCCCTTAGTCTATTTGGACTTCTTTCTGTTTCAATAAATAACAGGGTACTTAGACACACTGTGTAGTTGCAAAAACATATTGTCATATGTGATTTCTTGTGGATATAAAAAAGATACAGATTCTAATTTGTGATCTATCTGGGAGAAAGAAAAAAAAGCATTGTATTTACGTATGCTTGTGTAAAGACCATCCTTTTTTTGCAAAGCCAAATAATAAAGGTCTGCACTGCTTCGCATACAAAAACCTTATTATTAAAATTTATCTAGAAACTATACCTTCTCATTGAAATCTCACTACCAAAGTTTTAAGTCTGGTACATATCTCAGGCTTGTAAACAGGAATAATGGTTAGGAGCTTGTTAGGATCATTACCTGCCTCACTAAACAGAAATATAGGGGGATTTATCTCTATTTCTATGGGCCTCTGCTCTGTGTTGTTTCACAAAACACTGATAGGATGTAGTGCTTGGGATACTGCCCTGAAAAACACTGCCTCAAACACTCATGCATCAGCAGTGACTGCTGAATCAAGCCAGGCAATAGCCAATAATACCATTAACCACAAAAGGCTGATTTCTAGAGCTCTGCAGGGGAAAGCACGCTCCGTGAATAACGAGATATTGTGGAGTGGGCTGTAAATGCACTGTAACCGCCCCATCTGCTGGTGCGGGCTCAGGCTGCACACAGGCGCCCTGGAAGCTTCCAGCTCACTCTGAGCAGGTCAGGGCTTTGGCTGGGGGTTGTGTCACGAAACATCTGGGCTCAGGTGTGGCTCAAGAATAGCCCTGGCCAGGTCAGCCCTGGGTCACTGGGCAAGAGTGCAGGGGGAGAAACTCTGTTGACTGTCTGGTTTGTTCCCAAACCCCTGGCAGTGTTACCAACTGCTCGTTAGTAAGCAATTTCTTCTGTATGCATAAACAGCTGTGCCATCTCCACCTTCTGAGGGATGCAGCATGTGGTGAGCATGATGCAACGAAATACCAGCTTTGATCAGCTCCAGCCCACTGATATGCCAGCCAAACCACTCATGATTTATGAGAGATGCATCGTGACTATAGTTACTACTGCTAATAGCAGCATTACTAGTAGAATTATTGCAGCATTCCTTAATAACTACTGCTGAATAAAGTTATATGCCATATTATTATATAATAACTGACCTGAAGTACAGACTGATGATGGGAGACTATTAAAAACTTATCCACATAGTACCTCAAGGGCAAATAATGATGTTTGGGTGTTTGTGATTTTGTTTGACTTTTGTCAGGTGAAGTGAGAGGCAATGACCCATAGAAGACCAAGATCATGTTTCTCCTCTGCTTAATTCTGGCCAAAATTCCAAGTCACAAACCCAGCTTTTATTTAGTGTGCTTCCCAATATGGAAGTCCCACAAAGGTAGTTCGTGTGTTGCTGATTATAAGCAAGAGAGAGTTATAAGCCAGTTCATCACATTTATGTTATGAACGTATTCCATTGCTTTGTAAAGACACAACAGTATGGCACAAGTAACATGAAAGCAAAGCCCTCTGAACTTGAAATTCTCAATTGCAGAATTTAATTTTTTCTAAACAAAAACAAAGGTGTTGGCTGCTTGCATTCCCCCTTTCTCCCCTTCCCTGAGCTGCTCATAAAATTGAATTATCTAAAATCTAATGTAGGAGAATGGAGTCTTTGGAACATTAATACTGTGTTGCTATTTCATTCTATTCTGTTTCAGGAAACAAATATCAAGTGAGCTTATTTTGTTCTCGAGCCATCACTAACTAGTTAAAATATCATGATTTAAGCATCAAAGTACTGTTTTGCACATCAAATAGGGCACATAAAAAGGTTTTAAGTAGTAACTAATGTTCATTACAACAAAAACACAGTAAGAATACTGAAAAATACAAAACATGATGATCTATAACATATCAAAACATAGCTTGCACCTATCTGGTTTAGTCCTATTTGGGCTGCCTTTTCTGATCACAAAACTCTTGATGGATATGCCAGAACCCTTCTCTTCAAACCTTCAGGTAAAACCAGGACTTTTTTCCCCCCTGAATTTCCTTTCTCTACCCTGCAACACCTTTCACACATCAAAAAAGTCCTTTCAGCAATGTAGCCTAACATGCAAATTTTTTTTTCTTCTTTTAGAACTCTGCAAGCTATGGATATGTCTACAGTGAGCTATAGGTCATAGTCTATCATCTAGGGCAATAATGTTAGAGGAGAGAAAAACAATTACCCTGTTAATTTTAGAAAAAATTCCTCTCATTGAGATCGCTTGGAAAGCACCTAAGTACTTCTGCACTTTAAATTAGTGAAACTGAAGCTGCTGGAGTACTTACAGGATTTTTACAATTATAGACATATTGACAGGACCGCTGAATGAAAAGGCTGTGATGAATCAAGACTAACATTTGGTGACTTCTTTTCCCTCTCACAGAGATAAGCACTTTGGATTTGTCCTTTTTGCTGACAGAGTTGCCATTAACAGAGATGAATAAATGTACTCTGGACAGGCACCACCTCACCCACCATCATGGAAAGAGCCACCACCCCTGCTCTTTCAACTTCCCCAACCACACAACTGCTCATCTAGTGTTCTCCCAGTTCATTCATGTTTTGTGAGGATAGCATGACATAGATTTTTCTGTTATGATCAGTGGCCTAAAAAGTCACAGCTTTGTAAATCTGACTAAGCTGCTCTTCTCACTGCAGACCCCTCAAAGGTTCTAAGGTACCTTTGAGGAGCAGCGTCCGGAATATATGGAAGCTGGTCAGGTCAGAACCATGAACTTCTGAAGATGGTAGGGGGGTACTGCTGATTTTAATGGGGAGAAACTGAACCCAGAAAATTAAGGCGGTGTTGTGTAAGGAGGCAGTGAAGTTCCTTTTCAATCTCTTGGGTTATCCAGATGAACAAAGGATAGAAAAGATGATTTAAAAATATAACTTAACTTTGGTTATTCTTTGAATTTTTGCTTCATTTTCTTTTTTCTCTCATGGTATATTTTTGCTATTGTATATTGCCTTGATCCTCCAAGTGCAACAAAACAATGTGTGAAACACTACAAAAAACAAAAAGAGAAAAAAGAAAAATAAAAGAAATTCCACACAAAGTGCATTAATAAGGTGACAGAACATGTATTTATGTGTGAAGTTCGGTCTGTGAAGAAGAATTCTGCTTCCTTTTAAGAGTGAGAGAATACATTTTAAGCTGTCCCTTTCTTGCTCTTCAGATGTGTATTCCTTAGTTATATGTGCAGAAAAATGTAGAGGAAATGCCTACATTTGAAGACAGCTGACTAAAGCTTCCAGATATGAACATCTTACAAATGAGACCTATTTACATATGAAAAAAAGCAATACTGACAAACAGTATCACCCTGCACCAAATGCAAACTCTTAGTTCAGCACAACTTAGAAATGCTGATTCGAGAGGTACACCAAGGAATTAAAAGCTTGATCCAGAGCACACTGAAATTGATAACAAGGCCTATGTACACTTCAATGGGCTTTTGACTAAGTACAGTTGCAATTTTGTTACAGAGAATGGATTTTTTTCACCATGGTCCTCTGCAGGTGTCTGTAGCTGCAGCTGTGAAACACTCCAAAACTTCAGTTTACATTTATCACCTCAATTCAGGCTGTTCAATTTGTGCTACCCCCAGATTTTCCCCTTCTCTCTGAACCTACTTTCTACTCTGCTTCTGCAATAAATCCTTCTTCCCTGAGTTCTCACTGTATCTTTTCTACAAGTAGTCAGATGAATTTATTCACGTCCTAGCAGCCTTCCCCATGTTTTGTGTGTGTTAATGAAGAGGCTGCAGTAGCAGGTTGGCACTATCCCAGCTGAGCTCTTCTTCACCACTTTCAGCCACTGCTGCCAAGGCAAATGGCAATTTTTGTGAATTGTGCTAGCTACTAAAGGAAATAGGATGTCTTTGAGCAAATTTGATCTGGAGGTTAGCCTGAGGGGAGCACAGTATTTTAATTTTCTGAACAGTTGTATGGTTCTGGTATACAATCTTCATGAGAAGAAAATCTGAACCATCATATTTCTGAGGGAAAGAGAGCTACTCACACTAACATCAGACCTCTTTGTAGAGGGTGCCTCCCTCAGCAATGGTGCTTCAAGGTTCAGTCTTGCCCAAAGCAAGGAAGGCTGAATGCAATCCCCTGACATGGACAATAGCTTGTAACCTTCCTTCTCTCTGGACTGGTAAAACTTGACTGTATCCTGTGCTTGACTAACAATTTTGTGTTTAGGAGATTCATGGCCTGAAATTATGTCAACAGAGGTTTAGGTTGAATATTAGAAAAAGGTTCTTCCCCCAGAGCGGGGGTTGGGCACTGGAACAGGCTTCCCAGGGAAGTGGCCACAGCACCAAACCTGACAGAGCTCAAGAAGTGTTTGGACAGCTCTCCTGGGCATATGGCGTGACTCTTGGGGTGTCCTGCACAGGGCCAGGAGTTGGACTCAATCTTTGTGGGTCCGTCCCAACTCAGCATATTCTGTGATTCTGTGTCTGTTGTTTAGGAGATTTAGATTCTTTTCTTTGACTGATTCAGAGAAGAATCTGTTCCATTTGAATTGTTCAAGAATGGCTGGGCCATAACAATTGCACTTTTTTGTTTAAATAGGAATGATCAGCCACATTGTTTTAGTCTCTTTAATTGTGTGGCTAACATTGAATGGAAATAAAGCAAGCCATCCTCAAGGAGAGAGCTTACACTTGCATCAATTCTAATAAGTAGAATCACATATTTATGCAGTCATTCCTGACATATACATAGGAAATTAAATTGTTCACCCAAGCTACCACTAACAGTGAATGATCAACAAAGAGCACTCTGGTTTAGCGTGCCCATGTTGAATATGGGACTATGTGAAGTGGTCATTATCTGTCCTGGGGTAAAGTTGATGGAGCTACCTACAGCATAACTCTCAAAGAGAGCCAGCCTAACCACTCCACTCTGCAGTATGACCTCAGCTCCAGCTGTGACACTGTTCTCTAAAACCAAGTAGTACTCTTTAACCCAGGTAATTTAGCCCACCTGAGAGCAAATGTTTTCTTTTCCTGGTTCTGCTGCATACTTCACTTGTTATGGCCCATTTTAACAGCTCTTTCAGCTGCATTTAGTCTTTTGAGAAGTCAGATTGATTTTTATTCTGGCTACTAGACATTGCTCGAGATCAAACATTATGGACAGTACTTCACTGTCATCTAAGCCACTGCTGTAGTGGTGGCTGTTTTGTAATGCAAAAGCCCAGCTGTCTGCTGCTATGTGATAAGTGCTAAAAACGGTACATTGCAATCCAAGCTCCTGTAGCATTATAGCCAAAAGAGAATTACAAATGGCATGGCTGCTCTAAGGAAAGGCTGTAAACAGTTGCACAAGATGCACTCCAGTGATTCTTATCATGGAGTGGAGAATGGCATTTTCACTCGTAAGAAATACTTATCTCCAGAGTGTACTACTGCTACCTTGCTGCCAATTAGTGCTTCCTGGGAATGAACAGACACCATATGCTTTTAGGCCATGACATTTGATTAATGACTCTAGCACAGAGTCACCTGAGGAAAGAGTGGTGTCATTAACAAAAAGGAGTCAATAACTGTAGCATGGTCTCTCCACAATATTTTGTGGGAAGGTGAGCGAAGGAAGTGAAAGGAATTAGCGCAGGAGAATAATGATCATAGCTGTCTTTAGACAGCTTCCCAGAGGGCAGGTATTGGACAGCTTTTGCATGGATGGGGCTGTTCCCCATGCAATAGCCTCCATCTGGTTATATATCACTGAAGTAGACTGAATCCCTGCAAAGGGGAAGATGACATCCACAGGCAAACCCAGGGACATCTGAACAGAAGCATTTGTAGCCTTGTAACTTGAACCTCAGACAAGGCCACAAATGCAGTTCTGCTCGTGGGAGACCTTGAGAACATCACGATAGTCTTGGAGGGGTTGGGGCTGATGTGCAGCCCTTCTGCTAACTCATGGCCTGATCTTTCTAGCAGTTTTAACAACTCAGCTTTAGCAGCCCAACAACCCAAAGAAGTAAATAGGACTAACAGAATTATCAGCATCTTTATGTAGCAGGCTTACTTCATGAACATAAAGTAAGTAACATGAAAGTATGAATGTAGAAGTTTGATTTATGAACTGAGTTTGATAAATACAAACCATCAGTCACAATTTTACTAACACACATTCATCTAACTTCCAACAAAGCCAAGTAAGTGAGAGACAAAAGGAACTACCGAAAGCCAAAATGGGTCTGCAAAACTGCAGAGAAGGTACCTTCTTTTTTTCATCTAGCATTCTCCCATTCACTATGGAGTACAGCTTACACAAATATTTGGATCAATGTATCACTCCCAAGCCCCAGTAGTATCTCATTTTCTGCAAGATACAAGAAACCTGTGTGAGGTTCACAGCCTGAGTCATGACAAATTTCCGAGGGCCAAGTTTTATCTCTAAGACTTGTTTATTTACTTGTTGGTATAAATATTATAAGTCTTTGATTTAAACTCAGACCTTCCATCTGAACATGTTATGCTTTTTGATGGCAAACTGCTTAAAATTTCAGAACATAAATGACCAAGGAAGAAGAGGAACCAACACAGAAACGTTTAATTCTCAGCTTTTCACTCTAACAGCTGCATTCCATAGAAAAGTTATGGATAACAAATGCAACATCAACCTGAATATTTAATGTTTCCCAAATAGAGTAATGTTATGTATAATCATTAAAGGGCACGCAAAAGACTGAGCAACCTCACAAAAAGCCTGACCAACAGCAATAATCATCTTCAAAGAATTGAACTGAGAAAAAAAAAAAATCAAACGAGCATAACACAGATAGCATAATAGAAATGAGCACAGAACAAAACTTAAGGTTTGCATTTTTTGCCCTCCTAGCTTGGATGACAGCGTGAAAACCTTATCACTAAGGCAACTAAGATTTAGGACCAAAACTCATGAGAGCAGCCATCAATCTTTCTTCTCTCTGCACATTGCCTTGTAAAGACTTTCTGGTCAAAACATTCATGTCCCAGTTGTACCCAATTCTAGAGATTGTAACAGGAAAACATCTGATGGCACAATTTGATTGTGACAATATAATCTTCTTGGAAATACAATAAAAAACCAATAAAATAATCACAGATTACAAAACAAATGTCAGCTGCTTAGTATGGCACAAGGGCATTTAAGAAGTAGCTCCAGCTGCCAAACTCCTATTATTGCCTTACAAGTTAAAATTAATTGAAGAAAACAAGCAGGAAAGAAAATCATAAGGTTTGTAATCTGGTTATGAAAAGTATGTGGGGACAACAGAAGTTTAAGGACAGAGTTGTAGCACTGACCTGAATTCCGGAGAAAATAAAGTAAGGGAAGTAAGCATCATTAACAGCTCTCGGTGCTGTTCTTCAAAATCCCTTGACGCCAGAAAGCAGAAGTGAGGTAGGGAAGTTGGGGAGCCCTGCCAAGTTGGTCATAGACCTCATAAAAGGGAGAGGGATCAGGCACTGGGATGCACTGTAATTTGGAGAATAATTTATAATTATCCTTTACTTTGAAAATAAGCATGCTACAGACAGGTCTTTTAAATTAGGCAGTCACAAACAGTAACACAGGAAATACTCTAGAAGGATGACAGCAGGGACAACTCCAAAGTGCAAGGACCTGATCTGCCCCACTGCATCATCTCCTCTTGATCCCATGGTTAAGATCCCTGATGCAGCATCTCTGCGGCTGTATAACCCCCACTAAGCAGTACAAAAGAGAACAATTTCATTCTTTTAGAGATGGCCCCATGCAGAAAAATATGTGTAACCAGCTTGATCTGCAGGATCTGCTCCTAAGCAACAAGATGCTCATCTCACCTCAGTTTATCACTGTTTTCCCCACAGTTAAACAGTGATGAGGGGATCTCAAACAAGCCATCCACTAGAAAACCCTAATGATAGGAATTGTGTAAAATGTAAAATGTCACAGACTCGCCAGTACAGCCATGAAGAAAAAATATTTTTTGCCATGTTTTGTTCTATCAAGTGACGTGTTTATTTCCAAGAGTTGTACTGGTGTATCTGTGTGTCTCCGTGTGCTAACAGGAAGGCAATGCTCTCAGGCATTCAGGCAGTGCATGGAGATTTTAACTGTCAAGGAAAAGTACTTCTCATGCTACATAATGCATCAAAGACTTGGTGCACTCTTTTTTTTTTTACTCTAGGATGGTATCATGGGATTTTTTTTCAAAACAGACACTGAGGTGAATGGTTGATCTGTAAATCAGACTGTGTAGATATTCCCAATATTTAGCCCCTTCAAATGAGATCCAGCTAATGATATGTTCTCAGGTGTGAAGTTAATTGTTCCTACAACCTAAAAATGCAGGAGCTGTCATTATTTCCTGAAAATGGTTTTTATACTTTGAGTATTATATTCAGTGTCAAATAGACTATGATTTATGTCAGGCATGCTGTACATTCACCTCAGTGCCCTCCTCCCACAAAAAAAGCCCTCACTCAGGAAAAGAAAGTAACTAAAAAGGATGTGCATAGCTACCTTCCTGCCTTTGACACAGAGACATACAGGTAACAAGGCTTGCCAAAGAGTGATTGGCCTTATGGCGTAATGGAAAAAAATTGGTCAAAACTATTTCTCCAATTTTCCAACTACACTGTCTCCTTCACAAACCTCAAAGCCTCATTTACCATTTTTTCCATTTTATGTGAGAAAAAATTCATGAGGCTCATGAGACCTTAATAATAAGTTAATTAAGATGAAAAATAAGACTGAAAAGCTTTGTAAATTTGGTTCAGACTGTCTTTCTATCTCTAATTTATCTAATCACCTTTGTCCAAGGAGCTTAACTAAAATTTTCTTGAGATCAGTTATTTCAGTCTTTGGGTCAAAAGACACATCAATTACTGTTTTATTGTTTCACTTCCTCCTCCACTATTCACTTAGGGCTCGATACTCTGGAACAACAAAAATCAAAACAAAATCCATTCAAAGTTTTTTGAACCTGAAAGACTGAAGTCTCATGTAGCTTCAAAGCTGATTCATGTTAAAGAAGGGTAAAAGTACAGCCCTTAAAGCTGGAGCAGAATACCAAACACACTTAAGTTTGAATTTTTATAGAGTCACACGAAGCAGGCTCAGCTTCCATGCAAATCCCCAAACTACATATTTCCAGGACGGCAGGTTGGAAGCCTTCAGGTCTAATTGAGGCTCACTAGAGGCAGTGAAGTATTTGAGTTTTGATGTAAGTACAAAAAAAATATCACTGGCAAAAAAAAGCAAACGTAACCCCCCCCCTAATCACTGTTTGTAAAATGCTCCAAAAAAGAGAATTTTATAATCCAAACTGGACATCAGCATTCTGGGCTCTATTCAGGCAAAGAACAAAAAACCCAAAACTTCCTTCCCATTGTAGAAACCCTATGCATACGTGATAAAGAGATGGTGAACACCATTCCTAAGAATGATCACCAGTATTTAAAACCATGTGAAGATGAATGTTCTGTGAAACTCAGTTATCAAATTTCTCCTTCCTGTTTTTACCAACACCTTTTTCTTGTCCCTCCCTGACTTCCTACAAAATATATTTAGAGCCAAAGTGGATTCTTGTCTGTAAGACATCTAACTTTATCCTAACCAGACAGCCCCTCTCACAATAAATTTTAAATAATCTAATAAGTAAATTACAGTAATAGTCATTTGGAAGTTGCAACATGCCAAGAGTCATTACAAAGAAGGGCTTGATACTGTACAGCTTTCTTATTTTAGGAGACACAGGAAATAACTGGCTCTGTGTGGAGGGGTCTGAGATATGCAAGACATCTACTGTCAGCAACTTTACTTATGTTGCAGTGTTCATTAAATTCGTGAGGTACCTATGATCTGACTGTTCTTTCCCTTGGCATCTGTGAAAATCTGACTCCACCTTAATACTAATAAATTTTTAGCAAACTCTCCTAAAGTTTTATCAATATTAAGTTAGATTCAGAACTTCACAACAAACTTTTTGATAGAGTATTATAACTTGGATGTCTTGGACTCACATCTGCTGTCATTTTTTACCATCAGGAATAAAATTAGAGCCCTTGGGGATACAAGAAAAGCCCATCATTAGTTTTGTTTCAGTCTTACTGTAGACTGCCTAAAAACAGCTTGCATATCATGACAAATCAACAAATCTATCTCCTGGCCTTGGCTGGGTGATCACCACAGAACTGGATTAGCCAGGTTACATTTAGATAAAATTTTCTTACCCCATACTCCTTTATTAGCTTTCCCTTTAGTAAAGTTTGACATCCATATATAGTAGATAATGTGAACATCCTTCATCAACCCCAATCCCAGGCTTGATTGAAACTACCCCAGAGGGCTGGTTTTTTTAAGTAAAAGGAGCATGGACCCTGAAAATAAAGCAAAACCAAACCAAATCAGAAAACAAACAACCCTTTCCTGAAAAAACAATGACTTTGGATCACACTGTCCACATTTACTGTGTATTTGTGTTGAAAACCTTCCAAAAGGGACATTGTTTCTTATGCCAACATTGCCAAATGCTTAATTGCACAAATGCTTCCATCTGGAGGAAGGAAAGATTTAGAGACTGTTTAGCCAAAACAAATTATATTTTAACTCTGAGATATGAATGCATGTGCCTGGGAGGTCTCAGCTGGAGAGTCCGACGAGCTTTTCAAATGTGGGAGCTCCCACAGCTTCTGAAGCTGACTGATTGGTTAACTGCAGGAGCAATTACCAGAAACAGTGGGCCAAACCTTCCTCAGTTAATTTCCTCAAATGTGGTTGGACTCCTAGCACAAGAGCTTCCACTCCCTTACATGGGGCTGTGATAGTCTCCACAGAGTTCTGGGCCCACAAATAGAAAACATTTTCATCTTCACCACTGGCCATCAACATGTACTGCATTGTATTTTAAAGAACCTCTACTTATTTTAGACAGGATCACACTCTACACAGCCAAGAATCGTTTGCTGTAACATTCTGATATGTATTATGTAGAGAGAATGCATCTTAGTTTAGATATTTCTAGCACCAAGTTTAGGCAAAATGCTAAGCATTTCTTCTGAAACATTTCAACACAAGTATGAGAGTTCACAGAACCAAAAAAAAAATCTGTTGCAGAATGTTACAATATTTAGGCATCAGGCATATTGCAGCTAACTATATATTTTTGATGCAAAGCAGACTTAAATGAGAGAAAAGATTGCCAACACTGTTCATCTAGAAAAAACCTCCTTTCAAAAACAGTAGACAGAGAAGTATTACACTTCCCTTTGTACATATAGGGAAGGCAAGACACGAACACGTACACAACATAAAATATACAATATATACCAGAAGCAGATTCAAAAGCAGAATTCATATTTCCTGATAACCATTCCTGCGCTACTTAGTGTAAAAATAACCCCAAAACCCCACAACAAAACCCAAATTAGCCAACCCAGGAATATGTATCTATTTAGAGGTCAGACTAAATAGTCTGCATCTGGCATAAATCAGTATCCTTGAAACAAGAAACACTACTTTGTCCAACTGATCCCACATTTTGAGATTAAGCAGCTTTTAGGGGCAGTACTGGCAGGATGACGCCCAAGCTGACATATTCAGCTAAGGATCTGATCTGCGTGCATGTTCAAGTAGTAAAGAGTCAGAGGCAGAGGAAATGAGTTAGTGAATGCAAATATTATGGTAATACAGACTACTAGAAAGAGCACATTTTAGTGAATTTGAGATGAACGTGTATCATCACTCTCACATTAGGCTGGGTCATTGGAAAGGAGCCACAAACCCTTTAGACTTCAAATATTGTGTCTCTGCCACTCATTTTTATTTTGTTTACAACTTATGGGGTTTTGTTTTATTTTTTATTCTCCAGCTCATTCCATCTTTTGAAGTCCTTGTTACTATAGAAACAATTACAGAGTTGTTCTACTCATAGCACAGCGATACCTCAGAGCAGAAAAAATAATAACGAAAGAGTTTGGGGCAAAAATTGCTTAGAATTGAAATAATAAAGCAGTATAGGATAGTCTACTGCCTCCCTTTAGCTCCCTAATTCACTGTTGATAAAACCAGAAAGGTTAGTTTACCCAATTTAAATAGGTGCTTTCCTCTGAAGTGAATTAGGGGACTACTGTCTCAAACACTTGAACACAAACACAGAAAACAGGGTTGTGTCACCTCAGCATTTGGAAATGACCAGCAGCTGGGCCCAGCAGAGCCTTCTGCTGGAGAAGGACCTTCCTGGACTTTAAGGAATCTTCGTACAAGTATTACCTACTAATGAAGTAAATTTGCTCTGGACTCTTCTTTGGGATTCATGCCAACAAGCAAGAAATGGCTCCACGTTACAAAATTTTCTTAATTTTCACAATAGGGCATATACATACTGCTTATAAAGGATGGTGTCCAGACCATGTGATTTCCAAAATGAATGTGATGAGCCTTTTTGAAGAAACATCAATTGACCCAGGATGAAGTCACATCAGGGCCATTCCGAAAGCTCAACTTAATAGTGGTTTGTGCCTCAGAACACAGCATTGTTAATTTTTTTAGTATCATAGCCATATGACACATAGCCATAGAGCACAACTACCCTGATAAGTACCCTGAAAGGGGCCAAGGAGCACACTGAAGAACTAATCCCTAATTTTCTGCACCACTTTACTGTTATCCCCTTACCAGCTCAGTCCTGAACTGCTCCAGCCACCTCCCCCCAAAACGAATACACTACAGAAAGAGCTAGCTTTAAATTCTGCATGTATGATCCAGTGAGTTCCCATGATTTTGAGTTCAGGGATTTATCTGTGTCCTTCCTTCAGTGAAGTAGATATAGGAATGCCTTTTCTATCACAGGAGCCAACAGAACATCTGTGTATACAAGTACTTAGCTCTTCCTCAGGGCACACAAAACCAGCTGCTTACATCCCAAAGCACAGCAAACATTGAGAAACCTGGTCACAGACAGAAATTCACACTGAGCTCTGAAATAAGCCTGAGGTGCATCCTAGGGAGCCACGGACTTAAAGAGAAATGTTGGAAAGGTATTTTGCAAGAGCAGCTGTTTTTGTGCAGTGGCAGTGAGATCCTGTTGCAGCTGTGGAGAACTAAAGGATGAGTTCACTGGATGAAACCCTGTGGTAATATCGCAGTACATCTACTATATAATTGGCTGCTATATTGGTTTACTTCAATGAGAAGATATTACAAGATGTGAGATGGCTATAAGATCAGATTCTTTTCTTAAGGAAAGAAATAATTTATTCATTGTCAGTTGATTATTTCAGAGTTTTTTAGATGTGTGGTAAGTACTTATTTGTAATATGTGGAACGATGCTTAAGAAGACAAATGCACCAAATTCTGTTTTCTCTCCATCCTTGTATTTTTCTCCACTATAATTTCTCATGGCTCAGCATTAAAACAAAATTTTTTTCAAAGATGCCCTTCTGCACAAGAAGCCTTTTTCTTACTTCATTTCAGACCTGTTTGTTCAAAGGCAATGTATTTTAAGGTGTATTTATTATCTTCCACCATATATGCCACTTTTCTTAAAGTTTTCCTTCATTTTTACTAACTTCTAGTCAGCAGGAAATCCCCTGAGATTCACCGCAATACTCTAATATACTGAATCTTATTAACTAGAGATACTCCCAGGAAAATAATTGATTCACTAAATCCACTTCAACTTCACTGTGAGTTTGGACTGAGCAAGAAATACGAGTGCTGGTAAAATCTGGAAACACTGCAGAAGTCAATTCCTCTCTGTGACTCTGAGACATATGTGAAGATCTCCATCAGAAGGGGGTAACTTTTGGTTTAGTTGTTTATGTTTGATGTCTGACAGTCCAAATATGGATGCTTTGGACAGCAGGCAAGAGCAATTCCAGCATGCCTCTCAAAAATGCAAACATGGACTGAAGGAGATGGGTACTCTGCACATAATTCCTTTTTTTGCACTGATCAAGGGAAGAACAACTATGGAAAAAAAGTTCAAGGAATTGGCTCAAGATACAAGCTGAACTTCTCACTGCTTGTAAGGATCCAGGCATGGTGCCCTGCAGAGGCTTCATCACAGCCAATGGTGGATTTACCAGCACTCATTAAAAACCATAGAACCATATATGCTTTCCTTATGGGAGAGCCACAGCAACAAACAGTTGCTTTGGAAATAGTTCTAACTGAAACAGATCCATCTCACTGAGGGTGGGATATCACTGTCAAAATTTTAAAGAGAGCATAACCCATAAAGATTTGGAAAGTTCCATCAGTCCCAACAAAGTCTGTTCTGGTAGGTGAGGTGAGCATCTTTCAGTGCCAGTTTCATACTTACCAAAAGGATTTTATGAGATTAGATTGCATATAAAATTGGATGATCCTGATTTTATTTCACAGTGAATGAAAATGTAACAATTACAAAAAAAGTCAAATTTGCACATTTACATATTTCATGTAATCAGGAGAAACAGTGGCATATACAGAAGCATTGAGTGGTATCACAGACTCTGTATGACTTGTATTATTCCTGTTTGACATTTCAGTACACTTTCTCTGAATTAAATTAAAAGTCATGAAATGAGTTCAATGAACTTCATACATAGGAAACATATTTCTGCATGGAAATGAATATTTTGCTTGAGAAGTGATCCTTATCTTGACAAATAACGCTTTGGATATAAGACAAGAACTCTAAGAGCCTCTGTCCCCTCTCCATAGACTACAGCAGGTGCCTGGATGACCATGCTTGGTTAGACACCTAGCTTTTAGTGGCTAATATTGAGGTGAATCTCATTAAGAGGCAGAAAGCATCAAAAGTGTTAGGTTCAATTTAGAAGACCAAAAGTGGCAGCCAAGAACTGACCAACGAGGAGACTCCGAAAGTCTGAATGGTTTTGAATGCCAAAAAACCCCTCAAAATGAAGCCCTTCTTGAAAAGCAAACTGATTTGGAAACGATGTTATTGTATGTAAATAAACAGACACCTCATTCTGTCCATCTTACTGAGTTAGGTTTTCTGGATTCAGATATTGACAAGAGCAGGTTTGAAATCTAAGAATGAGAGGAAATGTGGAAAATAGGGCTGGGAGAGTCATTGTGAGGATATCTAATTCCCCTCTTGCTTCAGAAAACAATCATATTCTGTCTTACACTCAGGCGGTGCTTTGTCAGACACGGGGTCTGCTTTTAACACTGTTAGTACTGAAATTCCCATAGCCTCCCTAGGGAAGCTATCCCCACATTTTACTGACTATCCTAAATGCCAGGAAGATTTCATACTGTCAAATCTGAATCCTGCTCACTGAAATTTACTTCTCATCTCTTTGATCATCTGAATACTGTATTCTCCTCTCTTTTGCAGCGCCCTTGTACGTGTTTAAGGAGTGCTGTCACATATTTCTTTAATCATTCAATCTTTGGGAGAAGCAATCCTAGCTCTGCCAAGCAATTCTTGATTGTCAGGGCCAGAAAACAGCACTCTCCTCTTGGAGATCTCCAGTGTATGTTCCAGTGTGCTGAAAATGCATGTTCTTCCAATTAAGGAAATTTCATCTAAACCAAATTGCTATTCAAATAACCTATTAAGATTATTTTGTGCTATCAACTCTGAAGTATGCACTACTGATTAAAGTGACCTTTTCCATGAAGAGGAATGGAAATGCAGAGTGCTTCAAATTCAATGAAACAATAATGGGTCTCATTCTTACTTTGTCTAGCTTGAAATTCCAGTAGCTTAGAAATATTAAGGAAGAAAGCAGCTCAGCATGATTATATGGGGACATAGAAAAGAATTAAATAAATATTGTCAATAAATTTAGTAGCAATGAGATACTGATTTTCCTTAAGAAAACAAGCAACAGAAGAAAACACATCTGATTTCCGTGAGATTCTTAATAAGCTGTCCAAGTTAAATTTGTTTATCATGTTATGAATCATTGCATTTCAAAAGTTAATTAAAGTAATTACTGTTAATTAATATGAATAACAGGGTTATTTGACTGAAAAAAATGAATACATAGATCCAACAGAAAAAAAATCACTGTAGTAAATAAAACTGCATAGCCAACCAAGGCATTTTCTCCAAGTATAGAACATATTTTTGTTTTGTATCTGGAAGACAAATACTTTCCTCTTTCATTTCCCACAAGATATATTGATATTTTAGAAATTCTTCTGTTTCACATTCTACATACTCTGTGATCAGGTTCTAGGCCTTGCTTTAGAAACTTGTCTTCCCCCCTCAAATTGACACCATCTCTTCAAATACCTTAATTAAACTAACATGCTCTCAGAAGAAAGTTTCTCACTCTACAAATCAGCACCTACATATGAAAAAAATACTTTTAAAGTAGTGTCTGTGTCAATATTGTCTCTAGCAGGTAGAGACTCCAGATCCTTTTTCTACAATTGCAATCACTTAGATGCGCCTTTTTGAGGTACTGTAGAGGTCCACATCAAGAAGTTTGTTACTTGAATATTGGACTGGGACCCCAGCCATTGGGGAAAAAAAATTAAAAATAAAACATTTCAATCGAACTTTTACTTGGCTCTGCAAAGCTTTGGATTTGTATCAGCTAAAATCTCCTTGTATTGAGTTTGACTAGAGACATGACTGACACAGAACATCAGATAAGCTGTTCAGAGGGGACCTCTTGGTGACTACCTAGCCCAGTTGTGGCTGCTATGAGGCTGCTCCTTACCCTCCTCTTTTTCAGTCTAAACCATCCCAGCTACATCCCTCATTCTCTCTGCAAAACACAGCCTCATTTAGCCACTGAGAAAAAAAAATTAATCCTACTCCAGACAAAACCAGCACAAATGGATATTTTTAAAAGGAAACTAACCTACATTGTATGCCTTGCAGTACAAAGAAAGTGAGAGTTTTAACATTTTCCATCCAAAGCAGCTTTGAATTTTCTATCAGCACTAATGAGGAATGAAATGAGAATTTATAAAATTCTCTTTTAAATATTTAGCAAACTGTTGGAGCTGGACCAATAGAAGATATAGGTGTCAACTTTACTTTTCTTTGGCGTGATGGAATTATAAGAATTTGGAGAATAAAATTCTTGGAACATGGAATATATGTCAGTGTTTGCTTGCCTGACATAAGAATTCTCACGTAAGATTAGAGTAGATAATAAAAATGCATGGTGAAGAGAATTACAAAGACATCACTTACATTTCCATTTGGGAAAACATTTTATAGACATGGCAAAGAATGTTAATTACTCCTTTTTATTAAGGAGTTTTAAAGAAAATATAAGTGTCCGTTAACACCACACAGTATTCTTGATTGTTGAATATTCTGCTGTTCAGAAACGATTCCTCACTCGTGCCACAGAACCTTAATCTGGGTGCTGGAAAAGGACACAGTACACAATACACCAAGCTAATAGAGAGTATGAAATTATCCTCAGGCTGTAATATAGGCCAGAACAAGACAAAACTACTGTCTTGAAACTAGATTATGGAATTTGGGTCAGGAAGGCAATGCCAGGCAGTGCCAGTGAAGAAGGACTTAGTTCCAACAACATAATACAAGCAGCTCCGGTCAAGACCAAAAGCAGAAGTGTAGCTAACCTGTGAGCAAAGAAATACACCTTAAAACCTGAAGTCATTTCTGAGGCTGTGTTCCCAACCTGGCTAGACAAAACTGGAGTGAAACACAGGGTTTATAGTTTCCACAGGACTCAAACTGCTATATCAATATATCCAGGATTTGGGCACAGTGTCCTGAATTTGCTACCTGAGGGGTAAAACACAAACTTGCACCAACAGCGCTCCTTCCCTTGTCCTACCTCACTGATATCTGGTCTAACAGTGGAGATATTTTATATATCAATGATTAAGAAATTCATCAGGAACCAATTTTGACAGCAGACAAATAAAATACTGTCAGAGTATTTTAACTCCTTCCAGAAAATTAACTGGCTAATCAATAGGGACACTTGAACTGAAAACAAAAATTAACATTTGTCAAGGCATAAACAAATAACTAAAGTAAAATATTTAATTTTAAATTAGTGACAACACCTTCCTGGATAGTAGTCAAAAGCATGGAAAAGCTGGTTTTCCAGTAAATAAAACGTTACGGAAGGAATTTAATGAAAAAGAGGACTTAAATGAATATTACCCATCAGAACAACTGAAGATTTGAAGACTAACACTCATAGTTAGTTCTCGCTGCATACAGCCAGAACATTCCAGCCGTCAGCAGAGAGACCAGATTGCTGCAAGGCAAATTAATGCCATACAAAATTGAGTTACTGGTATTGGAAAATTATGAGTCATTATTGATTTTCAGGTAAAAATAAAAGTATCAGTGAGTGCTAACAGAAAACCAAACAAATTTAGAGGGCTCTTTTAATGAGGGATAAAATTAAAAAATGCAGGTGAACAAGACTTGAATCACAGTGAATGTGTGAATATGTGTATTTTAATGCATTAGAAAGATGGGAGAGAACACATCACAAGTCTTGTAGAAAATGAAGATAATTACACCTGAGTGTGAAAAGTCTCATTGTATTATATGAGCATAAGGAAAAGAAGAAACCTCAAGAGCCATATGTGTGAACATTCATTTGCTAGCCTTGGCCATGTCATGTGATGGCTGATAATTCCAGTCTCAAATTAATCCCTACATTTTAAATTCAGACACTACAGCTGTCTATAAATAATAGTCCTTCAAAATCCATTAATTATGTACTTGAGATGGTGGTAAAATTTGGACTGAACAGAAGTTAGTGTATTATATGAAAAATGCCCAAAGCCCCATGTTACAAAAATAATTAAAAATCCATTATTTTCATCTGCCGGAAAAGAGAATAACATTCAGTTTAAGTGTTCTAAAACCAAAATTGGTTTTCATTTTTTCATCCAAAAAATGGACTGTTTCAGAATGATGGGACAATCCACAGAAACTTTAACTAAAGGGACTATTTTCAGTATAAACAATTGTCATACAAAAAAATTACTCACATGCAAAGTTTATCTTTAGAATTATCTAAATATGATTTTGAAAAGGATAAGTAAGAGAGATTAAAAATGCATCTAATATTAAATACTGTCATCCTGTTATCTAAAAATTTTGGACCAGTAGTTACTTAACCTTTTTTGATAAGTTAAGCAGCTTGAGCTCTTGGGTTTCTTCATGGTTACACTGCTTCTCTATTTAATCCTTTCCAGTCTTTTTCTGTAACCTTTCAATTGTAGAGGCATAAGGCCCAGCACCATTGTAGTTAGGAGCAAGTTCCCTGTTTAATGCCAAAACTCACATCTACCGCAGGAAAGTACAAGGACTGATATTAATCAACCTCCAAAGTAAAAATATTTAATCTCAATTAACAAAAGTCCCATTTATCTAAATATATAATAGCATTTATCTTTGCCAATGTATAAATTTTGTTACTGCTTGATGGTTTTTAGGATTTCTTTTCTTGACAATGCGCAGACCTTAGAATTAGGCTACAACAGTGACAGTTTATTTCATGTTCAAGCCTCTCAAATGGTCTTTGTTGGTGATTGAAAAAAAGGAGGAAAAAACCCAGACCAAACAAAAAACAAAATCAAAACAAAAACCTAAAAAAAGCAACAAAAAACCCCAAAACCAAGTCAAAAAACAAAACAAAAACCCCAAACAAACAAACAAAGAAAAAAACCCCTTGACTTCTCACACTGATGAAAACAGAACCAGCATTGGAAGAACAGTCTGCAAAGCTGGTCAAGCCCTGGGAAATGAGATCCTTTCCAAAACTGGATACCATCAGTCTGCTGGCTGCATGAAGAGAAGCACAGGAGAGTGTAAAAAAGAGAAGAGATGCAGTCTTGTACCTGTGAGTACAGAAAGCCAGTTCCATGGGAACAAAAGCACTGCCCCAGATATTTCTCAAAAAATTGGGTGGAGAAAAGGAGTGTAATGATTAATGAGTGGAATAGCAGCAAAAAAGGTTGATAAAAGAAAGAAGCATTTCCCCCTGTGGCAAATCTGTCTCTCACTTGTCTGGCTTTACTTTATTCTACCATATTGAAGGGGGCATGCATGGCTGTTTTTTACCACTCATCTGAACAAATGTTACTAGTAAAGCTGCACAGAAACTGAAAGAGAAATGCCTTACCTTCTTTTCACATACTGCAGAAAATATTAAACTATGTGTTTGAAAGACTGAAACTCCAGGGTTAGAAGAAAAAGGGTATTTCCCTCCTGAAATGTCAGGAAATTCTCCAAAGGCCTGCAAGACCATAAAGGATTCAGATTGCATTAAAGAATAGTAGGGAGATGGGCTCCCAGCTGTCATTTGAATTTGAAATCTTCCATGTGATCATAAGGCTCTATTCAAATATGCATACACATATTTACTTCACAAAGTCCAGAGATGCTCAGACTAACTCCCAAAGCATCGCTGCAGCACACAAACTCATGAGCATATTTCACAACAGGCTGGAGTTCTTGCCATAATCTGCAAGATTCAGGCACCACTAAATGATTACTGTGAAAAAAAGACAGAATACATCTAGAGAACGCAGAAGAAAAATATGTCTGTTGAGAAGCAACCTGGGATTCAACTCCTGAAAAGTTATTCTCAGGTGAAAAGACTTACCTTGTGAGTTTCAGAGCTGGCCAAGTAAAAGTGATTTGTTCAAACACCTACATTTTCCTCTAGTGTATCAGTAATATTCTCTTTTAGAAATTTCTGTGGTGACAACTCAAATTTAACCACCCAATTAATATTGGGATAGTTAGTTTCTACTGATTTTTAAAATGAGAGAAAGAAACATTCGTTCCAGACAAACCCCTATGGCCCAGTGTCCAGTATTAAAGAGTTTGCACACACATCACCCCATCCTTTTGCCCCTGGAAAGGGAGACTTTGCAGGTGACCTTGACCACTACCCCCAGGCACCCTGCAAGGGAGTGTCTCTGCATGACAGCATCTCTAGTCCCAGCCAACCTCATGCTGGCCCAGCAGGGGACACACAGTTATGCCTACTCTGCAGCCTTCTGATAGATCTTGTCAACTTCTTGTTACCGAGCAGAGGGCTTGAGAGCAGACTGCCCTCCGATGCAGAGTATGCATGAAGAGAGGTACTCATCCCCTCAAGTGGCCCAAATTGGCCACCCCATATTCCCTCTGCCCCGGCAGTCAGTGCTTAATCAGACCTGACGGCAGATGGCCATTCCTGCAAGTAGGGCAGGCAAGATCTATGGGCAGCAAATAAGAGTGGCACTGAGCCTGAATCAAGGAGCACTCCTGGACCTCAGGGTCTCCTGGACCATATTAACTAATGAATACTACTGATAAAATCTATAAGCTTACTGATGATTTGTATTATTTATTTATTTGTGCTAATTTATGTTTTAATTTCTGTTGTCCTTAGAGAAGAATTGTTGACTTGTTTTGCTACATTTACCTTTATTAAATGTATCCTGGTGGGCCATTATTTTTTTCCTAGCAGCGAAGTATATTAAAGTTGTTCACATAAAGGGTAAGACCTTATTTTTCCTCAGGTACTTGCCGAAGATCAGTATTTCATCTACCATAACTATGAAAATAGCAGACCACAGAAAGCAGCAGAGAACAACACAAAGTGATGGTAAAGAGGAGAGACAGAGCTCTCCCTGTTGCCCTGAAACTCCCAAAGAGAGAGAAGGGAAAGCAAAGCTATTCTGGGAATGAGCAGAGTAGAGGAGGCAGGTCTCCAAGCTGCAAGAGACTCAGAATGCAAAGGTCTCTGGGCTTGAAAACCACTGAAAGGGGAACAGACTCTGATGATCCATAAAGGCTTTAAATACAAGATCTTGCTGAGACCTTCTGGACTGAGCAGAGACAGTCTGTGCTGTGAAGAGTTCTTACAGCAAGAAATATGTTCTCTGTCCCTGCAGCAGAGAACATTCATGGGATCATGCTATAGACGGAGTTTGAACTTTAGCTGCTTCATTTTTACCTCTTTAACCAGAAGGTGAGGTGCTTGAAATTTACCTGGACATTTTTTTCAGACATTTCATCAAAACAAATGAAAATAGAGATGTGTGCTGAACATTATCTCTGATCTGGAATGTCAGTACAAACAGAAGAGATGTGAAGTAGTCTGGGTCAGGCTATTTCTGGAATCAAACCTTATTTCTGCTCAACTCAGTGAATTTCTTTCATATCACAAATGTTCCTACAGAACAGAATTGGATTTGGCTTTGTTGTAAATGAGTGTGTACCAAAGGTGCTTCCTGTGAATAACCCACAGAACAATTATGCAGTCATAAGCTCAGGATGGACTTGTCATCAAGAGCCATTTCTGGAAAATACTTTCTCTTCATTTATATCTCCATGTTGTTTCTCCCTTTTTAAGGGAACTTACACAAGCACTTGAGTCTTGGGAGATAGTTGCCACTGGTAAGAAGAGAAAAGTTTCCTGTATTTATGGATGACAAGTCTCACTTTTGCACAAATCTTTTTATCTCTCTGTCCACCCTGTCATTTAATTTAATATTTAATTTGTAAATAAACAGAAGGTTAATACTTAAGAAATAAGAACACAACAACATAACAAGCAATTTGACATGAATCCATCTGAAATATTTTCAGAGAAGATATTGCACAGACTTACAAAATAAGAAATTAAGAGCTGGCAGCCAGGAATAAGGCAACCAGGAATAAGCAACTAATTCTCATTTCATTCCACCTGCAAGTCCTCCTAGAGCAAGACTTATGGAGGAACAGCTGATTGCCTAGAGGGGAGAAATTACTATCTCACATCTATGACCTTTCTTTATCACCAGGTAGTTTGTTCAATATTAACTCCTTCCCATCTAAGGACACTGGAAACAGCAGATGCTCTGGGACTGAACAAGCTGTTGGAATCCTTTTTCTGTAACATTGAGAGATTTGGGGGGGAGAAAAGAAGAAGGATTTGCCACACTAAGGTTTGTACGTAAAACATAAAAAGAAAAAAAAAAAAACAGGACAATTTTCAACTGTTAGGAATCTATCTCCAAGGGACCAAGGAAGAGGGGAGGATGTACATTTCATTAGTGTAGTCTTGAATTCTTTAACATATTCCATCAAAAATTGAGACAAGGAAATAGCAGCTTCATAACAAAATCATGAGGCTATGGTTATCTGTTATCAGGGCCAGAAGGAACTTTTACTTGAATATACATTCTTATCATCATTAAAGCATCAGTTTGTCAAAAATAAGGTGGAAATAGTCAATAGTTTAATTCTAGTAATGCCAACCAATTATTTCAAAGCAAAACTTTCAAAAGTATCTATCTTTGCAAGAAGATGAAGGAAAAACTGGAGGAGAGCTATGCTAAAAAGTCGTTTGAAGTGATTTTTGGGAAGGGGGGCAGGGAGAGGGAGAAGAGGAAAAGAACAGCTTAATGTTTCTAACCTTTCTGTAAGTATATAGTAGAAAGGGCTGTCTGGGTGAGTCACTGTGTGGGTGCTGGCACAGCGCTGCTGAGTGGAGGAACAGCGGGGGCGGAGGGAGATTACGTGAACTCTTTGATGACTGCTTACATAAAGTGGAATTACTACACTGCAAGCTCTCTCTCTGTGCTACTACTGCCTTTCTGGAAAGTTACACAAAGTCCGGCTTTTATACTCCTTAGGTTTGCCTGCAATTGGGGTACACAGGGCAAATGTCAAACAGAGGTTTATGTGAGTCATAAAATAAACTCTCGCACCCTGTACCCCTTTTTCTCAGTTTTCTATTTTCTGTACCATGTCCATCAGTAGAAATACAGCAAAATGTAGCCATTTTCCATATTACAACTACATTTCTAGTGACAATTTTTAAACAGACTACTTTCCTGGAATAAAAAGCCCTGTTCCCTCTCCTTTTAAAGCTCCAGTACATTTTGGAAGTATTTCCTTTTTTGCAAACCTCTCTTCTCCATTAAGGTTTCTATACTTCTTTTTCACTCCTGCAGACGAAGAAAATGAGGACTCTTTTTTGGACAAAGTTTCAGTTAAATAACACATGCCAATTTGCTTGTTCCTTTCATCATCCTTCCTCTTCAATCCCAGACAACAGTTTGGCAATTTGATGTGAATTCAGAAGTCACTTCTTTTTTTTTTTTGGTAAAAGCTAGAAAAAATTGCAATTACAGTACACTACTATGTAGCTGTGAGAAGATGTTCCTCGGTGTCTTTTACAAAAAGCATGTCATTAACTCCCAAGACACAGGATTATTAGAACATTTCTTATTTCATGGATACAAAACACATTCTAATAATTTTCAGGGTTAAGCATGAACTGCAGGATTTATCTTTATGTACTCCAAGCTCAAAGTAAAATATAAACCTAATTATATTACCATACTTTCTAAACCCATGAAAGTCTCTTCATTCTTGCCACACTTTCTTAGTGAACTTAGTACAATTTAGAAAATTAACTGTGGCTTCCACAGGTGCTACTTTCTTTGAAAGTTATGAATCTATTTTGCCTGAGTATCTAGAGTTAGTGGCATGTTTAAATTTCTATTAATTTTATGGTTCTGTTCTTCTAATAGCAGTTACTATCTAGTAGTATTCCTCTTCTGACTGCTCAGCTACTTCCTTGGAGTTTGCAACTTCCTGTGATGGAGAAAGGTCCCAAGCACTACGCTAAAGGCTGGCCAGGAAAGGCAGGTCGAATGAAATGGCAGCTCCTTTCTTTGTGCAGGAGGAACTTAATTAAAACTGAAGCAGTTCTTGCAGAGAGATACTTAAAATTATCTGGGTGAAAACCTCGATGAAAATCATTAGAAATTTTGAGCTCTAGGAAAATTCATATTGAAGATCCAACAAATATTGAAATGAAATTTCCAGAAAATTAGAACAGCATCTGCGTCAAGTCAATGAAAGACACAGGATAAATATAATTTTAAAGTCTGTGGGATATGAAGAGCTGCTCCTGGTGCCAAAATCTCCAAGCTGCTCTGAATCTGCCACTGAAAGTCCCTGTCCAATTCTCCCCAAACTCCACCCATAAAGGCTTAAAACCCTCAATACCTCTTCTAATCCTTTTGATCTTTCTGGGAGCAGCACCTTGAAACACTTCTCAAGATGATTTTGAGGAGCTGTATGTGCAGACAAAAGCCTCATATCTCCAATTAATGAAGACAGTGCAAACTTGGGGAAAAGAAGCCCATGTTTCCTATTAAAGAGAAGAGCTCTTTCATGCACGTATCTGTAAAAGGCAGTGAGTAAGGCATGGAGAGCTGGGCCCTGAATTAAATCATTAGCATTAGTCAACAATAAAGGTTATTTAATTCTTAAACAGCCAAGCTCATTCCCACAATTTAGTCCAAAAAAGAAATAATAATTTTATTATGAAAGCATCATTTCCAGTTAATAGACCCTTTTTTCCCAATTAACTTGTATCATCTCATGTAAATAGATGGACTTCATATCTTCCTTGTGTCAATATGTTTATAACTCTTTAAATGCCAGAAAGTGAGTCAAACAATTTTATTTCCATAACTGTAAATATGTAAATTCCTTTGTAAATTTCAAACCATTATCCACTGGCTCAAAAGCTTTGCTGTTTCTGTTTTACATAGGAACAAGCTTAAACACTGAGAGTTTAAATGACCTGGCTCAAAATCACAAAGAAAGTTGATGGCAGAGACAGATTTTCTGATCCTCAGCTGTCCTGACCAGAGTGTTCATTTCCTAAAAATAAGACATTTAATAATACAATGGTCATATTGATTAGCTATTACAATCAAAATGTAAATGCCTGCTGTTCCAGATGGCAGCCTCACTAATCTGCTCAAACACGTCTCAGGAGAAAAACAATGTTTTCCAGTGCTCTCTATTGCATTACATTAGTAATAGCAGTATAAAAATAAAAGCTTTTCTCTTTGAAAAACATCATTATAGCCACAAGTCATAGAAGATTAAGTTAGCAATACATTGCATTCTCACTGAGTCGTGTGGAAATGGGGGTCTGTGGAGGACTGCTGGGTGTTTGCTGATAGCTTCTAAGGGAAAGTAATTAATAATACCTGCCATGTACCTGTTGCACTGACACTTGAATTGCCACTAGAAAAACGTTAAGAGTCTGAAAAATGAAGAAAAAAAATTTCCCAAGAATTATTAAATACAGCCCTCAAGAAAGTAAAGGCCTTCCAAGTTCGTTTATAACATGTCTGAAAGAGGAAAAACAACTACAAACCTTGAAAAATAATATTAGGAAGGACCACCTGATCCAATACATAAAACCACAACACATAGAAATCACTGTCCATGATACCTTACTGTATAAAGTTTTTGCTTGCTGCCTATGAAGAAGATCTGCTTTTCAGGCTGGACAAATTTAAGCCACAGTACACTACTTTGCAGTCTAGACTGGACTGTGGGAGGGAACTGCCATTTCTTTATTGTATGATGAGGGAGGAAGACTGAAAATGGAGTCGGCAGAAGAGAAAGCCCAGTACCATCTGTGAGCAGCCTGTATAACACAAGTTAGTGCTATAACTAGAAGCAGTGCAGGACAGAGATGAGTTTTTGGAGGCCATTTAAAAGTTTAATAGAATCTGCCTCGTTGACTTATTCAGATGGGATCCAGTTTTGGCCGTACATATGCTACCCCCACAATTTCCCCAAAGATTTATGCCTCGGGACATCTTCCTTCTTTCTGCCTTTGACTCTGAGCTGCCATAACCTTCCTCCAGTGGGCTTGGCCTGAGAAGGATGAGGGCTGTTATACTCTACTCCAAAGGGGAGCAACACTTTTCTCTTCCTTCCCCTGCCAGTATGGCAGTGGAAGCTTGGGCTTAGTCATTCTTTGGAAACATAAGACTTATCAAAGGTGATGCTGGAATGATTTTTGCCTTTTTTTCTTTTATATATTCTCTGTGTTCTTTACACATATATTTGTAGCTCTGTAGCCTGTTGTATTCGTGGCTAGTTTCCCCAGTAATTTTCCCTACCTTTTCCCTAGGCAGAAAGACAAAACACATTCGAAGGGCCCCTATCTTACCTTGGTTCTCCCTGGCTACTAAGGTTGAGACCAGCTCTTCGAGATACATTTTCATAAACAAAGTTCAGTTTCCATCTGAGAAGGGAGGATTTAGAGAGAGGGTAATTACCTCACCTCTTACGTATCTAATAGGTGCTTTTTGTCAAATATGCTAATTTGCTAAACTTTTAAAACTGTATTCACCCCTTGCAGGGGGTGGGCCTTTGTGGACGTTTTCCATACCTACCCCTGGAGGCCTCCCATAATGACCAGCTTTTATATTACCTCCTATACTAATATTACCTAAAAAGTGTGTTGTTTCATTTCTAGGGTCTTTAAGGCATCAAAGGCAGCCCTGGTATGTTTAGCTGGTTGTTGAAACACAACCTTGCAGACATGCACTTAGAAGACAGGGTTAAAATGAGATTGTTTGATGAGGGTCCAGGCACTATACAGGTTAGAGGCTAACCTGGCAACCTGTTCAGGTCCCTGTGCAGGAAGGGAGCAACAGATCTAGCTGGCTCATGGAGGTCCTGATGCTCCTGCCAGAGAGGTTTCTCTCTTGCTAGAATAAAAAAGTCAGCTTAAAGGGCTCTTCGCCCCAACAATCAGGTCAGCTTCCTGACACTCGAGCCAAACTACGCCTCTGGGCAGGCTGCCTTCCCTAATTTGTCTGAGCTCTATGCAAAAGGACCTATCCCTAATCACATCGTTCACCTATGTTGCCAACTAAGTTTATTTAAAAAAAAACCAAAACAAAACTCAAACAAACCAAAACAAAACCAACAAAACTTTGGCTCTCATACACATAACAGTGCACAGAGAAACAGAAAGTAGATAAAACATACTGGGATAGAGAAGAAAAAAGTATAACATGGAAAAATGAAAGACAAAAGAAACATCCCATTAGAAAGCACCATAACATTACCAAATATTAGGAAATTATTTGATAAGAAAAACAATGATGATTTTCAAAATACAAGGCCATTTTTAATAAGATCAGCAAATTTTCACATCTCTAGCAATATTTACCAATTTAACTTGCTTAGATGACTTAAGGAAAGAGAAAGTAACCTTAGAGTAATTTTCATCATACCTTAACAAGGTCACATCATCAAACATAGTGCATATGCTGACAGCCTGCTACGTCTTGCTAGTCATTATTGAACTGAAGAATATTTAATTTCTCTCATATATGTTTGTTATTCCAACAAAGATTTTAAAGATTTCACCCAAACCACCATTTAAAGTTGTTCCCATCATCTCTTATAGGTATTTTTGTAAAATATCGTTATATCACATAGCTGGGTGTTTTTATTTTTCCATGTTTCCAGTTTGAAGACAGAGCACATGGTAAAAGTATAGACTAAGAACATTGAGATCATTACTCACACAGAAAACCAATACAATTCATTCTATTGGATGCTGCTGTCAA
The DNA here is from genome assembly GCA_036785705.1 of Acanthornis magna. Classification (NCBI taxonomy): domain Eukaryota; kingdom Metazoa; phylum Chordata; class Aves; order Passeriformes; family Acanthizidae; genus Acanthornis; species Acanthornis magna. Next base: position 13,006,621 of record JAWUZG010000029.1, read on the forward strand.
AATTGAATCATGTAAGTAAATTATTTTAACCTCTCTTTCCAAGACCAGGAAAGGAGAATTATAGCTTAGTAAACAAATGATTCCTAAGAGAAAAACTAAAGAAGGAGAACAACCTGTTATCAATCACAGGATGACTATGAGCCAGCGATTGGATTTACTGTGGAAAATGACAGATATGTTCCTTGATGTAATTGGAAAGGTATTTTCAGCTGAAAGAGAGAAAAATTATCCAGCATCCTGAGACATCTGGCATACCAAGTGTATTTTGGGACATTAATATTCAAGAAAAAAACAAAAGGGAATTTACACTGGAGCAGTAGCAGAGAAGGGCAATCAGAAATTCATAAAAATGACAAGTCTCTCCTGCAAGAGGAGACTGCAAATGCTCAATTTCATCACATGGGAATGCAGATGAAATATTACTGTTAGCTCTGTATGCCTGTGAAATTACCAGATAAAAGGTAACAGATAGATTTACCAGGCATGTGCATAAATGGGGAGTAAATTGCATTTATGAAGAGTAATTAGCAATGACTGACTTTCTGACTAGTGGGTTACATCAAGAGGATTTTGGTCTGTTCTGGGTCTGAGGCTTGTCAGATTTACCTCAATGGTTTGGACAGGATGAGTAAAAAGTGCTCACTTAATCTGCAAATTCAGCAAGGCAGTTGGGCAGCAAACATTCCACAGACGAGGAAGAAAATTCAAAGCTATCTTGAAAATGGAAGAATTGGCCTGGGCTGAGAAGGCTGTAATTCAGTAAGGGAAATACAAAGCTCTCCGCATAGGTAGGGAGAATCATCTGTTTAAGCACCATAGAGGGAATCAATGTCATTGACATTGCAGTAAGGAACTAAGATATCGTCAATCACAGGCTAAATGTAAGACTAAAATTTGTTTAAAAACTCCATATGGGAATGCAGCAGGAGTATTGTCTGTGAAATGAAGCAGTCCTTTATCAGTAAGGCCTCAGCTGGCATACAGCTAACATAATTCAGGAAGGATACAGTTCAATTAAAGGGAATCTGAAAGATACTAAAGGGAATTTTTAGACACCAGGAAAAAATATCCTATAAGAAACAGCTGAAGAATTCGGGTTATTTAGTTTAGAGAAGGGACAATTTAGGGGAGATACAATAATAGTCCTTAATATTTGAAATGTAGCTCTACTCAGAAAAAGGATAAATATTTTCCTACATTCATTAAAGAAGGATAAAGAAGGGAACTTAAGAAAAAAAAAGCGTATTTAGCATTAATATTGGGAAAAAAATATCTAGCAATAGGATAAAGAAGCATCATAACAAAAGGACTTCGTGATTGTTGATATTCTGTTGCTGGGATGTGAATTTGAGAATTACCTGTCAAGAATGTTGTAGATCACATTACCATCTCCAGGGGTGGGGATAAAGTCCCAGTCCTTCCCTGATGCACTCACCCTGTCGTCTCAGCAGACTGCAGCTCTGCACCCTACAACATTGACCCATCATCGATCAAAGTCAGCCATTACGGAGCAATGTGAAGTGAAAGTCATGCCTGGGTTTGGGAAAGGTTTGTATTAATTCTAAAAATTGATGACTTGTAAAGAAGGTTTTCTCTGGATTCTTGAGCACCATCCTTGCTATGCTTGGCTTTTCCCTCATCTTCTGATGTCTCAGGCTCTGCCAGAGCACTGGATGAAACAGCCCTTCCTGAGAGCTCAGAGCCCAGGAGAATTGGTCCTCTTGGCTTTCTTTAGTGCTTGCTGCTGCCTCCTTTTCTGTGGCACTGATTCCCCAGGTGACAATCCTGCCATGGCCACCAGGGTCAACACATGAGCTTAAATGCCTGGCACCTTCAGGAAGTCTTCTGAATGTACTGACAGGGCGCAACAACACAAGAAACCCTTTTCCTAAAGAGTGTGGCTGGCTAGTATTCCAAAAGGCCCTCTGAAGTGTCAGCACCTGAGTGTACTGAGAGCTGTAATTAGCATTCTTTTTAAAATTTTCATTAGGGCTGTGGGGGCAAACTCCAATTCCTCCAGCAATAGGTGTTTTGGTATTTCTCCAGTTCTCACTGTGATGGCTGGTCTAGTGGATCAGTGTCTTTTGATGTTTTTCTCTGACAAAACAGTCCTGTCATCACAGACAGGAGAATCCTCTCCTACAGTGATAAACCTTGCTATTAGAAGGGATTTGAAAAATCATTTTGCTTTTCCTGTTCTACTGCTAGAAACTCCCTTTTAATCTATCTCATTAGCACATAAACCTTTATGAAAACACCCATGCAGTGGCATGCATCACAGTCATCCAAACAATATTGATATTCCTTAATTTTCCACACACCCATTTTCTGAAGTGATTGTGCCAGTTACCGTGGAGCCAAAGGCAGTTAACAGCAAGGATCACAAGCAGCAAATTAGAAGCATTTCCTGGGTTCTTGCAATGAGTATTCTATTTCTTCAGCTTCTTTGGTTTCGACATGGAGTGACAAATCTCCAGCTGGGTAAAGCAGTGCTAGTGTGCTGCCCTCAGAGGAACAGTAGTGATTTATATCAACTGAGGGCCAAGGAGAATTAATAGAGGAAGAAATAGAGACAAATTCTCAAAAGTCTGCACACTGAACATTAAATCTAGGCAGTTTAACACTGACTAGTTACAACAGTACCAGAGACTTCTTTCTCTACCAAACCAGTCAACTGTTGTCCAGTCTGGATGGGCCATCTTCTGTAGGAGCCCATGCTGAGAGAAAGCTCAAAGGGGAGGCAGTGCCTCCCCAGCATGTAGGTTAGAATTGCCCCAGTGTAGAAAATATAAGGAACACAACAAAGGCATCCTACAGGACCCATGCTTTTTTCCCCAGGCCTCTGTCAATAAACACCATTGCAGCTCTGCCAGCATGGATAGACTCAGTGGTGTCTTATAGCCCTTTTTGCATCCCTGTTCTTTCAACCACAAATGCAGAGAGCTTCCTTTGGATTCTCAATTATGTTTCTCTTTCCTAAATTCAAAGAATTTATGCCGGAGACCCATAATACATAGGAGGTTGTAGGCGGAAAACTTTGTTCAGAATACAGGCTCCCTACCATGAAGCAGTTAAGCAGTCTGCAAGTCTCTGATTATCTCCAGATCATCCAAAAGGCTGATACACTGTTAAGGTCTTTTCCCTGTAACTTCCTGATTCTGGTTTTTTTGTCACATGGCTTACAACTATTTGCAGAAGTATCTCATCTCCAAACTTGCAGTGCTAACATTTTGTGGCTACTGGCATCTACCTTCCAGCACAAACAAGATTACACAGACAAACCCCCTATTCAAATGCACACTTTGTGGGATCTACCTTGAACTGCATCTACAAACCAGATTGTCATGCCAATCACTGCCAAGAAAATGTTCTCATGAGTATGAACTTTCTATCTATCTGGGTGAATTGTGTTTTGTCTGAATGACAATACATCCTAGAGCAGCATGTCATTGCTAGCAAATATTTTAGTGGGTCACATATTTCCAGTACAACTCCCAGTGTTTGAAATGCCTCATAGTAGCCTGGGGAAACACTTGTATGGATATCTGAATATTTTGTGTCAGATAACTAAGTATTTCAAAATGAACTCATCAAAACATCCCTGCAAGGTTAATAACGGTATAATTAAGCTAGTGAAACATATCAATCTGCTTAGCTGGTGTAAAAATGAACTGCACTTGACTGACATATATGGCATGAAAGAAATTGAAATAGGAAAAGGGATGCACTGTCACAGGAGGTACTTTTAAGCTGCAATGAATGAGAGAAAAACCTGTTGACATAACCTCAGCAAGAATCCAAGACTTCCTATGTAATTTGAAAGCAGAGAAAATAATGAATTAGTGGAAAAGACATTGTAGAATGCCCAAAATAACACAAAGCAAAGAGGCACACTTAGGCTGTCATGTCCATTTAGCTACAGATGTAAGACTAACAAGTGAAACTGCAGATTTAACTGCACATAATGCATAAAGGAGGCTTCTATCATGTTGTCTGCTTCTGCAGGCTTGTGGGGAGACACAGATTTTGCAGCAGAAGCAACAGTTAAAAGACCCATACTCCACTACGTTATTCAATCCTTTGGCAGTAAAAAAGTAATAACAAACAGCAGCCTTCCCAGTTTCTCTGATTCCTATAAAAGAGAAAGTAACCACATCCACTTAAGCAAAGCCTTTTTTCTGGGAGTGAGAACAGATAACAATCTTTTCCTTTGAATGAATGGCGAGACAGTTCTTTCCATTGTTCCCATCCCTGTAGGCCTGTCTCACCGAGCTGGGTGTCAGGAAAAAGTGGGTGGATGTGACTCCCTGGGGGGTGGTCTAACAAGGAACAGTGCTGTGCAGCTGACAAAGAAATGGGTCCATGGCTGAGGAACCTTAGGCAGATGCTCGGTTAAAGGCCAGAACAGCTGTTTGGGTTCAACATGCTCTTGACAAATTGCTTTTGTTGGGAAATACATTTGCTGTAGATAGCTCAGTGTACAGCTGTGGTGCCAGCTGCAGATTGAGCTCTGGGTGCCTGGAACCCAAGGCAAGAATCCATGAACTTTTGCAGACCCTTTGCACAAGAAAAGGGACCTGTGGGACCAGCCAGGTGACCAGACAGAGACATAGCAGGAGCTGACGACTCTGAGGGAAGATCCCAGACACTGGAATGAATAGACTGTGAGAGTATAAAAGCCAGGTGTTTGCTTTCTTTGGGATCCCTCCTTGGAGGCACCAGCTTGAGCAATAATTCAGTTTTTGCACCAAGATAAAATTACTTAAAAGAACCAGAGGTCTGAAACTGCAATGGGAAACCTGTGGCCAAATCAGTAAGGAAACCTTGTCTGACAGTGTGAGAGTGAGGTGTGTAGGGAGTTAAGCGGGGCACCCATCATTTCACTGGAGTCACCAGCTGCAAGGGGGCTTCAGTCATGGCATTGAAAATCTCAGGTGGTGGAAATATGACTGCCAGCGTGATTGGACATACAGGAAAGTTTCCTTAACAAATTTGCTTGGTGGAAAACACAGAAATAATTTATTGGGAAAGTGTAAAAGCAGGAGGTACCATGCGGTCAGGCGGTGATTGATATCACACTCTGCAACATTCTCACATTTGTGCCTAGATACCTGGGACCATTAGTCTTCACCTAGTGATAGTTTTCCTTATTATAACTCCAGCTGAGGAGAAAGGATTGGTCAAAAGGCAGACCTATTAGAGTAACAAATGACCCCAACATGTCTTAGCAATTCCAAGTTGAACTCCACGTAGGTAAAACTTGGAAGTTGGAAATTTTTGAGGTAAAAGCTCTATTCCTAGACTTTTGCTTAGGACATCTGCTGCACCATACTCATTTAAGTAGGGGAATAAATTCCCACTTCCTCTCCTGTTTCTCACCTACAGCCTCTGATCCTGGAGCCAAGCTTACACCTTGTGCATAAATGTCCCCTTGATGAAGGCAGTCTACGTTCTATTGAAGGAACCTCTTCCCCTCTCTGGTTCCCCTCTAGAGGTTCCTTCTAACTCCTCTCTGGAGTTAGCTTGCAGTTTTAAAAAGCAAAACAGGACAAAAAATTTTTATGTTGAAGCTGTGAGACAACCTTCTTTTACAGAATAATTAATTGTACCCAGTCAGAGAAAGTCAGCTTGCTTCATAACGAATCCACTCTCTGGAAAAGCACTACCCAGCAAGATATCCTGGGAGTCACCTGGCAGTAACTAATATCTCCTTATTAGATTTATGTGTTAATCATCAGTTTTAGCACTTTACCCCATATCTGTTGCATATGCATTTCATGTCCTTTTTTTCCCCCCTTCTTGGAATCACAGTATAGCCCTCAATTTCAATGAAGAAGTTGCACTCTTTTCTCTCACCCTGTAGCACTGGCATTCAATCTGCAGCTGGGAAAAAGGAGTATTCAAAAATAGTTATTACTGAAAAAGTTCTGCTGGCACACTCAGCTAACTCTAGCCTTAATTAGATAATGCATTCATTGTTTTTGAAGAAAAAAGTAGCACAAGAGTTTAAAAAGTATAGAGAGATATTTAGCAACTCACTAGATTTCCGGTGAGGTTTTACCAGGCTGACTTCTCAAAGTCTTCAAAACAGCTAACTGTCACAAAATAATTAGAACTATGATGCTTTACATCAGGTGAAGACTGACCTGCCTGAGTCCAGGAAGATGTTTTCTTTTTTTCATACAGGTGGGTAGAAAATGAAAGTCTAAAAAATAACAAAAAAAATGGTCCAAGTACAGGTGCCACTATTCTGCTTCCATATCCTCAATATCTGCAGATTTCTTTAATAACAACAGTTAGCATTCAAGTAAACATTAGGAATTGTCCACTCAATAGGCAATCAAAACAAAAAAAAGTGCAAGATGACTTCTAGCTTATTTACAGTATCTAATTTATCTACAGTATTGATTACACCTTCTGAGATTCATGACCAGAATAAAAGCCCAAGACAGAATATTTAGCAAAAGTTGAGATATAAGTGCTGCAGGAGAGAAAACACTGTGTAGTAGAAAATGAGTGACTGCATTCTGCAGAGGCTGGTTAAATTTTTACACTTCCTGTACCTTCCATTTCTGCAATTCATGGTATTACTAGATGAACAAATACAAACAGATATTTTGATTTATAAATGAAATGTTTTTAGTTAAGGTGTCTGTCATGTGTAATCAGTTATTTGTAACAATGAACCTAAAAAAATAAAGAGGTTAAATACTCATGCCACTGGAGTCAAACACTGTGGTCACATTTGGCATTAAGGTGACTTTCACCTCTCAAGTGCTTATGTGTTTACTGCTGAACTCCATTGACAGCAGCAGAAGTCCAGATCATGTGTTCAATAAATGGTGTTCATGGTTTTGCCTACTAATTATCCTACTGGCCGATGCCATGAAGAAATAGGAAAAAAGTGCCTCCATAACCAACCCTCTCTCTCCACATGGCAGCTTACATGGCCACTAAGATACATTCCTTTTTTAAGCAAACACTTTTCCATTTTCTTGTTTCTCTTCCCATATACCAGCTGTCTATAAAATGAAAAGATGCTTATTTCTCCCTTCATGATCTACTAAACAGACCTAAATTTGGTACAACTCTGTTCCCTTGATGGCTACTTGAGACAGACACACTGAGGAAATGTGGCGCCTGTGGATTGCATGCAGATTGCAGCTATTGGCATGCACTTCTAAGAAGATGCTTTACTCAGATTTGGAAAACGAGGAAATCACTGCTGCCCTCAGCAGAGAGGGTCCCTTTCTAGCCAATGTTAGCACCTTGAAACAACTGGTTTCTGCCCAGGGGGAAAAGAAATTACTTTTCAGACTTTTGATCCAATTCCATTGGTATCCATTGGAATTAATTTCTTGATGTCAGTAGCATTCAAGTATTCATCAACTTCCATGTGGGAAATTCAGGCAGATTTATCTGCCTGCACATTTACTCAACCAGCCATCAAATCCTCATATCCTGCTCCCTTCAGGAAGTACCCTCTGCCCACAGTATACATTGGTCACACTGGTTTGGTCTCCACATCCACACTGTGTCTGTCCAGGAATTGGTAATCACTGCACAGAGGAAAAGGGAAAGCCTAGTATTTCACTGCCTCTTGTGTTTTTAATGTGATTTATAACGAGGTATGCACCTGGCCAAGCTAGGAACAGAGACCCACTTCTCCCCAGACCTGTTAGATGGTCTAAGAAGGAAAATCTCACTGAAAGTGTTAAATACTCCATATAAGGTTACTATCTATGCACAGCCCAGCAACTAAAGAGTTATTCGAACCAGAAACACAAGTAATGAGATGCAACACAGTTTGGGTGCACTGGTTATTTGTCTGTATTCAGCTCGCATCCTGCAAGATCAAGGAATGTCCTCCGTACCATGTACTAGCACTCAAAAGTCACAGCACAGGCACATCCTTAGTAGCTCTTGCTCCATGGTTCCACATACCTAAAAACTGCTGCTGGACTCAACAGACCAGTTTACTCCTTCAACGTAAACCAGAATAAGTGGTATTTTATTCCTGACACATATTTATACAACTTGTTCCTAAAAATAATTTCCAGGGACAGATTCTTTTCTCAGGCAAAAATTTCCCGAGATTTACTATTAGTGGATTTTAATGACTACTGCAGTCAGCTGGCTGAGACTTTTGTACCTCCATTGTGACCCAAAAATTTCCAAATATTTTTATCTTCAGTTTAGAAAGTTAGGGGAAAAGAAATTAAATGCCTCACTTTGGCTTCACTCTTCTCTTTTAAACGAGTTATTCAGTGACATTTTCCTCTTTCACATTCATATGCCATAAGCATTATATTAGAGGAATTATCTGCCATTAGGATCAAGAGTAGAGGTGACACCAGTATTTAAATAATGTATTTAGACATTAGAAAATTATCTTTTTTGCCACTCCCTAGGGTTGCCATGGTTTCCGAGCACACAATGGTATTATTTATGTTCCGTTTAACACTTCTAATAAGTACCTGCTGTTCCCTGTTGGTCAGTGTTTTCTGGATCTATTTTCTTCCCTAACAAAACATTAACAGAACCACAGATTGCAATTAGTGTTATGAACTATTTAAAATGCTGCCTAAGCTTTACCCTTCATTTAACACTTGATTTTATTTTCCAAAAAAATCCACTAATGGTAGGTAGGAATCAAAACAATCCCTCACCCACAGTTTTGAGTGCACATGCTTCTCATAAGGGAGACTAACTAATAAGTGGGTAAAAAAAAGCCAAACAAAGCAACAAAGAAAAATTAAAAAAAAAAAAAAAAGGAACCAAATGAAAACCAAATTAAAAACAAAGCAGGCAGTTATTATTTTATAACAATGAAGTGAGACAGACCTCTCTGAGTATGAAGAAAAAACCTACTTTTCCCCACGGAAACAACAGGAATTGGAGTGGGAGAGAATAAGAATATTTTTTCAATCCCTACCTCAATGCGTTTAAGACTACTATATTTACTAGCTTAATCCTTCACTCCAGCATTGCCAACTTAAGGCAAGAAGTGTTTATGGAAAGAATCTTGGACCACCCTTTTCAAAACAACCCTCATCTTGGCCTGATGGAAAGTATTATGAAGATCAAAACTGGACATTTCCTAATAAATTACATTTTCACTGGAAAATGCTGATTCAGTGACACTGAACTGTGATCAAGGAAAAGATTTGTTTAATTGACAATTTTGTGCAAGAAACAATTGAAATGCCCTATTTAAATCAAACCATTCCAGCAAATACAAATAAACCATGTTTTTTTCCTGCGCTAGAACACTCAGATTTCTTTCAGGATCACTCTGCCCCTCACAATGAAATATTTTGGATTCATTGGGGCCACACTTTCCAATCATATGATATTTGGGTGGAGTAATTTTGGCCAGTTCTGACCTTTGTACTGGTTTCAGTTTTTGAGGCCTTCTTTAAAGGATACTTCTGCCATGTTTATATAATGAAGGGCTTTGTTGCAAGCATTACCACTGGTGGTAACTATTCTCAAATACCCTCACTGCTTCCACACTGCATTACCCATCCTGGGACATGAAGCACAGCAAGCACAAGTGAGAGCTGCTAACTCCTGAATAAGAAAAGCCCTTATTCAAAAGGACACTTGAGACTTGGGTTTTGTTTTTCTTTTGTACTTCACCTGTCTCTTTGTTATCGACTTTTGAATCTGATACCAAAATTCAAGAAAAATTGAGCTAGGAGGATAACTCAACCATATTGAATTCTCTCATCAGGCAAATTGAAAAGGGGTTATTTTAGAGCTGCAATCAAGGAAATTATTGGAGTGTGAGGGTGCACCTCATTAGGCAGCAGAGAATCCCTAGGGCACACTCACATGTATTTTAACCACAGGAAAACTTTCAGTCTGAGCTTCTGCATTCTCAGTTGACACCTCAATTCAATGAGCTTTGGGACATAGTCTGTAGGATCTTACTTCCATAACTTCACTGCTCATGAGAGAATTCATTAGAGCTATTAAACTCTTTGCTTGCAATTACTAGAAAACAGTGCTGGAAGTTACTGGAAAACAAACTCTTCCTACATGGGAAAGCATTCTGCTTCGACAAACAGAAAAATGGGGTATGGAAAAACAGAGCATAATGCCGATGTGAATAACTTCTGGTGACTTTCAAAGCTATAATGATGCCTCCTTTTTTTTTTGCCTCCCATAGAAATAGAAATAGAAGAAAATTGCTGCTTTATAGCTGCAGTAAACCAAGCAACAGATGAAGATGTGCTAGAAATGGTAACAAGCTGAGCTGTTCCTGTGTGGGGACTAGGACAGCAGATTCAGATTGCTGACGTGTACCCACAAAATGAGTGTGGAGGGTCCTGGCAGGCTCCTACCCATGAAACAAGCCCCAGCCACATCATCTGGACAGGAAGGAGCAGGTGCTGGAGCTGGCTCTTGCTCACAGACACTGAGGAGCTGAGGAGATGGAGCATTGCTTCCATGGCAGCAAAAGAAAGGCAGAGTTTGGTACTTTAAAAAAAAAAAATAAAATAATGGTGGCTGTTAACTTATTACACCACTGAAGAAATCTACCCTTGCATCATGAAGACCAGATATCAGGATGTATGTTATGGACTTTAGAACAGGCTGCTCAAATCCAATGTGATTTTGTAAACTGTGCTGACTGGTTTTATTTTCTGAGATACGTCTGTCTGTATATTTTATATAAAAACATACATATTTATAAAACTCATACATTTTGTATATTAAGATTATATGTATAAAATATAGGTGCTTGTGTACTTTTATATATATATACATATATAAAAGAACATCTTAAAAGAAGTTTATCTATTTGCTCCTTGGATAGTGCACTTTTAATGTACCGAAAATGTAGCTGTCAGAAGGAAAAAAAAAAATCATAGCTTCCTCTGGCCCAGTCCATTTTTGTAGTCAAATAAGAGATCTTTGCATGGGCAATTATCAAGGGGTGTAAGAGTTCTCATCACTAGAAACCTTGAGTTTTTCTCAAGTCTATGAAATGGATTGTTCTGTTCATCAATTTGAGAACTGTCAGGAATTAGATACCTGGATTATTTATATACGGATTTTTGAAGTCTCTTTAAGAAAACCAAATGTGTTCTTTCCCTTTCATAATTCTCAGTAGCAGAATAGTTCATAGAAGATAAATTAAGTCAGTTACAACTGTGAAATCCTGTTGTATTCTAATTACATCCTGGACAGCATCTGTCCTAGCACATTTTCTTCAAAAGGATCTGAAAATATTAATCATTACAGGAAATTTATTAAGTGCTTAGCTTATAATTCCTGACATAAAGAGGCATTTAGCCAAGTCTCATCTGAACTGTTCCATAAAGCTGAACATAGTGAAAATCAGTAAGAATTATTTTCATTGCTAAAGCTGGCAGATCTGACAATGCATTGTATGAGCTTGTCTTTCCAGGAAGAATATGCTATTTTTCCAAAGTTTCTAGAAGGACTGTGATATAAAAGAGTACACTTACAGATTCAAGTACAAATGAATAAAAAAAGCATGCACCAGTTAAGCTTTTTGATATTTTTTGTCTTTTTTTTTGCAGTTGTTTTTTGTAATTAGTTGCATTATACCAAGATGAAGCTGTACTCTCTGCCCATAATACCCCTCTTTTATCATGTACCTCCACTTGTCCTGATTACAAGAAATATGTAAATGTATGTTGATTATGTTTCACTGTGAAAGAGAATGCAACTATTATGGACAAAAAATACATCTAGGCTTTTTCAAAAGTGATCATTGTCATCTAGCTTACAATACAGGAAATTATCACTGCAAGTTGATAAAACTGATGACTGTAACCCTGGTCCTGAGAAATGCTTAACCACCTCAATATGGAGGGGGTCTACCCCCACAGCAGCTCATCTTGAATGATTTTGGAATAATGACAAGCCAATTCCCTCCTTGACAAAATAGATCCCTTTCTCCCTACTAAAGCTGCATCCAATATAAATATTTCTTGCTGAGGCTGTTTTCATAAGAACATACTGCATGAATCCACAGATGGAGAATGTGTTTTTGTAAATCCATCAGGGGCTGCAATGGAGTGCCATAAAATACAGCCCCTGGTAGAGCAGTATAATTAGGATCTTGAGGAAAATTATGAATTCAGTTCATATCTCAATCTTCAGTTCTTTAAACCTTTTTTCCAGACTTTGTTCCTTCTCTTACTGCAAAAAAGGGAGCAATCCTGTAGAGCACACACCTCTGTTGGTCTATATGCACACTTTAGAGACCTAGTTAAAACAGCTCTGCCTGCTTGTTCATGAGCATTAGGGAATCATTTTTATATCTGAACAGTCAAACACCTAACACAAGTTCAACCAAGAGCTTCTCCCTTCTGATGGAGAATGTCAGCTGAATCTAAGTCACAGAAGAACCTTCTTCAATGTATTCAGATTTTATGTGTATCTTCGGCCCAGCTACGTGTTTCTAACTTACTGCAAACGCTTCTTCCCAAAGAAGACAAATGTGATATGGTTATACAGACTATGTCAAGCCAAAGTTTATTCTGACAACTAAACTGACACTTGCTAAGTAACAGTCAATCTATGTGTCATTATAATTTATGTTGATTCTTCTATCACTGGATGAGAGACATTCCAGTTAACTTCTAAGGTACAAAGGAAGGTTTAGGGGATGTTCAGGCTTGAAGGAGTACAATGAGAATTTACAAACATACTGAAAAAGAATGAATATTGTTGTTCTTGAGCAAACAGTCGAAAACAGGTAAGAAAATATAGCACTATCATGCTGTATTTCCAGACAAATGATTGCAAATTACTGTGGACAAAAATGTTAGAAGAGAAAAAACAATTTTGACAGAAAGTAATACACATCATGTGCTCAGCATCCTTACTCAACATAGAGGGGGGTAAAAAAATGACCACAAAGCTATATTATCTGTCTAAACAATCAAGGAGCACCAAATAAATTCAGCGTCCCTAGACTTTCTTAAAGGGATTGATAATTGGAGCATCACATGATTTCTTTTCACTTCTCCAAATTACAACAAAATAAAATAAAATGGAAGTAGAAAGCATTGTAGTGCTTACACTTGGCTTCCATGTTAAATGTTCCTCCTTAAAGAACACATTTTAGCCAAGGGCACACCAGAATTGTCCAAGGTCAAAGTCTGCTTTCAGTAGTTTCATGAGAGAAAGGTTTATATACCTAGTTACTATGTGCAGTATTTTTAAAAGGTTTGGCTTAGGCTGGTAACAACGGTGGCTCGAGAGAGAACAGAAATCATGGAACATCCTGAGCTGGAAGGGACCCACAAGGATCATCAAAGTCTGACTCTTATCGCTGCACAGGACCACAGCCAAGGGTCACATCGTGTGCCTGAGAGCACTGCCCAAACACTCCTTGAGCTCTGTCAGGCTTGGTGCTGTGACCACTTCCCTGAGGAGCTTGTTTCCAGTGCACAGCCACCCTCTGAGTGAAGAAGATATTCCTAATATCCAACCTAAACATCCCCTGACACAACATTCCCTTGGGTCCTGTCACTGGTCACTGCAGAGCCCCACAAGCAACTGGCTGTCAGACTGTAGCCTGATGTAACTGCATTTACCCTTTGTGCCTGACCTAGGAGCCAGTAGCTTGCCCATGGTGTGTTTATCCAGCTGTGTGCTGGACATTTTGTCCAGAAGGTTACTCTGAGAGACAGCACCAAAAGCTTTACTAAAATCCAAAAAGATTACATCAACTGGCTTCGCTTAATCAACTAGGTGTGTTACCTTGTCATAAAAGGAAATTAAGTTTGACAAGTAGGACTTTCCCCTGGTGAAACTTGTGCTGTCTGTGACCAATGACACCCTTGTCTTTCAGGTGTTTTTTCAATACCTCCCTGAGTGATTTTCTCCATAATTTTTCCAGTCACTGAACTGAAACTGACAGGCCTATAGTTACCAGGGTCATCCTTTTTGCCCTTCTTGAAAACTGGGACAATGTTAGCCAGCTCCCAGTCAACTCAAGATTCCTCAGGCTGTTCAAAAATCTTTGAGAGTGTCCTCACAATGACATCACCAGCTGTTTGAGTATTCTCAGATGAATCCCATCAGGCCTCATAGATTTTTAGGAATGCAGCTCAACACTAAAAGGTACTGCAGAAGGTTCTGCAGGTACAGGGTCAACTAAAAGGTACTGCACAAATTCAGGGTCAACTGGGAGTTTATCTTTCTTGCCATCACAGTCCTCCAGCTCAGGGCACTGAACTCCCCTTGGTCTGTCACCAGTATTGAACACAGAGGTAAAGAAAATGTTAAACACCTCTGCCTTGTCAATGCCCCTGTCTGTGAGGTGACCACCCTCATCCCATACTACACTGATGTTATTTTTATACTGCCTTTTGCCGTTAAGGTATTTGAAAAAATTCTTTTTATTGCCCCCCAGAGTTCTGACCAGCTTCATCTCCAACTGAGCTTTGACCATATGAATTTTCTCCATACACTGGCAAGCAGCATCTTTGTATTCCTCCTGTGTCACCTGGCCTTGCTTTCACTGGGCACACACCTTCCTTTATTTGCCTTATCTCCAAAAGATCTCTGCTCAGCCAAACCTGCCTTCTGCATTGACACTTTTTCCCTTTCCACCTTACCATCTCTAGTTTAAAGCTTTATTGATGATCCCCTCCAGCTCTGCTGCTAAAAACCCTTTCTCCCCTCTGAGAAAGATACCTCCCATCGCTGACAGTAGACCAAGCTCTGCATGTTCAAGGCCTGAACGCTGGTGATGGATAAATGCTTCCACTTAATGGCTGCCTGATCCCAGTCCACACCAGTGCATCTAGCAATTCCAGGGCAGCCATGTTCAGACCTCATTAGTGATGTAGGGAAGCAGAATGGAAAGGTAGAGCTGTGTTGAGTAAACCAGGTCTGGATGAGATCTGGCCAGTCCTCCATGCCTATAAAAATCCAGTCACACCCTCACACCACAACACGTTCAGCACTATTTTTCATACTGGATGAATACAATCAGTCAGAATACTGATTATTCTAATCATCCACAACTAGTACTGATTGCAAGGAAAGGGGAAAATATGACAGAAATTCTGTGTAAAAGAGGGCTGAGTTGACACAGAGTTGCACTGTTAGAGCTGTAGTCGACAAAAATGCATTTATGGATAGAGTGGAGGTTACACGCTGAGCTACTGATTGTGGCTTACATGTTATTTCTCTCTTCTCTGCAGTCACTACACACCAAGTGTACAAAGCAGTTCTCTCTCCTTTTCAAACAAGTTTCTGTGTGCATATTAAGATAAGATCAGGCATCCATTATTGCAGAGGGCAGATTTAAAGTAGGAATAAATCATCACAGCATTCCTAAAGTCACTGCAATCTTTTTTAGGAAAGGCTTAGGTGCTCAACTAGAGAAATTGATGTCATGGTTGTGAAGTCAGTGAATTATGATGAATGAGTTAATGCAGGTTTATGCCAGCTGAGGGACTGTCTTCCTCCTCCTCCCTCACCTACTGCCTTTTTAGTTTATTTATCAATTTCCAAGGCTGTTAAGTCACATCAGGGTGTAACACAGGTGCAGAGGAAGTTAAAAAGGTGCATTTTAAACCTACCTGCATGCCAAACCTGATTCCAGCCATGGATGGTCTGCTCGTCTTGCTGTACATCACACATTATATCTGAGTTCACTCCACATACTCCATTCACAGGGCAGAGCATCAGGGTTGCACTGAAACCTATGTGAATTTGGAATCCAAAGAGAGAGGAAAAAAATAAGGTTATTCATTATCAAAAATTTCTTATCAAAAGTCCTCCATTATAACCACAACCTCAAAAATTATCAGTAAATTAAAACTTTCTGGAAAACTAAACCTGACAGCATATTCCTGTAATGCAATATGATGAAAAATCAAAATCCAAATAACACTTAACTCCAGCTGATCGAAGTGAAACAATTCTTCAGGATTTTTTCAAGGAATTGAGTTTCACATGGAAACTTTTGAGCTTCCTTTTAAAATCTAAAGTTAAATAAATTCCAGTCTTTCTAGGAAAATAGAAAGGAACATGTGTTCCATCCCTGTGACTTATATATAAGCAGTCACTTCTGATATTTTTGTGACTCCAGCTGTAAGATACAAGAAAGAAAATACCTAGTCTTTACCAAAGTCTTTATGTTAAGCAGAAAATAATGTTGTCACACAGGCACTCTGCATAGTTTTAAAATTAGAGAATACACGCAGTGCAAACGCAATATGTCTGACAAAAATATTGTAACATTTTGTTGCAGCTATTTTCCCCCCACTCTGATTTCTCACACATGGTATTTTGGAGGAAACAGGAAGAAGTGTTTTTTCATTCTGCTTGCTGCTGCAATTCAGCAGCCCAGAACTTCTCCAAGATTACATTTGTGAGCAATTCTGTGCAAAATGCCCTCAAAATAGAATTCTTCTCTTTCATATCTTACACGTGGTTTTCAAAATTACAAATCACCTCTCCACTCACAGAGGAAAAAGGCAAATACAGGTTGAATCAGATATTCATCCGTGAATTTGGAGACTCCAGGCCTCATTAAGATTGTCTTGACTATAATCCTCTGCTAAACCAACAATAACATCACTGTCAGCTCTTGCCTGCACAAAGTGTAGGTACAATAATTTCTACTTGCTTTTGAGAAATGGCAGAACTTAACCTCTCAAGAAAGCTACTGAAGAAATCTGTAGTACAATACAAATTGCCACTACATGTTCAATACGTGACTGATTGGTTCTGAACACATTTGCCAGGCGCTTACCATCATTGCTCAGCTAACTTGGATCTAATTCACAGCTACTTAGGCAATGCAAGATACTATTTTAAATTCCTATGTTAAAAGGAGGATCTGAGAAGGAGATATAAAACTGCCTGTTTTTCTTGAATACAGGACATAAGAAGACACTAAACATCTAGATGTTATTTTTAAAAAAGCCAAAAGGAAACGACAAGATATTTTACAATTGCAAACGAATTGATTGCTGTGAGGAAAATACTTAGGAAACACGCAAACCTACAAAACTGTACATTTTTTTAGTGCTTATTGGTTTCATCTTTCTATGTTTAATCAAGAAGTATTCTCTATCAAGATTTAAAGCTGTCTGTCTTGATGTTCAAAAATATACTATCCTTAATTTCCTTGCTTGCCAAAATCAGTAAGAACATTGCCTTTAGTACATAGTGTAGCTAAAGTGTATCACAGTCTGATGGCTTTTCTAGTTTGCAGTTGAACATTAAGCCAGTTTTTTTAATACCAGCATATTTTTTAGATGTTTTTATGGTTATCTTAAATTGGGATTTTTTTTTCTAAGACTATAACATAATTTAAGATATCTGATCCTGACAAGATCATGACAGCTCTTTTGAAGACGGAAGAAGATACTTTTCCAGATTCCAATTAGAGGATTGACTGACTGTAATAAGGTTTCCTTGTGAGATTTATACACAACGGTAAACAAGGATTGATTATTCTGCCATATTAGCATGGTGATATAACTAATCAAGCACTGAAACTAATTTGCTTACTTCGTTGATTTTGACACAGACAGTATTTCACTATTAGTTATTACAAATTTTGCTAGTTCAGTTGAATAATGTGAACCACTAGTTTTAGAGACAATGTTTCTTGTTTTAGTGAAGATTTATAACCTGGAAGTTCTAAACGGAAGCTGATGTTTGCTTGTTTTTTGGAAGGCAACATGCATCCACGTCTTCTGCCTATGAATACCCAGGATAGATAGCAAGTGGTTGGCCTGACAGCCTGAGCTCTGCTAACAAGTTTGTTTCTCACTTCATGCTAACAGGAAAGCATCCAGCACACTAATCACACTGTTTTTTTCAGTAGCAGCTATTTTTTCCACAATCCTGCCTCTGGCTTTTATTTGAGTGCTACTGAAGGGAAAGAGACAGGAAAGAAATAACACAAGGAACATTTTCTCCTCAAAAAGCCCATCCAAGTTACTCTGAGGAGCAGCACTATTTTTAAAAGGGAAAAAAGCCCCCCAAAGCAAAACATGAGCTACAGCATGTGGTATCACAGTTCCCTATTATTTTTTTCTACCATAAATGTCACAGGACTGACCAACACTAGCACAAAATAAATTCAGTTGAAAAAGCAATGGTAATAACAATTATCCCTAGATGATCTCAACTGATTGTGAATACAGCCCCAACAATAATACTTGTGTGTGTGTGTATGCACACAGATATATTTTAATTTCTATGCAATAGTTCCAGCATCTCTCTTAGCACCATAGGTTACCACCAACATAAAAGTTGTGTTTTCAAGGACTACCACTAGTATCTGTATATTAGTATATTAGTATATTAGTATGCCACAGCCATACTAATGATCCCTGCTAGAGCTGCCCTGTTGGGAGAGGGTAGGGAGAAGTCAAAGCTCTGAACAATGAAACTGCAGCTCTGGAACTCCATTTTCCCTCACTCAAGGGCATAGTGGACAGTGATCATTTCTCTGTATGACATTTGTACACACTCAAGAAATTCCACAAATTATCTGAAACATTGGGCACTTTTTTGTGCGTTATTTTTTCTTGATGTACATAATCACAGTCAGACCCTCACCCTTATGCATCCTTGGCAAGATCTGAAGTATGCTGCTTCCCAGAGCACCATTAGCCTTTCAGACACGGTGGGCCTCAGGTTTGTTTCATGAAAAGTTCTGAGAGAAACCAGCTGTCTCTCCACAGGGATTGCTTCTCAGGTGGAAATGTCCTCTATAGCCATAAGAAGCTGACCAAGGAAATGGATTCAATCTCATACAAGGCAAATCAGGAATCACAAAAAGGAAATTAGCTGCTGTTCAAAACCCCCACATATAATCTGCTACATGGTACCCCCAGGATACAAAATATGTGATTGTCATTGTGTCCTTCAACTGTGAGAAGGGCAGCACTGCAAGAAACTTACTTTCAAATCTCTACTAATTGGCACAGTGTAAACCAATTAAGGATCTTTTTATAGAAAAAGCCTTAAAATCTTCATTCAAGCCTGAAGAACATGGGAAAACACACAAAACAACACTAATATGCCCTTTAAAAATAAAT
The DNA here is from genome assembly GCA_036785705.1 of Acanthornis magna. Lineage (NCBI taxonomy): Eukaryota > Metazoa > Chordata > Aves > Passeriformes > Acanthizidae > Acanthornis > Acanthornis magna. The sequence goes on from JAWUZG010000029.1 coordinate 13,025,685, forward strand.
ACGAACTAATTAGCAACTTGCTGAGGTAGTCGATCTGCTAGTTATCCAAATAGTTTGAATAATTGTGACAGAGAAATGTCTGGTGGCAGTGCAAGCTCTGTAAGCCATAATGTTGTATTCACTACCAGTACAGTTAGGACTTGTTTCTTCACATGTAATTAGGGATAGATTAGGTCTTTAACAGAGGAGATAATTTCTAAGGAGATGAGGAAACACAATGTTTTACAACCTGAAAACGTTGCAAACTTGCCCTTTTCAGGACAAGTCATAGAGTGTTTCCCTTTGCATCTGCAGGTACAGCAAGAGCATGAAGTCGACTACATCTCTGGCACTTCATGGGAGAATTGAGCAGAGACCAAGGAAGGAGTCTCTTCCCTCACCCATCATGCACTACACATTGCTACTTTTCAGGCTAATATCACAGTGTTTTGTGTCCCAGATACTTACTGCGGGTATTAATCCCTAAAACTTTCACTTGAGTTGAAAAGAGGAAAGAAGCAGTATATGAAGACTAGCTTTCATGTGCTGCTCTTTCCTCTCCTGCATATCCATGAGGCTCTCCCTCTAACTATGCCAGACTGCTTTCATTACCATCATCTTTCAAAAGCAAGAGAACAAATATTAAGAAAGTAAAGGACGGAAAACATGGTTTAACACCTCAGGTTTTGCTAGCTCTGGAGTATGAATGCTCTGGAGTAGGAATGCTCTGTAGAAGTCCTAGAGAGAAACTCCTACTTATTTTAATGAAATGAAAATTTTATTTAATGAAAATAGGTGGTCCTTAGCAAATCAGATCCTTCTGTTGCATCCACAGTGGGAAAGACCTCTGCATACGCCCCTGCCTACACACATTTATTAGACACCAGAGGATCAACTTTGAGGGTTTTGGAGGAGGTGGCAAGGAAACTGAAACTTGAAATATTATTAATTAAATGCTCGCAATGGGAAAAAGACAATTACAGAGCACTGCACTAATGAAGACAATTTCAAATGTACTCACAGCTCACAAATACATTGTCTCCAGTTTTACTTCAACTAAACTGATTTTCTGCAGTGTCAGAGGAAAACAAACTCACATCCCTAAAAGACAGCTATGCAAGGATGGTGTGCTGCAATATTTAAAAGTAGCCCTGCTAAAGAAGGGCAGAATTGTTACACACCACTATCCACACTGGAAGTGAAGACCTCTAAATTCAAGCTGGTTACTGTTATCTTTGATATGTTGATGTCCTATTAAAAAAGCAAAAAAACAAACCTAGTAACCTTTCTGGAGGCATATTGACTCAGTATCTAAAGAAACCTTTCAAATATTGAGTGGGTTCATTTTTTGCTCAACAGAGAACCTTAAAAGACCTCCTCTTAAAAAGATCTTTATTCAGATACCTCCTCCCAGAGCGCCCCCCCCCCCCCCCCCCCCCTTTTTTTTTGGTGGACTTTTAACTTCCATTAATTTTCAGAGCCACAAAGCTTCTCCCTGACACAGCCACTCAGATTAAATCACAGCACCATGCACTAAATGGTCCTTCAGTGAAAAGCCCTCTCAGGCTAGTCACAAGAGTAAAGCAGGCTTGAGAACACTACACAGTGTTTGTTGGTTTTTTAACGGTACTAGATGTAGATGAGGAAATTATAGTGCTGGATTATATGAGCAGGCACTGTGGATTTCCTGCAGCATTCATTTGCTGTGTGACTGACAGCTCCTGTGTAACTGGGGGGTGGCAGGAGAGGTGGGAAGTGAGGAAACCACAAACTAATGAAATACTTGTGGATGTGACAGGTAGCAGGAGAAGCCATGAAGATAACTATCAGCCAGGGAATAGTGCTACCTACACTAACAGCTATTTTACCATCAAATGAGGCAGTAATTATAAAACAGATGTTATGGAAAACTTGGAAGGTAGAAACCCAGACATGACGACAAGCATAAAAGACAGTTCCTCTGAAATAGAGGGGGAGTTTAATTAGTAACAAGAGGAAGCACAGATTAATTTAATTTGTGAGTAGGTGGGAGTAGCACAGAAGTGTGCCGAGGAAGTAGTTTGATTCAAGTGACAGGGACTTGAAAGATATATGCCGTATTTGAATATGGATGTATTAATTGGAAACAAATAGAAGCCTCTTCCTTCAATGTAACACTTCAGGAAAAATAACCTGAAATGTTGCATCAGAAGACATGAAAATGGATATTAAGTCAATCTTATACACTGCTTGGAAAAATTAAATATTACTTTACTAGCCTGGCTAGCAAACACAATTTAATAATAAAACCCATATAATAAACTGTGAATTTATTGAAAGCATGCACTGAAAACCTCTGTTGATCTCCCCTCAAGGAAAGAAACATCAACTCACAGTAAAAGTTTTCAAAATAAGTATTAAGAAACACAACACTTTTAAGAATCAAAATCCACAAAATAACATTGCCTATTATTGATTATTTGAATACAGAAGCAATGATAAACACCATGCACCACTACTGGCATTCTCAGGGGCTGATAGGGAACGCACATGAAATTTCTATAGCTACCAGTTGTGTTATTATAAATGAAAATTGCATTTTAATATGCTGGTTGCATTTGTCATTCCTCCTCCTTTGCAGTATCTTTGCACTGACCTGTTTTAAAGGAATACATTCATGCAGTGAATTTCATTTTCACATAGCTTGGTTTTTAAACAGTACATTTATACCAAATAATGTGACTCAAAAATGCAAACTGAAAACCAATACCGTCTATTGATATCTTTATCTCACACTTCCAGTAAAGGAAGTGGTCTGGCTTAAGTACACAACACTAGATTATTTTGGTTTGGTGTCCACACTAGAGAAAACTGTGGAAATATAAAAGAGAGCAAAAGAGGACTGCAGAAGTGCTGTTTTGAAGATTAAGAAGTTTAATCTATTCAGCCTATCAAAGTGAAGACTGAGAAGTAATTTGATCACTGTGTGTCAGTGCTTTCACTTGGAGAAAATGTTTAATGGCAGGGGACTTGATGACTGTGTTGATGAGAAGGTAAGAAAATTAAATTTGCTGTATGCTAGAGCTAAGTACACTGAAGTTGAAAGATGGTGCAGTCCCCCAGCAGCCAGGGCAATTGAACATTTCAGTCAGGGAGGCAACATCACAGGTTTTGAGTTCAGATACAGCACAGCTGTGAAGTTTTCATATTTTGTCCCATTTGAGTTCAAGACTTAAAATATCAGTTTGATTTCAGAAATTACTCAAACCAATTTTAATTTTGAGCTGTAGTAATGTCACTGATCAAAGGCTACGTTTGTCAATGGGGCAGATTTACCATCATAGTGGGAGAAAAGTTATTCTGTTTTAAAGGAAGAGAACATACCAGAACCAAGCTTTTGTGGGAAACTAGGCCAAGAGCATGAGTCAAGGAAACCTGCGTCATCTCACTCATATTTTTGTGTCCACATTAAGACCATAATGCTAATAGAACACTAAGCTTCTGTGCTTTAGCCTGACAACTCAGATTCAGGGGAAAAATACTACTTCAGGGAAGACGATCAGCCTCTTGGAGAGCTGTGTGATCTTTCTTATTTTAGGCTTATTTATGCTTCCTTAGCATAAGTAGATCTCTGTCTGTCATCAATCTTTGTGTCATACAGTTCAGCTGTCTTGAGAAATGAAGGATTTATGAAAACAAAAATCTTTGACAAAAAGAGGACTAGCTAAGGGAAAAATAAAACAAGATTAAGGCAGTACAGACCAAACTTGACAGTTTCCACAGCTTCCAGATTTCATTACTTCCTTCCCCAGCAACAATAAAATATACTTCCAGAATATTTCCAGAATATTCCAGACATGTGTACACCTGCCATTTCCTTTCCCTCCTGTTCACATTGTTGAGTTGACTATTTCTAATGTCTATCTGCTCTTACCCAGTTTAGCAACACCAGGAAGAACTCTGATGTCAGTAAGACATTTTCTTGCATTAATGAACCGGACAAGTTGGAGACCTTCACTGTTGGTAATGAGGATGATCAACAAGATCTTGGCTAATTGGGATCCTCTTTTTCCCCTACAACCTGGAAATAGGAACAGGTGACCTCAAAATATCCTGAAAGTACACACTCTATTTCTTACTCTGTGATACCACTTGTGAGGGTGTGCCAGAATACATCAAATTAACTGGTGAATATTTCCAAAATATAAGTTCATTTGTCATCATCTTTACTGGTGAAAGCAAGGAAGGAAAATACTTTCCTGGGAGAAAAATCAGTCATATACTCTTTGCTGTTTGCTCTTATTGTGTAATACCCACTGAGTTTGCAAGAAAACATGTATTCATCATCTCCTTAAATATTTTTTACAGTTAACTGAACTAACTCTAATGAATAATGCTGAAACTGCATGCTCTGCTACTCAAACCGATTTCAGGTGGCTTTTTTTTAAACTACCCACATATTGAGAAATGCTTCCCAAATTAATGCCTCATTAACTCAAGGCATAAAACCCCCAACAAAACAACAACAAATTCATGGTAAATACAAGATCCATAATTGCGCAGATTTCGTACACTACATTTAACAGATCTCTGAGAAAATACAACCTTAAAATGTTTTCATGAACCATCCCTTCCCTTCAGCTGTTCTTTATACATATACATTTTTTGTTAAATTATTTTGGAATGGATATGAACCAGACATTTGAAAAGGTAGTTATCAGGATAAACAAACAGAGGTCTAGTTATATTATGCAGGCAAAGCCTGAATAGTGCCAAACTCCATACAAAAATATCTCATTTGTCCCCACCACAAATTGAATAAGAAAGCCTCCAGTAATGTTTGTAGACTGGTCTTTATTTTAATGACACTGAAGTTTATAGGATATGAAAAGACTGCTTCTTATTACGTTAGATGAGATGTGAACTACTCTTGTTGCATTTGTCAAGTGTTTGGAGTATTGTAGCCAGAATCAATTAACGGCAGAAAATAGATTTGAGAATGGTGCTGAACAGACACAATGGTGGGTGAGGCAGCCTGTGGGAAATATCAAGGGCTCGGACATGCCTCTGCATTGATAGGCAAGGAGGAAAGGCACATCCAAAGAAACAGAACATTTCCTAATTTCATAGCTGAGATGACCACAGGGAAATGGCAAAAAGAGCAACCCATATTTCACAATGGAAAACAAATTCATTGAACTGCTTGGCATTTTCTTCTTTCTGTTCGGCCACACATGCTCATGGGGTAAACTAATACCTACTTTCTTATCTCCTAGCTCAGCTTGCCAGGGAGAGGAGGCAGGACCTTTCCTTTCTTAACAAGGCTGATGGAGAAATCTGCCTACCTGGAGCACTTCCTTTGGCCATATCCCAAATTCCACAAGCCTATGTGTCTTTGCATTCCTGAGCCACAGCGTGCTCGGGGCAGGCACCAGTACTGTGCTATTTGCAGCATGACTTGGGATGGCAGCTGCAAGGAGAGCAGTAACACCAAGAGACATCTCCATGTCTGACAAGAACAATGAGTACCCCACAGTAAAACACAGTAACAAGGAAAAGAAAATAGCCCTGTGCTAGACATTGCTGCTCTTTTGTTCATAGATCAGGTAAAGCCTACAGGGGCTTGGGAAGAAGGGAGAAAAATAACCTAAGAAATTATTTCAGGGTCTGTGCATCTGTTCCCAGGAATAACAGAGATGGCATAGGATAGCTGTATGTTAACAGATTCTCTTACTTCTTAGGCTTTTCTGCTCCCAGGCAATCTGGAAATGACATTCTCTCTTTATACTACTCTGTTCCCATTTCCTGCCAGAACCAGGAAGTAGAGAGCATGATTTATTTCCTTGGCACATCTTTCAAGCAAACAAACAAACAAAAAGAACAAACTGCCAAATTAACTATTGATTCTGTTTCAGCTTTTTCTTCCAAAACAATCTAACAATTCTTTGCATAAAAATAAAATATATTTACTTCACTTGGTTTTTATATGCCTTGAGTGAAAATAAACAAACAAAAAGCATTGCAGGGACAGCAAAAGCAAGGAAGTGAGTATTCCAAGAGATGCATATTTCTGAGTGGATTTCCTCATGTTTGCTTTCTCCTCCGTAAGAATGTTAACAGGGTTTCTCTCCATCACCCAGCTGTCAATTTCTGTGCCATTTGCAGGAATGTAATTGTTTTCAAGACCTCTTCCCCTCTGCCAAATGGCAGTAGAACTGACCAGTGGTTCAAAAGTTAATTGCAACAATTTGCAGACACACAGACAAGGGAACATGACTCCAAAAGCCTCATTTCCTTAGGAAAACAAACAAAAAACCAGTTAAATTTAATTTAGATACTTGAGGATAAATATATAATCTTGCATAAAGAAGACTAGGAACAAAACAGAAAAGGATTTAAAGAGTAATTCATGTTTAGCCTGGTTGCTGAAATGGACACACAACTGATATAGCCCTTATAAATAATCTCTTTCACCTCAAAACAAGCAGCTGGCACCTCTGAGAGCTGCTTACCCCACTGACATAAGCAAAGGATTGCTGGCTATTGATTCCATTAGCCACAAATCCAGATTGTGAATAAAATGTCATCTTGATGTGCTGGCAGCTACTACTGAGCTTTAAAAAAAAGGGTTTAGAGGGGGACTGCAATCATGATAGTGTAAGAACTGTATCAAGGACAACATGCAGCTACTGCCAGTGCCTAACTAAACTGCAAAATATGTTTCATGCTAGGAAATAGCTCCATCTCCTGTTCTGCATACAGAACTCCTCAAAATCCTTATTTCAAAAAATAAGCAAGAAAAACCCATTCCACAGCTGCTCTTTAACAGCCTTTAAAAAGAAAATAAAATTCAAGCTTATGTCTACAAAATTAAATCACTCTCATAGACACATTTAAATACTCCCTTTATCTTGCTGGGATGAAGCATTAGCAAAAATATTCAAGTAGCTGCTAAAAGAAAGCTGTTCCTATTTGTCAATGCATCACAAGAAATGATGATGAAGGATGTTCTCAGCTCCCCCCCTGAAAAATGTCATATGATTGGAACATAAAACTGTCCTACGTCCTGTGCTGCAGGCTCTGTTCACAATTTTGGAGAGGGCTTTAAAGCTTTTGCTCCATAACACAGCCGATCTTGGGTGTTTTTCCAATCTCTTCAGTGACACAGTTATCCCACTGGAAGCTTAGATGAAGTCAATAGGAGTGTTGTCATAAATCTTATTGCAAAGCTCTCCCTTGAGGTCAAGCAAAAAGAGTTGGGAAACTGGGTTGTAGTACTCGTTCTCTTCCCAACATATTCTTTTATAGTAACAAGCAGGGAGAGCTCTGTTACACATCAAGCAGCCTGTGCTATATCAGTAACTAGACTGGCATAGAAGCCAGGCAGGACAGCATCATTTCATTCTTCTACCAATTCCCCTGCATAAGAGGACTTGTCCTACCACTGAGATCAGTGAGGAAATTCTCCTTCTATCCATCCAGGATGGCAGAAAGGAGCCTCTATCCACAGCTCTGGCAGGGAAGATAAAGCAAGCATTTTTAGACAAGACTGTTTGAGAGTCCACTTCCAGGAGAGGGACAGTGAGAATCAAACCACATGCAGAAGTCAAGACAATGATAGGAAAGTGAGATTGTACTAAAGGAATAAAGGGACTCACGTGTGTATTACAGAATGGCACATCAACTGAGTTAGCTCAGAAGGACTCAGGTAATCACTTTCAAGCCCATAAAGAAATATTAAAGCTGCACCCTTCCTTGAGCAAAGCAGTATTTTGCAGTGCTGCAAATACAAGTGGAGAAGGAAAACTCAATCTTCCCTATATTTCTGTGCTGTGAAGCCATCAGATTAATCATCCTTTGTAGTGCAGGAGTTTGCATGGAATTGTGATCCCGTTCCCATTCAGTACAAACTCTGCACTTCTCTGATGCCTGTAAGACATCCATACTTCAGGGCACTAGATAACAACCAAGACCTCTGCTTCAAATATTGACAGAATTAAATTTACACGAGCAGGATTTCACAGAAGCTATTTTTCACAATAGCTATTTTGTGTCTGTACCTCGCCACTTATTTTTGTCTGCTCGTTGAAAAAATATAATAGTAAATATAACTTCCTCTTAAGTGTGTGGGGCTGAGTATAGGCTTTCCTCCAGTGTAACACCTAACCACAGAGGAGCACAACTCCCAGCAGATACTTGACTTCCAAGATCAGTGAAAGGTTTCACAGCTATCGAATAGCTCCTTTTGCTACTTATGTGCTAACTACCTTTATAATTTGCCATTTACAGCCTCCTTGGTTGCCTTTATATTTGTATTTAACCTATACCAGAATAAAACAGCATTCAAATAAAAGGCATCCGACTTACAAATGGCAGAGGCTGGCAGAAAGAAAAAAAGGACCCTAAAGGTTTAATTTATTTGTCCATAAATTGCAGTGGAGATGGAGGCATTCCAGTCATTCTATACCACACCATCAGCCTGCTGGCAAAGGCAAGAAAACTTATGCTGAGCATCTTAAATCTTTCAAGAGAGGCAGGCGGTGCACTGCTTGCACTCGCATGCTGGAAACTCCCCTGCTGGGAGTTCATACCCTCTTGAGGAACTCTGACTCAAGATACAGTCTGCTTACTGGACAAGAGGTAGGCTTCTCACCTGCTCCTGGGAGTAATGTGGGCTGAAATCCTGCTTGTACCCTTACAGCACTCATACTAAAGTTCTCTATGCAGTGTGGGATCATGTAAATATGGGATACAATGAGTCTATTCTGTACTTTTTTGTAAGGTTCAGTGCAGATGTCTATTATTTCACATTACGTGAGTCAGCAAGATAAAAATCTCTTCAGAGCTAGGAGCGATGCAATTCCCGTATGTTACACAATTCATTCAAACTTTGACACCAAAAATAGTTAAGACTGTTTCATAGCCTGGGAAGGTAAAAACTCCTATCATTTAGCTTTAAATGCCCAGCACCCAGCATAAAGTTGGTGGACCTCTAGGGAGCATCTCTCAAGTAGGTGCCCTCTGAAAATGCGTAAAAACCAAGCAGTTTTGATCACCCACCTGTAAAACTGCAGTGTTGGTTTATTGTATTCCCCTGCAGAAAGTAACATTTCTCCTCACTTTCTCTTCACTGCAACTATCAGTCTTCTCAGCTAAGAGCTCCTCAGCAAGGAAATCAAAGCAGTACAGCAGCAATTTATGAGCAATTACCTGCTCTCATGGGTTTCTGAAGGAGGACCTTGACACGTGTTGCCTACTTTAGCCTGTGCTATTCCAGATGTTAGAGGGCTAGCAGGATGTCTCCGCAGTGGGAGCTAGTCTCTGTCTGAATATCACTGCTCAAGGTCTCTGGGAGCAAAACAGTTTTAAGGGCTGGATTTAGAGTGGATTAAAGGAGAAGGAAATTTTTGCAGCTCCTGACAGCTTCCTCTAAGAGTAAGTGCTATAATAAAACAAACAGCTTTTTGAGAATTCCCTCAAAGCAAAAAGCATTGCAGTACATACAGCAAAAGAATATGTGAAATTAAGCCTGTTAAGAATAGCAGCATGATCTGTCTGGACTCCTTTCTGTTGAGGCATTAGTTTTCACATAATTTTGATGTCTCTTGTTGAAGCCAGCAAGGCCGTACAAAGGCCAGTCACGGATAAACCCAGGGGGAGGGGAAAGAAAAGGACTGCAGTTGCATTGCTTATTAGTATTTCCCAGAGCAGCACATAGAGCTGTATTGCAGGAGAAGGAGGTCTGGCTCCTGTGTGGCACAGCCTATGCCAAGGCACAATAGGCAGATGTCAAGCTGAGCACTTCACTCTGGCATCACCAAACTGAGGTCAAACTAACTTTCTTCTAGTGTCTCCAGAGCATAGTGGAGTTGGAGTCTGATCCCAGGGGCTCACCCCCCCATCCCATGTTGACCATACTGCAGTGTATTTTGCTGTTCCCAAAGGAATGCTGAGCTTTTGTCAGACACTAACCCAAGATTCAACAAGAAGCTTGAGCTATAATTCCTAATTCACATGCTCCCTATGAGATTTTGGGGTAAATCACTTTTTGCCTTTGGCTTTGTCCTCTACTGTGATTATTTGCATTTACTTTCTTTGTCTGAAAGCTGGCCAAGCAGCAAGCAGACCTGACCTCTGTGATTACTGCCGCTTCAGAGAATGCACAGCACCAAACTGGCCATGCACAAAACTTCCCCAGAGTGACACTGTGTTCCTTAGATCAATCCTGTAACAATACCCTTGCTGATTGTCTATGCCTTTTCCTGGGTAGATCACTCAGTTCCACTAGGTGAAGCCTTCACTATATAGCAGTTATCCTTCTGCAGGCAAAATTTTGAAAGAGTTGCTATTAAGAGATGGAGTACAAAGCAGAGCAAGGGAACAGATCTCTTTGAATGACAGATCAGAACACACATGGGTCCAGCCCTATCCTGTAAGTGTGGTGAAAATGTTCTCACCTACAGAAATAACAATTCCTGCAGCTTCAGGTTTTTAAATACGAAATACATATATTAGAAGTAGAGTTGGTTAAGTAGTTCAAATAGCTAAACTCTCCAGTGTACAAGGCTATCATTTTAGATAATGAGACATTTCTCCATTTTCCAAAAGGTTAAAGACAGACTCTATAAATTCTGCATCTAGCAGCCCAGGGAGGCTTCTCCTAATGGCCCCCACAGACATCGTTTCATTGTCTGGAATGCATCAGGATCAGTTAATGCTGATGAAGTGCAAGGCTTTGTGTTCAGAATAAAAGTAGGAAGAGGTAAGGCTTCATGACTTGAAACTAAAAAACAGCTTTTCTGCAAATAAGCTGCAGGAGGGGAAAAGAAAAAGAATTTAACTGTCACTAACTACGACACCAGAAAACAGCAACTATAAAACAGTCACTGAGAGAGGAATGTACAAGGCCATCTTCATACTCTACATTGCATATAAGTTGATCTCTGCAAAACAGACTCCCTGGGCCAACCTGTGTTTCACAGAGCAGGTGGCAATGCTGTCCTTTACGTACCAGCAAGCCAGAGGACGTGTCCCTCAGCCATCTGGAACCCCGTCAGCATGCACTCATGCTGGAAACAAAATGCACAGAGATTTGCATGACTGATTTTCTGCTTTGGCGAGGACAGCAGAGACGAGCAGCCTTGACCTGCTGATCACTTGTGACAAGAATTTACTTGGCAGCAGAGACCCTCAGGTGGCCAGATGAAACCAGCCATCTGTCAGCTGCGAATCTGCAGCCAGCCACTGCATGAAAAGGTAAAAATCAAAAGAGAGGGAAAAAAAAAGACAAAAGAAAAAAAGTCAAAGAAAGGACAGAGAAAGAACAGTACTAGCTGTGCTGCAGATATTTATTTTTCCTTACAACAACAGAGGGCGGCAATCCTCCATGTTGTCCACAGTCCTGGCCTGCTGCAAGCCCAGTGCGATACCCTGGAGGTGCTCAGCTCTCCCCTCAGCAAAAAGCAGCAATTTTATTTCTAGGGAGCAACACATTTTTATGTGTTCTACCTTACCAGAAGCAAGAGGCAAGAGGACTAATGGTGGCTTCAGGCAGTAAAACAGACACCACTTCTCCCTTGTTAAATGATGAATTTTTTTCAGGTGGAAATGCAGAACTATTTTTACACAGGCATACATTCACAGAAAAGCCATTAAAAAAAGAACCTACACCAGCCCTCTAAGCAGGCTTTGAGGTCTGCTGGAGTAGAAATCTTCTACCATGGGATGCTGAGGCTCTTTTTACTCCCCTCCCTCTAGGCACAGAGCCCCCTCACAGGGCTCTGCATGCTCCCTGTGTGAGGGACCATGCTACTGTCGAGAGTACAGGGCACAATGTCAGCTGTGGACCACAGAAATTCCACATTGCTCTAGCTGATCATCTCTATCTGGAATCTAATTGGGGCCCCTAAGGGGAACCCAGGTATTGGACTCAAAATACCACCAGGATGGAGCTAGGAAACAGACACTGCATGCTGAAAGGCTTTAGGGTTTATGAAAGAAGAAGCAGATAGGACTTTGCCATTCATGGTCAAGTTTGTTTTTTTTTTTAAATAACCATAACCCACCTTGAAGAAAGTTTCTCGAGTGCTGAATTTCTTGATCTGGAGATAAAAGCAGCATCAGGTCATGTTCTGGAAGTTGCATCAGGTTTTGATGAAAAAAAAAAAAAAAAAAAAAAAAAGAGGAAGGGAAATAAATCCAGACAGACCTTCTGCAGCCCCTCTGTTTAGAGGCACCCTGACCCTGACAGGTGTTAGCACCTCCTACACTGTAGATCAGGCCATGTCCTCTGTAAGATGTACCTGGGGCCAGGGAGCAGGAAACCAACAGCCCGATGAAGTGCAGGAAGGCAGTGCGTATTCCCACATTTACCATGTAAAGCCAGAATCAACCCAAAGATCCAGTGTATCAAAACTGCTGTGTTGGACAGTCCCCACTTGAGAGGGGAGTCTTTATATTAATTATATAAAGGTTGTGGAGATTATGTGCTTTGTCCAAAGCTACAAGGCAAGTTCAGAACAACACCAGGAACAAAACCTGCACCTTCTTAGTCCCTGGGGCAAATGCCATACTGCCATATCCACTGTCCAAGAACTTAGTCTCTGAGCCATGACAGGATAATCAAACATTTCCTGCTCAAAGTGTATGCCATGTTTCAGAGAATTTTTGTGGTTCAGATCTCCATGTGGCCATTTCTACCCCTAAGAGATCGACTCTGAGTGGCAGATTCATACAGAAAAGTATTTTACATTAGCTCATGTTAGCCCCCCAGCTCTGATATCCAGGAAAATATTAAGTGACAACAGTCCAAATCTTGGTTTCAGCAACATCAATATTTCCTCTGTGAGCTCCAGAAAGTAGTCACAAATGCAGTCAAGCCCTGTCTCTGTCAGGTGCTCAAGTTCTAGCTCAAGGGAAACAGGTTAAACACATACTCCCTGGAAAAGAAGAAATTTCGATTCAAAGCGGCAGAGGGACTGAGACTCACAATGAGTTCAGAACAGAAAAACACAACTCATGATCCCATGTTGCATAAAGAGATCAGTAGCTGCTGAATTATACATACATAATTTATGCTGCTGAATCAGCTATGTACCAAATTTGCAGTTTTAACTATTAATGCAAATTGAAAAAAAACCCCACATTTGAACAAAACACATATCTAGAAACTATACCAGCCACTGAGTAAACAGATCATTTGTGCAAAGTTCTGAAGTGGTCAGAATTATTAGGTCTTATATTTTTTACTGACAGGAATTGTATTTTAAATCAGCCAAAGTTTTGTTGAAATAACTGGCCTAGCTGTTTTCATTTCTCAGCTAGCAAGCTAGTTATGAATAAATAATGAACGTGCCATTTATTTAAAAACATATTCAACAACTCTCCCTTGGAAGCCCCAGAGGGTGAGCATACAGCTCTACTTGTCTGTTCACCTCGAGCTCAAAAATGTTGTGCCAAAACACAAAGATTAGAGTGGTGGCCAAAGTCCATCTATACCCTCCCACCCCATTTTCCCCCTGCCAAAGACTTATCAGGCAATAGAAACTACCATTTATTCATGTTTTCTTCAGAAGATTAAAAGTGTGCTGAGAACTTTCAGTGTTGAGATCAAGTAACTACGAAGAAAATATTTTTTTTCCCAGTCAAATCCACACTTCATGGATTTTGTTGAATCTAGTTTTTCAATGAAAGTGCAAATGCTTTTGTAAGGAAAGAGTACTCATTTGCTATGGACTTTTATTCTTATTAATTGTTTGAAGAGAAGAATTCTGCCTCTCTCTTCCAGACAAGGGGTGCCAGTACACTGGGCTCACATTTGCAGCTGGACAGTCTGGTAGCACTGCATGGCAGCCATGCCCCAAATGCTTTCTTTCTTGCTATTTCAAGGCCTTAGAAGAAACCCACCATAACAGTTGTTCACAACCAGTAGCTGATCCAAGCACTGTGTACTCTGTAAATGATGAGAGGGGAACAGGTAGGATCAGGAGAGCACCAGTTGTTTTCCTGGAACCCACACAAGGGCCAAGGCAAGTAGTCTAACACATTTGCAGAATCAGGGATGGGATCTTTTTGTTTCTGCTCCCTGTATCAGCTGGTACAAAAGCTTAATCTGACCACTGTATCAATACAGAAGTGCAAAATCTAGAGCCTTCATGTTCAACCTCACTTTTGATCATGAATTCCCATTCAACGTTGATTAGAACAGCAAAATACCATTTCCAAAAATTATGCCCATATTTATATAGAGAGAAAAATATTTTCAAGGGAATGTATTCTCATACAGAGGACATCAACCACCTGATAACTGAGGTTGAGATTTTCCCTCATAAACAAAGTTTTAAACCAGTTATTTGAAGATGTTGCACAGTTAACTCTGGACATCAGAGTCTGGCCCTCCTATAGGGAGTCCAGGGTAGTTTTTCAAACTGGTTGTCTGTTTCCGTGCACCTCACAAACCAGATTAGTGAAGAACACAATATTAATTTTCCACAATCCACAGGCTTTGCAAGGGCTTGTCATGCTAGTCTGGCAAAACTCTATAGCAGCCCAGGGTGTATTCTGATTAGAAGGATAGAGACTGATTGAATACACCCAAATTGAGGCCCAGTTCTGTGTGTCAAGGAAAGATATTCCCACATTACAAAAGAAGTAGGAGTGACCATGAAAGGCCACCTAGTGATGTCACTGGATAGAAGGGCTGAAAGTTTAGCTTAAGGAAGTACTATTAGCATTATTATTACCACAATATCAAACTAATGTGTGGCCTTGCCACATACCATGGAGAGTGCCAAAACAGTCTCGGGGACATAACAAATCTATCAGGAGCAGGCACACCCATAGATTGCAAAATAAAACCGGTGGAACTGAAAGAGGAAAACCCCTCTCCGTGCGTGTATGAGTGGCAGGACATCCCTGCCAGCAGAAGGATCACTAGAGCTGCCTGCAGACACGGCACAGTGGTTGCTGCCAGAAGCAGGGGCAGGATGGGTGGATCCCCAGCCCTGCCCTCAGCCGGCAGCACTGAGAGCCTTTGGATCCACAGCATCATAGCCAGGAACAGCTCAGGCTGCGGCTGACATCTCCGCACTGGATGCCATCCCTGACCTTTTCACTGCAGTCATTCCTGCACCACTCATCTGCTGAGGATCAGCAGGGAAGGAGGGGAGCGCTCTTAGCCAGGGACACAGCAAAGCCATGCCCTGCCACTGTGCCTGTTGGCTGCAGGGGCAAGGAGAGATGAGCAAAAGCCTTGGCCCACCCTAATTATGGGAAATGTTCATTCTTCTAACCAAACAGCTCTGTGGAGCTGATGAAAGCCTCTTTTTAAGATGGAAAAGATGTGATATTTCATTTCAGGATACAATACCAAACCATATCTTTACACAGACTCACATCTTTGCTTCCATATGATTTTTTAATGGCTTTTCATTTATTTATTTTAAATTTGAAACAGATTTTGTTTCTTAAGGTCAAAAGCACTCAGTTTACTCAGCTATTTTTAGCCATGCTGGACAGATTCATTGAATTATTCCATGAATTATTCATAGCACCAAGAAACAGCTTGGGCATTCCTATGATATTTGAAGACAATGACAGCTTCTCACATTTTTGCTGTGCAACTGCAAATCCAGGCTCCAGCAAAAGTCTCACAGGTTTGTCAAGGGAGGCCAGAAATGAGCCTGTCTCTTTTCCCCTGTGCTCAAGTGCTGGAAACATAGACATTACTGATTTTCACTATTACAATAAAGATAAAATATCCTGTTGCAGGGGCTTTTTTATTTTATTATGATTTATTGTGTCACTCTTACCTTACATAAGTTTTTATTTTTGTGTTTTCTGGGCTTAAAATAAAGCCACAGCTACCAAGGCAGACAAAAGGTCCTCAGAGCAGAGAAAGGAATAGCAGAGAGGAAATTGCTGCTGATTGTTCTGGAAATATCCTTCACCCAACTTACTAATTACACACTCCGTTGATCACGTATAATTATGACCTGAAAGGAAATTCTACACCCTAGCAATTTAGCCGGTGTTTCTTTTTTAAAGTCAACCATTTCCACTCTAATGAACCTTGGTATGAAGCAGCAAAACCTTGGAGGGAAAGGCTACAGACATGAAAATGAGTGCTCGCTGTCTCATTAACATTTTACTTGCTTGGCTAGGAGTCCTTTTGTTACAGGAAGCTAAGTGGTTTTATGGCCAACTCTCCTGAATCTGTAATAATATCCAATATGAGTGTAAGTGATTTCTGCTTTTAAGCCACTGAGCCTCTAAATAATCTCCACTAAAGCTAATGTATCCACAGTCAATGTACAGCACTAGCTAAAATTCAAGTAATTGCTGCCTTGGCCAGCTCCACAGCACAACTCCAAACCTGTCATTTGGCAGCTGCTAGTATTTATAACTGGACAGATCCAACCTGTCAGATATGGTCTTCCTGAAAGCAAGTGTATGTCTGGAACTAATTTTTTCTTTTTTTTTCCCCGTCAGTAAAAAGTTAATGCCAGGCTGAGGTACCCCAACACAGATCTAAGACCACAAGAACCACAGAAAAGAGATTCCCTGCACATATAGAGCAAAAGACACCCATGACACATAGATATTTCTGGTCTTTTCTTCAAGAAAAGTAAAGCCGAGGTTTAACACAACCTTTAAAAGAAGCATTGTAGGAAACCACAAGGAGTACCAAGCACTAAAACTTACATTTAATACAATTCTGTGAAATTAATATAGCAGATATTTAAGTGAAATAAATTACTGTTAAAACTCCTAGTGTAGTGGGATCCTTCGTGACTGTAAAATGAGCTGAAACTGCTGTCTCATGGCTCTAGAAATAATTCATGATATAAAACCAGGTCAAATACGAAAATGAAAAGAGAGCTACCTCTCAGTGGGCAAATCTGTGTGAGGAATGTGCTTCTCCTGAGCCCTGCTCTCACCTTGTCAGTGGGCAATTAGTTCTAAACAAGAACAGATCAAATGAGGGTGAAGAATGTTGAAGAAAAATGGGGCTACCAATCCTCTTCCACTGATGATGAAAGCTATAAAGCAGGTGGATGAATAAAAACCATCAGTATCAAGGTCTAAAGGGAGAGAGCTAAGACAAAGCAAAGACAAGCACGGAAGTTAAAACTATATAAGCCAGTAATTAATATTTCTAAATAGGACTGTTATGTGTTCTCTCCATCCTTCCACAGAAACCAAGGCCTGTTTGTTTTTTTAAAAGCTCTTTCAGATATGCATTAGTTGGTTTCAAAGACAAAAACAACACGGGACACATCCCTACAATGAATGTCTTTCAGCCACCTCCTCAGAGGCCAGGGCCAGTCATGCTTAGAGCTCCTAAGGGGGTGAGGGCTATCCACTACAAAAACACCTTAAAAAATCTCCTACCACCTGCAATGGTACTGGAAGCCAAGTTTTTCTTAGAAGATTTAGTTTCTGCAAGCAGATTTTTTCTAAGACAGGAGAAAAATGATTTGCAGTAGAGAATAATTTTTCCTCACACTAGTGTACATTAGTTCATCTCATTTTCACTATTACATATGTTACTACCCCTTTGAAATCTTATTTCTGCTTCATCTGTATTTATACTTCATGGTCTCATAACTCTTCTGTTTGAAAGTGTGAAGTTTTATGGAAACACAACGGAAGACTGCCTGGCATCATGGATTCTTAACTGCTTGACTCGAACTTGCTTTATGAGCTTTGGGTTAAAGTACAAACACAAAAATATTGTCACTGTGAAAACTTACTTTATTCATTAAATCATTATTCAAATTACAGAGACTAGGTACCAGCTCGGTTCCATGTACCTTTCCTATAGACAGGCCAGGCATTTGAAATATTGAATGACCTTGTGTACATTACTTCCAACAACAGCTGGAAAATAAACAGTCTCACAGAGACCAAAGAAAAGACTAACTAGGAGTCTGAGATTGTTTCCAGCAGTAGCAAGTAGATGAACCAGAGTTGATTTAAGAAAGAAACACGCCAATCTGTGGCAGGATTTGCAAGCATTGGATATTCAGAAGGGTTGAAAGATTTGGTGTAAAAAGCAAATTTAATTTTCACTGTTTGAAAATAGTGTGTCAAAGTTTTATTTATTAGCAAATTTTTAGTTTACCTTGTTTTACAGAAGTAAAAAATTAATGAAAAGCATTTTTCAAAATATTGGTTTTAGACATGAACAGAAAGCTTGGCATTGTGGACAAAGTCACACTGAGTCAAAGCTAGAAGTGATGGCAAGCATCAGCTACTGAAAGGACACTCTTCCTCTATGAATGTTAGTGAATCTCTTTTCCAGTCTTAAATTGAGCCAAACACCCTTTTTGTCATTAAGATAGTTTTCTAAAGTCTCTCCTGATCTTCAAAAACAACTCTTAGAAAGATACTCCTCCAAGACAGACTGAGTCAGGCTCTCCTGCATCTTGACCATCTCAAGAGGGAGATGAGATCTCAAGAGCGAGATATGCCTTGTTGCTAGGACAGGACAAGAGTCCCTCTTGATGTACACCTGCCATAGCTAGATTCGAGTTTTGAATTTTTTTGCCAGATTATCCAGACTTTGTATTGTAGTTCAGACAGCAGGTTCTGAAATTGTAAGAGTCCAGCACTACAAAACAAGAATGGAAAACATATTCAAAGCGTAGAATGCAGTCTTTCTTATTTGATTTCAGCTGTTTTCCTGACACCTTAAGCAGCATCACATGAATGTGGCCTTACACAATACTGCATGAGAATACAATTCTGATTCACCTTTTGTCTGTTGAGGGCCAGGAACCTCAATTTCAAAAACCTGACCGCATAAAATTGTGCGGAAACCAATAAACACATCCATAGCAGTTCTGATATGAGGTTTTATCAGAAGCCAAAAATTTGTCACTCACAGCGTATTGTCTCAAATAGATCACATAGGAAGGCTCCCAATGATTAAAGACCTTCTGTCACAGACATCCTACTACAGCGTTCCAAATTGTTCCAGCAGATACATGCTTTAACAGAAACAGTTGTGTCATTATTTGTTACTGATATTGAATATTTTCAGATTTCAGTCTTTGGCTTATCTTTCAAAAAACCTTTTCTTGTTTAATCTGTTGTGGGTCAGTCCACAAAAAGGTTGCAAGACTCAAGCCTTCCCAGAGTGAAATCCATTACTGGGAGAAAAACACATTAGCTTCCCTACACAATAGATAGGGGTAGACTCTTGTCCCAGAATTCTGTTGCTGGTATACAACAGAAGGCTAGTCAGGAGGAACTATCTTGTATAGAGCCACATCTGCATCTCTGATAGCTGGGAATTAGTCACCCCTGGCTTCTGAGGATCCATAACCCCACACTTACCGTGAAAGAATCATCCCCCTAAAGGCAAAAGTCAGTATCTTTTCTGTGGAAGAGATATGGAGGATTCAGTCTTCTTATAAAATGAATGCAAGAGTAGTGATGACTGACTTTTAAATCAGCTCACTGACAGAGCACTCACATGGGAATCTGAAAACTCAAGTTTAAATCTATCCACAGAGCAGAGGAAGTTCACATTCACAGCAATATTTTCATCTTTAAAACGTGTGCCCAACACTGGTATGTATGGAGACCTATATTCAATTTTGTTTTCTCACTCCCTAGCTCTCAATTCTTGAATTGTTTCCTGCAGAGTGGCACATTTTCAGAAACTAGGCAAAAAGTGCTTCCCATCACCAGAAACATCTCAAGATAGTCTTGTAATTATGGCACTGTTTCAGGAAATGAAATCACGGTGAACTTCAGTCCTGCACTTCCCAGGCAAGTGCACCGCTTAGTAGGAAGTTACACTAACACAAACCTCCCTGCATTTAACATGGAGCCCAATGCTGGGTCCTTTCATCCCTCATTCTTCTGGATCTCTCCAGTGGTACCTCTGGGGCACAGATAGGGAGGGGATCAGACGTTGAGGATGTTAGTCAGGTCAAGACACAGGCTAGGCATCATTCTCTGGTCAAGAGAGAAAATTCTGACCTGCAGTCCTGAGGAGAGCTTAGAAGCCAAACAGGGAAAATAACTGTGAAATACAGGCATTGCCAGGCACTACAGCAGGTAAGAGGGGGGATTACAAGAGTGCAGGTTAAATGTAGAGATCTGAATTCCACATGCATGCTGTATCAGGCATTTTAGTAGCTAGAGACTTTACATGTTCCATAATCAAGTCATCCCTAACTTTCCTCCTGGATTACATAAAGAGGCTGACTTCAGCTTTAGTCTTCTAAAGACTAGCTTTAGTCTTCAGCTTTAGTCTTCTAAAGAACATACTCAGTTCTTGAAGCTGTCTTTGAAATTCAAAATGTGTGCCTCTCTTTTCCCAGTAAGTTCACACTAGTTCCTCTGTAAAATACATAGCAACAAAATTCTTAGTGGACACAGTGACATCCTCCAGTTTTTTTGTTGGGTTTTTGCTTTGCTTTGTTTTGTGTTTTTAGTAGTACTTCTGTTTATAGCAGGATTTTCAGGAGGCTCGAAAGGGAGACTGCATGTATTTTTGGTGACCTTTTCCTCCCCTTGTATATACCTTTTATTTTGGTCAGAAACAAAGAAACCATGAAGGAATAGATACCACTACTTCTAAAAGTATGCAAAAGGACATATCTGGAGTTTTCTAGCCAAAAATCAAGTAGGAACTCTTAAATACATCTAGTGATGAGAAATTCATTATGTGTGTTATGTCCTCTGAAGTATTTCAGCATAAACTTTAGTAAGCTTTGCTATTTCTACCTTTTTTGTGCCATATGCAAATAAAACGTGGTGATCCACAAGAGGACCCAAACGTACTTTTCTACTAAGACTATCAACTTAATGAATAATTAGTGGAAGAATATTAGTAACATTAATGCTTAATGAGTTAAATCCTCTTCGCATCATATTCTCTAGTTTCCCCGGCTTGCTAAATAAATGTTTATTGACTTAAATTAAAGGACATTTCTGAAATGAAATATAATAAAATTGCAAAGAAGAAAAAGTTAATCAAGATAATTAAAATGAAAAATTGTTAGAATAATTCACTTTCACCTGCATTTGCAGTATAGTTGGACTAGGAATTTTCTAATTAAATGAGAAACTATGTGAAGTGCAGTTCAGCTGATTTGCATTTATGGAACTGGAAGAAAATATTACCTTATTAAAGTGAATTTCAGAGGAAATGTCATAGCACAGAGGATGGCCTGACTTGACTTCCTGGTAGATTATGCACTCATTTATAAATTTGACTGCTTCACAGAGCCAGCTCCTCTGTGACTCTAAATCAGCATGGTCTCACTGAAGTTAATGAAACCACATCAATTTATACCAGGTATGCATTTGCCCACTAACACTTTGAATGTATATACTGCTGCAGAGAGCAAAATTCAGCTACATCTGCCACTGTGTATACCTGAGATAGATGCCAATGAAAGACAGTGTAATGCTGCTGTGACCAAATAATCAATTTAACCAAATTCTGCTGCTTGGACAAGGGCTGTAGCACACTGTCTGCCTCTGATGATATATTCCTGCAGATACATACATGAAAACAAGCTAGGTGATATCTGATGGCCTTGAACACCACTGCTCACAGTGCTGCACACAGGACTTGTTAAAACTAGCAATTATCCCAATTCGTGACAGACCTGAATGTGAGTTGACCTCATATGTTCACAGCTGGGAGGGAGAAGGGGATTTTGTTGCCACTGCATAGTGTGATGCCTGTTCTCCTTCATGGTGGGATCTCTGTGCTTTCCTGCCTCCACTCCCAACAATGAGGTTAACAGAACTACATGGTTGCAGTAAAAACAGGGAAATCAAGTCCTCTTTCACTGTCAGGAAGCAACCGCTTGTTAATGCTTTACAAACATGAAGTAGCTGATGGCTAACCCTGCATTGCCTTCTGCCTGTGTATTTCTGATGCAATATGATTGAGAGTATTCAAGGTATTTCATTCTGATTAGGTTAATCTAAGACAAATCTCATATTTTAAACTCCTGAGGCAGGAGGAAAGATTCCAAGATTCAAATGATATATTTCCTCTCACAGACAGAGTCAAGAACTCTAACTATGGGCATCTGCTGCAACATCACAACTACATTTAGGTGATAAAAATGTGATACTTGACATCAGCAGAGTATTCACCATGTCTCTAAGAAACCGGGGCTCAATCTATTGAAAAAGCAAATGCTATTCCAGCTATTTACACTTATATTCTCTACAAAAGAAAATTACCACTTCTATCATCCCTTTGCTGGAGAAACCACAGCTGGTTTTGGGATGCATTCTGTAGTCAATGATTCAGCTGTCAAAGTTGTGTTACATCAGAGACAAAAAACACCTGCTGGCAGAGATAACAAGTCAACCCAATAGAAGAGAGGCTTTGGAGAGAGAAGGCTCATTTCCAGCGCTGCTTCATTCACTGCAGCTACAGGCCTGAATTAACTTTGCAAAACTGTCAGGAGAACTTATCAGACCAAGCATAAAGTTAACTCTACAACTCACTATGAGTGATGATTCCTAATGGTGATGACAAGAAATATTAATGACATTCAGTTCAGCCGCCAAGTTGATCGCTCAGACCAGATAAACAGCAACAATTTTGTGGAGCAGTCTCAGCTGGTAAACCCAAATTACAGCCTCATCATAGCACCATATCAAACAATATAATCACACTCATTAGGGGCTGTTCAGCCCAGTCTTGTTCTCAGTTGCCAGGTGCCAGCAGATAGTTAAATGGCCCAGAGCACCCTCACTGTTAAACACATGTGTCACCAGGTCAAATGTCTGTTGTCTAGTCTAAAGAAGTTTTTTATCAAGTGTCAGATTTTCTAAGCATGTAGGTTTTCATATGTGGCCATTAAATCGGTGATTACAGTGCTTTGACAGCATCTTTACATTCACCTGGTGCCTATCAAAGCCATATGAAACAACTGGAACTACCACTGCCAAAAAAAGAGAGAGCATCAAAAACCCCAACTTCCCAAAGCTCCCCGCACCTGAAGTACTCAGACTTCTTGTTGCTGTTGGAAAACAACCACCATCTCAAAATCATTTGAAACCTAGAAAGCACAATGGAAATTGCTGTTACTATAAATACGTATGTGTACACTGAAATGAAATTATACCCACATGAAGATGTTGAAGAGGATGCCTACAAGTAGGGGGAAAATAAAAGGAGGAAAAACAAGAAAATCCCATATACACAGAAACAGGTAGAGCTGGGAAAAAATGCCATGCTTTTCAATATTTAAGTCTCCTGTTTAAAATAAAATGCATTATCTTTCTCTAGTCTCAAAGGAGATGTTAGAAGAAAAGATATCTTGAGACCCTTTCTGTACTTTTTAATCCTGCAACCTCCCATTTGTCATCACCTCACAAGACATGCTTCAACAATTTGATCATATTTACTTAGCCTTCTAGCTGCACCTCTACTGGTTTTCAACTGGCTTCACACAGCAGTGTGATTCTTTAAAACTTATATCACATTCCCATGCAGCCCGCTATGAAATGGAGGAGGTGGAAGAAGGAGGAGGTATAAACATAAACGTATTATCCCCTTGGCTCTTCTGTACTTCTATAATCTATGATGATTAGAAAACATTATAACAACTTCTAAAAAAGAGTTACTACTGAAAGACCATCATGCTAAAATGGGTGATATATTCACAGCTGTGAGCTCATGAGGTTTTTTTTTTTAAATCTCTTAAAGCATCGAGTGAACTGTACAGTAGATCAGATTTAGTGAACTTCTAATCTTTGCTGCAAATGTTTATTACATAGTTTAATCCTTAATGCAAGATTAAGGAAATCTGCAGTGAATTACTTAGTGTCAGGATTACATAAATCAGTGGAATACTGCAGCACTTTAATAACTGCACTTAGTTATGCTCTTGTTTTGTTCTTCTTTTTGACTCTGCTTTGGTTTCTCAGAGCATGTGCATGGACTACACTGAAATTTTTCTTCCAGAGACATCAGATGTTTGTTCTCATTCCTATGCCTTTTCAGTAATTCAGCATTATGTGCTAGATCTTTTTATTTTACTGTTGTAAGTACAACAGCGATGAAGGTAAAGTTTGAATTCAGACAGGAAATACTCTATTTCTAGTGTTTGATGTTTCAGTGCAATTCCTTTGAATGTGCCCTGGTACATACCTGTCTGCCAAGGAAAAGTTCTGTTGGCAGAGTGGTACTTCTGCTCTTCTTTGAGCATTATCTGTTGAGGCTGAGTTTTAGTAAGGCAAAGAAATAGAGTTGATTCTAGATCTACAAATGCAAGGAATGAGAAAGCAAGGAGAGTGGATTAATTATAGACACCAGGGAAATGCTATTAAGAGAACTTCTAGGGTATGTATCAGAAATAGCTTCCTGTTGGAAGGACATGAGGATGTGAAATAGAGGTGTTTTAAAAAATATCATTGTAATGGAATGTCCAGATAGAGACACATTAACAAACTCTGTTTTTAAAAGCCTTGCCTGGGATAATAGTGCACTGATCTGGCTGGATGGATCAAGGTAGCTAGAGGGCTAGACATTTCTAGCCTCCATTTAAAAGTGTCTGGACTCTATTGATACTAAAAGCAACAGAAAAACCTGCAGTGATGCCTTCCATGTGAGTCAGGAAGGCTGATTCTGGAAGGTAGGGGTGGTGGAGAGAAAAAATTCCGGCTGCAACATTAACATAGACAATTGCAAAGTCCAAGCCTTTGATTCGCCTGTGCGACCCCTCAGGTCTGCTGATGCCACGGTTTATGGGGTCATGCTGTGAATCAGGTGGGGAAATTAGACTGTTCCTGGAGAGGGATTGAAGATATACTACGTATTTTCTGCATCAC
The DNA here is from genome assembly GCA_036785705.1 of Acanthornis magna. Lineage (NCBI taxonomy): Eukaryota > Metazoa > Chordata > Aves > Passeriformes > Acanthizidae > Acanthornis > Acanthornis magna. Next base: position 13,050,465 of record JAWUZG010000029.1, read on the forward strand.
TCCATCCATTTGTTATAGGAGGAATAGACACAACTGCAGGGTGACAAATTGCAATGGTAAGGCAAAAAAACAGCAGGGAAAGATGGAAACTATGAAAGATGTCACCAAAAGAAGTCACATGGAAAGAAGTGGAGAAAAGGGAGGAGAGGAGAGAGAAAAGAGGCAGTCAGAAGGGGTGAGATGGATGGGTGGATGGATGTTTTTAAAGAGAAAGATAACTGCAAAAAACAGTTTAAAAAGGAACTTTTTAAAGGAGACCTTTTTAAAGGAGAGTAATGAGTGGATGTGAAGGACATGAATGGATAAAACATCCATTGGCATAGAAGAATGCTGGCTAGAGATGAAATGAAGCAGAAAAATTAAATTACAAAAGAGATCCTGGAAGTGGTTGGAGTAAATTACGTTATATATGTGTGTGTTTTTGCACTAAGACATATCTTACATGTACTACTATTTATGAAAATGAAAGTGTTAAAAGTCCTTATTATTCTAATTGGTCCCTCTTTCCTCTGTACACCTCTTTCTCTTCTGATTAGCTCTTTTAGACTATCTGCTCTTTGTTCTTCTCCAAGTCTTAGCATTTAAACCCATTTTTAGCTCTAAATCCTCTTCATTTGATGTGATCATCTGTGACGTTCTGACTTGTGGCTTAGAGGTTTTAATATCTAGCTATTTTATTAAATACCTATATATCCATATGTATCAAATCTATCAATGCTTCTAGGAAATTCTGCAAAGTCTAATGTTTGTGAATACTTACTGGTGGAAAAAGTACTGGCTAGAACTTCCCTGTCCATGTATTTGGTATCTACCACTCTCTGGTGGATTTCATCTTTAGAAACAACCATAAAGTATTGTAACTGTCTAGGCAAGTGGGAAATTACATTGAAACAATAATACATTGTCTTGGCTGGAGTGCTGCAGCCAGGAAATTCAATCAGTACATGACCTCTTGCTCACTGTGAAAATCTCATTGTAAATGCAGTAGCAGAAACACCTAACAGGTTGGCATATGCTCACATAGACAACTTGTTAAATAACTTTGAATGCTGATGTCTTCAAACTAGAAGCATGTGTATCATCCAGACAATTAAAAAAAAAAAACAAAACAAAAACCCCCCCAAAACAAAAACCACATTATTCAGTTAAAAGTTGCATTAGTTATCTAGCTCATGGAGGCTTCCTTATGCCGTAGCCCTCAAAGGCTTACAGATTTAGAAAGATGCTAAAACTTCCTGAGGCAGCACCTAGTTCTTCCTAAATGTCAAAATAACCATAAAGGGAAGGTATGAGACAAACTCAGAAATCCAGCCTGAACATGCTAATTACAGTTTGAGTAGAGGTTAATTCTGGATGTTTTTATTTAATTCATAACTTTGTTTCCAGTTCTGTGCTAAGGAGTACATTAACTTGAACAAAAATAATTTACAGTGTCCTAAAAGACTATGGGAGTTTAGGTGAGGCTGCCTGATACTTCCTCAGAGATAGGAGTAGAAATAGCATGCAGGTACACTACTCCCAGTTCAGGCAAGTTTGAAAGTGTTGGGAATTAGCACATGCATCTTGATCAGCTGAAAATTTGCAGGGAAGCTTGATCCTGCAAATGCCAAGTTCTGAGGAAAAGCTCTTTGCAGACCCAGCTAGGAGGGTACAGACAGCTAAGAAACACAGTCCACAATTTATCTCCCAGATCCCTGTCCTAGTACCCAACATTTACTTGCTTGTAGAAAGAAACCCATAGCTTCAAACATAATACAAACACCTAGAATTAAAAGATCACCTATCCTAAAAATCAAACTTTATTACCAGCATAGAGTCTAGAATCACAAGCAGGGATGCATTTATGGAAGCTTGACAGTTTGAGCTAGTGATTTACCTTGTTCACCTTTTTTAATTAAAAAATTTGTCATGTTGAACAAGAACATTTACATTTCACCTAAGCAAACCTATATTGGTCACCTCCATGTGACAGCAGACCTTACCTAAAATTAATACTATCCCTATACGACCTCATAACCTAGTAAATGCTGTTGATTTCATCTCCCTTGCCCAAATTGCTTTACTCATCCTGAAGTTTAATACCTGTTGAGGTATTTATCAACCGAAATTGCAGGAAAACATAATTAGCCAGGCTTTTTGTGGCAGTGTTTTATTGCCTTTAGGGACAGTGTTACGTTATATTTATGACTACCAATGCAACATATCTTACAGGACCGCCCTCTTTCGGTAATTGTCTGAGCAAATTGATTTCTTACTAGCAGTACTGCTCAAATGATATAGTTCTGAAGGACACTAAACAACAACAAAACAAATCAAGACAGTTATTACAGCAACAGTGTAATTTATTTACTGTTCTCCCCACTCCCCCAGTGAAAATAAAATTCTTTTTGTTACAGACCAGTATAACTGCAGATGTTAAGTGATTTTATATGCTAATTGATTAATTCCATTTTTCATACCAATGTAAATGTAGAATAAAAGCTTTTGTTATAAATACAGACCATGAACAGAATGTAGTACACTGTATAAGAGGGGTCATATATGACAAAATCTGCCACATAACTGATGCTTAAGTTTCAGTTTACTGAACAAGCAAAAGCTGTTAGCACATTCCACAATACTCAGCAAACAAAAGTAAAAGGGCATCTACAATGGGAAACAGGGTAATACTTGAAGTGAAAGAATTTGGTTAATTCTCAGGTTTTAAATACCTAGATGAGCCCCAAAGATCTTCAAACTGGTTGATTCGATTGACTTCATGGTGCCTAAAACATATAACCTTGCACACTGTCTCTACTATATGACTCCAAATATATCTAGTGAATAATTCCACAAAACCATTTCTGAGAAAAAAGATATTTCCTCACCACTGGGATGACGAAAATACGTTGGGGAGGTCTGGACATGGTCTTAAATGTTTCATAATCTATATTTTTTCTGAAAGAAATAGTTTCTGGGTAGTCATTCAGGGACTTCACAATGTACCATCAGATGAGCCATATAAATCAAGGAAAGTTTAAGATCTAAACCCACAGAAATAAAATACAGTTCAAGTCATAAGAAGTGGCAGGACATCTTTCAAGTACTAATACATTGTGTCTCAATTGTACTGAAGGATGATAACACATAATGGTGCAGAAATAACATAATTCATTAGCATCAATACACAGTAGTAGGTAATGAAATTATTCAGAGCTGCAGTGTCATTAATCTCTGCCAAGTGACAGAAATGAAACCAAACATCCGAAGACAATATTGCAGGAAAAAACTAAATGGAGAACATTCTGAAGAATATGAGCTGCATGCAAAGCACATTGTTGTTAGTCTCCTCAGCCAAGTAATACTGTCATTTTAATCATGGCCTAGCATAGGTTTGTAAACCAGTTTTATGAAGAAAAGGCTATAATCTCACTGTAGCTGCCATTTCACCTCTTTCCATTTGAATTCCTTGAGAGGCAGGAAGAGACAAAAGTCGTCAGATGAGCAGAGAGCAAAAGGCCACATTTCTTAGGTACACGGATGCAATATTTGGAGCATATTTGGAGTGAGTCCTGTGCAAAATTTTGCCTAGAGGGTGTCTGCTGGTGGTGGGCACAGGAGAAGAGCTGGTGGATGGGGTAGATTTTGCCACAGAAAGGTGGAGCCATGCAGAAACTAGTCCAAATGTAAACAGCAACCATCAAAATAAGGTGGAAATAGGGAAGTGGCAAGTTGAGGTTGATTCATAGTGATTTTCCATGTCAAAGAGATAGCAGGGAAACAAAGATGGCAGAAAAACAGCACAAAAAAAAAAAAAAATCCCATAGAAAGGTATCCAGAGAAAGAAAAGAGCATGCAGAACCTACATTCCAATTATACAGCTTTGGGACCTGAAAGGGTGAATGGGCTTTTATTTCAACGTGCCGAAAATTATTCTGCTGGCAGCAGAGAGATTAGCAACACAAAAGATAAATGTTAGACTCTCATTAGACTTTTGGAACTCATTGCACATATTCCTGCTGTCATATTTCAGCATCCCAATAGAAATCCCTGGTATTAAAGGCCATTTCAAATCAGGACCTTCCTGAAAGTATTTTAGAGCAGTACTGATCTTTCATGATGACAGGGGAAAAACCTCAGTTCGCCCAGGAGACTGCTCCTGCTTCAGTTTCTAAATTAATCTGGGACCAAATGCCCAGACAGACACACACTGCTAATGACAGAAGCCTTTTGCTTGTAAGAAACAGCATTTTTTCCTAATTAAAAAGAAACCCTGCACATGATATAAGGGAGAGTCTGATTACCTGAGAGACTGGTTCAATAGCTAGAGTTGTTGTTGTAGCAGCCATGGGATTTCCCAGAAGTGATGCTGCAAAGAACCCCAGTTCAGCATTGATTACTGTACACAGAAACACCACATGTTACCATTCATCCCAGAAAGAGAACCATTTGTGAAGGAAATCTCAGAAAGATGATCATCACTCTTATTTTTAGTAAAGAAGGAAGTGCTGAACCCTGACTCTTTCTGGCTACCTTCAAAGAGACTCCCTGCATCTTGGCTATCTACGAGCTCAAAAGTGATGGTATGAAATTTGGGTGTCTTATGCTTTGCTTCAGTGTTTTACATATATAGACCAGCACCACGACAATTAGAAGCCATCTTTCATTTGACACAGGGTGTGATCCAGTGGCTTAAAGTGTCTGACTGGCTGGGTCTTCTGGGCCTCACCATCCAAATTCCTGACCCTTAGATGACTAGATCTGTCTTGTGATGGCATTTATTCCAGGCATAAGGATGCATAGCAAAGAAGCTTCTATGCATGTAAACAATGCATGAATCCAAATCCGAACCTCAGTATGCTTCTGTGGAGGTGCAGAAATCCAGCAAGAATGGAGCCTGCCAGACAAGAAACATTTGTAATAAGTTTGTTTCCATAGTTGTGTCCAGACATTAAAATTGCAGGTTTTTTGTTTGTTTGGTTGGTTTTTTTAGTATGCTTCCAGTGCAAATATCCTTTAAAACTTTTGTTGTGATGGGGTAATCCCAGTTTCAACTTCTTGTAGCTTCCCACTGTTGGGAACGGGAAATCATCATCGTCATCATCATCCCTCTTCTGATTGTCTAGATTCCCACTATCGTGAATAGAGACCAAGAGACCTTACAAAGCTTGATTCAGAACTGGAGGCTGAACTATGTGACTTTGTCAGTTTTGTTGGAAGTTATCCCACCAAACCCTTTTATTCTATTTCCAAGAACGCTGTCTCTGCTTCCTCCCATTTGTTTTATGTGCCTGTTTAGGTGCGGCTCTCGGTAGAGATTTCAATTCCAGCTTTTGCACAGAGCTAGCAAAAACTCATGTACTGCATGAGTTTTACTTTATAGGCAACCAAGGAGAGTTGCTTACAGAACACTTGCTCTACCACTGACTCTTCTTCCTTCTTGGCAGCAAGAGATTGTTCCCATTTTTACACTCACTTTAAACTTTTCAATCCATTCATTAGGGCACTAGTAGGGTTTCTAGGAAAGCACACTGGGCTCAGTCTTACATGGAATTCTTCAATCAAGTATACATAATCACCCTTGTTTAATAAAAACTGACATATTAAATTCTGTTTCTGCTGAAGTACACTACAGTGATTCTCCTGCAGATTATTTGACTGTAATGCCAATAAATCTGTCACCAGGTTAAAAAAAAAAAAAAACACCAAAAACCCAGCAACTAAAAGTCTTCAATGAAAAAAATAATGTGGTCAAGTGTAGGAATTGTAATATAAGGAGGAAAGAAGCAAATCAAAAGGCCTGGAAGGGAAGGTGTTGAGCCTTGTTTAGTAATGATTGTGTTCTTGTCCTTATTTGCTCACCTCTGACAAAGCAGCCAACCTCTCCCACTACCAGTCAAAACACAAATATATGGGAAGAAGTATTCCCACCCTGAGAATAACTTCAAGACACAAAACAAAGATTTTCAGCTGGTGTAAAATTGGAAGTGACATACACTACTTTGCAGACTATTACAGCCAGGAAAGAGGCAGCCCTTTATCCCCTGTGTTAGTAGCTTTCTGAGTTGCAGTTACTGTCTTGATGTGCCAGGGTGAAGATGGATGAGACCCAGTCTCTGAAAGCAAAAAAAATGTGTGTGAAGGATGTTGCCCCTTTAATCAGAAATGGTTAACTATCTGTCATTGCACAGCAGAACAATGAAGCAACCAGAAAACTCCAGGCCTTCTTCATAGTACAGAGTTATAACATTTTGGACTTGAGGTCAGTACTGAGAGAAAGAACTCCGATTTCCCAAACTTGCAGCAAACTGCTAATTTTTTTCTGGAGTGTAGGGGGAAATCCTAATATTGTAATCATAGCCTATGCAAAAGAAGTTGTGATAAGAGTATGAAGAAGAATTAATGATCAGATCTCTGATCTTACATCTTCTAATGAGAAAATGAAGGGCACAGACATGAGTAATCTACCCTGTCCACATGCTTCTTTGTAGCTTGAAGGAAAAACAAGGTCAAAAAATTTAAGACTTTCACAGAGCCCAATTCTTATTCAGTTTCTCTTCAAATGGAAAGTTGCAGATTTCAGTTTAGCAAAGCTTCAGCATATTGTTTGTATAAAGGCTTTTCATGCAGAGCTACTCCAAAAAAATTATTTGGCCCCCAGCACAGTCGAATTTCCACCCACCAGGATTGCAGCAGAGCACTAAAAGCCCATGAGGTCAACCAGTAGCTGGAAACTCAAAGTTGGCAGCAAAAGACTGCACAAAGCCTTCTGTCACCACCTGAGTGGCTTTGTGTGGTGGGCTACAGATATGAATGAGGCTCACCAAGCATTGCCAGTCACACTAAATCCCCTGCAAGGAAGGGAGCTGGCCCTGCTGTATTTTGTCTGGTCCAGCACATCACATCCTCCCAGAGTTTTCCAGGTGAAAATGCTACCACAGTGCTTCTCCACTCTGAGCCTTAAACCCACCTGGCACCACCTTGCAGCATCTCATCCTGCCCCATTGGTGGCACAATCTAGTTCTTATGTTGCAGCTTTGAGAACACTAGGCCAAGAGGGCAGCCACTCAAACAGATACTCCCACAGCAGCCACTTTGTCACCCTAAGCCGAGTGGGAAAACTGTCTGGAGTTCTGCAGCAACATTCCATATAGTCAGGAACACATGTTGTTCTACAACAACATTTGCTATATTCAGGTTTGTACTTGTCTGTTGAGAAAGTTTGCTTTGTAATCTTTGCTTTTGCTTAACAGTTATTTTCTTAGCACCCTCAATACTTCCTCCAGGAACAAACTGGTAGCAGATGCCAGAGTCACGCTCACTCATTTCTTTAACGCTGTAGCTTAGTTTTCCTTTCCTGACAAATTCCAGTTGTGTAGTTTCTCCTCCCAAACATATACAACCAGGTGTATCCACTGTATCATTCCTCTGTCAACCAGCCTTTCTCAGCTAGAGGACTTTCTTCAAAGAAGCATCATCTTACTAACCTCTGTACCTAATGAACTCCTCTGGATATATTGCCTTGACCTTCAGCTGAAACCTCAAAGGCAATTCCTGCACAGCCTTTACCGTATCTCACCCACCTATTTCCTTTACAGTAGACAACAAAATTATGTTTTTGACCAAGGGAAATAATAAAAAACCAAGTCCTCTCTCCTGGATGTCCATTTAAACATCGAATACCTAACAGCATGTGGACTAGTCACTCACAGTACCACAGGACGTTTTCTGTACATCTACAGAAACAGCAATCACTCCACTTTGCAATGATATTTGTTAACAGCTGGCTACTTTTCCTATGTCATGATTAACATATTCCCCAGTACTGTATGTCAATAGATTTCCTTTTGCTGGGTACCTTGCTGCAACAGGGGACTCATTGCAACATCCAATACACTTATAGCATGGAGCTAAGATTCATCTGCCTTGGTTCTGAATCCCTCCTGCAATAACTCACTGTTGACCGTTTAGAGCTTGTTTGCAAGGAAATATTGCAAGCACTACAGGAGCCTAAGACATATATGCCACAAGTAAACATACAGATTGAGGTGGTCTTGCTTGATCAGTACCCTTTATGCAGTTACCCTAAAGGAAAACAGCCAGTTCAGCAATCTATGGTGACAGATAGTAACTAAGTTTTGCAGCTTTACACCAAACTTATAGGGAAATAACTTCTCGTACAACCCCAGTTTCAGTGATCATGTTTCTTCAGGTCCAACTTTTGTCCAGCAATTTGTTCCTCTGAGAGGGTGTTGGAACTACCTTTAGAGATACATCTGTGACATGTCACAAAAGCTCTCAGGACCCTCTCACAAGCCTGACTGCTGCTCTGCAGACAGCCATATGCATCTCAGAAGCACAGCAGACATTCTGTACCCTAGACAATTAACTGTCTGTTAGGGGGGTACTGTGCCAGTTTTGGTTTCAAATCCTTCCCTTTTGGTACAAGGGCAACAGTCTCTGAACTGCTTTCCATTGCATAAGCAAGCCCTGAAGAGATTTGTCCTCAGGACCTTTTCCAGTTACAGACAGTATTTTAATGACAAAGTCTGAGTAATTGGCAAGATGAGCCTGGAAATAATTATGCAGATAAGCCAACACTTTTTCTGAAGAAATTTAATATGCAAGAAGAGATTTATATCGGTGAAGTAAGAGGTTGGTTATAACCCAGTAATAGGGGCCTCATACTGTCAGTCCAGTCACTTGTCCATATGACAGAAAGGAGGTGGCAGTCCCTATGACTGGACTGCAGCAGCATGCTCTGGATCTAGGTATTTTTGTGTGCAAATTCCTGTGGGAGGGACATCCACACCTACAGAGCTGCACTTCATATGGAAATAACATGGAGCAAAAGATTTGCCTGCCCAAAACTCCTTGTAGAGAAAGAGCCTAGGAGCCTCTGTCAAACCTGATAAGTCTCTAATTTTGCCTCAGGAAGAGTTTGTATAATTATTTAACTACATCCCTAAGTATGATATCAATGAACCTGTAAAATTATGATCAGATGCTTAGGTGCTCTAAGACCTGTGAGGAGAACAGGAAAATCTCAAGACACCTTTTTCCTGCTTTGCATGAAAAAGAGCCTAGATAATTCTTAAGAAGTGAAAAACCTGTTTCTTACTAAGATCTGATAAGCTCCATGGGTGTTACTAGCCCACAGGAGAAACAAGGTAATACAGCTCAACTATATAATCTTCCTTTGCAAGTTAGGCAAAATTACCTCACATTTCCTGGTGACCAGGAGTACATGTACAGAGAGCTGCAGCCCAATTATAACTCATGTTGTACCCACCAAATGTTTAGCTAGAGCCCAGATGTCATCTGGTATCTTGAAGTGCTATGGACAGTGTGAGGTGCCCATGAGCGTTACAAGTCCCTTGTCATAAAGGGCAGCTCCTTCATTCCTTAGAACTCACTCCATCTCCAGGCAGTTGTTAAAAAAAAAAAAAAAAGCAAAAAACCCCAGCCTTCTGTCTTCAGGGATGGATTTGGTGGCTTGCTTAGCATTATAAGCCTTACCTAAAGCCTTTGCAAGCAGAAAATTAAATTCTCAAGCCAGTTATGCTGATGCCATCAGTGATATTGGCCAATATGTGCATCATCACAAGCTAGCTTAAACTATAGCTCTGACACTTGGAAACACAAGCAGGTAGATGCATTACCAAGTACTCCATACATCTGGATTTGGCACAAAGGAATGTTAATATATTTCGAAATCCGTGAGGAAAAAAACCAAAACAGAACAGAGTATCATGATTTTTCAGTGGTTTTAAGAAAAAAAAATAAAGGAAGTCTTTCTTCAACATTTTTCCTTACTTTGTGTCCTGTAAGATTTTTTTTTTTCTTTTTTCAGGCATTAGATTTAGTTCTAAACAACCTCTAATTTTCTTTATGTAAGTGTGAAATAAGTATTTCTATCTTATGAACACTCAAAATAAACATATTATAATAATTCATCATCCTGTAGCATATGTTTCATAAATTCCAGGAAACACCATCATCTTAAATTCATGTTTCATTCAGGATCCCAGTTCATTTCCAACATAGGAATAAAAAAGATGAAATCATAAGAACTAATAATCAAAGACATTTTTATGAGTCTCCTCAGTGCTCCTGACTCTCCAAGTTCTGTAACAACAATAGAAACTCACTTAGAGAATAATGATGTTCTCAGTATTTTTTTCCTGTGGCTGCCATTTATACAGTCCTAAGGGTGCTGTCTGAGAAAATAACAAGAGCTACTACAGAACAGCTTGTTGTCAGCATTGAACATCAGCCTAAGTGAAACAGAGATCAACATGAAGTGCACTTTAAAAAGTTTATCTTCAGACCTCAGGTATATGCCTAATAGCAGAAATTCTTCAAACAGCTGGAGACATCCCATTCTTCCTGCTCCCACACCACCCCCTGCTTTCTGCAAACTGAATTGAGGCAGCAACCTCTTAAGCAGGTGCTGCATCTTGAACCATTAACACTTTCTCTACCTCTTTCTTTCTGAAATATGGAAGATCCAGAGCTACTTTTACAGATACCATGGCTAGAAGAAAAAGTGGATAGCGGACATATCTACCAACAGACATCCCAGCTGAATGGGAGATGATTATTGTTTTCTCATGGCAGATAAGTCAGACAGCTTCATCCTGGGAGTCCTCAAGGCCAGGCTGGATGGGGCTTTGAGCAACCTGGTCTATTGGAAGATGTCCCTGCTCATGGCAGGGGAGGTGGAACTGGATGATCTTTAAGGTCCCTTCCAACCCAAACCATTCTATGATTCCATTGTTATTTCACACGTGGTGTGCTTTTTTTCTTCCATGTTCAACACATGATGCATTTGCCCGTGATGGGTATAACTCATCAGGTTTCAGACTTGTGGCTTTTGGGAGAATACATGGGAGAAGATGCTTAATACTACCATGGGTATATTTTGGAGCATAGGCTATTCTGTTATTCAGAAAGTGTGGATAAACCAAGAAGTCATTCCACTGAATCCCACCCCACAGCCCTCTCTGCACGAGAAAATAAACTGTTGCACATGCCATAGTCATTCTGATACTGCTCTCAAATGCCTGGGCACTTTCTCAAACTCTACATTAACCTTCAGGGGTCAGTTCACTTAATGAGTTGGATAAACTGTTTCATCAATTTGCTTTCAATTTATGAAAATACAAAAATAATCTTTGTGAATTCATGAGTCCTGTGTTCCTCTTTATAAGCTGTAAAATAGATAATCTATGATGCAGTTACAAGTCACAGAATCGTTTCAGCAGTGGATTGCTAAAGCACTGAGAAAGCAGGCGGAGAAGTATGAAGGAATGGAGGTGAGTTTATGGACATAAAAGATGCAGCATTTTCCAGGCTGCCTTTTACTGTCTGTTGAAATACTGCAATAAGTCAGGCACCAACATTTATTTTTTTTTTACATTTGTAGCTCCATATTAAAAAAAAAAATTAATAAATCCTAGCAAAGTCATACACACCAACAGTAGGATACTAGATTCAAACCCCTTTAACTTGAAAACAACACTATTCCTAGTCAGTGTGAACTTCCAGGCTTCACCATACACCACATCCCTCATCAACATACCTCTTGCAGTGAGTGCTCTGCCCTCCCTGTCTCCTTGCTCCAGGAGATGGTCTCCTTCCCTGCATGGCTGTGTATCAGACTCCAGCGCAGCCATCTCGTACCTCATAGCATTTATGTAGTTACAATAAGCATGAGACACAAGTGGTACAGTTGGGGTTTACAGAGCACAGAATTTCTGGCAATTAGTCATGTTGAAAGGGTCACAGTTGGACATGTCCTTTTCAGGCAGTGCATTTTCCTCACAAAGAGCAAGAGAATAAAAAGACATCATCTCTGAAGAGCAGTACAGGTAACTCCTACTGGCTTGTCTCCAGGGGAAACAGTACCTCTCTTGACTGCAATATTTCCTCCTAAAATTTGTGACTTAGCTTTTCAACATCCAAGTGCTAGACATTTTCTTAGAGTTGTAAACAATTTTGCTTGCATCTCATCTCTTCAATTCTATCTTAAACTCTTCTTTCCAGTTTAATAGCACATCACTTTAAAATGTTCTGTTTGTGTGCCAAATGCACCCACAGGCATCAGATCAACTAAAACCTTAAAGATGTATATACATAAAAACCAGCTTGCCATTTCCCCTTGACCAGAGCTAGTGCACACATCCTTTTCTCCAGCACTCAATTATGATGAAATTGAGACATTTCCAGACAATTCTCTTCCTTCATCATTAGCAGTACAGTAAATTAAGATAAAATCATCACAGAATCATAGAAAATCCTGAGTTGGAGGGGACCCAAAAGGATCAAAGTCCAGCTCCTGACCCTGCACAGGACACCCCAACAATCACAGGTGCCTGAGAGCATTGTCCAAACACTTCTTGAACTCTGTCAGGCTTGGTGCTGTGACCACTTCCCTGGGGAGCCTGTTCCAGTGCCCACCACACCCTGAGTAAAAACCCTTTCTTTAATATCCAACTTAAACCACCTCTGACACAATTTTAGGCCATTCCCTCAGGTCTGTCTTTCCTCCAGGTCTACTGTGGTTGACTCTCTCAAGTAGACTGAACAAATTTCAGTTGAGTACTTCCAGTACATGCATCTCATGCTCGTCTCAAAAAATTGGAATGAAAAATGCATACATAAAAATGCAACCCTGGACCTCACTTGAAGGACATATAAATATGATCTAAGATCCCCATAAAGATTTTTCCCATGCAGAATTTATAACCTTGAACCTGTGGACTACCCTCATATCCCATCTTAAGAGAGGAACATGGAGCATAGACTAGTATCATTTATTTATCTCTATAAAACACTGTTTACTGCCAAATTACTGCCTAACCTGTCATTGGGCTGCATTAACACCCAGTAAAGAGTTTTATTTATTGCCTGACCAGAAGATGGCCCTATACAACCATGTCTGGAGGACAATAACATTTTTTTCTTCTTTCAAAATTAAGCAGGGACAAGAAGCACACCTGGGGACAAAAAAAGTGCAAGAAACAAGAAGTTTCCTCACTTGCCTCCTCCTTCCTCACTTACCTCCTCCTGATGCCTTAATTAAATATTGCCTTTGTGAATTACTTACTCTGAAAGCTGAAGGCCTCTCCAAGGAGAAAACAGCAGAGACTTCTCCCCAAACATGGTCATCGAAAACATTCTCTAAAACAACATCTGACGTTTTGCAAGTAACATGGATCCCAACCAGAGAGACAGATGAAACTAAAGATAACTTGCACAACATGTTGCCATCAAGCCTGCTTTTTTCTCACTGGCTTCAGAAGCTGACTTGGCAAAGACAGGGAGTTCTAAGAGAAGCACATCTGCAGTAAGATCTGGCTAGAAGTTTTTTTTTTTCCTGAAAGCCTGTCAGTTACCACTACACACATGCAAAATATTTGGGAGGAGTAAAGCTCTAAGCTAGGGCACAGGTGCTACACAACACCCAGACAGACTAATTCCCTAATTCAATGCAACCTTGGGACAGCTTCTTCCTATTGGTTTTCTTGTACAGTCATGGCCCAGACAAAAGCTTTCTTCTCCCCACCACATTTCCATTTCAGAGTAATGTTTTAAGTTTATGGCATCATTTCTCACATGCTTCCCAGGAGAACAGTCAGAAGCATTACACTCTCATGGGTCTCAAAATGAAAGACAACCTGTATACACACACACACACACAACGATCCAATGCAGACTGAAACAAGCCATTTAATCCACAGGTTTTATGTGCTTTTCCAAAATGTGGGCACCCTGCCCCGCACCCCCATAGCGGTTTATGGGGGTAGGGGGCAGGGTGTGTGTAAAGGGCTTTATTGAGGAAACACTGATGCTTGCATTTTTTTATGTAACAGAATAACAGTGATGAAACTACAGTCATCAATGGGTTTGTAAACTTTATATTTGCTAGTCCACATGAACACACCACATCTAAGAACAATCTAACTTCTGTTTCCATCATTTTCCCATTCTTTACAGAATATTCTTTAAGCTTCTAGAAAGGGCACTTTTCAGACTTAAAGGCAATGTTGCTCTTAACAGTCAGAAAGAGAGAGGAGGCAGAAGAGCTCTCATATTTCTTAGAAGATCATAACAAGAGGGAATAAAAAATCCTTCAGCTCCATTAAATACACAGCATATAAAAAACTGGCTAAGTTGGAAATGTCTGCCAATTACATGGCCAAATTAAATACATAGATAATTGGTACAAGATAATTGGTACTAAGTTAAATTCCCATCTAAAGGATTGTGAAATCGCAGATGGGAGAAGCGTAATGAGGAGGAGCTGTAAAGTTAGCCCTGATTACACCTTCTTTGACTTGACCATTTGAACAGCTAATCCTTTGCTAACATACCTGTTCTCAGAGATATGAACTCATTTTTATAAGGCTGAATCAGTTTTTGTCTAATGTCATATGCAGGATGGTTTTGATTTGATCTCAGGTCTGGGAGGTGGTGGCAGGTTGTTTTACTCTGCTTCAGAATAATGAATCTTTAATCACATTGATGGGGAAAAGTTAATAGAAAAATTAATGAAAACACAACATCAGTGTCTGTGATGTGTAATGAATAATAATAAAGAGAACAACAGATGCAGTCTGGTTGATGGCCCAATTTAAAATACTTCATGCCCAATTACAGACACACTCATTTTCTATAAGGCAGACAGTTGGATAAGAAATAGACTATAATTTTCTGCATTATGACTGCTGTATAGAGTACCTAAGGTCATAACATGGGTGATTTACAGATCACAATAGTTCTTATAAGACACGTGTGTGACGGAGAGCTCCAGTTCTCACCTAGCATGTGAAGGTACAACCAGAAGGACCCTGGGGTAGCCTTGTGAAAGAAAAACAGCAAAGATGAGTCTACTTTGAGGAGTTTGTCCTTGAATTTCATCACCCAGATATAGATTTCCCAGTTAAGAAAGAAAGTTGGGATACAATCATGTCCTGCACAGCTACAAACTCCACCTTTTCCACTCTTTGCTCCCACCCATGTCAACTATATCTGTCCCTGCTTCACTTCTTTGCTTGCATAAGGAAACATTATCGTTTATAGAAGAGCCAGCAGAAGGTCCTTCATTTTGGTGATATCCTCTCTTTGATGTCCTAGATACCTATTCTTCTCATCTGGGCAGAAATACAGATCTACTTTACTCAAAGAACTCCATGATTGACATTTTGTCTCTCCTTCACGAAATCCCTCTGATTTAAATTAGCAAAAAAAAAGAAAAAAAAAAAACCACCCCAAAAGAGGTCTACACAAGTAGCAAAACCAAAAAAGTAATAAAATTAGTAACGACCAAAACACCCAACCACTTCATCATAAAAGGTCCAGACCAAACTATTCAGTTCAAAATAGCAAAGTACAACATTGTGATTTCCACTTCCTTAATCGAAACCCACAATTTGAAAGTTTCAGGCCACGTGTATCTGAAGATAAAATTCTAAGTGTGTTCTTTACTCTCTTTTTCACTGGGCACTGTTCGGGCTTTGGAAGGATGGTTGTGGTGTATGTTTTGGGGGTTTTATTGATCCAACTCCAACTAGAGCTTAGTTCAACCTCTGATTAATTGGTATTTTTGAATGACAGAAGAGTCTATTGGGAAATTTCTGGCTGGATATACTTCATAAAATTATTTCAGTTGGAAAAGGCCTTTAAAGGTCATCAGGTTCAACTATGAACCTAACACTGCCAAGTCCACCACCAAACCACATCCCAAAATGACACATCTACGCTTCTCTTACTTGAGGCCTTTATGCAGCTGACGTTCAATATTACTTAAGGAAGTGATTTACAACAGGTCGGGTGCTTTAAAACAAGTCTGAAAAATGACAAAGATCTTGCACATTAGTGTCATCCAGTACAAACTTGTTTAAAGGTGACTCTTCAAATTGCTCCTGGTATGTATTCCATCTGCCTGTTGCAAGCACAGGGTCAAAACACCTCAGAGAAACAATTGCTTGACTTATTAAACCTATCTGAATAGCACTGAAGTGTAAGGTCACTGTTTTAACAGGATCTTGTTTAGTGACTCTCCCTCTTATTGATTTGGGTAGAACATAAGGCCTGGGAGTGAAGTTAAAAAAAAAAAAAAAAGCAATATGAATTTAAACTAAATTACTTTTGCTTGCTACCCAGGATAAAAATAAGATAAGGTCTGAAATATGTCAAGTCCTGTTTTATCAGCTGCTGCCTTAATCGGTCTGGATGTGTGGAGTTATTAACCATCCCTATAGTTATTTTATCTAAACTAAATATTCCATATTTTAGAGAAAATAATTTTCTGATTAATGGACTTGTAAACAAACATTTCTGAAAGGACCTAGTCAGAAACGGGGTTTCATATCTTTTTTCTAGGTGTCTTACAGGCACAGAAGATAACATTAATAAAGTCCTAAAATTATACATTATCAAAAATAGGAACAATATCAAGATTCATATCATATTATCACACCAGAACAGAGATCTTACTGACAGTTAAACAATAGTCTGCAGAGACCAAAGGAGAAAATAGGCTGTAGTGAATCAGAACAAAGTCAACCACACTTAGTTCTGTCTCTGACTGAGACCAAAAGGAAATATTTTAGGAAGAGTCTAAGACAAAGAAAACATATCCTGTTCCTTCCCCATGATACTCTTCAAATCTCTCAGGACCTAAGGCTCAGGGGAATTTTCAAACTGGAGACAATGCCTTTGACTAAGTATTATCAAATTTTTCTTGCAGAATTTTGCCTATAAATTGTGGTCATCAATGACAGCATGTGGGAAAGAAACACAGAGTTTCAAGTCATATGATTAAAAAAAAAAAAAAAAAACAAAAAAAAAAAACCCAAACAAACAAACAAACCCCCCCCCAACTTTCACTACATAATAGAGCTATAGAATTTTCTACTGTGTAAAGAAATTACTAACTAAAATATGAGAAAGAAAAGACAGTATTAACCAAAACATTGCCAAAACACCTCCTGTTTATGGGTAGTTGATACTTTTTACAGGTACTTGCCTGTGAGACACAATGAAACATGCAGGACTTGCATAATCAATCCATAGATCTATGGCAGTAGAACATGCCAGCCCATGCCATAATAGCCCATGTGCAAGAAATAAGTGAATATAGATTTGGAGTCTCAATCCTGCAACCCTTTAGGCAACCTAATGTACACAGGAAGCAGGCAGCTATCTCAAGCACCACTATTTCTGCTGGTCCTGGGTGAGCTGTCATCTCGGACATTCGCTTTGCACTGCTTCACTACAGAAGTTTGTGCCCATCAGAAAAAGCTGAGACTCTCCTAAAGCAAAGGCACATGAGCTAGCAGGGCAGAGGCGACAGGATAGCACTTGCCATGTCAAAGAGCACAATTACTGTGAGGTCTTTACCAGTAACAGAAGGGGAGGGTGTTGATGAATAACATCTTTCTTTCCAGGGGAAGGAAACTCTTTTGTGACGGACATCACTGAAGATAGAAAACAAACTCACAAGGCTTATTTGACCCAGGTAATCTTTCCAATGTTCTCCTATTACACTGTCATGTGCAGGCTGTACAACTGGCATACAGCCACTGTGGCATTCACTAAGCTATCTCTAGCAGCAGGGTGAAAGTACAAAAAGCAGTATTTTCCTACACTTCAAAGAAAGCATTGCTTCCTTCCCATGTTGCTCTTAAGGGACGCAGTACTTCCCTAAGCTAACATTACCTTTAAGGGATCTTGTTGAAGAAACAATGTAAAGGAAGTGTTAATAACTTTTGCACGGCCAAGTCCCTCACAGCTGCAGTGCATTTACCCTCTGTGCAGATATTATCTGCCTTCTGCAGTGGGTTTCTCTGTCCAGCAGCTGGATTGAGGCAAAATAAACAGGAGCAAACGCGTAGGGTGTGTACGAGGCAAGAACTTCAGTATGTCACAGCTCAAGGCCTTGGGAAAGGGAGCTGACCTGAGAGTCAGGCTACAGAGCAGTAGGACTAGAACCTCTGTATTGAGGTGTCATAAAAGCTGTAATAGGAGGACTGAGGAACTAGAAGAAAAGGGCAGGGACACAACTTTGGGGAGATGCACAGAAGAGCTCTGCAACATGGAGGAACTTCGTACCACTTCTGCTCACACTTTGGTCAGCTCAGCACACATGTTATACCCTTCAAAGCATTTCACAATATTAATGAATTGATTTATGCACTTCCCCTGGTCATAACAGTAGGAAATGTTTATTTCTGTTTACCAACATGGAAACCAATCCAAAACAATCACAACTTCTCAGATACCAGAACTACAAAATGCAGTAGCAACTAAAATTAGAACTCACCAGTACTGACTCCCAGCACTCTTCTCTGCCCACCCTTTTTCTTCTTTCCAAAGGAAATAATATAAGCCATCAGGAAGATCAATTATACTCAGCTGCCCCAGCACTACCACCAATGACTGTAAGTAATTCACAGCTGTTTTTTAACAAAGTCAAGACTTACAGAGTATCAAGCCCCAGCCCCCTTGATTTAATAGCAAAACTCTTAAGGATGTTGGTGGAATATAGACCTCTTCTTTGTTTATTAGACTTTATCTGTGAGGTATATCTGATCAAAGTTTTAGTAAAAGCATGATAATAGAATAAGACATTTGTCCATCTCTTTCTTATTTGGAGCACTCTTGTAAGCCTTGTGTAGGCACACTGACACATTTGCTGTCAGCTAAATCTTTGTTCTCTTCCTCAGCATTCTGTAGAAGTGTTGTGGAGCAGAAACCAGTCAGGAAGCAACAGGGTGCTGAATAGAGGTCAACTCTCAGCTTGGGAAAGGGGTTGTGACTTGTGGAAAGACAAAAAAAGTTGGTTTGGACAAACAAAACCACATGAAATAGGTACAGGCTCCTGATAACTTTTCAAGCCTCAAACTTGCCAGCTCAATTACATAAAATGGTGTTCTCTAAGTAACTGAAACATCAACTATGAAACAGAAAAACAGAGATCTGGATCAATCCCTCTTGCTACAGGGGCCCCACCACCTGTGTTTAATACCAGCCCAAATCTCTCTGTGATAGTCACCTCAGAAAATCTTGCCAGATGTTTGGAGAACAGGAGGTCTCAAAGTGCTTGATGGGCAAGGCTCCAAATCACACACACATGGACAGGAAGCCAAGATTTCTATACAGTTTTATAGTAATCCATGAATGAAAGCAACAGGCTGACACAGTGCTTTGGACACAGTTCCTTGACATGGAAGGTCCCTTTTGGGCTATTACTTCCTCTGTTTTCATGCTTAAGTTTGTTTTTACACAAGAAAACACTGACACATCATGATGCTTAGCTATTCCACATGCTTAAAATGTCCCACAAGGAGACTGACTTTGCTCACAGGCTCCACAGAGACACTGAACGTGTGTGTCCATGTGGGAGCACTATGGAAAGGTGAGATGAATGAGCTATCAAAGACTGACATTAGCACACAGCAAATCCCAATGAGCCCACTCTCATGCTGTTAAACTATAGCAAACTGAGGACACAATTTTCAAAGACAGCCTCCCCAGGAGACTTCATGTGCTTTGTGTTCTTCAAACCTTGCCTTGTTGAGGAAATTTAATTTCATGGTACGTCTAATGCAGAAAGGGGTGGGGAGGGAACCTGAGGTTTACCTCCCTTCCTCTGGTGTGTACATTCATGTCTCATCTTTCTTGGTCCTTTCTTTCCCGAATGGAGTGCACTACATCTGGGCTCATAAAACACAGACTTATTTTACTATGTCTTGCAAAAACCTGGCCAAAAATTTCCCCATTTATACTACACCACCTATTAAAATCTCCGCATACAGTACAGGTAAAGCAGAAGCCATGTTTCATTTTCAGTCCTGTTGATTGTTTGCTTTTTCTACACCACAAATCTAGGAAACAAGGCAGCTGCCACTGCTGAGATGAACACTGGGACATACAGAGAAAAAGTTATTGAGTTATGGATTTGGATCCACCAGCCCTTCTTGTCCCATTCCCCAGCAGCCATACAAGGGGCAGCAAATCCTGCTTTGGAAATCTGTCTTAGCACAATACTGTTTCTTGTCCACACTCAACCTTTCCCTTTAGCAAGCAAACTCTTTTGTCTTATGTGAAGGGAAAGGAAGGCAAAAGAGCCCACAACATGTACCATGCTGCATTTAAGCAGAAACGTAAGCACAAACCCTCAGGAGTTCCCAATGAAAGGCACTTTGATTCTGCTTTCTGCATGTTGTGTCTCAATTTACCTGTAAAGCCATGTGCACCTCAAATGTATTTCAGAATTTTATATATTTAGAATTCCTGTGATTTCATGGGAATCAGGAGACCTAGAATCTGTTCCTATCCCTGCCACTGAACCGCAGCCATTGGTGGGTAATTTCTCTTTCTTCTCCGCTTTACGCTTTTTTCTAGGATTAAAACCTTCTTGAGGAATAGTTTCAGAAACCCACTCTGCTGCTGAACGGAGCCATCATTCTCCCTTGCCTTACCAAAAAGACCTGCATATCTGCTAACAAACTGTGGCATTGGCCCCAGTCAAAAGAATGTGAGGCTTTTTTCTAGTTATGAGACTGCTAAGGGATAGTGCTGGGAGCAAGCAAGAGAGAATGCTGGGAGAAACAGCAACTAGAGCAGAGGGAAAAAGGCAGAAAGCTTGTCTTGCCCCTTGACTGACAGGAGCTTGTGAAAAGGCAGCTCACATATATAGTCTGCAGAAAGAAGAAGCTTCTTAACCTGCCTGCTCTGAGCTGCTCTCAAACTGGCAACAGGCCTGCACTACATGATTTGTACATGATGCGCTCTTGGAAAAATTAAGGAGCCGTAGCTGGGTGCAGATAACCATGTCCATTCACCCTGAAAACATACCTCAACCCAGTACTTTCTGGTGCCTTACTAAATACAGTCAGCAGCTGGAGAAGGCTGACAGGTTGTTGAGGTACATAACCCCCTCCCATCTTTTCCATTCACTGAAGCACCATTGAAGAGAGAGGATATTGAACAAGCATAGGGAAACATGCTCAAAATTGGACAAAACCAAGATGTACTTCAAAGCCTTCACAATGCCAGGCAGAAGCAGTACAGTTCAGATGCACTTAACTTCATGTTACTACTCAGCCTTGTACTCTAATGAGATGCAGGGTGACATTATTTATTCATTCTAAAATAATTTATTTCTGTGATGGTGAGACTGAACTATAGCTTCAGCAGGATCTTATTTTTTTTACCAGCTGTTATGAAGTTGGTTTCATAGGAGCACTCTCCCAGTTGTAATGAGCTGCCTGTCTCCTGCCACTACAATCCAGTGAGAGAAATAAGACCAGCTGAGAAATACTTTATACTTTGATCTGTCTCAATAAATCAGTTCAAGAGCTCTAAAACAGAAACCCCAGGGAGAGGGAAGGAGAAGAGGAGAAGTTCAAGCAGGGAAGTTTTAAAGCTGTATTTGATTTGTTTCACTAGAGATATGGTAGTTAAAAAAAATCAGATCTGTCCATCTTTTTCTGAGATTTGTCAGGTCTCTCAGGCCCTAGTACACTCCCAACTTTGGACAACTTTATTTCAGTGATAACCAAAAGAATATATATATATAAGCCTCTGACACTTTGAGAAGTCAGGTTCTATAATTCTATAATCTGCCCGAGTTGGATTTCTCCTGTTGCCAATATATCAATTTCTTGTTATCCACCTCTTAGGAGAAAAAATGAATTGAGCAAGAAAGTACAGAACAAGAAGGCAGGGGTGGAACCACAGAGGTTTTACTCCTTGCCTTTGAAGTTAAGCTGCTCTGAATGAGCAAAGCATGAATCCTACCTCTGGGATTCATTCTGCACCTTCCTTTGCAACACAGGGGATGAGGAATTCATTACAGCCTTGAGCATTACCATGCTGATGTCTCCTAGTTTTAACATCAGCTACATGGAGGAACTTTGTGTTTCTCTTGAACTCTTGCACTCTTTTTGTTTTCTGCTTGTTATTTCTTTTCCTGCCTGCTAACTTTCTGCATGATCTTGGTCAAACCCTTTCACCCATGTGGTTCCATTTGCTAAGAAATGGGAAGGCTAGTCTGTGTAGGAGGGAGTATACACAGGGAGCATACAATGAAACATCTGGGGAAAATTATCATCAAAAGTTTGGTACTATTGGAGAGGCTTTCCTATAGGATCAGCACTTCCCTTTAAAAGATGGTTAAGATGGTAAGACTTGTAATGAAAGAGAACAGGAAAAAGCATATTTCAGTCAAGAAGCTCCATGTCACCAACATCTGAAACTATCCACATTTTCCTGTATATCGATGCCGCTACCGCTATTTACCAGCACGCACTAGACGTTGAATCTGTGCACATGGATGGTGGGCAGACATGCAAACCAGTGACACCTTAGTGCAAGTTCATGGCTCTGGCTTGCACTGGTACTACCTTGGGTAAAACAGAGGATTGTAAGGACTTTGCAAATCTGGTCCCTGAGATGGAAGTTTTCCTGCCCACCTCTGTTTTGCAATGTACAGCTCCACTGCACACATTCAACCAGAATGCTCTTTCAAAGAGATGTGCCAGTTAAAGTCACATTCGGCATCTTGTGTATCTCAGCCAAAAGCTAGCCTGAGCACCAACAGCAGGTAAGATAACTTATTCTACAGGAAAATATACTTTCCAGTGTATTGGCTATTTCTATACTCTTAATACCACATTCTGTTTCCAAGAATATTTTGTAGCTATGTAGACTGTTTTAAAGAAAAAATAGTAATTTTAGGAAATTGTGAATCTAAAATATACAAAATTCAAGAAGAAGTTCAGAGATGGTGTCAATACTTAAAAAAATAACTCCTCCCTTCTCTTCTAATTAATGTGCAATGGTGAATGGCATTTTAAGAAAAACACACAACAGTGAAAACACTCCAAAGGAGCAAATAAAATGAGTGAATAAATAAAAAGCATTCAAGTACACCACTAAATTAGCTAATTAATTACACTTGTCCATGATGCTTTTGGTGTTTGCCACTATCTCATGTGGTAGCAGAGATGTAATAAAACTGGAACACAACACATTAATTAACTAGGTTTTCAGAAGTACTTAATGTCGGTATAAAACAACTTCCATATGTGTCCTACCTCTTCCTATAGACTCATGATGGAAATGACAAGGATAAAAATTCTGCTACCTCACAGAGTAGCATCTAGTGCATTAAACACAAGTGTATACCAGCACAACTCTTACACCCCTAACATTTCTGAGGAGACCTAAAGTCTGTGTTCTCTGAAAGGTGGACTGCGCTTATGTTTAAGAGCACAGAGAGGCATGACTGAACTCCATCGGCATGCCTGTGCAGGAGATTATCAGGACTGCCCCATCACCTGCACATCAGGACATTGCTCCAGTTTCCAGGGGAGCCTGCATTTTTTGGGAGAATGCATCTACCCTGACTGAGATTGGAAAAGTAATGCTGGCAAAGCTGTTCTGTGCATTCCCTGGAGTGTTCTGCCTCTCCTAAGAGCTGAGCATGTGCAATATTTATACCGGTCGTATGTGCTCACTTCAGCGCTGGACTTTGCCCAGCACTTTCGAGTGCTGGCTGGGAGGAGGCAGCACTGCTGCCTGTGGAAGCCCAGCTCCAGATTCCAGTGCCACTGACACGGGGAGCTCTTAATGCCACTTTGGCTGCTGTCAGTAAGCAAGAAACAAATGCAGGATTAAGTGTGGCAGCAGATTACTGGGCGGGGTGCCTGCTTTGTCATGACTCTGAGCTTCACAGATACCAGGATGACTTGGTCCACATGAGTGACCAGAAGGTCACATAGCTGCATGTCTGGGGCCATCGGTATTAGGCAGTATTTGCAAGCTAAATGTGGACGTGAACCAAAGCTGACTGACGGGAATGTGCATCTGTTGAGGCAGTTGGGCCAGCAGATGATATTCGTTGTTATCTGAAAGCCACCAACAATGTGGATCTCTGCTGTCAGGTTTTTAACTCCTGCAGGACCCAGTTTCTCTTACAAGCTGTCAGCCACCATTTCACTCTCAAATGCACCAGCTGAGAAGCCAGACACAGATAAATGATTGTTATGAGGAAATACAGTGGGTAATAGGCTGAGAGACAGAAGAGTTGTGACCCTTGGTTTTATGGAACTCACAGACACAGCACTGAATTGAAAGCCCTTGCTCCATTATTTGTCAGCAGCAAAGATCACACCCCAGCACTTCCCCTTGGACTTCCCTCAGCTCGAGATGTTACTATTTCTGCAGAAATAAGTCATTCAGTGAGAGAGTATCCCGTACCTTCAGGCCTTTTCTCCAGCTACTATCCATGACACACATTTCACTGATTCATTTTGGAAAGGCTGTGCTCCAGTTGGTGGTAGAAGTGTGTGTTCTAAAGACAGTCACCACAGGGCATTGGCATTCCAGTAGTTGCTGTTGGTGTACCTGGAATGATTTCTGTGCCCTGGGTATCATTTTTCCCACATCTTGCTGTCTAGAAGTTAGATGTCAAGCTGCACTAATTACCTTGGCTCCCCTTGAGAGAGGTATGGGGATTTGCACAGAGAGATTTGTGCCAACCTAGAATATTGCATCCTCACAGATCTCTGAAAAAGATATGTCTTTATCATAAAAAACTGAGGATAATAGCTCTTCTTTTAGATGAAAGCAGCATCAGCAAAAGGGAATATTCTTTGTTGCTAGCACAGGATGAGAATCTCAAATGGTGCCTTTTCTGCCTGTGTTTCACTGTGAACTCAAAAGATCAGTCCTCTCCCACAGAACCAGTCCTGTAGTGTGGTTATTAGCATCTGTTTCATCTCCCTTCTGGATCTCAAGGGTGCCAGAGTATTAGGCATCCTTTTTCTGCTGATATTATACACATTGCTGATGTTAGAAATGCCTTCCCTGGCACCTTGTGTATGGCCACAGCTGGCTTTTTCATGCTTCTGCTATTCAGAGACCATTATCTCACTGTCCATAATATGCAGAGGGAACAGGCAGCCATGGTATGTCTTCATTTGCAAGACACACTGGCATCAGGTCACACACATCTCTCATGCTGGTGCTGATGCATCTTCACAAACCATCACAAGTGCAGGCTCCTCATTTTGGCCAGTAGCTTCAGAGAATGTGCCATGCTAAGCTCCAGGGCCTCAGCTCATATTCCTGAAGCACACAGCAGCATTTTATCTGCTCTGAACCTCCTCCTGTGCTCCCAAAAAACAGCTGCCATCACACCTCTCTCACTGAATCTGAAAGCCATTTGTTTCCTGTGCAAGATGTTTCAGAGACTACACCCAGCTCCCAGCATTATGAGCTTATTTACCCACAATAAAACTAGCCAGTAAAAAAAAAAAAAAAGGAAAAGGGAGAAAAAAAGCAGTAAAAATTATTTTTTTGACAGTGGTACCCATCTTACAACTTCCAAAGAGGTCATCACACAGAGCTGAGTAAAAAGACCCTGCCACTGCAGCTTGCTCTCAGCTATTTCTGATGCATTTGAATGAAGAAGAAATTATCAGTTCTCAAAAAACAACAACAAAAAGACTTACTTATTTGCACAAAAATGTTTTTAAAAACCAGTGGTACCTTTGTAGTTAAACATCACCCCCGTTTTACAAAAATCCCATGCTTTATAGATCAGAAGAATGTTATACCAGCAGGGTTATGTATTGGATGAGTGGTTTAAAAAAATTGCAGCTTCCCTTTACACACTTGTTACTCTGACTAACAGACATTTTTTTGCTAAAGGGATACTTACATCTTTTCAGAAAAATTGCCTTTCCATTAAAAAAAAGAAACAAAACAAAACACAAAACAAAAAACCCACGCAAAAAAACCAAACAAAAAATTGGTCTAAACACCAATTTTTTCTTAAGCAAAGAGGGGCAATGCTTCTAGGCCTGCACCATAGAACATCTGCTGTAGTGCAAGACAGCTTTCTAAAAAATACAGCCCGAATCCAGGGGAGCACATGAATAAATAATGGAACAACACTCTGATCAAAATTTTTTCTGTACTGTATGAATGCTTCATGTTCAGATCTCATTCCACTGCTGTGTGACAGCTCTGACGTCGGCAACATCTTTATTCACACATCAGCAGTAACTCCTTCCACCACATGCCAACTACATATAATCTTCAAGTCCCAGTGGACTGGAAAGATATAATATGTTCAAGAAATACTTAAAGCAGTCTTTTTTATCGTCCTCTCTATCTCCAGGACAGCAGGAAGGATCCAGATTTATCCATGCATCCAGATTTACCCAAGTGTCTTCCATATAATTTGGACCCCTTTGTAGTTTCTGAAACACGTCCTTGATAATTTCAGTCTAGTGGAAGATGACAGCGAGCCCCATGACGTGTTTTTCTGATATCCACGCCAATAAAAGAAGCACCAAGCTGTGCATAGCCCATAGTCATGGGAGTTTGTTGCCCAACAGGCTCACGCACCCAGTAGGAAGCAGGAGTGTGGATGCCTGAAGCAGCTCTGAATTACAGCACGCTGCCTGTCTCAGTGTTTCATCTGTAGAGATGAAAAAAAATGAAAGGGTGGCCATTAACACACACAGGAGCTTGGTTCAAGCGCCACATACAAGCTTCATGCAAATGCAACTCTGCTTGCTCCCCATGAAAGAAACCTTGCCTCAAGCTCAAGCATAGCCAAGACTTGACTCTTGCTGAATATTTGGGCCAGGGAGATTCTGGATGCTTGCTGGCCTCCATTTTACTTAACTGTTAATGAGATTAGATGAGAATGTATGTGTGAATTGCTCTAAACTGTAATTTATGGGAAGCTTACAAATACCCAGCACTTTGCTTTAAGGTCTGACCTCCTAGCCTTTACAATAGGCATCAAGATGTCAAAAGTAATTTTTTTTTCCCCATAGAAATATTCTCTAATGTATTTTAGAAGTTTTTATCTCAAAGGCAGAAGTTGTCCAGATTTTCCACTTAAGGTTTGATCTCAGTGTCAATTTGTTTCCTCCTTGGTTCCCAGATAAGATCACTTTTCCTGCAAGTAAAATGTACAAAATGTTGCATATCAAAGGACTGTACTGTAACCAACCACCTCCTGACGTTGTGTTCCATGTCTAAATCACGCCTGCAAAGAACCAATAACACTTATCTTGGAAGACCGGAGCACAGCTCATGAGAATTTTGTCAAATCCTGTTTCAACTGAAAGGCTTTAGAAAAATCCAAACAATTAATTTTTCCTAATCACAAAAATTTTTACTCACATGCACACACATGCACGGAATCCCTTTTTCCCTACAAGCTCCACCTGGCACAGGATTTGATCCTGGTGAGATCAAAGTTAATGGGAACTAAGCAGAAAATTTCCAGCCTCGTCTACTATCAATTCACTTGTTCTTCCTATCACACTAAGAAGACAGTGCCTAAGAAAAAAAATAAAATTACCAGAGGAGTTCCTGTACATCTGTTTTCCATGCAGATAAAAAGCAGTTTTTCCTGGTGGCAGAGACGATCTGGCATAAAGCAAAGCCTAGTTATGGCAAGTGCCTTGATTCACACCTGTGTGTTTATCCTTGGGGTTAAAAAAATCTATGTAGCCTTGGGACCTGTGAAGCCTGCGTTTATCTGAAGATACACAGCACTCTTTGAGGGGATCTTTTAAAAACATTTCTTTAGGGATATATTTAGTAGAGTTCAATGGATATACAATGCCATACATTGTCTTACATTTCCATTTCACAAATACCCTTTGTAAAACAGACCCATAGCATAAAAGACCATTTTTTTAAACTTATTTTCCAAAACTATTTCTTAAAACCACAAGGATGAACTGGAATATAGTGCTTCATAAAGTGTAGGTTTGCAGCTGATCTCTCCAAATGAAAATCAGGAAAGAATTTAATACCACTTTTCAACAAGCTGTCCGTAAGTTTACCCCCAACACCTGTTATTCTCCAGCTTGAAAGCTAATCACAGTTCCTCTCTTCCAGTTTTTTTCCTGTAATTCCTACACCAATAAACCCCTCTTAAGTCAATGAACAAACAACGTAAAATCATTCTTAGTAGCAAGTACACCTGATGCTCAGAAAGCCGGACTTCTGACATGAAATAAGAGATTATATACCAAAAGCCCCCTAAAAAAATTCAATTACTATCAAGTGAAGCAAACCACTCAGCACAAAATAATTGCTTGTGAATAATTAACCTTTATAACAATAATGAACAAGTATATGCTACAAAGAAGAAATGAAAGATGAGGAAAAGATAATGAAGTGCTTCCCCTGTAAGCTTTATTTCATTCTCAGTGTAGTAATACATCCTACTCTGAATAGCAGAACAAGCAGCTGTGTAAGGCCAGTCACAGTCACTCATGCAGCCAGGGGCATATGACACTAAACAAACTGAAGAAATTTATCTCAAAATTAGCCTCACCCCCTCCTTCTGATCCTTATTTTGTTACAGGATGGACTCTGTCAGGTGATACCAACTATTATTATTATTGTTAGGTAACAAATATGGAACTTCTGGTGATGCCTAAAAGCGGACTACCTGAAGCAGAGGCCAAGACAAATTAGGAGTATAAAAAGTGGACAAATTTATTCAAGGCCTTCAAGGTACATTTGGGCAAGAAAAGTCACCCTCGTGGACCTACGCCCAAAATGGACACTGGGTCACGAGCCCTTCACCTTTTTTAAGTTCTTTCCCACTAGCATATTGGCCCCTGATTCTCCAATCACACCCTTAGGTGATGATGTTAACCACCCCAGGCCCAATTCCCCCAACTCACAGTTGTTTACATATTTTTGGGCCATAGGGCAATGAATGTGTCCTTGGATTTTTTATTCTGAGGGATTGTTTTGACTGAAGGTGCTGGGAACAGAGGATTTTAGCACTTTAGAAGAAGCACAGAACTACACCAACTTACAGATACATAAAAAGTATAAAAAATTAGAAATTATTAAGGCATCATTGGAACTGCACATTCCATCAGGTCAAAGGTTCATTCCCAGTCCAATACTCATCTCTGATAGTGTCTAGGGAAAGGCTTTATGGATGGGGCAATGATAAGGCGACATTTCTTCAGGCTGTTCTCTGCCTCTGTGGACTGAACACTGTCTGGCTGTATTTAGCAGCCTTCAGCACAACATTCTTCTCCGACCATGTCCACCCATCTCTGAAATAGCACCTAGCATCCTGCTGCAAGGAATGCCACAGGTTGCCTATATAATCTACAGGGGGAAGAAAAGAGCTCTACTCATGTTTCCTTTGTTTGGAGAATGCTGGTTTAATACGCAAAATTTCTCTCATGTCCCCTTGTCGTTGTACCAGGAGACATAATGAGGAGTCACCCCCTTCCACAGTTGATGGGATATTGTAAAAAGATGGAGAAGATTGGGGGTCAATTCCCCCTTCTGATGTGCACTGGAAAGCTGTATTTTCAGAAGCACGTAAGCCAAGGTCTGCAAAACATACAGCAATACAGCAATAGTTCGTGTATCTCAGTGAATGCAGGGCCAACTATCCTCAGAAACAGTCCGTGGCATTAAATATTTAACCATCAATCCACTGCCTCAAAGGCTCATTATAAGCACTTTTCTAAAGAATGAAAGGAACCAGCAGGAAGACAGTCAATTCCTAAAGCAAACCAGGGGCAGAAACCCAATTGGAAACAGTGTTCTTTTGCCCTGATTTGGGAGCAGGCATGCCCCAAACTGCTGCATCACCTGTACTGTGGCAGGCTCAGGCAATGTGCATTCAGTGAGGTTTCTCCTCCTCCAAAACACTCAAGGCATTTCTATATCCTGCTACACAAATATGAATGAGAGGATCATCAAAGTTGGAAAAGACATTTGAGATCGAGTCCAACCATTAATCTAGCACCACCATATTGACCACTAAACCATATTCCTGACACATCCATATGCCTGTTGAATACTTTCAGGGATAGTGAGTCCCCCCCCTTCCCTGGGTAGCCTATTCTAATGCCTGACAACCCTTTCACTGAAGAAATTTTTCCTGATATGCAGTCTAAACTTTGGTGCAATTTGAGGCCATTTCCTCTAGTCCTATAGACTGTTACCTTGGACGAGAGATCAACCCCCACCTTGCTACAACCTCCTTGAAGGTTGTAGGATTGCTGCTGAAGCACCAGTCTGAGCTTCCCTCGACGTTTGACCTAAGACGGCCACTGCCCAAAATGACGGTGATACCCTACACCAGAAATGTGGTTTTAGACAACATGAACTAAGCAGGTGCTGAAGAGGCGAGCATTTCTGAAGCACTGTCTCTGGGCTAACCATGAATGGTATCCTTGTGATGACTAAGGACTAGGCTCCCTCTACCCTTACTAGTCAAGAGGAGCTCTGAGGGACAACATGCCAAAATTCCAAGCCCGGATTGGGCACCACCCTCCATCAGAGGCTCTCCACTGAGCATTAAGGGGGGAAACTGGTTTCTCTGCAGTTGGCCAAAGAGGCCACAACTCAACAGTCTAGTGAACAGAGGCGCTGAAAGGACCCTGACCTGTGCACATTTCAGGGACACCAAGTGAAACATTCAGTGGCCATGTCAGGGAAGGTCCTCCTGCTACAGAGCAGCTAAGAGGGCAGAGAACAAGAAACTCTGGCTATTCCACAGCCCCCCTGCACATTCCCATTCCTTGCTGCTGGGATAATTTGCAGAGTCTTCCTTTCAGTACAGGAAGCTTTCCACACAGGGTTAAACAGAAACAGAAGGGAATAGTTTTAGAAGAAAATCACTGACTTCTTGGGCAGCACAAAGGGCAAAACAATAGCAAATAGCATCTGGCTTCTGTTAGGACATAATGCCTCTGCAAATTACAGCTCAGATGAATTAGGACCATCCAAAAGGCTGATCAGAGTCATCTGATGGAGTCAGCTTAATTCAGGATATGCCTCTTTGGTTTCTCAGTGTAATACAAATTAGAAAAAAAAAGTGGCAAATTAAATATGTATAGGGCCTTGGCAGAACTTTCCATCAGCTATAGAATACAAAAAAGGAGGTGAAAGCAATATACAATTTACAAGGCACGTACGCAGTAGGCAAAGGGAAAATGCAACAAAGAGTACCTAGCACCACAACAGGGCTGCCACAGAGCAGCTGCCTGCGTCTGCCAAATTCTAAGGGATGACTCCAGGAAAAACAAGCCCACAGTGACAGAGCATCCCCACAGGAGAGGTGCATGTCCTGTAAACCATTTCATTACTATAAGCTGGACTCTGGACTCATGGTGACCAGTTACTGAGTTGCTAAGTCTGGCCATGTGAATCTAACAGCACTCTCATTACAGAGATTGCCTACAAATATTCCAAAAGACTGAGGAAAAAGTGCTGAGCTTCACCTACCCATTTCTGTTATACATATTTGCATCACTTCTTTTTTCTCCTTCATTTCCCTTCATTCCCTTCATTTCCCTTCTGATAATGCTGAAACATCTCTGTTCTAAAAGCAGAAGGGTTCTAAGGAATCCAGCTCAGAATATTTTTACTAATGAGCAAAAATAGGAGAAAGACTTGAAAATACAGTATGATTAAAAAATAAAATTAGAGAATATTTTTGTGCTTCACTTGATATAGAAAAATTACTTAATTGTCTTCAAATAAAAATTCTTCCAGCATAAAACAAATATATGCACCACCACGTGAGATGGCTCCCCCATGTACACGATACCGTAATAATTAGGGCATTCTCCACAGCTGAGGGAGAACAGATTCAGTTTCCTCCTATGCCTAAGGAGATTCGAACTCTTTGGAGAGTGAGACAATCAGAGGATGTAGGCCATTTTGGGGGGGGTGGCTGTGACTGCCTACCAAAACTGCTCAATTTTACGTAAAAAGTTAAAGTCTCATATCGACAGGACGTTAAGGTGCAGGTGGGGGTGGCTGCCACAAGGCTGAGAGAAGTCAGTCAGTGGGATCCCTGCTCCTACAGCTAAGTAGGTGTTTTCTACCACCTGGTCATTGTGCCAGCACACAGGTAAATCATGGGAAAGCATGGCCATGGTCAGGCATGGGATATGCTGTTTGCCAAGGGGATGTGACCTAGAGTGGCCTAAGAACACGAGGAAATTCTGTCTACAGAAGCAAGATTCCTAGGCTTTCCGACTCCCTTCCCCAACTCTACTGAGAGCATCCACAGCCTGGCTTGCCATTGATCGATGATGTTGAGTGCAGATTTTTTTTACCAGGCAATTCATTTTTTGTGCCCTGACAAGGTAACAGTAGTGCTTCAGAGAAGAAATGGGACTTAAATATAGTGGTAACCAAAGGGTCTCTTCATTCCAGACACCGGGTGCATAAAGATTCTGCCTCTCTCCCCTCTCATTCAGCCTGCACACAGACAACCTGTCCTGCACAAGGTCGCCTGCAGATAGGTCCTTCTTGCTGGACTGTGGAGCCTTGACAGAGAAGGACACCCATTTGTTCAGCTGTCAGTCATGCCACAGCAGCAAACACAATTACGTGTAATTATAGCCATGCTAGGACAGAAATCACTGTTGTATATGAAACACTTAAAGGAAATAAGGCTTACAATCTAGGGAATCTGAAATGAGAGCTCAGGGTCACAGGCAAAATTCAAACGCAGTATCTTGCTTTAAAAAAAGAAAAAAAAAATCAATGAGCAGGCTCTCCCAAGGCATTTCACCTCTAATTGAAGAGTGAATTGTGTTTACTTAACTGCTCATGCTCTTGACTGTCTCTCAGCAAATGAATCGTGATTACACTACATAAAATTCAGTGTTTGGCTTTCTTACGATCCCACAAGACTGGATTCCACACTTTAAGACACATATGTAAAAAAAGGACTGAACTGTGAAAGATATCTGTTCATTGCATAGAAAAGAAAAATGTTTCTTTCAAATACAGATTGTAGCTGCTCCAGTTCCTGTTTTCACAGCTGAAGTAGAAAGTAAAGGCCACCTATGCTAAGGGTAAAATAAAAGCTGTTTCACATTCAGATTAACATCGGTCAGGCCATGCAGGCTGCTGTAATCTTGGATACCTAAAATTGTATTATGCCACATACAGATTTTATACACAGAAGGATGTCAGGTTTTTTCAAAATGTGTATGCATACATTATGTGAAGTGCTGAACTCTTAACTATTGTAAAGGTGTTCAAAATTGATCAAAAATGAAGTTTAAATGAAAAATTACTCAGACTCCTGTCTCAAATGTTGTCATCATTGAAGGTAAATGAAGAACTCCATTCAGCATTTATAAATCAAGAGCAATTTATCAGAACAAGCTGGAAATTTGAGTGCAGATGGACATAATAATAAAAAACACCACAGGAACTAAAAGAAGTTCTAAAACTTTCTGGCAAACCACTTTGCTTTAAAAGCCAAACCCCCAAATACATTGTTCGTCCCCACTTACTTGAAAATGACAGACCTGATTCTTCGGTCACCTTGTCTCAAAGTGGCTTTATTGCTGGACCAATAATTGGGTAGAGCATCTCTCTGCAGAAGGATTGCTGAGTACTGTGGTTGCTATATCACTATTAACTGATCTTCCATACAGTGGATGGAATATCGTGGGACAACTACATCTTCTCATGAAAAACTGTTGTATGGTCTCTTGAAGAGGTGTAACTTGGTAGAGGCTTGAAGCAATGATGAATTGTGTTTGTGACATTACTGGTCCTAGGGATTGGAAAAATGCAAACTCAGTTTAAGGTGAACTGGTAGAACATTCACTGAACACCTCCTGGGTGGCTACGCTACCATTCCAAAGTGGTCTTAGATGTTATGGTACTGCACGCTAAGACACAACTATCTTGCCTTCTCATCAAACTCCTCTAAGCCCATTAAGCACTGTTCCCCCATTAGCTTCACCTGAAACAAGACAATGCAGAAACAAATGGAAATTCACACACTCAGAAACAGAGGAGACCAAGCAAGTGGTAGAAACATGACCTTCCTTCATGAGGTCAAATAGCTTTATTGTGATTAAGCACTACAATACAGTATATATCCATAAAAAAACTCTATAGTGTATATAAATTATTCCTTCCATTCAGTAATTCTCTTTTCATTTTCAATTTTTTTTCATTTCCATTACAGCTTTGGTACAATGTGATTTTATTATATTTTTAAATACTTTTAGCTTCACAAACTCAACACAAAGTACAAAACTAATCCGAATCGGGGATATTACAATCTACACAGTGGTGTTCAGTGGTAGGAAAAAATCTTACCTCAATGAATTCATGTCACTAGCTAAGCTATAAAGGCATACCTAGCAGACATGACAAAAATATGCACCATTAACCAGCAAACATTTTTTTTTTTCAAAATTTATTTTACTTTTCTTTTTTTACAGGTTTTTCCAGCAGCAAATCACTTGAGCATAGTCAGTACTTATGTCCTCAACTGATTAGTCTGTTGTGTTCCTCTTCACTTGAAGGCCATGATTTATTTGTCAAATAATGCACCGCTATCCTCATACATCTAAGCCACAGCGTCAGTACTTGACCTGCCACCCTGCATTGTTGATGCTCGCACAGTTTGTCCTGCAGCTGGCAGAAATAACTGGAACGTTATTGGAGGGGCAGTGTGGGGCAATCAGCCGGAGGTTGTTCTGTGGGGCAGGAGGTATGACATTACAGTAGACAGGCATTCCAGTGGCTGTAAGTGTTCCTTGACCTGACTGATTAGGTAGCATGATTGGTTGTTGATATGATTGTTGCGGCAATCCTTGAGAACCCTGGGTCATTGGCACCTAGGCAGGAATATGGAAAGACGTAGGGAAAAAAAGCAATTACTAAGCAAGTTAAAGTAAGTTCCTAGTATCCTGATATTCCTTCTAGCTGAATTTGAGTATACTGTATGTTCTGCCAAAATGTGCTATTTTCTGCTGCTCAGAATTGTTCTCATCTCCGAGGATTTTTTTTGTTAGAGAAGATTTTAAAGATAATTCCCTCTGCTTTTAGGTCTAGAAAGTGCCTCTGTCATGATCTAGTAGAATATGAATTACTGGAATCAGTGCAAACAGAAGACTTGACCCTGGTATATCTAGGCCATCTAAAAGGTCTAAACTTTCAACTTGATCATTAACCTTTAAAACACGTTTTCAATGCAGTAATTCTGAAAACGTAAGGGGAAAATTTTACCCACAAGCAATTCCCCTATTTCCATCTGTGTCGCCGCAGTGTTTTCAAAGAAGCTGAGGGAAAAGGGGAATGGCTGTTCAATCAGTGCAATCCATTAAAATGAATTAGACGTCATTTAGTTTCTTAACTTTCCAGAGGGACCAGCAGGAAACGTAAGTACAGGCCACCTCTCACATGCTCTTCGCATAACTCAGAGAAACTAGGTATAAAGGTGGGGAAATAAGTCTGGGTAACTTACGGACTTGGTAAAAATCAAGCCACTGCCTTCCCTCTCCCCAGAACCCAATAAACAATAATCCATCTGGCTACAGCTTGTTATAGAAGACATGGTGAGATCCTTGGCAGGAGTCTCCACAGATGAGTAATTTTTAACTGGATCAGGCAAAGCCCTCAACTTCATTACAGGAAACAGTACTGCACTGGCAAAAAAAAGAAGAAATGAACAATGTTCTTATATTTTTTTAAATTAACTTTCTTCACAGGAAGAAGTCTAATTCCTTCGTTCTTTGTGGTATTTTACCCTCACTGCAGGCTGTAATAAATAGTTCATTTCAAGCATTCCAAAATCAGAATGAAAATCAGGAGTACTAAGACCATGTAAACAAGAAGCAAAGAAACCGATTTGACTTAGAAGCGTATTCATCAGAAGGCTTGTTGCCACACACTGTCCAAATGAAGTAATAAGAGCACCGTGTGATGCAAAAACTTAATTCAATTAAGCATTCTCCAAGAAAAGCAGTCTTTCCTTACAGCTCCTAAATACCTGATAAGACGACATGGCTGGATACTGCACCATCATGCCTTGCACCTGATTTCCCTGTTGATTATTCATCAGGTTCTGGCTTTGGGGTGGCTGCTGCATTCCCATGAGACCCTGGAACCCCTGCTGCTGGTTCGGCAGGACAGGCTGGTAACCTGGAAGAAGAAAGGTGATTTCAAATACCCTGTTGCTTGCAGGGGCAAAATTATAACTGTTTTAAGGTACAGCAAATGATCCCATCATTCATCCCCACATCAAAAGATTACTTGTTCCTACAGAAGCGCTACTGGAAATGAAAACTTCAGTGCAATAAACAAATGCCGTGGCTGGCAGCCCTGGCAGGCTGACCTGAGTGGGCAGCACATGTTTGTTATGCTTTTTAACACTGTGGCAGAGACCACCTGGAGGAACGTCTGACTGCAGCGCAGGACTGTAAAGCCCTAAAGAGACAAAGGGTGCTACTGTCTTTTGGCTATTTCCTCAGAGGCAAAACTCCCAACAACTTCACGGACACGAGCGTTTGGCCTTCACAGTCTAACCTGACAGCTTCTTTCACATCGCATTTCTTACCTTACCCTCTTGCCTTCCTTGTAATGAAGCTCCCTAGCATGATGTAAACAGAGAAGCCTTTATTTAATCAAGAACAACATCTCTATACACACTGGCTGTCACTTGCAAGGTTTTTTATGTAATTAGAGCATATTAAGGGCCCTATTCCACCCCACTAGTTTCGTGTTTGTCAGAGGAGGAAAATAATAGAGTGTCCTCCCCATCGCTCAGTAGCAACACTATTAACACACCAGTGCCTACAACAGGGATGAGAATCTGATGCTTCTGTTTTAACCTGCTTTGTGTTCAGAGTTACCCCAATACAGCAGGTTTTCTGCTAGGACGGCTCCTCTAGGACTAACGGAGAAATGGGCAAAGATTGGATGATCTAGAGAGCCAAGCTGCTAATGAGGCAGCAGCAGCAGTGTGGATAGGAGGGCAAGCACAAATGGTGCACTGCTCGGCAGCAACACGATTTCACCTGGGAATGAGCCCAGACAGATGGAACTGGGCTGGCTGGGTGATGCTAATATTTAGCAATTAAGAGCTTTGCAGAAAAAACAGGAAAGGAAAGGAAGATGCATAAAGATCCTGTCCTTGAAAAATGTGGTGAGACATAGGTATTATAAATCTATGAGCAACTCCAACTAAACACATTCTGTGTTCTTTAGCACTCATATTTTTAACATGCAGTTATGCAGTGCACTATTAATTCTGTAGTAATGTTCTTACAATATGCATATTTCAGACAAAGAAGAAGTACCAGAAGGAGCAACTCTGTCATCTTTCTATGAAAAATTTGTGTCACGTCTGCTCAATTTATATTCATGAATACAGTACATGGTTCAATATACTTCAGAAAGTGAAAACCATCATCTGGATATTTCTTCATTATGTAAGAAAAATAAAGTAACAAATGTCTCTGCTTCTGCTGGTCTATTGTCAACTGATAGCTTTCCTTCAAAATCTGTTCTGATGCCAGGGAAATGCTGGGATTTCTGGCCAAGTTTTTGGCATTTAAGATGTCATTCCACAGCTTAAGATTAGTGTCTCCAGTCAACTGAGCAAAATAAAAAAAAAAGATAATTCCATGAGTGATTAACTTGGCTGGGATATAGCATTAAACATTTCCCAAACTCACCAGGTTATTATACATTCAGATTTGCTCTTTTCCTATGCCCAAACACTGTGTCAGCATATTTTTTAGTCATAAAAATTACCAACATCAGAACTGCTGTAACTGAGTTTACAGAAGGCTTATACAGCAATAATAAAATTGCAAGTCCTCTTCTGCTCCAGTACACCAATTATGGGGGGAGGGGATAAAGGATAGAAATAAAAGATTTAGCATTCTTATTCTGGTATTTGCAGGAATGGAAGTTTAAGTACAGGGGTGTCAACTGACAGCAGAAACAGCAACACGAAATTCATCTCATGTCACCTGTGGTTGTTAACGTAAGTCCCAGATATGTAAAGAACGATAGATGGATGGTAGACAAGGGATCAAGTGACACTTTCAGGGAATGTCATCAAACATTGGATCTGGGCTTACAGAATTGGATTGTGATGCACCAGCACAGGGTGGTGGACTGGCGCTCTGCAGAGACAGACAGACACCACTGGGGTCAAGCACAAAGCAGCCCTTCTATTATCTCTAGTAAATATGATTGAATTAATATTACTTTAGCTACAGACTACTGCTAAAGCCCTGCTGTATGTTTGAATACACAGCTCTCTCTTCAGCTCAGCTTTGTGTTCTATATTCTCCAAATATGACAAATTACCCAGCGCAGACATTGACTACCAAACTGAAACAAAAAAAATTATTGAATAGTTGAAGTAGCTATCCTTATGATGAAAGTATATGCATGATCTCCTAGGGGGTGATGCAAAAACATGGAGTCATAGAATGGCTTTGGTTGGAAAGGACCTTGAAGACCATCTAGTTCCAGTGACACATACACACACAAACACCCCCACCCTGAAAATCTCTCTATTAGGAAGCACTGTTTAGTGGATGACATACACGCTCCAGGTTTTGGGGGCAGGAATATGAAGAGGAGACAGGCTGAAGAGCTGAAGTCCACTAGGTTACGGATTATTATTTTAACAGTCTTACAACTCTTCAAGGACATTAGCAATTTCTCCTGCCCACAGTACATGTGCATCCCTCACCCCTGTCCCAACCTGCAGAGTACACCTGACATCCCTGAAAGTGAGAGTAAGACCTTTTTCCTACTTTTTATGTGAGCCCTTTGCAATGCTCTGACCACACAGAAAAGCCTCAATACAAGCAGATAAATATTTTGCATGCACTCTAACATATTTCCAATCTGATCAGATGGGAGCAGAGAGGTTGTATCCTGAACCCTCTTAGACTTTAAGGGTAAGGAATTCACGTCTTTAGTTCAGAAGGAGGTACTCTAGATTATTTACTCCCCTGATGTGTGAGTAGAAATGGGGATGTTTAAGAAGTTTACTGGCCCGTGTGTATCTTTGCAAAGAGGCTGGCTGTCATCTCTTCCTAACTTAATATTCATGGACTTCTTTTCTTTATGATCAGTACCCTTTGGAATTAAATGAAGCTAATGATGTCAGACTTTGCTATAGAACCCAGTATAGCATTTAGCCAAAACCCACCATCCTCTTCAAAGCTCTGCATCTCAAGTAAAGCCACTTCATTTTACCTGATAGCAAAGCCTGAACCTTTGTTATGTTAAATACATGAAGAAAGATGCAAGTTCATCCATTCTACTGAACATGAAAACATGACAAGATACAAAAGAATATTCCAACATTGCAGAGGGGGTACAGAATATTAAAAAGTGAATTAATTTTTTTATCTACAACAAGCTTCATAAGCAAGAAGAAAATGCTGTGACAAAACAGAAAAGCCGATGTCTGTTCTGCTAAATGGCTTCTGTTTCAAGCACAAATGCAAGTAGAACAATTGGCACTCTGCATGGCAATCCATTTGGATAAGAAGTTGTTAGTATCAGAAAACAGCTACTCTGAATTTCCTATCGCTGCAGTCCAAATTCTCCATGTAACATTTGAAACAGGTCCTCTGGTGTTTACTGTGTTGATATCTTTGTATGTTTCTGCACTCTGGCCAGAAAAAGAATGGAGGTGGGACAATTGAGACTAATATCAACCCTTCAGCAATGTTTGTGAGACTATATTGTTCTAGCAGAATCTTTCTCTTTTTTCTTTCTTCTTTTTTCTTTCTTTTTTTTTCTTTTTTATTTTTCCTCAGGCACAGACTATCAGAGTGCCTTTCCACCAAAATTACTTAATTTGTACACACACAGCACAATCCTCAACTATACCATGCTTTTCACGTGCTATTTACTTTTCAGTGACATGGAAATAATACTGTATTCTCAAAAGTCTTGAAAACTGACTGCAGTGCATGAAAAAACAGGCATTACTAGGCAGAGGTAGATGTTTTGGAGCTACACAGGCATACGGAAACAAGTGAAAACAGGAAGTGGCAACATGCTTATGCAGCAATAGTTTTCTCTGCACTTGCTCTTTTGCTCATTAGCTTTCATACTACATAAAGAATAATCCTTAAAAGCCTCTTTACTGTCCCCTGAGAACATACATACGTGGGTTATTTTCTAATGGCAGTACACATCAGATGAACCATCCTATTACTGCAAGCTCCAGGGCCTCTTTACTGCAATTATATCGTCCTGCTCTATGTTATCTCTGCTACAAAGGAGGATTTTTTAAATCAGGGCAAACATGAGAGACATTGTTAAACAACCAGAGGAACAAATCGTGCACAGAATTTCAATGAATGCCTCAGAAGAAAGATGAGCCTTGGATTCCAGATGAAATGGAAGAGGCCATCATACCATCAGGGTAATTATCTGAACCTTTACAGCCTGCCATCACCATGCTGAAAGTCATCTAACTTAAACATCCCAGGGGAGAAAGATTGTGTGAAAGATCCACAAACGTTTTAATTTCCTAATGAGGCTATGCAGCTCAAAAGACAAAATGCAGCAGTTTTACACCTCTGCCAGTAGTGTCACCCAGAGCTGTAATTAAAGCGTGTTTGGTGCTCTTCTTGCCTCAGCATCCATCCTTCATGGATGGCACATCCATGTTGGGAGGGACTGTTTCATTGTTCATTTTAGGTTTGAAGCGTATGTTAGCCATACACCTTTGGAAAATGCGTATCAGCACTGCGGGTGAAGAGTGACAAGTGCAGGTGAGAGTCCCTGAACTGAAAATCTTATTTTATTCTTACCACTTGAACAGAGTTCTTGCATCCAAGCCCAGCCAATGCAAGCACATATGCTCATAGTGGTTCTGATGTAACATGATTTGAGAGTTCACCTGCTCCCTTTCTGCTTTACTCAGTGTAGAGCCACCTAAATTTCAGGCACCTTGGTAACAAGTGGCTTAGGCAAGCAAAGTCCAAAACAAAGCCAAAAGAGAAACCTCAAGCAGAGGTAACTGGGGTGGGTGGAACACTACACAGATCTGGTTGTGCTCCTGCCTGCTCTGCAATTAGTGCAGTGCCTTTCTGGTGCCCTGTGCCACCCCCACCTTTCCTCCCCGCTCCCTGCCCTAGCACAGACCAGCTCAGCCTCTGCTGCAACTTCCAGGAGCACTAGGAAGAGGCTGAATTTGAGCTCGCATGGAAAAGACAAGGGGAACAAGCACCCCGTGAAGTTCTTGAAAACATTCTAACAGCAAATTCTCCACACAGAAGGTGCATACATTTGCAGAAGCCTACCCAAAACTGATAAGAGCTGACAAGCAAGCTAAAAACATGATCCAAAGTCTGGACACACACCACTTTCTGAAAGACTTAATGAGTTCACTCTGCTCATCTTATTCAAAAGACGAAGTATCTGCAAATAGATAGTTGAGCTGGTTTTGGCCAGGGTAGAATTAATTTTCTTTCTAGTAGCTAGTATGGGATTAAGTTTTGGATTTGTGCCGAAAACAGTGTTGATAATTCAGGGATGTTTTAGTTATTGCTGAGCAGTGCTTACTCAGACTTTCTGCTTCTCACACCACCCCACCAGCAAGGAGGCTGGGAGTGAACAAAGAATTTGGGAGGAAACACATCTGGGACAGGTGATTCCACCTGAACAAGGGGATATCCCAGACCATACCACAACATGCTCAGCATATAAAGCTCAGGGAAGGAGGAAGTGGGGAATGTTCAGAGTGGGCTTTTGTCTTCCCAAGTAACTCCTAGATGTGAAGAAGCCCTGTTTTTCTCGGGATGGCTGAACATCTGCCTGCCCATGGGAAGTGGTGAATGGATTCTTTGTTTTGCTTTGCTTGCACACATGACTTTCGCTTTCCCTATTAAACTGTCTTTATCTCAACATGTGAGTTTTCTAATTTTTAATTTTCTGATTCTCTTCTCTGTGCCACTGGGGAGAGTGAGTAAGCAGCTGCGTGGGGCTGAGTTGTTGGCTGGGATAAAACCACAATAGTTCTTGAACAGACCAGAAAATGGTGCAATAAAATTCCATGCATGGAAGATAAAACTAGAACTTTTCAGATTAGAAATAAAATTCAAAGTTTCAACAGATCCTATAATTAACAAGGAGGCAATTCACCTAGAGTGGAAGGACATTTGTATCACTTAAAACCTCTAAAATGAGGATGGACATCTTGCTAGAAGATATTAATCAGTTTAATAAGTTCTGGTAATAAAGATATGATTAGAAGGTGTTCATTGCCCAGTATTAGTCAGACCATTAAATTACATATTCCAGACTTCAAATACTTAGAAAAAGGTTAGCCAGCTATCTCTTAACACTTTTCCTGTATCCCAAGGAAAAGGACTAATCTTTTGCATGTGAGACAGGATCTTCTCCCCAGTGTCTCCTTTTGATCACATGCTGGCAGTGCCACCCAGTTCACTCCACAAGGACAGTTCACCTGTGTACAGTGGATATTCTAAGGGATATTTCTGGCCTATTTTAGTTCACTTTGCTCTGACTGGAGTAATGCTCAGTAGATTTTCTAGACTGAGGAATATGGTTGGTATCTATTCCCACAATTTTACTAGGCTACATTCTCCTTTACTTTTTAAAATAAGCTATGGGCGAAGCATTAAAATGGATGGATGTAGCTTTTACTTTATATCCATATGAATTTACAATGCCATGACTGAGTTATAATTAGAGAAGAAAAAATGTCATTGTAGAACTACAGTTCACTCATAGACACATCAGTACATTTGGTAAAGTTTTTGACACCTTTCTTTTTTTACCAAAAGCTCTGAGCTGGTCCATTCTAAAGTATTTACAAAACTGAAGAAAAAAACTGAAGCAAGCTGCTCAGCAAGATCAAACACTGTCTTAGAAACACAGAATGGAATCACAGAATTGCTTAGGGCGTAAAAGACCTCTAAACTCATCAAGTCCAACCATTGCCCTAACACTGCCAAGTCCACTACTAAACCACATCCCTAAGCATCCCAAAGAACCTTTTGATTCTCAAAAAGACCCTAAATGTTACCTGTAAAACAGGAGGAAAGCCAGCCTAGTTGGGGAACATTGCATAGGACAGTTGGCCAAGCTGTGGGAGCCATATAATGAGAGCACAAGTGAGAGCAGGAATTCGAGGCAAGGGTTTCCTGGCAGCCAGAACAAAGCCCTTCCTGATCGAGAGGTCCATCAGCCCCTCCTGACTTTGCATGAGATACTCAAGTAGTGGACTGCAACCAGGTGTTCCACCTCCTACGTGGACATTGTAACACCATCCCTATGCACCAATTCCTC
Source organism: Acanthornis magna (assembly GCA_036785705.1). Classification (NCBI taxonomy): domain Eukaryota; kingdom Metazoa; phylum Chordata; class Aves; order Passeriformes; family Acanthizidae; genus Acanthornis; species Acanthornis magna. Next base: position 13,093,608 of record JAWUZG010000029.1, read on the forward strand.
TAGAGGACTGCTGCTCCAAGGCATCGTGTTCTGCTGGCTTCTCATGTTCAGGTGTTATGTGTTAGAATTGGGTGCCCAATCCCCAGAGAAAAAAGGGTTTTTGGGTTTTTTCATTATGCAGTTGACCATTACCTGGCAAGTTTTACTGCAAATGATGGACTAAAGTCACATGGAAAACATAAAACTAATCTATAAATTTAAGCTGATTTTGATTTTAGCCTCACCCCAAAGTGTCTGCAGCTTGGAAGACTCCCACAGAAGACACATTAATTAATGTCTCACTCCTGGTGTTATTTTCTGTGTGAGTCTGAAAATTTAAACTAAATCTTGCGCAGCTGGAATCTCTCTGCAATACACATAAAAATGTCTTAACATAGTAAGACATTTGAGCTTTATACTCTACTTGAAGATATCACAGATAATTTATGGGTGTGAACTGGACACCATGTGAGCTAGAAGGACAAATACATAATAGCTGAATGCTAAAAATCAATCCCTTTCCCCTCAAAACATAAGACCATGCACTTAATTTATTTACTTCTCACACACATACAAAGGGGAAAAACCAAACAAGAATACCTATGCCTTAAAGAGGGGAGTCTTAAGAAGCAACAGAAAATGAATGGAGGTATGAGGTAGCACATAAAACAGCACGTGTCAAAAAACCACAGCAGCATACAGACGCATTTCCCCCATAGCACTCCGCAAGTTCAGACCCTCAAACACAAGAGCAGCCTTTTAACAGAAGTGATTCACAGTTTGGCTTCTTTCACTTCAGGTAAAAGCACATCCCACTCCAGCAGTACAGCTTGCAGGGGAAACCATGGATTATTACGTTAGTTTTGTTTTCAAAATTTTAAACTAATGGCATCGATTCTTTCAAGTTGTGCAAGATCAAAACAATTTTTAGCTAATGGCACTCCAGCTACATTCACTGGTTACACATAACACAGCAAATGTATTCCTAAAGTGATTACAATGACAGTGACTCAAATAATTCTCTGTAGAGCTGGGGTTATAAAACTGCAGGATGTTGAACTTTGAGTCTTGAAACATAATTGCTGCCAGAATTGTAGCTCCCAGTCCCTAAAATGGCCATAGCTTTTCAAAAACCACATTTATGCTTCCCAAACCTGCTAACAGACCAACAGCCGCATTCGTTGTCAGACTCACAGATAAAGAGTCCTATTCAGCTGCATTAGGAAACTCAACAAGGTGTATATTCATCAGCGAGATGAGCCAATAAGGTTTACTATCACAAAAAAACCCCAAAAATGGATAAACGGCCTGTCTTCCCCACCCCTCTTTCTCTCTCTGGTTTACAAAGCTACAAATCCCACAAAAGAAATATTGCAGAAGTATCTTCATCCAGCTTCAGAAGAAGAGATAAAATTTCCTACAATTTTTAATTATTCCAGAGCAACCTATTTTTTGGATTTAGTAAAAACTGCTGATGAAAATACTTTGCTATGCTAGAATTATATATATATATATATATATATTTTTTTTTTTTTTTTTTAATAATGTCTCTGAAATTGCCCATGTGGCGAGTTCTTCTAGACTGCTAGAACAGGATCTATCTTACCCAGATGAACTGCCCCTCCTTGTACTTTCATACAAAAAACTACATGAAACCCTGGTTTTACTTGTTTTGCAACCTCAGGGGCTGAAAGGAACCCAAAGCACAGAGCATCTGAAGCACAGACAGTTTCATGTGCTACTCAAGACAATGCTGCCAACTGGGGGCACTTCTCCACGGCTAACAAAATGGAAAGAAAAAAGTCAGGGGAATAACACAACTTCCCTAGTGATGCAAACCCTCCTGCTTCAAAAGATGTGCAGGAGCAGAGCCTAAAAATATATTTTTTAACTCTGCTTTTCCTATGTAAACTGAAATAAGGTATGTTTTTACAAAAGCCAAGATGGAGGGCTTTGTGCACAGACTTTTTCTCGAGAATAGTCACTGCGTAAAACAAATGGGTTCACCTGGGAGGCAGAAAGCTGCCTATTGTGGCGATTTAGATTATGGCAGTGAGAAATGATGAAAGTAACACCACATATCACAATGTAAGATTTAGAGCTTCTTACATGTCAAAGAAATATCCATTATGTTTTACCCTTTTACGCATTCTTTCACCCTTTTTCTATGATTCCAAGTTTCAGCCTGGAAATGAGGAATAGCATTATCTTTTAAAGAACATTTATATGCATGCTTGCTGTCCCATGAGGGAAAAATGTTTTTGCAGAGTGCTGAACACTTATTTAGTGCCTTCTACTTCATCATCCAAGCAACTACCTTTAGGGCAAACATGCAAAATCCTGGGTAAAATGAATTTATGAATCACTTAAGGATGCAAATATCCACCCCTCAGTTACTTTTCCACACCTGAACAGAGTTGGTTTAAAACTCAGTGACTTCACTACTGATTAAAAAGGCCCAGACAAGTAAGAGGTATGATTAAATACTTTCATTATATACCTAATGAAATCACATACTGTAACATCTTCTGAGACTAAAATTTTAATTAAGGTAGGCTGGCATTTTGGCTTTTTTTTTGCACCCCTCATGTTCCAGGGGAACAGCAGGTAAGGTCAAACAAAAAGCTTATGTGATAAAATTGCGTGAGAGTGCTCCTGGGAGACCTGGCATTATTAACAAGAACATGAAGAAGGGCACAGTTGAACAGTTCAAAGATAAATGATTACATTCAGTTTACTTTTTGCTATCAACTGGAGAACCTGAGAGAGCTGTTATTTGACAAGGAATATATATAAACAGGCATCAAAAAGAGTTTGAATGGATACAAGTACAGGAGACTCAAGGCTGGGGAAATGTTTTTTTTCAGCTGAAAAACTGTATCCATTCCTTTACTTCTCTACACAAAGGGTTTCCAAATAATAGGGCCAGCTTTAAGAAGAACTTGCTACTAGTAAGTGGCTGAAAATAAACCTATTCTTGCTGAGAACCTAAAACCATGTAATTATATGACACCTTCATAACTTACTTTATTTCTTTTCCAATACACATTTATTTTATGTTTTGAGACCTTATAGTACTGCTCTTCGAAAACTATGACAAATATTTCTTGTTCTTCTCCTTGAAGATAAATCTGACGATAAACAGAGGGGCACCTCTTAAAGACATGGTATATAACTCAAAGCTTCTGCAAGATTCTGAAGAGAAAACTCTATTTTTAAGACAAAATCCTTTTATCTCACTTCAGTAAAAAAAATAGAGGGAACAGCCAGCTGCAATCCAAAATAATTGCAACACAATAATGCAGGGCTCCATTACAGCAGCCTAATTCCGGTAAAGCAGCTGATCCAGGATCTTGGCACTTGCCCAGACCCTGGAGCCTGACTTAAATGCATTAACCCAAAGCATGTGCAGCTGTTTTTGTAATCTGGGGCTTCTGCATTTTATTGGAGACCAAGGAAGAAAAAAAAAAAAGGTGGGGAAAAAAAAATCATCACCCAGCCAGCACATGACACAGGTGAAATAAAGAGAGAAAAGGAAAGTATTTTATGCTTTTAAACGAAGTTAATTCATGGAGCCACATGAACAGGCTCAACAGCTTTGGGGAAAGGAGCTTCAGACAATGTTTCCCTTTGGGCAATACCATGAGCAAGGGTTTTACAGTGCAGGGCTGCAGATGCACAAGGCCCAGCTGAGGTTCCTGCAGGGAGGGTACTACAGTACCTGGAAAATGTTATTCTGAGAGGGGTAAAGCCTTCTCATCCCAACAGAGCTAAGCCACCAAAGGTATATATTGCAAGCTGGTGCACAGTTCACATGACTACAGGGAGATCTAGAATAGTGCTAAGGAACATCCAGGTATAATCCTTCTGCTCTCAGCCCCTGCCCACCATCCCAACAATGCTCAAGAGAGTTAACACATACCCATGGGCAGGCCAACAGATAAATCTGGAAAAACTGTAAGATGTTCTTAAGGGAGATTTACTGTTTAAAGAACAAAACAGATGTAAATCTGGTAGTAGCCCTTACTGTGGCCATAGACTGTTATATTGGTGAGGTCTGCTGCAGTTCCTCTTTACGAGCTTTTTGAATAGCTGATGTACAACTAAACCACCAATGTTGATAGTAAGACTCCTCTGGCACATGATGTGCTCACTAGATGAACAGCAGGTGCAATACTCCCCATACGTACCTGTGTCTGTGTTTGCATTGTGTTATATAAAACAATTCATGGCCATAGCACAACTATTACACGGAATATCTATTGATTTTGTTAGTAAATCCCTATGAACTGTGCAATGGAACAGCTAGCCACCAAAACTAAATTCAGTGTGATTCAAGAAAGCACAAATACAAAATTAGCAGAATCAAATTTTCCATGCAAGCTGCAAAACACAGATTCACTGAATTTCAGCAGATTCATTTCTTCTGGTTTATTTTCTGGATTGACCCCTAATAAATAATGGCAAGTCTGTGCAAACTGTTGAGCCCCTGTCTATTGATCCATCTATAACTTTGCTTTTGATATCTGCTTGATATCTTGGCAACAGCTCCTGATCCTGATGAAATATCTACAAACACAAGCTCAGAGTAAACCTCTATGCCAGATACTGTGCAAATTTCAAGGAATAGCTGCAGTCCCTGCACTGAAGATGATGCATTCCTGAATGGACAAGACAACTGGAGGTAGAAAAAAAAGCACCCAAGGGAAATAATTTGCCCAGAGAAAAGGAGCAGAACTGCACAATACTTCTCTGGAAAGTACACCAAAATATGTGTGCTGAGTGCTTAGAGCCCTAATTTGAGTAGGGACTGCTCAAGCAGGCTGCTGCTCAGCTCACCATCACTGTCGTGGAGATGGATGGACCCTGGGCTCTCGCTGCTTCTGCCAGGCTGTTTTTTTCCACACAACTCCAGGTACTGGCTCCTCCCTGCCCACATCCTGTCTATTGGAAGAAGACCGCAGTGTTTTGGTGATAGTGTTCACTGTACCGTGTTGCGTTTTACTGTGGGCAGAGTGGGGTGAATGACTGCATCACTAGCAAACCCTGCTTTTTCACTTCACAAGCTGGGCTTTGTTTTGTGTCTCAGCCTCATGAAGTTTTCGTAAAACACAACATCAACTGTAAATGCTACCTCCAACAAAGACACAGCCACAGCCTGATGGCACTTTCCCTCCCCACTGCTTCTGCACACACCTACGGGTACCAAAAAGCCTTGAGTTTGTTTGTTTACCTACAGCAAAAGGACACAGCAAGTTATGGCCTACAGCCCCCAGCTAGATGCACACAGGTGCAGGGATGAAACTGAAGCCAACAGGACTTTGATGGAGCATATGTCTGCCCATACGGGTCCAACTGCAAAAATCTCATCTTTTCCAAGTGCACCCATGCAGAATGCAATCCAAAGACTATTGGGGTTAGCAATCGACGTTAACCAGCTCTGTCCCATATTAGAAGCGCTCGCCTGCAACACAGTGATTACTCCAGCCCCTACAGAGCAGAGCCCTTGAGAATTTGCTTCACTTTTAAGCATATAAGCTAATTTCTTGATTTCAGAGCAATGATTTGCAGGCTTGAATGCACTTCTGGACTGCAGCCAGGGAACTCAACCCCTTGAAGGAGAGGACCTCCAATGGGAAAGATACAAGCACATTTATTCACACTATATTTAAGGCTTCTGAGAAACTTGACCAGGCAGGTAGGAATCAAATTAAGGAAAGAGAGGCCCTGTTCCAATAATATTCAGTCCTACAATATATGAAACAAATTCATTTCTCAAATCCTTCTGCTCAACCACTGCTTAACCCACAAGAGGAAAAATGGGGCAAGGCGGAACTGAGCCTGCATTCATACATGGCCCTTGCACTTGTATGTGTCAATCTGAAAGAGCCATTAGACTAAGCAGTGGCTATGTACCAAGAGATACTGGCAAATAATAAACCAAATGGCAATCAGGGGTGAGTCTACTCTATTTTACTTCTGTGGCACAGACATAGGGAGATCCCAGGCACATTTGCCTTGCAATTACCAACCCTTCTAGTTTTTACCATAGACCCCAGTTTACATGTCTTGTAATGCTTTGTAAGGCACTTTTAACACTTAATTAAAAGTGCCTTAACGAAATTGGGCAAAGCCTTTACTAAAGCAATTGTCATCACTGAGACCCTCCCATTCCTTTAGCCTTTGAAGTACAAGGCAAAAGACCTGTAAAGTACCTATAAGTACTTTGTATCCCCCTCAGTTCTGGGCATTCACTCCATTCCATATCACTGAAGAAATGTAAATGCTAATTGCAATTCTAACATAGGTACAAAAGCAATACATTCGATTACTGCACTACAACTGCGCTGTCTCTTCCAGCTAAAGCTTTTTCTTGGAAGGAGGAAAAGTGTGGAATCTACGGGTGTGGTCATCCCAGTGACCAATTAGTTTCCTCTGTGGCCAAACTGTGCATCTTACAAAGAAGGAATATAAGCAAAAAATGTCTGAAAAAGTAAAAAAATTCCCCTTTGACATCCCAAATAGAACACTACCAATTTCCAAAACTTTTTTTTTTTTTTTAATTTACTATCTATATTCAATTTAAAGCTTTTGTTTTATATTTTAGTTTGCCTTGGGTGTAGGGAGTGTGTGGGGTATGAGTCTCATTTCACAGGAATTTGAGTTGTTGTTTCAATTGGCCAAGGAATGTGCAAAATAACTCATTCATACAGTTTTACAAACTCTTTTGAAGAATTGGGCAGTTAAATCTACAAAGCCTGACTATCTTCACATCACAGGCAAATGCATTTTCAACTCTTGTAGAATAATATGAGCATCAAAAAAAAAAAAAGAAAAAAAAGGAAAAAGGAAAAAAGGAAAAAAAAAAGGGAATGCATTGTGGATGTAAACTTTCACCTTTGCCTTTTCTAACAAGGGTTTAGTGTCACTTTTGAAAACAAGAGGACTAATACCTGGAGTCACACATTCCTTGTGTATTCACAAAAGAAAGAAATAGAAGCGACACTCAGCAGCAAGCTTTGCTGAACAGCTGTGTCAAGAAATCTTGGCCCAGAGAGCCAAAGAAAGAGAAAAGGAGAGAGAGGATGTAGCTGGCTTCAGAAGACACCATTTGTTTTCTGCATTGATTCCCAAGTCTCTACCAAGTTGGACAACAGGCTGACAGCAGTGCAAGGGAAATGGGCAGGCATCAGTCCCCTGGTCCCTGCCTCACCCATGCTAGGGGCAGTCTTTCTGCCGGCTTGAGAAAGCCTGGAATCAGGCCCGTGTTCAACTGACATCAAATTGTTCAGCCAGAACATGGTTTAATTCAGCTACATGAAAGAAAACCTCTCTATGTCTTTGCTCATCCCCAACTTTCACTGCGCAGCACATTAACTGGAAAACTCCCACTATACCTGGCCCAGCGTTATTGCTGCAAAAGAGAATGTTGGTTAACTCATCCAGTGCAACAGGCTGAGAAGGCTGATCTGCAAAGCAAAAGCATTTTATGCAGACTTGTTCTGCAAAACCCACAGGATCCTGATCCCCTTATCTCCCCTCAAAGTATCTGCAAACGTGCAACTGTAAATGACGCAAAATTTACTTTCATTAGGAAAAAAAGCCAAAGCATAGCACAAATTTAAATGTAGAAAAGTCTTCTGAACATTTATGTTTTGTCTGCTGTGGGTCTGTCCAGGGCAATGCCTGCTCTAACAAATCACTGGGGCAGAGCTGCCACGGAGCATTTGCTGTCACACAGCACACTTAATATTTTGCAACCCCAGCAAAGCTGTGTTTACAATCTTCACGGCCAAAAGTATTTGCAAAGTCTGAATTCCTGATGGATGCCAGCTAAGCATTCAGAGCGATGGAAAATGCACAATAAAGACCATAAACATATGGAGTCTTCAACTCAGCATAAATACAGAAGATCAACCCGGGTGTATTGTCAAGGTAGATTTGAGAGCCAGCAGCAGAACTTTTTCCTTGCATACATCATAAATTTTGATAGCTTTTTGCTTGCCTGGGACCTACTACACTCTGAGTGCATTACTTCTTTCTGCTTATTAGTTTTCTCATCTGTAAAATAATGTTTTGAGGGGTGGCAACTTCATAAAACATTTTCAAATCCAGCAGTGCTGAGAATTGCTATACATTAAACTGATAAAGTCAATGGAAAATCATCTGATCTTCAATATAATCTGTAGAAGAGGAGACCTTTTTAAGCACTGAATTTGCTAAGAGTTACATACACAGCTTTGTAAAATTTTCAGTGAGATGAAGAACTTTGATCCAAAAAAATATGTCTTGGTTTTTTTTTTTTTTTTTTTTTTTGTTTGTTTGTTTGTTTGTTTGTTTGTTTGTTTTTTTCCTGGCAGTGCCTGCAAGGGTAGGGCCAATTCCCAGAGCCCTAAGTCTGTCAATACTGGCAGGAAGGTGAGGAAGAGGGCATAGTAAGAGTCATTTTCCAGAGCAAAACCTTAACTACAGGTCTCTGCAAATCAGAGCTTTGTCAGCAAAGCAACACAAATGAATGTTTCAAATTAAACTGGAAGGGTTTGCAGAGGCTTTACAATGCTTGCTAAAAAGCATCTGCCAGCTCCCCAGGCTCAGCTGAGGTGGGAGAGATGTCTTCTGTGGGAAAAGCAGGTTTCTTAGTGTTTTGGGATTTTTTCCCACAGAATAAGGAGTATCCATCCTTAGTTACTCTGATCCTATGAAACACTCTGTGTATGTGGGCAGAAGTACATAGAGATTCCTCTCTGTGCAATCACTGAATTTAATGCAGCATCATCCAAGTCATCCTTAGGCTAAAATACGTGTTTCTTGCTTACATGGTCTGGATGGGGTAACTGATTTCACATACCCTTTCTGGGGCTGCTCAAAGTCAAACCACAAAGCAGCTGCCAAAAATGTCTCTTCATGTAAAATTTACAACATGCATTTCTGAAGGGGTAGCTGATGTGCCTAACCAATCTGCTGAAAATGTCTGTGTAGCTAAAATTTTTGAAAAGAGAAAATCACAGGATCTGCAAACACATCTGCAGAACATTCTTTAGCAACTACGGCTCATTCTGAGTGCAAACTTTGAGAATAAACACTAACTTCTGTAAAAGGACAAGTCATACCTAAGTCATACCTTTAGACTACTCCTCATCACAAGGAACTTGATCTACACCTAAAAAATTTCCATTAGATACACTGTTCAATTTTAAACAATTAGCATATCTTCTTCACAGAGGAAGACAGAGGAATATAATCTTCACATTTTAGCAAATATATCTGCTGCAAATAAATAATTTTCTAATTATAACACTGACTACTTTATACACCTTGTTTCCATATTCTGGAATGAGCTATTGCATCAATTAAAAAAATAAAAACAACACTGTTTTTTCCCATCACAGGAGAAGCCATGGCAAATTGGTTCATAAATATTCTCTGGTATTTTAGGCATGGCTGTAAAAAGGGGACATTTTACTGACTCTTCTGGAAACAGTGCATTCAATGTCAGAGCATCTCTGCAAACGAAGAGGTGAGGAGAGTCTCTTGTTGCAGTGAAGTCCTAAACCAGTCACAGGTCACACTCATGAACAGATTTACCACGGTGGCAGGAGAAGAAAAATATGATGGATGAGCTTGTGTCCAGGCAGAGTTTTCAGTGCTGTTACCAGGACCGTGCCTGGTGGGGAGGCTGAGCAGACAGATGGGAACAGCTGCACTCAGCACGCCTGGGACAGGGACAGGGACAGGGCAGGCAGTGTGGGCACAGCTGCTCCTTGCCCAGGTGAGTGGCTCTGGCTGCTGGGACACAATTGTCCCCCCTCCCAGCCCATGGCTGAGCCAGGGCACTACAGCACAGCTCTGGGTGTGCATGCTGTTAATGCTCCCAGCTGCTTTCTAGGATTCAGGGCAAGCACTCCCAGTTGAAGGGATTAATTATGTCTGAGGCACAAATTACTGCTTGTGACTGCCCTGCTACACTATCCTTGTGCTCTCAGGTAAGATGGCTCACCTGCAAGTGCTTTCTGGATTTCACAAGGCTTTTTATTTTAAATCCACACAATTGATTAATTTGGTGGATATTCTGCACAGATAGCAGATTAAATCTATGAGGCAAGGAGGCTTCTCCTCCCTGTCTCCAACTTCACGGCCCAGGATTGCCACATAGCTGCTCTTTCTGCTACACAGCAGAGTAGGAGAGGAAATGAGCTACAAAAACAAAGCTACCCCAGCTGCATGAACTTCTTAGAAGAATGAAAATTAACAAATAGCAAACTGCATGTGTTCTTAGAGATAATTACTAATAAAAAATAGTAATTACAACTATAAAGCATAACCCATAAAAATGCTCTTCTTTACAGAACTAGGCAAAGTTTCCATGTAAAAATAAAATAATAATAAAAAAACCCGGGGCTGCTCAAATCTGTTTGATAAAATAAGTTATGATGCTATACAATTTACACAAATAAAAGTTCAGAATAGTACCAAGACTATAAAGCATGAGCATAACATATTGCTCTGGCAAGTGATAAAACTGCTCACAGTGACAGCTGTGATTTATGGAAGCAATTCAAATACACTTTGAAAGTGTATTAGCTTCGCCTCTGCCCACAAAGGGCACATATTAGCAGGGTAGGCCATGCTGGTGATAAATTACATACCAGCAAGAAGTGAAGGCAATTGGCAACATCAGATGCCCAAAGGCCCTGAGTTACTGTGATAATGTGGTTTTCATGATAATACCTCACATGCAATGGCATCTGAGCACCAAAAGAAACACATCAAAGCTACATTTTTGTTGGCTCTTTGGAAGATAATGATAGTAAGAGTGGTTGGGACTTCCCAGTTAAAGTTGACATACAAAGCATCCTCCTGCTTCCAGGTTGTAGGCACTGAAGCAAACCTCAGGCTGCAGACCTACAGCACGCCTGCTGCATGGCTTCAGCATAGGGCAAAGAGACCCAAGGGCTGCTATGGTTAGCTCTGCTAACACCCAGGATGGGATGGGGACTTGGCCACATTGCAGTCACCACCTGCAACACCCCTTCTGTGAGGGAATCAAGTTGCTGGGCACACTTGTTCACTGATCACACCAGTTCAATCTCACAGAAAGAGCCGTGTTCTTCCCACGGCTCAGAGAAGCACTGGAAAAGGAGCACAGAAAAAGCACAATGACAAAGTCTTAACCCACAGCAGGGTTTTACTAATGGAAAGCATTGAAAAATTATTTTAAGACACTTTGGGCTAAATTCTGCTCTCTGATGTACTAGCATAGATGAAGACCGACTTCACGGTGAACCTGTACATCAGGGGGTGCCCTTTGAAGAGAACACACTCCTGGCACATGGAGAGCCATGTGCCAGGCTTTACTCACACTACCAGGGAAAGTTTAATAAATGGTATCTGCCTCCAATTATTACAGCCATCCCATTCTGACACACTACTAAGCACATCTTTGTGTCCTAAATTAATGGCTAGGCCAAAGCAGTTGCATCTTGCTGCGGATCAAAAGAAGTTTATCAGCAGTTACACTGTAATGAGCTCATCTGCAAAAAAATAAAGCACATTTAGCAATGTGCTGTCTGGTGGGAATTTTTAACTTATTTAATCCCAAACACTCCCCTGAGAAGTGATAATGAATATTTATCCTATTTCTACGATACCCATTACTGTATAACCTGAGGACCTCAGGCATATGGCATACATACAGAGTGAGTCTGTGCAACTTTTTGGAGGAAGCTCTCCATTTCTGGAGCTTATGCCAGTAAATCCCTGAGAATTATGTTTCTGTATTTATAGGCTCCAGATGAAAAATGGCCCAGTGACACCATAAGTGAAATGGTATAAAGCACCTATACACAGATTGATACTTTAAAAGTAAGTGAGCTAAACACTTTCTCTGCAGCTGGGGGCCCGGAGAAAATGCAAAAGTGATAAAACTAGTCTTCTTAATTTCCCTAAAGCATATAGGAAAGAAGAGCTCAGTACCTCTTTGAACCTGCCCCCTTTGTAGTTCTAATCTAATAGTTAGACGAAAGAACATTTTTTTCTTGAATTGAAGTTTTGGGTAGTGTAGATACTACAGCACATTTCTGGCTATCACTTCCACTTATTTATGGCTCTGCAGCACCACGCTTCTGTAGAAACATTTGCAGGAATTGAACTGATTGTGTGTTAAGTCTTAGTCTTAATAGCTTTTTCATTGCTTGCTAATGGAAATATGGATTCAACATTATTTTAAACTTAATGCTGTGTAGAAGAATTAGTTTAGCACACTGTAATTATGATTTTTTTCTACAGCACTTCATAGAAATACAAGAGAGAAACAGATTACTTCAAGCAAGGGAGAAGAATGACGGCATTTTTGTTTCTTCAATAACAGCAGCTTGGATATCAAAAATGTAACCAGAAATTCAGCCCTCCCCTTTCTTTTTCTTGTCTGTACCTTTCAGATTCATATTTGTCACTTCAAATAAAGGAATGCTCACGGCATTCCTCACATTCTACCTTACCAAAGGGCCAGAAATATTCTGCCAAACTTTACCTCTGAGCAGGGGAGGGATTCTCCTCCTCTACTGCAAATTGGGTAGGAGGCAGCAGTCATCTCTATAGCCCCTTGTCTTTATTTCAAAGAGAAGAAATACCCTTCCCTGTCCCATCACCTGCTTGTGACTTCCTGCCCTGAAGCAACCAGTAGTCACAGTAAAAGTGACCAGAAAATGTCTATTTATATACCTTCCACATAATCTAACCCAGAAAACATGTAATTTATCCTGTTCCCTGGAAGATTTCACTCTTAAATAGGTTGCAAACCTACCTTCTTCCCAAACACCCATTTCTATGTTGCAGTCTTTGAAATGTCTTTCAAGGACACTTCCCTGGAAGGGTAACTTCTCTGTGTGGGCACAGATGTTATTTTGTCTAAAGAGCCAAATTTACTTGAAACCTATTGCTCTGTCTCCAACTCCTCTGACAGCTTCCCAGCCTCTCTGGCCACAGCTGCCAGCCTAGCTGCTGCAGCTGCAGTTCATTTTTCTTCCAAAGGGAGAACAGGAGTGGTGTCCTGGGCCTCTGAGATCTCATTACAGAACAAAACCCAGCATCTTGTAACACAGTGTGATGGACTTCTGATTTCATGATTCTCTTTGCAAGTAAAGATTACACAGAAAGCACCATCAAAAGGAAAGGAGAGAAGGTGGTCTCTGAAACTTGCTGAGGTATATTGACCCCACCACCCCCTTCTTTTTTACTAGGCATTCAATAATACCTAGCCATGGCTTTCCTCATGGGCCCAGCAATATAAACAAGTTAACACAAAAACTGGAAATGCTCCATACATGTCAGGTTCCTTAGGTCTCCAATGAAAATAGTAGCAGGATTCCCAGGCCTAAGACAGTGGTTCTGGAAAGCTCTCATAAAAGGCAAATACAGTATAACAGCTAAGAGCGTTTTGCCACATGCTTTTATAGACTAGTAATTACAAGGCATCTTTTTGCAGTGCAGCCCTTCAAATGGAAGGAAAATTCTCCCCTATATTATGCTCAATTTTTCAGTTTCTGTTATGTCAATATTACAGTATTTTGTAACAAGAAGACAAAAGCTTCTTCATCTTCTTGGAGTCAATATTACTTCTCAAGCAAGGGCAACTGGTGTCTCTTTGCTAAGGCTCTAATTTAACATACTGCCAAAATACAAATACAATTCTAACTCAATAGATAATAATCTGCTTTTCAAAACCAAAGTTTGAAGTAGCCAGGACGAAAAACCTACATATATTTTAGTATGCAGCATCATTCTTTCCCAAGCCCTGCAAGCAAGTAAGAATTCTGATGGTGCAGGATGGTGTGTCCTGCAGATGCACCTGGTCCAAATGTCAGTTCACACCAGCAGAAGGTTAAGGTCCAAAGTAAAGAGAAATCTCGTAGTCCCCAAGATTCCCTTCATGCCAGCTCTCTTCTCCCACAGTGTGATCACAGCAGTTTCACTGCTGAAGGACACTTCAGCAGGGAACAACATTATTCCTAAAGCTAGCGATGCATGAACTGTAAGTAAAAGCTTGATAAATAAATCTGCAGCACACACAGACAATTGTACAGAGACAAGCAGATCTCTGAAATGAAAATCAAGCACTGAAAACTGGGAGAAACTTGTCATTGCTTGGCTATAGCTGCATTCTCTTTAGGGGTCCTATTTCCAGCATTCAAAAATGAGAATACAGGTCAATGCATTTTTGTCTGTACAGCCTCAGAGAGCACCAGTGAGCAATGTTAAATATTCAGAAATCAGAAAAAAAGGCAATGTAAAAGTAGACCCTGCAACCTTAATTCCAGTGACTTAGGTACACATGAATGAGTAATTACCTAATAATCATATATAGTACAACAGAATTTGCCCTACAAATTGCTGAAGAATTGGAATGAATTTAAAAATGCCTCAGCAGAATTTCTAATCTTTGTATTTCCTATGTTGCAAACCACAGGTGGACTTCAAAGTGGTTTTCAGCATGACAGCTTATAAAGACTTTACCTCAGCCCTTACACAGGTCTAGACACTCAAGAGCAGAGATGGATTGGTAAATATTGCTTAGCAATTTTCTCCAGATGGATCCTTTGTGAGCTGTGGGAAAAATCCTGTGAGAAGTAGGCTGAGTAGGCAAAGAGAATTTCAAAAGACCAAGCCTCGATGAAATCTGCATCTGCTTTTGCTGGGACTCTTCAAAAGAGCAGTCATCTTGTCAAATGTTAACCTCCTGCCCTGGGGAGAACTGGCGCTTGAAACCACAAGTTTTCTTTCCTCCTTCTTTAATCACCTGGGAGAAAACAGATATACCTAAGCGCATTCTCCTCATACTCAGAAGGCACACATGTAGGGCTTTTGTGGATTATAAAAAGAGGTTCATCTTTGGAAAGAAACAGATGGACACAAGGCACACTGAAAGAAAAAAAAAAAAAAATTGGAAAAAAACCCTCAACAAAAACTTGTCTTGGTGTTGTCCCAAAACATTCATATTGCTGGCCCATTGGGATCCAAGTAGAATTCACTGTTCCTATAGAAGCAAATCACTCAGTTCTGCCTAGGAAGATCCCAACATTCATGTAACACAGGACAGCTCTTGGGCCCAACACAATTCTTCTCAAGGACACCACCGGTCCACAGATTGTGTTTCTAGTTGGACAGATACAGTGAGTTGTAGAAATTACAGGTGTTCAGATAAATTAGGTTTTTAAAAGACAGATTCAGTACCTTGGTTCTGTCCTTCTTTAGACACCAGAAAACAATAGAAAATGCTTGGATAGCCAATTTTTGAGCAAAGGTAAAAACTCAGCTGATATACTGAATCCTGAAACAGTGTTTTTACTATCTTCATTGTGCATCAAGACTAAGGGAGTTTCTTAAGTAATTCATAGGCATTTTTTGAAAATTATTCTAAAGTTATCCCTTTGTTACGGAACAAGCGAAAGATATGACACATGATCTTTACCTAAAGAATTGAACAACAATTTTGAACATTATGGCTTTTGCTCATTTACAGTACAACCCAACTATGAAACTATACACGTGACCTCACCTAACTGTTGGACTACTGGGATTCATACCAGCAAGCTAGTTCTTCAGATTTTTGAAAAGGAGTCAACTCTTGCAAATTAAGCAAGTGGTTTTCTGGGGGCTGATTCCTGTAATGGACACTCAGACTTCTCCCCTTTTTCCACATCCAGAAAGCCCCACCTTCCCTGCAGATACCTTTTTCTAATCGCTAAGCTCTAGGGATCTTGCCCTAAACAAAGGGTAGATGAGAGCTCTTGACTTTTAGATATTAAAAAGAAAATTTCATTTCCAAATTGCTGAACGAAAAGATAAATGACATATTCTTGCATCTACTAAAGCAAAATCAGAAATCAACCACCAGCACAGCAGATCCACCAATATCCACCCCTGCTCCATCACCAGCCTAGTATGCACTGTAAAGTCCTACCTCTTGGCATCATAGATCCCCTACAACACAAAACAGACGTAAATCACCTGAAATCACATTTATTCCTAATAAAACTTACTGAGATTTTCAAATTACTATAGTATAAAAACTGGGCTACCACTTGTTTCCTCTCCAAACCAAACATCTCCAGACCTAAAGCTTTTGAAAGCACTGTGACAAAGCTGCTCTAAAACAGATAATCAACGCAAGTTCTTGACATTTATTTTTGTGCTTAGTAAGCTCAGCACAACTAGAGCTCACTAAGTAACGACTGATGTACTTGCACACCACAGCATAATGAAAAGAAGATGAAAGAAAAGGTGTGAGGCCACTTGAGGGGCTATCAGAGAAAGATTTTGGTTTACCAGCCCATTTTTTGTGCCATTGCTCACCCTCTTGGCATGCAGCAGCCACCAGAAGTATAGTAGAAGTTTAAGAAACCTACAAGAAATAAGAAATTTAGGATTTGTTTTCAAAGCCAACATTGCAATCACTCAGCAAAGCACCCTGCTGGGATTGCTTCACAGAAATACGACTGTTTTGCTAACTGGGGACTCAGGCTGTTCCCCCCTCATTCTCTCAGTTTCTATTTGATGGATGTCCTGAGTCTGTTTTCCTACAGGAGGAAACTCAGGAAAAGAGTTCTTACTGATTAATTATGGCCTGCTTGCAATCAACATTTTACTAGTCATCTAGAAATAATTCTCTAAAACAAATTGTTTTTCCATGTGCCCACACCCGCTCCTCCAATAAATCATATCTTTCTAGATACACAGTAGGCCACACTATTGCAAAAATGGCAGTCTAATGCATTCCAAACACCACTGTAAACTTATGCAATGTATTAATCAGGACCAAGTAGATTGAGCAGACAGAAACTGAACTAACTGTGCCCTCCTCCAGGCTTCAAATTGGTCAGAAAACTGATTTGTTTAAAGACTAAAAAGACCACATGTAGCCTGACTAAAAGTCTCAATAAAAAATTATTGGCTCTGCGCTTCCACACTCCTCCTTATAATGGAACAAATAAATACATCAAAGGGAGGAAAAAAGATACAAAGTTTAGTTCCATAACTTCTGTTCCATAACTTCTTTAGTTACGCAAGTTTTGACATACCCTGTCAGCCTTTGTAGCCATTTGGTTAGTCTCAAATTTGGGTAGAAGAAACGAAGAATGTACGGGCAACTGCACATTACATTTATTTAAATTTTATATAAGAAAGAAATCTTCTTCAGTTTAGTTTGTAAACACTCCACAGCACACTATCAACACCTAGACAAAGTGGATAAAAGCAGTTGAGTCTTTATCACTGTCAAGTTTCCACCATGGAAGTGTAAATATGGCTCACTGCACACATACATTATCTCCTTGAAATCAGTGTGCAGACTCAACAGTGTCCTGCAAACCCACTGCCACGGCTAGCTGTGCTTCCTGGGAACAAATTTCTTGTTCCTTATATTGTGAGGACAGATTTCAGGGAAAAAGAGATGAGCAATTAAAAAAAAAGCAGAATAATATTTCCTTTATTACACTTAGGAATGTTTTCTTCCTGAACAGGAACTGACATAACAAACTCACAGCTTTCTATTTTCATGGAGCTAGCCTGGGGCTTGAACAGCTCCTGACTATTGCTCTAGTGGAGCAGTATGCTGAGGCATGGTTTTGCAGCAAAACAATACAGCTCTTTTCACTCCTGCATTTATTTTTTTTCTCACATCCTTTACCTCTCCTTATCAGAGTATCCTGTGCACTGCTCCATGATATGAACTGATGACCCATATCGTATATGCTTCATTGATCCTTTCACTGACCAGTTTCCACTGAGCTGGCTGAAAAGTCCCAAGGTGAAGTGAGGTTAACAACACTGCTTTGGGATCTGCACGGCATGCACGGCAGCTCTAGGGAATGGCAGCATGGCACTGAGGGGGAAGGCTGAAGTCCTGTGAAGCCAAGCGGGCAGGAGAGAGAAGCTCAGATGAAGCAGCTCCCAGTTGTATCGTTAGTCTCCTCAGCACCACACGACAGTGGAACATAAACTTTTTGCGATGGATACACCGAAAATTTTGTGCAAGGCAGTACTGATGATATGGTGTCCTAAGTGAAGAGCAGGAAATTATTTGACTGATGATAATGCACCCATGTACCTTGGACATCACCTTCTCCATCTGTAAAACAAGTCCTCTCATCAGAGGCTCTATGTGAGTTATAGCCGAGAGTGCCTAAGAGCGTTTGCCTACGTCAACATTGCAATATAAATCATCTAGTGATAGTTTGGGCATAAAAACCACTTTGTAAAACCCAACCCCACTCTTTTATGTACAAATCACAATCAAATTCATACTTTTCTGGAACAAAGAACATCAGGAAACCTAATTCAAATTTCTAATTCATGCATTAGATGATAATTCTATTTCACCAAATTACTTTTGCCTTGCGATGTAGCTGCATTTATAATTATTTATTACCCTGCTCAAGGTTAAGCGAAGGAACAGCTTCACTGAGATCCTGTATAAGCCCTTATTTTTCACAATGTGCTACAGAAGATTAATTGCTTTCTATTTCTCCAATAGAGAGAGAATTAAAATTGCCATTTGATACAAACTATTAATCCAGCAATCATTTTGAAGTAGCACATTGCTTCTTATAATTTAATACATTTCCCCTCTTTTTCTTATTCTATAAAATAGCACTTGGCAACTTTAAAAATTCAATTTGTGGAGGTTCCTTTGTAGGACCTGTAAAAATCCAGTCTTTTGCACTCCTGCAGACTTGGTACCTGATGAAAGGTAGTTCTCAACAAAGAGAAAGCTGGAAATGCAGCATTGTTGAGCGGATGCTATTGAAGGTGTTCTGTTTTACCAGCATGCTACTTGGAAGCCCTGAGGACAGAGCTGAAGCACATAACAAATTATTTTGATAACAGAGACTGACAAAAAGAGAAAGGGTACATATATATATATATATATATATATATATATATTTAGCCTAAATATTTGCTTGCTCAGAAATAGCTGGTTTTTGGGGTCTTTTTTCATTTTTTTTTCCTTAAGCAATGCCACAGAGCTAAGGCCCTTCAGAAAGAGATTATTTGCAACAAGAAAAAGACTGTTGCTATTCACAGGTGAACTTCACCACTCCTCATGATGGCTGTGGGTTTTCATTGTATTACCAAATATAAGGAACACCAAGACAATGAAGGCATTGAGAAATTCAAAAAGTTTCAGATCCACGAATTATTCCAAACAGTAACATTTAGGAAAACACACTTAGGGATCCTACGCATACAATCCTAAAAATGTGCTTACAGTTTTCAGCACTCAGTGGGAGCTTTGGGTGCCCACCTTTTTACAAGCGTGAATGAATAAACAGCTGCCACGGTAAAATATCTTTCTTTCTTTCTTCTTCTGATTTACCTAAGCTAAGGAACTTTTCTAGAGGTGGACGATAGCCTTGAACTGGACAGCCACCATAGTACCTGCCTTAACATTATTTTAGCCCTGGATGCAAGCTCTCTGCTTGGTCCCAGGAATGAAAAAGAAAATTTCTTCATATATACATACACAGCTCTTAGCAAAGAGGTGCCTTAAGACTAGCTGTAGACCCTTGGTATGACTAAGGCACAAAAACCATTACTGCACAGGTTCTTCTTTTCCTTTCCTTGTCCTTAAGCATTTACGGGACAGTAGTCAAAAGACTACTTGTAATCAAAATACCATATTTGTAATGAAGACACTAGGATCCTGGGAACGGCATTGAAAATGCAATTTAAATTAAGTATGTAAAAATTCAGAGTGAAAATCTGTGTTAAAGTACTTCTAATCTCAGCTCTTTCCAGACAAACTGGGGTAAAAGCTTATCTAACTTCCCATTACTCACTGCATTAGGGATTCAGACTTCTAAAAAAGGCACATGGAACATGTGTAACATGGAACTTCAGTTCGACATATTGAGCAGCGTGCTTTTTTGTCTCTCCATCCTGAAAATAATATTCCTGATCAGGATATAGTCATGTCTGGCCACCAACGCATAAAGAAAAGCAGAAACAGCAGCTCTATTTGTCAGTTCTGGAGTGAATTAACATAAAATTACTTGCATTTATAGCTAAGTCTTTAGATTGGCAACCAAGGCCAAGTAAAGAAACACCCCTTTCCATTCTCAATCTACATCTTATAAGGCATGAAAGAACCCTCACCAGCGTCAGCAGCAAGAAAACCTGTGTTTATCCTTATCACTCATAATGATAAATGCCAGAGATACCCACTGGAAGTGAAATCTCAGCAGGGACTATGTATCACCAGTAATAACAGAAATAATCAAGCTGTTGTTAGAACCAGACGCTCAAACAGCAAATTCAATTTTTTTTTATTTTCTGTTCAATACCAATGACAGCTACCAGCCATCACGCATTACAATTAGCTCATGCTGCAGAAATGCTTTCTGCTCTGGTGCATAATGAGTGAGCTTCAAGACAGAGCAGGACCTGGGGAAGAGGTGAAGAACTATTTGGAGAGGTATCACATATCCTTGCAGTTGCAGAGGGATGCTGTTCTCGTGGGTAGTTTAGGCAAACAGTAAGAGCCTGTGACAAAGGCTGAACAAAATTCAGGTAAAGACTCTGGGACTTTTTAACATACTGGGGCTGCTCAGCAGAACACTGCTCCAGTTACTGTGACATCATTCTTGATGTCCTCTTCCCTAACACTGAACACACACTATGGGCCCTTCCTCCAGCACACTCACACAACTTTCTACTGCATCCCAATCTAAGTAAGTGTTCTGTTCTATTGAGTTTCACAACTGCAAAGTGTGCTTTGATTCTTAAATCCTCAATCAATAGCAACTGTGAGGCAAAAGCTCCCCCCACTTCTTCCTGCAGTGGAGATCTCTGGTGTAAATTCAGAACATTTTTTCCATTATCAGCTGACACCCAAAAGCCCTCCACTTCTCCAAGCTGTTGCATGCTTTCATCTGCAGAATAGTTACAGAAAACTGAGCCCCAAAACCTACAGACCTACTGCGAGCAGTGTGCCTGAAGCAGAGCTGGAGATGGCCTCTGCCCCTCCAGAGGGGACTTCTAGCATTTCTGTCAATGGTGAGGCCCTGCTAGTTCTACCAATGGCAGGATGGTTTCAGGAAAGAAAAAAAGAAAAAAAAAGAGGGGGAAAAAAA
The DNA here is from genome assembly GCA_036785705.1 of Acanthornis magna. Lineage (NCBI taxonomy): Eukaryota > Metazoa > Chordata > Aves > Passeriformes > Acanthizidae > Acanthornis > Acanthornis magna. Next base: position 13,114,715 of record JAWUZG010000029.1, read on the forward strand.
AAAAAGAAAGAAAAAAACCTGCCTTTGCTCTCAAGGACTGCAATATAAACCTCTCAATTATTCAGTGTTGGAAAATTCCATTGCAAGAAGTGGGAGCGCTGCACATTGATCCAACACAGAATTACCAATAGAGGTGATGTAGGACTCTTTTTGGCAAAGAAAAGACAGAAATACAAAGATTCTTTGTAGACATTGTTGAATACCTTAGAGTGCTACCTACATTTTAGTGTGGCCTCTGCAATTTCTACAGAGGCTATTTTGAAGTTCTATCTACTGTACAACACTGTTAGAAATCTTTTCTCTCTCTGTTGTTCCTTACATGAACTAACATGAAACTAACGCATTCTCTAAGACAAAATTAAAATTAAAAAATCTGTGTTTTACTGTGAAACTCTACAGACACTGTCAGAAATGGCTTAAATTTTAATTAGTATTAGAAAAGTTGAATAAAATTTGTAAAGCCTTAAAAAAACCCCAGAAATAAGTGCCTGTCTTAAGACTATTCTGGCTGCTGAACCTACCAGTGCTCTCTTCCTTCAGTATTTGCTCTCTCCTGGTGTGAATGCTGAATAATTAAACAAGTCATTTGAGGAAGAACAAAGCTTTTTCACAAAAGTGATTTCATCTTTTAATTTTCAGAGTCAGGTATGCTGCAGGAAGTGTGATAGTATTAATTCTGCTATTAATTTAAATTACAGATATTCTGTAAAGCTGAATGCTGGTTCAGTACTGGTGCAGCACTATTGCACAATGTCAGAGGGACAAAAGGATTTAGTGTTTTTGACTAAAAATTGAAAAACTTTTAAGCCCCAGTCCTGACTCTTTCAGGACACTTTTCAAAAAATCTTGAATGAAACATTCAGTCACAGAATCCTCCTCTGGCAGTAGGAGGAATGAAATCCAGAGCACAAAACTTCAGGTAACATGGGCTGAGATGTCCTGTCTAAATGGAAGTGTGCTTGTAGGTAAAGCTCTAAGTTTCTGGGGAATTTAAACATAAAATACTTGAACAGAAACTACTCATATTGGTGTGGATCAGTTCAAGATCACAATTTTGAACTCAGTCCAACTGAAATTGCTGCATACTCCTTCTTGATCTGGTCCTACTATTTCACAAAATTTAGCCTTCCATCAATATTAATGAGCACAGCACTACACTTAAGTGTCTAGAAGAGTAGGGCTCTGTCCCTCCAATTCTCTGTAAAAATGAGATGCACCCCCCCTGCAATGCTTTACAGAAGCAGCAGTATCTGCTGAAAAAATAGGATTCAACACAGATGGACACCTTCCATACAAATCTGTTTCAATAGCGCAGTAAGCAATTACTGTTAGAGAAATAGTTTCTTCAGATAATTAGATACTTAAAAATTGAAGTTGTTTATGTTTATATAAGCAGAGAAATTATAGACAGAATTATGCAAACAAATCCATCATGGACCATGAGCGCCTGTCAGGTTGCTAATGAAGGTAGAAAGCAGCAATCTTTCTTTATAAGGTTCTCTAATGACCATGATAACAAACCAATTTTTTTTTAGTGCTGCACATCTCCCTTCCCCCATTTTTCTCCACTAAATATCAGTTTATAGTGACAAATGCTTTCAGAAGACAAAAAGGATGAAACAGACTTGAAGTTAATACTCTTCAATTATGCTGACACTGAAATGATTAAATTAAGCAAAAATTCAGTCTTTCATTGTCCATTTGATTCTGACTTCTACCTAAACAAATTTATGGACTCTGTTAAGGTACATTTTGTCTTCACTTAAAATTTGTTTCAGAGATGCATTAAAGAGACAATTACCTCTTCTGCCTTACTAGAAGCTGTAAATGCCTATAACACTGTACTCCATCAGGAACCTTTCCTTCAAGACAAACACTTGCTGTTTACAGAAAATCCATGAATACTGATTAAGAAAGGATTGTACATCCAGACAGTGTTCAGATATATACCTTCCTCACATAAGGACTTCCTTTGCCTACTGTACACAAACAAATATATTGCTTTTAGGAAAAAATAGTGGGATTTCCTGTGCTCTCTGAATCTTCTCATGATATCTGGACTCTGAAACAGGTTATAATGGCAATATTTGTTGATTCTTCAATGTATGAGAAATCCTAAAATCATTACATTAATTGCCAGAATTACAGAACAACAAATTATGTCAAACAGTATTTAATTTTGTCTGGAAATATTATAGTATTAACCTTTGGCAGGAAAACTTACTATAAAAGTACTATAGATCTTAGCTTTAATCTCCTCAAAAGATCATTCCATTGCTGATGCAAAACACACTCCACAGACTTTCACCTTACAACTGTGTGATAAATCAAGCTAACAGCCTTTTAGAACTAGACCCAAGCAAGAAGATAAATATTATTTTATCCACAAAATTTCTGTTGCACTCTGAAATTATCTGGAATATGAGGCAAACATACAAAAATGAACCAGAAAAGGAAAAAAAATCTTGTAATTTGTTGCAGCTTGCTCATTTGTGAACAGCAAGAAGAACAGTTGCACATCCCAAGATAATACTCATGTATTTACCCAGCTCCTATTTATGAAGCACTTGAGACATGAAAAATCCCCAAAGTGCACAGCATTTGTTAAAATGGAAGAAAATAGAGAGATAGATATAAAACAGCACATTGCTGATTTCTTCTATCGTGAGAAAATAGAAATAATTACTGATTTATCATCAATACATCTCTATTTTTCTACTCAGACAGTAACTAGGATCAATCTATCAAAATAGAGATAATTACTGAAGAATGAAATACTGATGATGCCAGACGTGCAATTTACAGAGCACTGCTAGATGCAAATACTGAAATAATATCTTCTTCCATGTGCTTACAAAACTGGGCACTTCACAGTATCACCTCTTACAGAGTGAAGAAATTAGTAATAGCAACATACCCAAATGGTCTGAAAAATGAACACACTGTTTTTGAGAATACCTGTCTGGACACACCTTAAGAATCCACCTATGACGTCCTACACATGCCATGGTGTGACAGACACCAGCTCCACCCTGTCCCCACTCAATGGCAACACTTTGAAAAACTTTGAGTGGCTCTGAACATGAAAATGCTGCAGAAGCAGCATAATGAAGAAGAGCAACAATGCTACGTGTGAAAGAAACGTATTTCTGTTTCCAATGATACTGCATTTTGGCTTGAACAGAAACGTACGTAATTCTGATGGCAGGGCTTTGTACAAAATCTTCATGGATGCCACTGTTTGTACTAGGCTTCTGCCAGAAATGGGTCACTTAGGTTCTCACATAAGCCAGCACTTAAGCAAATAAAAATAAAAAAAGGTAAATAAACACACAAAATGTTTTCAGCCTTCTCTCCAAATGATTTATTGCTGCCAGAGCTCTAACCTAATTTTAGGTGAGCTCATCTTTTTTTCTGCCCTGGAGCCATTTTAACTCAATATTGCTCTCCTTCCAAGAGCCATGAGAGAACACAGGCTTCCTCAGCCACCACAGATGCTGTGCTGACATTTTACTTTAGCTGTTTACTGTAAAAGTCATCAATATTGTTTCACTCCTGAAGAGACCTTTTCTAACAAAAATGAAAACAAATTGCTGGCATTAGATCAAACTTTGACCTCTGCATCCCAAAGTGGGCAAAGTAAGATCTGAACTCCTTGTTGTTGCTTTGAAAGCTTCCAAAACCTTCTCCAAGGAGGCAAACTTTTTATTTTCAGAAAATATTCCCTGAGCTTCCAGGCTGAGGCTGCCTCCTTGCTCACCCAGTTGGGCTCCTGTGGACCTGCCTGCACTGCAGCTGTCCTCCCTCCAAAACAGCAGCAAGTGATGTGAGGTCTTTGGGGAAACCATTTCAGAAATCATCTTTTCATCTGCCTCCTTCCCATCTGTTCGCCCTTCCCATCCTCACTATTCCTGTCCTGCACTCTGCTTCACCAACACTATTGTCCTTCATATCTTCTTTTTCCGGCCCCTTGCTATCTCTGGCTCCTTGTGTGCTGATCTGAAGCTAAGTCTGTGTGGGAAGGAAAACTAAAGTCTGAAACGCTTGTGGATTGCTATTTTCTGGTCATACACAGCTATTTGTTTTCCAAATACCAAGAGATGCAGCGGAACATAAATCTGAACGATCCTTACACCACCTCCAAGTCAAGATCTGTAGGAAACTGCAGGCTGTTTCCTGTCACATCTATCACACGCTGGGACAATGACTAGGAAAAAGGATGTATCAGAGGCCAAAGGGATGAACCAGCTTGCAGAACTGTTCTCAGCCATGTCTCAAGATCTGAGAATAGCTAAACGCTTAAAATCATTGCCACAGCAGGGAGTCTAAACTGTAGACACAATGTTCTCATTTTTAAACAAGAGACAAAAATAATGCTTCCATTGAGCAGGCAGCTGAAAGAGCGAATTGCAGGAAAAGACTGATGCATTAGAGATTCTACACAAACTCCTTGACTCGTGTTTTCCAAACATGTAAGGAAAATGATGCAATAAACACTGAAACAGAATTAGCATTTGCATCTCTGCATTGACTGTACTCAAACATAACAGCTCCTGTGCTACAATATATCTTTAAAACTAGGATTTTCTGATGATCACACAGCTGGATCTTCTCCAGAACATCACTCATGTACTTTAGACCATCTCTTGTGCCTATCACTTACCATAATCTCCACTAGGCTATGGATGTAGCATTAAACTGATAAATATGATTTTATATCAACACCGTAGATCCAGATAATGCCATCTAAGTTGATCTGCACTTTGTTTCAAAGATCCACTATACAGAGGTAATAAATATGGTACCAGACTGTCAGGCAGGAGAAGCTAAAAGAGACAGATGACCTTTGTGCAATACTTCACCCTCCTCTCTCAGGAATGTATAATATGAAGGTATGAAAGCAGACACAGTCAGTCACCACTGACACCGACCAAAATGTCACCAATTTTATTAGAACACAGAACAGCATAAAAAAAAAAAAAAAAAAAGAAGTAATGAATTGCTTAGTTATAGCTGTGTTTGCTGTGTCTTTGTCTCCCTGAGCACCTGAGAGAGTGGAACAAAATTGCCAGCAGTCACATTACCGAGATAGGCTGACAAGCAGGATGACCCCATAAGTCTTGTTCACATCTCACGTCTGAGCTCTTGACTTGCATCTTAAATGACTTTCGTATCAAGGCTTTTGCAGGGAATCTGCTTTGCCATTCTAAAGGGTTTCAGCCAAACTCAGACAGAATGATGAATGCTTTGTCCTACCTGGCACACCTGGAAAAACAAACCCCTCCCCTCCACCTCCTCCCCCTACACCTGGAGTTACTGTTTGAGACACTCTATAAGGGAAAGGATGCACTAAAGAAACAGACAGAAACTTAAAAAAAAAAACAAACAAAAACTCCAACACCAGAACTGTTTATTCCCTTGAAATGCGACAGCCCCCTCACAACCACAATTCCTGCTTTCGCCCAACATGCACCAGCCCAGCTGTCCCTCTGTCCCTGTTACTCTGGTGTCATCCGGAGTGGCGTGACACAGCAGGAAAAGAGACCGGTTCACTGTGAGACCTGCTACTCACTCTCTTACAGTGTAACGGCCCCCCTTCCAGCCGCACATCCTGCGGGGAGCTGCTCCCGACGGACACTGGCCACACAGCCTCGCAGCTCCTCGCGCCCACAGACAGCACAGGGTGGTGGAGCACACCTGGCCCCTTCTGCATCACTGCAGACCTGTCCACTAGGTAGGGTGAAATAAACACTTTAAACTCCTTCCACGACGAAGGGCAACCACAATGGTTGGCTTGAATGTGCAGTGTGACTGCTCACACCAGCTCCCTCTCAGCTCTCTCCGTGTCCAGCCACATGGAGCATGGACACTGAGGACATTGCACTGCATGCAGCACAGCAGGAGTGGAGGATGCAAACTCTGCCCTTCCATTGCTTGGGATGTCCAAGCAAAAGGCTTCTCAGCTCGTAATTGTCACTCTTTTCAAATGGAACAGCAACCAGCTTTCTCCTCTGCTGTTCAATTAAAGCACAACCAACAGGTTTAACCAACAAAGGCCCTGCAAGCAGCAGAAGCAACGAACACCAGATGGACATACCTGCTTGCTGGGCAGCCTGGGGCATCTGTTGACTCCGCTGTGCGCTGTACTGAACTGAGGCAATGGGTCTGTACTGCTGAGTTGTTGAGGTAGGGTACTGACCAGATGGGTAGTAATACACTGGCATCTGCAAAGCAAGAGAACAGCAAACTCTAGAGATCAAAGATTCATAAAATAGAACAAAACGAAGGAGGAGCAAGAGTTCAAGTCAAGCATACTAGTGGTAACAGTAATCGAGAAGAGCTTTGCCTCCTGTCCCTTCAAACTGCTTGCTTTCAGCTGTGCTAGGAAAAGGGCTATCAGTGCCCATATTTCTTTTTAGATACTTTAAGAAACATGAAAAGAAAAAAGAATTTTAATTTAAAGAGACAAAAACATACTGAATTAATAAAAAGCTACATGCATATACCAGAGAAAAAATATCAGAGTCATTACTTTATCACAGTAAAATATCAAAAGCTGCAGAAAAATGGATGCAAACAAGACCTTCCATATCAATATAACACATACAGACAGCATGTTGAACCATTAAATAAACTCTGGAGAAAATGGTCCATTCAAAGCAAGGAATGGCCAGGAGTACAAATATGTAAAAGCAAGATGGAGAGCAAGATGGAGTGTGTGCACCCCTTAACACTTGTAAGAAATAAATATCAAATTAATGCTTCTGTTTAACAGCTACATCCTTCCTTACACGAACATTTCTCTCTAAAGCCTTTCTTGCATTTGGTGTGAAAACAATTACAGTTCAGAAAACAAGCATAGCTGTCTTCTTGCAGGAGCTGAGGGTAGGCATTCAGTCAGCAAGTCCTGCTAGATGGGCTTCTTTTTTTCTATTATTATTGCCATTACAGAGCAACATGTACTACATCTCCTTATCACACAGGTGAACATGAAAGTTTGAGGGTGACTGGAGCTAAAGATTTTTCCTATACATTCTACACCACTTTTACTGAGACATTTGAGCTAAACAGTTTTCAACTGACCCTTAACAAGTTCAAAGCACTCAAAATTTGTCATTTTCAGCTGTCAAGGATGTTGTAGGCATCTGATAGAATTTGGCAGCGTATGGTAGGAACAGACTGCAGAGGGACACAGGCTTGGGAGAACATTTCTTCTCTCAAAACTTCTGCCACAGCTGTCAGCATTTCTTAATAAATCATACTATTTTTTTCTCACTTTGTGTGTAGTATTTATCCTACATAGACCTATACACAGAATCACACCAAATGCTTTCTTTTTTCATGAAAAAAAAAAAAAAGAACTATTTTTGCCACTTTTATTTGCATGGAAGAAATGTTCCTGATATAGATCATTTGACTTGATCACTCATAAAGTTAGTAAAGGTAACTACATCTTTTTGTATACTGTTAGGACATCATAAGAAAGATCAGAATTTTTCCTTGGAAATTTTCCCATTTCAGATGAGAAAGAAATGCCACAGACATATAAGACTAGGCAAGAATAGGCTATGGATGGCTACTCAGGCAAGTGGAAGCCTACTGAATGGGTAACTGTGGCGGGAGAAGGATTAGGATTAACAAAGATGGACTGGGTGGCGTTGGTGTGTTAACCCCTCAGACCAATTGACAATCAATAGATCTGTCAATCAAGAGGCTGAATAGCCATTCATTCTTCAAAGTCTATTAATTTTCTTTTCAATCAATTGAAATTTTTTCTCTGCTATCAGTCTGACTCAAACAAATATGAGAAAAACAAGGCTTTGACTGGAAAAGGGTGTAAACCCTCCTCCCTCCAGACAATACCAAGTGGCACCTAATGGCTATAGCCTGCCCTCAAACAAACCCATTTGTTTTGTTAGTGACTAAAGTAACAAAAACAAAATGCCCTTGTAGAATGGACACCACCATTATGAATTTGGCTCTCTGCAAAGAAAAGCCACAAGGCATAGGAAAGTGGACCCAAACATTTAAGGCACAAAATCATTCTTTAAGTATCATAGCAGTGTAAATTGTGGATCAGGCAAGTTTAGTGTGATAAACTTATCTCGTGGACAGCTGATTGTTCTCAGCAACACTCTACTACAGGAGGCTTGAAAGAAATGAGGATACATACTCCAAGTCAATGAAAATAGTTGATCCTGCCTTGGAGCAGGGGATCAGAGTAGACATCCTTTCAAACAGTCTTTATTTTCTATTACCATATTCTACAAACTACATACTTAGGAAATACTGTGAAAATACTCTCACTTCTCCTGCCAACAGCTTAATGTCACTTAAAGGATTTATTTGATTTACCCTCAACTTCCTCATTTTCCTGGTGCAGACAAGACCCTAGATATCTAGAAATGCACAAGCATTTGACAACAGTGAGAATTATCTCTTGGGGAATGATTCTGTAGGTATAAACTTTAAAACATAAATTGAAGAATATAGGTTTTGAAATCAGGTTTATAGTTGAACATGCTGAGCCCCAAAACAAATATGTACACTGAAGCATACACTTATTTTCACCTCACACATAAAACCTCAGACTTAGTCAAAGCGTTGTCTCACTTTCTCTCATTTTCTCAATTCACTGGAGTACATTTGTTATGCTCATTCTTACATATTATGAGAGTGCAATCTATCAGCATGAAAAAGTGTTAGTAGTAGAAGGGTAAAAAAAATTTATTTCACTTATAAAGATTAATGGATAAATTAGCCAGTAGTCATGCACACATGACATGAAAGGAAGAGATTTGGGTTTTGGTAGGTTTTGTTGATTTGGTTTTTGGGTGTTATTTGTGTGTTTTGTTGTTGTTGGCTTTTGTTTTGTTTATTTCTTTTTGGTGTGGTGGTGGTGGTGTTTTTCTGTTTTTTTTAAGAGCTCAGACATTAAAAGAAGGGCTTGGTGTAAAATATAGACATGGTCTAAAACAGTTCTTTTATGTTTGAGGGACTTGAAAGGATCCATTCTCACTTATCTTTAGTACATCTCTGTGTCAGTGGTTGAAACATTATTTTTCCTTTCTGATTCTACTTTGGTGAACAGTGGAATTAGAGGGATCAGAGATAACAAGTATCACTTATATCATCCACTCTGATCCTCTTGAATTTTTTAGTTTCTCATCACACCACTATTACTAACACCTTTACTTATGTGCTCTTCAACAAAAAACCATTACATTTCTGCTGCGGCCTACCAACATGCCGAATTATACTTGAGTTGCATTCTCATGTGAAATGGACAATCTAACCTGCGATCTTTTGCTTGTAAAACATTTTATTTACAGAACCAGAAAGTTTCCATGGCACTAACAAGCATGCTAATGCAGCTATATGGTTACCCTAAAAACAAAATAAATTTACCAAAAAAATGCACTTCTAAGACCATAATGTAAATAAATTCCACCTTCTTTAGTCTAAAAGCATAGTTTTTTTACCTTAATCCTTGACACTGAGAAAAATATTTTTTCAGTATGATGTTTAATAATTACCTTGTTTGTAGGCTGACCATCTCACTGTGCTCTACTTTTTCTCTCCTATAAAAGACTTTAACTTAAATTGTAACAAGACTGAGCCTGTCGCTTCAGAGCCACTCATGAAATGGCACAGACAGACATTAATTCTTCCTCTTTGTAATGTGCTTTGTCCCTAGATGATATGCAGAGACTCAGCACAGCATTGGCTTTCTGCTTTGTTCTGTCCACATAAAGTCTGGAGCACATTATGAGGCTGGGGGTCTCTCTGGCTGCTCTCTAGCAGCACCCATGGCATTCGCTGCTACGTTGTTCATTTTCTTGTGGTAGGATCAGGAGTCCACACATATTTCAGGATAATTTTACTTTCATAAACTGCCTCCCTACTGGCTTATATTTTAATTCAGACATCAGACAGTTATTCTACCTTCTCTTAACACTACTGATATCCAGTAAGGCTTGGACTAACACCTTCATCCAGATGCTGACACCATTGTAAATGCACTGCTACAGTCACCTAAATGGGAGTAAAGAAGACAAGAGAAACCACAGTGATGCATGGACACATGAAGAAGGTACCATGTCTTCCCTATATCTGACAGGGATCAGTCATTCTTCAAGGCTTTTTCTCTTCCTCCCTGCCTCCTCCATAACAATTATAGTAACAGGAACAAAAAATAGTGACTTGTAAGATGTCTTCCAATACAATTTTCAAAGATCATCAAGGAAAGCCCTTGCATTTGTCATTTACAGTGACTGCCCAACCTTCTTCATAACTAATTTCCTAGAGGAGACATGCTAAGAATAAAGATTTTGTCTTAGGGTTGCTATGGACTCTCATGGAGCGGGCTTCTGTAAAAAGACAACTAAAATTAACGATGACACAAAATTAATTCAGGTGAAAAATCCCTCAAGATGTTTATTACTTCTCCAGGCCTCTCCAAGAATTCACACCATCTCTCTTTTGGATATCATTTTGCCAGTGTATCTTTCAGAAAGAATGAGTCAGAAATGAAAATAACTTTTAAGGGAGGATATCCTTTCCCATTGACATAATATTCACATTTTTTCCACTTCTTCATTTGAAGAGGCAAAGACAGGCACCATTGATAGAGTACCACAAAGCAGAATATGGATTCTTGTTAAAGTGTTGGGCCCACAAGTGCTACAGAAGAACCAGCAGAAAGAGAAGAAGATTGAAAATAAAGCAAAGATATATATGTTTGATATTCATGATAGAAACTAAGCATGCATTTGCTGCTAAAAGTCCCTTTCAGCAAACCCAGACTAATGGTTGGGTTTTGGGCTTGTTTGGTTTTGTTTTTCTTTTTTCCAATTGGCTGAACAAAGACAAATCCTTATTTTCAGTTTGTTAAATCATGAATGTTGTCAAACTGGGGAATACCTGTGATGAAAGAAGAAGCAAAAAGAAACCTAAAGGGTTCACTCACCACTTCTTAGGCATGTCATCTCAAAGTCACACTGCTTCTGCTTTAACACAGACTGGGAGAAAGAATCTTGGGGAGCAGCTGTACAGCCATGTTTAACCTAACTCTAATAGAAAACCTAGTAATTTAAATGCAGTACCATTGGGTGTGTACGCTTGGAGTGTTTCTTTCTCCTCCTTTCAGCTCCCAAAGGAAATGATCATACTCACAGGATCTCCACCCAAGTTTTCACTGCTATTTTCCAACAGCACACATGGTATCACAGCCAACCTTATCAGCAATGCATTTACAGGAACTAATTAGCCATTAAAGTCATGCCGATTTTATACTGGTATAAATTCAATAGCAACATTTAAGATATAAAAGTGCTTTTACATTGATTGCGTTGCATTGATTAATGCATCACATAATGTTTTGCTCCCATTACCATCTTTATTGCTTTCCTTTTTTCCCAGAGCCTGCCTCGGACCACCTGTTTTGGTGTCTGAGAGCAGCCTCACTATGGCATCTAAGCCCCAAAGAGTAACAGCAGCTGACTCAGACTGACAGCAGCCACTGCCACAGTGAAGTTGTGCCGTGGGCAGGACAAGGAGCTGGGATCTACCTGCCATGCACAGAAAGCTGAGCTCTCAGGGCAGAGAACTACTACTTCCCAAGGATTCACTTTTATCTTTTTTAAGAGGGATCCCCTATTTGCTGTACATGCGCTGCATGTAGTATCCAAACCACTGTGCCACATCCTAGAACTGAAGTGAATGAATTAAAACTTGGAATGTCAATCAGAAGCTCCTGTCTGCATGCAGACGCAGAGAATGGCTGCCTTCTCTTCCTTCTGGCAGACCAAGGCCACTGTGTTTTCATGACAGGGGCATGGGCAGCAGACACCAAACCCTGCCCTCTTCCACACGTATCTGACAAGGATTTTTTGGAACAGCAACAAGCTGCAGATGGATGATGTCTGCAAATGCAGAAGAAGCTGGTAACAGTCAATTTCTCACCTTTTTACATCGCCCCTGGAGGACAAACCATTCCCCAGTGAAATAACTGAAGTTGTTGCAAAGCCAAAAGATATTTTTCTGCTGTCAGTAACTTTCCACTTTGTTGCAACACAGGAAAAAGGCAGTTGGGGTATGGACAGAGACACAGCAGCCATCAGAGGCACCAGTACTGTACTGGTCCTACAGCAGCATGTACATGGAAAAGCACCTCCTCATCACTTGTCCTGCGAAGACCTTAATCTGCCTCGCAGTAGCACTAGAGCAAGGATTAACTTGGAAAAGAGCTTCGCCAAGTAACACGACACCGTGCTGAGTGAAAGCCCTGCACCCTGCTGCACAGACAAGGGTGAAATGCAGCGCTCCCCCAGCAAGGCTCAGCCAGGGGCAGGTGCTGTGGGCAGACCCCCCAGAGCAGTCTAGGCAAAGCCAACCCAGGGGGGTCCAGCCGAGATCCCAGGGTGAGCTGCACAGGGCACGGGGTCCCTGTCAGGACAGGCAGGACCATCCTGCAGCCCCCTCAGCTCCCACAGCAAGCCCTGGCCGGCAGAGCTGGGGAACACGTCACTGCCTGCTGTGGTGGCAGTGGCAAAACGGAGCTGCTCACATCTCCCTGGTTCATGAGAAGCGTCGTGTGGTTTGATTAAATGGTGCTTGAAAACACTGAGGGAACCTGGGGGGTGTACATGAGTGCTAAAGCCTGAATGGCCTCTACTTACTCACTTAGGAGGCTCAATCTAGATGGAAAGATGGACCCATCAGGGAATTTTGCTCTTATTTTCAAATTTTTATAGAAGAAATCATATTATATTGAACTCTAGCTCCTTAAAACTTGTTTTTGGCAAGTGTTCTCTCAGAAAAAGTAGCTGCATATTTTTTAACCACAGAGATTATGGATTGCACAGTCGTCTGTGGAATTTCAGCATCCAATAGTCCTTAGATTTCTTGTATTGTTAATTAGTGATCTAATTAACTAGATCCTTAGTCCACTTAGAACACTGTAACAGTAAAAATTCTTCATTCCTATGGCAATACAGAATACCATTAATAAACACAATTGGAGATTTTAAGTAAGAAGCAATAAAGAAAAAAAAACTAAAAAACCAAAACCAAACAAAAACAAAACAAAAAACCAAACAAAAACCAACCAACAAAAAAAAAAAAACAAAAAAAAAAAACCAAACACAAAAAAACCCTCCACCCAAACAAAATGAAACAAAAAAAATCCAAAAAACCCAAACAAACAAACCCAAAAACCACCAAACAAAAAACCCCTTCCAGTAGGGTTGACAAAAAAGTTACTTTAAAAGAAATGGTGAAGTTTTTTTACTTTATTCTTATATTTTTTTCTTACAAAGGATAATGAAAACAAGAGAACTGCTATTAATACCATTTAAAGTAGAATTTAAATGAAGTTATCTATAATTGGATAAAGAAATTTGTCTTTTTAATGTGCATGCCTTGAAAATTGGCTAGAAAGTCATCTGTGCATTTTACTTCTTGACAGTAATCACTTTCAATATTCTGTAAAGGTACCCAGGAGACAAGCAGAGATGTTTGGTAGTGAACAGTAAAACATAATCAGTCTTCAGGAAGACAGTTAAAATTACTGATCTGTGACACCTCACATGCTCAAGTCAATTAAATATGATTAACGACTACCTGGGCTGATGGGCATGTTGCTCTTTCGGTATATGTACAGGGGAAAAAGGGTATGGGCATTTACTTACCCTCCTCCTTCATATTCATGTGCAGATGTGTCAAGGAGTACGAACATATGTTCAGAAAATGTTTTGAGGAGAGGGAAGGAACTGATGAAAACCCAGGAAACTATAGAGGCTTTACAAGTTTCCTGCTGCCTAAAAATCTGCTACACCTTTACCAGGGGAAAAAAACCTCAACTATCTAGAATGTTTATATTCCCTTTCCGGCATTACGGAGAGCACTAAAGTGCAGCGGCAGCGAAGGTTTTGCCTACCTGAGCAGGCGGCGGCGGCTGCTGCACGAAGCCCTGGGGCGGCGGCGGCTGCAGCACTTGCTGGGACACGGGCGGGCCCGACCCCGTGAAGCCCCCGGGGGGAAGCTGCTGGCTCGGGGAGGCCATGATGTACCCTGTCTGCTGGGCGGGCTGCTGCAGGATGGGCGAGGGGTACACGGGGCCGGAAGGCGACTCGGGGTTGTCCCCTGATGATTGACGGCTCAGGCTCATCTGGTTAAACTGCGCTGTCATGTCGTCGCGCTGCGGGCAAAAGGCGGGAGAAAAGCACGTGGGCATGATGGCCGCAGCGGGCACGGGAATGAGCGAAACAAAACAGCTTCAGGGCGTGAGGGGGAAGGGAATCACTCAGCTCCAGTCCATGCCAAACTTTGCATGGATATCTACAAAAATGGAGGCGATTAAAATGCAAATCACTATACATGCTTTGACAAAGACTTCCACACTGCAAGGTGAATGGCATATTTGGCAAAAAAGCCAATTATTTTGGCTCTTATCCTGCTACCCTCACCTTTAATTCCAAAATAACAAGTGAACTTTACAGTGTTCAAAAGAAGACATTTTAAATGTAAAGGGCATGAAAATAACATTATGAATACCTCTATCCTCAAACACAGAATTTGTCAGCCAAACACATGCTGGTAATTTCACCTGTGTTTCAAATTGATCCCAAGAGGAATTCAGTAGGATTCAGGAGCATATCTTTCCCTTTTTGGACTGTTTTGAAAATACAAGGTTGTAAACATAGAAAAAGTAAAAAAAAGCTAAGCCCTATGTTGCTATTTCAAGGCTTTTTATTCTGTGATGGAAAGAAATGAGTTCTGTATTTGACTGAAGGGGCGAAAAAAGTAAATCTGTAGTAGGATAAACGTACCATCTAAAGTCAATGGAGCTAAGTTTCATTACATGCTAGTAATAATACATTCTGAACTGTATCTGTTCATTGTTGCAAAAAGATTCATACTGTTCAATGCTCTCAAGTTTATTCTGTGAAGGTCAAAGATTTACAAATGTGGTTCTAGGCATCTTCATTTGTGCCCATATCAAAAGACTTTTAAATACTCAACATAAAACTCCGTTGTGTGCTAATATACCGATTACAGATAGGAAATAAGCACTATAAAAATGCTTTTTGCTCAGAACATCCATACTATTTTTTAAAAGAGCCTCTTCAATATTGTTTGCTGCTCTGTGGTATTCACTCTCCAAAACCATCCTGCAAAATGCATTTAATGGCAGGAAACTTCAAAATGTGTTAAAACAAAACAAGAAGTTTGCTTGTGGAGAGTACTGCTGGGGACTCTACAGAGACTCACCCTCATAACTCAGAGCAGATCTCAGGGATCAATGCTTTAAACACATCTGACAGATCATCAGGTGGTATATGGAAGTAATGCCATTAACTTTACCATCATCCTACATTCATATTAAGACAAATGAGTTGTCTCTGTGCAGTTGTTCCTTTAAAAAGCTAGGATATTAATTGCCTAAATGGCAAATGACTGCAAACAGATTCTACAGGAAACTTCAGGGAGCCAGGAATGTCTCTAGATTTTCACAAAAGAGAAGAAATTCTTCAAACACCTATGATCTACATAGTGTTTGTATAATGTAATGTATATTGGAGGTATTAATTCAGATGACGTTTCACTGTTAAATTAGCCAATAAAAATATCAGCCTTCTTGTGAATATCGCTAGGGCAACCTGATATTCCTGCAACAGACTTTTCAAGACAATTAGCACTGAGATACGCAACTTTTATTCAGCATGGAATATTTGTTATTGTCCTTTAAACGGTATCACTCATCTCCAAGTCATTAATAACATTATTTTATCTCCAAAGATCCATTCAGCTTTGTTTCCATATCTTACTACAGCTATGTGACATTGGGAAAAAAAAGATCAGTCATAAATAAGATTAGTAGAGCAAGAGAGAAAAACAACAGAAAAAAATCTCATAGTGCCTCTTTAAGATGTCAGCTTCATTTTAGAACAGTATAATCCTAGCTCTGTAAGCACCAAGCCAGAATCAGACTCCAGAAGAACTCTATTTATTTTCATTATACACATTCATTGGTGCACTGTCATGATGTACAGCACACCACACCTTCTGCAGCTGGTTAACTGCTACTCTCCTTCCCAAGTGCTCGTATCACCAAGGAATAAATCCAGGCAGTGGATTTAGTATATGGATAAAAGAAGATAAAATAAAAATAATGATTTCTAGAGGTATCTTCTTCTGTTTTTGTGGACATGAAAGAGAGATAACCCAAATCTCAACTATTCAAGTCTGCATTTTAAGGTCCCTTGGCATTAAGTGAGGAGACATGCAAACAGGGATTTAGACAGGGTTCTCATGTGAGACACCTGTCGCAGTGCTCCCCAGAGGCTCTTGGACACATTCATGCTCAAACCCCCAGCTTCAAGGAAAGCAAAAAATTAAAATCTTTAGTACCACAGAAAACTGCTGCGTTGGAGAGACTGGCAGGAGATGCTGGGGAGGATAAGAAACTGCTGGATATTGGACTGACTGAGAAGATGGCTGCATTGTCTGAACAGGCTGCAAAACAAGAACAGGGAAAGACAATAAATTCCGCCATTTAGAGAAAGATAACAACCACCACCACCTTTGTTATTGAGAACAAAGATCTCAAACACCGCTCTGAATATACAGGTGACTCATCGACAGTCTTAGTACAAGAGTTCAGGTATTGCGATTTTAGTCTTACACCAAACAATTATTTATTACTGATATTTCTGCCTCTTTTCATGGATTTGATGGTTGTTAAGATTAAATAAAGCCGCAGCTATACGTTCTTATTTGCAATGTGAGGCAAAGCCAAATTATGATTCTACATTTAATTTATAGAGATAAAAATGGAAAGCAGCACAGTATAAGTGTATATTTGAATTTTTCAGTTAGTGATTGATTTAACTCCAAGTGTGTCATAGGCAAAGGAATAATGATTGTAAAGCTGCTTTGGGAGAACACAAGAGTTTAAAAAAACGACAAAAAACAGGCTGTGAATTACCAACAGACAGGCCATCAGCTTGGAGCAGATGTTTATGTAAGAGAAAAAACCAATTTTCCACAGCACTATTACCTTGGAACAGCTTTAGTATTCCTTTCATTTTAACCTCTCATATAACTTCTTAACCAGGATTGGTACTATCTTCTAAAACTGTGAACACCAGGTCAAGAAATAAGAGCCATAACCATATAAGTCGAAACGCAGTAAAATCAAAGCAACTTCACTGAATTTAAACATTGCATTTCTGCCTAACCTGGGATGAAACTGTGCCAAATTACAAAGCTGCACAAGAACCACAGTACATCTTGGCTGGTCTGTGACTATGCAGGATATAGGATTCTTGCTTGAGTAGTTCCCTCTGCCTGCTCTGCTCTGGGAGAACAGGCATGCAATCCACAAAATTAAGTTTGAACTAGACCCAAACCCTGCTGCCCATGCTCAGCCATGCCTGGCCGTATGCTGCAGCCAGCCCTGAGACCAGGAAGCCAACATACCATGGCACCATGCTCAAACAATGTTGCTCTTCCTGCTCTAGCTCCAGAATTCTAGCTCAGAGCAGGATCATGGCCAGAACATGGAATGCAGGCAAAAAAACACCAATCTGGGGCAGAGGTGCTTGGAGAGCACCCATAGATTGGGCAAAATACGACTGAGCATGAAAGAGTTTGTAGAGCCCTTGTTGTACTATTTTCTTTGACTCAAACCCACTGACGTCAAAAGAGAAAGGTCCTTGGCTCTTTGGAGAGAATTACAGACTGCACTGGATTGAGAATTAATGCTTCAGCATCCAATAATGGGTGAATTTTGCAAAATAATTTTATGTAGACATACTGATGCCTTTTCAGCTAGTAGAAATATGAAGCAGACACAGCAGTAAAGGGAAAAGGGAATATTACTTCTGTTTAATAGGATCCTAGGTGCACACTCGTCAAAGGTGAAAACATGCCAAGAAGAATGCACCATATAATGCGTATACAAGTTTATGGACCTCGCAAATAAGCATATTTACCAAAATCTCCCAATAAGAAAGTTAATAAATAAAATAATTGTCTCTCTAATTAGTTCCTTCTAAATGAGATTACAGATTAGTTTACAAAATATGTTTTAGAGAGAATGCTCCGTCTAAGGTTGGAGCCTCTAGTTCTGAGATAGCATGAATGTTTGGTCTTTTCAGTTTGAAAAACCCCCAAACTAAGCTAAATATCAGACTACAAGAATTCTAAACATGTGGAGCTAAGGTACAAGAAGTGTTTGTAAAGAGTACAAGGGTATAAAAATGTATAAAAAGGGTATACAAAGAAAAGACAAAAATCATCAGGCATCAATACACCAACTCGCTTAACAGTACTTTTGAAAATGAAATCATCCTTTAGATAGAATTGAAGAGGTAATCTTCCCTCTCCATCTCTTTTATCCATGTTAAAAAGAACATCCTGATATTTGGTCTAGCTGCATTCATCCCTCCTACCATCTAGGTTATTCTCCACATCCCCGAGAGCTCCTTCTTTTTTCCAGTGACACCACACCTACCTGTGTGACAAGGTGACTTGCCATTTGCTGCTGTGGCTGTTGAACCTGCTGAGGCTGCTGGGGTGAAGGCTGCTGCTGAGACTGTCCCACCATCTGGCTCCTCATCGTCTGCTGGCCACTGGGAGGATTGTATATTGCCGGCGTCCCATCAGGATTTACAAATGGTTGACCTGGAACAAAACACCCGGCCCTTGCTGAAGGCTTTTAAGAACATACTGTGTTCTGTGTGAAAGCAAACAATTTTGCTTTAACTGATCGTGCTTTAGCTGACCTGCTACAAGAGTAAATTGTTCATCACTCTCAATGCCTTATTACAATAATTACACTATCAGACATTTTTTTTTTTTCCAGGCAAGACAGCAGATACTTGTTTTGGCACTATGATTTTCCAAGTAATGGGTGGAAAGTTACCATGGCTATAAGATGATTCAGATGCTATGGTTACTTGAAATCATTCAATGATGAATCAATTAACATTAAAATTGAACTTTGGAGCAAACACTGAAGGTAGAGAATGTTCTCTTACATTTTCCTCTCACACAACAGCAATCAAATGTACACAACTACTTCTGAAACAATACAGCTTGTAGGAAAGGGGAAAAAAACAAACCCCCAGTTGTTACTAATTTACTTACACATTCTAATAACATAGTGCTGTGCTTTTGAGAGCTGTGCCCTATGTACTTAGAGGAGCTAGCACTCCAGTTTTCAAGGAATCAACAATTAAGGTGTATTTTAATATTTCTTATATACAAGACAAATTCTGTTCACAGTTCTACTGAGTTTTTGAATTCATTTTGCTTCAGATATTTTAGCTGGGGGAAATAACCTTGAAAAACAAATGTTTGTTTAAAATAAAAAAGTTTTCCCAACTCATTGTCTTGAAAAAAAATAAATTGTATTTCTCTGTAGGAAAAATGTTTTCCATGACCTCAGTTCTCTTTTCACTTCCATCATAAATCTATAAAACAAAGGAATTATAAATTCTTCCATGAGAAAAAAAGAAGTAATTTCAGCAATGATGTGATAACCTTTAAAGTAGGTAACTAAACTATGAATATCTGAGATAAAAAGGGAGATCTGGAGGAGTTTGGTAACTTAGAGCAATAGTGAAATAATGAACTTCTGATTTGTACCCTACAAAGCACCTCTACATGTTCTATCTACTCCTCAGCCTTTCAGTTTCTCCCTCCAATGAATCATGGTCAGAAATGCATGAGGGGCAGTGGCTGAAGAACCTTGCCTTCTCTCTCTCTAAAGCATCAAGAGTTTCTGGATGAACTCAACACCACATTCACACTGAGAAAGGCCATGAGTGAATGGAAAAGAAGCACGGGGCAGCTCTGTCTGCTGATTTCCTGATTCTTGCCGTGAACCCACTGGGTGACTATGGCATGGACTTCCAAGCTTTGGGAATCTCAAGCTCCAGAAGTACTTTAGGAGACTGAGTGAGTAGGGTAACAGGCTCCCAAAGCCTGTGTCAGATGCTCAAGGGAAGCCAATAAAAAGCATTTCCTGCAGCTCAGTGAAAGATGACAGAACTGAAAGTGTAAAGTCCCAGCAACACTTTTAAAGATAAAAAAGAGAAGACTTCTCATGAAGAAATCTTGAAATAAGAAATGAAAAGGGGAGATCAGATGGTAACAGGGAAGACATTTGTAAGTCATGAACTGTGACTGTGATAGAAGGGCAAAGATTGCAATGCCATTTCAAGGAGTACAAATGAAAAGTAAATGCTCTTAAATTGTCAGAGGGGTTAAAGAAGAGTGCATCAAGAGGAATCCTTTAAAGGGTAAAACAGGCTGATGAAGTCAGTGAAATGAAGAGCACAGCCACATAAATGGTTCTTTACAAAAGCAAGTAAGGAGCTTGTCTATCTGGGAAAGGAGAAGGGTAAAGCAGAAGAGAGAAAATAAAGGAAACTGCAGATATGTGTGGATATAAGTGTGGATTCCCAACACCTGGGAAGGAGCAGAGAGTTCTAATCAGAGCAGGAAGATATTGACAGCATCTCTGGATGCCATTAGAGGCTTGCACAGTCAATGACTATGTAGTGGGAAAGGAAGGAAAGATCTTTAAAGGACATGGTATTATGATCAAAAGAGAAAAAAAGACTGGAAGTAGCCACTCTGCAAGAGAAGAAAGAGCAAAAGAATGGTGTTACACAGGGAAAGAAAATCTATTCATTACAGGAAACAAAGATCCTTTTTCCTTTTCTTTCAACTGTCTTCTCTTCATCTCTGTTTCTGACAGCATCCATCACTTTGATAGTCGATCACAGCATCCAGCAATCTAAATCTCCTCCCCATGGAGCTTCTTTTGTAATGTTTCCCTAATAAGATGCAAAGATTCTGAGTCCAAAGAATGACAATTTTGCAGCATGTATTTTGCTGCATGTGAAAAACATAGTAGATGCCAAAGTACAGTCTGACTTCCAGCACAGGTAGCAGCATGAAACTAGAAGGGTGAGACAAGAATTTTAGGCTCAAGAATGTGCTCCCTCCATTTTCTTTATTGTATATATATTGTATATATATTTTCACGGGAGCCACAGAAACAAAACACAAGGTTTGAAAGAAACATAAAATACACAAAAATAATTGCTCCCTGAATGTTAAACATACAAACATATATGGGTCTCCCAATGATACATCTGCAAACTATGAGGCCCACTGGCAGGAAAGATGAGGTGCTCTGGTCTAGTGACAGTATCGAAAGGCATTACACCTATAGCAGAAAAAAGACTCCCTAGGTACCAGGCAAAAGTCTGAACTAGCTGCTGCAGTTTGCTAAATTGACAAGACAGATGGAGGAGATGTTCCTCTTACACAGCTCTTCTGGCTTTCAAATGTGGTGAATTCCAGTCTCTGTCCTTGCCAGGAACAACCCAAGGAACAAGCCTGGCCAGGAACAAGCACAATCTCTCAGCTGTTTGTGGGCTCCAAGTGGCATCAATTCCTTTAATTTGTTTCTCAGTCTTGTCACCTGAATTACGGATGACTCCTGCCTAGGTCTGCTGAGTTTTGTGTGGAAATGGACACAAAAGTGGAACACAAAGTCTTGTCTTCTGTATTGACCAAGAAATTTCAGTCTTGCAGACAGCACTGTCAACTACCAGAACAGAAATCAGAAGATTAATATAATGATGGATCTTCTTCTTACTAACAGCATTAGGCTCTCGTCAATAATGCAGTCAATAGCTTGGAAAAAAGTACACTTAAGCAGTAACGGCTTTAGAAGAGTAAAGGTTTGTGCAAGTTACTAAGTCACCTCTCTGGAAAGAGCTTATCACATTTGAATCTAAACAAACAAGAACTCCTTGATTTTAAATATGCTGATATATATTGATCAGCCCCAAATACTGCCATCCGTAAATGTCTGTGGAAAAATTGGCTTAATAGTTTACCAAGGCTGTATTTTTCTTTAATGCTGCAACTTTCTTGACTGAACTATGACCAAAAAAATTATTCTTAGTAATGGACTCACAGATAAGCTTTAAACATTTCCACTAAAATACTGGAACACAGGGATGTAATACACATAAAATTCAAGTTATAAACAAAAATCCCCAAAGAAAAAGCTTCTGAATTCTCTATTAAGGACTTTGAAGAAATATTTTGGAGTTCAGCCCTCAGCTCTCAGTATAATGGAAGATACATTTCACTGCATGCTTTGTTGTCTTAAACCCAGCATAACTCAGCTAATTTTGACAGCACAACTAGTCATGGTCACTGGAATAGTCCAAATTACCAAAGAAGCAACACAGTCTCAAACTCCTTGAACCTTTCTAATACTGACAGTACAATACAGTGGGGAATAATAGCATAACATGATCCAGACTTCATCCAGACCAAGGAGGTTAACAAATTGCCTTAAGCTTTCAGCAAGCGCTCAAGTTCAAACTGAAGAATTTCTGAAGCACCCACAGCACCTGGGTGCCTGCAAGTGCCTTGGATTTGAGTTGCAGTGTGGAAAACTATCAGCAATTGAAGAGTTACATCTTTCTCTTATCATAAACCTCACAATTTAAATACAACTGCTAATCATATAGCTCACATAAAATTAATTCTGAAGTGCAAATTCAAATGCAGCCTTTAAGCCTTTTGAAACTCTGCTACTAAGCACAATCTCTAAGAATGTGACATTATATTTGGTTGCACCATATCTCAGGGTGCTTGATATAGAAGGGCACCTGTCCTTATTGATGCTAACAGGATCTTAGAAGATTCACTGAGAGCCAGGGAGTGCCAGCACTTTTGAATGATGAATTTCCTGTCTGGGATAGAGCAAGTGCATTTTGTATCACTTCCCACTGGCTATGCCACAACAGCCTCAGAAATCAAATCTAGCTTTGCCTGCACATTTGAAAACGACAACTTGCCAAATGTCATTTCAATGTATATTTGCTCATAAATCGCCTCCAGAAAAATATGTCTAGAAACAAGGAATTTACCAATTCCCCAGCTGACATCAGAAACACCAAAGGGCAGAATCAGGCAGGAGAGAACTGTACTGACCTGTGTGAGGGTTGAGAAGGATACTGCCAGGCGGTATCCCTGCAGCTTCAAGTGGAAGAATGATATAGCTGGTGTTGCTGGGGGCCACCTGGCCGCTCATCCCATTCTCAGGGTAGGACACGCTGCCTGAAGAAGTGCCCGTCACCCCAGGGACAAGAGGTGCACTTTGGAGAGGCTGATGTATTCGTGACAGTGATCCTGAGGAGCCAGCACTGCTGGAAGACTCTGAGCCTAACGGAGACACAACCACAGCATGAAGTGGAGCCCAGTCCCCATCAGATAGGGCACATACACGAGGACAGCCTTCACAGATTGAAAAGGCATGCACCACTCCATGCCCAGCTAATAGGAGCAGGATTTTCACTCCCTGCTGAACCCAGTACCCCGTGGTAATTTTTACAATCCAAAAGCCCACTTTCCTCATGCAACATCTGCTTCCCCCCAGCCAGTAAATAGATTTACCAAAGAGAAACACAAAATCCTCGGCATGTATTTATAATGCCAAAATATCAGTTCATAAGGTATAAAAACTAAGCACAGGGTTTATAAATGGAAAACAACCAACCAAACAAAAATATAACACAAAAAATCACCAAACATCCTCTGTAAGTAAAAAAGCAACAGCAACTGAGTTATCAGTCTAGTAACAAGGTAGCTGTGCAATATTCATATTAACTTGGAGCTACCTAAGATGCTACCTAAGGCTTTTGTCACTTTGGTTTTATAGCACCAAACCTATTAAAATTGATCAATCAAGATAAATCAGCTGTGCTAAACCATATTTGTGCCTGGAAAGATGGGAGGTCACATTATTTTAAATCCCAAATATAATTTCCAAACTTCTGAGATACTACTTGATTAGATTTTAATTTGCTTCATGTAAAAAAGACAAGAATCTCTGAGAGCATAAGGCTCAGGTGATCTGCTTACTTAGAGTAGGATGGTATGGATGCTTCCTCCCTAGAGCAAAGCATGTTTTAATTGAAACTTTTTTCATTTTACTTGAGTGCACTGTCTGTGCATCTAATCTCCACAGTGTACACCTGAAGGTATAGACTAAAAGCAAAGACAGAATTCAGACTTCAGCTTAGCAAACTTCTTTGAGGCAAGTTATATCCTTTCAGATATGGGATACTGTGGGTGGACCCTGTAGCAGACTGCTTAGTGCCTCAAATTCATTTTCAGTCAAATCCATATTGAAATTAATTTATTTTCTCATGTTTAGAGAAATTAGAACAGAAGAGGTTTCTTCTGGAGAAATCACACCAACATCATATTACTTAACAGAGGGTCTTTCCACAGATAACTGTAGGTTTCTGTGTAAGACACATTTTTTTATCCATCTTCAGACTTTGTATTCATGCAGCAACCACTACAGACACAGTCCTCTCTATGAGCTGTGGACTATTTGCCATCAGCAGGACCCTAAATCTTCTTCTCCAGTATCTAATCAAGAAAGTAACAGAGATTCACAAATTTTTAATTTCTATAAATACACTTCAAAGTTGTATTAGTTGCTATATTTCCCCCTTCTTGTAGACTGAGGTTAGAAAATTAGAAATACTATTCCTGAAGAAATAGTTTAATTTATTGGATAATTTCAGATATCTGTGTTTCTACAAATTGCAGAGTTATTCCTGGAGGTCATCCTCATAAGGCTGCAAGTAGTATTTGACATCTTCCTTGCAATTGTAAATGGAACTGCTGGAGCTCAATTTTCCTTCCACATCAGTTACAAGGTCCTTTGCTGTATTTCCCTGGCCTTTCTACATGCACTTCATGTTGCTTCTTTTGAGTTCTCGCTTTACTTTCTCCTCTTTTCCTTCACCTTTTGAATTCAATGGGTCAGAAAGCTACCTGGAGATGGTAGTGGGGATGAGATTTCTTAAGCCTCCCATTATTTCTAAGTGTGTGAGTATTATCGAGCCTGAGTTCAGAGTCTCTACACTTTTTGTGCTATTCCAATGAAATGCTATTGGCATAAAAGCAGATTGCAGCCCTGATACTCAATTGGTGTTTTTTTCTTTTCCCCCTTTCTGCTGTTTTTATGGCAGAATCATTTATTGATCTACACCAGCTTTTGAATGATAAAAGCCAGAGGACTGCAATGAATCCAGGTACACTCATCAAATGGAAGCAGTGGAAAACATTTTGAAGCTATCACCTGACATTGGTCGAACTGATAGCTTTGAAATATCTGCCTTAAAAGACCCGAGATCTGCTCTCCCATGTCAGTAGATCATGTTAGTGATTTTGAAATTACACAAATAATCACAAAACTATATCAAGAATTTTTAGAATTAAAAAGAAAACAACAGAAGTTACTGCTTTACCAATTTTGTCCCCATTTATACTGTATAAGAATGATCTACTTTATTTTATTCCATTATTGTAACTTATTTCCTATAATTTTAAGTCTAGACCTATTAAGCCAAGTAAATTCCAACACTAATGTTTGGAATTAACACCAATTAATCTTGTCTTTGTAGCTCTGATTAGCTGTTTTCACGCTGTCTAAATTTGGAATAAGAAATCACCATATAATGAATTAGGTACTGTAGAAAAGGAAAAAAAACTATCTGACTTTATTCAGATTCATATTAAGAGATGTCTTGCTAAAGATTTCTGAAAGGAACTTGGACTAAATGAGATTTTTGCCCCCATTACACAATCTAACCTCTTTTTTCAGTATGTAATGATGGATTCTTCTTCTAGATTATTCTATAATTTTCTTGCTGCTTCACAGTTGTGATAACCTTCACATTCTCATCACTTTCCATTAATATATTTTTTAAGTATTCTGAGAAATCCAGAAGTGCAAAGAGTTGTAAAGAAAAAGAGGCCGAAGAACCATCGCAAATGCTTAATAGCTCAGAGGGTTTGCAGAGGGAGATTGTGGAAGTACCATTAATTTTCCAATATTCTAGGAAACAAGTGAGTGATGCAACATGTCCTGCTCTATTTTCCCTGCATCAGCAGTCAGTATCTGATGACTTTGAACATCTCTGCTCATCTCACCTTCCAAGTCTGAGGCAAATTTTTCCTTTCTTATCAACTACACTCTGAAGATCTATCCACTACTGCTGCTTACTCTAGACCATCAATCTTTCAGAACAAAAGAATGCTGACAGTATTTTTGTCTTGGATATAGTTGCTTGGATTAGAAATATTTCTTTCTTCTGTAAGTCACTTGCCTCTCTCTATATGACAACATATTTAGGGTTTTTTAATGAAAATGGTATGTGCTCATGTTAACACGATTATTTCTCTCTAAGCTGCACTTCTAAAAATAAAATTGATGTTTCAGCACAGTCAGTTGGTGGGAGGATTATGGCTGGAAGCAGTTGGCTCACGACTTACTGCCCATACATCAATATTCTGACAGTTTTTGTTGGATTTACAAGATTCATGATGCTAATGCCTGATTCAAGAAAATTACAAAGAAGGAGAAATCCAGTTCCAAACCTCAGAGAAAAAATATAATATGCAGGACACTTTATTAAAAAAAAGCCCAAACAAAACCTAAACAACAAACCAACCAACCAAACAAAACAGCAAAGGATAAGTATTAAAGGATATGTATTAAAATATGTATATGTATTAAAACGCCTGCAGTAATATACTGAAATGCCTTTTCCAACAGGAGTAGCAATGAGCACCTAACAGGAGAGATTAGCCTGTGTCTCTGATTACTTGGAGCCCTGCCAAGGAAGCTAATGATCCCTACAGATCTGTATCAACACAGCTAATACCCCAATGCAGCCAGCCTTTTGCAACTAAGGGGGAAAGAAATATGCTCTGACAGATGGGCATTCCACTGAATGGAAAATGCACGAAGAGAAGCTAAAGGTGCAATAGGTAAAACTTTTGAGCCTTCCAACAATTATTTAATGAAATGTGTAGATACACATAGAACATTTCTTTGAAACACATCTTGTCTTCCCTCATGGTATTAAAACCTGTTACAATGTGTAGTGATGATAACATGGTAGTTGATGGGCTAGATTTTCTCTTCTTGGGTGTTACAGATGGAACAGGTACATCACTGTGCCCCTACAGGGCAACTATTTCACTTACCACTCTTAGTCAACCTTGGAAAGTCTACTATAGTACTAGAAAGCTAAACCAAACAACATTTTTTATTATGTCCTAAGTAGCAGGAATACAATCTGATTGAAAATTGCCAAATTATTAACTCCCCCCTCGATGCTGAATTATAGCTTAGCACATCTCTGTGTACCTACTGAGCTACAGAATAACAGAGAAGGAAATTTAATTTGCAGTGTACAATCTGTGCTTTTCAGTAGAACAGGGTTTTCTAAACTATCAACAGGTGCATGAAAATAACCACCAGAACCAATAAGATAACCGTGTAATGGGTTTCCAACAGCCCCTTTTGTGAAATTTGCAAAAATGAAGTAACATAATTCCTTCGCTAAGCTCCAATTCCTGTGCAGCTGAATGCAATTAAAGTCTAAGACTAATTGACACTACTGGACTCTACTGCAGAGCATGTTCTGTGATCTCTTGCCTAAAGGGAAGCTAACATCTTTCTGTGTTTCAGTTCCTGCTTGTTTGCTATGTGCCATTAATTACTGATTTATCACAGGTTAGGGGCAGAACATTTAATTTTGGTGACAATATTAAAAGTGATCCAGAAAGGCTACAACGTTAATATTGCATCACTGTATACACTGTCAAAGGCAGCTGCGAGCCTTCTGTGCAAATCCTGAAAATTTTAATACTCCTATGCTCCAGGAGAGTGTTTAACAATGCTTCTGGATGACTGCCATATACATATAGAATATTTTTCACATTTAAAGAAACCATAAATATTTTCCATCATTTAGCCAATGAAGAACATTTTGACCAACTAGTGACTTCATACTGATTTCATACAAATTATATGCAAGACAAAAATATTTTAAATTTATTACTGTGAACCATAAAGTTCTTCAGAGAAAAGTCTAGTGCTTACTGTAGGAGAGCTGGGACAGAACTGGTGCCTAGCAAGCTCTGCCATACCACCAGGGCAGCACCCTAACGTGTAGCAATACCATTGCAATTAATTTTCAACAACTGTAGTAAAGACAAAAAAAAGAAAAATCACCCAAAACAAAAACATAATCAACCTTTAAATGTCTACTGAGCTACGGAACACCAGGGCTGCCTATGGTCAGAGTATAGAATAATGAATATATAGTGCAAAACATGCACAATCAAGTATCACTTGGTACCTAAAGCACCTTAGAAAATGCAAATAGCACATGGGGGCTTTGACTACTGTATGAATGCACTTAGAATTTTTTTTTGTGAAGGGAGAACACTTTATCAAGATATATTTCCCCACTGTTTTTTGAATCATTGTTCTTTTCTGCTTTAATGCCATTCAATAGCATTTTAGAGAGAAGGATAGAAAGAGTGATTAGGATATTAGTTCTTACGACTTTTCTCAGGCTGACTGACTTTGTGTCCTGGCTTTAAAGGTGTACATTTGTTTTGACATCCAGTCTTGCTCTTCTTCCCCACCTCTTCTATTTTACTTCTATTTTACTCTTTCTGTGCCTTGACTAGCTTTCCAAATTAATCATGTTCTTTACAAAAAGTCAAAGCACTTAAAAAAGAACATGGAATTTTAATAACACTGATGTTTTAAAAATGTATTATAAGAGCTTTCATTTGAAAGCAATTTGGGGTTTGGTGCCTAGAGAGTGCAGATGCATTTGCAAGTATTGGCATGCTTCACAAGTCTCTTCTTTAATACATTTCCTAAGTGCATCCTTTTTACTATGCTTGATTTTAACACTAAAATAGCTTCTTAAAAATATTACCCTTGCAATTAGATGTCTCCTTCAAACCGGATTTCCTTGACACCATTTTAAATGCTCTGCACCTCTGCAACACAATGCTGCAGAGAAATACATTTACCTGCACTCTACTGAAGGTAGAATGATACAAAAAGAAGTGTAGCAGGAGCCTGTGCCTCCTCCCTAATTCTTGCACATCAAATTCAGTTCTGATGTTATGGAAATATTCGTGGGAGGCAAAGGAACCTGGAAGTGAAACCATGGTCTACTCCCTGCTTCCAGCCCCACTGTATAGCCTATTCCGTCTATATTAAAATAAAAAGTACATGAGAGTATAGTTCAAAACTACACACACACACTGGAATTGCACTCTGCCTTCCCTGGGGCAGTTCCCATAGGCAGACAGAACACGATAGGGAGGGTTCTGTCATCTCTCCACCTGGCTGAACACAGTGATGAAGGGACAGAGGGCAATGGCGACAAGTTCCTGCTTGGCACAGCTGACAGGTCTCCTCTGTGATTACCTCACTGCCCCAGGTGCCCTGGGAGAACAGATGTGAGGCTCTGCAAGTGGAAACAAACAATAGCAAGGATGGTGATTCACTTGACTGAAGGGTAATTCAGACTATGCCCTGCATCAAAACTGCTTCCATAAGGAGAAAATGACAGGTCATGGTCATGAGAGACTCCCTTCTGAAGGGAACAGAAGGCTCAATATGCTGATTGGACTCACTTCTTGGGGTTGTCTGCTGTCTCCTCAGGGCCTGGGGTAAAGATGTGAAAACTTTCTATCCTGATACAGTCCTCACATCATTATCCATTACTGAGTTTTCATGTAGGTAGCAATGAAGTCCCAACAAGAAGTCCATGGGCAATCAAGAGAATTCAAGGCCTTGGGATGATTAAGGGATCAGAAGTAGTGTTCTCCTCTGTCCTTCCAGTTGCAGGGACTGATGAAAGAAGGGCCAGCAGATGAAGAACAGTCTCTGAGCCTGGTGTCATTGACAGAATTTTTGGAGTTTTGATCACAGGTTGGTTCACAGAACACCAAGCCTGCTGGTGACAGACAGGGTACACCTGTCTCAAAGGGGGGAAAGTATCTTTGCAGAGGAGTTATCAGGTCTTTAAACTGGATTTGAAAAGGGAAATGAATGTAATATAGCATGTCAGTGTTTAACAGATGGTGTGCTAGTGAGGTTCTTTGGTCTGACATCCCAGTGGAGGTATGGAATGGAGATCCACGTGGCAGTGAAGACACAAAGATTACTGATGTGCTAGAAATGACAGAAGTGCCTGAGAATGAACATGTAGGAGTTACAGCTTTTTCCCACTAAAAGGGGGCAGGATCAATAGCCCAGCTGAAGTGCATCTACACCAGTGCACACTGCATGGGTAACAAAACAGGAGAAGCTAGAGGGAACTGCCCAGCAGGAAAGCTATGACAGCTGCCATCACATGGTGGAAACATGGTGGGATGACCCACACAAGTGGAGTGCTGCAGTGGATAGCTGCAAATGCCTCAGAAGGGATAGACAAGGAAAAAGAGGTGGTGGGATATGCCTTGTATGTTAGAGAGTGTTTTGATTGTCTAGAGCTTGACAATGTGAGGAAAGAGTTGAGTGCTTATGGGTAGAAATCAAGAAAAGGCCAACAAAGCAGATGTCGTGGTGGGAGTTTGTTATAGACCACCAAAGCAGGATGAAGAGGCAGATGAAATATGCTATAAGCAGCTGGGAGAGGTCTCACAATCACTGGCTCTTGTTCTTGTGCATGACTTCGAATTACCAGATAACTGCTAGAAATATGACACAGCAGTGAGGAAACAGTCTAGGAGGCTCCTGGAGCGTGTGGAAGATAACTGCCTAGCACAGCTGCTGAGGGACCCAACTAGGGAAGGTGTCCCACTGGGCCTGTTTTTTGTGAGCAGAGAAGGACTTGTGGGTGATATGACGCTTGGAGGCTATATTGGGCACAGTGATCACAAAAGGACAGTTTTCAACTCCCAAAAGTAAGGTGAGGGGTCTGCAGATTGGCTACTTTGGACTTCCAGAGGGAGATTTTGGCCTGTTTAGGAAACTGGCTGACAGAGTCCTTGGGACAAAGGACTGAAGAACAAAGGGGTCCAGGAAGGCTGGACATTCTGCAAGAAGGAAATCTTAAAGGCTCAGGAGCAGGTTGTAATCATACGCTAAATGACAAGCCAGCATGGAACACAGCCAGCTTGGCTCAGGAAAAAAAAGTGTTGTGCAGGGAGAAAATTAGAAAGGCCAAAGCTCAGCTAGAACTTAATCTGGCTACTGCTGTAAAAGACAACAAAAATGTTTTTATAAATACATTAGCAACAAAAGGAAGGCTAAATAGGATCTCCACCTCTACTGGTTGCAGGGGGAAACACAGTGACAAAGGTTGAGAAAAAGGCTAAGGTACT
Organism: Acanthornis magna; assembly: GCA_036785705.1. NCBI lineage: Eukaryota > Metazoa > Chordata > Aves > Passeriformes > Acanthizidae > Acanthornis > Acanthornis magna. The sequence goes on from JAWUZG010000029.1 coordinate 13,145,987, forward strand.
TAATGCCTTCTTTGCCTCAGTCTTTAATATTCAGACCTATTCTCTGGGTACCCAGTCCTCAGAGCTGGAAGACAGAGACAGGGAGCAGAATGAAGCCCCCATAATCCAAGGGGAAAGTTACTATTGATGTGCTACACTACTTAGAAACACACAAGTCTATGAGGTCAAATGGGATCCACCCAAGGGTTCTGAGGGAAAGAGTGGAAGAGCTCAGTGAGCCACTTTTCATCACCTGTCAGCAGTCCCAGTGGATATATCAGCTGAGTAGAAGTTAGCAAATGTGATGTCCACCTGCAAGAAAAGGCAGAAGGAGAATCTGGGGAACTAAAGACCTTTCAGTCTGAACTTGGTGTGGGAAAACTTAGGGAGCAGATCATCTTCAGTGCCATTATGTGGTACATACAGGACAACCAAGCAATAGGGCCCAGTCCACACAAGGTTATGAAAAACAGGTCCCACTTAACCAGCCCGATCTCCTATGATAAGGTGACCCACTTAGCAGATAAGGGAAAGGCTATGGATGTTGCCTTCTTGGAGTTCAGTAAAGCCTTCAACACAGTTTTTCCAGCACTGTCCTGGAAAATCTGGGCCAGGTGGGTGTACAGTTCGCCCTGGCTGATGGCCAGGTCCAGAGAGGGGGTGAATGGAGCTACACACAGTTGGAAGCTGATCACAAGTGGTGTCCCCCAGGGCTCAGTATAATGGCCAGTCCTGTGTAATGTCTTTATCCATGATCTGGACAATGGGATCAAGTGCACCCTCAGGAGGTTTGCAGATCATACCAAGCTGGGAGGGAGTGTTGATCTGCTGGAGGGTAAAAAGGCTTTATAGAGGGATCTGGACAGGCTGGATCAATGGGCTGAGGCTAATTTTATGACATCCAATGAGATAAAGTGCCAGATCCTGCCCTTGGGTCACAACAACCCCATGTAGAATGGCCAGTGGAGAAGGACCTGAGGGTGTTGGTCAAGAGCAAGCTGGATATGTGCTAACAGTGTTCCCAGGTGGTCAAGAATGCCAATGGCATCCTGGCCTGTATCAGCAATGGTGTGGGCAGCAGGACCAGGGCAGTGATTGTACCCCTGTACTCAGCACTGGTAAGGCCACACCCCAAATCCTGTGTTCAGTTCTGGGCCCCTCACTACAAGAAGGACATTGAGGTGCCGGAGTGTGTCCAGAGGACAACAGAGTTGGTGATGGGTCTGGAGCACAAGTCTTTTGAGGAGTGGCTAAGACAACTGGGGCTGTTTAGGCTCAGGCTCCAAGTTTTTTGCTCTCTACAACTACCTGAAAGTACCTCTTCTCCCAGGTAACAAGTGACAGGATGAGAGGTAATGGCCTCGAGTTTCACGACAGGAGGTTTAGGTTGGATATTAGGAAGAAATTTCTTCACTGAAAAAGTTGTCAAGCGTTGTAACAGACTATCCAGAGAAGTGGCTGAGTCACCATCCCTGGAGGTGTTTAAAACACATATAAATGTGAGCCTTGGGAGCATGGTTTAGGGGTGCACTTGACCATGTTATGTTAACAGTTGGATATGATAACCTTGAGTTTTTTCAACTCAAGTGGCTTTGTGATTGTCTAAAATTTTAAACTATATTCAACATCCAGAGATCCAGAGTGTAATTATTGTGTCAAAGGTTTTATTTATTTATTCTGAATACTCCATTCTCCAGCACCCTGAATCACACAAAAGCTACTGTAAAATTTGGGGGATAGGAGTGAAATTTGACCAACCCAGGTTTGATAAACTGGGTGTAAAGTAAGTACCATCCATAAAACAGTCTCTAGCTGAAAGAGCACTAAGTGCTAAGTATTGATTACCATTTGTCCTGTACTATATGTATCAAATGAACCAATCTGATGGAATCATCTGATGGCCTCATTATTTATTATGCACTTTTAACCTAAAGTATAATAGAATAGCTTAATGGCATAGCTTGAAATTGCTTAGATCCAGACCCTGTGACTCGCTCATATGTTAGTGTACTCGTAAAGTTAATGCAAATAAATGCAGAATTCCCACCAGGTTCACAGACTCCTTAAATGGTGTTTTCATTTAATGGGAACTAAACAAGAAAATGGAGAGACTGTGAGAGCTCTGTGAATCCACCGTGTCTGCCTGCTTCCACCACAGCCTCATCTGCCAGCACCAAGGCAGAGGCTGTACTCCGAAGTACAGATGGCTTGCATTTTAGCAATGACAAAATGTTCTTGTATTTCTCCTCAGATATCTGACATTTAATTATTCACAACTCCACTATATTAAGATTAATAAAAAGGTAAAATCTGTGCTTTCTCTGAACCTTTCCAGGCTCCAAGTGCAGACGGTGTTCAAATAGGGTGTGCACATACTATACTTCAGGGAAAGCCTACCTCTCCTCTGATTTGCAAACCTCAGGACCGTGTTTTTTCTTGGTTCCTAAAAGCTCAAGAGCAGACACCCAGATACTAGCACCACAGAGGGACATACACATCTCCTGTGCACAGGAAACACAACTGTTTATGTATTTTGCCATATAGTCCAACAACGAGGGTCAGAGTACATGCTCTCTGAAGGTCCCTACCAACCCAAACCATTCTGTGACAGATCATACTCAGACAAGCACCAGTACAGCCCTTTATCACCACACAACAAGAAGCACTGTGAACCCAATACAGTACTAGCTACCTGTTTTAGACAGTTTGCCGGTACTTCTGTTACTTGATGAACTGTCACCTCTTGTCAGGACAGTTATCCCACCAAAACTGGCTGTCTTTGTTATGGCTGGCTTCAAATTTCGATTTGAGCTGTCCGAGTCTGTGCTGCTCCATGGCCTCTGGTGGTCTGTCCACTTTAATTCATTCTCTGTACTGCTCTGTCGACTGCCAGATGTCTTCCCGATGCTGTCTCTGTTACCCCTATAGACATAATGAAACAAAGATTTATACACAAAATAAAACCACGTCAAGGCAGAGTCTATCTCTGGGTGCCCTGCAGCGACCCTAATAAAGAAAAAGGAAATACTCTGCCTTTACAAAAGCATGTTTGAAACAGGATTTGACCCCCATACTTATTTGCCTTCAGCATGTAAAGACTGCTATATCCTTTTTACATGCACAGCACTTACCACCCTCCCCTTTTGGGTATCTCCTCAGAGGACTTCACCAGATGGGGCTGACATAGCAGTATTACACAGCACTGATGCAGCATTTCTGTTGCCTGTTGAGTGTTCTAGTGTTCTCTTCCCTCAGAAAGCCCCTAACTACTTCTCACTTTGCTGTCCATCCCCTCTGCTGTTTTTTTTCAACAACTTCACCTACATTCTACTTTTGTCTTCATATCCTTATTTGCATTGCACCTTGCTCCCAGTCATTATCAGCTTTGTGAAGTCATCCAAAGCCTTCCCTAAACATGTGTCCTTTCAGTGTGACCCCAATCTCTTCACTGCTGATGCTTCACTTAGAGACCCATGAGATGGTTTATTTTATTTCCCCTCTGCATACAACAATTGTGAAATTCTCTGGGTAGTGGCTGCCCTTGAACAGTTGCAGAGCACCCACTGTACTGTGAGTAATAACACAGTAAATTGTGATCAGAATTTGGAGGAGAATTTGGCTTATTTATGGCGAACTACTTACACTGCACTGCTAAAATGACAAAACCAGAATGCCTATCACAGCTTAGTGCACCTTGACTATTATGCCAAGTGATGCTCATAACACTGTATTTGGAAGGATTTTAAAAGACTTTTTTTCCACTCCTCTCATATTTACAGTATAATGCCTTGCAGGCTCAGAGCACTTTCTACAACTCAAAAGAACATGACTATATTTATTTAATTTTTTGGGGCCCCTTTTTCCTTGTGAACTTGGTTCCTGCTTTTTATTTGGAGAACCTGCTGAGCTGTGTCACTTGGGACATGAAGGAGGCAGCGTGTCAAAGATGGGATCAGGCTGTTGCGTTCCTTTCCTGTAACAGAGCCTCTCTCAGATGTGATCAGCAGTGTAAACCTGTTGACCTTTGCTAGACCCAGACAGTGAGAAAGGATGAAGAGAAACAGCACAGAAGCAGCAACACAAAAAAAGGAAAAAGATTTTAAAACAAAATCATCCTTTAAGATTTAATCAGAAAGAAAAAAAACCCAACAAAATATATTATTTACAGACTCTTTTGTAATCTCGTGCTTAAAAATTAACAATTCTCTTATATTTATATTCTAGTGAAAAAGAGAGAGAGAAACAGAATGCTATTGTATCCCCGTTTTCTGTGGCTTTGGGTTACAAAAATTTTATTTTAGTTCCCCAAACTCAAACACACATTAGCTTTTAAGGGTGTGTGTGTAGGCACCTCCTAACTCCTGCGTGCCCAACTCAGGACTTTCAGATCATCAAGGCTAACCCAAAGCAAGGAGGAAAGTCTTTTTGCCTGCTGCCTGTGGTAATGGGGTGCAGAGGCAGATGCTCCAGCACTGCTCCTTATCTGGTGCAATGTCTCCATCTCCTCTGTGGCTGCCGTGATGACATGCAGACTCAGCAACCACACATCAGATTTTCTCCCCACACATCCTTTTCTCCTCAGAGTGAAAAAATATGTAATATAAATGATATGGGTTTGAAGTGACATATGCAAACCCCAGTGCACACAGACATCTAGTGACTTCTGCCTTGCTGTCCACATGCCTTAACAGATGAAGGACATGCTTTCGAAAGCATCCATTCCTTCTGCGTCCTCTGCTTAAGACTTGTGGCAGCTGACTGACTTTTAAAGCAGCCTGGTTGATCTGAACTGAACATGTGAGAGCTCATGGTGGGGGATGACAACCTTTCTAAAATTCTCAGAAGAAGATGTCACCATCAGATTGGGTTTTCCACTGATCTAGTGTGTCAACTGGTAAAACTGTTCTCCATGAAAATAGGGACTGATTCTTACGCATTTCCTGCTGGCTTGGGATGCTGTTTGGGATACAGGATGCATCTGAATGTTTTCTGTGTGGAAGGAATCAGAGTTGGGAAGACAAAGTTCACAGAAAAAAGATTTCAAAGCATAGATACTTCAGATAAGGGAACTTCAGTCAGTTTTGCCTCAATGTACTTTTACGTTAGCTTTTAACAAACCAACAAAAGGAAAAAAGGTCAGTCTGAGCACTAGTTTAGGAAACGTGTCTGTCATATATGGTCCAGCAAAAACGAGCTACCACCAGTCTCTCCCAAATAGTCACAGTCTGAGCAGCCAGGCAGCTGAAAATCTCATGTGGTTCCTGAGACAGTGATCCATAAAACCAAAGAAAAGGGTCCTGGTGTTACCTCTGCATTCAGAGAACATGGGAAGAGAACTCTGTTCTCCATGCTCCTTTCCAATCAGCAAATTGACATACCCACACATGTCAAGGTCTCCCTTGGCAAAGACACAGCTAGAATCACAAGTGAGATGCACTGGGAAATAAAACATTAAATAAAATTCATACAAACCTAAACAGCTGTCTTTTCTTATGCGTATCATTGCAGATGCTACTGTCTTCCAACAGCCTACTGAAAAGTGAAAAGAAAGATTATGCTAACAAACATGGTAATTAAAATTTATCTGATCTGTGTAGCAATATTTGATTTTTAGATACATCCTTCAAATTGCACTAGATTCAGCTTAAAAAACAAGGCTAAAATTGCCCCCTCCTCCTTCTCCCATGGCTGTGCAGTCAACTGAACATAAGAAATATCAGCAAGGGAGGCTGAAGGCCATTACCATTTCCTGTTACCGAGCAAGGTAATTCTCAGAAGCTAAGGAACCATACATCTACATCCAAAAGAAAATTCATAAAAATATCACCTAATAAGAACATAAAAAATGCAAGCCAGCAAAATACCGCATATGTAATTTTAAGTACTTTCTAAGTTGCTTGGAAGTCTTTGCAACTCAGAGAAATGCTCAGATCCTCTGACAAAAGAGAAACACAAAGCACTTAAACACATACCTAACTTTCAACGCAGCACATCAACAGGATTGCTCATGTGCACGGAGCTGAGTACAAGTTTAAGTGCTTCAAAGGCTGTAGGGCATGCAGCAAGAAAAAGCAGTGTTTTGCAGAACGCAGTTGAAGTCTCCCTCAGGACAGCAACAGTGCAGGCAATACAATTTCCAACCTAGCCTTTTCCTGGTCTCCACTTGGGTATGCATCCTCACACCAAGGAAGCTGGTCAGTCAGCTCATGAGTTTGAGCACAGCAAACCATGTGCAAATACCAGAACTGACCACATTCTCCTTGGTCAGTCGGATTGAATGCATAATCCAGGGGAGGCCTGGCTATGGAGTTCATGATTTATCCCATAAAGGTACCCACCCTACCCTTGGCAGCACAGCCTCTGAGTGCTTTCCATGCTGATTTGGAAATGTGAACAACTGTGTCATATTTGTTGTCCCAATCTCTCCTGAGAGGGAAAAAGAGGTTTATGGGAGCATCTGCTTTTTGCTTTACGGGTTCTTCTCTTGCAGTTTTATTTTCATAAAACGTATCTCCATAGTCGTGACACAGAAGAAGCAGCTGAGGAAATACCCTTGGCCCTCAGAATATGAGGTGTTTAGATGACAGTGGCCATGATCTCCTGAGGGCCTTCCCTCATTCCACTTAAAGAAGTGTCCATCAGAAAAGCTGGTTTGTACCATTACTGTGGAGTCATTTTCTATGGGAACAACTTCACCCCTAAATGCATCTGGCAGATGTAAGGATGGACAGAGAACAAAATACTGTGAGAGATAGCCTCCCCTTATTCAAGGGGGGAATAAACAGTTTTAAAACCTGCACAGGACAGACATGGGTCAGCACTGCTCAAACACTCAGCAATGAAATTCCCACTTTTGGTTAAAATCCTTATCTGCCATAAAGGTGCACAATTTTTAAAATTTTCAGTGTAATTAAGCTAATTTCTGGATGTTATGGAGCCAGCACTTCATATTTTGTAGATCTTAAACACCATTTCCTCTTCTGTTTCCTTTGAGTGGATTTAACGTAACAAAATACAGGAAGTATCACGCGGTAATGCAAAGTAACAGTGAGCTCAAATATCACCGTCTCATTACTACACTGCAGCAGTGAAGCAGGAACTTGTGTGGAACTTGTGAGCCTTCACAAGCAACAAGGGATGCCAGTGCTGCTGCTCAGTCCCTCAGGAGAGCAGGTTAAACAACAGAAACCCAAGTCTGGTGTTTCATAAATACCGTCATCCAGCCGCTGCTAGAGTGCTTTTTAAAGATCAGTAAGATAAATTCTAAAGGCACTCCAGAGACAGAATGGTCATTGGAAACGAACGCTTAGGTGGCTCCCCCTCACTCCCACAATCTGCTTTTTAAACTGAAATGCAAAGCCTCAGGAAAGCAGCAGTAATACTTTATCTGCTCAGATACAATACTGCAAGACAAGCTCTATTACCTCCTCTTAAAGCACAGAAGTGCTGCAGATAATATGGATTACAAATTTGTTAACAGTCTTCACATGAGGATAAATGACTATAGAACTATAGATAGACAAAATAATAAGAGAAACAGCTAAGTTTAACACACACACACAAAATAAAGCTATTTTTTACCTGTTTTCCACAAAAAGGTTTTCCTGGGAGCAAACTGACTGAAAAATAAAAAAGGCATTGCATCAGACGTTCTAGATATGCTCTGCTGTTCCAATTTCTTCCATGATTTTAGAATTACCTCCCCTGCTCAGGCTTAAGGGGATTTCAATTCATGCATCATTTGCATTTGCAGAAGACAAGAGGGGAAAAAAGGTCAAGAATAAGGTCAGGCCAGTAAAATAAATTCCATGCATTACAACACATTGCCAATGAGGTGCCTCAGTTTGGGAACAAACTGAAACTTCTCAGTTGAGAGATATGAAGAAGGCAGTATGTGCAAAATACTGGCAATTTGAAGGGGAAAAATGTTTTTCCTGCATAATATAAGGTTCCACTGGTCTGGCCTACCACCTCTAAATAAGACTGCAGGATAGCACAGAGCTGCAGGTAGGAAGGACAAACAGAAGGAAAGCATGCAGAATTGACAAAGTTCCTCAAAGGGAGAGAAGATACTGCAGTACTTAGAAATAGTGTGTGACTCCACATTTTACAGTTGGAGAGGGAACATTGAGATATAAAATGATAATAACCTTCTTAGTAATAATATTAACAACAATCATAGCAAGAAGGCTCTCTGCTGGAGGACTTAAATCCCAAAAAAGGTGAAGTGCTCAGAAGAAATAAATCCTATGGGCAAGTGTATAATTCTTTCAGAATTACTTAATTTTTTATGCAGAGAAATGAAACTGTGCTCAATTTCCCATGAATAATTCTCCCTCTTTGATTTTTTAATTTCCCTCCTATTTCATGTTCGCTACACAAAATGCCTCGTAGCTGTCACTGGATCATATCTCGATGAGGTACAGAAGAAAGAATAGTCAATACTTGCACTGAATTTAAACAAAAGGCAGGCAAAAGGAGGAGGGCATTAGAGGTCATGCCCATTACTTCTGTGACAATAGGACTCAGCTCAAAGAATAATGAAATGCCATCATTAACTTTGTCAAATTTTAACAGTATGGGATAGGCACAGATTTTGGATATTTCTGTTTTGAAAAGGGTGAACTAATAACCCACTCAAAGAGTGCTGACCAACACCAGAAGCAACACCCTGCTCATTCCTAATGCTCCAGCTGATGCCTGGACAAAGTTTTCCCTTGGCACCACAGCCACTTCTATCCCATCAATTTAAAACAGAAGAAATTTATCCCTGAGATGGCAATGCAACTTGTCATTAGAGTGTAATTCACCCACTCAGAAGCCACATTAGGGAACATTTGACAGTTCTGTGGGCTCCCAGGCAAGCTCCCACCCTGCACTCCTGCTAAATTTGCAAGGCTCTGGGCTCCATCAGGGCCAAGCATGTCCCTCCTTAGCACGAAGCCTCAGGACATCAGGAGCAGGCTCTCCATCGCCTGGAACCAAATTCCCACCAGTTACAGCAGACATAGGGTTTCACCCAGGCTGAGAGAAGATACACGCTATTTCACCCAAAATCACTGGAATCCTTTATACAGCTACAGCACTGTGTCTTCTCTCATTTTATGTACTTTACTCACTTACCAGGTTTCATTAACAAATGGCTGTGCAGACTTCAGCACAGTCTAACTATGCTGAAGCAAAAAGCCCCACAAAAGCATAATGAACTCACCCCACGGGCTTGTACAACCTCGACTATGGGGCCGTTTTTTCCTCCTGAGGTTCATGATGGACATCTGTGTATTGATTTCTGTGCAGTCACAGTTCAAAGCACAGAATTACACCTACTCTTACAGAAAAACTTTTGCTAAGACCAGAGTACTGGTCTGTGTACACACAAAGTTACAAAACCAAATGGGCGTGTAATGTACTTGTCTAGATTTTTTTGGGGGGTTTTTAAGTTTTTTAAGAGACTGGGGCATAGAGCAGAATAAATATCTGGGATTTGTATTTCACCAAGCAAGCAGAAAAGTCTGCTTCCTTTTCAGTGTCTTGATGGGAACCACTATCAAGTGTACTACAGATTTTAAACAGAGTCCATAATAACTCCATTTGTCTTCTTGGCTAATGATGCTGGCACAGTGCCACACAATCCCTGGAAATTATTCTTCAGTACAGGTGTGAGGCTGAGAGGCAGAGAAGACAGGCACTATTTTATTATGTTATTCTTACTGCTAAAAATCAGATGGCTAAGCAGCTCTGGATAGAAATCTAGCTACTACAAGGTCAGGACTCACTTTTCTGATCTATAGCATCAACAATGCTCAACTTTAAGCACCAGGAAAGCTTAAACACCCAGCACAGCTGTTGTAAAAAAAGTCCTTAAAACACTTGGCTCTCATATACCCTTCAAATACACTGACAACAAACCTACCGGATCAAAAAATTCTGTAAGATTACCTACAAGTTAGTATCCTTGGAGATCTCTGTGTGCAAGATTTCCATTAGGGTGCTCCATATGATTAGTTGCTATTTATGAAATAAGTATTTCACTTTTCCAATTTCCAAGAACCTTTTAAAGTCTCAACTGGAAAACGTGTATCAGTTCTGCCAGTGTACTAGGTATACTGGGAGTTGCTGCTCTTGTTTTTGATTACATTAGCCAGCACAGATGACTATTAACATGTAGCAATATCCTGTAGTGGATACCATCAGGTAATAATTTTCATGTCAGTTAACAAGATGTGATAGATCTCAGGCTTCCAACTAATGCTTATTATTTGAACTGCAGTCACAAAGGAAGTCTCTGTACAGCAGGAGTTTTAGTATCTACAGGTTTATGGTAGCCAACATGAGGTATGCCTTTGATTTTTTTTTTATTAATTTTAAGCCCTCTTCTTCTTTCACACTAGAGGGATAGAACAGGCTGAAGCCACGTCTTCAAATATTTCTTTTGTTTCTCTCTTTAATCAGAGAGTAATAAAGATTGTCTGAGTTTTCTTAACTAGAGGAATTGTGACTTACTGTACTTAAAGGATCTGGTTCTTCAAAATACACTCCTTAGTCAAAAATAGCCACTACAGTTGACAACAGAAAAAAAAAAAAGGTATATTTCCTTTAATAAGTTCCATGTGTACCATGGGCAATTCTAGCATTTGTGTAAGAAAACTTCTACATTTTTCAGTAAATACAGAATGTTTCCCAGAGAATACATTTATGAACACTAAATGGTCCTAGCGTGACTCTGGCTGATGAGGTTATACATTGCGTTAACCTTGAAGAATGAAATTTCCCCCATGTAATTTGATTGCTAGTCTTTAGAATCAATTTTCTGCATGCTTAAAAGCCAAACATCATGTATCATTTACGCACGCATTTGGGATTCTCTGTTAAATCTATGCACTGGGAAATAACAACTTTTTTTATTCATGTATGTTGTTGTTCTTTGTCTTTCTTGGCAATTATTTTCAACTTCCCAAAGGCAACTAAAGCAGTTCAAACAAGGAGCTTCTCTGCAAGACCCAGACGGTCCAGGTCCTCTGCTCTAGTTCACTTGGCTGTAAAATTCACAAACTGTTTCAAAACTAAGTTTCCAATAAAAACATATTTTAAAAAAGAAGGTTGTAGGTTTTGCAATTAAAAAAACCCCTTGAAAATAGTCTTAAGTGTAACAGAGCTCTGCACTTTGTTACTGTTAGCAGCCTGAAAAAATTGAGGTGCACTTTGCAGTTCTTATTTCAGTGAGCTGGAATGATCCTGTTTATTAACTATTTATTTCTTCACTAATCCTTTTATTAAGATATCAAACTAACGTGCTTCTCAATCCCTGCCACTTGCAAAGACAGGAGTCATTAAAACTTCCAGCTCTCCGTGTCAAAATTTATGATAGCCAACACAGCAGATGGAAAACTTGCCAGAAAGTATAATTTAAACTGACAAATATCAGACTAATCATCATAAGGACTATCATAATGATGGCATTGCTCATGAACATACTTGTTTTGCTATAACCTTCCCACTTGGAAATGAAGAGATCTGGTGCACTAGAGCACTGCAAGATCAAACGAAGGACAGGCAAGCTTTCTGTTGGTATGTGGGGTCCAACCACTTGAAACATGCATAGAATTTTTTGCCTCTGTAATTAGACTGCCTTTTCTGAATAAATTTTATTTAAAGTTATGACTCTTGGGCTAATATGTTATCCAAAGGTTTTTGGGTACCTCAAACATGTTTAGGGGCAGGGTGGGTGTTGCTGGATGCAACAAGTTATGGCAGTACTCTTGACCTTCATGGCTGCCATTTGAAGACCTCTCATGCAAGCTCTCTTCATGCATACTCTAATTAGAAGTGATGTGTCTATGAACCATTTGCTAAGATTCATAACCAAGGCATTGATAAAGGCTTGACTACAGCAATGTAAACACTATAGAGGTAATTAAAATACCACATGATCAATCCATCTGTGACTCTCTTTCTACATCTGTAATTTGCAGAGTAACAAGGCTTAGGTCCCTCACATAAACCTGGGGAGAACTGGATTAATTAATGACTGCAGAGGGCCTTAAAACTTCAAAGTCTTACATGCAGTAAGTGACTATAATAGGAAGCCGTTTCTCTCTTTCCTAAAATTGAAAAAAATACATTGTTGTCCACCACCACAACCACTGGCATCGTCCTATAAACACCTTATGTCTGCAAGGACTGCTCCACCCAGAAATGCTCAGCTAAGACATATATTGGCTGTTAACACTAAGCATACAGCTTGCTGAAACTCACTGCACTATGATGCTCACTAACACCTGCAATAGCAGAGAGAGAGAGAGAGAGAGAGCAAAGGAGTGGATATGAGAGAGAGAGGGAGAGATAATCTAACACTGCTGATCTTTAAAAATGCTCCCTCCCGTTTCCATTTAAAATGCCTGCCACAAACCACACTGTTACTTAGGTCCTGCCACTCGAAGATACTAACCCAATGGACCACAACCACCTCCTGCTGTGGGTAATTCAAATGCTCACCACTTGCCTGCTTTTAGAACTCAAATATCTAAAGGTAACAGCAGCAATACATTATGGAGCCACTTTCAGCACACTTTTCCAGCCACCTCTGTTTCCCAGCCTGGCATTTCTAGCTGCCGCTTGTGATAGAAACTGGACTGTTTTGGTAATGACTTTCCATTTGATAGTTTTTAACATTTTGCCTTATCTGAATTCTGCTTTAAAAATCCCTTTTTTTTTTGTTTTTTGTTTGTTTTTGGGGGGTTTTCTTTGTTTTTTTTTGTTTGGGTTTTTGTTTGTTTGTTTGTTTGTTTTGCTCAAGCTCCTTTGTAATATGCTAAAACCTGCATATTTTATATAGGAAACTTGTTGCAAAGAGGACTTTGCAGCTCTCAAACTTGGCAACTCTATCATATATAGACTATGACAATATTTACATCAGACCCACCTGCTGAAAGCAAAACATAAACTGAAGGACCTCTGCTTTTACTGGCATCATCTCAGCCAAGAAAGAAGGATGAGGCTAAAAACATTTAGATGTAACTAGCTGTTTACTAAGAAGTGAGTGAGACAATGCACACTTAAAAACTCTACAGCGGATTCTGCCAACCTGGATGTGTGAAACTTCAAAAAGATAATAATATGATTAGCCTTGCAACGTATGAACAGTTTTAATTTAAAAGGACACTGCCCAATATGATTTTCAAAGCAGTTTTAATTGGATTTTTTCCCATGTTCCTCTAAATGGCAGAACTCACACTGAGATGTGAGATAAAACATTAAAATGCTGACCTTTTAATTTTTTTTCCTTTTATTCCCTCATCATTACAGTATCATAGCAAATTGTGATTTTCTTCTTTTTTTTCAGGAACATCAGGTATTGCTCACAGATGTATCAGATTTAAATGTTTTCTTCTGTCAATATACCCTGTGCAAGTTCTGACTTCTTTTGTAAGGGCAAGAATTATAATGTCTGCTTCATTTTATTCCTTTCAGTATATAATCACAAACAGCATGACTGACTCTTTCTGATGCCAGCTCTTTAATCAGCCATTTTAAAAAAATGATGCAACTCCGTGTTTAACCTCTGCCCTTTCTTTGTTCTCAGTGTCTTAATGCTGCAGCACTGGCCCAAAGAAGCAAAAACCATGAGGAGTCTCTGCAGAAGGGCATTTAAAAAATTTGATCCAGCCTGAAAGAAATATAAAATAACAGAGCTATTTGAAATTATTGAGAGTGTCCATTTAAATCACTGCTCTTTGGCTAGCAAAAGAGAAGGAAAAAAAAAGTAAACCTAGGCCACGTGAACATGAACATTCAAAGAAACAGGATGAGCACTCCCCAGACAACATGCTGGGCCTGATCTCTCCTCTACCCTTCTCCCTGCAACTCTCATTGCCTCACTCTCCAGAAGCCAACCTCCACACCTCTAAAGCTCCTCTGGGACCCTCTGTGCCAATCTGCTTTCCCTGTCATCTCCAGCTCCACAGGGCAAGTCCAGCTGCAGTGTTGTTGTAGGAGGGGGGCAAGACTGTCTGACTACCGGCGAAGGTATGGCACTAAAGAGGCAATTAAAATAACTACTCACATCTTGTGCAAATATTCTCTCCCTCACTCTCTGATACTCCTCTTCTCTCTCTTCAATTGATTTACTTCGTCTGTCATCTCTAAATGGAAGAATTCTGTTTTGCTGAGCAGAAAGAAAACCAGGAGGGTTATATAAGTTGAGCTGTTAAAAACTGCCATTAAGTAACTGTCAGCTGAGAATAATAAATGTTCACTTAAACAAATGAAGCACGAAAATGATAGCTGTCGTTCCTGCACAAAGCACCCTGTGGGACTGGGCACTCAAGGATTTCCAGTGAGATACTGCACATGGGTTCATAGAAAAGGTGGCCAAAAGGAGGCTTTCTGCATGGCTTTTATGGACCCATCATTCTAAAACTGGGTGTTCTCATCCCAGGTCTAAGTGTCGTTGTTCTCAACTGCTAACATTTCTCTGTTCTCCTACCAGCTGTTAGGAGCAGAAGGGAGGTAGCGGTGTGCTACCTGAGAAATCAAGGAAGAAAAGAGGGTAACTAGGCTTCAAGAGCTAAACTGTAAACCCTAGAAGAAACCCATAAAGTCTATGTGTGCAAGGAGAAGTCCCAGATATTCAGCACAACAGTTTTAACCATTTTCACACCATGTGGAACCCTCCACTGATGTTTTGCTGGGAAAAGAAGGGCCATTTTTGCCTCTGGGTAAACCACAGTGTGGGAAATGGCTGTGCCACAGGAAGGAGGAGAGGAGAACACAACCCCCATCGGAAAATGCTTCATTGGCAAGCAGGTTTCAAGGACTGCTCCTTCTCCCCCTGCACCCCACCACCAGGTGAGATAGGTCATGCTGCTTTCCTTTGATTGATCCCCACGGTCACCACACGCTGAAATTGCTTGGGGTTTGTTTTCAAAGACAACTCAGATGCAGCACAACTGGCAAGGCTGCCATGAATAATTGAAAGTCAAGGAAAAAATAGGTGAAAAAAGGAAAGAAAAAAAATCAGTCCTTTACTGAAAACATGAAGGAAAGTGGCAACAAGATGGTTCCTCCACAAGTATAACCCTAGCAAAGAAAGCATATGCTGTTTTCTTACCTGTGAGAATTTTCTCATAAAAGCAAATCACATCAGAACCGTTTCAGATTTTTTTTTTGTTTGTTTGTTTGTTTTTTTGTTAATCTATTCCACATACACAGCTTGCACTGGATTGAAACAGCACAACACCCACTTTTAAAGGCAGCACAAACACACACATTTCCCTGGCGCTCCCCTACTCATCAAGCTTACCTAAGGTAAGGTAGTGTTATGGCACAGGCAACACAGAGGGGGAACGTCTGCCACAGTACATGCACAAGCAAGTAAGTTACACAGACAGTAAAAGATGGTGAGGGCATAGGAGGAGGAAGGGAACTAAAATATTAACCTCATTTATTTTTGGTCAAAATTTAGGATGGTTTAAAAGAAAAATCAACCTGTCCTCACCATCAGATATTTGGGGTTTTTTTTTATATGTAATTTTTTTTTCCCCTCTATCCTTTTTGGGCTACATCAGTTCATCATCAGTCCATACTGCAATCCAACTCTGAATGGATACAACGGAAGAAGGAAGCTACAGGGAGTGTAACAACTGCCACAGTTAGGCGAGACACTGAGGAATGTGACTGACACAGCCTTCCACGCAGCCCGGAGCCATCGGCATTCCCCCTCCCGTGGGCATGCAGCAAGTCCTGCGCCAAGCAAACCACCCATGCAAACCCACACACTGCCACGGCTGAAGCAGCCACGCTGGGGCTCGATGCCACCCACGGTGGTACGTATGCCAAAGGAGGCAGGGAGGGGCAGGAGGGCAGGGGAGGAGGAGAGCAACAACAAAAGAACAACAATAACATCAGTCAGCCCACCTTCAAAAACAGAACAAATTTCAGCAACTCTCGAACCGAGAACCAACCTGATTGTCTTCTTTATCAATACTAGAGTTATCTCGCTTCAAGATAAATCGCTTCTGGGATTCTTCACCTTTTTCATCTTTTAAATGTTCAGAAAACCTTTGCTCTGGTCTGCCAGCAAAGTAAAACATAGCAATAAAAAAATCTTTCTTTTGGTTTTGCTTTGATCTTTATTTCTCAGTGCTCTTTGTTTTCACAGAGGCATTCAGTGCAAAAGCAGTTAACATTTGTGAGATGCTGCCTATAGCTGTCTGAGGCTGCTGTATCGCTGCTAACTGTTATTGCTATAAATAGCTTTTGTTGTTGTTGTGTAGCAAGGAATGGGAATCCAAAGTCTCAGTCACTGAAATATTTAGACTTTCCTCACTGTGACTGAAGGACAGGGAAAACAAATTACCATACTGTATGTTAATTTGCTTCCTTCAGTAGCTGGGACCTCCGGCAACACTGCTGCTTAGTGAAGCCTATCCATCTTGAAAAGCAAGGAAAAACTGGTAGAAATCTTAAAAAACACAAAACAAAACGAAACCAAAACTAAACACCCAAGAGTTTCCTCATTCCTAGTAAACAAAACCAGTAAAGGGAGGGACTGATGATGTTTTGCTTAAACAGAATTTTATCTCATCACCATTAAGTGGGAAAAATACTCCAGAACAGTCATAGAGTATCAATTAGTTCCTCGATTTAAACTCATACATTTATTTATTTTAAAAGCCAAACCCCACTGGCTTTGGCTCAACATTTTCAGGTTTATAAGCTGTGACGATGCCGTTCCATGTTCTCACTTTGTGCAAAAAGCAGTATCTTATGTCATCTCATCTTGTGCAAAACGAGAATTTTAAGAAGCAACTTTTGCGGCCAAGTTGGTCACTGCCAATGCCTTGTACCTGTCAATAAATAAGGCTCCAACCTGCACCCCTCCCAGAGTGGTAATGTTTTAGGCCTGCAGTGTTTAAACCTGCAGCATCTTAAGCCCAACCACATCAATAGGATGACCAACGGCCTCAAGAACTGAGCTCACATTCATATACTGCTATCACCTAAGGCGCTATTAATGCACAAACCGTGTTTTTAAAGCAGTAATACACCTATCAGGGAACACGAGCTTCGTGCTCAGTGCTGAAAGAGCTGCCAACAGCAGCAGTGCTAGGAGATGCTCACGTCTAGATACCTACACAAACAAGACATGAAGCTTCCACTGACATCAATGGAAGTAATGGTGAAGAAATCAAAAGGTAGATTTTAAAGAAGTCGGTGCTTTTGCAAATGAAAGTCCTCTACAAACTTTAAAAAAAACCCTCGGCTTTATCTTCTTTCACAACAGAAACATAAACCAGATGCATAAATTAGCAACCACTTTGTTGTTTTAGCATTATGGATTTCAAATGAAAATACAGCACATATTTACACCATAATTGCAGTCCATAACAATTAATTTTCAGATAAAGAGGAAACATTTGTAATAAACTGTAAGAAATTCAACAGTAGGGCACACCAGCTATCCTGCCCCTCTTTCTGTATGAATTTTGAGGACTTCCACTTCTGCTCACAATTTGCATTTTTGTGATGAAGCGACAAAACACATGGTCTCGATTTCCACAGATTCTGACAATTCAAGAAATCTCTGTCCACAATCTATAGCTGCTAGCCCAACAGATACACATATAGGGCTTGTAGATACAGGGCCCAAGTTACTAGATTCTCTGGATGCCCTAATAGCCTTCTTTTGGGAAAGCCCTAAGGACCATGGCTCTCTGCACACTAGTTTCATAATCTAATGGGTCATTCATTATGTTTCCTCAGAAACAGAAAGGCTACAAAGCCCCATTAATGGATTGCTAGGTGGGTTGTGGTCCCTTGGCTCCCATTAATGAGCACTATGCCTGCACAGCCAGAAATGAAGATTCATTCACTCGAATATTCTGCTTTGACAGGAATATCTGAGAACTGTTATTTTTCTGGTTTTACATCCTAAAGCACAAACAAAATTTCTGTAGCTGTACCATCACTGCAAAATTTAGAGCTGTAAACTATCTGCTGAACATCTAATAAACTAACTACAAAGCAAAAAAAAGTAATTAGATTTTAAAATTCAGGAAAAAAAAGTAATTAGAGAGAAAAAAATTAGAGAGAAAAAAGCTTGGAAAAAAAATTTGAAAAAATGTCTCCTCCAATTACGAACTTATTTAAACAATAACATGATTTTCATACTTCATAGAATTATTTTAAATTTTAAATCCCATTTTAATTTCATTTACTATTTTTAAAATGTTTCTATTTTTCATAAGAGGAAAAGTATAAGATCAAGCCACAAGTCAAAATTAATGATTCAGTATATGCCTGTTAATAAAATTAATCTACAAGCCTAGTAGCTGATTAATCTCCAGTTGTGAAATTTGGTTAGGCAGTGAGACTCTGAAAATGTGCAGAGTACTACAGAATGCCAGGGTAGGTACCTTCAGCACCATGAGAAGGTCCTCCCCTCTCAGTCACCACTGCAGCTCTGGGCCACTGCTACCAGCGAGGTCGCAAAGAGCACGACCAGCTCAGTTAATAGGGATGCCAAGCCTGAGGGAAGACTGTCAAGTGAGATTTAGGATACCACAGCAACAAATATCTTCAGGCACACCAACCTGCAGGCTTCCCTCAAACACTGAAAATCATTAGTTGAAAGAACATAGACTAACTACTTTAAAGAAGATATCAAGGTCTGATGATATTCACTCATGTACTTCTGTTTTTCTCTTCAATACAGTCTACTGCATTTTCTTTTTTAACATCCATTGCAAAAATAAAGTATTAGTAGGATACAAATGGCAAACAATGTTTAAAAGCAGTAAGTGGAACCAAATGTTGGGTAGAAAACAGGTTGTCTCTGCAAAGTTTTGGGGCTGTTCCACTGATGGAAGTCAGTGTAAACTCCACAGTCCCAGCTTTAAAGTTTCCTGCAACTGTATAATGCATTTGCTGTAAGGAAGCAGAGACATTGTGGCTGTTCTGGGGAATTTTGTTACATCAAGTTTTTGAATCTGCAGGTGAATCAAGTGCTTAAAAATGAAGAAAATAATGTGCAGTTTTATTTAAGATGTAGTGTAGTGTCAATATACTAACACAGTATATCATTACACTAATACAGCAGATACAGTGAATTAATCTCATGTGAGCCCTAAATTAATAACAACCACATTTACTCTCCTGAGCTTTTTTAGCTGATAATGTCACTAGTAGTCAGCACAATATATCAGATTGTGTTCATGCAGTAAGGGAGTGAATTTATCAAGATTGTTTTCAGTATGCCATAAATTAAGTTCTTACTGAAGTCAAAGCAAGTTTACAATTACTATTATTATTACTACAAAACTCATAAAAATCAGGAACTTATTCACTATTGCCACACTGGATACTAAATTACATCTTCAAATCCTAAAACAACTTTAAATTTAAAAATGGTACTTGTGCAGCCTTTTTGAAGACACACTGAGAACTTCTGAAGGCTTTATCACTAACTCAAGTACTCTTCACTATTTAGGGACCTTCCCCTCCCCCCCCAAAAAAATAGAAGTCACAAACAAAACAACCTACCATACTTGTTCTATAGTGGTGGGCTGACCCTGGGCGACAGTACATTCATCTACTTGGTAAGAGCCATGTGCAAGGAAAAAGCTATGCAAATATTTGCCTACAAGCACTGCTGTCTACCTGCATGACAGGACTTCATTTAGCCCATTCAGCATTTCATTTACCCCCCATGTCTGGAATTAGTACATCACTTGGGAATCTCAAAACCTACTACTCCAGAAAAAATAAGTTTAAGGAGGAAATACCTTTTAAGTCAAAAGGATTTTTGTAATTTGGGGACTCTACTGAGAAAACCAAAGAGTATGACCCAGTTATACCTTAAAGGCTCAGAAACCAACACAAAGGGAGGGAGAAAGCACACAGGCTAAAAAGATGTAAAGTCTGGCATGTATTTTTCTTTGTTTTGGTTTTATCTAATATAATTTTGTTCATCTAAATTTTTATTGTTTGACGGTATGGGTGGAAGCAAAACATCTGTGCCCTGAAAATGCAACTTCGCAAAACCACAATGGCATACGAACTCATTCCATATATCCTAACAGCTGTCAGGTAGCTCAGTTAGTCACCTTTCTGGCAATGTGGTTCTGAACAAAATACAGAGCACATTTCCTCCTTCCCTGTAAAGCTTTTGATCAGGCACTACAAATGTTGAACAGAGATTGGGCCTGAGAGTAAGTTAGTGCATCCTCAGCCAGCTGCCCAATCCTCTTCCCACCCCCAGATTTGCCAGAAAGCATAGGCCCTTTGAGCAGCCAGGACAGCCTCTCCTCTCCATCCTGCCCAAATATTTTGGGCATATATATATACCATTATATTCAGGTCGGTGCCATCAGGATACCTCCAGGGAGCCAGCTTCCATAGGTGTCCTGCAGCACCCAAACATCTTGCCATTAAAAGCTTCCCAAAACTCTCTGAGCATCTGCGAACTTCTGCAAAGTCTGCTCCCATCACTTTAAACTGTTTCCTAATCTTTTTTTTTTTTCCCCTCAGTAAAAAGAGATCACTTTTTGTTGACTGATCAGTTTAACCAATGGCCAGACACCATACATAGCAGGCATCATTAACCCTACTATCCAGTGCTTTTCCCTGGCTCAGGAGCACTTCTACATACTTCAGCTCAATATCAGGTCCAGACTTGGGGAGACTACCCAGGTAAAATCTCTGTGTCCCCATTTCTTGTGGCTGTGCTCCTTCCCAGCCAGCCAATGATCATCTCAAGTCTTTCTGCCTCACTTTTGTGCTGGCAGAATACTGTAAAACTCACTTCAAGATATGGGTAAAGTTTCTTATTTCTGTGCTTGGAACGATTTCATGGTAAGGGTGACCAAGCAGTGGCACAGGTTGCCCAGACAGGTGGTGGAGTCTCCATCCTAGGGATGGTCCTGGAACGTGGTCTTGGGCAACTGGGTCCAGGTGGTGCTACTTGAGCAGGAATTGGGCAAGATTACTTCCAGAATCCTTCCAACCTTAACTATGCTGTCATTTTGTGAACACTGAGCCAGTTATATAGTAACAAATCCCTAGCAGAACAAACCTCCATCACTACCTTTTAGATAGTTTTTGTGTCTGTTCTTTCTTTTGCTAGTTGGCCATTTACCTTTTTGGTTTTATAGTTCCTTAAAAGCTATCTACAGTCCTTACTTAAGCAAGGCCCCAAAGGCACTTTTCTGGACTCATTCCTTAAAATGAAGATTGCTTTTTGGAAATTGTAAAGCTGGAGTAAGCAACAAAATATTTCTGTGTGTCAGAAAGAAAAGAAAAGAAAAAGGTTTTTTGATAGCATTGGATGATTTTTTCTATCATTACAGTGATTTTAATGTAAGCTATTTCCATTCACTTTAGTATAGTTCCTCTCAATTTATCTCTGGATGACAGAAAACAGAGTTCATCCCTCTGGCATATTTTTTTACATGGGCTTTTTAAGGAGAATTCCCCATTACATGCTCATTTAATGCTTTTGATTCTGAGTCAGCCCTTGTAAGTAGTAATGAAAAAACCCCAAGCCCTAACTACCTTAACCAGGTATTCACTATTTAATCAAATTACAGATTTGAAAAACATATTGCAGAATGGTAATAGCTATTAGGATACACAGACTAAGGAAGGAACAGGGCATTTCCTTGAGTCTGCCAAGCAAACTAATGCAGTTTCATAGACCTCTATTGGCACAGGAGATAAGAAATGAAATACTGGGGGGGGGGAAACCCCTGCACTCATTTAAAAATAAGTTAATTAGCTCTGAAATAACTGTCTAAGAATCAGGAGGCACAGATTCCATACCAAAAGGACAAATGGAAAGAGACAAACATGAGCTTTGAATGTTACAGTTCTGAAGACTTAGTCACTGCATTAGCAGAGCACACAAACAGTCTGGTATTGTCAGGGCTGACTTCTATACAGCACATAAATCTTTATTATGAGGCATATGATTCTGACAGCTCCACAGCACACATGCTGTTGCAAGATGCCTTTCAAAAAAAGCAACAACCTCACCATGTGTGGAAAAGATGGGTTTGCCATTACAGTGCCTGATGCACTTTAAAAAAATCGAGCAAGAATTGTAGGTTCTGTAGATTCTGTGTGTCATCTGCAAAAGCCTCACAGGTAACACCCAAGCAGCTGTCTGAAAGAAACCCACATAGGAACTCAAGTTCAAAAGGGGAGATCGCTGGGGTAGGCAGGAGCCTAAAAAAATTGAACTTTTCATTTGCAATGCAATGTTCATTTAATGCATATTACATGGGACAGCATGTTAATATTCCTCTCCTGAATGAATGGCAACAAGAAGTGAAAAATAGGTAGGGCAATAGGGCTAGGAATGGGAAAAACACCACCCATGGTACTCTCAAATTCATCATCTGGCAAACAAAATGAATAACTGACAAAAAGGATCTTACACAAGGATGCCATGAGGAGAGAAATGGAATAGCAAGAGCTGGGGAGAACAGCTGCTGCTGCTGACAGGATTCAGAAAAGTTGCGAAGATTTAGGGCACTTTTATGCAGGTGCTCTGATGGTTTAACAGTGTTTTGTTTTTATTTACACTTGTCTTTAATTAAACTGATTGCTCAGTCCAACATCACATTGGCCTCTATTTTGAAAGCATGCTGTGACACAGTATGGTGGCCTTTCCTGCTCTGAGTATCTACTATATCTGCCTGCTGTGTGTTTTTTGGGTTTTAGGCTGAAGGCCATCCTGGTGTGCTGCATTACAACCCTCGTAAAACTACGTAAGCATTACTGTGTCTTTGCTTTACATGTTGAGGGGCAAAACTCTATTATCACAGTACAAATGCCTGTTTTGATCATGGACGCACAGGAACATATTCTGAGAGTTAGAGAATTGACAGAACTGGGAAGCAAATATCATCACTATCAAAAGACCCCAACTTAATGAAAAAGGCAGAATTCCAGCCTTACAGTTTAAATTAGTGGATTAAATTCTATCAGAACAACGTTTTTTTAAGAATGAGGGCCTGAAATTACACCCTTCATATAGGTTTCATGTATTTAGTGGCTGATGGATGCTAAAACATGGTTTTGAAAAGCCAGAGTGGGAATTTAAATATAGATAATTGTTAAAGTACAGTGTAGTTATATTATCACAGCTTAATACTTAAAACCACTCAAGATGGCATTGCAAGCATTGAAGGTAAATGCCTCATTAACAGATTGCTGCTTTTATCATATGAGTCACTAAGAACTTCTGTTATGATGGTAAAAGCACATTAAAAGCTATAAAAAAAAAATCAATCCTGTACAAGACAATTCTTCAAGGTGCTGCTTTCTCTGTAGCACAGGGGGAAAAAATCTGCAAAAACCAAATGCTACTTTTTTGCCAGTATAAGACCATATATTCTTTATTATTTTTGCAGAACAGCAGCTGGCCTCTGAACATGTTCTGAAGTTATTATTAAACAGGGACGTAGAAAGTCACAAGTTATTTTCACAGGCATTCTTCTCCTCTAATTGGGGTGGCAAATAGTCTGGCAGGACTGAAAAAAAAGAGGCAGGAATGCTTCATGGAAGCATTTATCCTTCAGTGACTATGAGGTTTTGTTACAGCACCCTCACCCATCCATCAAGATGCTGCAGGAATCTTTTTCATGCCAAATTATCCTGTGTGTGGACCAAGCAGAGGGCCAGATCCTGAGGGATTTCAAAGATGCAGTACTTAAAAAACCTGATCTAATGTTGAGATATCATCACACAACTCATGAGCCTCACAAGCTTTTTTAAACAAAAAACAGTACCTCTCAGCTTGCTGAGCATCTGCTTGAGTACGAACTTCAATATTTTGCCCAGTATTTTTGGGCCAGAACACAGGCTTTGAACACGGGGGAGAAGCCTTCAGGCCAAGGGTACACACAAATACCAGCTCTTCTGATAGATGGGGCAAGAAGCACAAAATCCTGTCTCAGGCAGGGACAATTTTAGGAGCTCCAAAATGCTCTGCTGTCCTCCTGTGATCCAACTAAGATTATTTCTTTACTGAGGGACCTGCTTCTGCTGCTCTCTCTCCCCAACTGGATTTAATTCTTGATATTCAGGGTGTCTATTGAGACTGAACATCTTGCACAGTGCCAATTTATTTCCAGCTAATAGAGGCTCAAAAGAGGTAGCATAGTTTATTACAGAATTCATTAATATCTGATTTTAAGGATGTGGCATATTCTTGTAAGTGGCTGAAAATTACAGTGTTGCATAACTGCTGTCATCTATTTAAAATTACACTTTTCTATTTCAGAAGTTCAAAAATTAACAAGGAAGAGAGAGAGAAAAAGGAAGCAAATTCAAGATTTGAAGACTACTCAAGATTTGAAGATGGTTCACCAAAAACCAGCAGGCTAACGAAGAAACTATCAGTCCTCTTGAAATGCCCCAGGTTCACACATTAATACCGTAACAAATTCTTATTCTGATTTCTGCTTCATGCCACAAATGTTTTTGCCATCTCCAGCAGGAGGACTCAAGGATCAGAAGCCATATTCTGAACAATCCCTGGCCTGAAGAAGAAGGCCTGTTTTTAATAAACTGCCAGAGACAGCTTCACAAGGCTACCCAGGAAGCAGCAAGCTGAAACAATGGACAAAGATTTCTCAAAACTCCTAATACTTTTTACATTTCCATGGGTCCTATTCCCTACGTTAAAAATGAGGAAGGCTACAGAAGAGCAAAAGGCAATTTTATAACCAATCTGAACCACCTCTAAAATTTACTTGCTCAAATATCAACACCTTATTTCTGAAATGCTCAGGTATAAATAGATTACTTCACCTACTGCTGATGCACAGTTAGCTCTGAGGAAAGCACAGGAGCCGTCTCAGATTTCCAGATCTCTCTCCAGTGATTTGAAAGTATAAGTGACCAAACAGCATCTTGATTAATGAGCAGTTTCTTACTACAGCTTGAACGAGCACAAGGATTAATTACTCATGCAAGAAAGAGCTTCCTTCAACCAAATTACCTACTTGCTATTCCATACCACTCTTTTCCTGGGCAACCTTCCATCTACCCACACAGAGCAGGTGACAGTAACCTTGTAGGTTTAATAAAACTCACACTATTAAGTGGTGTGATTATAACGATTAAAAAGAAAAAAAAGTAGAAGAAGAGGTACCATAGATATCTCCTGATTAAGACTTAACTAGTATTTCATCACAGTATAGAACAGCTGTAAAAAGCACATGTCCACCTTCATTATAAACAATTTCGTTTTAATAAATTACATTAGATTAAAATTTAATATGGGAGCTATTAGAACTGGTTCATTAACCCTAACATCTCATTTACAGAATAAGTAATTTCTATGGGTCCAATATCCAGTTTACACTGAAGTAAGAATGAAGCCAGTATTTAATGGTCAAATTCAACTCAACTTCAAGTGTACTAAGTTTTTTCATCTGTATCTCTCATGTAAAAGAGACATATGACTAAAATGACAGAATGCTTGCTAAAAATAAAAGGCTATCCTAATTCCATTAATATTAACAAAATTAAGTTTTTTCCTAATCATGTTTGTAATTTAATCCCAGACTGAAATAAACAGATTATTTTTGTATGAAAACCCTAAAATCTATGAAAATCAATGTCATCTGTTACTTAAATGCTACATGCTACAATGTAGCTACATAACCTCATAGTTTTTATTATACATTATTCTTTTATTGATGTCCTTACTAAATTATTAGTCCCATAATGTTTTAGTTCATCTTAAACCAAAACGTCTCAGCCAAAGACAGCGTTATTTCTCAGTTACACAGTTTCTTCATTTCAGTTGCATACATCTACTATGCACCTTTTACTTCTCTACACGTTTGTAGCACACAATACCAACTGAGCAATTGCAAACCAGAGGGAAAGTGTGGATATCTCCAGTTTCTCTTTATTTCTTAGTAGCCAAGGAGCAACTGTTCTGTAGCAAAGTTGGAAAAGAGGTAACTACAACAGGAAACAGAGGTCCTCTGACTTCATAGTCCCTTGAATAAAAATATATAATGCCAGACTCTAATGAAAATAATAAAACCAGAAATAAGGGTGTTTGTGTACATTTTCATGAATCATGTGGCTCATAAAAGCAATTTTGCTCACATGAGGTCATTGCTCTTTGTACATACATGATAATTAAGAATAGCATAAGGTGCTTAAAGCCAGATGGAAAAACACCATGCAGCAAACCATTTGCAAAATATCTCTTCTGGTTTACAACAGGGAGGGTAACAAAACTGTTCTTCAAATGCTCTGGCAAGCATCGAATTGCTTAGATGGAGATTTTACAAAAAACGTATTTGCATTCAGGTATGTGTTTGTCACTGCTCCCATATCACTAAAATATCCCATCTTTCCCATCAGCAAACAACTGCTTAAAGAAATCAAAGTCATTTACACTGAATACCTTCTTCAGTCAAGGAGAAAGGCATACTTTTCTGCATGCTCCAAAGGCTGTAATATTTGGTATCTCAAGAAAGTCTTCTTGGCACTTCAGCCTAGGGTAAATAAAATTCTACAAACTATTCTTCATTGAAATTGCCATGTTCGGTGAATGCCATTTTACCGACATGCCTGTAGGATCCTGTACAAAAGTTCAGACTCTGAAGATGGTGAAATTGTCACAGCACACTCTACTAGTATAGATGCTATCTTCAGCAAAATCACTCAGTGAATACACAATAGAAACCCAAAGAGAACTTTTCTTCTTTGCTTTCGATTCAAACCACTCTTACACAGAGGAGGCAGAATAACACAGATTGTATGTCAAACTACGAAAGCCTTGCAGGTTATTCGAAGTACAGCTTGAACATTATGTCTCCTTCTGCTGATACACTTCATTTCTAGATTATAAGGAACCCTTGTAATGCACATAACAGCTTAATACTACCCCAGGTTTTTGAAGCATCTCAAAGGCACCAAAACACCTTCCAACCGAGCCAGCATAATATTAACAGCCTAGGAAAAAACCCATGCATCACAAGGATCATAACTCACAATGCTCTTGAAAAATAAAATAGTCAGAACTGAGGACGTGAGAATTGGTATGAAGTTCATAATAGCTATGTTATACCCTCAGAATGTATGAAAATGTCTAAACACAGCATTATGTATCATAAGCATCCTACCTTCTTGGTTCTGATGAGCCCTGTCACTCACACTTATACAAAAAAAGTACATGAATGCATGTGTGGGCTGTGGTACAGACATGCCTGTCACATGGATGATGATCTCAACCAAATGAAAGCCCTTTCAATTTACCAAGCACACCAAGCACATTTCCCCTACATTCCTCCATCTATCTACAGATAATCAAATGAATGAATCTGATTGAACTGATACATCTAATAATATGAACAGTTCTGCAAAAAACTCTGAAGTACTCCCAGTTGTTTGATAGGAATTATGAGGGATATGCAGAACAGAAGGTAGCACGTACACATTTTTTGATTCCAAATAGGGGTGCCCTGTCTAACATATTGCCTCAATTCCAAACTTCTCTTTATATCATATTTCACTGTCTTAAGCTCCTCATACATTTCTGTGTATCTTTAGATAGATGACAGGCAGACACAGATGACAGACAAATATACATTAGAACAGTGATGCAAGAGCAGTTTCACACTGAGCAAAGC
Source organism: Acanthornis magna (assembly GCA_036785705.1). NCBI lineage: Eukaryota > Metazoa > Chordata > Aves > Passeriformes > Acanthizidae > Acanthornis > Acanthornis magna. The sequence goes on from JAWUZG010000029.1 coordinate 13,173,628, forward strand.
GGACTTCCTATTTTAAGTATTATTTGAGTTCTTGACTATAAAAACAACATAACAACAACAAAATCCTCCTTCATTTTCTAATCAATTTTTCTCGTGTATACTGCTGAGAATAAGATTTCGAAAATTGGATGATTTAGTTAGGCAGGACTTTGTAAGACATTAGATCATGCAAACTTACATTTTTTTTTAAAGTTGTTCTCCTTTTTTAACCTGATTTATATTTCAAAAATCATATGAAAAGAAAATTTGTTTTTAAAATCCACTATTCTGTAATGAGAGCTAGAGTACAGACTTAACTTTATTAAGGTCAGCAAACACTTGGGTAGTTGAGGTCACCACTGCCTTTTAAAATTTCATTTCTTAAAGCTTTGAAAACACAATGACTTATTCTAATAAAATTAAAGGAAAAAAAAAGGCGTCTCAGATTTTTACATTAAGCTCTTCATTATAAATACTTTTCAGACTGAAAAACTGCCTTTATTGTAGGACTGTATTTTTAAGAGAGACTTCACTGAGAGTTCATGAAAGCTGCAGGATTGCACTCCCAGAGGTTCAAATCCTAATAAATTTTTTACCATCATTTTTCCCACTGTGTAAAGCAGCACAGATGAACAGAGAAGTCACAGCCCTCCTTCCAGCTACAACCTCAATAAACACTTTCCCATATTCCAAACCTCCGTAAAGTAGGTACTTTACACGCATAGACGCATAGACGCATAAACGTGGGCACGCATCGCCCTAAGACAGCTAATCAATGAAAGCACTGAAATGCCCCGACCTGCTCCATTCATACGCTCATCCCGATTGACACATACAAGTCCCTTCCGAGGCACCCGTAAGGGAACACTGGTACCAGAGTTTTCCAACCAGCCCTTTTTCATCTCAAAACCATCAACTCTTTTGACACTTGTACCTGCAAGCACCTGCAGGCAGTAAGACGGGAGGTCTCTGCTGAACAGGATAAACGCACCTCACCGCCTGGAGCCAGGGAAGAACTCATCGCCTGCAAGCGGGAGCAGAGATGCGACACGAACCCTCGCTCAGCCAAAGAAATAAGCACAAGGTGCTTATTCAAGCCCATCAGGTGACACTGCAGAGTCATATGCTCTTCCTGAACAGGCACACGTACACAGAAGTCACAGCTAGCGCAGAATTTATGAATTCTTGAGTATGCAAGAATATTCTTCTCTCTCCACAGTAGTAGCTAAAGTAGTTTGGAAAACACATGCCATAAAGAGGTAATTTATTGCCAAAATGCAAATCTTCAGAACATCTGTCTGTGGGGCCTCTCCATAAATTCACATAAAGCTATCAAGGCTCAGGCTTACAGCACAGCATAACCACATTGAACAGCATTTCAGACACTCTTCAGATTCTCCGGTATTCTGGATACTGTCCAAGCAGTAATTAATAGAGTCAACACATTCCCAGTATTTGGTGTTGATTTGGAACTGCACAAAACTGTCTCCTCTGAGAGTAGTGAAATGCAGAACACATGAAATCACATTGGACGCTTTCAGATGTGGAACTTACACAATATTTGCTGCGGATAATAAAATCTCATCAGCCCTTATTCACGCTAGATAATAACAAACTACTTTCTGTCAGAGCCAGGGACATTTAAAAAAAAAAAAAACAACATGCCATCTCCTCCAGTTATGAAAAGAAACAGCCACTTCTCAAAAGCTTTATTTTATGGTAATATCAAAATAATGTAAATAACACACTGGAAGCACCACAAGACAACATGAGCATCATATAATCCAGTTACCTACCACCAAATCACTGAAGAGGGAAGAAATCTGTAGCTTGTGTGGTGCTTACAAAACAGCTGTACTTACAGTCAACAGAGGGGCAAAGCCCTGCGTTTATTTCTGGAATATCTAGACAGGAATGGTGTCAGCACCATTTTTTTCTGGCCTCATCTCCAGTTATCAAGACCACAGCTGAAAGGGCCATTCAATCTGTTATATCCCTAAAACATTCTGCCTGTTGAGCTTGCAAGGATGGCAGTTCATACCTAGCAGATAGCCTTGCTGGCTCACTCCCACCATGCATGAAGCCACAGCTTCACCAGAGTACTCGGATAAAGCTTCAACTGTTGAAGAAGGCTTCAGGGTCCTCTCCAGAAGCACTGTGTAAGCATTTCCAACAGTGCTTCCAGTGCTACTCATCTCTGAGATCACAGCCACAGAACAGAGCAAGGCACTTACAGATATTAATGTGTTAGTGCTTTTCTATTATCAAGTCAACCAGGAGAAGGCAATGCTGTGAGGAAAGACCTGTAGCAGTTGGTGCACTACAGCAGTGACAGAGATGTGAAAAGGGAGGACTATAAAGAGAGAGGAATGCTTAGAGAGCATTCATATATGATTGACTGTGTTTTGTTTTAAGAGGGGACTCATTTTCAGCTCAAAATTGAACACCAGATTGCTGCATACCCAGCTTTTTCTTATTCATAACCAGAGATAGCCCTTGCAGGGGGGCAGGTCTTATCAGACCCTGAGGCTAAGTGTTTGCAAGCCTGAGTGTTTTATTGAGCTACTGTAATTCTCTTGACTTCTGAAAATCGAAGTGTTAGTGCACGCTTTATTCAAACCCTTAAAAACATTAATACCCAAGTGCTTTTTCACAGATGCCCAAGCATCTCAGGGAAAACCCAGGAAAAGGATCTAAAATAAATTGTCCATGATCTTAAATTTACTAAATTCATATGGAAGATTTTTAGGGCTCGGTGAAATAGCAAATACCAATGTGTTTGGCTCAGGTTTTGATATTGCAAAATTAGGTAGTCACAGAATCACAGAATAAGTGGAGTTGAAAGGGACTCATCACTGAGTCCAGCTCCCAGCCCTGCACAGCACCATTCCCAAGTCCTTCCACCCTTCTACAGGAGAAGCTAATAACATTTTAAAAAATGCTCTCTGCAACTGGATATAAATAAATCCCTAACTACTGGATATCTAAATGAAATAAATGTTTATATTTCTCCTACTAATTGAATACAGGAAGTACACAATTTTCAAACAGGGCTTTCCGGTTCCAATACCAGATATCAAAACTCCATTACCCAGTTGTAATTACTTCCTCTTCATTATATAGGTGGAGAGGGAGAGGAAGGCTACATTTAATACACATGTGGCACTGGGCAGAAGTGATGGTGTTTAGGCATGGACACATTACTGCAGCTCAATATAGAGTTTTGGTTAGCTTTATACAAGTTCATGGAGGAGCACAGAACTCATGTCAGTACAGGTTTAACCTGCCAGGAATTTTCCAATGCATTTGAACCATCAGAAGGAATTTGTATTTCACACAAACACTGTAGTCAAACAGTGAGATCTGAAGGGAAAATAAAGTGGAACCAGGATGGGAGGAGAAGAAAAGGGAATGAATGGTGCCAGGTGGTGGAGGGGAACCAAATCCTAAATAATCAAGCTGGACAGAAAATGACTCTTGAAGCAGGGAGAGACAGAACAAAGAAAGAGGCAATCTTCCAAATATCTTTGGGTTATTTAGAATATAGCTGAATGACTTGAAAAGCAATGAGCTCATTTCTGTAGCAAAGTAGTGGCACTAAGGAATCAGGAAAAGTAACATTCCAAGATACTCTGCTAAGTTTCTTGCCAGAGACCAAATAGGTTGACTTCTCCTTAGGTATCTTTACAGCCTTAGATAACCTCACCATGACAACCCTGTTCTCCCTTCCCAACCTAGAAAACAATAAACAGCACTCACTCTTGCTACAAAAATAAATTAAAAAAAGGTATTAAAAAATTACACCATGCAGCCATGGTACAAACCAGCTCTTGTGAGAGAGGGAACAAGGAAAAACACAAGTTCTGTTACTTACATTCTTGTATTGCTGGTCTTGTTGATAATTACAGATTTTCCAGTCTGATCCACATTGTGATCCATTCCAAAATAAGCCGCCACTCTGTGCACTAGCATCCTCTGATATGATGACATCTGAGGGAACTTTTTATAGTGATTACTAGAAACAAAAGAAACAAATAGCATTGATAATTACATTTCCCTCTAAGCAATAAATAAATGAAAACAGCAATACATTTGATAGTTCAGTGGACATAAATCTAACTGAAAACTTCTCCATTGTGCATTTACATATAAATGTTTGCTACAGAAAGGCTGAAAGAAAAAAAAAAAAAGGCATTAATTTTAGAATTTCTAATGAGCACATTTCCACATGCAACATTGGGATAAAAAAAGCTCACGCTTCACGGTACCTAGTCAGTATTCTGTGTGTTGGGAAGAACTCATCCCCCAGTCCCCCACACGCGCTCACAATCCCTAAACAACCAATCCTACAGATTTGCTGAGACACTGGCAACAGCTTTCTGCCTTTCTCCCAAAGGTCAGATGCAGGGCAATTCTGGAAAGATCCAGCTTGGCAAACACTCCTTTTTTTCTCTATTACTGACAAAATGCTTATTTCCCATCAGCATATTTTTTCCTCTGCTGCTATTCTGACTCTCTACTTTTTAAAGCTGCAGGAATATTTTATTATAAAGAGAACATAGTAGCAAGAATCCCTCCACCTAAGTTCAGTTTTATTTTCCAACACATGGGAATAAAATAGCACAAAGGAAAAGCCATGAGATAACAATTTTTATTATTCTCTACACTGAAAGCTTTAATTATATTTTTGGATCTAAATGAGCAAAGCCAGTGCAATTACAACACAATGAAAAGCAAAAGGTTTTAATTTACATCTACTGGATTTTAAGCACTCCCACCACGTATCAGGATATAAAAGCCTGCTCTTGCAGTGTGCCAATAACAGCCCTCAGGAGCGTTGTGGTCCATATGAGTGTATCCCTCGCACAACCCACATTGCAACATATGCACATGACTTAATAAACCAAGTGTGGAGCTCAACTTACTTGTTGTCACTAATGAAATCAATAATTTCCTGTTCCATTTTCAAGAGTATCATTCTGTCCCTGTCAAAAAGAAATGCAAGGATTTGTACCATCAACCATGAAGAGACATTTTAGAGGAAAATATTCATATATCAATGTTTGTAAGGCTATTTTTCAAGCATTGTCAGTCATCTTGATTAAAAATGAAACATGGGTTTTTTTACCCTGGCTCATCTGCAAAAGACTACAGCCTGCTTTGCTGCACCTTCACTGACATACGTGTGAGATTCCACTCTTCTGTGAGCTCAGCTTTGGTCTGAAAGCACTTCCAGCCACAACAGGCTGCAACAAATGGTTGCATAGAAAGACTCTGACTGCTATGGATAGCTTTGGTCTTTTTTCACCCTTTTTGGATGGAAAATGAGATTTCCAGCTAAGCTAGATCTTTCACAAGAAGAGCTGCTACCCACAGAAATTCTCAGCATTTTTCCTGAGATATCTCTTCCACAAGGCATTGATTTGCTGCAAGAAAGCTGGGCACATCTAATCTAGTTAGAGAGCACAGTGGAAAACACCACCTTTGAACTATGGCTCTCAGGAGGCAATCCCACAGTAGCTCTCAGGCAAAACGCTCTGTTTTCAACTGGAAGGTCTCAGATGTTCCTTTTCCCCCTCCTCCCTTGTCAAAAACATTCAGAAGATCCCCCAGCATATCCAAACATTTCTAAGCTTGACAGAGTCCCATCATTCCTTAGCTCTTTTGAACTTTCTCATTTTGCATAGATAAAGCAATTGAAGGACCTTCCACCACCTATATAAGAGGTTATGCAAGCTGTTAGGTACCCAATTATTCCCCATTCTCCTGGGAATAACTGCAGAATTACATGGTACATATTTAACAGATCCAACTGAAATGAACATTGAAAACTACACTGTATAAAAATATTACAGATCTTTCCTTGGATGTTTAGAGGCTAATTTAATGAGATGGGCTTGTAGCTCCAAATGAAAACTATGGGAATACTGAGAGCAGAATTTGGCACTGAGCACAGGATTTTAATTGCGTGCAGCATTGCTAAAAGAAAGCTGCTTCATATTCATATACAAATCTCCAACCGCAATAGTTATAATATATTATTGCAATCACCACGTAGAGCTGTATACAAGGAGGTAATGACAAAGACCAGATGTTACTGAAAGTGAAATTAAGCAATGGGTGACTGGATGGGGGAGAAGAAGTTGATGACTTTTTATAGCATTTTTCTCAGTTAACAGCCTTCCTCCTTTACATTTTCCCTTACAATCATCTCCAGAACAAATAAAATAAAACACAGTGTGCAGTTACGGGAAGTCAAAGACTGCCAGCTATAATTTCAGGAATGTCAGCTCTAATGCAGGAAATACCTACCTGGGGTTATTCTTTAATGTGTTAATGAGAAACTCATGCAAATCTATGCCTGTTGAGTCTGTATACTCTTGACTGCAATCTGAAAAACAAAAACAAACAGCCTCCACTCATTTATTTAATTTCAACAGTTCCGATTAACTACACTATAAATCAAAATCCAGTTTCCAGCAACAATCTGAAAGCATATGCTCTGACAGAAAATGTCCATTTGGAGTTCAGCCAAGAAAGATCTACATTCTGAAGCATCAGATGGACATTCAGGGTTCCTCTCCACTGAGAACACAGCACCAAAACTGAACATTGAAGAAAACTGCTGGTCATTTGAAAAACATAGGAAACCTTCAACATCATTCAAGACCCTGCCAAATTCTCCCTTTAAACCATTAAAAAAAGATTTAAAAATTAGGAAAAAAAGTTTTATTCATCAATGCCTCTTTGCGTCACTTAATAAATGCTGTACACACAGCAAATGAGGAATCATGCCAGTGGGAACTCTATTTGCATTAAAAGACTGAAATCCAATGACACCTGGGAGTAGGCAGGTAATAGGGATGCGTGACAGTAGTCAGAATTAATTTTTCAGCATTATCTCCTGACTCAAGTGTACACACAGATCCTCAAGTTGCCTTGAACTGTGAGAGCTCCATTGAAGCCAAATGACAATTCACACCAGCTGCAGATCCACGCCCAGGTAGGCAATGATTATTTTTGAGAGATAACACTGCAAATTTATACCATGGATTAATAAAAAGATTAAAAAAAAACAATGCCAAATTTAGATTAAAGATCTTTCCTGAAGAAGTCTTAGTAGGTGATAATAATAGATTGCAATGCAGGTTAAATGTCATGGATGAATCTCCCTATGGCATTTAAGATAAATTCTCCATGAGAGGAGCAATAGTGAAGAGGATTACTCTCTACTGCCTACACTGCACAAGTTACATGCTAATATATTATCATGACTGATTAAAGCATATTAGTGTCTTATACAGTATATACACTTATTATGTAATCACACATATATTTATATATTTATGTGTTTATACCAACATGGTTAAGCATTCAAAAGATCGATTTTACATTTAAGAAAACTAATAACATCTAATAACAGACCACAGTTTGGAAGGTTTCTTTGCTTTTAGAGCCTGATGTTTGCATGAAAAACACCCTTATGCATACACATTTCAGATTCTGAATTTTCTCAGTGTATGAAAACACTTCTACTGTGTATATATAAGCAAATAAAGAAATACATCCTTATAAAAACATACAATCACTTCTACAATGGTAAATATAATAATTGAAATAATTTTAAGTTTACCTTTTGATAACATTCTGATCTTGCTTTTTTCACTGTTTTTATCTTTATTTTTATCCTTCTCTTTTTCTATCTCGGAGTCATCTTTACTAGATTTATCTTCTTCTTGCAAGCTAGGAAAACTTGAAAGCTGTAGTTGGATTGATTCCTGTTGGGGAAAAAAGACAGATAAATTATGGGCCAGATTCAGTAAGCTCCCCATGGCTTCCAACCTGCAGATATTGGCATTACACTATGTATAGCTAGAAAAGTTGAAGCCAGATACATTTCTTTCCTATTTGAAAAATTATATTTTTTAGCCAGGAGAATAATGACATCTTAGAGGCCAAATTCCAGTGGTAAGTAGGTATTTCTTCTCTAATATTTTGAATATTATAAAATTTAGGCTGCCTCTATTAAGGACTATATTATTCTACACTTCAGTAATTCTCCCTTAAGACTTTCAGAATAATGAAATACATTTCATATGGACTTTCTTAATTAATTCTACAATTTAGTACTACTTATGTTAAGTGATGATAAACGGATAGATATCTGAAAAATAAAACTTTTTTTCCCTTCACTAGAAAATATGCAGGTTGATATGAATTGTTTTGCACATGTAAGTGCTGTATTAGCTAGATGGGAGTTTTCTGGCTCTAATAGTAGGAGAGTGCCAGCAAATTTTATACTCAATTGTATACAAGAGGGCTTACTAACTTATCAGGTACTTCATATTTAAAGACATGCAGATGTGCCTTTTACAAAAGGGGGGAAATGTGCCCTGTGATTTTTCAAGGACGTTGTAGTAAGTGAACTTCTCTAAGTCATCACAAATTTTACCCTCAAAAATTCAGTATTCCAGAGGCTATCAGTCCCTTTGAAATAAGCTTCAGCTTAAAAAATTAATAAAAACTGAGAATTCAAGCTCGTTTGAATTTTCTCATTTTCTTTAAAGAACTTGGTTTTCCCTGCTCACAACATTATTTTATACTGGCTTTGTTTTAACAAAACCCAAATTGTTTTCTTTTTAAGTTTCCATGGCATAATTTATGTATTTCAAGAACTCCTAATCTGGTTGGACAAAATTGAAGGAAACATACTTCTGTGTTTTATTCTTTTAAAGAAAAAAGAAAATACCAAAAAAAATACTATATGCTTAAGTAGTGTAAAAAAGCACATTTGAAGAAAGCTGTCACAAAACTCCCTGGTAAAGAAGTTTTCTTTAATAGAAGAGAGTCCTGCATGATTGATAATTTTTTGACATCATGTTAACGAAAACCTAATTCACCAATACTGGTGGAAAATTGAAGTTTTTTGAATGCTAGTAAATTCCCTTTCTTCACTACTATTTTTCAAAGAATACTAGCATGCCAAAAGACTAATAGAAAACTTTAAAGTAAGGGTGTGTTTTTAAGCAACGATTATGAATTCAAAAGATGCTTCCAGTAATTATTACAAATTTTAAGTTTCTGAATTCTTTAAAGAACTACAAGTCAGCCATCACAAAACATGTAAGACAAGATCCTAACAAAACAAGGTATCAGCATAAACATGCCACAGTAAGACAGAAATTGGTAACTCCTCAGCTTAATTATTATTGACTTTTCATGAAGTTTGAATGTGGCACAAAAGACTTGAGATGGAAAGCATTGTAAAAGAGAAACAAAGACCTGGACCCAAAATTTAACCTGACCTACCACCTTAGTTAGTTTTGGCTGAGGGTGTTAGCCAAAATCTGAGCCTACAGAGGCAACGAGTGGGAATTCCTGGTCATTTGAGCTCAGGATACATTGAAAAATGTTTTCTAACCTGCTCAGATGTGCTCAGAGAACTAACGCTGTGCCTGCTTTCTTTCACTTCAAATGGCAGTTCGATTTCTCATTCAAACAACAAACTTTGGATCAACCATTGCCAAGTGACCCCAAAGGATAACCTGATTCCCTGCACCACCAAGAGCCGAGTGACTGTGCTGCTAGCTTTTCAACAGGAGAAAAATGTAACTGGCCATGTTGTTCCCAGGATATTAATCCTAAACTTCACAGTGGTTCTTAAAAATGCACTTATGAAAATGACACACTTTACAGAAAAGCACATATATGAACATACAGTAAATACTGTTTTACATGTAACGCAGTACTGATGTATTTGCACTAGAAAAAACACACAAAAGGGCTGTAGAGTCGTGAAAGCAAGCTACTGTGTATTTTCTTAGATTTTTATTGATTTTTCTCCATAATAAAATACAATGTTAATAAATACATTGATACAAGTATAGTGAACAACAAAATAGGTTTTCAAATTGCAATAATACACTTCTTGGTCTATAGTATAACATTAAAGGCAACATTTCTTTTAAGTAAGGACATAGTGAACCATTGGATAAGCACTCAAGATCAAGTAATACAGGTAAACAAGTTTTTTCCTTATACAGGAAAATGAAGGCAAGTATTCAAATATAAATACAAACATCAAGTCTGCAGTACAATCCATACTCAGTAGTTTTGGCAAGGTACCATACATTCTCTGGTAATTAATTCCCTATGGTCTGTAGACCATTAGATAAACTAAAAATTAATAAAAAATAATTCCAAACTAAAAATAAGCTATTTCTCTTCTAAAGTGAAAGCAAAACAACTTGGTTGGCACAAAACTTCCGGTATCCTTCAGCCAGCCCAAGGAGGAGCCTGCAGGTCCAGCTTTCCATGGCAAAGCTGAGCCACATTCATTAGTAAAAGGTCAGCAAGAGCAAAAGGCCAGTTCCTATCAAATTAATTACACCAAGACAATTGTTTCTTTAGAAAACAGATGCTGGGGTCAAGGGAGACATTTCACCTCCCATAAATATTTTACAATGGTCAAAGAAATCTTTGCTGAGGCAGGTCAGTCAGGTAAGACCAAAGGCTGTGTGTAACAGGAACCCCTCCTCTGCCTGGTGTAAGGACAGGGACTTTTCCTCAACACCTGCCAGTCTCTCTGTGGTTTAGTACAGGTCCTGTGCAGTACATTATAAACTACCAGCGATGCTTAATATAATCTCTTTATATTGTTCTCCTTTTCATTCTCCATTAAACAATAGAAAATACAAACAAAATCAGAACAAAAGCCACGCATTTTGAGTAATGCAAGTCAAGCGGAAAGCGTCTACCTACAACAGAACAACTGATAAAATAACCTGCCCATCTACTGCATAAGCATCATTGTAGAGCAGTAGAACATGTAGATGTCCTGCTGCTAAACAACTTGGTTTTTGGTCTTTCAATAAAATTAAAAAAATAGAAAAACCTCTCCTTACTTATGAGCTAAGAGGAGAGACAGATTTGTTTCATTTCAAGTCAATAGAGGAAACAGTGAGAAAGTACACTTAAATGTCATTTTTTATTTTTGTGCAAAGCTCACAAGAAGCCACTTGCTCAAGCTCTCTCGATGGCTGATTTCAATTGTACATAAACATCTCATAAATTATAGGCAGTGCTCATCATATTTTGGGTTTTAGTTAGTTGGGGTTTTTTAAGCCTTGCTGTCGCTAGGCAGGCAAAGAGGAGTAATTGAGGCTTAACTTTCGCTTTTTGGAGTACTTTTTGAAGTTAGTCTATAAAGACTGCCACCAGCATTATTGTCCAAGGTGAGAAGTGCAGAGGACAGAACTCTACCAGCTGCTGGGAATACAACACTACCAGTACAGATAAACTCAAATACACGTTTTTTGATATAGGATAATTTACACCAAGAGTTTAAAAAATGAATGCTGCTTAGTAGGAGGCATCCTTGGCTCTACCAAGGTATTTTAGAGAGCGAAGGACCTTTGAATTTTATATGAAAGGGGACACTGATATGAAGTCTTAGAGGAACAACAAATCAGAGCATATTCATAACTGTGTTTGGTGCAGCCTCGAAAGAGATAGCCTTAGAGAAAAGAACATATTAATATTCTTTTTGATTGTTACTATTTTTTTTAAATTCTAAAAATCTGAATTCTTTTGAATTCTTTTCCATTTGCTGAAATTTTCAGGGGGTCTGGAAAAAAAAGCAAACAACACCCTGTGATATAGTATAAAACTAATATTTCAAATTATAGTTCACGCTAAACCAGATAACTCCATTAAAACACGTTCATTGTCAGATGTAATTTTTCCCCCAAGAAAGACATTGTTAAATGCCCGATTAAGTAACACAATCATGCAACTTAAGATGAAGGTCGACCATGCAGCTAACAGCAATGATTGCAAGTGTACCTGATTGTCATGAAGATTTTCCGCTCCCGGGCGAGGGGTTGACTCTTCACACACAGCAAGACTACGCACGAGTTTTCCTTTAGCTCCTGACTGAATAAGAGAGAGAGAAAACAAAACAGAAAACACTACTACTGACCCCAAGCCACATAAACTGCCCACATAAGCTGTTCCTAAATATCCCAAATAAATATCACCCACCCAGTCTGAAAAAATGCATCTGCCTTTGACATGGATGCAAAAGGATTCTAAGCAGCAAGACGTCTGCCACACAGGGAAGGTGGTAGGTTTCTTTTTGCTTTTATCATTTCAGCTACCGTCTACTCACTTCCACCAAAAATTATAACAGCAAAGAACTGACAGTCCAGTACTGAAAGGAACTTAACATTATCTCAAAGGTTCCTTTTGTCATTTGGTTTGGGGTTTTCTTTGTTTGTTTTGGGAGGCCCTCCCCTTCTTCTAGTAGTATTATATCCAAGTAATATGGACAATAAAATGTGCAGGTATTATGGATCTGCACTTGAAAAATTAAAAGAAGTTTTTTAGGGGTTTATTTCTTTCTAGAAGCCCCTTCCTACACCTGCCCCCATATGCCCCCCCCCCCCCCCCCCCTTAGGGAGCTAGTCAACCTCTGCTTCTTTATGTCAAGATTATTCCATTAAAACAAAATTCCAACAGAAGCATTAATTACTAAAGCAAAAGGAGTGAACCTTTTCCTTCTCCAGTGGTGCACAGAAGCACACATGCTGTCTTAACACAAGGACACAGCAAGCCCAGCAGCATAAAAGCATGATGGATAAAGAGAAGCCTGACACATGATATCTGGGGGCAGTTCTCTCCCTTTGTGTAAGAAGACTGTGGTGTAGGGGGCAGGAAAAAACCCACAACACAAACAAAAAAACTCACGCACACAGTGATTAAAGAATGCCATTTTGATTGTAGACAGATATTTAACTGAAATTCTTCATCCTATTGTAGCATACAATTCCAAACAGAGATGGACCCTTACCTTGGATCTCTTTTTCTGCTGATTTGCACCACGTTTCTGGGTATAGCAAAAAAAGAGAAGCAGTTATCACTTCAGTGGACAGTGGGCATGACCAAAGCATTACCAATAAATAGACTAAATCACTTCTAATTGATGTTTTAAATCAGTTGCGGACTGCAAAAGCAAATTCCCCAAACCCAGTTTGGAAAGCGTGGAAAACCAAGAATCATCTCTGCTCATTTTCATTCATTTTACAAACAGGTATAAACAAGAAAAAACACTATACAGTGTTCTGTAATTTTGCATATAATAAAAATGTAAGAAAAGGTATACTTAAGTAAATGCTCCCCCTCTCCAAATTCCTCATAAATTGTGGTCTCCCCCTTTATTTTTATATTCGATTGAGCAAAAAGGATTAAAAACCCCTCATCCGATAAAGTCTTCTTATCAAATTACCTTCTTAGGCTTTGCATAACAACTTTTTGTTGGCAGTAACACCTACAAACCAAACCACACATTAAGTAATTATTCATTAGTATTACCTGTAAATTCATGAGATCAAGGTAGTTTTCTAAATCCCCAAAGAGGGAAAACAGTCAAATATCTCACCAAGCTTTAACACAGATGTCTAGAAATTAACTTCTCAGAAAAAGTAATAACATGGACAGCAGCCTAAAGAGCTTGAAAGGTATAACAAATAACAGCATTTATTTTATAGTGAAATAAAAGAACCCAAAATAAATAAATAAACAAACAAACAAATAAATAAATATTTTAGAAAGGAAAGACCAGTAACAGTCTCAAAATTGTAAGAAAAAATAGGGGAAGTGTAGGCAATGAAAGAACTCACAGAAACGGAAAAGCAATGGTAACACATTGATATTTAATGAGCCCACTCACTATTCCTGTCTTACCTGCAGATCTGTCTTGGAATCACTGAGCTTCTCCTCCTCTACTTCTGAGCTTTCAGATTTATTAAGAACACAGTTGTCCGGGTTGGCTTCAGAGATGGCAGTCTCCTGCTCTTTTGCAGCTTCCTCTGCTGTCTCCTGGTTCAATTTACCTTGTTCAGACATTCTTCCAGACAGAAATTAAAATAACAAGATTTGGTGACCTGAAAGGTCAACATACCACAACACAAACACACACAAAGAAAAAACATTGGGGGTGAAATTTATTTTTTCTTTTAATTCCTAGTTTCAGTTCCTTTGATTAACAATCCAAAATGTGCAGCTCAGGAGTGGAAATCTATGCATGTCCCAGCCGAAGAGATGTACTGAATCAACAATATTTGGTAACAGCAGAATTGTGTCAGGCTATGCAAGCAGAGCAATCTGAACAGTCTTTGTGAAGAGCATATTTAAGGTAAGGTGCTCTGACTACCTAGCCCAGCCCCCAGACTGCCAAGGTGCTGGCAGGGACAGTGAGGGACTCTAACACAAAGCTCAGCAGCACCAGGTAAAAAGGACCAATTCTAGGTCTCTGCCATCTTGGTGCTCCCCTCCTCTAATTTTCTTTTTTCTTTTTTGTTTTTTCTTTTAATAAAAGATAATAGCCAAACAAACAGAAATAAAACCCAAGCATGAGCAATAGCACTGTTTTTAGAATTCAGTCATGGGTTTTATGCATAGCAAAAGCCATGGTGCTCACTACCACTATAAATATACTTTTTTTTTTTTAAGAGATACTAATTCAAGATAAGAATGAACTCAAAATTTGGCAATAAAGCTCGCAGGGTCAACATTTTCAGGGTTCAAACCACCAGCTCCATTATTAAAACCCTAAGCCTCTTCCCAAACCCCATGTCATTCTTCAGTATTCGGAAAATTGCACAAGAAGCCCTTGGCAGGTACTTCTAATGAAGAAATCTTAACTGAACTGCATTTACACTCAGCTTACAATGGGGTTGTTGTGCAGAAGCTATAAAGGCTTTTCAGAGTTAAAGCCTATTATTATTTTCTCTCTCTTTCTCTGCCCCCAGCTCCCTCCTGAAGACTCCCCCACTGATCAATTGTCAAATGAGACTCATGAATAATTTAACTTTTCTTTCACCATCCATTTGGCTTAAGAAGCATCTTCAAGAAAAAAACCTGTATTTGAAATATGGAGTGATTTCAGGAAGGGTCTTTTGCCACACATTGCCACTTCTCAACAATGAAACAGCAGCTATGAAGAAAAACCACACTTTGCCGGTTTTTATTAAATACTTTGAAATTAAACATTCAACAGAACTAGCATAACTTACCTTTATTTTTTAAGCCATGTTTTAAGTGAAAAAATCTAAGTAATACTGAGTTTTAAACACTTCTTCCAGTTTGTGCTTTTACTTTCACACTGTAAGCAAATAAAATTTCCTATATAATCTTCCTGCTTGAGAAGGACTGTGAATTTTACAAGATATCAAGCTACATGGTTAATAAACAAACTGAATGGAATATGAAACTAACCTGAAGCTTGACTTGCCTTACTGTGAGCTAATTTGTGATTCTCCTTCCTCCTACTGCTCTGCCCAAGAAGGCCGACGATTTTGGCTATTCTGCAGTTATAACTGAAATTTGAACCGCTTTGATGAAAATTCACAGCATGATGACTGGCAAGACCTTTAACTGGTCTGTTAAATAACCCTTAATCTGATAGGGATTTTCATCAAGAAATGCACATGCACACACAAGCTTCTCATGAGGAGATCAACCTGTAGCTCACCTACATTCTTACACAGTGCTCACAAAAACAATTGCACTCGGATCAGATACACCAAAGAAGCCATTTACCTGAAAAACTGCTATAATTCCAATGGCCCTTCTAGCGTCTTCTGTTGGTCTTTGCTGGTTAAGTCCACACAAATGATCAACAGCAACGTGAGTCCCATGTCCCCATTAGCGGTTCAGAGTGCCAATCTCCATGATGGTCCTTCAGAGAGCTTGGCGCATCATAGTCAACCTGGAAAAGACGGAAAGTAAATAACACTGGCAATGATCACAGCACAAGGCAAGGATGCAATGGGTAGGACCAGATTTCTAACACTAATGACCAGTTTCAAGCAAGTCACTTTCACAGCTTGATCCAGCTCCACCTGTCTCAAAACTGCCTGCTTCTTCTCTAATGAAGGCTAGAGCCGGCTGTTCAAGTCATAACAGCTCCTACGCAAGGAGCTAAAATTAACAATTGCATTATGCACTGAAGATTACTCATTTCGATTTTAACCTTTTTTAGCGAATTCCAGCACTTTTCATTAAAAAAAAAGCATATATACATATTTATATATAAGCTCATCTGTTTGCTTCAACAGAAATCAATGAGGGTATGAGGAAACAAGATTTGCCTGCTTTTTAACTATGGCTTCTGCTCCAATTAAAATTTCAATAGTCAAACACTATTGAAAAAATAGCTAGGTGGGTGCTTTTAGAAAAGGGACCTGCTTCACTAGGGTAGTGAATTGAGATGTTCATTTAATAAGCTGAATAAAAGCTGAAATGATCCAGAATGGGAGGAGGAAGAGGAGGAGAAGGAAGAAATCCTATTCCCTGAACAACAGCCAGCAAAAAAATTTCTTCTGAGGCACTGCGTGAGATTTCCAGGTTATGGTTCAAAAAATAAACTTAAAGAAAGAGTTGCCTCAGCAATGCAATTTTTGCTGTTCATCAGGATTGTGTTTGCCAGCTGAACAGTTGATTGAACAGAAAATGAGCATTTTAGGATGAGTCGGACTGATTTACAAGCCATGGCCATGTGCTGAACTGTCTTGATACAACAAGCAGCTCTTCTCAAGATTTGCACATGAGTCAGGGTTGAAGCAGTCAGTGCAGACACACAAAAGCAGCAAATGGAAAGCACATATTCTGCTGGGGAAGGGGAGGAAGCCAAGCAACAATAAAATCAAAAAACCTGAAAATCAACTCCCATTATTAGATTTCTTTTTTTTCTGCAGTACATTTTACATTGTGCACGGCTGCAATTGCCACATAGCACGTGTCAGCACACTGAACTTGCCATGTGAAAAGAGATGAATTTGATGCACCAGAAATGGAGTTTAGCTTTTCACAATATTCCAGTCCTGCTCTCTCCAGGAGCTCTGGCACACACAGGAGACCAGCACACAGTTCTGTAAACTATCATTGCCATCCTGCAAATTTATATACATAACTATTTCTTTTCCTTTAACTGTTTAATAATTTGTAGAGAATAACAGAATATAAGTCTTCCCACTAGCTTTCTGGTATTTCTTGCAGGATATTTTTGGAAATTCTAGCTCATTACAAACATAGGCTCACAATGGGAGTGGAAGAACGTCATGGAAAACTGCCCAAGTACTCAAGCACATGTAAAAGTATCTCATGCAGCCAATACTCAGAGAGCAAAGAGTGAATAAACCACTTAAAAATCCTTTCCTCATAGCCATCTTCCATTAACTGTCTCTCTCACACTTCCAAAAGAGAGATGGGGGGAGGGGTAAGGGGGGGGAATCAACCAAAATCAATCACAAACCAAAAATCCCAAGGAAGTACAATGCATTAAGGTTTCATCTGGAAAACAGATGTCCAGAAAATAGACTGTTGTAATCAAAATTCTCCAAAACTAACAGAGACATCAATATCTGTATCTATCAATATCTGTACCAAAATCAGAACACACTCGAAATTTATTTCAGAATTCTCCAGTGTGACCATTTGTTGTGACTTAACTATTCATAAGACAAATGAACAGAGCAAAACAAAAACCAGACAACAAACTAACCAAACAAAGGGTATCGTATGCAGCAAGTGAAGAGATCTGCCAAGACTTGGTCTTGTGCAACAGATGCTCAACACCATCTTATCATGCTCTACCCAAGACAAATTTCTTCATTAAATGAGTTCCCCATATTGTTACACTTAAGATCTGTGAAGACAACATAATTTTTCATTGGCAATGTACAAGAAGACCACAGAACCCTAAATTAAAACAACAAAATCTATGCATAAATTTCCCCAAAAAAAGAGAAGCAAGTGGAAAATAATCTTACAACATACAGCTACCATTCTCAAAACCAGAATAATAACGTCTCTTAGGATGATTGTTTAAAGAAATCCTTCATAATTATCTTCTGGGAAATAAAAAGAAGGCAAGAAGTAAGACATATAGCAATGAAATCAAGCTCTTCACCTTCCCTTAATATAGATTTCCTCCTCCTTCATTAAGCAATTTACAAGTGATGACTAATCACTTACATACTACAATACGTAAAGTACACTTCTGGTTGTTTGGGTGGGTTTTCAGAGGGATTCAGGTTTCCATAAAATATTTCATGGAGAGTATAAATAGCAAAAAGGAATCAGTCAGAAAATAGCCATTAAAAGTGAGACATTTTTGTTGGAAATATGTCTCTGTTTCTCATATGTTTCCAGGATATCTCGTTATTCAGTGATGAATGTACTTTTTACTATTGTCAGGGCTGCAGTGACAGCACTGCTAGGGAAAAACATACTGGATTATTCTCTTTCTTGCGCATCAACAGAAATGTCAGGGATGATTTGACTGTCAAAACCTTCAGTACCGACGTGACGCAAAAGGCTGAACAAATGCACTTCTGTTTTTGATCCTCAGGTAGAAACCACAAAGCTTGTTGCTAGGCAAAAACCACCTTCTTGATATGCAAGTGAGCAAAATTTCATGGGGGTTTGGGATCTTAGCAGTCTCCAGGAGGTTGCGACAAAATTTCAGCCCCTAATTCCTTAAAGCAACTTGAGTATTGCACACAGCAATATAACAGAAAATACAGGGACCCACCAAGTCACTTGTAGATCTGCTTTAATGGAAATATAATCTGTTTGTATAGAATTTATAAGCACCAGCTGCTCAGCATACACTGTGGGATGGAAATGCTGAGGTTTTTTCGTAAATTCCTTTCTTTTTAACAGGATTTTCATTTTAGAGGCTGAAGGTACTACTGAGCTTGAACAATGACAGTCAGAGCTTGAAGAGAAAGGGATGGAAGAAGGCGTGGATGGTCACATACATTCATACAACACATACCACGCAGATTCCAAGAAAAGTCTGTGGGAAGGAATACACTTAATTTAATGCAAGAGTTTAAAAACTACACCCAGAAGAACTGTCAAAAAACCAAAGAACAGAATGGCAAGCAAAGATCTTAGAAAGTCCTAAGCAATGAGCACCTGAGAGATTACCATCAACTGAGATCTAAGACAGACATCTGACAAAACCCTTAGAGGCCACTACAGGTGAGCAAGCCCTTTCTGCATTATGTATGTTTTGCTGGCCTCATAGGTACATGTGCTAAAGCAGGCATTTCAAGATCATCATGCTCCCAGTATCACACGGGTCCTCGCTCAGAGAGGAGATGAGCAGGCTTTAAGGCCAAAGAGCAGACTTAACTGAGAGCAGGCAGCAGCAGCAGGCAGGACTGAACTCTGACAGAGCGAAATCCAAGGGTTTTTCTTCAAACAGCTCTGCCAAGCATAGAGGTAAAAGTCACTCCCAAGCTGGAACAGATCCTGCTGCTGAAAACTTGCTGATACTGGCCATATCTAGACACCAGGATCCTTCTCATCCCATCGTGATTCTCCACTCTCATGAATGGTTTGCAGGTATGGCTCCATGAGCTGGAAGCAGAGTTGGCATCTGGCATTTCCCCTATGCGATAAAAACCTCATCTATACATATCAAGAGAGGTTTGATGCATTACAGCTAACTCGCTCATCAGACTCCTGGAAGCCACTGGAAATGGACTACAGCATTGTCTTAAGCTTATCAGTAGACACAACCCTCAATTTTGCCAAATTCTCATGGCTTCTCATGGCTGTTATTTCACATTTACTTAAATATTCCAGTTTCTACCATTAAGCAAATCAAAGAAAATTTCAGGTTTCATAATGAAAACAAAAGTTTCAACTCCTTGGTGGCTTCAAAGAACACCTTCATGACATAAAATGTATTGTTTAAAAAAAACCAAATCAACAAAATCAACACAAAAATCCTAACAACAACACCACCAAACACAAAAAAGGCAAGAAAAATAAATCCTACAGTTTTAGATCAGATACACTACTACTCAGTTGTCAGGCTTATGGTCTTCAGGACTAGTCCTAGTCTTTACACCATTAGACAGGTGGTACTGTGTGCTCCTTTTCACTGTTTTCCCACAGCTCCAAAGAAATGCACAAATGCACTTGGAAGCCAAGCTTGCTGCAGTGTATTAGCGCAGCAGGGTAATAATCCACACCAGCTCTCATATAAAAATGCTTTAGTATGAACAAACACAAAATACTAAGGCTGTGAAATACATGGAATCCTACACATTCATTGTTTGTTAAAAGACTGAAGACTAAGCCTTAAAAGACAAGTGCAAAAATATTTTTAATGGAAGTGTTTGATATTTTATTTCCCACCTCCTCCTCACATTGTCCCCTCTTCATCATCATTAAAAAACCAAATACTGTGATTGCCTACATTTCTGCTCCTACATGCCACAGACCTTTGCAAATAAAAGGTTATTTAGACTCATTTACTGATGGCACTTTACCAGAGACTATCAGCAGACACTATTATTTCCCAGGAGCTACAAAAACATGAGCATCTGCATACAAGCAACAGTGCAGAGGCCCCTGACTCAGCTTCAGCAGGCCAGAAATCAACCATCAGCGGCAGCCAAATTTGATGAAAATGGGACAGATTGAAACATACTGAACTAGATTTTAAATCCTATACAAAAAACAGTTGTCTTTTAAAAGGGGCAACGAGATATGAAGCAGTCTCCCAGCTGAAACATCTATCTTGGAATGGCACTGGCTTTCATACCAATCTGCATGTGAAACCCAGTATTTAAAATTATAGCAAGGATTCTCGAGAACAGTTTAAAAATCAAAGAAAAGAAAAAACAGAAGCAAATCAACTTTTTATGGTTTACACTTGATTCCTTTTTTTTTTTCAAAGGGATCCTCTTGTTCCTAACAGACTGCCACCAATATTTTTCCACTTTAACCCCCTGTCAGATGACCTCATGTCAATGTCATCATCTTCAGCCAAGTAATAATGATGTTCCCTCCAGCTTGTTATATTTCTGCAAAGCTACAAGCTTTACCCAGAAAAGTAAATATAGACGGCCTATAGGGAGAGTCTGCTTTGTTTTAATACTTAAGAAAAGGCTTGAAAAAAAAAATGCTCTTTTATCTGTCACAATGATCATTTGAAGTCTTCCACGATCAGCATGAAAAGATATGAGGCTGAGTGATCTAGCTAATAAATGTCAATCACGCAAGTTTAGTAGGAACTGAGTAACACCCAAACTTTTAACAAGCTAATCAGATGTACAAATCAGCACTCCTGGAATGAGTTGTTTGCTTTAGAACAGCCTTCAACACCATCTCATGCATTTCAAACACATATGCCAAATTTTATCTCCTTCCCCAACAAAACCTGACAAATTTCCCTAAAATCAAAGTCATTAAATTAACTGGTCTCACTGTTAGCTGGTGGAAAACAGCACAGCACTCGTGACTCCAAAGAGAGAGACAAAGAGGTTCTTAGCCATCCTTTCAATGCACACACGTCTCCTTGAAATACACAAAAGTCATTTTCCTTAAACCCCGTAATGAAAATAATAGCCAACATAGGCAAATACACAATTCAAAATGAAAGAGGGACTGACACTCATCTTCTCAGATATTCAGTTCTGTTTCTCAGCTATTGAAGATAATTATATCACAAAGTCCTCTTTAGAGACCAATAGCTTTATTTTATGACTAGAGGAGGTCTAGGGAGGATGCTTTAGTAATTTTGCTGTAAGGATGTTCAAGAATCTCGCTGTCTTGCCAGGACATCATCTTCACTATTCCACTGTACACGTCAAATACTTTGTACATTTTCCTTACTGTGCCAATAGTTTTTCTCCAGTTTAATTAGCTTTCTTGATTTCACAATAGTTTTGTCTTCCTGTGGGAAGTAACTGTACATCACCTCATCATCTGCTGTTGGGTTTAAAGAAGCCCATTCCTTTTAGTTGCCAATTAAACAGGTCTGAGCTATTTCCATTACTATCTATCTCTAGACTATATTTTTTTTTGTCAATTGACAGTCTGCTTCATCATTTCCTCACATCTCACCAAGAGCACACTCTGGACACAGACGCTCCTCCACCCATGTAGCGGTGAATGCACTAGAGGAGCTCCATTTCCACAAACACTGAAACCAGTTTAAGGACAATGAACAGCACAAGGACATCCCAGAAGGAATACCGTCATTTCAATATGAAACACTGATCAACAGCACGGCATAAATGAACCGGGGTTCCCCACAGCGGGGTCTCAGCAGTGCTGAGGGCCAACCAGAGCTACTGCAGAGAGCTAGAGTCTGGGAGCCACCAGACTGAACTGGTGGGGTTACAGATACCCAGAACAAGCTCGATGAGATAATTAAAGCTGTTTGTGTAGTGTCATGATGCAATTCTATGCATAATGAAATCTGGGAGAATATACAGTTTACACTAATTTTAGCAGAATATACGCATATAATTGAGTTTAATGCAGAAGTTCTTGAAACATTTTTTTTGTTTCTCAAAGTCAAGCTACCCCTACTCTTTCTTCCTTCAATGCCGTCCCTTTGCCATTTCTCTCAGGTAGCTACAGATGATGTCCATTTTGATTTACACACAGAACTACAAGATCAACTTAAGTTATTTCTTTACTCTGTTCCTCCTAAAGCTTAAGAACTTGACTAGAAAACCCAAGCACTGTGCATCTGCTTTTTGAGCATATATGTCTTTGAAGAATTTGGCCTAAGAAGACTGCAGGCAATAAATGAACAGCCAGCTAAGCCATTTTTCATCATTCACTAATCACCAAACACAAAGCAGTCAAGTCCAAGGGGGGGAAAAGCCCACAACATCCCTAAGCAAAAGAAACAAAACAATTTTGTACACTACTAGTACATTATTTTAAAATACATAACACTCAGGAAATGGATGGCCCATAATTTATGAGCAATTGCTTCACCCTTCTTCCAATATCACAGGGGATGGAGGCATAAACAGAATAAAAATACATCAGGAACTGACCAAGTATCACTGAGTCTCGCATTGCTTGTCCTAATTTTTTTCTTTCCCAATTTCTATAATAGCCCCTATATTTCATTCTGCCATTTCTTGACAAATTAGGTGCATTTTCACTAGCACTAGCTTAATTGGCAAATCCTGAAAGAAAATAATTGCTAAGAGCAAAGCAGCATTACACTGATGAAACAGACCTGAGCTTAACAACTAGAATTGCCTTAGCAGACAAACACTGACTGCAAAACAGCAAAAAGCTTTCATATGAGAATTGAAAGAAAAAAAATACTTTATTTTCCTCCAAAAGTCTCTTTTGATTACCAGAATTAAATATAGCAGCTATTCCTGCTTTCCTAAGGCCATTTTCTGAAACAAAACCAGCCTGCGGCTGAAGTAAAAATCTTCATTCCAGAAAAAATAAAACCAAACAAAAGCAATAAAGATTCAAAAACTAAATCTAAAAAGCACCATGATACACTATGAGACATCCCCCCCAACCCCCTTTTGCTGCTCAGAAAATGCAATTATACTTTCCAAATTCAAAGACAATTCATATCAATCTTGTTTTAATGCCAAATAAGTTTTTAAAGCTCATATTCCAGCCAAGTCTCCTCTATCAACACCAACAAAGGCTAGATAGACCCTGTGAGAGTTTCCAGTACCAGATGATTTTACACTTTTTAATATATAATTTTATTAATTTTTCTTTATCAACAATGCAACACCCCTAAAATTTCTTTGATTGTGTTTATTAGAAAATATACTGGAATGCAAATGTTTTGTTGATGACTACTTTTGTGCATTATAGACTTAGGAGAGAACAGTTTACACAGACCAAGTCTCCTCCAGTACACTCATTCTACTCTAAACTGCCCTTCTCGCTAAAATCTTGCAAGACCTATGGACAAGATTTTCACAGTTTTCAATCAAGTCTGGAGATGGCCTGTTTTTAACTTTGACTCTAAAGAATGGCTATTTTTTCGTGTCTGATCCACATGCCCTTTTTCTCATTGTTGGAAGCCCTTCTGAAGGGAAAAGAAAATTAAGCCACAGACATTATTTTTCTGCCCTAATACTACAGAGAAACTATAAACACATATAATAGATATAAATATCTATTTGAAAATATATCTTTTATGTATTTAATCTACATATATTTACATTTTAATCTATGCGTATTTGTACTTTGTGAAAATACAATAATTCCATATTGTTGGTTGCAATTTTGTCTGGTCTCAGGCAATACAGTTAAGTAATAAATACCACACATTACAAAAAGAAGCCTTAAGTATGTTAGGGATTGTATTCAATACTCTATGTTGCCATGATTTCAAAAGGAAATTAAGAAAAATGCCAATTATAACTACAAATTAGAAGTCAAAAGGCCTAATGATTAAATGCATGCTATAAAAGCCAACGAAATCATTAGACATTTTTGCACAATGCTCCAAGCACTGGAGTGCCAACTAAGCTCAACTTATGCTCACTTGTAGAAATAACAAACAAATCAAGCCTTATACTTTTGTCACTTCCCTTGTCGTGTGAAAAAGCAGAGATTAAAACCCATCCTAAGACATGCACTGACATACAACACATTTCCTCTTAGCAGCATCAGGACAATATGTTACACATTGCAATCAACTGCTGAAGAAACAAAGAAAGACATTCGACTATGAAATACCAATCAGGTATTTACATTGTCACCCTAATGGCCAGCAAGAAGAAAAAATCCTCTTCAGAAACAGTTACAATAGTCAAGAGAGAAAAGGCAGAAGCTCAGGTTTGCATAACTGGCAATGCCAGTTCGCAGATTTGCAGCTTTGGCTTCTGAAAAGATCTTGCCAGAAACCCTGTGGTTTCAGCATTATGTTTGCCTTTTCCAGTGGGTAATTCCAGGCTCCCTGTGATATTGTGAACAAAAGAAAAGGCAGGAGTGTTTCAATGTCTGATTGTGTTTTTCAGGGAAGAAATTATGACACATTTATGAGAGAGAGAAGCAGTTTTGTTAAAAATGTAATTGGCCACCCCACATACACCCAGCCAGAAAGCTTCATGACACATGAACTAATAAAAGAGCAATGAATACACAGAAGAAATCAAATATTCAAGCCCATGTCTCCAAGGAATACGTTCTATTAAACTGAAACTAGGAAAAAAACCTATATTTAATCCAAAAGGATATTCAAAAAACAATCAGAAAAAGTGAGCTTTTTCAGTACTTTAAATCTTGTTATACAGATTGAAGTCTCCAGAAGTTCAAATATGATTTTTAAAAAACTCCTGTAATACCAAAAATTGTGTTTACCTGCAGTGAAACAATCTGTCTTACTTGGCACTAGAAACCACTAACTACATCAATGATCTAAAAATACTGAGATTTAAATTACAGGAGAGAGGTGTGGGACCAAAACTCTACAGCCTGCAATACATTTGATTTCCACTGCAGAATGGCCTTATCATCACATTTTTTTCTTTGCTGTGCTCAGTATCAGGGAAAACAAAAATACGATTATCAAGCACAACACCAAAATTGCAGAGGAGAATATATTGCATGAAATTTGAAGAAGAAAAATGTAGGTGGTAGAACTTTACTGGCTATGAGATATATTTGAGACAGCTCTATGTTACAAATTTTTTAAAGTAAAGATGTATTTCCAGGCTTGAATTCCAGTGCTGCCCTAAAATGAGACTGTTAAATGGCACTGTCATTTAGAAGTCTTCTGAAAAATAAAAGACTTTCGTAACAATTCAAGAAGGTATCTCTAAGATTTCAGAATTTAATGAGCACTTTGGAACTTCAGTTGCCCTAAATTATTTAACTAAAATTTCATATTAGCTGCTTATTCATATTATAGTGGTATTCAAATACATAATCCACTGACTCTCTTTTTTCTCTCTCTTTTTACAAAGTCTACCTGAGAATTAAGTATTTTTCACCTGTTTACCTCTATTTGGAATCTAGGCTGACCTTTCCCTTCCAAGGACTGAATCCATCCTATTGTGTAAAACACAAAGTCTGTTTGGTTAATTACTCCTTCATATGTAACACTATGTTATTTGAGCCTCAGGATTTATTTTGATACCTTCAAGATTTTCAAAGGCTGATGAAACATGACACAACTATGAGAAAGGGCAAGTCAGTAACCATTTCTGTCACCAGTTTTTCTCAGAACAGCGATCCTTCTTGCGAATCACTCTTCCTAAAAAAAAAGACCTTATCCTTTGCATGTTTTATTGTAACATATCAAAGTGCAATGGCAAGAACTTATGAGTTTTTATTCTGATGTTAAAAATTGTGTTCCTGAGAACGTTACGTGGAAGACAATATAAGTAATTTACTGTATGCTTTGCTTAACTTATGACACACTCTACAGCAAAGCAATCTTCTGATCAAATACTGATTAAAAACCTCTTTCTGGTGTACAGTTGGAGACACTGAGAAGGGAGAAAGATAATTGCAGTTTCATACAGAAGAATAAAGCAAATAAACTATTCCACAAACAGTATTTTAAGTGCTACAATATCTCAAAATCACACAATTATGACATTCTGCTTAAAAGTATTAATTTCAATAAAAAAATAAATTATCAAATGCTCCCTCCCCTTCCCCCTCCACCCCAAATCCCTAGTAAATACCTGTTTCAAAATGGGGTTAAACACCCAGGGGCTTGTTATATATAGGTGCTGACTATAAGCAAGCTTACCAATATTCCAAGTTTTAGTGGATACCATCAGAAGCAAGTGTAAATGACCACATACTAGCAACTCTGCTAGAGAATCACTGAACTTTCCATAATGCATGACTTCAAAAAAATTCCACGATTGAGTGAAAATTTTCACTCCATTGTGGAAATGAGAAAATCCCAATCTAAAATCCCCAAAATTTTATTACCATAAGAAATATCTCTTTGTGACTAAATGAGTAATCACCTAACAGTATACATTATGGCCGTATTGTAAAAAACTTAAGAGAGGACTTGAAAAAACTAATTTTACAACAAAATATATTTGATATTAACTTGAGTTGCTAAAGATTTTAGCTATTTTTCAAAATAACCCAATTAAAATAGGTGTATCCCTGAGCAATGTTCTCTCTCTTCTCCTTAAAACCTTACACTTCCAGATTGTCAGCTGGGTTTCTGTATGCTGATCAGGATTAACTGGGCTGAAGTTTTTTCCTTTTGCTATTGCCTAGGCTTCTATGCTGCACAGGTGATTTTTCACTGCTCTTACAAATGAGCATTGGCTTTTATACACATGTGCTTTATATACATAATAATCTGAAAAGTTTAATTTCCTTCCCTGAGAAAACCAACAGAAAAGAAAGTCAATAAAACTGTTGCATACCTGAAAATATAAAGTACCTAGCAGTAAGTTCAGTTCCGGAATTTACTTTTAATTTGAATCATAGCTGTCTCCAGTCAGAGAACCTGTGGGCACACTACAGGTTGTCCTCTAAATAGCAAAGCAATATCTTTAGAAAATATCCATTATTTAGGAAGGACCAAGCACAGGTCCACCAGAAACCCCTGTACCTGCAGCATGCAGTCCAATATGTTAAAGGCTCAATAGCACCAGTAAAGCCAGTCTTGATCCTAGTTGAGAATTGGGCCAGAAAAGCCCTGATCCTCAGAAGTTCCTGCATGCATGGAGATCTGAATCCACCTCAAGCCTGTGATCTCAGATGTATCTGAGGGATATTTCCTGCATCAGAAAAAAACTAAATGGATAAACCCCCAAGGATAAACTCCCCCATATTTCTCTCTTCTTTCTACCCCTCTTCTGAATCTCAGTTTTCCTAAAAGAGCTTCTGAGTTAGACAGCCAGCTCATGGAAAACAAACATACAAGTTATTACCTCCATGCTAGTACAGGACCATAAAAATAGTTGGGTCTATTAACAGCAAACTTCATCTTGACCTATAAACAAGAAGTCTTGAAGCTGTGGCTGTCAGAGCTGCTCTCACAGTACATCTTTCAGCACCAATTCAAGATTATCAGCAGCAGCAAAGATAACACCTGTGAAGCCATGCAAAGCTCTAGCTGCTTTTAAAGCATTTCAGATAGCACTGTGCTCCTAAAGTCTAATCTGCCATTTTAACTAGAATTAACAAATAAAATAGACTGCATCCTGTTTGATGCGGGAAATACTTTTTAACCTGTGATAATCCAGAATCCTCCACATTTTGACCGGAGCTGCTTGGAGCTACCACAATATGGGAAGCAAGTCCACCAAAATGAGACAAGAATGTGGTATGTTTATGGACAAAGCCAACTCTCTACTAAGAATGTAAAATACCTATCATCATTCTGTTAATCAAAATATAGAATAAAGAATAACAATAAATATAAAGACACTTAAACATCCATTAACCTCCAAGGACAGCTGGACACCAAAATATCACAGACCCTTATGAAAATTCCAGTTTGTTATCATAATAGGATAAAACCAAACAGAATTTCTTCACTTGAACTCCAATTATAGCAAGTTAAACAGAATCATTGTAAATGCAATACCCTCCTGCTGATTATAAACTATCCTGCTGCTCCATACAAACTCCTCTTGATTTAAATGGGAGTCATAAGAGGAGGATGATGGTAGAAAATCTGAAGAATGACAGTAATGCTGACACTGAAAATGACACTATCTTCTTCAGCTAAACAGAAATAATCAGACTCTCCCATTGCCAGTCTCTGATCAATCTTCCTGGTCCTGCAAGTTACATATGAAAGTCTTCATTGTCTGATAGCTAAAACATTCAAACATTAGACCTGAATCAAACAGATTAAAAAAACTATGAGACTAAAAGCAGATTAAAAGGAGATGACCACAGCTCAGGAGTCCCACCACTGGACTAGCGAACAGATCAAGACTCGCTGTGCTGCCATAGCAGCTTGCAGAGGTTAGCTTCTGCAATCACTGTGAGTTTACTTCTGCTCAGGTCAGGGCTTTAGTAACACTCCTGATATCTACATGGTGTAGCCTTGGCACAGGAACTGTTAATTGTATGGCAGTATAAAAACCAAAGGCTTGCTAAATTGCAAAATGGTATGACACTTATGAGTCAGCAGAATACAACTGTAATTTAAGTATCTCTTTAGTTGTCTGTAAGCCAAGGAAGTAATATTCCAACCTGTTTTTCTAAAACATTTATCCAAGATCAATGTAGAAGAATGTACTGAGATGCAACGTAGCTGTAATGGAGCTCACTGTTTTAGCCTTTTCATTTCACCGCATACTGTAATTTATTTCTTCTGGTAACAGTTTTCATTAAATAAAGGAAAAGGACTGGTTGCTATGCATTTTTCACAAGGATATCAGGATGGCATTAATGACCTGATTTTTATTACCAGTGGGCACAGAAAAAAAAAAAAAAAACATGCAAAAGGAAAAAAATTACATTAATGTTACATTTCAAAAGAAATTTTAAAAACACAGAAGTCAAGATTTTCAAAGTGATGGCTCCCACAGCATACATAATGTGTCATAAGGAATATTCCATATTGCTATATTCTATGTTTTATGCAATTTAGCCTAGTTACTATGGTTGTGGGAACCATAAGCAGCCATCCTGACAATTTCATTCTCAACTGCAATGTTGCACTAATGGAGATTTGCTACTTAATTTCCTTCTTTGTTTCAAAAATGAGGGAGGAAAAGCGAGGAAAATATACAAGGAAATAGAGCAAGAAAAAGAAGAAAGAATATTGCCATTTCTATGGGTTCTAATTATTTAAGTCCATGATGAATTTGGTATTTAAAAAAAGCTGAGAGCATGAAGTATTAGGAAAACCGGTACTTTCACTAATTCACTTTTAAAACACCATGCAGATAAATCTGTTATCCCTGGAATGTATTTACTCTGCTATGGGCACTAACACCAACATCATTAGATCCCCTTTATCATGTCCCTGGTTACAAATACAGCCAGCCAAGAAAAGGCCTATGTCTCTTGGAGGACTGAAAGACCCTACATTTTCCATTAACAGTAGCCAGATCTTCTCTAGTCAGAAGGAAATTCTTCAGTCTGCAATAGTATGACCAAAGAAAAAAAACCAAGTGACAATGGGTTCTGAAGATGGACAAGTCCTGTGCACAGCCAGGAGTTGGGCTCAATGATCCTTGTGGGTCCCTTCTAACTCAGCTTATTCTGTGATTCTGTGAAATTCAATACAAAGGGAAGTAATGTTCCCTCTTTCTTTATCTCCAGGAGAGAGATAAGAGGTCTATGGCCTAATCAACCTTCCTAAGACATACGAAAAAAACACTGTCTTTTTCGTAACTTTTATGACATTTGCTGCTGTGTGTTATTTTTTCAGTTTGCATGTTTATTACTTTCCCATCCCCATTTCATCTCGATTTAGACAAAGCCGGGGAAACTGCACAACACTTAAACCAGTAGGACTCGACCAACCCTTTAAGTACTACTGAATACTAATCATTGTAACTTCTAGCTTTGGAGATCATTCTCATTAAAAAAGCAAGTGAAACCCGCAACCCCACCTCCCCTCACACACTTCTTGCTCAAACAGCTTTGTATTTACATCTTTAATTTCATCCCCCAACCTTGAGTTTCCCACCCATTCAGACACAAAACAATAATTAAATAGCAAAAAAATTCCTGCAACTGGACAAGCCTTCCTTTGTCTGTTTTCTCCTATGAAAGTATCCAAACACACTATTGCTTCTGAAAATTCAACTTTCAAAGCCACAAGAGGATAAAAAAAAAAAAATCCCCAATTTTCTTTTAGAAGGGTATTTGAAGAAAAAGGAATAGAGAGGGAGTTTACTGCTCTTTCATCTTTTTTTCCTTCATCTGGCTTTTTTCAATCCTTTTCTGAACCATCACCATCTTAAAGTCAGGCAAATTTTAGCCTGCTTCTAGTCTAACTGGATACCTAGGAATAAAAAAATCTGAGGCTTTTTACATTTGTATATGACTGTGGAAAAAGGCAGGTGAAAAGGCTGCCAACTGTAATTGCTCACATATTACCTTATGCCTAATGTTACATTTTTTTGTTATTCAAACAACGGTTAGAATTTGAAAGATTAATGGTCTCCTAAATGGTATTATCTGATAGAACTGCCCAAATTTCAGCTGGTAGGTTCAACAAAGGGTCTTTCTTGTTTTCTTGGAAATCTTCATTCTGGGAAACATTTAGACCTCACAAATCAAAATACCAAGGCTGTGACAGAATAGAAAGATGCTGAGCTAGACAAGCAGCCTCCAGCATTCATACTGGTGGCCTGACAACCCAGAACGGAACAATGAGGCAGGACTTGAGTGCCAGCTGAGCGAAACTTCTTCCAGTCATACGACTCTACCAAAAGCACTGTCTCCCTGAAACATACTTCCTTTGACTAATAAAACCTCTACTTCTAGAAAAGCAACATGGCCCAAAATATCTACGTACCTAACCAAAAATATTTACAGAATCAAGCTTCATTCATTGCAAGTGGCTTGTCACCAATTCTGTAAAATGAAAGAAAGAATAGCTGTAGCAGAAGAAAGGCAGTGATGGATCTTTTCAATGATGGTTTTAAAAACAACAGGGAAGGAGAAGACCAATACTTGTTAATATTCTGCCCCCCGGTGTGCAATTCTGATCTACACTCCTTCAACTTGTTGAGACCAGAAGGTCACAATGAAAAATTTTCATAGGTATCAGGGCTGGCCTGATTTTTGACTATCTTGTCTACCCAAAAATCTTGAATCTCTCATGTTCTGGCTACAATCAGAGCATGACAAGAGTACTACTGTTTCAAAGGCCCTGGCATACAGACATTTTCATACTTAAGACAGACTAAGAAATTAAGTATCTTGACATTTCAGTACATTGCACATGCATAAACAGGACACATTAGTTTGCTATTTACACAGCTGCCTAAAAACACTCTTATGATACAGAGAGCTAAAGTATAGGCAAGAATACTCTTGAATAATGGGCAGTATTAAAAGCACAAACCAGGAAGGAAAACACAAGTGTAAAACAGGCATTTGAAAGGATTCTTAATCCGGTAATTTTGCAAAAATCAATGAACTATATTTAGGTTTATCAATATCATAACAATGGTATCAATATCATCATAAACTGAAGGCATGCATTCAGTGAGAAATGATTTCTCACTCACTGTTAGGAAGAACACGACTTACCTTCTTGAAAAAAAACCCTGATGATACAAATGCATGTCTCCCATGCTCTGTTTGGCTGCATGAATGTGGATCCCTGCCTCTGTTTCTCAATCTTCCTCTCACCTACGCCTGTTCAATGTAAAGGACCCTTTCTTTCAGTGTGTGGGACTGAAAAGGGGAGAGTTGGAACTTGGTGTAAACTCTAAGCACAACTGCAAAATATACCACTTATGGATATTTCATAAGGGAGGCTAGAATCAGTCTCTTAAAACAATTTGTAATACTTGTTCTCCTCCTCAAGGGGCTTTTCAACATAAAAACTTCTGAAGCATGAAGTTGAAGAGCAGGCATAATTAAGAGAGTCAGTTCCCCTATTTTTGGCAGGTACCACCACTAGCATCATAACAACTAATAGGCTAATCCCTGGAAAATGACAATACACTTGGCTGTCCAAACATTGTTCATAGAGCACTGCAAAATGACTTGCATGTCATTGGTAGTGCACACACTGCTACAAGACCTCCTCTAGAGGATATTCTTTCCCTTCTATTCATTATCAACATGCTTCACTATTGTCCTCTGAACTGTGAAAAAGATATTCCAAGTGTTTAACTTCTGGATAGCCACTTTTCTGGGGGATTGCCAAGGGTTCACATCCAATAGGAGAAACCTGTTTCAATTTCAGTGGAAGTAATTTTCTCCATATGCGAACATTTAGTATCTTGTAACAATTGATTCAAGTATCAGACAGCACAGACTCCTTGCCACAGCAGAATTAACAGTATTCCAGCTGAAATTGTGATTGGCAAAGCTACTATTGCAACCCTCCCACTCCACAGCCCTGCGTGGCTGCGGGTTGTAATTCCACCCATGTATTATACACATTGTATTAGGGGCCTCAAGATCAGCTTACCTCCTTCTATTCTGAAAATGCTCTGCCTCCTTCTACTGAAATCAAAGCTCTTGTTATTTAAATACAGGCACTGGAGAGTTTGCATAAGTGACCTGATAAAACTAACCAAAAGATGACAAAGCATTTTAACAACTTTTTTAGCTTCTCTCAAAGTAAAAGCGTCTGCATCATAATCCTTTACATCCACTTCTTCAGTTTTTGCAATCCCTTACAAGAAAGGCTTGTTGACTTCTTTATATGCTAAATATTTGTATCAGTCCAAGCATGGGAACAAGTACAAGAACAAATTTCATATACCTAGTTGGAACCTCTGGCAATTCACAAGAGGGAGGAAAAAAAAGAAGAGAGAAAAGAACTACACAGTAATACAGACCTTGAGGTCTGAAGGGATAACTTAAGTACATTAAATTTATTTCTGTTTCAAGAGACACAACATGAAACTTCTTTCAATGGTCTTTAGTTCTTCTGCCAAGCACTTCTCTGAGCATGTTCCAAACTCAAAATTACCTCCCAGGAGAGTATCTCAGGTTGGAGCTTTCTTTCATTGTTTCTGGGTTTGCTCCTATATTATAGATTATTGGTTCCAGATGTGAACTGCGGATGGCAAACAGCCTTATAACCACCACATTTTTGTTTTCTTGGTCCTTTAGGAGATTCTGTAGGAACTGAAGGGAGTCACTTTGTTTTTCATCTACATACTGTCTCTTGGGGAAGCCTGATCTCAAGGATGTCCCATAAAACTTACAGATCTCTTTCTCTCCGAAAATGGTTGTGGACACTTCTTACAGCCCCAGCTTTGTGAAATCACTGAATGTTTACCTGATAATTTGGAGTCTTTGACTAAAAGAAAATAATGAAACAAAAGAACCTATGGGGGCCCTCTTTTTTAAATGAAAAGTGGTATTTCAGTACTGATTTTCCAGAGACTTGGGTTTTTTGGTAAACACCAGTATTACATGCGTACAACTGGTACATACACACACTTTTTAAGAAACAGAAATGACATGATTTTACTCCGTTACATTTAACCTTAACATTTTTATGGTTTCCTCCTCTCTTCACTCTATTCTTCTGCTCATGACCACAGTGAATACAAAACTTTAATTGCAGGAAAGTACAGCTAAGCTTACTTGTATAAACATACTTGTGTATCCATACAGGAAACCTAGGTATGAGTAAAACAAGGCAAAACAACTTTTTTTTTCCTTAGACTATAGTTGCATCTATTTGCACACGATTTTGTGGGAGATAAGGTAAGCTGAGTATCATTCTAATGGGGCAAATGGGTAGTGACATCCTGTAAGCACTGACAAATACATGCAATTTAACACTAAAACATTCACAACTGCTTCAACAGATCAGACCTAATTTTTTTGCAGCATGAAGTCCCAAAGAAACACTTGTGCTGACTGAATAGTGGCACACATGGAAGACTATTTATGCTTCTAACACACTCTATGTATAAATTTACTGAAGGTATATGTTTACTTTCAACTGCTCAATGGATATATGTTTTCGTCAGACAATCAGAAAACCAACAAAATAGTCTGTAGCTCAATCTATACCTCACCATATTAGGAAATAATTGTCTTTCAGCTCTTCTGGCTGATGTAATAGGTTTTATCAGGCATTCTTGCCTCTCAAAGAGCAAATTAATGCTAAATATATTAATGTTTTACTGCCGCCATAGGCTTATTTTATTAACAAATATAGCTTTGAAATTTATGCCTCTAGCCATTTTTTTTTTCAAAATTCAAAATGCATTACACATTTTCGACAACATAGGAAACTATTAAAGATGTGAACAAAGAACTCTGTATAACCAGAAAGCTGCTCTTGTGCAGAAAGGGAAGACAGAACAGACATAGGGATGTTCCCTGGTTCACAAAGGTGTGAAAATGGGTAATCTCATGATATCAAAAGCATCAGAAAATTCAAACTGACTCAAGAACAGAGAAACACGGCATTACTGAAAACAAAAAAGAGAAAGACTGGATAGAGCTAGCTGCAGCAAGAAGAAAATGGTAAAGTTTCCAGTAGTATGAGAAAACTTGGGAGATCAGAGAAGCACAATGCTCCAGGGCAACTGGAAAAGAAAAAGGACAACTGCTGTTTTAAATTAAACTCTTCTTTTATGCTGAGCACAGAATTGGAAAAACAATTAAAACACTTGTCCCAGCCATTCATCCATAGCTGGTACCTCCTTGGATAGGCAGGGAAACGGGACGCAAAGTCTGGCACAAAGGAGGGTACCTGCTGTACAGCTACTTCTCAAAATTAACCTAGAGCAGCACTGAGAAAGATTATAAAAAAGCCTGAAACTTATGGCATTGAGCAGCTATAGAAAAACTAGTTACAACAGCTATAGAAAAACTAATTATAGCAGTTACAGAAAAACTTTAGTAAGGAGGAAGCAAAATTAAATTTCTATCTAAAAGCCACTGATTTAAGCAAAAGCTACATGCACAAGTCAGCGACATGGGAAACTGGTTGTCTCAGTTACAAACTTCAGTGATGTCCAGGCCACATCCAAGAGTGAAACAATGATGTCATAGTGGCAGCCAGTGGAAGTTTTCAAGGTAAAAGCCAGGACCTCTCACACATACAGAGCCCAGCAAACCAGACAACAGCTGGTTTTAAGTCACTTCTGTATTCCAGCCTCAGGAAAAACCCTGTCAAGTGAAAAATAAGTTTCTAATGCAAAATAATAGTCTCAAAATAAAAGTTACAAAGTTCACACACAGATGTAGAAGGCAATTAAATTAATATACATACCTACACAATCAGTACAACATACACTTCATGATATACCGAAAAAGCTGCTGTGAAAAATACGTTCCAAAAATAGGTAAAGACTCCAATTTCAATACTGATGATTTTAGAATCACAGCTGTATCAGGAGAACTAGTGTTTTTTAAAGACTGAATGGAACTTAGCATAGGACATTATAAAGTAATATTACTTACTAAAAGCGGCTGACCTTTTATTAACGTTCTACACAAAGCAAAGGCACAAGAGGGGGATTCACATGCCTAGAACAAAACAGGTCATGTCTACTTTGTAACCTTTTCAAAAGCTTCCCCCTCAAAATGTTTTGTCTATTAAACTTTGACCTGCAAAATAAAAAGCTGCCTACATTGGTGACAGCTGTCTGCGACACTTGAATCTGGCACTTTTGGACACGTTCTAATTACTCAT
The DNA here is from genome assembly GCA_036785705.1 of Acanthornis magna. Classification (NCBI taxonomy): domain Eukaryota; kingdom Metazoa; phylum Chordata; class Aves; order Passeriformes; family Acanthizidae; genus Acanthornis; species Acanthornis magna. The sequence continues at coordinate 13,209,722 of JAWUZG010000029.1, forward strand.
ACTTATCACCAGGTCCAAACAATGGTGAGGGATTTTTTGTTTTTTTTTTTTTCTTTTTTAGATCTATCCTGGCTAGAGCTAACCCTGAATATATGCTATATATAAGCACATGTTTCTAGACTTACAATATAAAATAAAGCAGGTGAAAGAAATCTATTAATTCTTTCAAGTTCTGTCTCAAGTACTAAAACTCTTGAATTTTCGTATGGCTGTGACTTATTTTTCAAATTATATTTATTTGTACCTGTTCAAATTCTTCAATAGTATCACCTGCCGAAACAGAAACATGTTATCACATTATTTGCCTGGAAAAGAACCAGTAAATAAAGACTGCAATACCCAACAGTGACAGCAGAGAGTAACTGCAGTAACAGGAAAATGAGGGTCATCAAATTTGCTGCAGACTGCAGGGCTGCACACAAATAACTGGGACTGAACTAACTTGTGAAAGTATCATAACTTGATTGTGTAGGCTAATATAAGCCAAACAGAGGCAAAGTGAATACTCCTATTGTGCCTCTTTATAATAAAACTCTAAAATTCCATCATCTCTAACTAAGGGAGGGGAAAAAAACCAACATTCAGGGTAAAAAGTAAGTACAAGAAGTCAGTATTTCCTTCCAGGTGAGAACACTGAGGAATACAGAGGTTAAATGAGCAATGGAGTTGGTCAAAAGAAGAGCTAGATGGGTAAGCAGCACCTCCTTTCCAAGATACAGGGCCATCATTCTCCAGCATCTTCCATTCTCCAGTGCCCCCTTTATAACAGACACTTCTATGGCAGGCAGTGAATGCTTGTGTATGAAAATGAGCCACTAACAAAACTGAAGGATATTTAAAAACATTATTTTGTCTCTACGCATGAAGATGCAGGGCACGTAACAAGAAACTTAGAGCTTCAGCATTTTTCACAATAGTAATAACAACCAGGAAAAACTTTGTATGCTTCGTTTGTATGGCCTCCTGACGCATATTACAATTAACTGCAACCTCTAGATGAAATTGTTTCAGAAACTACTACTACAAGATAGTAGGTAGGAAAGTGAAAGAGCAAGACAAATACTCTTATTTATGCAAAAATAGGATTCATTTTGTTATAAACCTAACTAGGCTGAAATAGCACTTACAAGTCATTTATAATAATAACTCAGATTTCCTACCTCCTAAGAGAAATGAACAAAGAAATAAGCAGCGTGCAAGCCTGCATCGTAAAACTGACAATAAAGATGGGGAAAAACAGGTAACCACATCAGCATCTAAATAGTAAAGTGATGGCATTTTAGTTATTTGCAACAAATGTAGAATGGAAAGTGGAAAAGTGGACTGCACTTCTTTACATTTCTTTCACTGACCTGATTAGCAATGACTGCACTCCTCAAACCATCTCTTCATATCTCACTCACAAGGAAGAGCATTTATCTGGGATATCTTGAGGCTGGAGTACATCAGCCACACCCGCACTGCAGGACATTATGGGATATCAGTGCAAGTTGAGCCCAGCAATCAGGAAGAGCAATCAGTTCAATTTCACTTCAAGTCTGTTTTCATTACCCGACTTAGAAGTCACTCCCAGTGCTTTCCCAAGCCTTGCTGGGATTATTCATTTATACCATGGGTTTTATTCTCACTGCCTACTTCACATGCCTAATGTTATACAGCTGCCAGCATACTGTACATATTTTGGGTCACCACAGTTAAAGACTGGACAGCTGACTTTTCATTGAGCAGTGCAAACGAAAAAAAAAAAAAAGCAGTGCAAAGTGTAGCTTTTGTTTAGAAGCAGTTCCTTTTGTATTGTTTTCTTCCTCAATTCACTCCCCAGATTAAACTTTCTTACAAAGTTTCACAGTGATGAGAGATGGCTGGCTGCCTATTCTCCTTCCAGGGGGACATCCATGCTTTTTAAAGCTGAACGTGAGGAAGGGAAATTCAGTGCTGGATTATGTTTGGAAGAAAACCAAAAAAAAGAGAAAAACTTAAACAATGGGAATTTTTATTGTTCTCATATCTTTCTCCAATTTACTGTCTTATGGTAGACCATTTTCCTCTCAAAAAACCTTCATGTTACTCACTCACAACACCCCCAATTTATCTGCTTTTCCTATTGGAAAATGTATTTTTTGGGAAAGCTGGTGGTTTTCTGTGAGGACATTAGTACGCCCTACAACTCTTCAACTTATACTATCTGTATCACTTGAATTTGTAGCTATTCCCATTATCAGAAAGGTTCCTTTTAAAGACAAAAATATTATTAAAAGCCTTCACTGAAAAAGAATAACCCCAAATTATCCAAATAACCTCAGACAGGCATTTGGAAGTACTGAAAATCTGTCTCTTCCTGAAATAAAACCCAACAAAACCCCACCAAACATGTCATAGTATTTCACTGACACTACCACAAAATACTTTAAAAGGCAGCAGCCCTGTTTTTCCGCTCGTGACTCAGTGAACACATCCTCTCTTGGCAGACTAACAAGCCAATTTATAAAAGGGTCTCCTTTTGCTTATTGAAGTAAACAGGCATTTTATGACCATCACACCCATCAGCTCCAGCCCATGCAGGGCTGAGAGGAACGGGTCTCCAGTGGCCCATGACCACTCCCAGGCCATTTCCACAGGCACACACTTCACAAACAGGCATCAGCAGTAGCCAAGTGTCATCCTCCTCATCTTAAGCTTGGGAATTTACTTGTTGGCTTTTCCCATATCTTGCTTTTACAGAAATGCCAGGGGAAAAAAAATAAAATTCAACAATGAAGTACTGCTTCATTTAGCTGACATTAGTGTGCACAAGAGTGGGGATGGTCAAGTCTGCATTTTGCAGCTACAGTCATTCTACTAGGCTGAAGAATGTAACTTTGTAACACGATCAACATTATTTTTATAGTAACTTCCCCTACCATATATGAGTTCACCTGTTTCAGTGTCTGAATTTAGCAGAAAGATGAAAACAAGTGTTATGCTTCTTTGTGTTGCAAATGCAATCCAGTTGTTTCCTATTCACTGCATTGGAAAGGCAGTTGAATAGCAGACTGATAATGCAGTAATTTGCGAGAAATTCCAGCTTAGTTTGATCAGAAATACAAAGGCTGGATTTCGAGCTTATGAGTCCACAAAATATGTGCATGCACATTTTGGAAGGATCTTCTGCCATACCAGCTTCCTGCTACAGAAGCAAGATGCTGCTGCATATTTCTCTGAATTGCAGCAAGAGGGCTGTATGGACTAATATTTTCCTGCCTTTATTTGCAAGGATTAAGATTAGATAATTAAGTCAATAAAATCAAGGTCTTTCCTTCAGTCAACTTAAACCCAGGCCATGTGAAAAAAATAGTCCCTCTCGGTGCATTCCAAGTCTGTGGTACTAAACACATTTACACTCATGCTTTTAAAAATCACAAATCATCTCCTTGGCAAACAATTGAATGCAAGAATTAAATTATCACCAAGGACATTGAGAAAAGCATAGGCATCATTATTTGTGGAATAAACAGCTTGTTAACATGACATCCCTCTCAAACATGGAATGGCACCATACAACAGAATTTTGTCTTTAAATGGTAAGAGATTTCTTCAATTCATGCTATTTGAGAGATAACTGAGCTGACTGTCCATCAGTCTGAAAATTAACCCATTAAAAGAAACAAAAAATCAGTTCATAACTACTATACATCATCTTTTCAGACTGGTGCCATCATTTCTTGATTAGGTTTCATTTCAGAATGTTACTTTCATATTAAACTGACAGAGTACAGTGAGCAATTAGTGAACTAGGCACTAATGGCAATCAGATTACTGAAAAACAAATAACTGAATTAAATCCATAATTGGCAGCTGAATACAGGCAATTCTCCTGCTGTATCTCAGCAACAAGGAAAAAAAAGAAATAACAATATAGGAAAAAATAAATTTCAGCTTTCAGATGACGGCAGCAAACCATGTTCCTTCAAACACACATTGAGAAATTTCAGCCAATAGTTCCTTAACTTCTGTCTTTAGAAGGAGCTTCTATATATTCATTTCACAAAAACAGATTGTTTGTATAGTACAGGTCCTCAAATATGGACAGCTAGATGTCTCAGTAGGTAACAATCTTTACAATTGATCAGTTTCCTGCAGTTTTGACCAGGATCTGTGGCCATGCCATCATGATAATCAAAGATACAAGAAGAATATCTAACCTTCAGCTTTTGGTGCAGTTTCCAAGCTTATTCAACAAGTGTACTGACGCAAAATACAAAATATTCTCCATATATAAGAACTCCAGTCATTTCCCCCTCTTTTCATTGTACAATCCAGTAAACACACTAAACTGCATCCAGCACAATGTTTTAGGTGCTATGGTGCTCACAACATAGACAGAAGTCCATCTTAAAGTCCAGAGAGCCAACACATAAAAAGTCTTTGACAACAAACACACTGTCAAAGGTATGTAGTTTGGGTCATTCCCATCACACTTTATTTTCTAGGCAACTGACAAAAGTTTATTGAAAATCCTAATAACCAAAAAAAACCCCAAATAATCTAAATAAATGGATGGAGAGTACAAGACACAACATTTTCCAGGAGTATCAAACATACACACGATTCTGTAGAACAACTGAATCTGGTTGGAGGCCCCAAAAGAACCCAGATATACCAGTATGAGCTGCATATGTGAAGTTCAAAAGCACGGTGGGGGGATCATCTGGATTTCCCCACAAAACTTTGTTTCACAGATGCAATCAGACCTGCTGGCACTCCCTCCTTAAGAGATACCAAAACAAAGTCCCAGAGATCTGGGAACTGGCATATTCTGGATAATGACAGTATGCTTTATATAATTTTGTTATAAACTGACTGTCCAAAAATCTAACCAACATGGGCTATTTTAAAAATTGCAGCACTATATGACAAATAAATCAAAGGTTTCAACTCTTTCAAACAGAGGCAAGTAACTGATACAGAAAAAGGCAGGAAGAAAAAGCTGGGAAATGTGAGCAAATGATGAAAACCCAAGAAAAGCCAGAAGGGTCAGTTTAACAAAGTGAAGTTTGCATAAGGGGCACAACTTAGAAAAGCGCAAAGGCTCAGTATGAAGAAGGGCCAGGAAATATATGGAGCAGAATAGAGACAATAGATGCAAGTGTGGAAACAGCCAGAAAAGAGGCAGAGACATCCATGCTAGTGACTGCTTGGAATGCATGTATATAGAAGCAAAACAAGGAAAGAGTTTATATAGGGACTGCAGTGAATAACTCCAATATTTATCTTCTTGCGCTTTCAGCAAGTTTCAACTCAGGGCTATGGACTGATTTTTAGGAAAATCCCTTGTTTATGTTACACCTGAGGATGTAGTAAATGTCCTAAATTCAGTATGCTTTATTTCACACACTCAGCTTTGACAAAAGAATATAACATTAGCTCCCCTCTATATTTTTTATTTTGTTTGCTGAGGTTGCAAAGCTTCTTAAAATTATCTCCATTTTCCCAATTTTGTAATAAAATAGTACCTCAAGTTACTGGTCCCAAAATAAACCATCTTAGGTCAAGAACAGAGCCCTTGAACTGCCTTTATTAAAATCATCTGTCTGGCAGTGAATAGACATTGAAATTGCTTGTACATGCAGCTGATGTTCTGAGGACCACTGGCCAGCCTCATTCCAACTACTGAGTATAGGTAATAAATGACAGATTTCAGGAGAATATTCAACTGTGCACCTGAAGTGTGTGGGTCTCTTTTGTTATGATCTCAGTCAATGCAAACCTAGTGAACACATTCCCATGACATAAGGTTTTCTCATAATACACAACTACAGTGCTCAATCTGCTGTCATCTTATAGGCAAGTAAAAAACTCAGGTGTTACTGGAGTTGCTCTCAAAGTGCTGAAATAATTAGAACTCATTTCATTTTTCCACATATTGAAACTGTGCTGTTTAATCAATAAAATGTATTGTTAAGAAGTGCCGGTATTTTACTGTTACTTTTTCTGACATGCTCTTATATTGATGCAGTTTTATTACAGATGGCTTTAATGTGCCTGACAGCATTAATAAAGGCGTGACACAAGTGTATGTTATCAAACAAACACAAACAGGAATAGGTGCCAAAAGAATCTACATTTCGATACTCATTGCCTGGACACTGAGCATAACTGTAGCGCAGAAAACAGTTCACAGCAGTTCTTTGAACATGCAGCTCTCTAAGAAATAATTCGTAGAGGAAAAATTGTAATTAGCCTTCGTGAGTATGAATTATGTTCTCTGTTCTACTTCCTGGAAAAAAAAAAAAAACCCTGGGGAGTAACAAACACATCAAAGAAATACGTGGGCTTTGAAAGAGGTAGGTGCTTGCCGCATCTTCCTCCTGCATTGCGGAAACCATCGCGACAAAAGAACGAGTGGACAGGGTGTCTGTGGAACCACAGCCCCACGACCATGCCTATAGGGTTACCAGCAGCATAACCACAGGCAGCTAAAATGCTGCATCAAGATTTGTGTCTCAATCTGCTCTTTCCTACCAATCCTTCTCCATTAATAGAAAGCCCTTCATGGAAAGGTGGGAATTTAAGTAGTCACAGGGCACATTATGCTATTCCAGTAAACAGCTGACTAACTTACGAGGTACTGACATGCCAAGAGAAGGGCTACCAAGGATAGGAACCAATTTACTCTCACAGAAGAACTGGCTACATACCAGAGAGCCCAGGATCTTGCATGTCTCCCCAAGACTCACCCACCAGCCTCTAACACTGACATTAAGCCAGGCTAAGAAGTCCCATCCTATCCCACACTGCCGTGGAGATGCCCTTAGACCTTGGCAACAATTTCGCTGTCTTCCCTTCTCTCTTGCCAGATAGGTGGCAGAGAGGAGCAATTCTGCAACAGCAAAAATCAGAAGACGTAGAACATTTACAACCCCTGCAATCTCAGATTTGGTGAGATTAAGTGCGATTGCAGAGGAGTAGTCATTTTGTACTGATCCCCCATGCAAAGATATGCATCACAACGCATGCATAAGGAATTTATTTTTTTAAAATCAGAAAGCAAATGGTACTGAAAAGAGGTGACAAATCTATATATGTTCTTTGCATTATCCAAAATTCCAATTACTTAATCTTCAGGGAATATCTCCTGAAAGTCCTACTCCCGTTTGCTGTCTTCATTCTTCTGATGCCCCTTAACCTGATTTCACATCACAAGCAGTACTACTGGCACTAATCCTCCACTATGCCCTTACCCCACCACTCCCTTATCTCAGCCTCCGATTTTGAGAGGGTTACTTTAAGAAGCAGGTCATTCAAGGACTTCTTTCCAATGCAGCCATTTTCAACAGTACATAGATTAAACAAAAGTTGCATTATCTCTCAGTAATAATTCATTGTCTTCCGTAGCTAACAGGATTCGTATGCTGCTTGCCATAGCTCTTGTCACTAGAGTTCACTCCATTTTGCTGGTCAGTTGCAGAACAGAGCAGCTACACTGTAGTGAAAAAGCATATTGAGACATGCAAAGCTGGTAGATACATTATATTTTCCAACTTATGCTCATTTTTGATGAGAGTTAAAGCTTCCCCAAAAATTATACCTGAATTAAACATAGTTTCGTTAGCGCTTCCTGACGCTAACAGTAGCATGCGTTATGAAATACAGCACTTTAAGATGCCCTAAGTCACTCATTAGGCTTTCCTTTTAGATCTGTGCTCAGAATTTTCCTTTATTTTGGTCTCTAGAAGAAAGCTCTGAATTTTTCCTAAAGGAACGAAACGTGAAAGCATGGAAGTCAGACCTCCTCACTTCAGATTTCATGGTTTATAAAGTACACAAATTATAAAACTATCAGACATTTCCCAGGCTTACATTAAAATCTGTAGTGAGCCTTTAGAGTGGACCAATTTACTTGATGTGTTTCTCTTAAAGCTTTTATGACACCATAAACATTTCTGAGTCCATGACAAATACTTTATAATGCATTAAGCAGCCTCACTTAAACTGTTCTAAATGTTATGCCAATGGCAATGTATTTAGAAATTAAATAGTCACTTGAAAATGGAAAAACCTCAAGGTATAGCTTGAACCACCTCAATTTATGATTTACTTTTGTGCATTTCAAATAAAGTTCAGTGGCACAAACACCCAAAAAGCACAAAAAAAGGCATATTCTTCAGAAGAACATCATGCTGTACCTATTTCACATGAGAGCATCAACACCCCTAAAGTTTGTTCCCCAGTAAAACTTCCCATTGAATCAAATGTATAGTTAAACACTTCATGCTAATTAATAACAATTTAATTGTATTTATAAAATGCTTCTAAGCACTGCAGTTTATCTTCATTAGCTTCATTCTACTGAGAAATCTTGCTATCCCTCTTTACGCAGGAACAAATTGTGACAACTTTCTTCACAGTAAAAAAAAGCATTACACTATGAGCAGCTCTGCAGGTCACCAAACTCAAGATACATGCACTCCCTGTAAAGAAAAGCAGCACAATCTGATGCTGACATTTAATAAAGAAAATTTACAAAATGCTTTCTGTATTGAAGGCACAGGAAGACTTCAACTCATGAGGTAATAAAAATAAAAATACTGCAACAGGATTCATTACTGACGAAATTATTAGCTGTTCAGGCATGCTTTTGATGACAGAATTCAAATCCTAGAACATAAAACTGACTCTGATGATTTTATTAATCCAGTAAAAATCACTGCTGCATAGCTGTAAAAACTGGAATAAACAGAAGCTTGAAAGTAGGTGATTTGTATATTTTTGTTTTTATGTTTTAGCATAGATTGCAAACAGAAGACAAAAACTTTGAGAAATAAAATAACAGAGCATTAAATTGTGGGGGAGGGGGTATCAGACCATTTGTTGGGGTTTTTCTTAATTGCTTTTTTTTTTTTGGTAACGCCATTCTGTTGACAATTTAAGCTTTCCTTTGACTTGAAGGCATCCAATTTTGAAAAAAGGCAGTTTTATCAGTTGGAAGTTGCTATTAAGCTTCTAGGGTTTTAATACAGACAATATATAAACACCTTATAAATAAGTCATAGTATTGTCCAAGACAAAATTATGAATATAGCAGAAAACATTAAATTACAAAAACACTTCTACAGGACTTTGCTTTCTCATGGTACTACTCTTTGTTAACTGTGGCTCTTGGCCTTAAAAGATCAAGATCAGACATCTGATCTGATCCGTAAGTGTCCCAATTTCCCTGTGAAAATTTTCTTTCACTTATAAAACTGCACTTCTCACCTTACATACTTCAGCATATGCTACGTGAATGTCTGCCCTAAAAACAGCCTTATATGGTTACTGCCTCCATACATTGCCAGTAACTACAAAGTACTCTAAACCCCCTGCTTCATAAAGTCATTGGATATCCAAATCATAAATTCCAAATTCCCAGCTGTCACTGCCTAGCTATGCCTTCTGCATTTCAGCTTAGTCATGATATATGACATTATCGCCCTCTCACACTTTGTATCTTCCTTCAGCACTAACCGAACAACCTATTCAGTGTTTCTTTTGACCATGTTTACCACAGCAGGAATTAACTCATCCAAACAGTCGCCATGAACTTACTCGTGTAAAAAGCAATTTTGTTTAATCCTTGTTTCTGTATTTTTCTTTGTATTTAATCTGCTTTTTCCTCTCAGTAACAGGCAATTTAGGTGTAATAGCCAGGAAAAAAAGGACAAAAAAAGCCATGTATCATTTTCATGTAACAGCTCATTACCTATTTAGGACTCTAGAATGATGCCATGAAACCATGCCCATGGTTTAAAGATCCCACTACATGACTAAAAATTTGTATATTTGAATGAAAGGAGACTTTTTCCTCAACAACTTTTTCCAAGGAAACAAAAATAAGTGTACTGATTGTGGATTACCTGAAAGCCTGGAAAATACAATAGTGGAAAAGGAAGAAGTAGTAAATATCGGCAACATTATTACCAGGCGGAAGAGGGCAGCTGTGGCAGGACATTATGGAAGTGTTTTCTTGGAGCGTCTTCCCTAAAGGGGACAGAGAGCTCCAGCGCTCTTCCCCTGGAATTAATGCAACTCGTAGCTTTGGACTGCCTATGTCACACATTAAGTGTTAACATAGATTATTTATGTGCTCTCATAAATGGAGATGAGCTAAGGAAAAATGTAAATGCATGCAGAGAGCACTCCCACATTGGCTCATTGGCAATGCATCATCCAGCTTATTTACCGTAAAACCACCATATGAGAAAACATTAAGTCTAAAACTAGAGTTACTTCAAAGATCAGCAGTAAAGTCCTACAACTGTGCAGTTTGGACCTTCAGTGACAAACGAGGACTGACTTGACGAGAACCCATCATAGATGTTATTTATTGAAAAAAAAAAAAGTTTTCATTAAAACTGAAAGTATTGCCATTTTATAGTGTAATGTCTTTTTTTTTCTCTAATAAACTCTGTGTGTGTGTGTGTGTGTACACCAGCATACTCATGCAAGCCACAGTGGCTGTAACTCTGATTTCAGTCTAAGCCTCCTTCCTAAGAAAGACCCCAAGAAAAACATACCCTGTCCATGAACAGTAAGCAGTATGCCTACACGAATTTACGGGCAGGTTTCATTTATTAAAAAAAAACACAAAAACAAACCACACGTGAGTCATTATTTGTATTTGTTCTAAAGTTACCTCCTTGCTAGAAGGGCTTACCATTAAATTACTGTGCAAAAATAAAATACTTGAGTAGTTACAAACAAGCATGTAAATTTATTTACATCTACATGTTTCTGGAAGTCAGCATTTCATATATCAAGTGGAAAAATTAGAAAACAAAACAAACAACAGCAATTAGTCAGGGAGACTTATCATCCAGGGGTGACCCACTTATAAGCCTGGAGACCAGAATAGGTCTCACTTGATGACTGTCAAAAACTAGATGCATGACCTCACATGGTTTGCATAATTCATTTGCAATTCAATCTACCCAACCTTAATTGGGGAAAATCTAACTTACCTGGATTGCAGTTTGTCATCAAAATAAAATGTGTCCTAGAAATGCACGTTACCACACAGATACAGACATTCGTATATGATATTTTAAATCTTCAGAATCAAGTGCTCTCCATTGGAACATACAGAATCTTTGCCATGTATTACTTGTTTGATGAATGTTTCAATCTTCTGGAAGAATAAGGGACCCATTTGCTTGACTTACTACCTGCTAAGAACATTAATACTGAACTTCAAATCTAATAAATGAACAAGCAGGGGACAAATGGATTTTGCAAGTTTATTGCATGGTAGTTACATCTCAACTGGCCAACCTTTAATGGCATTTTTGAAAAGAGATTACTTTACATGAATAATATTTCCTTTAAATAATCATGTACTTTACAAACCATCTCTAAAACTCATCAAGGAAATTAAGCTGGGAGCACTCACTGGATCAAGCCGCTCATTCGTGAGCAGTCCCTACAAACAAGGATTTACCAGTCTGCTGAAATAATTTCCTACTCTGAAATTAATGCCATCAAAATTGGTAATACATTCAATGCACGTTACAGATCTTTTATGTTATAAGCAGAGAGATGCTATCATCAGCTGGTGTAAGTCTACACTGTTCTTAAGACCAATGAAACTACAGCAATTCACAGCTGCTGAAAATTTGTCCCTGTGTCTGTCTTTAGCACTGATAAAACCATGGAGCCAATTTTAAAGCTCTGACTGCAGTGAGACCAGTGCCTACAGGAGGCAAGACAGACTGTAAGGAAGCCATCCTAGAATAAGTACTTTTCTTCCTCCCTATTCATTCCAAGTTTAGAGCTAATTATTCAAAATCATAATCTGGGAGAAAGTCAAGAGTGCAGCGGATTTTAAAACTTCTTAGGTTTCTTTTATGCACTCCCAGAAATTCTGTTTAGTAACAGTGATTTATCAGGCCAAGTCCAGTTACTGTAATCTTGCAAATAACCCCAGTAAAGCCCACAGGAAAAGCAGCACCATCAGGAAAACATTATTTGGCCCACAGTTTTACACTAACAGGAGGAAGTTTTCAAAGTTACTTTTGCACTGTTTTCTCCCTCTCTGAGAACTATAATTACACCTATGTTAAAAATCTGTTTGCATTTCCTCTATCACCCTTATATAAGTTTTCCTTCATGGGTACGATGTGGTGCAACACACGTCTGAGAAATCCTCACTTGCACACTTAGCCCTGGGGCAGTCAAAAAGACTAGCACATAGCAGAAAGAAGCAACTGCCTGAAAAAGGATTTTGCAGGAGGGGTACTCAGCTGTTTCTTAGACCACCATCCTGTAAAACTGTAGACAACAGAGAGAAAATAGAGCTGTTTTACAGAAGACATCTTTAATCGAGGCTAGTTTCTCTACACAATTCTAGATGCATGGATTCTTGCATATAGCTAATAAACACATTTCTGACTACAAGTACACTAAGCTAAACAGGGCAGTTTTCAAAAGTATCTCCATGCATCTCGCCAAGTGGCAGACACTGTAGTTATCTATAGGTGTTTTACTTTACACTTCGCAAGAGATTTACAGCCGCTTGCATTCTGTGAGCATTGCATGCAACAATGATTTTTAATATCAACTGAATTAACTGCAAGGAATAAAACCTCAAAACTCCCACTTCAGGAGGCTACCAATACGCACATAAATACAGTTAATAATTAAAATTGGTTATCACAAGAAACAAAAAATATTTTTCAGATGTTCCTTAGTACTACTCCACTGTCAGATACTTCACTAAAAAAAATTTAAATGGTATATTCTTCAACTTAAGCATGCCCACAAAGAATCAGATTTACCGCTACCGAATAATCTAGCTAGTTTGCTTCATGCAACTTTTTAAAATACCTTTAAAAAAAAAAATCATCCTAGACACCACAAAACTCTTCAACTTAAAATCTGCTAATCAATCACCTTTCTGCACAGATGCATTTTCTTTCAGTAATATAATAGAAATATTTGAGGGATTTCCGTTTTTACCTTTGCATTTTTCCTTTTCCAGTATCCATAACCAATCATCGCTCTGCTCTTCCATTATGCTTCGTATATTGCAGAGTGAGAAGCATCTTCATTAAATAGTATTAAAAATAGAACACACCCGATCTCCCCACCGGAGCATGCTCTGACAGTGCTGATACCACAGCTCTCAAGGTAACCATGCCCAGCTGGGAACTGAGAGGCAAAGTCAGTGCGAGATTAGCAATTTGCAAGCCCAATTGTGCACACAAACTTGCCTCGATCCGTGACGAAGACTGCTAAAACAAAATCAGCGTGCAGTTAAATTATGCGACTGAAAAGTTGCAGATCACTTTACAGTACGATTTTGGTTTGGGTTTTTTTGTTGTTTTTTTTTTACCCCCTCCCCAACACACTCAGCTTCAATTGCTTTGTACTTGCCTAAAATGTACATATGCCATTTAGAAGAACGCGCACCGGGCATGCATCTGGCTCAGAATTGCAATGGCAGAGAAGTCAAACAGGTGATGCACAGACACTTGTGTCGCTCTCTAAATGCTTTTGTTTCCCCTCCCGGCACATTTACAGCGATGTCACACGGCGGTGGGATGAGTTTTAAGCAAAACCGCACACACCTGGAAGCGCAGAGACACACCTAGCACGTAAAAATGCACCCGGAATCTGAGCGTGTTCCCCCCGCTGGCTGACACGGTAAATGAAGGCAAAATAAATAACAGCAATTAAACAAGGCTGCGCAACGGCTGCGCTGGATGGGCACGCCGGGGTTAGATTTACAAGCGATATCGTTCGAGAAGCACAGACAAGTAGGTAGAATACACCAAGCGGAGTAACACGAACTGCTTTTTGTGAAACAGGACACCGAAGAATACACAGCTGTAACTCCCGGACTGTGATCCTCCTCCACTGCATGCAAAAAGAGATGCTAAGGAAGCATCACGGAAATCTGTTGCCCTAACATCACCACCCTTAAGAACAATGCCAGTCCAAGCAGCCCAGGCTTGCCCTCCAGCAAACACGGCTTTGAAAGCGGATCCCGCGATGCTGTTCACAAATCAGCGAGTAAAAGTTGACATTTTCTTAGAGTTTTGATCCATTTTAGCTATAATGACGGCAAGGAGGAGGGCGATCTCCCTCCGCAGACCCCTTCCCTGGCGCTCGTCTCCCCCGCCCCAGCCCGGTTCCCGGCCACCGGCCACCTCACCTCCGCGCCCGACCCCGACCCGCCTGTGCTCCCGCCAGCAGCGCCTCTGGCGATGACCGGCGGGCGGCCGAAACTTTGGGAAGCCGCCGCCCTCTGCGGGGCAGGCGGCCCCGCGACCACGCCGAGACCCGCGGCGAGCCCTTCCCGCCCTACCTGGCTGTCACCACCGCTACGCTGCCTCTCCGCAGTCCCGTGCGAGGCGCCGGCTCCAGCACCGATAGCATCCTGCCCCGCCGCACTACGAGCGACACCCTTTCTTCCTTTTCTCTTCCCTCCCCCTCTAGTAAATACCACATCTTAGAGCCGGAATCCTGCAGCCGCTATTAATAATTGCCCATCGCACGCAATAAAGGCAAGCCCCAGTTCCATACACAGCTCCTGTTTCCCTTCGCTCCACATGCTCCAGCCGCCCTGACCTCAAAAATTAAAAGATCACGGGGAGGGGTGGGGGGGATGGGGGGAATGACTCCAACGAAATGACAGAAAACACATGCTGGAAGGAAAAAAAAAAAAAAGACACTTAAAAAAAATCGCGACAACAAAGAACATCACGCCACACAAATGTCGACAGATTCTGCTTTGGCTTCCTTGGGTTTTGTTTTTGTTTTTTTCGTTCCTTTTTTTTTTTTTTCTTTTTTTTTTTTTCTTTCTTTTTTTTTTTTTTTTTTTTTTTTTTTTTTACCTTGCCTGCAAACGGGATCTGCCCCCAGCGTCTTGGCGGCTCGGGCTATTTTTGTTTGTTTGGTATTTTTGGTTGGCCGGTTTGTTTATTTTGCTGCGGATACGCTGCTGTTACAGTACAGTGACTGTCTTCCTGAAAGACATGGTCTCTTCCTCCGCCTCCGCCGCGGGAGGAGATCCGCCGCCGCGCCGCGGTGCTGGCCGGGCGCGGTGCCCACGGCGGCACCGCCCGACCCGCCGGCCACCTCCTGTCCCAGCCCGGTCCGCCGCTCCGCCCGCCTCTGCCTGTCCGCTCTCGCCGCCCGCCTGGATCCCCTTCTGGTTCGCTCCTCTCTCCCTGTCCTCCGTCCTTTATCTGCCGCGCTCCCGGGCTGTACTGTCTGTCTGCGAGTCTCTCCCTCTGCCTTTCTCTCTCTCCCCGCCCACGCAGCGTGGTGCGCCCCGGACCGCAGGCAGCGCCGCGCTCCGGCTCCGCTGCTCGGCGGCTCCGCGCTCGCTGCGCTCAGCGCCGCCGCTCCGGCTGCCTCTGTCCCGGCTGCCGCACAGGACCCGCTGGCCCCGGCGCCATTGCGCTGCCCGCCCTCACCCCACCCAGCCCTGCCAAGGGCCCGGAGCTGCCCGCCCGGGTCGGTGTCTGTGTGCGAGGTGGCTTTATCTGTCTGTCCGCCTGCCCGTGTGCGTGTGGCTTCCCGCACGCCGGCCCCTCCAGTCACGCTGTTACCCCCCCTCCAAGCCTTCCCTGTCAGCCCATCCGCAACCAGGAGCAGAGACAAAGCACCCGAGCGGGGCTAATAAGGAGAAAGCTCGTTAATCCCCTCCGATTCCTTGTTATTTGCTCCCACCCACTCCCTGTCGCCCCCGAGACACACACACCCCCCAAGAAAAAAATAGAGGGAAGGAAATGGGTCCTTGACTCCAGAGGACAGCTTTAGTGAAGGTCTAGGGAGGGTGGTTTTAATTATTATTTTTGCTGGTGAAACCTGACAGCCTTCAGGCTGATCAGCCGAGCTGCTGAAAGGGGTAAAAAAAAAAAAAAAAAAAGACTGCAGCAGATCTTGGGTGGTAGCAGATGAGCCACTAAAAATGGGGCACATGATCCCCTTCCCCCTCCCCTGCCCAGCATGTCTGTATCTAGGATCTGGCTTGACGATATTTCCCTCAGAGCCTTGCTGCACACCATCAAGGCAGAGGGAAACAGGCAATTCACCAGCACATGCGTTTCCGATACATAAAACTGCTGCTATGCATTTAAAACCCGAGCCTTGTTTTACCCAATTGAATACATCCAGGCATTCATTCTGCACCCAGCTGAGAAAAGGGCATTTACCTCTTTGCTAGGTAGCTATTAATATGCAGTAAAATTATAGCTGTACAATGCCAAATGTAATTGCCATAGATCATTTAGAGTAGATCCAGCAATTCAGCTGCTGGAAATGCATGTCTGTGAATAACCATGCATCTGGTACAATGCCCTCTACTACAATAACCTGAAAGGAGACAGAAGCGTCTGGTACTAGCTGCAATTAGTAATCCTATGGATGAAAAATAAACAGTCAATAAGTACAAAGCAGCAAGGTCCCATGAAATATAGTGATCATTTCTGTCTACGGTGATACAAATAACCCAACTCCCACAGACAGACAATTCTTATTCAAAATGCACAGTTAAAAATGCACTCCTTTCATGATGTGTTTTCAGAAAGCCCTAGTTAGGGAAGACAGTTTGCCATGATTAATGAATATAGTAGAACTCGAGTACCAGTAAATATGGACAAATATGCAGAAGGCCGGGGGAGAGTTGGGGGGAAATATTTGCTTTAGTAGGTATTATCCTTGTACCCCTGGAATCCCTCTTTCCCCTCAGAAGCAAACACCTGCTTTTACCGGGGACTGCTGAATGGAATCAGACTGGAAGAATACCGTGAGTGATGAACCACAACAGGGTGTGCATTAGCCGGTGCTTGGGTGCACGCTTCAAGTGATCAGAGGCATTCAGCCAGGCACACCAATACCTCTTCTGCTAATGCACCTCCTGACGTGGCTTCCTCCTAGGATGGTCGCGTGTGGCTCCATCTACTTTTGATTTCATTCTTTAACATATTCCCACACAATGCTATGAGTTCCATCTGAAAGCAAACAGACCAGCAGAAGGGCTATAAATTGAATTAGTGTGCTACACCTGTAGACAGCGCAAGGACCAGTTCTTTGCTTTTTGCCATTTGATGTTTCAGCTATCTCAACAATGGACCAAAGTTAATTTTCCAAAATGGTTATCAAAACCAGTGAAATGCAGAGAACCTCACCTGTCTGCTGCCCATCATTCCTTCACTCCCAAGCAGGGTACTCAGGTAAGGGAGAGAATGCACACTGCACCAGGACATAAAAGCAGTACTCACTCATGCCTTCACTGGCTTGCAACTCACCTCCAGAAGGGAAGGGGATGAATAGTGAATGTTTCAGAACCTTGCTCCAGTCACTAGACACAATGAACATGTAAAAGAGCCACGTGTCCACAGCTTGTCTCCTACCGCTGAGATACTGGAGTGTCTTCAGAGTTGGAAGAGCCAAAACTATACGTCAGATCTGTAAAAGTAGATAAAAATTAATCCAAGCTGTAGTCTGACAGTTCACCCTCTCCTATGTGGCTGGATGTGCCTGGAGCAAGTTACCAAATGCTGAAAGATGCCTGCTACAGCAACACCAATGGAAATAATCAGGAAAAAAAACCCAGTATCACTCCAGTATCACGTAAGGTAGTTTTTCAACTCAGAATGTTGAGTAGCATCAAACATAGCATGTGCAAATAAGTGAAATTGCCTTCCTTTGTTAAGAAGTCACCTCAGACCTTCTCACTCAGATACTCATCTGACAGAACATGCAGCCTACGTCCCTTTCTTCAGGACTTTTCTTTGTAGAAAGAAAAATCACAATCATTGCACAATCATAATATTGAAGAGGTGGCAAACCATGGCAATCATTTGCTGTTGCCTGTCCTGATTTGTAAACATGGACAGGGATAACTGTCCATTTAAGCTTCATGAAAGTTAGCATAAGCTGTGTGTTTAACCAGAAACAGAACTTGATCAATTCTTCAGACCTCTGGTACCTTTTTCTGTTATGTGACCAAATTTCAAGGGTAATCAGGGAAAAAAAAAAAAAAGACACAAGACCTATTTCACCAAATACTTTCTTGAATAAAGCATTTAATTAATTAACCAGCAGCACAGGCTTTCCAGGACTCTGATACAGCCAAGCGCCCTTGTTCAGCAGAGGTGAAGCACATGTGAACTATATATACACAAAATTCCTACAGACAACACCAAACACTTCAGCTCAAGGTATGTCCAAAGCATGACAACAGATTATATTACTCCTTCACTGCGAGCATACTTTCTAGCTATGATATCTCAATTTCGCTTAGAAATCAAGATAACCTTACTGGGCTCTCAAAACCTGGTATCAGACTGGAAGTAGGAGATGTCAGAGAAACATAGAGAGCTTCTTCTTCTCGCAGAACAGTTCAGCAGTCACAGATTCCTGGGGTACAAGGCATGCAGTGTTACTAAATACATTAAGAAAAGCTTGCATAACTGGCTGCAGATTTCTGCTGCTTCTGGTAATTTCTTAGTGAAAAAAAAAAATCCTAATATATAAAGTCTGTTGCATTTTGAAGTTATGGAATGATTCAGTTTGAGGCACAACAGTATGATACGCTAACTTATGATGAATTTTAGAATAATCTTATGTGAAAGAGATCAGTTATAGGGGGTTTTATTTCTTTTTAAACATCTTTCCAATTTGATGTCCTACATATTACAAACAAATTAATCATGCATAATTTGCAGATGGACTTAAAATACTGTGCTTCTGTTTAAAATGGTACTTTACAATATGTAAATATAGCCACATTGCTCCAGTTTTAAATACTTCTCAGGAAGAGCTGAAATATTTTTCCAGCTACAACATCTCAAGTAAAGGAAAATTACCCAAGCAGTTTGTGTAATGCATGTACTGGTAGCTCAGATTTGATTTAAAAAAATGAAGCTTTATGCTCTTCCCAATGAAGTCTGTAAGAATTTTGCAATGGATTTCATTAGGATTAAGATCAGGTACCTAAATCTCAGATTCTTTCTTTGGAGAAAGATCAATGAACAACCCTTTAAAAATATAATCTGTTGCTAGAGGGGCTGAGGCAGCTTTTTTTTTTCCCCACTGAAAGCAAAGAATCATTTCTTTGTATTTGACATTTCAAATCCCCTCTTAGTTTCTTTTAGAAATCCCAAAGTGTTTGATGTGCCATATCTGTGTATCTTGAAAAGGATATTACAGTGTGGAGTTCCTCACCCTACAAAAAAAAAGTTGCCTGATCCCCGCTAAGACCGGAAACCGTAGCTCCCACAGCACTCACT
Organism: Acanthornis magna; assembly: GCA_036785705.1. NCBI lineage: Eukaryota > Metazoa > Chordata > Aves > Passeriformes > Acanthizidae > Acanthornis > Acanthornis magna. The sequence continues at coordinate 13,228,981 of JAWUZG010000029.1, forward strand.
GCTCAGCTGTGACTTTCAGAACACGATGAGCAGGAATTTGAACTCTGGCTTTGACAGGTAGTGTTTGTGCAAATGGTCTCTCATGTTGTAGCCTTTTCCTCAATTTATGTTTACAGGCAGGAGGGCTGGGGAACTTTGAGGTCACAGCGTAGGAGGGGCAGTGGACTGTTTCATGGGCTGACGGGTGGCTGGCAGCTCCAAAAAGGATGTTCCAAAGTAATCCAGAGACCACAGAAAGGGCTCACTCAGCCTGGTATCCTTCTGACTCAGTCATATTGCTGACAACAATGAAAGAGCTGTGACAGCATGAGATATTTAGGCAGTGGGCAGCTCTCAGTTGCACTGGACAGAAACACATCTCTGATGCAGAAATTTAGCATGGTTATATTTTTTATAATATGTATGTGTGGCATGCACGATAGGACAAAGCTACAAAACATGCAGTGGTGAGTAAGAGAAAGAGTAGTAAGAAAAGAGAGTCAGTGAGAGTGTTGTGAACTGTGGTGATGGAATGGGCCGGAGAGAAAATGGTGAGAAAAAGAGGAGGAGGAGGAGTCCCAGGCAGGAAATGCAGTGAGTTGGTTATCTTGAGATCTGTGATTCATTGTAGAGAATGTGCACTACCTGCACATATTAGAGTACTGTAGGGAAGAATTCAGGCTGAGGAAATTCCAAAGTCTTTCAATAGGATTTATGAGCTTTAATAATCCAATGGCTCAGGGTCACCTAAGGGCCCAGGAACTGCTTGGCGCACAAATATGAGTGGCTCTAAGGAGACATATGACAAACACAGCATCTGCTGGAGAGTAGTTACAGCCCTTGGCATAGGAGCCATAAGAGTCACAAAGAACTTCACTGGCACAAGGCAGCTTCTCATCAAGACCTTACCAAGAGAAGTCTTTATTGCAGCCCTTTGTCTAAAGCAAAGTATAAAAGCACAGGTTACCTCCCAGCTTACCTGGCCAGCAGATAAGCTTTGGTGACAGTTTTTAGCTACCACAGTAAAATGTGGGTAATACAGTCTTTCAACACAGGTACGTTGTGTCTCTCTGTCACTGCTAAAACATCACAGACCTTCATCTGCCCTTAAGATGTACTAGAAGAAGGGAATCCGAGAAACCATGGGTAAGCAAGTGGATCCAGGGAATGACAGCGAGGGGGAAAGAAGAAAAAAACAATCTTGGGAGGAATCCCCATTTACCTTATAGAAATCCTACCAGAGCAACATTAAGAATAGCAGTAAAACATGCTTGTGGAGTTGTAGGCTTGGTTTAACACTCAAAACCAAGTCTATTTTGGAACAGACCATCACCCCATAGATTGGATATGAAAACCTATAGAATGAAGTTGGCAAATGTTTTGGAAGTAAAAAAAGGCAGATTTGCCGTGCCAATCAGCCCATGGAACTCTGAGTATGCACTAACTACCAACTTCTCCATTTGAAATTGCCCTGAACATGGGGCTCTCTTAACTTTTGCTTCTAGAAGGCCTAGCCTTCTTTGAAAGGCATGTTTTAAATGTAAGAATTTAAGAGAAGGCTCCCAATTTACATGAGGCCTAGACCTACCTTGCAGATATTTTTCACAAGTTACTTGATACTACAGTACTATGTTGACACTCTTCAACCACAAACCAGTTTTCAGTTTTCCCCTAAAATTTTTAGGAATAGTATTTAACTTCTCACACTGGAATCCCTAGAAGGAATCCTAGCCACAGCATCTGTGTAGCCTGGATGTGTTTCTTTCCTGCTGCCACAGCATCTGTGTAGCCTGGATGTGTTGGTTTCCTGCTGCCCACCCTACCTCACTGCAGTGTGTGCTCTGAGGCTCACGCTGGCCACCCTTATTCACTCACCCAGTTAGAGAAGCAGCAAACAGCAAACACTGGCCATGAGCCTTGTTCAAGAGGAGGTGAGGATGAGCTCCACAACAGAGAGAGTTAGGAGAGTGACAGAATTTTCTGACAGATCAGTTCCCCTCACAATCCATGTGAAATTAAGTACTTGCCCCCTTTAAGGCAATGTTGTGCTTTACATGCAAAACTGTGTGCAGATGTGCCAAAGAACAGGAGCAACCTGAAAAAAAATCTAAACAAAACAAATCTAACCACACAAATAATCCCAACCAGTGCTAAATCACACTAAAAGTGGCCCTTTACAAACTACTGGAGGCAACCTCTTTTTACAATTTATGTGTCATCACACTGGTTTTGTTCGTCCTCAGTAAAAATGACCAGAAAAGGCAGATATGAAACCACAATTTAGCGTACTCAATGTGATTCTACTTTGAACCATCCTACTCAAAGATCCCAAAAGTAGCAGCAGCCCTACAGTAAGCAGAGAATAACTCTTGCTATGTCATTTGAAAAGCCTCTCAAGTTCTGTCAGTGGTGAAAAAATATGGCCTTTTCCATACAATTGGGAGTCTTAGAGGTTTTTCAAGGAGCTATGAGTTAAAATCCTACTAAGGTAATCACCCTCACCTCTCCACTTTCACTCATTTGGACCAGTGTTCCTTTTCTTAAAATGGTCAGCCAAATATAAGATTAATTAGCATTAATTTAGCAATTTGCAGTGTTTTGTTTTCAACATTTGGAATCAACTTTTGTGTTGGCTACTGGGCTACAGAAAAGAGACAGTAAAGAATGAATGACTGCTTATGTAAAAATTAGGTCCGTTCAACACAAAGTAATGGGGGCAGTAGGAAATCCCACAACACTGTACCTCATGGACAGAACACAAAGACAGATGCTTAAGCTTCCAGCATTTTGAGGTCTTGGGCCTTTCAGGTCTTGGAGTCTTCAGCATAGTTATTTCTAAGTCACTGCCCTTAAAATAATACTGTTCCCTCAAATTTTCTCCAGCTGCCTTCTTTTTGTTTCGCCTTGCCTTATCCACTAGACATATTTAAATTTTCCTTTGTTTGGAATCTACATTTTTTCACGCCCTAAAATTACAGCCTTTGCAATGTGCAATAACTGTAGAAAGTCCCTCCATTGAAAGAGCAGAATATGGTACAATTTTAGCATCATATAATTTCCTGCATAATTGTTAAATCATTTTCTTCCTTTTCTTCCTCCCCCTCTCTTTTTCTTTTTTTTTTTTTTAAATAAAGGAAAGAAAGATTCAAAGTACATATCCAGAGAGAGAGAGAGAGAGAAAACTTCACTGCCACATAATAATGTGCTACACTGCAACTCACCTTTATTGCAACAACAATTGTGCATCAGTGACAAGACTTTCTCTATATATTGCTTCAGTCGCTCAGCATTTGTCTGTACTCAAAGGCACCATTGGTTCACAAATGTAAACCCCCTTGTGTGTTTGTGACATTGTATCCCCAAATACCACATCACAAAAATATTAAAACAAAAACTGTTCATAACATTTTCCTGTGCACCATCTGGGCCTTGCAAGAAAGCTGACATTATCTGTCAAACTGAAGATAACCACATTTTCTCTCTTTTGTATCGTTAATGTTTGTCATCGCAAATTTCACTTTAATGCTCCAATTACATTATGACATTCTTAGAAACTGAATGGCACTAATGACTTTCATTATTATTTACACACTTCCTTAATTATAAGGCTCTCCCTCTCATTCACAACATGTTCTCCCTCATAACACTCGCTCCGATATAAAGCTAATGAATTTTAAACTTTCTATTACATAAAAGCCCATGATTAATTACCCAGCTTCCCAATCTCTTTATGATGCACAATACAGAGCTCTCCTGCAGTGATGCAGGAAAGGGGGGGAAGTGTGGAACTTTTATTCTCTCCTTAGTGAAAGCAAATAGAGAGATAAATAAAGTATCTTTCTCTTTAAAGTGGCATATGCAAATTTAATTGAAAACAAATATACATCAAACCATTCCTCAGGAGAAAGCTAAATATCTCTACATCAGCTGCATGTAGTAAACAGGATAATAATGGCTATTCTTATAATCTTTAATTTTTCATGACGAGAATTTTTTAATATAGTTCAAGCAAATGAGAGGGTAGAAGTAAAAATACATGGTTTTTACATAAGACATTTAGAGTGGTATGCTGTATCACCAAGATCAACTATTTATGTGGTTTTAATTATTCAGAACACTGGACTCCTTCACTGATAAAAAAAGACAAGACAAAAAAGCCCAAGGTTCTACCAGCACCACACCAGTTGAAGGGCAGTTGTGACAACTATAAATTACTGCACTTCAGACTGCCAAAGGTAATACAATAAACCAGAACCCAGAAGACTTTGAAAGACATTGTGGGGTCACTGAACAGCCCAGCAATAAAATTCAGAGCTCACTAAGTACTGATACAGGCTGCAATCTGCACAAGCTGTACATGTCTCAATGCCTATGCTGCCAACAGAAATTAGATTCCGGCAGCCAAAGGTAAATTTACTGACAGTCACAGGAGAAAGAATGGGTTAGTTAAAAAGTGTGGCAACTTTTACCCCATTAGCTGGCTAGGAAACATGACCTTAAGGTTGGGAGGAATCTCTACATACAAAAAATTTAATTCCTGCCTTTCATAGGAAGTTCCCTTTTAGGCCTCTCCCATGTTAGTAAAGCAGGAGTCAGTATGTATGCAAATAAGTGTGAGGAATATAGTCCCAAATAGGACAAAAGCCCATCCTATCATGAATGAATTGATGAATATCCAGCTATGAATGACATATTCATTTAAACCAAGCATGGGACACCTAGAAACCTGAAGATTAATTTGTCAGAGCCATTTACCTATGTGTTGTCTTTATATTAACTCTTACTGCTGAACTGCTGCAGATAAGAAAATTTGCTTTGTTGTGAGAAAAGCCTTTTCTATTTCAAATTTGGTTTATTTTCTTTTTAATACCATATACTTTAAGTGTCTAATCATTTTCCAGTGTCATGGAAAACCCAGGAAGTCTATAGCATTAAATAATTCCCTGGAAGTTCAGGTACAGCACAACCATGCAATGTAGCTTCAGCATTGTGAAAACTCTCATGGATGGTAACTGTACTTTGGTCTGTATGGTCCAACACAGCAAATAACTAGAAATTTTCTCGGGGCTTGATCCAAGGTTCACAGAGTAAGCTATATGATCATCCTAATGTCTTCATTTAAGCTCTCATTTCAAAGCTGCTATTCATCAGTAATTTGAATTACGAAACTCCCTTACGTCAGAGAATGTTCTGTAGTTTAAAAACAAAAACCAAACCCAGATTAATCAAGAAGCAGTCTTTTCATTCTCTTTAATGTTGTTCTGCATGCTGCATGTGTTACAATAGGTTATTAGGAGTGCATTATGAAGAAAAAAGTATAAAACTGTCCTATTATTTCTTTAAATCCATAGCTAGAAGCTGAGCTTTAGAGGGCAGGCAGGCTCCTGGCAGAAATTTAACAAGTAGCAGACGTGGAAGAAAGAGACACAGATGCAGAAAGAGAGTAGATTTCAGAACAAAATTAGTTTTCTGATTCAAATAAAGTTACTTTGTTTAGCAATCAGAAAAAAAAGGCAACTATTCCAACTTTAATCAACATGTGATTCAGGGATTCACCATTTTTCCTCAGATATTGTACAGCTGCTCTGTGTAAATAGATAGAGTTCTCCTGAAATCCGTTTTCCTCAAGATTCATCTGCTTTCTGTGGCTATTGCAGTTCGTCTTCTTTTACTGACTCTGGGGTCAAGAGCTCTGGACTAAGATATCTATAGGATATGTAATTTTATATTCAAAGCCTGCTGATATTTTGGGCAGAGAATGTGAAGCTGTCACAAAGAGCCATATTATGGTCCTCAGTCACCTTTACATGTCCATAAAGAAATTTCAGAAAGAACTCACAAAGTCTTTGAATGGCATAAGAGATGTCCTATATGCTCTTGAAAAATTGGTCCTTCTGTTTTATTTGTCACTGGTTTATATTGCAGATAATTTTCCTTAAAAATTTAGTGTTTAATGTACCACAGTAGCTGCTAATCTTGATGACTGTTTCCATGTTAGGTATAGTTCATAGTTCATAGCTTCATAGCATAATTGTACGCTAAAGAAAAGAGTGTAGTCCTTGGAATCCTTCATGTACTGACTATTAGTAATAGCAGTTACAGAAAAGAAATGAGACATCACAGAGTAAGATACAAACATAATAAAACAGCTAAGCTAATCTTTATACAAAGATATTAAAACAAGTGTATAATGTTCATAATAATGTCAGAATAGGCAATTTTAGGTAAAATTAGTCACAACTGTGACTAATGGGACACCTAATTTTATGTATTAAGTGGCACGAGGATTTGCAGTTATAATCTTATGATCTATTCTTAATGCAGACCAGACTTGTGATGAATTTACAGCCCACAGGATCAACCGATTAATATGACAATTAAGATAAATGTGTTTTAATGGCATATGGCATTATCCTTATGCTGTGTAGATTTTAACAGTATTTTTGTTTATTGTAATATTAGTGTAATGAAATTCTAGATGTTTAAGATAATTAAATGTGTTTATATCATCATATTCCCCCAAAGATGAGTTAGGCATAGGCCCTCAAGATTTCTTATGAAGAAGAAAAGATTTATTAAATAACTTGAAAGTGAGACAGGCATGGCAAAGAGAAATCTTCTTTCAAATCCGTAACTCTATTACCTGGCCCTGTGATCCACCGCTTATATGAGCATGTGAGGCATGAAGCCTTCTTCCCACTTGCCTTTTCTGCGTAAGTCAGGAGAGCTTCACAGCTTATAGAAGTGAGTGACAGAGAGGGGAAGTGCTTCAGAAGGGTGGGGATAGGGCAGAGAGAAAGGCAATATGCCACTATGAAAACAAATTAGTGGTGATGGGAAGTAATCTGCTGAAGCTTGTTCTTACAATTGATTTTGCTGTTGCACGCTACACGAGATCTCTCTCTATGTGAGCCCACGGAAGATGAGCCGTGCATCACCCAAGAAAGCTGCATGTGAAGCAGCATCATTAGACAGAAGCCAGGTCTTGACTTCAAATATCAGGGCTCTTATCCTGATTCTGCCTTTTATTGAATTGATCATTTTGAGAAATTCAACCCATTTCCTGGTGCCTTTGTTTGTTCTTCACAGTTGCTTCTTCTGATCTTTCTTCTGGCTATTGTAATTCTGTGGAAAGTACTATCCATCATCAGGAACTTCTGTCACGGCAGTCTGCAAAAATGTAACCTCCTACATCCCAGTCTGAAAACAGTCTCATTGAAGACGATGGGAGTTTTACATTGATCTTGGCAGCAATCTTGTTTGCCAATAATATCATCTGTATGTATTCTTTTGAAATGTTTTGTATTGATTAACACAGTTTTTTAAAAGCACAAACAATAAATTATTCATTTTGATTTATAAAGTAGATATAGTAAATGTTTATCACAGGGAGAGTATCTTCATACAAATCAGAATACTTAGAAAATAAGCAAAAAAACCCCAACAAATCAGCTTTTTCCTGTATTATAACTGTAATACCTTTTCTATAAACATAAAACTGGGAAGCATTCTTTCCTGAAATGCCTCAGAAAAGAGATGAGCCAGGATGGAAGCCAGGAAAGCCAGTGAATACCATAGAAGACAGTGCCTTCGTGGAGAACATTACTGTCAGCTCCCCTGCACTGAAGGCACAAGCACCTCTGATTGTTCATCATATGAGTATATTGAACAAATGGGACTAAATCTGCAGGAGTAAAATTACAAAGCTCACCAATTTTTGATAGAACTGCACATCACTTGAGGACCTAGATGAATTTGGTTCAGAGCAAAGCAATACAGACCCAGTCATTTGGAAATACTGCAAATAAGGTCCTTAAGTCATTATACCCTGCTATGAAGAATAGCACACATTAGGGACATGGGTTATGAAAAAAAATAGGTACTGCAGTAAAATCTTAACTGCACTTAGCTGCGTCTCTCGTTGTCACTGTTTGTACGATACTTCCTGTAGTAAACTGTATTTTCTGTGTACTGCCCTTCTCCTACCAGGAGCTGGCAGCTTTTAAGCTTGGCTGCAAGGAGGGGCAGGTACCCAGCCTTGCATACCTGAGTATCACAGCTAAAAATGGTGTGCTAATTTCCAAACCAGCAGCAGGGGAGTCATATAGCACGGCCACCAGTAAGAGCATTGCAAACTCCTAAATAGCAGAGATCTTTCCTTTTAATTGCAGTGCCTAGCAATTTTGTCAAGGGTGAGCATTTGTCCAGTGTTCCCTGTAGGCCTTTTGTCAGCTTCTGTGCACGGTTTGTTTTGCTGATGCTCCTCAGCACAAATGATGATAGCTGCTAAAGCCATACATAGCTACACATCCATTTGAGAAAACGGGCAGAATTAAAAGCAGACAGAGTTTCAATGCCAGTCTTCTCCAAGACTTTTAGTGAACACCTGTAAGGAAGGTAGCCAACAGCTGCTTCATGCCTAGAGCAAGATGCCATGCCAGGAGTGTAAGAAAAATTAGATTTTCCAGTGATGCAGGACTTCACTCACAAAGTATGATGGTAGCACACCTTCTGGGTTGCCAAGATCTGTGATTTATGCTGTTTCCCTCTTCTCCATTTGACTCTAAAAAATAAACTACTTCAGACTTTCTTTGCCCTGCTCTTCTTCCATGTTACTGTCCTGTGTCCCATGCACCCTCCTTTCTCATTTTTCCTTCCCTCTCTCCGTATTCATGCTGGAGGGTATATCATGATGAGGTTCTCTAATCAATTGTCTGACTCATTGCCTTATGGCAGAATATTGCCATGGCTAATGACTAATATGACTGCAGGATTTGCAAATGTCATCTTATAAGATCTTACAGACTGCTTATTAACTATTTTTTAGCCTTGCCAGGATTAGCTGTGTAGCAAAATAAAACAATGTGATTTAGCACAGTAAACTACTTTCTCAGCAGCTGATTTCTATTCGTAGGCATAGCCTAAATAAAACAGTATAGGACAAAGTATTTCTAAACTGAGAAATGCTCCATGTATGAGCAGCTTTTCCTATGATACACAAAGTGTTTATTTGTACAGTGAGTGACCAAAAATAGTAGCTGAAACTTTCTACTTTTTGAAAGATTGCAGTTGATATTTTCATTCATGTTATGATTCATTATAAAGGAAGAAATGTGTGAAACTTCCAAGACAAATAGTTATATGCACTGTGTTTGTTGATTTTTATTTATGCATACAAAACACTTTTCCCTCCATGTTACAATTTTGTGATGAGCTAAGTAATGGCACAGCACCTTTTCTCTCTGCAAATCGTGTGTCCCTGAAAATGAAGCTAATATTTGCCCTTTCAGTTAAATGCAGTTATTCTATGATAACAAATCAGTTTTATTTCAGATTGACATGAAAACAACACACTTACTTTCAATAAGAATTTTTCACACTGATAAGAATTCTCACAAAAAGCAGTAAAAATGTAGGATATACAAGGAGAATTGTAAATGATTTTAAAGTCTGACAAGACACAGAGGATGCTTTGCTGCAATCCTAATGATGCCAGTCCAGTATTATTTACAGACACATATGTTAGTTCTATTATTCTTTTCTTGCCATGCTCATGGAACTACAAACATTCTCACCCATTTGCTTTTTTCAAATTCCTGCACTGGCATGAACAAAGAACTAGCTAATCACAGGATTTTGATACTTCCTCTAGGCAATCAACTATTACACTCCTGCAGTTTGATAATACCTAAAAATACAATAGTATTTGACCAGCTCTCTCACACAAAACTAATTTCAGCATTGACAAATTTCCCAGATATCCATTTATAAATACTTACTGACACCTTCTTGATCAACTCATCTGGTCACACCTTGCCACTGATGGTAAAATGGCATCGATGTGAAACAAACATCCTCAGAGATACTGTGAGAAGGGTGAAGTGCTGGAGAGTGATAGTTATTTGCTGGTGACTGTCAATGAATTAGCAAGAAGCATTATCTTGGGTATAAAAACAGAGCCTATAGCTAGGGAAGGAGATACAACATCAAACTGGGAAGTGTACTGTAAAGATTGGTGTTAGAAAACTAATGAATAATGTCACAAGGCCTTAAACTAGCTATTCTCATTGAGACAGCTTGTTAGATCATCAAATTGCCTAGATGAGAAACCTGCTCCCATTACTTGCGTGTTTGTGGTGTCAAACCCAATTAGTGTTTCTCCAGATGAATTTTCATTCATTAGAGTTGGAGAGCCAAGTAGAAAAAAACCAAAAAACAGTGGAACTGAATTTGTTTCCCCTTCACAAGCAGTTTTCTACACGCGTAGGTGTCACAAATATGAGAAGCACGCACTGAGATTGGCTCTAGTGACTGTCACAGCTCTGTGCCTTCCCCACAGCCCCACAAGCTTTGCTTTCTCTAACACCCAGCCTCCAGCACAGAAACAGCAAGGAGTTCCACCATATTAATCTGAAAAATCCAACACAGGAGGAAAAATTCCACCTGTCTACTCAACCAGTGCTAATTTGCTGACAGCCCTCGTCTCAGCCAAAACAGGGTATGTCCTCCATCAGTTGGCCCATGTTTTGAATTCATTCTGTGTGTGGCATTTTTCCCCCTCAAAGCTCAATATGCAAAGGTAAACCTCTGCTGACTCAGTCCTGTGGTTCCACTTCAGGATGTTCACATCAGGTTACCCTATCTTACAGTACAATAAGAGTCACTTTGCTACTAATATTTCCCCTAATCCCAGGATCTGGGAATTTTGTCTAATCCCAGTAGAATTTTGTCAGCAGAGGTGAAATCAATGCTCTGCTGAATTCATGCCACTGATTCCACCTAAGCCTAATTTTTACAATTCATCTTTATATGAGGGTTATACAACAGCAGCTAAGTTTTAAAATTGCTTATTTCCTGTTATACTATCTTAACTTGATGTAGTGCCTTAGAAAACTGATGAAATATAAAGGCTATTCAGTTGTCTTAGTTTTTAAGAGTAAATACAACAATAGTTGTTTTTTCTTTTAATCAACTGCAAAACTTTCCAGGTGTTGAATTTGTAGTGACATTTGCAACGTTCCTGAAGCATGATGAAGGGAACCTGTGAATTTTAAGTAGGGATGATCAATAGGGTTTGAGAAATATTATATTAAAACGTATATCTCAAGCCCATGATCCTAACAGAGCTGACACTTAGTACATACTCACTCATCATAATTTTTATCATTTTTCCTATTCTGTGAAAACACTACTGATCTTGTTTTGACTGTCAGCTATACAAGCAAACTATTAAGCTCCTCATTTAATAAGATAATCATTTTATAATGGGATTTAAAACTCTAGGTGCAATGCAGTCAACATCAAACACTGGCTTAATTCTCTTGCACTAGAATTCATATTCATCATCAGAAGGGGGTAAAGGGGTTGTTTCATTTTTAAAGCATCTGTAGCTTATGATAGCAAAGGTTCTATATTCAGGAACATGCTTTAAATTAACTTGGGGGGGTGCTGTTAAAGAAACCTACTCCCTGCAGCTGAACTGAAATTAGGTTGCTTTCTTTCAGCTTTTTAACGGACAGATAATCTGAATGTTCAGTTTTGCATCTGTTACACAATTGCTTCTTTATTCTGAGTCATTTGGTAACCTCCAAAAATAGTTCACTCTTCTTGAATTAGCTGCACAGTGCAATAGATCATGTAGACAGGAAAGCCCATCTCCTTGCTGCTGCACAGCCAGTGTGCTACAGGGCTCGCGGATCAGCGCAGTCGCTGCAGTGTATCTTAACTCTAACAGATGTTACTGCTGGCCTCTCTCAGAGCCGGGAGGGGAAATAAAAGAACAAGAAGCAATGGATCACAGGCCAAAACAATTGCTCGGTTTCAACAATAAAACACTATGTCCATGGAGGTGGACTAGGAGAAGAAAAAAAAAAAAAGGGTTTTTTCAGAGCAGTACCCAACGGCTAGAATAGGAGGTGATACTGTTTTTGAAATAGAGGAACTATCTGTTTTGCACACAAACCCAAGTTTTTGATGGAGTCAGAAACTTTGAGCCCCAGGTCTCCCAGTGATGTCCTGCAAACAGTAGTCCAGGAGTGGAGAAATTAATTTATTTTCTTCTTCTGAAGTACTGTTATATTATTTGTACTCAGCAGTAAGTGTTCTTCCAGGATTATTTGCTCAGGTGAATTAAATTCTCTTTTGTTTTGCTTTTTAACTATGTGATAAGTGTTGACAATTAATTTCCAATAAAAAAATAGCCTCAGCTGGCTGGTGAGACAAGAAATGGCAGCTGGAAAAATTTAGGAAGTCCAAATGAAAGTATGTTTTAAATATAATTTAATCAAAAGAAAAAAAAATCAATCACGAAATAAGAAAGGACTTTCAGGTGAATGACAATTTACTGTTGTCAATCCAAGCTTTGCTGAGAAAACAGACCAATTTGAGAACAAAAAACATCAATGTGTTGGAATTTCATGCATACCTTAAAAGCACTCCATGCAATTAATGTACCAAAGATAAAAAAAATAGTATTTTGTTGCTGCAACTTGTGGAAAATCCTAGCATTTTCCATGTAATTCTGCCGAAAAAAGAAACATACGTGTCTCACATTCCTCTTTCAATGTTCTAAGAGGGTCACAATATTATTGGGATATAATACCATACATTTTCATTGAGAAGAAATACAAGTTATTTTCCTCATGCATCTCAGGCCTTCCTGAAAATGTTTGTTGTTATTGTTTGATATCAGCTGCCACAAGAAAGCTTTCCCCCATCTGTTCATTTTTGCAAGGGCCCTGCCATGAACTTTCATCTCCTTTTTTTTCTATTCTTCTGTCCAAAGGGACTGTGAGATAGAAGGAATCATACTCCATTTCTATCACTTAAACCAGGAGACCCTTTTCTGCTGGGCTGAAAGAATGGATGGCTTTATCCTGGAGTGAATTAACTGCTTCCCTCCAGGACAAAGCTCAGCTATGCATTCCCTGAGAAATTTCTTCTGCCACTAGATAAAAGCCTACAAAAATAAGGTGTATCCTGGGGCTTACTGTCCTAGGGTTGAGGGGTGGGGTGATGGATTTTTTTTCACTTACTGCACTTAAATTTTCTGTAAAGGTGGGGCCATTTGCGAAATGTACACACATATGCATATGTAGAAGTCAGTGCAGCAGATCTGATTCTACCAGAATCTTACTTTTGATCTTGAAGTGCACTGAAAAATGCACTGCAATAACTCTTTACAAGCTCTTTTGTAGCACTAAACTTGAGATATTTTTCTTTATCCATACAAATGATCAAGATGCAAGTGCATGAATTTTGCTAACAATACCCCAAAGAATTTTGATGTCATGGTGAAGAGTATTCATTTTCTAGTGTTAAACATCCCTATTTAAATTCCACCAGTGTTGAAATAGAGGCTCACCTGTTTACCACCAGTCAGTGCTTTTTGTACTTTTATGTCAACTCTGAGTCTTCTTATTTCTAAGGTAATTACTTTTCACATCACATGAGAGCTTTCCTATGCTTTTATTCATTGTCATTGTTCTTTGCTGAAATACCCTCTAGACCCATAGAATCCTCTCTAAAATAAAGTGACCTGCATTTCTATACAGGTCACTCCAGGTGAAAATTTATTTATATGTCACATAACAACATGCCAACACTTGTCTTTACTCTTCACAAGCACCTTCATAATGACTCCTAATTCATGACTTTCCTAATTAACATTTTTAACCACAAATGCCCCTTCTCTGCCTAACAATAATAACCTGCATGCTGATGTCCCTTTTTCCACCTTACTACTATGAATGCAAAAATCCTGTAAGGTCTGTCTAGTAAACAAGAGACATCTTTTGAAAGAATGCCAAGATTTTAACATTCCACTTCAAAACAAGGCTCTCAAATACTTCAAGAAAAAGAAAAAACAAACATAAGACAAAGTGTGCACAAACCACACAAAAAGCTTGAATATTCTCCCTGGGATCTTCACAGTCGCCCAGTGAGCAGTAGCTCACTTGTGGAGGATTACAGCCTGAATCTCGCAAAGCCCTCTGATTTCCTCTCCTTCTCTCTTCTGTGAAAAGGACTAACAGATGATCAAGATGCAATTTTCTTTTTCAAGAACAGTTGTTTAACTCATTTTGCAGACCTCCTACTATTTTATTATGGGACATATATCGTAATTTCAACACAAACATTTGGAACAAATGCTTTCTAAGTCTATGTAGCCATGTATAGACATTAATATCAAACATGGGAAAGTCAATAATGCAGTAAAATTTGAGTTTAACCTTCATACAAAACACAGTTTTAAGTGAAAAAGTCAAAGTGGCCTTTTCTTAAAACAGTTTATTTCAATAATTAGAAATCAGTGACATTCTTTACATGAAGACAATACCCTTTCCTATAAATTTTGGCTGTATGCTCTGTTCTTCACTTTGTAACTTTTTCACATTACAGTTATTTATATTTTTCAATTTTTTTGTTTCATTCTGTAAAGCAAAAGGTGAAAGGAAAATTAACTCACAGCAAAGACTGAGCTCTAGTGAAGCAGTTGATTGTCTCCAGTGAGTGTTAGTGAGAAAAGTCTGTAAGCTTTCAATTGTTTTGTGAAAACTAATCAATGCTAAATGACACTTTGAAATCTTCCATGTGCGATCATGGTGTATGTATTAGGTAACCTTCATTTAAGGCTGGGGGAACACGTGAAACAGTGTAGAAGAAAAATTTGGCATGGATCTCTACTCCTTTATCTTATCAATTTTGTGATTTACTGTAGCATATTCTTCACCAAAGGCAGTTAGTAATACAAGTAGCAACTCATTGGAGCGTTTATAGATACATCTAAAGGTTGACACCTCCTAAAAGGATGCTCAGAGCACCAAAATGAGAGCACTTCAAACAACCTCATTATGTTTTAGATAAAGGAATGGCTCTTGGTTTACTTTCTGATTGTCATGCTTATTGGCACAGGAGCACACTGAAAAGGCTTATAAATACATACATGTGTGCATGCATACCTGCAAACACAGGCACAAACACGAGTTAAAAGCTTCCCCTCCTTTTCTTGCTTAATCATATCATTCCAGGCATCACACAAACCTCTGGCACCACAGCACAGCACATAATACAGGAATGATGTTATCTTTTCTGTCCAGAAAGGAGCCCTGGTTCTGTGGATCCCTGAGCACAGTAAGCACAGAACAGAAATTCCTATTCATGGCTAGTGCTTCCAACACATGGCTGTGCAATGTCTCTGAGACATGAAACACACTGTACTGAGTGGCGTCAACAGGCAGGCAGCAGTCCTCCTAAACTCTCCATAAATCTCTGCTAACACTATCAGCCGGAGATCTTGTCATACATGTCACAAAATCTGGTCTTCTATCTCCCGCCTCAAATGTCCTATTTCCTCTTTCAATAGAAAGTAAGCCACAGGCTTATGTAGGGTAGCACACGTTGATGTATCAGACACAGAATGAGATTTAGGAGCATGAGTCATGCTGATGGGAAGTATTTCTGGGCCTGCTTGTTGATAGCCTCCTCTTTTATTATTTATCTTCTGAAGAAAAAAATTCACCATTTGTGAAACTTTACAAGAGCTTTAACTTTCATCATTCGTAAAAAGTCCAACATATTAGAAATGTTAATGATAACAGTTTTTCATATCTTTTAAATTAGCTGCTTTATCTTTAAAACAATCTTTAGTCAGAAACATTTCCTGTACTTTCCAGAATTAAAATGTGTTCAAATTTCTGAATTAAAAATATGCAATCTGACTTGAAACTTTGATTTTTTCACATGTCCAACGCAGCGATACTATTTAGTCATATGCATACATTTTCAGTTAGATTCCAGCTACTGGGGGTTTTTTTAAGAATTGTGAAATGCTGGAAAATTTACTTTTTATCCAAATCTGCCACAAAAAATGGCAGAGCCAAGAATTGACAAACTGATGAGGTATTCTGTTGTTTAACTTTATAACACACTTCTCTGGGATATTTACTGAAAAATGCAGAAAAGCTCTCTGAAACTGTGCATCTCAGCTGGGTTTCTCCCCCTTCCATTTTGCTTCATGAGAGCAAGACAATATAAAGAAGCTATATTCAAGGATGCTGCTGAGTTATTGAACTGTCAGTTAACTTCTAAAACCTATAACCTTAGAAAATAAATCTATCAATATTTTGGCCTGCAGTAGTCGGTGTGTAAGGCTGAAGTATATCCTGCATTGTATCATAATGACTGATTCATGATTTCTTTAACAACAAAACTGTAGACATCAATACACAGTTGGCAACAGACATACACAAAGAATAGACTTCTACAAAGAAAATTCTGCTGGGTTCTTCAATTTCTGCTGTTGTCTGGTTTCAAAATTATATCAAATAAAGGCTTAATTTAAAACAGAATATAAAATTGGACAGCTGTCCTAATAATCTCCATTACCTTACAGATAACATATTAAAATGTGAAATTGCTGCTTATTTCAGGATTTCTTTTCAGGTATTTTATACGGTACTTATTATGTACACCATTTAGTTTTATTATTTAACTAAGTCTCCCTGGAAAGTTAGCTCCTTTTTTTTTTTCCTTTTTTTTCCCAGCAGTACAAATTTCTTTCTAACTCTTTACTATCCACTTCTTTCAATTGCTCGTTGTTACTGATGTTTTCTTAGTCACAGCTTTTTCTCAGTTCATGCCAAATTCCTTTTATTTGCCTATGTAGGCTTATTACAATGTCCAGATGCTAAAATACCAACACCTTCAATTAGGAACATCTACAAAATATTTTTTTTATGTCGAAAATAACTATCCTGGCATAGTGAAAAGCAAGTTTAGGGCTCAAAAACACACATGCCAAGAAAGGGATGCATACAAATAAATGTGGTGAGATGGTAACTACATTGAATGATAATCAGGTATTTTAAAGATTCCAGGGTATCTTGTCACCACAGATATGCCTCTTCATCTAGCCACAACCTTTTCAGAAAATAGATGTTGCATCTAGAAGAGACCTGTGAAGCAAGACACCAGGAAGAAGGGAGCAGTTGTAGGAGCCCAGCTGTGATGTAGGTGCCACATCTTGGGGGGAGGCACTTGAAAGAAGAATCACAGCTCAGAGGGGCTGAGGTTGTCATCCATGGATGTGCAGTTGGGATATGATGGAGCAATGCATGAAATTCAGCAGCAATGAACAAAACTGTAAAGATCTGCCTGAGGGAGGCTTCACTGAGAATCCTAAACTCTCTGTGCTGAAAAAGAAGCCCCACTGTGCTTGTGTCTGAGTGAGGGGGAAAGGGCCAGGCAACTTTTCTTGGCATCTTCCATGCATTTGAAGTGGAGGAGGGACAGCTTGATTGCCAGAGACACAGAGAAGCAATTAACAACAGAGAGAGAGCAAAATGCACGTACACCTCAAATTTTTCCACCAATTTTTTAGTGCTAGGCATTTGTAATGTCATTTACCAAAACACCCAAATTCTTCATTTGATAGTAAAAACATGTTTTTCACCTTTCTATTGTACCACATAAGTAAAATATTACTTTTCAGAAAATGACCACATTTTATTTATTTCTTTCTGTGGTGAAATGACACCTCCCACACACACATACACACAGTCTCCTGCTATTTAGATATAGCATGCCCTAAAATGTTAATTAATACTGCAAAACTGGTTCGCCTTCCTGAGCAACTGAAAAGCATCTTAAGCTGTGATACACTCTTCTTCTTACTTTCCTTGTTCTTACTTTTAAGTGTGACTTTTCATTTCTGACTAACTTAAGCTTGCAACTCCATTATATAATCTTTCCAGTTCCAATTAAACTCCTAATGGATGGAGGTGGCCCTCAAAGCATCATACACAGGAAAAAGGGAGCAGAGAGAATACTGTGAATGGCAGTAGTAGCATACAACTGCAGCACTTCATTTCCAGCTTACCAACTAAGAATACTTATATATTTTTACTTCTCATTGTGGCCTCTTAATTTCCAATGTAACTTTTTATTTTTAATTTACTGATTGGTACTACAATGCCATATTGTAGCACAATGACAATGAAAAATTGCACTTGCTACATGAATTATGTATGCTGGTTTCAAAACCCCAATGAAAAAGACAGAAACAGCAAAAAATGTGCCTTGAGTGGTGATCTAAAGGTTACTTGATGTAGCTCACCAGTCTTGCCAAGAAAAGTAAGCCCCAAGGGAAAAGAGTATTGATACCAGTGGACAGGAAGCCTTAAAGATGCTCTGGAACAGAACAGCCTCCCTGAATGCTGTTCCAGCAGAAAAGAGGGGGGGAAAACTTACTACACATGAATTTCACTGCCAAGTGTCAGAGGGTGTCCAAGAAAGTTACAAATTATCTGAACTGTGTCAAAATAAAGGGTGAAAGGTGATTTCACAGAAATTGTTGATGTAAACTGGCCCTGCGCATTGCAGAACACCTTTGACTGCCTAAATGCAATCCACAGTTTACAAGCAAGGCTTACAAAAGCTGATAGATCATAATTGCTCACTCTGCCTCCCACTTTGGGAAGACAAAGCTGTACAGGCGAGATTTTCCAGTGGAGTTCTTGAGTAGTGCCATACAGAAACCTAATATGGGGCTGACTGAGAAGAGTGGGCCAACTCAAAAAGAGTGGGAATGAGCCAAATTTTGTGGTCTGCTATTGATACCAACCTCTGTGGCTGTAAAGTCAGAGAAATGAGAGATCCTAGACTATCCTGAGGTTGTGATAAGGACTCATAGCTAAAGGCCAGGTTTTAAAGATAACAGAAAATCCAAATCCTATTACATCCTTTGCAGTATGTGATTCCTGCTGTTAAAAAGCACTGCTTCCAATCACATGTGGAGTCTCTCACAGAAGAGCTGAAAGACCATATTCAAACCAGGCTTGGTTGTGAAAGTAACCCCCTGATGAGAAATGCTGGATCCTGTTATGATGGTAAATAATTAAGGTTAACTGAAACTAGGACTTGTTGTCTAAATTACTCAGAGATTTAACTAGAATGGAAAAGTAACTGGGGTTTTTGTTTTCTTGTGTTTACTCAAATTTATATCATTAAGATATAAAAATATGCTGGAAAGAAGTATATCTTATAAACTGGTCATTTTAAATCTTTTGCATGCATTCTCCCTTATTTCCAAGATAAATGTGCACTGACACAGAGTTCAAGGAGCATCTGGATGTTGCTCATTGTCATATGGTTTAGTTTTAGGTAGTCCTTCAAGGAGAAGGGAGTTGGACTCAATGATCCTTATGAGTCCTTTCCAACTCAAGATAGTCTATGATTACAATGTGATTACAATGAACTTTGAAGCATAACTAAAATGCAACCATATAAATGAAAAATTGTACTATGGGCAATACCAGACCATCAGTGAGCCTGTAAGATACACCTTCTACACTACCAGGTCATATGTGAAGAAATAGTTTCTCGGAAGAGGTGCTAACTGAAAATAAAACAACTCAGTTTTAAGAAGTACTTTTTTTATATATACTTCTCATGAAACCCTTTTTTCTCTTAAGTGTTTTCAGTTGTCAAATTCATTGCAGAACCCTGTCTCTGTCTTTCTTTGGCTTGGCTTCTCAAACAATCTTCATATGACCAAAGATGTCTTTCTGTATCATGAAAAAAGACAGTTGTTGCGGGGGAAAAACCACCTAGAGGCAGCTTTGGCTTACCGATGATACCCATATAGTTCCTGCTGTTCCTTGTTGACTGGTTTGTTTTTCCCTGTTATCACTAGACCCAGTGGCAGAAAATACTCAAGTGATCTTGACTGGGAATTAAATCAAACTTATATCTCACTTGCAGGACAATATCCCTCAAGGCTCTTTCACTAAAAGGGACAGGCTGACACATCAACCCCTGCTTTGCTTGTCTCCACAGATCACTAACAAACTTGGAATGCTACTAGCTCTTTCATTAAGTTCAGAAACGCCATGGAAAACTGCAGAATAACTTTGTTTGCTGATTTATATTGTGTTTGGATTTACTGTTTTTTAGAAAAACAAAAGCTTTAGATTACTCAATAACTGGAGTTATCTGGACACATCTGGTTATAAGAACCCAACATTCTGAGTACTTTCTGTATGCTTTCTGTTGTTTAACAAAAGTAGAGGGCCCTTCAGAGTTCAAAGGGGCTAAACAAGATCTTGAGCTTATACTGACTAGGAGATAAGCTGTCATGGTTTCACCCCAGCCAGCAGCCCAGCCCCACACAGCCACTCACTCACTCTGCCACCCACCCACAGGATCAGGGAGAGAATCAGAAGTGTAAGAGCCAGAAAACTCATGGATTGAAATAAAGAAAGTTTAAGAGGGAAAGAAAAAGCTGCACCCACAAGCAAAGCAAAACAAGGGATTAATTCACTGCTTCCCATGGTCAGGCAGGTGTTCAGCCATCTCCAGGAGAGCAGGGCCCCATCACACATAACAGTGACTTGGAAAGACAAACACCATCCCTCCAAACATCTCCCTCTTCCTCCTTCTTCCCCCCACTTTATATACTGAGCATGATGTCATGTCTGGATTGTCACTTTGGTCAGTTTGGGTCACCTGCCCTGGCTGTGTCTCCTCCCAACCTCCCATGCACCCCAAACTTCCTGGCCCGCATGGCAATATGAAAAACAGAAAAGGTCTTGCCTTTGTGTAAGCCCTGCTCAGCAATAACAAAAACAAAGAACCGACCAATATTATCAGTGCTGTGTTCAGCACAAATCCAAAACACAGCCCCGTACCAGACACTGTGAAGAAAATTATTTCTACCTCAGCTTAAGCACTTCATAAATTTCATAATCTTTTCTGCTACTCTCCAGCCAGTAACAGACCCTCCAAGACTGTCTCCTTAACTCTGACTTGACACAGCAGGTAAGGGAGAATCTCCACTTTGCACATCTGCTCCATTTTATGCCTTTTATTTCACATAATGAATTTTTCTTCCCCCCCCACATACCACATGTTCCTTTGTGTTGCTCCACAAACTGAACTCCAAAATCAAATGAACAAACCCACTCCCTAGATAAATGACTTAACTATTTCTAATGAGTACCAGCTAATCAGCATATCCAAGTGACTAAATGTAAGTATATATGGTGTTTTTGCCAAAAGTGCAGTTCAAGGAAAGCAAAAGTCAGGGAAAGAAAGAGGCAGAGGTATCAGTCACAGCTCACAGTGCAGCATGATTATGCACTTTTATCATGGACAGCAAGACTACTTGTAATTAAAACACTTTATTACAAAACTGCCTCCAGCAGAGACAGAACAGGTTCTAGTCTTTGTGTTTAGAAGAAAGGTAAATTTGTACTATTTCTCTTCCAAATATAACAGTAAATTTCATTTAGGAAAAAATGAGTGATGCTGAGAAGAATCACATATTAAAACCTCTCCATGCAGAGTCCCAATTAACAAAAACCAATAAACAAGACAAATTGTGGTCGTTCTTATATGAAAGGAAACTTGTTCTTATGGAAAACTCTTCTGCAATTACAGAAAATTCTGCATGAAGACAGCCATGCAATAAACTTCAAAGTGTGTATATAGCTGCTCAACTCCACCTTATTGTTCATGTCACTCTGAAGGCTACCCTGAAGCTCCTGCTCTCTTGGCCTGTGCAATTGCAATTTACTCCCTTGATGAGAATACATTAGCAAGGAGTTTTTAAGCACATGGTCACATATTACTGCTTTGCAGATTCCTTGAACCATACAGCACAAGGGATGGATGGTACCCATGCCATGAGAAGATGTTCAGTATTTTATTTTTCATCAGTGCTAATGGTTCAGCTTCGCACTTTACTCCTTGCTCTGAACATAACAATTCACTTACAGGCATTCTGGCCCATATCACTAACGCATTCAAGCAGTTTTGGAAATACTACTTTTTCTTTTCCAACGTCTTTGGGGTTAAAAAGTGATACTAACTCCATTTTAAATTATAGGAATTGAGGCTCAGATTTGAAAAAAGCATAGGCTACAGGGACATTCTACTTGCTTGGAGAGTTTAAATGTATCTAGCATTCAATGACGTCATTGATGCTTTATGTACAAAGCACATCTCTCACAGATTTCATTTGATGCTGAGTCCTCAAATGCTCACAGAGATCAGACCCTCAAATTTCTGTTGAAATGAACCTTTCACTCCCAGTTGAAAGACTGGTTTCAGGTGCAGCTGCAGTTGAATTTGACATTCTCCCTGCCTCTCCCCTCCCAGTTACTGCAGCTTGCACGGAAGTTACTCTGTCTTCAGCCAAGAGGGAGTAAGTGACCATGAGTATTAACAGCTCCTGCTCAGTGCAAGGTAGAAGAGGCTCTTTGGATCCATTACAGAAGCAGCCAGTGGCACAGTACTGTAACATTCACAAGGTCAGTGACTGAATGTCTTTTAAAGGGACATTTAATGCAACGTTTTGTGGAACTGTTCAAATGAGGCTTGTAAAATCTCCACTGTCTTTCTCTGGTTTTAATATTGCATCAAAACAACATGGCAGGAGCAAGGGGAAAAAGCCTTCAGGAAATCATTTCACTATGATAATTTTCTACCTCCATTTTCAGTTCCTCTGTACAATCCCTAATTTCCCTGCTGGTGAGACAGAGCATCTGTAGGTATACAGAATCTTTAACTGCACAGTTTGTATTTGTTGCTATATCAGAACTGGTCTTTGCAATGAAAGAAGCATGAGTCCAGAGGGAAAAATTTCATCATGCAGTTAAAGTCTGTTTTGCAAAGAGTAAATTATTTATCTGCAGAGCAGGGAGAGGCTAATTAAAGTGACACCAGCAAAACTAATTCTGTCATTTCCTAGTGGAGGTCTAGTAGGTTACTATTGTTAAGGTACAACAACACTAAAAGGGATTAAACACATACTTTGCTGGGGTGGGAGGAACTTCACAGAAGTTTCAAAAAGCAAAGCTTGTATCCAAGGTCCTTGAAGAGCCTCTTCAGGTTCTGGAAATAGTGCATTTGCATCGATTCAAGTGTCATGCTTTGTTGAAAGTTCCTGATTGTGATCTTGACTTCCTTCTCATCCAGTTAGACTCCTTGTTCCATTATCATCCTCCCTGCACAGCTAATCACAGCCTCCAAATCTGAGACTTATCATAGATCCATTACTCTTCCTTAGTATCCTAATGTTCATCAAATCCCAAGTGTAGCAAACTTAGCCTGACACCCCTTAAGGTACACAGACTAATATAATTTGTATAGTTATTCCTGGCCTTTTCCCATTTTTTCTAGATCTCTTTTTCAGCTTTGCCTGCAGACTGATTCCTCATCATCCAGACTGTTCCCCCAGTGTCTCCCCTTTTGTCAGTGCGAGGGATTCAGAGAATCCCACTCAGCTCCCCTCACACCTTTAGTAGGATGGGGACTGAAACCCATCTTCCTCATCATTGTCTGCAGAAACAGAACTCTAGTTAGGATAGGGGCCTGTATATATCAAACTCCTGAGCAAAAACCAGAATAAATGGCTTTTTCTTTGTTAGAGGGATCAAAGTAAATTGGTCAAACAAAGCACCAACAGAAGTAAACACAGCTGTTTGCTTGTCAGTGACTTGAGTGATCAACCATTTCAATGAAATTAAGACCAACTGCAAATCTGTGCAGATAATTAAATATGTTATAGGCAGCACCACATGCTAAAGAGCTGATAAAACACACGTATCATGTTCTTGAGAAAACCGTGACCTGTAAAAGGCCCTCATGAGAAATGAGGCACATATGATTTGTGCATGTCAGATAATTTTAGATATTAACATTGTGAACCAAAACCTCTGTGCAGCATATTATGACATAAAAAAAAAAAAAAAAAAAAAAAAAGAAAAGAAGACTGCAAGGGGCAGAAAATCAATAGTCCATTGGTATTTCCTAAACAGATCCACAGCACTGCCAAGACTGGCTGCTTAAACTCACTGTACAGCTGCAACTTCAGACAACTAAATTTTTTAGAGGGATTAAAAAATATTGTGAAAACATGAGGAAAATTAGCTACTAGAATTAAAAGGAATCTCTTCTGCACATATCTGAGCAGTAGTTACAAAATATGTAATTTTAGTGGATGCTCATGGGAAGAACAAAAATGCACATCTCCAAAACAATGGCTATTTTCAAAGATCTCATTCAGGTCTTTGGGGAAATGAGGCTTTCCAGGAAAGTCTGTCAGAAAGGTTCTTCTATTTGCTTGGCTTTTGTAAGGGAAAACCAGGCATAACTTTTGCCTGGGTTTGTTCTTAGGAACAGCTGGATGGCATTGAATAAAATTTCAATGAAATTTAGCCAAAAGCGTACACTTTGGAAAGCTTCTATCCAGAAGATAGGCAGATCTATAGGATTAGGCAGATCTATACATAACCGAAATAAGAGAGGGTTTTGTTTAGGTGCTGTTGTTTTTTAAAGGGTAGTGTCTGGCTGTGCTACCTGCTCCACCTGCAGCAGTATCTGACAAGGTGTGTCATGGCCATGCGTCAGCTTTCAGGCTAGTCTTCCTCACAGTGCAAGAAATGTTTTTTTCTGGAGAAATACTGTGGGCATTTTAGGCTTGTGCTTTGAGGGTTGTGCTAGAGAAGGTGTTGCAGATATTTAAATTTTGATTTCTGCTATCTTTTTCTGTTTGTTGTCAGATGAAGATGATGCAAATATAAACATGTTCATCCTTTATATTCCATGAATTTGTGTATAAACTACAATCCAGTGCAGGGATGTAGAAGTCTTTCTACTAGCCTTACTTCCATGCGCCCATATTCTTGATTTATCTCAAGTACTGTCTAAAGATATTTTTGTTCAAAAAGACAGTGAAATCCAAAGCCTCATATTCTGCAAACTTCCAGAATTTGCTGAATTAGAAAGTAATTGCACCTTAATACTTAATGTAATATTTGAAACTTATTAATCGAGCCTTGTTCTTCAGCCTTGAGGGTTGGAAACAGGTGCTTTTAATTTTAACAGAATGAAGAAACCTCAGTAGTCCTTGTGCTCCATGATTGCACACTCCTATCTCCTCCCCAGCATGGAAGGTGATGCTGCTGGTCAGTGTGCTGGGATGGCATGCTGGGTCCACTCCCACTAACTGGTTTTATCCCCAGAGTAGTTACTGGAGCAAGATTTTCCCCTGTAGCTTTGCTGTCTGACTGAAGTACAGAGCTGTAATCTAGGTTCATTTGAGAAGTTCATCCTGAACATCAAATATTTTTGAAAATTTGGCTCACAGGGTATTAGCACTGTAATATGCCAACACTGGATATTTACAGTGCTCTTAAAACCCTTATTTTTGCTCCTGTTTGAAGTAACGATAGCAAAGCCTACAAGATCTGTATTATTAATGAATAACTATTGTAAAGTAGCTGCTCAGATCTATCAGGAAATTCCATTTAACTTCAGAAGCCCTAACAATGCTGGGTTAGCACCTTACCTTGAATGGTGCAGTGATAGCATAAAACTTTCCTAACCAGTTATCTAGGGTCAGCCTTAATGGTACCATAAAATTTCTTCAACACAAGGCAATTTTTGCTTCCTGAGGGCTTTGTAAGCTTGCTGTAAGTGCATTTATACATCTGAGTATCTAATGAAAATAAATTAGTAATAAATACATAGTTGCCCAAATGTAATACAAAGCCCTAAATTACTTACTAGTCTAATAAAACACTCTCATTTCAAAGAAACGTTTTAGACTAGAGGAATGAATGCATAAAATACCAGAATATACCCCACAAATATATATTTACATGTATAGATTATGTTTATGTTCCCTTGATAAGTTTTAACTGACTTTTGCTCTTACAGGCAGATTTAACTACATTGCCATGTCGGAAGGACAGTGCTCGGCCTCTTAATGTTGATGCACTTACACTTTCAGAACATAATCGATATTTCCATGTGTTTACAAGTAAATTTGTTAATTAGTTTCTAAATGAATATATAATTTGAAATGGATCCTTCAGTCAACTTAGCATCTCACAATTGCCTGTTGCCTTGTCCCGAGTGATTTTGATAACATAACAACGGACAGACTTTGCATTTCCTACATAATGAATACTCAGATGCCTTCTGCTGTGTCTACCTGACTTGTATGTAATGGTCATTTTCTTTCCATTACTCCCCATTTCTAAGTGTTTATTTTTCACCATGAGACTACTAAAAAGCACACTAATAGTCATTTCAGTCTCTTTAGATTGACACAGAAAGTAATGGTCATTTTGTAATGGGTATCTTAATAAAGGATAATGATAGCATGTTAGCTAAGGACAATTTGATTAAGAACAATGGAAGGAATACGCTACTGTGAAAACAGAAGCTTCTCTCAAGCTTACAGAGGGGAGAAAACCCCAAGCAAATAACAAAACATCAGTCTCTGCAGGAAGATAAACATTTAGCTGCATGTGAAAAAACATTTTTATGTATTTTATTGTTAATTCTTAGTCTATGTTATAAAAATAAAACAGCTGATGACAAGACTTTATAATTTTATAGAAATTATGTACAAAGACACCCTTGCACTGTGCTGCAGTCTAGTGTCCATGAATATAGGAGTCTTTAATTTCTTCGTCTATCTCTCTTTCAGCATATCCTTAAATGAACATGTCTCTTATCAAATGCACAGATGGTGCAATGAGTCTGTGATTAGAGTTCTGCTTTGATACAGTTGCTGGCAGTCACAATTTAAAAACCTACCAGTGCATCAAGTGATCCTAAAATCTGTAAAAGCTCTTTTTCTCTCTAGAACAGCATCCTTTGCTACCTGCACAAAGAAATGATCTCAGTAGGAGGAGTGGTAGGCTTTCACTTTTGAGAAAATACACTGAAGACCAAATTAAATGATCCCTCTGTCAGTTGTCTCTGTAAACAAATTCACATTAAGAAGTTCATTATACCTTAATGGCTGAACACTGAGGAGATGAGAATGTCACATGCAGTAAAAGGAAATGGGCACCTTCCCAACAGTGGGTAGCTTTCATTTCTGTTACCAATGCAGGTATTTTAGCCACCACTGTTCTTACTGAAGTTATGGCCTCATTTTAGTCTCCATAATGCTGAGACAGTGGGATGTAGCAAAAGCAGGAACTATTATTATTATTATTATTATCATTATTATTATTATTATATTAGTAATCTATGGTGAAAGATGGCTTTGCATTTATACACAGAACGCTGAAGATGCTAACGAGGTGAAGAATGAAGAGTTTTCCAGATATTTGACTATTAGGTCTGTTTCTTTTGCAAAAAAAAAAAAAAAAGGTTAGGAGAAATTAAATTTTAAATTCCTCTTTTTCTCCCACCACTGAAAGCAAAATTATTAAATTAAACACTAATTCCCATCACTCATAATTCAGAAAAAAAGGAGGAGGTTAAGAGGAACAGAAGTAGAGTTACAAGCTTACATGAACAGCTACGACTCATGGGCTTTCCAGCTGACATATAATCCACCTAAATACCCTCAAATACTAAATAGCTTCAGAGGAGTCAGGCTTGAGCTGAGAGCTCACAACATTTGAGCCACAAAGCCATCTCTGGGACCACAGGTTCACTTGATTCTCTCCAGCACACTGCAAATTCCATCAAATGAAGTTTCCAACTAGAATTTTTGAGGTTGGATTCAGATAATTCAGAGAGGCCAAGTTCACCATTCTGTAGACGCTCTTTGTTGCTCTAATCCCTTCAAACCAATCTGAGCTCATTTTCAATTTCATGGGTCCAATTGGCTCATGCAGCTGAGCTTTAAGAAAGTCTGTGAAGTTGAAAATTGCCATTCTGCTGAACGCCTGCAAGTATAATGATATATGTATATTCCTACCTTTCTGCAGAGATGTTACTCACACATATTCTTTGCATATCAGCCAACCTGTAAACCATAAACAATGAATTTTTTTGTTCCAAGGAATTCATGCTTCTGAGTTTGTTTTTTTTAAATTTTCTATGATATATTTAGATATAACTCCAACATTAAGTTCCCCAATAAATAGAAGCCAACATTCAGCAAGCATAAAATCAAATATGAGGCTGAAAAGAAAACAATATAATTAATTTTTTTATTGCCTATTCGTATCTCTCTATCCCTCTGTTATTCCACCAGTAACTTTTTCTTATCTGTTGATAAGTCTTCAAATAAAAGTTTAATTCTTCGGTTATTCATATAAAAGCCCACTGACTGGCAATGATATTTCCCTCTGTTTAGCATTTAGATAGTGCTATAAACATTCTGTTATATATGACACTAACACACTTAAAATAGTTCCTTTTCAAACTGAAGACCAAACTTCTCTTTCAGTGTATTTGTGAGACCAGTTTGATAAAGTGATTATATTGCCTGCATGCTGCATGCTGACATTCCTTTCTTCTCTTTACTCCCCACAAAATGAAGAAATTCCTCCTGGCCACTGGGACAGAGCTCTCATGAAGACTTTTAGGGTCCTACAAATTTTATAGACGAGGGCCGGTAGGCAGATCCCCAGACACTGCTTTTATTGAGGAAAACACGGGTAAAAGTTATCTGTCGACAGTTCTTTTAGGCAGTGGCCAAGCAGCCAAGCTGTGTGTGCAAGCTCTCAACTAGCCCCAAGCACATCTTTCTGCTGTGCTGGGAGCACAGAGTGGGAACTTTGGGAATGGGGGAAGCAAACAGAGGATCAAAGAAGAAATCCAGAGCAAAGCCATTCTGTTCTTCAGGGGCTAAGGAATTTGCTGTGGTACTAAATGCTTTATGCTCACTCTATTTTTGGATTAGCACAGGTGCTGTTGGAATGAAATTAGTCCATGTTTTTCCAAGGGCGGGTTGTGCTATAGTCTAACCCTCATCTCTTCTTGGGAGGGAGATCAGAGTAGTGGCCCCAAGAACTTCTGCCCTTTCCCCCACACTGTCCCACCACATCTGCAGTCACCAATCACAGAACTCAGCCCTGGGATTAGACGCCTTGGACATCTGTCATGAACAGCCCACACCCCTCCTGGGCTTTCTCAGTGTGGATCCTTTAGGCTGCAGCAGATGTGTCTTGGGCATTTTCCACACATCATCTTGCTCCCTCACAGTCTCCAGACAGCACCAGGGTGCAGACTTGGAGTTTCTCAGGCTGATCTTCCCATGATGACAGGTCAGAAAATTATGGATCACAGCCTTAATAAAGAGTCCCTCAATCACGTTGCAGTCCCAGAGCCACCAGTTATGGACAACTGGAAAATACATAATCTGTCTTCAGGTACACACTTCTGTGCCTTTTACCGCTTCATCACAGCTCAGACAAGCTTGCATTAGTTGATCCAGTGATCACAGACTCAGCCTAGTCTTCAAACTAGCAGTTTTTGACACAATACCATCTACGAGCATGCCAGGATTTCTTTACTATTTATTATGTGACATTCTTATTTTAATTTTAAAATTAGTTTGCCTGCAGACAGGCAATACACACTTCAGTGCTAGCAATTTGGATCTATGTATCTACATTTTTATTGGAAATAACTTAGATGGAGAAACAAACTTCCCTACTTTTTGTTTTTCTTGACAGCTCTCAGATTAAGCTAAGT
This sequence comes from Acanthornis magna, assembly GCA_036785705.1. Lineage (NCBI taxonomy): Eukaryota > Metazoa > Chordata > Aves > Passeriformes > Acanthizidae > Acanthornis > Acanthornis magna. The sequence goes on from JAWUZG010000029.1 coordinate 13,258,414, forward strand.
ATTCTGGGAACCAGGTCAGCATACAATTCATGAGCTAGGATACAACAACTCAAATTTGGTCAAAACTCAGAAGCTTAAAATTTAGTTGCAATTAAATATCTTTAAAAATCAGTCTTATTACAAGCAAAGCAAAAAAAGGCAAAATTTTTAAAGGAAATAAAAGCCCAACTAACAAAGACAACAGAGGACAACAGAGTAAATTAACTGTAATACTCGAATTTCAGAGTGAATCCTTTCCAAATTAGGTCAGAACAGGAGAAAAGGCCAATGCACTGTATGATACTTCTAATATTTTTAGTGGATCTTTATTGACTTAGGCTATTATAATTGCTTTTGAAAAGCATCTTTTCACTCTGACAGACAAGTAGTTAAAACTTGAAGGAAAGCCAATAACTTTGACACTGGCTTATCATAGGGATGTCTCTCATATAACACTGTCAATATTATTATTTTATACAAACTGCCATAGAAGTGGAAGAAGTTGGTCATATGAGAGCACAGTATGAGTTGAAATATTAAATAAACTCCAGTAGTTGTAAAAGGTTTGAGTAAAAAAAATGCTGAGGGGAATCTTCCATGTGCTAATAGGAAAATCAAACTTCCTAAGAGGCAAATACAGCTTCTCTATAGTCATAATCTATAGCAACTTTACACCCACTCCCTGTGGGTGTATTTTTAAGTTTACACACAGTTTTCAGACAACCAGAGCAGAACAGGTCAACACTCAGACTCTTCTGTTGGTAAGAAATTCTCAATATCTTTCTTTCAGTCTTCTTTAAAAAAAGAGTCTTTGTGTTAAAAGAAAAATTCTAGAGAATAGAAGCCTGAATCTCGTAATTTCATTTTTGAAATTCTGAATTTGTTACCAGTTCCCATGGGTTTATTCAAAAATTGGTTCTAATTATTAATGTGTTGTAATATTACACTGTGAGCTGATAACAGAAATTTTTTCTATTTTTGTATTTTTAAAGCCAGTCACTACTTAGTGCTAATCATAATACTTTATAGTCTTTTTCTGTTTCAGAATGTTTTCTTTCTGTATAGTAATGAAACATGTTAATATAAGACAACGCTTCCAACATGGAACAGGAAAGTAGATGTCTGGAATTCTGAAAGAGAACTTAACCATGCCATGAGGCCTGGACACATCATCAATAAAAACATTATCACAATATAATGAACAAAAATATTATAAAATGGTATTTGAAATAGCAATATTGGGATGGATAGAGTTCACAAAAAAATCAAAGATTGTGGAAATTGCCATAGTTGCTGCTGCCCCTGTATTTTCAAGAGAAGTTAGTGATTCATTGATTGTGGATTTACTGTCCACACCTTGGCCATTTTCCTGCGGCAGCCCCAAGTTTACTGCGTGTAAGAAGAGATGTTAGGGTCAGTACTTTGCAGTCAGGATGGGCAAACCTGCCTGTATGAGGCAGCTGGGAGGAGCAGAGCGGGCACCCAGCTCCGTGCCAGGACTGCCACGGACTTGGCTGTGCAGACAGGCAAAAGCCAAACATAGCAAAGAGCGGCAGTGCCACTGTAGCTTCCTGCATTGCACTGGACTGCTGCTTTGTGCCTGTTCCAGTGTGGTTTGGCAAATGTTTTTCCTCTGTGACAATCCTCTCCTTGCAACTTAGAGGCACACTGTTCTCTGCTAATTCACTGCTGATGGTGGGAACTTGAGGCGCTCCCCTGGTAAACCACCTAGTCACAGCAATTCATTAACAGCTGACCAGATCACCTCTTCCTGTGCTCCACCTCTAAAACATAAACTCTCTTGATGGATTTTATTACATGTTGTAAACTTGACCAATTTTCATTTTTCCCCTGTGCTCGGTGTTCTGCAGCATTTCACCTTTCCAGGGGAGGGGAGAATGGGGAGCACAATCTAATGTGGTTTGATTTAAATTATTACCCTGGTGCACACTTTCTTTGAGATGCTATTTTCCCTGCCTGTTCTAACTGCTGAGCACAATCACTAGAGCTCAATTATTAAAGAGATTCTAAAAATAGTGCCATGCAAAGCTGTCTACAAAGAAAAATCATTCAAACACAGAAAGAGACATATCCTGGGCAGTGAGCTTTCACCATTATTAGCTCCTTAATTCTTTCTTTCTCTTTTTTTCTTTCCATCTTTTGTTCTCTTCCCTCTTCCCTTCCATTCTTTCCTTCAGCAACCACAAGGAAGAGGGACTTTCAGGACATTCTCTCGACTACCCTAGAAAACTGCATTAGCTCATGCACACATTGGCACAAGAAAACATTTCCTTTTTAGTAAATGCCAACATTCACTAACTTTCCTTTCAAGAAGATCATGAACTTGTGTTCATGGGAATATAACCAAAATAAAATAAATAAATAAATGTAAGCCCTAGTATTTCTAGCTGTGAGTCTTTTCGTGCACTATTCGGCGGAGTTGAAAACAAGGGCATGGTTAACCATCTGGAAGCCTCAGAACTAACGTTTCCCTGCCAGAGATTTTCACAAGGCTGTGATTCACTTGATGATTCCTGTTTGGGAAAGTATATAAGGCTATAATCAAATCTCTAATTAAGCACAGGTAAGCACTCCCCTCAAGGAAGGTCTCTTCTTTTGAATCACTAATTAGGAGGGGAGCTAGGAGGAAAGGTGACTAGGATATCTGAGAAGATTAAACTTATAGTTAGTTTGGGCATCCTAAATCCTGGCTACTCTTTCTAAAAGATATCTTTAAGGATAAATAAGGAAATAAAGGCTGATGCAAGATAGCAATATGCTAGCTTTCTTTTTTTCCTTAAGTTGCCCAAATGATTTCAAAACAAACAATGGCAATTACATATAGACCTAGAGTTGCAGGAGGGAGGAAAGACAGAAGATGAGGGAGAGACAGGAGGAGAAAAGCTAAAGTCTTTTTGCCCCCAGTGCAAAGTCTGGATGAATACACACATGTACATGTGTCCCTTGCTCCAAGGCAGGGGTCAAGTCACTGTTTATGCCAGCCCCAGCAGGAGCCTTTTAAGCAGGAGACTTTTAAGCAGGTGGGATCACACCAATTTCACCTGGCTACAGGCATCTCTGTTTGGAAAGAAAATATCTTCCTCCCCCTCCCCTCCTACATCAGTTCCACATCCATTAACATTCAGACTAAATCTGCAGTTACAACCCCTCGATCAGGCTACACTTCACAGCAATGGCTCTGCCACCAAAGCTGTGAGGACTGCAAAAGTGTCAAGGGACTTAGCCTGAAAATTAAAATCCGGGGGCTATCAGCTTAGAGGTTGCACAGTGCATGCAGGACATAACAGCAAGGAACAAGTATAAATCTTGTAGTACTGACAGCTCTGAACCATTTTACTCTGCTTTTCACAGTGAGCTTAGGTGACCATGCACCTCTTTCACATGGCCTGTCATATATAAGAAAGGCGTTAACTGCTAATGCCAGCAGTGAGAAGCTGTTCAGGAATTTTTCTGCCAGTTCTTGTGGCACAGCAACCTATTTAAGGAGCATACAATCCTGGAGACTGTGCCTCTTGATGCCTGTAAAGAACACACAAACTGATGAACGGTCATACACATCTTGTCGGAAATTAATGTCTGTGGTCATTCTGAGCTAGACACTTACAACTGAATGCAAACGTCTCCAAAGCAAAATATAGAAAAATACAAGCTCTTAGAAAGTAGCTCAGGTATCATCCCTGGGTCTTTACCAGGTTTTAATACCAATTTCAGCTATCCAGACTAAGATAAAACCACATGAAGAACAACCATTTACTAGAACAATATATATTTCACAGTCAAACTGGCCATTTGGGACATACAGCTTGCCAACATGAAGAATATCTGTGTTCAGCACATAACTAAATTTTAGAAATGAAAAGAACAACTGAATTTCTTTTTCTATGGGAAATGATACAAATTATTTTTATCTAAATACTGCACAATTATGCCTCACCACTCAGTTAATAGAAATGACCACTAATGTGAACAGAAGAAGCGGGTAGTAAACTAAGTTTCTGTGTAGTTTACATGCTTTAAGTTCAGCAGGTGACTTACACCACAGAAGCAAAGCACTGAACCTTAAAGCACAAGAACTTAAATTTACATTATCTGAAGAGCATCTGAAGCAACTTGTACAACACTGACACAAGCGCCAATATGACATGAAGAGAGTCTGCCTGTCAGATTGACTGTGTCTTAAAACCTGATAAAAACATTTCACTCAATTATTCCACCTTTAAGTGGGAAAAAATATGCAAAAGAGGATTACAAACAATTCAAAATATAACATCTGTGAAGTACTGCTGATTAATAAAAATAATAAAAGTCAGAAATAAACTACAGCATCCCTTTGTTAATTATAGATTGCTCTCTTTAATTAAAACACCATAACTAATTATTGGCACTTCTTTTAAATAGGCAGAGTTTGCCAGAGGCACAATAAATACTAATAATTCACTCTGCAATTACTAATAATTCCCTTCTACTGAGCTTTTCATCCATCTGATTCACACAAAAATGGAAACAAGCATTGGGAGCGCCATTTGGTACTTGCTGCAAGCAGAGAGAGGGAGCTGATTTGCAAGGAGAGCTAGTGGCAGAGTGGGAAGGGGGCAGAGGTAGGCAGGGCAGGCAAGGAGGGGTTATTGCTAGTCACCAGGATTGTAGCTCTGATACACAGAGAGCCAAACACATTTGCAGCCTTAATGGCTTCAGTGACATCAGGGAAAAGGAAAATGCTCCACAAAGAGGGAGTGTGGTGGATAGCACAAAGTGCAGCAGCCACCAGGAGTCTGCTCCAAGCACTTGCTGCCAACCTCCTCGGAGACAGTGAAGCTCCCCGGCACTGGAAAGGTTCGGGGCAGGCAGCAGCAGAACTGGGTTCAAGACATCACCCCTGTATTTAGATAGATAATGCATCACCTAATACCACCACCTAATACTTCCCTCTTCTTGCCTGCCATTCAAGACTGGCCATTAAGCGCTGAATGAACGAGGAGCCTCTAATCTGCAGTACTTTTCGCATGCCATAATTTAGTATGATCTGTTGAAAGTGGCCTCCTTTGACAGCCTCATTTACTGTAGAGCCATAATGCCTTTCAAATATTTATCGTGAGTGATGGAGCCACGCAGGAGTATCAGCCTTCACTGATTTTATTATTGCACTGCCGGAGGAACACAGATGTATCCTTCAGGTTTTATGAAACTCGCAACATTTTTCACAGTTTAAGGATGAAAGATCTAAACCAGCAACACACCACCTGGGCACTTTATATGTGATCAATTCCATTTCTCATACTTTCTTTGGAAGCTAAGTTTGAAAATAAGAAAACAAACCTGGGAATCACTCTGAGAAGGAAAAGCTGTCCTCATAAATGCACGCACACAACACGGAGCTTGATGTTCCGCCCCTGTCTCTGTCCACACCCATGCCAAACTCCACCCCAAATCCCCAGGGGTGGTTAGGGTTGGTTTTGTGGGGGGCATTTTCTACCTTTTTTTTTTTTTTTACAATGATCATTAATTCTCTAAAAGAAAATGAGCTATGAAAATGGGCAGCTTTTTTATTAAGTGATTCTATTTCTTGACAGCTGTTTCAGGCTGCTCCAGGGAAGGCGGAGCACAAGGAGCCAAATATGAAGTTTGTTGCCTGCACCTGCAAACAGTTTAGCCACAGAGAGCTGGATTCTTGTTCTGATCAAGTGTGATACACCTGCATGGGACCCCCGATGGAGGAGCGGAAGAACCGTGCCAGTAAGAAACTTTAGGCTGCTGGGAGTCGCACTTCACCTGCCAAACTTTTGAGAGAGCTGTGCCTGCTCTCCAGGCAGTGCGGAGGTGGGAGCATCAGCCTCCACACCTGCCCTCCCTGCACTCCACTGCGGTTCACAAGATGCTTTCTACGTAGGTTGAGTAAAGCTTTACTCCTTTAATTACCTATAAAGAGACACCCAAGAAATGTTTCTATTTTTCAATAGCTCAGCTTCCAATATACAGATTTATATCCCATTCCCACAATATGGTTAGCAGGGGAATTTCCAATTCTAAGTTCAATGGATAAGGGAGCACAAGCCCCCTCCCCCAAAACAAACTGAAAAAAATGCCCCTCAAACTTGTCACTATTAGCTAATGGCTGTGGTATTTTAGGCTGATGAACTATGTTGGCTGTTCATGTGTGCAATGCCATTGAAAGTATTTGACAACAATGAGGGCACAGGGGCATTTTAGGCAAAAAAAGTAACCATAGCCTCAATGCTTCAAATATCTAATATAACACGGTAGATAGCATGGCTGGTCTTTGTCAAACCAGGGAATTAAAAGTTTCTGTATAGATCTTGGAATAAATTCATCCTTGCTGCAACACCAGGGAATATTTATATCTGGATTTTTTATATTTTGCACATATTTGGTAAACTGGAACTCCAAAGTCTCTGCTTATATTTTAACATAATGTGCATGTGCATGTTCTCAGTTTCCTAGGCTGTTTATTTTAAAAGAAAAAAAAAAAACTAAAAGCATACAGACACCTTAAAGTGTGAATTTTCCTCTCTTTCACCCTCTCCTTTTTTATCTTTTCAACAGATAACATCTAGTTTAAAATATCCAGTCTAAAACTATAATCAGCAAATACAATTAAACTCTGACTCAGACAGGCTCATGCCAAATGGCAAACTGCCCCATAAAAATGTACTTCTGGTCTCTTTCTATTTATCTCCCTCCCCTTTGAAGTATTCAGTATTGCACAGCAGAGAGATTTTGGGACAGCTGGGTAGCATGCTGGGAAAAAGGAGCAAAAGGACCATTTCATTTTCTTGGCATATCCTACCTACAAACAGGTTTCCTACAATAGAAGAGCAAATGAGCAACTTTAGAAGAAAAGGGATGGCTAAAGTCTTATATAATGGACTATTTATGTCTGAAAAAGCTTCAAACTAATGTAAAAGCATCATCTGAAATAAAAAATACAAGGGAAATTTAAGATAAAAAAATGATTTCCCGATGTTAATACTGATCATGTCACTCAGAGCAACTTGCTTTCTGGTGATATTTTACTGCAATATTCCAAGCTGTGGAAAAACTGATGTTTCATTATAATGATGATTGCAGATTCTTTTCTTTATAGCACTACACCTGCCAGCTGAGTGCTGGGTAAGCTCAGGTTAGGACTCTAAGCTTATAAAACAAAACGAGCTTTTTACCAGCAGATCTTTCTCTATGAAGTGGAGACAACTTTACCCCTTCTGGCTATGCACATGTGGGTGATCTCACCACTGATGTCCTTTCCTCCAGACTCCAGGGATCACTCCTGACTTCAGTGGCTGTTGCTTGGTCTGACACACAGGCATGGGCTGAATTGCAGGGTTAGAGGTTACTGGAGCATTGCTTGCCTTAGGGAAATGGGGTTTATCACCATTGGGTCATCTGGTGCTTCTTTTACACTGTAGCCGCATTCCTTAATGTGGGACTCTCCCACCATGCATGTTCTCACTCATGCCCTCTTGAGTCAGGACAAATGATGGGGACTGCTACAGATCTTCAGTTGCCTTTGCCACAATATCCTTTACTGTTCTGGAAACCATGGCTTTTTCAACCATCCAGCCTCCTGCTGCAGCAGGGACCGTTGCCTTTAACCATAGAGGTTTAGTGACTATGGTGACATCTCATGGCCACAGTCCTGCCAGCTTCAGTGGCTCCTGCAGAGCTCCAAGCACCACATTCACTACAGCCTCATAAACCCCATATGGCTCTTTTTCAAACCATGTGTTTATCAATGCCTAGAAATGTCCCTGTTAGGCTGAGAAGGATCCCAGCAGTTGGCTTCTTTCCTTCTCTGTCAGAGAGGTTTTGAGTTTTATGCTGAGTTTAGTCCTATTTCTACCCAGCAGTGAAAGTACTCTTGCCCTTCAGCTGTGATAATCTCCAAATAATCCAAACTATCCTGTGGTTTTATCATCTATCTGCATATGCCCATTTGCCTCAAAGTGATTCTCCTGACCATTACAAATGTGTGGTAGCACAAGCTCTTCCACATTACCCAGAGCTGCTCCAGGCAGTGTTTGGTTTGCCCATCAGTCACGCTTCCCCCTTTCCTCGGGATTGGACCCGCCAGCCCAAAATACTGTGCCTCACGTACCCCATAATCAAGTACAGCATGACTAGACTCAGCATCTCTCCAGCCTCAGGGAGAAAAGGCTTTCGGAGGTTTCTAAACCGCAGGTTACACTGTGTCCAAATGGTCTCCCAGACTCTTCTTCAAACTCTGAGATCCTTTTACCAAGATCCACATATGCTCTGCTTACTTCCCAGCTGTAAATGCGTTTTTTGGGAATTTGTCATGTTCTTAACACTTTTCCAGTCTCCAGACTGGCAGATGCCCATGATTACAGATTAATGAAAGAGGAGCAGAGACCTGGAGGCTGGAAGGTAGTTCTTGGATTTCGTTTGAATGTGCTTTGTAACTAATCATGAAAATATGCCACAAGGATGCTGGAAAAACACATTTTTCCTTGCATAGCATATGTCACTTAGATAAAATAAATAGATAACAACCCCATGTTGCTGCATACCAACAACTCACATTATATGAACGTGACTCAGGGAACCAAATGTTTAAAGCTAATATGAGAGTAAAGAACATCAATCTGGGCTGAAGGGAAGCTGCTGGCTGGATGATAAAACCAAACACGACCCCTTTCTTCAAACTCAGTGTAGCCCTCAAGTGTTGCAGTGAAATCCTTGCCTTCACACAATGAAATCCTGAGCCTGGGTGGGCAGGAAGGGGGGGAAGGGAGCAGGAGGAACCACAGTGCCTTGGAGTACTGCTAAAGACATTAAAGGGCCATCAGCAGCTCACCAGCAGAACCCTGCATTTATTACAGCATAGCAAATTTTCAGAGATGAGCTCCTTTCATTTAGGTCTGCAGCTGCTTCTGACATCTCCCAGCTGAAAAGGGCTGAGCATTCTCACAATATTAAAAACTTAGCTTCTTTTCCTCTTGAAACTGTAGAGAGGAAGAGCAATAAAAAAATTAAATAAAATAAATAGTCTGCTGTATCCTGCCTGTTTACTCTCAGGCATAGGAGGACTGTATCAAATTTAACACAACTGAAAAACTGGAGCCAAAAGACTTGTTTTTAGAATGTGTGCTCTAGATGAGTGTATGTAAGCCATATAAAATTGAATGTGTGACTCTGATCTTTATGGTAATGCTGTGAGTCATCTGCTAATGGTCAGTCTCCCCCGGCTGGAACTCATTATGGGGTGAGACTCATTATAAATAAATCCTTTTATCAGAAGAATTTAAATTCCCACTGCTTGTTCCAGGTGCCTAAACAGCCAGGGTCTAATTAACTAATGATGCTGACCAAACTGCAAATACAATTTGTTTACCAGATGATGATGCCATACATATATGCAACATGCTCTGGTAGCAAACTGGGCAGTTTATATCCACAAGATCATAGCTTTAAAAGCTCATTTTCCTTAGGCATGGGTCAGAGATGACAAGGGCACCACATCTGTCATATGGCCAGTGCGTAAATGAGATGGCACTGTACAGCAACCTGGATGTGCACACAAAATATGTATTAGTGGATCAAAAGATGCCTCTTGCCTCTAATTCATGTCACTCTGCTTTCACTGGTGTGGGTTTGCTGTTTGGCTCTCTGGGCGCCTTGTTTATCAACACTTGTTGCCTTTACAGTGTTAATGCCACAGAAAGATGAAACTGAAGAAAACAACAACACTTTATCACACAGAAACATTCATATCTCTCCACTGGAAACAAATTGCCCAAGGGTTCTGCCTGATGCCTCCAAGTTGAATGAAACTAGGCAAGGCATGTGTCTAAATAAATGCTTGATGCTGGATTATATGGTCTAACAAAACAATGCCATGCAAATTTTTTAAAAAGTCTGCTTTAATTTAAAAAAAAATCATTCAAAAGTATGGTATCTAGATACCTATAAAAAAGATTAAACCAAGTGAAAAACACTTTCAACTCGAATTTGAAAGAAGAAACCCTGTGATCTACAAGCAATGTTAAGATGTGCTAGTCAACACCGAGTAGCAGCTGCTCTTAAGGTTTAAAAAAAGAATCGATTAAAATAAGTATTTCAGCTACTGCAAAAAGGACCAAATGAAAGATGAAAACCGGCACTGTGTGCTATTGACATACCAGAGGAAAATACAGAAAATAAATTCAGAACTGAAAAGCCAGTAAAATAGGACGTTAAGTGAATTTTTAGAATTCTGTGCCTTGAGAAAGTCAAGAGCATTTTAGCTCCCAATTCAGAATCAAAACAACATTTCAGCTTTTTTCTCTAAAATAAACATAGAAGTTCCCCCCCCGCCCCAATCTAGTATTTGTGTTTACAAAGGTGAAAGGAGTAGAAAGAACCTGAAGAAACAAATCACTGTCTTCTCTTCTACACCTGGTGGAGGCAGAGTGGGAAAACCCAAAAGGTTATGGTCCCTGCTCCACCTGACCTGTGCCTGGGCCAGTCCAGAGAGGCACTGTGTCCCCATTCCCACTGGGGATGGTGGGGCGACAGGTTTGATGGGAGAAAGCAGTGAGGATGAATAACAGGTTTCAGGGAAATCCATAATGCAGTTGCATTCCCTTTCACAAACCTGTGTCCCATGCTCTGGCAATGCCCCCACTGCACGGAGGTTTGTGGATGAAGAGAAAGAGCATCTGAGTCTTTGACATCAGTCTCTCTTTCAGTGGAAGATCTGAATGACACCTAGGTACCAGGCAGGGCAGGTCCCGACAACGATGTCTTAAAAGCCACCCTCCTTCTGGAGGCTGAATCAAAATGCATTTAATATGTACACAATCATGCAAGAGTTAGGAAGGAGCTATGACAAGACAAAAAACATACCATAATCTTCCTGGCTCAGCACTCACCAAAAGAAACAGACTCCTGATTCAAAGAGGCGGATGGACAGACACATCTCACTAAAGCTGCATTGCAGATACAAGTGGTTTTGCAAAGAAGCAAGAAAAGGTTTGATTATTGTGGGTCAACTTCATATAATCCTCTTAGGAGTAGTTTATATTTTTTCAAGAAATGAAAGAATTTTTAATTTTTTTTTTTTTTTTTTTACAAAACTCAAGCTTTGCATCTGCAGCTTGTCTTTCCCTCTCCTCCTTAGCTGAGTAAAACAGAAAAATCAGGAAAAAAAAATTTTGGCTTTCTTGTTTGTTTAAAACACTTCCTTACCTACAAGCTATTCAATTTCTGAAATGTTAAAACCAGAATAAAACATAGTTTTTCTTATAAAAACAACAAATACATGATTTTTTTATCACCAAACTCTTTTGACACTTAACTATAGCACATTCACAGCTGCCATTTCTTCTCTCCTACCACATAGTGATTTTCAATATCATTTATCATGTCAAATAATTTTCCTTAATATTTATGAATTATCTGGCTGAAATGGCAGATTTTCGTGATATGCCCTTTCTGTTTTAACACCAGAACTCCTACTGCTATAGATAATGTCTGTGTGATGAGAAGAGCTGGCACACTGTGGCTCAAGCCACTTGATGAAGCATTTTTTGAGAGGATTTGGCATTGGTTTAGGCAATTTTCAGTGAACATTCAAGGCAATTTAAAATATCTAACTGAAATTCACTTTTTATTTCAAAGGTTCGTTTTTCAAATCAAAATGACTTTTCATTTCAAAATGTATGCTAATGGGGAGCAAAAAGAAATTTTCCTGGAGTAAAATGAAAAGAAGAATCCCTTGACCTCCCACAGGTTTCTTCCCCCTCCCACCCCTAGCTTTTGTGTGTTTTTGGTCCACAAAATTATTCAAGTGATACAATATTTGGAAAAAAACTATAGTGGCAAAAAAATTGAATTATAAACATCAACATATCTACATTACCTTAATTAACTCTCATTTTTTGTAAATTGAGAGTTTGCAATTTTTGTAAATGTGACCCCATTTCCCCTGCCTGCTCCATGGGCCAGCGCAGCCACCCTTCTTGCCAGGCAGAAGAGGATCTGCTTGGGCACTTGGAAACATCTTGCCTGTTTGCACCACCAAAGAGAATCAAAGCCCCAGTACTCCTATTTCTTTTTTTTTTTTTTTCATTCATTTTGAAGAGATTAAAACCATTCAGATTTCCTAAACAGATGGCATGGTTTTAAACCGTAACCACATGGTCCACGTGTGTCCCATACGCTGTATGGATTATTCCACAGAAGCGTTTGCTGGTGACGGACGTAGCAGCACGTTGAGCCTTTGTTGTCTGCTCCTTGGCACTTCCATAAATGTCTCCCCTTTGGAGTAGTAAGAGCTTTCTGTTGTATCTGTGTCAGCAGCACGTGTGAAGCCCTGCAGTGTTTTAACAGTATAAATATGAAGGAAAAGTGCAGCAAAGAGAAGGACATGCTTTTTCCCTGTTGCCATTGCTAAGGCACTTTTAACTTTAAGGTAGGAGCACCTGCTAGCAAGGTCATGTGAGGGGTGGGTGATTTGAAATGATGATTTTTATTATTATTTTAAAGCATTGCTTACATCCAGCATCTGTTTTGCCAAGCAGATGTTTCACATTGTGGGATCCCTGCCCACCCACTGGAATATCCGACTGGAGTTCACATCAAGTCACCGCACCAAACCAGGTCCTCCATGGTGACTGAGTAGGCACAGCCTGCACTAGCTAAACTAAAGGGATGCAGTCTGTCCAAAAGAATACTCTTGGTGTGTATTTTTTGATCTCTAAGTGTGATTTGGGCTAATTGCAAATAGCAGCTTTGATTCACCTACAATCTGTTTTCTGTTTTTCTTTTCGTGAATGCTCATGAAATTTAAACAAATTCTAGGGAACTCTGTCTCCTTGGCCCATGTCTCTGAATGAGCAAAGGTACCCTTTCATGCAGGAAGGAGGTTGTCGTCCTTTGGAGGAAGAGGCCTCTCTCTGCTTGTAGGGTGATCTGGCACCAAGGACAACACTGCAGCTTGAGGAGTTACGTTTACCTCCCTATTTTATAACCCACCGACACAAAATGAAGAATAAAACTCTTACAGACCAAAACCTTTCTGGATGAGTATTTTGCAAGCAGAGAACACAAGGCAGAAATTGTCAGATAAATTGTTTGAGTAGTTCAGCCGGCGCCTTTCCCTGGCTACATAGCTCTCTTTAGAGAAAAATGCTAAGATTAAGTTATTAAGGGTAGATTACCATTAACTTTATCAACCATGTCTGAATCATACTATCACCCCCTCAGTACAAAAGTAACTCAGAGCACTGCAATCAATGGAGGTTGGCTGCTTTACACCAGCAGTCTTCCCATGCCTTCACCAACAGCTATGAAAAAAAGCCTTAAGTGGATTTATTCATGGGTGAGAGAATGGGGGTGGAAACAGTTTCTCGGAAAATCCAAAATCCTGGCCAAGGATCCAGAAGAGGATTATTATTACAGTATCCCTCTTATGAGCAGTGCTGAGCTGAGCTTGCTAGAAAGGTGTTAACTTTCCTCTGCCAAGAGCACTTCGCAGTAATCAGTTTATGAAAAATTCAATTTGGCAGCAAACTCTTGGCAGTCTCAAATCAACTGCACCTATTATACCCCAGTCACAAGTGGATGGGCAAAGGTGGCTCACTACATTAGTCTTTCCTCCCCCTCCTCCACAGCCTTGAAATTTGCTCAGTGATTCTGGTGGAGGAAAAAACAGTGTTGTGTAACTCGTCTACAAAGGACAAGAAGGAGGGGGAAAAAGAAGAAATTGGAAACAAAAGACAACCAGCTGCAAAGCTTCTGGCAGGAGCTTCCAGGTAGAAAGTCTGTTTGTGTGGGCTTTCCAGGGCAAAGGAAACAGCCTGTGCCCTGTCACTAAAAAATATTCACCCCGGCTGGGAAAAATGTAAATGATGCTGAAGTGATAATGAGCACTCAAGTGGATTTCTTCCTGAAATGAGTCACAGCTGCTGTCAAAGCTCCATCAATTTGCTGCAGCAGGTTGAGGAGAAAACTCTCAGGAATGCCACCTGAAAGCTTTTGCCATGGAAGAGGAATCCCACCAAGCCCAGACAGAGGCCCAGCAGCACAGGGCAGTATGAATATCTTCCCCATCCAGCTGGGAACAGGGCTTCCAGCCTCCTCCTCTAGGGAGAAACAGTAGTCCCTCCACACACAAAAAACATTGCTTTATGGTGCATTGCTGTGTGTCCTGTTGGTAGCTTCATGACTGTTTTTCCACTAGAAGATATTACTGGAACAGGGGAAAGTAGGCTGCAGAGGAAACAGATGGTATTTTCTCTCTAATTTTGGTGTTTGAGAACAGAATTTGCACAGTTTGTTCCTCGGTCAACCCTTACTTTCAGGATAAAAAACTGTTACCTGCCAGAATATGAATGGTTTTGAAATGTGAGGAAAAAGAAAAAAAAAAAGAAGAAAAAAAAAAAGAAAAAAGCAAGCGGAGGGGGAGCTTTCATCTTAAAGAGCTACCAAATTTGCATTCCTGAGGTCTGATGCTATGGTTATCAATCAGATGCTTTGGGGATATTAAAGACTCTCTCTCACTAATATTAAAAGGGAACATCCTTTCTTCCTCAAGATTTCCCAACAGATCTTTAAAGTCTTGAAGTTCCTTTCATTCTTAATACTCACTGTGATTATGTTGTATCTGCAGAAGTCTTCTTTACACCTAGAGTTTAATATTTTCCCCTCTCCAGCAGATCTCCTTTTAGCTAGGGTCCATTTCAGGTTACTGCTATGTAAAACCTAATGTGCCCATTTATATTAATACATGCCCTCAGAAGAATAGAATTTGGGAGCTCAATCTGATATGTGCTGTGCCCTTTGTCAGGTAACTTACATGGCATTATCCCGTCGTGGGGATCTGCAGCCTAGGTGAATGCCCCAGCTGCAATTAAATGACATCTGCTCCATTTGATGTGGCCACATGACTTTATGTTGCTCTTTCCCGTCTGTACTGGGAGATAGGCAAGGAGCAGATGAGTGCTGTAAGGTGCATGGGCAAGCCTTGTGCAGAGTGAGACTCGTGTCCATTCCTTCCCTGGTAGAACAAGCTGATTCCCATCTATTTAGGCCTTTTCAGGGGTGAATGCTGCAGAGACACTATGATGTACTTTGATGACAAAGTGACAGAAGAAGGAATTTCCATAAGATCTTTGGAAATGGTGGGTGTTATCTCATGTAAGCAAAGCAGAAGCCCTGTATAAATCATGTTTGCTCAAGGAGGAGCCGATGCCACAGCTGCACTGGAGCAGGAACTCCTGGCCTGCTCGGCCATGTTCCTCTGACTCTCCCTTGTGAGAACACAGGCACACACATTCACATATGCCATCTTAATTAAAGTCCCCAAAATCCAAACTCAAAGCATTCCCCTTTTCCCACCTCTCTTCCACCAACCACCACTCACTCTGCTGAAGGTGTAAATAGGTCAGATGTTTCCATGGCCACAGTGAACCAAATAAGCAGTTGGGGTTCAGCGAGCAATGTGAGTTTTTTAATTGTTCCAGTGCTGGGTAGCATGAGGTGTGTGACACCGTGCTGACAGTGCCTAACTATCTCCTCTGGCTCCTCAGTGATGTGATAGCTGGCGCTGGCCCCTTCTCCCCCTGAGACTGTTGTCTCCTGCGAGCTTCAACAGGCAGATCTTCTCATGGAGCAGCACTAATAAAAAGTACATTTCACACAGAAAATGTCTCTTTGCAAGTACTAATTGCTGGTTCCAGTGCGGCATTGAACCTATTCACACAAGGTGTAATTAAGTTGTGACTCACTGCCACAGGATGCTGCAGAGGCCATAAAGTATAAAATAAGCCTGCGCAGGGACTAGACAAATTCACGAGGGGCATGTCAAACAAATGTGTTTGGGATGCCACACCATTCAGGAAGTCCCTCTTAAACTTCTCAATGCTTGAAGGCAAAGAGCTGTAAAAGGGAAAGGAGAGTCTGGTCCCTGCTGTTCCGCAGGATCCCGAGCTAGATGGATATATAGTCTCCCACCTCCTCTGCATAACAAACAGAAAAATTGAGATGAGCTGTGGAGCTGATGGGTCTGAGCCTGAGCAGTGCAGAGATGCCTCTGACCGCAGTTAATGATCTTGAGAAGAATACCCAGGACACCAAGGGGATCAGCCCTGGGCTGCATTTGACCATTTGTCACAAGGCATTTTCTGATTTCTGTCTGGTGAGTCATCTAGCTACTGTGGCACAGATCAGTTTTCACTCAGTGAAAAGCATGAGATCCTTTCACACATCATAGACTGAGGTATTTGTCAATAAAATTGCTCATTTAAGACTTATTTATCACCCTTTCTGGGGGCCAAATCTGGAGATGTCTACTTTGCCTCATGCTGTTCATGAAAGCTCTGACTGGAAGGCTTTGTCCCATAATCTGCCACCCAAAACCATCCTGGTCTCAGCTGTGATGTTCACCGAAGCCTCCTTGCAATGCAGAAGAAGGTTTTATGAGGAGAAGTCAGATCAAAACTACCTCACTGATCAGCCTGCCTGGGGAAGCTCTTTACCCAGCCTGTAAAACAGGCAAATCAATCTCTTCCCCAATTTGTCAAGAATATGGTATAAATAATGCTACAGAAGTAAAAATACTGCTACAAAACTAAAAATAGTAATAGAAATATTAATAATCCAAATATGCTACATGATCCTGGAATCTCAGTTCAGGCTCTAACAGCACATGGTTGAAATAGTGCAGTTTCTCAGGGCACTTCCTCATCTCCTGGGCTAGCAAAGGAAAAGAAAGGTCCACACCAAGACCTCCTCTCTGTCCTGTAATCAAACACAGCTCAAACCTCCACAGAGGACTCCTGAACTTTTCTGAAGGACTTCTAGTGTAAGCTTACTCAGATAACACCCTTCTCTAAAAAGTCACTTCAGCTATGCCTCTCACCTTTTGGCAGTCTGGCTTACCAAAGGACTATGGTTGTACTTGCCTGGGTCACACTGAAGCCAGTGGTGATGCTCATGTCTGTTTGTTCATCTCAGCGGGATGGGGGCCTGAAACTCCTGGCATTGTCTCCTGGCAACACCACCATTACAACCAACCAATGCCGACCAAAGCAACAGCTCTTGCCCCTCTGCATGTTGTCTTCTCACATGACTAGTGGGGCTTTAAACTCAGTGTGTTGTTGAGGTCTTGACGAACAGTTGGGAAGGTAATGACAAGCTCAGCTCCCTGCCCTTCTGAAACTTACTGACTTGACATTGCTTTTATATACCTAATGTCTAGAAGTGTGAAAAGGGAAACGGATTCTAATTTCAAGGTAAAATTCCTCAAACTTAATAATTATGTGAGGCTTCATATTTTTTCCTGAGTCTCTCTCAGAAACCTGATAAACATACATTCCCAGTTTGAAAATACTGATTTTTTTTCCTCTTCAGTACTTATTTCCTACATGAAACAAGAATCAGTACAGATTTACTTGTTTAACAGCCTAAGATCTGGCGTATTACACAAGTATCACCTTGTCACAACAAATAAGTTTTACTTAGTCATTGGCATTAGCAGTGTCCATGCAGCCCTGGGATAATGTCTTGTTTCAGCTCATTACTGCAGTGTGAGCAAAAGGAGAGCAGTGGGGCTGAAATCCAACCCCCCGACATGCATATGCTGTTTGGAGCCTGCAATGGGCAGCAGTGTTATGGGTGGCAGTAAAAATGTTCTTTGGAAAGTCAAAAAGGACAGCATGGCTGGCAGCTGGTGCTGCCCTCTAACTTTTTCTAATTTTCAATAAATTGGATGCTTCATCTGTAAAGTGGGGATAACCATATTGACAACAATTCCGTAAAGCATATGAAAGCTACAAATAAAAAGAGCAGTAACAAACCAGATAAAACCACTGTTATTAGTTAGCTGTCTTCTAGGGAAACTTTATCTCCTAAACATATTCTTATAATTAAGATAAATATGATGTTGCATATTTCCTCCACCCCTATTTTTCACCTATGTAAAACTGTGTAGTCTTTTTTACCAAAGAGGTTTAACCCTATTAGAGTTATCTGCAATAGAACAATTATTTGTTCATTAAAAATACAGGGTTTAGGGAACATTGGATTAATGAGGAGAGAATGTAATGCAATACTATGGAAACTATATTGCAGGCTTTAATATTGTATACTTCAGTGGCTGGAAAGTCCTGCCTTATAATCCTGTGGTGTGAATGCTGTACTGAACAGCAAGTAATCCTAAAATCCAGTTAGCTTGAGCTTAGTGTACTGCAGAAGCACAGAAAAGAGCAAGAATCTATCTAGTCACTTTGAGTTACCGTAGTTAAGGGATACGTTCGGGAAAAAATGTTTAGTTTTGTTTTGCAGATCTCACTTTCCAAATGCTGGTACTCACTAGGTTTATACAGCAACTGTTGGGTCCTGGCCGAATATTATAAGTCAAATCATAGGTCACTACATGCCTTTTCCAAAATAGTCCTCCCTCTCTGCTAAGTTCTAAGTCCCAGAAATCCTTATCATGGATACAAAAAATGGGAGGTATGCAATCAGGTGCACAAGGAGGCATTGAATTGACAAAGTTTCCAAAAATTACAAATGTATGAACAAAACACACATATTACATCATTTAACTTCCGGGCTGACTTTATAAAAACTCATTCTCTTGAACAGTCCTAAAAGTCCCACTGTAGACACCAGCCTCACATCTGAGAGGGGTCTTTAAATGGTCTTCTGGTCCTTATCCACT
The DNA here is from genome assembly GCA_036785705.1 of Acanthornis magna. Lineage (NCBI taxonomy): Eukaryota > Metazoa > Chordata > Aves > Passeriformes > Acanthizidae > Acanthornis > Acanthornis magna. Next base: position 13,277,096 of record JAWUZG010000029.1, read on the forward strand.
AACAACACCCATCCTAATTACCAGTGGCCCAGGAAAACTCATCATTTCAGCAGGGTAATATTTGGAAACTGGAACTTAGTGGTGTAAAATGGAATTTTTAGTGAGTTTATCTTTTCCTGCAGGATTGTTGTCCTTTAAACATGGATATCAGTATAGCTGTCATTGCATGAAGTAGGATTCTCAAGGGGAAGAAAGCCACCAAAAATTCCCCACAGAAAGTACTCTAAAATGCATCCTACAAGACCTTAAACATTGCAGCTAGGCAGATAATTTCAGTACTCTCATTCCCTTGCTCCTCACTAACCCTCAGATACATAATAAAATTTTAAAAAGTTAAACATAAAATTACTTATGCATTCCTTAGTTGTTTATAAGAAAAATAAAAGACGGGGACTTTGTTTCATTGGTTTCAGGGAGTTGAGGGCAAGACTTTTGAAGCTAGCTCAAAATGTTAAAAATATACCCAGTGTACGCCCCGCACTCCCTTTTTTTTAAACATGAGATGTTTCTTGAATAATCCCTTCCAGAGAGCTAAAGCAATTAATAGATTTCATAATAAAAGTCTTATTAATTGGTAATGCTGATCCCAGGTAGTGTTTATCTACCTAGCAAAAACTAGCATGGAGAGCTTACATAACTGACCACTGCAGCAGCAGCAATAGAGGTCTATTTTTGCTATTCAAATAAAAATGAACAAGAGAGGAAAATTCATGCCAAAAAAACCCTGCCAACCAACCAAATAAAACCCAAACAACAACCTGCCCAGAAAAAACTATTGTAAATTATAAACCAGAACACCTGGAAATTTCAGGGGACAAGTTGAATCTGTATCCCGCTATGTATTATCATGTATCACATATAATGAGTCAATGCCTAGGGCAAGCTGTCTGATTGTCCCAATCTTAGTAGCAGCCCTGATAACAAGTGCAAGAAAAGACGACGTTTTAACCATGGATACAGTGCTGGGGCCTCAGCTCCAGACAGTGACATTAGACAAGCTGCGAGGGAAGTTGTTTTGTAACCTTAGCTATGACAACTGAGAACCTACAGCTACAGCAATACTTGGCTTGGATCCGCATCAACCTTAGATTACACTGACTGTATGCAGCAAACACGGTTTTATTCATGCCTGGCTATTGCAAATAAGAGTCCTTGCGCCTCTCTACCTTTTTTCCTTAGAGAAAGAAAATCAGAAAGCATTTTTGCTCCAGCATTGCCTGAAGGACCTATAGCAACATAATCTTATTTATTACCCGTCACTTCACTATGCAAACATTTCCTACTGTGTCAGACCAACCATTTATTATATAATTTCTCTCTGAGGTCTCAACATCATCCATCACTAGTATTCACCTGCCCTGCTCCTGCTCTGGGCCTTTGCACTGCGCAGGGATCCACCATTGCAAGGGCCAGGGGCCTGGGCTGCTGCTGTTTTCCATTTCGTCATTCTTCCATTAACACTTGACCTGCCTGGAGCAGCCAGCATATTGCTACAGATTGAGTGGGCACCTCCTTTATGAGCCTTTCCTGTAACATTCTCTTAATATGGGAGAAGCCACCGTGTCTGCATGCTTCATGAACAACTCACCTCCTTCTTCATTGAAGGAGAAATGGATGGAGGTTTCCTACCTTGTGAATATTGTGGTGCCTGCCTGCTCACTCCTCCATGCACACGTATGGATGTCTTTAGCCTAAGGATACACAGATTTTTACCTAACCTTTCTTAATTGCTGCAGGGAAGAGAAGAAGGTGTAAATAAGGGTGCAGTTGTCATCATGACGGCAAGGGAGAAGTGGCTGAACTCGCCAGGAAAGTAACAAGGGAAAACCATAATTAGACAGAGCTGAGAGAGACCTAGATTTAAGACAAAGCCATCTAAATGTAATCAGGTGTAGTGAGAACATGTTAATGTTACTCTCGTTTGTCAGTAACAAGTGAGGCAACAACAGAAGTCACCTGGACAGCAACAGACTCAGTTTCGCAGGGGTATATCCTCTTCAGACCTCTTCAAGAGATAGGTCATGTAGTTCCACTGATGTACTGCTGCTGCCTCCAGTAAGATTTTTCATGCATCTTTTTTCTGTGTTTCCAGTAATTTCCCTTCTCTTTTTTGATTTTTAGGAGGTGACATTTTCTAAATAATACACAATTATAGCTGTAGAAAAAACTGTCTGCACATTGCCTTTGCTCTGGACAGCATCTGGTAGAAAATCTCGTCCAGTCTTCTCAATCTCTCTGCCAAACAGCCTTTCTCCCTTGCTCTCTGTCTCTAGACCTTGGTGAGGAGGCAACAGGCCATCATCACATTTTCCGTGCCAGAAGAAGAAGTGTTCCTTTACAAATTCACAGAAGTACAAGATTGCCAGTGTGTGGCCAAGGAATACCTTGCTTGCATGCTTGGCTATCATCAGCTTCACCAGGAGTGCTGTAAGGATCCTAATGGCCAATGTTTTGAGTAGTTAGCCCATGTTTTTTATATTATAGAAATTACATTCTCAAATACATACATGTGTATATACACTCCTAGGGCACAGGAAAAGGCAGATGTTTGTAATAGTTGAAAAAGTAAAAGGGATTGTTTTTCTCACTACCTAGATGTGTATGTCATTAGAGTATATTCTTCTATTTCCTTAACAGCAAATTAAAATAAATCTGACCAGGTAATGTATTTACAGTAACAGAGAGGATTCCCATAATGCTTCTAAATGTAACAAGATTTTTGTGTAATATGTTGTAGTGAAACTACAACTGAAACATCCAAGAAATTACTAGAACGATGGGAGGGTAAGTTATGATAATGATGTACTACATAATATAAGACAGGAGCTCATAAACCAATGTCAGTGTCCTATGAAAATTATGCATAATTTTAATAAAAAAAATTAAAAAAATTATAGATACAGGAATGACTGCATGACCCGCTTGGTTATAAAAGGTTAATTGTAAAACTTATTTGGATACGCCCTCTAACTTCTCTCCAAGATCACCGATTTGTGTACAAAGTGGCATAAACATTTCATTCTTCTCAAACTTTTGTAACTCTGAGCATTTTATCATAATGGTTAAAAAACAAATAACATTTTTAGTAATGTTCTTTCTGTACTCAGCACTGCTGGAGATCAACATGTTCATTTATGCTTTCCTACCTGGATACAAGATCTTTTGCGAGGCGACAGATCTGGCTCTCCAGTGACGCAGACTGCTGCACCTCTCCTGAGGGACTCACAGCTGCCGAGTTTAGTGACAGTGAAATCCACTTTCATCTTGCATTTAAAAACTGGCATCAAATTTGCAAACGGCTTCTCTGTGAACTGCTTACAGAGGCACTTTCAAAGTCGCAAACAAACGACTTTCAAAGGGAGACAGTCATGTATCTTCCCTCTGCCTTGGCACATGTCCTTTCAGCAAAACATCAACCCTCGGCGCTGGCCCATCCCTGTATGGGAGCTCCTGCTCAGGCATGGCTGAAGCACTGAAGTTTGAGGCGCAGCAAATTCATCTTCACGTATCAAAATAAGAGGAATAGAAACCAGTGTGGGTGGACAGTGGGAAACGGAGCTGGAGAAAGGTTTCACTGGAAGCATGAGTCAAAGCACTGTGACATGTACGGGACTGTCATAGCTTACATAGTGTCCTCATTGCCAAACAGCCACAGCAAACCAACCCCCAGTGCAGTGCTGCCTGTGGAGAGGTCAGGAGCAGCAGGACAGCAGCAGTGTTACAGGAGCGGTGTCCTAAGCCACAGGTACCAGCCCAGGAAGGATCTCACAATCCCCTAAAAGTTCCCACAGCAAAGAGACTGTGCTTTGAGGCACAACCTCACATGCCATAGTCACAAGTAGCACTGCAAAAATGCATTTTCTCTCTTTTATGTCAAAACCATGTCCAAATTTTGGCCAAATGATGGCTTCAATCAAAAACCTCTCCTGGAAGGAACTTAAACCTAGACTATGCATGGAGACACCTGACACAAAGTTGAACTTTTCTCATCAGTTTGCTATTATACTTATTTGGTCCAGATAGCACTTATTTATTCCACAACTCCTAAAAAAGCTGTTTCACAGCTACACATACATAGAAATAGAAATAGCGAGGACTGTGCTGACCCAAACCCTGCCATAGTCAAGGGAGAGATTCCCACTGATTTCCCTTGCATCAGTCTAACTCTCCAGGAGCACTACTTCAAGCTGACCTACTGCCTGGGCTTGTGGATCAATTCAGAGCAAAAATCATTGAATTTAGAGAAGAACCTCTCTTTTATTTTTTCTATTTTCCTTAATTTAGAAGCAGCAACAGCAGTATCTGTTTTCCAGCACATAGCAGACTGCCACACTGCAGCCAGAGCCTGCTTGCCTCCCTAAACAAGCCTGCCTGGCTCTGTCCCTGAGCATGCATGTAGGCACAGCAGCAGCATACACAAGTCACACTGCGGCACACAGATCCCTTCTGATCTGCCTGACAGCCCTGCCTTTCTTCCCACAGTCAATGGAGAGGGGTCACATTAAGGGAACAGGACACTAGAAGTGACCCTGTGAAACCTCACGGGGCTTTCGGCTCTCCCTCCCTCTTTCCAACATTTAGGCTATGTAAACACCACCTAGATATTTTGTTGTTCTTACCAAAAGATGCTCTTATGGTTTAAGAAAATCAAAGAAAAAACAGGTGGAAAGAAAGAAAAAAGAAAAATAAAGAGAAAAAAAAATAAAAATAGAGATGGGAGACCTTAAGACATCACCCCAGAGCAGACAGATCAGATAATTTTAGAGCAGAGCAATAGCACTTCTCCCCCTCCCCAGAAGTGCAGCCAGCACATTTGATTTCTTTTTCAGTATTTCTCCCATGTTTATTATTAAAACACGTCATCACCATCTAATCACTGCTGGAATTGAAAGTAACTTTTCACAGGAGCATTCTAAAATTAGAGAGTGCCAATTAAAATTAATGCAAACCCAAAGTACTGTGCTGTAAAGAAACTACGGCCAACACGATGAGCAAATGCAACCCATATTTGCTCATTTTACAGTGCCGATACTCGATTTTTAGTACTGTTTGTGTGCGTTTCCCTCCTCTAAGAGCAATGCCTCAACACCACCAGCCTGGGGCTCTGCCGAGACCTTCTCCTTACCCCATGCGCGGCTGTAGTCCCATCCAGAGCCCTCCCGCTCTGAGTTTCCCCGCTCCGCAGGAGTCGCGGTTTGCTTCTCCACACAGCAGCCTCCCCGGGTGCTTGTCGCCCTGCTCCACGTCCCGCAGACAGCTGGGGCCAGCCCGGGGTGCCGGGGCATCGTGGCGACGGGACGTGGCCCTTGCTGATATAATGGAAGGCTTGTGCCAGCGGCGGCATGGGCCCGGGCGGGATTCCAGCGCGGCGGCCGTGCCGCACCTGTTGCAGGGCACCGAGCGGGACAATCAGCTGTGCGGCTGAGATTAACCACCGTGCTGCCAGCGCCAGGCCAGTGCGGTGGGACGGGAGCACGATTCAGGCACAGAGACACTTGTCGGGAAGTAATTGTTCAGCTTTGTCTTTAGTTAATAGGAAAACAAACCAAAAGGACCTGTGAATATCCCGCCAGACGGATAACCTACACAGAAGTCCCAGAGCTGTTCACAGTCCTTTTGCATTCATCACATTAGTCTGTTTTTGTCTCCAGCACTGGTTTAGGTCCTTTCAAAATTGCTGGCTGTAAATAGGAAAGGGTACATTTGTATTTAATGTCCGTGCTGCCTTGGCACTGATAACCTCAGGTCCTCCACCAGCCAGAAGAGAAATGCCAGGCTGAGCCTCAGCTGTGCCGAGGGTGACAGTCACACGATTGCTCTGCTTAGTGGCATGCTTTGATTTGTGGCTACTGGGAAAGCACCATGACAGACAGCGCTGTTGCACGCAGCAAGAAGATGAAATATACTATGCTATAAGTGACTCATAAAAATCAAAATCAAGAAAACCTTCCTGCCCAGCATAACCTGCAATGACGACATAGCATGTTAATGTCCCACTTAAAATAAAACACCCACAGAATGGGGCCTCTTTTTGTTTTAGAGGAATTTTTGCAATGCTTGATTTCCTCCTCTCCCTGGGTATTGCAGATGTCTCCAGGCACCAGGGGACACGATGAAGGCATGCACTGCAGAAGTGTTAAGCACCAGAGGGCAGCTTAAATGCAAACGTGAGCTCCAACTACAAATTCTCTGACTGAGCTGTTTACAGCAGACCTCCCACATTCTTAGCTGTAAGTTTCTCTAGTGCATCCATTTTGTTTCCATAAAATGACTATGTTCGAGATGAAAGGGATGGAAAGCAAGAGCTGCAAGACCCTACTTTCTGCAAGACCTGTCTGGACAGAATGGGATCTGATGGTAACAGTGCCTGTGGAGAAATATAGGTGGGGAAGCTCTCATACTGGGTTATGAAAGGTGTAAAGTCTTGCTGCTGGTTGTGTGCTGGCTAGATTGTTATTTCAAACCATGTCAGGGACCAGATGGTGCCTTAAAAAAAAAAAAAAAAAAAAGTGATTATAAGCTAAAATTTAAAAATACACCAGAAGCATTTGTGAAACTGTAGAAGAATTAAAGGGACAAACACCAAAAGTAAACGTAGTGTGACCTTGGCTTCTGAAGAAGAGAGCTGCTGCAGTGTGAGAAAGATAAAATGAAACTGGATGTTTCCACTGCTGCAAAATGTGGGAAGCTCCCTAGACAGCTCTATTAGAGAGAAAATGTGACACAGCTGAATCCCTACATTTCCCCTACATCCTCTGAGTAACCTCTTTGATCCCTGGGGAAAAGAAACTTGATTAGTTTCCACAGTTAAGACTCTCTTTTCATAGTAATATATAAACCCAGCCAAGATTTGGGCACGTACCTCCTTCCCTGCTAGCTGTATTGTTCCCTGCTAGCTGACCAAATCAAGATGGGCTTGCCAGACTGCAATAGCCAAATAATGTCTACTCATTCCCTGACTAATCATTCGAGTTGTTCAGTTTAAAAATATTCCAATTTAAGTAGAATATCTATCTTTAAATTTAAAAAAAAGACATTTTAATCTTTCAAATAGCATTATTGCTAGATTTGGAAAATATTCTTTGTATTTTACAACCTTTCAGAGAAAAGATGTCAGGTGATGAAAGCTATATAATCCAGCCTGCTAGAGAAAGGAACCTTTCTCTTAAGGACTATGGATTCAGATCCACTTCTTCCAGTCCTTATAATGCATACCAAACTGGAATATGGGAAGTCTGCTTTGCCTTTATCTGACACGATCTGTTAAGTGACCTTGTGCAGCCACCTAAATAAACAAATTACTTAAATAGGTCTTTGTTTTGTTCAGTTTCTGTCAAAGGCATTAAGCTTACTATGGAAGAAAATTACAGCTTTCCTTAAAAGAGGAAGGCACCAGACATCAGTTTAGTGAAGGATCTTTGTGGCTGAGGCATGCATTGTATATCCATTTCAGGAAATGTGTGTCCTCAGCTAGAATTCGCATCAGAAATAATTCAAGTTAAATGAAAACCAAATCTAGCTGGAAAGCTTGAGTGCAGGTAGGAGACTATCTCACCTCTGAGTGTATTGGGATATAAATGTGTGCTTTAAGCTTCTATTACATGAGAGACAACATGCCAGCACATACCACTAGAAGGTAAGCATATCAGACCAAAAATTTAACATGCAAAGCCATATTCTTCAAAAGAGTTATAATAAAAACCAGAGAGACTGAGGAAAATACTTATTTCTTTCTCAGCCTCAGCTCCCAGCCCTCTGCTTTTCAGTCTAGCAGCAAGCCAGCCATTCCCAGGCACGGTGTGTCCCCTGATGGCCACCTTCGAGCTGTAATTCAAGAACCTGAGCACAGCTGGTGTCATCACTCAATATTGCGCAAGCCCTTACAACACAAAACAAGCAGCTCAGGCGCTGGCAGGAGACTGGTGTTGGACTTGGATATGCTTGCATGCAATCCCACAAGAGATTTTACCCTACTATCAAGTTTTCTCATGTATATGTTATTTTGCTTTTTATGGTATCACAGAACTTCTAGTGAGCGTATGGTCTCCCATGATGTTGTTGACCTAGCCTAGTATGCACTATCAGAAGAATCAAACTTACAATAATGAGAGGAAAATAATTTTTTTAGTCCAGCCCCTCCAACCCCTGTATTTATAAATGTATTCCCAAGTATATGAGAGGACAAAAATAGATACGATCAGATCCACATGAGTTGGATGCTGAAAAGAAACACTCAACCTCTGCCTTGTGGAGATGCCTCTAGTTTTCAATACTACTGTTCAAAATATCTGCTTCTGAGTTTACTCATTTGTACTTTGTCACAGAAGAACTAAACAGCTGAGACTGTAGCTTATATTGAAGATTAGGCCAATCAAAGTCCTAGCTTTTTTTTTTTTCCCTCCCAAAACACCTGATATTGAGCTGTGACAGAATATATGAAAAAAATAAGTTATTATCCCTTCCCTGTCTACAGGAAACTGAACCCAACAAAAGGCCTTACCTACCCAGCTAAAGATACAAAGCTTCTGAGGGAAATGTCTGCAATTTAAAACTGTTGTTATTTTAGAAGAATAGGTAGAAAAAATTCTTATAAGGCAAAAGCAGTATACAAGTTTCCAGCAGGTCTGTATATAAAAGGAATATTCACATATTTCTGCAACAGGACTAACTTGGCAGAATGCCGTGATCACTAGACTAGAGGCTTATTTTTGAACTCTGTCAGCCACCCTTTAATTACCCAAACAAAAATTTGAATGTTTTGATGCACATAGATCTGGATCTACTCTTATCTTTGGTTACTATTAATGATTAAATTTTCATTCTGTTTCAGTTTTTTAAGTATATCAGTTCATCTGAAAAATAGCAATACACATCCAGCATGCAGAATAGTGTGTGTGATGTGCAGGGCTGCGTCGTGGGAGATAAGCCTGAGCAGCAGCTCCTCTGAACTGCTCCTGAAGTGAGATTTCCAGAACATCCTAGCTCCATTCCTACAGAAGTCTGTAATTATGCCGTCTCTACACACTGAGGAAGGGTGGATTGATGATCAGGTTGGCACAAGATTAATTCCAGGCCAAGCCTTATGTGACAGATCGGCTTAACATTTTCTAAAATAACTTCTGAGGACTTTGCTGCACCTACTCTCAGAGAAGCGGTCCGTCACCATATCAGAGAGCAGTGCTGCCCCAGGGGTAGGACTGTGAACACACAAAAGCAGAGACCTGTCAGCATCCTCCTACTCCCTTCATTAGGACTCAACATCTCCTACAGCAGTTGAGGTCAAGGCAGGAACCTAATCCACACAGTTACATGGACCCGTCAGTGAGGTATCTTAAAGAAATTCTGATACCATGAATTGAAACAACTGACAGAGTCATGGAAGGAAGTCAAGCATATCCAAAACTACACTGTATATTTACCTGCAGATGAAAGCATGTCTCCCAAACAGCACAGATGTAAAAAGCTCCAATGTTTTTTGGTTGCAACACAAATAGAAAAGGCATCTCCAAGTCATGCAAAAATACAGTGAAAAAAAAAAATTTAACTCAGAAAACAAGTTTAGGAAAGTGTGAGGCATCTCATCAAAGGAAATCTGTGTCATACTATGCAAACTATATTCAGCTCCTAGACCAGGAATGTAATACACTTTCAATTTTTATATACGTCTTGACAGTCCATCAATAGCACATCAATGGCAGCAGGAATAATGGCAAAGCCAACCCCTGGTTCAGCCCTGTATTGGGTACTGCTTTGCAGCAGCTTGTGTAACTCCCTCAGCATGTGTATCACTTTTTGGAAATCTCTGTGCTTGACAAAATCTTCCCTGGTCACAAGCTTATGCTGACCACAATTAAGTCTCTAAAATTTCCTAGCCATTCATATCACAGAATCCAAATTAACAGACTTGCTGATATGTAAAGAGAGAGAAATGAAGATACACAGGCAGAGAACAGAGATCAGAACTGACATAAAATTTGGGGCACAAAAGACAGGAAAAGGAATGGGAGTTGAGGAGGTAATGCCAGATTATGAGCTGCTTTGTCAACTGTGCTGCAGTGTGAGGGGGAAAATGATCCTGTGACCTCACATCTTTGCTTTTCCAGACCAACACAGCTTCACCAATTGCATCTCAGCCACCAGGGACTTGTGAAACTTCTGCTGTTTGACAAGAACCTAGCTGTGCCGATGAGCTGACAAATCCAAAATGCCTCCCGCCCCCAGCCCCTGCTGTGTGCCAAATTGCTATGTGTGCGCTTGTGCGCCACTTAGAATCCATCTTCAGTGGTTGCCAAGAATGACCCCCTCCCAGTCTCTCCAGCAGAAAGAAGCAGAGAGAGGGAAGCGGGGGGAGATGGAGAGGCAGAAAGAGAGGGAATATGCTGTGCACTTAGAAAGCCAACTTTTATTTTTAGAGATGTGAAGTAGTGCTCGAAACACAGCTTGTTTTTCCCCCAAACAGAAAAGATTAAAAATTCGTTTGAAAAAGAAAATCAGATGGCAGCTTGGCATTAAGCAGGTACCCAAAAATGCCCCTGGATGATGCAAGAGCCTAGCTGAAGCAAGAAGCAGAATTAAAAATTCCTAATGAGCAGAGATCAGGACACACAAGCCCCCTTGCAGGTGCCTAAGTGGATGTTCCCGTGCACACACACACCCCACCCACATCCAGCCTGCCTACTCTGCACCAGCCCATTCCCAAAGCAGCTCACGCAGCAAACAGGGAGGCAGGCAGCCTGCTGGGGCAGTGGTTTTGGGAACGACCACTGGGTTCAACTCACTACAGGCCCTGTGATGTTATCCCAGATTGCCATTTGGACCTGGATTTAGTGAGTACTGCAGCAAGGAAGAAGTGTGTTGAATTGCACCAGCGCAAGGGAAGAGGAAGCAGACAGATGAGCAGAGGGAGCAGTGAGAACAAGTGTGCACCCAAGCTCAGTGCAAGCTGCTGGCCTCAACTCTTGACCGACACAAGCTGTTAGCAAAGTCAGGTTGTCAAAAGATGGGACACTAATGATTAGAGATTAGCTAGAAAAGGTACATCTGAAACATGCCTGGTAGGAAACAAGATTGTGTCATTGTTATCTGAGTACACGTGTGTGTCATTTTTTTCTGCTTTTACTTATATTTTGCTTTATTTATTCTTGACACAAGGGAATGTGTAAAAAAAGCTGTTCTGACTGAGATAAAAAATACTTCAAACCAAGCCTAGTTCAATCCTAGTTAATTCTCCATGTTTGAGAGGTTTCAAAAATGATTTGGGGGAATGTTCAGATTTTTCTGTCTCACCTCAAAAGAACACAGACTGGAAAACAACACTAAAAAAAGGAATATATATATCTCCAATTGCTCTTCAGACGTCCACATACTGCAGTAGCCTCCAGTTTTGGTAACACAGAATGAGTTTCTGTAAATCATGGAGGGGAGAGGTGACACTGAAGACTAGCAGGGTAGCAAGAAGATGGTTCCACTGCAGAGGTGGTGCCCCTGCACACCACAGATCACTTGGCAGAACACAGCATCCATCTCTGGCTCAGAGGTCCAGCTCTGAAAGACAACTTTCATTTCCAGTGTCTGCCTTGAACTGCTGGCTGGCACAAATGAAGCAGAGCATCAGGAGCTTATTTAAGATGCTTGACTAGATGCATCATTATGGCTAGTACAGCAATTCCTCTTTATAAGAAAGACGTATTTTCCTGAAATATTCCACTCAGTTTTTTGGTTTTTTTTAATCGTCAATTCTAAGCAGCAGAAAAGGAAGATCTGCAATGAAATGAATAAGTCCATCTTTGGATGGCAAGGCAGACTGGGCTAGACTTTTTAACTGCCAGGAACTTCAAAAAGACCCTGGGATCATGTTTGGAGGAATCCTTCAGAATTTTAACCCCTCATTTGTGAAATTACACTGCCCACAAGTTTATCACTGTCACAAGCTATTAGCAAGTACAAATATCCTCCAGATGAAGAGCCTTTATAATTTCTCTTAAAAAATGCCAATGGTTTTATATTTGTAGTGTTCACATTTGTGTGTTGATTAGCAACACATTTCCAGCTGCACTGAAAATGTCTTCACAATACAGGGAGGAGAGCAACTTCAAGGCAGCATTACCAGCCAGGAAAGCCATAATTATATTTCACTCACTCAAGCTCCCCCTTCCACCCCCAAATTATGTGAGGCTCATCCCATTCTGTTGCCAATTCCATCCTTAGCATCACTTACCAAGGCCAACTCACATTTTACCACTGAGTTCCCTCTTAGAAAGCTTCCTACTTGCAAGCAAAAACCAGAGCAAACAAAGATTCATACTAACTCCAGTCCCTGTTTCTGATATATCACCATCATCTCCCACTCATTAGCGTGACTGCCTCCAGTTTCAGATAAAATAAGACATCCTTATCTCTCTGAAAAAATCAGTTTCCCGGATTCATGGTGTTTATTCTGTCATATGCTTATTTTTAGATTGGTTTGTTATAGTGGATAACAAATCATGGCCCTGTCCCTATCTATATCTGTCACTAATCAGCTTAATTTGCAAGACTAACACTAAACTGGACAAACGCATATTATTCTCCTGATTAGTCTCCAGCCTGGAATACATCACTGCTGTCACTTTGGTATTCATATCTCATAGCCAGTGATTCCTTACATGGAGCATCTATTTAAATAGTCCTGTAGTCTCCTGGAAGCTGACAGCACACATATAATAAAGTTTATTGTCATCCTCCTGCTGAAGCTGGTTTTCTTAGTGACTATTTCTGTGAAAATCCCTTCTGAAGATTTAACTGCTGAAATCACAAGAAAAAGGAGGAACATGAAGAGTGCCTTACTGCCCAACTGACCAGGCTCTCTCTCAGAAGTTATTCATTTCTAGAGCAGCAGCACTACTGAGCTTTCTTTCTCACCAGCTCTGTATAATTTTTTGAGATTGGCACTGCACAAAAGAATATCCCAAAAGATTGGCTCAAGTATGTAGATGCCTTTTTTTTTTTTTTTTTTTTTTAATACTGACTGTCAAAAACACAGTGCTAAAGATTTTCAGAAGGATGAAAAGGGAAGGGAGGTTGACCAATGCCAGAGTACTTTCAATCACAGCACTTTTGGTCTCTATCCCCAGAGTTCCAAAAATCAGAGTCAAGTGTTGCATTGTCTGCTCTCAACAGTAGAAACCCATCTGGCAAGTCAGCCTGATTTGTTAAAACAAAATCATGGACTGTATTGTGTCATTGCTTTTTATGCAAACCTCCCCCCGTCGCCCATCTAAATTTCAGTAGCAATGGGAGGGGAGTTCAGCTCTAAAATTGATAACAGGATACAGCCTGTGGGGTTCTCCATAACATCTGAAGGTTGTACAAAATGGGAAACATTCAGACAAATCTATGAGGAAACTGGCAGTGCAGATAAGGTTTTATTTTCTAGTGCATGACTAGACATTTTAGAAACTGCTAGTGGTTAAAGAAAAAAAAAAAAAAACAAAAAAAAACCAGACCCTGTAAGGCCAACAGCATGTCCTGACCCCCTTTTTGTCTTCTTACAGTTATTGAGACATGAATGAAACATGCCAGTCTTAGTCTGGACAAGAGTAGATATTGCTCTGCCTCTTTCTTTCGAGAAGTCTGTAAGCCGAACTGAAGCACACCCTCACATGTTTTAATAAATAAAGACAAAATTAGGGCTGACGTGAGAAACTGGAATAATCCTTTTTTCACGGATACGGCAGCCTGGAGCAGTATGGGGGTAGTGCTCCTGAGAGGTGACACTTGCCTCACAGCCCCAGTGTGGGGAACAAGCTCTTGGTATGATGTAAAAATGTTTCTGCAGTTCAGACCTGATCCATGTACGCTGCACAACAGTGGGGCTGTGTTTAAGAAAGAAACTGCAATTCAAGCCAGGGTACACTTGTTATAGTGCCTCTAGAAATACAGCAAAGCACCAGCCAAGGGGGAGTGGAATAGAGTGAGGCAGCCTGAAATGCCATGATAAAAAAAACAAAACAGAGAGGTAGCCAGGCTCTCTGAGGATGCTGCCCCTGCCAGCTGCCTTCACTGCCTGGCCGACATTGTGCCTCGCGTTTCTGGCTGAGCATTTAGGAGAGGGCCATATCTCATTACAATTCCTGACAGCAACTGTTTCACAGAACCACAGTGAAGACCTGGGATGGATGATATACTGACATTTTAGAAGCAAATAGCAAACTCTTTATTAGAGGAACACCTATTGTATAAGGGAAACAGGGGACTAATAGATCATGGGCCTGGTGGTGAGCAAAACCAGCACTCAACTTTTAAATTAGACACTGTGAGTGATAATCACTCTTCCCTATATTAGACTTTACTCCCCTTGGTCTTTAAATGTCAGTAATAAAGCACTACAGTTTTGGTTGCTGAGCATTATCAATGTATTGATATATATTTGTATTCTTTAACACTTTTTAAACACTACAATATCAATTTATTTGACATTGTCTCATGGCAGAACCACAAATGGATGAACTTTTAGTTCCAAATGGATGATAATGGGGGAAGAGAACAGAATGCAAAACATGAGGCAATTGTGTAGCCTGACAATTTATAACACTACCTGCCTTCTGTTGCCTGGTTATTTATGTCTGGGTGGGGAGATAAAGAAAACAAGGATAGTTGCAGGGAGGACAGCTTAATTTAAAACATTGTCACTTGCACCAGCTAAAGTCAGGAGTCAGATTCTCAATATATGTAACAGGTGTACTGCCTCTGAGCAGATCCACTAATAACAAAATCAATTTAAAATAAAGTGTTCCTAAAACAAAGATGAATGGAGAAAGACCAAAACAAAAGCCCAAATCAGAATGCTTTTTAAGTGTAGGCTGTGACATTTCAGCTGTTTTCTACTGGCCACCAAGACAGGAATTAAAAACACCCCCAGTTTCCAGCCTATGGCAGAGCAGGGGTTTCGTATCTGGCCTCTCCTAAGTGTCCCTGCGCAGCAAACATGGCTTCCATCTTCCCACATCAAAAGTCCATGCCCAGCATTAGGGGTTCATATTCTATACTTGGACTCAGATCAAGGCTTCAGCCTGCTGGGTCTGCCTCAAAAATTGTACAGCAACGCAAACAGGAACAGCTGGAGGCAGCAGGATGCTTCTAGGATCACCCAGCAGACAGGCAACACAGCCAGTCACAGATCATCTCTCCCTCAGATTTACAACACACCAAGCCAAAATGCCACCAATGACAGAAAGCAATTACACCTTAAGCCCAGGAGTTAGAGAGAATAAAGGCATATCATTGTTTGGATTAAATTATGTGAAATACAGATCTCCCAGGCTGGCTTTTTTATCTTTTTCTGTCCTTTCCACACCCACTCAATGATTCTTGCACTAGATAGGTAGGTGTAACATTGCCCTCAGCTACAAGAGTTTGCAAAGTATTTTAATGCTTTAAGTATGAATGTTTAAGTATTGTCCACCCACAAATGCATATAAGCAGATCAAAACTGACATTTATTATGAATCTAACATGGGTAAATATCATCATTTTCATTTCAGACAAAAATGCAGTATCTTCCCTGGCTAAGTACTGTCTTCATGAATAAGAATTCACAAAATCTGCTTATATTAACATTAAAAAAAAAAAAAAGAAAAAGAGGATGTAGAAGAAATGTATAAAACAGCCACTGAAAGCAGGCAGATTTTGCTCAATTCTTCATTGGTATTAATATCAGGCAGGTTCAGCTGGGCTGAAATGAGCAGAATTACACAAATATGAAAAGATGAGCAGTCCCCTCACTTTTAACTGGTCACACAGCCATCTGTCTATTGGAAAAAAAAATGAACGGGCACTAAGTCACAGTCCAGACTATTATGAAGGTAATAAAAGTGCTGCAAGCTAAAAACTAGAATTCATAAATCTGCCATGCATGTACATTTGGAGCTTTCACATCAGATCTCAACAAAAATGGAGAATGCCGGAGCATCAGTACTATTTGCCATAAGAACATAAAGCTTCTAAAAACCCCGAAGTGTTCTTATACCAAGCACATTGTCACGACAATGAGTGGCAATAAGACAGCAAGAACCCACTGTCATCAAAAGTGTTCTCAAAATAATGCATAGCACCAAGTTAATTTGCAGGTCAAAGATTATCATTAGATCAGGTAATGTTACTGCGTGACTCCATCCTGATGACAAGGATTACAACCAGAACAGAAAATGATGTGGATGACACCCACGTGAACAGCATCAACAGCTGAAAGAATAATTATTTTTGCAATGGGGGAAAGCCAGCAAAGCAGCGTTTTGCTGATTTATTAGTGCAGAGCAATAATGGGATTATATTCTTATCCTATGACACCCTTATTGTAATAATGACAGCTCTTATGCTGACCAAAAAGCATTTTGATAAGACATGACAATTTCAACATTCTTGGACTGTTGGTTTTTTTAATTACTTTTTTTCTCTCTTTTTTGCTGAAATAATCATCACGCTAAATAAAAAAAGAGAAAGCATAATTGAAATAATTTCACTTTTGTCTTCTGTTTTTGGACTTTGTTTCCATTGTCTATTTAAACACTTGCTTCCTTATATCTTTTTTCTCAAATTTTATTAGAATTGTTTCTGTAGAGGAATCCTTTTCTACCTGTGATTTGAGTTACTAACGCCCTGTTGGCAGTAACTCAGCCAAAGCAGCACAGCCCTTTTCAGAGAGCTCTGCTGCCGATTCATTTTGCTGTCAGATACCACCTCTGCCTTACTATGCACACACAGCCAAAGGAGGCTGCAGACAAGCTGTATCTGCTACAGGACCCTAAAACTCTTCTTTCTATACAGACTATGAACTGAAATAAGCAGAGCTGCCTCTCTTCTAAATTCAAGCCATCCTTTACCTCTGCCATGCTCTCCTCCCTATCTCTGGTCTACTCCTCTCTATTTTTTTGGAATAATTTTATTTCTTGCTAAATGTGTCCTCCACCACTCTGTTCAACAGTATCACTCAATGCATTTGCAGTATCTCACTACAATTTTACAACAGTATGCTTGACAGGACAGTCCATAATTACGTTGCTAGCTGGTAATCCGAACACCTTGTAAATGTGGCAAATCCATCCACCAGTAGATCAGGGACCCAGGACCTGATCCCTGGAAAATGCCCTTGTTAACATTTAAGCAAGAAAACCACTACAGACATAGTGGAATAGCATGTCAGATGGGAGCCCAAGGGGTTAAAAGAAGAGAATCTCAACTATTTAAGTTGATGTGAAATATCTTCCTACAAACTGCATGAACACCTTCCTTTTTTTTTTTTCTTTTTTTTTCTTTTCCCCTGACACTTGTCTTTTAAAAACATATTTCTGTTTTGACATCCTGGTTCTGATCATATTTCACTCCTGCCAACCCACTGTTTGTGTTTTGAATAACTTGGAACAGATGAAGTGCTGGTCCAGAGACAAGAAATCCTCCGAACATCTGTCAACCACTTCAGCACAGAGAGCTGAAAGCGCACGCCGCCAGTAGCTCTGCCCATCCTGCTGCACTCGGAGGCTGTGGGAGTTGTTAGGATGCCTTCACAGCCAGGCAGGCAGCGGAGGATGAAGGAAACAGCATGACTCGAAGCTGCGGTGGTATAGCGGTGGTCTGATGCTCCCACAGTGTGGAATGAGGTAGGGGAAATGTTATGAATAAAAAAATCTCATACAGTGGCACTGAAATGCAGGAGTGGTGCATCCTTTGTCACAGGTAGGGAAAGGAGAAAAGAGGGAAAATTCATTCTCTCACAGAAAGCACACCTGTGATTTAGCTGTGATTTTAATGAGACGAAAAACTTTATGCTGGCAAACTACACAGATCCTTTACCATGTCCCTTTCGAGAGTCTTAATCCCTCCTAACCAACCCCTAAACCCTCATGGAATAAGAAAAGGCTTGGCAAAAACAGCAACCAAAGAACTAATGAGGAAAGAGAAAGAATGTAGTGTTGAAAAATGGAAAGGACCCGTCCGGATGACGGTGAGGAGAGCACCCTGGCATGTCCCATGCTCATCTTCAGGGAGTTGGTGGATGCTGACCAGCGGTGCTGTGCTTGGAACAGGGGGTGAGGAGGAAGTGAAAGCAGGGCGTGGGGTGCTTGGTGTCTCCTGCTCAGGCTGCCTCCTCCTGGTGCCGGGGGTGGCCAGTGTGGGCAGGGCCAGGAGGAGCTGGAGAAGGAGGTTCTGTGATTTGATAAGCACAAGGGCAGGCTCTTCCACAAGGAGCTGAGCTGTGAAACTGCATGCAGAGGCTCATATTTAGAGATTTGAACATGGAAACACAAGCAAGTTCAGGGCTCATTTATCAAGTTTTTGTACCCATTTCTGTAGCCCAAGATCCTCCACAGTTTCTGAGGTTATACTAAAAGATAAAACCCTGCTCCAGCACTGACAGAGCAGATGTCTAATTCAGGTGCACTCTCCTTCTTAGATGTGCAAAATCACTGGTGATGTCTGGAGCCCCTCACTTACAGAAGAACAAGAAACAATGCTCAATGTCAAGCTTTAGATAGGTACATCTGAAGCTTTCTCATACTCTTCAATCAGCAATGCCCGTGCAGCAGCAAATCTGTTTAGTATCTAAAACTCATGGATATCAGTTTAAGAATCACAGCCAAACTCAGTTTTTGTGTTTGACCCAATGGCATACCGTTCAATACCGTTCACCTCCTTTCCTCATACCCTTTTCCAATGCCAAAACTTCTCAGTGACATCAACAGGGGCCCATGTCACCCCCGCCCCCAACCTCACAGTCTTACATACCCACACCCCCACTGAGGCTTCAAAAAAACACCCTCAGGTATCAATGTAATATAATGTAATATGCCTGTGTACATCATGAGCATTTCCTCATGCGCATCCCAAGCTGAGACACCACATCTAAAGACCCGGAGGATATACTGACATTCAGTGAAGATGTAGTTTTCTGAGGATGAGGTCGAGACAGTGTCATGTGACTCCAATGCCTGTGTCAGTTGTGTGAGTTGGCACAGCAGGCAGGAATCCTGACCTGAACTCAGCAAATGGCATTTCTTAACAAAAAAGTGTGGACAGCAGTGCTCCTACAACAAAATGGGATTTGTTTTCTTTTCCAGGCACTGTATTTTGACATCAACTCTCCATGAGGATAAAAGCCTCCAGAAGGTTTTCTAGCTTTGCAGGAGATGCTAAGAGACTTAAGCAACTTTAGAGTTATCTGTGAACAACGGGTACAGTCTGTATAATCACAAAGTGGTGATTAAAGAGCCTTGAAAGACCATTTAGAGTCACAGCCTTGAAAAAATAGTGTAAGCAGGATAGAGAATGTTCTCCTGCAAGGCAGTCATTCCCAAGTCCTTTGGCTATATTAGTTTTGCTTGTTTGTTCACAGGAACAGCTAAAGTGTCTCACTTGAGTGAAACACATTTTGTCCCTGAAGATAGTGGCACTATCTGATCCCTGTTGCTCAAGAAATGAGACAGCAGAGAGCAGCAGGAGACATGGATAAAATAATGACACTCAATATTTAAATTCATCAGAAATCTGAAATTAATGAGTAATGCTTCAACCACATTAGGCTTGGAAAGAAGATACAGACTTTGACTTTTATCATCTGTAACTAACACTGTTTTATTCGCATCTTAGTTATCATAGAAATTTTCCCAAAATCTGCACAGAAATTAACCAATTAAATGGTATTTCTGTTTGCAAAAGAGTTTAGTTACTTAGGACAATTAAAATAATATATTAAAAGCAGCACAGCTTCATACCTTCATCATGCAAAAGATAAAATTAAATAGAACATTCAGTAGTGAAGTTAAACTAAGGAAAATACAAACAGTTAAAACCTGAAAAGAGATCCTTGGATTTAACGCCTATTTAAAAAGGTAACAATGGTTAGAAGGCTGTTTTGCTTGGTTTTTCATATTAAATAAACATGTCTCAATCCTTGTGAAAGAAAAGCCAAATTAAAACATAGCTCTCCCCTAGCTAAAATATTTCAACAATTAACAACAAATAGAAAAAACTGGGCTGGAGTGTCAGGGTGACTCTGAACCAGGTGCATTTTGGGAAGAAGCAATAATCCAGAGTATAAAGCATCATAGAAACATAGAATTATGAAGGTTGGAAAAGACCTCCAAGATCACAGAGTCCAACCATTAACCCAGCAGCACCATCTTCACCACTGAACCATATCCCCAAGTGCTGTATCCACACACCTTTTGAACACTTCCAGGGGTGACTACTCCCCCACTTCCCTGGGCAGCTTGTTCCAATGTTTGACCACTCTTTCAGCGAGGAAAATTTTCCTAGTATCTAATCTAAACCTTACTTGAAATAACTAGAGGCTAATTCCTCTCATTCTGTCACTTGTTACCTGGGAGAATAAAACAACCTCCTTTTAGGAAGCTGTACAGAGCAACAAGGTCCCACTTCAACCTCCTGTTCTCCAGAATAAACAACCCCAGCTCACTCAGCCGCTCCTCATCAGACTTGTGCTATAGACTCTAGATCATAAGGCAGCAACTGAATTCAGCTTTTGGTTCTATCACACACTCTCCATCAGACCTTAAATAGGACATTTTTGTTGTGACTCAGTTTCTCCAGCTGTTCAATAGGAAAGATATAACTTTGATTCTGTAAAGTGTTCAGGCTTATGAATGCATATTTTAATGTCAAGCTCAGCACTTCCTAAACCCAAATAGCTTCTGCTATCCAAAGTGGAAGCTGTTGGTGTGTGGAAGAGTACAGAACTGGGCTCTGAAAGAGTAGTGTGAGCTTCCATTCAGTTTTCAAGCATCCTCTGCTCAGGTAATCAGTGTGCAAGCTCCCTCCAACTCATATCTCTTGAACAGAGATTACTCATATTTTGCAAGTAATTTTTTTTCTTCCCACTGAAGGAGACAGTGACTTTCCCTTGTAAGTATCAGTGCTTTGGTCCACTTCTGCTTTGGACATTTAGCTTTCCATGTGTGGTGCAAATAATTTCAGTTTTCTCCTCTAAACCACAGCTTTGAACACAGTGGTTAGACCGTTGTAGCTTGCTGGGGAATCAAAATGCAGATCAGGCTTATCACAACTTGTAATGCTCTTTGGTATTTAAAGACAAAACAGGGAAGTTGTTTAACCTGGGGGTTGAGAACACAGCTGAGCAACTCCCATCGTCCTTGCAGATATCATCGGGTGTGTGACACTAGACAGACATATAGTCCAGACAAAGCTTAGTCATCTATTTTTAAGGCATAAGGGATGTCTTAAAATGGTCCCAAGTTCAACGCCTCTCACAGGCGCAGATCTCAATTTCAGCCACAAGGTAAGTGGCAGACAAAAGGTCTATCTGCACAGTAGATAGGAAGGAGCCTACACTGAACTGATGGTGATCTTGGATGGAGCTGATCAGATCCCTGCAACAGAACAACAGCTTCAGCACAAAATGCTTAAGTTGGCAAAACCCACTGATTTAAGCATGAGAAGCCTGGACCTATGTTGCAAGAGACTGCCCAGCAATCAGCAGCACTGCAGAAACTCACTCTTATTTTCTAACCCTTTGCATCTTTCTGGTCTCCACTGATGTTGCACAGCAACTCACATGTACAGGAATATTGATTATCCAAAAGTTCTTTTATTGTCCCGGCTTTTACTTGCCCTGATACTACTTTGCTTTCATCAGCTGAAGTGTTTGAGACCTCTCAGAGGCTCACTGCAGCATGCTCCTGTCAGCTTTCTAACCTGTCATTGTTTTGACATATTTTAAGAGAGATTTTATGTGGGCATCTGAATAAATAAAATTCTTTCCACACCTCTGGGAAAATGGGAGTCTTCCTTGGGGCATCTGTGGGAAATGAAGGGTGCATGGGTTTTCAAACAGAAGAGAAGCGTATGTGAAAAGAACAATGCTGCAGGAAGTGGGAAAGCTAGAAGCTATTCTTCCAGTGGCACTAGGAGTACATACATTTATGTATACAATCAGTTTGCAGGAACGTTAAATCATTCACTGCATTATTTTTTATGTGAAATTTCTGTGTTACATATTATGCTCTATATTCCTGAAAGTAGTTTATGATAGGACAAGAATTACTTTAGGCAAACACTCAGTAGGAAAAGCAGAAAACATGCCATTGTTTCAGATCTTGATTATGCAGATTGGCTTCTCTAGTAAGGAAATTAACTCTGTGCCACAGCTGTGGGGACTAAAATTACAGAACAATCGATATTTTGAAAACTTTGAAAATCTGCCAAAGGAGAAAATTACACGATTGAACAACAGCTTTTATAGAATCAAAGTTAAATATTTCACTAATGAATTCGTTCAGTGTTTTGTTTAAAAATTTTATCATTGACTTTATTGTGATATACCCAACAATTTGTCCAACCACATATAGTTTAGGAATTCCTGTTAAAAACAAATGAAAAAAAGTCATTGTTCACATTCTAGGCCCAATACACGAAGCAACCTTTTACTGCATATTTTAAAATGTTCTTTTAACTTTTTTCCTGATCATTTTGAGTTCTATAATATATTTGTTCTGGGACAAAAAACAAAAACCAAAAAACCCAGACACAGGACCAGACATAAGGAGGAAATAGAACAACTTTAGCAAAAAGTAGAACCAAAAGTGCAAAACCTGCTTTGAATATTTTTGAAGGATTTGGGACCCTTACAGATTCCATCTATTATAAAAATGACTTTTACTAATAGCCCCAGGACTGTGCCTTCATACAGTAGAAATTTCTAAGCTTCAATTCCCTGAAAAGGATGCCAGCAAGATGGGATGACTGATGGTGAGCAGTTAGAGCAGAGCAGCCAGATGAAAAGAGGTCTGTAAGCCCATCCCCCAGACGCCCCAGGGACTGAGCAATCACCAACAACCCAGAAGCTACAGAGACACAACTCGATAAAGGGTTTCGGTAAACTGGCATCCAGATATCAAATCTGCTGATATGGGTATGATTCACACCCATTATACTTGAATTATTCCAAGCCCCTCCAAACTTCCGTCTCAAATGTCATTTCTGTCAGCTCGGTCACTCATTTTTAGCATTATTCCTTCACTTCCTCTGAGCCAAACAACACAATGAAATAAATGTGCTGCATCCAGAGTATTCAGGTTACAAAAGTAACTGACGCCAGCAAGGTCACTCATATAAATTCACTGCAAGATTGCTTTGAAAGAGACTCATGCTAAAGGATTCAATGCTAGATAATCACCTTGTGCCAGCAAAGGGAAGAGAGAATGAAATAATTATTTCATTTTTTATCCCCACTTCTTCTCTCTTATTTGTGGGAGGAAGATAGGGAGTTCTTGCTGTTCACAGTAACACAGAAATTAAGCAAAAATAGTGTTATGTTTTATAAAGCAGAACAGTTGTCAACTCATATCATTTAGCCATTCATTACTGTAGTTACCATAACCAGAAACCAGCACTATACAGTCTAGGACAGCCAGGTGCTTTTGCTGCTAATACTACAGGCAGTGCCTCATATCATAAACCCATCATTCATTACAGAGAACAACTGACAGATTCTTCCCCTAAGGAGGCCAAGATTAGCTAAATCTGAAATGCCATACCCTGTCAACACAGGTATACAGGAAAGAAGCTCATTTACTGGCAGGCTGGGTAATACATAAAAATAGTCACTGCCCAAAGTTGATAATCAGTAAAAAAACAACCCAAAAACCAACAAACGAGGTTTGGTGCTCAGTTGATAAAAAGTTAATAATAATATTTCTCCATTTTTTTTCATTGAGGCTATGCTATTTAAGTCCTTCAGAAGACAAATTGCCTTATGCATAGCTTGCAGACCACTTAGTGTGTGGGTGCTACAGCCACAGAAAAGCATTTGTAGGAGGCTCTCACTGTGCTGCTGCCAGTCTCTCCTCCCGTGACTGAAATACAGCACTTGGCACAGTGATGCAGGGAGGCAGGAGGTCCAACATACAGCAAGCATCTGGAATGACTGACTTCAGTTATACAGAGGTTTCACCTACCACTGAACTCGGACTAATTATGTGCATTTATTCTTCATACTAACAGATCCCTTTAGCATTGAACCTTTCAAGTGCTGGTGTCAAGCACATCATTTAAGACAGAATTTGCTGAAAGGCAGGCAGGTTTATTTTATAATGCCATTCTGTACAAGGAAGAAGGGAGGCTGGAACTGGAAATACCTGCAGCACTGTACACTGCATTTTGTCCTGATTCAAGCTGCTCTTGTTATTTTTTTTACCCTTCCTTTTTCCCCACTCAGAGAAATATAAAAAATTTACAGGACACCTGTTTAGTTACTTGCTCTTTGTCCATTTTAAGTAAAAGCAGAAAAAACATTTGCGAACCCAGACATATAAATTACACCATTATCTAATGAACTGTTGCAGAATTCATTTGAATGTAGCTGACTTTGTGAGGAGCGTGAATCTTCCAGTCATTTAGACAGGCATTCTTCAGGATAGACAATATTAATTTAGGGATGACTCATTATGTTCAGTACCAGTCTGGGCCTAATGATTTGATTCAAATTAATTTAAATCACTGGGGAGGAAAAAAAATACTAAAATTACACATATAGCAGAATATCAAAACAATCTTTCTGAAGAACCAAAGCACTTACGGGCTGTCATTGCTAGGCTGAAATTTCCTTTTTCACATCACATTGTATGTGCACAATCTTGCTCAAGTTCAACGGTGCCGAATTCATTGGCTAGAGCATCCCCATAGCTCCTCTGAGACAGGGAGGTCTGGGGTTCAGAAAGCTTTGAAGCTGTATGGAGAAAGATTTCTGCCACTCCCTGATGCAGGTGGTATTTTGGAGCGGGCGAAAAGGAAGAAAAGACTGGCAGAGAGTCAAATGTCTAGCTGAGCCCTGATATTAGAGAAGGGAGGATTGAAGGGAATAAAACAAGGATGAGAGTTGTTTTCCTTTCTTTTCCTTTTTTTGGCTAACATGATGGAGAATTTCTTCTAACATTTCTCTACAGAAACAGGATAGCCTTGGGTTGTCTTCACATACATCAGGGCAAACAGAGCTGGGATCTACTACTCAAATATATTTGCTCCATTCACACATTTGTGGAGAATTCATTGAGAAGCCTGAAAGTGAGATAAAACTTTCCATGTTTGAGAGCTGAACTAAAGTCAGCAGATTATTTATTTGCAGAGGTAGCCCTGTAGAGAGTAAAAGGAAAGAAAGTGCTGGTTTATACTTCTTTGTAATGTTTTTTTCACTGTACTCTCATCTGTTGTGTTAGGGCAAAGTCAGCCATGGATTGGCATCCAGCAAACAAGGGAGGAGAGCAGGATCAAAGCAGTGCATTGGGTTTATACAACATTCTGGGCAAGGGTTGATTTAACCCTTGTGAAACAACTACCATGAGCCATGTCATGGGATGCTCCCTTACAGCAAATGTTCAGTAGCATGGCCTATTTTTGAGAAGTTGTCTCATGATTGCTTTGATCCTAAGCTGCTGAAGAATACTTGATTCTCCTCTCCTTCAGAATACCTTGAGGAAAGATTATTTCTCTGTTTAGCTCTTAAAAGATCATTGATAATAATTTGGATGGAGGTGCAACAGGGAAATTCATACGGTTCTGCTTTTGCAAAGTATAAAGAAGCCTTTAATTACAAGCTTGCTCACTTGCATTTTAAGTACAGGATTAAATGCACACCAACTCAGTGAACTGGTGCCTTTGCACACATTGAGCCCCATGGACTGCCACACTCCTGGATTCTTGAGTGACTGGTGACCTGCTGATACAGGAGATAAAGCCTTTTTTCCCCATGCTACAGCAACCTGGACTCAAAACCCAAAATAACAAAATTAGGGAACTAAAATTATCTGCAGCTACGTCAGCCAGACTGTAGAAAGCAACACAGGGTTGTGATCAGCAGATTTGGTTTTGTTACTGATTCTGTCAAGAAGTTGGGGAATGAGGGCAATTACTAACTCAGTCACTTTCTTGCAGCTCTGTTTCACTCTCTGTAAACCGGCGCTCATGATATTAATTTATTTTGCAAAATACAGATAAGAAATGCCATGTAAAATCTTCTCTGGCTATGTGTAAATAAGAGATAGAATTTAAGATTAGCCCACATTCAGGCTGACTGGTGACCAAATACAGTATTTTAATGAAAGTCTCCAAAGATAAACATCCACAAAATAAATTTACTGCAGCATATATTCCCCTACAAAAAGCTGACTTCGAAATGCTTGCTTACACCTCACTGACTGCACTGGCTCCTTCACTTGGGAAATTTGATTTTTGACACTAGCTCCGCTCCATGACTTTCAGCCCTTCAGGTTCCTCCTTTGCCACAAACTGGTCATCACATCCAGCCTCAGCTTGTGCAATGTACAAATTGTTAGCATGCCTCACTGTGTTCATTGAGGCTTCACAGCTCTGATTGCAACTCTTGCACAATTTCCCAGGAAAAGAAGAATTGCCTAAGCCTGAAACTCAGGGTCTGTCCACCTCCACACAAAAGATGCTACTGCACAAACACTGTCGGTGGCTGCGTGATCCACAGCAGTCAGTGCAAGAGATTTCATAACCATCTGACTTCTGTTTTCAGTAGCCTACATCCAATTCATTAGAAGAAGCTGGTAAATGTCAGCTCTACAAACAGGACAAAAAATGATTCAGTCCTCTCTATATAATCTGTCTAATAAATTCAATAGGTGTCACTTTTGTGGAAGGGTCTATATACCTCAGCAGTAATTTGTCACCAGGAAACAGTTTCAGGGCGTTTCACAGTTGTGTGTCTGTTCATTTCAGGCCTTATCTTCAATGAACATTTCTTGCTAAGAGCAATTAATTCCTTGCATCTGTCACTATAGGAACAAAGCAAATGCACTTTATGCAGAAGGCCCATTATTCAGTACATTAGGCACTGATATGACAGTTCTCCTCATCCCACAGTCACATACAACAATAAGTAACCTTACCTATCACTAAAATTTGCAAAATTTAATATTATGAGGGTATGTATTTTCTTTCTTTCTTTGTTTTATTACTTTATTTTTGGTAGTACTTTCGAATATTATAAACCTGATTAAAAAAAAAAACAAAACCAAAAAACCACAACCCCAAAACAAAACAAAACAAAAACAAAAAACAAAACAAAAAAAAACAAAAAAAAAACAAAAAAAAAAACAAAAAAAAAACAAAAAAAAACAAAAAAAAAACAAAAAAAAAACCCCACCCCTCCTGTAAATGCTGCATCAGCATTTCAATTCAGGCAAATTTGAAAAGCAATGGTAAGATTAAAAAGGAAAAAAGGCATAAGGTTGATTAAGGGGAGAAGACTTCTAAACTACATTGAAGTATACTGGAAATTATTTGAAATTAGCAGATGTCTCTGCAGCATGACTTTTGCTCCACACTGACCCCCCAGTCCTAGCCTGCACTCAAATATAATGGCCTAAATATATTCCAAAATCAGTATAGGTTGTTGTGGACAACTTTTCAAAGGAAATTATTAGATATTAAAAATTCAGCTATAACACCTCAGGATATCATTCAGAACAGAGGAAAGAAAGGAAATTCTAGAAATGCAAAGAAAAACAAACAATTATTTGCTCATCTGATATGTGCTGCAATGAGGAAGAACCAGGGAGATTCACACACAGGATATTTTCAATCAACTGGAAGAAAATGAAAAATGGAGGAGGAAAAAAAATTATATTTATTCTTTGTGATGAAAGTTACTAGTTTCCTGAAATATTACCATACTGTACCAACTGCTAGGTGATTAAATTAAACAACCACAATAGCTACATTATGCAGCCTGAATATTTGGAAAAAAATATGTATGCACAGAGCAGTCACTGAAGTAAGAGAAGAGGTTTATTCAAGCTGCATGATGCATTCATTTTTCTCAGTGATGCCAGAAGATATATTAATTCTTAAAACCTGCTTGCTAATCATTTGAGCAAACATTAAGGAAAACTCAACTGGGATACATTTAAGCAGGCACCACAGAGAGCTCATTCTAGGACAAGCTCACAGAGTTATTTTCATCCATTTTGAGACAGAAAAAACAACACATGATGCACAAGTCCAGTCAGAGGCAACGAACATAATATAAATTGCAGATCATCGCAGTGTGAAAGGCCTCCTTTGCCATAAAGATACCAGCTGTTAACACTAGAAATGTGATGCAGGACAAGTTATTCCACACACCTCAGAATTAAGGATGCTCATTTTCTTGCAGGTTTGTGCCATGTATTTGAGATGCTGCTCCTTACCCTAACAGTTGAAACCTGTCTTCCATGTCTCCTGCCCCATGGCTATATATTCCTCCTTTCCCTCCTCCATGTCCTCTAAACCCTGTGCTGTTCCCCAGATCTCTCCTACATCCTTCAGCTAATGATTATGCTTCAATATATAATGATATGACCAGATTCAGACTTTGCTTGTGTACAGCAGGCATAATGGTTTAGGGTTTTTTCCCTTTTTTAGGTATTAATAAGACCTTTTCTCTTTTCTTAGCATCAAGAAATAGGAAGCATCAATACATAGAAAACTATATTTTTGAAACATCGATATGTTTATTAAAGGTAGTGAAAATTAAAAAGTGTTTCAGAAAAAAAAAATGGTCCTAATTGTAAAACCATGCAAAAATGAGCTAGAAAACCATCAGTGAGCTACAGCCATTTCTAATTTAATTCTTGGATCAAAACAAGAAGATATAGTCAGTGAAAACTGATCTTGTATCATTAATTTCACCTCAGTATCTGCAATCAGGATGGACCTTGTAATATTCATACATATAGCTTAAACTTTTCCACAGTTTTCCTGAGTTAACCAGGCTTGTTTTTCCTTCCATAAAGCGCTTTATCCCCAAAGTTGTTCTGCTGCCTGGGATGAATACAAGTACCATGCACCACAGCCCTCTCACCAGCTGTTCCCCAAGGCTGCACAGCCTTCACCTCAAGTGTTTACATGCACACAGTCTTGAAATACCTCCAGTCACCTGCTTTAAACTAAAGAAATAATGTAACGCAGGTCTAACCCTCTTTGAGAAAAACAAACCACTTGGAAGTGTTGGGTTTTCATTGCTAATATTCCACTCCTCTACTAGAAATCTACTAGTTAAATGAAACTGTTTATTAGCTGCAACTGTATGTGTGGGGGGGTGGTTGTCATGTTTTTTCAATAATAGAACTCTGCTCTGAATTAGCAAAGGCCCCTGAATTTTTTCTTAATGACTAGTATTTAATCCCTGAAGCACTGTGCAGCTGGTTTTCTCCCTCCTATTTAGGTTTCTAAAAAATATTTGAACTCCAAATGAAGGAGGAATTGCTGTGGGGTTTGCTGAATTTCCACTGGTTTTTAGCTGCCTCTATTTCTTTAGCCAGCTCCTGAGTCACTCCAGAAACACCCCATGTCACAAGTCCTTTGGACCACATACTCACAGCTGTAAAGTGAGATTTGTTTCCATTTTCAGTGGGGTTTCATCCATACCAGGTTGAGTAACTGCTGTAATTTCCTCTTTGCCTTTGCACTCTGTTATACATTCATAAATGTTTCTCAGTCCTTTGCCTCTCCTGTCCCATTACTCCATGAGCTCTTCAGCACAGTCCGCCTCACATTTCAGGCATGAACCTCTTGCCTGATTCCAAGGAATCAACTCAACTGGCATCTCTAGGTGTTATTGCCATGGACACCACCCAAATGCACATGGATGCAGAAGTGCAGCCAGTATCATTTATATAAGAACTTTTTAAGGGCACAGAGAATAAATGCGGTGGCATTTCAGCTACTTGGAAACCAATGTATTTTTAGCTTAATTTAATTGGAATTTTTTGTTAAATGAATATGCTAGTTTCCAAGTGTCTGAAAGAAAAGGATTATTTTCCAAGCCAGTCACACTATTTCTATTCATCATGTTAATTCATGCTTTCTTTGCTGCGTTAATATTTTGTGATTCTTAAATGTTCTAAATGTTAAAATTCATTTGTCCCCCACTTCAACCACTGCTAAATGAGATTTAGCTTTAAAATCCAGGAAACGGCTGTTGTTTGAGCAGTGCTTTACTGTCTATTCTTTAAATCCAATCATTTAGTATTCCTGGAACAATGATAATAGATTTACACATGTAATAGTTGCTTTATATTTATCTTCCTAAACTTATTTTCATTATCATGTTAGCATTCAACAGTCACTGTAAAGCCATTATCCAGTCACAGGTTCATAATATATAATTTGATTAAACATATTACAAAAATAACGAAAGGGCTTTTCTCCATTGTGCTTTACCAGAACAATGAAGAGATGCCATGCACAACAATTCCCTCCTCACAACAATTCGCACAGAAATGTTCTTTGTTTGCAAAGCTTCTTTGTCCTGTGACGCATAATTAAGGATATAATGGAGAATATTATAGTCATTTTA
The DNA here is from genome assembly GCA_036785705.1 of Acanthornis magna. NCBI lineage: Eukaryota > Metazoa > Chordata > Aves > Passeriformes > Acanthizidae > Acanthornis > Acanthornis magna. The sequence continues at coordinate 13,307,466 of JAWUZG010000029.1, forward strand.
GAGTCATTTGGAAGTAATGATGCCTGAGGCCAAGCACAGAGCTCTGTTTGACTCAGCTAAACATAGAAGTGCTGGCAATGGCCATTAAAAATGGACCCCATTGCTATCCCAATTTTCAGAAATAACTTACTGTTCCCTTCACTTCCCCTCCACCCTAGCAGCTACAGCTCTTAATTTCTTGGGTGCCATGCCTCTCAGCAGCATAAAGTTGCATTTTGTAAGAGCTTATCTTTCTCCTTTATTAAACAGCATGCCTTGAAATCATTTCATGTTAGCACGAAGTTCCCAGAGGCATGTAACTCCCATCACAGGTTGTAGCCACATCCACCGAGTTAGTCATGTGGATCACAGAGGCACGATAGCTGTTTATGCTAAAAGAAAATATCTAGAGGTGAATTTCATCCAGAATCAAACAGCTAATGTCCATGAAGACTTACTGCAGTTTTATGGGTTTTCAAGAGGAGCTCTCACTATCTCAGTCTGGTATCAAGGAAGATTAGGGTGGGGCAGTTACACCTCAAACTCTAGTAAGGCTAAACGGGAATTTTTTTTTTTTATGTGCACACTCTCACTATAAAGGTTTCCAACACACATATTTTCCACTTAAAGCGTGCTTTCATAATGGGTATTTGGACTGCAGCAAAAAAAAATTACTTTTCTTGAATGTTTTACAGAGACACTGTGATTTCCACACAGATTGATGTGTGGAAAATAAGGTACTTCTTCTAATGGAGATTTTGAATTTGTCTCAAAATAAATTTTATCAATCTTTTTAACCATATATGGAATCAGAATAAAAACCTTAAATATGCAAGCCTGTTCCCTCAGGAGAAGGAGTCCTGGACTGTGGTGAGCCAGGTTAGATGCTGGAGCAATGACTGTCCGCACTCTAAAATATTTGCTTAAATCCAAGGGAGATCTCTCATGTTTCACACTCATTTAGCTTCTCTATCAAAACTGGTAAACTTTGATGCATAAATCTGCACTGTGAGCTGGACTGTGGCCTTAAACTCCCATTCCCCAAGGCAAAGCTGCCAGGCATAGAACAACAATTTTCACTCTCTCCTCAAGTTTTCTACTCCAAGATTATACCTCTTGAAATCATTTGTAAGGGAAATAGTACATTCAATAGGCCCATTTGAAACCTTACATCTACAGAGAGAGGGGAGTTTGAAAATTTCTCCAAACTCTTTTCCACAGATAAGACAGCACATTAAAATTACTAGCAACTCAGTGAAACCAGCAGGAAAACCTCCAGAAACCTCTTTTTTTTTTTTTTCCCTTAAATTTTGTGCTGTGCAAAAGTGAAAATGTTTTATTTATCTGTCACTCCCAAGCACAAGTTTCTAGATGAATATCCCCAGCCTGCTGGACATGCCAATATGAGGTGAGCTTCTGCACAGCCCAGTTTAAGGCTCAAGGTGAATGATGCAAAAGGAGCCAATTTTGTCATAACTCTGGCTGCTATATACTTTTCTACCTGCCCTATTGATCAGCTTTGAAGTGCTCCCCCTCAAAGGCATGTACACATTTCAATTTTATATTTTATCTTTTTTTTTTTTTTCCTATGGACTGGAATATTGCTTCTTAGGCTAAAGAAATAACAAAAAAATAATTTTTGAGCCATGCACTCCAGGACACTTCACATTAAACTGTAGACACTACAGGCCACTAGATAACACTAATAGCACCTGAGGCAATTTCCTTTCCTATGTTTCTTCTCAGTTGCCAGCTGGAGTCTGGGCTAAAAATAGCCTTATCATGACAGAATAATGAATCCCGGCGATAAGTGTATTTCGCAGAAATGCAATGAGGTCATTATCTGAGCGTTAATGGATGAATAGGGTGGGAAAGGGAGGGAAGCTGTTATTGGGTGGTACAATAAAAATGCAGAATGAATGAAAGAAATGCGAACAAATGTTACTCAAAAGGCTCTGAAAATCATAGTCTGCTTTCCTGTTTATGTTAGTGTAGGAATAATTTACATGACATTAAAAATTGAAAATACTCATAAGAAATTCTTAGCTGGCAATTTGTCTGCATAAACAATTACTGCTTTCCAGGCTCTGTGAAATTATTCTGTTTTATCTATAGGACATTTCAATAATTGTACCATATATCTGTTAGTTACAGTACCACTAATAGTAAGGGAAGCATATTCCAAAGCTAATCTACTAAAAAACCCCAAACCAACCAACCACAAAGTCATCCAAATCCAAGAGCTCTGAACTTGTTGTTGCCTGAAGTATTTTACCCCTTAAAAGTACAAGTAAATAAATGAAGAACACTATAGGTACATTCTCATTATTATGATCTGTGTTGAAGCAGTAAATCTGCACCTAGACAAAGCTGACTTAGAGAGGGGATGAATTTCAGACTAAAATTACTTGATAAGAAAAAAAAAATCTTATTGCGGCTGTAATGCCTAATATTACTATGCCCAAAAGAAATCAGTCATTTTACCTCCCAGCCTGCTGCTTGTCATCATTTGACATCATTTGCCCACTGGCAGTTTCAGCATTTCCCCTCTTTAGAAACCATTCAATCGTATCTTTCTTCATTGCCTTTTAAGACAGCATTAACTCAGAGAAAGTACATTTTAATACTCATATTTTAAGCTAACCCTCCCTTCTCTTCATTGAGAAGGGAGCAGAGGCTTCCACTTGGGAAAAACATCCTCCTTCCACCTGGAAGATACTTCGTGTGACTCTGTCCAAGAGAGACAGAATGTGTAGATAAACTATACATGCCAAAGACCAAGAAAGCTGCTGAGAGTGGTTACTGAATAATATAGTTTGTCCAGCAGGTAGAGGAGGGAACTTGCACCACAGGATTCACAGGGAGCCCTTGATCCAGGAAACCACAAAACCTGCTAAGTTTGAATTGAACTGCCTGTTTGGGCCCAGCAGCAAAACTTTATTGCTTATTGTGCAACACCATCAGAATGCAGGTTTGCTTGGTTAGAGTATTTAACGCAGCACAACATAATGTTCTGGACTCCCAGGCATTAGCAGAGAAAAGCAATAGGTCTTGTATAAAAGTATGATAGATAAAAAACATAAAAACCAAAAGAAAAAACTTTCGAGGCAGACCAATTATCAGCAACAAACAATCTAATGACAACACTTCAGATTAATGAACAGAGACAGCCCTGATCCTGCAAGCATTTATTGGCCTGCACTTCCCTACCATGGGTAATTTCTTCAGGATTCAATGAGACTGCATAATAGTAAAATTAAACCATGTATCATCATTTCGAAAGCACACATCTGAAACAAATACCATCTACAGTCTCCACTCTATTTGCTGAGCAGAGGAGAGAAAAGAAGAAAAAAAGTAAATGGAAAACTCCTCTGACAAAGGTCTTGCTTTTCTCTCTGGCTGAGAAGAAAAAAAAGACATTATCACCAGAAAAATTGCACAAATATTAACAGTCCAATGATCAGGATATTTTCAAGTTGAAAAGGTCAGGACTGATTGACATAATAGACCTGGTAGGTCCAGACTCATCCTGTTTTGTCTCAGTTCATTTTCTTTTGAGGGAGACCAGGACAATGAGCCTTCTTACATGAGTCCTGAAGGTAAACCCCTAAAATTAACTTGAATCACAGTATTTGTGTACACACAATGTCAACTGGCAGCTCCTAAAGTCTGGTTTCCAGTACAACTATTTAAGTCTGTGCATTTATATTTCTTATTGCTTATATCTACTCCAAATCTGGGTTTGGGTTTTTTAGTTTGGATTTTGGGGTTTTTTTGAGAAAATTCCTTTTGCATATATTTTCAAGAAAAGGGCTTGCCCCACACAAAAGAGCAGGCTGAATATAATCCTTCTGTCCATGTACACTGTGCCCTCAGTGGTGCTTCAGCTGATATGACACTTGGGCTCAGCTGGGAAGCCTGGCTGCTGGGCTGGGGTCTTGGCAAGTCTGTTTGTAGGGGTCTGTGACCCAGCCAGTGCCTCAGGGACAGCAGCCACAGGGAGGCTGATGGAAATGGCCACAAGCTCTGCCCCTCAAACTTTGGATGTGCTGTTTCAAGAGATACAGTGACTATGAAACGGAATGCACAGGCAATGCCTATTGTAGCCCAATACTATCAGAGGTGCCTAAGAAAGGAATGGCTGGAGGTTTGGGTACAAAATGGATTGGCAACAGATATTAATTCTATGTGCAGACCCATTTGGTAGTTCCACAGCCAGGCTTCTCAGTCTTCCCAGCCTTCATGGCTAAGCTAAGATTTTAATGCTGCTTTTTCATCTGTGATCTTGGGGTTTTCATCCACTCCTTTTTTCTCCCGCAGTTTTGGGTTACTGAATAAATTATTATGGTGAGGATGGAAGGACAAGTACTGAATAGGAACAATTATTAAAACTTGATGGCCAAGGAGTTTCTCCTTACATGGAAGGCAAGTTTTTTAACAGTTGGCACAGTTGTAATATGTGACCTGCCCACGTGTTACAGCCACAATATCAGTAGGGACAAATGCCTGACACATAAGGTAAACATACATTTACAAATCATGCTATAAACAAGAACTGATATGTAAACCTTTAACAGCAACAATTAATTAAATTTTCATGCATCTAAACACGAATTAATATTTTAAACTCTTTCCAAATGTTTGTTTAGCATCTTCAAACCAGTGCCAATTTTTATATTTTAAAATAAGTAGCAAAATACAAATTAAAAGAATTTGCTAGTAAGCCAAATAAAACCCTCAAAGATATTAATACTCGAACATTCTTTCTTCAAAGAATTTGGGGACAAAAAAACCCAACAACCTAAATTTAATTTTAATATATTCTAGGCAAATGATTTAACTAACAATGAGGTAGTTTTGAATTAGAGAACAGCTCCTGGACAAAAAGAGGAAGTTTTGAATTCATAACAGCTGAGAAGTGGTTAAGTAGAAATTTACTGAAATACAGTTGAATTGATGCTGTGCACAATGCAGCATGAAATAAGGGCCAGAGAGGAAGGACGCATATTAAGGAATTAAGAGTTCGCATTACAGGCTCATATCAGCACACATCAAGGATTTATCTTCCTTCTGAAATTTTGCTTTCAAGCATATTCACACTGCTTAGAATGAAAAAAAAAACCCAATCCAACCAAACCCTCCTTCAAAAACACTTAACTTAATATTTTCTCTGTCATACATATCTCAGGTAACAGTAGATATTATCAAGTTACGTAAGTCTAGTACAGCAAACATATTACATGTAGAAATGTCATTGCTGCCAGGTACCAGAGATGTAGGATCATGCATTAATATTACTAAGCAGAAAGATAGTTTTAATACTTCCTTTCCTAATGCTCCTTCAGAATGCAGCTGCCACTTCCCAACTTTGTTTTCTGACACTACATCCACGTGTCTCCACTACCCTCTGTTCTACTCATGTAAGATAGTTTCAGGGCTGGTTCTTGACAAAGACACATGCCAGGCTATCTCTCCACTATCTCAGATAATAAACACAAGCTTCTTTATCTTAGTTTCTCCAGCAACAACACAGAAACAGAAAGAAGCAAGAATACTAACACTGGACTAGGCAGCATTAATTATAAGGTACAACACCTGCTGAGAGGAAGAAAGCACATTCCAGAAAGAACCCCGATATGCTTCATAACTGGAATAAACACAGCACATCCCAAAGCTATTTGCAAATGGAGCCAAATCTGAACACAAAAATTACATCCATTCAGCAGCATGCAATTTCTCTTTCAATTTAAGGATTGTGTCCCTGCTGATGAAATTTTCTAATTCAAGCAACTTGATTAAAATTCTATGACTAATACATGCTTAGATTAGCAGCTCAACTGCATGCAAGGTATCCTTCAAAGCAGATTTGGATAGATTTATCCTATATTGCATAATAGATGTTGTTGCCAGACACTAGCAATAGCTCCCATTTTGAGCTTGTGCGTCAGTCAAGCTCTTATTAAAAGGTGAGACTGTTTGGGGAATTTTTCTTCAGTGACAACAAACCAGCACACTTTCAGTTTCTCTAAATAGGTTTATCTGCCTGGTTAAACTCTGTGGCTTTATTGCTTCAGAAAATGTAATATTCTCCAGTGTCTCTACACAAGATACCGCATATCCCACCTGCTCCCATGCATACTGAAGCCTGATGTACCGACCAACTGAAAAATGTCAAGAAAGCAAGTCAAAGTGAAGAGACCTCACATCACTGCCTGAGCTGTTGCCCATATAAAAAAGTATACATGCAACTGTTTGTGTGGCTTCCCTGCAGTACCAAATCCTAATGGTTATATAAAGGCACAGGGAAAGCACAGTCAATGTAGGCATTATCAGAAGCATACTCAGATCTTACCATCATGGTAGATGGATGAGATGAAAACCTGCATAAATAAATTCCCTGGGTATTGCATGTACACAAATTTCTTTCTTCCCTCTTAAACTGGCACAAACCATAGAAATTAGAGCAATCCTGAAGACAGAGAAGTTTCTAACACAAAGCTTCATATAGAGGACACAGAGTAATCCTGTATCACTGGCAGGTTCTCATCCAGTTTAGCTCACCATATATTTCTGAAAGAGGGACAGTACCAACTTGCTGAAAGAGACCATTCAGAGGGGCATTTTTCCCCAAAGTCTATGTAGATAGTGACGTAAAACTGAATAAATAATCATGACATTTAAGTTGTGACAGCTGTTCCAAAATTCCTTTCTATACCATGAAGACAAAATGCTTTGAAACAAGAGCCTCAGGTCTGATCTGAAGATAGTGCCACACAGCCCTCAAAAACCATATCAGACTCACAATAAGCCTGACTCAACTTTTTCTCACACAGCTGGTGCTCAGGGTCAGCTACTGCAGACCTCCACAACCACTGACATGCTGTTTGTGATCTGTTTCTTGGGTAAACATTAAGGTGCCAAAAAAGATATGTAGCACATTGAAGAAGGTTTTGTTCAATACTTCTAAGATTTAATTTTTTTTTTTTAATATAGAGAGAGAGAACGTGAGAGTGTGTGACTTGTGGCATCAGCTGAGCATTATGAATCCACATCCACTGTCATTTTTGAGAATATCTGATTAAAATCAAGAAGTCTATAATAGCAGTCATTACTTCAACATGGAAATTAGGGGTATTGTTAATTCTTTTCAACATGTATCAGCTCCCTTCTAATTGGATCTATATTCATTACTGAAACTGAAATTAAAGAACAGCTATGAAAGGCTTTTGATGTCAGCTGTATATATCATGCCCTGAATTAAGTTATAAAAATGGTTAATACATATGTGAATCCTCAAGTACCTATTTCACTCCATTTAGTTGCACATGTCCTGAGTACTGGCTGAGGTACTGTACTAATGCAGTAAACTTTTTGGACGGATGAAAGAACCCATTCCATTTCAATTGCTGAAAAATGCACAAATCATGGCACCAAACCTCCCTAAAATCTGTTGGCTTACAATTGATTTGTCTGCCAGATGCAGGATCTGCTCAGTAAATGAGGTGTAGGACAGGGAAGATATAGACCCTTTTAGTTACTTCCCACCAGAAACGCCACAAGTAATGCCACAAAGTAAGAGCAGGCTGAACTCGGGTAAATGTACTATGCCATTGCCACAACAAACACTTTTTTTTCCTAAATAAACTGTGGAAGAAAAGAACAGAGGAAATATTTGTGCTCAGTGTCAGAAGATCTTTGTCAGAACTTCCCCTTCTGTCTCACACAGCTTAATTTTTTCTTTTATTTTGCACTGGATCAAAAGGAAGGGGGGAAAAGGGGTGTATTGTACCAGTCTCTCAAACTGTTAAAATTTCCATTCTCCTACTTTTTGCCAGAGAGCAGTAGTACATTTATTCTCATGCCTTCAAAACCCAAACCCCAGAGCACTCTTCCTGGTTGTCCTGTGCGGCACAAAATCACGCAGGAGTAGTTTTCCTTACCTTAACTTATCCAGATTGGAGAGGCAGAGGAGAGAAGAACAGGTTGCCCTAACACTTTGGTTTGCTCTCTTTTGAATGCAATCCTGTTTTCCAGATATCAACAACAAACATTTCAACTGACTGGAGAAAATGGATGAGTTCTTCGTACCTCACGAAGATGGATAACATAAGGAAAGACAATGCAGCAGCTGTTACAGGATGTAAGTTTGCTGCACTCTGAGCTATAGTGGAGCAAAAGCTAGCAGGAAAACAGGGGGTGCAGTCCAGAAATCAGCTTCTGTCTTTGGGTTGTAAACCAGTATTTCCCAGCAGAGACAGACCAGAGATCTCCTACTTGAATGAATACTTTTTCTTTTGGTTAGGTGTCTTTAGCTAGTGCTTACAGTCCTGTGAGAGGGCTCTTAAGGGCTTTAATAAGTGTACTAAAGCATGTCGATACATGTTACACTTTAATTTCTGAATGTGGAATTACTAGGGAAGGCTATCTCTCTGGAAAGGACTATTAAGGTCCATAATCAAAACAGCATCTGTTTTGTGCAGGTGCATTCTCAGAGAAGTCTGGAGCAGACTGGCTTTCACTGGACTTTAAAACAACTTTAAAATTGTAACACACTTCTTACAAAGAGTATTAAAAAAACCAAAAACCAAAACCACAACTCTACTCCCCCAGCAAACCTGAGCTATCCACTAGTAAAATATGAGCATAATTTCCAAAATTAGCATAATCTTTTCTTTCCAGAAAGCTAAGTCCCATTTTCTGTGGAAATATCTTGCCTGAATCTCCCTAGAACCACCTGAAAATGATCATCAGTGGCAACTGTTCTGGTCTCTGTATTTACCTGCTCTGCCTGTCCTTATCTTGACTGCTGCAGATTTACGCTTTCTGACTTCTCAAAGCAACACACCTGACATTTGCTCAGCCTTTTAGAAAAGAAGCAGACAAGCCACCCAAATTTTATTTGACCAGAATAAAACCTTGAAGTAATTAATGTAAAGTAAAGGATACCTGGCTGAAGAATAAGTATATTCCATTTACTCCAATTATCCTGGCTATAGTTCACCAGTTTGCAATGATAAAAAGCCATTAATGAGCTTTGTCACTGATAGCATTACTTTCTAATCTTAATTCTTTTAGGATTATTAGCTTTAAAGGCACTTGAAAGAAGATAAGTTAATTTATACTAAAATGAAATTGAAAAGTAATGCTTAGATGTAGCAGTATCTACACAATAAAGCAGCTTTACAAACATTCACTTGAATAAGCATCACTAACTTGCTTGTTATTCACAAACCCTTTAAAAAAACTTTTGAGGAAACAAATTTTCAATAAATCACACTGACACAAACGGAAATAAAAAAAACATAGAAGTTAATCACATTCCCCAACTTTTTATTGAGTTTGAAGTTTGCACGAACTCTCTTTGCTTTCTCTAGCATGTTGAGCATTTTTCCTTGCTTAGTCATTGTGCTTCTCATGGTAGTCTTTAGAAGTTCCTCTTCCTAACTCATCAGGCCCTCTTGGGTCAAGGATTCCCGGGGGAAGAAACCCAAACCACCTTTTTTCTCCAGGAAACTCGTAACAGAAAAAGTTCTATCAGGGAGAAGTGGTTAGAGATGCGAAAGAGATAATGAAGCAAGTACCTGCTGGAGGCACTAGTGCAGGACATTCAAATCAGATTTTTTTTATTGGCTGCTAGTTGGTTATTTTTATTTAATGAGAAATGCCATCACTCCTGACAACAGGGGCTTCTCTGGAGTATCCCTGATGAACTTGAGGGATTTTCTATTCTTATTTGCAGCAGCAATACACCACTAAAGGCTCTATCCAAGAAAGGCATGCAGAGTTGCTCACCAATCCCATAGTGAGTTACTTTAGAACACAGAAGCGAAATCCAGAACAGTGGTAAGAACCTCCACAGTGGGATCCATATGTCTATATTTAAGGATCTGCCACCATTTTAGACAACCCTAAGCTTGTGAGGCATCCATACATAGCTAGTAGATATAAAAGATGACCTGTACTAGGCAAGATACTTTAAGTAATAGCATTATTTTAGGTATCTTCAGATAGTCCAGGAGTCCACCTACATTTACACTCTTGGTTTTCACTCTCCCCCACTTCCTTGCTCACTACATATAGTGAATTAGGTGTCTAAGAATAAGATTCAAACCACATAAACTGCAAATACAGAGTTTAAGTAATACCCCCCCTGCCCAAAAAAAGGTGACTACAGGGAAGAACAGAAAGAAGCTTAATCAGGCTTTAAGCTCTATATTTGTGTATTAACAAGTTACAGTACAGCATCTTTGCCTGGGATTTACCTGGCTTCCAGGTTCACAGAGTAGGTGTTCGCATTCCTGTAGGCTTTCCTGGCTTTCAGTCAAGGAGAGCTGTCCTCCAGCTCCTCCTTTCTTGTAGAAGATCATCTGTGCACACACAGCTCCAGCTGTGTTGTGGAACAGCTTTAACTTGTTATGCACTCAGGAGCTGCCTTCCACATCAATCTCCCTACGATCCTGCAACCTGGCAGGACATCCCAAATCAGTGCGTGGTCCCACTCACAGCCTGGGAACATTCACATTAAAGAGGGGCTTGGAGGGTTCAGGCACACTCAAAATTACATGGTACCATTGCTGAAGAGATGGCTGTGAAATGTCTTGCTAAACTAATGAGTGAAATGATTTAGGTTAGAAAGACCTGCTTGGAACCTTCTTTGCTGAAGGAAAAGTGAGGACTTGTAAAGCATGTACACAGTCCTTCTACACCCTCCCACAAAAAAAAAATGGGGAGAGAGAAATGCAATAACACATGTAATGCTGGACTGGCTGGCACAATTTCTCACTTGCACAGCTGGAAGCACAGGTGCTGTGGATGGTGAGAAGAAAGGGGGAGATGGGAATGGGTAGAGCAGCCAGGTGGTTCCTTTTCTGGCACATCATCTGGAGTTGATGCACTCCAGCAGAAATCTCTGACTGGAAAGAGCTGTCTTAGGGTCCTTGTTGCACTGCAGTAAATGCACTCCCAACTCACAGATGTGCACTTAATTCATGATGTTGCAGAAGGTTTCACTGGCTATGTCAGAAGAGCCCTGCTGGTTCCAGGCACCACGGCAGAGGCACAGCAAGGCAGTGCATCTGGATACTAGACAGGGATTGTAAACTCTGCTCAAAAGAATCACTATCAATCTTTTGCTGAAAGTTATGTTTAACAACTTGCAGAGAAAAGCAGATTTGGGGGTTTGAGGAATTTTCATAGGCAAATGTCTTGCGGCTTTTTGCTCATTAATATTCAATCCTGAAAGAGAATCAAGTATTAATAAGTAAGTGGATGAAAGGGGAAATGGGTATATTTGCTGCTCATATGTCTTCATCAACAAATCACTCCCACAGTGGGAGCTACAGGGCCAGTACCCTCTACTTTCCACTGGCAGAATCCTATGACCTCAAGGATATAAAACTGAAATACAAGTAGGAGAGGTTAAAGCCTTAGTCAGGATCAGGGAAGTATTTGGAGCTCCATCCACGTGTGTTTTGCTGTAGCACATTCTTAGAGCTTTTGGTCAGAAGAATTGCACTGCTCCCTTTATACACATGCAGGTGACACAGGGCTGATGGTAAGGGATGGGTTTTCAACACTGTCCAGTTCAGCTACAGCATTTGTCATCAGCAACCCTACTTAGCTGTTGGATGGAGCAGAGCTGGGACAATGCTAAGCACTTCTGCAAATCCCATCTGCCCAGGAGAGGGCACGAAGACAGGAAGAGATGAGAGGATTGACCCCTCTTTCAGGAAATAAATCATTTCAGGCTCCAGAAATGTCAGATAGAAGGTCTACCAAATTTGGCTCTTAAGGAAAGGTAAGGAAAGAAAAGCTCCTTTAAAACTTTGCAGCTATATGTGGGATGATGCTAGGGAGCTGCCAGCTTTTTTTAGTGTAAGTTAGAAGCTTCTAAAAGCCCTTTAGAATAGTCATTTATGCCAAAAAAGGAAATTAAAAATAAAACACCATGACACACAAAATAATGAAAAACAAAACCCCAGCTATAGAAATAGAAATATTTGTTATTCTTTATTATACTTCACAATTATGGGTAGTGATTTGGTTTTCATATTTATGAGATTAAAACACTGCATCAAGCTGTTCAGGTTTGCTTTTATCTTTCTCAGGACATAGAATATATGGTTTGATCACAACCTCTGCCCAAAAATCTACAGGAAATATTGAAAATGCTTTCTTTTCTCAAATTCCTTGTCATAATTAAATACAAAGTACAGCTAAAAATTAATTTTGGACAGGAAAATTATCATTAATTAAATTGGTACTTTAGGGTTTGGGTTTTGGTTTTATTTTTTGGGGGTTCTTTTTTGTTTTGTTTTGGTTTGGTTTCTGTTTTGGTTTTTTAGTTTTTGAAAGCCTGTTTTTAAAGAAACAAAAACTTCAGCAATCTCTATCTGCTCATCAGTCCTGAACCTTTGGACCTCTTCATTAACTGGATGCAAATTTAACAAAGTAGCAGAAATCATAACAATAATAATGTTCCTGCAAATTTCATACAAATTGATGTCTGGGTGGATTGAGAATAGAGCCAAATGAGCTTGTCCCAGGAGGAAAAGGGCTTCAGCATGACCTGAACCATCGTCTGTAGTGAGTGACCCGCCAATATCCACCCAGCAGTTTAGTTATACAGTGACTTGTCAGCATATGCACCTCAGCTCTCATCCCTGTGCCTACAGCTTTTCTTGCTCACTGGGTGGTCAGGAGACATGAGAGTGAACCAAGAGAAAGCAGAGCCATGAGAAGCCTGTGAGGAACCCCTGTGGTGGGTAGGAGTTAGGGAGTAAAAGCACAGAAAAGTTGGCATTCCCAGTTTTGCTCCTCAGGAACTAACCTGACTGTTGTTCAGGAGGTTTTTCCTGCTGCTTCAAAAGAAATTTCTGTCCTCTATGAGAGCTCTCCTTTCTAAGTCAGTGGTGCAGGTTTAGCTCATTGTGGGGCTGATGTACATCTGTGCCACTCACCAATTGTTCAGCACAGTGGGACAAAATGAAATGTTTGCTTCTCTCATTGCTTACATGTTGCTTACACCAACCCTACCATTGTGACCAACCCAAAGCATTCAAAAAATAGCAGTCTGAGAGCCACAGGCACGGCTCTAGTGGAGAGCACTCAACAGTGGTTAGTGCTGATTCCCCAATGGGGGCTCAAGTCTTCTTTACAGCTAGGGAAACAGATCTAGGGAACATCATGTGCCAGAGATGCTTTGGTTGCATCTGTCCTACAAGTAAACAGAGAAACTTATATCTAGGGACATCAACCTGGCAACTTTCCCTACCCTTCAGCTCACGATAAACCTTCTGGGTAGAAACTTGGCTAGAAAATTAAAACAAATGCACTTTGATTCAAAGCTGAACAACCTCTTCAGTCAGTGGCATCAGAGCTTTTTCTTCTCTCTGGCCACAGAACAAACCAGAAACTGCACAAGACTATTTTCTTTTCCTTGAGGGAAGAAGTCTAAGATTAAGTAATAATCGATAGCAGATAGTAAATAAACCAATCTCTTAATGCATTGCAAAGGGATTTCAGAGGTCTTTGTGCTGCATGGCAGCCACTTCGAAAAGAGCAGGCAATCCTCTTTAAAGAGTGGAGACAAAGTGTCTGTGCCAAAGAAAGGTCACACTCAACAGCAAGAATACATGCTAAACCTTAGAAAGCCTAAAAGCAGATGAGGTAGTAGGACAGATCATTCTCTCTCTAACTGGACAAGGCGTCTTGAATAATATTTGTCACTGCCCTGCTTTACAAAAACCATTGCAATTCCTAAAGTCAGAGCTATACAAAGTAAAAGCCCTAGAAAATAATGCGGAGACCCATATACTACAGCTTAACATTTTTTAAGAAGATCCTCGAGGATTCAGAAATAAACTTTCTCCAGGTGAAAAGCAGTCTGAGGCAGTGCTGATGATCTGACATGATGCTGATTATCTGATGCAATGCAGGCTTGTCTGCATTTGCAGAATAGACACTGTTGTCACAGAAACAAAGGATTGGTGACCAATTGCATCAAAACCTAATCTAATCCCAAATATCTAATATTCATAGCATTAAAATTCTTAAAATTGTATCCCAGTCAGATCTGATCACATGATTTGCTACCCCTTATATTCTCTTTTTGCACCTTTCTCCCCTTCCAAGCTCTTCCCCATTACCACCTTCCTCCCCTTCCTAATAACCAGCCAGTGTCTCTTTGCTCTTTCCAGTGGGCCCAGTCTGGCTGATTTTACTCTCTTATCTGATGTTTGTGACATGGTAGTGTTACAGGAATTTCAGTCTTGGTTGGCAGCTCTGTTACAAGCTGCTACCCCCTGTTTTGTTTTACATGCAGTGTCTCTCTTGGCTGCTGATTCTCAGGGGTTGGAAGCCATGGCTGGCCTTTTGTCAACACAACAACTACTATGCTTTAATTCTTTATCTGCAATAAGGATGAATCTTTTCTAAAGATATTTTCCTACCTTGTCCACTTAGACAAATGGACAGTGGACATCCCTTCATTTAAGCACCTGATTTCAAATTAAGGCATTCAAGTGATACTGATGTAAAATTAGGCAAGCAGACAAGTAAAAGCACAACCACACATCCCCTCATGTGCTGCTCTTAACCTTTCTCTACTTACCAAAACACAGCTGGGAAGTAGAGCTCCTGTTGTTCACCAAAGTGAAACAGAGAATAAATTTCAAGATTATTACACCTTTCAGTTATAATCTCCCTCAACCTGCTGCATCAACTTCTTCTTAGGAAGTCCTTACTTTTCACATTTCCGGGCTATTTAGTTAAAAATGAACTGAGAAGAAGATAGATGGAGTCCACAGGACACAAAAAGTGTATTCCTATCCCATGGATTCTTAAAACAGCTTTGCTGCTGTGGTTCCAAATAAAAGAGTCATGGGGTTCCTGTGGCTGCCTTTATTTATATAACAGCATTCAGCAGCTGCTGTCCACCTGTGCCAAATACCCAATGTAACCATACCTTCTTAGAAATAAAGAAATGCATTCAAGTGAAGCAGCAGTAGATCCCCATCTCTGAAGCTGGACTGTAGAGTTGCAAGAACAGGTAATAGTTTGAATGCTGATAAGCTATAAAGGTATTTTTCTCTTTGGTTTTGGCTAAGTTTCATTTTCTGCTTGCAGTAGTTTAACTGAAGCAGGTTGAGTTTTCATTGGTGAGTACCTATCTCATGCCCTAAATAGCCTATCATTCAAGCCTGGAGTTTTTATTCTGATGAATTACACTACAGATGTGAAAAATGGAAAGTAACAGTTGGGAACTGCTTTCCTATTATATCTGTCTGAATTGCATTGATTGGTTGCTCAAAAGCAGAACCTGTTTAAGAAATCAAAACAAAATAGTGCAAATGAAAGAATCTGAGGAGAGACAAGAGGAACTTAAAATTCACAGTCTATCCATTCTGCATACTTTGGATTCAAATGTTAAAAGAAATAAAAAACACTTCTGGCTATAAGTGATACATGACTGAGATGTGCTCTAAATTAAAAGCTTTGGATTTGATAAACTGTATAACGATGCCATGAATATTTAGAAGTACTACCACTTTTAGCAGGGGAAAGAAATCTCCATGATAGTATGCCCTTCAGCTCTCATGGGGCTAAACCAAAAAAATAATGGATTATAAAATTTAGCCTTGATCTTAGGATAAAACTGAAAACTCTAAAATAGGTGGGGGTTTTTGTGGTTTGGTGTGGGGTTTTTTTTTTTGTTTGGTTTGGTTTGGTTTTTTTGGGGGGAGGTTGGTTGTTTGGTTTGGGGGGTGGTTTTTTTGGGTGTTTTGGTGGTTTTTTTGTTGTTGTTGGGGTTTTTTGTTTTGTTTTGGGTTTTTTTGCTGATGTTCTGCTCCATTACCTGTCCAAGAAAGTAGTAGATGGTTGTAAAAGATTCAGAGAAGTATATAGCTAGGGAGAGAGTAAATACAGGTGGGTGATTTTATCATCTGTATAGCTTTGAAGGCTACATAGAAATACATTGAAGTGGTTAAAAAAAGGAGCTGGAAGGCTGGAATAAGGGTAGGCATGGTGTGGAGCCAGTCCATCTCAAAGCAAACTGGAGATCAGTTGAAATTCCTCACATTATTCTGGATTTCTGAAAAAAATTTCACTAAATTCTGACTCCATTTATTTTCTAGATTTACTAGTACAACAGTCCTTGCTTGGTGAAACTGGTGCCCTAAGGGTTTGGTTCTACATGCTATTCAGAGCCTTATCCCCAGTATGGGTTCTTTGAATTTTCATGCGGGCACCAAACTTTCTCAGAGCAACATACAGCTTTAGGACTTAATTTAAAGTGTGACAAGCACATGGGAGGCTAAAAGCTGAAGACTGTAATTGATGCAGCAATGTGTTTTACTATGTACATTACTTTCTAATGCTTTAGCTTTAAAATCAGAAGCATTTTATTTCTTTTAGTGTGAATATTGAATCTGATAAGGTAAAATCAGGCAAGTTACCCGTGCTGAAGGTTTGCCATTTAAAGCTAACCAGGAGGTTTGATAGAGAAATTGGAGGCTGAGTTTGCCTGACCTTCAGAAGCCGTGACAAACACTGAGAAATAGAGGGGGGCACCTCCACCAAAGCCAGCTGATCTGCTCACAAGTGCTAGGGTGTCTGGGCACATTAAACTGGCAAAACAAAAAGCACCAAGGATGGATATATTTGGAAAAGAAAAAAAAAAAAATTGACAGAAAAGTTCTGGTTCCTAAAAGGTAAAGACAGCAGGGGGTTCGCAGTTTAATAAGCAGGCAAGAAAGCCAGCATTAATTAAGGTCTGTGGAATAGGCATCAGAAATATGATGAGAGAGGTCAGGAGGCTACAGACAAGTATACTGACCTCGTGAAGACAGAGCAGAGCTGTGAATCCAGTCTTCTGCAGCATGGAGGGAGACTTTGTGAGGACGAAGCGGGTATGACCTCAGGTAACTGGAATCTTCTCTGGAGCTGCCATTCCTCTGGTGACTCATTTATGTTTATTTGTTTTACTGATACTCTTCTTGCTCTCCTGTTGATTTCTACCATAGTGTTCTCATTTGTGCTTTGCTGATTTAAACACTTGCAAGTTCTCGGAAGACAAAAGAAGATGCACTGATGAGACCCCCTGCTTCAGAAGGGGAAGGAATATACATGAAAATAACAGTTCACTTATAGTGACTTAAAGCTTTGGACATCCATGCATATCTGCGAATGGTGGGCAAAGCCTCTCTGTCTCTCTGCTATAGGAGCCACAGTACGTGAACATTAAGAGAGGAACCACTTAGAAGTCATATCCTTTGAGATGACTGAGAAACAGCTGGGAGAACAAAGAATAGGACAAAAATTTATTGTGTAAAACTACACAATAAATCAACAGGAAGTAGCAGTCAGGCACGCAATAAGCCATGACAAATGCAGGTATGAGAAATAAAGTCATAAAGAACAGAGACAGACATCTGGTATGTATCTCAGCAGGTTTTTTGCAGAATAAACAGCAAATAAATATAAATAAATAGCTCATTTGTGATCTAGTTTAACAAATAAAAAGCATAATAACAATGACATTTCCAGATGCCAGTAACTATGTCTCTAGCAACCTCAGTCAGGCAACTCACCTACTTTCTATGAGCATCTTGTTTCATATGACTGTGTTACTTTTAAAACATTATTCAATTGATTTTCATGGGGACTAATTTTAACACACACTTTTCCCTAAAAAGTAAGAGTAAATATTTGGTATTTGGATGTCACAGTTTTTGCTCTCTGAATATAATGGAAAAAGAGAAGAGAAATTACAGTTATATCATCAGGCCTTTGATTTGCCTTTGGAGAAAGCAAAAGTGGTCTGTGCTCTTCAAGCTGAAAATCAGAAATCTCTACATCTTTTGCCATCTCCTTTCTGGGTTCCTGGAACTGGACATTGCATCAGATGTTTATTGTTAAAATAATACACAAAATACATGAAAAGATGTTGTTTTGGTTTTTTTCTTGGAAAAAGGAGTTCATTATTTCGGGGGCTTACTCTGCTGAGATTTAGGTACCGAAAGGACAGTAACCAAACAAGTCAGGGAGAGTAATGACAACTCTGAATATAAGGCCCCTTCTGTGAGAATGCAATGGGACAGGCTCATTTCATTCAACTAACACTGCACCTATGTTCCAAACCCTGCAGGATAAGCTCCCTAAGAAGCAGGTATGTTGTATACCATCCATAATCCTCAAAAACTCAGCTAACAAAACAGCTGCCAGAAAAACCCAGAAGCATTGAAGAAGACCTGAAAAGACTGGATTGCTCTAGGAGTGAGTGAGCTGCTTCCTGGGTGAGGTTCTTCCTTCCTGTGTCCCCCAAAAAGGGGTTCCCTGTGGAACTGACAACTCCCCTGATTCTGTCAGATGTTAGGCTTAGTGTCCTCACAGGGACTGCTGTGCAGGATGTTGGTAATTAAACAGAACCATCTGTTTAACCTGCTGACACAGGCCTTAAGCTAAAAGGTCTCTCTGGGACACTCTGAACAGCCCACTGATCATTCCTGCCCTGCAAGAAGGGAATTGTCTGGCAGGAGTATCAGTGTGTGGTTTAAGCAATGGTGAGTGTCAAATATTGACATTTTGAAAGAGCCCACGCTGAAGAACTGTATGGAGACAGAGACCACCAGCCTGTCTGGTAAAGCCATTCTGATAGGGATTGACTTACCTGAAGTACACTTCAGATAAGTCCTTACTCATGTGACTTACCAAAGCAATAAATATGTATCTTTTAATTTGGGTAATTATTTTGGCATGCATGAAATCTCTGTTGATATCATATTGCCAAACTATGAAGAACAGGTGGAAGCTTTTTGTTGTAAAATAGAGTGCAATAATCAGTAACTCGACAGATACATGCTTCTTTAATTTAAATATTGACAGAGAAACACACATTATTTGATCTTCTATCCTATATGGAATTGTTCTTACATCAGGATTACAGAATTTCCTAATGAAATTAATTGCATCCACCTTTGAAAGATGCATATGTTTTGGGTTGGGTTTGTTCTTTTTCTGAAAAACAGGTTCCCAAGAAAGGGGAAGCCTGAGCAGTGGTGGGAACACAGAAGTGAAAAGCACCTCCTGATAAGCTACATGTTGATTTTAGGTTTTGCCCTTAGGTATGACAGCTGGAAGAGTTTACTTGAAATTGAATATAGACTCACAGCAGAGGATTGTTGGCACATTCTACAACTAGGAGGAAAAAAATAGGAGAAATGGAACAGACAGAATTCAGGTACATGTCTTTCTGAGTTTCTTTCAAAACTACCCTCTTCTGACTGTATCTAAAGAGACCCTCATGTGACTGATACTCCCCGGCATGTAGTGTATCATAACCAAAAAATTATTATTACAGGCATCTCTGTAAACTAATATTTCTCGAAAATATTTACCTCTGGTTCTCCTCTTGCAAAAAAAAAAAAAATAATAATTAAGCCCACATTTTTAACTATTTTTCCCCATATTGTTGCACACTGGGGTTCCCAGATTTCCTCTCTCCCCCTCCAAACCCTCTTGAAAACAACAGCCAGAGGAAGAAATAGAATGGTGCAGAGGACCTATATGGAAAGAAACCTTTTTGGGGTGGGCAAGAAGAAGTTCATTTTCTGGTAGTTTTTGCTCCAACCTGCCTCCTCTTTCTTGTTCTAGAAAGACAGAGCCGTGAGCACTTTTTCCAGCAAGTCTATTCAATGGTTTCAGCCCTCCTTCCTGGTTGTAAGTGATCCATGGATTCCTTTTGATTTTCATTAATTTGGTGGCTATTCAAATAAACCGAATGAATGGTTTATGCAAATGTGACTGTTGCTTTGAGAGCCTGCTCATTATTCAAGCTGTGTGATTGATTGTCTAAGTCTCAGGGTATTGTTTCTACTCCAGCAGTGGAGAAGTCCTACAACCAAAAGGAGATTTCAAGATGGCCAAACACCATCAGGGCTGTTCCTCACACAAACATCAGTTATTACCAGTGTCTAAAATATTTCCCCTTTCTGCAAAATAAAAAGTCACATATAAACAAAGCCAAGGCTTCTGACATACAAAGCAAAGGGAACAGGATAATTAAACAAGGCCGCTACTTCTCCCCTATACAAATTTTCATGAATATTTCACTCACCCAGGAAAAATCTTTGAAATTATTTGAAATTCATTTGCAAATATGTAAAAATAATTTGTCATATAGGAGATCTTCAAGGGAAGTGTCTTTATGACTTGGTCAGTGGTGTTGCTGAGCTGATAAGATAAGCTACCTTAAATTCATGTTCTTTTTTAGGTGATTGCCTTTATAAATAAGTTGATATTGGTATTATTCACCAGGTATCGACAGCTAGTCACTGACAGTGGCATGCACTGGAATCAGTAGTGCTTGAGAAAAAGTGGTCAGAGCAGCCAAGTAAATATTTTGTGAAGAAGTCCATTGTTTAAGATCATAAATAGGGGATCTGAATGCTGAATGGAAGGTACTTCAGCCTGTTCTTCCTCAGTCTTCCCTTTCCTTAACCCTTACAAAGTTGCTACACTTGTGTAGGTCTTCTGTAAAAAAAGAACAACATCTAAAGCCCATTTTATCATGCAGATTAATAGAAAATGAAAGAATACACAGGGAAAGGGAGTATTCTATAAATTGGTATGTATGGAGGTAGAGTCCTGGGTCAGACAAACACTTAGCATGACCTATAATTTTTTTTTCCACTCTGTATTTCACTGGGAAAGGGTAATTTAGGGTATTTTTCTGTCACTGTGTTTCTGTCTTTGAATACTACATGTGATTTCCCCTGCCCTTTATTTACAGGGTCCCTACATTTTATGGTAGCCAGCATGACAGCACAGGGGAACTCAGGGCAACACAGCTCCCAGAAATCTTGAATTTCCCAATCATTTATCCCTTAGCCTTTTTTTTCCCCTCCAAATAATGGTCTCATAGCAAGTCCTGGTATAATAGTCTTATAGTCAAATGCACTGGAGGTCTTTTTAAAGACATGTGGATACTGCCCTTCAGCAGGAGACTTGCCCTTCCTTTTACCTCTGTTCTGCCCCATTTTTGAACTCTTCCAGCCCTTTTGTCACAAACCCAGAAAGTCACCTTGTTGCACCCTTCTGCAGTCCCTCTCTGCATCAGGTGGCCCTTGCTAATTTGTCTTGAAGCTGCCTCTGTTCTTTTTCCCTGCTTCAAAATCATTTTTCTGCACTGCTGCCTTTATAGGAAAATTTATTGATTTGAATAGAAAATCCATGTTGTTACTTCCTTCCCCTGACCCCTGTTTATTGACAATATTTGGAGGGATGGGAACTTTGTACATCTGGAAAGCACCTACAGCAGAGAGAGATTCTCAGCAACAAAATCTTCACAATCAAAATAAGATTGTGTTGTGTTTACAGAAAACATTTTGGTTTCTGTGAGCCAACACTGCACCTTCCACAGCTATTTCACTCCTTCCCTGAAAGAAATCTTTACCCTCATATGTGAAATGTGTTTCCTCTTGTACACTGAATAACTTTGGTCTTTAATCTTTTATCTAGATCTCAAAATACTGCATCTGCAGCATCACAGCTCTTTACTTCATCTAATGACTGAACTTCCTGATCCCAGACATTTAATCTCTGTGTGTAAGCATATCAAGCTGGCTTGGAAAATGAGAATTGCAAATCAGATTCTCCAGAAGAGAAGTCAAAGTCTCCCATTATATGGGCAACATAATTGTTTAATCTAAAAGGACAGATACAAAGCAACATCTAAAGATTGGATATCAATTAATATTCCCCCTAATTTCCCAAAAGAAAATTAGTCTTCACACGTTTACCCAAAAAAGGTCAGATCATTACCTGGTATCTTCTGACACAACCCAGCTGAAGAGATTAGGGCCGAGATGCTGGTTTATACCAGCTAAGGATTTTGCCCCCATGTTTGCTAACACTGCTGTGGTGTTGTTCTTCTGCCTGTTGACTTTTTCATTAGTTAGCAAATATGAGATTTATTTTGATGAATAGGACAAGTGCCTTCCATTTGCTCTTGTAATTAAGGTACATGATCAACCACTTGTTATTTAAAAGCATGATGAACCTTTAAGGTCTACTTAAAGAAAAAAAAAAGTGCTTTGCCTATACAGCACCATGTGGAAGCCTTTAAAAAGCTGTAGATATTTAGAGAAAACAATTTTAAAGTCCTTACAAGCTAAGTACTTTGCACAGATACATTTATAGAGCTCTTTCCATTTTCCCACAAGAACAGTAACTCTGTAATTGAAATAAAAGCATAAAAGCATTAAAGTTTAGGTGGCCATGAAGCTCACATTCACTGCACAAATATTCCCAATATTAATTAAAATGTATTGACTGTAAAAATATTAACCCCATTCTAAGGCAGGTAGAGAGAGGAACATTGAATTAAGCTACAGTAATGATTTATTTCTTTTGCTGGTACATTGCATTTAAACATTCCCACTGAATCCCAGTCTGCATGAATAACTGAAATTCTCATGTGTCAGAGAAAGGCTGGTTTTATGGAATTTCCACCTAGGTCTGAAGCAGGAGAGATTACCTCATGAGGGAGCCTGTTCCTAAGTAAACTGCAGGTAGATAAGATATTCTCAGGAGACTCATCTCTCTTCCTGAACTTCTTTGTGCTTAATGCTGCTGCAGTAACTTCCAAACTTTATATTGCATCATCACATTACAGCAGCACAAGGAGAATGGCCTTGAAATGTGTGTGATAAGTTTGCTTTTAGATATAGGCAAAGATAACCAAAGATATACCAGGGTTTACCTTGCCCAAATATTTACAGGAAAGGGAAAACTCCTTAAAAGGCCAATGTAAATAACAGGAGAAAATGATTGTTTGCATTCTTATCTTGTGAGCTAAAGCATTAAAGAATTCAGCAACTTGCTTAGAGACACACGGAGTGTGATTCTTGATCCGATGCTGCTTGCCACCAGACCAGTGCTTTACCCAGTGTTAACTCACAACTTCAGTGTAAAGCTCATCTTTTCTTTCTCATTCTTTTACTAGAAAGAGTTGAGAGAAGCTATTAGAAAACTGGCAACAAATATTTGTAGAGAAGCCATTTCAAAATTATCAAGTAACCCATAACAGCAATCTTCATTTTACTGGCACAATTTGCTAAAATTCTTTTAAAAGGACAAGTGCACTTCATTTGAAAAGATACAAACAGATGAAACTTTTTCATGGTGCAAAAAGATGTGAAAAATTTGCGCCTTCCAAAATATGAGGTTCTGGCCCACGGCAAAGTACCTACCAGGCACATATACAAAAATGTTCTAGAACAAATATTTTTAGTAGTGGAGCTTTCATGAGCAGCAGAAGCCACAGGAAAGCACAAACTAGAGATAAAGTGAAGGTAATGGACTGAAAAAAGAGTGCAGCTCTGAAGAATAGCCTAGAAAGAGTACCATCTGGGCAGAATTATGTCTAAAAGATGTTGGCAATTAAATATGCCCTATTCTATTCCTTGTGGGTTTAGGAAAATGGGATTCTTCCATTTTCTAAAATATTTTTTGTTTCTTTTGCCCACCACCAACCAGCAGAACCTCAAATCTGACTTTTCTAAAAGAGGACAATTTTTCCTGTTTACTAGACAAACATGGTTTGTTTATATCCACTAACCGTGTGAAAATAAATACTGTAAAGTTTCTCACATTATATTATATAGATTTTTTTTTTTAATGTATGGAGACCTGGTGATAAATTTCGGCCTAAATTTTGAACTGCAGAAGATCAAAATTCAGATATTAGACACGTATTAGAACAGGTAAATAAGCTGAGTCATTTAGGAATAACTCAGCACTTCTTATTTAAGATACCTTCAAAAGTTTAACACTGAGCTCTGACTTCTAAAATGTCAGTTTCCTTCCTCAAGAAAGAACATCCGTTTTCAAGTAGCAGCATATATTTGTTAGACTCACTGTCAGAGTTGTGCCAGAACTCTTTGGGTAAAAAATTACTGTCCTCTGGTGAAAGGAAGTTCATGCACTGGGCCATTTCAAACTGCCATTCAGATCAGCTGAGGAATAGCATGGAAAATGCAAAAACTTTGAGATATGGTCTAACACTGATCTTATCTATCAGATTTGCTACCCTAACATTGGTTAGGAAATTTTGTGCTAAGTACATTGATCTCAGCCTTCAAAGACTTTTTCCAGCTTCATTTTTAAGGTTTAACGAATCCAGGTAAAGCCTGGATTACTCAAGATACACCTTTGAAGAAATACAAGTCTTCTCAAACTCAAAAACAATACTGATTTTGAACCACATTCCCTTTATAGAATTTATTAAAGAAAGGCCAAACTAAGACTATAACCATTGACTCAGTAAAGCAGCAGGAGATACAGATTCTTCCACCAAAACAAAAAACGAGGCTCTAGCACTGGTCACAATATATCCGTTTTCCACTTACCACAAACAATATCTCACAAGTCCGTTCCCAAAACCTGATGTTGTCAGTTCTGAACCACCTGTGTTTACCTACAGTTTATGATTCATGAATATTCATACATCTTTGATGTCTAAAGTATAGAACCTGTCTTTCATTTTTTTCCCCTTGCTCACTTTGAAGTTGTCAGCAGAACTCAGATAATGCCCACATGATTATGTTAAGGACCTAATTTCTCCCCAGATAAATCTACATATCCATCCACTTCTTGTTTTCATCTTTTCCTTTGCTGCCAATCCATTCATATGCTTTCTCTCACACCTTTAATTCTTTCCTATTTTCTACTTTTAGTGTTTTTTTCCTTTTTTTAAATTTTGCTCATTTATCTTTATTGCTGAATGCTTTGCATTGTTTCCCCTCTACTTTCTTGTTCGTTGTTTTTTTCTTCAGTCTTTCAAAGTATTTCAGCCATCTTCCAAATGGCCTTTTATCCTACTCCTAACTCATTTTTAGACTGTTCCTTTCAACTTATTTTCTTCTGTTTTGTTACCCATTTTCTTTAGATTTCTTTTCAACAGGTCTGACTTTCTCAAAATGTTTCCCTGGAAATACCTCTGATATCCTGGCAATGTTTGAACCAAGATGATTTCCTCTCCATAGGTGAAAATAGCATGAAAGAATGGACTTGACATCAAAGGCCCCAAAAGACACAGCCTCTGTTAAGAGCCGCTCTAAATGTCCAGAGGAATTCCTAATTAAGATAATAAGTACTTTTTCTCACATGTAGTGCAATGCTGTGATAATATATGTTATACTCTCTGTGAGAAATGAAATGTGACATTAGACAGAAGTTGAAATATGCCAGGGAAACACAGTTTAAAGGACTACCTGGTCTGACGTTCTCCACAGATCTGAATACAAAATGCTATGTGAGCATCAGACTACAACCCTACTGAAAGAAAAAAAATGGATAAAACCAGCACTAATAATGCCTAAACTTTGAATTTCTTCAGCACATCCATACAAATAGCAGTTTTACTGTGAAAACAATAGTGTACATATGCATGCGTAGAAGTTTGGTCTGGCTGTTATGGAATACAATGTTTAATGGTCCACAGGAGGCACAATGTACATATTGTACTAATTACACTCTGAAGATATTCTCTCTGGTTTCTGTCAGGAGCAGAGAACACAGCGTGTGCATATTGTTTCCTGCCTGATTTGTTCAACACTCGGGCTTTTAAGGCAGAACATCTCTAATTCAGCATGGGCAGTCCTTATGGCTGCAAATGTGGGTCTCAATATTGTCAACACCAGCTTTAAAAAGATATAATAATAATATGGAAACGGGCTTGCCTTTTTGTGTGTCGTGTGAACTGGAGCCATTACAAGAGAGCTCTTCATCACAGTCACAAATAATGTGTATGGAAGTGCTTCAGTCTGGCTTAACCTGCTTTGAAAATGTTTTGGCAGAGCCTTTAGCCACTGGCTTAAATGTTGTTGCCTGAAGATCCCTCTAGATCTGTCTGTGAAAGTGATCTCCAACGCCCCGACCTGACATGTCACTATCTCCTCACCTTGTTCTGCTCTTTGCTGCTGTTTATCCTTTACAGTCACCTCAGCTTCTCCTCTTCAGGCTTGCAGAACCCCCAGTAGGATGGGAGTGAGTGGCCAAAACACAGGTAAAGTGTAGGGTCACTGATGGCAGCTCCAGATCGAGAGAGTGTTTCAGCACAAGTTTAGTCCTGATAGGGTGACATTGCTAGGCAAGAGAAAAATGTGACCTATAATCCATTAGTCACTTCTGCTGATTCTGATGGACTCATCATTAGGACAAGGCTCCTTGACAACAGAGGTTATCATATATAGCATTTTCTCAGGAAAAGAATTTTTTTAGAAAACTTACATCTTTTAAAACTGAGAAAAGCATTAAAACTGAGAAGATCTGAGAACGTTAATGGAAATGGGTCAAGATATGGGATATCTAAGTTATTTGGGATTTCTCTGGTATCCCTTTTAACTGGTAATACATGCACGGTGACTATATCCTCATGAGATTAGATACAATTAGCTAAACAAAAGTAAGTTTTTCTTAAGGATACTTAAGACCAGCACACACTATATGCAGCCAGGAGGAAAAGAAATGCAACCTATTTTCTAGAAAACCTGAAGTAGCCTCACATTAAACAAAAAGAGAAATAATCGATCCATGTTTACAGTTCCAGTGATGAGCAATTCTGTGCTAGCAAACAATGGTATTTTCACCCCTTTCTTCATGCTGCTTCTCTCTCAGGAATAGCTAGCACTTATTGATTCCTATTAGAGGGCACTAAAGGAACACATGGCTAAAAGAGCAACTGTAGCAACAGGCAACACTTGGCCTGCTGTTTTTAAGAGCGTGAAAAGAGTATATGAAGGGTCAGCTGTGGAGTCCATGATTTTTCCTAGCCAATGCTACTTAGGAATAAGTATTAGGTATGGGGGCTGCAGACTCTGAAGAAACCTGGCTCACATCAGTGAGGCAGATCATGGAGGAGGAGGTTATGCCCAACTGAGGGATCCACATGTGAGATGCACATGCTGATACCACTGACAGCCACCGGACACAGGAGCCACAAGGCAGGAGCTTGGCCCAGCCCCTGGCAGTTCAGCTGGAGATGGCTCCAGCCTTCTCCTGAGCCACAGAGCAAAGCTACCACACTGCAGCACCAAAGAGAGTGGCGGCAGAGTGGGTGGGCATGACATTTCTCCCAAAAGAGGCACCGCAGATCATCTCTGGTCTTTCCAAGGAAGGGAAAGACAAGCCTTGTGGGGCCTGACAAACAGGACCTGACACCAGCAGCTGGCCTGACAAAGCCCAACACAAAGCTTACTTCTTTGTAAAGAGCACTGTGCAATACAGAAAAGCCCTCAGATATTTAAAACACAGAGGATGGGGAACTACAGAAGGTCAAGAGAGAGCAGCATTTCATCACAATTCTGCTGTGTTAAGGCAGCTCCTGTACCTTCATAATACATGCATTAGTGCAACTTTAATAACAATGGCAAGTCTCTATGTACTCTTTTCACTGCTGTTGTCTGTAGGCGTTTTAGAAGGCAGAGGAACACTGTAGAACTACTGATTTAAATATTTCTGATTTTGAGATCTGGACAGCTCACAATTTTCTCTCTATTCATCACCTTCTCCTATCCATTCAGCAATAAATACCAGCCATACATACTGCAATCCATCCTAGGGCAGCAAGATGTGTCAGCTATTGAGGGCAGATGTTATGTTAATGTGTTTAATCTAAACACCATATCTCCACTGAGGGATGACAGAGCTTCTGAGACCAAATGGCTTCAAAAAAATATGGGATATGGGGCTATTGGGGGTGGGTGGGTGAGGTGTCTAAAAAGCATTGCAATCTTAAAATTTTAAATCACTGCTTCCTGTGTAGATGGTATCCAGGAGAGGGCTGGAACATAATAGGGGGGTCATAATACATGGGGGTCTTTGTCTAGATCTTCAGTATCAGGATAAAATATGTCCTTACATATTTCTGGGTTAGAGTCCTGCTATGGCTACAAACCATGCAAAAAAGAGCAGTGAAAACGTTGCCATCGCCTCAATACCAGTATTAAGCCTAACAGTTCACAGGCAACCAGAAAGGGAAAGCAGAAAGCAGCAATGAACAGAGGAAAAATCAGAGGCCTGAAGACACTAGTGCTAACTACTAACAAAGGTTTTTGTTGGCATCACAGTTGAGATGTTTTCAAAAGACATATTTTTATAAAGATCTGCATGGAAAAGTTCCTAATTTCTCCCTTACCATGTGTAATGGAGGATGTGTGACACTGTTTATCGACAAATTTGTCAAATGGGCATTGTCAGGGTACCATGGGTTAGTCTTGTACATAAGTGCAGAAGCTGCTTGTCAGTTCCCTCATGTGAAACATAAAATTCAGGTGGTGGAAAGGCTCCTCACTGGGACTTGCTCCTTGCTTCACTGGGTGGACAAGGCTGCTTTATCCCTAAGGTACTTCTCATTAATAGTTTAACTAAGTGCACAAGATGATTGCTCTTGTTTTGCCTTTAGCTTTCCAAATAAAAGAGAGGGGGTAAAAATTAAGAAGGTCAGAAACAAGCAACTGTGTCCCTAACTCAAGTACCTCTCTCAAGAATGTAGTAAAGGTTCTTAAGGATAAATCCTTGAGCAGGAGTTTGTAAACATCTAATGTTTTGCCCGTTGAGTGTGGGATGAAACTTTAGAGTTCTTCTTAAAAAAAAAAAAAAAAAAAAAGCAAAAACAAACAAAAAAACTAACAAAAGCTGAAACTGTTTGAACATCTTGTACATTTATAAACTTCAGTAACTTTGGAGCCTCTTTTACCCACTAAATGAGTACAAGATTCTACCAGCTTTGCCTTAATGTGATTTAAGGGTGGTTTCAAGGTAGCTAGTTGACAGAATGGGCTTTGGCTTCTACAGTAGGGTGGTCTATAAAATTAAGACAAAGCTTTTACTAGGTGCTCAGCATCCAAATACCTTTCTCAAGATATAGCCAGAGTACATTAGTGCAAAAAATGGACACACAGAAGTGTGTTCCTCTGTTAAGATGCACAAGCGGGTAATGCACAAGCTGTGTGCAAGCATGTCCTGAAGACATTTGTCGACTGTGTAAGGTTCATGGTGTAGAAAGAACAGTGTGCACAGAACCTGAGGGGCCAACACTCAGGTTTGTGGGAGCAATGCAGTTTGCTCTGTTTCTGCTGTTCTTTGCCTTCTCACCAAACTCATATTCCATTTCTGAATTTACCCACAAAAATTTTGAAAGCATATTGGAAATTCTTGTGATTATTTTCAGATAAAGAAATTAAGTTGCGGAAATTACAAAAAGTATTTTTTCAGCTAATCAGGTGCCTTATTTGGAAGACAAAATTTGAACAATAAAGTTGTTTAGAAATGGATTTTTATTGGTCTACCCAAGTAGTTTTGAATGTTTAGATCAGAAAAGCAGCCATCATCAGTTTAGGACAGCATGGCTCTGTCTACTGTGGAGTAATGACTGCAAAGTTAGCTAAATTAGTTATGATGAACCAGCCTGATGCTTTCAGCGAGTTCATTAAAGCACACCATGCAAAACCAGCCTAGCCAGAAGAGCTGATGTGGCTGGGAAAAAAAAGCATAGCTAGTTCAGCTCAACCAGAAAAAAAAGTCTGTTGAGACAAAATCTGCTTTGGGCACATCTCGCAACCTGGACCTTCCTGTCCATATCCTGTAACTGTGCAGCATGAGAAGCTGGAAGAAAACACAGAGAAACAGAAGCTTGAAACCACTTTAAGGAATCAGAGACAACTCAGTGTTGAAAAAGCATCTGAATATGAGCACAGGAGCCAGCTGCAATTGTGGAGACAGGAAAAAGCAGCTGGAACAAGACAGCAAGAGGGAAGCCAAGCAAGGGCAGAAAACTGTGCTGCTGAAGAGGCAGAGGCAGGATGCAATATCCCAGACCCTGACTGCCCACTACATTTTACACCTTTGAGAACTGTGTATAATCTTCTCTAAGAGATCTCCTTTCCTATGGAGACTCTCGTATATTACATACTAATAGAGGCAGCAGAAAAAACATTACGTACCCATTTTGATTTTTAAGTATGAATGAAGAGGACAGGAGGGAGTATGCTAGTTATTCTCAGGACTCCAAGTCCAGATGTTGTGACAGATGTCTGAAGAATCACTGTTGTTAAAATTTCAACAGATTTTTCTGAAAGCAACAGTTTTTGAAAAATATGCTCTGAAAAGAGAGGAGAAAAATAATGGAAGACAAAGAAGAAAACACCAAAATGAACGACTAAACAGAAAAACTGGGAATTTTTCAGCTAAATGCTTTCTCTATGATTCACTGATTCACAGAAATGAAACTTTTCACAGCAGACTGTTTCTAATCGTTTCTCAGGTAGAGGCCCACAGGCACAGTGCAGATCTCCTGAGCAGAGAGGAGAAAGACTGATTGCACACAACTTAGTATTGCAGACATAAAAATTACTTAAGTTCAGCTCGTTTGCTCTGGGCTTATATTTCTCATTAAATACCCTCACCAGCAGGCTACACAGCAAGAATTTTGCCACCATCTTTTGTTACAAGGTCTATGTGTGTGCATGGACACGCAGGCAGACATGAAAACCCCAAGAGAATATATAATATTTTCCTTGTCTGGCACAGGAATACTCTTCTGAAATTCCAAAAACTTCAGAGGCTGAGGCAACAATTTGCTTAACTAATAAGTTAAATAAAAATGATAATCATATCTATTAAATGCTAAACACCTATTTAGTTCTTCCAGTTAACTGCTCTGGAACACATCTAAATTAAAGCAGGCTAGTGCAAATATATTAATTCAATAGCAGCAATATGAACATCCTTGTAAATCAGAGCTGATCAGGTGCCAAGCGAGCTTGAAGATATTTTACAGCTTTCACCTTTGCTTTGCTCAAGTTAGTGTGAAAAAGAGAACTCATGTCTTTGACCTTATGAAGCAGCTTTGATCCATAAATGTGAAGATTTCTAAGCAGAGACAATAATCTTGACTAAGATGAATTTGCTACTGATGATAGCAAATATGGTAGCAAAATATGGGTATTTCCTCAAGGGTGAAATGTATTTTAAAACAGCATACATCAAAGAAAAACACTTGTAAATCTTCCCGTTTGGCATGGAAACTGGGACTTCTACAACCAAATGGAAAAATATAATTGTGTGGAAAGGTTTGAAGAACTGTATGTATTTTAACACTCTTCTCACCCATACCCCCAAAAGCTTTTAAGAAGTAAAAGTCATATTTTCATGACATTTTAGAAATGTATATATTGAGAAAAAACAACATACTTCATATTTGCTTTTACATTTCTAGAAAAACCCCCACAATAATATATCTGAAATTCCATAAGCTTGAACAAGATCAACATCCTAACACTCAAAACATAACTATGCTTGCAGAAAAAAAACAAACCAACCAACCAAAAAAAAAACCCCAACCCCCCCATCTTATTGTTTCTTTTGCATCATGTCTTCTTTGCATCTTAGGGAAGCTCAAAGCTGTTTTTTCATCCCACTCAATGACAAAAGGAGGAGGCATGTAGTGATTTAGGATATTTAATCTAAGCTTAACAACTTATCTCATATTTGTAATATTGCTAATGAGTTGCCTGTCAGGTAGTGGAAAAATATCTTTATAATTAGAGGCTTGACTTCAACTTAACTTTCTTCTGTAATGTGTTGTGGATTTGCACTGAAATTCATGGCATTATGATGTAATAATGCCAATAATAAAATTTGGGTAAGAGAAAGTTTAGGTGAAACGTCACCAGATCTTTTGAAGGAAGGGAAATACAGGAGTAGCAGAACAATTCAGTTTTCAGTAAGTCACTTTAATGCTCACTTTTGACAAAAACAGAAGTCCTGGGATGTTGTAAGGTGACTGAAACTGAATCATGAGAAAATTAGCTCAAGCACAGAAAGAATCTATAAAGGAAAGGTAATTCTTTGTCTACATTACAAATCCAACCATGTGGAGAGAAGCCTAAATGCAAACAGATGTATGTCCTGGCACAAGATCCAGTCAGCCATCATATTCTTGTTCAGAAAAGACTGAGGACACTTAGATGAATGCCTTCATGTCTCAGAGTTGAAAAGAATAAATATCCCTAAATCCTTTCATTTTCTTAAATGTGCTGTTTCTAGAACTAGCTGAAAATTCCCAGATCAGGCCTCACAAATACTTGTTTGAGTCCTGAAATCATACTTTGTTCCTTTCTCCTCTTTTATTCATTGCTCATGAACATTCACACTTGTAATTTTTTGTTTGCACATATGTTTAGAGAACATCTGTTCCTTGTTCCCATCTGGTTGAGATTATCTATGTATCTATGCATGAAGAAGGCAACTGGTTATCTGCTACTGCCACTTATGTTTATCTAGCTTTACAAGCCAGAGGGAGTAGGGATTGAATACAGCAGGAGCAGACCCTCTGCCTTGCATAGCTGCTGAAATGCCTGACTTTCACATAACTCACATCTTCAGCAAGTAAGTGTCAAGGCACTTTATTGAAGGAGGCCAGTATCATTACCATCCACTTGGAAACAAAAAAAAAGATGAAGAAAGGACACCTGACTTGGTTGAGGTCCCCAAAACAGTGGGAGATCTTAAAATCAACACCAGCTCTCCTGCATCCTAGCTCATGTCTCTCTCCTTTGCTGTACACCATCTTCCTATAATAACAGCATGAAATATTTTTTTTTTCAAATAAATAGTTTCAAACAAGTAGAGAAAAGAAGAAGGGGGTTGCTCATAAAGGAATAAATAATATTGGGTATCCTTGGGGCAATAAGTACTTTCATCAGCACAACCTGAGTAGATGATTTCTTTTGAGTGATAATTGATAAAGGCATTTGGACATCAGTCAACATACAGGACCCTACACCTGTTACATTTCTTTTTTCCATCGTTGAAGATGGCATTTCCTACAGGTTTAGCGTTTCAAAATGAGAGAATTTGGCTTCAACAATATATTCCTTAAAACTGTTCAAGTTCTCACAGATGGCCATCATAAGTGAGCTAGAATATACTTGGTAATAATGTTTATTGGCTACAAGTCATGTCTGTGATTACCTCTCCTCTCAGGCATACTGCAAGAATATGTTTAGCTACAGATTTGATGCAGAGAGCTGGGCTTCTATAACAAAGGGCTTTTTTAGTTCCAAAATCCTGTTTTTCAAACTGTCTGGTATTGTACAGCAGAAGTAATTGTGGCAGAATGAAAGTTCTTGCTTTTTATCCCCGTTTCTATTTACCTATCTGCAAAACAATCTAAATTTTCGCTGCAATTCTCCTTGACATTTCCCTTATCTATTTTCCTTTCTCATTAGTCTGCCTCATGAGAAAATATGGGTGCAGAATACTAAATCAACTTTATGGTCAACACATCTGGTACATATTGACAGACAGATTGTCCCCACACGAAAGTCTTGGGTTTGAGGATTTTTTTACCAGAAGCATAAGAACATGTTCTTCTTGAACTGGAATATGTTCAAGAAAAAAACCTTACAAATAAAAGACTGTTATTCACCTAAAGGAAGCAGGTGGTATCATTATAAGGAAGCAATGCAAGCATACAAATGAGAGGAGAAAGATGTATCTTCTACCCCTTCTCTGAAGATTTGGTCAGCTGGTTCATTTGGTTTACCTTTTCAATTATATATATGAAGAAATTTTCATTAAGAGGCATCCCAGGAGGAATTGTTCTACGTCCAAGCACTTGCAATTTTTTTTTATCTTGACAAGGCAGAATACAGTATTGCCAGGGGTCAAGACCAAGCATCAGGATTCATGATTTGAGTTCCTAGGGATTGATTCCCTTGATCATTGTGCTCAGTCAGATGGGACTCTGATCTCAGTTACAGTTCACAGGCATTTCCATGACACAGATAAAGTATTAAATTGAATGTATTTACACACCAAGTTTCACTAAGGGTCTCATACTGTGATTGTCATGACCCACTTGTGTGGTAGAGAGGTTTAGCCCCTCATTTGTCATCTGCAGAACAGAAACCGTATGACTTGTCTGTAGTTGCACAGAAAGGAAGTAGTAAAGGGCAGGACAGGCCTTTCCCTGCTGGAGATACTCAGCCAACCCTTGGCTTTGACAGGAGCATCATTCCTGATCAGACAGAAGATTCAACCAAAATTGGTGGCACCCACAGCAAATATGACTGCTGCTTCTCCACTGCTGGCAGCTTTCTGCAATTGTAGTGTGATGTATTGGACCACTTTTCAAAGTTCCTCCCTAGCCACCAGCAAAATGCATTTTTCAAAAAGATGCATTATAGGCCCTTAGGTTTTCACAATTCATCTGCAAATAGGATGTAATAGGAGAATTTAGACAACAATAATAAAATTACTGAAGAAATGAGAGAAAGGCCGAGGACTTAGCATTTCTAGCATTATATAATATTTTACTTTAGCCCCTGTGAGCCTAAAGCTTTAGATAACAGTCTCCAAAAACTTGCAAATACAAACATGGCATGAGAAATGAGTAAATGAACATGGGTATCTTAACTAGATCATACTCTTCTCTCACTTGTAAAGGTCCAATGCAATTATTTGAACTCTATGGAAAATCCACACAGAAGCACAAAATGGCTGAGGTTGGAAGGGAACTCTCAAGGTCATCTTGCCCAACACCTGGCTTAAGCAGGATCAGCACAGTTTGGTGGCTCAGAACCAAGTCCAGGTGGCTTTTGAATATGAGATGGAGATACCCTCACAGTAAAAATGTGTATCCTCATGTTCAAAGGGAACTGCCCGTGTTTCAGTGTGTGTCCATCACCTCTGGTCCAGTCACTGGTGGCACTGGAAAGATCCTGGCTCCATCCTCTGTGCACCCTCCCCTTCAGGTATTTACTCACATTAGTGAGGCCCCCTGAACCTTTTCTTCTCTAGGCTGCACAGGCCCATCTCTCTCAGTCTTTCCTCACAGGAGAGATGGTCCAGCCCCTTAAACATCTTTGTGACCCTTTGCTGGACTCTAGTGCATGCATCTCTTTCTTGTACTGGGGAGTCCAAAACTGGACACACTGGCCCAGGAGTGACCTCTCCAGTGCTGAACAGAGGGGAAGGATTATCTTCTCTAACCTGCTGGCCCCACTCCAAGACTCCTAATACAGCCCTGGACACGATTTCTCTTGTTTTTTGCAACGCCACTTTGCTGGTTCATGTTTAATTTGGTGTCTTCTGGGACCTCCAACAGTAAATCTAGGCTTAAAATCTAACCTGAGTAGAAAATATCACTCTAATAGAATCAGCATTTCAGAAACAAATATTGACTGAATTTGCCTGAAACCATCCAAAGTTTAGATGTCCATTTATTTTAATAAGCTCTAAGACTCTAGAAAGATATTTATTATGCTACGTATTCTTTGTTCAACAAAAATACCAATTTTTCAAGATTCAAAGATGAAAAATATTACCTTATGTTTAATTTGACAGGATGCAGATGAAATAGTTTAATTTCAGCATTATTGTGCATAGTTTTGTGATTCAAGGCCAGAAACATCCTCAGTCATTGCCTGCAACTCTCTAAAAAGAGTATTTTTTACAAGACTGCTAAACAATTTGTTGATTTACCCAAGTAGGGGACAAAAGTTTCAGGTCCTAAGATTTGCCTTCCATGATTTGAATCTGGGTATGAAATTCCAATGTCCATATGTCTCTTTCCCACCCACAAAGTGAAACCCTCAGTCCCTTGACCCCTTGTCCCCATGATGCTATCAACACCATTCCATGGCCTTGCTTCACTTCCAAATCTGACACAAAACACTAGGAAGCACTCAAAGAGTTCAGAAGCCAAGCTGTAGTCATCTGTCATCTTAGCAGCCTCTTTCGCACTTTAAAATCAATCTTTGGTTGGATGTAACTCGTGCAAGCAGTAATCACAGCCTCCTTTCAGTGTTTATTGCTCGCTGTCGACTCACTGTGGAGCCAGATTGAGAAACAGAAGAAGAATGCCAGTGAAGTATGTCAGAAGAATGTAAAATAGAAGTGGAGAAGAAAACATGCATCTTCTTATTAAATACATTCTCTTAAACTGAAGTCAAACGTCCAAAAATCACCTGCCATTTTGATTTCCTACAAAGAGTACTCCAAAGTTCACAGCCTATTTTTAAAACAAACAAAGCCACCTACAGATGAATTATAATTTAAATGTGACAGATCTACTGGAGTTGCTAAGAGTGTCATTTCATGTATCACCCTGATTAGAACAGGAAGGGGGTTTTGGGTGGCTTTCATATATTCTGGGTGTCTTCTTCAGTACTAATGGGATTAGCTAATGCTAGCAAACTGGGAGGAGATGCTCAGCACTTTGCAGACTTGGAGATTTTGCAGACTTGGAGATTTTGCAGACATTGATAAGCCAACAGCTAAAAAATTCATTCCTCAGCGTGATTTGTGGTCTGGCTGTTCCCAGAACACATCAGACCTGTATAGAGGCACACCACTCTGAGTTAATGCAGTTGTTCAGATTATGGAAATGACAGCAGGTTTAGCATATAGGTGAGCATGTTCTAGCAGCACAAGAGTGGAACAGAAAAGAATAAGGAGAGGATGACACTAAAGAAGAAGGGGGAAAAAGAGAAGAAAGAGAAAGAAAAGAGAGAAAGAATTTTCTCACAGGCTCAAACAGAAAATATGAAAAAAATGCAAATAAGAAGTTAAAGAGCTGGAAAAAATATAATTGTATAATGACAGCTTTGTAAAACCATGAATGCATACCAACAACAAAACTGCAAGCTAACATGCTTCTTTTTTAAGTCAAATCTTGCAAATCATACTCAGGTAAAAAAAGTATATTGCCTTAAATACTGAGTAGGATTTGCAGATTTCACCATTTCCTAGCAGAATTTACAGTTATTCTCTTGTGTTTTTCATTTACACTGAAATTCTATGTGAAGTCCTAGTTTCATTGAAATGAATGCCAAAACTCTCTTTTAGTGTAATGGATTCAGCATTTCTGCTTCATTAGGTACTACTACATATATAAAGTAGCTTACAGAAGTACAATTTAGTACATTGGAGACATATTTTCAATGGTCACAGCAAAAGAGCACAGGCTCAAGGAAAACACAAGGCTTTTTTTATTTTTAATTATTATCCTAGTTGGCAAAACAATACCATATTTTCATGCACACTTTTGGGATGGCGCAAGTGCTGCTGCCCAAAAGAAGTCAAGCTAACCACTTTTAGTGGGCAGTTTCTAATGTGAATTTGCTCTCTAAATTAACTTGTTGTGTCAACTTGAAGATGAAGGGAGGGAGAAACACAGTCAGGAAGGAATGTCTTCTGCTGTGCTGAGGAATAGGTTCTTCAAGCCCCCATGATGGTCAGTCCTCCACTGTGGAGGCAGATGCGAGCTTGCTCTGCCCATGCAACTCCAACTCTCTGACTGCAGATATTTATGAAACAGAAGCACATAGCTACAGTCAGCCTTGCAAGCACCAAAGGCACATCAAAACATAAAATCTATTCACTTCTAGTCCACTTGTAGCACAGGCAGAGCATGCTCATGTCTGCCTGCAAAAGGCGATGCAAATGTAGGCCTCTGTCTTCTGTCACTCATCACTGATGTGGTATATTTGCACTGGCAGATCTCAGAGCAACTTTCTCTCACTCCAGCTCCTGTTTGAGCCCCTCAGTCCAGCACAGCACCAGCAACAATTCTCCACTTCTCTCTCTTGAGAAAGAAGTTTTAATCTGATGTGTCTGAATAAGTCTGCACTGCAAAGCTGCAGGCAGCAAATAATCCCCTCTCCATCACCAGATTTAATTCCCAGTTTCCAGGGAGTGGAAGTTGAGGGTGAAAGCTACAGAAGGTAGGAAGAAGGAGTGCTGCTAATTATGAATCAGGGTGGGGGAGGGCATAGATTTTCTTGCTCTCAGTACTACACACCACCATATTTTCTTCGCAGCAGATCCAAATGGCAAAGCACAGGGATGTCACTGATGACTCTAATGGAGACAGGAGATCCCCAAGAACATTTCAATAGAGCCCCATTGATTTCCACAGGCTACAGCAAGAGCTACAGAAATTCAACCACTGAGAAACTAATAATGGATAGGGATCCTTTTTACTCCTCTTCCTATCCTACCTGCTCTTAAGTAACTTAAATAAAGATAAGAAGGTGTGCATAAAAATGAGAGAAAAAAACAGTTGTTTTGGAGGAGAAAAAAAAATTGGGGGAGTTGGAAGAAAGAGAGGAGATAGCAAATGAAATCTTGCCGTGATTATCTCATAGTTTTAATGATCTGAAAAGATGGGATGGAAAGAACAAGAAAGAGACAAGGAGCTTAGAGTAATGAATTAATTCATTGTTTAGATTGTCTTCTATTCTTCAGCATAGAAAAAGAAATCAAGATTAAAAACAAAAATGAAAGTGAAAGTTATTAGAATAATTAAGACATAATTATGATGTTGTGCTGATTTTTTTGTTCTAACTATGAAAAAAGAAGTCAAATGAATCCTACTTCATAAAGTTATATTATTTCAAAACCAATAAAGTTATTATTTTTTCAAAGTAAAAGCTTTTGAAGTGTGCAATTAAATAGCATTTGAAAAAGAAAGGAGTATTGGTACTCAAACTGAAGAGATGAGCCCAAAAAAACCCCAATCTTTTATATCATGCTAAGAAATTATGAAAGTCTGCTCAGTTTGGGCTGCTCTATGTTTGCAAGGCATTGCATGGTAAAGGACACCTCTCTTTCCTCTCATAGCCCCTATAGGAAAGTATTCTCCTAGACATGTGCTTCTGATGCAAAATTGGAAACCTGGCATGCAACCGAATTTCCCAAAGCTAAAAACCACTGTTTCTGAAGGGCTGACATTTCCAGTGTGTTATCCTGCAAAGCCTCTGCTCTGGATGACCTCTGCCAGTGTACCAAGAGAGAAGCGTGTGGCTCCAGCCCACCTCAGCACAATCACCGTGGACAATGCAGCAGGAGATCTGTGTAGCTGCTTCCTGCTGAAGGAGCAGAAGGGGGAAGTGGTGATGGCTCTGGCTTTCTTGGGAAGCCCAGACTGCTTCTCCTCACAAGTGCCCAGCTGGGGGCAAAGCTGCCAGGGACTATGGGTGGAGATCCACTCAGGCACTGATCCTGACAGAGAAACCGCTCTTGTGCAGCCGCGGACAGTTTTAAACCTGTGAATGAGTCTGAGGGAGGTTACCCCTGGGCCTTGCAGTGATTTGACAGCATGTACAATATGCATAATGGATGTGACTAGCACAGAGACAGGGAGGACGCAGTATACAAATGAGTGCCGTAGTGGAAAAGATATGCATCAGTTCGACTCGGCTAAATTAAAAACACACTGGAGCCGCTGCTGAACACACAATATACTGAGCTCCCTCAGCAGCACTCGGGGGTGCATGATGTAGAGCAACAGCTAGTGCTGCTAACTTCTCTGAAATACAAGGTGAACAAATTTGTGAGGATAAAAGATATTGTGGCCAGCCTTCCTAGCACAACCCAAAGAGAGCAGCAATATTATCAGATGAGGCTGATGTCTGCTAATACAGTGATCAGCCCTGCAAAACTCCTATGCTGGCCGTAGATAACAATAACCTGGAATACACAGGATTTTGTTTATCTCATCTGGTTACGTTACTTCTTTTAATACCTTATTAGTTTTGCTGGTTTTTGGGCTATGTTACATATAGTAGTATATATTTTAAATTATTATTATTATTGTTACTACTACTGTTATTATAATTACCATTAGGATCATCATATACCTCTATAGCCCTTGCAAATACTGAAGTTGACAACATGTCTACTTTCAGAAACACTTTTCAAAAAAGTTGTTCATCTGAATCATTGGTAAATTTTGGCCTTTTAATCTTTCTTATATGTAGATTGCAATATGGAAATTTTTTACCCACGGTAATGTGATTGTTGGATATTTCATATCATCAACAGACTACTCACTTGCCTAGGCTACATTTTCCAGCACTGTGTCAAATTTGACTTGATGTGAGGATTTCAAGGAAATGAGAGAAGAAGACTTGAAAGGAAACAGCTAACGACGCCAGCAGAATAGTATATGATAGAGTGGGCCAAGATTTCAGATGATGTAAATAGTTTTAGTTTTGCCAAAACTAGCAGACCTGTACCAGAAAGTAACAGAATATCTTACTAGACAAAAAGAGTTTTTAAGTGGAACTTTAATTATCCAGATAACCTATCCCGGCTAACTTGTTTGAGGGATATGAGATCTGATCACTCCAGAAGAATGGGGAAAAAAAAGAGAAGAAAAAAAAAGAAAAAAGAAAAAAGGGGGAAAAAAAGGAAAAAGAAGAAGAAGAAGAAGGAGGAAAAAAAAAGGAAAAAACACAAAACCCAAATAGATGCTCTATCATGGGAGTTTATGATTGTTAGTAGATTTGGCACATATTAAAAGTTGTTCCATAATGTAGTCATTTTTGTTTCAGCTATTCCTCTGCACTCTTCAATTATTAAAGTTTAATGCACAGAATTCCTCAGGGACTTTCACATTTATTAACAAAGCAATTTATGTGCTAAGAGAAAATCCCAAAATTAGGAGAAATCATTTACAAGCAGACAACAGCTGTTACAGCATTAAAACTTTAATTGGCACCCCCTAACAGATCGTTGGATATTTCACTCATCCTCTTAAGGATGTGATAATTCTTATAATATTCAGAAAGAGAACAATTTGTAAGAACAGGGTTGCACATTAGTAAAGATTGAGTGTGTAGCAGATGCAAATATATATCTGTCCAAAATAAATGGTGCCCTGAGAAGATGCTATATGTGAGCCAGGCACCTGAATTCTGCCATTTACCACTGATTGTAGATAAGCCATTTCTTTAATTTGCTTCCCTACCCACTTCTTGCCAGTACATCTTAAAAGTTCATCAGAACCAGGGTCAATTGTCACTATCCCTCCCATTAGAACCTTCCACTACCTTGATAATGACATTAATGAAAATAGTGGGTATGATTTGTTAACACGTGAGAATGCAAGAAGGTGATTCCTTGTGTGCTGTGCAAGAGAGAAAGATGATTTTTGCTGAATATCTACACTCAGAATCTATATCAAAGCAACATAAATCAGTCCTTACAATGCATCCCTCATCCAAACTCTTCTATTGTAAAAACAAATATTTGAACAATTAGGTTAGCGACTGGGAGACAGAGAGCATCATTGATGAAACTATTAGCGGTTTGGCCCAATGGCACATTTGGAAAACATAATAAAATGAACAGGGTAACTGGTAGAGTAAATTATCTCTGTATTTCAACATCCATTTCTCTAAAACCTGTACTGGAAAACAGTACTGGAATGAAACTGAAAACTCTTGTTGTGCTTCTCCTCAGGGTTTTTTTTTCCATTTTCGAACAGCATTTTCACAAAGTTTTCTCTGTTTCCTTCATTCTCAAGCACCCTAAATAAAACAGTAAATGAGAATTCCAATGATTATAAGTGGTATTTTAAAAATTGCCTTGGGATGGGTTTTCATCTCATAAGCAGCTGCTTAAGTGTTTTGTTGATCTTGGGTCTTAGAAGAAGGTTTTCTCCAGTGGTAGGAAATACATAATGGTTTCACAGCTAACAACACTAATAACAAAGTATATAAAATTCTTCCTTTATAGCATAATTAAGAAGATACTTCCTAATGTTCCTGAAGATTTGAATTTGAATATTATGTGGCAAACAGAAGGCTAAACAATAATTATTAGTAGAATAGCAACCCAAATATTTTAAGCTGTTTCAATTAACTTCAAATTTAAGCATGAAAAAGAAGACAACAATTCAATTAAGATTTCAAATT
This sequence comes from Acanthornis magna, assembly GCA_036785705.1. Lineage (NCBI taxonomy): Eukaryota > Metazoa > Chordata > Aves > Passeriformes > Acanthizidae > Acanthornis > Acanthornis magna. The sequence goes on from JAWUZG010000029.1 coordinate 13,349,219, forward strand.
CTTGATTCTAACTTTTAAAAAAAGGTAAAAAAGAGTAAACAGAGGTAAGAAAAAATCCACTTATCCTTTTCTAACCTGTACACAGTGGCATAAATCACTCTGATCAGGTTTTCCAATATCCATCAATTTTTAGAAAATAAAATATCTGGATTATGAAAACTGCTCATTAGAATCACCTTAAATGAGTTAAGGAATTCACTTACACCTTGATGCAAAAGGAGATATTTCACCCAAAGAACATAATTTCAAATGACTGATACCTCTCTTTTTGCATTGTTAAGGAGATGCTGCAGAGAAATTTGTATTTAGTCTCACTCTCTCAGCTACTATTCAGCTGTGCTTATCAGCTGCAAAACAAGTCCATCAAGAGATGCTCAGAGGGGAAAGTTGACAAGAAAGGAAAAGGTATATCAAAACATGAGTGACAATCCTATTGGCTTAGCTTCAATCACTCTTAACATACTTTATTTTATATATATACATGCATGTAAGAGTGTTCGTACTTCAATACAATAAGAAAACAGTAAGGATAGAAAAATTGTCTGTTTAGACGCAGAAGAAATTAAATTGTAAAGGTTGTATTGTGTAAGACCACAGTGCTCCAAAACTCAACATACACGGAAATCAATACGTTTTTTCTGACTCTCCATCTGCATTTATATACATGGTGCAGCCCATCTTCAGTATTATTTTAACAGTTTGGATGATTTACACAAATGCCATAACCACATGACCTGCACAACATTTTAAATAAGATATGCTTCCTTCTTGAGGTGACACTTGGCAGTCCCTCTCACACCTGTCTCTGCCAGGTCAAAGTAGGAATGACTAAGAAGTAAGGGTTCAAGATTCAGATGCATTGGAAGGACTGCACTGTTGCTTCACATTTACCTGACAACAAGGCAAGGAGCCAGACAGCTGCATGCCAAAGCTTGCAGAGGTATTAATGAAAATAATGTGGATTAAACACATAAATTCACATAGTGGAAAGACTTACTTGCTGGAACCCCAATATGAATAAATGCCAGAGAAGAAGTAATCTAAATGGTTATTAGCATAATTTGAGTGCTGAGTGCTGTTCTGCTCCAGCTACAAATGTGATTGAGACATATGCTTGCTCTGATGGAGGAAATTAGCAGAGGATTACCACTTTCCCTAAGAAGATTAAACTAAGAAGAAAAAATAATTTGCTTTCCATTGCACTGCTATACCATCTACCATTAAAAGAAAACAGACTCCATTAAAAAGGACCATCAGTTTAATGGAAAGATTATTCTGACAGTTGCCAGCTTTACAGCCTGTTTAGTCATGTAAGTCAAGCCCACATAAGAAGCAACAGCAGAAGCTGTGGCCTTAGCCTAGACAGTGGAAACATAACGAATTCATAACAACATCATTTAATGAAATTAGGAGACCAGGAGTTTGTTCTAGATTCCTGCCTTGTCAGCATCACAGCATTATCGCATCATCCCATCCCATCCCAACAGAGAAACTTATTCAAAACTGCTGGTTATGGGAACTGAGGACATCGACAAGAACAAGCAAATTCCTCTTCACCCTAACTCTGCCCAAGCCTTCAAGACATATTATAGGCTTCAATATCTATGTGTTGTGATTGAAAGTTGAAGTATGAAGGAATAGTGACTATAAACAGTCCCTCTTAGTATTCTTAAATCAATACAGTCAAGTTCCAGTCATGGGGAAGTGCACAGGCTGCGTAGTCCAAGTACACTGCTAATGATGATGAAGGGAATGGTATGTGCAAAAAGTCAAAGGGTGTGCCAACATTAACACAATGGGCCAAAACACCTTTCCTCATCATGTGACAAAAGACACCCTATCCACCCACACATGATTGTGCAGTATTCTGTTACCAGTGCAGACAGAGAAAATGTAAGAATTTTGCAAGTGTATTTAACTGTTTCACAAGCAGAATCCATAGTTTCCCCCTTTTCTGCAATAGCCCTAGCTGAATAAAGATATTCAGTAACCTTCTCATATCCAGATGCTCTTTATAACTACCTGAGTACTTTCTTGAATAGAATGGTTTGGACCAGTAATACCACTGATACATCCCACTCATACCCTGTGCACAAGTGTTTGCCACTGCCTCATTCAAGCTCCTCAAGACACAGGAAATAACAAACATTTGGCACAGAAGCTTACCTGGAATTTTGGGCTGCTGAATCTAAATCCATTTCCCAGCTCTCTAAAGAGCTACAGTTTAGACACTTTGGTGGCAGAAAATAGGTCTCTTATATACTATTTCCTTAAAGAGATTAAGATATGTCAAATTTATGATGCTTATTTGTATTAATTCCTGCATTTCTGTTCAATTGAAGCAGTCAACTGTGCTTAACCTTAGTCTACAGTAAAAAGCACTTGTATCAAAACCAGTTCTATTACTATTGCCATGCTAAGGAAAAACCTCTTCACCTTGCCTTACACAGCTCACTCATTTGTAAAGCAGATAAAATCAAGCATTAAGAGGCAAATATGCACTAAAGTTAGTGTTGGATCAATCACAGCACAAACACAGGCTGGATGGAGAATGGATGGAGAGTAACCTTAAGGAGGACTGGAGGGTGTTTGTGGACAGGAAGCTTGACATGACTCGGCAATGTGTGCTCACAGCCCAGAAAGCTAACTGTATCCTGGGCTGCATCAAAAGAAGGAATTCTTCCCCTCCGCTCTCATGAGACCCCACCTGGAGTTCTGGGTTCTGGTGTCCCCTGGGTTCTGGCATCCGGTTCTGGGGCCCCCAACATGAGCAGGACATGGACCTGCTGGAGTGAGTCCTAAGGAGGGTCATGAAGACAATCAGAGGGCTGAAACACCTTTCCTATGGAAACAGGCTGAGGGACTTGGGGTTGAGAAGAGCTTGGAGAAGAGAAGGCCCTTAGAGCAGCCTTCCAGTACCTAAAGGGGGCTTACAAGAAATTTGGAGAAGGACTTTTCACAAAGACATGCAGTGATAGGACAAGTGGCAATGACTTGAAAGAAGATAGGTTTAGATTAGACATTAGGAAGAAACTCTTTATTGTGAGGGTGATGAGGCACTGAAACAGGTTGGCTGGAGAAGTTGTGGATGTCCCACCCCTGGAAGTGTTCAAGGCCAGGCTGGATGGGGCTTTGAGCAACCTGATCTAGTGGAAGATGCTCCTGCCCACAGCAGGTGGCTTGGAAGTAAATAATCTAGAAGGTCCCTTCCAACCCAAATCAGTCTGTGATTTTAGTCACAGCTCTGAAAAAGTGCTAGAAAAAACAAACCCCTAAACCCCTGCACTATAATGGCATTGGCAGAGTGGATCCAGGAGGTGTTGTGATTCAGACATGCATGGCTGAGTCACCATTCTCTTGTGCTTCCTCACTGCTTTTGCCTGACAGTCGTTTATGGATGGTACAGGTTATTTGGCAATTATTAGGCATTCCCCCTTGCTTACCCTGTACAAGATTAGCTGTTCTTCCAGCTGAGTGCTGACAAAGGGAATGATCTGAACATGTTGAACGATTCACTTCAATATTTCTGGATTATACATAGGGAATTTTCCTTCCCTCTGAGCCTGTTTTTTGGATACATAACTCAAAACACAAGATGGCCAGTTGCCACTTCATAAGTTCAGTGCAGAATCAAAAAAAGCAAACAAAAGGGAAGTCTTATCCCCACCTCAGTAATGTAGATATCTGGTCTTGTTAGGCAGGTGTAAGACAAATGTTTGTTTTTAATTAATAGAATGTATCAAACAAATAGCTGCTTTTGAGGGGAAATGGGGGAGATACCTTTTGCAGCAGGAAAATGTCCTTTTCTAAAGGATGGAAAGAACTACCCACATTGCATCCTCAGCAAGGCCTTGTTTACCCATTAAATGATTTGTCTTGTTCCAGTTCAGCCTTTGTACAAGTGTTTAGTAACTGTCTTACTGGTTATCTATGTTTTCTCTTAACACTAATTTTTTACCTGTCAGTGTGCTGTCCTTTGAATGCTAGCTGGGTTCCAGGGGCATTGTCAGGCAGCACAGGGCAGGGTCAGGGGACAAGCCAAGACAGATTGCCCTCTGACCAAGGAAGCATTCATCATCTACAGACAGAACATAAATAAAAAGGCTCCTGAGAAAAGCAAACTATTTGCTAGAGGTGACATTTAGCAGCTACTTCAACCCCCAGTTTTGATTTTAGTAGTCAGTTCATCCAAATTGTTTGATTGCGTTCATCCAAACGCAATCAAATTGTCCATAGCAAAATCCCCATTATGTCACTAAAATTAAGTTTCCTCCCCCAGATCGAAGATTTGGGCGCTGCAGGTACCCAAGGCATGTGACATGCTGAAGGAATGCAAGTGCTCAGGACTGCCTATTTGGATTCAGGAAAGGAATTAGCTGTATAAACAGATGAAGATCATCACAGATCCAAGGGAAATCAGATTCAGGGGAAATCTGCAGAGGCACAAAAGTCTCTTGCATGGGTGGCCATTTTGGATGTAGCACAATGTACATTGAGACAAGACTACATCAGGGTAGAAGTCAATGATTTTCTTAGGAAATTTTAATTCCCATGGGTATAAACTGAAATCTTTCAGTAACAGAAAAAAAAATTGAAACTACTTGGACGATTTATAACTCTAGACATGAAAAATAAATAATACTTTGTTAGCATTCTCATTCTCCTGATTTCTCCTGCCATGAGTTTAAACTGACCACAGTTATTTGCTTCTTGATAACATCTTCTCAGAATGAATGGTATCAACTTTTCCAGTGCCAAAACAGTCTCTGACATAAGCAAACCAGATTATGCTTTCAGAAGGAATACCGTTAGATTTACATTACTTAATAGAGCGAAAGTTAACATTTATTGAAAGACAGCTCAGAACAGGTAGTAGGTCTTTGCTTTTCTGATCTGATAAAATGAAACAAAAGCAATCAAAGATTCATTTTTACAACATGGAAGGCAATTTTTACACTGCTTTCAGTTCTGCCAACAGGGATGTAATCCTGATCCCATGGTGATTTTATTCTTGGTCTGTCTGTTTTCTTTCTGACAATCCTCCTCACTCTTCCTTGAAGGAATTCCATGATGGGGACACAGATGTTTCAGTCCATTCAGGCTGAAGCAGACCCTTCAGGCTGTCTAGACATTGTGACTGTGGATACTAGAGGATTTCAAGTGCAATAGTATGTGCCGCCTCTCCAGTAGATGAACTAACCCACCCATTACTGATCTGAGCCTGCACAGCTCACAACCTATGAACCAGCCGGTACTCTCAGTTCTCAAGTCTCTGGGTAAAGACTGTAGGGCAGAGAAACATTCAGCTTCTCCTTGCATGTTTATCAATCCAAATGTCTGAAGCAAGACTAATTAGAGAAAGAGCAGTCATTCACTATGTCTGGACAGAATATCATTCTAACATGCTGCAACGGCAGCTTATAGGGCATAGGGGAAGCTGCCAGTCTGGATCTCAGCCAGGAGTACAACTCCTTCCCCTCTTTTAATCGACAGGGATTTCACCACTGGCTGCAGCAGGAACAAGAATAAACCCTTAGTGTTGCTGTGCTTGCAGCAGTGCTCTCCATGCCACCCGCTCTCTCTCTGCTTCCTCATTAACATCCTCTAATTGCAGTGGCTGTTTCGGGCTGTTTTACACTGCCCAAGGCAAATGAGAAAATGCCCACCTTTCCACCAGAGGGTCATCTGCATAAACAATTAATGAAGAGTTGCTGCCCTCAGCTAATGTCCTGTCTGTCAGGTTGATATAACCTAGGGCTAGTTAGATGTTCTGAACAATGATCAGTTGCTGTTAATGCTCCACTAGACTATTAAACTCCTGTTGGCAGGCTAAAACATCAGGCAAACGCAGTGGGCTTCTTTATTAAAATATTGAAAAGACTGCATCCTGCTGTCAATAATGGTTTTGATCTCCTAAAAGAGGAAAAATACCTTGTGGCAGAAATGTAATTACAAGAGAAACACTGTACTTCCCTGGTTTAGAGCAGATGGAGAAAAGGTCAGCTATCAATTAAGATGTAGGATAAAATATTCTCATATATGGATAAGAAAAGAGTGAATGAAAATAAACTCCTCTGTATGAGAATAAATGTGTTTTGTTTCACTTATACTGCAAGGAGGTGCCTACACAAATTTAGAAGAAAAGTAATTCCCTGACTAACTTCTAACAGCCGCATAAGAACATTTTATGATGGAAGGAAAATCACAGAAGTTTAACGGTCTGGGTATGAAATCACCTCTAAATCTGTGTGGTGACTGGCCCAGGTAATGCAGAGAGGACAGCAAAATGTGTCATAGGCAGGTGGTGCCCAGAAACCGAAGGATGGGCACACTAGATGAACTAGGTGCATTAAAATCACCAGGTTAGATTTGCCCTGGGTGCAAATCAGAGAATGCTTGGTTTATTGAACTGGGACAGGAAAAAGTCACCTACTGTTAAATACATATGGGATTTTTTTCCCCAATGAACCACACACTTTTGATTTCATTCCACATAATCTTCAAAACCTGAGACCTGTATTTATGCAAGGCCTGTCCTGTACAAGGATGGATTTTTTGTTTCCTTTCAGCAGCACCTCAATTTAAAATAATGAGATTTTTTTTTTTTTTTTTCTGGCAGAAAGGATATTTTCTTGAGCTTTCATTATTAAGCCTGCCATTTTATGTTTAAAGTTTGATGTTGTTAACAGACAGGGCTGGGTCAAAGAGAAGGAAACTCCTTGTGATGAAGGCTAATTGGAAGATAGAGTATGATTTCAGCAGAACAATTCCAAAAGCATCAAATATTTCAAGAATTTTTCATTAAAATAAACAGTAGTTAGTTTAGTCTGGCTCTCATTAAAACAGCCTTTAGATGTCATTTTTCTTGACCTAATTTTTTGAAAGACCACGTTACAGGAGAGAAAGAACAATTTTTACTTTTTTCCCCTTTTCTGTGTATATGGAGAGGTCCGGTCTTGAAGTTTTCACGCTGAAATAAGGCATCTGCCTTAGACATATCCAAGTTCATATAATAAACAACTAGAAATTACCATGGTAAAAGTATTCTTAATCTTTACTCATTAATAAACTCTTCAATGTAAAATCATTTTTATGTTCTTCTGAAATACCCATGAGGATACAAGTTACATTTCCAAGTATTTTTAACAGATGTGCTGGGCATTTCCTACATTATAAACATATATGTACAGCATGAGCCATGCAGAATTAATAATTTATAAACAATCTTCAGTATTTATCATCTGTCTTTTCTTTTGTTTATGGAAATTTATCCTTTTGAGTATTACAAAAATTATGTTAAAAATAATAACAATAATCCCATTTAAAGTTTAAAGAATGAACTAGTCAGTTCATTATTGATGAATGACAGTTTAACCTAAAAATTAAAATCATATGTTTACTTGAAGTTCTCATGCTCTTGTCTTCAGCTTCTATCATATTTATTTCCTTCACTTCTCACCCAATATATTTTTGATGGGTCCAAATAATGGCTAAGATTCAGAAATACATCAGTGCCAGCCACGAATGACTGGTATTCGCAGACAGGGGTAAACTCCTCTGTATCATATAAGCTACAATATCGGCAAAGGTTAAGTACATGTAATTGTCAAGGTGAAAGAAATTAGGCAATGTGTCTACACTTTGAGGACATTAATTTCTTTCTTATTAATGATTGCTCTGTGAGCTGATTCTAATTCAGGTCTTAATGTATAGCTAGGCTCTATTTGTCTTGAAAGAAAGCCTCTCTTTTCCCTGGTTTCAGTGGAATATGAATAGATATTAATTGTTGTGAAAACATCAGAGTTGCAGTAGATAATTTTTTTGTTGCTTGTGCTGTGATTCAATAAGCTTGTAAGCTTGGCTGATTTAATTTCACACATGCCAATCACTTTCAAAATTTTGACTCAAGAAGTTAAAACCATGGTCCGTCAATGCCTGCAAGCTGCTGAGGAGTCAGCTTGCAGCTACTACATGGTACATTCAACACACAACAGACTTCTTCTTACTCTAAATGAACACTAATGGTCACAGAAAGTGTATATCCCTGAAAAGGGTCTGAAGTAGTAACATGGATGGAAAACTCTCCTATTTCCATTTATAAGAATATTTCTTGTGTAAATAAGAGAATTTATTTATTTTCTTTAGTGATGCAAATCAGAAATCTAGTTTTAGGCTCTTTCCTCCAGAACATATGCCCCCTCTACACCATATAAAAGGCATCCAGCTTTAAAAACAGTGCTAAATACGCTTTGACCTATCATGCATTTCACTCCTTCCTCCTCAACCACTGCCCAGTTTTTTCACAAAACAACAGTGAATTAGATCCAATGCTTACTTTCACATTGCCTAGTAAACTTTTTTAAAATCTTCACTGCTAAATCTGTCAGTGTATACACTTTCAAAGATATTTCCTAGCCTTCATAAATTCAAGTTTAACACTTCGAGGTAAATTTATGCATAAGAAATAGTCAAAGCTATTCTACTAAATTCTAAATCCACACAATAGAGGATTGAGGATATACTACATTATGGGTGCCATTTATATTTACAATGCACCGGTTGACTTACTCCATGCACTATACCTATACCAAATGTTACAAAACACTTATCTCCATTTCTCAGATATTAGACCTCTAAATTCCAGTCCCATCAGTGTAATCCTAAAAGTACAGAACTCAGATAGCTTCAATTTCTATATTACAGAGCAAACATAACATAAAATTCAAATCAATTGTAGCACTGATGAATAAAGTGCTTGCAATGAGAAGAACAATATCTGAAACATTTTGTTCATCAGTTTTCCTGGCACAAATTAAGAACATTTATTTGATAGTCTTCTACTACTCATGATAAACCAGTGCAGTGTATAATGCTGCATCTCTCAGAATTGTTTGGATCTGCTATTGTTTGATGACTTAAGTGCCTTGTTTTGTGTATGTTTCTGAGCAGATGGAGGGTGAATTCTGATTTTGTTAATTAGTAGATGGGTCATTGAACATAATTTTTAGTTCGTTAATATATTAGATTTTGAAAAATAGAGGCCTAATGAACTAATTTACGTATAATTATTAATAATCGTAACCACACTATTCTGAGTAGGCAAGTTGCATAACTCATGTACTCAGCAAATGGGTACATTCAGCTCTAGTAATGAAAAGCTCTTGCTTTATTCAGTAGAGAAAGAATCACCTACGTGTATCAAATGCCAGCTTGTCCCTTCTGAAACAGCTTGTATTTTAAGATAAAAAAATATTTAAAAGAGAGTCTTATTCTGTCATTCCCAGGCCAGAAAGCCCTGCTTTATGTGGGGCAGAAACCTGTCAAAGGTCAGACTGGGAGTCATTACCCGAGCTAAGAGCAAACCCTGTATTCCTGAGCTCAGCCAAGCCCAGGTCTCTCAAGCATCACAATGCAGGATCAAGCCCTAATAAGAAACCTTCAAGGTCGAAGGCCATCAGTCCTGGCTTGCAACAATAATTGCTCAACCATGATAAGGGAGCATGATACATCTTTCTACTTATACATTTTTATTCCTTCTTCTATATTTTCCGTCCTTCAACTCTACTTTGTCCAAGACAGACTGCTGAGCTTTTCCCCCTCTATTAAAGTCACCTCCGGGAGGAAGGGAAGTGGGGAACCAAAACAAGAAAGCAAAAATCTGCAAATTATAACTTACTGAAGCAGCATTACACTTTCTTCCAGAGCTGTGAACTATGTAGAAAATGAGAAAGAATCAGCCATTCATCGTTTATTGTTGCATCAGTTCCTCAATGCTTAATGGAGGTCAGGGTAATTTGGGCATGTTGAAGCTGCTCTAAATTATTCTTTGGACCTGGATCATTCTTTATAGCACTTAGGACTATAGCAAGGACTATAGCAAGAGGTCGCTTTTTTCCTCAATCATTTGGGGGTACTATGGATCTAACATAGCTGAGGATCTTGAAGAAAATCTCTAGGAAGGGTCAAGGAACACATAGAAGGAAAAGCAATTCAGGGGGATCAGAGAGCAGTGGAGTCTCTGAACCAGGGTGGGGGTTTTGCCTGTTTTAAAGATGAATTTAGTTTCTGACAACCAGAAAATGTCCTTCAGTTTGGGTTATTTCTTGGGGTCTAATTAAATTTTCCTGGGTGTCTTTCTCTCTGTAATGCTCATCAGGAGTCTGACAGATTTGTTTCCTGCATCTCAGGAAAAATTGCATGCATATGTCAGAGAACAAATCACAGTCTTCAGTCATGGTTTCTAGAAGTATTATATAAATAAATAAAACCACATAACTGTTTTCTGTGAGATCTCTCTCTTTTCTCCCTCTTGCATATACAGATTCCTCCCTGGGCATGAGGCCTATACAAATGTAAAAAAAGTGACTTTAGGGATACAAAGTGCATCCTGCTTGCTCTGAGGTTTTCAGACTGTCATGAACAGATTATGCATGACTGTATGAAAGCCAAGAGAACAATATGGAAAGCAGATTGGCTATGCACCTACAGCCTGATGCCAGCTTGGCTCTATGCTTAGAGGCTGACATCATTTATTGAAAGAGCTGGAGGTACAAGTCAGTGTAGCTTGAAAAGAGGACACTCCATGAAGATCTGGGCAGGTCACATCATAGCATGCTCAGGCTTCATGCACATTATTAAATGCCTATAATCTGGAGGTGTGGGGGAGTTTGCCTTCAAACCATTGATATTACTTTGGCATCAAATATATTCTGTGCTAGACAGTTGGTATTAACTCAAAGTCTAAGGTACCCACCCAGAGAAGACAGGATACGGCAGACATGCAAAGCTACAGAAAAGGTTTCCCACATGGAAAATGCTTTTTAAAATAAAAAATATGGAGATTTAGAGTCTCTGCATATTCATATTATTTCCAAAATTTCATTTTTCAAAGGAGCAAAAGTAAAGTTAAAATCCTGGAAACTAAAAGGAAATATCCCTACAGTTAAACAGCTGACAACTGCTCAGATGTATTTTAAGAAACATTCAAGATTACACAAGATTATCCCATTTTTCCCCCTCTTACTTCAAAAAACTTAAACTGAAACAAGAGAAAGGGAGAGTTAAGAAGCAAGCTGTGTGAACTGAGCACTCTGAAGCTGTTGAGGATATAATTTCTGAGTATTAGGGAATCAGCCTGATTAAAAGGTTCATTATGGGATTCCAGGACTTCAGGAGTTCAGAGGAACCATGGAGATGCTTTTAGATTCTGGATTCCAAGATGCCATTCCTATTGAAATCTGAGGATGGCCTTGAATACTCATATATGGACTGAGATAAAGTTACTACATAGCCTGCCTACAGTGATTTCATGGAGTTGTAGGATTGCTTAGGTTGAAAAAGACCTCTAAGATCATCAAATCCAACTGTAAATTTAACACTGCCAAGTCCACCACTAAACCACGTCCCCAAGTGCAACATCTACACATCTGTTAAATACCACCAAGCGTGGTGACCCAACCACTACCCTGCCAGCCTGTTCCGGTGCTTGGTAACCCTTTTGGTGAAGACATTTTTTCTAGTATCCAATCTAAAGCTCCCCTGGCACAACTTGAGGCTGTTTCTTATCATGTTACCTGGGAGAAGAGACCAGCCCCCACCTCACCACAATCTTGCTTCAGGGAGTTGTAGAGAGCAACAAGGTGCCCCCTGAACCTCCTTTTCTGCAGACTAAACCCCCATTTCCCTCAGCCTCGTCTCATGAGACTTGTGCTCCAGACCCTTTGCCAGCTCTGGTGCCTTCCTCTGGACATGCTCCAGCACCTCAATGTCTCTCTTGTAGAGAGGGGCCCAAAACTGAACACAGCATTTAAGGTGCAGCCCCACCAGTGCTGAGTACAGGGGCACAATCCCTGCCCTGGTCCTGCTGGCGACACTATTGCTGACATGAGCCAGGATGCCATTGACCTTCATGGCCACCTGGGCACACTGCTGGCTCATGTCCAGCCAGCTGTCGACCAGCAGGCCCAATCCTTTTTCACCAGGAAGCTTTCCAGCCACAACTGTTAGTGAGAATCCATTAAAGAACAACTAGTTCACATAACCAAAGAATAACAACCTATACTTAGCAATAGAATGACGAAGACATTGACCTAATTGAGCAATCAACTAACTTATGCCAGGAGAAGCCAAAGATTCTTAGGCACTTGGATTTCTCTTCTCATTCTCAATGTTTCATTCACCTTTCATGCGTAAGATGACTGGACAAGCACTGATCCCCCACATGCTGAAGCCCTCATCCCACTAAACTCCGTAATAAAACTGTTGGCTCATTGGATCAAGTTTCCTCTATCAAACTGAAATGACACATCACTTTGTGAACTGTCCTTGTCTTTCCTCTGAGGAGAAAAAGTCTCTTCTGCTTACCCACAACTTCTGTACTGCAACAAATCTGAAGGTAATGTTCTTATAAGCACTACAAAACAAGAATGAGCCAATGTTGCCTGTGTATTAGCTAAGATATTGACTCCCCTTTTTCTCATGGGTTCAGAACTAAGCAGGAACAAACTAGCTTCAAGGAGATGAGTCTGCAAGGTAATCCATAGGTACTGCACTGATTTCTCATGTCCTGCACTGAATCGTGTGCTAGGACTTCTGCGCAGATATGACAGAACTAGTGCCACAGTGACATGAGCTACCCCATAAATCCTCTCCTAGCCTGTTGTAGGAGAATGTGATTGCACTTATGGGTATAAATAATCTTGAACTAGTATCTCTTATACAAAACACTTGCACGTTCAGACATTTCAGATTTCAATCCTGTGACTATTTTTTTTTGTGGAAAGGTGCAGTTGCAGTCCAGACCAATGAAGCAAATCAATTATTAGCACAGAGGAAGGGATAGAGGAAGGGAAGAAAAATTCACACTGACTTTCTCCAGTGGCTGCATAATAAGAGAAAATAGAGACATCCTTTCCTACAGAGATCACACGCTAGCATAAAGAGATAGGTGGGGAGAATATTTACAGAGGTGCTGCTAGAACTGACAATGATTTATTTTGGGATTGCACAGAAGAGTAGCAGGACCACCCTATCACAGGCCAACTAGCAACAAAGTCATATCTGTGTGAGTAAGGTCCCATTTTGGAGGTCTGTGAGAAATATAGTGGTGTAGACTTAGCTCTATAGGAGAGTGATCTGCCTAACCTCATTCCTGTCAAGGCACATGAAAGCAAGAAGTATTCTTTCTACAGATACTATAGCTTTCTACACATCTGTAATAATGCTGCTGAATCAAAATCACAGCAGTCAACATGCACAGACACACTAGCCAGAAAGAAAACACTGAGCAAAAGAGAATGCACAGAGCACTAAGGACCTTTTTGGTCCTTCTACGGCTGCAACAGGGGTGCCCTCCAAAGTACAGGCAGATGGGCTGTTTTGTAAAAACTGCAAATAATTTTTATCCACCACTCCAAACTGCATATATTAAAATGCTTATTAGAACTACAAAATCACAAGTACTTTTGTTTCCTTATTTTTGTTAAATGTGGGATCCTGAGTTGTATCAGAAATCTCTGTTAATACAAATTATGTGCAACCACTGTCTCTATTTCTCAAATATCTAAAAAAAGGCATTTATATGACAGGAAATAAAGTAGTAAATGCCATCTGATGCTTACTTCAGCCGTAACTAGCAAGAGAAATGCATATCATATATGCACACACACGAACACAGGCACACCTCTCAACTTTCCATCTAAGAGTTTATTAGAGATTCTATGTAAGATATAGCCCTGTGTAACATACAAACAGTTGTATTTCAACAATGTTTACAGCAAAGCTTTTATTTAAACTGAAATGATCTATCAAGGTCCATGTCACAGTTAATACAAGAAAAGTACAGTGTTCTCAATGTAGGGCAAAAACGTATTTGTGAGTTGATACATATTTCTCCAATAAACACCTGAACAGAACTGTTTCCTTTCTGGCTGGATGAAACCCCCAAATCTACTTGGACACAGCTTTTGGGATAAAGTGACTCTGCTCACTTAAAAGAGAAAAATAAGAAATCATGTAAAACACATGCATCAAGTTGGAGAACTCATGCCACAGCATGCCCTAGTACAGAAAAGCAATAGTCATTCCAGAGGGAAGTCATTGCAGATTCCACCAATAAGGAAACTTTGACCATGAAGCTGCTCTTCTAATACTTTTTAAAGGGATAAGCATAATTCAACAGGCGTGTTGCCATCTTGCACTTTTGTACCTACAGGGAATTAAATTGTTTGATTTTCTGTAAGTTCAGAAAGCTGTCGTGCAGCTACAGCTAAATAGAAGTTTGAATAAATAAATTTCTGAGTCATCAATCAACCTCTCATTTACTCATTTAGTGGGAGGGTGAATGTCTTTTATGAGTCTGGTGGAGCAGCACGGAGGTTAAGAACATGCTCCAGCTGTTTGTTCGCTGCTCAGTAGCACTCCCCGCTTCCCAGCACAGGGAAGGGAGGGGATTCCTGCCCTGAGCAAGGAGGGAGTGTGTCAGCTTTCCGCTAGCGCAGCTCCATTTGACCTCTCGCGTCTCCGTTCTCGCAGCCTCCGAGCAGTGGCTGCCAATCACACCGAACTGCGGAGTGGGTTTGCAACAGTCCATAATATCAGCATCTTTCAAATGGCAGGTGGAGACATTTCTTTGTCAGCACAGTGAGCTGTGCAGGCTCTGGTATAAGCAGAAGTGATATAACACACCCCCCTGTAAACTGTAACACACAGGAAACAATCACTCAGGACCAGATTCTCATCTCCCTGAAAAGAACCACTTCCCCTAAAAATTAACAGACTTACTGAAGCTAACAACACATTTTATGGATTACACTGGGGGAAAGCATAGATCTGAACATGCTAATCCACATTTGAATTTAGGAATTTGTGATGACTTTGTGCGTGGGCAGAAGATGGCCTCCTACCACTTACATTGGGTCTCAGTAGCTCAAAACCAGCAACGCAAAACAAGTGTTGTGACCGTAATGTACTTCTTAGGAAAGGGAATTTTGAAAAAAGATTAAAGGAAAAGAAGGCATCTGTCTGTCAGACATAGGCTTCTCATCTCTTGAAAGAGTTGAGAGAAGAAATAAAATGAAGAACTGAAGGGGAAAGAAAGCATAGACAATAAGGTAAAGCCTTCCTTCACTACTGCTTAGTATAGCTCCTTTGAAACCAGGGCATCCGTGTTGGTGTGCAGCACTTGAAAGGACCAGAGCAGGATGAAGGGGAAAAAAACCAAACCAGTGATGGTTCAATGTATATCCTGAGATAACACATGGTTCTCTGCCTTTTTCACTAACCAAAAGACAAGACTGCACGTTGTAATGGTCTTTACAGTTGCTGAAGATTGCAAATATTTTCTCCTTATTACCTGCAATTTCAATGTTCTTTGACCAGTAGGGCACCACAGAGTGTCCACCTACAACACTCAGATGCATAAAGAACACACAGGAAACCGTGCACAGGAAACACGAACTACAAATGCCATTATAGTTTCAAAAGATTAACTAAGCTTGGACAAGAGATACCTAAATCATTCAGCATCCCTCTACTATGCTGTACTTCATCCTTTTCTCTGGACAAAACTGAAACAAAAAAGTGAAGTTAGTAAATCACAAGGAAAAAAAAAAGAAAGGAAAGGAAAGGAAAGGAAAGGAAAGGAAAGGAAAGGAAAGGAAAGGAAAGGAAAGGAAAGGAAAGGAAAGGAAAGGAAAGGAAAGGAAAGGAAAGGAAAGGAAAGGAAAGGAAAGGAAAGGAAAGGAAAGGAAAGGAAAGGAAAGGAAAGGAAAGGAAAGGAAAGGGGAAAGGAAAAGGAAAAGGAAAAGAAAGGAATCAATCTGCAATTCCAGTATGTTAATTAATTGCAATACCACCCAGCTTGGTAAAACATTCCCTTGCAAAATAGGTACATAATTCAGCTGTAGCAAAGGGAATGATAGTTTTTATCCGTATGCACTGTAACCATCAGGATTCAACTCTTATGCCCAGAAAACCTCTGCCTCTACATTCTAGCCTTGAAGTCCTTTGCAAATATGTTTAGACAATAAGATCACTGAGGGTAAAGAGTGGTACTCTCTAGCAGAACATAGCCTCAGATATAGAGATTTTGTATAGCATAATGGTATAGAGATCCAGTAAAATGTCAATCAAACAAATGAGGAATTATCAGGCCCTGGTTTTAAAATTATTCAACATATAATTAATTCTTGAATTTGTATATTAAATAGGAAATATAAGTATATTTAGAAATTACATTTATACTTCCATTATGGAAAGATTAATAATCTGTTTTCAACAAGTATGTGAAATGTTAATTGGGAGAATGTGTGAAAGTAAAGATCTTGGTTGCTAAAGGAATTTTGGAGACTGGGGGACCATTGGGTTTTAAGGAGAGAAAACTGCTCCATTTTCTATAACAGTTTTGTGATTTTTCAAGTAGACAAGTGGAATGAACATCTAGATTCCACTTAAAATATATACTGACACTTTCTCTCACCCAACAGGTTTGATTTTTGAAAAGGATAATGGATTTATAATACTACATGTAACATATTCACTGATATAACTCAGTTGTATATGTGGGAGCTGTAAAAATTACTTCCAATATCTTTTTAACAAATAATTTTTGTATCCTTTATTTTAGATTGTACTATCAGAGACAAATGTCTTCAAATGGATTTTCTCTGAACAGTAAGCTACATAAAAAATTTCTCATCGAAAAATTTTAACTATATTTAATTGACAGAGAGAAAACAGAGAAAATGCTAGATTTGCCTGTCTAGATAAAAATCTGGAGGACAAACAGTATAGTGCCTGTCTAGAACTGATTGTCCTGAGGTCCCTGAAGATTTCAGAAAGTTTGACACATAATTGCATTCCCATGCACCCCAGAATGAATGCGATGTCAAATTGGTTCTGTCAAACAAATCTGACATGACATGCTCAGAAGTGAGGTCACAAAGCTTCCTAGCTACAACATTTTAATTGAAATATCCACTGTATTTTAGAGCTGAATCATCATGGAAGATCCTACTGAAACATCTATCCTGCTGAAAAGACAGAAGTTGTACAATGTGCAGCTGATGTTATCAGTTCGAGTCTTGGAAACCATGGAATTAAAAGAAAATGTTTATTTTGGAATGAGATATACCATACAGATTGATATATGGGACATCAGGATCAGGACTACAGAGAAAGAAAAACCAGAATTTGATAGATCTAAGTGATAGTGCACAGGCTTTATTTAGAAACAGTAACAACAATGAAAGAGTTAAATCAGAGCAGCAGATTTTTAGAACTGAATTTTTGGTCCCACTCATGTCAGTTGCAAAAGTTCATTAACTTTCATAGTATCAAGATTTCACCCAATATTAACAAATAAAACACAGTAACTACCATTTATGAAAACCTCTAATCTCTTGCCCCAGTTCCTGTCAGTAACTCCCCTCTGATGCCTAAAATCTAAAATTTAAATGGGAAAATAACATGATATAGCAATTAATTTTTCATTTTGTTTGTGTAATAAATGACTGGCACTTCTGTTTCCCTTTTTTGTCATCAATTACAAGCTATTTGCTAAGCTATATTTAGCTAAAATACCAAGTTGAAGCTCAAGACTATGGACTTAGTTGATCCCATGGGGGAATCTAAAAAAAAAAAACCAAAAAAAAGGTGGACATGGTGGCAGATGTGCTCTAGCTGCATTCTGAGCCATGCCTTCTTGCAGTTTCCTGAATTTACAGGCATAACTGCCATTTTTTCTTTTAATCCTTAGCCTTTACTTAGGAGCATCTGGAATTAATACATAATGGTTAGTTTTAGCTCCCAGTATTTTCTGTAGCCTGGTTTGATCTTTCCTCACCACTACTTTTCACTCCAAAGATATGTCTTCATCGCTGAGTTAATTCACACCAGTTATTGTAGATCAAGGTGAAGGCAGATACATGTGACATAAATCTTGAGCAGCCCAAGGAAACCAGATGACCACACAAAAAGATCAGATTTGTGTGGGAGTATAAATATGTCAGGATCTGCTGAGCTTTAGCCTAGGCTTGTATTAAAAAATCCTCCACTCTCAACTGAAGGGATATTTGTGTGGATTTCTGATATGGTTTGTCTTCAGTGAGTGACAGCGCTTGAGTTATAACTTGAGTTATACGCTTTAAGCCCACTGATCCCATACATTATTTGCCCATGATGACAAAACAAAGGCATGTGTGGGCTTTTCATTCTATGAGATTGGGGACTGGAGATGCTTCTTTCCCTTATGTCTCATCTGGGTCCAGAAGACATCCTAGTCCAGCTCTTCTGCCATCCATCTAAAGGCATAAATATACTTCCCCTTCAGTTTCATATCATGATCTATAGTGCTCGTTTACAACCAAAATTTATGTTCCCTCTTTATTGTAATTGTTCAGCTCAGCATTGTAATTTGAAATCTGAAGCTTCTGATAATAAAAGCACTGAAGTATGGAATTTGCTGTCACATCTTTTACACTGCAGTCTAGATGCACACCAGATCACATCAGGGATCTGGCAGTTGCCGTGCCTTAGCTGCCTTCTGATCCATCTGTCTTAGTCACCTCCCATGGAAACTGGGGAGAAAGAGCACCAGGGAGGGAAAATGGTTGTGCGTTGTGCTCAAGGTGCCATGCTAGCACAAAATATTGATGCAGATAGAGCACAAACATGAACCTGACAGCTGGATAATTCATCCAACAGCTTTGGGAATCTCATGGAATCACAAAACTAGCTGCAATTTTTTTTTTTTTTTTCCCCCCGGAAATACCGGTTTGTGGACAGCTAAATGTAGAACAGAACCATGTTGATTTTGAGGACATGTTGTTTTGATGCTTTCTGGGAATGCATAGTTTTGATTATCCTTTTTCAAACCAAATTTTTATCTCAACTTCCATTTCAGTTGGTACATCTCATGAAAAAAAAAAAAATCAGGAAATAAACACTGTTCACAAGCTCCTCTCTACCTACCTCCCCTTCTGAAATTTCATTTCTTTAGCTTCTCACCAGTTTTTGCATCCATTTCCTCTGGGAATTTAAAGCGGAAAAGACAAAAATAAGCTCCAAAAAATTGGATTCATAAACAACCATTGCCACCTATCTCTTCTTAAAATGAGACTGCAGATATGTTATTGCATAAGAGACCCTCGAATCATTTTTCAATTTTCTCTAACACAGTTTTCAGTGTGAGGGGTTTTTTTCAGCACGTTTTTGAGTTCCTTGACTAAAACATGTCACACATCGTAAACCCCACTGCCATGCACCTGAGGTTTGGCAGGCTTTGCAGTGCTGTAGGTTTCTTTTTGACATCCTAGCAATCCTTGCTGACGGTGACAGGAAGGGCCAGGGTGGAATATGAAAAGCAGCTGGGACCACACAGGAGTAAGGAATCACCGAAGGCTTGCTCAGGCTCACCAATTTTTGTTTCACATTGAGGCCATCGTTTGATCAACTCGTGGCTGTAATTTTCAATAGAACATATGCATTTTTATTCAGGTTTTTATTTTATTGTCAGATCTTTGGTATTTAAATTCCTCCCTGCTTTTCTGGTCTCTGGTAAGGAGGCAACAGGCCAAGAGAAAAGAAAGCTGACCTGCTTCACTAGATACTTTGCTATGTTGTTGCAGATAGAGTGGCAGGACTGGTGCCAGTGGTATAAGGAGCCAGCTTTATTTAGTATCCAGCCTACTCTATCATTCAGACAGTAATTTGAGCTTCTTCTTTGAGACACCTGCCCCTAGTCCTGCAAGCAGGGACGGAGAATAAATGCCTTACCAGTTTCTCTATTTGGAGAGCTATTCTTCAACTCCCTTCTTGCTTTTCAGGTCATACAGGTAATATTCCTTGAAGCCAGGAAGGGTCTCAGACAAAGGAAAAGATACAATGAAAGACTGCACGTTGGAAAGACAAGTATCTTCAGGGGCCTGAGTAAGGAAGTGTGCAGCAAGCACTAAAGGAAAGCTAGAACGATGCTGTCAGCAGTGCTATCTCTCACAGACCACTGCAAACCAAAGGTGAGTCGTGGGGAGTAAGTGTGTAATTCACACATTCTCTGCTGTTCCAGGAAATAACACACAAGAAATCAAAACCTTTTCCCAGCACCTTGGATTTAGAGAAGTAACAGGAGTGAAAGCATGAAGTAAGGGAGCTGGCAGTACTCTGTAAATGGAAAGGCTGATTCGAAGGGGATGCATGATCTAAAAATTCAGTGAGAAGAAAATGAAGTTAAATTCCTCCACAAAAGTAGAGCAAGTCTAGACAAGTCACTGCTAACCCCACTGAGGAGAGCAGCTCAGCAACACAGAACAAGGTAGGCAGGATCTCTGACCTTGTGCAATGGGGCAAGCACTTCTTTCTCTCTGTCCAAAAGAATTATAATCTCACTTAAAGCTGGTGAATAATTTCTGCTGATTCATAGAGACATTTTCTAATTCTGCTAGCATGAAAGGTGAGCTCCTGGCTTAAATATTGCAAAGGAAGCTTACAATTACTCCAGGCTTTAAAAAGTCTGTCAGCAGTCGCCCAAGGAACATGCATTATTGCTACAGGTTCTTTGATAAGCTCATCTAAAATGTGCAAGGGAGTGTTGCATTAGCGCATGGAAATTATCTCTGGATTGGAGTAATATGCGTGAATTTCCCCATGGGCTTAGAGCCAAGAAGGGCAGGAACATTCAGAGAAAAAGGGATTCCACTCTGTCCAGTAAAACAGAAACTCATCAGTAGGGTAGACGCCAGCCACTGTTCCCAAACTACCTTTTCCAGCAGTCTGAGAGTTGTTTCGCCGTTCTGGTATGACATGAAATTCTTCCACAGGAAAGAAAATAGGTAATACAGTTAGAAGGCTATTATCATTCAAGAATTAAAGGGAAAAGTACATTCCAGTTCTGGATATGAATGTGTTCCTGGGTAATGGTAGGGAAACTCAAAAATGATTGTTTGAGGCATCACACTTCTACATAGCACAAAACTGTGATGAAGTTGGACCCTGTGACTGCTCAACAAGAATAAAGTGAAGAAATAGTATCAGAAAATTAAGCACATCTCTTCCTTGGGAAAACCCTTTCTCTAGGTGGACTTTCAGTTGTGAAAATCCTCTGTGGTATAATTTGGCATAAACACTAACGCTGTCCAGCCTCAAACACCAAATGAGAATTTACTTATGTTTTTCTGCACCATTACATCCTGAGAATTACCTGAACAAAATCTATTGGATTGAATCAATATTCTACTTTACATCCATGAGAGTCACAATAGTGTTTAAGAGAGCTGCAGTTCCTGGATTCACGTGCTCCTGTTGATTTACTTTCTTGGCAAACTACATCTTGCCCAATTCATTAATATTTCAGTAGATGTTTGGCTCCATATTCTGTGACTAGTTTTAAGATACAGACGCTTCCTACAGATTTGAGATGATCTCTGCCCTCCATCTCTTCACACTATAATGAAAGAGGTGGTGTGGAAATTATTCAATAAGCTCCTGTATGCTTCCAAAATCCTCCACATGGAATAAATTACTGCAGAGGAAAGGTACCACGTGGCCCAAAGACTATCTATAGTCTGACACTATGACAGTGCTTTTGAATAGCTCTTTCCAGCAAATAGCAAAACATACATTAACAGAAAAAATCTTCTCTTCCCTTGCCATAAGCAGGACAACATATTAGAAACACAAACTTTAAATTGGGGTATTTTTTCTCTCTCTTTCTGAAAGGTTTGGTGTTCCTCTTTAGTTTTTTTTCATTGCTTCCTACACTAAAAATATATCTCTAAATGATGCTGAAGCCTTTCTCTATGGGGTTTTCATTTCAAAACAATTCTATTCTCCACTCATTACTTAAAATGGCAGTTATAATTCCTAGTTTTTCCTAATCCAGATATTCATCCCACACTCTTAAGGACTGCTGCTCTTTGTTGCTTCCAACTGCCATTCTCATCTTTGTTCTTTGCCTGGGCTAGAGGTCATCAAGCTCACACAGCAGGTGATTCAGTTTTCACATTAATTTTACCATCTCTCAAATACAATCCATAGGCAGACTAATTTCTGTAGTCTGAGATAGCCATCTTTGGAGAGAAAGATATGGTTTCAGTTTGTGCTGTGTCTGACTTACCAGCAAAAGCAAGCAAAAATCAAGGACTTGGACTTCTTTCCATCTTATGTAGCCTTTGCTTAGGAAAGAGGTATATTCCAACACAGAGAGAGAAATTGCCTAAGGCCCTTACATATCCCTTAAGTACTAGATTTTATGTATAAGAAATGGCAAGGGTGACTAACATTGGAAGCACTGTTAAATGTAAGCAATCATGAATGTAATAAAAAGTCCCCTTGGGGTCTTTTGGGGGTTTAGCAATAGATACAGCAGATGTTAGCAGCTATCAGTAGACTCAGATTTTCTGTTTTATCTGTAGACTGTTGGATATCATGTTTCAGTCTACAGCCAGGCATGCTTTTCTTATTCTCCCTTTGCCAAACAATTGGAAGTAATTGGCAGATGCCACCAGATATCCACATTTACACCTTTGAAACCCCTCACTGTTGCCTTTCTTTCCTGTCACATATTTAGCACAGATAAAGAAGAAACACTAAAAATTGCTTCCTTTAGGGAATTGTCTGATTGGCCTATTTCAGGTGGCCTCCATCACACTTAGGTGAGTTTCTCCTCTCTTGCTGTGATTAGGAGGACATCTGTTGCAGTGTACGTCTAGCCCTGCATCTGGATGCACACATTAAGCTGAAGAAAATATGCTGGACACCATACAAAATAATCCTCATATTGTCCTTCCTAGGCAAGACACATTTCAGGCAGCATCACCAATGTCTTTCACATTGCCAGTGCCACATAACAGAGCTCTCTGTATTTCCATTAAAAGAACATCATGGTTGCTGCTTTCTGTTTGACATTTAGGGCTACTCATTCCCATCAGTCTTTGTGTTTGGGGCCTCTACTTGATTTGTCCCACCATTGCTTTCCTTTCCTTCCTTCAGGTTCTGTTTTGTAAGACATTAACTTTACAAAGAACCTCTTTCCACTAAGATTTCTGCTATTCCAGTTGTCCAGCTGGAATAAGCTGGCAGAATACCTGCTGCAACATACACCACATGAACAAAATGCTGAGGAGCCTCTCTCTTTGTATGGCATGCAATAAACTATCTGCTGCCCAGATCAGCAGTTCAGATTCAGGCTGCATGCTCAGGGCAACCCAACCCACATGACCATTACCTCTAATCTAGATGGTTTTAGAAATCTAATAACCATTATGTCTGCAGCCACCTCCTTTCTTATCTTGGGATTTTAACTGTGTCTGGCTTGACAGCACACACTACTCTAATTAATTAAGCCTTCTGAATAAAGATGACCAACACAAATGCTACCATAAATCAGTTCACCGAACACAACTGAAGAGATTCAGAGTAGAAAGTTGGAAACATCTTTACAAGTGGTCCATAAAATTACACAGCTCCTCTGTAGTACTGTAGACCTTACATGTTAGAAATTTGCTCTTTCAAACTCCAGAAAAGAGATGCTTTTTTCATGGGCTAAGCAGCAGCAGGGAAGTGACTCATGGCAAAACAAACAAATGAAATGGAGATAAGAAGTGAAAAAGCAGTTCTGAAAATCAGGGCAAAGAAAGGAAAGTTTTAAAAGGTTATGCAGCTTATTAATGAGGATCATAATTTTACCTCAGTCTCTTGTGTCTTGCTGTTTTGCAAATGCATGGCCATGAACAAGCCAGGGAGCAGTAGCACTGTTATTTCTGCTTGTGGGGCTGTTGTTTCCAGGTAAGTGAAAGGGACAAACAGCTGGGCACAGGTACTTGTGCTATTGGTGCTGCCAAAAGATTTACAAAAATTAGTTACCAGGCAACTGTTTATGAAAACAATATAAATAGAATCTTCTTGGTACTTGGATCTGAGAAGGGTCAGCCTGCACTGGTGGTGTCAGGCTGCTCGGGAGAAAACGCGCTGCCCAGCATGGCCACTGCCACAAACGGGCTCGCAGCAGCACCCTCTGCTTTTCCTGAAGCTGCTCACTCTTAAGATGTAAATTGTGTATATTAAGAAGGCAGGTCTTAGAAAACGTGGATCACAGTGCATTAACTAACTAGGTGAATGTTTAAGTGGGCTTCTGGATCTCTTCCCATTACCTTGATATTTAATGGATTAGACACGCGCACACAATAGTGATAAGTGCCATTTATGGAGCTGAGAGAGAAATAGTGCTCCAACTGGGCTGGTAGGAAGAAAACAGGGGCAATCCTACAATGCTTTTGAGACCAGCACTCCTCATACTGGTGCTTTATCAAACACAAATTTAGGGGACTTTTGTCCAGATAATTTTGCTATTAAAATAATATTTCCATTTTGGCAAATTTATTGGTTTTTTTAAATTTCCAATGATAGAATACAATAAGTATGCATACAAATATATACATCCAGAGATTTATACACACATTATATTTTTAAGTATTGGCTTTAGATTTTAAGGATACCACTAAGGGCAGAGTTCAGGCCACAAAATAAAGGACAGCATATTGGCCTCTCCTCATAACAACCAGCAGCAGCAGCAAAACTGCATTAATCCCACACTCCATGAAGCCTCAGAGCATCCAACTAGATGAGCTGTTTCTAAGTCTTATTCATCTTCTGACCCTACCGCACACAGAGTATTAGGCACTGTGTATGTGGGGAACATGGAGGGGAGACAGAGACAGAGGCTTCCCAGGTCTGTCACCACTGTGAGTGGTGACAGTCCAAAGAAATATGCCCAAAACTTTTTTTTTGTTGTTGTTTTTTTGTTTTGTTATGAAGAGGATGTAACCTCAGGGATGCAAAATTAGCTTTAGAAGATTTCTTACAAAACTGATTAGACAGATAGATCTGTGTGGCTTCAAATGCTTTTGAGAGCTTTATTCACCCCCTTCTTTATTTCACCTTATTTAAAATTAACTTACATTCTCACCTATACTTAAGCAGAAACCGTTGCCATGGTAACACTGGAGGTCGTCTAAATCCAGCATATGATGTAAGCAACACAAACGAGTCCCTATAGAAAGGGAAACTGGCACCACACACAGACAGTTCTGCAAGGATTTCATATGGGGGGAGCAGAGGTGGGAGCAGCCACGGCTGCTGCCACCCCAGGAGGCACCACAGCAAGGCACCACAAATGCGAGACACCCCTCGCCTTTCTCCCTTCTCAGGTATGCAAGGAGCTGAGAAGAAAGAGACCAAAGCCCTGTAATGAGCTGGGAGAAGGGTGCCCCCAGGGCTGACCCCAGCACTGATGCATCTGAAAATCCCAACAGAAGCAAAAGCCCTGTTAATTTGCTGGCAGCGTGAGGGGAAAGATGGAGCATGGTTCACATCATCTTCCCCCATCCCTGCATTTACTGCCAGTCACCCTGTTTGGAAAGCCTGGCTCCTCCCCAGCACTCCCACACCGCTGATGTCCCACTGCCAGCTTGCTGGCCTGCCATGGGCAGAGCTGTGACTCAAGGGCCAAGGCAGCACCACCATGACTTGCACAGAGCAGATCCAGAGATACCATCAGGTTGAAGCAGCGTTTGCTATCATCACTCATCATCCCATGATTTCGATGGTTGTGGGATGCACCAAATTGTCAGCCCTCTTGGCTAAAATACTCAAGTCACCCACACAAGAGCTGTAGCACTGGTCCATTCAGTTCCTACACTCCTGACTCTGCCTGTAGATCTTAGCCCCAAAATGCTGGGTGAAAGGAGATTCAGTCTTCACAATTCCCTCCATAATTTCCTTCTTTGATCAGCTCATTAGTGATTTTATGTAATGAAAAACTATTCATAAGCTCGGAGTGAGACCTCCACGTCATTTCCCACAGACCACTTAGCTGCTATCAGAATAGCAACAATTGCTGATTTGGGCTGGAGCTGAACCAAAGAGACCATTCCTTCACTTATTGCCCAATGCATCTAACGAAAATTATTGCACATGGCACCCTCACAGACAGAAATCCTCTTTAAAACACTTATTTCCCTTCCATCTATGTGACTTGCCCATGTACCCACAGGCTTTTCAGGATTTAGTTCTCCTCCCTGACTCTCTGAATCCCAGGTTTCGTGGAATTTCTGAGTGTTCATAAATCCCTACAAAGGGTTGATTTAACCATGGAAACAAGATTAGATCTAAAAAGAGGGAATTTAAATAATAGATACTAACCTGCCATTATCCTACAAAATAAGGTGAGGTTTTTACAGCTGATAAGGCCAGAATAAAGGCTGCATTTTTCTGTCCTTTTCCTCTTCCTATAGAGGAATCTTACAGAGTGCTACATCAACAACCCCAGAGTTTACACTGGAGCTCTTTATGACAAGGGTGTCAGAATCTAGCATAGGAATTTAAGGAGAGCAGAAGCTATTTTTGTAAAACTGTCATTTGATCTGCTTGGACTATTTCTATCAAGTATTGTGAGGACACATATAGCAGCATATAGCCTTTTTAACAAGAGCTCCCCTACTTCCTATGTTGAAAATTTGCTAGTAGTTTAGGCTAAACAAAGAATCAAGGAACAGACTAAATAAAGCTTTATTGTTTTTGACATTTAAATAAATGAATAAAATAAACAAGAGCAACAACAGCTACCAAAAAAAAAAAGAAAGAAAAAAAGAAAAAAAAAAAGCCTACCAGTGATGACTTTCCAGCTTTTGCAGCTCTCACTTCTACTGTGTTTGCCTCCTCCAGATATTTTTAAAATCCATATAGATGCACATATTGGACCAGATATTCTCCTACTTGTGATCTCTAGAGATTTCAGCTCTGTGGAAGCTCAAAAAACTTACTGCTTCTGCTCACCTTCTGTTAGCTTGGCACACTAAATCACACCAGAACTATGTTTTTCACTTAAATTTCTGGTATTTTAACATTTTTATCTATCTAAGCAATTAGGGGAATGTACAATAGTTAATGGTAATCTTCTAAATTCCAAAGTTTATTCTTAATATTCCTACCTCTCTACCCATATGTGAACCCCTCAACAGAAGCAGGCTTCTGCTGCTGGCTGGACTTGATTCACAGTGAACTAAGTTAGACACGGTGACTTTTGAAAATTTTCCTACTGTGCATGGCAGCAGGCAGTGATGGGCATAGTCAGACACATGGTTTCCAGTTCTCCACTGTCCCAAACCTTACATAATGTCATTAAAACCAGCAGAAATCAAATAAAAATTGGACCAAATCAGAATGCCACACCTTTCCAAATGCTTTATCCTGGTGTGAGTGACTGCATAATATGCCAGTCAATGGGAAATCAGCTTTACATTTTTACGGTTTAAGAGGAGATTTAAGCAACCTTCTGGGCTGCTGTTGAAATGGCCCACACAGGAGTAGGGAAGGAAACTTTCTGCCTGTAATTCAGGACTTGCTATTCTTTTTTTTTTCCCAACCATCTTCATTGATATTCTCTATCCAGAAACTTTAGGAGCCATCAGAAAAAAATAACCTATGGCCAGAGACAGTTCTGCTCTCAGGGAGAAGCTGGAGTAGGAGAACAGGTCATGGGATGCTGCCAAGTATGTTCAAGCTGTACTCAACAATTCTGTGACGCAAACATCATCCTGTGCCCTTGTCAGACAGCATTCCTACCTGCACAAACAGATGTAGGAGCTCTGTTCTCGGGCTCTGGGCAATCATGCATCCTAATCCCAAATGGGTGCCCAACATGCCATCATTTCTCATCATCCTACAGTCTTTAAAGGCGTCTCTATCAATTTAGTCTCCAGTATGTTTTGCTGACAATACCACACCAAGGAATTAACTTTTTTGGAAACTGACTTTCTCCTGAAGGACTAGGTAGATGCAAGAAGTTCAGTAGTCTGGGGAGGAAAACAGAACTCTTAATCCATAATACCAAACTTGCATTCTAATGCCTTACAGCTCCAATGCCACACCCAATGAAAAAAGCCTGGGAAGGATCCCTGCTTTGCTACTGTCTGTTCATTATGTCTTCTACAGGTAAAAGAGTCAAATTTCCACATACATATCAAATTCAGGAGAACTAAGATTTTATTCACACACAGAAATAAAGCAGTGTGAAAGACTAGTCAGGGGAGACTCAGAATAGTGCCCACAGCAAATACAGTATTCGAACATGTGACTGAGCACGTGTTTCTTTCATATGCCACATTCACCTGCTACCTCCTATCCACACATATTTAAATTTATATATTTATATATGAATGGATGCATGCATAGATGTGTACATATATATATGAATACATTTTTTCCAAAAGAAATAGCACAATATAAGAAGAAATTTTACCTGCAACTGGGAGAGATCAGTTTTTCTGTGGAAGATGTAAGCAGAGCCTGCATGCAAGTGAAAGTAGTTGAGACCTTGCTTACCAGCTGAGACACATAAACCACAATAACGAGTATGCTGTGAACCACATCAAGAGATAAGACATTCTGCTTCACAGCTCAGATGAAAAGCATGCATGCAATCAGTTTAAAAGACCAGTTTTACTCTGCAACTGGTCAGTAACTGAATATGCCCAATTACCACACATCAGAGGAGAAGAAATAAATTGAGAAGCACAGGTCACTCAGTCACCTTTGCCCAGTCATCCATAGGCTAAATGAGGGAACTGACCATGTTTGTTGCAAACCTCCTTTCCTAAAATGGCCAGCTATGAAAAAAAAGGGTAATCAGATGCAATGTTTAGTTTGCTTATTTATAGAACCTAGCTTGTCTCATTTAACTCCTAGCCTTTGCAGGTATGTCAAACAGGGTGAGACATGATGAATGACAGTTTTGGAAAAACCTGAAGCATGTTGCTAGACAAGATGATTTCTTTACGGAAAAAGTGAATAATAACTGATGAAGCTAAAAATGGTCAAAGTTCATCTTGCATTTTATTAGTATGGTACCTGTGTGATGATTTTTCCAAGTACTTTACTGAACAAAGCTCTATGGGAAGCAAGGTGGGGAGATACAAGGTGTGTGGCATGCTGTGTAACAAGGCTAAAAGACTGGGCTGAAAATAGCTGGGAGGTCCGTCCTTACTCCCTCCGTGCAGGTACAGTTGAATGCCAATGCAGAGGTCATGTAGGAGATTCTTGAAATCACCTAAGGAGCTGGTAAAAGAAAGTGGGACTTGTTTAATGAGCTATTAAATAAGGTAAAGGCTTCTATTGCATATTGATCTGACAAGGTGGCTCCAGTTACTAGGAAGATGTGCACACAGGCTGCTAAAGGGGGTCTGTCGGAGTCTAGCTATAGACCTTCTTTGCCATTTAGGTGGTATTTGAAGTGAGACAGGAATAAAAGCAGTTTCTGAGCCATTTGAAAGCATATTTCTGACACCTCAGGTCAACTGTCATTTTATTTCCAGGGCAGACATATAACTACTCTACATGGAATTTATTTAGTAAAAAGCAAGTCCCAGACAGGGTATCCGTGCTTGGTTTCTCATACAGCCTCCATCAGAATACCACGGTCATTTTCAAGCCACACAGATAATTTCTTACCTTCTTCTGGCCTCAGCTGCATGAACTCCACTGGGATGACAAAAAGCAGGGAACAAATTAACTGCCAATTATTTCTGAAGCTAGCTGATGTACTTTTATGATTAATATATTTTTTCTTGGCCCAGAACACTTGAAATTAGCAGTTCTTCCTTTTCAGCTTATGGCATAGAAAAGCAAGGTTGTTCTTGAGGGAATGTTAAATTTTCTTACATATTCCAACAATGTCTCCCAAGGATCATAGAAAACCTACAGCAAAACCTAGAGCTGAAGTCCTATTCCCAGAAACTTCATCCAACTTCAACAGCATGCAACAACAAAACCCTACCAAACACCTTTAGGAAATTATGGTATATAGATAATATTTCTTTTTTCTTTATTTCTCATGGCTTTTTTTTCCCAGGCCTTCACTACACTTAGACCATCAGCAAATTTTGAGAGAAACACAAGGCAAGATCATATGACTTATTGGTCCACTGTTTCAATAAGAACATAAATTATTTCTCAGTAAGACCATGATGTCAAATATTATTTACGTCTCCAGGAGTATACCTCCCCATTTCCTTAGTACACTGAATGAAAGAAACGGAAGAAGATGTAATATGAATATTAGAAGAAGCCCAGCTGTCTATTATGTAGTGAAATAAATTCCCTGGGAGAATATTACAGGTCTCTCACTGGAGCACCTAAGGTGTAGCAGGGAGTGCATTAACAGAGGTGCAGCACAGAAATATCTGAATCTCACAGATGGGCCAGATGACCTAAAAAGGTTTTATCCTCTAATACATAGGATTGATTCTGTGTTATATGTTTTTTCCTCAGTATTTGTCTTCTCTGCCTGATTGCAAATTCCATTCAAATGCACATTTCTCCTGCATAATGCAACCTATAAAATGGCACTCACCAATTATCTTAGCCATTTAATACCTACAGAGTCTGTCCTTTTGGAATGGTATAAGCCTATTTTTTCCCTGGATATGTCATTAGAATGGAAGTGTCACTATACTTCTGACGACTTGCATGAAATAAGAAGACAGAACTGATTGGAAATGTGTTAATTATATTTTAACTTTGCAATGCAAGTCAGAAAATATTAATAAGACTGAAATTTCAATTATTAATTACATAACGAGTAGCACAATGCAGTTTTACAGTCTAATCCAGACACATTCCTGAATAATTTAATTCTGAAAATGGTGTGGCACAAAGGGCTTGGATCAGAGTGAAATCAAGCAGTAGTAGGAATGTAATAGTCTAAGAAATCAAAATTATTTCTCTCCCCCTCCTGCCAATTCAAATGCTCTTCTATGATAAAAATTATATTAGAAAACATAATCTCAGCATAATATCTTATCAAAGAATAGGGCACCAACAAGCAATTTCTTACATTTGTATCAATGGCAAAAACCTGCACTCCAAAAATGTGCAGTTCCAAGAGTTTGACTGATGATGTTTGTTTCCTGATTATTCATCATGGGTTTTAGCTGCTCACTGCTAGATCTTTCTTCACAATACCTATTGTGTAAATGGTCATATTTACTATTAGGGTATAGGACAATTTGAAGGGCTATGATGTGAAATAAATTGTGGAATACAGAAAGTATTCAGAATTTTTTTACTGTGATGAAGCAAAAAACAGACATCTTTCAAAAATGTTTGTGAACAAAATTGTTTCCCATTCCTTCCTTCCCACCCCACCCCCACCCCCCTAGTCCAAATGCACATATGCCTAGATTTTACTGAAAATCTGACAGACAAAGGATTTGAAGGAAACACTCCCACCCCTGAAAAAAAAATCACATGCTGGCTATTGCAAGGTGAAGGAATGGGATCTCCTGATACCAGCCCCTCTTGTCTGTCACCCTTTAATCTCTCTGCCTGCCCCCTCACCAGGCTTCCTTCACTACCCTCTGCAACTTAAAACACCTTGCCAATGGAGGGTTGAACTGCACTTCTGCAAAACCTTATAGTTTTGGCAAACTGGCATTTTCTGACAGCAGCGAGCACCCACGTAGCTTTTCGTTTGACACCCTGTCAGGGGCTGGGAGGATGCTAGAGGTGGAAGGGTGTGGGAAGCCTAACCAGGGAACATTTTCATAGGGCTTCTTATCAATTTTCAGTGGGCTGCCCCATCCTTGCAAGCACGTCTCAAGGCAAGGAGCTAACACAGTGACCCCAGTGCCACCCACACATCAGAGAATCAAACAGAAAGAAAAAGTGGTGACCATCATTTTTTTGTTGAAATCTATCCTGGATTCACACTGCCACGAGAAGGAGTACAGATACAGGAGCCAGATGGAGCAAACGCTGGTGTCTTTCAAATGCCACTACCACAGGGAAAGGCGTGCATGCACTCACACGCACAAATAAAGGGAGGGAGCACCAGCCTGAAGTGAGAAGAAATAAGGTTGTTGTGGGCAGGAGGGCTGGGGAAGGGAACAGATTGCTGCTCTGCTTCTTGCACCTGAGTGCCCTGCCAAATTGTCACTCAGGCCAGAAGTGGCAGCATAGCTGCAGCCAGTTAATCCCTGCCAAGCCGTCTCCAGCCAGCCTGAAGGGAGCCAACATGACCTCCCACTCACCCTGTATGCCGGCCAGCTTCCAGGTAGCCAGTGTCATCAAGAAAGGGTTGCTTCTCTGCATGTGCTTCTGTCTTTCTGGCTGAAATATGCCTCTCTGTGTGTCAGTGACGCGAGCTGAGCCATGGGGATACAAACACTGGTGCTGCAGGTTCTTCAGTTTCTGCTGCTGCTGACTGCAAAAAATGAAACTCACTCCTCTTAAAAGATAAAATAAGTTTTCAAATGCTGGTGAGAAACCTTGCAATGCACACTGAATGAATACCGAAAACACAGGTGGTGTTATTTCTTTGGCCAGATAATTGCATTCTCCTCACTTCCTTTCTACCTGCACACTTCTACACTCAAACTCAGGCTGGGAAGAAACCACAAGTGTTGGCGCAAATACCTGCCCCCAAGAATGTCTGCTGACAATACCATCTTTGTGAAAGTGTCTTCTGGGTGCAAGCTACAGACACTGACAGAATGCAGTGTGGAGCCATCTAGTCACAAGCACCAAGTTGTTCATTATGGTTAGTTTTATGGTTATGAATTTTTTTTAGGGCTAATTAGGCTTCTTTAGGTGAAACTGAAGTGCTCATCTTGGAAAGCACTCACTGAGTTTGAGATTGC
The DNA here is from genome assembly GCA_036785705.1 of Acanthornis magna. Classification (NCBI taxonomy): domain Eukaryota; kingdom Metazoa; phylum Chordata; class Aves; order Passeriformes; family Acanthizidae; genus Acanthornis; species Acanthornis magna. Next base: position 13,381,906 of record JAWUZG010000029.1, read on the forward strand.
ATTGTATAAGATGAGCGTATCTTCTTATTCCCTTGAGAAACACCACTAGATTCATGCACAATAAACAGCAATAGAAATGGCTACACAGAGAAATGGAAGATTCCTGTGACAGCAATCCTGAAAGCAGGATATGCCTGTGCTTATGCCGGTGGAAAATAAATTCCATTGAAACAATTTGCAGCTCCCTTGGCTCTGTTGCTTACATGGCCTTAAAACCCTCCTTCTGCACCTCCTTCTCTTCCCCTTCATTTTGCCCTATAACTTGATGAAAGCAGCACTTATTCAGTTGTTATTTCTTTGACACCATATGTGCAATTTGCACCAAAAAAGGTTTTGGCTAAAAACAGAGACATTTACTTCATACTTCTTTTACAGGCAGAAGCATAGACTTAGATTTCTTTAAAAAATAAAAATCCCAAAACTATGTATCTTCCTTTCCCAGAATGAATCTTAGAGATAATTTTTCTTTTAAATCTTTAGCTTACACTGAACTCTATCTTGGTAATGCCACATATAATGGCATTCTAAAGCAAATGCTTTCAAGCTTCACAGTGCCTTTTTAAAAATGATAATTTGATGCACAGAGACAAAACTGGGGTGGGGTGGGGAGAGATTGCTGGCTCAAGTTTTATAGAGTTAGAAAAATTCCAACATTGCCAAGCAAAAGTGTGAGAGGAGAGGATTCATGCCAAATGTAGAGGACTATTTTTCAGAACCATGAGCACAGCTCTGGTGACTGCAGAATAAGCCTGCATTGTTCTGGGAAAATGCATTAGACACAAAGGAAATTTTCTCCTAACACAGTAGCACGCTTTCATTTTCTTACTCTTCCCCTCCTCTCCTTCCCAAAGGACGTTATTTTTAAATGTCATTAAATACTGGGCAATGGCAACTTTCCTTGGTCAACAGCCATGCAAGTGAAAAACTACTACAATTGTATTAGTTTGCAGTATTATATAGAAATATAGGAAGAGCTGTGTTATCAAGTGTTGTACAATGAACACGTCTCCAAATCCACATAATTAATAATGGGCCCAGATGAGCAGAAACATATTTTTTATTAAAAATAAAATGCTTTCAACGTAAGTTTGGCAAACTAGATTTCACTAAGTTTATGACTGCTAAACTAATCAGCATTAAGATTTTTCATGTAATGTAGGGGACCTCAGTACTGAGCATTGATGTTGCAAGCAGTTTTCCTCTGCACATCACTAGACTCAGTGCAGTCTAAGCAGACACTAGCATTTCATGGAATTAACCATAGAATCATTCATAGAATGGCTTGTGTTGGAAGGGACCTTAAAGGTCATCCAGTTCCCACTCCCCTGCCCTGGGTAGGGACACCTTTCAATAGACCAGGTTGCTTGAAACTTCTTTCAGCCTGGTTTTGAACATTTCCAAGGATGGGGCATCCTGGAGCAAAAACTACAGATATTGCCTTTGTTTACAAAGCTTAAGAAAAAGGATGTAGTGATTTTTCTAGTGATGACATAGAACTATTCACAAGGTAGGAGCAATATTCAGACTAAGCTTTAAGAATATGCTGTGTTAGCTTTAATTTATATATAGTTACCAACTGAAAACTAAGCATTTCCCAACAATAATGTAATTATTTTCCATTCCATGTGTGCCACATGTATGCATTACCTAATTTTATGATACAGTAATCCAAGCGAACATTCAATTTTGAAGGACTGCAACATATTTGTTTTTGCAACTTAACGAGTTGTTGTGCACTGTAAGTAAAAATGTGGCTATTCATCCTCCTCTCCTGACATGCAGAAACCAAAGAGTTCTCTGGGAATCAGCTCACAATATCAGTTATTATGGTTATTATTCTGTCAACAGTTGTACATTTCTGCCTTAATAAGTGATATTCATGCAGAAGATACAGTGCAAGGACATAACCTCATATCATTGAAGAAAGTGAGAACTCTGTATAGTGATGAAACTGTTCCTAAGTGGTGGGTGAACTCATGAAAGACAGCAACCTGAATCCATTGTTTGAAGGAGGAGCTGAACTGTTTTCCTTAACAGAGTGGGAGGAGTGAAGAGGAACATTTTGTCCCTTCAGAGAAAAGGCTTCATTTAGTTAAAATTTCATTGAGTTTACAGGCATCTTGCATCACCATGCAAAAATATCCTTATTGCTGAAGTATTTGTCCACACCTCAGTTAGTCCAATATGGTCCTCCCTAGACAACCTACTTCTCAGAAACTCTTCCCTCAACTCCTAGTTCTCACTTTCACCCACAGACATCCTGCAAATCTAGAGCTGGGCAAAAACTGGAAACTGTAGCTTGAGGGAAAACACTTATTTCCAAAAATACTGTTGTATCATTAGGAACTGCAATTCAGAAATGTAAGAGCTTGCACACAAGGGAAATTTACATTAAAAAAAAAAATATATATATATATGCACACATAGATATGCACACACACACACACATATATATATGCACACATACATGTTTAATAGTTTTTGTAGAAGACAGGAAGTTGAATCATTCAAAACAATCCTCCATAATTCTCCACTTGTCAGTTCTCCAAGTGACCTCAGGCCTCATAACAAAACAGTAAGTTTTCCTCAGTACAGTAAACACTCTCTGGAAATCTGCTTAACATGTATGCACTCCTTCATCAAAACCCTGACAGTTTTGAAACAACAAATTGTTATCAAGAACTACACCTGCAGAAAAGGAAAACCTCTGTTTCAGTCCAGGACCATTTTTAATTCATCAAGCCATTTATAGGCATCTCATTGTCTATTTCTTCCTCCTCCTCCTGTGTGGTTCGGAAAATAGGATACTGACAGTTGTATCAGCGGTTTGACTCTTATTAGTTTTACTGCTGAGTAAAACAGCAGTTGTGATCCCTTCATAATGACATCCCTAGCTCAGCTTGGCCTAGTTTAGCTTGCCAGTATTAAGTCTGGTGTAAGCCCCAGTAAGGTAATTAACTTCACGCTCGCTGCATGCTTTATACCACAGCTCTTACAGGACAATGTTCCAAAGTCGTGTGCCATATTACATCCTTAGGTGTCCCCAGGTGAAAAGCGTGCAATGCAAACGAGCGACCCGAGGACACACAAGTCCATGTTTGCTGCCACACAGCAGGGCACGGACAGAACGGAGCACCTGCACGGTAACACACGGACACAGGTGTCAGAGGCTGCTTGGAGAGAGATTCAGTAATCACACTGACGTATAATTAGCGAGCTTAACACTGTTATATATTGCATCTTTCTTTTATCTTTGACAGGCTATAAATTCATATGCCGCGGGACTAATGCTCACTTCCCAACCCACACTTCCCAGGAGACCAAGATAAGCTATGAAGCAACTTCCCCAAGACACATTTTTCCTCCCCCTCTGTGAAATTCCATATTCTGCTCCCACGAAGAGACCAATCTAGTCAGGCACCAGGCTGATATCTTGCAAGCCCCTGAACTGGACCTTCTGCCCTCTGTTCAGGCAGAACGGGGGTGGCCACAACTTCCCAATGGGAATTGAACAGTAGCTGTCACATCTGAAGTTATTCACAAAACAAAGTCATATTCAGTTACACTGAGAAATCCTCGGTGAGGGAGGTGTTTATTCATGAGTAGCAGAAAGGAATGCAGGATAATATGACGTCTGTTTGCACACACTACAGCTGTGGAAAATCCTGGAGCCCAGAGATTTTAAGGTTAGATGGGACTACTGAGAGCTGCTTGTATGACCTCCTGCATCACATTGATTTTCACCCTGTAATTCCTAAAATCAAGCCCAATGCTTCATGGGTTATAGCATGAAAAAAATAAAGGACTGTAACTTTGAATAAACTTTCTCTAAAGTATGAAGACTGTTGCATTTCTTAATAATCTGTACCCCTGAAAAATCACCTTTGGTGTCATCTTGTTTTCTGCTTTACTTGCATTTTTGGTGCTCTTTTTGTACAGAGGAATAGACTGAAATTTGAGTTGCAGTTTTTAACCTGGCATTGAAAAACAGGACCAATTTCACAGATGCTATATAACAAAGAGAGTATCACCTCCACAGGCCTGTTCGTGACGCCAATTCTCAGCAGATAAAGGACTATACACACGTTTTATACATAGACTGAATATTTGGGGTGGAAGGATGTGTTGCTAGTATGTACACAATATGAAAGGCACTATCACAGACCACCCAAACCATTATTAAATCCAATCATTCTGCATATGGTGTTATGCTGTGCTTCATATGCATCTCTTTGCTCACAGTCAGAGGTATGCATTTCACAGATTTGGTTCAGTACATATGGTCTGCATGTGTTTGTTCCTAACTTTGTGGTCTTTCAGCTGGCTGCATTAGAAAATGCAGTATTTGATTGGAACCACATGGCTCAAGTGTTCTAGATTTTTCCTATGTATGTCATATTGCTAAACCCTTCAAACACTGCAGAATCAGTCTGTTACAAGCCTAGAGGTCATAGCAGATTTGCCAGCTTTTGTAGGTTTTGGGGTTTAGGAAATTGGAGTAATCTTGAGAAAAACTCCAACCAGCCCCTACCTAACTTAAGCTGGTTGTGGAAATGCTGTGATACTAGTGATTGTACAAATTATTTGCTTTGGGACCAAGCCAAATCAAAATACTTATAGCCTCATTTTTTATTTAAAACTATTCAAAGATAAAGGTGCCTGGATACATCCATTTGGGTTAAATTCTCTCCTATGCTGCATTGCAAGGTTAAATGTGTTTAACAGTATAACTGAAAACAGACACAAGCACTGCAATATACAGTATTGCCTGAGAGCTTTGCAGCCACTTATGGGACCTCAGAGTTCCGACAGCCATTTCATGACATTTAGAAAAAGCATTTTGCCACACACGCAGTGTGTTGGGAGTGCCAGCACACTCAAAAAGATTAGGTGGTCCTTTATATTTCACATGTGTACTTCTGCTCCAACAAATCTTACTGCCATTGAACCTCACAGGTAAAAGCTGATGGGGAAAGAAAGTGCTCTTTAGGAGGCTGTCCCTTCTGCCATGGGTGAATCTGGATTAAATTTGCAAAAATACATCCTTGGAATATGTAAGAGGTCAAACTGCCTAGAGGCCTTTAGAAAAAAACTCCCTCACCTTTCACTGTTTCAGATGAACTTCATTTGCATCATCCTACTGTGAATAAAAACCCCCAATTTCCTACTATCCTTGCCCTAAAGAATTAGAAAATACTGTAATTTTTCTTTGTGCTACCTGTATACTCAAAAGAGTTTTAGGCACCTGTCAGTCAAGTGAGTATTGTTCTCTGGCTATCCACTCTTTTGCTGATCTCATTAGTCAGTTTGATTGACAAGATAGTGCACTCTGTTTATAGGTATTATGGAGATTTGTAATTGCTGTTAAAATTCCAAAGACAAAGTTCATCTTTTTCCCTAATGTCACTGAGACATTTAAACAATAGCAGTGATTAATTTAAACTGAAAAATACATTGTGATTCCTTGTAAATCCAAATGTCCTTTTCTCCTATTTAAAGCCATTAATTATTTTAGTGACTTCTGAATTCCTTGCTGAGCCTGGACTATTAGGATGAATCTGTTGCTGCTGAGAGAAGTTGTCCATTTTTCCAGCCATTTCTTTGGGTCAAATTCAGCTCACACTGACTGCAGCACAGATGATGCCCCTTGGCCAAGGAAAACTCCTTTCCTTCTTCAGCAGTCAGTAAATCCCACAGGTAAACAGATTTTCTAATTCTGCTATATATAACTATTTACAAATCAGTCATTATTATTACTCACTTCCCATGCATCAGGACCAGGTTTTTTTTAGTATATGTCCTACTTGCATATACTCACATAGAAAGGCCACTAGAAGGATGAATTTTTATCCAAGAAGAAAGTAAGAATTGTTCCAGTATCTATCTCCTTGTGATTTCTGACACTACTTATCAGATTGATGACATCTGTGCATTGTTCAGTGCATCCATCTCTTAGAAGTAAAAATAATAATAAAAAACCTCAGCTGATTATAAGTCCAAGTGAACTACAAGAAAGAAACTCCTTTAGAAATACAATGTTCAAATGGCAATGGTGGTGATGTTCTGTGATACGAATTTCAAAAGCGATGCACTGCATTCTAATACGTTGAAAAAAAAGTAGTTTGCATAAGGCGGATTAAATTGATCAAAGGCAAAAAAGATGATGCAACAATAAGACAGGAAACAAAAGTCATTTTCAAATGGAGATCATATAATGTTTTTAGTTACATTCCCCAGGTGGACAAGAAGTCCAATGGCATCCTGGCTTGTATCAGAAATAGTGGCAAGAGGTGTTAGGGCAGGGATTGTCCCACTGCACTTGGTACTGGTGAAGCTGTGTTCAGTATGAGCCCCTCCTTACAAGAAAGACCTTGAGGTGCTGGAGCACATCCAGAGATGGGCAACAAAGCTGGTGAAGGGTCTGGAGCACAAGTCTAGGGAGGAGTGATGGAGGGAGTGGAGAAAAGAAGGTTCAGGGAGAACCTTATCACTCTCTATACCTAAAAGAAGGTTGGAGCAAGGTAAATGTCAGTCTCTTCTCTCAGATAACAAATAGCAGAACAAGATGAAACGGTTTCAAGTTGCACCAGAGGAGGTTTAGATTAGACAATAGCAAAAATTTCTTCACTTAAAGGGTTGCTAAGCATTGGAACGGGCTTCCTAGGAAAGTGGTAGAATCACCATCAGTGTAAGTACTCAAAAAATGCATAGATGTGGCACTTGGGGATATAGTTTAGAGGTGAATATGAATTATTCCATGATTCTATATAAAGGAAAGACATTTATATATCCTGGAGACTGGTAGAAAGTCTCCAGGAAACTGTAGACAGACAGAAAATAATCTCCTCACACTGGAAGAAGTGCAGTAATTTAGTGTGGAAAATTTTATCATGTGTTTATGCTAGTGATATTGTCCCACCTCTGTTGCCAGAGTTAAACCAAAGGACAGGAGTAGTTAAATTCTCTGAAAATAAATGACAAATTAGAATAAAAAAGCAAGGATAACACAGCTCAGGTGAACAGCTTTTTATCTTCAAAGGATATGTCTGGGCCACCAGTTTGGACAAATCTGTCTACCTAGATATGGAAATGGTTTTCTTTTATTAAGCACAGTATGAGAAGTTATTTAACAGTTATAGAGCCTCAAGCCAGAGAAGAGAGTAAGTTACCAACACGAATGTCAATTGACAACAGTGAGTCATGCTGTAAGAGATGGGAAAAAGAGAGGAAAAGAAGTTTCAGCAAGGAATTCTACTTAATTCATCCCAGAAATGGAGGTAAGCAGGCTATATATTGCACCAAAACTTTCAGGATAAGAAAAATATATAGAGAGGATTTTATTATTATAACTTCATAATATATATGCTTTCTTCCTAACTCTAGATAAATGATAATACACTATGTTAATTCTAAGAAGCCTGTTCTGCACCTAGTCTCCCTAATTGCTAACCCCGCCTTGCCCAGAGAAGAAGGATTTTCAGACTCCATATGCTTTTATAACTGCTGCAGGCACACATATTGGAGGACGGAGAACACGACCACCTGCCTCATCCTCAAGAAATCCAGCCTAGTGTACATGAATCAGGGCTTCACCAAAAGCTAAGAAGGAAATTCAGGGCTATCTCCAAAGTGCATATTCAGGAATAGTTAAAGCGGGTATAATATTGGCGGTTTGCTTTGTGAGTGTGACACCAAGACAGTACGTGTTAAGGCAGAAATTATGTTATACATTGCCTCTCAACATCCAGAGAGAGTTCTTTCCTCCCCACATCACAAGTCTAACTCAATGAAAAATGTGAGAAAAGTGTGTGAGGTGTGAGGCCCGAAACATGCTCGCAAGTCCTGTTCATCCTAATTCATGCGTGCCTACAAGGTCACTGTTTTTTAGATGTCTACAACACATCTCTTGTAGGCATCTTCTCATCGAATCAGATGGTCAACAGAAGCAAGGCAAGTTGTCAGGCATGAGCTTGCCTATTTTTTTTTATTTTGGTGCAAGTCTAATAAAAGTTATACCCCACCCATGAGACTTTTCATACTTATTTGTCCTTAAAAGGCATTGTTGGCCTTCCTGTTTTGTGATGATGTCATAAAGAAGCTGCACAAAGCTGTTGGAATCAGGGAAAATGGTTCCTGTTTGAGAGACTAAGGTTGTCATCAAAGCAGGACCATAAACCATTACAAAATGCCTGTACCTTATGAAAGGAGAAAGCTATAAAGGTCAGTATAAAGATTTTTGCTCCTTGAAGTGCAGCAGTCGTTTAAATTCTGCTTACTAATATTTGCTAAACAACTATAGAAAAACTTTTCTTACAGAGATGAACGATGAAAATTATATTCCTTGAGGTTTGAGTCACTCATTACCCACTGTGCCATGTGAGTGCATATGTGCTGGAGGCATTAGTCTGCTTTCACATCTGTTCTGTCATGATGCTAAAGATGCTCTTCAGAGGGACTTTTACAGTTACAGAAATAGGTCAAAAAAACATGCTTCCCCACTCCTTCATATTGCCTTCCAAACTGCTCCATTAGAGATCAAATGGGATTAAAAAAAAAGAAGAAAAGCTCTCAGTGTTTGCCATGTCCACTGACCATGCATTCCCGTAAGAGGAAGAATAAGCTCATCTTTCATCAGTTTCAATATCTGGATTGGCCACAACACCCAGATTAGAAGATATTGACTATCAGGTTTCATTGCATTAGCCAGACAGTCACTAACATGGAGAATGGTGCTCACATCTTCCAGCATCCTCACAAAGGCATCTTTTGTTTACCCTGGTTACGTCAACTCCACATTCTGAATGAGCTATGGCTCTCTTAAATCAACAAATTGTACACACAGTCTTTGGGATGGAAAAAAAAAATTTACTGAAGAGGAAGTGATTAAAAAAGCCAGAGATTACTTCAGCATGGGTGTAGGAGTATAGCTAGCGGACAAAAGCTACACGTGAGGTAAGCAAAATGCTGAGGGTTTGGGCCTGGAGCCAGAAAAAGCCTTGCTGGATGTATCTTTATTCAATAATGAACTCCCACCAGAGCCTACACTTTATGAGCCTGACACATCTAAATTACGTTCAGCAACATTTAAATGCTGAAATAATAGGATAAATTCAAACCAATTAGAGAGCATATGGAATATTGCCTTCCTAATGGTATGCATAAACATCTCCTGTCAGATTTATCAGATTAAAGACTCCAACTGCTGGCAGTGATCAGATCCATGGTGATAAATGGGCACAAGGGTATGAGCAGAGTTGCATGTGATCTTTGAGGTGGGTCTAACACAGGAGAAGGAATCTGCATTGCAGTTGCAGTTGGTGCCTTCTTCCATTGTTTCAAGGAAGCAGGAAAATCACACTGAATTCTCAGCCCAGCCAATGGTCTGTTTTGCCAGGTCGATGCCTTGGATGAAACACATTTTTCTTTTGTCATCTGGGCATTGCTGTGCCAAGATGAATGCCCCTAAGAACACCCCAATTAACCTTCCAATGACAATGAAAGTCTTTCCTTCAACTCTTTCTGCACGAAACAGTAACAATTAAAAAGAATTTCAGCTTTAAGCAGAAACATAAATGTTAAAACCTGAGGATGAAAAAAAGTATATAAAGTTCCTTTAAATATCATAAAGCAGAAAAAAAGTACCAGCAAAATCAACAAACCATCACTCTAAGGCAGGCACCAAGCATGAAAAATGTTTGCCCAACTTGCTGAAGTTTGGTAAAATTACAAGCAAATTACAAGAAACTGAAAAAAAGGGATGTATTGCCACCTTTGCATTTGATAATGACAGATTTAAAATAAGCCCTGTCAGGTGTAGAAGTCCTTTGTACACTTTGGTTGGGTCTCCAGGAATTTACTGCTATTGTTTTGTGCATGTTAAGTCAACCCAAGGCTTCTTAGGCTCTTGAATGTGAAGTTTGGGATAGTCAGTCTGGAGTTTCAGCCTAGAGGACTGGACTGAAGTTAAGTTAGACAGGTCAGCCTGCAGATGCCCAGCTGGGATCTGGTGTGTGCAACTGTTTTAGCCACTTGAAAATGCCCTTCATATCTACAGCTTTGATTTAAGATGCACTGTGCCAAGTGAAATGCTTCCAGGTGTTCTTTGGGTCTCTCCTGTTACCTTCCTGCAGAGACACTTCAGCAGCACACTGAGCTGCTGGCCTAGGTGTAGTGTCAGCATCATCTCATACCCAAAGCCTGTCTGGTGAAAAGGTGCACCCCAGAGAAAAGGCCCTTGTTCTCTGGAAACCCTTAGCTGATGGAATACCCCCTCATACTCCAGTAACCCTCCGGCTCATATTGGTCCAGCCCCAGGGAATCTGAATATCTCCAAGCAGCATGGACTGGAAAGCATTCCAAGTTAGGCATGCAGACCTGCCAAGAAACCATGCATCCTTTCCTCAATAGTGGCACTAGCATAGCAACTTGAAATATTTAGGATCCTGGCACAGATATGACACAAGACAATTTAACCTGCCCACAAATCACTTGAAAGGCAGCCAGCAGTAAAAATGCAATTCCCCAGCTAATCCTTAGTTTCTTCTTTTACAATATACTTTCCACCTGTGTACCTTCAACCATCTTTGTACTTCTCATCACTTTCAGAAAGTACCATCTCTAAAAGGCAATTCAGCACCAGGGATTTAAGCAAATGCAGGCTCAGAATTAAAGTTTTTTCACTAGTCACAGCATACTTGGAATTTTCCTTTTTTCCTGGAGGCATCAGATTAAGTGATCCATTCAGTTTGAATTTAAACACAATAACCTAACCAGTTTTTGAAAATCTTATGAGTGGCAGAAGCCTGATTTTCAACATCCACGATCATCATTGGTATACACTATTACCTGGGGATGAAATGAAAATTTAAGAGTACTTAATGAAACATATTTTTCCTGCAGCCTATGTGCTTAAAAATTGTCATTACATCTGTTTCAGGTTCTGAGAAGCAACAATACAGTGTGATTAAATACTGGCCCATTTCAATCCCTAACTGACACAAAATCCTTCTATTTATGTATCTCATATGGCTTCCTCAATTAATCAAAGAATACGTGTACAATCAGCCATGTAACTTCCCCTCATGTTGTTTTGCCAATACCTCACTATTTCATGCAACACACATTTGGTCCAAGAGCAATCTTCTATTATTTCCAAAGCCTCCCTCTCACTTATGGCAATAGGGTCTAAGCACAGATCTAAGACACAGGCAAAGCAGTTAGATTCCTAAAATACCACTGAACTGATGTCACCTTGATCTGCCTTTAAATATTCTTTTTCCTAATATTAGAAGGTGATGATTAAATTCCCTGATGAGTGGTCACAACACAATGTAATGCAAGCAATAAAGTAGTTTCTGTTCATAGCTTTAATTTCAATACCCAACAAAAAAGTTTGGTGAGTCAAGAAATTATAAGCAAAGCTTATTCCTTTTGATCAAATTGTAGTACTGCTCTCATAAAAACTATGATGTTAGAGTGACCCATCTCTTCCTTCCTCAGGTATTCATATGAATTCAAGATTATGTTGCTTGCATTTATTTTATGTTTTGGTTGGAGGAGCAGGACAGGGATTTCCAGCCTCAAAATATAGCTATGAGACTAATATGAGATAAAAAGAAAAATGTCTCTTGCAGGAAAATGAGGAATGGGGACAGATGAAAAATGTGTAGATTCACTTAAAAGAGCAAAATTAATAATTATCACACGATTTCCTTTAATCTCTCCATGTTGAAAAGCAAACAGAGCATGTTATTTTCACACATCAGAATTTGTTTTTACTGCAACTACCAACAACAGTTGTTGATGGAAAAGGGGGCAAAATAAGGTGACTTTAAAAGCATTCCTTCCTAAAGAACCATGCAAAAGTTCCCAGGGTATAAAACTGAAATAATGGCCTGCCATAAACTCCACCTCCAGACTTGATAGTAAAATTTGATGAGAGTAATACATCTGCATCCTAAAGCAGCAGAGTTCAGTCCCTTTGTTTTCACTCACTCAGAAAAAAAGAAAACAAAACCTGTAACTTAGCTGTGCTGGTACCTTCTGCCATGTGAAAGTGAAATTTCAGAAAATCGGGATGACTGCATAGCCACATAGGCAACAAAACCACTAACTTCTTTACATTTGTTGCCCAAATCCCAAGACAATAAATTAAACTTTTATCTCTTCTTCCTTTCATTCAAATTTCATGGCCACTGTGTCACACACTGTGGAGTCTCTCCAGTCTCTCTTTGTGTTTGCATCAGTAAAAGCTACTACCACAGAAACAGAGTGCAAGCACACACCTCCTCAGACACTCTTGTTTTTCTCTGAGACACACTATTCTGCCAAAAGGCAAACACAAACACGGTGTCATGCCAGCCAGCACTGAGCACAGCTGGCATGGAGCACTGGACAGACGGCCCCAGAGAGCAGATCAGCAGATCCACAGTATTGGCATGGTTGAATTGTTGCCCCTGCCCTTAAATCGCTCTCCCTTCGCACTGGTGTGTTCCAACCACCCCCCCCCCCCCCACAACCTTGCAGGAAGTAGGATGTGTGGATCCCATAGATGCACATGTTTTTTCAACACCTTATATCAGCATGCCAGGAACCATGCTGTTAGAAGTGGAGCAGTTAAAGCAAGCATAAATAAAGTAAGCTGCAGAATCGTTAGTGGGAAACAAAACAGTCCCCAAAGTGAGAGGTTTGACCCCAGAAAACTGTAGCTGTGTATTTATTTTTGCATTACCCTACTTTCCGAGCACTCGCTCAGGGCAACTCTCCAGCATGAGGGGTGACAGCGGGGTAGCCAGTGTCACACAGCCTGTTGGTTGTCTGCTCCTCCAAACCCCTGGGATCAGCAGGGATTGTGCAGTGCAAGCACATGCACAGAGGCACAGTCCTCTACACGTAATTTGGGATGATCACACTTGACATTCGACATGTGGCTGGCTCAGAGAAAATACGCAGAAGATCATTTGAGAAAGCCGTGGTCCAGTGAATAAAGGAGATTTAATCATCCAGCTGCTCCCGGTTTGACTCTTCTCACTTTCAGCTGGCTGGTACACAGCACCCCAAGGCACTCCTCTCCCCTGCTGTTCCAGCACCTGAGATCAGCACTTGCCAGGGAAAGAGGGCCCTGGAGATTTGACCCCTCCCTACACGGAAAGGAGCTGGGCCATTGTGCAGGTTGCCTGCTCCACCTCCATCCCTATGGAGGCAGGGACAGCATTTGCACCATTTTGCAAAGCTTTCACACTGTGTTGTTACATTACAATGCGCAATCATCAAACAGTTTGTTCAATTCCTTCTTGATTAAATTCAGCTTCATTAAACCTAAGTAATGTCTCTGTTTAGTTTTAATAGCAACTATGTTTCCATTCTAAGTGTCTTTCTGAATATCTTCTTCCCCTTTTAGACCTTTCTGTGACCTCAGAGTGTATTCATGTCCCATTCCATTTTTTATTTCCTTTCTCAGTCTTCTTCTTTCCATGCAGGCAGCTTCCTCCCTATGAACTTTGTTGAAGCATTTCTCTGGTTCCTGCCTTTCAATATCTCCAGGGGTCTGATTGTGCATGCAGCCCTTGAAGCTGAATCAAACAGGCACCTTTGTCCTGAGACGATGGAAAGTTAGGTGCTTTGATTCCTGTTGCTACTGCATGCAGCGGATAAAAGCGGCAATGCTTAGACAAATCAGGCGTTTTCCTGGTGATTGTATAACTCTGCTCAGGTTCCATTTTTACACAAACATGATCTCTCTGCACAGACTACCTACACCACCTAATTATCATTCCTTCAATACATTAATTTGCATTTAGCATACAGTGTGCACACTAACAGGCTACAGTGCAAATGAGAGGGAAGGGATGTCGAAATAAAAACCTACAGGTACCTGAAATAGGCAGAGGAAGCCAGAGTAAATGCAGCTTCAGGTCTCGTCACCAAGCTGACAGGCTGAGCACAAAGGTGCACAGGCAGTGGTACCTGCCTAATTGCCCCCCCGAGATCACTGCACCCTCTCCATGCACCTTGCTCCTGTAACCTGGGCAAACCTTCACAGATACCCCTTATGAGAAATGTCTGCTTTTAAATAGCTGGGGGGGTTAGTAAGGAATCATATTTCCCATGAAAAGACTGCTGCCAGAACAAGAAAGAATATTAGAGGAAATGGAAAACAAAGGCACGGCAGAATACAGCATGCTGGATATGCAGGAGCACAGGGACTGGAGCAGGGGAGCTCTGCCCTCCTTTTCACTCATCAGCACATCTTTCCTTTACACCTCTCTTAGAGAATGCCCTTGAATTCTCCTTACAGGTATGTTTGTACCATGGGAGAACAAGGAAGTTTACTTTAAAGCTGTTTTAAAAGCTTTTTTTTTAATGTCACTTCGAGCCAACAGGGGTCTGCTTTCTGTTTTGGGTTGCATGTATAATATGAAGGGGATTAATGTGGTGCTGATTGCTAGGTTAAACTGGATCAAAAAATGTTAAGGCATAATGTACCCTCTCTAATGTTTAATAATAGCTGTAGTCGTTGGTACTCCTGTCATTTTAGACTTTTTATTCATTTTGGTATCAATATAATCATTCAGTGTTACAATTGCTCCTACGTTACCTTGGATGACTTTTGAAAAAGCGGGAGCTTTTATAACAGTATGTTGTCAGTCTCCAAAGCAAGGAATTGGAAAGACTTAAAGCAAATTATAACCAGAGCTGAGAGGGTGCTACTCTGTACAATTTCCTTACACTGGAATTTAATACACTGGAATAATTTCATTGCAGGACTGAGGGCTTTATTTGTAGGTGAAATAAAGAAAATCACTTTGTTTGGTGAACAGTTATTAGAGAATCTGCAGAAAAACCAGAGAGAAGATTTTTTTGTCACAAAGCCAGATCATTCCATGAGTTGGCTTACAGCACAGCTCCTCAAGACTATATTAGCAAAGAGACAGGGAGAGCAATCTGGGAGGGGCTGGGGGGGGGGGAAATCTATCAACCAGTGAGTGAGTGGGTGGGAACTTCTTAAACTCAATTGCGCTTGATCAAAAAATGTCTTGCAGTTACCCCAGAGGTGAGCATAACTGATATAACTGAGAAGCTAGCAATCACAAGTCAAAACGAGGGGGAATCTAAACATTTTTTTTTAATCATGCCTGATCAAATAGCTTTAATCATTGTATTTCAGCCTGACATGATAGCAAAGAGAACAGACCTCAAATCTGAAGAGCAAGTATTTACCATTGAAAAGTCAATTCCTCTGTCACTAGCTCTGGCAATAGTATCACTATAATTATGAGTTTAATATCTGAAATTCGTTGATTTCATATTTGCATGCATGTATGCTAACTAAAATTAATTAATTTTAATTGCATACACCAATTACAACATCAGGCTCATTTTCCAACATATTATTCCTCGCTGATTACATATCCTCTAAGATTGCTTTAATTTTTCATTTTGTGCTTTAAAGTCAAAGAATAATATGTATTTCTAATTAAGCTCACTTACATATCTCACTGCTGATTAAATCACTATTTAATATTTTATAACACAGGCCACCTTTAATTTCCCCCACTGAGAGAAAAAGCCTTGCAAACTCTTTTCTTTCTGTTTCACCGACCTTGCTAGTGCTGTGTTGCTACAGGCAGATTTCTTCCATCTTCACAGCAGAATGCCAATGAACCACCTTGTTGACAGACATTCATCCTTGGGGGGGAGGCAAGCACCTTTCTGACCACAGGACCTGCTCTGAAGAGATCAGCAGCCTGCCACCATCACTGGCAGAGAAGAAATAGGCATTCAGGAGAGATTTTTAACAGTGTCTTAGGGGATTGCAGGTCTTGCTGAGAGTCTCTGGAGCTGACACATTTCAAACCTTTTAGGGGAACCTGGAAGTCCCCTGTTGGAGCCTACCAAAGGCTGAATGTTGAAAAATGAAGAGGAAAAGGGGATTCTTCTCTCTTTCCCAAACAGTTGCATAATGAATCTTGCCAGTCAGTCCTGAGCCATGACTATGTTAAATCCAAAGTCTTAACAGAAATTGGCAGAAAATATTAAGAAGTCTCAAAATTGCTTCTATATGCCCATGGGTATTATGCAATTTGGGCTGTACTAGCTAAATAGTCTCATTTCTACCATATCATTCCTGGGGTAGCAGAAAAAAAACTAAACCAGATTAAATTCTTAACAAATTTGACTTCCTAACAACCAAAAGAAGAAATGAGCTCAGACTTGACCCAAACTTCACTGAAATTAACACCAAACTGCTGGTCATGTTGTTAGAAGTATGATTAATTCCATGAACAATGGATACATGTATTTATGTCAGTGGAATAGGTTGTGCTGACTTGGGCTCTGAATGAAAACAGCATTTTCAGTATCTGGAGTATCTGTGTTTTTATGCACAGCACTCCCCACCTTACTCCCGTCCTCACATGTCCGCACCCAAGTTATTCAAAAAAGGTAATCTTTACCTGAAGTACTTGTTAAACTATACCTTTGCAGCAGTTAACTCTTTGTTATCATCTAATTAATTGGCTGGAAACTCATTGGCCCAAATTCATCACACCTCGCTCCTGGCATGTCAGCAAAGCGTTGGATCCCTCCCATAGGGAGGGAGAAGGAGAGCAGAGTCTTCATAGCGCGGCTGAACCTCTATAAGCTCTGTTCTCTGCTCTCAACTGACTGCAGGGCTTTAGTTGATTCTCCACCATCTAAAACTAGTTAAGTGTCATTGTGATAACATCAAGTCAGCAAAGAAAGACAAGTCAGGGTGGGATGCTACAAATAAGGAAGTTTCTCTTGGAACTACTGAATCAGCTGGCAGAAAAATCACAACCAGAACACTCAGCACACTAAGTTTATTACTGAATTAAACTAAAAAGTAGATAGTGCTGCAAATATTTGGTGGTGCCAAAACAGGAAGACAAAATCAAAGGAAAAATACACTGTCCAAACCCTTAAAATATTGTATCTGGGGGAAAAGAGAAGTCTCAAGGAAAAAAATTTGGACAGAAATAAGAAGGGAGGGAAAATTCTCCCCCCAAAAAACCCAGGAGGAAAGAACAATACATTTTTTAAAACATCCCTGTCTCTCATCTGTCAAAAGTAAAGGAGTCATTTATATCTGCTTTTTTTCTCTGTACTGGATGACTATTCAGGCCACATTCAAGATGTAGGTAAATGCTGCTGCTGTGTCGAATAGGATAGTGCAATTCTTCCAAGGAAAAAATGCTCCCTCTCTAAACTAAGACTGATGAGCCAGCAGACTTTCTCAAATAATAAATAGGAAAAAAAAAGGAGGGATCTGGTGTGTGAAGCTGTATTGTGGGAAATTAGCTCAAGTCCCTATTATAAGTCCTTCCAAGTTTATTCAATTTGTTTTTATCCAAAAATAGTGAAATTGAATCAGAAAGGAGCCTAAATTCAGGCACTAGTTGGCCTGTCACACTTTGTCACCTGTGAAATGGGAATCATATTCCTTCTCTTCCTTCAGACTAAAATGATATATATTAAATATATGTGTCATCTGAGGTAACATAGCGGAGGAGACAACATTGCATTTAAAGTAGAGAGAAATAATAGAACAAATCATTCAGACTTTCTTAGGATTCATTTCCTTCTAGATATCAAACCAGGAGATAGATAAGATTAGATAGGTAGATAGATAGGTAGATAGATAGATAGATAGATAGATAGATAGATAGATAGATAGATAGATAGATAGAAAGATAGTAATCATATTTATATGTTTATCTTTACATGCCAGAGTCAATGTAATCCATATATTTTGGCATACCATTTTTTAAGTGTATGGTTAAATTTTGAGCTTTTTTGTTTTGTTTTACCATTAATTACACCTTGTGTGTGGCCTAGGCCTGTCTGCTCTCTCAGAGCACAGTGTTAAACAAGATGGGCTTAATCTTTCTTTAGTCTAAAAAGTAAGCCCCTACACACAGCTAGCTGATCAGACTGTTTATGTTGGCAATGGGAACTGATGTTCAAGAGGACAATTTATCTTTTGTGTCTCAGACAAACATCTTCTACAAATGCCTGTAGAGAGGTCTCCTCCATGGACTAGAGTAAGCTGAGAGAGACAGTTTTTGATGAAACACCTGACATTTCAATGCTAAAGTTAGGCAAAATGAATCCCATGCTCCTGGGAAAAGAAAATGACCAGGTTATCCAGAGTGCAACCTTGAGGAAACAAGAGACAAATATTTCATGGAAGAGAGAGAACCCAAGTAGAATATAGAGACATCTTAAGGTGCTGATGACTGAGCATTTCCAGGGCAATGGTAATGCCCGTGGCTGGATTTTTTTAATCTGAAATATAACATTTTTCCCAATGAAGTAAAAAGAGACCTTTAAAAATGATCCATGTTAATTTATAGCGGGAGACAGCAAACAGTTTGGGCGAGGCAGAAAATGGCTTGTGCTGTTTATATTTCTGTTTCATGCGTAGAATCAATATTAGAGCTGGGAACATCATAGCTGATCCTGTGTTGATATCCCATGTGCAAGGGAGGCTCACAGCAACAAAAGGACTGTTAATAACCAATATTGATTCACCTTTCCCTAATGCATGGACAAAAATGTCATCAACAAGCTGGTCAACAGCCTGAAGCAATGAGCCCTATAATAGCCTACTAAGTAAAGAATAACACAGCGTTCATTTATTTATTCAAATGTCACATCAATTGTATGCAATCCCCTGAGAGATGAATGGATTTAAAGCTACAGATTTACAGGACAGCTTCTTTTGTGGGTGTCACACACACATTGTGCCCCAACATTGTGCTGGCTCTAGAAGTTTATGAGCTGGTTTAACCTGATTCTCCTCCTCCACCCATCTTTGCTGTTCTGTTATCTGTTCTGTCACAAGAGCTAGCATTTCAATTTTATTCTTTCTTTTTTACCAGGCTATTAAAAGCAGTATATCACAGCAATTATGAAAGGTTTTTTGGTTCTGCTGCATAGAGGATGATACAAATGTAGAAAAGTATTTTGAGATAGAAACAATTCACCTAAGAGCCTTTCCCACCATGTTTATTTCTCTCATTAAAATAAGTGATCATCCAGGGAGTGAACTAGAGCTACCCACAAAAGCTTATAGATCTCTCCTAGGTGAAAACTTTACTAACAGCAACTAGATAACACTTTTAAATTAAATGGTGCATAACGGCAAAGCAAGCAGAAAATACGAAAATCCTGTAATAATTCATTTCTAAAACTACATTCAGCTGAATAATAACATGGCATAAGTCTAATCCTATGAACCTTCCAATGTAACTGCTATTTGTTTAATCTACTAAAGAATCCAAATGTACTACATTGGGAGGTTGAAGGGCTTTGGGGAAGAGGTGAAATGTTTTTCTCTTTTTTTTCTTAATTTTAATCCCATTATAGGTTTTCCCTCTGTCTATATATTTACAGAAGATTCATTACAATATTTTCCAAGCTTGTGAGCATCGCAAGAATGTTTTTATGATTAAATGTTTTTGATTTTTTTTCCAGTGAGAAATTTATGCTGTGTTTAAGCCGGGAAATTTGAATACAGAGCAAGCATCCAAATACCAGCCATGGTATATTACAGAATTTTAGTTGCTCTCCATAAGAAAATTTGAGAGCTTCGATGTAACTTGGATCTAAGGGGGAAAAAAGCTTGTGTTTTGAAACCTTCACATCTATCTTAAATAAAGAGCTGGTTTTAAAGCTAGCTTTTTTTCTCCATAAAGCTTCAGACATCAATGAAGGTGACAGAGAAATGCCCATTTCATGGAATATGCATGGCTCTATAAATAATAAATATAAGTACTCAGCAATGTGGCATTTATGAGTCATAACACAAACAAGTCTCACTAGCAAGCTAAAAATAACATTCTGGAAAAATTCTGAACAGAAACTTGAACAAAAGGATTGTTAAACATTTCTCAGGTACACAAGGCCAAACGAGCAAACTTTAAAATTACCTCACTGCCATAGAATCATAGAATCATTTAGGTTGGAAAAGAACTTTAAAATCCTTGAGTCCAATCATTAACCCAGCACTGCCAGCACTAGAACATGTCCTCAAGTGCCACACCTACATGTCTTTTAAATACCTCAAGGGACTGTGACTCCATCACTTCCAGGGCAGCCTGTCTGACAATCCTTTCCATAAAGAAATTTTTCCTAATAGGCAATCTTAACCTCCTCTGGTGCAATTTTCCTGTGGCCAAGAGGCCATTTCTTCTTGTCCTATCACTCGTTACTTGGGAGAAGAGACCAACTCCATTTCAGGAAGTTGCAGGGAGCTGAGCCTCCTTTTCTCCAGAGTACACAATGCCAGCTCCTGCAGCCGCTCCTCATCAGACTTGTGCTCTGGACCCTTCATCCAACTTTGTTGCCCTTCTTTAGACACACTCCCTTTCCACTACTTGGGAATCCAAGGAATTATTCTAAGAAAAGCAGTCCAGTAAAAACAGAAGCATGGAGTTCAGAAGTTAATGTCTCTCTAAAATTTCAGATCAAATCTGTTTTTAGACACAGGCTATTTGCTTCCCAGTTCCTCTTCAAGTTGCAATTCTAAAAAAATTACTGTGCATTTGAAGTCAGCCTGGATTCTCCCTCTCTCCTACATGACCATCAGTAAATAATGTATGTACAGAACTAATTAGATCTGTTATCACATCTTAGTAATTCCACTTCCATCTATGTATATATTGAACTAGCACAACATCACTGGGTCGGATACAGTCTCTTGAGGCTATCTGATGTATCCTTTAATTAAAACTCAGAAAGTTCTTCTAATGATAAATATACACAGAAAGGAGCAGAATCAAGATCTCTTCATGGATCTGTGCCACTTCTGGAGGATGAACATGAGTAAAACAAGCACTGGAGACATATTTTTGTCACAGAAGTCAGCAGATAAACTCTGAACACATATGGAAGAGATCTGATAAGTTAAAAGGTGACACTTTAGTATTGTCACTTTTCAGAATGGAATCAAACTTTCAGAGCATATGTCCTAAGTTGTTTTCAAGAAATATTCTGGAGTGGTTAACAAATTAATTTTGTATTAGAAATGTCCAGCAAGTGTCGTAGGATAGACAGGATTACTTATGTGATTTTGCAAGTATTCTTTTTTCATTGTTTACCACTTAAATAAGAAAGAGAAAAAAGGAAATCATTACATACTATCCTCTGGCAAATATATGGAGTCAGTTTCTTCTATTACAGTCTTGTTAAATTTTTGTCACAACTACCAAAGAGGTCAAACAAAAATGGCATCTACAAAGCTATATGCCCCAGTAGAAACCCACAGAAATGACAATTAGTTGTAAATGATGCTCAGAACTACCTGAAAACTGGAGGGTCCAAAGACATATAGTTGCCTCTTCCTTTTATCTAGTCTTACAGTTTCTATCAGTGGGATATTAAAAAGCATATTGTTTTGTACCTTTCTGTTATGACAGAGGTGTCTGTGTTAAAATAAAAATTCAGAAACATGTTTTTGTTTCAATCAAATCTATAACACAAGACTAACCATACTCAGTCAGATGAAAGTTCTGTCTTGATTGTTCTCTGACATTGGGCAGTAATGCATGAGCGGGTGAAAATATACAATTATGGAGTGATATTTTTGTAGCATAATCACAAAACAATATTTGTCATCTTTACCTCTGGAGATCAAAGCAACATACACTAATACAGCAATATTAGTGGACAAATTGAATAAGTTAATAGATTTTGTGGGGTTTTTTTCTGTATCTAGAAAATTCAGAGACTGCAAAGATCCCAAGCATATTCCAAAATATGCCAAAAGCTCCCTCCCCTTGGCAAGACACCAAAGATCTTTCCTTTTCCACCCTGTTTTCCCTCCAGACATACACAGATTTTTTTGTTAGTTGCCACCAGTAAGACTACTTATTTAGAAGCAAGGTTTAGTTCTTTAGTTCTCAAAAAAAAAAAAAAAAAAAAATATATATATATATATATATATATATAACCACCACCACAGAAGTTATTGAACTGAAGCTTTAGTGAAAATTCCCAGATGAGACATTTCAAAGATCAGAGGCAAGTAAGCCTTATATTTAGTGATGGACAGTTTGATTAACTGAGTTTTCACATAGCACCACTCCTTTTCATTATTCTAAGAGAGGACTATTTCAGCATTGCTTTCAAATGCCACTGTCATTTCTTTTCCCAGAATACCTTTGTCCTGCATTTTTCATCCTCTCTGATAACCCTCTGAGTCCCAATACATTATTATTTAACACATAAGCTCTCATTTAGATCACCATAAGCAAGTATTTAGATGTCTGGTTAACCAGCAGCTTGATTATTTTCAGTGTTTGGGTTTCAGTTAGATATAGAGGTTACTCTTGAATCCTTTTTTCTCTCTTTGGATTAAGACCATCATAATTAAGACAGTTCACCTGCTTTGGTATAACTGATCTGTGCCTGAGTCTCTTACAGGCAATTCTACATACATGGTTACCACTCAAAAGAGAAAGAAAATTATTTAGATGGAGATTTCCAAAACATTCCCCTTTTCAACAGAGAAAAGGCCAAAGATGGTGCTTATGAAGAGTTGTTACTGGATTTTTGGAAAAGACTTATTCAATCTGAACACCTTTGACCTGTTACAATAATAGTTTACCCACTGAACTACATACAAATGTCAATGTATAACACATTTACCTTTAGACTAGATATTCTCAGTTGTGACATTCACTTCCTGAAACATTTTCAAAATCATTACCAATTCCTCCCACAAGAACCTTTTTAAAATATTAAGAGAAAGTCAGACAGATTTGACCTTGATGAAAATATAGCTGAATTTTGTTTTTCAGGTATCTCCATATCACAGTTTATTATAGTATGGAGTGGGTTCTCTAGAAAGATATTTGTTCTATAAAATACAGTTTACAGTTTCTAGTCTTTTTATCTGTTTCAAGGGACAAGTTTGTTTCCTGATATATTTTTCAAAACACTCATTAAGGGGAGCTCTGTGGGTCTCAGAATGAGGCTTTTAAAACTTCAAGCAACAAGAAAATACTTTTTTCCTGGCATTTGTTTAATTTTAATAATTTAAGAAAAAGAATGAAAGAAGCTGAGGCTTCATATTTACAATACAGGGATTGGATAATTATGTCTCATCAGATCCTATACGTCAATTTTGAAAGGGGGGGGGGCTAGCACAACATTTGGCAGGAGTAACACAAGTCATATTAGAACTCAGTGATTATATTTTCTTTGAAACTACTGCCTCAGAAACAACAAGGGATAACTAAAGTCCTGTAGACTTCTTTTGGATAAATGAGAGCATTTAATGTCTGGCAAGGAAAGGGATACTTGCCATTTTCTCTAAAAGTGGAATATGTATAGAGTAGCCTCAAAAATTAGCATTTTTTTCCTCCCTGCGAAGTATTAAACAAGTAATTCCACAAGCTTTATTTAATTGTAATAGTGTAGTACCTACCTAGTAGGGTCCCCTCCCCTGGAAATCAATTTTTCGTGGTAGCTACCATAATGGAATCCATCAGAACCAACACAAAGGAAATGCTCTTGTATGAAAATTAATCAACAGTGGTGAAACAAAAGGGCCTTTGTTTGTTCATTTTGAGAATTAAAAAATAAGATATTGAGATGTCTCTGCTTATGAGAAAAGGATAAAAAATATTACCCTCATATTCAAACTCTGCTAGAATTTAAGTATCCCTCTTCTCCATGGTCTTTGGATCAGGCTATATACAAACATCCAGAACTAGGATGATGGAGATGTTTGGACACTTTGCTGCATTGCCTGGAAGTTGTCCAACCAAAATTAACCAAACTGCACACAAGCAGTTGCTCCACATGTAGCCTTTGTGCATATAAATGCTGCCTTTGTCTGGACTGCTCTGCTCACTGCTAGCATGACAAAATGGGAGGCAACAGGATGAAATTTAATTTATTCTCAGAACCCATATCTAGTACTTTGCATAATACACAGCTCTGAAATAATCCAGCATAGGGAAGAAGCTACAGTAAGAAAAAAACAACAAAAGACAGACTTTTAGAGGCAGCTAACACACACGCCAAATGCAGATATGAAAACCATTTCTACTTCCTCGTTGAAGGTGCTCCATGCTTACAATTGCCTGCCTAAATGTAGAAGCAAGTATGTTATAGCAGGGTAACGTGGAAAACTTGTAAGTCTTGGTGCTTGGGTCTGGGTTGATATTTCCAAATTATTCAGATTTAAGATTTAATCTTTTTGTTTCAAAATGCAGAATGGATTGGAAAGGGAGGCTTTTGACTTTATGAGGCTTCTACTGCCAGTCTCAACTGAAACAATGAAAAGAAAGCCGAGGGGAAAATACATGAGGGGAAAACATGCAAAAAGAATATTTCACAATCTGAAAAATATATGGTCCAAGCTCCTTTGAAAAAAAAAAAAAATTCAGGGATCCTACAGGTAAACTATTTTTTTTTCCCAGCTCTAGTACTACAGGGAGACAACTTAGGAAGAGATAATATTTTACTTAAAGAAACAAAGCTACTGTAATGAATAGTGCACAATCCAATTTAAAATTACAACACATTTCTTCAAAAGGATATTATTGAGCCATACAAAATCCAGTTGGGAAAAATTCAGATCCTTTGTAAATTCATAAACTACCCACAAATAACTAAAACAATCACGTTTTGATAAGCCAGGACCAGGATCAATGCATAGTCCTTTAACACAGAAAAATACCACAGCTATGATATGGAAATTACTGAAGAACTACTAGAATCTGCTTGAAGAAGGCATGGGTGCTGCAGCCCAGCTGCAGGGCAATAAAGAGAAAATGTCACCAGCTTCCTTAACCTGACAAAACTGTTTCTACTGAATGTTGCCCAATAAATATATCCAGTTGTTCAACACACTTTATTTCTTTTCTGTGTATGACTTTGCCTCCTGGACGTCATGTTACCATATTAATGTAAAATAAAATGTGTTGTTAGTCCCTGAATCTATGCTGAAGTTACAGCAGTCTTCTGGAAGTAAGGAAAGCAACACCAGAAGTCTAGAAATTGATCCCCTACATTATTGAAAAGGATTGATACCATGCCAATCAGTATCTCCTTTCATTCACCCTGTCTCGGGTCAATGGAGGCCTGTATCTGAAGGTTTCAGATTTTACTTAATTGTGGTTGGAGCAGGAGAAAATTAAAAGTGAGAGAGAACCTCAGCACAAATTACAGAATCATAGAATAGGCTGCATTGGAAGGTACCCTCAAGGATCATTGAGTCCAACTCTTATGGCTGCACAGGACCATCCTCAAGAGTCACACCCTGTGCTTGAGAGCTTTGTCCAAATGCTCCTGAGCTCTGTCAGGCTTGGTGCTGCGATGAGTGTCTAGGGAGCCTGTTCCAGTGCCCAACCATCCTCTGGGTGAAAAACCCTTTCCTGATACCCAGCATAAACCTCCCCTGACTCAGCTTCAGGCCATTCCCTCAGGTCCTGTCACTGGGCACAAGAGTGAAGAGATCAGTGTCTGCCCCTCCTCTTCCCCTCTTGAGGATGTTGAGGACCACAATGAGGTCTCCCCTCAGTCTCCTCCAGGCTGAACAGAGTGACCTCAGCTGCTCCTCATACGTCTTCACCTCAAGGCCCTTCATCCTCTTTTTTGCCCTCCTTTGGACATTCTCCAATAACTTAATGTCTTTCCTATATCAAGGAGACCAAAACTGCACACAGTATTCAAGGTGAGAATTCAAGGTAATTCTCCATCTGCAAAATCCTTCAACTAAAGGGCATGGATTATAAAAAGCTAGGATGGATAAAATATCCTTTTTTTTTATTTTATCATTTGAATCAGTCCCCACTAGAGCAGGTGCTCAGTGAATGGCACAAATTACCATAACCTTGAAGAAAGAACCTATCTTTGGTTCAGCATTCAGGGATGTAGACCAGTCTTTAATGAACAGACGAAGATCCCTCATGCTTAATAACAATTTACATGATGAGGTCATCTAGTTTAATGTTCCCAGCATCAATGTTTTGAAGTAAACTTTCACTTAAGTATGATGGGGAAACAAACTAGTATCCTAAATAGCTCTAAGGATTAAAACTGAAGTGTTTTAATAAATTCATAGGAGGCCATGCTATCTCTTGAGAGATATTTTGGTGCCTGGACAGCTTAACACCCTGAGCATTCTAAAGTGATCCAGGTGTTAGATGACTCAGGGACACATAACTTTCTCATGATCCATAACTTTTTGAGAAAGGTGGGCAGCAGTCTCATGTATTTTACTGTGTGTCTGATTTAAATAGTAACACAGCAGATCTAACCTGACTTTAAAAATTGCCCCGACACTGATGTGTCCTCTCACTGACATGTCATCTTGAGAGATGAACAACATGGAGTGCAGGGGTTAATGCCACTCTGTCATCCTAATTGCTGATTTATTTCTGTATAAAATGTTATTGTTATCCAGAATATGACTGAGCATCAAGGCTGCAAACTAAAATGATTTTGTCTAAATTTTTCCTTTAATGACCTAGTAAAATCAACTATATGGTACCATACAGGCCAGCATTATGTGATGTGGCATTAATGTTATATGTGAGTAAAAAAATCCCATGGATACAAGAATCAAAGTTGTTTTGCAAGAAATGCATTTTCCTTACTGAAGGTGTAATAACTACCCTTAGGGTTCAGATATTTTAGTTGATTTAGAAAAGGAAAAGCAAAAGGAATAAAGGGAGAGAGAGAGTCACTTATGCTTTGACCTTAAAGAACAAGATTAATGATGTGCAGTGAACAATGAAATAAAAACATTCCATTTGGTCCAAAATGCTACTTATTAGCTAGCAGAGTTAGGCAAAAGTGTGATAATTTTTAAGATTTCAAAGAGGATGGAAAGTGAAAGTATCTAATATTTTCAGTGGGGGGGGGTTTCCCCTTTGTTTTGGATCAGCTAAACAATTTTATTTTCTTACTTTCACATGTTTACCTTAGAATCTGCTTGGTTTTATTGCAAGACAACTTTAAAAATAAAAGGTTTTACAGATTCCTACTTCTTCCTTTCCATAGACCTGTCACTTCATTTTCAACTTTTAAAATATAAGGTGAGACACTTCAGTTGTCTAAAAACTACTTTTTTTTTTTTTCTTAAAGTAACAAGGAAATTTTAGACCAGCTACTCTTTTTTAAATTTGAGCTGCAAGAAAATAATTTTTAAGTAGAAAAACTATAACTGAAGAGTTTTTGAGGAACTTTTTAGTAGACCATGACGAAAATAAGCCACATGTTATACCAATAATTTATATCACATTGATGACAAAAATATTCTAAATAATAAATTGAGGCTCTATTAATGCTGTATTGTTTAATATCTGCTTTAAAAAATATTATCACCTATTGTTTGGCTTCATTGAAGTCTTTTGCATATTCAGATGTATTACACTATTTTTACCTATCCCTCCTCTTCCTTAACATTCGTGTGAAGAGGAGAAAGCTCTTCTGACCTAATTTATATTTTCCATGCTTTCTACTTACAGAGGACAAATATTTGAATCCTGTCAGTACAACAAATATTCTCTTTGCTATTTGTGGGTGTACTGCCACCTATTAGTGTAGCAGTTATTTTGTGACAGGGGAAAAAACCACAAATTTTGTAAATTTACTTCGCTAACTTAAAAATCATTCATAGGAGGATTTTCATTCTGAAGACAAACTTAAGACTAACAAAAACATTGTAAATGTCTTTGTATGTGCTTTCAAATCAAGATAAAAGGGCATCTAGATTAACAATGGCTGTAGGGAACAGGTCAAGGATGCCTCTTCAATTGCATTCTGCCAAAAAGCAGATGCCCAAGAAAGACTATAAAGCACAAGGCACATAGAATCATAGAATGGTTTGGATTGGAGGGAAGCTTAAAGATAAGCTAGTTCAAACCACCCCTGTCACAGACAGGGATGCCTTGCACTAGACCAGGTTGCTCAGAGCCCCATCCAGCCCAGACTTGAACACTTCCAGGGATGAGGCATCCACAACTTTTCTGGGCAATTTGTGCCAGTGCCTCACCACCCTCACAATAGAGAATTTCTTCCTAATAGCTGATCCAAACCTACTCTCTTTCAGTTTGAATCCATTCCTCCTCATCCTGTCACTACATGCCCTTGTAAAATGTCTCTCTCCACCTTTTTTGTGGGCTCCCTTCAGGTATTGAAAGGTCATAATTAGGTTACCCAGGAGCTGTCTCTCTTTCAGACTGAACAATCCCGGCTCTCTCAACCTTTCCTTATAGGAGAGGTGTTCCATTCCTCCAATTATCGTGGCAGCCCTCCTCGGAAATTGCTCCAACAGGTTCATGTCTGTAGATGAAACACTACCTGAGTACTCTTTCAGCTTCTAGTCGTATAAAGATTGTAATTTCTGGTTTTTCTCTGTTTAGTTTTTTAACCTCCACAGACCTAATCCTAGAATCTCACTCTGATTTCTAAAGATCATATCAGAACAAGTCATTTATATGTAAAATTTGGATTCTGCTTCCTCCATACATCACTTTACACTTACATTGAATTTCACCTGCCATTTTAACCCAATCATACAACCTCGTAAGGCTCTCCTGCAATTTTCTCAACAAGGTTTCTGTTTTTTTGGTTGCCTTGTTTACTTTAGTCTAATTAGAAAAATTAATCACAATATTATTCAGTACCTTTTCTGTGTAATTTATATATGTGCTCAATAACACCACTCCCTACAGAACATTGTGAGTAACTTCTCTACAACAAGAAGCAGTGGTTGACACCTATTCCCTTTCCCACCTCTTGGTCATTTATATAAAAACATTCATTGTTATTATTGTTATTTCACAGTTTCTTTATCTCTCTTTTTTTTCAGAAATGCAAGTATTATCTGTGGAGTTTATCAACTGTAACTCTTTGCCCACATGGCTGTTGACATGAAAGTTTGTGAGGCGGATCTTTTTTTTAAATTTGTATTATAAGCAAAAGCCAAGTTCATGGCTCAGAAGTGAGCCATGGATCCCTTAATTCTATAACTTTTCTAGTCTATTTCCTTTTCTTTTGGCTGATATAGGCAGATTTACATTTATCTCTCATAATTAACATCCTGTAACACCCATGATCTCTTCTGGAACCATTTAAAAGTCCTTAAAAACTCTTAAAAGCCTGGTGTCACATTTGCCACCTTCCAGGCTTCCAGCAGTTTTAGACAAGGGCCTACGTACCACAGCTCACAATTCTCACAATTCTGCTATTTTATCCCTGACTTCTATTATAGTGTGAGGTCACCACTTACTCTAACAATTTGTTCCATAACCTCTTCTTACAGACATTTCAATTCCATAAAACAGTCCCTAAATGTGTCCCTGACCAAGTTGAGTTGGGCTCTGAGCTCTCTGCCTCCCCCCTTGCTGGAGGTGAATGCATTTTTTTAGCCTACTTATGCCTTTAAAAGACAGTTTCCCAGGGATCTGTGTAAGCTGGAAAAGATACCATTGAAATCAGGGAAAGCTTATGTAAAGCTGTACACCCACACACCAAGATCCAGTTTGGCCTCTAGAATTGTGGCATTTGCTGCTCCCAAGATATATAGGGCTGCTGTATTGCATGAGAGTTTGTGTCCATATAGACCACACCATAACTCCCACAGCACTGATCCCATCTTCTTCAGGTGTGAAAGGACCTAAATGAAAAACTTCTGTACACAGAGCAGAGGCATCAAAAGGGAGAAAAGACAAAGAGGCATAATCACCAATATTGTGTAACTCCAGGTATTTTTAGCTGCTTTACAGATATCCAAATCCCTTTTGAAACTTTCTGAGCTCTTGACCTCCTTGACTTGCCGTGCCAACGAATTTTTCAGATCATGTCTTGAATAAAAATGTGACTGGTGGCCAGAAACGTTACTAAGCACAACAGTCCTACCAGTTAAAATTCAATAGGTGCAATCCTGCTGCTTAACCATTGACATTTCTATTTCTTTTATATGGGTATGTGGCAGCAACATTTCTCTGGAGCAAGGCTAAAATACAAAGGACAGGCTTTTGAACATGACTTCTTGGAGTATTTAGCTGGAAATCCGTGGTTCCTTATGGCACCTGCAGATCTCAGCATTCCTTTTTACTTTCAGGTTTTTCCCTAAATCTAACTTTGCCTTCCCACAGGTGAAACATTTCATCTTAGTTTTATTCATTCTGATTTTTTACAATCCATTAGCTTGCTTTCTGTCAATTATCAACAGGCTTTCTACATCTCTCAGTGCACAAATCAGTGCAGAGGAAATGCTACCAAAATTTCTAGAACAGAAAGACGTCGAAAGGAAGGAACAGACGCTCTAAGGGAAAGAGCCATTTCAGGAACACTTTTGGAAGGACCAGAATTGACCAAGCCGATAATATAATATAGGTGCACCTGCTATCTTGTGACTTTTAATACAGAAATGAGAACATGAATTAATTTCCTTGATCATACTGTTTCAATCTAAGGAAACCTGCAATAATTTACATAATTCCCATCTCCTCTCTTTCTGTAGGCAATTTAGGACAATGTGTAATGCTTTTAATCAGTCTTTTATTAGTATCCTAAAAATGAAATCTTCCAAAAACAGGTTGTGAAGCAATATAAACTCATGTACAATTAGCTCAGTTTAAAAATGTTTTCTCCTAATGGGATTATGTTCTGTAAATGATCTTGTTGCTATGGCAACTACCACAAAAACCACACTGTGTTTTCAGTTCAATAGCAACTATTGCACCTGCATACCAACCTTTCTTTCTGTGGTTTATGTTTTTGCTTCTCAGACAGTGGTGTGGAAGCAAAAACAAAAACTGTGACCTAGAAAAGTTCAGGCATTGTTTCAGCTGTGCATGAAGGTACTGCTGTTAACGGTACTTCCAATTTTCTTGGAATTAAGTTCAAATTATCTGTATTCACCCATCTGAAAATAACACCCCAAAACTATCCACGGAGGTATGTGTGCATGCGTCTGCAGGGAAATAGGAAAGCACACTACTTAGTTTGCATGGCATCCTGGAAAAACAGGCAGGTAAATTGAATAACAATATAAAATTATCTTAGGAGGTTGTGACCAGCATCAGCAAAAGCCAGCAATGAACAATTCTGTGTGGCCACACAACTGTCTATAAGAACAGTCATATGAAAAGCCTTTTTCAAGCTTCTCCTTTCCACTCAAGCCGAGGAGGCATCAAAGAGGCATAATTTCCATATACTCTCTTGAGAGTTGATGCTGGAAACACATGAGAATGGGAAATTATTTTTAATATTATCTAAAATAAGGTGTGGTAAAAATAACTCCTTTTTACTTATAAATGTGTAGCTGAGTCTCATTTGGAGTCAGTTGCACTGACTTAAGTGACAGAAGTGAATGTCAAGCTTGAGAAAGAAATGTCAGTGAGGAGAAAAAATAAGTTACCTGGCAAAAGTGGAATTTACCACTAGAAAAGATCACATAGGAACCCCCAGAAAAGTGTAAGTCCAATTCCCCACCTAACCTTTTCATTATACTCTCTGAAAAATAAAAAGCACCAAACAACTTCAATTCCCTCCTGAAGGGAAGAGATGCTGCACTTACAATTTTGAGGGGCAGCCAGACACAACAGTGATGGATGCTGAGTTTGAACACAAATATGGTTGAGTTCTGTCCCTCTAACACCCATTACCATTTCTACCTTACCAAAATCTTATCATTCATATAATGTCTCAACAGGAAATTTATGCCCCCCCTTTTTTTTTTTTTTTTGCAGAAAATTAAACATAAATAAACATGCTATTTGCAATCTTAAATCCCTAAACAAGGCGTACACCAATTTCCTCAAAAGCAATCCTAGGCAAAAGAAGGTCAAATCCAGCCAGCTTTGCTGGGAATAGAAGAATGACTAGCCTGTTCAGAGAAGAATAGGGAAGAAGGCATTACCAGATGTTCCTCAATGGAATAGTGCATGATCCACTGTATTGAAGAGAACAGATGGATTCAATGTAACTAAAACAGACATTTTATCTAGGAGTTTTGAGAGCCTGAAAGTAAAATTCTGTTACCAGTGTGACCTCTAAGCCATAGCTACACCTGAACAAAATGTCTTCATATTCCTTTCTTCATACACAATGTACTCCTTGCCCCAACTCCACAATCACCACTGAGGCATCAGCAGTGTGGGGAATTTTTTCCTATGCATAAGGATACAAACACCAGCCATCCTTCCCTTTCTAGCATATAATTCAGATTTTCTGCTTTGCTGCACAGAGTGCATTCCCTCTGTCACAGACTGAAAAACAAACTGGTTTTACCACTTTCACTCAAGTACTAAGCCACAGGACAGAAGTCCCTCAAGCTGAATACAGATAATTAAGTCCTACCACCAAAAAGGAAAACTAGAGATACAATAATAACTACTTTTTCTTGTTAATTTCTTTTCTTGTAAAGCTGATGCAAAAGGTGCTTCCTGTTTCCTGGAGTATTATCTAATTTTTCTCACTGTACATGAAAAGAAAAGCATAGATGGTCCTAAATGGAAACCTCAGACTTGAATAACCTGAGGTCACCAAAGTTTTCCAACTGTTGACTGAGGCACAGTGTTAAATTGTTGAAAAATTAATGATTACTATGAAATGACAGGTATAATGTATGCAAGTAGCCACACACTTTGGCATAAGAGTGAGATGCAGGCCAAATTTTTAAGTGACTCTAGAAGAGGGTGATCAGCTTTATTCACATATATGAATCCTATTGATTAACCTATGCTTCTACACACTAATAGGAAACAATTGCCTGAGATAGCAAATTATACTGGCAAACAATTCACTAATATATGAGCAATGGTCGTCATCTCTACAGTGACATTCATTAAGACAGAAAATTATTTGCTGCCAGGGATTATTGCTCAGCCATTCCCAATGTTTCTAGACAATGGTAAATAGGGGACATTTTTGACTGCCAATTTTTCCCCAAGAACTGAAAGAGAAAAAACGACAAAGAGCAGTTCAGGATGAAGTGAAATTCTACATGCTGCGGTCATTAAGTTTTCATTCTGTGCATTAAACATTAATGAATAAACTAGATTGTAAACAGTGATGAACAGAAGACTACTTTGTTTTAACAATTTTTATTTAACTCTCAGACAGGACACTTTGTTTCTGAAATATTTAATTTAGCGGTTCTTGATAGTCTCTTCAGTTATCAAACACCAAATTGTAATTAGATGATGAGACTTAGCTAGCTGGACTGAAATGCCAAAAAAATAAAGGTTATTTAATCATCAGAGTAATAACAGTCCCACTCTGAAGAGAGTTCTTGTGTAGTTTGCTCAAGCTAAATCAAACTGTAGTGATTCTTGAAAACAAAACACTGCAGGATCAATATTCACAGTCATGCAAGTATCAGAAAACCTGGGCTTTACTCAAAGCATTTTCCAGGGCATATGAGAAAACCCTGAGTTCATTGCTCAGTCCTGGCCTACTCCCATTTTTGTATCTGTTAAGGAACATACATTGGACTTTAAATCTCTCCCTGGAAGAGATGGTTTTCCAACATCCCACAGCCAGTGCTGTCGCTGCTGCCTCCCAGAAATCTGTCCACAGCCTGCTTGTGACCGGGAGCTGCAGACAGCACCATGCAAGCAGAGAAAGCTGTCCTTGGAAATAAATTACTTATGGCACGACACAATTGAATCTATTTCTGAGGTTAATCCATGATGACACAAATGGCTGGTTTTGTCTGTGAACTCACTATGTTAAGCAAGTGCTGATCTTCCTGGGGGAGGAAAGTGGATCCTGCTGACTCACCAATGCAAGTGAGGGGTTGGAAGGAAGATTGGGAATGACCCTGAAAAATGAAAGCCTAGGCAGAACAGCCCTCAAGGATGCAAACTCAGGGACATATCTGGAGGCAAAATTTGGTTCATAATAATTATAAATGCTTTTGTAAGTGAAAACTCACTCCATAATAAGATTAGTTCTGACAATCTGAAAAACATGTTGGCTATATTAACAGCAGTTTGAGAAAACTCCCAGGCAAGTGTCTATAAGCCATCAGCATCTATCTACAAGGCACTAATAATTCAAAATGAGGACAGAAGGTAACAATATCACTTGGGGACTGCAGAAAGCTAGAGAAGATAACACAGAAGAGTAAGAAATAGGCTTCATAAGCCTTAAAAGTTCTGCACATACCCCTCTGATATCTGTTCATCCAGTTTTCTCCAAATTAAAATTATTGAATATTACATATACAAATATACATTATAATTATTTATAAATTAAGATTCCATCAGAGAAAAACATTCTTACTTCCCATCCATATGAAAAAACAAACCTGTAAGATGTTCCAAAAAGATAGGCTGGACCTACATGAAGCATTTCTTCTACAGGAACTACATCAAGTGGAATCTGATCAGAAAACTAAGACCCTGATCTTATTGTGCACTGTTGCAATCAACCCCAACTGTATCCTCTTTTAATCACATAAAAACAATAAGAAAGTGAACATAGTGCTTCCATGTGTATTTTCATTTCAGAAGCATTGGAATGTAAGAAAAAGGCTCTCTATAGACATACCAATACATTGCCACTTTTCCTACACTGTGACCTTCCTTTTTTATATCAGGACCAATTCTAAACTCCTCTTTTAAAAGAAAGTTAACATGACCTTTATTAAAATAAAAAGGACAACCAAAAGTTTTAAAATAATAATTTTAAAAAACGTTCTCATAGTGCCTCAGAGATATCTTAAAAATCTTACACAGTTTGCCTTGAAAACCAGAGGCAAATGTAGGCACATACCTGGGCTCTGCTTTTCTAGTGACCAGCTGGGAGTCTGAACTTCAAAATCTATCAACAAAACAAACACCAGGCTATTGACAGTTCCATGATTGATCTGTCAGTCTTGACTCTGTAGAAAACACTGAATATTTATACCCAGTGGAACATATTATTCCACAGTCCAGTGATGGTGGCTCTGGCATGGGACATAGGAAAGTGTTTCTACTCTGCTGTCCCAATGATAGTATAGTCCTTTACATGAAGTAGAAAGGTTTGCAGACAATTCTGTATATGCTATGACCTCTCTTTCCCATCTACCCTCTTCAGTCAAAATTTCCTGTCTCCTCAGAAGCAAATGCACTGCCACTGATAAAAAAAAAAAAAAGAGAGAGAGAGAGAGAGTCAATTTACTGATCTGGTTTTCCACTGGGAGCCCATGTTGTCAGAAAAATCTTTACCATCTATAAAAATGGTCCCCTGACACCTAGTTACAATTGTCCCAGGCGAGAATCATCAGTACAAGCAAAATCTCAGCTCTGTCCAGCCCTGACTTCTGAGAAATGTGGACTCAAGTGATGCATGATAAGCAGAGACAAACAACTGACAGGCACACATTCCCTCAAAAAAAGGGAGAAAAAACCCAAAGGTTTATTTATCTTTCTGCATCTCTGAATCCTAACAATAGTACCTGCATGTGCTACACACTGCCACTCCACCACCTCTGCAATGTGTCACGGAGGACTTGAATCATCTCTGATGGACGTCGGCACACATCCCGCCAAGCATCTGACAGAACGATCTGCGTGAGCTGCTCGTGATTGACGCCAACCTGTTACAAATCATTTGTCTCCAACAAACTGTTCTCAACAGTTTGTTTGATGTATTTGATAGGAACTGGGAGGGGAAAATAATAATTTAATAATGCAACATGTCAGAGCTAACTTTTTTAATTCATTAGGAAAACTGTGCTTTTGTCATATATGTCGCTGGATTAAAGTAAAACACTTAATACTCAGGTCTCGACCGATGTTTCAGTAGTGGATTAAGTGGTTCCAGTTGTATTGAGAAGGGCCAACACAAAGGATTGTTTCTTTTGCTGCGTTAGTCTATTAAGAACAATCTGTCCTTCCTGCCATGTTGATGCACTGGCAAGCAGGGCAGTACATTGTACAGGAGAGCTGCTCTCAGTACTGGCTGAAATCCTGCCAGGGCAGCGAAGAAAGCCATTTTTCCAGCGGTGACTTTGTCCCAGCTAACACACTGCAGGAGCCAGGAGCTCCTGCTTGGGCAGAAGTGCTTAATGCCACTGATGTGAGATACAGTGGTCAGTGCCAGGCTGTCACATGGAGTGGTGCTTCCTTGCTTGCTCTGACCACCTCCATGAAGGGAAGATGCCACACTGTCCACCTTGGTGTCTTGTTTGGCATGAGAGGGAGTGAGGAGCTGGTGAAGGAGGCCACAGCCTGCCACCTGAAGCTGTGCACCACCCTCTCAGCTGCTGCTGCTCTCTGTCCATGTAGCAAAAGGAAAACAAAAACCAAACAAGATCCAATACAGAAGTGATCTGTCAGTAAGCTTCACTCATGGAAAGGTCTGAAATATTAACCCTATTTTTAGTTTAAAACCCCACAAAAACCAACAAGGAAAATATTGCAAAATAACACGTGACATTAAAGTATTTTTGCCATTTAAAAGTCACGGGGGTGTTGAGGGGATGAACACCCACCTTGGGTGGCACCTGTTTGATCCTGATAGCCCAAATTCCATTAACATGTAAAATGTTAATGGATAGACTTATGAAGGTTCTCTACCTGAGAACCTCTGTCATTTTGTCTTGGGGAGGAGAAGGAACCAAAACCCAAAAGCCCAAGAACCCCTTCACAGTTAGCACTCCATCTTGCCAATGAACAGCAACAGATGTTAAACTGTCACCAAGTAGTAAGAACTGAAAAGCCCTGGCCACAGCCACAACTTCTCAGAGAATTGTACTGTGGTTAAGAAGCTGATTTTTCTCAAGATGACACCACAAACTCAGCTTTACCCATTTTGCAACTTAAGTGAGTCCACCATGGGCTAGAGAAACCACTCAAAAGCTGTGAAAATATATAAATGGCTATGTCTTCAACCTGCTCTGCACTGCTGCAGCTACACTGACATCAACTCTTTTGGTAGCTTATTTAAAACTTGTTGAACCAGGAATCACAGTCCCATTTTCAGCTCTAGCACACATAGACTCTCCACTTCAAAATGAATCTCAAGGTCTCCATCTTACTGCCTTTTCATATGTGCTTGCTTGGGGCCCTGCCAGGTTGATATCCAAACATCTCCACCAGTGGGGATTCCACAGATCCTCCAGGCCCCATTTCGGTGACCATCTTCATGGTGAAGTGTTTCTTCCCCTAACAAATAACTGCAGTTTTCCTGGTGGCAGCTTGTGCCTGTCACCTGTCATCCTCTCACAGTGCACCTCCAAACAGAGCCTGGCCCTGCCTTCCCCATACTTTAAAATGAATCTCAAGGTTTCCATCTTACTGTCTGTTCATGCGTGCTTCAATTTTAGCCATTTAATCTTTACCAACCCCTTCTTCATCTTCTGGGGAGATCTTTTGTTCTGAAGGATTTTTTTTCCCTCCTAAACATCCATTATTTCAGACAGTTAAATTTGTCATTTTACTTCTCTGGGTTGGTAACTATAGTGTAAGTGACACTCAGGAAAAGAAAGGTGTTCAGCTCAATGTTCCCAAGCTGAGCATGCCTTGGCTCCTCCAGACAAAGAAAGCTTTTTCTGGAGATAAAGCATTTAATGGGCCATTATCTGAAATTATTAACCACCAACAAATACCAACTCATTCTCCCCCAGTTTTAAAGTTATAATCTAATACCTTCAAGAACTGGAAGTTAAATAACTTTGCTGATAATTTGTACAGCAAACGAAATAATACATGACAGGCAATTGTGAATTCCAACTCTGTAACCACACTTAGGAGGCCTCAGCAATATCACATGAGAATTAATCTCAAGTATATATTATTTAAAGCGTCTTTTATTTTCTAAATGCCACTGAAGCAAGGATTTTCATAATAGCAATAGAGCCAGGGTGAATTTTTCTAAGGGGTAGAACAGGATGACCTACTTAAATTCCAGTAAAAACTGGGAAATGTAGTTGCTTTAACAGACATCACTTTGGGGAGCACAGTGGAGTGACATAAGGTCAGTGAATACCAAGATATCTGGGGTCTGGCTGTATTTGCTAGAATGCCTAGCTGAGCCACACATGTTCAGTCAGTCAGTAAATCTAGAACAGTTTTCCCAGAAAGTATTAAGGAAGTCTCTTCTGAAATGAAACCCTAGCTGTGGGAGCTCATATGCTAAGCTAGAACAGCTAGTGTTTTTGTAGACGTTTTCAAAATGACAATTTGTGGCCACAGGTGATGTTTATCCTTCTGTTTCATGTAAGGATCAACTGTCTCTTGCACCTGTGTAGGCTTTTACTTGTAACCAAATTGAGTTTCGCAGGATCAACAAATGCCACGTCTCTTTTTGGCACTTTTACGCTGAAATATTTTCATTCACTTTACTGTGTCATTCTTTCTGGACTATCAGAAAAGAAAGAAAACCCCCACAAAAAACACACTGCTATCCACATGCTACAGTTTATGTCCTGTGACCACTCAAAATTAGGGAATTACTTAAATTTAGTCAGGCAGGATTCTCCTACTGTCGTAAGGAAGAAACAAGTACATAAGACCATTCCTTCCCCCTTAAGATAATGTAAAACATAACTGAGATGAAGGAACTTTTTCTATCACAAGTGCTTTGGACTGTATTTTTTTGTCCAGAGAAAATAAGTAATGCTGAATCTTTAATATGCAAGAGGACTAATTTCAAGGTTCTCCTCACTTTCTTGAATAAGTTGTTCTGATTTATCTAGCTGCCACAAGATCCTGCTGTTGCAATGCAAGTTGCCCTCCAGGTTTTTAATACATCATAGACCATGCAGTTCTAAAAGCCAAGAAAAGCACTGCTTTCAACTATTTCCCTACTAAATTATGCATTTATTGTAAATGCCTATAACTTCTGGGGAACTTGAAAAAATACTGTAGGTTTTATCTATCACTGAGGCAAGGTTATATCTATCAATTATTACATTAAAAATTAAAATTTTCAATACAAAAAAGAAAGCTATCTCTTGACTATTACAGATGCTAGTGCTTCATAGACATACTTAGGGAAGCACCTGAAAGAGATCCATTCGGTGGCAATCATCTTTTCTGAGTATAAAAGGGTGATCTCTCAAGAAAGTACTCCTCTATTCCCAGATGAATTAGTTCACAGGAAATAAAAAAATGTAAAGTCCCAATCCCTTCCACTTAATGGCACATCTGTATTACAAGAATCACACTCATGGTAAACAGCTTCTAACAAGAATAGTTACAACTCATCATCAGAAGGAGGACAAAACAGGACAAGGCACTGAAGATCAAACGAAGCTCAAGAACTGGCACTACGAGAAAGATTTCAGATATCCAATCCCCAGAAAGTATTCATAGGCACAGAACCCTTCTTGACAGATGGATAATTCCGTGAGTATGTGGCATATCTGACCTTTAGGGATCAAGCCTGGTGTGACTGATAAGACAAGTGTGAGGCTTAGAGGAAAGGTGACAAAAACAAAAGACATTTGCCTTGTAATCGTTGTGGCTAGTTTAAGTGTACGGAAAAGGAATAAGATAAACAAGGCTACAGCAATACAAGACTATCAGAAAGCAAAAAGAGGAATATTAAAGGAAATGAAAACTATATAGATGTGGAAATTATTCCAACAGCATATTAGAAAATGCAGTTAAAATTTGACAGACCAGATAATTGCCTAGAAATTAATAACCTAAATTGTAGATCCAGCAGCAAATATTTTATATCTTCTGAGTTTGTGGTAGTAGATGGAAACCAAAAAATTTAGACATTTTAAGTTAATAAATGAAAAGTTGTTTTGGCCCATTAGTCTGCCTGCAAAGATAGAAGGAAAAAAATTCTCAAGGAAAAAAACAATTAAAATATATGCTAAATAAAAAGGAAATGCAGTAGTATATGGTGTAGACTGCATCCAACTATTACCACTTCTGCTAATGAATCTGATTTTTTTAAATGAAGGAAATGCTAGTGGTCTCATTTATCTGGACTTAATTAAAGCATCTTGCAGGGACATAAGGGGAAATTATTAAACTAGAGAAAATTGGTAGTAGTAAAAATATTATAATGCCTATAAAAATAGTTTATAGAGAAGACAAGAATACCAGTAAGGGAGAATGGATGTTTGGCAACCATATTTCATATATTCATTAACAACTCAGCCATAACAGGTAGGAGCACACTGGTGAAATCCAGTAATGATGTAATGCTGAGAAGCATCTCAAAATGGTAAGGACTGTGGCATTGTCTTGGAAGAGCTGGAAGACTGAGAAATAGATGTAAGTATGGGTTGAAAATAACTACTTTTAAGGGCAAAGTTACAGCATTCAGGACAAATATCAGTAATTTCAGATAAGGAATGGGAGTTCATCCTATGAAGATGGAAAGAAAAAAAAAGAAAGGAACATAGCAGTTTATTTCAGGATGATCTACAAGCCACCAATGTACTGTTGTTTGGAGAAATGCAGTCTTAAGTAAGACGCCTGACACAAGGCATTTCCTTGGGAGTTAAGAAAATAATAAGAATTCTGCTGAAACATCATGTGAAATACAGCTATGGCCAAGTACGATTAAGAAGTCAATTCAAACTGGAATGTGCATGAGGAAGAGTGACTAGAAAGTTGATCATAAGAATGAAAAGTTTCTCTTATGAAAAGAAAGGGAAACGATTTGGCTCATGCAGTGTAACGTATCTTACACCATGGAGGGGCAAGTACAGGAAATGAGGGAGAGAAAATGCTAGTTATATAAAGTTGTCACAAGTACAGACGGGTAGCCTGCGAGGCTGGCATGATTAACACAGACTCTGTTATCAGACAGCACAGGGTCTGTCATCTATTTGATTACCTTTGGGTTCCCAGCACAGATTATCAGGTGTTTGTAAGGAAGAAGCAGCTTCTCTCAAAGTGAGAAAGAATATCATGCTATTGGAGTGACAGACAATTTTCCACTCTCCTACTAGAGTCCACCTAAGCACAAAACCACCTCCGCAGCAGCTTCATGATGAGGTTTCTATTCAGAAATCTCTCTCTCCACCTGTTCCCCCTCTTGTCCATTACATCCAGCTGTTACTTGTAAATCCAGTAAGGATTATTTAAAATCTATCAAGATCGGAAAAACACTTTTTCAATACTTAATCCTTAAGGTTAACAGAGAGGTAAAACTAAAAAACTTCTGTGTTTAGAACTGATAGATCTTGTTGGATTTTTTCCTGAAATAAGTAAATGTGTTCAATATATTGTGAGAAGGCAGGTTAACCCAAAGAATGGCCCAAGAGGAATCAGCCTCATCATTATACATCACTCATGTTGTGCCTTTACTTTACTATTTATAATTTTACATTTTCTTAAATGGCAGCTGTCAAAAAGAAACCAAAACAATCATATGCCTGTTCACAATAGGCAAGTAAAAGCAAATACTCAGCTCTGTGTGGGATTACTTCTGATTAGATTCCACTAGAACATGCCACGCACTGTAAAACCTTATAATTACTAATTAGGCAATCAAGTAGATGACTGAGAGTGCCATTCTCCAACTAAGATTACCAGGAAATAAACACCAAAACAGAAATAAAATGACACATCTCCAGAAACTGTGAATACAGCCTAACAACACACATAAAGGAAAACACAGACCCTCAGGGAGCATTCTAGCACACCCCTAAAGCTCTAGGCTAAAATCCAAAACTGCCCTTCAGGAATATGGCAGGAATTAGAGGGAATTTGACACATTTGACCCCATTTCGTGACCCTCTTACTTGACCCTTTGCTGCTGGTGCTGCTGCTGTTTTTGTAGTGCAATCCATTCAGTGCAATGGTGGGCGAATAAAATAACATCGGCCCACATTCTATCAGACTACAGGGAAATTAAGGAACTAATTTTGAATCACCATGTTTACAAACAGTGGCCCAGTTTACAGAACTCTTCAGGGAACTGAACTTTTAACGACAGTTTTAAATACAGTGAAGTAGGTTTCAGAAGGAAAAGCAATAGCTGTCCAGAGACTGCAGGGTGTGAGTAGGAGCAAATGGCACTCCCATAAAGAATGGAGCAGCTGCTGCCAGTTTGGCATAGTTATGCAGTATTTAGCATATTTCACCCCTGAGGATGATTATCTTTCTGTCATGAGCATAAAACACAGATAACTCATGAGCCAGTTGAATCTCTTTCTCATAAGTGGTAGGGAGGTAATGCACTGATAATTCTTTGGAGGTTAAATATATTTATTCTACTGGAACTAGCTTTTGTTATTATGGCATTTGAAAGGGACAGATATTGTCTGAAATCCTGATTTTTCATTTCTCTGTCTGTTTGGGTTAAGCTTTTTATTATATCTGCATTATGCTTGCCACAGTAGAATACAAGAGTAATCCAGAAAACGCAGTGAAAAAAAATATTGGATAAGCATATACATTTCTTCATCAGACTTTATAGTGCGAGTACATACACCTATTTACTTTGGTTTGCTGTGTGGATGAAAACCTGCCCTCCAAGGAGATCAGTCATACAGACCATTATTAAGAGCTCTGTGTTTTGTTCCTGCAGTAAAATGACAAGAAGAAAGAAATTCTGAGGTGGGAGCCATGGTGCAGTTTCTCTAAATGCCTCAAAATTCTCATTGTCCTCCTCCTCCTCCCATTTCACAGCAATGTAGATTTCTAAAAGGACCAACAGAGACAGTTTACACTGTCATGAGACCCTGACCATCCTACACGGAGCAACACTAACAGCCCAGCAGCTCCACTTCTAGGGTAAATAATTGCTTCAGGAGTTTATTAGGAGATACTTGATTATTTAATGGAATTATCAGAAGCCCTGGCCCAAAGTGATTTTTTTTCCTGTGAAATATGAGCAACTCTCAGGCAATCCTTCATTTGTTAAGCTAAAGAAACTTCTTTCAACAAAGGATGGGCAAGGTTAAGTTTAAAACAAATTCCAAGAGAAGGACTTACGCACTGCAACACTGCAGCTGAGACAACTACAAACACCATTTATAGGTGATTCACTTCCCACTTGGCTCCTACTTTGAAGGGACTGTTCCCTTTTTCTTTAAGGAGAGACCAGGGTATTTTAGGTTCCTAAACTGGGCACCTGAGTTGGAAGGTAAAAGTTAAAAAGGGATGTAGCTGTAACCTTCCAATTCAGAAAGGTAGCATTTGTGTCATCATAAGAAGGATCTATCCATTAATTATTCACCATTCTTGGTTGTCACCTTAATCTAAAAATGCATTTTTAAAGAATAAAATAGAAATGCAGAGGTTCTTTGCTCATTGTATCTTCCATAACCTTCATAAGCTAAATTGATTTGGCCCTTAATATAACCAATATGTTGAAAAAAATTAGAAAAACCCCAGAACTATTTTACACAGAAATTGCCTGACAGTTG
The DNA here is from genome assembly GCA_036785705.1 of Acanthornis magna. Taxonomy (NCBI): domain Eukaryota; kingdom Metazoa; phylum Chordata; class Aves; order Passeriformes; family Acanthizidae; genus Acanthornis; species Acanthornis magna. The sequence continues at coordinate 13,425,230 of JAWUZG010000029.1, forward strand.
CTTTTGGGTAGAGGGCAAAGAGAGTATGGAGAGAGAACTCCATACCCTTTCCTTGTGCATTATAAATGGCTTTATATAGAACAACACACTAAAATTTTTTAAAGTAGATTGCTTGTATGTTGAGCTGAAAAAAAAACCTGCTTAAAATTCTGATAGAGACTGATTATTCTAACTGCTGAACAGCTTTTCGAACTACAAGGCTCAGAAAGATTCATCCATACAATGCACCACTGTCACTCAATCAAAGAAGTTTTATAATCCACTTTTGAAAGCAATAATTTCCTAAATCCTGTGAAAAGATCAATCTTTTTCCTCTCAGAGTTTATAAATTATCCCTATTACAGCAATTTTTTTTTACTGTTAAAAGACAGTTAACTTTATTATTGGGAAAGCAGGTTGAATGGTACCAGAGAAGGCAAGTAAAATAAAAGGCATCTGAGAGATATTCTGAATGCCTTGCTGCAGCAGTGGGGGAAAAGCACTTTCTCACCAACTACAGGCAGGTACAACCTGAGAGGATATTCTCCAGAAAACCAAGATAATTTGCCATTTGGGACTCAGATAGCTTTCATTAGCGAGTACATGTTCTTCAATAGCTCACATTTCTCTTAATTTTTTGACAATTTGCATTAATAAGCACATAAATAGAAACTACTCAGGAAAATTTTTTTTAAAAAGTAAACAAATCACTTATTTCATCAGTTCCTCTTTTTAGTTGTTCTATCCCTTGCTGCTTCTGTAACAGTTTTTAACTACTCCACTCAAGCTTTACATTGTTTTGTGATGCATAGTCTAGTACAGGGATAGCTGATAACGGACAAGGCCTGTACCTGTAAAACGGGGGTAGTAATCTTTCCTTTTTCTGCTTTTAGCCTGGTGTTTGGTTGCAAAGCACTCGAGGAAAAGGGTGTTTCTTACTATTTACATGCATAGTAGCTGGACATTTGTCTCATCTTGATGCTCCGTTCTGCTCTGCCATTTCAGAGAACTCTGATACCCAAAGCTCTGTGCCTTCCTTTTCTTTTTCCAGAGAGAATTTGTCGAGGCTCTTCATGACAAGACATTAATATTTATTTTTTTATGAAGCTGCCAAAGGTAGAAAGAACAAAACCAACTCCTCAGCCCCCTCACCAAACTCTGCACTCAAAATCAGTTAAAAGAAAATCTACAGAAATTTACTTTCAATTATTTCAGGAAATGTATCTCCTTGTTTCAGTAACTGGAACCCACCAGTGTAACATCAGGAGGTGAGTAGGGCTACTTTACGACACTTATCTAGATTAGGCACATGATGCTTGCAAGACTCTTCAAGGCACCAGTCAAAGGAAAAGAGGGTGGATAAAAGGGATAATAGGTTAACACTCCAATAGGGCAAGAAGCAGCACTGAGAAGGGGAAATGTGCAACAGCTTAAAGTTTCTACCTGTCTCAAGTGACAAGAAAATTGTTTAACTTCTAATGTGGCAGAGACATTTAAAGATATTTTTCATGTTCATGGGACCACTCTTGGGAATCACGAGGTTTGAAAACAGTTTTGAACCTGATGCAGAAAGGTTTTCTCTTCAAGCAGATGCTCAAGATAAGCTTAACTAGACAAAAACTTCTTATTAAAAAAAACACAAAAAAAGGAAAAAAAGTTTTTGCATTTTTTAATTTCCATTTTCTCCAGGAAATATTTTCTTTGACTGAAATATTTTGATTTAGTAATCAAATATTTAAATATTAAAGCAAATTGACATGAGGGTTAATGTCAGAGTCTCAAGGTTCTTATCTAGTCCAGGCTCAGTGGTCAGATCACTTCGCTCTAGCCAAGATAATGAGGTGTTTCACGAAAAGTCTTCAACCACAAGCACGGATAAGAGAGATGTAATCTAACAATGGAGCTTTATCCTGAGATGGGAAACAGCATTTGCAGGAGGCAGGATGATAACTCACCACACAAGGTTCAAGGCTGAATTCAGTGATGAATGTCAGTATGTTAAATGACACATTTCTAAACACTTCGTGCTACACTTGTTTCAGTACTGTTTCAGTTTCTTAAAAACTTATTAAGAATGTAACCAAAATCTAAAATAAACCCCAAAACTTGCTCACAGACCAAGAATTCTAATATATACTGGTCTTTTCACTTAATAAAATTTCTTGCCCCTCAGCTTCTGAGGATTTGAAGATATACTTTGAGGCTGGCTTAAGTCAGAAGATTTTCCTCTTAATTGTCTGCAGATTGTGTATTATTCCAGTCCCTATGAGATGGAAACTATTATCAAATCCCTTTTTTTTTTCATTTACTTACAGCAGTATAGCCTTCCTACATTGTATTGCTCTGGCTGAATCAGGACAGCAGACATCAGAGAAAATTTTGTACTTAACCTCTGAATTTTTGTACTTCTGGATATATACTCACACTATTTAGAACTTTTGTGACACACAAAACTCATAAAGAATTTAGGATTGACTTTTACAACCCCCAAAGTTTATTTTGATATTTACAATTTTTTCTGTTATGAAAATTATAAGTGAACCACTTCTTCTATACCAATTCCTGCTGTAACCAGGGCAAAAGTAGAGATGGACAAATAAATTGATCCAATTGAAAAATATGACAGATTTTTGTCCTTTTAATGGAAGAAATTACTTCTAATAAAATAATGCTGATGAATCATGGAAAGGTGGGATTATACCAAGGTAGGGTCAACAACACTTAAGTTATTCCCCAAAACCATTTTCTAGCATTTTCAGAGCATTTCAGTGATGAATATTTCAGAAACTCTTAAGCACCAAATCACCACATCATCCTCTATGTATTTAGAGTGTTTTTCACATTCAGGGATACTTACGCATCAAGTTAGATTTCCAGCAAACAACCCATTTCACTGCTACCTTCTGCATTCAGCCTTGCTTGGGACAGCTGGGTTTTTCTTTGTGATCTTATGCATTGGAAAGGACTGTGAGAACATGAAGACTCTTTCTTTGTTGGGTCCAGACTTAAGAAGCAAAATCAGCAATTGCCAGACAAGTAAAATTTTTCACTTTGACCCACAGTTAATTTCCTGAACCATAAGGTCCCTTGCTTTCAACCTCCAAAGCTGGTACCAACAAGAAACCTTCAGCCATGAGGGAATGAAGTTACATAATGCAGTAGTTCAACTGCAAAAATCCAATAAATTGGTTCTCATCTAATTCTAGACAAGCTGATGTTCCTCAGCAGTAGTGCACCCTCTTCCTCTCTCTCTTTCTCTCACACACATAAAATAAAGACTATGTGTTGTCCACACAGGGACCATACTGAACATGAATATAAAGTGATTTTAGATCAGAATAGCATCTCTGATTTGGAAGTGAATCAAACAAAAGCAAACTAAGGCAGTTTTCCTTTTTTTTTTTCCAAAATGAGAAAGGTTTTGCATGATTTTAATGTGGTTTAATTAGTCCAATTTACACCAATTAGCCTGGATTAATTTCCCAGAGAAGACAAGTACAAAATTCAGGTTTCACTGAATCAGCATTTGTACAAGCTTAATAAAAGTAGTTGATTTTAAGTACATAGACTGTGATGGTAATCCCAGTAAGATTCATTATGATTGCTCACATACCTGAAGAAAGGCATAATTTTAAATGCTTACATAAAGCAAAAGCATGAGGGGATAAAAGAAAGGATTTTCAAAATGGGTAGTCTAAAGGAGCATAAAATAGAATTGCCACCAGACAAATGAAATATCAATATTGCTTTGTAAAGTAAGTGTTTCTTTATGGCAAGATGGATCAGTTCCATTAACATATGAATAGGTTTTCATAACATTACACCGTTTAAATGGAAACAGTCAAACCAGTGGAACTTATTCTCTCTCTCTTTTAAAACTGCTCCACATTGCTTCAGTTTGCATTGTCTGTCAGTTCTTGTGCAGATGTTCCCTTTCACACCCAAGCTGGCTGGTCAGAGCGGTAGTTGTTCCAGTTGGAGGTTATCTTCTCGCAGAGAGTGTGGGACATCTGACAGAAACTGAGGGTGTCTGCTTTGAGGATGCTTAGTCTGCTTGAGGCAAATTTGGCTTTTACCTGGAACACTGAAATCACCCTGCTGTAGTGCAGGTCGTTTTGCCCAAAAGCAAATTAGGGCACATTTCCACAAACCTCCAACTAGGAAACAGATAAAAGAATCTTTGGGCAGAAACCTTTCTACTATCCCCATGGGAACCAGAAAACCACACAGTCAGACAGGGCTAAACAAGTGTATGGAATGAAAACCAGATTGAAGCTTCTGAGGCAACGGATGATAAAGGGCAAGGAGTAGCAAGTCAAGAATGATGTTGACATTATTTTTGCTGTGTCTCATCCTAGCTGTGCTCAGAAAGATCACAGCTCCTTCTACTACTGGACTGCCTTATCACTGACCTGTGTTAGAGAACAGAAAATTTTGCCAGACCTACCAGTCTATGGCATAATAGCCTTTTCCAGTCCAGGTCATCCTGACTGAATCAAATTACACCAACAGAACTGAGCAGTAACTGGAGGTTAATCAGTAGAGTCTGGAGGGAATAATGTCTTCACTTGGCCAGCTCCAAAGAAATAGGATGCCAGACCACAGCCTGGCCAAGCAAGGGTAAGCCAGAAATCAAGATAAAATCAAAGGGTTGCACAAGTGTTTCTGGTTCATCCAAGAAACATCCACAGAAATTACCTGATTATGAACAGACAAAGCATGCAACACATACCTATTTAAAAAGGCTTAGTGCAGAATTATGTATGTTTTAGTGAACCTAGACAAACCTTCTCCTTCCATCTGCTTCTCTCCTTCTGTCTTTTTGTCTCCCACAGTGTAGGCAAGAGTTTCTGCCAGCTGTTTCTCTGGTGGCAAAAAACATCTGCCTTTTTGTCCCCTCACCACTTCGCTTGGCCTTACTCTAAGGCAAATAGCACTAGTACTAGGCTAAAGCCAAAAATAGTTCCTTCTGGGTTTTTCCTCCTGGAGTTTTCCCAAAACAGAACAGCAACTCCAGAAGATGATAAGCAGTGAGAAGAACAGCACTTTAAGCAAAGGGAAACACTCTTCCAGCTCATGACACTTGATGAGTTTCTGCTAGTACAAAGGATTTGTCTTTTCTGTATCAGTCCCCTTTAACCACAAGGCAAATAGCAACCAGTGACAAAATGAGAGAAAGAGCAAGTTGAAGATGCTAAAGAGTCTGTGGAGGGAGGAAAGACAAACTCCTGAGAGCTGAGGACAGCAGTTCCAGCATGATTAATACATGCATGGTCTTGAATGTAAGTACTAATGGCATGCAATGAAATTTGAACTGTCTAGGGAAATCAAGCAGGACACACTTTGCAACACTACAGCCTTCCTCTAGAGTTTAATTTTCATGTTTACCACTAACAAAATCCTTTCTCTTGGTCTCAGCACTTTCCCTTAGTTTTCTCACACAGTTACTCCTGCAGCTCAGGTGAGACAAATCATTTTGAAATTCATCCAGGGACCTGCTTACTGAATGTGGGTGTAGCCCTGCAGAAACCAGTTAATTCAGCTTTCACAAATAGTACATGATAGAAGCTAGAAGCATCTTTTACTATTTTGCTAAGCCATGCAAATATGGGCTATGCTTTTTTCCTGCTTGATCCCTGCAGCCCAGCTCTTGGAAAAGGAGAAATTTCAGAAAAACCTTGTGGTTTATGTAGAATTCTTTAGCATACCAACAAAATTACACTTTTGAATGGGGATTATTAAAAATTTTAGGAGTCTTAGTGATCAATTGTTTGCATGTAGAAGCTTTAAATTTTCCACATTTATTGATGAGGGGGAGGTTGTCATTCCAGAAAACACAAAGCTCTCTCCCTTCAAATAAACAAAAATTAAACTGACTTTTTTTTTTTCTTTGCTATCAAGTGCAAAACCACCTAGCAGAACACTCACTTAAACCTCTTAAGGTATCACCATTTACACACAGTTCCAATTTATTTCCTTTGTGAGTTAGTTTATGCTTAATAAAATTTGACACTCCTAAATGCTCTGCTGAAACACTATCAAGGTACAGAACTAATGAAGATAATTACCCTTGCAAAGCAGAAAGTACTTCTGAATGGACTAATTGAACCAGACTATATCTGTTGCAGAAGATTTTTTTCAAACCCAAACAGCATTCTTACAGAATGTGGGCTATTAGAAAAAATAACAGTATAATCCCTTATTATTTACACCTTCCAAACAATAATGTAGTCCATGACTTGAAAATGCAGTATTGAGTATGATTCAAACAGTTACAGAAATTTAAATATAACAGGTCACGTATCCCTACAAAGGAAAAGAAAGGAGGGGAAAAAGAGTGTATCAACTTGCTTTTTAGACAACTCTAAATGAGAGAGAAGCACATATCAGCATCTTGCACGTTGTCCTGGCATATCAGAGAAAACTGCCATGGGCTGATTTGCAAGCTATTAAAAATGACCTCTGTTAGTCACATAATGCAAAGAGATGCCATCACCTGCCCACCAGTTCCTGTCAGGGTTGAACTCATTTATTCTTCCTACCTCCCTGACAGGTTGTGTTTTTTCTTCTAATAGCAACCACTAAACATGACAGATGTCCTCACCCTCCTTGCTTTGACGCTCATCCTCTGCCTCAACTGAAGCTGCCACATGGGTGGAGCAATCCCAGCCTGATGAATGGCACACTTAATATGTGTGGTGGTCAAAAGATCTGCAGCTGGCATGAGTTGCTTTAACCTCACAAAGTTAATGGAACTAAAACATTTTCAATGCCAGCTGACAATTGACCCATCTTCTCTGTAATTATTCAAAGCAGTCAGATTTGTAAAAAGAGGTAAACTATTTTGCTGTACCAGCTGACTGAGTTGGATAAATTGGACAAGTTTTTTGGCTTCTTCAGGTTTCTGTCTGGTTTTGCTGCTGTGCCCCTGTCCCAAACTGAGGTGACTGAAATCACATCTCTTTTGTTTGTCCTCAATGAATTCCAGCCCACCCAGCTGTAAATATAACTTGCACATCAGTTAGGGATAGCTTCTATGTAAGCAAACCAGATCATTTTCTGAACCGGAAGCACATCTGGTTTTCCCAGTTATATATACCAATATAAAATAAATCTGTTCTTAAAAATATTGTCTCTCTACCAACCGTTAGCAATCATGGCTGTCACATTATCACCAGGAGAGAAGATTTCTGTTTATGCTCTTACAATGTTAACTAATTTATGTTTCAGGCTGCAGATCCAGCTTTGGCAAGGAAAGGAGGAGAATGACCCTGCAATTAACAATCCAGGGTTTCTCTGAAATATGAGAGACATCGTGAATGCAAAATTAATCTCTTAAAAAAACAAAAAAACCCCAAAATAAAACACACACAAAAAAAATTTGTTTATATTTAACAACTTGTGATTTTGAGCAGCACTGGTCTATCCAAATTAGTGATATCCAAATTGACTTAGCTAGTCCTTGTGGATGAGGTTTATACCACATCTGTTTGGGTACTGAACCCATGCCTGTGCAGAACCACTTCCCCCCAGCCTGTTGGTTGCACTCTTGGCCAGTGCAGCCTGGTATGTGCCAGGCCCCGTGGGCTGCAAGGGATGCACTGCTGGTTCTTATCCAACTCTCCCACCAGAAACCCATTTTCCTTTAAAGCTAGTTCCTGTTGCAGCTGGCTCATGGCTGCTGCTGTAGCATGGGATTATTTTGTCCCAGGTCAGGATTTTCTTGTCTTGAACTTCATGGAGTTTCTGTCACCTCATTTGTCCAACCTGTCCATTCCCCCCTGAATAGAAACTCTTCCTGCCAAAATATTGGCTGCTCCCACCACCCTGGTGTTCTCAACAAATTTGATGGAAGTCCACTCTTTCCCATCATCTAGATTATTAATAAAAACATTCAATAATACTGGCCAGCTTCAATATTGATCTTTGAGGGACAGTACTGGCAACAAGCTGCCAGCTGGGACTTTGTGTTGCTGCTGATAGTTCAGACAATTTTCCACCCACCTCATTATCTGCTTATCTACTCTACACATATCATCAGTTTGGCTGTTTGGAGATTAGCAGAACATATTAAAAGATCTTCCAAAATCAAGGAATACAACATCCATGGATCTTATCTACAGAGCCATTCCTTCATCACAGAAGGTTGTCAGTCGGTCCTGCATAATTTGTACTTGTAAATCCATTCTGCCCATCCCCAGTCACCTTTGCCCCTTTCATACAGCTGGAATTGGCTTCCAGTAATGATCTGCTCCATGACCAACACAGGACTAAGACAAAGCTGTCTGGCCCGTTAGTTTCCTGCATCTTGCCCCTCGCCCTTTTTAAAGACAAGTGAGATGCCTGTTTTTTTTTTTTTTGTTTTTTTTTTTTTAACCCTTCTTAGCTGCCATCACCTTTTAAAGGTGTTAGACAGTGGCTTTCAAATTATATTGGGGAGTTCCCCAAGTGCATTTTATCTGGTCCCATGGACTTGTTTACACTCACTTAGTTTCAGCACTCCTAATTTTACCTTCTTGTACCATGGATAAAGCTTCACTTAGACCCTGTCAATAAACCCAGGAACCATAAAGGCCAGTGGACAGAACTTAAAAGGGAAAAAAAAAATCAAATCAAGGACTGAGCACCTTTTCCCTGTCTTTTGTCATTATGTAACCTGGTCCATCGAGTAGCAGGTTCACACTTTTCTTAGCTTTTCTTTTGGTACAGAAGTACTTGAGAATTTTTTGTCAGACTTCACAATCATTGCTAGCTTCATCTCCAGCAAATCTTATTCCATCAGAGTACAGTGTGGTGGGGTTTTTTGTATTTTAAGATTAAAGGATGCATGAGCACGTGTGGTTGAACCACCGTGAGTTCTGTTAGTTCAAGAAAGGAAAGATTTTCTTTATTTTTCATACATAGTTGAGGAAAGCTCTTTCACCTGACCACTCATATTAGACCTTCTTGGTTCTCTCTGTGGTTATTCATCTTCTCTTTGGGCAGCCCAGTAGAAAGGTGAAAACAGAAAGAAAAACTCCCTCCAGAGATATAAAAATAGTGGCTGCCTCCAAACCACATATATCACCATTGTGTACAATAGGGAATCAAACTACCACTTACTTCTTCATTTAAATGGTCGCTTCACTCATCTAAATATTGATTCTTTTCTATTGCAGTAGGAAAAATCTGAAGAAATAGGATGATAATGCAATCTGCCCCTGCTATACACACATACACTTCACATCAACGCTTGAAGTCCTGCATTATCCAAAGCTATTAAGTAGAAGCCTGAAACTGTAGTCAGTCTTGCATAGAGAGTTAGAAATGCTGTACTCTTTTTTAAATCAATTTACCACTGTGCTCACCATGGTCTCTGGGGAGAGACATTAGGCCAGCCTCAGAAAAGGTTATTGAATCATTGTTTCTCCAGCAATGGTTTTCAATTACAAACAAAGTGAGGGCTCCATTTTGCAAATCCTTACTTGTGGCCTGCACACACATGCACTACTACAGAGAGAGGATGAATGGAAAGGATTGCTAAATAGTGCATGAGGTCCTGTTGGCTTCACAGGGGTCAGGGGCTTGACTTAACTTTTGGACTTCCAGGCTATGACCTTCAGCAAGCAGAAAAAAGGAAAAGGAAAATTCTAGGAAAAGACCTAGAATTGGATCTGTGTGACTAAAATAAAGCAACAAATGAGTCAAAGTGTATTGTAGTCTTAAGAGTGTTTAGGAAAGGGCACTTCACACTGTACAATGAATTAGCTTAGAAGAGTTGCCTCAGTGGCTTTTTAGAAAATGAAGAGTAACCACGTGGTTTGTATAGCTGGGGGTAAAAAGACCTGTTCGACAGCCAAAGCATAGTCTCATGTTCATTATTATTGTGTCATATTCTTCTAGTGCCTAGAAGGTGCATGGCCCTTCACAGGGAAGTGAAAACAACTCTCTGCTGAACGATGCAGAGTCTAAAATAAACTTCCACAATGGATGGGTGCATAAAAAAATCTATTGCAAATACTGTTATTAAGGCAGGTTTGTGTGCCTCAGAAAGTAATAAAGGAGAATAAGCACTGTCCTGATCTGTTTGCCAGGGATATCTGTACAAGAAATAGGTAGGGAACTGTCTGTGAAGAAAGGACCTGGTGGACAAGGGACAATTCATGACAGATAATATATAGCATCAGGGTAAGAGTGCCCTTGCCCATGGCAGTGGGGTTGAAACTTTATGATCTTTCAGGTCACTTTTAACCCGAACCATTCTATTATTCTATGATAAGTCTTTTGATAAGGCATTCACATTTAAGGAGTGTTAAGGAAACTTCTCTGTCTCACCATTCAGGAGGCACTCTAACAGTGACACTCCCACCATCGAATACTTTCACTGCTAAGACGGAAGCCCCTCTGCAGCTGGTGCCTCCAGTGAGCCAATGGGTGCCCCACCTGACTCCCTACACACCCCACTCTCACACAGTCGGACCAGGCTTCCTTACTGGTTTGACGCCAGGCTTCTCATAGCAGAGCCTAAAACTCTTGGATGCATAAAGCAATTTATCCATGGCCCAATAACACATTAGCAGCTCAAGATGTCCATCCATGTAAAGTCTGGGGTCTTCCTGCTGAGTTAGCTGCTCCTGCCATATCTCTGGCTGCCCTGTCCCCCGGCTGGTGGCACAGGTCCCCGCGCCCTTTGTTGTGCAAAGAGACGGCAGCTTAATTTGCAGCTTGTACACCTAGCTGCCTGCACTAAATGCATTCCTCAATGAGAAGAAAAGTCAAAGCAGAAGCTACCAGCAAGGGAGTTTCAGCAAGGCATTATGGAAGTGTCAGAGCTGGAGGGCAGGGGGAGACACTAAAGACCAGGTAAGAGCTCTAAAGGACCATGGGAACAAGATGTAAAACCTTCAGGACCTTATCTCTGCCAGAGTTTATGATATTAGCAAAAGGTTTGTTGGGCAAGACTTTTTTAGACAAAAAAATAGAGCTACACAGCACAGGAACACTGATCCTATGACACTCACCAAAGACAACAACCAAGGAGGCAGGTCTGAAGGACTCCTGAAGCCTTTAAGCCAAATAATGGAATACATCAGCTAAAAGAGGACATGTATGCAGCACTATTCCTTTTCTGAGTGCACAGCAGGTATTGAGAACAAGCCTAAGAAAGGAGTGTCACACTCAGGGCTATCACAGAGAGCAGGTTGTGTTCCTTCAAAAGGCAGAGGAACTATAGCACAGATTAGACACTGAGACTGACAGAAATTCCCCTCAAACAAAAAATTCCACACAAATTGTGCTCTCAGTTTCACATACTGCAAGGGTCAGTGTGTAAAAAGAAGGAAAAGAAAGGACAGTGACTGGGGGACAAAGTGGTTTTTTGCAGTATTTGACCTAAGCATGAAAGTGCAAAGAAATAAAGGATGTCATGACTCATGTAGCAATGAATATGTTATAAGGGGGACACTTTCATTAGAGGAAATCAAATCGAGAGCTTTCCTCAGAGACCGGTTAGATGAAAGAAAAAAATGTCATAAAATAATGTAATAAACAAATTCATAGTGAAATTATATTGTTCCATCCCTCTATGGAGTGCATTAATGCAAAGCTCATTCCAGAGACAATGGGAAGGTTCACTTCAACATCTCATCAGTCTTACAGAGTAACAAAATCAGTCCAAAAACTTCCATTGGTAATTAGAAGAGAGGGTAAGGGGAAAAAAAAAAAGGAGTTGGAAGACACAGAGCCTTGAAACTGTAAGATGTTAAGCAAATAGATGCATCCCACACGCCGTTAGGATTCTACTGGATGTTGTCTGTATGGTTTAATTAACAATAACTATCCACCCCCTGTTTTGCTGCTAATGTAATCTCAAAAGCACTACACTAATTCCACTTGCAGATTTTATGGTAACATTTAAATTAAAATACTCTGAGTACGCTTAACTACCCATTCAATGCAGATTTAATAAGATGGTTATAGGTTCATTAAGTAGCAATTGATTATTAACTCTTAGCTGGCCCACAGATGTGAATATTTGGTAATGAATGGTGTATTCTAGAAAAGACAATCTACCCAATAAGCTAACTTCTTATCTGGCTCCTTAACTCATCAGGCTAAACCATTTTGTGCATTCAGTAGCGAACGTAAGGTCAAAGCTGTGGCAAAATGCCCATCATCTTCACTATGAGCAATGTTTTACACTATGATGGTTTTGTAGTGAAGAGTGGCAAGTGGATTTTGTCCTCACTAGGAAGAAGGTGGTTATGTTAAAATATATTAGTAGCAATAACATTACATTTTCTCCCATTTTGTTGATCTAGAGAACATAGCTGCAAAGGCCCACTCTAATTCATGTGCTTCACAAAGTGATTCAGGAAGCATAAATCTGATGGAAAACCAATAGAACATGTCTAATAGCACGAGTCAGCCCCCAGCAGACAAAAGCAGTGCTCTGCCCACACTCACCTGCTCATCTCATTGTAGGTTCCACACTTAGTGACAAATGACAGGGGAAGGACTTAAGACTGGGATGATACTAAGGTACACTCAGAAATGGGGCCCATTATGCAAAATGCATTACTGCCCATCACCTTCTCATGTTATCTGTGATTCAAGAAAACCCCAAAAAATGGTTCATCTTCTCTTTAATTCTTAATAATGCTACTTTGCATGTCTTTGGACTCCTTTACTATTGCCACTGAACTGGGAAGCACCACTTAAAATGTCTGTTCTCAGTATTTTTCACAAAGAGGGTTTGGAGAATTCCAGTTTCATCTTTCAGACTTAACACTTCAAGCAACTTCTTCACTGTTGTCTGATACTAAAATTTACCAGGTTTCAAGGCTGTTCTAATCAATTTTAACCCAAACTGGCAAAATTTTAAGAGCATTCCCCAGACCAGAAAAAGCATTCAGTAACCCGACCTTTTAGCAAGTGTTACCAACCAAGATATTTATGTAGCAGCTAGGTGGTACTCTTCAGCATTTCACCTTACAGATAACACTTGTATGCTTGAAAGCAGTTGATTACCAGTGTTCACTGTGTTCTGCAGCTATATAGATAATACTATTTTTTGAATCTTGCTTCAAGAACTGAATAACTAAGAAGAAAACAAAAGCCAATAGCATTGAAAAGAGCAATGTAATAACCCCAAAACCCTGCTGTATATTCCCTAGGCCTGACATGTTCAGAGAGAGGTGAGGCACATGTAAAGTTTCTACCAAGTAATTGAATGTCTCTCCTCGAAATTTCCTAAGAACAAACTCTATTGATTGCTGTTTTAGCCAGCACAGTACCAATTTATTTTGTCACATTTCATAAAAACAGGAGCAAAAGCCTTCCTCTTACCCAGTTGAAGAGGTGCAGAGGACAGGAGCTTCACAGCTTTATCCTCATAACCTGCTTGCTCTAGTCCACAGATCTGAACTTGGGCTGTATCATGCTACTAATGGAATAATCAGGCCCCTCACACCTAATAAAGTACAACTTTATTAACTTAATTCAAGTAATTCCCTTGTGCATGTGCAATTCTTGAGCTCAGTTATAATGACTTTAATGAAGAAAGCAAATCTTTTGCTAGTTAAATGCCAAACGTGCTTTTTCCTTAAAGTTTTTCTTCTACTTTCATTAACAAGCTCCCTTTCCAAATAGCTGTGTGCATGTAAACAGTGAACTCAGATCCGCATATCCAATTAAACCACCTCGTACAATCACAGCATGCCTTGGGATCAGCAGTTCAGACATGTTCTTTGAGATTACTGGTATAAAAGCCGAGTTTCTTCCTCTGAAATTGAATAAAAGATCATTTTACATTCCAGATAAATTAACTCATTGCCAGAATATCCTTCTTAATTGTTTCAACGATAACAAGCAGGACAGACATCTTAATGTGCTGAGACTCTGCAAAAATATAACCCATTCTTTGCATTATACTTACTAGGCTTAATAAACTATAGAACATTTGTTAGTTTGTAAATATTATTTGGAGGAAAAGCACTGGAAGTAATCGTGAAATCTGGGATCTCAATCCAGACCTAAGTTTCATGGCTAGCTCCAATTAAAGCTGTGGGTAAAACTAAAAGTCTCATCCCCTGCTTTAAGACTCAGTAGGTTTTCTGTATCCCTATGAAAGCAAATATTAAAAAAAATAATAAAATTAAGAGAGTATAATTTGTTTATTAACAGGGAATAAAAGACACCCAAACACAACAACAAAGAAAAGAAATAACCAGCCACTATTTCAAATATATTTTATCCAAATAGATGTCCTGAATTTAAACACGCTTGATGAAAGAAGCCATTAGTCCTTTAGTATCTTTTTTTCTTAGAAATAAAATCTGCTTTCTAGCTGATCTGATAAAGAAAGAAGACTGAAAATACCCTTATTTGTTTTCTGGCTTTATTACATGCTTTGTGGATACACTGGTAAGATCCCAAAAAACTTCTTTGTGTCACTCTTCAATAAAATTGACATTGCTAAAAGGCATAAGTTATATTTTACTTGTATTAAAACATTTTTCTCCTCTCTGGATCACATCAGCCAAACTCATAAACAGGTATAACCAATATGCCTGCTCTGCTATATACAGTAAATGGAATTGATAAACACTCATATGCCATCTTTTACATTTCTGTTAATGTCAAGACACACTGCTTACTGAGTCTCTCAACAAAAAGGCCTTAAACACATAAAGAAACCTCCTCTTTATTGGTTTTAGGCATTAGCTTAACTGAACATTCTTCAGAAATCACTTTTTGGCCTGATATTCTGCAGTAACTCCTCTGAACGCCAGAGGCCACATCCTCAGCTCATATGAATCACCACTGTTTCACTGACATCAGCTGAGCTTAACCAATGTGCAGAAGTTGAGAAGCTCATCCCAGGGGCTGCTGTGCTATCAATTAGGGTGCATATCAGCAATGTGAATAAGAATAGGCGGGCTTCATTTCGCTTTTTTCCATATTTGTCTCAAAGCTGAAAATGTGTTTGAAAGGCTACGTCTTGTTAATGAACAGATTAGATTAGAAACATAAAATGGCTTGGAATGAAAAGCACCTTAAAGATCTGCTTCTAACCCCCCTGACCTATTATCTGATATCTAATCTAAACCTACCTTCTTTCAGTTCAAATCCATTCTCCCTTATCCTGTCACTACATGCTCTTGTAAAAGTCCTTCACCTTTCCTGTAGGCTCCCTTCAGGTACTGGAAGACTGCAATTACGTCACCACTTAGCCTTTTTTTTCGAGCCAGAACAAACCAAATTCCCTCAGCCTTTCCTCATAAGAGAGAACTCCATCCTTCTAAGCATCTTGGTGGCTCAGCTCTGGGCTTTCCAACAGGCCAAAGTTCCTCCTGTGCTGAGGACCCCAGAGCTGGATGCGGGTGACAAAGCTGGCCATGCTGCTTTGGATGCAGCCCAGGATACATTTGGCTTTCTGGGCTGTGAATATACATTGCCAGCTCATGTCCATTCTCTCATCCAACAGCACCCCCAAGTACTTCTTGGCAGTTTCAGGACACCTTTAACCACTGGGTGCCCTTGAGCAGTATGAATGACCTTCCATTTAAAATGTGTGTAATAAATAAGCAAAGACAAATTATAAAAAAAACACCACCTTTCCTTTTGATCAGAGTGAATGTTTCTTCTTCCCTCCACATGGGGTATCTTCCCTACTCTACCATCAACAACTTTAGAGTTTAGTCTTCCACAAATCCACCACTGTAAAACTGAGATTTCAGTACCGAAGTGTTTTAGTGGGACTGACAAAATGAGTGACATCCATCAGAGTGGGGTGTTTCAAAGGTATGGTACTGAGTGTTAAAGATCCCATTGACATTCATTTGGATGATCTGCCTAATTTTGTAAATAGGCTCATCACTCACAAGTAAAGCAAATGTTCCAACTGCATGCCAGCATTTGCACAGCACTGCCTCAGCCTACAGTAACATGATGCTGAAAGAAATATGTTGTGCCTGCAAAACACAGCAATCAAAAATGCAGGATTTAATTTAGCTCACTAGTGTGCATGTGCTGTGACATAGCTTTTATTTACCTGATTCCCCTCCCCTGAAACTCTTCACTCAGAAGTCATGGTAGGAAAATCATTAAGGGAACCAAACATGTGAGCAATAGGGTCCCTAACTTGTTTTATTCAGAAGCTGGATATGCCTAGGGCAACCATTCTGCACCAAAAGTTCATACGCAGTAGAAAAAGTTCTAATGATCATTTCTAATAAAAAAATTATTTGCATTGTTTTAAGGAAATTGATGAAATGTGATCATGAGAGAGCTTTCCAACAGAAATGGTGAGCATGATTGCACAGAGAACCAATGATACCTGAAATACTGCACACTTCCTTGATCACACAAACTCAGAAAGATGAGTCTGTTACCAGAACAGGTGCTGTGAAAGTCTTCTAGTATAATCAGAGGAATGAGGAACCCCTTTTTTTAACATAAGAAAACTAAAAAACTTGGCTAACCTAGTCTAGTCAGAGAAAGGCTAAGGGGCAGATGATTGCTGCCTATAAATATATCAGGGAGTGAGAAAAAGAATAGTAGGGAATGAAAATAATTAATCAAAATTAGTACATTTGTACAAGAACTAATAGGTATAAAATTGCCAAAATAGGTTTAGACTGAAGACTAGAAGAATTTTTCCAGTCTCCTGAGCTATGAGATTTTTAAATAGTAACAAAGGCAGAATAATGAACCACTTTCTAAAATGGAGTTTGAGAGGTTTCTGTGTAATGTTAGACTACAGAGCAGACTGTGAGGCTCTGAAAACCACTACTTGGACACCTAAATGGGATTGCTCATAGAAACAGAAGGTGTCCAG
Organism: Acanthornis magna; assembly: GCA_036785705.1. Taxonomy (NCBI): domain Eukaryota; kingdom Metazoa; phylum Chordata; class Aves; order Passeriformes; family Acanthizidae; genus Acanthornis; species Acanthornis magna. Next base: position 13,442,028 of record JAWUZG010000029.1, read on the forward strand.
GGGTAGCTGAAAAGCCAGCTTCTTTTCCTCACTCACCTAAGAGATCTCTAACTCTCAGGTTGCTTTGTGTTCCTAACTGACAAGAAATAGACAAAGTTACATATTAGTGGCACACCTGTATTTGTGTGTGCTTGAACCGAAAACAACGCAAGAACAGGTGAAGATACAAATGCAAAGGACAGTCAGAAATCACAGAAAATGAAAGCTTGCTGGCACAGCAACATTCAGAATTCCAGAATGGATCAAAGCCATCAGCCTCTGGAAGGAAATCATACCGTTAATGTTCCCATTCAAACAGACAATGGAAACATTTCCAGCTCAATTTGTTAAGTTTGAGTAAGAAGAAAAATAACAAGGACTAATGTTCCTGAACAAGTGAAATTGTGTCCAAACTTCTCTGCAGAGGCACACTCTGGGGGAAAAAAACCCACAAGCCGTGCTCTGAATGCTGCATTCCAGCCACCCTTAAAAAGACTTCACATTTCTCCTGACCTTAAAAGAAACAGTTTCCTTAGAAGAAAGGAGCAGATGGAGTCAAGCTTTCCACAGCAATGGTTTCTACCAAGAAAACAGTGGGCAGAGGGCTTCCCTCAGGGAAAGCCTTCTGCAAGCACCTCCCCTGTGGGAACAAGGAAGTCCTGGAATATTCTATAGCATGGCTTTAGCCCCAGGAATATTCTATAGCATAGCTTAATTGGTGTATTGCTTCATAAGGTACAACAGCCACCTGATTTAAGCTGGAGCTTCTCGTAAGTTATCTGAACTGAGAGTACGTTGCGTAAGGATGACGGTACCACAAGCACTATTGACAAAAGGGCAGAGGAGGCCCTGTGCTACACATGCAGAGCCATTCACTTTTGGCACATTTAGAGGAAGGCAGATATAGAAAGGTCAAAGCAGAGCAGTGGGGAACAATCCTTGATGGCTCTTTCCTCTTTGTTTCCAAAAGTTAGTTTTGTACTTGCATGCACAAGTCTGCAGATGTTATGGTGGTACACATCCCCCTATTTTCCCTAACCCTGCATATTACCAGCTAAGACTGAGGATTCAAGTGAATCCAAAACCTGTAATTGAGGAGTTCACAAAACAGAATAAATATTAGAGCTAAGAAGTAACCTTATGTGCCTCCTAACCTACAGACTGCTGAGCAGGCACTGCTGATGTTAAAATGTTTATTAACATGGTCTGCCAAGATATCAAGTAGGTATCTTTTCTGTTCCTGAGGTCACATTCTTTTTGACTGTGCTGTCAGACAACAAGATTAGCTGAAAAGCCTGTAAGCATCATGTCTGAATTCATAGGCTCGAATATCTTGCAGATGAGGATTTCAAGAGCAGGTGGTCAGCTCATTAAATCCTGATTCACGTCAGCTGGGCCTCTCCTTCTTTGAGATGTTTCTGCCCCTTCCCTCCTCTCCAGCTCTCTGGGCTGGCGAGGAGTGTGCCTAGCCCTTTTAAAGCATACCAAATGCACTCTTCAATGTGTTTGGTCCAGTCTCTCAGCACAAAAATCTGCAGCTGTTCCAGAGATGATGAGGCAGGCTTAGGGCAAGGACTAGACAGATATGAAATTATTATCATCTTTATTTACAGGACCTTAATGATCTACTTGCAAACCTGAAAGACTGCTGGTGGAAGAGTTAAAAAGGAAAAAAAAAAAAAAAAGGCAGAGGAGAAGTAGCATCAAAAAGCCCAGTATTTTCTCCATCACTTTTTAATTTGATATTTTTCCCAGTGTTCAGGATTGGCCAAGGTAACTGATGGTGATCTATGAATAAGACTGTGCTGAAATTACAATGATTGGCCTTTTTAGATGGCAATTAACAGAAAATTGTCATTACAGAGCCCTCTGTGACAGAACTTCGTGTAAGTGGCCAAAACCACAGGATACATATTATAATGATCCCAGCCATTAGATGAAAATGGTTTTGGCATTGAAAAGATGGAAAAACAGAAAAAAAATATAGTAACTCTGGTTCTTAAATTTTTTGTAGGTTTTGCTTGGTTGGTTTTTTTTTGTTGTTGTTTTGGGTTTTTTCCCCCTCAGAGTAAGGTAGCGTTTTATTTATGGGGCTGAATTCCCAATTTTTTTGAACATGCTCTGCTTTAAATTCAAATTTGAAAGTAACACACAACACTGTTTCTTTTCTAAGTCTGCAAATCTTTCTCTCTCTCCTCTTCTTCCATTCCTGAGGGAGCGAAAGTAGCACAAAGAAAGTTTGCTTCCTTCCCGATCCCCCTGTAGGGTCACACAGTTCTTGCCAACAGCTCGTTGTCAAAAACCCTTTGCTCCCTCTGCTGGCTATTCTGTCCTGATATAGCATCAAAATTATGAGTATCTGTGACTTCAGTGACAAAGTTTCAAAGAACCAAACATAGCTAAATACAAAATCCACAGTCATCCTCTACATAGCCTTCAAGTAAATCCAATTTGCACTTAAATAAACTGGCAGAATCACTTTATTCTCATTAACTTCGCTGGATATGCCTTGAACTCCAAAAAGATGCAGTGACAATACCACTTTATGTTTAAAATTCACTCTGTTTATTCACTTTACTTTTGATATTTATGCCTGGAAACTAATTCTGAGCATGTACAGTTGGAACACCTGTGTGTACTTGTTCAGAGGATGCACTGAGCACAGATGGATGTGGCTTGGGGTAAGTGACAAGGACCCACCACAGGGCCCAGCTTCTCTTTTAACTGTTTCACAACAAAATAAACCTGGAGGACATTTCTCTGCTTACGGAAAGAATTGTAGTTGCTCTATGAACTAAAGTTTAAAGGGAGAATTAGGCTGGCAGTAATAAAGAGGATTTGCAACAAAGACATGCTTTTGGCTTTTATCAGGCATAGGGAAAAAAGTAATTGCAGTGGCATCCCATGGAAAAAATAATAACAGCAAAATTGTTCATAAATGTTCTACTACAAGGTGCCACTGTGTTGATTCTTTTTTTCCAGAACTGTATCAAACACCTCTTTGTGTCATGATGTGTGCTGCTTTTATTTTTATCCTCATTTCAGACAGTTTCAGTTGGCATCTCAAGTTTTTGAACCCATTGGTTGTCTCTCTTATTTATGAAGACAATAAGAACCTGCATCCGGCAACAACATTTTTGGTCTGAAGCCAGCGTGACTTTGGAACCTGCTTATGTATTCCCAAATGAACCCACATCCCTTTAACCACAGAAGCTGGGCCAGGGGATGGGTCAGAAATCATGCAGGTTTCTTGAGGATGCCACTGTGGGGTGGTAAGGCTGAAAGAGAAGAAAGGCCTCACAGCAAAACATTTCATTGCCTTCCATGGGCAAACTCGTCTACTTAGGACTCAACACAGTAAAGGTTAAGCCTTGACAACTTTCTATTCTGGAGAGGGAAAAAACCTCTTCATCTGCTAGGACACAAAGTATTAATAGAGTTCCTCTTGACCTGACAACCATTGCTAGAAGGAAGGGTCCACACCAGTTCTACATCACAGATTTATGTTTCTGAGTCCAGGATAATCATTGTTCAAGCACCACTATTCTTCCTTCCTCCTTCACATTTTGGTAAATGGACAGGTTGAAAATATATTTGGCGTTTCTCCACAGACCCGTCTATTGTACTGCAAAGAGGTTCAAGCACAAACAAAAAACAATAAGGCCTTAAATAGATTTTTAAAAACTCCAGCCATCAACAAAGCACCAAAAAATGAATGTTCACTTTGAAAAAGAAAAAGATGGTCTGGCAGGATTTTCTCCAATGCACTGACAGGAGTTGAATTTCTCCTGGCTGTCCATACATCACAGCAAAGTCATGGAATATTTCACCTGAAGATGAAAACAACCCCAGTCACTTCTCCTAGTCTTCCTTCAGACTCTCCCCTCATGGAGGTGAGCCAAACTGGATCCCACAGCACACTGTAGAACTTCCACTGGAGCCACAGCGTGGGCATGCTTGAGCCCCACTCCAGCACAGAGCAAAAAACAAAGAGAAAGAATTCAGGCTGTTACCACCTGAATAGCTCATTCGTTTGAGTGTGTTGTAGTGTGCTGCTCTGCTGACAAATGGTGAAGTTGGTCTGACCACAGGCCCTGTGCTGTAACACTCTGTAAACTCTGGGGAGAATATGCCAAACAGCACAGAAGTACTTCAGGAGCTTTAGAACAAAGGATACCTACATATATACATATATACACACATATATACATATATATGCATATATACACACATATATACATATATATGCATATATACACACACACATACACACAAGTATAACTTCTAGAAGGTAAATTTTAATGATGTGTACTACAAGACTGGCTGGTCCTGAAAGCTGAACAGAAAATATTGAAATAAATCCCAGGAAAGGTAGAGTCTAAAGTCAATAACAAAAGATAAATGATGCAGTCACAGGATTACAATAGATCTATTTTTTCTCAGGTACACTTTTTCTCTCATATCGTACCCACATAATAAACAATTTATACCTGTCACAGCTATATAACCTTGTCCATGGCAAAAGAAAACACTAGCACGTAATGTGACAGACCAAAAATGAGCCTGAAAAATCCCATACACAACTGAAACAAGATTTTCCCCATTAAAAAGTAAGAAGAGCTCTGAAGGGCTTGAGAAATGCAATGACCCAGTTGAGATTTCTCCAGAACTGACGATCTAACACTCTGTTTCTACAGGGGGTGAACTAAAATCTTTACTGACTCCGTGCCATCAGAGCCCTGCTTTTAAAACAACCTGAGGAAGTTTAGATCATGCTGCGTTTTAGCAAGATCTGTGTTCCCTTCCGACTGTACCAATTCCTGCAGACTGCAGACTAGTGATGTTAACAAGTCTTTTAGGTATTTCTCATACCTGGATGTCATACCATGTGAAAAGACATGCTATTTTACACGCTATGCATACAAGTAGTCCCAAAGATAAAAGCTTTTCCTCCCCTACACTCCTATTTAATCTTAACATTTCTCATGACAAAAGCTATTAGCTCAGTCTGTTGATAATGGTAAACAATTCTAACTTGTGACTTTACCACTGAACTGTTTCTGAAGATGGGTTTTTTTGACACATCAGAAGCCAAGCACTGCTCTCTAACGTGTCTGCACACAAACCCTGAGCAATTTTGTTAGCAGTTAAGTGTGTGAGGCTGTGGTACATCAGCAACCATTAACAGATGCACTGGAGGAGTCACAGGAGGCCATGAAATTCCATCTCAGGGCAAGGAATATGCATGCACAGAGAAAATCCACATTTTGAAACACGTCTCCCTCAAAACAGTGGTAAAATCTAAGTCAAATAAAGCCATGATCCATGCTCAGAAGTGAATGTAAGGGCTCAGACAGAGATTGCCTCCTGTGGATGTAAATATACCATTAGTTTCATTAGCAGGATTTAAGCACATGTCCAAGAAGTATTTCTGTATCAGGGTATTATCTATCTCTCCACTTGCCAAGAATGCTGCAGGGCCATTCTCTGAAAGCATCCACATCCATATTTTGATGGAGGTTTTAACTGAGCCAAGCCTGTGGGGTCAACATATATAAACTGACTCTATGCCAACTTCTTTTTTTTTTTTCTTGTGGAATTACACGGATTCAGAGCAGCTGGAGCTGTGTTCCCTTGACTTTAATTGGAGCTTATATTCACTCTTTGAGTGTTTTCGTCATGTCTTTAGCTGAAATGTGGTCCACACTGACTGTGTTGCCCAGTGGAGATAACATTACTACTGCAATACTAGCTTCTGCATCCCTTGAATAGTTTTGGTGTTAATATTGCAACTAGATTTTGCATTTCTGACTTTAAGGGATAGATTAATGGGTTAAAAGTCAACACATCCTAATCTAAGCATGCATAAAATCCACCAAAATTAATTAAAATGCTAGAACTGATGTATTTTTAAAATGTCTTTTAAATAATTGAACAGAAGTCCTCCAGATATCGAATAATCACATATGCTCCCTTACTTTACTCCAAAGACTCCAAATTTCTGCAGTGAAATGCCTGCTAGTTTGCAGTGAGAAGTCACTACCAGCAGGCAGTTCTCCCCTAACAGGGAGTCAGATGCTTGTTAATACTGCATCAATCCATTGACCAATACTTACTCAGTGAAGCCGGCATCTTGGTGGAAGTCAATATTTCCTTATTACTTCAGTGTTTGAGCCATGTCAGGACATGCATATGTATAGACACAGGAAATCACTAGCAAATTTAAGGGCAGTTTTCCAAAAGGCTGAAGAAATGGCTTCTGAAGTCCCTTACCTCATCAGCAGGTCAGACTCTTAGTCCTCATTACAGCCGTACAGGGAAGGGCTGAGTTGAAAAAGTGGTGAGGTCAATATCTCATAATGCTACAGAACACCTCCAGTTCCCTTTAAAAAACCCAGATTCTTACCATACTGGAGACAGCTGGATCAAATTGTGGATCACACCCTGAAAAACATCGTTAGAGGAGAATCATAATACTAATGTTTCAGACATTTATGCCAGAAAAAAAACCCCTGAAAATATCCCTCTAGCTAGGAAACTTTCTCCTAATTTTAATTCAAACTTATTTTTCAGCCTTATAATAATGTCTATATTTAATTAAACTGATGTTTACATTTATATTTCCTTACAGTTTATTTGAACATAAATATTGAATTAGAAAAATACTGGTTTGTAATGCATTCAATCAAAATTTACTTTTTACCTGGTTAATGCAGTGAACAGGGGAAAGTTGCTCATTTCACCCACATACAATTTTTTTCAGTTCTTAACATGATCGTGAATTGAAAAATTAATTATTTCCAGAAAGTTGGGTTAAGTGTCACGGAAAGTGGCATACTGAAAAATCCATTGCTGCCTCAAAGAGTTTGTAATAAATTACAGAACAGGTGGAAGAAAAGAAACACTATTCTCTTGGCATTACAGCTGACTGGAACTAAGCTCAGAATGATTTACTGAGCTGACCAAAGTCACACTGGAAAGCAACGTTATAGACAAGAACTGAAACCAGTTTTACTTTGTTCCAGACAAAAATATTTACCACGCACTTTTTATTCTTTGTTACTATCAAGACACTTAGGTTTTGAATCTATAAATAGGGGAGTATTCTCCATTTTGCACCTTAACAGTAAAGCAACAAATAAATAAATAAAAAGGAGAAAAGACTTGCAGCTGGTCACGGCTTACATCTCAGTTCCAAGAGAGATTTTCTGATTAAGTAAAATGTCCTAGAATATTCAGCAACTGCAGCAACATAAGGGCTGCTCCTGCGGAAAGCAGCCTTAGCTCTGGCTGGAGTTGATTAAAAATGAAGAGGAGTTGAAGGAGACATTTTATATTCAGCAGTTCCACAGTTTCTGACAAATGTTTGGGTTTCCATGGAAAATTACCAAGCGGGAAATTTCTTAGAAAGAATGAAATTTATTTCTACATAGCAAAGAATGAGTTACAAAAAGAAACATATGGTACAAGGGGTGAGAGTTCTATGAACCTTCTGCACAGCTATCACCGCAAGAAATAGGAGCAATTTAATATCAACTAAAGCTGTACAAATACCATTGTTTTTCACTTGCTGCCTGAGTTTGGTTTCAGGTTAGGTTACCCAAAAGGAAAAAATCTGTGGTTTTGCTTGTGAAAATGAGAGTATTGTTAAGCAAACATTTGAGGTTATGTCAAAATTTTCAAATCACCCCATTATGTTTCTGGGTTAAGGAAGCACTGCCCTTTTCAAAACAAAACCAATTATATTTAAAATCAAAGTAGAGATTTAAGGATTTTTTTTTTCAATGAAACATTCCAGTTCTTTAATTTTTTTTCAGAGTGCATGTTGGATAGGGAATCAAAGTATATTTGGCCTCATAAGTAGATTAAGTCAAATCAGATTGGTACTTTTCAATAAATAAAACATTTAACAATAAAACGTTCCTGTGTCTTTTTCATTCCAATATTTAGCTTCCATGTCCTGGATCCAGAGGTACAGGGGAAGTCCCTTCTGTGAAACATCAGCAGAAAGGGAACAAGATCACAAAACCTTACTCCTCCATGTTACAACACAACCAAAAGAATGAAGGAGTGAGTAATACTGAACAGCCCAAAGTACACATTCATCCATTCAAAGATGAATAAATGTAAATGTACTTTGAACATAAATACTTCAAGATATAAATCTGGGACTGGGCTCATCATCTGGAGGCTTTAAGGAAATATCCATCATTTACTACAGCACTACAGCTGTAATAAAATTAATGTGGGTTTAGGATATTTTCGTAAAGCAAAATATTTATAAGAACAAAAGCATTTCATACAGTAACAGTGTGGGAAATAAAACATTGCCTTCTTTGGGAACATTTGCTTGGGACTGCTGGGGTTACAAAAGTAAATTTATACTAGAGCAGGCAAAGAAAATGCATAATGCTTGTTTGTGGGAACAGCCATCAAACAAAAGATCTAATACGAGGTTAAATGAGCTGATTGTCAAATATATCCAAAGGCTGACGTGTTTTATGTTAATTCTTTAATAATATACTGTAGGGGTAAATATGAAAACAGCAGCAATGTATAAGCGAAAAGACAATAACTAGACTATGCCAGAGGTAAATGAATACAGGAAACTTCTAATCATATGGGGAGTGATGAAATTACTGAGAGTCACCAAAGGAAGGGATCAATGCCATTTGAGGATGTGAGTTTTCTAAATTTATGAAAGGGACTATTTACTAAATCCCAGCAATGAGAAATTAAACTTATAATTTGAGTCCTTGGTACCTGATACGCTGATAACTTAAGTGCCTCAGAGGAAATTCAAGCATTTTTTTTTGCATCGTTTTTGCATGCAATTTTGCTTGAACCTTCTACCAATTGCCAGGAAAAAACTCTTTCCACAACTGGTTTCTCCTGGTTTTATTTCTATTCCCACTGCAGCACTGGAGGGTTCCACAGATAGACAGAAAACACTGGGTTGTGTAAACCGGCTCGCCAGTCACACAAAATTCTTTTAGGCAAACAGTGGCATTCATAAGCTCGGGAAATAGGCAGAAATCAGTTTATGTAAGAATTTCCCCTATAGTCAGATTACTTGGATCAATTACCTCTGCCCACAGCAGTAGAGGGGATTGGAACTAGATGGTCTTTAATGTCCCTTCCAACCCAAACCATTCCATTTTTCTATGAATAGGGAATGTTTTCACATCAATTGGGGTACCCTCAGTTTCCTAAAATCATCTGAGAATCTTACCCAGTAGATTTCTGTGTAGATTCTAGTCCTTGATCATGGCCTTGATCTCTTCTGCACCATATCACACTTGTGGTATTCATTTGAGAGCTAGGAAGCATTTGCCATCCACAGTGAGGACAGGATACGGAATGATTCTTCCTTGGGCCCTCTGGAAGCCTGGATTTTCCTGTCCTGTGTTCCCTCCACTCTCCACCTCACCCTTCATTTTCCTGATGCATCTTTTTGCATGTAAAGCAGTATATAAGACAGAGTATTTTTACCTGACTCAACCAACTTACATAGACAATACACACTAATTTTGGTGTGGATATTTTTCATTACTATGGTAATGTATTTTCTAGTGGCCATAATACTGTAAAAACTGACAAAACTATTTTCTGAGTGAGTTGTTTGTGGGGTTTTCTCTGTAGGTGAGAAACCTTCTGGCAACAAAACCTTAGCATGAGGGCCATTTCACTCCTCTGATCCCTTGCAGAAGTGTTGCTGAGTTTGCAGTTCTATAACTCAGGACACATTTTTCACTCCTATGACAGGTGGCCCCACATACACAGGTGTGCTGGGGATTGTGTAGCAGTCTATCAGCCTGTCAGCTGGTGCAATCCCACTAATCCCACTAATAGACTGCCAGGTCTCCTTTGTTATCCTGGAAACCTACCCTTTTATTTTCCCCTTCTTTTTTTCCCCCTATTTTTTTGATTTTGAGGGATTTTGCTCCTATTGTGAACAAAGATGTTGAAAGTTAAGTTTCATTATTAATTCTTCATCAAGTCTGTATAGGCAGTCCATTGTGCTTTAAAATATCTGTGCCTTTTCATAAAATACCCCAAAACTCCTACCTGAATATATGAGATGCGCTACACATGCTCAAAACCCCACTGACTTCTTAGCTTGCTTAGTGAAATGAATTTTCACATTGCAGTTTTGGTGGATAAAGGTTCTTCATTTCTCTGGAATTTTAAAGATATTATGCGGAGACAAGACCGTGGTTCTCCAAATGAAATCACAAGAACAAAAGAAAATGTTAAAGCCAGAGCAAAAAGCATATATGTTTTTGTTTGTGCTGCTCTCTGGAGATATGCTTTAGTTACAAGGATTGCATGCAGAAAACCTGCCTAGGTAAGTTCAGTATATCACCGTAGCCTTGCTTATTTTCAGTTGCTGCAACCACCTCAATGACTTGATAAAAACATACCTTGTATTACAGGGCAGCACAAAAAAATTAGGCCTGAGCTGACAATTAACAACATAACAGGAAAGCAGAGATGTGCCCCCAAGCCAAGTCCCTGGTCCAGAATTCCTAAAATCATTTACCATTTAAATATTGAAAAGTGAAAGTATGATTAATCTAAAAATTATTATAACTGCAAGTGAGCTTGTTTATCTTTTGCACCTCTGACACAGGAAGATTTAAGTTACTCTCACAGTTTAGCTTACAAAACAACTTCATGGACATTAGTTTGTCAATCAGTAGTTCTGTTAGAGTTAACCCAGTCCAATATCACTGCAAGGGAAAAAAAACCAGCAAGAGCTCAGTGCAAAAAACCAAAGCCGATTAGCTCCATGGAGACTTGTTTCTACATCAGACTGCATGGCTTATTGCTTCTGAAAAAGACTGCAGTGTCAGGCATGCCAGGCTGGTGACACTGAAATTACGCAGATACACACATAAAAATCAATTTGTGAGCAAAACCAGCTGAAAACTGTGTGTGAAATCTGCCCAAAGCATGGTGGGGGGAAGTGGAGGGAGACCTTTACATTGCTATGTACTCAACCCTGGTCTCAAGTCTTTGCACTGCTGACAGAGGTGGACACTTTTTGGTACCTCTATCTCTGATCACTGTATTCAAGCATCTCCCTCTTAAGGTCCTGACTTTATAAACTTTCCCTATTCAGCAGGCACTTAAGCATCTCTTTCAACCTGTTCAAGTGGCACATAAGCAGGTTCTAAAGTGCTTTGATGAATAGCATGGATCAAAGTATGTGCTTAAATGTTTTGCTAAATAATTAAAAATTGGCTTGAGAGGTGGCATAAAGGCACTCACTGAAAATTACCAAGCTTTATGAAAATTAAATGAAGCAATTAAACTTAGCTTTCCTATCTATATTTCTAGAAAGGCCTATTAAGTCCAGCACATAAGCTCTGGTTGTTGGAAGTGTCAGGATCAGTAAGTCTAGGGTTAGTTAAAACAACATTGTCTTTTTATAGAAAGGCCCTGATATGGACAAGGAGCTTTGTATATCTCTTACCTCAAGGTAAACCCTGAACGAAGGCTTTTGAGAAACAGCCTAACAACAGAAATTTAAAAAAAAAAAATTATTTATACCTTCATCTTCCTTAGGATTCCTTCCTGCAATAGGTGACAATATAGCCACAAAATTTATAGACTCTTGTGGAGGCAAAGCTGTCATCCCTACTTTCATTCAACGCGTTCCCTTTTGCACTAGTTCCTCAAAGTCTCTCAGAATTTCACTTTTCCTGACCCTTCCTACACTTGTGTTAATCCTTAAACTGTAATCTTTCTATACTTGAACAAAACTGGTTTATCTACATAGAACTTGTTTGCAGACAGCAAAGATAAAATAAAAACCAGATGAATAGGCAAAGTCTACAGGGACAGGAGATAAGTCTGTTCTCCACGCAAGGGCCTGTTAAGCATTACATTGCATAAAGAGATCTGCAGAAACATTTGAATTCCAGAAAAAAAGTTGCCAGCTGAACTGAGAGTTTATTTTAACTTGGAAAAAGTTGAGTTTGTCTTGTGAATCTTGTTTCAGTCTGATTTGCTCAGTTGTCCTTTACCATCAGCACTAAGACCCAGAAAAGTTCATGTTTTCCATATGTAAAACCACATCAAAATCATATGGTAGGAGAGTCCTTCATACTGAAATAGGAAAACCATACATAGAAGCGACAAACATTAGAAAAGCTTTAAGAAATTTTTATGGTATCCCTCGAGGTGAATTAAAAACACATTTGTACTTAAATATAAAAGAAAAATGTAATAAAAAATGCATGGGCTGAGTCCTACCACACAATGCAGTTCTGATGTGGAATCAGAAAAGATGTGTTACAAGCAGATTCCTTATATACTCTTGCACCACCAGCAATCCTGAGAGGTATTGCATTGGGCAACTCATCCCAGCCCTGGCTCTACCGCCCAAGGTGGCTCCTGAGCACCTTGCAATCCAGGATGGCCACAAGACAATGCTGAGGCTGTTTCCTCTCTCACCACCACGGGAAATTTTCTACCCTTGCAAGGAATCTGTTCTGCCTCTGGCATTCCTGCTTCCAGCCAGTTTAACCCCTTCTTGTAGCTGGGCCTTCTTGCCCTGGATGCCAGATCATTCTTCAGTCAAGTGACCACTGCCATTTATAATCTCCCCTTCACTGGAAATAGATGCCAGCAGAGAAGAGTTGCCCAAAATTGTACACTCAGTTAGAAGCAAGATTAAGAGCAATACCAAGATCTCATCACTGCTAGAATGTCATCTGCTAGACCAAGTGCTAATGACCGCAGGACAGCTCTCACTTGGAAAGTACATGCACCTTGTTAAGACAGTTATTCATTGTAGTACTATTTAAAGATGGAGAAAAAGAATACGTAGCATAATAGAGAAATGGAAGTTATGAACAGAGGAGCATAGAAAAGTCAGGAAAAAGTTTCATCATCATATAGGATGACACATGAAAGCAGAGACTAAAATCAAGACTAGAATATGCTGCCCTAAGATATCACAAAGACATTCAGAGCAAATTTAATGCTCTGAAGTCTGTGGAATTCACATGAAATGTCCGCTGCAGTTGAGGTTTAAAAAATTACAGTCTCTTTAAATTGAAAGAGTATAGATGAACATTCAAATGTCTGCTGTTGGGCTCCTGAAATTCAGCTTTCAGGACCATGCAGTCTTGTAATATACATAACTAAAATTTACCTTCTCAACCTGTCTGGAGTTAGATCTCCGATTGCTTTTGTCAAGAGGGAATCTGGCCTCTTGAAGCAATGCACACCCATATCTGCCAACCCACACCCATGAGGAAACGGACTAAACCCCACAAGCTTGTTTCTTTCTCTTTTTTAAAAAAAATTTTTAACAAAATGCTCCTGTGAACAATAAATATTTAATTTTCAGAATTAAAAAAGGGCTTTGGGTTTAGTAGATTGCCTCAGTCTAGTTAGTATCAGCAGTTTTTCCCCTCTAGGGAGTAATTAAGGGAAAGCCCTGACCACAATGCTAAACTGTGATAATGACAGAATTTAAAATCATTTTCATACCACATGCTGCATTGCAGTTCATTTCCATATGCTCTGCCTTCAACTTAGGTGTCAAGCTTATAAAGTCTCCTGGGCAAAAGAATGACCAAAGTCCTAATGCCTGGAAGGACGCTCAGGGGAAAGACACACATTGTCATACTGTATGTAATAAGGTCTCCACATTACGAAGTTGGCAGGTGGGAAGTAAGACAGCCCTGGAGATTTTGACTATATTTGTCTCTGTCACACAGTTAACACCTAAGATTTGCGATGTTGTGTTGGAGATTCACCTGGGCTATAAATTATTCGTTAATAGTGGTCATTCACTACACAGCTACTGCACTCACCCTAAAGCTAGGTAATGGTGAAGCAGATTTTCATGGTCCACAGTTTGCAACACATTATAGCTGAGACTATCCCCTCACTGCAATGCCATATAGAGAAAAAAAATAGCATTATAGCCACATTACCTAATAGGTCACTGGTAACTTGGGTGCAGCATTGCCTTGACAGTTATGTGGACTCTAATTCCAGAGTAAAATAAAATTAATATCTGAAAATGATACAATTAAAGAAATACTCTGGGGAAAAGAAACCAACCACCAATCGAATTTTTAAAAATCCAAAAACAACAACAACAAGAAAACAAAAAAACAAACAGAAGAAAACCAAACAAACAAAAAACCCCACAAAACAAAACAAAAACCCCAAGCAACCATCTTCTCAGAGGCAGCAAATAGCTTTGTATAATTCATTCAGGATTTTGATCACCTTCAAGTTCACTAAAATCAGAAGACCCAGCCACGTAATGTGGTAGATGAAAAAATATTTCTCACACACAGAACTGATGATTATACTTGGGGATCTTCTTAGAGGAGGTAATAGAATAAGAGCAGGGAAGGAGGCTGACAAGAGAAATGGGAATCAGAAACATGGTTAGTGTGGTACATGGTAGCAGCAAGGAAGGGACATATCTTACAAGAGGAAGGACTGGAGAGAAGTGGGAGCAGGAACTTGGTGAAGGGCATGAGGAACACATGCACTGGCAGAAGTGAAACCTCCAGGCTCGTAGGAACAAGGCAGGATTAAAAAGAAAGGTATTAAGGATTGAAAACCATCCACTGAAGAGCTGAAAATGGGTCCCCTGTATACAGCTAGGCCAAAAGGGTCCTGAGGTGCACCAAAGGAAGCATGACCAGCAGGTGAAAGGTGAATTTCACCTTCTACTTCACTCTCATGAGATCCCACCTGGAGTGCTGCATCTGGCTCTGGGGCCCCCAATGTAAGACAGACATGGACCATTGAAGCCAGTCCAGAAGAAGCCACAAAGATGGTCAGAAGGATGGAGCAGCCCTTCTGTGAAAACAGGCTGAGAGAGCTGGGATTGTTCAGCCTGGAGAAAAAAAGGCTTCAGGGAGACCTTAGAGCGTATTCCAGTTTCTAACAGGGGCCTACAAGATGGCTGGAGAGAGACTTTTAACACAGGCATACAGTGACAGGACAAGGAGACTAGCTTTAAACTGAAAGAGGGTAAATTTAGACAAGAAATTAGGAATAAATTCTTTCCTGAGAGGGTGGTGAAGCATTGGAACAGGTTGCCCAGAAAAGCTGTGCATGCCCCATCCCTGGAAGTATTCAAGGCCAGGCTGGTTGGAGTTTTGAGTGTCTTCCACTGTTCCAGTGTGGAAGAAGGTGTCCCTGCCCAGAACAAGAGACTAGATAATCTTTAAGTTTCCTTCCAACCCAAACCATTCTATGATAAAGAATAAAAAGGACTCAAACAAGACAGAAGCACAAGGGATGGTGGAGTTATTATCTAGCGAAAATGTGTAGAAGGGCAGCCTTCTGCGTTCCTCCTCAGCCTCGACCAGAGAAAAAGAGTCCTGAGGCTCACCACCCTAAGTCACCCACAGATCTCCACAATACAGAAACTGTTTCATTCCCCTTTTGGGTGCTCATTCACACAGGGAACAAAGATCTGATACTGCAGCACCTTTGTTCTGGTACCAGGCTTTGGAGCCATCAGCCTGGAGAGCCTATTTCTCTTGATGGTTTTTATAGTAGTCTGTGTGAGGGTATAGTACAAAAACAAAACGAGGCAAGAGAACGTATTGCTGTTCTAAGCCGCTTAAAAACACATCTTAAGTAACAAGGACTCTACTAAAATAGCATTATTGAGGTTAAAAAAGTCAGTCCTCATAACTTAGAAAATCCTTAATTTTGGTGGACAGAATTTCCAATTCTGAAATGGTCCAATTTATTTTGATGTACCATTATAGTAGCATTATCTGTGTATGGTAACTCTGCATGTTGCTCCTGTGAAGTCATATTTCATCCCACTTTACATCTCCTAGGTCAGGAAGAAAAGGGGGGGGGCAGTAAAATTTTGAAGAATAATGCTGATGGTACACATATCCCAAAAGCAGGAAGTTTTGAACATACACATTTTAAACTGGCAAATTAGTCATTCAGTTATGCAGGCTCAGAATGTTTGTTTCCAGGACAAACCTAGAAAGATACCGGAACTTTTTCACCTTGGTGAAAACATATCTCACTAATTCTTTGAGGTTCTTCCATTTCATCTCAAATCATTCATCTCTAAACACAGCAAACACAGCAAAACCTGTCACAAAGGCTTGAAAACTTATTTCCTTTGGGTTTTTGTTTGCTTAACATGGTCTGTCAAGGAATCAATACCTATTCTCATATGCACACAAAGACAAGTAATCTTAAGCATGCATATGAATAAAAGACAAGCAATAGATTTCATGCAATTGGGACACTGCATAATCTAAGTTTGTAAACCCTTTAAAGACCTTTATAGAAATAATTACAAATGTAGAAAAAGATCTATCTCAATTAGGACCACACTTGCTTGTGTAATGTTTTTTGTGCAAATATGATGACAAGGTAAATTTTAAACTCCGTGTGAAGCCAATATATCGGAAAGGAAATAAAATGTTCTACGTGCAACACTGCAGGAAAGGCCTGGCCATTCAGGACTGACAAAGTGGTTGACAATTTTTTTCAAAACCTCTATTTTCTTCTGTTATCCAGAAGGATAGATTAAAATTCCCAGTTGCATTCTGAATACATCTCACCGGTTACAGGAATTCTGATAATATAGCCAGGAAGTGGAAACAACAGTATGTGATTTGTTGCTACCCCTAAAAGAGAGATCAAATTTCAATAGCTACATTTCAAATACTTAAAATCGGCATTACAGCAAAAGACTTCAAACACTCCCCATCAAAAAAAAGGAGCCCTTCTATGAGTGTAAAGGTTACATTTATTGAGCATATTTTTGCATGCTATTATTCACTAAGACCTACCTTATTTAGTAGAAATGATCCATTTGTATCTTCTTTATAAATTTTGCATTGAAGTCCAAGTTCATGCACATTATGATAACTAATATCTTCTTTCTACTCCTGGAAGAGAGACCTCATAATTATATCATTAGCACAGTGAGCATAGTTCCATTTTTCTCCAAGAGCAGTACTGCATACATAAGAGCAAAGTCTGGCCTTATGTCCAGAATCTTGAGAATGTCTCTGGACAAGAACTACTTCTCACTACACAAATGTGATAGAGGTAAAGGTTATACAGAGATGGCATGAGCTACACTAAGGTTAGGCTAAATGATTTCCTGGCAACAGGGTAGACAAAGAAACAGGAATGAGTGGTGAGAATTTTCATCAATAGACTTCATTGGCTTAACAGGATTTAGGTGTTCTATACATATAAATTATACCCACATATTCATGGTATGTTACTGGTCAACAGTTGCATGAATATTCTCAGCAGAGCTGGGGTCTTTGGCACATCTTGCAACAATAGATGTGGAACTTATGAATGGTTTTATAACAAACGAAGCAAACAAAGAATAATTTCTCTTTTTGGGACCAAGAGAAAAAGAACTGTTTCATCTTGACCTTAACACACAGGGATAACACATGTGAATCAAAACAAGGGAAAAAGTTTACGTGAACTGGAGAACAAAGAAATGCCAATGTTTTGCACAAGTTTTATAAATTAGTCTCCTTTTTGTGCTCTGCTCCTTGATAAAAAACTGTGATATTTTGCAGTGGATCAGTGGTTTTGACTGTGAATTGCTCTGGTGACACTCAGGTCAGTAAAAAGCCTTTGTTCTCTATTAAGAATGTTTTACTGAGACATTCAGCTCATTTCCAGCAATAAGTAAATAAAACCTATAATTCAACTCCCTTTTCTTTTAGACCATGAAGAGCCACAGCCCAGGATAAAAGATGGCAGACTGGCAGTTTATGTTGTACCCAGAGCAAACCATCCCCTGAAGTGACAGACACCTGAACCAGATGCCACATAAGCAGCACATAGTGGTATGCCGCAACTGTTAATCAAGGAGGAGACACAGAGCTAAGATCTAAGTGCACTTAAACATCACCAGCAGAATAAAAGAGTGCAGCAGCCAGTTCTCCTAAATTGCCAGTAGTTTCAGCATTTTACTTGGAAGCAGTGGATTCGGCTGACAGAGTTTTGATCCAACCTGTTTCCTCATTTAAAAGAGTGGGAAAGTTATACTGAGTTTACTGCAGCATAGCACAGAAAGTTAATTTATGGCAAATGGCCTCAGCAAATGCCTGTAATCAATGGCTTGAGTATGGCTCAATGTATTTTCCCTCATCAAGGGTGAGTCCCAGAGCCCGGGTGAATATTTATGTTTGGCAAATACTTCATTTAGCAATGACAACATTAAAGCATGTCCTTTTTATTATTCCCTTGCCTCTATGGTTTCTCCTTTCCTGTAACTCATTTAAAAAAAAAAAAAAAAAAAAAAAATCAAAGTCACCAACACATTTCCACACAAAATTTTCCAAGAGTCCAGACTCTGAATGAAGGTCATCTTTCACATTTGCAAGTTTCAAAGCAAACATGCAATCTATACAGTTCTTTTATACCAGAACAAGTTACACGCACTGAAGTCTGAGCCACATAAAGTCTTTCTCTCAATACTGCACATGTCTTTCGGGTACAAACATAGCCGTCAAACTAGAAAGGTATGGCTTGAACTTTGCTGCTCCTTGTGCCAGGTGAAGTTCTTTAGCCTATGTCCTGCTGACACTCCATCTTTTAGTCCCTAAAATCCTCAAAACTATCATCAATAACCTGAAATTTAGCTTGAAAGGCCTATTTTAATTGAACTCATCATAAGAAGTCAAAGCTTTTAATTAAGAAAAAGACAAACAGCTTTCATGAGTCTATAAGATCATTAGTGTGTAAGAACCATTTCCACAGACTTCATAATCTAGTGTTAATTTAGAGAAACTGCTTTGAAACTATAGTTGAAACTGCTGCTTGAAAGCCATGGTCATTCCTTCTAATTTTTAATATTTAGGAAATATAAACAAAACCAATGCAAGCCAATGCAAGTGACGAAGTTACCAAAATTTTTAAGCATTATGCATAGCTTTATATGATAAGGCCACCCACTCACCACCTGCAGCTGAACAAGCCATGTGCTAGCAGAGACAAATAGATATACAATAAGAGACAAGTCTGTAATCCAATAATATATAACTACACCAAAATCTTAAATCAGAAAGCTTTGTAAGTTTTAAAACAAAGTTAGGATGGGGAATTATTTTACCCATCCCCTTCTTGGGACATAGAGTCACATTGAGCCTTACTCTTGCAAAAAGATTGCCCTTTGAATAGAAAGCCATTTGTCAGCAGCTGAAGCTTCACAGCGTTGCTATCTAGGGTTTGGCACATCAGCGGGATACTGACAACTGAGGCATCAGAGGCACTGGGAAGTGGCAGGAATACTGATTCTGGCACAACTGCATGTGAAAAAAGGGTAAGAATTCTAGCCCACGGAGAATTTTTATGGAAGCTATATTCTGCTGGACCAACCTTTTATTAATGATGTAGCCACAGGGGCTCATTAGGCATCTGCACACTACAAGGATTTTATATATAGTCCAAACAACAGGTAAACGTAAATTGTAGCATTTTCCTTTGTATTGGGAAACTGGAGTTTATTCCACCAGTCACTGAAAACTCAGGCTGCCAACCTGCTCTTTGACCTCTGTTCCTCTGACCACAGCAATAACTAAACCTTGCCTCTTTCTCTGGCAACTTTCCATTCAACCTAAGTGCCATTCATTACATAAACCTAAAATTCAGCATCCCAACCAAGAACTGAGGCTTTTAGATTTTAACCATGGTTTGCAATATTTAACAGAACCTACCTATTTTGTAGCAGCAACTGGCTGCAATTGCCATTGTTAAGCTGAAGCTCATTTATAAATAAGCTGAATAAGGGAATAACTAACACAACGGTAATGAAAATGGCATGATACTGGAAAAGGAACATGAAGAATTTCATAGTGGGTCATTATAGAAACATTATTCAGTACAGGAATTCTTCCCAGTTTAGGGGACATATCCCATTAAGAGATACATGATTTATTTCAAATTCTGATTGTCTTCTAACCTGTGACTTTTGTCTTGTCATATCAAGCACACTGATAACAGAGAGGAACCAGAAGAGTTAATCGAACAGCCAGGTGATAAAGACTAATAAATCCCTGGATTTCTACCTGGTGAGAGCATTTTAATAGGTAAGGGGAAGTAAGCAAAAGCCAGGCAGGGTGACTCATCAGTTCTAGCAATGTAAGAAAATTAGATTTTAAGTGGAAAAAGATGTTTCCTAGGAAACTGCATGATCTGCTTGTGGAACATCAAACAAGAGCAATTTCCTAACAACAGCCATGGCTAAATTGATCTACTGCACCTCAAACAGCTTTATCAGTGAGAGAGAGATTGAGTCTCTTTTATATTTTCTTAGTTACCATCATCAATTTGTCTATTATTTGACTTCTTCAGCTGTTACCTTTCTGACCCTCCACAAGTACAAGTATGATATTTGCCATTATCTAATTGGAAAGCACGTTTTGCTTTCCCTCATCTTTTCTGTCTCTTTTTTGCAGCAAGCTCTAGATTCCACTATTGCTGCTGCCACCGAGCCAGAAAGATGTGAGCATGTACTATGGTATGCAGCAGGCACAAGCTCAAGCAAGGGTTCTGTTTGAAACCCCCCACTTCGCAGCAGTGAAAAGTGAGCTGCAACATAAGCAACTTCCTGGACTCCCTGCTCTGAGATGTTCAATCTACAGTACATTCAGCCCATCTATGCAATTTACACTGGATCAAAATCAGTGTCTTTCCCTTAATAGTACACTGTCTACATTTTCATTCCAATACATTAAAACCCTTACATTTCTGTGAAAGCATATGACACTCTGCATTATTCACAAAAGACAGCTAGTATTTTAGATGCTAGGGAGGAGAACATTTGTTCTCCTCGATCATTTCCAATGCAGATTGTGCAATATGCATAAGTTATGGCTGATGCAATGCAAAGACTGTCTGCAGAGCATGACCATGGATTTCTGAGCATAAATCAGTGCATGTGCTGACTATGTGCAGTCAGACAAGGAATTCTAGTACCAGGCAGCTCCTCAGCACTTGTACTACACACATGGCTCATGTGTGTCCTGGGACACTGAGCAGCAAATGCACATCTGTTCAGCAAAGATGCTCTCAGAGCACTTGGTTTTCTGGACATGTCTCTGTGCATTTAACATGCACATGCACACTGAATCCCAGGTATCACAAAGCAAGCAAATTTACTCTAGGTGCACACATAGACATGCATCCTATCCTAATGCCAAGGCATTCAAATTCCTCCTAGACAAAATTTCCTGGCAGAAAAGTAAGATATGTCTGAGGAAACTCAAATGCCTGGTAGCTCTAATCCTGGCCAGTCTTGAGCTATCACAATGGATGAAGACAACTGCCAAAATTAAGAGCCGAAATTTAAGTAGGCTGCAAAATTCAGCATTACTGAAACATTTTTAAGAATACTGATTGCACAGGGAGCTTCAATTGCAGGAAAATACATAAGACCAAATCCATTTATGCTTACAAACTTGTCTACTGTGCAACTTGTGAGGAAATAAGAAACAGAGACATTATAGGTCTCTTCCACATCAGTGTTGCTCTGACCAAAATAAACTAACAAAGTATTCTACCTACTAAAAGCTCATGTAACCAAGGTTTTATTATTACTACCGCTATTAATTTGGAGATTCAGGTGCAGACAGAAATTATGAAATCCCAAATTCAGAAAGTCTGTTCAAGCACTCATACTGCCTAAAATAAAACAGCAGGTTCTAGAAAACTTGAGTTCTCCTATGTCTGAATTCCATGGCCAATGGAAGCTATCCTTCAATGTGAATTTCTCCACTACCAGCTATGCATCAGCAAGTGACACATGAAACAGAATCCCATGTGAAAGCCAGATAAAGTGAGATAAGAGACTTTGTGTTATCAATTTGTGGCTCCTCAGTACTGTAAAGAGAGGGCATGGGGAGAGTTATCCCAGTGTAACTGATTCTTTGAATTTGCAGCAATGATTTTGTCATCATCAAAACAAAGCTGGAAAGTCTATCTCTTTTCCAGCCTGCTAAACAGAAAAAAATTCCTCAGATCTTGGTGAAGCCAGTGGCAAACTATTTAATATCAAGAATTACACACCCCTTACCACCATCACCAGTCCCAGAAAGCTCACATAAAATTTTCTCAACAAAACTTTTATTCCTGCAATGTTTTCCCCAACCTGCGCCTTTGGAATGATTAAAAAAACAAAAAAGAAAAAAAAAGCAGCAAAAAACAAACAAGCAAAAAAAACTTCCTTTCCTTCCTCTCACAGTTTACAGCTTCATTCTCAGCTTAAGACATATTTAGGATTAATGCTTTTATTTTAAAGGAGTAAGATTAAGTATTTTTAGCCCCTGTGAAACAAGATGATGTATGCTGCAATCGTAAAGTCCCTGTTAAATTGCATGTAGCACATTCTATAGCTCATAAATATTTAAGATGACTAAATAATTATCCTAGACTACTCAACTTGCCTTTCCTTATTAGTTCCATGGGGAACAAGGAAAGCATTTGTTCTTCTTTAGCCATACAGACAGTTATTATATTGCAAAATATCCTCTTTTTGTTGGTGGTGATGCTGCTACATGATTCTCTCCTATTGTGGTGTGAGGGAATTAGCCTCTTTCAGAGGATAGAAGAGCTCCCACTTCCTCACCAGATCAATCGAGCAAGCTTGGCAACTTTTCCAAAACATCTCCATCAAAGCAAGCCCCATCTCTCTTAATTTCACCCTGAGCCTCCTGTTTCCAGTAGCAGAGGGTAAAAGCACCCTGAATTTTACAGGATTCAGAGTGCCAAGCAGGGAAGCATCTTTGCTTGGAGTAGTTCAGCGGGGAAGTGACAGGGGCTGAATGGATGCAGGTGTATCTATTTAAACCAGCCACTGTAAGGACTTGGGGGAAGAGGAGGGTGAGCCAGCAGCCCCCTCACCGTGAAAGAGCATTGAACAGAATTTTTACTGTTGCTTTACAGCTTATTCTCCTCTCTGCCTCTTTTCAATGCAGCCATATGGCAGCAAGCAGATACTCGCAACCTAATAGCAGATGAAGAGCCTGCACACTTTCACAGGCAGCAGACCATGCCCCGGCAGTCGGAGTGGCAACACCCACCAGAAAAGCCAAGGAAAAAGAGCTGCCTCCCAGATGGCTGGGATGCAGAGCTTTGTCTCAAAGCCTAAGCTTCTTGCTTCTGCAGCTGTCAGATCTGTCACCATGGTTCACTACCCGCTGCCACCGCCCCCACCCCCTTCCACTTGGGTGCAGAGCAAGAGGAGCAGAGCAGGAGCACAACACCGACCTCCAGTGAGTGCCCTGCCTTTGGCGTGCTCTTGTCACGTTGCGCTGGGATTAACTTGCCTTGGAATGCCACTGCAAAAGAGGGTGCATGGCATCAAGTCCAAATAGCCCAAGTAGTTGCTGAATGTGCATCTGTGGTGAACAGAAATCTACAATTGTCTAGAAAAAGCGTGATGACAGAGATCTGCCACTGCTGTGTTAAGAATTCGGCTTCGATGCAGTTTTTAGACACTGAGGAAGACAAGATGTCTAAGAGCTGCAAAGTTTTGAAGCACTTTTCTAGCCTTATTTGTGGCTTTCAGATTCCCCTTCATTTCTAAATTCAAAATAATGATAACAATAGCATAGTTGGAACAGATCTATGTGGGGGACCACTGAAAAGTGTTAAGGAGCCTAAAGGCATAAAATTAGCGTGCAGAAACTAAAGCATGTTACATACCTATGGGAATGTTCTCATTCAGAAATAAATTGGCTTAAAGTTCACTATGGTTTAATACTCCCTGGAAGATCCTTATTTCCGGTGACTGGGAAAACCAACATGTAAATCAGTATATTTTAGGGTGCAGTTTGACAAGACTGCAAAGCCTGTATAGTTTTACTGCTACCAAAATAGGTACAGGAGCAAGCATCTCCCTCTCCTTCTCCCCTGTCACACTTTGCTTCCCTTCCTTTTGTTCTGGCTCCACACTTCTTTGACCCCTTGATAGGCCTGTTCAATTAGCTAATCCAGCAGAAAACTAACAAGCAAAAAAAAAAAAAAGTGATAAGATGCAATAACCTGAAACTAATTTTGCAGTCAACATGGGGAGTTTTATATCAGGTCCTTACTATAAACGTTTGCTAGGATAGGTTTATGAGCTAAAAGCCTGCAGGGAGAAAAAAAACCCAAAAACCAAGGAAGGAAAGAGAGAACTGAAATCAACCCCCACATGCCCACCAGTAAAGTAATACCTGCAAAATGTTAGAATTTAGTAAGGCTACATCAGTCAGAGATGGCAAACAGCTGTGCTAGAACAGTCTGCTTCCCTTTGTCTGGGTGGCAGCACTGCAAGAAGGATTCTGCCAATGTGATTACAATGGTGGGAGCAGCTAGAGACAAACCTTTGCCATCCCATCTCATTGCTAATTCCCCAGGGAATTAACAAGCCCAGAAAACCAACCAACCAACCAACCAACCAACCAACCAACCAACCAACCAACCCACCCACCCACCCACCCACCAAAAAAAAAAGCAACAAAAAGACAGAGGGAGAAAAAAAAGGTCCTCACAGATAATTCAAGCTTGCATGCCAAGTTCAGTATAAAATACATGACACATACTATTCAAAAAGTTCTAGAACAAAGAAAACAACAAGTTCAAAGTAATGTCTAAAATTAATCCTATAAAAAACACTCCCTTTACAGCTGTTGCTAGAAAATGGGAGGAAAGCAGCAACAGTAACAAGGAAATCATTTGACAATGAATGAGGATTTACAGTGACACTATTCAGATATATTTTGATGAAAGGGAGTGTAATTACTGGTACAGCTGCCATATAGAGGGCAAATATTTCACACTCTCATCAATATTACTGTCCTTGTGCTCAGATTAAACAAGTCAGGCCAGATCAATAGGCAAAGTTTGAGATTGCAGTATGCAGTGCATAGAGCAAAGAATTGCAGGGAGGGAAGATTTTTGACAGTGCCTACCTTGAAAATGTCAGACTTCTGCATCCTACCCTTTGTTCTGAATCTAGCAGAGATTGAAGAAAATGAGCTAAAATTAATCCAGATAAATGTGAGACTGGATTTGAATCAATTGAATCATCTATATGAAAACAGGAATAGTTTTCTATACAACAGTATCATTTCTGCTTAAGAAAGCTCTTGAGACTGTAAACCATTGGAAACTGAGAAATTTCCTGGGCAAAAGAGGTGAGGAGGAACAGCCATTAGTGTGTGCTTGCTTCTGTACATGTGATTTTATTGAGGCACTGCTACTGACCACTATTGGAGACAGGATCATGGGGTAGAGGGAGGGACACATTGCCTGACCATGGCACAGCTATTCATAATTTCTTCATGGTGTAGCTGCCTCCCTCGTTGTGCTAGGGAAACAGAAGTCATGGAAGTCTCTTTAGAACATAGGACAGAAGAAGCATTTCAATAAGCCAAGTCTTCGTTTTACACAGACATGTCAATCATATAATCCCTTGAGGAACATCTAGGCTGACTTAGTGTCTTTGGATTGCCAGCAACACTTTTTCAAAGCAAACAACCCATTGATGATGGAGATTTTGATCAATTCGTTCTGTTTGACTATAAAATGTACTTTCATGCAGAACACTGTCTTGAAAGATTGCACCAGGTGTCACAAATGACATAAACTGAAAATTTGTTGCTGCCAGCTTGGAATTGTTTATGCTGCAGAGCGCTTACTGTTGATAATAAAGGGGCAAAATTAAAACAGAGATTTTTTTTGTCAGCAGTTCTGTGTCAAGGGAGACTGTTTGAGCTTAGACTCTGAAGCGGTCCAGTTCTATTAATTATTTTCATCAAGGAGTTAGGTTGACGCACACAAAACATACAGATGATATCAAGATGGAATGGTTTGCTATTACAGTAAAAGAAAGAAAAAATAATCCAGTGTCACCAATGAAAAGATGTGCAAAGAAAAATGCAAAGTACTGCATTTATTAAGGCTAAATCAAGTGCAAAACTGAGAAATGAGTGTAGGCAACCATTCTGAAGAGAAGGATTTGAAGCATTAGAGGAACACAGACCATTGACTCATTTCTAGGATGATACATAAAGGCAGCTATCAATTTGAGAGGCATTAACAGAAATACCCATGCAAGATACGGATGACAATTATTTATTCTGTTCAATACTGTTGAGATTTCAGTTGCAATGCTGCATTCAGATTTGAGCAGGATGAAGCCAAATGAGAGAGCAGAGGGGAGCTACGTGAAATAAAAGACCTGTGAGGGGAAAAAAGGGAAACAAAAGAGGATCACAGGAGAAGAGATATGATGACAGAATGTAAAGGGCTGCTTTGAAGAGAAAGGTAACCAGTCATTCCTATGTCTAGTGGGGAGACAGGACAATAAAAGATTAGCTAAATTTCAAGCAGATAAGGCTTAGGCTAGCTACTGGAAAAAGCTTTTTAACTGCAAGGATTACAAAGGATTTTAAAAAGATACTCAGGGCTCTACAAATTTTCACCTGTAGGGATTTTGGGAATAGATTTAACAAACCTTTGCCAAGGTGGTGTCAATTCTAAACACAACTGGTAGTTCCATAACTTACAGAAGATTCCAGAAATCTCACATGGCTAGAAATCTTTAAATACCATGTTTTCCCTGCTGGGTTGATGGAAAAATCTGTATTTAGAAATTTGAATTTTTTAAGTAGAAAATGAGCTAATAAAGCAAGCTTCAAATGTACATAGGAAAAATGTCACTCATTCACAAGAACAATTTCAAAAAAGATGCTGAGAAATAAACATAAATGTGAAGCACATTATTTATGACAATCTAATTTGGTCTCCTGTGGATACTATGAGTCATCTAAGTGGGCTTGGGGAGTAATTTTAGGTAAACTCAGAGCAATTTATTCTGGAAAATAATGTTCATCAATATAATATTTACAGCTAGGTGAAAAGAGATGATATCTTGCGCTTTCATTTCTAATACTGGATAGCTATATAAGGAGAATTACATTATAAATACCAAGCATAAAAAGACCTTTGGTATTAACATCTTATAGGAAAATTCAAGACTTGCACAATGCACCCTCAGGAATGAAGAAAGAGGCTACAGTGACAGATTCTTTCTTTAGTCAGTAGTCAGGGCAGCTCTGCTCAACCAAGTACCAAAGTCCCTTTCCAAAATTCAAACTTAGCCAGATAATGCAAAGTGAGTGCTTCCACTCAAAATTGGTTATAAAATGAGATATCATTGTAAGATTGTCTTCTCTCCCTTTTAGGAGGGTTTGCTTGCCTGTAAGCTTGCATTTTTTAATACCAGATCGTTAGAAAGAATCTAATCCCACTGTCAACTCAGCCTCAATCATACTTCTCATTTTTCTAGGAGCCCTAGAACGTAGTTGTAATACAAACTGAAAACTCTATTTCTGGAGTTCAAAAGTCAAGCCAAGTTGTTATATAAGCCCATGTATTGCTGTCCTCTAATTCAAATCTTCATTTCACACAGAACTAATTATTAGGAAAGAAGATAGACATAGGGAGGGGGAAATGCTCATTACCACATCCTCTAGATTAATTACCAGATAGCTCCAGCTATGTCTGAAGCACATGGAGAAATGTCAACCCATTCTCAAGAAGGCCAAAGTAATGTTCTTTGGAAAACAACAAAACATAATGACCCCTTCTGCACATGCATATACACAAGTAATCAGAAGTCACTTATGACACTCAGGTGAGCAAATTCACCTCCATCACGAAACAAAAAAAAGAAAGCTCCCCAAAATAAAACTAATAATTTTTTTAAATGCATTTTTCTATATTCCTGTCAAAGAGTTTCCTTAGTGACTGCATGCACAGTTTTGAGATTGTCCCAAGGCATTCCAAGTGAATCATTTATAACAAGAAGGGTTAGGAATGTGCATATTCAAAAATAACCACAAGCTGTGTATTTGTTTAGAACTATGTCCCCCTTGTGGATAAGTCAGGGGAATACAGACATGGATCAAAGGCAAAAAAGGGGGTTTTTTAAACACCATGCAAAGGCTGGTTCCCACCATATAGAAGTCCCTCTGCAAATTCATAGCAACTTGTGTAGGGGGAAATTCAAGCTCAATTCTAATTTGAAAGAAGTGTTGAGTCCTCAAAATTGGGTTTTGGTCTAGTGTGGAAAGAAATTATACTTCTTAAAATGAAAAAAGAATATATGATCAATAATAATAATAAAGACAAGGTACACTCACACCAGGGATTCTGCCAGTCAGATATAATACAATTTGAAATGAGGTCCCCAAGAGCCACAAGCGAACAGATGCACTTCCTTCTCTCAATATTAGGGTTTAATCACAGGGTTTAACCCCACACTAACGTCTTCAGCTTTATTAGCAGTTTCAGAGATATGATCCCATCCTACAATTTCAGTTCCTCCCGAGTGACCTCAGGGAGATCAAAGTGTCATGCTGAATTTCCCTGCAGTTTGTTACACATCAACTCTAAAACAAGTAAAGCCCACATGACATACATGAGACATACTCATGTGACAAGGAAAAAGAAAAAAGCAAACACCCTTTAAATATCCAAGCTCTGCCCACAGATAACCTCATCTTCAGAAAGAGAATATTAATGGAGAGAAACAGCATCACATTTGTCTAATGCCATCTCAATGCACCCTCAGGAAGATCCTCCCCTCCCCTCACTAAGTATGGCCATGTTACTTAAACCAAATTATGTTCCTGTCCACAGCAGAAAGAGAAATTTACCTCTTTTTAAAAACTACCTTATAAACAACCTGATTTACCCAGCTGCATATTACATGAAGCAAGACAATAACCCAGTATTTACACATTACTGCCCTTGATACAGCACTTTTGAACAGTAGCAAAACAATATTGTGCGTCTAGAAAGGCCTGGGTTTTGTAACTCTTGTATTTAATTCTTACAATTAGATATGTCCATTTAAAAGCAAGAACACTCTTATCTCAATCAGAATTGTAACAAAAGTAATTTTGCACTTTTCAAACAACTTCTCCCAAATAAATATTGATGATTGGACCAGTTTCATGCTATAACATTCAATTTAAAAGAACGTAGCAATATTTGTGCCTCCGAAAGCACTAGATTAGGAAAAAACCATAACTATTTGGTGCCTGATTAAGTACTTTTTGAATGAAAATGGATAATAATAATAATGCCTTTCATAACTACAGTTACCAATAGCAAATAACATCACTGTATATTTCCCAAAACCATGAGAGATTTTAAGGGCTTTTTCCTCTGTTTTTCTTTTTTATACATTCTACATTACACTATATGTTGATTTAACAGAAATATGTACAAACTACAGCACATCTAGAACAGAAATTCTACAGAGGAACAGATTGCTGTGAAGATGCTACCTGCATTTAGATCTCTCTGAAAAGGCTTGGAGAAGACACACTTCCATAGTTACAGTTCCACCACTTTTCCAACATTTATTAAGACTCTATGTGGAGAAACAACTTATTATCATTGTTTTACCTTGCAAAATGAATCAGGAAACATCCCCTGCTCAGCTATGCTGATGTATCAGCATAAATTCAGAGGGAGAGGCTGCTAGACCAAGATCAGCCTTTAGGATGCAGACAAATACATGCACTTGTAGAGAGTTAGCAAAGCCTGAGTGGGTCAGCAGCCACGAGCAGGCAGCAAACACAGCCAAATGTCCCTGTCCTAGGGCCACTTCAGAGCAGCTGCATTGCTCTCTACAAGGAGGCTATAGCCAGCTGGGATTGGTCTCTTCTCCCAAGGAACAAGTAATAGGACAAGAGGAAATGACCTCAAGTTGCACCAGAGGATGTTTAGATTGGATATTACAAAAAAATTCTTTGTGGAAAGGGTTGCCAAGCATTGAAACCAGGCTGCCTACAGAAGGGGTTGAGTTGCCATCCCTACAGGTATTTAAAAGTCTTGTAGAAACAATGATTAGGGACATGGGGTAGTGGTGGATATGGCAGTGCTGGGTTAACTGTTGGACTTGATGATCTGATCTAGGAGATCTTTTCCAGCTCTAAGAATTCTATGATTTTATGTCTATCCAACACTGCTTGAAACCACTGACACCCCAGGGTCAATATGTGCAGGGTGCAAGCTGTACCATTTTTAGAAAGGTACAAATGTGAGAAGTCTCTAACCCATCATACTGCATGTCTCAGACACTTTCTTTCTGCAGAGCTCCATATTTGTTAAAGCTGTTCCAAGCTCAAGGAAAAAAGAAAGCTTTTAAAACTTTTTGTCCTTTATGTGTCTTTAGCTACGCTTATTAGAAAAGTTATTGTTTCTAGATGTAATCCACTTCTCACTCTTTTGTTCAATCAAGTTCCAAATACAAATAGAAAAGCAAACAGAGAGAAAGAGATCTCTCATGAAAATGGCATTGCTGTTATTTATTTGATAGCTTCTCGCTTTCACACAGCAATATGATGCAAACTTTAACTACTTCATCCAACTTCTTGGGAAAAGAAAACAGCATTTCTAGCAGTTTCTATCAAAACTCCTTTCTCCACCAACAAAACAGTTCCAGAATTTCCCTTTGAGCAGAAAGCTCTGCTTGGAATACCACCTTCCCTACTTTATGCTATTGCTACACAAATACAAAATGCCATCTTATTGTATACATACCCATACAGATAGGAATATCTGAACATAGGGGAAGATGGCTATCATTTGGTTATTAGTAGGATTTTTTTCACTTTCTCACCTTCTCATATAACATTTTTGTATTATGTGACTGAAACCAAAACAGGTTAAATGAAACTGGTATAACTATATACATATATAGCTACACGACAGAAAACCATGCTCTGAATACTTATCAATGGCTCAGCATTAAAACAAAGTATAGCAAGATGAAACTTCAGAATATACTAGTCTTCTTTCCATGCCAGTGAAAATCGCAACTAATAAAATTT
Source organism: Acanthornis magna (assembly GCA_036785705.1). Taxonomy (NCBI): domain Eukaryota; kingdom Metazoa; phylum Chordata; class Aves; order Passeriformes; family Acanthizidae; genus Acanthornis; species Acanthornis magna. The sequence goes on from JAWUZG010000029.1 coordinate 13,472,903, forward strand.
GTACGATGCAATAAGAAGCATGCTCATTAAACATGCAAATGACATCAGTGTAGAGGTGACTTAAACATGTTTGAACCATTGTTATAGTTCAAAACTACTGGAAAGCTAGAATTTAAAAACAAAATACAATAATCAATAAAGACAACTTCTTACAGAAATAAGCGAACTCTGCAAACATAGGAAAAGCGATTTATTAACTGTTTTGCAGAAGGGATGGAGAGTACATCTGTGATTATGAATTATAGGCAAGGATAAGGCAAGAATTTTGTGCTTTTAAGAAAAAGACAAATACTCTTGACTTGCATAAATAAAACTATTGTTGACAAGTCATATACAGTATATATACAGTGTATATACATATACATCTTGCTATATTGTTGCTTTTTATTGTGAAGCTAGTAAGATCTCTATTACTTTTTCCAGTTGGACAAAGTCCAGAAGAGATCAGTGAGAAAGGAAGAGGTCCGCAAAACATGATCTATATGGAAAAAGGGAAGGAATACTAGTTACCTAATCTAGACAAGAGAGGGTTGAAAAGTAGGATAAGCAGTAAGTAAGCAGTAAGCAGAAAGGAATGAAAATAAACTGGCTTTCTTGTCATAATTGCAGATGGGGTAAGTGAAGAATTTATATTACAGTAAAAACAGGGGGGAAGGAAAAGAAAAAGAAAACAAGCTTTGTAGCAGTAAGGGTGGTTACAGATTTTACAGATCACTTAAGACTTTATGGAATCTCTAGCTGGAAAGGTTTTGGTCTTAAAAAAAGATCAGATAAAATACATTCAGGAATGATTTCAAATTGTCTTGGTGTTCTTTGGGGACAAAGGGATTATATAGATGACCTTTTTTAAGGTTCTTTCAGTCCTTTGATTCTCCTTACATTGTTGTTGTGCTGCCTTTTGAAACTTAAGGTGAGTCAGAACTGGCAATTTCATGCACTACAGTTGGTACTGCAGCAAAAAATTCTAGCAGGTAAGCAGTTGATTTTTCAGCACTTGTTACAGACAGATAGGAAAATGGTGCCTGTTGAACTTTCGGCTGCCTTCAAGGCCATCTCTTTACATCCACATTCCCTCATCATACCTTCCCAGAAAGAGTCATGCTGAGTTATGGTGCTATGTACCATCATGATATGTTTACTCTTTATAATTTCCAGTTAATTTCATCAGTTGCACATCACTTGTGATCACAAACACTTCAGTTTGCCCTTGAAGTGCTCTCTTCTCCTCAAATGCATGCTTTGTTCTTCAGTTTATCCTACCACAGCTTCCTTAACATTCAGGTATTTTTCATTCAGCATGCATAACTGACCCAAACAATTGAGTAACTAAAAAGTTTTGCATCCTAGCAGAACAGGAAGGCAGCATCTTCCTGTCAATCTTGACTAAATGTAGGAACAGCACTAGTAAGTTTCCTGCCCCGAGGAAATTCTCAACTTAAAAAAATTTTTTAAATTCCAACAGTTATTCACAGAAATTAAAATTCTTTTTCTTCAAATTGTGTGTGAATGTTCTGCATATTTAATAATGAATTCAGTCCAGAAAAGTATAGGTTTTCTTCCTGCACAATAGAAAATTAAAACTAAAGTATGCCACAGTATAAATACAGTTATAAAGACATTTTCTCAGGCAAGATTCCCATTCAAATAATTGACATCAGATCTTTTTGATGTGACATAAAATAATTTATCACATTGGAGTCACATTGGTAAAGAAACATCTAGATTACCAGGTGTATTTGTTATGTGTGGGGCTTGCAGGGAGATAGTGAAAGGAAGACAATGTCGTTTTCTTAAGCACACATTCCAACAAAGAGAGGGTAGTTCTCAGGTCTGTAATGCTAACCCTCTCTCCTGGTTATAACATAGAGCACAAAAAATGCCTAAGTTACTGGCAGCTGGAACAATTTATAGGAAATGTGTTACTAACAGCACATGCTTAAAAATGGATTTTAACTTTGAGAAGCTAAAGTTGCATATCCATATTTTCTTCTCAATAGGAAATGGGCAGTTCATGATCTATTAACAACTATTTCCAGTTCATCCAGTTTATTTGCAGATTCCAATTATCCTCTAGGGATTTGAACATAGTTGGGGTTAAAAACTGGAGCACTTGTGATGCATGTGTGACCATGGGACATTGATACTAGAGAATGGATTATTCCAATAACAGACATTTAAGACATTAAGGAGGGGCCTGAACAAATGCAGCATAGAGTTGCCTGCAAGAGTGTGTGAAACAAACTCGTTTCACATTCATTCTTGTACCCAGTCACTTAGCAAGGGTGCAAAATCTGGTGTAACTGCATTTTTTAGAATGACAGTAGGAGGCCTACAGTATGTCATGACTAATTCTGACAATCATAGCCTACCTGCAGTTGTCATAAAAGTTAATGATGGATTGTTAGAAACCACTTCAGCCTCAGGCAAAGCCCTAGGAAGTTATCTACTAGGGCAATCTCTAATAAGCTGCAAAAACCAGTTTATGGGCTATTTTGGGGATTACATTTACTTTTTCCAATAAAGAGAAACTTTACTAAGACATCACCCAGTTTTGAAATCAGGCTCAAGTAGTAGCACAGAGACCAGGTCAGAGATCAGTGAGTTTCCATCCATCAAATTATTATGACAGATAGATAGAACACATAGGAAACATGTTACAATTCATATCTATAGTTATTCTGAATTTATTTAAATTGCTAGAAGTAGCAGGTAACTTTGTCAGAAGGTTTTAGTGAAGGTCATATGCAAATACCACTTCACCTGACTATACTGTGACTTCTTACTGAAAACCAGCTCTGCACTAATGACTGTTACCATTAACTCTTACTGGAGACAATAACTCTGCCTCTAATCCCAAAACAGAGTACTCTGGTTTAAGTCATGGTGGTCTTCTCTGACTTTAAGTGTTGGCAGTCACTCATTATAGCCAAAATATGTGAACTTCAGTTCACACATTTTAGTTTGCCCAAGCTGTGAAATTTTTTACTGCTCTGGTGTATTCAATATTTGCATTGTAAAAATGCCTTTGATCCAAAATGAAGACAAGCAACCAATTGTGCAGATGCTGTTGAATAGCCTGTGAATGCAGCACAGTGTTTTCGTATGGGCATATAGTTCACAGCTTGTAGAATAAGACAAAAATTCCCTAAACCCTATGATAGTGACTCCAAAGTCTGTAATTTACATTGTTTGCCTCAGTTGATACAGAGGTCAATCAACAACAAATGTGCAAAAAGCCGGTGTTTTTCAGAGCTGCCAGCACTGGGCTGCCATGCAGGTTCACTTTCTTACTTTGAAATCAGGCTCAGCACGACCAAGTTATTTGCTTGCAACTCACTCCTACAGTTTTTCATCTCCAACCAATTCTATAACTGAACCTGAAGAATATGTACCCTTAAGGGAAAAGGCTTGAAAACAATTAGTAAATCAAGATGGCAAGAAACTAATCAGTGGAATTCCAGGAGCAGCTTGAAGACACTCATGTGCTATTGGTAATGAGGAAGGATGCCTTGCTTCTAATAATGAATAGAAGAAAAATAAGAAACAAAAAGCCTAGAAAAAGAGGACTCCCCATGGCTTGTGATTGGTTTGGGGTTTTTTGGGCATGGGTTTTGTTTTTACTGGAAGACCCTTATTACTCTTATAAAAGCCTAAGTGCAGATTAATACTAACATGAAAACACTTTGAAGGATCCAAGTTTATCTGGCATCAGACCAGGTTTACATATAGTCTGCAAGTCAGGTCCTCTTTTCTGCATGGAAGCAGGAAGAATATCTCAGTAGATATATCATTAAATTGTCATTCTGCAGATATGTGCTAATTTCAAAGTTCAGTCACAGTTACTGGGTATGGAACTAGAAAGACCCATTCTGGCCAAAAGCTCAATTTAATCACTGTTCATAAAAAGCTCTAGTGTAAACTGAAGTGCAGTTAATAACTATTTGGTGAGCTGGTAAAAAAATAATCTAATCTTGCAAGAAAATACTTTTGAAGATCTAAAAAGCAGAACACCATAATTTACCTTCAATTCTTTGTGCTATTGCATTACTGGACAAATATTCTAAGAAATCAAGAGAGTTATTTTGGACTCATGTTGATAGAACCGAGAGAAGACTTTAATTCTTTATTAACATTCTGCTCAAATATTAATAGGTTTAATCTTATTAAATCAGATTATCCATATTTTTGAAGACCAAGAAACATATAAAAAAATGAATTAAGCCAGAAGTTCATAACTGAGCTAAAAATTCAAGAAGTCTTAGTTGCATACCCCATGTCATACATGAAATGGGAGATTTTGGCTTTGGCATGAAAGGTGACAAGGAATTAAATAACTAATATAAGTTGAACCAGTTGAAATTGTTAACAAAGTTCAGAACAAGGAGTTTATAAGTTAAAAACTTGAGTTTGAAGACTCAGTGGTTATATAAAAGAGAAAACTTTATAAAATCTTCTGAGTTCTTTTTGCAGATCAGGCTGTGCTTGAAAAGAGAGAAACCCCCCTCACCCATGGCTGAGAGGCTAAAATTAGCTCCCCTGACACTTAGCACCATGGAAACCTAAATTTTAATGAGAAAGTTTTCCCACCTAAAAGTCTGAGGAACACCTCTACCCAGAGACAATGAGCCATTGGTCAAAAGGACCTTACATCATCCCCAGGACTCCATCCAATGAACTGGACTTTAGAGGAACCCTACCAATCAGTTCCTACCTGGGAGGCGGGACAATGGGCGGTGCTGAGAGGGGCCAAGGGGGATATAAAAATGACACACAGCTTCAGGACCCTGCTCTTTTGCCTGTAGAAGTTACGGAGTCAGCCTCTCTGCTCGGGACTAGCCCAGGCATAGCCCCGTGCTGGGAGGACTAGGCTGGCTTTCCAACCTTTCTTTTGCTTGGAATTGAACCCAAGTGAGCTCCAGCACTGTTGATCTCCTTGTGTTGGGTCATTTTGCTTTTTTGGCATTAAGTGTCTCTGATCACTGGGGACCCGGATTTCTTTTATTATTTTATTCCTCCTGGTTTTGTGTTCTTAATAAATTCGAGTTTTGTTTTTTATAAAACAAAGAGAGTTGCTTCGTTTTTGACACCCCACAACAATGGAAAGACTAATTCCTTTATTTTTATTTCTCTGTTTGCTCATATATTTCCTCTTTGTTCAGGTTCCACACTAAGTGTACACTGTCATGAACTTCAAAGACGAGTGGAAAAAAAAACCAGGAACAAACCTGAATTACTTGTCTTTGACATTCTCTTTATGATTGGAGTATTGGTCAAAGGCAAATAAAAGGGGGGGAGAAAGCACAGGTCCTTCCTTTTTTCAAAAGGTGTAATCAAAGAATAATTTAAGCTGAAAAAGACCTGTAAGACTGAATACAACTATACAACTAACCAAGTCCACCATTAAACCATGTTCCTAAGTGACACATCTACATGCTTTCTATTATAATTTACAGAAAGACTTAGTGAGTCAGATCTACATTTGGTTGGGAGATTACCATAAGCAACATTTGAACAGATGTTGCCATAAGCATCACTATGCACTTAACAAAGGTACCAATTAAAGTAGTAAAAATATCTTTGAGATGTATCTACACAGTAAAACAGAATTAGGAAATGACCAGCACAAGATTCCTGTCATCACCCTACATTACATACTTAACTTTTGGTTTTCAAGACAGCTCCAGTTACAGCACTAAAGCCTGACAATGAAAAATGTACTATAAAAAGATTACTTCATTTCCTATCACACATGTCTTTTATCCAGGGATCAGGTCAGGCATTGGAACAGGCTGCCTAGGGCCATAGTGGAGTCACCCTGGAAGAATTCAAGAAACTACTTGATGTGGCAGCACTTAGCGCTATGTTTAGGTTGACATGGTGGTGTTTGGCCAAATATTGGACTCAATAGTCTTGAAGGGCTTTTCCAACCTATATTTGATTGTGATTGTAATAATTTGATGATTATAATGATTGTGGCAAGATACTGCTGACCAGGTGGATAACCTGGTACATTACATGGGTGCTCATGTACCAAGACCTAGGCCACTGAAGAACATCACATTAACCAACAGGTAAGTCAGGCTGCTAAAATTGAAGTGGCTCAGATGTATCATAACTGTGAATTATTTCCAGCTCAGCGGGCCCATGACACCTTGGGCCATCAAGGAAAGGATGTAACACCCAGATGGGCTCATGACCGAGGGGTGGAACTTATCCATGGACACTCACAAAGGTTATCTGTGAATGTGAAACATGAGCTGCAATCAAGCAGGACAAGCCTGCAAGGGGGATGGTGTCTGCAGTATAAACATGGGAGGGCCTGGCAGATTGACCATAACACAGTTCCACAAACCCACCAGGGCCAGGGCCATGTGCTTACAGTGTGGAAGCAGCTACAGGATGGACAGACACAGATCCTGTGTCACAAGCCGCTGCCCAGAACACTATCCTGGGCCTAGAAAACCAAGGCTTATGGCAACAAAATACTCCAGAAAAAAAGTGAGTGAGACAATGGAACTCATTTCTAAAACAGCTTCATAGACCCCTGGGCTAAAGAACATGGCATGAAGAGTGTGTGTCACACACACCAGCCTCCAGGAAAACCTAATGATACAATGGACAATGAGAGCAATGGGTGGTGGGACCTTCAAACATTGGGATACACACTTAGGAAAAGCCAGCTGGTTATTCAACACTACAGGATCTGCCAATCCAGCTGACACTGCCCAATCAAAACTTTTATATACTACAGGAGGGGATAAAGTTCCTGTAGAGCACATAAAAATATGCTGGGTTATTCCTGCCTCAGGCAAAGGCAAACCCATCCATTGGATTGCTTTTTCTCAAGAACCTTGGGGCATTGGGTAATGTGGGAGGACAGGAGTCTGATGTGTTCCTCAAGGGGACTTGATTTTGAGTGAAAATAACCAAAAAATTATAACTCATATATAATAATGATATATGTTATCACTTCTATCAACAAGTTGCCCATCATCACACTGGGCACCTCATGATACTTGCATCTGCCACTCCAGACTTGGAGATCTAAACCCAATTCCTTTTCAATCACCACATATTAATAAAGAATGAACTTTAATGAAACTAGACAAGCACAACAGTGATGGAATCAGAACTGGCTTCAGCACACAACAACCCAACACTATACACCACCTTTCCTGCCCTGAGACATTTCTAACACATAGAGCACGAAGTCATGGACTAAATAAACTCAATGGAGTTTTGTAAGGATGGTCCATAAACTAAAGGAATGGTACCTGTGTGCATATGAATTGAAGGACAGGAAAGGTGATAGTGTACTGGAAGGCATGGAACCTGGCACGGCACAAGTGGTATGGAATAAGAGGTGGGTACTGTTGTAGTTTTGTCTATAATAGAGTTGACTTTTTTCTTAGTAGCTGATACAGGGCTGTGGATTGGATTTAGGATGAGAATAATGTTGATAGCACACTGATGGTTCACCTGTTGCCAAGCAGAGCTTACCCTAAGTCAAGGATTTTTCAGTTTCCCACATTCTGCCAGAGAGCAGGCGAAAAGAAGCTTGGAAGGAGTGTGGCCAGGACAGCTGACCTGTACTAGCCAAAGGAATATTCCATAGCATAAAACATCTGCTCAATATATAAACCGGGGGGGAGGGGTTGGCTGGGAGGTGCCAGTCTCTACTGTGGTAATGCCTGGGCATCCATCAGTGAGTAGTAAGAAATTGTACTGTGCATCACTTTTTTCTTGGCTTTTCATCTCCTTTTCATTATAGTTATTATTATTATATTTTACTTCCCCCCTCAATTACTAAACTATTCTTATCCCAATCCATAAATTTTACTTTTTTCTGATTCTGTTCCACATCCCAAGGAAAGGTAGGGATAAGGGTGTGGGGAGCAAGAAAGCACCTGTGTGGTACTTAGTTGCCAGCTGGGGTTAAACCACAATGGTAAGATAAAGCCTGCATTTTTGTGTCTGACCTATTCTGAACCCATATAGGGAACACAAGAGAAATAAAAAGCTATAGTCCAGGAACTTGCTGTAAAGCTATTTCTTCCTTAGCAGTTCTGTTCTTCAGCATTCTCTCTCCCTTGCAATTCCCTGTGGTTTAATCCTTTTTTTATTTCCTTCCTTTTCCAAAAATACCCTCCCATGTTACCAACAGTTGCCAAAGGCCAATTGTGCTGAAAATAGAGGCTATTACTCTCAGAGGAAAAAGCGAAAGGAGTTGTTTTATCTAACACTGCTAAATTAGCCACGTTTTTCTAAACTGTTTGACAGATTTCATTCTCAGTACACGACACTGAACTTCAATCACCAAGTCTCCAATAGGGTAAAAATAGCAGTGAAAGTAAGTTCAGGCCCCTTGGGGTCATCTGTCGTTCATGTTATGGAGGAGTCTAGATGAATTTAGCAGAATGAAACAAATAAGGTTACAAGGAATTTACCCCACAATCAAGGTAAAACTGGAGAGTAATAACTTCAATTGGAGAACTAGAAACAACTTTTTGGTGGCATTTTGAAAGTGCTTTAACATTTTACAAGATTCTACGTTACATTTTATGATGCTTTTCCATAACAATATAATCACAATAGCAAAAAAAAACCCCATACCTTCTTTTGTGTAACAAGAGGCTTCTCTGCCCTTCACAGTTTGCTCGCTGAAGACTGAGACTGCTGCAGTTCACTTTTCAAATTCCAAAATTAATCCTGAACCACCTATGTCCACTACTTGCAACCTTGAGGAGAAACATTTTGACCAAATAAACTGAGTACAGTGTTAACATTTTCTAGCTAAGTTCACAAGAAAGACAAGGTATGATAAAATTAAAACCTCACTGAAATGTGTCTATCAGAGGCAAAGATGCATCTCCTATTGCCAAATTGTATATGCCCCTAATATCCAGTTCCATTTCCATATCTGAACCTCTCTCTTCTAAAAGCTCTGATAACTACTTTGTACAAGGCAGACAGGTACAAGCTTGCTAACTCCTTGTTATAGCATGGTTTTCTCTTAGAGCCTTACCTATCGTGCACGTCAACCTCTTCTTTCAAATACGTCCTGTATCCAGTGACAGACTTCAGGGTGGATGCACTGAAATAATAGTACTCTTCACTCATGACCACATCTGCCACTTGCAACAAAAAAGCAATAAGAAGCACACTCCTCATCCTAGAACTCCTGCAGTTCCAAAACCTTCATTCCTTAGCACCACAGCATCTCCTCATTTCACAGCTGTCAGAATGTTCACACCTGACAGTCAATATGACTTCATAGATCGAACATACAATGAAGCTACTGTGAGGTTTTTCTTACTTCAATGCTGGAAAAACAGGGAACCTTATAAAAACAACAACCAACAAAGCAAAACCAAAACAAACCTCTGTTGCTTGACCCAACAAATAGAACTGTAGTGTTGCTGTTATCTCCTGCAGCCATTACAGGAGAGAGCGGCTTACAGGAATAACATACAGTCCCATTGGTACTAATCCTATATTTAGTGCAGATCCAAAAGTCTCATGCAAGTCAGTAGCAGAGTGATGGAAAACCAGAAGAATTGGTTCCAGAGAGCTTACTCCAAGAGTAGGATTCAAAGTGGCATAAACAAATATATAACCCATTATACCATAAAATCATCTGCAAAACAAGCACCGCAGCCATTGGTGGGAACAGCAGCATTTATCAAGAGGGCCTTCACTGAACCAAAACTTAATGGGTTTCAACTGAAGACACTCTCCATTAAAATTTCCTTATGGGGTTCTTAAATACTGCAATTATCCAGCACAAAAAGTAAATATCCATCAATAGATTTCCTCAACTGATATGTCTGGGTTGGATAGCTTTAAGTGGTAGTATTTAGCTCATAAGGAGCTTTTCTAGCTCTGAATTAAAGTAACTCCATGTACATATATGAAATCAACCTCTTGGGGTGTTTTCCTGAAGGCTTTTCTAAAGGCTACAGCAAATTTTTCATTAGGTTGATCAGTAGTAAAATCTGAGAGTTCATACAATGGTGTTGCTGTTACTCAAGGTGCTTAAAGAAATTTCAGTCCAGGAACAATTAAATTCTATTCACAATTTTCATGCAGAGGAAAGCTGTTGAATATTCCCTGCTATTTGATTATACATTACTTCAATGATCCCATTGATTAGGTGACTTTTTCAATCAAGTAAGGATGTCCATTTTCAACTGTACTTTTCTGCACTTGATGATTCTCTCTGTGCTCTGATGCATTTATTTTATTTTAATTGAAGAGGCAGGTTGTTAAAATGCTGGGAAAGTGTTTAGACTATATGAATCGTTAACAATGGTCAGTGATTAACAAGGCCTTTTACATATTTAATGATGCAGTTACTGATAATGATACGCTGTTCACCATGCACATTGAATGTTGAAGTGATTACCTGCATCTAATATTATTTTCCTGGTGAATTCAGAGTGATCTGTGCAGTGAGTGGGCATGACAAAACTCAACAATCAGTCTTGGTTTGGGTGACTATTGAAAGTACTATGAGACAACTCAGAATCATAGAACAATTTTAGGCTGAAAGGGACATCTGGGAGACATCCAGCTCAACCTTCTGCTCAAAGCAGGGCCCACTTCAATGTTAGATTTGGTTTCTCAGGACGTCATCTACTCAGTCAAAACTCCAGTATGAAGATTTCACAATCACTCCGGGTCCTGCTCCAGTACTTAGACCGGTGGAGAATTATTTTCTCTTTAATCCAGATGACAACCAGTTAAGCATTGAAATGCAGTCACCCCACTGAGGCTGGTGAGCCAGCAAGTTCCTCAGCCACCATGTAGTCCACACTTACAACCCATGTCTCCTTGGTTTGACTAAAAGAATACTATGAGAAACCACAACAAGGGTCTTACTAAGGCTGTAGTATAGAAATTTTATAGCTCTTGCCTTGTTTTCAGTGATGGTCCAAACCTGCCACAGAAAGCAGCCGTATTAGTCAGGTGCAGTTTGCCCTTGTTACATCGATCATAGCTGTCCCCAGTCAGTCCATGTACCCACACGTGGCTTCTCTAGGGACATAACACTTCATGGCATAAAGGGCAGGTTGTTTGGACTGCTGTCATTCTTGCCTTTGCTGAAGTTAAGAGGAACATTCACCTTGTCCCAGTAATAGTTCCCTCTTTTTTGATTTGGAATGCTTTTTTATTTCCCAGCTCTGAAGAATTTGAAGGTAGGTTCCTTCCTCCTCACTGCACCTTGCCTCCATTTGTAAATTGCTGTTGTAAGAAAAGCAGTGTCTTTTTTCCACCCCATCCTCATGTCTTCCTTTTTTTTTTTTTTTTTTTTTTGCATGGTGTTACCTATTGTCTATCATCTATTTATTTCCTTACAACTGCAAAGATGATCTTGCCTCCCTACTAGCTAATTGCCTTCTTCAGTCCATATTATCAGGAGCAAAACTGCAGTGTTTTCTGTGTGGTATAAGAGCAAATTCACCAAAACGTGGGAGCTTGGGACAGAACAGCCTCTCACTACACTGGAAATCTCAGAATCAGAGTAATCTAGCTGAGCTGTGTGCTCTCTCAAGCCTGATGAAAATCTAATGGACACACACAAAATATCACCTATACCCTAAAATGAAAATGTTAATACAAAGCAGCACAATGCCCATCAATGCTATTTCTGTGCTGAACTTATTCAGAGAAATAAAAGAAAATAAAAAAAGATCCACAGATAATTTTGTAACAATGAACTAGTGAAACACTTGGCATATTATGTATTTTAATCTAGAGCAAAAGAGTAGCACTCTGCTGACTTCTTTCTGTGGCAGCCCCTAGAAAAGAACAAAACATGATCATTTTCACCAGCAAGTCGATACTTTGAGGAAAGCAGAATTACATGTGTCATGCCCTGATAAATGACTTCTCCCCAGATGAATACCATCCTTTCATGTTATAAGACTTGTATAGAAGCCCCCCTCCCTTATAATAAGACCTTGGAGAAAGCTCTCTATTTTCACAACCAGCTTTCATACATGAATCACATCTGCCTTCCTTGCTATAAGTGCTGTCACCAATGCAAGGATTCTCACTCTTTTTAAGTCTTAAAAAGTGTTATACTTTTATAAAGACTAGATTTTTATTTTAATAAAGAAGATTCATGCCGCAATAATGTCCTATTTGAAAAAATAACATTTGAAATACATAATTCAAATATATTGAAGGTTGTCTCCTGCGGCTTATACTAAAATATCTGACTCATGTTCTGTCCCTGACATCCAATAATCCTTTCAATGGTCAGCAGCTAAACATATTTATTACGTGCCATTGAAATGAAGTCTGTAATTAGAACTGATTTTTTTCTATGGGCTTCAAACTAAACAAACAAGGAAAGTTATTTCTGGGTGCATTATTTCTATGGAAAGAAAAATTGAAATAAACCTCTCACTATGTAATCTTAAATTATACTAATTAGACACTTACCTAGTATAACCTATGAAAATATAATTTAGGAAAGATTACAAATGTATTGCCAAAACTGTTATGAGGAAAAACTCTTGAAGGAATAACCTGGCACACAGGGAAATGATAAGGTTCATTAATTGAGAGAGAGGATTAGGCTGTCTTGGACAGTGCAGATGTAGAGGGGACTTAATTATTTAAGAGGTTATAAAAAGAGCTCAATCTCTATTATATCCAATTTGCCCCTCTTTAAATTTGCCAGAAGGTATGACAAAGAAAAGATATTGAAACCTATAGAAGGAAAGGTCCTAACCCATGTGGATGAGAATGTTCTTCACATTCACAAGAGAAAGACCAAGAGTAACAGTGAAATAATGTACATACATCTAGGGAAATATTTCCTTCCAGAATCTTTCAAAATGTAGAAAACTTTTCACTGTATTATCAATAGATAGTATAAACAAGATGAGACACAAAGTAAAATTAAAATTTATAAGAATCATAAACATCAAAATATTATATATGTTCATATCACAAACAGCTCCTTGTTTTTAGTAACCATGATCTGTAGTAAGCGTGAACACCGCACCCTATCCTTGGATAACTTCCCTGAATTTCTTAAATGAAATCTGGTCAAGAGTTTTATAAATCTGTTCTTTATTCCTATTTCTGGTGTCAATGCAACCCCATTTCTTTAAACTATGGCGTAAAGCAGAATTTACTGCTTTGAGGTCTTTTAACTATTTCATTTTTAACTTCACTTTTTCCTAATATGAGATTAATTATGTATTTACTTTATTTGTCTTCAGTGCAATAGTTCCATCTGTCTCTACATCACATCTGTACAACTTACAGAGCATATTCTACAATGTCCTGTCATGCCTTGTGTAATCATGAGTGCAGATACCATGTGGAGTGTCTGACACTTCCCAATTTCATTCCCAAATTCACTTCTCCTTTCCAGATCAGCATTCCCAGCTCTGTATTCCCCCAATCCCTCATAACCCCAGATAAACACTTCTCTATGATTTGCTATGTTTCTGCTATCACTAAGAATCCAATCTCATAAGAAACAACAAGATTAAGCACTCAGTGCATCTAATTAAAGTCAATTTGGAAAACAATACTTGAGCTCTCTGAAAATGTTTTAAGCATGCATGCTAATCACCCTACTGCAAGCAGTGTAACACTTTCATAACTAGTAAGAGCTATAGAGCATGGTACTGAATAACAGACTTCCTGAACATCTTTTGTATCTGTAGAGAAAAAGGAAATCTGACTGCTTTTCTAAGTAATTTATAGTCCTTTCTTTAATCACCTTTTGCTTAAAAATGAACTTAAGTATTTTTTTTTTTAGTTACGTGTGGATGCACACAAAGGGATAACATCACAGACACCAAACTGCAGCACTGAAAAGCCAGTATTTCTAATATTCACAAGAGGCAGAAAACCAAATCTAAACTCCCAGGAGCTTCTGTCAACTAATACTGCAAGTGTATTTTCAGCAAGTCCTTCTGTATGTGCTCATACATGAATATGTGCCAATATGCACTTACATAAATCCTTCCTTAGTGAAGAGGGAGAGTGTCTAAAAATTTTCCTTCAGTTTTTCTCTGCCAGCTGGCTGGGTGAGCTGAGGACAGCAGGGAACATACAAGGATTTTAATATTTTAGGGACCTGTCATTTCAAGGATAAACTTTTCATTGCAGTATTCTGAGAGCCAAAAATGAGATTGACCCTATGCATCCATCCACCAGTCAGAGCAACAGCATCACGGCAGGATTCCTGGCCTGTCCTATAGCTCCACAGTCAGAGTGTTGCCCCAGTAAATCCTGACTCTTCAAAGGGACTTGAAAAGTTTCCCCCATACATTTGTTTGGATGCACGGTCATGGGTAATTCTAGATTCAAGTGTGGACTGAGAAATCATGGCTCAAGTTTACCACTATTCCTTTTAAAGTATAATTAAGAGGACTAGCCCACAGGTCTGCCATTAACAGATTTTATCCCAATCACAGAGTGCACTTACATGGCAGGGGCAGTGGAACTAGTTCAGCCCACTATAGTTCCTACCACAATGCAATCATACCCTTGTGGTGCAATGTCCAAGAAAAGATGCACTGCTGAAAGGCAAGAACGTGAAAAGATAGATATACCTATTTCAGGATCATTTTGGAATCTGCTTTGGCTGGATCCACCTCAGGTACTACTACATGATCTTCACTTGCATAGTGTAGGCATTCTGAAAAAATAAGCTGGTGTGTAGGACACTGAAAGAATTAAAGTCAAACCTCTTAAACGAAGCAGAAGAAAAAGTCAGCACATGAATTTCAGAGAACTGAGCTGACTGCTATGTGCAGATTTCAAGCCTAAGTAGGATCCTAACTAGCTAGTTTGAGACCATTTCTTAGAAAGGCATCCACCTTTTGGAAGGGAGCTGGTGGCAGCAGAAAGAGACAGACTGACTAGAAGTCAGAAGGTCAGTGGTTTGGATGAGACTGGCTGCCAAAAGAGGTCAAGCTCTAGGCTGTTTGTTAAATTAACTTTAAATTGTTCTAAAAGTTTTTCTCATTTAATCAGATGGTTTTCAAATAGCTTTCAGTGAATCCTTCAGTGACAAAATTCATATCCACTGGTAAAGCAAACCATTTGCAATTTTCATTAAAGATTTACTTATGTTCCCTCGTGCTGAGCAGTTACCAATCCTGATTAAAAAATCCTTTACTTTTAGCGACATGATGAAATGGAGTCTCAACAGACCATCTGCACAAAAAGACAGCATTACAGCTTCTAACCTTCCAGCAGAAACTTAAGGGAAAGCTCTAACCTCAGATTATGCAACACATGAGACAGCAGCCTGTCTCAGAAAGATTGCCACATTGAAATACTTAAAGCAACTTTAGGTCAATGCAGGAAAGAGCAGGGTTACAGCCATGGAGCACTCTTGCTTAGTGAAAGTCTGATTTTAGTATTTGAGATTGTTTTGAAGCAGCTCAGTATCCATAGATGAAAACTGAATTTTGTTTTGAAGGGCCTGGATTCAGAACTTGCTCCTACAAAACCATTTAAATCAGTTACTGTAACATGTTATGGAGAAGGAGGCATCTTAGAAGTTGGCCTGTTCCAGAATCTAAGTGTAGGCTTTCAGGAACCTGCTGGGGGCACCTTGAAGCCAGCAGACATCTACAAACCGGGTCTCCCACGTTTGGGCATGTACTATAACCACTGCATGATGGTATAGTAAAGTACAAACCTTCCTTCAGGAATGTTTTTAACAAATGGCTCAATCCTATCAGTATATTTTAAATCCCGCATGTTTTCTATGAGAGATATACTTTATGGATCTTCCTTCACAGTGCCATACACAGAGACTCAGAAAGTTCAAAACACTCATTTCTTGTTCTATAGAGCACAGCAAACAGGTACCACCACCCTAGAGCTTGATAAAAATTCAGAATATATTATTTCCAGAGTATGTGGTCTCAGTGAATACAAGGGTCAAAACAAACATATTACACTGTTACCTCAGCTGTGTTAGACAAACATAGTTGGAAATTTCCATTAAAAGATAGCCAGAAAGATGTTGTTACCTTCCTGCTAGTCCACCCCAAGAAAAATAGGGCTGCATAAGGTTGGTCTCAGAAAGCTACAGTGGGATGACAATACCTGTTTTATTACTATAAAAATTTCTATCAGGTTTGGGGTTTGTTTGCTTGTTTTGAAGAAAAGACAATCACTTAATTAAAAAAAACAATCAGTGTTTTGCCCCAAAGAAGACCAAACCTAAGTACAGTGAATGAGAACAATGCAGGTCCTCATAATCTCTGTCACTCTACCTACACTGTAAATTGTTTTCATATTTATTACCTAATTGAGTCTTTTTCCAGAGATTTATTCCTGCAGCCAAAGCTGTCCAGGTAGTTGTGAAAGTCATGGGATCAATACTGTCACACATCAGAAAAAAAACACATTAAATTTCTGGGTCTCTGCATGTATGACAATGTACACACAGCCGCACAAACACCTCCCAACTAGATATCAAGCGTTTACTTTTGAAAGCCCTGCTTATAAATTAAAAGATCACAAGTCAGCAAATTAGTAAAAGGCATGGAGGGGTTGTAGAAGAGAGAGAATCTTTGCTACTCCTGGGCAGCTGCTAATAAAACAAAGGATTAGCAACAAAGCCAGGCATTTCATTGCTTATTCCCTCTACACAGGCACTTGTTACATAGAGGAAATTAAAAGAAAATCTTACATGCTGCAGAGTTTGTTCAATATACCTGCGAACATCTAACATCAGACCCACTACTCCTACCCATGGTGGAAAAATAAATCTCTTTCAAAAGTCAAGAGCAGGCTGGTGACAGAGAGCTGTTGTTTCCTGGTTCTGCGGAAGGATTTTGAGAGGCTGAATATATTTGTAGGTTTTGAAATAGGGAGAGGTCTCCTGGTGGGAGCTTTCACATGACTAGGCAGAAATAAGACTGATACCCATTGTTCAGGAAACAGACAAGAGCTGAGATAAATAAAATTCCTTAAAATATACTTTTAAAAATATTTCCAAAAGCACATCATTCCTATATGGCCTCTATTTCTTTGTTCCTTTTTGTCTAGTTTCTGCTCATTACATTAATTCGCAGTGTCTAGTCTTTGCTGCCTTCTCTCAGGCCATGGGACTGAGGATTACATGGCTTCTGTTTTTATCTTCTGTAGTTTTGAAATATAATCAAAGCAGAGACACTTTTGTTTCAACAGCATCAACATGATTTATGCTGCAGTATGTGTCCCTCAGGATAAGTATTCAGACTTCCAAACCTCCTGAAGCTGCATGGATCAAAAGAGGGGATGGGAAAAGGGGGAAGGTATGAGAAAAGTAAGTAATTTTGTCCAAAATTTAGAAAAAAATTATAAAAAAATATATCAAAAGTGTGTCAGATTTAATATATCTTTTACTTTGCAACTGCAACATCAACTGGCAGAGTTATTTCCTAAGCAAGACTGCTTCAAGATTGCAGCAGTGTTTAACAACAGATAATGGAAATGACAATTCAAAAAACCCTATTCCAGTTTGCATATAGGAAATACAGTTAGTATATGGTAACTTAAAGTGGGAGTTCTTGTTTTGTATAAAAAGGCAATAATGTATCCTCCCCATTAAATAGGAAATAAAGTTTAATTCTTTTCAATCATTATAAACACAGAAACACTAAAGTAAAATTCCAGCCCAGAAAAATAAAATCTTGTAGAGAATTTACCTTCCTAGAGAAAAGATTTTCATTCAGTACATTTCCATTGTTTCCCTTTCCTTGTGCTCTGCGCTATCACCTCGGTTCTCAGTAGATAGTTAAATCTCAACTACATGCCCATCAATGGTACAAGGAATCAGCTAGAATAATTTGAGGACAAAAATGTCAATGCATTATGCTTTGATTTCTCCCCAGGGTAGCTAAACATTCACAGATTTCTTCAGTAACTGTCTCAGCCCCATAGTAACAAAATTAAAAACTAAAAACTGTCTTCTAAGTTCCAAAGTCTAGTTTGGTTGTTTTTTTTCCCCAGCAGCAGCAGGCTAGTCTTTGCTGCATGTTTAATAAAAAAGGCTTTTTGGGGTGTTTCATGATTGTTCTTCTTCTTAGTGGTGCTGGTGGTTGGTGGTTGGTTTTGGGGAGAGATGCTTGTTATTGCAAAAACTGTTAATATTTCCTAGACATGAAGTTTCTAATCAGTCAGCCTAAGGTTTCCTCTAAGGTGGAGGGTTTGTTTTTTGGTTGAGTTCTAAAGCCAAAGATTTGAAAAGTCATTAGCCCTTTCTTGATTTTTAGCTTGGCAAGCAAGACATTCATTCATTTCCATTTGAGTGGTCCTGTTCCTGGTAGCAACTCAAAGAAGAACAAACTTACAGAAATCTGCTAAGCCAAGGTCTGTATTGGCAGATGTAGAGAAGAGAACCGTACTTAGAATGTGTGCAAAATATGGAAGAATGCAACCAGACATCTCAGCTTCTTGATCAAACAGAGCCGGGAACCCAACAACCCCCATCTGATCTGCACATATGCTTGTCCCCCACCTGGAGTTAGAGCAGTTCAATGTGTGGAGATCCATGCTACAATATTAAAAATTCAGAGCTCAAGCTCTTTTTCTGAAGGAAGATTTCAAGGAAAGGGCACCGATTATGCAGTGAAAAAGGTAAAAACAAGTGTATGACATTCTAATTCCCATAGGCATAAATTATATCTGAAAGCTAACTTAAAATAATATTGCAGCTGTAAAATCAGGGGTAAAAAATTAGGAAGTGTCCACACTAAACCTTTGCCCCCTTATGACCCATTCTGTCATTCCATGATCATGTTCTTGTCATAGTAATGGATTAATCCAAAACCTCTGTTCAATCCCCAACCTGAATCTGCTATATTGTAATTTTCAGGTACTTAGTTTCATAAACCAGATAATGCTTCTTTATCACACTGCTTGCTCACAATCACATTTATATTGCCAGGCTGGAGGTGCATTAGGGATAGCAGTTCAGCACACCTACACAAAGAAAGCATGCTTACATATAGTGCTACTTGGAGCAGCCATATGTGAGTCAATGTGTTTGATTTTAAATGCATGAAATATTGACATGCTTTGCTCCTCCAGCACCTGCTGCTGACTGAGCTACGTACAAGCAGGGCCACAGGAGTTACCCTCTCAACAGTAAGTAATGTAGGATGACAACTCAGCAGTCGCCAGCCAAAGAAAGGAGTGAGATGAGCAAGGGGACTGAGAAGGACAATTACTTCAGCCAGAAAAATAAGCAGAGCAAGAAAAAAACACAGAAACATTCAAAACTCCTTTCTCAGGCCTCACAAAAGGTCTGTGTGTACTGCAGGTGCCTTCTTGTGAGCTCTGAGAGTTAAACTTGAAGAATTTACAAACTCATAGATGAAACCAGGGATGTTGGGGGGAGGGAGTATGGGAAGAACAACAAGAGAGGGACAACACTGTGCTCATCCATTCCCAATAGCACAAACCTCAGAACTTGCCTGAATAAAATTCCTACCTGAATTCCTTGTACTATATTTCACAACAAGGTGTTTAGGAACCTATGCCATTCCTGTTTTTCCTACCTAACATTGCTTCTACTCATCTAATTTATAGCACAGAGGCTGATGCATTAAACAGCTGATTAAAAACTGAGAAAATATAGTTTGAGTATTGAAAATACACAAATAAACATAATAGTTTATACAGATGCTCCATCCACTTTCAGGTATTCTTCCCCTTTTCAGGATATGGTTCATGCCCTATCTCAATTCCTTATCTACTAACAAAGACATTTATTCTTTTTAAGATTATATATATTTACTGTGACTTAGAAGTAATATATTCTTCACAAGGTTTTGAAAGCAACATTTGCTTCTCATTCCCATGGCTCGCACTTGATTGTACTGGCAGGAAGTCAAAACTCACAAAGCAGCCTCCTATCTAATCAAAATTAATATACAGTAATAATTGGAAGGGCACTGGAACAAAACACTGAATAGTGCCAATAAGAAGCAAATATCACACTGAGCGCAATGTGTATGTTTTAGAAAGGGCTAGGGAATGCAGCTTTATTCTTTGTGTCAGAGCAGCAGGCTTCTTTCTGAACAGGAGCAAGAATAATGGTGGTAATGCCTGTCCTTCCCTCCCAGACTGCTGACTCACAGGAGAGGGTGTCACTGAGGCAGGCAGCAAACACATATGGGGGGCCTGGGGCAGTGAGAAAATGCAAAACTCTCTGCATGTGTGAGCGTGCATGTGTAATGAAGTGCTCTAAGGAATAAAACTAGAATAATTTTCTACTGCTCTAAGAGTTGCCTTGAAGTATTTTTTGCATGTATGACATATGCCAGAATGACAGCTCCCAACACCGAGCAGCTCTGCCTCTCCAAAGAGGAAGGGCAAGGCCCATCTGAGGAGGAGGTCCATGTCACAGGGTGGGATGGCTGGTGACAGGAAAGGTGTGGCCAAAGTCAGTAGCACCACCACCGTGCATCAGCCTTGATCCTGAGGAACTTCTACCCGCAGCTTAATAAAGATTTAGAAACATCCGCTAACAAAGGCTCTTGCTGAAAAGACGGGAAAGGCGCCTCCAAGTTTCCAGCTGGCTACATCCCAAATGACTTAGAGTTTTACATTGCACCAACTTTGTAAGAAAACCTGTGAAAGTATCCTGATCCTTCTCCCTTCTCAAGGGTGTGTGTCCTCTCTGGATGCTAATGATGTAACAAATTTTGTCAAAAGTGAGAGAGTGAATGCAGTGGTAACTGCTACTCAGATGGGAGGAGGACATTCCTCCATGAAAAAATATGAACAAACAAAAAAAAATGAAGATAGAGACTATTAATGAAATGTATAACTCTCTCCAAAGGTGCCAAACCTCTTTTGTTTTGTTTTGCTTGCTTTCTTTTTATTTTCCCAGAAAAATTAAATTAGTTATTTTTAAGTTCTGGATAGAGACTTAGCAGATATTTCAAGAGTTGATTAATCAAACAGTCCAGTCAGTTCTATAGCTTGTATCAAATAACTCACCACAGCAAACCTTGCAAAGTCACCAATGAGAGACTTGCACAGAGTACAAGGCTGCAATGCACAGCTGTGGGTTTGGGGGCAGGACAGATGAAGGAATGAAATCTGATGACAAAGAAATAAATATGGCAATGAGTGTCAAGTACAGCTGTTCATTTTCTTACATGTGTTTCCTTAAAAGTCTTAAAGTATTCATAGACTTCTCTCCAGAAAAAGAAAAATTGAACAAACAAACACAAACACACACACCAAAAAAAAAAAAAAAAAATCCACACAACAAAAACAAACCAACCAAACAAAAAAACCAAAAGAACCCCACCAGTAATTTACAGCAAAACCTGCTGACAAACAACATGCAGTATTGCTCTTTCGAAACACTTACAAATCATAATTTACTTTTTATTCATTAAGTATCACTTGATCTACTTCAAATGCACAAAACCAGAGGCAGACTTTTACTGGGACCTTGCAACTCCTGTGAGGTGAAGATGAGCTTATTCATCACCAAACTGCATGCATCCACCTGTGCTGAGCCCAAGAGTCTCACAACACACAGTGAGTCTAACAACACAGCACTTCGAGGAAGAGCTGCATTAGCTCTTACGGCCAAAATAACACTGAGGGGTTTAGTGTGTCTTTAAGGAAACTGCTCGTGTAGTCATGTGACACACTACATACATGCACTGCCTCTTCTATCCGTCACCGACTTTGGAACTCCTGACCCTTTATTTTTAATAAAGCAGTAATTGTCTCAAAGATATTGAGTTTCTTCACACTTTTTGAAAACAAGCAAGCAGATAAATGGCAAGTATTACTACCCTTGCTCAAGGAAAGACTGAAGAGTGAGCGCAACTTATTTGCCACTGGAGAATTCTCACAAGAAAGATCACGAGTCACCTAGCCCCAGGAAAGCTGCAAGTTCCTTTTCTATTAGACTACAGAGACTCCAATCACAACCCAAAAAGGAAATCCATAAGAAATTTGACTTTGCTAGTTCACTTTCCCAAAGAAAGGTTTATTTTTAAAGGTAGCGCAGCCCTTGGAGGAGAAATATCCTCATAACTATGAAGGAGCTTGTCAACATGCCCATAATTTTTCCCCCCACCCACCCAAAAGCCTTCAGCTCTCAGATAGGTTTCTGAATTTTCAACGGGTATCTACATACTGATCACCTTAAAAAAACCACAACAAAACAAAACAAACTGTCCCCTTTTGAAATCAGTTGCCACATGACATGCTCAAATAGCAAAAAACTTCCAAAACATTATTTTTTACCTGAATGAAAACAGGAACATGTTGGTAGCAGCCTGTGAAGCTAAGAAAATGAGCTGATCACTCTCAATATTATTCGCAACAAAATTAACAATTTATTTCAGTTGTAGTGAACCTTCTTCAATTAAAACTGCTGCATTTGTTTCCAGGGAGATTTCACTATATGGGTGGGTAAAAAGCATGATAACAAACCTTTTTTGACCCTATGTACAGCAAAAAAGATTAAAATACAAAATGAAAAAGATTTTGATTTTAATTTAATTTTAATTTGAAGCATATTCCTAGAGCAATTTGATTTTATTCTCAAACCTTGCAAAAATGTTTTCCATTGATTAATTTTGTTCTCCAAACCAAGATTTTGAGGTCCCTTAAAATAAAGGTTTCAAATTATAGGATTTGGCTGCAATATTAGCTGCGGAAGGGCTAGTTTAATAATATTATTACACTAATTAGTTTGTAACCTTTAGCTAATTACTTTCAGTTCTCCATTAATTCAAGTGCTGATTAACAGATGTTCCACTGCAAAAAAATTATTATTAGCTCTTTTGTGTTCAAAAGTTAAATGCAAACTCCAAGTCAGACTGCAGCTATTTTCAAACTTCACTTCGATAAAAGATTGCATTTTTATTCTCTGTTCCTCTTTCTTTCTCAGAACTTTCAAGCCAGCTTGGTAATGGCAAAACTCTCTAAGATACTGCAGCTAATGCAGCTGATAAGATCACAGCTGATATATAGGGTACGTGATGGCATGATGTATTGAATATCAGAAAAATGTGTCGGGAAGACACAAAAGGTAACTCCTTGCTTTTGCAGTGGTTTTACACAGGTTAATCAGGACCAAAGATTCAACATGGCAGAGAAGAAATGAAAATTACAGGTAAGACTCCACCTCCGAGTCATCTCTGATAATCATTACTATGTGATCTCGTCACACTGAAACAAATAACTTTAATGCAATAGCTGTATCTCCTCTTTAAATATTCTTAATTTAATAATAAATAAATAAAGGAGGGTGGTAAAAGATGTAGGGCAAGTAGTAATTACAGCAGCAACAAGTAGGTTTAGGCACTGCAACTGCAAGAAAAAACATACATACTCGGTTCTCAATTACCATTCTAATTAAAACAATAAGTGAATACAACTGGACATGATGCACTAATTAAATGATTTGCATTCTATGTTGACCTCAAGCACATACACTAGCATTGTTCATAAATAATTAGGATTTAATAATATTTTGAAGGATTATTAAGACTTTTAGATGAGCCTCATTACACTTAATGAGAGCACTGTGTAAGGGACAGTGCTCTCTAAATTAGTATTGTTCCACAGCTGTGTCAATTCTGGAAACATGCACAAACCCAACCAAAATATGCCTTCACACATACACACAAAAAACCCAAAACATTTAAAGTAAAAACATATAGTCCTCTATCACAGCATTTTGCTTTTGTTTTGTAAGACAGAGAAGCATTGTTAGTATTTTAAGCATTTCAGTTAAAACTAAAACTTTATTATTTATTAAAGCAAGGTTACAAAACAAAAATTAAAAAATTCCAGTTAGATCAAGACTTCCTAGAGGGAAAAAGAGTTTTATTGTTTCCCCATTTAATAATTTAACAACTCTTTCTGCTTTGAATTTCTGAGAGAAATATCCAATTTTCCTTGCAGATTGTTTCAATTAGTTCTTATAAGTTTCTCTCAGCTCAACAAAGTCAATAAGAATGCCAATATAAAAAGATGCCTACTAGAACAAGAGGGCAACTTCAGGATACAGCTAAAATATCAGAGCCCAAAGACTGATTTTTAATAGATCTTCTGTGTCCCAGTGAACTTGTTCATTTGTTTTTACTTATAAGAGATAAAATAGAAGGTTGGAACGGCATATCAGCAACACTTCCAGCTCCAGCAAGAGCAGCATTTTGGATTCAACATTTTCTCTCTCTTACAAATCCCATATCCTGGGAAGTTTTAAAACTGTTGTGTTTGTTGGGAAACGGTAACATTTTCGCAAGGGCCTTCAAATTCAATCTCAACAGCCACAACAACAGCATTGGAAACTTAGGTGAAAAAACAGAAGAGGAAGCTCTGGGTAAGTTTTACAGGTCACAGTTCTTCAGAGTGTCCTTTCATTTCCCTTCTAGGACTCTTCTCTAGTTTTCAGGATTCCAGGAGAGGAGGAGACAAGGAAGGTTGCAAGGAGCCACACTTCATTTGCTTGCTGTCCTCCCATTGTTGTGTCCAGCTGGCTCCACTGGCCAGGTGTTAAGATGAACCTGTTCAATATATAGAACTGATATTTTGGGTAAATGCTGCCCAAACCTCTGTCTCCAGACCTTTACAGAACTAAAAGTTCTGCTCATTACTTTGCCTCATTATTTCTGTTCTTGGTTGTAACTATGCAAGGACTATCTCTTCCAAGTTTCTAATTTTATACATGCAGGAAAGAATTTGCAAGCTCAGGATGATCTCTAGAACAGTACAGTTCATCCAGGTCAAATATGAACAGATACTAAATCCAATGGTGGTTTTATTCCATACTAAAATATGAGAAAAACAATATTGTATAATACTAGGCCTCTATTTAGAAAAAAATAGTCATATAGTGAAACTCATAAGCATAACATTGCAGTGCATGATTGTTAGAATGCAGTCTATGCCTGTCCCTAGAAATTTGAAAGCTAAAGTAGGCAACATAAGTTTACATCCCAAACAAACAGCATAAGAAGATAAAGATCTAATCTCTGAAAAGGGCATGATGCTCTTTCATCATTTAAATCACAAGTAATTTTATGGAGGCTTAAAAAACACTCACAAGCTTCGTAAAAATATGTTTTAAGACTGATTCCAGACTGCAGTTATTTGAGGAGAGAAAAAACAAACAGCTCCGATATTCCAACTTCACATTCATCCATCCCCCTGAGAATCAAAACACAGGATTCTCACAGGTAATTCAATTAATGGTGCAGGAGACTGGGAGAAAAACACAAGTTGAATTATTCCCAGAATCCAAGCAACAAAAGATAACCTTCTCACAGAGAAGATTGGGGGCTTCTCATTGTTAAAAAAGAATTCATTATGAAATTCGGGAAGGGCAACTATAATCCAACACCATACCAGCCTAAATTTTCAAAGCAATTAGGCATTAAAGGGCCTAACAGCAAATAAATTAAATATATTCAATTTAAAGAACAAAGGTATCAAAATAACTGGGAATTTTTAGCATATGTTAAAGTGGACATAAAAAAAAAAAAAGGGAGTAGTCCAAATTTACTTTCTCTTGCTGAGATTTAAACTGGAGTGCTTGAGCAATGGGAAAGGATTAACATACATGGAGAAGACAAAAAAGACAGGGAAAAGCAGGGAGCACAAATCACCACTATTCTTACTAAGATGGCACAGAACCTCCAAGAAGACATTGGAAAGACCAAACCATGGTTAACAAAGCCATGCTGAGAAGTCATCCATATGTTCTCTCCTGTAATCAGAGGATGATGGCAGGAAACAGTATGCATCTATTACAGGTAAATATTTTTTTCATCATGAAAGGGGAAATTAAAATAAATATAACAAAACTAGGCAAAGAAATCAAATACCTCTGAATGTTGTGTTCGAAATGTTTACCAAAGAAAATAAAAACAAACTGAAGACAAACCCCCTCAACTTCCTTGATCCCTTCCTGTCTCCCCCTTAGTTCATCTTCATTTACTTGACAGTTTGTTCCTATGGGGTCGCTTTCCTCATGGTCTCAATTTACCTTTTGCACACTACAAAAGAACAGTCATCTCAGTTTCGTATTTGCATTTATTCTTCATCTTTATTAATGCATTTAATCAGTCCACGAAAGACATACTGTGACACTTTTTTTGATTTATTATTACATTTCCATTTGTAAAATAACTTTTTTATTCAGGAAATTAAAAACAACCTCAAAAGACGCAAACATCTCACAGCAGCTACAATTGGGGGTAAATCACAATCATACTGCTAAAGTCAAGCATCTCTAATACTGAGCTGAATGAAACATTGAGCAAGAACCACAGATTCACTGCTGCTTGATGTCTACTGGGTCATTAAACAAAGGAGAAATTTGGCAGCTACACGTGATGAACTCTGGCAATCCACACAGCAAGAAAGTGTTCCAGTTCTGTCCCCTACTCATCTGTCAAACTGCCCTGTGCGCAGCTTGTGCTTCCAAAGAGAGTTTTGTTGAAAATACCTTCTTTCCTCCCAGTTACCTAGCTGATCCCTTTTAGCGTCTTTACAAGGCACCGAGTTTTCTCAACTCCAAAGTGAAAGAAATACAGGAAAAACCTTGCTTTTCAACTCATCCAAAGTACTGAAGAGGATGGGGACCTGAAAAGTCTAAGCTATAAAAAAGATAAATTCTTCCTCTCCTGCTTCAGCCATATGCTCAGGTTGTATTATGCTGCTTGTGTTTAAGTCCTACAATTCCAGCACTGACAATCTCTTGAGGACTTGTCCTCTCCAGAGCTGGTCTCACAGGTCATCTTGGTAGGTAGCCAGAGTGCTGCATGATTTGATCTGGGAAGACTCACTTTGAGACTTTCACTTGTTCTCACCATAGGTTCCATATAATATTCAGAATTAATTCTCAAAAATTAATCTGAGCCTACTAAGATGCTCTTTGACAGAGCAATTCATCATAACCCCTCTTAAGCCTTATGTAATTAGCACAAGGTAGATATTCAGAGAGGACATAAAGCACAGTATTCAGCGAGCTGTGCAGATCACCCCTCTCAATTCTGACTACAAAGTGAAACAGTCTAGGACTAATTTCTGGGGAGACTGAGAGAGAATAAAAAATTTCACCTGAAATCAAGTATGGATAATCAAAACTTAAAAATGCCAGTTAATTTAAGGAACTATCAAAAGCAATTGCTAAAGAATTAGACTGAAATAGTGAGCATCATCATAGGAAATGGTAACAGATAATAGATAAATCTTTTAACATCCGGTGGTGAATTAGAATTTCTAGTATGAATTGATATGGTCCAAATTCTAGGCAATCAACCAATTATCAATATTTTCATCCTCTCTCCTCCAAAACAGTGTAATGTTGTCATCAACTCAGAAACAATGCAAGGCAACTCTTTGTTAGATCTGGTCTGCTCCTTCAGACAGGAGATCACTTAAATTCTAACCCGAGAGCAGCTTATTTGATATCTAAGAGCACCAAATTTCTTTTGCCTTTCATATTGACTTTTTTACCTTTTCATTTCAATGCTTAGACTCAACACTCAATAAAAAGAGAGACTTTTTTAAGATGCAGATCTTCCAGTTCAATGGTGCAGATCAAACAACTTCCAACAATGTTTGGAGAACAAGAAAGTTGGGGGTTGACTTGGGTGACCACTCCATTGCAAATTTCTGACTAGTAGAGATAGAATGATCCTTTTTTCTTTGCTTTGATTAAATAATAACTAACTTCTTTTTATTTAGGATTTAGTAGTTCTTAAGTTGGTAAGAAATAGATAATCCATGTCTTAGCCATATTGTTCACAACAGCCTGCACTCTTTATGCTACTGATGCACCAGTAATCAATGCATCTCTACAAATTCATGTTGGCAGAAACTGGCCCAAGATTATAGATGACCATTAGTCAAAATCATAGTTTCAAGTATCATGGGAGGGCAAAATTAATGCAAAATTCACACCTCTAATTAACCTCTAGAATTTACATAGAGTGGGATAAGTTTGAGGGTCTCTCTAATCAGTGCAGAATAAAACTATTTCCCCCGATATACTGCCATTGCTGTTTCCAAAACAAAAATACTTTTGTTAAAATTTATTTAATTTTTAAAGACTCACTCAGTTTTAAGTAAATTTCAGTTTTATAGCCTGAAGGCAGAAGGGAATCGAAGAGAAAAATCAGTGCAATATCATTGAGTTATTATCTTTGAATGCTCCTGCTTTGTTTACAGTTCTTAATTTATTTTGATCACGCACAAGATGGATGGGAATGTCACAAGCTGTCTATAACAAGTATTTTAAGCCTTCTAAAAAACAGCTGCCTTCAAAAGGGATTTCAAAGGATACTTCACTAAACTCTGCTCAGTTCCAACAGGCTGATACTGCAGGCTACCGTATTACCTAGTGATCTCTCTTAAGTCAATGAGAGATGCGGGTGCCAAAAACATCTCAAGACCTGGCCCAAAAAGGATCCACGATATGTGGTTAAAAGACCACCACCCACAATGAGGGAAAACTTCAACTAGCATCACAGTTTTGCTCAAATTAGGAAGAAGTTATTGGTTTGTATACATCAATTATAAATGTAAGATCAATATCAATCCTTTGAGTATCTACCCAATCAGTAACTTGTATTCAATTTTATTTTTAAAATACAACACTATGCTATTTAGAAATACATTTTTTAGTGAAAGAAGTCACAAAAATGTTTCCTTAATTGAAAATGTATGACTATCCTTGTGCCCACAGTTACTTCTGCACTAAAGAAATTGTGACAAGACATCATGCACTGAAGCTTGAAGCTGTAACTTTCAAAGCTGTCTGTAAAAGTGTCGCTTAAATTAAGATTATCTGTAAAATGATATGGTCCAAATTTAGCTCAGACACCCATAACACACCTCCAAAAAGATCATGCTGCTTATGTTTCTTTAAAGCTGCCATTATCTGAAATATTTCAAAATTTTTTTCAGCATCTGACTTCTGTAACAAATTTGCTAAGGATATATATATATATTCATTGCAGAAGTATATTCACAGCATCTACAAAGATTTTCCTTATTCATGTGTATCTGAAATGCAGAGAGGCTATCATATGTGTATTTGCACTAGGATGCCTTGTTTACACAGGTCCTATGGGGAGATTATTGTAAGAGTATTGTATTTCTTAAGCATTTAAGAAAAATGCTTAAGCAAAAAAATACATTTTGAGCTGTAGAATTCAAGATCTTTTGTGTCTCATAACTTTGTGTGGAGATAAAAACACATTTGAGTTGCATAGGCTCAGGTGGATTTCTTCACACATGCAAAGAAAGCTCAGTTTACCTTTCAAAAATAAGATAAATCAGAATTAAAACAAATACTAAGATAAATACTAATAGCACGGTAACTAAGACATCCTTGAGTCTTTCCCTCTCATTGGGCCATTAGTTCAGGACATAAACCAGAAGTTATCCATGTCTAAAGCTGAGGAGACTTATTTTTGCCAAAAAACCAGGGATTGCCAATTGCTTCTGCAGAAGTGACAATTTTAACATACCCAGCAGATCCCTGCGTGAAAGGCCACTGTTACGTCTCTATCTCATGCAAGCAATGCTTATTGTAGCTTAACTTTTAAGATATTCTCATGATAAAAACTGGTCAAAGAAACAACACCATGCTCTATAAGGTTGCCCTGTATTCCTCTTCCCATGAGCAGTTTGTGAAAGTGCTTGGTAGCCAGCCTTTGCTACAATGAAAATAAATAGTAAGCATTATGTTATCTGTAGCTTCCTGAAGTTAAATCAGAATTCCACTTGTGCTTGGTTCAGGTCAAAAGATCACCATTACCTACAGGATCAGTATGTTTACATCTAGTAAAATAAAAAACAAATTTTAAAAAAGAATTCTATTTACAGCCACACAAGTACCCATACAAAAAAGCTAACAAAAATGAACAAAGGAGAAGGAAGGCTCAATTCCTGATTTGGAGAGCCCTATCTGAGCTGCTAAGAGGGGTTACAAATTTAACCAAATTATAGTATCTTCTTTTCACTCTTCTTTTCATCTTGTTTCTTAAAATAGAGCACCAGCTGCAGGGCTAGGATGTAGCAGAGAGAACTACATCCACTTTATATAGTGCAATAAACAGTCGCAATGAGGGGGGGCAGGGAAGAGAGACAAAGAACAGAAGATTTTGCTCTTTAAGCAAAAGGGGAACACTTATCTTTCCCAGCATCATTTTCAGAAAGCTCCCCAGCAGCTGGTTAAGAGCTCTGAAACTCAAGTCCTTCCTTTTTCTTACTCCTCCTTTCTTTCCCTCCTATAACACGGGAGGGTGGAAAGGCTCATTTTACCCTCACCAGGTGCCCAAATCATCTCCAGAAACAGAACTCGGGACCCCAAAGCTATTTCCACATCTCCTTAACACCTTCACCCTTGGTTGCAAATTGGAAAGGGCTGTGGCTGTCTGAAGGTTTTTCCCTTGGGCTCCTGCACTTCTCCAAGCTGAGTAATGCTGACAGTTCCATCAGCCATCCATCTACAAGCACCCAGGATGCGAAACCAAGCAAGGAAGCCCCAAGAAGGATAACTCCACTGTTTAATGTCCCAGGCCAGGGAGTGCAAAGAGAACAGACTATTTCCCAAACCCATGAGACAGGCTGATTGGACCCCACACTGGACTGCTTCACCAGGGTTAAAAGGAAAAGTGAACTGCAAGAAAGGCAATCCTAGGAAAGGAAATCTACGGAGGAACTAGAGAGGATTAGAAACAGCCAAAATAGACTGAAGCTTTTGTTTTGGCAGGGTTTTTTAAATTGCATTTCTTACTTTTTTGTCAGACTTCTCAATGATGATTATTTGTTCAGTCTCCCTTTGCCAGCCATGCAGCATCTTAATTCATTTATATTTCAGATTTTGCCAATTATTTGCTTGTTTTCTACTGCTCACCTCTGTCTCACTCACTCTTCAATGCTTTATTTTCCTGTGAAATGTATCGCTTCCTAAATAAATTGTTGTCACTATTTTCCTCAGAAAGTCTTAATTTTCCACCATTTAGCAACATGCTACAGACTCTACGATGCATGAAGTGTCTGTAACTATGTCCTTCTAGTTGGCCAAGTGCAACAACTATTCCTTAGGCACTGCTCTCAAATACCATTAAAAAAAATGGCATCCACAGTGCCCTCTTAATAAGCGTTGCATTCCAAATAGCCTTTAACATGCCGACAGTAGAGTATCTCTGAAAACATCCCTACTTGCTTGCATCATACTTGACTAATGGAACTGCTCTTGATGAAGAATGACATTTTGAGTGATGGAACCAAAACTACCAGGGAATTCAGTTATTTCTAAACATCTCTAAACAAATTATTTAACTTGCCAGAAGTATTTTTCTTCAACATTTTTAACATTAAAAAAAAGAAACATTTTGAAATGAAACTGCCTTGAAAACAAAAGAGGTAATGACAAAATGATTAAACAACTGCAGAATAAAATGTTTCACTTCATTAGGCAAAGGATTTCGACTCAGTCCAAATTGGGTTGGGGGGAGGAGAGGGGAAGTCAGAGGAGTGAGCAGAGTGGTGCAGTACCAAGCGAGAGAAAGGGAGACACCCACCTTAGAAGACGTTCCTTTAGATTATTCTTAATTTAAAAGAAAAAAATCATCATATCAATTCAATCAACAAACTGGAGTGGCTGTTATAAATGTGTAGTGGATGTCACCAACACTTGACTGTGTGAAGCGGATCCGCACCCTAGCTGCCTCAGCCTCCCAGGCCGGCTCCGCCCGCCATGGGAGGACCTCGGGGTTTGAGTGCCTGGGTCCGCCCCTGGATCTAGAGAGGAAGGCGTACCCAGGACTCAGGATCCACCCACTTTTCCTGAATCTTCTGTTCCGTTGGTTATGTTATTGGTAGATTTGAATTGTACCCCTCCCTCCTTTGTTATAATTGGTTATGTATGCTTGTCTCCTCCTCTCGTTTCTCCCCTGATTGGTCACCCCTGTCCCTATATAAGCGGCTGTCACTGGTCAGGGGTAGGGCTTTTTTCACCCTTCACGGGGGCAGGGGGGTCAGTCCTTCTCTTCTCTCCATCCTGACCACATGTACCCCTAACCCTCAATAAAGCAGAGCAAGGGGAGGGCCCCCTCCTGCACACCCTTCACCTCGTCGGCTTCTTCTTTTTATTCGACTACAACAACTGTGTGGCTATCTGGTCTAACAGTCATACATTTTTTCTTTGCTGACATCTTCTCTGGAGAGGCCCCTGGACATCTCCAGAGAGGTCCCTGGATAACAGAGCTAGGAGGACTGGCTTTGCCCTCATAACAATTTAGGTCTCTATAATACAAATCTTTTACATCAGTTAGATGCTGTCCTCGATATCCTGCTTATCTATTATCCTCTAAATACCAAAGGCTTTGGGAAGGAGATGACGGAAGTTCACAGCTGGGGCTTATCTCTAAAGGCAGTTTCAGATGCCAGTTCAAGGTCTTGACTTCAATCTTCAAAGCAATTAACAGATGAGCCTCTGCTACACTGGAGACCAAACTGCTATCTGTACATTTCCTAAACAGTTGTGCTTCTCTGGGACAATGCTGGTTCCAAAACCCATACCAAGGTTCACAAGAGGTGGAGCAAAACATTTTCTGTCACAGGAATCCAACTATGAAACAAGCCTCCGTGGGACAATTCAGAGCTTTGCTCCACTCTCCTTTGTACCACTCTAAGCCTTTTGTTACAGAAAAATCAAAACATTTTCCCTACCCTATCCCCAAATTAATCAGGAAAAAAAAAAAAACAAAACAAAATAGAGAAAGTGTTTTTAATCAAATGAGAGAAGAGCAGAGAATTTTAAAAGTATTCAGTAGAGTTTTAGCTAATATTGTTGTAGGAAAAGGTACAGGCAGTAATGTAAGCTACTTAGGATTGTATGTTATGCAGTAACATGAGCCCCTAGCTTTGTATTAGCCTTGAAAACCACGGTTTGGAAAACACCGCACCAATAAATAGATTCATGAAATAAACACACTGTAACTAAATTTTCTCTTCAAAACAGAGGCAGCCTACCTCAGCAAAAATAATACATTCTACATGGCCACTCTATCACCACCTCAAAAATATCTTCTGTCCTATGCCAAACTCACATGCACAATTAAAATTATTAAACATGAAAAAATACGGCTTTAAAACATTAGGGTCTGCTTCTTTTCATACATAGTCCAAGGACAGAGGCGCATCCAACAGGGCACAGAAAGTTAAACAGTCGCAATCATTGCAAAAATGAGCTGAAATAGTGAGCATGAACAGGCAGAAGAAAACTGTAAGTTTTCTTATAAGTGCATGGGTGAATGTCCAAAATCGAACTCCTGAACTCTCAAGCAGGAGTCTGATACTTGCTAACTGCAACCAGTATGGGCTGCTAATAAACATGAGATTGACCCACCAATGAAGCTCCTCTGCTGTGCTTCTGTACATACTCCATTTTACACTAGAAAAACTGGGAGGTTGTTCCCAGAATAAAATATATCATGCCAAGACATGGGGCCCTGAAAGGAAAACATGGTCTCAGGAAGCAGGAGGCAAAAAAAAAAGTGAAGATTTCCTGGAAGTGAAAAGACATCCAGGGGAAAAAAAAAGAAAAAAAGAAAAAAAAAAAAAAAAAAAAAAAGAAAAAAAAAAAAAAAAAAAAAGGCAGGTGCCAGAAATTATGGAAATGTGGAAACCAATGCCAGGGGATGCCCATGAACCTGGGACAATGGAACCCAAGACCAGAAACTACAAAAACCATCATAGCAGAAAACCAACACAATTTTCTGTCCACCTTTCCCAGGTAAGCAGAGAGACCTCCCTGCAGGGAAAGGTCAGACCATAGGAACAAAACACAAGGGCTGTAACAGCCACAGAGAATAAACACAAAATAAATGAAAAATTCCCACTGCAGCTTTTGCAGAGGTGATACTCCCTACTTTCTCAAGGATTCTGGATGAACCTTAGAAAGAGCACCACGGGATGAGAAGGAAGCAGGGAGGAAGAAGTGCTGCTGTTAATTTGGCATTCATTTGAAGGAGCTGAATGGGAGCCAGAAGTAGTACAGATGGCATCTCAATTCCCCTTTCTTTAGAAGAAAATTTATTTTTAATACAGTAACTTTTTGTTTCCATGAAGGCATTTTTAGTTGTGATACAAGGACAGTTAAGAGCAGTAGTTAAAACCCCGGCTTTTAGATGAGAGTTGTGAAAGCCCTTTCACAAAGTGATGGCTAATGATATGCACACATAGTTTCTGCAGAGCCATAACAAGCTGCTGGGTAGTAAGGATGCAGAGGGCTGTCATCAGGCATCCTGGGGTAAGAATGCAGAGGATTGCTGTCAGGGATCCTAGGGAAGGACACTAAGCAACACAAAAGAGACCATACTGTTGCTGTTGCACAGGGCAGGAGGGAAGTGTGAAATTCATATAAAAGTATATATTCTACTGTGTTCTTTATGCTGAATACCAGCTCAGAGACTCCCCTGCTACAGAGCATTCCAGGCAGCTGCCTGGTTTTCAGACACCTGAATAAAAGTCGATCTGACTGGAGTTTTGACTGCATCTCAGTGGTCCATCTCATGAGATAAGTAGCACAAGAACCTGCAAGGGAGATAGGTGGAAAAAAAAAACATGGTGGCAGTTTGGAGTTTGTCACCTTGCATAGAAATTCTGTCTGTGTTTAAGAGCAACATATTGTTCTGACTAGGAAAACCAGTCTAAACCACAAGCGAAGATTTGCAAGAACAACTTAGTAGGAAAAACTGGGCAAGAAAAATGATCCAGCACAAAATACTGCTGGAACATTGCCACATTAAAAGGTCAAGTTCAGATAAGATATGAAGTACCTCAAGGCATGTAAAAAGCTGCAATTTGAGTGCATTTGAGTTCCTATGGTAAGATACTCTTTCTAAAACTGCAGTACTCAATTCCTTTGGATTATGTTAATTTACTGTGATTCCCAGTGGCTAAATCCTAGGACACCACAAGAGAATGGGATGCAAATGTCTTGGGGGGCAAGGTGAAGAAAGGAAGTAGCTCTCAAAACACAGCAGGCATTAATGTAAATAATTTATTAAAGCAGGCTGAGTATTTGGGCTCAGTGCATACCCATGACTGAATGTGACTGACTGCTCTAGTCTACCAGGAGAGGGGCCTAGACAGTTTAAGAGATTAAACTTTCTCAGAGCTGGGAAGAGGTAGAAACTCTACCAAAGTCCAATGGCTCCTGAAGGACACAGAAACTGGTATTGGCAGTACTGCTTTGTCAAGACCCTGTTTCTCTCAGCTTCCATGTTCAGTTTCCTAAGATACAACACTTTGTCACGGGCCAGTTGTGTTTGTTCCTGACTCTGCTGCAGTCTACAGCAGTGTCAAAGAACAGCATGAGGTGGTGGAACCCAAAATTAACATCAGTCTGTTTCTAACACATTAATGCACTTTCGAACACAAGTGTATTAGTTCTATCTGCTAGCACAGAGGCTTCCAATTGTCTTCTCCCTTCCTGTGAGGAAGAAGCCTCCAAGGAACAATGCTCCCAGAATCACAAAATATTCTGCATTGGAAGGAACCTACAAGGATCTTTCAGTCCAGCTCTTAAATGAATGGCCTACAAGGGGATCAAACCCACAACTTTGGTGTTGTTAGCACCCTGTTCTAACCAATGGAGCCAATCAGAGGTACCTCTTGATGCCCTTAAAAAAAAAGGAGGAAGCTGAAACACATCACACACATTGTTGAATAATTTCTTTGTCTGTATGCCTCACGCCCTTACAAAATTCACGTCGACACAGTAATCTCTTACCCTGTGACTGTGTGATACAACCATCTCCTACCCTCCCACACCTGCAGTGAGGTGTCAGGAGTGCCAAAAAAATGCATATCCATCATGAATATGATTGACATGTTGATGAGTGATAAGATTAGTAAAATACTTTGGGTGTATTGTATCAGCACAAGGTGTTCCAGATTCAACTGAGCTTTCTGACATTCATCACTTCCCCTCAGCCCCTCTTTATTTTAATGGCAAGCAGCACTTCAGGAATGAGGTCTGCAAGACCACAAATTGCCATCCAGTTAATTATCAGTACTACCAAGTTCAATAACTGATATTACCAATCCACATGTGAAATTATTACAATTTTTATGCTGCTTTTTGATAGCTTTGGCTATGGTTGGGATATGGAACTTTGGGCTTAGAGAGAGGGATAAAGTTCCAGAATGATTCCTTTCATTCCACTTGATGTACATCATTGCAGCTGATCAGTGACAGTCAAACCTGCACATAAACACTGAGCACTCAAGATATTTCACATGGCCAAGTTTACAGAGCTGCTGACATTGCAAGTGCCTGTAGTTAAAAGCCAGCCACAACATACAAGGTAGGGGAAATGAGTACGGCACAGCCTCTACAGACAATTTATAAGGTGGACAACTGAAAACCAGGAAAGCTACGGGAGACAGGGATTTTCCTTGATTCTTTGCAGGATTTATTAAATCTTTATCTTTATTATTTATTTACACTCCAGATGCAGTTTCTGAATTCTATCAGGCAGTCACATCCCAGAATATCTCTCCTATTTTTAAACACAGCTGTGAATAGATACCTGAGTCAGCCTAAACTGACTAAAAAGTGAATAAACACCCTACCATACAGTCAAAGAATTTCAGTGCTAATTGGTAGCCATACAGACTGCTGGAATAAGAGCTCCTTCAAATCCTTATGGATTGTATTATCTAGCCAGAAGTCTAATAATCCAAACATAAGAATAGATAGAACATGAATATCTATCTTATTCTATAAAAGGTTGTTTTAACTATCAGAGTATGTAAGAGGACCAAAATTCTGAATTTCTGGTTGTGGGAAATTTCAAAAAAGATAAAAAAAGTTTTCATTTATGTGAATGCATAAAATGGCATTCTGAACAGAAACACAGTTCTGAACAGAAAACTGTGCTGATCTTTCAGAACCTCCAATTATTTCTTCCAAATTTGGCAGGATTCACATTATTTCACAACAAATAAGTAGTACTGTATAATTACATATTACTATTACTGATGCCAGTACATGGATGTTCCATTATTTTCACATTCTCTAGGGCAATTTGTAATTAGTACTGTTTGGAGAATCTCAATTTTTTCCCTATTAAATGGCTTGACACAGAAGCATGTAAAATAATATTCCCATATCTGTAGCAGCAGACAATACATTAAGAACAAAACAAAACAAAAAGTTAACATTTCAGAAGTTTGTCAGTTTTTGTTTGGGAAGTTTCATGGGGTTTTCTTCTCTAATATATTATTAACACACGCAAAATTTTGTCAGGAAAATTAATATCAACAAAACAAACATTTGCTTAGACAAGGCTGATACCTAAATAAATCCAACAGTTGTATACACCAGTCAGCAAGGAAAGAAGAGACGCAAGCACAGTGAACACAAGTGAGACCTCTCAGCAGATGCTAATAACCACTGGGCGGAATTCTCAGGCACTTTACAGATCAGGGGGAAGATACCAGCTCCACATGCATGTTCCAAGATCTCCCCTCCTTCCCGTAACCACTTGTGCAGCCAGACTCTTCTCCAAAATACTAAAGGAAGATAAATTCCGAAACTATATGCCACTAAATGTGTTCCTAGTTATATGCAAGCTACCACCTACTCAATTTGTTTAAAAGCACATTCACAAGAGCACACAGGGCTGGGTAAATGACCATCAATGCTCAGGTACAACTTCTATTGATGTTAAAGGTTCAAGCAGCAAAGGGAAAAAAGCTCAGAGCTTAGATCTTTAGCCTAAGTCCTTACTTGATTTGTACAACACGGGCTCAGCACAAACCAAAATCCCACCTCTCCCTGGACGCTGCTCTGCAAATGAAGCACAAAAACCAGAGGCAGTTAATGAATATGATGCATTATTTTTTGTCTAGAATCAGCACAATATTGTTTGGCACAGGTGCACATTAACAATGATGAATCTGAAAAGTTCACATTGATTAATGACTCTGATTTTCACATTCACCACCTCAAACAAAGGGAAGGTGGATGACGATGTTGGAAATATTTCTCCCTTCACCCTCTGGATATTTTGTGCTGCTTTTTCCTGGGTTTTTTTGTTTTTGTTTTTGTTTTTTTTTTTTTTTTAAGGAAACCAATAAACAACAAAACCCTGTTTCTCAGCATCTATTTTTAGCTGAAATGTTTTGGGGCTTAAAAGAGGAATCGGATTATCTTAAAACATAGCTCCAAGGAAGGCAGAGAGGAATTAGGAAAGCTTCTGCAACAGTCAAGTAGCTGTTGAAAGAAAACCACTTCCTTATCTAGTGGAGATGTGTAGACACAATTATTGCCAACAGCCTTAATATTCTTCACAGAAGTAGACATTTTTCAGGTCTCGGGACAAGAGTATGAGGAGTAGGTGATAAGCATTTATACTGGAACACATTCTCAGACGCTGAAGATTTACATGGAGCCCTTAAAGTGCTTGGTTTCAAGGGAACTCCACATCAGACCTGATCCACCATCAGTTCACCAGACCCATCACCTAAGTGATATCAAGTAAGTTCAAAATTGTAACATGTTCTATCACAGTTTCCACAAAATACAGTTTTCAGTATGTAAGCTAATAATTTTGAAACTCTTGTCAAAACTTAGACCTGCAAATCCATGGCCTACATTACACAGATGAGTGCAGAAATCAGACCTTTCCAATCAACCGTTTCTAAATTCAAGGTGATCTACATCCATACTGTCATCTTCTATATAATGAAGAAACATTTCCGTCCTGCATAGAATAAAACACAATGGCTCCTCAACTACCACTCTCAAGTTCAAAATAAACAATCCACTGGAGTAAAACAAACGTGACTTAAATAAAAATACAGATGGAAAGCATGCTTGCCTGCTTAACATTACCAGCAGTAACTAAGTATCCTTAAATAAATAAATGCAGTTTTCTCATACTTTGTGCCATCAAAGTCAGCCAGTAGCCATCAATTCAACCACAGGAAGCTGATGAATCTGACAGTACCATTTTTATTAGCAAAGTTACTTAGCTACCAGTACCAGAGCATCCTTGCTGTTGAATCACACCAGGTCCAACTAGACGTTTTGGAGCGGGATGTATTTTGATTTCCACCATCAGCAAAAGGGAAAGAGCTAGACACAACTAAATGATTACACAAAATTGCAGGAGGAATTGCATGATATATATGACAAGATATAGACAGTATCACCCAGACGTTCCATATACTTCCCTCTAATTAGCTTCCTTGGAGCAGATTGCTTTCAATAGGCTCAAGAAAATTGATTCACTGGAGACACTCTGGGTTCAGTTATTAACCTTTTAGCCCTTAAACAAGGAAAGGTCTTTAAAGCATACATTAACAAGTATACTTGCCAATAGAAATCAAGGTGTGAATTTTATTTATTTACTTTTAAGTAACAAAGTAACTCCAAAAAAATTACATATTTTGTCACTGATTAACAAAGTCAGTTATAAGCTACCTGAATAAGCCTGGAGCAGAGATATCAAGCTTTAATGTGCTGCAGCAGTTCCTAAATTTGGATTAAATTGACAATACTATTAAACAAGTGCAAGATTTACCCCCAGGCCCCAGGGATATTGCTGGCCAGCATTTGGCGGGGGAGGGAGGTAGGAGAGACAGGCATCCCATGCCCGTGCCAGCTGATGTGATTAGGGCTGGTCAGCCTGACCATTCCTGCAGAGGCTGCATCTGTTCCCGAGAGCAGTTGCGTTAACACATGGAGTCATATTCCTGCTTACCAACTCCAAGCTCCTTTCTAGCTGAGGTGAGAGCCAAGTCCTGATAATTCTCAAGCATCTCCTGTTGCCTCAAATGACACCAGAAACGGGAAGAATATGCCTGTTCCAGAGATCAGAGGACTGAGATCATCAGA
The DNA here is from genome assembly GCA_036785705.1 of Acanthornis magna. Lineage (NCBI taxonomy): Eukaryota > Metazoa > Chordata > Aves > Passeriformes > Acanthizidae > Acanthornis > Acanthornis magna. The sequence goes on from JAWUZG010000029.1 coordinate 13,512,801, forward strand.
TAGAGCCATGTACACCAATTTAATAAATTGTTTTAACAGTTGCAGAGCTGTGTTACTATTTTCCTTTGGAATCAACTTTTACGTTATAACACAGGAAAAAAGCAAATGGGAAACTAAAAGCTTCTGTTGACTCAGACGCATTAAGGATGTTTTAAATTTCCCTTTAGGAAACTCTGATCTTCGTACTAGTATCAGTTCAAAATAAAGGTATAAAAACAAAGTTATCAAAAGAATCAAAACATTTCTAAAATAAAATTTTAATCTTAATACAGGGAACTATACATAAGATAAATTTAAGTTACATTAAGAAAACAACTACCTAATGCTGCAAAGATTGACTTTGTTCTATACTTCGCAGTTTTCCTCCAATTCAATTAAATTGGCTTTTTTTTTTTTTTTAATGTTAGAATATCATAGCCTTTTTAGTCTCCCAAGGTCCACACAGGGTATAATGAACTATTAAAATCAATATTATGGTCTTCTATTACTCAGCTAATAACAGGCACAAGCAATTATCTAAGGTAAGGCATGTAGCTCATAAAGGGGAAAGTAAAACCCCATCTCTGATTAGATGCTAACAAGCTGGGGGAAAAAAAACCCAAAACACACCAACAAAAATAAAGCAAATCCCCCCAACACCATCCAAATAAAAATAAAATATTTTTTAAAAAAACAAACAACAACATCAAAAAGAGAGCACTTTAGTCTGTATGATGGTTTTGACTGGGGTAGAGGTAACTTTGTCCACAGTAGATAGTATGGGGCCAAGTTTGCATTGCTTTTGGGCTGGAAACAGTGCTCATAACACAAGAATCATTTTGTTATTGAGGACCAGGGCTTACACAAGGTCAATGACTTTTCTGCTTCTCACGCAGCTCTGCCACTGAGTGGGCTGGGGGATACACAAGGAGTTGGGAGGGGACACAGCCAGGACAGCTGACCCCAGCTGGCATCATGCTCAGTGTATAAAGCTGGGGGGAAAGAAGGAACCGGGAGACATATTTGGAGTGATGGCATTTGTCTTCCCAAGTAGCATGTGATGGAGCCCTTCTTTCCTGAGGATGGCTGAACAGCCGCCTGCCCATGGGAAGTGGTGAATGGATCCCTTGTTTTACATTGTTTGTACACATAGCTTTTTCTTTACCTGTTGAACTGCCTTTATCTCAAGGAGTTTTCTTACTTTACTCTTTTAATTCTGCCCCCCATCCTACCAGAGTAAAAGAGCAAGCACCTGTGTGGGGCTGAGGTGGCAGCTGGGGTTAAACCAGGACACTGTTGCTAACAGAAAAAATGCCATTATCTATGTTATTTACACATAGAAAGATGAAAGAGATTTGGAAGGGGTATACCTCTACTACTTTTTCCATTGGACATTTATTCACAGCTCTTAATGCTTTTATAGCTGTGTGGTAAAAGAATTCACCTCAACAATCCAACAGGAAACTAACCCAACATATGCAATGACAATATTTCTTCTGACTTGGTGTGTTCAGTTGGCTTATGACAATTGTCATGCAAAAGCTAGAACTGTTCCAAGGAATACCCCAAGACCACAACAGCCCAGAGTAGGGCCCAAGGACAGAGTAGAAAAGGATTAAAAAAGGAATAGTCTGCCCCACTTCAGTGGCTTCAACCCACCACATCATCTCAGCTAAATTGTCTTATCACTCCTGCAATTTCATGTACAGCAAGCACAGAGGAAAAAGGTCGTCTTCATCTCAAAAAGACTTTATGCTGTAGGAAAGCACAAAAAGTATTGAGCAGTCCAACAACCAGCCCAGACACTACAGGGACCAGAAAACAAAATGTGACAAGAGACCCACTACAGAAAGTCCCATTGTGAAGATCAAGACAACCCCGTAATTCCTGTCAATAGTTGTCCTCCAGATCTGATACCATTGCATGATAACACAGAGGAAGAGAATTAAGAAAAAGATTTCAACTTGGTAATTGAGATATTTGTCTAATGGAAATCCATACACATCCTATAATAAAGTTTCAGTACTTACTTAGGTGCCATGCTCTCATCATAGTTTGTGGGATTATGTGAACCCATTCTTAATGCATAAGGAAATAGCTCACCTTGACATATGAGTAAGAAGGTACCACACAATAGCAGAAGCAAGAGACAAAATAGGTGAGTCATTTACAAGCAATTTAAATGGATTAGGAGCTCTAGACTACTTCTCTCATGTAATCACCAAAACAGACCTCTCAATCAAGAGCTGTGACATGAGTCACAATAAGCATATAATCTGAAAGGCAAGGAGAGGGGGTTGCAGCAAAACAATCTTTCAAAGCAGCATTGATCTTGCCAGCTCTGGAAAGGATGTAGATGTGCAGCTTCAAGCAGGAAAGGAGAATGCAGTTCATCTAGTTTCTATATTGGAATTCTTTTCAATCCATTAATTACATTATCTTGATCATTTTTCCAAACATATTGGTGAGGGGTGGTGGAGAAAAGACTCCTGATAATTAACAGCTCGTTAACAGTAAAGTAATATGCAGTAACAGGTACTAAAGATGAAAGATTCCTTGGGAAGGAGAAATAAAGAAGGTTTATGTCTTGTTTGGGAAGTGGTAGGTACGGTTTGATTTGGGCTTTTTTTTTTAATTTCTTGTTTTAGAGTTCCAGCTTTGATGTTTTTAAGAAAGTTTGCTTCCTTCAGACAGCAAATTGCCTACTAGAAGCACCACCTTTGTACTCCAGCCTGATTTGTCAAGCAGAATGCATCCACATTTCAGTAAACATAAGAAGATAGATTCTTTAATAATCTATCCAAAGCACAGGTTTAGAAAAGCAAAAAGCCTTGAAGTCACTTTTACAGGCAGAAAGTTCTAGCTACACAGAAATAAGTAAATTTTTAAAAAATCTTCATTAACTCAGAGTATGACATTAATACACTTGATATTTGTCATATCTTGTGCATTCCCACACTCAACAGTTCTTTCCCAGTAATCTAGAGAAATTATAAAAGTAGGTAAATTGACGTTATAATAAGATAGTTATCTTTCCTGACTTCTAGTCGCTTCTGAAACTTTCATTGCATGTTAATATGAGCTTTCAGTTTAATATTGTGTAAGTGTCCATGAACACTGTCATGAACAAAACACTATCACCTAAGAGATGTCAAAGACCGTGATCCAAGCCGTGGCAGAGCACCCTCTCAAGACAGGTGGAACTTCAAATACATGAAAAGCATTTAGGTCTCTGATCCATACGTGTCTATGGCAGTGAAATACACTGGAGCAGTGAGCTATGGCTGTAGGGAAGGCTGCCACCCTGCCTACATAGTCAGCAAGAGGGAATGTATTCTCAATTCTCCCACTTCAGTGCAAAATCTGACGGCTTGCTTTACACTTCTGAGGGGTTGGAGCAGGCCTGCCAGACTCTGTGCTGAACAGCCTGAGGCGCACAGACACATTCTGTTTCCCTGACTCTCCTCACGGGAAGGATGGACACCTGGGAGAAGTAACTTAACTGCTACAGCTCATCTGTCAACACCTTGGTGGAAAGACATGCACAATTACTCTACTCTGAAATGGGGATGGGGTTAAGAGAATATGATGCAACTTTAGTAGGAAGATTTTTTTAGTTATCCAACTTGACTGTTACTATACCCAAATAAAAAAATAAATTATATTTAAGAGTGAAAAATGATTAGGGGAAAAGCAGAGTTTTGAGTAGCTTACTACTAGGCCAGATATTACAGAAAATATTACAGCAGAATTTAACCTGCCTTTAAAAAATTAATAACATTTGTTTTCAAAAACATACCTTTCCAAATTTAAGTAAGGTTGTCATGTTGCAGCCAGCTCAGGAACAATAGTGACTCAGTCCTCCTCAACCTAGGGGGCTGACAAACCCTGAAACATGGCAAAAACTTTACTTAAAATCTGGCCAGCAATAGGAAGTTACATGTCCCTCTATGCAGGCTAGCCAGTGTTGAACATTGCTGTATGGCAGTTGTGATGACTCCTAAAAAAAATCCACCTAGAAGAAGAACATGACAGGTTTGAACACAATGGAAGTGGAAAAAAACATGTATCAAGCACCACAAAGCACATTACTAGAAATGAAAACTTTCTCCTTAGGGGACCACTACTTGGCAAACCCTCAGGATCCTTGCAAAACCCAGGATATCTTTTTCCAGCACTGACTGTCAGTTTGGAGAAGCTACAGCATATATATCAATTTATATTGATTTCTTTTTCATTTGGCCCAAAAGCTCCTTCTGCATGGACATTACAATGCTCTAGGCCAAACTTCAATCCAGGAAAACCCCATCCCTATAGATATCTTAAGTGAAACACAAAGTGCTCAGACTGCTTGCAGGCTGCAGCATACGAAGTTAAATATGAAATATCTTCACAGAAATTAATAAGGGAATTTGAGCCATTCCTCCTGCTCTCACAGTACTGTAGGAACCAGGAGCAAAATTTGGTGGAAAACTGGTGGAACGAGGAAGCTGGCAGATTATGTGGCACACACGCCAGGGTCCCTCGTTCCAGTGGGGCACAGGTTTACAAGGCCTCTTCTCGAGCACCTGAGCAGTGCTTTGGGAATAAAACAGTGCTACTGCCCCGTTATGTGTCATTTCTTCAGAGAGTGGTACGGCAAGGAAATGCAATCCTCCTTCCCACTTTAATTTTCTTAGCACAGATTAACTTTGCAGGTAAAGTTTTTCATTAAAATCCCGTGGCTCAATTTCCTGCATCTACACATGCTTTTACCTTATTTCCAGGAAGTGAGTGAAATCCAGTTCAGCCTTTTCTTATTAATTTAGACTCAAACACTAAACAAAACTAGTAAAAAGCATCATTTAGGATGAGCCTGATGAAAGCATCAGTGAACTGCCTGGCTGCCATACGTGAAATTCAGGCTTGATCCAGAAATGAAACAACTATTCATTGAACTAGGTAAAATTAATTAGGTTGTTAGATGATGTCCCTATTTTTTCAAGAGCAATTCATTGAACTGTACTACTGCTATAGGCTTTTTTGCCCAATCTGTTAACTAAGATCCAGAAACCAACTCTTGATTGTTTCTGACTGAAATTTCTGGCAGGCAGGAAGTGACAAAATACGAGGTGATTAATTCCAGCAAAAGTAGGAAGATATAAGTTTTTGTAGGGAAAAGACAAGTTCTGAGGTAAGAAAAAACTGACAGCTTAAATATAAGATCTTTCAAGATGGCATCCAAGAACCACCAAGGCCTAGAAAGCCTTTGTAAACTGCAGTAGATTGGACGATACATAACACGTTCAGCCATGAAGAAGCATCTCTTTACAAATGTAAATAGGGCTCTTTCCTTCAAGGGCAAATACAAAACAGAAAATAAGCATGTCTGTGTAAGAGTTGGACTCATCTTCCAAACTATCCCATTTGACTTCTGTCATATGAAATAACTTCCAGTTCTTTTAGTGGCAATCAATACTGCCTGTTTCAATTAATCTGAAGATAAATCAAATTAGAAACAGTGTCACTGGTGTAATGACTGACAACTGATCACTTCAATATTCCGCTGATCCTCCACAGTGGAAATTAGATGCAAAAAAGCCAAATGTTTCTTCATTCTTGTGTGCTTTGGCTTAGGGTTTTTTTGCTTGTTTTTTTACCTCTACTCAAGAGAAACTTTCTCTGAAATTAATTTTTTGAATGGAATTCTATTCATTATCTAAGAACAATCATTTAAATGTCATTCACAAGAACCAGAATAATGTCACATACAACTAGATGAAATGAAAACATTTGAAATCCAAACACTTCAGGAAATACACTAAAGAAAAAGCAATTCCTAGCCAAACCTCAAATTTTATTAAAGGCATAAACATAGAGAGGTGCAGAGTATCAAATATTGCATCTTCACGAGGTCATTTATCACATAGCACTTCAAATGACATAATAAATGACAACTGAGATTGAAAAAGGAGGTGCGTCCTTAAAAGTTTATCCTGTCTTGTTAGAGTTTATCTCTAGGGAGTTCAAGATGGTAGGAGTAGAGGATATCTCTGAAAATTTTTCAAAACAGAAGACATTAAGTTCTTTTTGTATCATTATTTTGTATCATTATCATTATTATCATTATTTTGTACATTATTAACGCTGTTGCGTTTTAACCCCAGCCAACAACCAAGTCCCACACAGCCACTCACTCACTCCCCCACCAGCGGGACTGGGGAGAGAATCAGAAAGGTCAAAGGTAGAAAACTCATGGATTGAGATAAAGACAATTTAATAGGGAAAGAAAAAGCCATGCACACAAGCAAAGCAAAACAAGGAATTGATTCACTGCTTCCCATGGCCAGGCAGGTGTTCAGCCATCTCCAGGAGAGCAGGGCCCCATCACATTGACTTGGGAAGACAAACACCATCCCTCCAAACATCCCCCCTTCCTCCTTCTTCCTCCCATGTTATATACAGAGCATGGTGTCATGTGGTCTGCAAGGTCCCTTTGGTCAGTTTGGGTCACCTGTCCTGGCTGTGTCTCCTCCCAGTTTTTTATGCACCCCCAGCTTCCTGGCCAGTGTGGCAGCAGGAAGAGCAGAAAAGGTCTTGGCTTTGTGCAAGCCCGGCTCAGCAATAACAAAAACATCTCTGTATTATCAACCCTTCAGCAGAAATCCAAAACACAGGCCCTCACTAGCTACTGTGAAGAAAATTAATTCTACTCCAGCCAGAACCAGCATACAAGCATACCTCCATTTAGTTTCTGGTTTAACCAAACTTAAAGAGCATCCATGCCATTCAATTACATTCTGGCTCTTACAAATGGCCATCTGGTTCATTAATATATAAATTTCCTATAAAGAAATAAAAATCCCTAAAGAATAACAGTGACTTTATCATCTCCCCACCTTATTACTACAGCTGCAACTCCATTTAGACTTGAACAAAGCAAATTAAGAATGACAGTTTAAATTTATTTGGAATATCAGCAAAAAAGACATTATTTCAGTTTAAGGTAGCATTTATCTTACTTTTAGCTAAATTTTTTGGTGAAGAAAGGTAAATAAGCTTATACATGTTTGAGAGACATGCTGTAGAATTCCTGCTACTCAGGCAAGGGATAAACAATGGAAGACAGTTGAAATAATGCATATGCAACTTGTCATTTTTTATTGTATTTTAAGGAACAGGTATAAACTAGATCGAAATAACTTCTTCATATTAAAAAGGAATATTCTTTTACCTTTATGCACAGATTTCTCTTCCAAATATCACAGTAGCCAGGTAATGAGTTGGACAGCTGGCACTGTAACAAATAACACTTGCCCCATGGACCTATATGATCACAAGACACAGTAATCAGCAAATTACTTTAGGAGTTCTTGCTTTGTTTTCAGGGACCCAAAGCCCTTTTCTGATCTACTGTCTGAAAGCCCCCAACATTTGCTGGCAAGTGGCTACATGATGAACAGTCGCTCCAAAGGGCAACTAGAGATAGCTCTGCTGGGACAAGGTGTTGCTCGGTTGGAGCAGCAAAGCTCCAGTCTGTGATAAGACAGAAGGCAAATGCTCTCATGAAAATCTCTGGGACTGAAGCTTTCTCTGATGCTGTATTAATTTACCTTAACCCCATGTTCACATAGGCACAAGGAGAAATGCAACACTTGAAGAGAGAGATATACTTTTCAGTAAACTCCATTTAGGATCCCTGCTGGAGTAATTTTCTCTCTTCCTCTCCCACCTCTCAAACAGAAAAATGCATTTATCGTGACATGTTGAATTTCATAGAAGAAAAAAAAATCCATGGGTTAAAAACTGAAAAGATGAGCTCTTGTCCGCCTGTTGGGGGAGTTGCTGCCAATTTCAATCTGACAAGTGGCTTGCAGGCAGGCAGCGACTGTACTGTGGCTGGTTTGGTGGCAGATACACAGATTCAACATTGACAGAGCACAGACAGCCAAGGCATTTAGCCTTCACAGCAACTGAGCCTCCATATTTTTCCTGGACATTGTCTGCTGGGAGGAAACATTGAAAAGAGCCTCCTCCAAACAGGCAACCAACAAACCACAACACTTCATGTAGGGTTCTTTTGAAACTGAGTTCATGAGGCATTAACTTTTGTCATAGAAGATTCCAGGTTTTACTTCAGACCTAGTAAAATACTATGGAAAAATTCATCAAAGAATAATAAAAATTACGAAAAAGTATTTTATCTGCTAAAAAGAAAATTGGTTTATTTCACTGAGCAGAGTAACTTAAGGATGACTTTTAACTACCTGCAAGAAACCTTGGAGGAACACAGTGGAATGATCTCAGTCCAGAAAACAAATACATAGCAAGATCTAAGAGCAAGAAACAGAGCCAAAATCATTTCAGAAAAGGAATAAAGCCCAAATGTTAAATGAGGATCGTTTGTCATTGGGACAGTTTACTAAAGTTTATGAACTCTTTAAACCAAACAAAACCGGAAATTTTTGAGTCACACATCCCTACTAACCTTAAGAAATTTCCTCCTGTCCATTTGGTATGCAATTCCTAGGCTTTTTTGAACCTTGCCTGGACAACTGTGCAGTGCAGCCTGTAGACAGATAAACATCAGAATATCTTGAGCCTAGTAGAGGTTTCCTTTTATCACAACAAAATTACAATAAACAAAGCATCATCATAAATAAAGCTCTGGATAGAGAATGTATTTGCATATGTATACATTTCTAAGTATTTTTGAGCAAGTAATCAACTGGAAAAGGCTAAATCTTCCTGCAAATTCTGGCTGGAGTTTAATGCCTGTGCACATCATCACAATCATTGACACAAGGGTCCACCCACATATTTGAGACTACAATAGCAGGATTTCTGATTTTGTCTAAATTAAACATGACTCTACATCACTCCTCCTTTTGGTACTGGGTTATTGTATTTTTATTGCTGTGTATTTCTATACCCACTTGTGTCTGCTACTATCTTCCCCTCCCCTGCTTCTGGTAGAAAGAGAACAATACACATTCACGGACAAAGAATTGAAAATTTTATGTCTTCAAAACAGTTTAACGCTTTTTTCTTCAGCGTATTTCAATGCCAAAAGAAAGCTCACAGTTCTGGTAAATACAGAAGGAAAAGATATCTAACAGCTGATTTTTGCTTTTGTGGATTTTTTTCACCCAGTTTTGAATTTTCACCTCGAGCAGCGGTCCAGTGTTTGCATTTAGCATCAGGCACCAGCAATTAACCTGAATGAAGATACCTTCCCTCTGGTAGAAGAGATGATGAGAATCATTTCATGTCAATGGAACCAAACATTTGGAGAACAGCTTTTAATCAAGATCGATACTTATAATGAGAAAAGGGCTTAAAACCTAGCAAAGCAATAATGCACATATTAGTTTTTTGATTGAACATGCTGATAATCTCAGAAAAAAACATTACACCAGTCAACCTGCAACAAATGTAATGGGACTGGCACTCTCACAGGGGGTTTGATTCAATCAGTCCCAAATCTTCAAAAGGCAGACACCAAAATACTGTGCACTCCCAGCTACATCACTGCTCTTTTACCCAACACATTTCAGCAGAGGCTTAGTCTCAAAAGACATTACTTAATTTTTTTCTCTTCCTTATTTGAGGTATAATTGACTTTTCTAAACAATATACAGTTATGCTAACCATTTCATTTTGTAGGCAAGAGAATAACCACTGTGTTTTCATTTTAATGTATAATTCCAGCCCAATAATCCTACAGGGAAGGTTTTTAATAAGACACGAAATTTCAGAGGAAGAGAAAGCAGTAGCATGAATGGCCTGTTCCTATTCCTACTACAGTACTTGTTTTCAGTATCTGAGGTAAGAGACATTTAATGCCCTTTGGGTTTTATAATTATTTTACAATTTCCTACTAATGAGTATCAAGGAATGCAGCAATGTCCAGATATAGTGCTAATTAACAGGGCTACTTATACAGACAAATTTGGTTTGGATCTCAATGCAGTTTTTTGCCAAGACATAATTCAGTTCTCAAACTCATGATGGCTCTGTACATCTGTGGGTAATCCAAATTTTCCCCCTCAATTCCTTGCTCAAATAAAATTTGTACAGTTGGAAATCCTCCTGGCTCAAACTGGGAAGAAAGGAAACTACAATTTTCATGATCTAACCTTTTGTGTTTCATGCCACAAAGATATGCAAATGGAAACAAGGTGTGCCAAAAATCTGCTGCCCAAAATTTTCAATAAATAGGCAATTTCCCAGGAAACATTTTGATTTTCTGAAGCGAAAAAACATTCAGCTGGAAAATATGCAACTAGCTCTATGAAATACCATGAAAATCATTAAAATATTGATAATTCCTGCTTGCATCAGTTTGCTAATCAGCACCAAAGACACATTCTAGGGGACTCAGCACTGACAATGAACTACAACAGTATGATATCAGACATCCACACAGTGTCTGAGGGATTTCAGATGGAATGCAGATCACAACTCAATCTCTCCTTTTTCCCAGTAGTCATTCTTACATGCTTCAACTCTCTTCCCTCCCTCTGACATTTTACTTTCCCAAAGTCAGCATGAAGTTATATTAGTACTTCTATTTCTGGAAGTACTTTTAAACTGGACTTTCCTCTTCATGCACACATACTATATCTGAGCTCAAAACCAAATTGTTTGCAATCAAGCAAGCATTTTTCAAGGAGCAAATGTTTTGCCTTGAGCAACAATGCTGTAATAAATATGATTTTCACAATTTTCACAAGACCTTCGGAAGCTTAGTTAAGTAAGTTTAAGGACACAATGAGGACAGAGAAGTTCATCTGGGAGGACCATCTGAGCTGAGCTCTGTGCAGGCAGCACATGTCTCAACAGCTCCCACGCCCTCTAAACCTCAAGAGGCAGCAGTAGCAGCTCTACATATTCAGATTTCATGGGGAGCAGGCATTAGAGGGATCTGACTCAAGAGTGCTCAGTGACAGAAGAGAGGCATGAAATACTGTCCTCGGCACCCTACTGCAGCTCAGCATGAATTGATTCAGTATATACTGAATATACCAATACTGCTTGGTTCAATACCTGCCTAGGGGAGGATCAAGGGGCTTAGGCTGGGTTTTGACTCCATGAAAGGGCTCTTCCTGTCACCTCAGTCAGCAGCGTAACGGGAGACTGAAGTCAATGACAAACAAAAGCAACAATTTCTCAGGTCCCTTCCACCACGCCACAGTTTTTGCCCAGGAGTTCCAAAACAGACAAGTATTGCAGAATGCATCCTAACAGATCAGCAATCTGAACAGGGACCAATATTTTCTTTTTTTAAAAATACGCTTGCAATCATTTTGTCTTTAGAGAAGTACATATTTGCACAGGATACTTTGTGATCAGCTCCTGAACCAGCCATCGAAGGAACATTATTATAAGTTGTATAATATACCTAATTGGATAAGGAGTTCAATTGGTTAGCAGTATAGCAATACTATATTCAATTTGACAAGAAATGTTTATAAAGAATCAAAAATATCTAATATTTTTTAGTTCTACAGAAGTGTTAAGTTCTACTTACAGCCAGAGGTCTAAACAGTTCAAGTTTATTACTATAAACTGCATAACAGCAGTTACATAGTAAGTTTAATTTTTCTTCTCAAACTCTATATGAATTTCACTGAAATGGGAAAAGAAATGGCACAAGTTCAGAAATAGAGATGAAGTTGGGTTCTGTTGACTTCTCAGTATTTATTGCATGAAAAGGCAAATATTGACAAAGATTAAGACAGATTAGAAGGAGGTTAGCAAGTCAAAATGTGCCTTGAAGGAAGAGAACACTTGGTATTTATTAAAGTCAGGGTATATTAACTAGAGAAGACCTCCCTTTGCTTTTTTAAAGGCAAACAGTACTGGCTTGCAAAGGACCATTTGTTGCTATCTAGCAGCTCATTTGACTTTAACCAGTGTTTTTCTATGTTTTGAAAAAAAACAAATATTCTCCCTCTGGATGCTTACAGAACATTATTTCCTTCTTGCCTCTGAGCCAAACAGCATGTGTTCCTATGTCTGTATTTTTACTGGCTCTGTTGCTATCACAAGTTCTGAGAAATTTCTTAATGTTTAAGCACATATTGAGGCCTGTCCATAACTAGCAAAGCATTTCAGAACATATCTACATGCAAGAATAATATTTTCATTCTTTGCTGAAAGAAGGTTTATTATTTATCATTCTAAACTGGGAGATTAGTCAATCATAAAAATAATGGTACTGTGGGAAAAAAAGCCTTGTTTTCCTCCATTTCCTTCAACCAAGGTCTTCCAAGTACTAGATTCACTTCCAGGTCTAAGTTTATCAGCAATATCAAGTTTTTAGTTTGAAACCATTTCTTCATGCTTTAACAATTAAAAGTTGGTTCTATAAAGTTAAAGCGTTATGGATTACCAGTAATGGTCAGAACCAGATCGAAAAGTAGGGGCTTCACATTAAGCTTTGCATTTGGTTTCCGGTTTTAAGACCACACTGCAAATATGAATAAAATCTGGAAAAGAGAATTTATGAACATTTGCATATTTGAAGACTAAAAAGAAGGTGGCTCATTACACAGCAGATACCCAGAGATTGCAAAATAACTTTTCATCAATATACTGCTACTTGAGTCAAATGAGCTGCATTATCAGAGATGAGGTCAGATCAGTATGTGTGAAACCTAAGTTACAGAATCACAGAATGGGCCAGGTTGGAAGGGACCACAGTGGGGTCATTGGTCCAACCTCCCTGCTCAGGCACGGCCATCCCAGTGCACATGGCACAGGATTGTGTCAAGATGGATCCTGAAAATCTCCAGTAAGGGAGACTCCACAGCCTCTCTGGGCAATGTGTTCCAGTGCATGATCACTCGCACAGTAAAGAAGTTCTTCCTCATGCTTAGAAGGTTATGCTTAGGAATTATACCCCTGGTGTTCAAATGGAAATCAAAGGACGATAATGTGAATGTTTGACCCAACCTTGAATTTCTACTCAGCATCATAGATTTTGGTTAAGAATGGCAGTCATTATGGGGAGCTGCAATTCCTAAGCAGAATTCTTGAGCCATTCCTGAGGAACATCTCAGTAACAAGAAAATGCTCTAAAATAGAAAAGTTAATTTCTTGTAAAGAAAATGTTATAGTCTCAAGTTTCAACAGGTTATTGTGAGCAAAGAGCAATAAGATATCTATTTAAAAATACTACAAGCAAAATATAACAAAGTCTTTCTCCAACTAGAAGCTTAAAAACCAAAAAAAAAAAAAACATTAAGGTGCTCTTTATTTTAAGTTACTATTTTTGCAATACCTCCAGAATAGATGCCAGAGAAATGTAGAGAAATCCGTTATGTTCATGGACAAGAATACAAGCAATCTTCCTGTACTGTGAAATATTGTTTGGAGCAGAAAAATACAGCTCTGTTGCCCCAGAATTCATTGGCTAACTTCTCATGTCAGTGCTGGTTTTTCTGGTTTGGTTTATAACAGATTGTTAACTTATCATTTAGCTTCTAGCCAGGTTTCTGCTTTTCCCTGGCTGTTCTCTCCAGCTAACTCATTTGGCCTAGTTGTCCAAGTGACAGAGAACTGAAAAAAAGAGTGCCCTTATCAAGAAACTGCTATACATAAATTAAATGATACAACATCCTGAAGATGCAAAAAAAAAGCTAACAAATGCTGTAAAATACAGTTTCTTGCAAATGTGCAGTTTTAAGGAACCTTTTCTTTTCAGGATTAATGTTTGAGGATATACCAATATGTCCAAAACAAAACACCATACTTCTCAGTCCCACAGTATATCTTCCTAAATTTCTTTCACTGAGCTGCAAGGCCCCGGGGGAATTCTAGCACAGCATTTCAGGCTTGCATTTCAAAAGTGATTTAACTGCATGTCAACTGTGTTCAGAGCTATATAACAAATTATCACAAATGGTACCTGTTATCTTCAATGCTATATTCTCAGTGTATCCTACAGTAACAATGTACTACATATATTCCTAAAGCTGTGATGGTTATCTAAGCTGTTTCAATCTGCTTTTGAGTTTCCCTGAAACTATACTCGTCCTGTGAAATAACATGTCTCTTTTATCAATAAATACACAGAATAACTTTTACTGAAAAAACTTTTACTGCAGTTAATCAGACTCCAAATTATACTCTTCAAATTGCCCACCAAATACTGCTCAAGAAGCAAATGAAGAGCTCACAAGGAAGCATCCTAGATGTAAACTTCAGCATATATCCCAGAAGCAGTAAATTAAGCCAGCATTGCCTGAGGACTCTTTTTGCAGAAACACGTATGCAAGGCTGTCCAAAGAATTTGCTCTTTCAGTGGTCAAATAGCAGTTGAAGATGTTCAAATAGTTCTACAAAATCATCCTACATGCTGAAACAGAGCAAGAACTCACTGAAGTTACAGAAATTTAGTGCATGGAGCGTGGGTATAAATCTTCCATGTCCTGATGGAATGATCAGAGGTCTACCTGTGATAACCCGACTTGTCCATCATCCTAAGAGTGATCTGCACTTCTTTTTTTTTTCCTTTATAGACACCACTGACTTGTACACACCACCCCAATGTGCTGTATAGCTCCTGTTATTCCCCGTGCAACAAAAGTCATCCCTGTTTGCATGGTCTTGCTTTGGCAGCCTTCCCTCCTACCTCAGGCCATACAACTGCCAGCTCACAGTTTCTCTGGTCTCAGTTCAGCCACCAAACCCCAGACCAAGCTGTAAGGCCTGAGCAGCTTCCAATATATTTCCTTTTCCTTGTTGCTCTCTGCCTGGGCCCTGCATATTGAAGAGGCAGCTAACAGCTAGCCACCAGCAATCAGCTGTGCACCACCTGTTCCTCTAATCTCCTGACCATCTTCCCGGGATTAAGAAGAAATTTGATTCATCCATAGCAAGACAGAGAATGAAAGGCTGCTGGAGACATCACACAGGCATAAAACAGACCACCACAGTTCACGCACATATTAAAGCAGGCCTGGCAAAACTGTCAAGTTTCCCCTTCAGAGAACTGTCCTCTCCATGCCGGAGACTCTCTGAAACTTCAAGCAAAATGCGCAGAATGAGCTGGGACTTCAACCTCCCAGGAGACTGCAGATTTACCAGCTGAGTTCACAGTACGCTAAAATAGGATACAGCCATATTCAGCAACAGGATTTAATTCCATTAAGTAATTATTTCACCTGTGGTCTAGGGTATTAATTTTGATAGAGTCTTATAAAAGAAAGTCATTACAGATGCCTTAAAGGTGAACATCTACAAAGTGAATGGCAGCTATAAATCCATCACTATCTAATTGTTGCAGTCCATAAATCCATCACTATCTAATTGTTGCAGTCCATATGCCAATGTATTTTCTTGCCCTGTCTTCTCCTTCCTTCTTTTTCTCAGTCAAAGATTCACTTTTCCCAATAATTAAATCAAATTAGATAAATTTGAGCCTAACTGAAACTAATTTTGTATAATATCCCAAACCATTTGCATAAGGCTTCTAAAAATCTCCAAGCTATTTCTCTAGGCAGTGGGGTAGCTAATTATCTACCTCTCCAAGCATCCTTCAAGGCATCACAGATCATATGTTTAGAAGACAGAACAATTTCATTCCTTTGCCAAAAAAGTGTCCATTACAGTCCTAATGCATCATGAAAATTCCATGTTTCCACAGAGATTAAATAATTCACCCTCCATGGAATATATTTGATCATATAATAACAGGCAGACATGATCATTATACCCTGAATATCACCATTTAGGAAATCAATTCTTGAACTTTTGGGATATGCAAATCCAATTGATTCTTGAACTGTGGAGCTCCCAAAATGAACTAAGACTTTTGGCAGCGTGCAACTATTCACGATCCCTTTAGGCTGCACCAATATATCTGGCATCCTCTCCCACATACAATGGATTCCATCTCAACACAGTAGGATACCTTTGCCTGCAACAATTTGGCTTACAAAAGCTAAACTACACTACAGAAGTACTCTAACTATGATCACTGTTCAGCAAGGATAAAGTATCAGAAACAAAGGAATAAAATTTGAAATTGTTATTCACAGGCATAGTCTCTCTGTGCTTCTCCAAACACAGAGTTAACTATTCAAACAAAAATCAGTCCCTTGGCCACAATCCCTCACCGACACAGTGAGCATCTGACTGGGGCTGACTCACAACCTGTTGTTTTGAACCATGGATGGGCTGAGCTCTCGTTTGACTATATATAAGAATCCTGGTAGGACTCACCAAGATCTAAAATATCCAGATCTCTCACGACTCTTTCATAGTGGAAATTTTCAACTCAACAACAACAGAATTAAAGTCATGTGTTACTAAACCAAGACAAGCAAACACATAACAGCATGTCCTATATGCAGATTCTGGGGGTTTTTTCCAAGCATCTAAATATAAAGCTATTCATACCCCAGTCTAAAACTACAGTTCTTATTGTACTTGAAAATTAAGTCCTCTTTAAATTGTAGGTGATCACTTTTTTCCCTGGAATCTATATTCAAGCAAAACTTCTTTTAAAATTAATATGTTCCAAGCATTAACAAATAATTCTCATTACACAGGCTGCCAAGGGCTGCAGGCTCAAGCCCACACCCTTTCAAGACTTGCCTGCAAGCCGGGGCAAGAGACTGTGGATGAAAATGATGGATGGGGGGACAACAACTTGACATCTGATATGAAGGAGACTGTCACACTTTAGAATAACCAGGTAATCATGATTAACCCAAATGCAGCTGCTAACATGTTTTAAAACATTGCCCATCTTGAAGAGAAGAAAAGCATTCACACCTAACATTAATATAAGGAAAATTTTACGGAGTAATTTTCATCAGTATTTTACCCTTTCCTTCAGTGCTGAAGACACCCCAAGACAAAATGCTCAGCAGAAGACTGTTCATACCTGAGAAACATGAGGGATTCATATCATGAAGTCACAATGCCAATTTCTGTACCAGCCCATCTTAGGAAGATCCTAAACCCTAAACAATTCACCAAGGAACATTTACCACATTACATTTACAACCAGAACAAAAATACTTCTAGGTCCCTGGAGGGCTCAGTTATAATCCCTCATGTAAGTGACAACCTGAGTCTCACATCCCTTCTCTCTAAATGGCTTACTGGGGCTAGTGCAAGTCACAGAGCAAACTCTCTGGTGCCACACTGAACCCTCTTCCTTTGGGGTTTGAAGCATCTAAAATACAAATATTAAGAGACCCAAACACAGTCTAATGCAGTGCAAAGGTACATTATAAATTATTTTTCCGAAGTTTTGAAACCCTTGAGTGCATTTGCACCCAAGTGCACCAAACCCATTGTGCTGCCGAGCATGCACATAGGGAAAGGAGTAACTGATGCTTCTGAATACTCCTTGTCCACTTTATGGCTAGGACCTAAAACCTATTATTTCTTTCACAGAAAGAGACAAAAGTTCTTGTTATTGTTTTTCTGCATTTTTTTTTTTTTTATTTTGAGGATGGAGAAGTACTTCCTCCTGACACTTGAATATTACAGTTTAGAATTCAACTCTTTTCAACTGTCTGTATAACAGTGCTTTTCCTTCCATTACCCACAGGTCCACTGAGACCATGAGCAATCTCGAATAGCAGGGAATATACTCCTCTTCCTCATCCTGCATTTCCATGGAGCTTAAAAATACTACACAGCCAAGAACAGCTCCAAGAACAGAAATCAGCTAAAATCTCATTATCAAGGTGCTGATAGGAAGAGATAGGATTAATTTTAGGGCACAAAGACTGAAGAGAAAGAGGAGTCAGAACATTATCCCAGTACCTGGGAGTCCTGTTCTGCCGAAGACTTCCAAGTCAGTCCTTGGTAACTCACACCAGCTCTCCAAAACCAGGTTCCCCAAACTGCCATTTTCTCTACTAGCCATTCCTCCAGTATCCTCTAGTATCAACTTATAGATCTGTTCCCCCTCAGGTTCTGATGGTAAAGAATAAGCAATACTGAAGTTCAGTGGTCAAGAGTTTAAAAAAATACTCTCAAATCAAAACATGGATTTGTATTTGTTTACCTGAATAACCCTATCATGCTACAACTATTGTAAAATCAAAACTCTTTATCAAACTCACCGATGGCAATTGAAAAAAATGCCTAATAACCAGAGCCGACTTTGGTAAAAATACAATATTATGAAAATATATATGCATATCTAGATTTCTTTGAACTACTTTGATCTGGAAAGTAGGTTGTATGGCTTTTATTATCAAGCTTTTTAATGAGGTTTCTAATAGTTCACAAAAATAGCAGTCATCACAAACACAAAAAACACTTATAACTCTTCATACATTCAGTACTAACATATTCTAATTTATATATAAGATATGGTTTTAAATGACCTTTAAAACAATGCAGTACTTATTAGTCTGAGAGGATGCCCAGAAATTACCTAGAATAAAAGTAATTCAAATCATAAATAAAGTGGAAGACAGATAATCACTACAGCAATGTACATACACGAAGAACACTGAGAAAAGATACATCATAAAGAAAATTACAGTAATATTATGCACCTGTGTCTTTGTGGGTATAAAGAAACAAACAGGATGAAATACCAATTTGATTGACAGAAAAAAATTAGAATTTGAGAGTGATCATAAAAGATACATTTTACATTAGGGAACAAGGAAACATTTAGAACATCAGATTTCAGGTAGTAAATTGTCAAGTAAAAAGCTTATTTAGAAACAGCAGAGTAAAGGTAGTAATTAAAATAACATTTGAAATTATATTTTCTGAACTATTTTAACAACAAAATAATGCATCATTTATTTGCACTGAATATTTTTTGCAATGCAGCTGCCAGATTCGTGCCACACTGAATTTATTCAATATCCTTTTTTTTTAAAAAAAAATAGACTGATACATTTTCCATGAAGTTATTTAAATACCACCCCAAGATGCCAAGTTGGCTCTGTGACTGCAAAGACGTATTTTTTAAAGAGTGTGAAATAATTCATTAACATATTCATGAGGGAGTAGAACTGCAGACTTCAGGTGAAACACTAGCTTAAGTATCACCAGAGTTAAATTGCATCAAAAGGTGTTTAATCCTGTGAACGTGCTTGCTATAGCACCACTGAGACTTCTACCGAAACAGCCGAGTGTTCATGTAAGTCCCCAGGAGCTTTACAACAAAGAGGAGAAATTTGGTTTAAATAAGGCCACTGGCACAAAGAATCTGCCACCATAACAGAGGGAAAAGAGAAAAAAAAAACAAACCAAAAAAACCCAACCAACCAACCAAGCAACGAAAAAAAAAAAAAACTGAGGAAGAAATAAGGAGAAAAAAGCAACAGGGACATTTCCAGTCAGAAAGTATCGGTCTGGCAAACAAGAGGGAAAAGTTAGTTTACAAACTGCATAGCAACTTCCTGATTTGTGCAATTGTGTCCAATCTTATCTTTCAAAATAGACTGCAAAATTCACACACCACAGATATCTGTGACCAAGTACTGTACATGCTGACTAGAAAGACAGTGTTGCCTGCACAGCATTTTCTGCAGTGGAGACAGAACATCCAGATTAAGAGCATGTGAAAGAACAGTGAGAGTAATCATTACACTAGGATCTGTCTAATTTATTCTTATTCCTTTAACTGTTTTTTCCCCACATTTAAAAAATTATCATTTCAGCTGCAATCTCCCAGTCTTGTTACTGTCTAATGTTCCATGTTGGTTTGAAGCAGAGAACAGGATTAAGTGATTATCCTCTTTTCTTTGCAAATATTTCCTTTCCTTCAATTTTGACGTCATTGTTAACATCTCTCTCTATTCATGACCGTACATGTGATTTGTCTTTAATGGACTCTCATTGGCTTGTCTGCAGTTCCCTTATCTTCTATTAAAAATAAGTTAAAAGAAATTAGCCTATTAGCCGAAATGCAATAGTACTAATTTTGTAAACAGCAATACAGAACAACGAATGCAGAACAATTCCACTGCAGTTAAAGAAATGCATTTAAAATAAACGGATTGCAGTTTCCAGGAAGCACAGCTTAAGAGCACCTATTCATAAGGTGCTTCCATCCTCATCCTCAGGACTGCATTGATTCAAGACAACTGCATTTCCCAATTAGCTGGTTTGGGCTTTTTTTTTTTTTTCCTTTTTTCTTAAAGTAGCTACCTCAAAACAACATAAGTGCCCCAAATAAAACAGCAGCTCTGCACAGACGGCTTGCATCCTCCTTTCCCGTCCATTAACTGTCTTTACTGTCCATTTCAACGTGGTGCAATTGTAGACAGACAGATACGTACAAGACAGCATCCTTCGCGGGGGTGAGACTTGCTTTCAACTCTTGCACATGAATTCACACATCATCTGACATTTATCAGTGTTTGCTCTCACTGGTCCTTGTCTCCCTCCAGTGGTGGGACAATCAGACCTCTCTACACTTTAAACAAGAGACACAGCCACCCTTTAAATTATACAGCTAAGCCTTCCTCAAACTTTTTGTCATCCCATTGAATGAGGAATCCCAGAAATACTTCTTATTTTTCCTCCAAACATGCAACTTGTTGTGATTTTAATACTAATTCCTTTCCTTCTCCAATTCAACACTATTCAAGGTCAACCCTGGTCTCTTATGCAGTTCCAGCTTCAAGCCATTAGCAAATTTCATTGGCACATTCTTGTTTTTATCCTACTTTTTGGTAATTAGTGAAAATAATAAATAAGCTCAATGTCAAAGCCAGTCCCCCAGGAACTCCACTAATAACCTCCCTCCAGCCTTATAGCTTCTTTCAACACAGTTTCTTGTTATCTCCTTCAGTCATTCCCAAAGCATTTGTACTAACAACCCTCCCTCCAGTTTAGATAGCATTTTTCCCACGCAGCACCATATGGAGGGCTCTGCTGGGGCAGACTCAATCTTTCCTTTGCTCTCAGGGCCAGTGACATGGCTGAGAGAGACAGAGGGCACATTGCAAGAGGTGTTGTCAGGGAAAAAATTAAAAAGCCATCATATGTGGCCCTGATGGGACTTTATCTGGAAGGTTATGTATAGCTTTTCCATTTAACAATAGAAAAATAATATTTAAAAAAAAAAAAAAACCTGAAGGAGAAAAATTTCAAAGTCACCTATGGAAGTCAAACAAAAGGATTTGCTTTTGTAGCTTAGCAAAATGATTTGGTTTGTGTGGCAAGTTTGGGTAATGAGGGGGCTACAGGGGTGGCTTCTATGAGAAGGCCAAGTTCATCAGTGGTGGCAGTAGCACCACTGGGATAACATATTTAAGAACGGGAAAAAAAACCCTGCACAGTCACAGCTGGAGAGGGAGGTGCAAATGTGAGAGCAACAACTACACAGATACCAAGGTCAGTGAAGGATGAGGAGGAGGACATGCTGCACCCTTGGAGCAGATACTCCTCTGCATTCTATGGTGGAGACCATGGTGAAACAGCTGTGCCCCTGCAGCCCATAAAGGTTAATAATGGAGCAAACAGCCTCCTGCAGCCCATGGAAGGCCCCACACTGGAGCAGGAGGAAACCTGTGCTGTGGTAGACTCCTGGCAGGACCTGTGGAGCCACTGAGAGAGGAGCCCATGCTAGAGCAGCTTTGCTGGCAGCACTCGTGACCCCACAGGAGACCCATGCTGGAACAGTCTGCTCCTGAAGGACTGCACCCCGAGCAAGGGACCCACGCTGGAGCAGGTCATGACGAACTGCAGCCTGCAGGAAGGACTCACATTGGAGAAGCTCATGAAGAACTGTCTCCCATGGGAGGGATTCACACTGGAGAAGAGGAAGAGTGGGAGGAGAAAGGAACAGCTGAGACAACATGCAATGAATGGACCTCAACCCTCATTCCCTGTCCACCTGCGCCACTGAGGGGGGGGGAGGTAGATGAAATCAGGAGTAAGGTTAAGCACAGAAAGAAGTATGGGGGGGAAGGTAATTTAGGATTTAGTTTTCTTTCTTTGTCTTCCTATTCTGATTTGATTGGTAATAAATTGAACTAATTTCCCCAAGCCAAGTCTGTTCTGCCCACAATGGTAATCAGTGAGTGATCTCTCCCTGTCCCTAACTCAAAATCGTTTCATTATGTTTTCTCTCCCTTGTCCAGTAGAGGATGGAGAGTGATAGAGCAGTTTTGGTGGGCAGCTGATATCCAGACAGGGTCAACCGACCACATCATTTCAGCAGTTAATACAGAGCTAGAGGGAAAAAATTGTTTAAAACAATAGAATGATAAAAATTCCCATGGACACATTCTGTCTGGAATTCTTAATAGCTTCAGATCATGAGAGGCATTACATTTGTGATTTGACTTGTATATATAAGGAGAGAATCTAGAAACAGTTCCTTTGAAACAGTTTCATTTATGAGATATACAACACAGGAATTGGGACTATCTGAAAATAGTATGCTTGATAACCCAGTAAGCTCCTTCTGCTACTTCCAATTTTTTTTTCCTTTCCAAAGGTCCTCAGTGTTGACTTTGTTGTCTCCAGTGCAAGGCAGAAGAATGAGACACACATTTACATACAGCATTTTTCAAAATCATCACTCTCAAAGTCAGGTCGTAAAGGATAATGTGCAACTAGAACTGAAGGTACTGGATATTTTACTGGCATAAACATTCCTAGATCATTGCTGCCTTCAGCTCTTTACTTACATCTCTGTCTGTATAGCTTCACAAACCAGCTTAATTCCCTCCTTGTCCAACCAGGACATGCTCAGAATTTACTTACAACAGTCTCACCAGCATACCAGCTCTCAGGCTGATCATGAGCTCAAACTGATGCTGGGATACAGAGTGCCAGAGCTACTTTATTAGTTTTACTACCTCTATCTGCTCACAAGTCTAAACAGAAATTTTAGCCCAAAGGGGATGGCAAGATGTAGTGGATGGTATTTTACTGCAGATAAGTCAATGAAAGAAGGGGAGAAAAGAGAGGGAGGAGGCTGAAGCAGGGCGTGAAGGGATATTTTGGGATGTCAGAGTCTGTTATATTGTCATTTGCATGAATCAATATTTTATTTAAAGCTAGAAGATCTCATAACTACTCTGAAGAGCCAGATGGTTTAAAATCAGTGTTACCTCTGACATTTATGAGCACCCTTGATAGGTACAGCATTAAGTTTGTGGGGGGAAGGAGTGTTGGTGGAGTTTTTATCATTTTGGGATGATTTATCATTGTGGCCCTTTATGATTTATCTCTTTAATCCCCTCCTCAACAATTTACTCTGTGTATTAAACTACAGTGTCAACTCAATTACATTATAATAATTCATATATATATATATCAATAACATCATAAAATTATTTACTCAGCCCACTATAAATTCTCTGTTGCTATTTTTCTACTGACCTTTACCCCTTACTTTTTTTTTTCTAATGACATCTAAAAAAGGGAGAAAGGATGAAGTTTAGTCTGTGTCAGTACACCCAGCCGTGACCTCCATCTGCACATCAATATTTGTAGATAACAAGTAGGTATGGCTGTCATCAGCACAATGAATTTGCTCAGTTCTAAAATAGAAGCATGCAATGCTTCAACAACAAAATTTTCCTACACACAATTCACAAGCCTCTCTGCTTGAATGAGAATGAAATAACAAACAGAATGTGGGAACAAAAGAATTTTTTCATCCTGCAGATAAAAAAAATCCCATTGCTTAGGATTTATCTGAAATCAAGTGTGTCAGAAAAACAGATTTGTGTCAGAATGATCAAACAATGAAGGGGGAAAATAAAATATAAACCAAGGCAGCCCACTCCTCCTTTCAGAAAAGAGGGCTTGACTTGCTCACTGTTACCACACTCATTCAGGATGTGGGCCAGCCATGCTGTAATCCCTGCTTTACCTCACTGAGCAGAGGCTCAGCGTTCAAGGAAGCATCCTTACTACCAGGCAAGAGACTGATGGGTCTGGGAATGCTTAGTTGTTCTCATTAAGTGTAAAGCAGACCCACAGCTGAACAGCCAACAAGAGTACTCGTCTCAGTTGTGAATGATAACTGTCCAGTTGATGCCCTAATTGAGGCTAGAAGAGTGTGTTACATGCCTGGGATGTTGTCTTCTCTGCCTCTTCCTCATTATCACTTTGGCTCAAAAAACCTCACATTCCCCAACAAGACTTCCATTAAGATACCTCTAAGGGTATCATTTTCCAATAGAAGTTACAATGCACACAAGTGTTGTGGACCAAATCCATTCAATTACACAGGAAAGAACAGCTAAAATGCTAAAGCAAAACTGAAATTTAAATCTCAGTTATAGACTATTGCTTTAATAGTAGTGATTGCCTGAAACCATCTTGGGAGACTGCAGAAACAAATTGGAGCACATGGATATTGTTCACAACACTTTTTAGTCTGCGTGTGACTAAAGACAAAAGACAGTTTATGCTTTAAAGTGGGACTTGAGCCTTGAACTTGATAGCATTACTCTAAATATAACAAATTTATCACTAACAACAAGTGAAAGTCCATCAGCAGCTCATTCACAAATGTAAAGGCCTAAAATAAAATAGAATTTGATAGGTCAGCGTTATTCAATAAACCACTTGAGAATAACAGCACTTGTCAGAAAGTTAGAGACATGGAGAGTTCCAGAGTTACCACTCACATAATACAGGCTTTCCATTGTAGCCTAATTTTCTCCCAGAAAATACATATTTTTGCCACATAATCAATGAGTACTTTCACAGGTGAACGCTGGTATGTGGGCTACTGTGCAGGAGTAGCTCCCAGCCTTGAAAGGCATTGAAGTAACACAACACCACGACGTCTGGGGGAATGGCTGGTCCTGTGCCACAGAACTTACTTGTTCAAAGCCAGCAAGTGTAAATTGTTTGAAAGAATCAAGCAACAGTTCCTAGTGACCAACTATTTATTTGCTTTCTCCTCTCAAGTGGAGAATATCTGACCACAACGCAGCCACTTACCTCCTCCATTGTTGAGTCAGGAGATTATCTAGAGAAATAGAGTGAGATATATTTGAAGGCCTGTGTCTTCTTGAAATACAAAAGATGACAAGACAGGGACTCACTTCACTACATGGGACAAACCAAGTCAATTTAACTACTCAATCTATATTTCTATTAACATTTGTAAAATATTTCCTTTCCTGCGTTAGAGGCTAAGTTAATCATCAAGGATCACTATATGAAGCCCTCCTACTTTTAAAATAAGGATGCTCATGAAATACTTAAGTACACAACTGCCATGTGAGAGTCAAGTAGTTCAACTACCTTTGCCTTCAATTTTATCAGTTTGAACTCTACTTTTCCAGAAGAGTAACAGTTTATTCCTCCCATCATTCTAGCACAGTTAATCAATCTTAAAAAAAAAAAAAAAAAACCTGAAAAAAGTGAGTACTTAGTCTGCTTTTTTCTTTCTCTGTAAAAAAATGATTGATCGCAAAAGGACACACAATGGAAATGCTACTGAAATGTCAGGCTCTAATTTTTTTACCAAATATCATTTAAAATGTTATTTTAGTCTGTGCATTTGTCACTCACTGCAACATGTTCATGAGCAAAGCTTATACAAAACAAACCATAAAAAAATTAAATCTTGCAACAACTTCCAAGAGAAAAGGGACAATGAAGTTAAGTCCTATTTTGCTTCCTCTCCAAGTCAAATTTCATTGGTCTGGTTGTCACGGAATGAAAGCAAGGAAGTTCGTGACTGAAAACAGCTTTCTGGTTGGGAGCAGGCTAGATGTTAACAGAGACCTTGACTCAGTTCAAGGTCACTTTTCTTTCCCCTTGTACACTTTCCGATGCATCACACAGGCAACAAATTTTTTGGTACTGGGGCAGAAATGCAAAAAAAGTTAAGGCTTGTTGAGTCCCATGTGCACTGTTTCATATTCCCAGAGCTTATAAAATGAAGATAATTAAATACACGAACCTCCCAAGAGTATTGTAAAAATTAATTACACAACAAATTTAGAGCACATTGAGAATAAGAAGTACTCTGTATCAGAATTTACTGCTGTCTTCATTCATACTGAAAAACCCAAAAATATTATTTTTTTACATTTATAGGAGTAAATGCATTAAAATGTTCAAATGCAAAGTAGGAACTTTTCAGAATTATTTCAAGAAACCAAAACTGTAGATTGTTAGTACAGTCTTTACTGAAGATGGCAACTCTTGAGCTCAGAAATTAAGTACAAGAGCTGTTAAAAATAGTGAAAGAAGTCAAACTACATTTGGAATAATAATTGACAAACTTTTCTAGATCTGTGAAGAAACCAAATTTATCAACTTTCTATCCAGGATAGCACAAATTATTCAAGAGAAATAAAATTCAGCATATTCAATTTCGAAGTGGACAAATTGAACTATAAAAAAATCCTGTTCACTGACTGGAGATCATTCTGTGTACACAAAATGGTCATGAGCAGATCAGGTCCTTCAACTATTTCACTATTGAAAACACAGAATCACAGACTTGTAATGGCAGGAAGGGACCTCTGGAGATGTTCTAGCCCAACCCTTCTGGCTTAGAAGGGTCAAAGAGAGAAGGCTGCTCAGGGCTGAGTCTGGATTTTGAGGATCTCCAAGGAGAGAGATGCTACAGACTCCCTCCCTGGACAGTCCATTCAACAGTCACCCTACCCAGTTTGTATCTTTTTTCTTTGCTGTGTTTAAAAACGGCTTCCAGGAGAATTTGCTGTCTTTCCCAGGGATCAAGGTGAAGGTGTCTGGCCTGCAGTTTGCTTGATCGTCCTGCTTGCTCTTCTTGAAGATGGGAGCTCACAGGAACATCATCTCAAACTCCACAACTTTTCAAAGGCCACCAAATATAACCCCATGATACGAACCAGCTCACTCAGTACTCATGGGTCCATTTCCATCAGGTCCCATGTACTAGTTAGTGTATGTTCAGTTTAAGTATCCCCTAACCTAAGCCTCCTCCACCAAAGATGAGCTTCCCTTGCTCCAGACTTTCCCAGTAGTCTCAGAGGACTGAGACTCCTGAAGGCAGATTTTCCCAGTAAAGATCAAGGCAAAGAAGGCATCAAGTACCTTGGCGCTCCCAATATTCTTTGCCATCAGGACATCACATTCAGTGCCAGATCCACATTTTCCCTAGTTTTCCTTTTGTAGAAGTCCTCCTCATTCCCTCTCACATCATTTGCCAGGTTCAACTCTGCAGGCTTTGGCTCTCCTAATCTCATTTTTGCACTCAGTTACTTTTGTATTCCTTGTAGGTCAACTGACTGCATGTCATTCTTACATTTTATATTTGAGTTTTGTCAGGAGAATCTTGTTTACCTATGCAGATCTCCTGACACCCTTACCTGTTTCCCTCAAATAGAATGGATCATTCTTGAGATTGGAGACAGTCATTCCTGAAAAATCATTCAGACCTTCTAGATCCCTCTACTCTCCAGGACTGTAACCCAGGGTATTCTTTCAAGTGTCTTTCAAACAGGCTGAAGTCAGCTCTTCTGAATTCCAAAACTGTGATCCTGCTATCTGCCTCAATCTTTCCTCTCAGGATCCTGAACTCTACCATTTCAAGGTCACTGCCACCAAAACACTGTCACCAGTCACACCTGACCAGTTCTTCCTTCCTTCCTTGTAAGTAAGGGATCCTGTAGAGCAGCTTCTCAGTCACCTGTGTCAGGAGCTAATCACTGCTGCACACTGCAAAGAATCCTCCTGGATCACTTGTGCCCTGCTGCATTGCCCATGCAGCACTGATAGCGGTGTTTTATAGTCCCACAGCTTGTGAACACGAGGCTTCTTCCAGATGTCTGAAGGCCTTAACTACATCTTTTCCTTGATCAAACACCCAGCATATCATCCACATTGGTCCACCTACTAATTCCAACCCAAAAGCACTCAGCTGGCTCATCCATAACAAGACAGAGCTCAGTGTAATCCTCCTACCTTCTCATATAAAGGTCAGCTCCCCCACCTCACTGTGCTGTCTTGTCCTTCCTAAAGGTCCGGTATCCAACCACAGCAACTCATCTCCTGTATGAGCTATTCCACCACATCTCTAATATCCCTGAGACTGTAGCCCTACAAACACAGAAGGACACTGTTTCCGCTGCAGCAAGCACTAGTGTACAAGCACTTGAGAGAGGTGCCCAGTTGTGCTGATTTCGCAATAAATGGATGAAAGTTTCTTCCATCATGCTGTCATCTCACTGTTCCCTTATTTGTGTGCATACACTTGAAAAGGGCATACTTTACCCCTCTTTCGTTGATTAGAAGGTGTCTCTTGTCTTCACTTGCTTATGGGGCAACATTTCATTTTTCTGTCATTCCTAGTTTAAAGCTGTCCTTTTACTAGGACAGCCAGCCTGTAGGTTCTTTATAGCATTCCTTGGTCTTCAGAGTCTCCCATGGTTGAGAAAGTACATCACACTTATGGCATTTCCTATGACTGAAGTCTCTGCATTTGGCCATTCCACAACATACACATTTCTTGGGGAAATAACTATCAGTTCCCCGACAAAGGAAGGAAATCAGTCTTGAAGAGACCCTCCTCTCTGAAAAAAAAATGTGTTTGGAGCACTGTCTTCAAACTTTGACAATAGCCAAGTTGTTATTGATTTCACTTCATTCTGATTGATTCCATCTCTCTGTTCTTTCTTAGAACCTGGCCTTCAACTTCAGAAACCTGAAGCTTCAAGTTTAACAATTAAATGGATTCTTCTGCATTTACAAAAAATAAGTTCAAGAAATCCAGTTACCTAAACAGCTAGAGAACATTAATATGTAAAATGTAAGCAAAAGCTACAGATTTTAGTACACCCTGCTTTTGGGATACTCATCCTTCTTCCCACAAAGTAGCTTTAAATAAATATTGTGATGCAATATTTCCAAAACCATCCCAGAGATCTATAATTGTACTACTTACTTTCAGAGATAAGTTATACGGCCTTGTTGATTTTCAAGACAATTTGGACTCAAATAATTTGCAAAAATGGGGCTAAGATGCATTTGCAAGTCTTCTCTTTTAATGTTAGAAGAGACTGAGGACTTGAGACATTCAGCAGTAGTAAGTCTAACTAAAAATTTATTATTCAGATAACTTCACAAGAAGAAAGTTTGGATCTTGCAATGAACAGGCCAAAGCTGGAGAGTAACCAAAGAACCAACTTAAAATTGTAATTAAACAATTTCTTATAACCAAGAAAATCCCTAATTCTTTATTTCAGTGAATATTCATTTGACTCCCTTGTCTTACTTCAGGACGTTTCCTTGTGGTACTTGTCCCTCGATGGTATTGCACCTGCACACCAGGATCCATTTTTGCAAATGCCAAGCCAATTCATTTCTTTTCTAGCATTCATAAATCAGGAATCATTGGAATTATACACATAAAAAAAGGCATGGTGGGAGGGGAATCCTGCAGCAAGCAATTTGCCAGCCCAAGATTTACTATCAGTTGAGCTGAACAGCCAATCCCAGTTTAGAGATAGGACACCCTTAAGATGCTGAGCCCAGAGTACAATAGTATCCAACCTGAGCCAGTTACAAACCTGCCACTACCAACTATTCCTGTACAAACAGCCAGACTGCTACATGCCTTTCAAAAGAACTCACTCAGCAAGAGCTTTATGATTCACAACATTTAAGACCTTATGAAGGTCCATAAATAGAACAAGTAATTTTTAAAAAACCTTCCTCTGTTGCAGAAAAAAAAAATGTCATTATGGACTTTAGCAATGTCAGCAACAGAATTGTGTGCTGAATAGGAGCCTGACTGGAGAATGTTCCAAGAAAGCCAGGTTGACTTAATCATTCCACGACAGTTGTTGGATTTTTTCAGCACAATATACGCAGTTGGTAACCGACACAATAAAATCTCCCGTTTCAAGGAGTTCAATGCATTTCAGGTCGGTTTTGTGTCAAAGGGATGTATTAATAGAAGCTGTGCTGGCGACAAATAGTGAAGTCAGAACTGTATTGTGAGCCCACTGAAAATTTCTAAATGGATTTCTTTTTAATTGAACAACACTTCATTGCAATGGGATAGTCACAAAGCTTCATTAGGTAGTATAACTTTTCCCCCTGTATCTTCTACAGTATGCTCCTCTAAACAATATTTTAACTTCTGTGTGTGTGCCCTAAGAACACTAATTGAGTAGGGTTGTTTGGCTGGAAATTGTTAGGCATAATATGGAGCCCTCTAGCTCCTACCTGCACCGATCTCAACTGTGCCAAGCACCAGGAAAACCACTCAGTCTCCAAGCCTACATTTAGGGCCCTCAGTAATAACCACCCATAGGAAAGAGGGAAAGGGACAGAGAAGCAAAACAATTTGGTTTTGTTTAGATGAGCCACCAGAGTCAGAAACTAAGTCAAAATTCTGTACTTCATAGCCAACATCTCTTCTCCTAGAGCAGGGGAAATCATTTCCTAAGGACTACCATTGCCTGCATTTCTTAGTTTAAGTGATAAAGAGAACAATTCCTAAGCCTGCTTAGTGACAGGCTTCTTCCTCCCTCCCTCTTTCCCCTCTCCCTCCTTCCCTTTTCTCCAAAAGGTACTTCACATACTGCCAGATCTATCTTGTGCAAAATTACTACTGTAGCTCTGTCAGGTTATGTGGGAGAGAAAAAAAAATTGACAAAATAAAAAAGCTGATTAAATAACAAACTATCACTCACAGACTTAAATAAGTGTTCAAGTAGTATTTCAGGATGCAGATTACCAATGCTTTAATGAGGCATATGAACCACAGCACGTACTTTGAAATATCCGCCTTTTAAAGTACAAAGATTAAAAGAATTAAAAACGGAATCATATTTTTAGCCTGTGGAAGCAACAGTTGTGGTTACTCCTATCCCCACACATGCAGCAAGTCATAAGCATGTGCATCTGAGCACACTAAGGCTGTACAGGCACAGGGTGACACAGCTTAACCCCAGGGGAGATGACACACCTCCACTGACTACCCCTGTCCAAGACCTCCCAGTAAGTCACAAAGAGATTCCTCTTCTTTCCAAGATACTGAGGAGCTGCATGTCTGAGGTCAATATAGCATAAAACTCAAACTAATAAGGACTAATGAGTTAAAATCACGTTGCTATGGTCTGCTTCTAGGCAGAAATAAACTTCTGTTATTCCTGTTCATCCAAAGAGCAGATTGTTCCCAAGTGAGATGCGATCAAGATCAAAATCCAGATACAACAAATTTCCTATCTGATCTTTATTCCATCATAAAACTGCAATTTGTCAAATTTCATGGAAATACTTTCTTTTGACAGAACACAGACAGAGGCAGGCTGGAAACCTGCTGTTTTGTAGCTGTTTATTTACCTGTCTCCTCAACAATGAGGAGCTGGATGCCAAGGCTTGCAGGTTTCGGAGCCACCTGAGCTCCCAGCTGCCTGACTCTGCTTGTGACTCTCAGGACAGCCTCCCGCTCACCAGGGAACTCGGGGAGCCCATGAAGCTGCTGAATAAAACTGCTATAATCCTTTTAGTTTCACTAGCAAACCCCACTGATTAACAGCAGCAAAACTGTCAAACCCTGTCAGCTTCACACAGCAGCAGCCAGGGATCCTGGGGAGCACACCGGTTTCATAAGCAAAACATTGTGATATTTTAATAGCATGCTTTGGGGGAGGGGGATAATTTCTTATCCCAGCTTAGAATTGCCACTGTTTTGGATGAAAATTGGTGAATAAAAATTTGGTCTCAAAGCCAGATCTGCCAGAACCAAGTGAACTGCTCCTATTTGGATACCTCATCATTTCTGGCAAACTACATTGCTGTTTTCCTGTTGGTTACTTGTCTGAATCAAGACACTCATGGCAGCATAGGAGCAGGCTATAATCCTTTCTCTGTACTTCCTACCACAAAAGAGGAACTATCAATGAGATATAATTTATATACACATTCAGATGTTTGCCAATATAACCACTTCAACCAGAGAGGCAGCCTAAGTCAGTAAATTATCTGCAAAAATCTAAAAAGCATTCACTCATCAAACAGATAATCTGGTCCCTGTCCTGGATGAGCTGAGGGGACCCAGCTGTAACTCATTACAAAAATCATTCCCATACACTGCTGGAGAATGTATGCTCTGTGACAGTAGGACATCATCTTACTGCATCTTTGCTCAGTAGCTCATCTTATGCAGCTTTGATCTTGACTGAATTTCCCAATATAAACAGGTATTATAGTTTTAAGAAGGGTCCCAAACCATAGTAATTTAATAACCCAGATACACGTGGGAGGAACGTTTGCACCATTTCTTATAACCTTAAGGCTTTTGCAGGACAAGAAACATTGACAAGACATTAGAGAACCATTATGAGAGAAAATAATTAGAATCTGTTTTTTACCATAGTTTTGTCTGTATATGAATAGCATTTTCTTTCAAGAAACAGACATTGATTTGAGACAGCTCTGAAGCAGTGTATTACCATTGTATGCTGGCCTGCTCACTAGCTCTGTGGAAAATTAGCCAAAAGAGAAAAGACTAGACCTACGGCTGACACAAGCATGGCTGAGGGCTTGTTTCACACAGTGCTGAGATTTCATTGTCATGGTTAAAGGCCCGGAGTGTTCTTGAAATTAAATGGAGACAGAGACGGCAAGGTGTGTTCCCCGTAGCTGGAACAAATTATAATCTCAACAGAGTTAATCATCAATTAAAAACTACTCCATCTCACATCATATTTTTCCTCCTCTACAAAGTAATCTCAAGTCCCTATCTCTCACTCCACCAACGTCCTCACAAAGCCTGCAAACCCACATGGATTATTCTTTTAGAGACCTCCAAGGTGCCCAGGATCACATCTTAAGTAAGACACTCACCTTGCCTGACTTTTCTTTCTGGGATTGGAAAGTTTCAGTTATTGGCGATGTCAGCCTGAGACACCAAAGCATTAAAACTTTGCCAATTTTCTTTAAACCAAATTATGACATTATATGCAATTTGTCCACAGAAAGGTACCAAAGTTTTAGGTAATATGCATAAGGAACTTTGCTTGACAGAACTTGGAGATGATGCCAACAAGCTGCTGCTTTCAAGGATATAAGCCACAGCTGAGCCTGTTTCAGAGCACTACACCCACTGTGGCTTTGCAAAGCCCAGCAGCCACTGCCAGCCCCAGCTCTGTGATTACATGATTTCTATCCATTTTGACAACATGGGGTTTCTGCTGGCATTTTCAATACCGAACACAGAACGGGCAACTTTTTTTCCCTAAATTAACTGTAAACAAATCTTTCATGATGGCTGGCCTGGGAAGCTAGCTTAGGTGATGCAAAGGTGAAGTTCTACCTTTCTACCTTCAAAATTTTTTCCTCTGCAAAAAAATTTATACTTCAGTGCAGTATCTCAGCATGACAGCAAAAGAAGCAGTTTCCAGAAAGATTATTTTTCTTTGTTGTTGAATGAGCTATTATAGGTGACCTACAAGGATTTTTAATACCTTCAGTCATGATGCTTATTAGTATCCTTTCTTAACTAAAAGGTGAAAGAAGTCCTTAAGCCAATTGTCCTGGAGGTTTAGGGCTGTGGGAGTTTATTCTCCTCTCCCTTCCCCTGCACCTTTTTGTCTCTCACTTTGAAAAAATAAAAATAACATGAATTATATCTGTTTGCTGCATGGAGAAGTCTCACCATTTAATTTAAAAACTGATGTCTATGGCAAATAGCATCTTGTAACATATTTCAACACTAATTTATAATAGGGTTTAACAAACCTAAGGCAAGATTAAGTGGTTAAAGATAAATAATTTGAAACCTCCTTTCACTCTGAGCCACTTTTACCTATGCTTTCATGTCGTGCATGGAACACTGAGAGCTCCTTAAAAGAATAAGAGCATAATGCTACCTTTTTCCTTCAGCCTATTGCAAGACAAACAAACTATCACAAACAGTTCTTATCACTGAAGTTCCCAGAAAAAACACAAACTAAAACTCCTCACAAATAAGCACAACTAGAACAAAAACCCAAAACAACACCAACAACCACTACAGGCACATACATGAACAAACCAAAAATGCAAAAAATGAAGATGTTTCTAAGCTTTATCATTGGGACTGAGGAGATGACTGAAAGGCTTAGTCCCTTTACAGAAAAATGTAAAAAATATGCTTTTTAATTACAGGACAGTTTCATTCCAGCTTTCTCTGGAACACGGCCATTACCATGGGAGTGTGCCCATAATATGGAACATTGTATATTGCAACAACATATATAAGATATAACAAATAACTATATATAGCCACAACATATAAGTGTAACCACATCATATGTTGTTAAGGCTTTATATGAGTAGAACCTTAGTTTTGCTGAGGTTCCAGGCCATTTCATACTAGCAGACAAGGAGAGTTTTGTAGCATGAACAGCTACTGAACACTAACAAAGCCAGATCTTCTAGGCTATATTCAAAGGGAATTATGGATTGTTCACAACCTTTACAGGAAAGAAAATATTGGGATCAGAAGCCACCAAAATTTTCTGAGCCAAAAGGAAATAACTAGCAGACACATTCAGAGATATATAATTCTGTCCAAGACATTAGAAAATAGGTGACTACTGATAAGTTTCTACATCCACATTTAGGAACTGACTTTCTCACACCACTGTAAGAAAAATTAAATGCTTTGCAATACAGCTGGAATTAAAGCCTTTAGTGTTGTGAAAACAACACACCCCCCCCCCCCAAACAAATATTGAAAGGTGCAGGTCTGGAATTTAGCGGACTAATTTTGGACTCACAGAATTAACAGCAGAACAGTGACAATCATTAAATAGCACTGCCAGCTGAAAATGCTTGACTTATTGAGTGTTTCAATTAATACTGTAGGTTTTTTCCACAGATAAAAATCTTTTTTCTTTTTTTAAAAAGGGTAGTTCTGTCTCATAGATTGTACAAGAATCAGCAGTATTCCAAATAAAATAAATGAAAAAGTTATGTTCTGAATTTCTAACAGAAACAAGCAATCACCAAAAGTTCAAACTTACTGTTTTCCAAATATCATTTGCTTCTGCTTGGATTGCAAAAACACTGAGAACAAACAAAACAAGATCAAAGACAGAGTCCACATTGCAGAAAATCTTGAAATAGCAACAGAAATCTCAGAAGAAAGAAAGAAAATCCACACAATAGAAAGAAACAAGGACGGGACTTGGAACAAGTCTACAAATGAGGCTTTTTGTGTATCAGCACAAATATCTTACTTGTGTTTTCCCCCCAGTAACATTATCCCAGCTCATGCTGAAACAAGCCTGGATTCAGAGCAACTCACATCAGGTGCATCAAAAAATCCAGAGGAGGAGGAAAAAAAGGAAAACTGTTTTGATGGCATTGTCATCAGGAGCCTTATAGCTATAAGCATACCACGTTGCTCATTTTCGTATCAGGAGTTAATTCAGTTATTACCATTCAGGAGAAAACACTGCAAGATTAACTCCTTTCCCTTCCCCCTACCCCTGTTTACTGGCGATCTCTGTGGGCCCGCAGCACAGACAGAGCTCTTTATAAAGTTTTGCAGAGAATTAAAAAGGCAGCTCAATTACCATCAGCAGGCAGATTTCCATCAAGAGAGCCATAAAGCAAGACGGTAGGGTGAGGTATCCCAGCTGACAGTGGACAAACTCCGTGTGACCCTGCTCCCTCAGACCCGGCTGGCAGGTCAGGCACCCTGGCACTGCCCCACCTGCTTCAGGCAACAGCTTAAAACCACCTGTTCGAGTTTTAAATTAGGCCACTTAAGATCGACCTGGGGGAGGGTGCATTTGCATCAGCCACAGCCTGACCATTAGAAACAGGAACTGGTGGAGACAGGAAGAAAGCTTGGGATCAATAAAATCTATCAATAGCCTTGTAAGTGTGGGGCAGATCTCTCAATGATGGGACAAAGGGCCATCTGTGTTCTGTGGAAACACAGAGCTCAGAGAAAGGCCCTGGGCATATGTTGGTCCATCAGTAAAATTAAGATACTGATGGCTCCAGCAAAGCAACTCAGGGTCTTTAGTGCCCAGTGCTGGAACATGCATATTGAGCCCAAGATCATTACGGGGTCCTGAGGATGAAGGGTTTGTCTGCAGCACTTGTGAACACAAACACACTTTGCAGTCCCAACATTCTTCAGACCCACGGCCCAGCATCAAAGGAGTTGGGCAGAACAAAAGAAGATGGAGAGCACAGGGGTTTCATTTCAGCTATGAAAAAAAACAGCGGTAGTGACTCACACAAGTCCTTTTCTCTCTGAGTGAATACCGTACAGAATAAGCAGTGGTTCAGTAGCTAGAGCCATGGATCTGCTGATTAAAGTCATGAGTTTTTTCCGTGCCCTGAAGCCCCATTAGCCCTTTTCTGTGCTGACCAGGATACAGAACGAGATAGCTGAGAACCTGTACTGCAGTTGTGTGGGAAATGCTGGGCAACATAGCAGGCAAAGGGTTAAATGCACAGAGAAAGTGCACTGAATTAAAACATTTGATCCCAGGAGGGTGGCACACACCCCGTAGAAACTTTCAGCCTGTTCTGCAGCTAAATACCAAATGGCCACCTTCAATTTTCTTTTATTTAGAGAAGACAGACAGCTCACAGAGACTTAGAGCAACATCTTTAAACTTGGTTTAATTTCCTATGTCTGAACAGTTCCATGGCCCACTTTATAATTGCTGCATCTAATGGAAGTGGGAAGGTAAATGAAAAATGCCAAGCTTTATGAGACAGTGAAGCCTGTTAAGTTCCCTATTGTTTTGCTATTCATTTTCACAGTGGAATTACATAATTTGTGGTGCTCCTCCCTGACATGCACATTCAGAATCATTTTCTTTAATAGACCACCCTTAAGAGTACAGACTCATCTTGTATTTTAAAACACTTTATTCACTGCTTTTTCATTAGATACTCTTGGAAGGCTGACAACCTTAAATCTAACAACAGCTGGGACCTACTCCTGCCCCACAGAACAATATGACAAACCCTTCAGACTCCTCTAGAAATTACTTAAATCAGGAAGAGCCTGGCCACCGAATTCTTGTATGCTCTATTACAGAGTACAGCTAACAATTTTCTTTTGCAGGGACCAGTGCAAATTAGCTTGGATGGACTTTTGAGACATTAAAGCAGGAGAAAAAGGAGTAATAAAATGAATATTCTAAGATACTAACTAACTGTTAATCTCTAACTGTTCTCTTTCGTAAAACAAAATGTAAATTTGGGTGCCTGAGAAAGAATACACAGGACAAGGTTCCTTCAAGCACGGGAATGATCTAGGAACAGAGGTGCCAGAGCTCAGCTCTGCAGCTAATGTGTACAGGGACTGCTGACCATGTAAACATGTTGAACTACCTTTAAACTAGGTAGTAAGCATATTTTGGAGACCATGTTATGGCAGCAATTTCAGTGGTCACTTTTTCCACAGGTGATGACCACAGGCACCTTTGCTGACTTGTGCTTCACTATTTGACAGCAGAATAAATAAGGGATCCCATTCTTTTCCTTTCATTTCCCTCAACAGATGGGTACTGTTTTCAAATAAGTCAAATTCAGCTATGTACAGAAAACTCCATGCAGATCTCAGCATCCAAAACTACATTCTCTCCAGGAATAGAGAAGTATTCTCCCCTTTCAAAAGACTGAGAATACAGGTTTTAATTTTCATGTATAAAACTACATACACATACAAGTTTCTCACAAAGACATCTCATTCTAGTCTAGGAAAAGCATCTAGGGCCAGGCTCAGAATAGGTTTTATGGCTGTAAATCAAGACCTCAATAGAGAACAGATTTATACCACCAAAATCGCAACTCTGGATAAAGGAAGAACCCTGCTCAGCTCTGTCTTGGTTACTTGCACCATCAAGAAATTACAAGTTTGCATTATATGATATGGTGAATCATAAGATAAATAAGTTAATCTTTTGAGGGAACTGAATACCAAAATTTCCAGGGAAATATCTTGACTATTAGGGCATAGGTTTCCTCCTCCCTTTATTTTATTTGGTTTCATGGGTCTCTTCTCCTTGCAAGCACTTCTCTAACAAAAACAACCCAACCCAGAGCACTGAAAGAACTGAAGGGTGCCATTCTCAGGAAGACAGGTAGTTCTCAGCTTTCTCAGACAGGAAACAAAAGCAAATTTGTAGGATTTGGCTCTCCAGGATTGCCGTCTGTGGTGTGGGTGCTTCAGATGGCCAGGACAGAGACAAGAGTCTTCTGGATTTGGGTCTTAGAGCATGAGGTTTATTGTGAAAAAGAGTGTTGGCATAAGAGACCTGCCAGGAACTGCAAGACGCAGCTCGAAGCAGGTCAGAGAGGTGAGAGAGAGAGAGAAGTACAGGATACAGGATATGGAATACAGAAAAAGGGTCATGGTCGTTACTTACCATACAATAAATCATGTTCTGTGCTGAATATTCTAATTTTCACTAACCAATCTAGGACAAGATACAAATTCTATAGCATTTACATACAGCCTATGAG
The DNA here is from genome assembly GCA_036785705.1 of Acanthornis magna. Taxonomy (NCBI): domain Eukaryota; kingdom Metazoa; phylum Chordata; class Aves; order Passeriformes; family Acanthizidae; genus Acanthornis; species Acanthornis magna. Next base: position 13,551,168 of record JAWUZG010000029.1, read on the forward strand.
CATCCTTGTATTACCATATGGCGTTATATTTTAAACCCTTAAAACTGCTTTTTGGACCTTATGCTAAGTTGGTAGGGTCTGCTCTGCCCTTTGGACCTGCCAGCAAGCAGAGGCTATTGTCTAATCAAGGAGTGGATTACCTTCAGTTGGCCATACCATTGTTTTCCCAGTTACTTAGTAACTGGGGTTTGGTATCTCAAAGCTTGTCTTCATTTCAATCTAGCTTATAGTTTCTATATTCTCAGCATCCTTTGCCAGGTAATAATATTTATAAGACTTTTCTTATTTCATCTTCCCCAACAAAATTGACATCTTTCACACCCCAACAAAATACTGACATTTTTTGTACAGGCAACAATGGCCAGCACCCTCCCCTCATCTTCCACATTTTAGAAGAAAGACAAACAGAGGTACTTCCTTACACACACTTTCCTGCTATCTCCTCTCAAGCAGCTCTTCACCCAGCATACTGGTTTTTACAGAGGAACTGAGATGTAGGAATATGGGTGCCATTCTGGCACACTGCAAAATGTGTTTATACACACCTCAGAGCTTTGCATGCTCTATGCCCTTATCTACATGGCAAACTCATCCCTAAGCAATATCCCTTAACATCCTCATTTCCCTCTAATTTCTATAACCTTGCATTTTCAGTCTCCCCTCAGAGCAAGAGAAGGCACTCACGTTCCTGTATTTCTCTTTCAAAGGTTAACTGCAAGGTAAAGCATAGCTGCAGTTCCATAGCACTGCAGGGGGGGAAACAACAAGAACAAATTAAAATAAGAGCTGGGAATAAGAGGAAATCCCTTAATCTAGTTTAGCTTGTTTCATCTTTTCTCCTGCTGCCCATGAAGGAAGTGATCACCTTGGGGGGAAAAAAAAATAGTTCAATAATCCCAGTTTATTCCTGGGACAGAGAATGAGTCCCTAAATTATTTCTTGTCAACTGGATGCCATTAGACCACTGCCGGGCAACCTGTGACTAATATAAGGAAATGCAGGTGCAGCAATTCTCAGCCAGCAGGCACCAAGGCAAGATGGGCTTGCTGCTCCAGAAAGACCCTGCAGAAAAACATGGGCATCATTTCACTCCACAGATGGTGGGAAAAACAGACTGCATAAAACTGACAGTCACCTTTCCCATACCTAGACTGGTCCTGATCTCTAGGGAGACTGTGCTCTCCCCTTCCTGTCACCTTTATTTACAGAGCCTGAACATTTACTTGAATCTAAGTTATCTCTATTATATGGAGATTATACTCTGGTCACTCAGTTTAATCTCTGAGCCTGGGTTTTAGGAATTTTGTGTGCATATGCATGTCACCCATTAAAACCCAATTGAAAAGAATGGGTTTTGCGAGTACAAGAGCCTCTGTTTCTGCAGACTAAAATAGTGAAATCAATCCAAGTCGGATTTCTTGAAATATTTAGACTTATGTATACCAGCTGCTGAGATCTTACTTTAGCACTAGTGAACTATCCCGATAATGTAGGGAGGACTCTGCATTTATACATTTTAGGTAATGTTTTACCTGTTCATGTTCACAGTGTAGTTTCTCCCAGGACCTTTAATGTCTTCTCAGGACCTTTAATGTTGTTGCTGTTCTCTTACATAAGAGAACAGGCTCCCCTGCCACAACCCCTTGCAAAACATCTGTTGCTTATTCTGGATCAGTAGCATATCCCAGGAAAGTATTTCCAATGCTGATCCAAATACTAGGATTAAGAATCTTATTCTTGTATTGCAGAAAAATAGGATTCCTTTCATCCAGCTCCTGATTCTTTAATACACTAACATTATTGAAGTTTTTTCCTATATGTTTGAGGGTAGAATCTCTTCTGTTACCATTCTTAAAGGTAAGGTTCTTGGACTCTCCTTGCCAACTTGCAAGGAGAGCAAAATCACAAAGCCATGAAGAAAAAGTCACCAATGGGATGCAGAAGGTCTGATTATTCTGACAATAATAAATTCAAAATGGAACTCTTATATAATCTATACCTATTGTAACAATTCTACATTGAATTACAATCTATTCTTTGGGCAGTGGTAGGGACCCATGAGGATTATTTAACTACCCTTATTTTAGCATTTCAATTGTTTGGTTTTTTTAAGTACCTCCATATGCAGAAAACCTGCATGTAAAGAAAGCCATGTATATATATGTGTGTACATACATATCCACCATAGTTTATCAAACATGAATGTTATAAAACGTTTTAAAAGCACAGCAGAAACTTGTCAGTCAAATAGCTGGAAAAGACAGATTTTGATATTTCCCCCTCACTAAATATGAATACATTACTTAGAGACAAAAATAATAGTGCCTTGCTTGGTTCATGTTTTATGCAAAAATCAGTTTTGGTAGATGAGAGAGTTTTATCTAAGAAGTAGATTTAGTGAAATAGCTAAATCGTCTTCCTTGCTCCTAGACTTAAATAACCTTGTACAAATCACTTAACCTCCCTGTAGCTCCCTTAAAATACCAGAGGCAAAAAAAAAAAAAAAAAATCTACTTTTAGAGACTTCCAGAAAGCTTAAGGTAGAAAGACTACATATTTATTTGAAGTTTAGTTTAATGTCACTGATATTAACAGCTCATGGTTTGTGTAGATTTTGGAAACAGTTGGCTACTTCCATTACAGTTGTGCCTCAAAATTAATCTCGCGATTGCTCCTCACATCCCATCCATGCTATCCAGCAGTGATTTAAATCAAGGCAGAAGACTTTGCACTGAAGTAGATTAGGAGAGTCCACATTACAGCAGCTCTGCTTCAGGGACAAGAGTTAGGAGGCAACAATCACAACAGACGTTGCTCACATTCTCATTGGGCTCTTCCCTCTGATCAGTTACAAAACATAATACACTAGGAAGCAAGCATTTCCTTCTTTTTTCAATGTCTGTGTTCATGAATGCTTAATAGGAAAGACTTTGCATCTTTTTACACCATTAAGCAAGGACTAATGTTTTTCATGCATATTCGCTTCCATCGGGAGGAAAAAAAACATTAAAAAAATCATTCTCTTCCATTAACATGAGCTTTCTTAGTATATTTTCACACCATTTGGGATTTTTTTTCCTAAAAGCACTCTGACTATATAGCTGGCTTTCTTGAAACAAACCCCTGCTGTGAGCTTTTCTACATAAGAAGTTGAGTATTTCTGAATTCTTCCTATCCTGTGTCATTTACACCCACATGTGAAGAAAACACAGCTGCTGAAGTACAGATGAACCCTTCCCTACCACACCCTGCTGTTGACCAATGCAGATATGAGCAAGTTTCTCTCTTCATTAAAAAAGAAGTTGAACCTCTGCTGCCATTTCTCTTCCCCAACTGACTTATTGTACATGCTCAGAACTGAATCCAACACTTCCACGGGAGCCAAATCCCACTTTCATTTCAGAGAGTTACTAAGAAAAGGAGAAAATGATGCAGTAACCAAGCAATATAAATACAAAAACATATCCAGGCCAGGGAACATCTCTGAGTTTCAGGACTGTATGGTATTTTGCAGAGCAAGGCTGAGCACACCATGACAGTGCACACTAGTAAAATCTGAAACAAAGCTTTACAGGTAACAGCAAGACAAAGAATAAGCTTTCAGAATCTTTTGCTTCTGCATCAGAATATACAATTAACAGTAGATAACATCAGCCTGAACTTTTTAAAAAGGATAGATGGTTTAATTACACAGATATTTTCTAGTCTTTCTGAAGAACAATATACACAAATACCTTCACAACTACAAAACATGGTATAACTTGTCCCCTACTACAATATATTAAAGTCAAGGATGACATAAGAGAAAAGCTCAATTCTCCTTAGTCCTCATCCATTAAAGCTTCTAAAACTGATTGTTAGCAGGTCCTGATGTTGACATTTTGGCATCAAATGAGCACACAGAAAAAAATCTCATAGTAAAAATTTTCACTTTAGTATTCTGCTCTTTTTTTTTCCCCCATGGTTTCCTGTTAGGAAGTAAAAGAAGTTTCTACCTCCTTATCAAAATGGGGTAATGGCTTTATGTCAATTCTTGTCCCTTTTCTTAAATATGTTACACTGTAAGACTAAAAAAATAAAACAAGTTCAACATGTTGTCCACATGGTAATTCTGAGAGAAGTGCTGCACAGGTTCTGAACCTGGCATACAACTCAAAGGCCAGGCTTTTCACACAGCTTTCAACTCCAGATGAACTGACTCTAAATAATTAGGTCACCATAGCAAACAAGTAAATCTACCCAAACTCAGTCCCTGAAGGTGCTCACTGTCCTTGAAATAGCACAGAATCTGTCAAGGTCAAACACAGTAGCAGAAATTAAAATGAGAGGGAATTCTCTTTGCCTTTTCTTTTTTTTTTTAAATGAAACACTCTATTTTTGCAAAATTATTTAATCTAATTAAGCTTCAGAGGCATAAAATCTATATTCTCCTCCCCTCTACAGTCCAAGGAATTAAAACAGCGTCTTCTTCCCTCCAAAATTTCTCAAACTATCTGCTAAGCCTTCTTTCATTTTTAACCTTACATGAAAAACAAACAGCAGAAGATCTTCAAAGATTTAACACAAGAGTTCGGAGTTCTCCTGCAGAGAAGGAGGAGGATGGAGTCAAGGTGCTTGGCAGAGTTCACGTGTCCTGCTAGGTAACAGTGACAGAAGGCAGCACTGCCTGAGCCAGTAGCAGGCCACTGCATCCTCCCTCCACAGAAGCAGCAGCAGCACTGGAGACATCATGGGGCATATCTGAGCAAGAATAGAAATTATGCAGGAAAAGAATCAGTTTTTTATATGTATGAATTGTAGGAATGTATAATAGGATATTGAATGAAATGGGAAACATCCATTTGTAGTCAAAGTGAAAAGTTACAATAAATGTGAAAGGTTTTTGTTTGGGCATTATACAACCATCTTGCTTATTGCTTTTCTCCACATTCTACCCAGGTTAATTTTTTTAGAAAGATAACAGCTATTTTAAAGCAAAAATTTGAAAGGACTTTAAAAAAAAAAAACAAACAAACCAAACAATCCATTAAAAGGGAAATTAATTATCTTTACAAAATGAGTCATTTTAACATTCCTAATACACACATCTTTTCACTGAAACCATTTGCTGGTTTTGACACGATTTCACAAGCAACATTTGTTACTTCTGAAATTCCAGTACTGAGTGCATTTACCCTTTGTCAGTCTAATTTTGAAGGGTGTCACCTGGAGGTGTGAATGCCCACAGACCCCAAGGACCATTCCCTTAGTTTTGGAGGAATAGCAATTTCTATGGAAACAGAGGCAAAGTCCTAGCCCAGCCAGTCTGAGCAGCACAAGTACCCTGCCCTGTCCAAACTCCAGCAGGTCCTGGTGTTGACTGAGATGTGTTTTCTGTGTTCCCAGGCAGGTTTCTGGTGCCAAGTGTGTCAGCAGCTAGGGAGCTTCACAAAGTTCAAAATTGGAACAGTGAAATCAAGGTCAAGTCGTAAAAAAGCCGCCACCACACAGATGGAGAACTTTATCTCAAACTCAAGAGCAGTAGGTGAAAAGTCTTAAAAAACAGAGAGAGCACACAGAGAGATGACTCAGAGCTCTCCTTAGTTCTCACAATCGTTAAACAAGTATCACTAAACTTAGAGAAAGCACTCTGGGTTTGCTGTGGTTTGACTTTTACTTGGTTTCAGTCTATTTGTGCATTTGTTTGTTTTCAGGTTCTTTTTCCAAACACGCCTGCACTTTATCTGCTTTTCCTCCTTCACAGGAGCTAATGGAGTCTACTCTGGCACGTAATTGGTCTTTCTGTTTTGAAACAAAAGCTTTTCTTCTGACTCTACCGTGATTTTTTTTTTCTGCATGCTGTGACAAATATCTGTCCAGATCCTCTGGATGTATCCTTGGCAAAGTGCTCAGCTCTGCAGGAGCCATACTGGTATGTCGCCTGCACAGCAGTGGTTTTACAACATAGCAGCTCGTTGGGCAAATGTGCTAGATCCTACTGCTTTCTGGTTTTGCCAAATGTTAACATAGTCAGAACCAAGGAAGAGACTGAAACAAAGTGAAAACAATATAAGGCGTTATGCCATGTGTAGCTTAAGCAATCAAGAAGTTAGAAAACAGATCACTTACTTCAGGAATTAAATACGTGTCACCTGTAGTCTCTCTAGACCTAAAGAACACAGCTGAGAGGGAGAAGTGTGTTGAAAATTATCTGTCTCATAAAAAAAAAAAAATTACTTTCATGAAACCAGGGCCAGAAAACCTGAGAGCATTGAAATTGGCCACCAAACTCACCGAATTGTGACAATTTACACCCCTCAAAAATTTTGTCACAGATTGTTTCTGGTTTGCCACACCTTTGCCTGCAGAGAAGCCTCTGCTGCAGTATGCATGATGAATGCATATCATCACAGGATGGGCAGAAATCCAGTCATCCAGCATTGGACAAGGCAGAGAGAAAAAGAACATTTTCATTTCTTGCATGTTTGTTGCCTTTTAATATATTTCTATTGAAATAATTATAGTTTTATTTAATACTGTAGCTTCATAATTACAACTTTTAAAACAATGCACTTATTCTCCAGAGAAGCAGAGAAAATGTTCATGTGCATTTTACATTTATAGAATATCCAGTCACATCTCTGAAAATGTAAGCAGAGGGATTTGAGGATTTTTTTCCTAAATGCTTTAAACAGAGGCAGCAAGAAATCATTTCTGTATTTTGTGTAGCAAAAACAACAGCAACAATAATAACTCTTATGTAATCCAACATGAAAACTGTGCATGGATACTGGCACCTTAAATTAATTAGAGATCTTCGCGGGCCAGATAAGCTAAAGAAAGATGCAGTGATGCAAAGACTCTGGCCAGCTCAGAAATCCTCTGTAACTCCCTCTACAAAGCAGGACTCCCAGTGTCGGGCTGATGGGAATGCCCTAAAATCTAGGAAAGAAATCCAGGTGTGTGAACCTGGGAATATCCCCTGTGTCACTCACAGAGGGGATGAAGACTGCCAACCTATAGAGTTATTTCTCTCTTGTGCACATTTTTAAAAGTAATAAAGAATTGTTTCTATTCTCAATAATGCTGATAGCTGGCAGTAAAATTACATGTTAATGCACCTTTGACTACTCTCATCCTTTTCCTGGTCAAAAGGCAGAATTTATCAGAAAATTCATGAACTTTCAACAACATGCTTTTATTGATCTGGAGACAGCTGGAACCATCAGAGCGTGGGCACTTGGGCTCACTAATTCAAAGGTAATCTTTCCACTTCATCATATTCCAAGTAGCTGAGCAGTGGTGTAGTGTTCAGACCAGCCTGGATCTCTCCAAGCTCATGGCAGAAAACAAAAGTCACACTACTCTAATAGCAGCAGGGATCTTTCACATGCCAATTTGTATTTTATATCTCCTTAGTTCAGTACCTGTGCCTATGCATCAGCCCAAAACTCAGAAGAAGTGCGTTTCTATGCCTACAGTTTTTTAGCCTATGACTGAATCACTAAAGGACTGCCAGCTTACTTTTGTGCACCATGACACAGCAAGCTTGTCATTTGAAAGCAATTTGGGTACTCAGAGAACCACAGCACACTTTTGGCCAACTCATGCATAGCACACGTATTGTGTCAAATTACACATTACAACTAACCATGGTACCTCTCATTTATAACATCACATTGCATTATGTCAGGTTACATTGTGTTGAGCCACATCATTTTCTATAAAGGAAACTCTGTCAGACACATTGCAATGATAACTTCCATTCTTTTTTATTTCATTTAATATGAATGACCCATCTATAACAACAACAGTGACCTCCCCCTTTCACTTCCATCTCTGAGGACCTCTCAGAGATTTTTGTTTTCTTCATAGAAATGCCAGAATCAAATATGTAATTTCTCATCTCAAAAGGCATGCTGCCAGTTTAATAAGGTCCCTGTCATCCAGTCCCTCAGGAATGTCTCCTGAAAGAGCAGGAATTCAAAAAGATACTTTATTATTTGTAATCAATAATATTAATATTTTCTGTTCCACAGTGCATCCACATCTCATCCAAGTGTATTACAGCACTTGGCAAACATTAACTTTTCAAGACACCAGCCTGAAAAAAAATGTGTTGGGGCAGCTGCCCTACTTTACTCGATTTGCTCTGGAGCAATACAGAATACGTGCATACTGCCTGAAGCCACAAGAAGCGTGGATTTGCTGGAAGATCTAATAACTGCTTTGTGATCCCCCTGCATACTGCGATTTTCCGTGTTTAGTTACCTGTTAATCTTTTCCTACACCTTGTTAAATTGTCAGGACATTGAATAAGGGACCAGTTTTACACTGGGCATCTGGCAAAATGAGGTGCAATCTCGGTACCTGACACACTGTAATACACTAACTTTGTGCTGCTGGAGGTACCAGACCACAAGTATTTATGAGCACAGCTGGATGGAAGCTGGCAGGCATCTGCCCCAAATTAACCATGTACATAATCTGCTTTTTTCCTCCATCTTTGTTATAGATGGTACACCTGCAGCCAGGCTGCAGCTCTCCCTAAAACTGAAGGCTTCACTGCTGTAAAGCACTAGAAGAGGAAGCACAGCTCCAATATGGCTTTGTCCAGAAGGAGAAAAATCATCTTGAAACCCTACAGTGAGCTTCTTAATAAGATGCAACCACTCATTCCAAAAGGTATGACAGATCTGTGCAAAAAGCAGTTGCTGCCACCATGAATGAGAACCACAAATGTGTTATGAGGGCTCAGCAGCTGGGATCCCTCATCTTCCATGTGGCACACATCCCAGCCAGAGCACCTGGGCACAGTGCTAGGGAGCGTGCGGGAGAAGTCCATGGGAAAATGGCAGTGACTGCCATCAGCTGTATTTAAGATAACTATCACCTTAATTTTTCTGTAAGGTCTTGCACAGAGTTCTGCTACATTAATTTCATACATAATTGTGAAAAGCTTCAGACTTTATGCTCAGTATGCTTATTATAGTGACAACTCAATAAATTTCCTACTTGTAATATTTTCCAGTAATACATAAATTTTATCTCTTATGAAATCATACTGTGAAGAATCAGAGATTACTGCTGTTTTTATCTTACTGTAATAGGGCACAGCATTCAAGTAAAAAATATGGTTTATTACAGCTCAAATATTAAATAGTTTCATTGTTTAAAAGGAATATATTTTCTGTACAAATCTAATTCTAAAAAATTCATTCTTTAATTAAGGCCCTGATACTTGTTCATTCAACCAATATAATAATTTATCTTACAATACTAAAAAATAGCATTCCTACTGAACAGTAGGGGGAAATGGCAGCTAAAAAAAAAGTCCCAGAAACATGCCAGTTTTGCTCAAATAGTACAGTAAGGATGCTGTATATGGTACTAGTTTTTACTACCTATCACTTTACCATACTAGATTAAATGTATTATCCATTCAAAGAAATCACTTCTCATCTAAGACCCCAAGAGCCAAAAAAGGGGAAAAATTTGAACTTATTCTTAAAGCTTCAGCCAGTGAATATTTGGGTCTAAAAGCTACATTCCCATTTTATAAATGAGGGATGAAATATAGCTTCCATTATATGTTTTAATATAGATATATTTAGATATAAGTTACTATATATATATATATGCACATAGAGATACCACCTCAGTCAAGACCACAGAATATAAATAATTTGGAGAATGTCACCGTAGAGGGAAAATCTTAATTTACAGTACACCCAAACAAGACCTGTGCATTTGAATGCTTTTCAGAAAGAATAGATGTGAAAGTTTATTGTCAATCTGGAACTACACATTTCTTTCTTCATCCAAAGGGTTTTTTTTTTGCTACAGAACCACAATAAAGTGAGGTTTATATGCAGCACACTTACAAAACAAGAGGTTAACTCTTCCCCATCTGTAGAAGGCTTTAAGTAGAGAAGAGGACAATAGCTTTGGATAAGAGATTCTCAAAATTAAACCAGCACCGAACATTTGGAGGTACTTGCTATACCGAGTCTGAACAGGTGTCTCATCAGAAAACCATGTGCCTGTAAAAACTGCATTCACCTTTGGAGGCAATGAGACTGAAAATTCACCGACTTCGCATGTGCCAAAGCATTTCATCTGACGCCAGCCACATTGTTCACAGAGTTAGCTAGTGTCAGTACCTACATGATGATTGTATTTGTATTGTGAGTACCCATTTTAAGATGCACAGTATCAGATTTGCAGAACACATGATCACACAGGACCGAAATTAATAAAAATAATAATAATAATAGTAATAGGACACATTTCTAAAAAGTCTATAATGGAAACAGTCAGTCCAAGACTTTCAGGCTGGGTATCTCACATTAGCATACACTTAAAAGGACATAGTACAATATTTTGTATTAAAAACATTAAAATAACCTCTACTTTCAGTCCCCTGTTTTCCAGCATTAGGGAGGAGGCACTGCCTCACCTCTCCAGACCCTCATGAGCAGCAACAAATACTCAAAAGCATTTAGACATAGCCCTGAAACCCCCTGCCATGCCCCCAGGAAGAAGCAGCCATGCCATACTGGGAGCAGGGTTTGACTGGGGAACCCTGAACACAGCCCCACAGTCATGTGTGGGCCTGGCTGGAAGGACATATTGAAAAATCAGCTATTTGGTGAGCAAGGTATGTGGAAAATGATTACTAGCCAAACAATTAATATTTATAAAGGCTGAGAATGTCATCTCATAGGTCTTGAGGAGTTAACCTCGCAGCTTTAACTTTCTTTTAACAGGTGCTTCCTTTACTATTTAGTGGCATTTCCTCAATGTCCTAGCCAGAGGGACAGAGCCCAGGGCTGTGCATGAGCCCCTCCACAGCACAACCCTGTGGGGATGGAAGTACCTGGCCTAGCTCAGCTATTATGGGGCCCACTGAAGCTTGTTTGTGCCACCAGGGATTTTGGCTTCTAAATCAGAGAGCTTGGGAAAAGGGAAAGGTGTTCTGGGGCAAAGCAATGTGTTTCCTCCAAGTTGCATTCTGTGGCTGTTTCACCTTTGTCTGCTGCATTCCTCATAAAAACGTTTAAGACAAAAACAGAGCCAGCACAGAGAATTTAAGCCTGAAGGGCTGAAGTCATAAGCAGTGGACAATAGAGTCTGAAAATAGGAATTCTTTAGCCAAACATCAAAACCAGCTTCTCTTGTGGCATTAAAAAAAAAAAAAAAAATAGTCCCATTTCTGTGAGAAGGGTTATGCAAAATAACATCTTCCATAGAATCACACTACTAAATGAACCCTGTTTCAATTCTGATTATACCAGTGTGGCTTTGATGTAATGTCACTCTGCCTGATTTATTCCAGTTCAAGGGAAAAATGAATCCACCTGTGTGTGTCTGGGCCTTTCTGTTATTGAACTCTATCAGAAAATACATCAAAATGTCAGGACCATATCAGCCTGTCAGCTTTCTTCTCAAAAGCCAGAGCGGTGCCTGAACTCACAGAAAAGCTTACAGATCTATGAAATTCTTCTTTTTTTTCAGGGCTTGACTCTTTCCTGATCCCCTCAGTGGCGTTTGTGCATGGTTGCTGCTCGTACCGATAAAACCAGCTGTAAAACTGGAGTCACCCAGTCCCACATTCCAAAGAGGCAGCAATGGAAACAGGCAGTGGGAATGTTTGGCTGCTCGCATCTGCCAGCTGCTGCCTCCCTCAAGCCTTTCCAGCAGAAATGATTGTGGGACAGCACTTATTCCATGAAACCCTCCTGGAAAAAGCTGGATGATTTCTCACTCACGTTGAAAGGCATGGGATGTGGTTATCATAGAGTAGCCCTGCAGTGGCTATTTCCTTGCTGTTGAGCTCTACCAAGCCTCCAGCACAGCTCCCTATTTTGCAGAAATAGAGAGGGCCATTTTTTTTTTCTTTTTATAATTTTCTGTGTAGAATTAAAATTTTTGTTTCAGCTGAGAGGTCTGAAGAGGAAAGCTAGCAAGGAAAAATCCAGACCATGTCTGAAATAGGACAAGAACACTGCTATGAATATATGCCTAAGAGCTATGAACAGGTTAGATTTTTCTTGTTGCAGGTTGTGGGTTTTTTGTTTTGTTTTAATTGTCAGACTCATTAACTTTTTATTATATCTTTTGTAAAAGTGCAATAAAACTAAAATTGCAATAAAAGGAAATACAAGTATGTTATCTTTCTAATAGTATATTGGATTTATTCTGCATCAACATACACACTTAGCACCCCAAACACCATGTCGTCTTTAAAGGTCATTTTGACTTAGAGACTTCAAAAAAAAAGGGAAAAGGTAGCATTATCTACTAATGCGCTTCTTCTGTGATCTTAGATTTTAACCTTTTCTTGCTATGATCTATATATGGATGCAGGTTTCTATATAATGAGCTGGAATCTCAGCAGATTTAAAATAGGCATAGTCCACGAAGTTGAGCGGAGCTGTGCCAATTTATGCCTACTGAAGCTCTGGTCCCCTATTCATAGCCCTTTCAGCAATTTCTAACTGGCTTTATACAATCTTTCTGTGTTAATCACCATTTCTGTAATGAGCAGCATACCAGAAAGGGTTGAAAGTCCGTTCAGCTGTACCACATATTCCATAAAATTCTTAGCAACATGAAATAATAGCATGAGCCCAGGACATCCTCATTCTGCCTTAAGGTCTATTAGCTTGTGGTATGAGCTAACTTATAATGTGGAACTTGTTGAAAGGCTACAGTCAACACCTGACACTATCTTTGACTTTCAACATGGTCACACTATGAGAATTTGCACAACTTAGTGGGATATTTCATATATAATTGGCAGGCTCATGCTCTTCACTAGGAGAGGTAAGCTGGAGAATTGCTCCAGAGACTTTGCTCTAAAAGAGTACTTCTATGTTACTGAAATTTGATGTTTTGGTATGCTTGTCTTCCTGACAAATTAGCTATACTAGCCTTACCACAAGTATATTTGAGCCTATACTTCATGTTATTGCTTGTTAATTTTTTGGCATGGACCAAACTCTGTAATACCCATCCATTTCAGCCTCGCCACATGGTATTTTAAATACCATACAAAACAGAACAAGTTACCTCAAATCTGTGTATACTTGCCAGAGTTGATTCGTTCACCCATATTCATGGGTCAACATGGGTCAACATTCATAATAACAATTCTTACTATATTTCATATCTGTTATTATAAGATTATGATCTAGCAGTGCCTGGAAGTCTCAGAAGTAGTTGGTTCATCATGCACATAGTTTTATACTCCTGGAGAAACCATCCAAAATGAATTTGGGTTATTTACGCAGGTGCAGTGTACTTTCTAATTTCAGCCTCTGGACTTGCACCAGGCGTCATTTGGAGACAGAGTGTGTTGAGATGGCAAAGACCATTTCCCAACAGTGATATTAGCTCATGTTTCTAAAGCAATTCTTAGTGCCTCCCAGACTAAACGTCTTTAATAGGTGTCCCAGGAAAATGAATGGACCATGAGCAGAAATAAGACAGGTTTCAACTGAACAAGGAAATTGTATGTGAGTTTGAAGTCATTTGAGACCCTGATGGAACTGAGGGTTTAGGAATATGCCTCTGATCCATGTTTGTAGTTGCATAATTGAAACTGTAATTCTGCTGGGTTTCAGCACTCTCTTGTCATCTACATTTAATTTCACCCTCCAGGGTGCTCACAATAGTGCTAAAAATCCATACTAATCGGAGACTTTACAGACAATACACTATAGCTCAATGAGAAACCCCAGGGCTGAAACCACAGAGAACTTTTGGAGAAGGAAAGAGAACAATGGAGAAGCTTGTGATACAGCTAAATCACTCACTGAATTCTGCAAAAGGTGTGGTCTGCCTTACTTCTGTTGGCTTTTTTTTCCAAACTGAATAGAGGCTGTCCTGTTCTGCATATTTATTTCACAGATATTGTAGATACATCTGTCAGAATCAGACACGCAAGTGTAAGAAAGCAGTATTTTAATAAGTCTTTGACACTTTTAAATATTTAAATACAACAGCAACAAAAATGTGAGTCCATTTCTCCTTTTGCCTCTGATGCTAAAGCATAAGAGTAGGATAATATTAGGTTTATATAGGGATTAGAAAAATATTAGGATTATATATGCATGTGATAGTTATATAAGAATAGGCTAATACTGCAGAATAATAATAAGTTAGCACATAATTCTGCATGGAAAATCTTCCAGATATATCAGGAACCATTTTCATACTATGTAACTGCTGCAGTATGTGTACAGTTGTCTACATATGTAGTACCCACTAATGTAAATGGCTTCTTACCCCTTCCTTCCCACAAGTGTTCAGGGCCACAGACATGACTGAAAGCATGCACTTCTTTCCCTGACATTCAGCCTTTTTTTTCTGCTCAGCCTTTGACCTCTGCTCAAAGCCTCCTGCCTCATTTATTGAGAACATGCGCAGCATGAGTAGCACATTGGCAAAAATAATGTCCTGTGTATGCAGTCCATACTGCATAGGAAAATATTTTCTGCTACTGAAGGCAGACCAGCCTGTAGACAGCAACATGGGAGAAAGACTACCATCCAGTGGGAAAAGTCTGATGAGAACTAAGGAACTTTCTCTATAAAGTGGTTTCACTCAATAAAGGTGTTAGCATGCTAAGAGAAAGTTTTGTGCTAGTGCAGAATCTAAACAACTGGTTTTTTGTAAAAGATCTTCCCATTAGCAATCTCTCAACAGAAATCCCCAGAGGTGTTAGGAATCTGTAACATAAACCTGTGTTTAAAATCAAATCTTTAATAATCTTGTGTAAGGCTTTGCTCGATTTCAGCTGTGGCAGAGAACAACACTACCTTCCACAGCCACTGTTTCTCGCTACACCCTTAACAAGACCTCAGTCAAATCTGATACACATCTCACTTGCTCAAGGCACTTACAGACATTCTTAGGAGTGACAAAAAAGCCTTGGTAATGATACTGCTGAGTTGAAAGCAGATTGATCAGTACAGTAAGTGCAAGAAATGCACATGTATGTCTGAAAGGTTTAAAAGAAAGCTAACAGATGCAGACCTGCTCTTAAAATCTAAGTATCTCATTCAGGTAGGAAACCAGTATAAGGTACAATTAGTAATTTGCCCTGCCTAGGTTTGTATTTGCCTACCTACTCAGTCATTCACATGTCCAAGTGTGCACAGACATCTGAGGAGTGAGTCCTCAGTCTAGCCTTAATTATATCTTGTTTTGTGTTTAAAACCTTAGAAACATTATTGTGGGCTATTCAGAGATTCCAGCAACTGTATACTGAAGGAGAAATTAGAGCCCTGCTGAAGCCAAAGGGAGTTTTGCCATGAACTCCTGTATCTCAGCCAGGGCACTCACCGTGAGCTAAACTGAGGCTGCAGTTACTGCTCTAGCAATTTGTAACTACAGAAAAGGAAGCTGGTGGCTAAAATAGAGTAGTAGGTGCCAAAACTCACAATTTCAAACTCGTAGTTTCTCAACTACATCATGCCACTCTAAATACCCTTCTAAGAAATACTGCATTACCAAAGTCATTAACAAGTCATTTTATTTCCATTATATCCACATTTTCATCCAGGAACAGAGGAGAAAGTTAATCAGATGTCTTGTTCACCTACACACATTGCATATTAATGGTTGCTTTCTTAATGCTAGACTAAACACTCTGGCACTTATGAATAGCACACTAGACCCACATCAATTGTACGTACATAGAAATACAAACCTAGCCTAAACTTCCTCTGCTTTGATTTGAGGGAAATCAAAGTCACAGCACAGATCTCCAGATCAATTCTTCTTATTTGCCTGCTTACACTGTGTTAAGAGAACATTCTTGGCATCTTGGAGCAATCTCCAGTGCTAAACTTGCTGGTCAAACTTGCTTGAAGCAATGTGAAATGAGGGCATTTACCCAAGGCCAGCCTCCAAAAGGAGGCAGTGGTTAGGTTGCACAAGTTGCTAAAAGAATTTGCTGTCCTGGGGCTGATGCAGTCTGGTATCAGCTTGTAGTTTTCAGGGTCTGCTCAGCTGCAACTGAGACTTTAAATAGAGGTTCACTTTGCATGCATTGATAAGTCAATATAGCTCTTTAAATAATCTTTTCCCTTTGTTTAATTTTATTTATTTATTTTGGCATACAACTTAGGCCTCACTAACCTCCTCTTGTCAACGTAACGTGACTGACACAGTTTAAATTGCCCATCCCTTGGGACAGAGGTATAAAGTCTCTGTAGCATGAATAATTTTCTGAAAGCGCTCAGTGTCTGCTCAGTGCATCATGAACCAACAAGTTCAAAACTCAAACAAATCAGGGTGGAGCTATTCCAAGCACTAGTCACCTCCGATAAATTTTGCTCCTTCACTAGATCAAACAGATTTAGACTCTTGCAGCCCAAATGCAGAGGTGGCATAGCCTAATTAAAAACGTTTCTGAGTATCACATAAATGACAAATAGAACCTTATACATATCAACATAAAAGATATGCAGTTAATTAACTTAATGCTTGAGAGGTTGGCACCACTGCACCAGTACAGGGAATCAGCCCTATGAACACAAATGAAACATTGAAATATGAGAGCACAAACATTATTTAAATTAACAGCTTCAGGTGATGACGGAAACCACATACTTGCTTCCACTTTATGTCTTTGCATATCTTGTTTAAGTCCCATACTAAGTAAATTCACAGTGTCTGTGAGATATAGCCACTTATCTGAGGCAAATTGCACCAGTAACTACGGAAAGCACCATTTATTCTATGTATGGCTGGTCGCACTTCAGAACTTATTTGGGCAGGTATTTTTCAATGAAAAGAGTTTGCTTTCTGTGAAAACAGGCAGTTGCTGACAAACACTGCAACTGGAAACTGCTATCATCACAAGAAGGCAGATTTGAGTCTGATGCTCTGTCAGGGCTCCCTTCCCAGTACGAAATTCAACAAGGAATATGTAGTAAATAAAAAACGCACACAGAGCGTACTAAGAGCGTACTAAGTGCGTACCAAGTGGCTCTGACAGTGTAAGCACAAAAGGAGCCACCATGGAGCAACCCAATTGGTGTATTTTTAGTATCAGCCACAATAATAACTGTACTATATGCTCACCTTTACAACCCACATAATAAATTGCTACAATAAGTGGTGTTATCTACACCATGGAACCAAGTTTCTGGCCAGATGCCAGCTGATATCTGCCAGGGTCATATCCAGACTCCAGTCTAAGATGATACCCTGTCCCTCTTTCATATCTAGTTTCCACAGTTGGAAGCTGAGCATATGGGTTGGTGCAAATCCAGAATGTGCCAGCCTGGCCCCTGAACTCCCTTGTTTCAGAAACCAGAAGATCATCTTTTGATGTAGCCTGTAGAGTCAGACTCTGATACTCTTATTCTTTCCCTGCTTACCTATGCTAGGTTCAGACTGCCCTCCCATGTACAGGTCTTTTACTTTGTATAGTATAACCTGTCTCAAGGGATTGTGGTAGGTCCTGAAACAGCTGCAGAGGAGCTGGTTTTGCACTGCATGATTTCATTGGCATTCAGGATCTCAGCACTAGAAAAAAATAAAGGTGTAAATAGATAAAGAAATTAATCTTCAGGGTTTTTACTGCAGCCTTTTATAGGAGGCTGGCTAAACTGTTTTTACTTTTACCAAATTTCCCAGTAGAAATCCAGCAGGAGCCAGTAGTAAGCAAAGATGTTGTTGTTTAGATGATTTGTATTGTCTTGTAGCAGATAAGGCTGGGGATCCGCAAATTCCTAAGAGTCATCAGGCCTTCCCTCTCAATAAAAGCCAACCAACACTGCCTTTCACAGAATACCTGTTTACAGATTTTGTGGACTTAGTTCCCAGCACTTCATTGATCTTGCTGACTGTCATTAAAAATTTGCCTGCTTTCTGCCACCTTTCATGGATTGCTGACCCTGCTGCTACGTATTTGTAGAGTGCTCTGGCTCACTGTATTAGTAAACACACGCATTCCAGATTCCACCTGAAAATTTCTAGCCTTGCTGCCGTTCCAGCCTTGGGATACCACACACGTTTACCAGTGTAACCATGCAACAGGAGATTGTTTGGTAACACACTCCCAAGGAGCCAGGAACTACAAGGACGAAAATCATTGCAAGCTTTGTCTGAACCACTTAGACACCCAGGATTTGAGTCACAAGTAAAGTGGATACAAAACTTCTGGGACTGCTTTTGCTCTCAATCTGTCAGTCTTTTAAAATTTATTTTTTTTTAATTGTTCAGAGCAGAATACTCAGGGGAAGCTGAATTCTAATTCATTACTGAGACATCTAGCATTCAACTGACAGTGATGCAGGCATGCCTAAATGCTTGGAAGATACTTGGAAGACAGAAAAGGAGAAGACATTTTCCTAACTGCTTTTTTCACAGTTCTATTATGCTCCGTAGAACAGATAAAAGTAGAACAGTCACTGGGGTTAGACTTGCTGCAGCAGAAAAATGCTAAAAGTCTTTTGGGGTAGCCAGACACTGGAGTGGCCATTTCTAATAAATTATTAGTGCTCGAATTGCTGATACAAAGACCACTACAGGCAATTGAAAGACTCTGACTGACTAATGAGATTTGAAACAGCCCTGAATGTACTCATCCCCACAAAGATTTCTGTTGGGAAATCAGGGTGGGTGTAAATGGGAGTCCACAGACAGCTCAGAGACACTGTGATGAGTGAAGTCCTGCAGCTAAGGGGTTATTTTCACTTTTATTGAAGGACAAATCTTGAGGTAAAGAAAAAATGCTCGGTTTTTTTCATTCATCTTCTGGATGGGGAATGTTTTAAATCATGTTTTTAGGATTTTTCCCCATTGTTTTCTTTCTTTCCTATACAATCTGAGATTCTTCTATAATAGCACCAAGCGTTAGTGGAAAATAGCACATATCTTTAGACTTTCAGTAAAATATAAGAGCTAACAAAAGTGTAGTCATCACTGAGAAAACCTTAAGGATGTCCTTCACCTTCCCAATTTGCATGCAGCACTTACCAATGTCATAATATTCTTAACATGTTAGACTTTACTGCATGTGGTTCCTCTGAATAACTAACATTTGTCTCTTTCAGGCAGCTGGTATAACGTAAAGCTATGGAGTTCAAGATATTGCTCATTTAGATTTCCTTATTTAGCAGCTGAACCTCACGCCTCTGTCATTTCTCCTGGCACATCTTACAGTGCTAATAGCTCTCAGTGGCTTAGTTTAACACAAGGTCCATACCTGAGTTACTTCTATCCCCTGTATCTGTAAATCCCTAGTCAAGCTTCTAATCTGAACTACGAAGAAGCTTTCTAGACCGAAATTCTGCTGGGCTGTTTTTGGCAGAACAAAGAAGTCATTAAACAAATGAATATTATATTTCAGTATCATATTCAGTGCATGGTTATAGGCATAGCCAGTTCCTTCAAAAGCACTGGCAGTTGCAAATCTTCTGTGACACTTCACAACATTATTTCTCCCTAAATTACTTTAATTCTGAATTTACAGCTGCAGGCACAAAGATGGGAATGTTTTGTGATGATTTCTTCTGTCCTCAGTTAATTAGCATGTGGAAAGACTGGCATCCCTGGAGCATGGATGGCTGGTGTCTGGAAGGCAATCAGATTTTCTAAACAAGTCCAGCTGCAGATGGGCCAGATTAATTTTTCTCTGAGTTCAGATAGGGAAAAAAATACGTGAGTCATGGAGCTGCTGTATTTACAGATGGTCCAAATGTGAAAATCTATAGTGCTTCCAATAGCATGGCTGTAGAACATACAGCTCATTCAGGGGTCACTGTGTCTTAATGACTTTGAAGTGCATTAATATCTGTGAGCAGTATTATTGACAGGCATTCAGCCATTAATTCTGAGAAATTATTGCCAGGCAAGAGCAGAATGCAAATAGAACAAACGGCAAGTAATAAAAATAGTGCACAAGGAAGGTGCCTACCATCACCCATGCCCTGATGTTAGAAATTCCTATTTATGGTAAAGATGTCCTATGGCAAATCTGTTTCTCCATAAATATAAGTATCCAAAAGGGAGAGAAAATATCGCTGGAGAAGGGCTATCTGGTAGGGGCCTTTTTGCTGGAAAACTTGTGTCTGTAGATCCTGGCTTTTGTAGGCCATGGAGATAGACTTCAACTTGTCCATGATCCATTTAAGGTTCCTGTAACAGTGGTTCATATCCCTACTACTGCCATCCCATCAGTCTTAGCACTTGGGAGCCTAATCAGCTTACAGACGGGAGACTGCTGCTGCTCAGAGAAACAGCAACTTATATCTTGCTGTGTGCCACACTCCTTGTTGCCCTTGGAGGTGACTGCTTCCGATGCACAATCAACACTGAATCCCAGGGACTATCACATACTCCATGTTCCCCACATTAGAGGCCAGGAATGAGCCAAAATTAACATATTTGAAACTATGTGTGCATAATTACATGCACAAACAACAAGGCGATCCTTGGAATTTGCAGATCCCCAACACAGGTGTTCTCAGGCTCCCTATTCTACACAATGGAAGGAGCTTTTCCAGGTGAGGGTGAAGCCTAGGGACCCTGATATGTGATGTTGATGGTGCACTTGTCCAAGCCTGGACTGGAATCTCAGTGCACCACCAGGTCTGAGACCTGCTGTGCCAGGGTTGTGCCCAAGCCAATTTAACCTCCTTGTAGTAGAGCTGGACCTAGAGGGAGACTCAGATCCTGGACATTTCTAGCAGAACATATTCCTCTCAGACTGACTTCCCGTCCCAGGCCACTGGAAGTGGTTTGTTGCAGGAGGTGGGCAGAGACTTGTAGAGCTGTGGGGTGCCCTGAGCAAGGGTCAAATGCACTGTTACAAATATATAAGCTTGGCATAAAAGAAGCTCAGTCTCATTTGTTTCCACTCCCTCGGCTTTCCCTTCCCACAAGGAGCACAGAGCCAAACTGATTAATTCAACACAACACCAACAGAACACATCTGTATGTCATAGTCATATGCTGTTTTTTGGGATGTCCAGTTGGATATTAGCCTACAAACTCGACCTGACAAATGCATATTGGTATGAGCAAACCGACTAATGAAATGTTGCCTGCTTGTTACCTGCTGCACTGCTCTCAAACTCACAGGCATTGTCTAGTTAGATGGGAGCAAGAGAGACAGGAGACCCTACCCTGCCCTTGGTCTGTCTGTGACTCCAGGCAAGTTGCTCTGCACTAAATGCTTCCAGTTCTTCTAGTTTCTCCTCTTACCTTTTTTTTCCACATTCAGACGTAAATTTTTCTGGGAATGATACAACTGTACTATGACTTAGAGCAGTACTCAAGTCTTACACCAATGACTTTAGCAGCAATTAACAAAAATCCTAAAATAGTATAACAGTCCACCTAGGATTTTGAAATTTTCCACAACAAATGTACTTAGGATTATGTGCAAAATTCAGTCACTTCTTTCACTTAGTTAAAAAATGACAAAAGAAGGAAAGAATCACTAATGTTATTGTACTAACTTTCCTCTTCTATACATGAGTTCTACAGTTTCTTCAGTTCAGCAGAGCTGTGTCTGATTTACATAATTTAAGTGAAAAAGGATCAAACTCTGTGTCTGTAGAAGCAATCCAGCCATGGTACTGGATAATTGCCTGAAATTTCTATGGCAACAAGGAGAAAATTGTTCAGCCTACTGTCTGGGTATTTTCACTCTGTATATACAAGAGAGTGTTATGTCAGAGACAGGGAGAGAGAGAGAATATTTAACACATAATCAATTAAATTTCACCTTTGATCCAGTCAGTTGTTTAGAAACATTATCTTGGCATAAGTGAATGATTTTTCTCACGGGCTGACAAGGTGCCTGTTTATTTTCTGTAAGGAATTATTAAGTTAGACATCCCTTTTCTTCCTATGAATGAATGATGAAAAATGGATTTGGTATTGATTGGCCCACTTAGTAATGCTTCTGGAACTCTGTGCTCGTCTCTTCATGAAACTGTAGCCCTGGAGAGCATCATCCCCATGCCTGACCTAGCAACATTTTTCTGTCAGGCACAACACCACGTTTTGTTTGGCCTCTGTGTGACTACTTAAGGAACAAGCAGGAGGAGGAGGCATAGAGACTTTCACAACATTTAACAGCTCTCATGTGAGGAGAAATGCATTCTGTACTCTCCCTACTGCAGAGGCACCACTGCTGTCTCATCCTGTCTCTTCTCAGCATCTCAGTAGAGTTCAGCAAATGACTCCAGATGTGCAGCAGATAAACTATTAACCCAGACGTCACCTCTTAACATGCACTGAAGAAGCAACAAACAAGTTTCTCAAAGTATAGTGCTACCAGTTTCCCCTTCTGAGATGACACAGGCCCGTGGCACGGTCAGACCTGTGCCTTAGCTGAAAAGTTCAGTTAAGCTGAGTTGATTCTTACCAAGACCACTGAATGGACAAGACAGCTTCCAGTGAATTCTGTGGGCTTTGTACCAGGCTCACTGTATTGATTAGGGCTCTAACACAACATGAATTTAGGGGCTGATTGACTCCAGCTTGGGCTGCTCTGTGGCTCAAGATCCAATCTAAACCTAAGCATATGCTGAATTAGCATACACCATACAGAACTACATCTTCCTATTGAACAAACAGCAAGTTTCATAGTATATGGAACTGAAATTAGAATTTGTTTGTGTAGACAGAAATGCAGGTTGGTAATATTCAGATTTTTTCACAGTTCACACAATGGAACAATTCCTTAAAATGGGAAAGACATCTTATGATAAGATGCAAGCAATAAATACAGCTAAATTTGGCTGAATTTGGCAATATTGTGTTTCAAAACTGCATACTGTTAAAATCGAAGTGACTAGGTAACATATGGATGCTTTATAAAACCATTTGTATGCACAAAGAGAACAGTTTATGCAAAACAAGAGATTCAAAATTTTGTGGCATATCACTTGCATGTTGTTTTGATGGACAGTGTCAACTAGATTTTGCAGGTTCAGTCTAATTCAGTCTAGAAACTGTAACCTGTCAGACCCAGAAATGTTTGCAAAAACTCCGTTGTTTTTTTTTTTCTTTTTTTTTTTTCCTTTCCCCATGCAATCAGCAGTGACAGAAAATGCTCTAATCCCCCTGGAATAGCATTGCAATGCAATACAATCAAGCACTTAGCACTACTAGCATCTATCCTTCTGTATATGGTTTTAGGCATCCTAATTATATGATGTAAATTACCTCTGTGCAAACTTGCAGTGCTTTACGAAAGATTTTCAATAAATACTAATAATGCTGCTGAGAATATTGATAGGTTGCTATTGAGATGGAGCAAATATCTCCTAGCCCTAGTTCTTATCCTAATAGCGATGCAGCAACCTCTATTTTTGCAGTTATATATTACTGCCTGATAAACAAGCTTTGTTTCTGCTAGTCTAAAAAGTCCACTGGTCTAAATCAGAGAATCTACTGCCATGAAATGACACCTGCACTGGGGCTGTAGCCATTCACCCGTTTCCGGGATCAGGATTTTTCCAAATTATAAATCTTCTATCCACCAGCAATGCCCTGGAGTGGATGGAACTGTGAGATTATTAAAATGAATAAATAAAGTGAACAAGCCAACATATATTTCACTCTAAATAATAATCAGGCAGCAGAGTCTGACAAACTAGGCTGAACATATGCCTGGGAGTCAAACATTCCCATGGTTTAATTGCAGTCTCCTTGGACAGTTTCCTTTACCTCTTTTGCCTTGGTTTGCCATTTCCTTTTTTTTTTTTTTTTTTTTAATACATTATTTCAAAGGGCATAACAGCAATTTAACACAGTACCGTTACTCTTCTGGAAGCTGTGTAAAGTATTATCACACAGGTACATTTTTGGAATATTTTTGGTGCAGCTTCCTTCATCTGCGTCTTCCCTCAAAGTACCTCTACACAGTAGTAACATCTAGTTGCACTGAGACAGTGCTTTCTGCCTCATGGTAGTACCTGGACCATGCTGGCACAACCACTGTCAAGGATCAGGTTGCCACCATGTGTGGCATTAGGTAGCCCATCACTGAGGCCATGTGGTGGGGAGATAAGTAAGCTGTGGTCCAGGAAGTACAGATACCAAGTTACAATTTTCCCAGCCATCACCAGCAGCTAGAATTGGTAAGCACTGGTGGGAAAGCAATTGTTTTGGTGCTGACTGGTGAGGGAAGGGGCAACTAGATGCTATTGGGATTTTTCCTGGTTCACAAAATCAAAACAGAGAAAGCAGAGTTCTGCTCTAAAATTCACAAATGCTCTTCCTGCAGAGTCTCTAAACAATGCTGAGGGGAAGGAGGTGGCTTACTGAGTGCTGCTCTTTTCCTTATGTATGGTACAGAAAATAACAGATTTAAGCAGATTCAGATTACAGGTTCTAATTCAGACACTTGTTTGTCAGCCTTCACAAAGAGAACTCCCTGACTGTGAATCTATAACAAACACAAATGTTGGACAAGTTGAGATCTGATGCTGAATGTGTAAGGTACACAAAAGTGTTACACACTGTATTTTCTTGATTCATTACAGGACAGGTCTCAGGTCAAGAGTTTCAAAGTCACCCACTGAAACAGTTGCCTTGGCCTTACCTCGACACCTATTTGAGCAATTTCATTTGCAAAACTGTCAAGTATTCAGTACCCCTGACTGATCCCATGACATAGGAAAGAAATAATGGATGCTCAGTAGCTCCGAAAAGATCATATACTATTGATTAGACAGAATATGAGTTGAGGTAACCAATTTGCAAATATTAAACTTAATTTTGCAATGCCACAAAAGCAAGCATGTTTAAGGCACTACCATTTCAACTGGTTATTGTTACTTCACATGAAATCTAACAGTATGATCCTTAAATGCAAAGTGATATACATTTCCTCATCCATGAAATCTTTAGCACAGTTGGCTAGAGCATGGTGCTTATAACTCCACGGTTTTGGGTTCAATCACTGTATGGGTCATTGAGCTGGACTTGATGATCCTTGTGGGCTCCTTTCAACTCAGAAGATTCAGTGATTGTGATCTAGAAAGGTCTTTGAAGAATGCCATTACTGTGCTGCACCTTGAATGCCTTTCTGAGTACCTGAGCATAACAGAAGTACATGCATAAAGGGAAACTAACAGGCAAACTTTGTCAGGCTTTAAAAAGCCTTTTCCCTTTATTTCAGTTAGAAATGTACAGCTTTATTAAAAAAAATGAAAGTGTGATAGAGATCTCATCTCATCACATTTTTGTTGTTCAGCAGCTGAACAAATCCCATGCAAGTGAGTTCAGCATAGTCCACATTTCTTGCACAAGTCTGTCTCTGCTGACAATGTTCCAGCTGTTTCACTAATGCAGTTACTTGGAATTTACTTACATTTCAGATTGCTTCTGGACAAATAGCCCTGGAGCAAAAGTTCTCTGGATCTTCACTGACAGTTTGATACAACAAAAGACTGAGCATGCTGAGGCTGAGCCCTGCAAAGCGCTTGACATAAAGTATGTGTTTTATTTAGCATGTCAGAGGAGCGAGCCCCATTCAGTCACCTTCTGTAGCAGTGATGAGTGCTAGCTCTTACCTATCCTACAGGAGAGCAATTTCGACTAAAACCAATGCTAGTTCCACTTCCTCCACAGACACCAAACGTGGGAGGTCAAGATCTATGAATAGCACAGATCACAGCATCCCCCTGAGAACTGAGAATTTCAGATCAGTGGTAGCATTAATATTTGCCTCTGAGTCTACAAGCAAAGAACCTGACCCCAGGAGCACAGTAATACAAGCAATCCTGTTCAATATAAATTAACTTCTTCCTAATCCATTATCACCCAGCCAGCCCTAACCTGCCGCCAAAAGCACAAAGGGGTCATATACATTTGCTTTCCCATTTGTGGAAAAGTTTATTACAGCACCGTGTATGCACTTACATGAAGGAAAGATTATTCTCTACAGTCCAGTCCAGATTTTAATAAGTTCTGTGTCTAATTTTGTAATATTTACTTTTTTTAATATAGTCAGCATCTGACAAGCCTTGTTTTGTTTGTATTTACATATATTTTCCTTCGGTTGGTAGCATCCTGTAGCCCTTTACTAGGGGCCAGAACATGGAGTAAATCCTCCCAAGAAGAAAGGACCTCACAATCTACACTTTTTAACCACATCAATGAACTGATTTACTATGTGCCTGACATCATAGTTTTCTAGAGTAATTTCTTGATCCTGGTGTCATAAGAACACCTCCAAAAGCTTTAATCCAGATGCCAGAAATGGAACCAAAATTACTTTCAGTCCTGTTTTTTCATCTGTTTAAAGCAAGATTCTAAGAGCCAATGCTAATATGCATTCATAAATTTGCATGGGTCAAAACTTCATCATCAGTGTTTGTATACTTCTTCACATTACAAAAGATACTGACTGTCCAATTTATAAAGCATTCATTTATATCCCATCCTTAATTTGCTGATGCTACTGAGCAATGTAATTACCCAAGATCAAAAACTGTTTTGCTTTCTTTGAAAACTGAGTGGGGTGAGAAGTCATTAAAAAAAAATAATCAGTAATTTAAGGCACACAATACAGGCAAAAAAAATTGTCTACTTGCAGCGTAAACAATTTTTTCATAGCTCTATCAGTATACTTGGAAATAATAAAGTATCCCTATCCTTGCTTTTGCCTCTCGCTGGTACAATAGGTTATTGAAACATTAGATGTCTTCACAGTTCCATGTAAAGTGAAGCCTTTAACCTTTAAAGTGTTCTTTCTTATGTCTATTCTTGACCTCAGGCAGTAAACCAGAACTAAGTCAATCTGTATTCCTTCCAAAATTTTTTAGTAGAATTAAATGTATAGATCTTTTATTACTCCTCCTTTTCTAGAATCAATGAATGATTCCTCAGGCAGCTATTTATTTGTAACTTTCATAATGTTTAAGCAGAGCATGACTACAAAAGCCACAAATAGGAGCAAACTTACCTGAGTAAGACATGAGATACAAGAAAATCAGTGAGGTTTCTTGGCCCATTCAAAACAAAAAATTCATGAAGAATTGAAAATGTAGATAAATTCTTTGATTGTCTTCAAACTCTGCAAGTTCTTAATTTCTCCACATTATTTTAAAACTAGAAGGTATAGAATGTTCATTTCAGTCTGTATTGCTTATGTGAAACTACAATTGTAGAAAGTAAATGTCACTCCAAGAAACAATCTGGGTAAAGACGAAACAAACTGAAAGTACAAAACAACAAAGTTAGCTGAATTTCTCAAAATTCTGGCTTTTATTTAGGGGGAAAAATGTCTCAAAGTTCCCCAACTTTTCCCCCTTTTTTAAAATTTAAATAGCTTGTGGCACATTACTGTTGGCCAAAAGTTTTCGGCCTCTGCAAGGGAAATAAAAATCAACATTTAACAAGCAATACATTGCTTTCCTTCCTGCATAAACTCCGATGCGCTATGTTATTGAACTATTTAGCTAAATTGTTACGATCTACTATTCAAGACACGGTGGCGAATGGTATCTTCCTAGTGAGCCTAACTGAATGGCCACAAGAAACCTAATTTCACCCTAAGTCATGGACTTTGCTTCAGCTGCTACTAACCAATGCTCTAGCACCTGGTACTTATGCCATGGACATGAACGTGGACACCGCTGATGCTGAGGCACTGTTTAAAAATGTGCCTTTCTGCAAGACTCTGTAACTCAAGCACTCTGCTTTGGCTGATTCTTCACCCAGCTCCTCTCAGGGGGTTAAAATCTAATACAGTTGTCAACAGACAGGCCCACCTGCCTGAAGCAATCAGACAAAAATCAATGGAAAAACATAGTAAGGTGAACCAGATAGGGCCCTTCTGGGGAGCAAAAGGGGCAGCCCCAAGGGACAGCTTTTTGTTTGATTTTCATTAGCGCTTCATTTGCTGATCACGTTTGCAGAGAAAGAAACTCTGAATTCACGGTCATCAGGCTCAGCCTTTTGAGATGCACCCTTTGGCCCACTAAGGGAAACTCAGGCAGTTCAGGGAAAACTGTTGTGTCTTCTCAGGGAAGGGGAAGAGGGATACTATTCAAATGAGAACTGCTTTTATAATTAATTTAGGAGATTTTCCCCCCCTTTCCTCTTCTCCCCAACAGTAGTTAGTTGCTATTTTCACCACCACCTAATTACTTAGTACTGGTTTGTGGGAGGATTCAGCTTCACACGGCATCCCACACAGGTTGTCATTTTGTCAAGCATTCCTTCATTAACAAGCTGTCAATACCCTGCCTACAGCCACCATTTGGTTTGTTAAGGGACTGGGGGCTCTGGAGTGAAGAGTTGGCTCTGTACCCTTTCCTTTTTAAAAAAAAAAATAAATAAATAAAGCAAGAGGCAGATGTCTGCCAGACTGTTCCTTTGTGACACATTGCAGCCTTTTCCCTTCTTTTTTTTTCTTTTTTTTCCTTGCTGAAAGAGCAAGGCAGAGAAGGAGGGAGAGGAAAATCACACAGACTGCGTAGGTTGTAGCTCAAGTTACTGTCTCCCTATCAGGCTGCTTCCTCGTGAAGCTGTCTGGGTGCTCTTTGCCCCGCGCTGCCTCCCAGCCCCACATGCCCTCTGACATGCCCCAACTTTAGCACATAAAGGAAAGCTCTGAAGGAACACAGGCGCCGTTTTGCCTGCAACCTTTAAAACAATCATCTTCATGAAACATGAAGACAGCCTGCCCGTCACGTAGGTGCTTCCAGAGGAGTTTGTCCTTTCCAGCTAATTAACTGGATTAACACAGATGCTGACAGGCTTTGCCAGGTCCTCCTATCACTACTCTTTTGAGATACTGATGATTAAGAATGGCTTTGTGCATCTCCCCCCTTGAAAGCTGTACCATATTTGCACAGTCATCTTTTTTTTTCTCCTATTAGCTCCCAAGATCAAATCTCAGCTTGGTTTCACTGATTAGTTTTTGATTGCACTGTGCTTACCAGGTAGAGTTTCAAGGTTAGCACAGATGCTGAGAGAATTGGGGCATTTGTCCATTGTCTGGGGCATTTCTGAGAACCTGCTGTTGCAACCACGTTTCAGCTATGTCAATCAGGAATTTAGCTGGGTTGGCACAGATGACTGCAAATTAAAAGGCAGACAGTGGGACAGGGAGCAAAGAGAGACAGAAGTCTCTGTTGTATCCAGAAACTACAAAAATAAAGGATTGTTCAGAATGACAGAGGATGAAGTAAGTGTTGTCTCTGGAGGTCTCTCTGGCAGGTTTTTGGTTCTTACAGACCAGTGAGGCTACCATTATATTCAGAAGACACGCAGAGGAATTCAGGGGAGTCAGAGAAATTTTCCTCCTCCTTTTGTTCCTGTCTAATCACTATCCCTTAACTGTGTGGTAGACCCTCCTTTCAGCTATAAAATCATGTATGCAAGGGCCATATCTGTACACAGAACACTGATACTTATTTGCCAGCAATCTTATGCATATACAGCTGCCCACAAACATAGGTTTAAAATGCACCCAGATACACATTTCAGCTTATGTTAAAAATTCAGTTCCAGCCTTTATTTTGAAGCAGTGCAAAGGTGTTTATGCCCCCGTAATTCTCAGATACAGAGAATTATATCAAGGGTCAATGACAATCATACAAGTTACACAATCACAATTATACAAAAAGGATCTCTGCAAATTGTACCATCTGATTTTTGCTTTGCTCACAGATACCTTTTACACAAAAGTGCCTGGATCATGAAGGAGGCAGTAAAGACCACTTGAGCTTCCAATATGAAAAGCGAGTTCCAGCTACCTCAGATGTAGCTCTGAAGTTGCTTTATAATATTCAAGTACAATGTAAACTCAGCTATCTGGATAGAAAAAACTCTCCCCTTGTCAGCTGCAAACAGATCTCAAACATAATTTTCGTGAAGTCCACATAAGTGGAGTCAGGAAATAAGTAGAAATTAAGAAAAGCAGGTTGGATGCAGTATGTGCCAGTCATCCCCTCCGGTTATACTTTATCTTTTATCCTCGCCTCCCATCTTCTTTTCTTTCTTTTGTTCTCTGCTTATTTAAAGGGGGTTTTTTTCTGTCAGTTTGTGTAATACTGGACAGTGTAAAAGTGGGATAAACAGAACCAGCTGGGAGATGCTTTGATAGCTAGACTGTATGCACGTTGAAAATACGAGTGTGCATAGATATAAATAGATAGATAGATAGATAGATAGATAGATAGACAGATTGATTGATTGATTGATTTAGATATACACATCTTCACCTCTGCAGACCTTTTAACCTCTTCAGGGCCCTTCAAGCTGTCACCTCCACAGGATTAGCCCAAAGCTGAGCACTGGTGACCCCACTACCCTCCCTGATGACAGCTGCCATCCAGGTTCAGCCAAAGGCCTCCACATGGGTATTGTCTCAGAGGCCTCCCAGGGCAGGTGTGGCAGGGGTCTCTCTATAGTTCTGAAAACCTGCAAGAAGTATTCAGTCTGTATTTTAACTTATCAAGACCCAGGTCCTCCATTTTCCCTGGGGGTTTCTTCTGTGCTTATTCCCACATTAGAGAAATTAGACATAGGAGCATCCCATGTCATAACCAAGGGATTTTGTCTTTGTCCCTCACAAGGGATAAGGTCTTTCTAAAATTTGGTTAGCAATTCTGAAATAAAAACTTTAAATAACACCTTGTAGTGAGAGGAACCAGAGGGAAGCCAGAGGCTTATATTTCAGAAGGCTTCTCAGCATGCAAATGAGAAAGATTCCTCAGCTGGTAAACATTTACCTGCCTCTGCTCTTCAAGGAGAATGTAAATGAATCCAAGATATCTAATAAATAATGTTTAGAATAGAGACAAGATATGTGTTTACAGGGCCCCAAATGACATGTTGTTAGAAGAACTTTAGTAGAAGGCATGTCCACACAGTCAGTAGTGGGAAAACTAAAGCAGTGGGAAGCAGGATATGACCTAGAAATCCAGCCTCCAGGAGGACTCTTTATCTACGGTAATTTCCATGAGTTAAATGCAGAAAATAAAACCTGAAACAGGTTAAAAAAGAGGAGCACTGAGCAGCACTTTCAAAATCCTGTGCTCTGTTACAGACAGAATCACCTACATTTTGAAAGTGGTACTTGAGGATGTGGCCATATGGTTCCCATATACCTGAATGGGGCTCCGGCAGCCAAATCCCTTATCCAGCACTTCAACAATGCTAAAAAGTATGCCAGGCTCTACACGTCATTGTTATTTGCTGCAAAGCATTGAAAGATCAGCTGGATTTAAAATGTTCCTATTACACATATGTTTCCTTGAACAACTGAGTAAAGAAGGGACCGAGACAGAGAAGTTACTGGCAGGACCAGCACCCTGGCAGACCATGATGCTGCTGCACAGCAAATACTATCATCAAACTCTAATGTTATTTAAGCACAGGCAGGACTGGAGATAACAAACTAAAATACCAGTTCTTATCTTTCAAAGCACTATTAGGAATGAGTTGATCCTTCTGATAGTGAAAGAAGTAGCATTATTCCTTTTCTTTTTCATCCATTAAAATAAAATAAAATAAAATAAAATAAAATAAAATAAAATAAAATAAAATAAAATAAATATTTGTCTTTACAACCTGGTTTATTGCAAAGCCTCAAACATTACTATTTTCATGTAGGATTTCTTGAGCTTGTTATTTGTGCCTTAGAACAGTTATGCTTCTTAAGTATCTGTGTGGACACTGAATGACAACATGCTAAAAATGTTTAGAATATCTCAAAACAGTTTCTTCGTACTGCATTGAGCATCCAGTGCCCAGGAATATCTCTGGCTTTTGGTGAAAAAAAATCCCCAAGCATTAGCACAGATTCTGGAACTGAGTGACTGTTTACTTCTTCTTGCAGGTTTTCAGGTTTATGAAAACCCCTGTTTTCTGACTAGGATGCCAGCCATGTGGAATAACATTTTCAAAACTAGACAAGAGCAAACTCTTCTACTAAGGCAAACCTGCCCTCATGAGCTTTAACAAAGTAATGTCAGTTTACATTGATTTTAATTGCACACTCAAGGGTCTTATTTCATTCATATTGGTATTTGTACAGTATCTGTCTAAATGGCAAATACAACAAATTCCTCATAACAAACTTGGCCCAGGACAAAGAAGCTGAATTATCTTTCAAGTTTAAACATTCGCTGCATTTAAAATGTTTTTAAAATAAATGATAGATATGAAAGGTTTCCAGAGTTAACCTAGTTTCTGGGAAGAACAGTTAAACAATGACTCTGATGAGATTTGAAGCCTACATAATTAAGTTTTGCATACATGAGCCTGGAGTTAA
Source organism: Acanthornis magna (assembly GCA_036785705.1). NCBI lineage: Eukaryota > Metazoa > Chordata > Aves > Passeriformes > Acanthizidae > Acanthornis > Acanthornis magna. Next base: position 13,583,419 of record JAWUZG010000029.1, read on the forward strand.
TTTTTTATGCACCCTAATGCTTCTGTAGAGCACTTCCTTTTTTATTGATGCTTTAGCTGCACTCTTTTCTTGCTCACACAATCATAAAACGTACTGTATCTATGAAAGTAAGACCCTGTCCCGGCATTGGTTATGAAGCAGCTTTGTGTTCACAGTCCTGGTTGTATTGGTCTCCAGAACCGCCCCACACAGGGGTTTGGAATAGGAATCAAAATACACAAGAACTAAAATGTTTTAAGAGTCTCAGAGGAGTATTTGCAAGACCAGGTTCAGCCAGCAGAAGTGAGTCTTCCTCTGTTCCCTCTAGAGGACAGAGGCAGACTTCTTTGGGAGCAGCTCATGTCAGATAAATCTGTGTCTCCCTCAGTTGCCTTAAATCTTTTAGAAGTTTCAGTGTCTGCAGCACTATCAAGTCTAACCAGCTTAGGGACAACTCTAGATGCTTGTATCCTCCAAAATGATAGATAAATGCCTTAGAAGATTTGTTAAATGTCTCTGGCCAGTTTAGTATCTCCCTGCCATTGATCCCAATGGTTTCAGCCCTCTCTTCGTCCATGTGTCAGACTTTCTTTTCGGTCTTTTTCAGACCACAACATTTATAGTATGATCTGGAAAAGTAAATAATTTAGACTGCAAGTCAGATACCAGGTTTCCACACTTTAAACAATTTAAAGTGAAGTAAGACCTCCTTAATTAAATTATGACTGAGAGGTTTAGGTAACTAGCTTTGCACTTCTAAAACAACGGCAATTCTCTGTCTTAAGTTACATAAATACTTCTAAATACTGCTCCTCATCCAGAAGAGAATTTACAGCAAAAGATACAGTGTGTGATACTTCAGTATGTGGAAACCATGATCCAAAGAATGAATCCAGACAGAGGGGAAATAGTCTGCTTATCTTAAATACAGATGTTTGATGAATTTCTTAGGGCTTTCATACTGGTATTTCTGGTACCATTAATTTTAACAGCCATAGGAAATCCAAATGATAAAAATTCAGTGTTCAAGCAGTGCTTCAACAGCTAAACTGAGGGGACAAGACCTGAGATTGCACATAATTTTTCCTTAGAACAAACCAAACAAAAGGAGATTTAACAGTTTTCACACTTATCTCTGTTCTTTCCTTCATTTAAGTATCGTGCAAAAGCATAGCCATCCTAGGTCCTAGCACAGGGCTAGGTCTGTCTCACTGCAATTCAGTTATAACTATTTGTTTATCCACTTTGTTTGTCTCCCTGAAGCCCTGGTGTGCACCCGAGCTGCTCAGCACTGAAGGCTGCTCAGCCACCGCAAGGCTCCTCTGAATCAACACCACTGTGACCACAGAATGATGTGAGATTTGACATATGGGAAACAGAGTGGGATCACGGTGCTTTTGGACCAGATCTAGAGGTACAAATCAGTGTGTGGCAGGACTTTGACAAGCCTGTCGACATGAATACCTGTTGATATTTCAGCATTTGGGGTGATTTCAAATCCCAGACAACCTCCATCTACATTTTAGGCACATTTTAGGCACATTTTAGGCATATATATGAAAACTTGTATGTACACATGTGCACCCAGAGGCCTGCAAGGCACCAGGCATTATTTTCAGTGGTCCCTAAGGTTACAAACACATAGGAGAAGGGAAGAGCAGATCACATGGTGGCAGCTACCCCCCAACACAGACAGACTGTGCTGATAGGCTGAAAGAGAGACAATGTGGCACACAGGAGAGCAGGAATTTGAAATGTGAGAAATTCAGTCCAGGTTCAGCCACAGGAAAGCCCACTGATTTCAGTGCAGGGCCAGCACACTGGCAGAAGCTGCACCATTTATCTGCTGCATTTTGAAGCCAGGGCATTTTGGCTTATCAAAGAAATACACGATATGTGTGATTTATATCCTTTGGGCTCCTGAAGATGTAAAAGACTCCAGAAACAGAAACTTTTGAATTCCCATGCTTTGTATTGGAAACCTAATCATGACTGTGGGACTGTAAATTGTACTGAATTTAGCTGTTCCATGCTGAGCCAAAGTCTGTCCTCTTAAGTCTATAGCTTAGTTGGCTTTCATCTCAAGGTTAGTTTTTCAAGATGAAAATCTTTCTCCAACACTAGCAAATGGATCCCATCTTATCAGTCGTCAAATTGATGGTGTCTTCCTGTTTAAATACCATTATTGCAGTTTAATTATTTAATCCAATCTGATTGTCATGGCTGTTAACTGTTTACCAGCAAAGGCTGCTTTCATTTTACTTTTTAAATGATGTAATGCTGTCTGAGAAAATGCAGTTTGCAGCTACTGATATTTTTATATATGTGCATATATATTTGTGTGACAATACATGATTCTTAAATAGAACAGGCTCCTCTCAGGTCCCTGATGGATATTATTAACTGATCAAAATACTGCTATGGAGTTTGACTGTCCACTTCTTGTACATTGCATGCTCTATCACACAGATTTGTAGTTAGGCAAACTCAGCAAAAATATATGCAAATAATTGACCACATGTAATGTTTGCAACCATTTACCATTGTTTAGAAGTGTTTTCTACTTATCTCCATATTTGCAAATGACTACAAGCAGTTGAGAATCAAGATATTTATCTTGGTGATTGATGTCAATGAAAAAGAAATTAAATTTTAGTCATTTGCTAAAAAACTGTTCATTCTTGGTAAGTGTGTGAATGCATTCTTTCAAGGCTACTCCAAGGAAAAGAATAATAGCTTAAAGCTTCACTGCTCCAACTGTTCTGTCATTCCTACAACTAGCAACTGTTGAGATTGAAAACTGTCATCTGGAAGTTTTTCCTGTAAAAAATGAGATTGCGTCAAGAATAAGATTTGGCTAAGAAATGCTATTTCAGCAGTTTCTTTCTTTTTTTTTTTTTTTTTCTTTTTTTTTTTTTTTAACAGGATATTTTATATAAAATTAAATTACCATTCTGGTTTCAGTGAGTTTCAACATTCTCATGACTTTTCATTCTATTTTTTTTTTTGTAACTATAATCATTTGAGTGATTTTTTTTCCCATCTTGTGAATCATCAGAGAGTTCAGCAAGACAGAAAAGACAGAGTAACAAAAGCAGAAATAAATCTTTTAAACCCAGTCATAATCTAAGTTTCAAAAAGTTTTGTCCCAAAGCTGGAAAGAGTAAACATTTTAAAAAGAAAAAAAGAGATAAAAAGTAAAAAAAATCTTAAATGCTATAACAAGGGGGGGGGAGGATTCATATTAAAGAGTAAAAAAGCATTCTGTTTTAAAACCTGAATGTGAGATTCTTAATAAGAATATAACATTTCTTCAAATTTAGTTTCTACATCAACTCTAACATTTAACCACACAATCAGAACTTGTCCATACCTATCTCATAATCATATTGTTAAAGTATTTAGATTTTTAACACTCCAATAAAATAAGTACTTATTGTTTCCTGTCTATTATCAGGGGAATCATGATGATGTAGCAGTTTTGTGTGAATTAGGACTGCAGAATATGCCTTAAAATTAGAAAAAGAATGTATTCTAATTCTGTTTTCAAAAGGACTGATTATTAATATGTTTCCTCCTTAGACAACTATTTTTGCCTAGAATTCTTCAATTTGGCACATCGATGGAGTTCTAATGATAGTTATTTCTTCATAAGCAAGGATAGATAAACTCAGACTCAACGAAGTCATTATTTGCCTCTACTCCCAACTCCTTTTACAAACTGTGACTCACCACTGTACCTTCAGTGATACTTTACAATCCTAAATTGAGCGAATTCTATTTATTTCTGTGAATACAGACTCCAGTTCTGATAGATATGTCCATATCAGATGTTATCACCTTGTTTTTGGTGATGTCAGTGACGCAAGGAAGTGGGTTTTACATGAGGGAAATAGGTCTTTAATCATTTATGAAAACCATGCAGTTCGACTGCTGACTGTATGACTACAGTGGCTAAATGCAACAGCAGGCTCTTGGGAAACAAGACTTCCTAAACATACAATGGAAAATTCTGTGTCTGACAATCTCCTGAGGTCCCCACTGCATTTGTAGTGGACAGCCAGTCTCACCTAGGGAATTACAAGCAAAAGTGCTTTGTCTAGGTAAAATTTGGTTAAACATAGTTTTCTTTGTAAAGAGGAGAATGTCTATGGCAGATTCACAGGAAAAGCACCTGATGGGGAGCAAGGAGGAAGACCTTGCTGAAGGGTTTGAAGCAGGCAGTCTTTTCCTCTTTTCCCAGAGTGAATGGCTTCAAGTAATGAGGATCTAGGGGAAGACTTCTTCTTACCTCACAATACCATTTTCTTAAATGGATAAGGTTTGCTTCAGTTTAGCTTGGAAACCTGTCTATCACTGACAAATGCCATTTGCTTCTTCCAGGAAGGAGATGGGATCAGCCCTCAACAACAACACTGTGACTGAAGCTGGGGCGCAGTAACTGGGACCAGCCTGATGCTGGGAGGATATAAGAGAAGAAACATGAAATCTGTGAGAACAAGAAAGAACAGAAGTATTGAGTAGGAATCACCCTGCTCTGCAGCCACATAGCCATGACAGCAGTTGTCTGAAATGAGGGAAGAAGGTTTTGCTCATCTCTGTTCTAGTCAAATCCAGAAAGAGTACAAAAAAAAATGAAAGAATTCCCCAGGCATCTCCTGCTAAGAGGTTACAGGCTTTTTGCCCAGCTGATTTAGCAAGTAGCATTCAGTTAAAATTCATTTTGCACTCAGCTAAAACTTGAAATAAATATGCACTGGGCTACTCTAAGACTGATGTGAGACATAAATGAGACATTAAGAGCCCTGAGAGAATCATTGGCCTTAGCCTCTTGTGACCTGCAGCACTCTAAGTCTACCTGCTGACCATTAGTACTGGTCTCTTACCACCTCCTTTTCAGCAGGCATTACTGTAGATTTAAGGGCAATGAACTGTTTCTCCTTGCCTTGAGGTTTTTGGTGCTTTAATGTGTCATATCTTTTTTTTTCTCCCCAAGAAATAAAAACTTTTAGCTAGAAAATATTTTCTATTGGATTAGATGCTGGTGGTGATGCCAAAAATAATACAACTTTTAGATTAACAATATTTTTCAAAGAGTGAATCATATGACTGATATCTTCATTTAATAGCCTCTGTTAGCTACTTCTGCTTATGAGAGGACATAATTTGCCTCTCTCTCATTTTATTTTTGGGAAGTTTAGCAGTGCAAGAATGCTCCCCTAGGATCACAAAGCAAAGTTGGATACCAGAGATGCAGAAGGAGTATTTGTTAAAAAGTATATAATTGCAAGTGCCAGTTTTTCTATAAAAAGGAAGCTGAGAAGCACGCTATGAATGTTCATTTGCAAAGTCTCAAGCTGTGACTGCGTAGCTGTGAATCTCATTCCGCTATTGTCAAAGCACCGCATTGGTAATTGGCAAGAATGGATGGCTGGCCACATACAAAGTAACAAAAGTTACAAGATCAGCAGCAACTAAATGTGCTTGCTTCTTCTCCAAAGTGTATAATCTCCTTTTATTCTTTTTCCTCTGAGAGCTGCATGATAAGTGATGAAGTATGAAGTTGGGGAATAAGGGGAAAGTGTAATCCCTGTGACTTAAAGCTGGAATCCAAGCCCTCCACTCGCTTTCAACTCCTCTCTGCTCTGGTAGTGCTGCGAGAGGGGTCAAAGTGACAGCAGCATCCAGCGAGCGTTCGTCAGGGTTACTCATCAAACCCTCAGGGGACCACCCAGATGTATTGAGCCGCACAGTTGTATCCACAGCCGATTCTCCCCAGGGGAACAACCTCACCAGCTGGGAGAGGGAATCTGGAAGGAAGTTCTTATTAATACCATGTGTCACAGTAGGACGTAAAGTGACACGACACACAATGTGATGGAATGCAGCTTGGTATAACAGCAGCTATAAAGGGTAGGAATTTCACCTCAGCAGCAGCCCAGACTGAAAATGTCTGCTATAAATTCCTGTAATGTAGGAAAGATGCCGTGAGTAAAAAGACTGTGCCTCTTTTTCTGCAACAGCTGTGAATAATTTGACATTTAGGCAATAGTGTAATAAAAATAATAAATAATAATTTAGCCAGAGCCTTTTGGATCCTTTAATAGATGCAACACTTGAGCTGCTGGCGTCTCTTGAGCATTTCTGAAATGTTATCAGAAAACAGAGGTAAAAGAAGATCCCATTGGTAGCTCTGAATGTCCCCTAATGATTCCCTATCCAGATAATTTTCTTAGACTCATCACCTTTACTATCATAAATCAAACCTTGATGTGATTTTAAGTCCCTTAGCTACCCACACAGAAAAGATATTGTATTAGATTGTTTTCTGTTGCCTTTTATCCCCTCCTGTTCCAAGAAGTTTGGTAAATATCAAGGCAAGTTTTGAAATTATAGGGAATTTGAAAATGTTTGGGTTGGGGGTTATTTTGGTTCAGTTTTGTCCTTTAGTTTGATGGAGTGTCTGAAGGAAAATTTCTAGCATTTGGTGGAGGAGGAGGACCTGATTTTGTGATATATGAAAACTGAGAGAGTTGGGTTGGGGCTTAAGATTTACAAAAATGGTTTCTTTAGAATAAAATGGGAAAATTTTGAATTTTATTTCTGTTTGTTTTACACTAAATTAACTTTTGAAGACATGGGTTGTGCCACTCCAGCTGTGGTTCTGTAACAGTAAATTGGGTGGTAGCACCATGACTGAGAGAAAAAAGTCACCACAAAAAATTGTGTAGAAGTATATCTCAGAATACTCCGACCTAAAATGGGTGCTTCTAAAAGAAGTAGGAAGCAGGAGTATCCAGAATATGGAAGAAGTTTCATTATGCAAGGAAATGTGGATATTTCAAACTTTGTTTCATTTTGAACATGCCAAAACCAAAACTAGCTTAAGCCATCAATGAATGAAAATTATATATCCATGCTCCAAAAAAATGACTTTGTCTCAAAGCTGAAGGTCTGTACCTTTACTTTAGCCCTTCTAAACTCTCTAATATCACAAAAAGTATAGTGCAAAACCACTTTTTTCACCTGATTGTTTTTCTTTCTGATATAAAATTAAACTGAACCAAACTAAAATGCCCATGCAAATGGCTCAGGTTCCATTTTAACATCAGAACCACATCTCCCAGCGGATTACACTCACTGCCAAGCCCTTGTGACTAGCAGTATTGGTGTGGCCATATGGAGGGCAATATGGCAGGAACAGGGACTCTTACACAGGAAAAGGGCCAAGAGGTGTTTTGGGAAGGATTACAGGGACAGGGAGACATGCAAGGAGCTGTGCAAAAGACTAAGGAAACACTGATTAAAAGGTCTGTTATGGGGAAAGGACTAGAAATTGAAGTGATTGTTATAGGCAGATTGGGAGGGATGCAAAAATGAAGCAGCAGATGGAAAATCTTGGGAAAGGTGCTGGATTTAAGGAATGGGGGTATGACATGATCCTGACAGGGGAATACTTGCTACAAATTGAAATGCCAGGATCAAAACAATTAGTTACTAAAGTGATCTTAAAGCTCAATTTTCTTCCGTGTAGTGAATGTCAGAATATTTTCAAATACTTTAATTTTCAAGTTATGTGGTTCAACAGACTGCATTTTGTCCAGAAGGGGAATGGGTTAAACTTGAAGTTGAAAGGCAAGAAGTCCTATGGAAAAAAATGGGACATTTGCCTTCATTCATCTGAACTCATGGAACTGAGCAGAGAAGGATGAACAGCTTCTCTGAAGAGAATGTGGAAGCGACATCCTCTCTGAGCATTGCTTTCCAACATGGAACTCAGCCTGGCCAGAGGGGTCTTGTGAGGATAGCAGCAGGTGAGGCAGAGATGTGGTGGATAAGTGTGAGTGAGAGAGACATTGACAAATGTTTTCCAGGCTTGACAAAGTAAGCTTGAGCAGGTGTGTTGCTCTCTGCCCCCAAGAAGGACGTTGTGGAGCAGAACCCCTGCCCAAGCAATACGCTCATCTGAGAAATGCTGATTTACTTAGAAAGACTGTTTCTCTTTAAAAAAAACTAATGCTGGCTGTCTCTGCTCCCCATGAAGAGCTAAGTCCTCATTTCAGATCGGCCCTAGGCAGCTCTGTGAGGGCAAGCAAGGGGCACAGGGGTCCAGGAGCAGGCTTTACACATGGTGCAGCCCCAAAAACCCACCCATGCTGCTGAGCAAATTCCAGCTCAATCCAAATTAACAAGTACTTAGGAGTCCGTGCTTCAAGTCTCTCTAGGTACAAGACCCAGGGACCTGCTTTAAGTATAAAATTACTCCTCTGCACAACAAACACAGAGGCATCCTCCCTGAGGCCAAGTACGATGGGAATGGATGCAAACCTGCCCCATACCCCTGAACACATCTGGGAATGCAGCTGTGGTGTGGGGTGTGGGGCAGGGAGTTTGAAGGGCTCTCAACTAACCTTGCTAAAAACACAGGCACATATATCCTGTATGGATCAGCCATCCTTTTTTCCTCCTTTGCAAAATTCTGTTTAACCTCTTAATGATCTCGTTGGCAGCATTGCCAATCCTGACAATGACTTGGGAGAAAGCCCTGGGAATATCACCTACATCACAGTTCATCACTGTCTCCTTCTTCCCCCACTTCTCCCCACCAAAGAAATGTTCTTTCCTAAAGTCTTTCTGTTGCTTTTTCATTTTATTTTCCAATAATTCCCCCTGCTTTGTTGCAATGAACTCATCCATTCAAAGACAAAACCCCATATAGTTAAACAGTAATTATGAAAAAGGCCTGGGCTCATGGACCTACACTCACAGCAGCACAGTCATAAAATAGCTCTGTCCTAGATTCATAAGCACTGCACAGTCTGTTTTGAGCAGTCTCCTGATAATTTCGTGAGTTTTACAGGGCAACATAAGGTTAGGCAGGCCTTTGGTCGATCACGGTGAGTAGCAGCAAGTAGTTGCTGACAGAAAAGGCTGCATCTCTTCAGCACTAATGTCTGGACACTGTAGAATACATCTCTTTTAAACAAGAAATATCAGTAAAAGAAAGTCTAGCAGCATTTGGAAAGAGCTGGGAAATACATATTAGGGGATTTTATTGCAATTCTTTGCTTATTATAGATGTGCATTTTTCTGTGCTGTCTAACGGCTGTCTGGGGCTCAGTTTTGGGAGCTGCCTAGAGCAAGCCAAAGCTAAGGAGCTGACAAATGAGCAAGCAGGCTTGCACAGAGTGTAGCAGTTACACACCCTCCCCCAACAGCTGCTCTCTCTGGACCAGCCACTCCTTTCATCATAGCCCCACAGTGATGCTTCACAGTGCACATCATACAGGATAATCTGGTTGCACTGGCTTACCTCAGATACCCACCTCCATCAAAGCCCACAGCAAAACTACACAGACCTTCCCTTGTGTTACTCTGTGAGCAATACCAAAACATAAGGAGGCCAGTTCATCACTTTAACTCAATTTCCACTTTCTCTCCCTTTAGTAAGTACACTCATGCTGTTAATAGTGTTTCCTTAGTCCTCTACCAGGACTTGGTCCTTTTTTTTCCTTTAAAGCAGAAAAAAAAATTATACTATTGGAGATTGTTTCATTTCACTTTCGTAAGACTGAAGCATGCTACAGCAAATATATGCAGCTGGACTTGTGTGGCTGGAACTCCCACACACACACAGACCATTTCTCCTGGGAACTGAAACACTTTTACCGTGTGCTGGGTGACAAAACACATTAGTATGTTCCTTATATAGACACGCCATATACCACTGTGTTTTAAGCATAACTGGGTAGGAACATTGTAACATGAGCTCTAGAAAGCTGGACTCAGATGAGTGAGCATTAATTGTTCCCCAGGAAAGGACTGAGAGAAAATTTGGCTTCTATATTATGTTCTAGGGGATATGTAGTAGGCAGCTTGTATTTGCTTTGGGAAGTTTGCCATCTTCCATTGCAAGTGATTTGATAGAAAAACACATGTATGCTGCATAAACATCAAGGAAATCTGTATTTATTGAAAGCAATACTGCATGTGCACATACACAGAGAAGTGAGGAAAAAAGAGGCAGGGCTGCAACTGTACTTACAATCAGGCTGCAGATGAACTCTGAGACAGACAACCACTCATCAGAAGTCATTTTCACCCCCTAAATTCACACATCTAGATCCTCTCACCTACTGGGGAAACAAGAGAAATGTCTCCTGTCTTACAGGGCAGTGGATGTGTGTACCACTGGATATGAAGATGCCCTGTGCTCCCATACAAAATTCATGTAACAACCACATTGTTTACAGGTCAGAGATTGAAGACTTGGAGGTAGACCTTTATGCCTTGGTTGTGATTTTTTTTTTTTTCACCTTTGGATTGCCATTTAAAAGAATAAAGCACTTAATTCCCAGGACATCTAATTGCAATGAAAACCTAACAGCATTAGTTTCTTGAGCCCGATCCTGCAAATGGCTCTGGAAGCAGTCTTGCTTAAATCCAGGGTAACAGCATTACCAGAATGTGGAGCTGGGCTCTGAGCAGGTAAGGGGATCCAGGAAATTAGTTGTGCCAGGAAATTGGCATTTATAAAGCTTGACCTGTCCTGTGTGAAATGATGAGGCTTGTGAAACCTAAATCAGTCTTCAAGGAATAGCAGTAATATCAGTCCATCATTCCAGCTCTGCAATAACCACACATGGAAGGCTTAGTACCTTAATAGCTTGTTTATGGGTCAGCCTGGGCTCCTGTGCCCTGCGCACATGGCCTTGATCTGCAGCCTTGCAAGGAAAAATCCCAGTCTTTGTTCAGTTTGCTTTACCTACCTATAAAAGACGTTTCTGGAGAGGCTTTGAAAAAACACAGCAGCAGGAGAGAGAAGCAGAATGATTTTTGGACTTGCCTTTCTAGAAAAGCCTCTCCCTGCTGCATGCACACATGCTTTGACAGAAAAACTGCTCCGGAGCCACTGATGTATTCTTGTCTTTTGTGAGGTGTCGGGGAGATCTGCGCATAAAATACAGGGCACGACTGTGCATTAAGCAGCTCCATTTTCACCTCTCTCTAGCTCTCTGTGCTGCAGCATCTTCTTTTTTCATCATTGCTTTAAGTTAAAGGAGAAACTCCTTAACTATTTCTCTTGACATTTGGGTTTAAAAGATTTTTTTTTAACATCTATTGTTATATATGCTTCACTTTTCTGTTTTGTTCCTTCTCCCAATTATTTTGAAAAGAATTGTCATGGCCACATTCACTTCATATTTCTGGCATTTTGGGATTTCAGGCTTGAAAATATGTCTCAAATACCAGCATGAGCTTCAGACAATGAAATCATTAGCTTGAAAGAAAGAGCCTAAGCTGTCCATCATCAGTAATGTTGACTGTGTGACAGAATGCATAGAGCTTATTATACAGGAAAGGATTTTTTTTTTTAATGCAGGAAATTACCAGAATGGTGTTTATTAAAAAGATAAGAAAAGAGATTAATAAAATGTCGTTGTTGGAGCATTCCGAGTACAGTGATGGGCCAGTGAAACATTTTCAGTGTTCTGAACAAGAATAATGTAAGGTGTTCAGGGTGTAAAGGTAATCCAGCTCAGGGTATATTTCTGAAAGAAAGTATTTAGCCTGGAGATAGCATTTCTGAAAGACTAGTTGGTGTTATAATTGCTTCAAGCTTCTAATTATTTTATAGCTTAAGTGAAATTACTTCTTCAGAGGAAAATATTGGTTTCTTTTACATCTGTACTGTGGTGTAATTTAAAAACAGGTAAAATTGAGTACCAATAAAAATTTAAAGCAATTAGATCCTTATCCACAGCAGTATTCAAGCCTAACTTCGTATATCTGAGCAATTTCATTGTCTCCATTGGCAGTGCTGTCTTAACTGGATTCTTTATGATACCTACAACCATATACTGGTATTCCACATCAAAACAGATGACTAATATCATATTACGAAAAAGAAAAAAAACCTTTCTTTTTAGGCAACTAAAACAAATAAATCTGAAATAATAAAAATGCTCCTGACTTTTCTCTGGATATGAATCTACACACAACAACTATGGCATATGAGAGCATCTCAATCTGTGTTGCTGCAGTGAAGAACAATCAGAGTAGTTCTTTACCTTCTTGTCTAAGGTTAGAGACAGTTGTCATTATCTCATTCTCCTTCATTTCATATAATTCTCCTTCAGGAGAAGAAGCAAGGAAGGCTGGCATACCTGTTGCTCAAAACTGACAGATGTCTCTGCTATTATTACAATCTTAATCATAATTCAGTTCTCCACAGTTTGTTACTGTGTCTTATGCTGGATCTACCGAAGCTGCCGATACATTGAAAGAAAGCAGGAAAAAATATTAACTATGTTTTGCAGATCAGTTGGTGTCAATAAATATCCAGATTTTTTTTAATATGACTGAGCCAGCTTAATTTGTGTTTTTATTAAATGCCAGAAGCAGAGGACATTCTGAGTGCAAAATATTGCAAACAGGGAAATAAAAGGTGACTTGGCTGTACAGCCAATCTCCTCAAACCACTCATTAGTAGCCTTGTGCTCCTTGTGACCTTTCCAAGCCCTCTTCTGAGAAGAGATGTGACTACAACAGGAGGTCAGATGCTTCTTCATCGCTCTCAGTCTCCACTCGAATGCTTATTTTTGGCTGTAGAGTGAGTCGATTTGGGAGGGAAGAATCTTTATGTTAGAAAGCAATCATTAAGGAAAAATTAGATGGGCTACACCGTTGTGTAGGGTATAAGGATCTGGATGAATATAGTGCAGTCTCTTGGCAGCTGAGGTGGTGTATCTGCTTTTAAAATTTGCCTGCTGCAGATTTAAAGTTGTGATTACAAAATCTCAGCCACAGGGGAGCAGAGGATGCTCCACAGGGAGCCAATGGCCTTTTGAGAAATATGCTGAGGGGATACAGCCCCATTTAAAGTACATTTTTACCAACATACAGTCACACTTCATGTGCCACAGCCCCGCTATTCTGGGCATGACTGTGCAGGATAGAAAACTGTGCTTTATAGTCATACACAGAGATATACAAACATGGCAGGTGGGCTGGGATGACTGCCCTCCTTCCTGAACAGTAATGTCTCTTACTGCCTGGTACAACCAGCCCTGCCCACTGCTGCTCTCCTGTGTCTGCACATGAAGCCCTTTGTGATAAAGGCTCTTTTTCTTGTTCTTCCGCATAATAGCCAGCCTTCTGCTAGGATGTGAGGTGATGCAAAGGCTTATGTGTTCCATATCTGATGGGAATGGATCCACAGCCTTGGTGCAATCACATGCAGGTCTGACTTGTTGAAATGCTGAATTATGGATGAATTATTTCAAGTCAAAAGGGGAAGGCATTAAAGATCATCTGGGAAAGACTGTGACTGGGATGAAGCCACTGGATTTGTAAACTGGATAGGGTCCACTGCCTAGAGGTTATATCCTCCTGACACTGGGCATTCAGGAAGAAAGCTTTAAAGTAACTTAGTGAAAATAGTGAATGACATCATCAAATAACTCTTAAGATTTATCAAAAGCATTTGTCATTTTTAGAATAAAAAGAAAAGATTTGAGCATTACTGGCCAAAGTGAGTGAACTATTGCTGTCGTCCTGCCCTTCCCTTTTCTTCCTGCATTCTTCTCCTTTGTATTATATTTAACTAAGTCCACGATCACATCTTTCTGTTAAAATGGGAATAAGATATCAGTTCCCAGTGAATCTAATAGGTGCTTAGAAAGAACTCTGAAGCAAGAAGCAAGATCAGGAGTTTGAAAGAACTGTGAAGAAATTTAACCTGGCACATTACTCCAACTGCTTTCCACTGAGAAATGGTCACTTTCCCATAGTCCTTCTTGCACTATTCTAGGCAATGCTTCGGAAGGATAACTGCTAAATTCATCTCTGTTTTGTAAAGCTTAAATATGCGTCTTGGTGTTCCTCCTCCCTAAAAGTCTATATGGTAGCTTTATACTTACTATGCAAGGAAAAGTCATTTAAGGCAAACTTGATAGGGAGCAGTGGAATAAAATGCACGTATATGGCTTAGCTGCATTTTTTTATCATGATCATCTCTTGTTGCTATGGAAAGACAGGTTTTATATATGTGCCAGCAAAATCCGGTAATTCAGTGCCAAGCTACCAACTATTGCAGAAATTTCAAAGATGAGCAGCAGAAGTTTCTCTCCTAAATGGGAGATTTTGAAGGACAGAGGATAGTCATCTCCATTTGTCAATTAAAGGTTTGCTCAGTCATTTGAAACCACTAGATTTTTGGCACACCTAACATAATTAACTCTGCCTGGAGTAATTATAATGAAGTCAACACAACACAGAAATTTCACGTTTATGATATAATGTAGCTATTGTGGTGCTAATTTTTTAAAATTTGATAACATATTCCATCAGGTGCCAAATGCTAGAGCTCTTCTTTTCTCTCTCGGCACTGTGTAAGAAAGCAAAATTAAACCCCCCCCCCAAAAAAAAAAAATCTAAAGGAGAGGCAAAAGGCAACATGGAAGACTGCCAGGGAAAAAAGTGAAAAGCAGTAAAATATTACCTATGAAAAGCTGAAGTCAGAGTGGATACAGAGTATTCAGAAGCCACTGATCACATTCTCTGATCTGATGAAATTTTATGTGGCATTTCTTAAAATGTGGTTTTCTGCCTTAAGGTTCATATTTTCAAAATTCCTTCACACCTTTAGAATAGAAGAGGTTATTTCTGAAAAAAAATCTTCTTCAAAGAGATATACAATGCAGAAATAAAAAATAAATTAAAAAAACCTTCAGTGTTACTAGGTCCCCAAGAGTCATGGTAGCTGGCAACCCTCCTGCAACAATAGCTGTTAAAGATGAAGCATCTGGCAAATGCCATCAACAGAAACAAAATGTGGTGTTAAGATAGATCCAGTGTAAGTATTCCCTGGATTTCAGGAGGTTGGCAAGAAATGGACTCAGGTGCACTGGAGTTTGTGGAGAAAAGAGACTGCCAGGAGCACATGAGGCTGTTTTGTAGGCAGTGTTAATTTAAAAGATGTTAGCAAAAGCAAAGAATAGCACATTTTACCTTGTTCTCTGCCTCAACTATAAAATATAGATTTATTCTTATCCACATTTGCCTTTTTCAATACACCTCTGATCTGGGGCCAGTTAGGAAAATGCTTTTAACAATGGGCACAAGGAATGTTATTCAGCATTTCAGCAAACCGCATGGTGATCTAATCTCCTGCCAGAGTCCAGCTCCAACAAAGCCACCCAGTTCACAGCCTTCTGTCTTTCAACACTGCATCTTGTGATCCCATCTGCTATCAGCCTGAGCCACACCATAGCTTGCTAAAAGCTTATGTTGGCCCAATAATCATACCTAGAGCTGTCTAGAATGCAGAAGAAATCCCAGCAAGTATGTTCATTAAGCACAAAGGAGTTCAGCTACCTGCATGCTATCCATTAAGGCTCCACCAAGACCCTTGGAAGTCTGAGTGGGGGGGGTGAAGCACTGCTGTTGCACCAGGACCATTGAAATAGCCACAGCAGTTCCTTGCTTATCAAAACTAAAATTCACCTTTTTTTCCCCCTATATTTTATCTTGATCTCACTCCTCTGCTCATTTTCCCCACAGTAAACACTCCTCCTGGGAAAGAGCTGGTAATCACCAGAAGAAAGCAGGGAGCACTTGACAACAAAGGAAGCTGAGCTCACTCCCATGGTCCAGGAAAGACAGCAATCACCATTTTGGCTAATACCAAGGCTGAACCAAGACATTTAAATATGAAGGCTTGATTTGGAACAAAGACAGACCTGAAACCAGATCTAGGAGCCTGAAGTTGGCTCTTGATAGACATCGGATTAAAGAGGTATATTTTCCTTATCAGTTTATCCGACTGACTGCTGAGTTAAATATACCTGTTGTTTTCTGACATTCACATGAGCTGTCATCTCAGACATGTGTTTCAGTAGAATTAGTAGTTTGATATTCAGAGCTGCTTTACTATAGTGTGCATCTGAATGCATACGTGAATTCTAAACAGGTAAACATTTAATAAAAAAATTTCCACTATAAGAAGCAGAATGACAGCAAACAAAAAAACAAGAATCAAATCCCAGAGCTGTCGTCATAAATCTCCTCAAGCTCTATAATGACCTGGTGTGCGATCAGTGGTTACGTGACATGCATTTGACAGCTCAAACTAGTTCCTGATGGACCACACTACTTCAAGCAGATTTACACTCCCTCCACAACCGTGGCTTCCCATCTTTGTGCAACTGCAGCAACTCCTGCATTCCTAGCACCACCCCAGAGCATCTGCCTACATCCCTGCACGACAGTCCAGAGGTCCACAGTCCTCTGATCCCCAGAGAGTTGCTTCTCACCCCGAGCCCCACAGCACTATGAGGGCCACCTGAGGGGAAGAGGGGAGGGGGAAGAGGGCATGGTAGCTGCTCTCCTCTGGTGGTACATCCATAGCACATGAGACAATCCCACAATGGGAAATAAAGCCCAAATGCGGGGCATTACAGAAAAGATTGTCTAGCTCAAACAGAAATTATGGGTTTGATGCAGGAATTAGTGGGTGAAATCCTATGTCCTGTGCATGCAGGAGCTCAGACAAGATCAATTTTTCCTTCTGGCCCTTTTATATGTGAATCTGTAATTGGACACTTTGCTGGTGATACCGAACACACTGGTAGCAAAATCTCAAGATCTCTCTTCCTTTCAAAAGAGAAGTCTTGTGCAAGAGAAAAGGCATCCTAGAATTTCCAGAGGACACATTCTCCTAGGTAATGAAAATACTCTAAATCAAGAGTAGTAACAGGTATGATGTTTCCCATGGGAATTCCCCCATCCTATTCCCTGCTTCTGCCATATTTATCCAAGGCATAATTAGAGGAAATTACACATATTGGATTAAATCCGTATCTCCATGGGAACTGAATGACTCTGAAGATCAGAACCTTTTGTATGAGAACATTTTTGTATTTTGTATGAGAATTTTGTACACTAAAAGTTAATTTTTCATTACCCAGTGGGACAGAAGCATTAGTTGTAAAATTCTTCTGTGGATGTGGTTGAGAGAGAACCCTATTTTAAAGCCTTTGAAGTACGTGAATACATCTCCTCAACAAACCCATTCACACTTGTTCCAGTGTGCAAAGGTAATCAATTGTAGTACAGGACCTGAAGGTCCCCTTGAGACTTGGCTGATTGAGAAAACACACATGTTAATATGTGAATTGTTGGGGATACCCCTCTATGGGATTTAAAAATCAAGACCTGCCATCTAATTCTATGGCTAACTTCAAGTTATATTGGGTCCACATCCATCCAGCACAGTATTGTGGAATTCCTCACACCCACTACCCATTAAAGAACACTCCAATCTTTGGGACTCACAGAGTGGGGGCAGTGGCTAATAAGATTTGGGTAGATAATTGCAATTGGATTTGCATTTTTAACAATTGGGATAGCTATTGATAGTTGTATGATTACTCTTTTGATTGCTTCTGCTGTTTCTCTTTTCTCCTACTGTCCGCTATCTTCACCACCCCTGTGGCCAGCCTGTGAACAGGGGAAAAGTCCCTGGAAAACAATGTTTGAGCCACCAGGTGGTGTAAGGACCTGAAGATCACAGTTGCCTGTCTCAAACATTGTTACCATAGAAGGACTTTGCCATGAGAGAAGCACAAAACGGCAGAACAGAATGGCACTGGCTCCGGGCTTGGCGAGGTCTGGCACATCCTGGGTAATGCATCCAGACAAGGGTTCCCACTGTGGCAAACTATGTGGGATAGCAACTGCTTTTTGCTGTCCCACATAGTTTCCTCAGCCTCTATCACTGGTCAAAGAAAGGTCACCCCAGGTTATTGTCCAAGTGTCATCTCAGGCCTAGGGGGAGGTAAGCAAAGCTGGGGGAGAAGAATGTATCACTGAAAATGGACATAAAGAATCCATAAGGAAAGCCAACACAGCAACTGTGCTGAAGTCAGCTTGAACTGGATAAAAGGTAACTCTGGCACCAACACACAACCCACCAACTCAAAAGAAGAGAAAGACTGAGTGTGGGACTAAACAGTACTAGAAGAAAGGGAATCATTTAACCAAGAGAATAAGAGAACTGTGTTGCCAAGGAGCATTAATTCCTTTGTTTGTAAAAATGTATAGATAGTGAAAGGTTTTGAACAATCTCAGGACTTCCACCACCAAGAAGCCCGGCCTGAAAAAGGACCAACAGGAGGCTGCTGGATCCATGGGTGGTGACTATCTTCTGCTTTATCTCTCTCCCCCTTTCTCTCTCCCCCCTCCCTCCCCTTTTCTATTTCTTTCTTTCTCTCTACCTCATATTTACTGTTAAATAAGATTTGTACTATTGACTTTTGCATATGGTCTCATTTACACCTTAATTCAGGCATAATTGGATGTTAACACCTTCTCAGGGCTGAACACCCTGACAAGTGACCAATGATTGAGCCACAGGATGTAAGACTTTCTGAAAATCCGACCTGGTTGCTTCAAATGAGCCCTCCAGGCTGCAAAGCACATGCAAGATGGCTCAATGAACCCAGAATGAACACAACGTGCTCAGTTTTACATCTCACTTCTCCACAAAGCTCTGTTGAATACTTTGCGTGAGAGAAGTGGCTGTATTGCAGCTGAAGTCCTCACTTACAGGCCTGATTAACACTTTCACGACATATAAACCAGGTTCACGACTGCTCTTCAAGTAAGTCAGAAATGTGGCCATATATCTCTGTTTGGCCTTGGTTCCCTCCTGGCAACCAGGCTCAGAGGACACTGGAAGAGATGTTGCCAAGGGAAGAGAGCACCAGCAGTAAAGTGGGAGAGAAATCAGCTGCACTTCCTCGTTGTCAGGGGAGGCAGTGTAAGCATGAAAGTCTGGAAAGGAGGTCATTTGATCCACTCCACTCCCAAACACATTTTCAGACATGATTGGGTTAAACTTCCCTGGAAGTCATGTCCTGAAACCAGGCAGAATAAAGGAGGGATTACAGTTGATGGGAGTATGAAAAGTAGGGGAAAGGAAGACAGTGTTTCTTGCATTGAAGTCTTTCTCTCAGATATACAAGTAGTGTCATAAAAATTCACTATGAATACTACTCACACACAGGACATAAACTTGACTAATGCTCCTTCAGAAAATTTTTTTTAAAAAAGCGTTTTCACCCCCGTGGAGTTTTCATGCCCTCTGATTTCACTTACGGTCAAACTGCTTGACCCTTCTCTACAGAGAAGAAATCACAGCTTTGATAACACCAACAAGACTATACTGAGATAAGGACCAGCCTGAAGCTTACTGCAATAATATATTTACACAAGATGTGCTTAAAAAATACTAGCTGCAATGGGTAACAAAAATCCATAATATTTCTGCAATCTTCTGTAATATCTCTTCACTTGGGCACTTGCCCTCCTGTCCTCTGTGGGAGTTCAGCACCTTGCCATGAGGTACACTACATTATTCAGCAATCACAAAACAGAGAGAGAATAACAGTGCTACTGCTTCCAATGCTATGTCAGATCACCACACACACAAAAAAAAAAAAAAAAATCGCTGCAATATGACCAGGAGTGCATACAGGACAAAAGCTCTGACCAAAATTATGATAGAAAGAGCAACTTAGCCTGGTAGAAAGCACTCAGGACCAGCTCAGAAGCCTCCATTGCCATTAAGGTGCATTTCAGAGTACAAATTAATTAGCAGGAGGCTTTCAGAAAAGAATTGAATCCTTTATTGACAGTTCTCAATGTGAAAGCCCTGTCACCATGGCTGAGAAAGTGACTCAGAAACAAAAATGAGAAAGAGACAGAGAGCTGCCACAATATCCAGCTCCCTCTCCAACACCAACCCATCATGCCAGCCAGCCAGCAAATTCTGCTTTTAAATGTTATTGGTCACATACCATTATGTAACTAATATTGTGTCATATTACTCCAAGCTGCGCCCTGTTGTACACCTAAGTGACAGAGCATCTCTTAATGTAATGTGGAGTGGAACAAATACAGAAAAAACTATACAGATTTTATGGGTAGCATGGCTGCTACCAATTTACAGACTGATTATCCAAACTGATTCATATTTTTATTTTTAATACAATTACATTTCCTGCTACCTTCACCCTCCTCCACATTTTTCCCTTACAGCTCAGATGCTTTTTTCTTTAAATTCACCAAACAGATGCAAAAGCTGATATTTCTCTGCCCACATTTTTCTTGCAAAAACCCTGCAACCTTGTGCTTAATGAGGAGGAGTTTTAATAGACAGATAGAGAGGTTAAATTGGCTAACTGAGAAAAAAAGAACTGGATAAGAAAAAGATCAGGTTTCCACAGAAACAGAGCCACATCATATAATATTCTTGCCTTTATGCATTTATTTATTTATTTCAGCTATATCTGTTTCTAAGCAATAGGTTACAATAATGTCCAGGAATTCAGAGCTGAGAAAACTCTGGTTTTAATTGGGGTCCATATCTTCAGCTGCTATAAATCAGAACAGCTTTGCTGAAGTCATCATTGCTAATGGCATCAGCATGATTTGCACCACTTAAGGATTTGGCCCAAGTGCTCCACAGAGAAATTAAATGTATGAATAAATTAGTCATAAGATCTACACAAAAAGGTAGCTACCAGAAACCACCACACAGGATTATATGGAGTTTGCACATTGATGCTCTCCTTTGGGATGGCTTTTCAGAAAGGAAAGTATTTATGTAGGTCCCCTGATTGTATGAGGAGAGTGAGGGAAGGTGCTGACCCCAGCCTGAAAGTAGAAAGGCAGAAGGCAGGCCTAAATAACCACATAAAGTATAACACAGGGTTCATTTGGTTCACCCTTCATTTTCCATCCTGACCCTAAAACTCTTCTGAAGAAGAAGAGTATGTTCTTAGAATTTTAAAGATATGTTGACAGAACTGATTTTCAGATATCGATTAATCACTCAGCTGCATAGGCATTTCTCCCCAAACATTTAATGGTGCGATATGGAATTTCATGAGGAGCAATGTATTGGTGTTTTACCTGGAACTCTGTGCAACACTGCATTGGGCAGATGAACTCAGAAGAGACTTTGGAAACTGCAGCACTGTTGTGCCAACTAGTTCAGTGGCATTTTAAATTTCCTCCTGCAGAACTAAAATAAAAACAAAATCCAGTTTTGCTAGAATTAAAGAGAGATAGAATCTGACACCAAAACTGTTTCCCACTGCCCACATTTGAAGCTGTGAAATGGATGTCCATGTGGAGTTTTTGCAGCTGAACTTTATTTTCCTAATAAGATGAAACTTAAGCCCAGAACTGCTAAAAAAGGTGATTTTTGGAGCTTTGGAAACCTAGCTCCAAATCTAAATCATCTGTTTCTGGCCTGTCTCCTGGGTTTGTATGAACTATTTGACCACCTAAAGGTAGGAGGGAGTGGTGTAGTGCTGACCTTGTGATGCACAGTGAGCAGGAATCCTTATATTCATGTCCAGACTTGTCTGTCTTTCTGTGCCTGGAGAGCATAGCAAGACTGGGAGCCTTATTTAGGTTTTTTTCACCCCAATTCACTCAGCAGAACTCGTAGAGTTAGTTTGATCTGAAAAAAAAGGATAGGAAAGACTTTTGACTTATCTCTTCACAAAGTCCTGTTTAATACCTTTATTGATGATCAAGATGAGGGGATCAAGTGCACCCTCAGTAAGTTCACAGATGACACAAAGTTAGGTGGGAGTTTTGATCAGCTAGAGGGTAGGAAGGCTCTGCAGAGGGATCTGGACAGGCTGGATCAGCAGGATGAGGCCAATTGTATGAGGTTCAACAAGGCCAAGTACTGTGTCCTATATTTGGGTCACAACTAGCCCATTCAGCATTACAGGCTGGGGGAAGAGTGGCTGGAAAGCTGCCCAGTGGAAAAGAATCTGGAGGTGGTGGTCAAAACCAGCTGAACATGAGCCAGTGTGTGACCAGGTGGCCAAGAAGGCCAATGGCATCCTGGCCTGTATTAAAATTGCAGAGCTAAAGCAAAGATTCACCTCTTGTATTCAGCACTCATGAGGCACACCTTGAATCCTGTATCTAGTTCCAGGCCCTTCATTTCAAGAAATAAATTGAGGTGTTGGAGCATGTCCAGAGAAGGGCAACAAAGTTGGTTAAGTGTCTAGAAAGTCAGTCCTGTGAGGAGCAGCTGAGGGAGCTGGGGTTGTTTAGCCTGGAGAAAAGGACATTCAGGGTGACCCGATCATTCTCTACAATTATCTGAAAGAAGGTTGTAGCCAGGTGGGGATTGGCTTCTTCTCCCAGGCAGCTAGTGACAGAATGAGAGGGCATAGCCTCAAGCTGTGCCAGGGGACGTTCAGGTTAGACATCAGAAAAAATGTCTTCACAGAAAGGGTTGTTAAGCTCTGGGGTGGACTGTCCAGAGAGGTGGTGTAGTCACCATCCCTAGAGGTGTTCAAGAATTGACGGCACATGGCATTTACTGTTATGGCCTAGTTGATAATGTGGTGATTGGTCAAAGTGTGGACTCAAGGTCTTGGAGGTCTTTTCCAGCCTAAATAATTCTGTGATTCTGTGAAAGGAAGAAAATTATTTCTTGCAGCTCCATAAAGCAGAGGTATATCCAGGGAAGGATATACCTCCTTACATTGTCACTTCAGGGATCTGTTCTCTCGAGCACCGCAACGCCCCAGACTTTAACGATGGTCACCAGTCAAGGACATCACTGCATCTCTGCAGAAAAGACCCCAGAACACTATTAGGCACATAACCCCAACTGTAAAACAGCAGACACAGCTCACCCATCCGTCAGCCTGACCACTCACTAGGGTTTACTGAGCCTGGCCACAGTGGGAATTTGGCAGAGGGCCCAACCCGCTCCTGCCCTCCCAGCACACTGCCTGCTCCGACTGCTCCAGCAGGGCTCAGCCATGCTCCTCTCACTGCTCAGCAGGCCAGCTGTCAGCACCCTTCATTTCAACAAGCCCCTCTGCAGATCTCGAGCTCATTCCTGCTAGTCTTTCCCTTGGACAAGAAGGTGAAGCATCTCTAACATGCGGCAACAAAGGTGGTGTCCACCAGGGCGGCCAGAGCAGGCAGGCAGAGCAGGCACAATGGGGAGACACCTCACCTAGAAATCAAAGAACTTGTAGGAGCACTGCAGACCACCACCTCAGCCACACGCAGGCAGGACTCAACTTTTTTTCCGGCCACTTTTTCCCTCTGATCAAAGGCGACAAAGAATTGCCTTCAGCAGAAGAGGCGGGTTAAGTGTTTCCTATCGACTGGCTGCCTCAGCTGCTGTCTCCTGTTCTGCGTTTCATCACCTCAGGGGAGAGAGAGGAAGACAATAGGGAGAGGAAAAACCTGAGGAAACCTTTCCCATATCATCTTCTCATTAAAAGTTTGGATCTTCATTGTAAAGTTGCATACGCTTTTTTAAAAAGCTAATAATATTTGACAACAGAAGTAAAAAAATGTACAAATAGCAATATAAAAAAAAAAGTTTTATCCCAAGTCACACAAAATTATTCTAGTTACACAACACAGTATTTTTTCTTTGATCAAAATCTTACCTGATTTCTATGTTACTTCAACTCTAGCCAGTAATACCTTGCCACTTTACTAAAAATTTTATCCAGCTCTAATCTGTAACAATTTTACCATCAATGTCTCACAATAAGCCATGAGAACTTGCCGGATTACTCCAAGTTCTCCTAAAAGTCAAGGAAATACAGAAATGAATATATTATTGTTTTCACCTGAGATTTTTTTCTTGATTTTATTTTTCAGATGTCTCTGTCTATAGGCTCACAATATTTATAACAATCTTTGCTCATTGGTAGCTTAGTACATGTGATTATATTCTTAGCAGCATTACTTTCCTAAATGCTGACAAATCTATTTAGTATTATAACACTTTTCATATGTATTATCAAACAAAGATTCCTACAGCAATTAAGGAACTGGAAGCAAAAATAATTTTTCAATGCTAGAAATGTAAGTACATGCTTTTTGTCTATGAAAGCATGTAGATTGGCTGTAAACCTCTTTGAAGAAACTACTGTTTCTCAAATTTATAATATCACAATACAACTTTTCAGGTTCTCTGTGGATATGATAGTGCACATCATTCTTCTCCTTAGAATCAATATTTTGAATATTTTGTGGGTTATAACTGATTTGCAGTTATCATCTGAGTCATTAAACACATGTTGCTTCTTGCTTCTGAGGCAGTTAGAGGTCAATATCCACACAGTGCTCTCTGGTCAACACGTTACATAGAAATTCTTGTAAGCATCAAAAACTTTTCTCTTTTATGTGCTTATTTTTCTCATATTCTTTGTTCAAGGATCTATTTAGGCTTGACTTTATTGATCTGCTAAAAAAAAAGGGTTCCTAGGTGTGGGTCTTGCTGCTATGTTCTTGCAAAACTATTTGCCTTGGATCTATTTTGCATCTCTCTGCAGTTTTTAATGGTATCTCCTGGTAAACTTTGGAAGTTACACCAGTTCTGCAGGATTTTCTTCATCTTCACATAGTGCTGAGAACCAGGCACAGTCCATGAGCTGTGAAAATGCTATTACCACCATTTATTCTCTGCAGCAGTGTCATCCCAACCACATGGCAAGAGGACATTTTCAGCAGCACCTGCATCTGTACCATGTCTCTCTTTCCTTGTGTGGTTTCTATATGAAACTGGTGAACCACACCAGTGCCCAGAGAACAGATCATATGGAACACTTCTCTTCATCTTTGAACGACGTTTCCAAAAAAATTCAGAATGTGTTCTGCATAAGTTCATTTTGTAAGATTCTATCAGCTGTTTCTGCTACCATAATGGCTGTGTGATCCTATTTCACTGGGGAAGGGTCAGTTTCAAAAGCATCACTCTGTTCTTCTTGAAATCACCACGCACTCACTGCCATATCTTTGTTGCTGTGAGTAGGTCATCAGTATCTCCTCCCTAGACTTGCTCTCCAGCAGTCTCATAAGTGGGTTATATCTATTCAGCGCTTTCCAGGTCTAACCAACTGTTCTCTAGCAGTTCCAATGATAGTTCAAAATCTGGTTGGTATTTCTGGAGAGCTACAAATCTGCTGGAATAAGAAATCATTCATTTTGTCATGCCTATTTTGTCATACAATGCTTCACTGCTCAGCAGCAAAGTAGTACCTTCTGACAATTCCAGTTCAAGAATAAATTCCTTTGTAACACTTCTTTTAAGTCTGTATCTTGTCTTTTACCAGTTACTAATCTTTTTTTACCAAGAACACTTCTGTTCGAACAGAATGTCTACCATTTTTGTGATGCATGTGGGCATTTGGGAAGCTTTCTAGTATAGATATGGTTTCTTACGGTACAGAAGTTCAATTTATCACTTGCAAAACAGACTCATAAAAGAGAATTCTGTCCCATTCTCTTGCTTAAATGTCCAAAATAATCCCATCAAAATGGACTATATCAATGTCAGAAATACAAAATTCTGGCAAGTTCCACTAGCAGCATTTTCCAGGTAACCATGTTTTTAGGTGGCAGACTTACACTCCAAGGCCACAGTTGATTTGTGAAAATCAGTCATTACAGCAGCTCCATTGAAAGGCACTTGGCATGTGTCATCACAAGCATTAGAGATTTATTTAAGTGCTTCTATTCCAAGTAGACAGCTTTCAAAACTGGAAAGTGACAATGGCTCTGGGCAGGTTTCAGAACCCCAGTCTGCAAATTCATGCTCTACAGTGGCAGTACATTGGCACATGGATTTTCTGAAGTTGTATAAATCATTCCATTTCTTCCTTGTGAATTTGGAAAAATGTCCACTGGCTCCCTCTTCTTCTCTGCTTATCTCCATAGATGAGACATTTCTTCTTCAAACCCCCAATAAAATATTGTCTGTATTGTAAGCTGCACAACAATTCAGCAGCTCAAGTAAATAAAAACAGTAGTAGCAGATGTACAAATGAAATGGCATCCAACTTCATTTCACCAACCATCTTGGAAAAGCAACTCATGCAGAAAGGTTATTGCACACAAAAAGACTGAGTTACATAGATAAATCTGTTTGACTCAGAATTAGCAATCGTTGTCAAGCTGGTTAAGCACTGCTTGGTAAATACAGTTGGTCAAATGCCTGGAGCCATCAATTTTCCCACCATGCACAGTGGGATCAAGCCAGGGAACAGAAAGGGAAAGGTAGAGGCTCTTCTTTTCACCCAAAACTATGTGCTTACTCTTTTCTATTCCTCCTGTGCAGATGCTTGGAAAGTAGTACAGAAGGGCAAGCTCTCACATATTGAATCTGCATTTGACTTCTTTAAAGGGTGTAAAGACCTTCTCACAAAAGGGCATCCTCTGGAATTTTTTTCCTGACTGCTTTTTATTGACTTCCTGGAGAGAAATGCAACTCCTCCTTTTCTGGGCTCTATTTTGGTATTAGAATAAAGAAATTTGAAATAAAATTTCTTTAAATTGGAATACAAACACCATCTTCAATGCTAAATGCAGTGGAACAGACCCAGTTTAAAGTACAACCACGTTCACCTTTCCTGAGGGCCCTCATGTGGATGGCTGAGCTTTGCACTGGCATAGCCAGTTCAGATCTCACTTGTCTGGAATTGCTGGAAAACTGTGAAACAACCAAAGCACACTGAAACTTGATCACAATGACCTGATAACTGCAGGCACAAGTCAACATGGCAACCCATTATGTCAGCCTTCAGTGGTTGCATCTCCACAAACACAGGACCAGGGTCAGAAGTAACTGGTCATGTGGTTCTTTATGAATTAAACTATACGTATGGTGACTACATATTTTCTTCTAGTTCCTACCTGGGTGCTTTCTACAACTCAAGCATATTTTAACACAGTGTAATTTTTCCAGAACTTCATCCTTCAGAAGAATACTTGATTAGATCCTACTCTCTTGAGCTTTCGCTTCTGCTGTTTCTATTACAATTATACTACACCAACATTGTCAACCAGGCATGCTCTTTCCATGCACAAGATGGTTTTCAATAACGATTTTTTCCTCAGTCATTCTCTCATTTCACCCACAGAAGACACCTACAAGTAGCTAGTCTGCACTCCACACTCCTCCATTTTTGACCCACCATTTTAGGAAAATTTCTTGAAGTCCTCCATGTGCCATCAAAGATTTACAGAATGGCTTGGGTTTTAGGGGACCTTAAAGATCATCTAGTTCCAACCCCCCTGCCATTGGCAGGGACACCTCCCACTAGACTCAGAGGCTCATCCAACCTGACCTTGAACACACCAGGGATGGATATCCACATATCATTCTTTTTAGAGGAAACAGCTTCCAGCTTTTCTCTTGGTAACTTGAATACAGCCAGGTCCAAAGTTTTATTGTGCTTTTTATCTTTCCCTGCAAATGGGTTGTGATTTTCCCCCAGTAGCCCATTCATTAAATGCCTTTCCAAACTGGTGTATCTGTCCTGGCTCAGAGATGGCCATGTGCCAGGTCCAGGGCTGGCACAGCAGATTATGAAACATGTGAGTCACTGTCCTGCCAGGTAGCATGGCAAAACCTCTATTAACACATCTTGTCAATACACATAGAAGCATCTCCCAGGTTTTCCTTTCCTATCCTAATATGCCACTCTGTCTTTTATTCCTTACTGCTTCCCCTTCCTGCCCAAGGGAAATATCTTATTCTGACAATTCCTATGACTATTTAATATCCTTGACCTTTAGTTTGAAGATTTTGGTTAAAGGGTTAGACATCACCACTCACTCCAACTAGTGCTCATGCCAGTAGTCCTGATTTCTCAGGAAAAGTGATAGCTCAGAATGTGTCCAGCATTCACAGATCTTAGGCTCCTCCCGTGGCCATTATTTTTTGTTGCTGTTGTGAAACACTTTAACCATCTTGAAGCTACAGCAATTGACAGACCGCATCAATTTATGCAATTTCCCTTGAAACTCCAGCACAGAGCTGCACAGATGTGCCCACTGCATGAGCAATCCCCCACTGCTTTTTGTTTGTTCTGAGCCTTGCTCTCTTCAGCCTCACTCCATGCCCCTTAGCTTTCCCACTGGCACAAACAACACACAATCAATTCTCATAGGCTTTACTCAGTGCCTTTCAAGATTTTGCCATGCCTTTTCCAGACTGAAGAGCCTTAGTTTATTTAGTCATCTTTGCCCACCCCCATTGCCTTTGAATCCTTTCTGGTTCCACTACATTCTTCCTGAGACAAGGAGATGAGAAATGCATATGGTATTAAAGATAGGAGTGAACCAAGGTTATTTTCTGCTTTGTTCTTTAATCCTTTCTTGGCAATTCTTAACATTTTATTTGGTTTTCCACAAAAAAAAAAAAAATTGCTTATGATTTGAAGGATCTGTCAAAACTCCAAGCTCTTGCTCCTGGGGGCAACAGTTAGCTCAGAGGCCATAAATATAAAGCCTTATCTTGGGGTTTTTTTCCATATATACACATCTTTCCACAGCCTGCAGTGTCAGAGCTACAGCAAATAACATGGGAGTCACTGCACTTCTAATTCTCCATTTCTCCAGTGTGCTCTTACCGCACCCTAAAAAGGGCCAGAAGTGGGGGTTGCTTCTCTCTAGCTCCAGCTGCAGAGTAAAACAAATGGACTGAATTCAGCCATGGATTTACAGTAAAATGGGGTGAGGCCACAGACGTGGGTATCAGGACAATTCACATTCTTCTCTATCAGGTAAGACAAGAGTGAGCAGATTCCACCCACATGCCACCACTGCCACAGAGTTCACCAATTCCTGTGTGGAAGGTATAAAACAAACATGTCAAAGGCCACCTTTTGACTCAAGAAGAGCTTAAAATCTTAAGAGACAAAGAAAGGAAAGGAAAAGCACAAGGAGTGAAGTGAACTTACAAGCATATGCAGAAAGCCAGAGCAAAACCCTACGAGGAGAGGCAGCTCCACCCCTAAGCTGTGTAAGAGTCAATTTTTCTGGCTACTCTAACCAGAACTGAATAAAATATTAGGAACTTGACTCACCACTTGTTCCTCTAAAAACAAAAAACTTAAGCCAGTAAATAAAAAGATTTCTACAGGGGGGTGCTTTTCTGTTCTTGCCACTCAAGCCTCCAGCCAAAGTCACCCAGAGACAATCTCTGCTCTCATGTCATGCTAGATGAAGGGTTGTCCAACACACACCAAAACCATAGACCTGGATAATTAATGGAAACTTTGCCTATAGGCAATAGGAGTGAGGCTAGAAGGTTTGGGAAAGAAACAAACTTATAAATATTTGAAATAACTCTTTCCATTTCTTTTTTTTTTCTTTTTTTTTTTTTTCTTTTTCACCCCTCCCTCTTCTCTCATCCCCTCCCTATCCTCCCCCAACTCAGTATACTTAGGAAAGCATCCATGCCAAGCAACTTCAAGCGGAGCCATGGCAAAAATTTACAATGTGCAGCAGCCAAGAAAACATCTCCATTCCAAGCTGCATGCAGGCGTGGGTGGACTCAAGGTATCATATCAGGCTGTCAAATAAAGTATGAGGGGACAACAGTGAATCAAAACCCTTTAAATGAATTGTTTTGTTTTCGCTCAGTGCCTGGTAAGTGCACCTGTGCTCCAGATGATATACATCTTTGTTTTCCTGCTTAATATTCAGCACATGAGACACATGCATAGAAAAAGAAATAAAAGGGAGGAAAGCAGGAAGAGAAGATAGATTTTTTTTTTTAAGTGACTTCAGAATTAAATCTTAAGGGTAAGGTCATGCCCACAGGAGGCTGGGAAGACTGGGCAATTACCCATGAGTCTTACATAATAAATGGAGCTAGCGGGCAGGAGATGGGGGCACTGAAGACTGGGGAAAAGAAGCTGCATCTCACACACTGCCAGGGGACCACGGGTTTTTGATAGCATGAGCAGGTGCAGGTGTGATTCTTAGTGTCTAATGGGGAAAAGGGGTCTGTCTGGTGTCTCTTGTGACTGTAATGCATTTCCCCCAAAATGCAGCTGACATATATTTTATGTCATGACACATATATGTTGTCCTGATGCAGGTGAACTTGCATAAAAGACTGTAAAACTAGTCAGCTATTTCACAGGCTGAAATCTTGGCAAAACAAGCTGCCATTGTATAGAGTGAAAGTAATAAAAAGAGGAGAGGGAGAGGGACAAAGGGTTTCTGCAAACACAGGCCCCCTCATAACCAGTGAATCCTTTTTCCTCTCTTTTTCTTGTGTGCAGTGTCAGGTATCAAACTGGAAGCAGCTCCTGCTAGATGTGAGCAGTGAACTTGCCCTGCCCTCCAAGATAAAAGTTTGAAAAACTGAAATGGAAGCTGCTCTTAAGAGCACAAGCTGTTAGAGCAAACCAAACTGGAGCTGCTGTGCTGGTTTTTCCCTTTAGGATATCACCCCAGTATTTTGCAGTGATGGCTTCATACCCTGAGGCCCTTGAACACCGGAGGGAGGGATCCTAATTTTTTCTATTGACTTCAGTGAAGCCCTTCTTTGAATTAAACCTAGGGGTTTAGTTGGCTTTCTGACGAGGTTAGTAAACTATTTTCAGTATGATTACTATTTAGCTGAAACTAAGCTCCTTTAAAAGCCTTATATAAGATCAAGGTTTTTAGGCTTTGATTCCCTGTAGCCTCCATACTGAACGCCCAAGTCTAACGGCAAGTGTAGGAGGCAGTGCCACATGTGAGAAATCTGTCCAGGGACTAAAGAAAAAATTGTCTACAATTACAGGTCTTTGTTTTGATACACATTAAGATTTAAGTCAATTAGTCGTGACGTATCCTAGTCCTAGATATCCCACCAAAACACTACTGCGAATCTGGGTTCTTTTTCTGGGACCCTTAATAAGCACCCACCCACCCACATCTGCCCCAGTATCTTATGCCTTTTCATGTGCTCACCTCTCAAACAAAGGACTGGGTGAATGCCACCAAACTGTCTAAATTGACTGCAGAGAGCAAAGGAAATATGACTGAGCCATACTCTATATTAAAAGAAGGTAATGTTTCTGACAACATGAAGGCAGAAAGATTTAGAAGGGATGGAGTTATCAGTGTCCATTTGGGAATGGATTGCATCTGAAGCTGTGCCCTTCAGCAATGTGCTGTGTTGAAACCGAAATTGGTAATTATAAGCTGATATATGGACTAACACGGTAGAAGTCACAAGCATCCTTGTTGCATTCAGATGGCTGGTACCTTGCACTTGGTGATAGTCGACCTTTATGTTCCTGTCCGCTAATGAAAGGGTCTCTTGTCAGGGAAGGATATTCCATCTTTGGGAAGTTGCCTTCCATAGATACATCATGCTCTCCCCCCAAAAAATTGGCATTGGCATTAGTATTAGACCAAAAAGATTTCAGTACAGTAACAAAATACAGGGTCAGAGATGAGAAAGTTCATAGCAAGGATTTTCTCACTAACAAAATGAAAGCTTCGATATTTCACTTCAGAGAGCGATGCCCAACAGAAGTACATTCCCTCTTTATCACTTCAGTAGGCAGAAGCATTATTAAGGTCACTGAGGTGTAAGGATGGGAAGCGAAGGCCTGAAACTGTGCCCCTGTGTATTTTAAAATGCAGGCTTTTACGGTAGTACCAGCAGGTACCAGCTGTTTTAAAATATATGTATATAAAAAGGCAGAACTGAGAAGCAACTTTTTAAAGAGAGACATAAGATGAACACAAAACAAGAAAGTCCTTTCCACCTTGGAGCAATATGTAAAGATGCATTTCAAGTGTCCCCAAGCCTGTTCACTCCACTACATGATAATTTGTAAGGAAATCTGGAAATAATTGCCTTGGCTTTGGTGATGACAGAGCTTCTGGTACTGTCCAGCTGAAATTTTCTCCTTACTTTCTTCTTTCTTGCTGTCTCTGGCAAGTTGTTTCCATACTTGTCCTATGATGCCTGCATTTTTCACTCTCCCCATATATTAACAGGAACACATACAACACTCAATTAAAAAAAACCCCTTCAAATCCTGTTAGAAAGGCCTTCATTAAAATTCTATTAATATCTGTTTGTCTCACACTGTGAATAAAATTGTTGACACTTCCATGTTCTTCTAAACAAAGCCAAAAATAAAGCACTATGCTTTCTGAAAAACACTTGACATGCAAGAACAGCCAAGTTCTTGATGGAGCACACTATATTTTCACTAAGGGCTCCACTGTTGAATATTCTGGCAGCTTAAGATGTTCGTCTAAACAGTAAATGCTGCGATAATGGATGCAACATTTCACAATTTAGTTGGGGATCTGCCTACATGAGACACAGTTGCTGAGAAATGGACAGATGGAAAAAACCAAAATATTTTTTCAAGCCCCTGACTTTCACTAGCTTTTCACTTCATAACCCTCGGACTGAGATCGTGATGTTCCAGATAGGTTGAAAATGGATCCAAATTTTGTAAATATCCATGCATTTACAAGCTTTCTCCCTTCTCCCCTGTCCCTCCTAGGTAGCACAATTTCTGCCCATGTCAGGGTAGAATACAGACAGAACCTAAGTGGCATTTTCTAGCAGCACTGCCATATGCCTTTAATATTTTGCAGGACAACAGGAAAACATTCCCAAATCAAGTTCCCAGCAGTTACTTTGAAAAGGCTAGTCTGTATGATTAGATGTAAGGTTCTTCACAGAAGTCTTTATGTCACATAAGAGAGTCTTACTGCAGTTTTAGCCATTCAAAAAACAATGCACCTTTCCAATGCAGAAGTTTGTGTGAAAAATGTCATTATTCCGGAGAAGCAGTGCTTTGCTAGGCAAAATCAGAATTATTTGGCCTTATCTAAACAAGACACAGCTTCCCCTTATCCTTTTAAGATTTTTTGCATCTCCACTTCTTCATTTGTCCTGTTACCCACTTAGAAGTTCACTTCCATATTTTCCCTCTTACCACTCTCTTCTCCCCTCTCTTCTGCTCTCCATAAGCTGCTAATTTAGCATTTGAGGTGGTATCAGTTTAGCCTGTAGCAGAGTCATGGTGGTCCAAGACTGCTCCAAGAGGCCGTCGTGGTTTTTTTCAGCAGATGTGACTAGATCTAAAGTCTGATTATTTTTATTACTTGGAAGCTCTGAGTAAGGAGAGTTCCTGTGCAAACCATTCTTCACTACAAGCAACTGGTGCAGAGGTCTGGCAGATTTGAGGTCAGCACTGGAAACTGCAGAGCTAAAGCCAAGAAACTTTTCAATACAGATCAACATGAATCCTTCAAGGATACATACTTTTGATCTTTACACTAACCTGAAGAATATGCTCAGTGAACTTCTTTCATAATATTGAGCTTTACAATTTAGATCATTAGTAGGACTTCGGTGTCAAGCCAGGGAAAATGTCACCTAACTGCTTGCCCATTTACGTTGACCTGAAACAGCTTCAAATACAGGATTGCCAGGGGTTTGTGAATAAACTGACACAAGTGAAGAAAAACAAAAATTTTGGAAAGTAAAACAAAACCATGCATGGTTTGACTCACCACTGACTCAGGTGAGACTTGAATTCCTATGACTATTAGAAAGATATAAAAACCTCAAAAGAAATCAAGAGGTCTGTATAACAAGTGCTATTTTTTCCCCACATATTCTGCCCTTCATTCACGAAGATGTTGCTATGCCTTGTTTGGCATCAACAGGACCATTTGCCTGCTTTGCACTGCTTTGCACATGCAGATAGGTTACAAAAGTTTGCAGAGGTCTTAGTGCACTTGCACTCACCATCAACACAGTGTTTCGTCATCCACACAGAAGATCAAAATGCACATAGAAATGTCAGGATACCAGTTCACATGCACATATCAGGGCCCCAAAATTTAATAAACCTAATCTCCCTGAATTAAGTAGAGGAAATGGTTTTGGATTTTTTTCCACTCTTTTCAGCCCACAAAACACTCCAAATCTCCTTAGTACTTTTAGAGTTGGTCAAATTTCTCACTGTAACGCTAGCACTGCACCTGATTCCTCAGGTCTGGCAGGACTCACTCTAAGGATTTCCAGTCCATCCACACACAGTAATTTAGCCTTGAAGACATTTTTCCTCATCGAAGAATATACTGCTTCATCTTTTTTTTGTTTTCAGATATGTATCGAAGGAGCATCCCATTCCCAGGGTGTTTCCCAGGAAAATTTCCTTGCAGAGGAAAAGCGAGGGTGGAATCATGACTTAAATCCTCCAACATGTTGCAGTCAGAACAAAGTGAAAGAAAAGCAAAATACAACAAAATTGGGAAACAAAATATACACCTGACACTGTAAGCATTACAGTGGCTAGAAATAATGTTGGGCTGGGATTTTTCTGAACCTCTCAATGGTGCAGCAAGCTACAAAATAAGAGGAAGGTATTTTGTCAGGACTGTAGTCAGCATGGTGCTGCTCCCTAGAGAAGCAGCCCTAACACTCGCCCACACAACAGAAAGGTACTTCAAATCTGTTTTGACCTTCAAATCTGTTTTGTGTTAATCCATGTATGCAAGTGCCTTGTAGCACAGGCCAGACACCTCACAAACTGGCCCTGCCTGAGAGCTGCAGAAAAAACATAAAAAACAAAATCATTGAGCAGAGAGAGAGAAAAGCATTAACTCTGTTTCTAGGTACATCCTTGAACGACGGAACAAACCAAACAATTTTCCGTTTTGTTACACCTCAACACAAAGAGAGGGATCCTGTGAATCACTCCAAGCCCCTCCTCCAGTGGTGCCTGCGGGGCCACAGCACCATACAGAACTGAGCCAAAGAGGCAGCCATTAAAAGAAACTTACTCATTAAATTTTCATGTTCATACAGAGATTTAACCCCAGAGCCTTGTAAGACAAGTATTTCAGCACATTATTTTCACACAACTCCACCAGGTCCACCACATTCCCTCTTGTTATTTTTGCAAACACAACCAGTATTTTATATTCTCCAGTTCATTCATTCTTAATGTTTGTGATTCCTCAGTATTTTATATTCTCCAGTTCATTCATTCTTAATGTTTGTGATTTCTCTTATAAAACTTGGAAATAGCACTTCTTCTTCTAAAGATTTTGTCTTTTCCCACTTGACCAATAATATTTCTGCTGTCACATGGTGGGAGCCAAGACAGCTTTGGTTTGTTTGCTTCTATGTTTTTGCACTGGCATCCCTGATCTTCCTTTCCTGTAGATATCAATTGAAATGAGAACCATTAGCATCTCTGGTGCAGGACACTGAAAAGGTGTGCATGGCCTCTTCTCAGGGAAATATGAGAATTTTCTCCTTTATCCTAATGTATTCATTGCATTAGAAGATAAAGGAGAGGGATTCATCTTGCCTAACATCAGTACACACACATGCAACTTAGATTTCCTTTGTAGATAAAGTAAAAGGCTCTTGCTTTTTATCGTGCTTTATACTATGCTCCATCTTCGATTCCTATGAGAATAGCCATGTTATTGAAATATGGTCTCTTTCCATTCACAGCAGAAGTCGAGGCTGACTGCTCAGATGTAAATGGTTATTTCATACTCTCAGAGTCGCGTGAGGTGAAGTCCAGCCAATGCATCCTGATCACATAAAAAACACAGCGCACTAGAAGAAAAACAAGGGTTCCCTTGCAAAGAAAGTTAGTATTTTCAGTTTGTGTCCTCTGAAACAGTAAGATGACAAATGGAGATGGCACTTTGTAAGCTTTATATTTCCACTATTTTCAATAATGTGAGCTCAGCTGACAAAAGAACAGAAGTGGCTGAATTTGTATCACTACATTCTTGGACCTTCCCTGTCCTCTGTTACACTTATAAAAAGGTTCAAAAATGTAATTTTTTTTTTTTTTTTAAAGGAAAGACTTTGTATTTTTCTCTTATGGTGTAAAATATAAGGCAGCAAGGACCCAGGCACTGGAGTTAAAATCCCTGCAGTTCTCTAGAAATTGATCTGAACTAGCACCCAGGATTTCCAGAGCCATAGAACTGTCCTAACTTTCAGCTGCCCTCGACCCCTTGGACACAGTCTTGGTAGTTTTCTGTTGCAAGCTCGGCCAAGGAGGGGGTAGTGCAGGTGCATGGATTGCTTATTGCCTTTTTATATGGTGTTATTTCCATATCAGTTTAGTCAATTTTCCTGTTTATTCACCTCGATTACATTCTGCTCAGTGCAGGAGAAATCACTCTGGGTTCAGATATCTCATGTAAATGCATAGCTTACATTTTTATTTTCAGCGTGGGCACCTAACATCTCTGTAAAATGCCAATGACTGCCGCATGCTGGAGGATGCTGGCTTTTTGTAGTAACTTTCTTCAGAGAAATAGGTTCATTTCCAGTTTAGTGAACTGAAAGGATCAGGCCATGTGGATTCAATACAAGGAGAGAGAAGGGGGTTGGTGACCTCATTTCGTTACTTTCAGTGGAACTGCATCTATGCTGTTCCATAAAACTGCGCAAATGTAAACGAGGTGTGAACTGCTTTCACATCTCATTTAGGTAACAGATGAGGCATGAAATGTGTTTCACGGGCACGTGTGCCAGAGCAGTATGCTAAGGCTTGTGACAATGAAGAACTCCTTTTTTCACACACAAGAACCCTTTCTCAGAGCAGTGAATTAGCTCTGAAAGAATGTGTGAAGAGGAGAGATATCATCAAGAAATGGCACATTGTCTCAAAATATTTTGGATAGTAATAGAAGTTCCTGGGGTCTTCTGTCATTGCAAAGTTTGATTCATTTTTCTTTCCCACAAAATAAGTCACCTTCAGATGATACCAAACAATGAAAATAAATAAGTAAATATAAAGTCTCTGCTCCTAGTAATAAGCTTCTGAGCCAGCAAGCAGATTCACTTCTCTTGAAGAACAAAAATCTAAAGTAAAAAATAGTCTTCAGACATTTTTCAAAAAAATGCAGGTTGCAAGAATGTTCTTGCCAATCACACAGCACATGTAACATCACAGGGCTTTTTTAAATTTCTAAAACAAGTGCAGATAAGGTAGAGGACAGCTAACTCAGGTTTAAGGTAATCGAACACAGCTATGAAAAAAGTTGGGAAAATGTGAAGAAAAAGAAAGCCAAAGTCATCATAAAATAAAAAAGTTTAAAGTAAAAATGCATTCTAAATCAGAGAGACTCTGCAATGAACTATGCAACCCATGGAGAGATATTCACCCCATTGATACCAGGTGAGCATAGACGGATATTTGCTGGCAGAGAGTCAGAGGAAAATCTAAAATGTATTTTGATGCCAGTGGCACAGTAGAAAAGTTCAGCAAAGGACACAGTCATAAGGAGAACTTCACATGCTAAGGGCAGCAGAAACGTAGACATCCAAGACCAGAGCAAAGCAAAGCAAAACTTCCTTCGCATCACAATGATAAAGAGCTAAAAAATGTTCTGATTTTTTTAGAAACTCACCAAAAGTCTCTTCAGATGTCTTCAGCATTTATACCTTTTATCACAGAAAAGGTTTGAATGTACCTGTTCAGAATTTGAAGTACTTCTCTTTGAATTTTCTGTCAACTGTGAAACTACAAAAAAAACCCGAAACAAATACATTGTCCTCAATTAAGCACAGTTCCCTTGATTGATGTTATGACTTTTATAAACATTAGAAATTAATTTAAAATTAAT
This sequence comes from Acanthornis magna, assembly GCA_036785705.1. Classification (NCBI taxonomy): domain Eukaryota; kingdom Metazoa; phylum Chordata; class Aves; order Passeriformes; family Acanthizidae; genus Acanthornis; species Acanthornis magna. Next base: position 13,620,898 of record JAWUZG010000029.1, read on the forward strand.
GGTACTTTGTTCATTAGTAGAAATTATTCCTTAGAAAGCACTTTGGATTGACAGCGCTCAAAGCCCTGTAAGAGGTAGACCTTCCCCTCCTGCTCCATAGGCTTTGTCTTACAGTTTCTTGCAGTGTCCTTTTTTAAATTTGGTAGGGCACATCAGGTACACACACAAATTCACTACTGATGAATAATGGCTTTACAATACTGAAATAATATCTTGAATAACCAAATTCTTTAGCCATTACTTAGGCAAAACCCTCACTAATTTGAGACTGAAAGGGAAATCTACTTGAATAAAACCTGCATCACCAGGCCAAAAAATGCTAATAAATGAAAAGGAAAGACTGAATGGAGAAACAAGTGAAGGACGCCAGGTTCTGAACAGTGCAGAAATGACCTCAAGGAACATTGCTAATGATTCAGAGAAGTCATTGCATACATTTTTCTTCTTGTGCACCTTCCTCCAATTTAGAGAGCATTTGGGTGCTATTCTTTTACATAAACACTCCCTCCCTCACTCTGTTCAATCTAATTGGTAAATGCCTGCTCTCCCGGATGATCACTGTCATTCCCTCAATTAAATGATAATAAATCTCTTGGCTAGCTCTCATTTTCAAGGCTGCAGACTGCCTGCATGTTCAGTTAGCACCGCTCCAACCTCCCGTCTCAATGCCTCTCCCTCCATTCTTTTCCTAGCCTTTCCTTAGTTCCCTGCCTCCCCTCATCGTTCTCTCTGAAGGTCCTTCCCCATCTTTACCTGAGAAGGGCCTGTTTTGTAGACCCAGCTGTGACCCACAGAATCCACAGGCAGCCAAGAGCTGCCAACAGACACCCACAGCCTGCCCTCCACAGGCTCCTGATTCATACCCAGCCATCGAGATCCCTTCAAATTAGGTTTGCTGCCAATTAATCTCACTTTCAAAGGTGACTGTCATGACATGGCATGTCAGCAGTCCTCTGGTATTCATCCTCTTTTCATCTCTGCATAGAAATGGATTCACAGGAACATAGTCCTTATCTGTCCTTTGCACTCATTTCTCTCTAGATTCATTTAGCATTTTACCTTCACAGATGAGCATCCCAAGGACAGTAGAGACCCTGGGCTTTACACTGTAGCTTCAAACCACCTGGTAGAAATGTCAGTCTGTGTGTCTCTGCCTCTCCTTTTCCTGTAAATGAGTTCATCTGTCTAGATAAATGGCAGCCATCTGCAGATCATCTCAGAAAGATCACTGCCTCAAAGATAAAAGGTACAGTAAATAAAGCGTTTGTAGATAACCATTGTCTCAATTCATCATTTGACTGACTCTCAGCCATTAAACTTATTTGCTAACGGGCTGGAAAGACCAGAGGTTCCTTTAAGTCTTTCTGCGGAGCACTCTAGGCACTTCAAAATATCTCTCTCAACAATTTTTTTTTCTTTTGCTACCAGCATTGCTTTTTTTGTTGCATCTCCTGAAGGTCCTCACCTCAGAAGTAGCAATTGGGCAGCCTATTGGCAGAAGCAAGTAAGCCAAAATCACAGGGTCTATCTGAAGGGTCAGCAGCAACCTGGACACGAGTGATGGGAAAGAAAAGGTCACATGCCAACTTCAAGAAAGTAGCTACTAGAAAATACACAAAAAAGACATGTTTTAGATTAAGAACAACCAAAGCGAGCAGCCCAGGCAGTGGAATATGATGAGGTTCCCTTGAGACTCACATCAACGTCTCTGTTGCAGTGTTACTGAGGAGGGACTGATGAGAGTTGCAGGGAAGCAGCTGATAAGACCCTACTCCCCACATTCCTCTCCATAACACCTGATTTACTTCCCTCTTATGAGGACCTGTACATACTGCTGCCCTGATCAATTAGCCAATATTGTTTCAGGGATCAGACAAAGATCAAGATTGTATCACAGTCCTTTCTCTCTTGCCTCAGTGATCAAACAGGTCCTGATGCAATTCTCTCAGCACGTGCAGACTCTGAGTAGTTGTGTCTTAATCTGATAGACTGATGTTAGGATGGCATTTCAGTGTCAATGGAATATGGGGCTGAATGGCTTTTAATTAAATATTCAAAGCCATTTAACATGTTATGTATTTTATGGCCTAGAAAATATGCTTTTTAACATATAAGACTGCAGAATTAATGTCTGAGGACTACATTATTATTACAGTTTCATGCAGTGGCAAAATATATCGCCTTTCCTGAGCACTTAAGGAACAAATACCATTGCAAAAGCACCACTTACCATCTATTAGAGTAAGAGCAAAGATACTGTGCTAATACTCTGTTATTTGCATTTAAAGAAAAGCACAGCATAGACAATCATCCTACCAAATAAATCTATTGGTGCAGTAGAGTGCAAGTTTTTCAATGAATTGTTACTTACCTGCTGCTTTCTGATCTTTTGAGGTGTGTTTGCATGAGGTGCTGATTTAAGGAGTCAATGAGCTTCAATGGCATTCAGCACACCTCAGAAATGTGATCTTAAGGTGTCCCTGTTCTGTGCTTCAGTCAGAGACCACTTTATACATAACAAAGAGCATGACTGGGAAATGGGAAGTATTATAGTTCTGCACGTATCTTTTCAGAAAACCCGATTTGTCTTGTTAAATACTACACCTGAATGCTGATCAGGAATCCTGCCATTGAATTCAGAATTAAAAATAAAACTAACGTACAATCAAAAAAGGCAGATTCTTTTGATTCCAAAGCCTTTAATTCATGATCAAACATAAACCTTAAATGAGAAATACTCTCATTAATCTCATTTTATGATTTTCAGATTTGTCTTCCAACCATGCATATCTTTTTGTTTCCCTGCTTTTCTCCCCTGAACGTCTGAGGTACTGTTTCACCTTTAAAACTAATAAAACCCTTTAATCATCAGGCTGTTAATTCAAATATTTCTTTGTCACTAGTGAAGAGAATTAACATTTTCTTCACTTTCCTGTAAGGGATTTGCAATCATCCTCTAATCAAGATAAATAGAAGAGAAATCACAAACTAGCCGAGGCCAAGAGTTTTGTACTTGGGTGCTTAATGACAAGCACATAAATCCATATATAAGTAACCAAATAAACAACCCAATTTAAAAAAAAAATACAGAACTTCCAGCAATCCCCATTGATTTCCCTAGTCACTTTGTTTTCTTCATTGCTAGTGAAAAATTGAGTACTTATACACAATGCCTAATTGTGGGTATTCACATTTGAAAATATTTACTTTGGAAAAACTGTTCAACTATTCTGAGAAACTTCTGCCCCAATATAAGAAATGAAAAATACTAAAATTGTGTTGACAACTGTAAACTATGGGATTAAAAAGATAACTTCTTATATCTCATATAATATCAAACCTATTGATTCATGGTGCCAGTGAATTATGTATATTGACCTGAGGGATTTCAGATAACTAGCAAACAAAAGTGTTCCTAATGACTGGTAAATCAAGGCATACAGGTCTGCAAAGCCTAAGACAGACACTGCATGATTTCACATTTGCTTTTGAAGCAGATAGCAAGAAAATTGTTACCAAACTGAAATTTATGAGATTAGGGAGTTTTCAGACTGCCATTTCTCGGTGAGCCTGACCCTATAATCCCTATACAACTCATCCTACACAAGGGGAATTTCTAAATTCTAGCTCCCTAGATTTTTGCAAGCAGCTGATTTGCTTTATTTCAAATCTGAGAATGGGCCAGGTAAGGAATGGTAAGACCTAAAAAGTATTCAAGAGATGGCTTGCCTTCACCCATATTCCTGCTCCCAGCTCTCTGAAATCCCTGATACCATAGCAAAACTTCTTTGATTTCCATAATGTAGGAACATACCCCATTAGAAAACCACTGAGAAGAATTCCTGCCTCTGGAGCTTAGAACAAAACCTACACCTCAAAAAAAAAAAAAAAAAAAAAAAGAGAATAAATAAATAAAAACATACCAAAGAATGACACATTGCCAAGTGGTTTGGCTATTGCTAGACTGCCAGGACATTCATTTTCCTTCAAGCATTTCCCAGGTGGCTACAGAATCTTCCAGCTGAAACCTCTGTGCTCCGGTCGCAATATTGACACATAGCAGAAGCACCGGTTATCCTACCTATCTTTGTGGGACTGCAAATACAGGATGCTGTATGCTCAGGAGTGTTATTAGCCATGGAGTCTCTGTGCTCCAGTTGTTAGTAAACATTCATTATCAGAATCTTCTATGAAAATCACAAGAAGGCAGCAAATATGACGAGGCAGTCTTCTCAGTTTTTCTTATGCAACCGCCTCTTGGGACTAATTAGAGCTGCTTTTGTAATTCACAAGCTATAAATTCCTTCAGATGCTTTTGGAAACACTATGTGATCTCCTTGGTGAGATTCTGCTTTGTGCTGATGTGGCAAGTCAGCTAAACTTCTCAAAGCATGTAACAATCTGTCTGATTAACACAGAGAGGAAAGCCGAGTGTGGTAACAGAATAATGGCAGCTGGTTTGTTAATTTGATGTTTCCCTTCCTCACTCACTTAAGGTTAATTGTATATCCTGCAGAAGTCTGCACTCCATTCTCCTGCTAGACTTTTTTTTAATTAGTTGAATAACGCCATCTTATTTAATGACTGACCACAGCTAAGAGCTGGAACAGACTATGCCTACATTGCAAAAAGAGCAACTCAAAGCCGTAAGATGGGAACCCGAAATAATGGTTAATGTTGGATACCAAAATGCAGATATTCTCTCCTTTTGAAGGAAGCAAAGGATGCCCAGCCACACACTTTAAGTCCCACTCGCAATTACTCCTTCCTTGTGGGCAGGTAGGACCCACAATCAGACACATTAAGTATGGACCAGACCACTACACAGGTATCTCCCAGCCCCAGTTTTAGCAGGATCCAACATCCTTACAATTGCCCCTCTGGGGAACAGCAAAACAGCAGGAGTGTAATACACATTTGGTCTGAAAGCCTAGATAACCAAAAGGACATTTCACCTTCCTCCTGGTGTGTCTCCCACATTCAAATTAGAGACAAAACACAGAGAAGGTAGTGAATCAGCAGACCACCAACAGAAAAGGGATTTTTTTTTTTGCTGAGGCTGACACTGGGGAAAAATAAGAGAAAGCTGATTGCGAGAAAAGCAAGACAAGGCAGCAGCAGCAGAAAGGGAGTGGCAGAGCTATCCATGGCCAAAATCCAGCTGCATAAGGAAGGACGGGGGTCTGAAAGAAAATTCCCAGCTCTAGAGTTAGCTGAATATAATGGAAAAGACTGAGGGACATGCGATGCAAATAGTATCTTAGCAAGATTTTGCATGGAGATATTTAAAAGAGGCAAGATTTGAAGAAAGAAACAATACCTTTTACTAGACAAGACTGATACAGGTGGGAAAAAAACAAGCAGATCTCATTTATGCTTCTTCTCTTTCCTTTTTTCAGTTATACTAGTTGACCTAATAAAAGATATGTTTTCTTCCAAACCATCTCCCTCTTACATCTTGAGAGAATCACAAGTGCAATAACTTTTTACTATCATGATGTTTTTAAAATATAATATTTAGTTTTTCCTGTAAACATATTTGGAAGATGTGAAGAGTTGATGGATATTATAGTTCTATTCTTACGCAAACAATCTCCTTACTAAATATTATTGAAAACAGAACTAATTAGACTGGGATTTCTTTTCTTCTTTTTTTTTCTCCAATCAGCCTCTTTAGTTGTAAAGTTTTTCTGTTTTGCTTTAAAAATAAAATATTGAGTAGGAAGAAGCAATATAAATGGATAATGAAAGCAAATTATTATCAAAATGTTTCCCTCTTCACTGCTACAATAAAAGCAAATTGTATTATGCTAACAAAGCCAAATTGTCAAATACAAAACTACAATTTGGTTTAATATACCATTGCACCCTGCATATTCAAAATGTCCCAAAGTATCTTATAATAGTAAAAAAAACAGCCGTATTACCATATGTGTCTGATTTCGTTACCAACCAAGCACTAAATTGAACAATTAACCATCTAATATATTTATCAAAGCTTTCTGGGTTTTCTTCTCCTGCAGCTGTATACCAGGGCTGTAATCCTGAATTTTTTATTTTGTTTTGGCTTAAACCATAATTTTATGTATTGAAGTGCAAGAACTGATCCAAAACTATGACAGTAACTCAAAGTTTAGCCTCTGGGGCTACATCCCTGTGAGGGCATTAAAGAGAGTCTGTGAAGGTTCACAAGCACTGGTTGGTGATTGCTTTTTGCCCACACACAAGCGCTAAAAGAGTCCCCAAAACCACTTTGTGACAAACCTCATACCCTCCACGGAGGTTGCACATAGCTACCTTGTTCTGGAGTCTCTGAGACTCTAGAGTTTACAAACTCCTGAGTCAGTAAGACTTCAGTAGCAAGAGATTCGGCACTGGATAAGTTTGTTTACAAGAGCTATAGCCTCTGTGTTTTTGAAATATATATTTAAAGACAGATTTTCAGAAGAGATCTACTGTCAAGTACAAACCAAAATATTCAGCCAGATTTGCAGAATTGTACCATGAAGACGTCAATCAATTCTAAAAACGCCTGTCTTTTCCATTTCATTCCTATGAGTAGGAAATTTTCACAAATCTGACCCTCCAGTCTAAAGAATTCATCTGAGACTAGCTGTAATGTATACAATATCTAAGCAAGTTTCATCTGAGTTATTTAAACCCGATCTCACTCTGTGCAAAATTAGTTCAGAAATCTCCCAGATAAAGTTTCTCAAGATTGTCTCATTTCTTCTGCATCTAACTTTTTCAGCTACCTGATCTCAGTCCCTACCAAAGTATTCTCCAAGTTCAAATTTGGGCATGAAGTGGATTTTTTTCAATGCAGCCATCAAACCAAACTCCTGGGCAAAGAAAAAAGACATTAATAGTTTGAGTAATGCCAAATTTTAAAAGTTTGTAGTGTACTAAACTCTGACCCACCTACTGAACTTAACTCCTGACCCCACTGAAATTTATATTCACCCCTTTAAACTAAATCTCACTCTGCACCCACAGCTAATCCTACAATATAACGTCCTGTGCTGTTTACTTTTTGACGTCTATTCAAAATTGTAAGACGAATCTTTCAAGCGCCCATTGTAACTCACCATGTTCAGTACTTTTGTGGACCATTAGCATATTCCTGATAAAAATAGAAGAAGCTAATACCAGCATGCTGTCTTTCCTCCTCCACATAGCTACCTCTAGTACTCAGATAGTTATTTCCAGCTGCTGGTATCCTCTATCAGTAATGTGTTTTCCTGGTATCATTTTATCTTCGTTTCAACATACTGAGGTCTTGGCAACATATGCAGTAGATGTTTGATCACGTTCTGCTGGGGATCTTAATGTACTGGGTTATCTTGGTAAGATACTCCGCTGCTTTTCTTGCCAGCATCTTGCATATGCTACTAGCCTCTAAATGGTTTCCTTCCACAGCAATGGGGTCTGTTCACTTTTCTCTGACCTAGGCCTGCTGCATATCAACACTGCCAGGATTATACTGAGGCTGGGCCACAGAGCAGATGAAGTCCATCTGGGCACTGATGCAATGCTCTCTGTAGTTTTTTGGCTTCTCCTTCATCCAGCAGCTCCACTATGACCCTTTGGGCCCATCAAAGGTGCAAGTTCTCCAAACATCTTGCAGACATCTTGCACAGACGTCTCTGTGATATCTAAGGAGTGCAGGCCAGGGAGTCAGGACACCTGTAGCTCAGATGGCATGTTAGTGTTATTCCATGACTGCTCACCAGTGCAGTCTTATCATGCCAAATACAACATAAAACCTTCTAGGGGGTCTTCCGTGGCCAGCTTACCAACTCAACATTAGCCACCTGCTGTCACTGCAAAGGCACATTATCTACTTCCAAAGTCAGCTTCAGTCAGGAAAACTCCATGCAGCAGCTCAGCCCAAATGAAGAAAATAGCCCAATCTGGAGCTTTCTCTCCATCTACCCTATAAAATTCATTGTTTTTACCTGAGCACAAATTGGCATCTAACAACTCGTATACAACGGAAGTTTCAACCTGACCACAGTTTCAGGGCCACACATATATTACCATCAATCTTTTTTATGCTCTCCTCCTTTTTTCTCCCTGGGACAGTAGTAGCCACAGTTCATAAAGTTGTCCTGCTTCCCATTTTATGGACTCTTGGGGAGTGGCCAAGCCTTACTCACTCCATCACTTTCCCTAGCACACTCACACTCAAGAGCAAGCCTTCTGCATTCTCAGATTCTCTGTCTCCTCCTTGTTCCCACTGAACTTTTATCTTAAGACCTTGTACATGTTTTCCACTACTTGCTTGTCTCGTTTGATTTTTTTTTTTTTTTTCTGTACAGTTGATGTCCTCCTGTTATTAGCCTGCCTTTCCCTAAGGCTAACAAGATTCTCTGGAATCTCTCTTGTAAACTGATGTCAGTGGTCATACCAATGATTTTCCTTGGCTCTAATTAGTCAGTCTATTATGTTTCCAAAGTAACATAAGGAGGGCAGAGATCTCGGCTTGGTAACATACACGTCTATTCACTCCAGGAGCATGCAATGAAGCAGGCAAGTCTGGTCCATCAAGGCCAACACCCTAAATTTTAAACAAGGCATCAAATGATTCCTTTCATAAACCTATCGAACTTCTTCAGGAAGGGGTTTTCTGCATTGCCCTGACAGTTGAAAACCTTCTAATTTCTAAATTTTTCTCATTAACAGATAGAATAGAACTTTTGTTCATTTATCATCATCATTCTTTGTCTTAATGTGCTTTTTATCCCTCCATGGTGTTTACTCTCCTGATGTGTGTGGATGGCACTCATCCCTGTTCTTCCTTAATACTGCTAATCTAAAGAAAGCATATCCATTTAATCTCTGTAAGATAAGGATCTCCATTCTCTTAGTTACTCTAGTATCCTTCCTTCCTATCTTTTCCACTTTGAATTATCTCTCTTGAGTAGGGGTGATCAGAAGAGCACACAGACTTCCAAATCCCTTGCAGAGAAGCATTAACCCTTTCCCCCCTGTATTGGAAAGTTCTCTCAATGAAACCCAGAATCACAATGCCTTTCTCAACATAGGACACCTGGTATCTTGCAGCCATTATGCAGAGAATAGCATACATGGATCCTGTGTCTTGATCAAGGACTTCTACGACTTTCTTCATTTCCATTATGAAGCTTGTTACAGTCTTGGTGGGATCACTAATATTGAATGTCTGTCAGCTCTTCTCTTTCTCTGTTTCTGCATTATTACAGGCAAAAATCTCAACTGGGTTTTTTATTTTCTACCTTCAGTAAACATGGAAAAAAATACTATCGATTCCTTTTTTCAATCCCACCTCCTTTGTCAACTCAGTATGAGGACTTATCCTTACTTCTTCCTCTTCTCTGCAGTAGTCAGGAAATGCAATGTCTTGACAGACCTAAAATCTTAAATGCTGCCAGATGTTTTGCTTCTGTTTTGCAGAGCACACTACTAAGTGTGTTCTGACTTGACTGACCTCTGGCAATAGGCTTCTCTTTCAGACCTCTAGCAGTGCCCCCAGAGCAAAAAGATCACGTCTTAGCTCTTTTCCAACTCTTCTTTTTTTTCATTTTTTCACCTATCATCTCCCGCTCCAAATCCCTTGCTCACATCTACAAAGGAAAGCCACAGTCCAGCTTGACAAAGATACACACTGCAACATGGAACAACTCACCCAAAATGTTGTGATGCACTTTTGCTTTTCAAGTCTCAATCTGTACTTTAGGAGACATGGGAAAGTTCCTTTACCACAACAGTTGTTTGCAGCAGATTCTCTCCAGCACGCTCCAGCCCTGGAGGACAGAATTTTTCCCAAGTATTTTCACTCCTGCTGCCTTCAACAACTTCCAAACCAATCATTATGGCATACATCAAAAGCTTTTCATCTGAAGTTCTGACAGATTTCTGTAGAAAGGTTGGGGGTTTACTCACTTAATAGACACCAGGGAAGACCAACTCCAGGTTTAAAAATCTCTGAGTAGCCTAAATGAAGTTATTTTTTCCCCACTTTAGCCTTAAAGCCAAAATGGTGTTATTTTCTTAATAGCTTACCCCAGCTTGTTTTCTTTCACAAGTAGCAGCACTTTAAGTAGAGAGCCCACACTGTAATAATTTACTCGGGGAGAACAGATGGAAGTGGAGAGGGTCAAGGCTGAGTTGCATGCTGTGGCTTTTTGTGTGCATTCATCTGTGCTACTTTTCCATTTTTGACAATGCAATTCTAAGACTATTGGTATTTTTTCAGACACCGAATTATAAAGTTAAAAAGGTAACAGTGTTTAGCAAACAGACAGGTCATAAACTAAATTGTACTACACAGTGCTTTCTTATTTGAGTTAGAGGGTCAAATTCTTAGTACTTTTAAGGACTCTAGAGAGCAATTTGTGAGGAAGACCGGGAGAAGATAATTTACAGAATTGCGCCTATGCCTCTGCTTTGAAAATTGCCTCAGTTAGTCCTTTAACATATACAAAATTGTCTGAACACTGCTCTTCTTCTATCAACTGCCAGCAGCTTTGAGAAGCCACAGCACAGAAAGAGAAAGGAGAGGCACAGTGGGATCCCAGCCACACAGGTAAATAATGCAATTTATCCAAAGATGATCCTACTACTTAATATTCTCCACTGGCTTAACAGAAGGATCATATTAAAAAGAACGTAGGCATTTTGGTACAGAAACAACTAAATTAAATTTCTTCCTCTACTCATGCTTTCATTTCTAGATTAGCTGTAGAGATGAGGAAAGAAATATGTCTGCATAACATTGCATGTCTCTCAAATTTATGTACAAACTGTGAAACTTTTTCAGTCTATATAAACCTGATGTTCATCTGTGAGGGTATCCGTCTATGTTATCCAGCCTTTTGGAATGGGCTGCCAGGGAAATGGTGGAGTGGAGGTATTTAAAAGACATGTAGATGTGGCATTTATACAAACATGGTGGACTTTGCAATGTTAGGATAATGATTTGATTTGATGGCCTTTCCAACCCAAATGCTTCTATGATTTTAAAAGAAAGAGGAAGACCAAGTAAGAGTATGGTTTCTGGATTGAAAAGGTGTACTTGGTTGTTATAGTAACTTGACTTTTGCAAAGCTCATTATGTGACAAAATAGAGGCCTTTTGCATTAGCGGAGGATCTTTTGAGAAAAGATGTAAAATTATATGTGCAAGATATATAATTTGAGAAGTTACAAAAAATCTTCCCTTTGTCTTTGTAATCAAATTAAGGCAGCAGATACTTTCTGAGTCAGTGACAAAAGCAAGAAAGCACATTAGTCCAAAAACTTTTTTCAGCTCCCCACAGATACAAATGGAGGAGAGACTTTTGCTGGCTTCTCAGCAGCAGAGGTAGTTTAGCTGTTGGGGGTGTTGCAGTCTCACACACATTCAGATTCAATATTCTGCCAAGTTCCTTATCATGTTGTTTTCTTAATAGACAGGGCATGGGGGAGAGGATTGAACATTTTATCAAAAAGACTCATAACAAGGTCTCTTTGGTTGACTTCCAAATGTCCTTTGTAAGGGATCACATGCTTCTTCCCCACTCCACAATTTCTTTCTGAAAAAGGGAGATTTAATACACCTAAGGAGACAGGAGCATGTGTGAAAGTCTTGTCAACTGCTAACAAAGTGTCTTGATGCAGACATTAATTTGTACAGTGTACTTGCTTTCAGGGGAAGATCAGTTTCACACATGTCCTGCTTATTTTTCTTTGACCTTTGAAGGCTAATTCAACATGTATATTTGATTAATTTCATGATCCTATCCAATCTGCACAAAGTGCTCTGTTTGAGCATGTGTAATTAGCCATCTTTTCTTTGCTCTATTCCTACAGTCTGAATGTAATGAGATACATAATGCTTTCCTAATGTGCTAGAAATTTTATAGGGTTTTTTACTGTCAGTTTGATTTGCTGTTAGTGTATGTTCTTTTTGTAAATTGATCCATTCTTTCTCTCTCAACACCCCAGAAATTAAACCTTTCAAAAAAACATTCTTTTCACCCACATCTGGCTAATATATAAAATGTATATATATCACCACCATAGAATACATATGCACAAACACACACACAGAGCATATGTCTAATAAACAATTTCTTCTCAGTATGCTTCCCTGATGCCATATTTTGGTGTTAAATTCAAGCAAAATTCCCCAGACCAAACATTATTCTCCAACTCAGATTTGCGTATGTACAATTGACAGAGTGGGCAGTCAACACCCAGTCTCCCGCCTTATTCATAAAAAACGTGTTCTGTTTCTGGGATATAAGTCTCAGTTTTTCAGTCAGTTGAACATGTACAAACCAACACAAAATGAATGTGCCTGTGGCAGCTAATGTACATTTCTCTCACAAGAGCTGCAGAAGCAAAGATCTCCAGTTTGGCAGAAGAAAGAACTCCATTCTGATCTGCTCTGTAAACACAACGCACATATCCCGGTCTAGATTTTCACTGTATGTTGAACCTGAGATAAAAACCCTGATGGAGAGCTGTGGACACTAGCAACATGTTTTCTATAGCCTGATCATGGGTAGGGACTACAGTCCTCTTTTTCACAGCTTACAACAATCGTTCCTGAAACATGACTTCCTTTAAGCCTTTCAGAAGAAAATGACACGCATATCATTGCTACTGTAGCCACATAGTGACTAAGGAATCTCCACAACAATCCTGACGTTTATGCTATTAGGATCAAATAACAAGCCCTTCACCAGCATAATGAGCACTTACGCAAATAAAAGCCCAGTTTATTTTTTCAAGCCTTCTCTAACAAAAGCCTGTCCCTTCCACAGATCTACTTCTTCACAAAAGCCAGAGACATACAACAACCTTTAGCATGATTTGCCCATGACTCTATAGCCTAAGACAACATCAGGAATCAGAAACAGACCTCCTGATTCACAGTCTCATGGTCCAGTTCATAGATCGTGTAAGTAAATATATTTTACTTGTATTTGGGAAGGAATATTGGGTCATGCAAAAAGTTATTGTACCCTTCAGAAAAATGTCACAACTTGTAGAAAGGACGGTAAAGGCACTTAATGGAAGAGACTGTAAATAAATCTCCATTCCCCTGGAATAATGACTAAACAATCAGAAGATTGATTTTACAGTTTAATGCTTAATCAAAACGACTCATGCTCAAAAAATAAATTCTTTTGTCTAATTCTTAATCAGCTCTAGGAAAGATTAACTACTCTGTATATGCCTTCTTACATCGCTCTTCTGCATTTACACCACAAATGTTCCTGCCTTCCTCAGGATTGAAATAGGTGTTATATCATGATCGAAGACTGTGTATCTAAAGCACTGACTACATCTATGGTGTCCAAGGAGTGAAGAATTTGCTTCAGCTTATCTATCTGTATGATGGTCAAATGATACTGATTTATTCATATCTTTCAAATTGTGTGGATTAGCTGCCTGGGGAGACTGAATGCTGGACTGTTCCCCTATGAAAAATCCAGCAGTAAGTTTGCAAATACTTGTTTGCTTAAGAGAAATCCATGTTTAAATACCTCTCATTTTGCTGGGAGAATTTATATTCAGGAGAACTGGGTGAAATTTCCCTCTATTTCTACTTTTAACAGGATAAAGTTTTACAAGAAAGAGTTCACTTCAGTGACAGTTCTAGGAGAAGTGTGGATTAATGGCTCATACATTGGGAATCTACATATAGATTATGTATATGTGTCAAGTCGGGATCTTGTGACAGTACTTGGCTATTCTGCTAATCCCTCATGATAGAGAGATAACGCGTTTGGCGCTGATACTGCTCAGAAAGTAGATAATACATGAAAGGTTCTTTCAAGCAAGAAAGGAAAGAAGGAACTTGGAGGAGGGAGCAAAAGAAAGACTATGCAACCTAAAGGAAGCAACATTAATCATCACAAATCACAAAAATATTTAGAAACTACGGCTTGTGTTTGTAGCTACCTGCCCACTGTACAAATTTGTTACTTAAATTACAATCACAAGCCAAACAGAGTGTGGAGATAGGAATTTAGGCAATGCCAATTATTTCTGTTCTTTTTTAAAATGTATTTTCTGATCTGGTTTAACTTCTTATATATAGCATGTATCTGTCTTTGGTATCTCCTTTGTGCTTCACTCTTTCTAGTCTATTACCCTGTCATTTATGCTCTCCAATATCTGCTGTAATTTTACACAGCTGCTTTTCTTGCATTCTTTTCTGTCATCCTGCACCTACGCTCCTTTTCCCATATAGTTTCCAAAATGCAATGCAAATCTTCATCCCCAGATTGTGTTTGAAAGAGTGCAAAATAAGTTGCTCATCTCCATCACTGCCTTGAGATTTTTGAGACAGCTGAAGGTAGTATTTCAGAAAATAACATAGCTTCAGTTAGATCTTAACATCCTTTTGATCAGTCTACATAAATATCTCCATCTCTAAGTGGAGATTATATTTCACTTACAGGTCTAAATATCCCTTCATGTTGTCTGTCCCTCCGAGGCAGCACTAGTGCTGATTTAGCTGCATGCAGAAGAATCACTGCCCCTCTCTGACACCTGAATCACCTGCTCACACCAAACCATGCTTTTACTTTTCTGGTGTAGCTGTCTGCAGAGGAGGAACCCATGCCAGCTCCCATGTCTACCAGACACTTTAGCTAAGATTTAGACCTGAATATTTTTCTTCCCTAATCTGATCCCACTCCTTCACTAAAATGCTATGCCTTTTGGATTTAAGTACATTGGCTGTGTTACTGTTTTGTGTGCAGCAGAAAATCTGCTTTCATGATTTTCTTAGTTCTCCATTTGTTTTGCCCTGCGCTAGAAATAAACAGTGTAAATGGTATATCTTTCTGAACTGTTCCTCCCTGTCCCATGCCAGGGACTGGAGGAAAGGGGTGTGAGGGTGTAGAGACAATCCATCTGCAACATGAGACAGGACAACTGAGAAACCTAATACAGAGCATAGCACTTTTTGGGGCAGCTGGTGTCTTCAGGAGCAAGATAAGGACAAATGTTTTCTTTTGTCAATCCCTGCAAATGTGATTTCACTGTCAGAAGTGAGCTGTTCTCTTTGGCACATTAAGAGCTGAAAACCAGGAGGAGAAACACCAGTAGCGAGTAAGAGCATTCAGAACGGGGGGGGGGGGGGGGGGGTGGAACATTAGCTCGGCTCTTTACTACATGGCATATTTTGAGGACAGACCAAAGAAGGGATTATTATTGTCATCTCACAACTGAAACCCCTCCGTGATCTTCATGGGAGAAACACATTCCAAAGGTTTTTTACAAAGTACTACAGGGACCACAACTCTTTTGTGGCTGTGTATGACTTCTCAGATGTGAAGTGATCTGCTACCAATCAATCAGAAACTAAACAGGCAAGTGTGAAGTGGTGAGGATAGAAAACAAATGTAGTTTACGTAGCTGTACGCTGCACAGCAATAACTGGCAAAAAGAGACTTTACAAACTCTCTATGATCTTGAATTATGTGGTCTGGGAACATGCAGGTTTTGTTGAGGTCCTGGTGGTCTTTATACCTATAGGAAGGCAGGGAACAGGCACACAGCTCTTCTGATACTGAAACATATATCTCCCATAAGGGGCTTTTCAAAAATATTCTTCAAGGCTGATTTGAATACCTCTCCTTGTTGCATTACATCAGCACTGTGCTTGACCACCTCCCCTCCCTTAAAACCAAATTCCCAGTTGGTTAGCAACCTTGTGCACCTGTTTTTAAAAAAAAATTTAAAAACGGAAAATCCGAAGGGACAGCCTTTGGGAAATTTGAGGATTGTTCCTTTCAGCACTGAAGAAAATAATTAGTCAGACCTGGCAGATAGAAGCAGGAGTGATCAGGTCATTGTCAAAGAGGAAAAGATATCTTCTCCTTGACTGGAGGTCACCAAACGTTTTTATTTTCATACATAAGATCAGCAAGCATTAAGCCAATCCATCTAGTATTAAACACTATAGGCTCTAATGATTTGCATAGCAACTTTAATTTTCTGTTTCTCCTGATAACCAAGGGGCAATGAGCTGAAAAATCAATGAATATCATGTCAATTCAATGTATATCAATGTTGACACAGCTTTTATGTAAGATGAGTTTCAGACATAAATAATACAAATTTTCCATGTTAGAGCTTAGGGCACTTAGCTAACACTTTGGAAACAATCACTGAAGGTAGAGTAACTGTAGAAGTTGAGGAAGAAAGGAGAAAGGACGCTCCAGTAAATCCTTTCAATCTCCAGATTCTGCTAACTTATCCATGACAAGATAGAAAGGCTTCAGAATTATTATCATTATCCTTCATTCATAAAACCACTGCTGGAGGGGGTGTATATTACTCTAAAATGCATGAGATTTTATAAAATATGCCCATACTTACAACAAAACTTCCAACCAGAAAATGTATTGGTCCTTTCCTCCCTGTGGCATACCAATTTCTCAGGTCTATCAACTGCTCAGCCATTCA
Organism: Acanthornis magna; assembly: GCA_036785705.1. NCBI lineage: Eukaryota > Metazoa > Chordata > Aves > Passeriformes > Acanthizidae > Acanthornis > Acanthornis magna. The sequence continues at coordinate 13,637,349 of JAWUZG010000029.1, forward strand.
ATAAGGCAAATAAATGTCTGCTTAGGTCCACTGATCTCTCTCATTTTTGAGTTACGATAGATTTGAGGACTGAGTTAAGCTTGATTTCCCTGATGGATGATGTGATGTCCATGCCCCAAAACAAGTTTCAGAAAATTCTATATTTGGCTCAAAAGTCAGTATTTCCCATATTAAAACATCAGCACTTCAAGCTCTGCAGCAAAATGAAGATTTTATGTGGAAAGAACAAAAAAAATCCCACTTCCTAATATCTGTAAAATGAGGAAAAAAGACCGTGTTCCTGTGGCTGTCTTGCTCATTTCTTGACTGGCTGCTATTTGTTGTTAAAAAGCAGTGCATGGAGGATTAGCCAGAGCAATTTGTTGATCACACAGGCATCCCACATTCAGTGCTGTTCTCCAATAATGGACTAGTGGACTAGCAGAACATGAATAACAGGGCCGCACACTACTGACTGCTGTGCACAAAGCAAGACTGACTTTCACACTTATGAAAGAGTAATCACTAGAAATAGGAGGAAATAAGCAATTTTTATTCAGACTTTTTCAAGTTAAAGGGACACCAAGATATTAATCTCTTATTACACTATGTAAGCAAGGCAATGTTTACACGAAGAGTAAGAGATTGTGCCCCAGGACATGAACTAGCTGCTGCTGAAATTTAGAAGAAAAGTTCTACTGAGAAGCTCATCCTTAATTGACTGTGAAAATATTTCTTGCACCTTTCACATAGGCATCTGCCTCTCTGCACCCTGAGAGGACCTATAGTCTAACTAGAGTAAACGTAAGCTACCGATAAATTATTATTTTTCTTACTCTGATTGATTCAGTGAGACTATGGCCTGAAAATTTCCAAAGCATCTTTGCTTACTTTCTTGTCAATCCATTGATATGGTGGGTCAGTACCCAACTGTCTGTGCCCTGCCTTTCTTTTCTGACAGCTGAATCTTTTCTCATAAAAACAAATCCTACAAGGAACACCGTCGAAGTGCTTGGAGAGCTGCGCCGGCACACAAAAACACCAGTCTGGTGTGACATTCATTTGCAGTTCCTAAGTCAGTTCTAAAACGCTCTGCCAAGTTTTTCAATTAAGGTCTAGAAAAACATGATGCCCTTGCTGAAGACGTAACCCACTCACAACATGAAGAACAGGGGTGATAAGGGGTGTTGAGTAAATGTCCCCATAACAGACTTTCCAGCAGCTATGCCCACCTACCATAGCAAACTTATTTGTCCACTGAAAATAAACAATGACACTTATCTATACAAATTGTATGCGCTCTCCAGATAAACAAAAGGTATTTTATTTGTCAGGCCTACAGAAGCTGACAGTGGAAAACCTGTTCCCTCCTCCTACTCCCATCTTGTTTCCCCTTTCCTTACCCATTCTCCAGCACAAACTTCCACAGAGCCAGTACTCTCTTATACTGCCATAAGAAAAGTGCAATTATGCCTCTGAATAACCTCCATCTCTTTTACGTATGTCTGTTCTTCACTTTAAATTTTTGTGCCTTTCCCCCCTGATGCACCTTCATCTCTTTCAGCCCTTACTGGTCTTGCTCTTTCTTACCTCTTACCTTTCTTTGCCTCTGATTGCTGCCCACCCAACTGTTCAGACATTATTTTCTGTCTTCCAAATTTCCAAACACCTGAACCTAACTCTTCTTCACCCTTCCATGAACCTTCTTTCGCATCCATCGTTTGCCTAGCAAAGGAGGTAGTAGCTGTGCTTCCTTGTTGGAGATTTTCCAAATTTTTTCCTTTTTCCTGGTTCCTGTGCTGCACACCCACTTTGTTGTCAGTTCCAGAGTTGGAGAAACCCAAGAAATGGTGGATGAGAAGCCCATGAGAAGAGGCTGAATGCAGGCCTGTCTTCAACACACACAGAAAGCACCTAAGAAATCAGTCACTGAAAGGCCAACAATGGAGATATTTCACAAACCAGACAAAAGGCTTAAGAGTGCTTAATCCTCAGCTGAAAGGTCAAGATGGTTTTCTTCCCAGTTGTACCAAACAGGCACCAGCCAGGCAGCTCATTTAGTGAAGGAAAGCTATCTCATCTAATAAGCTCAAGAAGCTTTGTTTTAGACAGGGACACATTTGCAAAATCAAATCAGCACTCCATTAAAACACCCCCAAATGTCCAAAAATAAGTTTCATGGAACAAAAAAAAAAAAAAATTCCACCTGAACGCTGTCTAGGAGAGAACATGTCACAAGGGAGAAATAGTTATCACATAAATCAGCAGGAAACAGGCATCACACCTGCATCTTTTTCGCAGAAGCTCAGTATTAAACTACTCCTATCTCTATTTCATACTAGCTGCTTTTGAGATCAGATGGGTTTTTAAAGGATTCATCCTTAATACCAATAGCAGTTTAAGACCATGAAATGGAGAAAACAAACCAAGGCTGTAGCCAAAGGCTGTATGTCTTTTTCTCTCTACTATGGCATTTTTTTTAATTTCCATTGGATAGTCAGCTTAAGTTCTTATACAAACTGAAGAATAAACCAGTCATATCTTGTATCTTGATATTTCCCTTTAGAACAAGGACACAGTTTTATGTATCCTGAGTACAAAAAAAAGCCCAGAAAACCCTGCAGAAAAAGAAGATGCTACATTGCAGGTAAATGTTACGTATACAGAATTGAAACAATTTCATTATTCATCCAGATGAAAGAGAGCCACATTCCAACACTTTTACTCTGATTAATGACACTGTTTCACAAGAACTCCCATTGGCTCTAACAGGACTATTCAATTAGGTTCCAACTCCAAATATGCTGTAATCGCAGCCAATGGTTGCATTGACTTCACATTTCGAATCAGCCCCTGGTAAAATAGTGTTCAGCATGAGGAGGAGTACCAGAATTTGGCTTGTAATGAGGGAGTTATGGAAAGTTAACCCCTTTACTGTCTTCACGTTGTCGAAGGTGCCTGGCTGATGAACAGGATGAAACCTATGCATCAGATGATTAGGGTGAAATCAACCATTAAATTAAGGACAGGAAGGGATGTTTCTTTCCTGTTCATGCTGGAAAGAAACCAACATGTGGTAGAGAATTTAGTTGCTTTCTTCTGTATTATGAGACACTGCCCACTTTTAAGGAGTTCACCTTAATGCCATTGCAAGTATCTACAGAACCGATGACAGCCAGTGCCATTCTTCTTTTTTTCCTGTGGCAGGTGGCAATTTTGAGGTCCTCTTTTACTCTTGTCCTCAAGTGAGTCTTGTAGGTGGTAGGATGAATTTTGGAGGTCATCAAGTACTGTCACAAATAGAGAGACCACTTCTGGTTACTTTGGAACTGGAAAAGTAATGAATAAGACCTAGTCACAGCTGGTCTTTCTTGGCATGATTGTACCTGTGTCCACCACTGAGCAGGGTGGAGTACTTTGAGATGCTGTAATTTTAAGTAGTTGTGTAGTCTGTGTTTTGTTGGGTTTTATTGGAAGAGATTCTTTCCTGTTCTATTTGGTGTAACTGACAAAATGAAGCCATGGTTAAAAAATAAATCAGCTCCAGTCATCAGGAGCATTGTTATGCACACTCATATCTTGACAGTTTTTCACAGCTTTCCAGTGTAGGAGGAGAGTGCTTGCCACTAGAGCTGTAAATATAGTTTTTAGTGAAGGTTCCTGCTACTTTTTGGCCTACATGCATTTGAGAAACAAAATTGAGTATGCGCATATTGAATTTTTGAACAGGACATTGTACAAATATGAAACAATAAGGAAATTAGAGCTCAGAAATCACAGAAAATTAAAACTCAATCTAAGCAAAGAAAAAAAGAGTAGGAGAGGCAGAGACATATTCCATATAGAGAGCTGTAAAAGCAAGGATAATGGCTTTACAAGGAGATTTTAATTCAAAAGGATAATGAAAAAGAAAACAAAGAGGTAATAATCATCCATCCATCTCAGCACAAATAGTTGTTTTGTACTGCGTGTGAAGATTTCAGCTGTGATATAATTTGCCAAACGTATAATATTCCTGCTATTAATATTCATTTGTTTGCAATGAGGAACAAGACCTGAAGTATAAATTGGAATATAATTTTTTTAAAAATACCTAGACAACAACTACCTAAGTCTGCAAGACCGGCAACAAAATTCCAATGAAGTACTTAGAAAAGAGACAGCAAGAGGCCACAGAAATGTCAAATGCAGCACCTTTTATGTGATCTGCTCCAGCCACCCAGCCCCAATGCAAGCTGCCAAACCAAGCCTGGGCAGAGAGGATATTACAAACCATATCACATCATTTCAGTGACATGCACCAGTCTTGAAGTGAAAGAGGACAGTCTTGGTGCTTATCAAATCCTTGACAATTTTGTTCACAATAACAGTAAGAGAGAAGAGTGGAAGAATCTTTCTCAATGTTGACTTTGGGAAAATTAAGGTTTTGAAAATTCAGTGAGACTACTGATAAATCCTTCAGTGCTTTTTAAACAGCTTTCTGCTCAGGTTGTCAATATTCTAATCAATATGTCAGAGGACAAATGCCTTGTAGCAGACCAGTTGTACTTAACCCAATTCTTCCAAATTAAGTAGCCTTCAGACATTTTTTATTATATATAGGTTATCACTCAAGAAAAATTGTATCTATATACCTAATGTGTACGTGTGGCCTAATGTTATTCATGGTAATGTTTCTGAGGGAAAAAAAAATGAAAAAACAGAAAAGCTACTGAAATCTGAGGCCCAAGTTCAAAAGATCATCAGGCAAGTTCCTGACTCTAGGTTCTGCTAATAATCTTCATTTACATTTTGATACCAAGCAGTCTTTGAAAAAACTAAAGAAGTTGAAGATAACGCAAGTGTGTCATTTTCTTCTGTCATACTATTTCCTCTTGAGAACAAAACGACACTGAGAATCACGAGAGCCATGTGGGTTACGATAGCAGTGAAAATCCCTCTCCTTGACTCTGTCCCAAAAGGAATCAAAGGAAATTGTCCACTGCACATTGTGGGCATAATCCACTACTACTTTTACAGCAATGTTGTAAACATTCCTCTACAGAGAAAATGTTAGACGCAACAGCATTGCTTTTACAAGCTCTAGTGCTTTGGATGCTCACTGCTTATTTCTTTGGATCCTTGAAGCATCACATAAAAATATTTGGATGGCTCCTTAGATTCACTCCAGTGGTTCACCTCATATGTGGCCCACTTTCAGACGGCTGCCAGAAGATAATTGGGGAAATAGAGCTGTAAAACACACATGTGATCCTTCCCCTGGCATATCTTCCCACCTTCTAGCTTCTTTAGGTGATGATAGATTTTGAATGGGTGTCTAAAAGTGCCAGATTTCACAGTGGTGAAATCTCATGTGTGCTGTTTTGACAACCCAGTTTGCAACCCCTGGTCTAACCCAATATGGGTAAGAAATATGACACAGTGATTTAACACTGCACATTTTCTCCATGAATCAGCACACATATCCAGGACAGGAAATTGTTGATCCTCAAAGTTATACTACTATGAGCAGTATACTTAACACCAACATATAATCCATTGCCCTTTCTTGGCTCGTGTACATTTCACTCTTTGCCCAAGACAGTATTTTTTTACACTTCCATCTATTAACTCTATTTTTAATTGGAGGATTCATGTTCTTTTTTGTCTCTACCACTGAGGTAAGAAAATAAGACCCAAGTAAGTCATCCTCATTGCCTTCAGTAGGATTGCTCTCACAGATCTCTGCTTATTAAAAGCAAAGCCAACATTCTCCAAATGACAGGGCCTCAAAGACAGGGTTGTCCAGTTGGATGTAGGTTAAATCAGAGCTCAGGATACATGGGTCTTCATCCTGGCACTGCTGTTTGCCTTCTAGGTGACCAAATTTTGCTGTGTCTCAACGACCCACCCAGTAAAAGGGATGCTGATACTTCCTGAGAAGTCTCTTTTGGTTTATGCATTCCACAGCAATGGGTCTTGCTGTCATATACTCCTACTTTTTATTCTAAGACATATCCCTAAGATATGCAATGGAACTAGATGAGAAACATAAGAAGACCATAAAGGGTCTTACAGACCACATGCCGGATAGTCGTCATCTGGATTCTGACATTACAGAGGAGACAATCTTGATGAACTGTGGTCAAAAAAAATAATGTATTAAGAAGAACTCTGGAAAGGCAGTGTAAGGAGATGAGCTCACCATGCTCAACATAACTGCACAAAGTTTTGATGGAGATATAAAGGTCTGTGGATCTTTTAATGAATGTATGATATTTTCATCATGCTCATTTATTTTATGGGGATTTAGTTGCAGGGGGCTCGAGGGAGGCTGTTTGTGTGATGTGTTTGGTCAGTTTGGTTTGTTGTTTGGTTTTTTTAATTGGTTCAAATACATAAATAAGAAAAACTAATCTGGAAAAATTTTTATCATTTATATAAATCACCATGATAATTTTAAGTCATTCTAAGCTTCTGACTCCAGCACCAAGACTTCAAAAGAATATTTATTTCCTTTGGTTACAGAGCATTAATAGATGTCCAGTGAATGCAAGCAGTGGGGAAAAAGGCAACACATATACACAAAAACCATGGGAGATTAAATGTTTACAGAAATTGTGTTGGAACAGCAAATTATTACATACATATTTTGTGAGAATTTTAAATATTGATATGAACAGGAATAAACCCTGAAATTATGTATTTAGCCAGCCCAAAGAAAAGGAAGCATTTTGAAAACAGACTGGGAGACATTCGCATCTCCCACATTTTTGCAATATATGATTGGACCTATCATAACAGCCAAAATACTGAGGCTTTGCTAATTAGCTGCCCTTCAGTAACACACTGTCTAATCAGAACATCAACCTTAGAAGTCTCTCTCAGCCTCACAGAAAAGATGTTTCAGAAAAAGCTGTAGTGAGCTTTGCTATTTAATGTGCATTTCTTAATTCATCTTGTTAAGAGCATAAATAGAAGGGATAACTAGCTCGCCATCTACTCTTTCCTATCTTCTGCACCTCCTGTCTTTCCTCCTTCTGCACCATGCATACTCTGGGGGTCAATACTGATTTAATTTAATTGTACATTGCAAGGAAGAGGATCTCAGGTTTCAGTGGGACCTCAGGTGGTGACAAGCAGCAGCAGCAGCCAAGACTAAGCTTAAAGTCAAGGTGTCAGGAAGAGATATAGAGTCCTTCTGCCTCACCCAGCTCAGCAAAGCCTGCTCAGTCTCCTCTAGAGTGAGGGACAGCACTCTGACAAGGAAAACATCAGGTTCTCATATGTAGACAGAAGCAAAAAAACCTGAAAAACAACATTGGGTTGGACCACAGCAGAAAGGTTGGCAGGAAGGGAAGGGGGGGGGGGGGGGAAGGGGGAAAGATTAATTATTTAAAATCCTTCCAGTTCAGGAGGCTGTGAGTATCCTTGTGCTCTAAAAGAGTGAAGCAATGAAGCACCCCTGTAGACGCTTTTTTTCCCCAGTATTGCTACTTCAAAGCCCCACAGCAGAAATCGGTGTCAGGGCTGCCCTGAAAATGAGGGCAAGCTGGGCATCGGCCAGAGTCTGGCACCATGAAATATGTTTCTGTCTTATCTTCTCTGCCATAGGAGCTGACAGGTGCTAGGGACTGAGACACAGCATGGCCTGACAAAGGACTGCCCTCGTGATAGTGCAGCAAGGCAGGTAATACAATAAAATTGGGTGCTTTTGAAGCAGGCTATATTACTGCCAGCTCTTAAGTAGAGTGCAGAAACTTTGTTAGTAGGGATGTTTCAAGCTGGTTTTTCTGGAAATGACTCTGCTTTGCCTCATTTTGTATCACCAGATTTGCTTTTATGCTATTCTGAATATCCCCCTCAAGTCTAAGAACTTCCATGGATTATCTCTTTCCTCTGGATGTGGTGTATGATTGTTTGTCCAATTAACATAGGTAGTGGAAAAGGCCCAAATCCATGAAGCAGAATAATTACTAGAAAAAATTTCTGAGGATCCCAAAAGCTTTTGGGAAAGCTGTGGGAAGCAGAAAACTCGAACACCATGCATGATGGTATGAACAGCCCATGGGAAATAATCCTTTCAGCAAGTCAGCATTTCCAGTTTTCTCTCATTATACTATATTTGACATGACTTGTCTCTGAAACAGAAAACCCAAGATATGAATAAGGATTAGCTGAAATACACTGCCATAAACCTAGCCTACTTTAGGTTGTGTCAAGCTCTAGAGAGCTGTAGATGTTATTATACCCAGAGCAAGCTAGACTGAGGTACCATGCTGCAGGAGGAGGGAAAAAGGAAGAAGGTGGCAGGTCAGGAAGGGGTGGATGGCAATGCCACAGCATTTAACCAGAAGTACCTGGCAGCACTGGTCCTCTGCAGGGCCCTGTGGGCTGCATGGATGGCAGCTTTTGGTAAGAATCCCTCCAATGGCCTCTTACCTCGAGGGGGTGGGGGATCTGACAAGAATGAAGATGTAACCTCTGGGGAAATGCCAGAGCAGGAAAGCTCCTTTTTCTCCCCTGCAAATAGGGTCTGCAAGTTAAAGTGCCAAGCTGGTAATGTTAAACACTGATAAAGCTTTTACTTCAAACAAAGAAGTAAAAAGTGGCATGGAAAAATCATCCCACTTCAAGAGCTGCAGTTTCAGCAAGCTACTTTCTGAAAGGCAGCACACTTTGTCTTAGCATCTAGAGACTTAAAATCATAACCCTCTCTTGAGCAGTGTTTCTCTATTCTCTCCTTTTTAGCTGTCACTGGTGAAAGGATGACCCCAGAGAGCCCAGCTCTGCCACACGCACGCAGCCCATCCTCATTTCTCTCTTCCTCCTGACACCCTCCAGCAGCCCCCTTGGGGCTTTTGTTTCCCTGTGCCTCCAGCCATGCTCAGTCTCCTTGCTGCCTCCTGCACTCCCAAGCCCGAGCTGCAGCAACCCCACATGCTTCATTCCACAGGAGCAGCAGTGACACAAATTAAACAGAAGCAAGGGGCCACAGAAGATTTCACAAGAAAGACCAGAAAAATAGAAAAAAGGAGTCACTTTCAGAAGTGATTAGTTTTAATGTCAAAATGCAAGTGTGGAGCCTGTTTTGGCAGCAGAACCCAAGAAAGTGAGACATTCTCAGAAATTACCCTGCAAATTTAGGCTCCATGCCAAGCTTTATCCTGTTTCTTCCAGGTGTGTTGAAAAATTTTGTTTCTTCTGTCTCTCTGCCTGACAGCCACATCACTAACCGGAAATAAGATATGGGATCTCAATTGCCATTGGCACCTCACTTACTGAACACTTACTTTATTTCCTCCAACCAGTGCATTACACTTGGTATTCAAAATGTGGAGACAATGGGTCAAATTCAAGAAAACAACACTCAAAGTTATTCCATTAAAACACTGTATTTCTCAATATATAAAGGAATATTTTAGCCAGAATAGGAAGAAGCAATAAAACATCACCCTCTTATCTTTAACAGTACCTTAATTTTCCCTGCCTCTAGTCACTCCTTCTGTACAAATGAAATGTTTTAGATAAAGCCACATCCCATAAACATGGCAGAGGCAAATCTACCCTTCTGAGGATGGGGAGTGAGTGCATAAACCAATCATGGTCATATCAGCACTACTGGCATATCTCAATAAACCTATCTAATGCAACTACTTCAAACACAGTAAGCCACTATTATATTTCACTGCACAGTCTCTCCGTCTGAAAAGGTTATTGTTGTTACAGTCTCGATGATACTTCACTTAGCTCATCCTATGAGAGATGCTAGATGCAAAAGTGGAGATTATTACCAAGATAACCCCTCTGTCAGTCCTTGTAAGTTGCTCCTCTGATCTCATCCAAAAATAAGATTACCCAGAGGCTTTAATGAACTATACTTAATTGATGTCTGGTATTAACTGCACCTTCATGAGAGAGATAATAACTTTTCCCCAGACACATATCACTCATACCCTCACATAAATCCAGTGTTTGTTGAGTGGGCCCATTTATATCATCTTACAAAATGTCAGACAGATCAGTTCTTGCTCCAGTTTCTAATTTCCTGATATAACGGATATGCACATCCACAGTTGCCAGGCAGCAGATCTCAGGCTGTAACCTCCACGGCATTATTCTTCCCAATTTCCACATTAATTATTGACATGTTAAAATATATTAATTAGCAACAGCCAGGAACAGCATACTTCATTGCTAAACACTGGGATTACCTGGCATAGCAAAAGAAGGCAAATAATCTTTAGTGCAATATCTGAAGGATTGATTGAAGCAGAAATGTACAGAGGTTATCCTAAGAGGCAGAAACACCCTTTTCCAGCAACAGACATGTCCTTTCTCCTTTGCATCTGTATCACTGGCACAGGCTCAAGCCTTATGCTGCGTAGGAAGAGCCACAGCCAGGACAAATGACTGTGTGAACCCCTATGTCTGCACAGCCCTGAAGAATGGTCTACAAGGCTGAGGAAGGGCAAAGGTTGGCAGGTTCAGCATCTCTTGCAGAAATACCTTTAAAGCATCATCAAAACCTGGGCCAAAATACCAGCAAAATTCAAGACAGACACAGCCCATCTGACTTCAGTGTTTCTGAAGGGGAGCTAGGCCTTGGGCTTGGTCATGCTGAGGACCACATGGAGTTTCTGCTTGCCTCAGTGCATGTCTGTTACCGTGTTATGCAAGAGACACCTCTCTGTCTGCAGGAATAAGTATTCCTGATGAAGGTTTAGCAACACAAGTGCATGAGAGGAAACAGGAGACAAGCTGGCATGCTTGGTAGCAGTGCCTGGAAGGGCCACATCCCTTATAGCCGAGAAAATTACAGAGCATCCCTTGGGGCTGATGATGAGATTTCCCCCAGGGAACACAATATCTGCTCTTTGTGGAAAAAGGTGCTTGGTGAAGCACACACAGTGCTGGGAGATACACAACCTGTACAATTGGAAAAAGGCAGCAAAGCCAAATAATATCAGGTCCAGCATCTGCTACTGATAAGCACTTGAAAAGTAACCAGTCCTGAGAATTTTTCCCTATCAGAATGCAAAGAAAATATCTTATTTCTCACACTCTCTGCTGAATACAAAATGGGAGGGCAACAAAAAATTCTCAAACTATTAATACTAAGAGAATGACTCATATATATACAATGAGCAAGAGCACTGTGTTTCTCCCATGATGCTACTTTAAAGAGCTGCCATCCAGCTGTATGAACACTCATTTGCACACACACATAGATCAAAGGACTCTAGACTACCCCAAAACCTTCTCCTGAGATGGTGTCATAACCTATTGCCAGGAAAATTGCTTAGATATCATATACTTTCAAGAGGTAAGATCAAAGGGAACCATGTAAGAAAAACAGATTTCTCCATCTACCTGTTCACACACTCTGTTTCTATACCCTTAAGAAACAGAAAGACAAATATACCAGTAAGCTCAACTTGTCACAAGCACCAGCTAACCACCTGTTACTGAGTGAAATCAGAAAAAGCTTCCTCTGATTCCATACACATGAAATTATGGAGACTGTGCCTTCCCAGTAAGGGTGCGCCTTCGGATGCTTGCTTTGCCCATTGTCTGTCTAGTTCTAAACTATTCATGAGCCAGGGATTATTGATTTCCAGGCTTTATTGCAGGCTCTGATTATTCATTGAGGTCTCAGTGGGTAACTAGAGGAATGATTTGTCGCTGTTCAGCCATTTGAAAAATTGCTAGTGACCAGCGCAACCTTGCCTGGCTTGTTTTGCCAATGTGATTTAAGACTGAGGATGTGCATCTGGAGGTTGCAGCCTAGGCATATGCTTTCCTGCCTGTGACCCCTGGAATTAAGCTTCTCTCCTACAGTACTGGAAGTCTTCAATCCCCATGCATTCAGCAGGAGTTTGAGAATACTGAGCATTGGAGTGATATTCCTAGTGCATTCCCTGAAAGTGATCCTGAAAGCAGAGACAAAAATGTGGCACTAAGGGATCAAATGTCTGTCTCTGTCTCTCTCTATTTTGAGAGAAAATACTCTTTTTCATCTGTTGCGCTTTTCATTTCATTTCAAAACACATACACTTATTTCCAGATTAAAGTGTCTTCATCTGCAGCCAAATAACATTTTGATATTCAAGGCGTTTTTAGATTCATATCCTTGAAGTCTGTAGAGGCCCATTAAAAGCTGCGAGGCATCCTCCTCATTAAATGTGGCCCTACAGATGAGCATAGGTTGTAATAGGTTCTTCTCAGTAAAACTGCTATCATACAAGCATCATATTAGGGTAAAAAACAAATTAAAACCCTCTTAGTCAGAAGCTTATCTAGGCTTGAATTAACAGCCTGCACATCCAACTTCCCTTTTGCTGTGTGCACCCTTGCCGTAAATGTTCAACACCTCACGCTGCTCCTGTAATTGTGTCGAAAAAGGCCATCAGATTCAGAGCACTGTTTCCCATATTTCTGAATTACATTTATAGACTAAAGCACTCCAGGGTACAGTGTACGCTTATCTTTCTGCACTTTAAAACATGGCAGGGGTACTGCAGTCCTGGACTAAAGATGCATTAGCAGACTCATGCAGTGACAAATTGCATAACACCTGCTTTTACTAGGTTTAGTTTTAGTCTGCTATTAGTCCCTTGCTTTTGTGAACAATGTTTTGCTGTGAAATAATAACATAAAACTCAGTCAAGGCAGAGCTGTAAACAAATGCCAGTACATTAAGCTGAAAAATCTTTAGCAAGTGTCACTGCCGGCAACCAGGAAGGCCAAAAAGCTTGGAAGCATGAAGTTTACCCACAGGAGACTGGTAACACATCAGACACGTCCTATGTCACTTCACACACTGCAGGGCAGAGGTTTGGGTCTATCCCAAGGATAAGGTTGCTCATCTATAAAGGTTAAACTTCATCCAGTTGCATCACAGTCCACATAGCCAAAATAGGCCAAAGAAGCAATGGCATCCTGAGTGGCACAGCACCATTGCACTACTGCTCTGAAGGCAGCAGCAGCCATTTAACCCTGCTTGCATAGATACATTGGCTGCTCTTCTTGGAGCACAGTGCAAAGGCATGGTCCTGGGGTCATGGAACGTGGAGGGTGTTACAGGAACCAGCCCCTAGTATGATCCCACTCCCCTCTTGGTCTCAGCGCTACACTTCAAGAGAGGGGAGCTCCTTATCAGCATGGGTCCATCGAAAAGACTGGAACAGCCCCTGCTCACCTACAATGTGAGAATCAAGAAAAGGCAGGCCAATTCCAGCTTTGTGGTCACACTGATGGAAAACTGTATCAAAAATCCGGTCTTTCACTGCCCTGTCCTACAGCTGTGGAGGAAATAGAGCTTGGGCTGCCAGGAGAGAGTGAAAGCCAGACTTGTGGGACATGGAGAACTACTTCAGCTGAGGACTGAAACTGAGGAGCAACAGTCCCTGTGCTGATGGAAAATATACTGAATAAGTCAGTGGTGTGCATCAAAATGATTTTATATTATTATTATTTTTAGATCTTGGGAAGAAATTGGAAAAAGGGAAGTGCAAGGGGAAAATATTTAAGCAGCAAGAGGAAAGGTAAGATGATAAGAAAGGCTGAATACAAAATAGTCCTTGCTAAAGCAGACATTTAGCCCCAGCACCAGAAACGCACATCTCCTGATGCCCTGGGACTCCCAGAAATTTCCTTGTGGTGTTTGTTTGGAACTTGTAACATAAAAAAGACACCAAAATAAGCATATCTGGTTTTGTTAGGCACAGATTTCTAATGACAAATGTGACACAGGTATATGCAGGTATACAGTTTTCATGCTTCTGAATCATGGGAAATAAGGTTGCACTACAAGCTGGTGTGGCACACATGCTAACAGGAGGTTGGGGCAACTGAGTTAAGGAGCATAGAGAAAGCAATGCCACCACTGTTATATGAGACTTATATGCAACACAGATACCCCAATGTTACTTAAAAAACTACTCTTAAACCATCTTCAAATCTTAACTGCAAGATCCCTGCTGCGTTGCTGAGCATTGCTGCTGTTTCCTTGGCATGACCAGTGAGGTAGGGTCTCCTCCAGAGATGATGCTGGGTCCAGCAGACGAGGCATGGGACAATCTCAGGAAAGCAAAAGTCTATGCCTGGCTCATGCACAGCTTCATTTCACAGTGATAAAATGACCAAACACTACATCTTCCCTTTTCACTAGCTATAAAACATTAATACTTACAAACCTCCTATAATTACCAGAAGGGCTGGAAGGCACAATTCAAGTCTGTAAAGTATGTTGTGATTTTCCACAAAAGAAGCCATCCACAGATTTACAGGTCTAAAAACAGGGAGGGCAGGCATCTGCCTCCCTGCTCTGCCCTGCCTAAGGAGCTCTCCTGCACAGAACACTTCAGGAGGTATGCTGCTGGTTTCAGTTAGGTTGTTATGCAAGGAGGGAGAAACAACTTTCTGTTCAAGGCAATGACCTGGAACCCAGAGAATTGTCTTTTAGCTCTGAGACTGCTGCAGGTTTCTTACTGGCTTTGACTTAGCTGTTTAATCTTCCTGCACTTCAGTTATCCCGTTAGGAGAATCAGGAGATAACCCTTTTAACTCACATGGGGTTGTAGGTGCATTCAAGTTGCTGAAGAGCTCTGATACTAAGATGATTTAGGCTATAAAAGTACATAAGTGTATTAGGAATTCTGTAGCTAGCTGATTCCTATTTCATAATACCCACTAAACTGGCATATGGAGCTCTTAATCCGTAGATAAATTCGTTTTAATCCCCAAATCTAGTCAATGGTACTGGTTTCCTTCATGATCAACACACGCACACACAGCAATCTTACTATCCCAAGCCATCTGGATATTACTGGGTTAAGAGAAGCCAGAAAAAAGAGGAAGAGAAATAAAAACAATGAAGAAATAAAACCATTTAATTATAATAATTCATAATTCATCAGTGTTTCAGCTGGTGTGTTTAAACTTTTCACAAGTAGATCCTTGCATAAATTCCCACATGTAAAATGTCATTCATGCTAATTTAGTTTTGCAATTCAGAGGCCAGTTCAGGGACACTGTACTTCGAAAATGTAGTTAGTTTCAAGCTGAACTATGAACAGAAGAAATGCCTTGAATAAACTGATCATGAAGTGTTTCTTTTTACTGTAGCAGATCACAGTTTAACAAAAGCAGCAAGGATACTGAGGATTGCATACTACGGAGCAAAGGGTGTTTAAATTGTAATGACAAGAGTGTAGTTAATAAAAGCACCACGATGTAAAGAAACCACATCATGTTAGATATGAAGTGTCCTCTCATAGATCAAACTTCAGCCTGAATACAGTGAACTTAGTGGAATGAGTATCACTCTTGTAGTATGATTAATGCAATCATCTCATTCATGTGACCTGACAAGAGCTTTCTCTATGTAAGATTTAAGGTGAGAATTTAATAACATCATTGAGCTAGAGCTAATGTCATCTGGCACTTTAAATCTCTCCGATGGAAAGTTATCAGCAGATAAAAACCTTTTGTTGAGTTCAGTTAGTGATTCAGAGAGGTAAATTTGCTGAAATGTCAAGACTGAAATGAAAGGTAGTGTTAACATTCATTCTTTTGCAATAAAGAATGAATTTAGGAGCTCAGGAAGGCTGGTGTGTAGAGCCCAAGATAAAACCAAGCATAGCCTGGGCACGTGCTATTTCAAACTTACTCTTCTGCTTCCACATTTCACTTGAAAACTAATTAGAGAACAAAATAAAAACAAGGAAAAGACTCAACCATTTCACATCTGGGTGTCTTTTAACTAGATAATTAGCTAATGTCCTTCTAGCTGTCCAAGGCACTTTGGTGCAGAAAAATATCCACGTGACAGTAGTAGAAAACAATAAAGAATACTTCATCTGGCAGCCCAAATAAGCATTAAACTTTGAAGAATGAGAGAACTTGACTTTTATCTCTTAAAACATTTCTGTTGTAAAGGATCATGACTTCTAGTCTTCCTGCAGCCTGGATTTGATGGCAAACCTTCATCAGATTATAAAAGGAAAGAAATTGTCTTTTTAAAGGGGATAAAAAGACATCGGTGTAAGTGTTTTAAAAATTAGCAAGGGATTTAATGAATGACTGATTGAGTTGTCTTGCCAGGAGAACTTTAGGTCTATGTATAATGCCAGTAGCAGCAGCAGACAAAGGAAAAAGAGCCCATGGAAGAGTTCATGACTGGAGGGCACTGTTTGGATGACAGCACAAAATAAAATTATTATTTTTTCTTTTATAGGTGACTTTCCAGATGAAATAAATGTAGGGCCTTCATAAAATTTGACATGAGAAAAGCATTTGGTGAAATGTCATGTGGGAAAATACTTATTAAGCAAGACAAGACAGGGATTAGTGGAAGAAATATAGTCGTATGGATTTTAAAAGGAAGTTCTTGGGCAAAATGGAGCTGACCATGGCTGTAGCTGAAAACCAACATGAACCATTCACATCTCGTATTGTCATGTAACAACTGAAGTTAAAAACAGGATTGAGCTACGACATTTGCTGAGGGATGTCATTGGTAAAGATGAGCATTAGCATATTGCGTGGGAAGTACCTGAGACACTCAAGAACGGGAGTAGTGGAAATGGAATCAAATTGCCTAGCACAAAAGTGGCATCAGCTTGCACTTACAGACTAGAAACAAGAAGCTTTTCTCTGAGCTGAGAACTCATTAGTCAGTGATGACAGACAGGGAAAAAGGCCTGAGGGTTATTCATAGAAGACAGGATGACTGAGCGACGATGGAAAGTGTAAATACAGTCCTTGTTGTTATCAGGTAAAAAATGTTTCTGGTAGAAACAGGGAAGTATTAGTGCCATTATAGAGCTCATAGGTGTCCCAGAGGTACCAACTGCAGTACACTTCCAGGCAGTCTTATTTAAACAAAAAAAAAAATTGAATCACAAACAGATAATCAGGATAATTAAGGAAATTAATAGCTTCATCTTCCAAAAGGACGTGAACAGAAGTGAAACAAAGGCTTCAGGAGATATGACAGTATGCTTAACAGAGAATAAACACCTTCTAGGAAAGTTGGAGAGCTAAAGGACTATACATGCACAGAAAATCATCAATTTGTCTTGATCACAGATTGAGACACAAGTCAGAAGACAAGATGGGCAGAAGATCCCTCTTCCTGTGGGAAAGTGGTAAAACAAACTCAAAAAGGAACAAAAACTCTTCTAGTTTTAAGGTGCAATGTGATCCTCTTCTGGCATGATTATATGACATAAGTACTTGTAAAACAGAAGACTTGCCTCAGCCCAGGTGGACCCTTCCAGTTCTGTATATCTATGCATTGCTCTTAAAAAATAATATTTCCCTCCAATTCCCCTATTTGCATTCCCAACAAAAATCCAGGCAGTTGGACTTAGCTGGTGTTCTGAAATCTGTAGATGTTTAAGAACTCAAAAAAGATATCCTTTTCCTTTGTACATAGCTTTTTCAGCCCCTCTTTCTCAAACAGCTGAGTTATAAATACTGCTATGACTACACGAAATAACCTGATAAAGTCCTGGTATAAATCAAACAGGTGAAATTGAGACTTTAATCCTGCTAAAAAATATGCTTGTTACAAGAAAATAAAACACCATAGCAGGAGTGGATGTACTTTGGCTCTAAAAAACAATGAAACAAAGAAAGAGACAAAAAAGCTTGTTACAAATTATTCAATTCACAAGGTCAATATATCAACTGATTATAGCAATTCTACAAAGATTTATCATACATAATCTTCTGTGATATTACATGTACTGAATCTTCTAATGTATGAGTACTAATCTAATCAGATAATGGCTGAGAAGCTGTTTATGAATGGCTTGGAAGATATTGTGAGAAGAGTTTTGTATTTTTTAAAACCTTTTAATGAACAGGATGTTCAGTCTCATATTGTTATTGTTTGCAATGATCACGTAATTTTCTTTACCCAACACTACTGCATAAGGCTTCTTTTACAGTCTGCCTTAGGGCCAAAAAGGCCTTGATATCATGGATCACCCTGGGAGTACATTGCTTTCATGTTCTTTACATTTCAGAAGCAAGAAATAATTTCTCGATTTTTTTGGGACCAAGAATACTCTGACTTACAGGGGTGCCAGTGAGAGCTGGTTATTTCCTGGATGGACACCTTTACTGTCAGCACTAAGCAAAACTTAGACTTTCTTCTCAAGCTGATTATTGGCATTGGTCATGGACCCACTCATTCTTAGATAAGTAATGAAATAAATGTAAGTAAAAAGCATTCCCCCTGTCACTGGCTATATTTTGGGTGCAATAACAAATGGAATAGAAAAAAACATAGATTAAGCAAAATCTTAAAACACACAGATCTCAGATTTCAGAAGATAGCAGAGAAAGAGAAAATGTGAGATAAGAGAGAGATTTTTCACCGGAAGAAACCATGCTAAAGCTGGCAGAGGAACACTAGCACAGAACTTGAGTGGGAGGAGCTTCTCATCCAAAACCTTCCCTTCCCACAAATTGTATGCAACCAGCACCTCAACAAGACCTCCCCTGGCTCCCCACAGCCCATTCTGGAAAAGAAAAGAGGGGACTTAAAATAGTCAAGAAACATATTCTAAGGACTCTAACATCTCTTCAGCACTTTTTCCTCCATCTTGTCCCGCTTTGATTCCTCTTTGGTTTATATGTGGCTGAATTTTAACTCTTGGTTAATTATGGTTCTGTTCAGTTAAGGTTACAGACTATTTTCTATGCAGAACTCACTCCAGAGTGTCATAGAACAGTTTTTGTTGGAAGGACCTTCCCAGGTCACCTAGTCAACCAGAGCATCATCAGGAACAGGATATAAGGAACCTCAAGGCCCAAGATAGGTCCTTAACTTGCACACTCAGAGAAATGTAGTGAGAATTTATGAAATTGTGTGAGACAATGGTATTTAAGGGACCTCATGAAATCTTTCCTTCAGATGTCATCCCCTGCAGGTGTAAACTACTCAGCCAACAATGTAGACTGTGTATTAGCATTTTTTCATAAGACTGAATCTCCCACTTAAATGCAGATGGGCAGATTCCTGGGTACATCCAGAATTTCAGGTAGGTCCTAGCATCCCAGGTAAGCAGAGATTTGTACCAGATTGTGTCTCCTTGTAGAATTAAGACTTAATGACCTGTTTTTAAACCTGTTGATCCAATCAGAATACCACACCACCTACTGCAGCCACAGTCAAGGGGATATGGTTCAAAGGGTGGCTTGTCCACTCTAGGAGGAACAGTGCAAAACCCCATTGGATATTTGAAAAAGAATAAAGGTCATCTACTGCTGGATTCCTGGAGCAGTGACAGAGGCTTTGCTGAGAGACAATTGACCTGAAACTCTTCTTCTACCCCACCAAAAAGATAAAACCAAAACCAACCCTTCCCTTACAGCACATTCAGTTTATGCCCCAAACCCAGGCTCATACAGAGGAGTACTCTGCTCATCCTAAAATAATCCCCACTTTTTCCCATCCTCCCTGTTGTTCTGCACATGCATTTTGCTTCAGATGGACAGCAGCCACCCAAGACATACAGAATAAAGCAGGCAAAATAATCACAGAGAAATAAACCCCGATTGTCAGCTTAATTTGCTGAAATATTTGACAGGGCATTTAACTTTTAAAAGTAAAAATGCACTCTCTGAATGCAGCTTCCCAGCAGCTGGCTTTTCTTTTGATTTGTCAACCTATTGAGAAGGCAGATATGTGTTTAACAACCTTTCTCTGGAATTATACTCAACCCTTAATCAATTCAATTTTTAATAACTGTTTAACGTCCCAACAGGAGTGATTTTATAGGCTAGTTTCCAACTTTCTCCACTGACTACTGAATCAACTAATAAGGATTTTTGTTTCCAGTCATGTATGTAAAGAAACTATAAATGAGTCCTTGTTTCAAAAATGCAATCCTGTAATATATTGGTACTTCTGATCCAGCAAGGCTTAGATGAATGTCTTTCATTTCAAGGACACTTCCCTCAATTGAGTAATTCTCTCTAAAAAATGGGGATAATTAATGTACTAAAAGTTACGTGCATTGTTACGCTCTTTGCCACAACAGGTGTTGTGCTCAGGTGTACTTGGACAGGATCCAGATACTTGGAGCTACTAGACTGGAAGTGTACCAAACAGTTTTAAAAAAACCCTTTTTCTGTGAATCATAGCAGAAGTTCCTCATTGGGGTTCAAAGCCTGTGTAATCATTGCAGATATTTAATGATCTTATCAACAGAATCCATATTTTAAAGATGCCTTTCTCGTTTGTGAGATACCCAGAACAGGAAATTAGACTCCTCTTATTTATTATTTCCAGTGATCTTTTCAGATAATCTTAACTCAGAATTCTGTAAGCTCTTCTAATTAGATCAGAAGCATTTCAAGCCGTGCAATGTGTTTCTCTCTTGCTGTGGTAGATATAGAAAGAAATTACTATCCAGGCTTAAATGTTATGTGGCTATTGCTGACTTAAACAGGAATGATGGTTTTAGTGAGATCTTCAGCCAGAAATCTAATTTTCTATTGGCTTTTATAACACAGCAAAATGAGCGGTCATGAGGTTTACCTATGACAGGTTAGAAATGAGAAATTTTAGGGCTATGAAACTTTTTTGAAATGCTCCCAGAGGATTGACATAAACTTACCTAGTGCCTCTACTTCTGTAATTGTGATATAGTGGGAAAATTCACAGTGTTCAGTGGTTTATTCAGTGAACTCCAACAGCTTGGTAGTAACCTTGGCTGACATAAAAACCAGGAGAGATATCACAGCATCCGCACACCTGAAACAGAGTTTCAGATTACTTTGTACCTCTTACATTTTTCATGAATCTTATTTTGCAGTCTTGTTTAGCTTCAAGTTTCTTTGTTGTTCATTTTTGGTGGTCGTTCTTCTTTTGAGAATGGACTGTTTGTTTTCAAATTAATTGGACAAAAAAGTAGAGTTTGAAAGAGAGGCTAGACAACTTTATTCCTGATCTATGGGTAAAATAGGAGACATCCAAAGCAGTATTCATTTGCCAAACATATGCCATCCAGGTGAATGCAGTCAAGTGAAGAAATAAAATGCTAAAGGTTACAGTAATTGATGGACAGTCTACTCAAATCCAAGAAAATGGGTGGAAATGAGCATGGTCAGGTCATACTTAGCACTCGTACACAAGTTTGGTTTTGCAAAACAGAATGAAAACATTGATCCAAAGGAAAGAATGAGCCCATGCCAAAAATTATGCAGATGGGAAGTATCTGTACCAGGCAGTGAGAGAAACCTTCTAATCTAATCACAGCTTTAAATCAACTTTCAGGCAGGACCTGCATGCATAACTTGTGCCCTGAATGGCATGTATAATTGTTGTCGACAATATAAAATTTATTCTAGATTTATACAGGGGTTAGTGAGAGCAGAGG
The DNA here is from genome assembly GCA_036785705.1 of Acanthornis magna. Lineage (NCBI taxonomy): Eukaryota > Metazoa > Chordata > Aves > Passeriformes > Acanthizidae > Acanthornis > Acanthornis magna. The sequence continues at coordinate 13,658,708 of JAWUZG010000029.1, forward strand.
CCAGTCTTATAATATGAAATAGGTCCCCTGAGAGACATTGCCAGGTAGCAGAGAGTGTGAATTTGCATCACATAAGCTGCAATGACACTGATACCAGAAAGTGTCCTGTTGGCATTCTGAGAGAAAAGCGGGCAAGGAAGTATTTAAATCTTGATTTACTGTCTGATGCGTCTGGCACTGGAGAAAAAGTTTGGGTCTGGGCATCGAGGAAACTGTACAGGTTCTTTGCCTTTCTGACCGAGGTCCTACCCCACCACCCCCACCCAGTATCAACATCTGTGCCAACACAGATCTCACATCTGACCACCTTTTACAAGGAATAGCGATGAAAATCATATCTGAGCGCTCTTATACACAATTCCGCAGACGCTCCAAGCTTCTTGGAATAAAACCTGGAACTGTGTCTCAGCCATGTATCTTTATAGAGGGTGCAAAATGTGGAACTGATTTGGTAAACTCCTTGAGTTCAAGCAAGGATGGAAATGGGTAAAAAGAATTAGCTGTGCCCTTACAGGTAGTAGCAGCCTTCTCCTGCTTTATTTCAGTGCAGATCTTAGCCCTAATGTACACCTCTGCAGCAGCACAAAGGAGCCATAAAGCCACACTGGCGAGCAAGAGATTCTCCTTGCATGGGGAATTCATGCACCACAAAGTCAGAAACACCGGCTTCATATCTTTTTTCCTCCCTGTGGAGGTGATGTAGGCAAATGTCAGCAGCAACTCACAACTGCAGTCCTCCAGCTGCTGGAGCAGCTGCTTGAAGACAGTATTGACCTGGAAAATATTAGAAAAATCTTAAGGCTTCTTTGAATCACTCCAAGAGCTAAACCAGCTGGCTTAATATTGCACACTTGCCCCTTTCAGACCTACTGTCAGGATTTCCTTTTCCACAACTCAAATCTTTCCTCACACAGAAAGAAAGCCATGGGTGCAGATTATCTTCTCCAGAAGACAGAGCTAAAAGGTTGCTGAATATGTCCAATCCTGGATTTAAGGGGGAGCAAGAGGAAAGATTATCCAGGTGCTGCTAACAGCATATTTTCTTGTTTCATGAGTAGGTCTTTAGTAAATGAGTGACAGTGCTTCATACACTTTAACCAACTGCTTCGCTCATTTAATGCCACATGTACCCAAATCCTTTGCTTTTGCCAATCAAATCTCAAGTGTGCCTTCCAAACTTTGTCTCAGAGTAAAATCCATTGTTTTTACGACACTGATACAGAAATCTATCCAACAGAGCTCTCCTGATCAGCAGGAGGGGAACAAGATATTTCCTGGAATAAAGCTCTCCATTAAAGGACTTTCCCTGCCAGGGAAGCGTAGTGTGGTTGCTACAGCATGTAATTAGAAGTCAAAGGACTAAAGCTTAAATAAAAAAAGCTATGTGACTGAATTATTAACTTCCTTAGCTATTAATTTGCAATTTATACCAACTCATCCCCATCATAGGGATATTGAGACTTAATAAGTGAATATACCTGAAGCACTATAAAATGTTGAAAAGCTGAATACTTGGCTTTGTGGAGGTGACCATTTTAGTAAACACTTATATAACTGAAATAGGGCTGGTAAATTTGAAGCTAAAAGACTAAAATGAACCTGTGGTGGGACTTTAACACTTTCCTCCCTCCATATTTGAAAGAAGTTTACATGGAGCACAAGAGTAAAGGGCACTTTATTACTCTATTACTGAACAATTCTGTTATTTTAATTATTCTTTTTAATAGCCCTCAAAGTATATCTGGGTATCATCAGACAAAATTTATGAGCACTTGGGCCCAGGATTCTTCCCCTAGAGCAGGGAAAAGAATTTACATCTTCTGCTGAAAGCCTTCCCTAATCTGTCAAAAGAATTGAAGAGTGAAAAGAAAGTCCTCAGAAAAAGGATGAGAGTTACAGAAGAGACCAAAAAAATCACGTTCACTAGAACTGAGCCTTTCACTTGGTAGCACATTATAACCATTGGAAGCAACACAGACCTCTATTTTCCCTTTCTAAAAGCCAAGTTTCATTTAATGAGCCATTTAGGGACAACTGTGTGCAGTTTTGGGCACCATGTTATAAAAATAGACATTAAGCTATTAGAAGGCCATGAGGATGGTGAAGAGCCTTGAGGGGAAGCCATATGAGGAGCAGCTGAGGTCACTTGATCTATTCACAGCCTGGAGAAGAGGAGACTGAGGGGCGATCTTGTGAGCAGACTACAACTGTCTTGTGAGGGGAAGTGAAGAGGCAGACGCTGATCTCTTCACTCTCATGACTAGTGACAGGACCTGAAGGAATGGGATGAAGCTGAGTCGGGGAGGTTTAGGTCAGATATCACGAAACGGTTCTTTCTCCAGAGGGTGGTAAGGCTCTGGAACAAGTCCTGAGCAGAATTATATTCTAATAATCTTATAATGCCAAACTTGTGTAAGAAAAGATGTTTTTCCCTTGACATTATAAATGCTCTCGACTACCATCTTTTCTAGAACTTTTCCAGAAGTGTACTTATCTCTGACATTTTTCTGCTTGCCTTTGCCTTTTGCTGTGATGTTACTCAGGTCTTCCTTGCTGTTCAAAACAGATTCTAGCAAGAGAGTGAATATTTTTTGAGGAAGCAAAAAGATCTGTAAGAAGGGGGAACTATGCAAGAGATATTCATGACTACAGGAGTAGTGCAAAATGATAAAGGTTACAAAGAACAAAAAAATCATCTTTTCATCACAAGTATGAGGAACCAGCATATTTTAGATGGAATTCCTGAAATCGCCAAGCAAAATTAGGAGGAATAAACAATGCCAACAACTTGGAGACAGGGTAAAAAAAATGAAATTATTCATGGTAATTTATAGAGAACACCATCAGGTTACAACTCACTAACAGCACAGGAGGCATAACCTAAAACAGACAAGTTTATGTAGAAAACAACAAATATAGGAGAGGCTGTGTCTTATGGTCATGACATAGTTGGGGTAGCTGATGGAGTCCCTCAGCTGTGGAAAATCCTCTTCTGTTTCATGGCTTTGCCTGGCATTGTGCATACCCTTCAGGGCAAGAACTGATGTCAGCACTGGAAAATCATTTGGCCCATGGATGGACTTAGTGTTATCTAAGCTGTATGGCATGGGAGCACATCTAACATGCTTGGAAAAGAGTAGGCACTTGAAGACTTTATGGCATGTTTACACAGACTCAGACACTAAGACAAAGGTCATCTTGTATTTTGGAGTGTAAGATTTCTTAAGACCATATATCCTTCACTAATCAGTAAATAAATAGCAGGGAACAATGAAGTCCTGACTTTGACAGGCCTGAAGCAGGAGGAGTAAGGGAAGAGGGACAAGCAGGTTACTGAATAAAATTTGCACCTTGCAGAAATACTGCAGGTTTTGGAAGCAGCCGGTGAGGACTAGAGAAAATGGACTGCAAATAAATGAGAAAATCCTTGATTTTAAAATCTCTCTAACTGGCTAATCAGAGTTAAGGTTTTCTTATTTCACTGATACGTTTCAAACAAAAATAAAATTTCTGCTACTGTCACAGTGTCCAAATAAATATCTGTATTTTTGAGCAGATGTCAGATATTGTAGAGGCGTACTTGCAACTTTAAACATAAAATTTTCTAAAATTGGAGGTGTACTCTGTTGCCCTAATTGCGACATACACATAAATCTTGGTTGGACGGAAAAGTGCTGATTTCACCTTTTTCTTTTTCCACAAACAGAACCTGAGCTCTGAGTACAAATAAGCTGAAATAAAAGAATCAGTAGCATCGTTAGACAGAACCAGGCCCATGTCTGAACACTATTATTTTTCCTTTTCATCCTAATATTTATTTGCAAATATAAAAAGAGTGTTGCATAAATAATTGTGTTTGTATTGCAGGTAGGAATAATAATAGTATCCTTTGCTGAGACTACATAATTTCTCACTCCTGAAGATATAGACCATTTTTCCACCAAAAAAAGTACTTGTGGAAAGAGCCCATCACTGACATTTATTTAACCACTCCATAGACTCAATGGCTTATTATTGTTGTTACAGTCACAGCCTTGAGAAAGATGCAGGTGTAAAATGGAATATGTTACACCAAAAATAAGGTTCTTCAATAAAGAATCCATGTGCAAAACAGTACAAAAATTACACCTTTACTATAACCACATCAGCCTTTTGTAAGACATCCACACAGAGATAGATCTTCAAGAGGGGCCTTTAGAAATGCATGTCACGAAAATGTATGCCCTGAAGACTTGTTCAAGAAGGTACACTCATTTTGCTCATATGACTGACAACTGCAGAGTTTGACCCCAAAGCTAATGTTCAAGCCATTTCCTTCCACAGCATCAGCTGATGCCTAGCTGTCCCCTCTCAGCTGTAAAAGCAGCAGTCAGTGCGAATGCACCCATGGACTTTGTAACCAAAAGAGGCCTCACATCTTCACTGGTGAGAATCATGAGTCAATGTGTGATATACCGGAATATCTTCCCCTTTTGTCCACCACACAGACCAGTTTTTCCATTTTATATTCAATTGTCTTGTATGTCACATATTATTCAAACTATTGATTTAGCCAAGAAGTTAAAGCAACTCCAAACAGCAGACAGCTCTTCTATCAAGGCAAAGGGCCACAGCTCCATTGAAGCCCTCAAGGCCAAAATGCATTTGACTCTGTTCAAACTCTGGCCTCATGTTTGTACAATAACAGCAGCAAAGGGGTCACTACCACTTTCTGTGTCAGGTATTAAAGCAACAATGAAAAATAGCATACATGAGGAAAAGAAAGAATATTGCTAATATTAAAAATCTAGTGATGGGCTCTGACCTAGCTATTACCACTTTGGACAGAGATGTTGGAGTAATAATCAATAGTGTCATGAACATGCCAGCTTGGCTCTCAGTAGCTGTCAAAAAAGGCAATGTTAGGAATCATCAGGAAAGAAAAGAAACAGAGACCAAAACCTACCATTATGCCCACATCTTAATTCCTGTGTTCAATTAAGAGCCACTCATCTCAGAAAGAAAATCGGGTGAGTTAGAAGAGACCTGAAGAAACGTAATGAAGGTGCAAATTGTGGCACAGCTTCCAAACAAGAAGCAACTAACACAGTGCTATTCCTCAATCTGGGGGGAAAAAAAAAAAAAAAAAAAAAAAAAGAGATTGTGAGGATGGAGATTAAGAGGCATTGGAAAAATCACAAAAGGCATAAAGGAATCGAGAGAAAATGGCTCTTTTTTTTTCCAGTGTGAGAACTAGTAGGCATCAAACAAAGTTTTCAGAATGTAGCTCCAAAACAAAGAACGCATAGCTCAGCTGTAGAAGTTGTTCTCAAACCTGTGGAATGCTAAAATGCACATCTGCAAAAACTGATCAGAAAAAATTCACGGAGGGAAAAACAAATTAATGAATAAATCCATCAAAGGCTCTTAAACATCAAGACAGCATGCCAAGCTGAGGACATCAAGCCACTAGAGGCTGGAAGAATTTACCAGCAAGGAAGACTAAACAGTTGCCCTATACTTATGCATTGGACATATCCTGTATGTCTGTCCAGTGCAAGATACTGTGCCACGTGGACCAACACAGTCATGTTAGTGCTCGGTTCAACCTCTTTCAAAAAGAAGCCATGAGAGGAAAGAAGAGATTACTTGCAGACTCAAGGGTCTGCAAGGAGAGCATTTAACTACATGCTTAATCCTAAACTCATTCTTAAATTTAATAGAATTAAGGCACAGGCATAAATCCTTTCTTAAATGGAGGTTTTTTCTGGGATTAGAGGTCTTGTTATTACTATTTATATTAACGTTTTTGCACGGTTGTCTTCACTCTCTGTTATCATTTTCCCAGGTTTTAAAAAAGCAAAATGTGCAGTGTTACAACTATTCACTAAGGGCAGACTTCTGTGACTTACTTGCATCAAAGTAAGTTGCCAAAGCTGGTTATAGCTCCCCTGTACTGCAGGGGAGTTTGTCAAACAAGGATTCTTATCATTTATGAGGAACAAAATATCCACAATTTCTAATATTCACTAATAATATAATATGTATTTATTTTGCCATGACACTCAAATTGAACAGATGAAAGCCTCCCAAAGCATTTTCTTTAAAAAATAAATAATTTATAACTGTCAGTGAGTTTCATGCATGCTTTTATTTTAAAAGTTCACTGATCATGCTTCATTCAGAAGACACAGAGCAAGAAAAAATAAAGACCTAAAGGAATTTGTGTGTTCAGTGATACTAATGACTAAGACTCTGGTCATGTTTTCTAGATTTAATAATACATCCTATAGCCTTTTGGACTAATCAAATGAAAGCAGGGGATTTATGTTCCAGTGTGCTTTAAGAAGAAGGCTTAGAAGACTCCCAAAGTAATTTCATTTGACATTCAAAGCTATTTGATTGCGGTTTCTGAACATTTCTACCACATTTGTATTCAGCATGGGGTAATCTGAATTCTGTCATGTTTTGAGTCTGACTAATACATGGCATTGGTCTCTTACTTCTTTTTTTCCCTGTTCTGCAGTGCTGATTGCTTTCATATCACTAAGGGAAAAATATTGTGAGTATATTCAAAATTGCTAACATTAGAAAAATCCAAGCATCACCAGCATATTGCGGGCTATTGTGTAGTATTTAGGGATCTGAAGTTTAAGAAGGAAAAAAGGAAGCATTATTTTCTACTAATGGCAAGCAATTTTCTGTCACTGCAAATTTTACTAGGACAGTGCAAAAGCTGCTTCTAATATATTTTCAGAGGACAAAATGCTGATGCAAAAACATTTGTGAGATTGTATTATTCTAACAGTTTTATATTTAATATGATATGGCACAGGTGACATAAAGGCATCTTTAATCCCCTTTATACTCATCTTCTTGCTCTTCCACCTCACTTCAATCATCTTACAGGTACTATACGCAAGGTGTGTTCTGCTTTATTATTTGACTGCAAATAGAGAAAACTAGCATTTTCAGCAACTTCTGATGGCTAAAGGATTGGACAATTCTACAGCATGGTCTCAGGGTCAGACAACCAGCTGTTGCCTGACCTTATGATGTAACAAATCCAAGAGACTGTGGAAATATTCAACAATACTGAACCCACCACCATGAAACACGTCAAATTTCTAACCATCACTCCAATTTTGACAGGACAGCGACTTTTTAGCGTTCTGAAAAAAGCACCATTTGTAGTTAAGTGGATGCTCCACTTCAGGTGGATGCTTTGCATGTCAGCTATTTTTGCACTCAGGATTTCTCTCCTGCCTTTGTTGCAGAGATGCCCTAAAAGTCGTTAAGGCAATAAAAGCTGCTTTGTTCAAAATCTATACAGATATTTTTTTTTTAAAATGCTCTTATCTTCTCACTGTAACTGCTGCTAGCCCTTCTTTTCATGACAACTGAACTGGGACCTTTCTGAGTGCAGGGCACAGCACTGGATTTGTCCTTGGCTGAGTAACACACTTCTTGCAAATGAGTACAATCCAACCCTGACTTGCTTTGCAAACACACACACAAAAAAAAAAACCTCGAGGAAGAAGGCTTCCTCATTCTACTGATAGGGAGGAAGACAAGTGAAAAAAAAAAAGGAGCAATAAATGCTGGATACTCCCTATTCACTGGTACAGGCTTTTTAATGGTGCTGGTGGCTCAGTTGGATGGGGGAGTGAATCACAGAATGGAATACCATGTTGGAAACGACCTCAAGGATCATCTGATCCAGCCCACTGGCAGAAGTACAGTTGGATTAGTATGGCTTGCTAAACCCAGCTCTCAGCTACCAAAGACTTTAGGAAGCTGAAGTGCCTGGTGATCATCAGCTGTTCTGGAGGCCTCAGAACACATGTGTTCATACAGGTCTCATTTGTTTCTGTGCTGCCTCTCCCTCATCCTCCATCCAAAATTCAGCAGCACGTGGGTTGCTGAACAATGCTCAAGGCCTGCTCTTCACCTTTTAAATAACCAGAAATAAATAATCAGAAAAGCGAGGTACAGACTTCTGAGCTGGCAATCAGTGAGACAGAAGGTCATAAAACCTCATTTTATGCAGACTTTTGCTTTGAGGATTGGGGAAGGATGGGCTGGTGTCTCTCACATTGCAGAAGCACTAGCTCAGGATGCTCTGTCATGCAAGCAAGCAAACAAAATAGCTTTTAATAAATGGGTAGGTCAATGTCTTTGTTACCGCTCCTGTACCTGACTATTGTCCTGAACCAAAAGCAATTAAAACAGGGATTATACTTTGACAGCTGCATTTGTGGTGATACGTATGCGTAGCAGAACTCTTCTGTGCTTTGAGAAGCTGATCTATTTTTTACTACCTTGTTATAATTAGAACCACATGATTTGCAATGAATTATTTATTTGATTAATTTCATCCTTTTTTCTTTTCTATCAATGAATTGTTCACAGACAGAATGTTGAATTCTTGAATTCATTTTTAATTTAAATAATATATTTGATGATTAACTCCAGGTCTGTAAGCTATTCATCATTTGTTAATAATCACAATTCAGAATTTGTCCAGTGGCATGCTATTTTCTGAGGCTCTGAAGACAGAGAGATCCTTTTCTCCTCCCTCTTTGGAGCAATGTGCATAACACAGCATTATGTACCCTTTATAAATTTTATTATTACATATACAGTCTTAGATTGTCTTATTGTTAAAAATTAAATTAGAAAAAAATGAACCCCTGTTGCTAAGATTTACTGTTTAACCCTGATGTGATTTTGAAGGAAAATTAAATAGAAAATCAGAACAGGATAAAAATTGCTTCAGGATATTTAGAAAATAAATTCTCATACTGGAGAAAAATTATTATAACAGAATGATTTTGAGAAGTCCAGTGGTGGACACTTCTATGCTATTTTTCAAGCCAGATGTTTTTGGTCATTTTTTTCCTAACAATCCATCATCTAGTTCCATCTTTGAGTTGGCACAAAAGACAATTTCTACGTGGTTTCTGGAAACATAGACAAAAGTAGTTACAAACACAGAACTTCAACTCAGTCATGGAGGATATACAATGTTATAATATACATCACCTCATGGTAAAAATACCTCATACAACCTGAAGCACTGCTCCACAAAAATCTGCTATCCTAACAACGTTTATCCCAAGGTACAAATGTATTTATAATTTGAATAATTTATTTGGTGACAATTTCCTGCTCCACAGAGACTCATTACTTGCAAATATTCACACGTTGCCATGGTGCAATATGGCACACTTTCCATGAGGTACAGGCCTCCAAGCCTTCCTCTCCACCTCTCACATACAGCACTTATAGTTACAACACTCACTTTTAGCTGACTGTCAGTACAGAACTCTCTATGTCTTACCAGGTGAAGAAGTTTTTAAGCTTCAGGCTATTTTAAATCTTCTGGATGTTTTTAAGCCTTGGGAAAGGATGTCCTGTTAATTTCCCATTTTAGTCAGCAGGAGTGAAGGCAGACGATGTAATAAGCACACACAGCCGATTGCACATACGATGACTTGTAAACTGGTCTGTAAATTCTGCCACAAATTATTAACAAGCATCTGCTCGTTCTTACTGAGGAAAAAAAATCCTACTTACATAATAGTTCATCACAATAGACGCTGAGTGTTCATACAGATGTATTTTTAGCCAGTTCCTATGGAAACGTGACTTATGTGATCACACTTCATATATGTTCCTCAATAACTTTCGACCCCATCAGATAATTTCAGCTACCTCTGACAGAACGGTGGACTCCAGTTTGTGGAACTGGATCAGCTCAGCCTGCATTAGCCACCTGAGAGTCTACTGGCTGAGACGTACAATAATGTGACGAAAGAAGATGGCATCTACCCCCATCATGGGCAAGTTGTCATTTAGAGCTTATGAATTACCATGAAACACAAATCCGTGGAAAACAAGACTTCATTGGTCTCCAGATGATTATAGAAATTCTTGTCTGAAGAGTACAGGATATTCCACTGGCCCAGAATTAGTTTAAATATTGAACAAGAAAGATGACTTTAATGTGGTACTTTCAGTTAAGGCATATAATGAGGAAAGCTTAAATCAGCTCTTGCCTTTGACATATAACTCAGGTTTTTCTGTGATTCTAAAAGTTCCAACCCAAGACACAAAGCTGGTGAGCATGCCTGACTCTTGAACCTGGAAGCACAAATGTAGAGGCATTACTTCAAGGCATGCAAGAATGTCCTGTTTAAGTAGATTGAGAGAAACCTGGTGCTCATAATCTCCTAAATAACCCTTCTTTATATTCCTTAAAATCTATCCATGGCCTGGATGGTTTGTAAGTCTCCCTCACTGAGCCCATCAGCTTCAGTTGCTCTCTCCCCACACAGCCAATTTCATGAGGGTAAGCAGAGTGGGAAACAGTTCAGACAGCCATAAGAGTCACCTTTAGGAGAATAGACAGCTTGGATGTATGAATGCTATTTCCTCCAGTGGGTGACCAAGCAGGTCCCACCAGGAAATCCAAGGAGAGCAAACTTCTATCCATTCTTCTCTCCTACCCCAGTTTTCTCAGTGGATCAGTAAAGAAGGTATGTAATGATGTGCCGTCCTTCTGCCTGCTTACTCTTCCACTGCTTCAAAGTGAATTCCAGGTATAGCACTGAAAGATGGGTCCCTGTACATCCTGACATGAGGACAGGCAGATTCCTGAAAAGCTGGAGCAGGTCCCTAGTTCCACTTCGCATCCCAGATGCAAACCTCCTCCTCCGACATGACCAATGCTCAAATGCGCTAGGTCTTTAATCACTTTCCAAACAAAAGTCAGTCCCAGGACTCCAACTCTTAGCAGAAATCAAGCACCAAATGAAACTGTTCATCACACAGTGCCAATTTTACATTTTCACCCTGCTTATCCTCACTATGGCTGTGTCCATAAGCCACCACTCTCCCTTCTGTTCTGTGGAAGAACACAGCTTTAGCACCAGTTCAAGGATGGTTAAGGATCATGCACGTTTTACTGTACATCACACCCCACAGCAACTGTGCACACAGTACACACATCCAACTTAAGGCTTCTGGATGCGTCTCCAGGCTTGCCTTTTTCCGCCACTGACAACACAGAATCCAGTTGTGTGCTCTGAATGGCAACTAAATGAAATGCCTAAAGCAACCTGTGGAATGCTGTTAGTAACATCTTCTGCAGTCACCACTCTCTGCTCTCCACAATCCCTTTTAACCCTGCAAGGGCCTGAAACAACCCACAAGTAACAGCAGCAACTCATCTAAAACTAGAAACCCATGGAAGTTTCAACAAACTGCAAGTGGCTTTCAGCAGTTTTTATAATACGTGTGTTGTTATTCCAGCGATGCTTGGCAAAATCAAGCATGCTTTTTTTATATATAGTCATACTAATAAGAGACACTAAGTTTCTCTGCACAAGGACAGGAGTAGTAATAACAAGGGAGGTTTCTCCAGTGCTACATTTAATTTAAAAGTGCTGAGATAAGTATGTAAGCACTTCTGGACACTCTAGGAGTTGATATCTTGCTCTGTGGGTGTGTACATGTCTGTCTGCTTCTGTGTGGCTCTTACACCTGCAGCTCATAATCATATGTAGTTTCAAATGAGTTGAGAAAATGAAAATTACCTTCAAATGGAAGGAAAATGCATTTGACATACTTCTTGTTCCAGCACTTGCGAGACTTGCTATAATTACTACTGTGAGCTTGCAGGCAGATGGCAAACGAGGCAGCACCTTGAATTCAGTCAGCAGGATGCTGCAGAATTGCTCTCACTAACATTTTGTTCAAGATGTTTCGACACACAAATCTAAAAACTGGCAACCAAGACATAACTACTGCGATTATTAGTGAGCCTTAAATAATGAGCACATTACATCTCCACCAGCCTTCCACATCTCTCTGCACCCACAGAGTGTCACCTATGTTGTACCCAACCTAGCTGCATGTGCTCAGCCCCAATTAATGTTATTACAGACACCAAGATAGAAGGAAGACTCAGCATTAACAGATGAGAGTGAAAAGGGCCAGGTTCTGTTCCAAGGGAAAAAAAATAATCTTGCTCATATCAAGAAGATAATTTTGAGACAGCAGTGCATCCAAGTGACCTGGAGGTTGCCAGCTGCCTGGGTCTTACTGAGCTTTTCATATGACAAAAGGAGGGAAAGCGAGGGGGGAAAGGAGAGCTTTGGGAAGATAAGGCTTTAAAAAAAAAACCACGTAATAGGCTAAATATCCAGCTGCCTCAAGGCGGAGGGGTTATCTCTACTCATTTTTTTTAATCCACCTGGCTCCTTGACTAGGGGATTTGGGAATATCTCTTTGGACAAGAAATCTGTTCCAGTGGAACTGTAGAATAATTTGAGAGGTTGCAAAGGAAAGAGTGTTTATATGTCTGAACAGCCTTACGAAACTAATACCAGGGTCCTACTACAGTTACAGAAAAAGACAGAGGAGGGATACCTATGTTCTCTTGCTTCCATTTTAAAAGAAATGGCATTTATGCTGGTGGTTGGTGCTTTTTAATTTTGTTTGCTACATGATATGTGATTTTACAGTTCTGTAGTCCCTCTCTACATAGCTACAGTGCTGGAAAAGCAAACATTGGCTCTTCAGCTGCCTCTGCAGAGAAGCCAGCTCCCACGCTGCTGATTAAGAGTGCCATAGGAAAGAGCACTTTGCAATATTTCCACAGCCAAGTCCAAGTACTGTATGTCAGGATGAAGTGATTAGAGCAGCTTTCCCTAAGAAAAATGAATTTTCCTTTCTCAAATCACTTTAGTCCGTGTTATTGCACCCCGAACTGTTTGCATAACTTAAAGAAATGGCTAGGGTTTATACTGCAAAGGTAAAACTATTCTTACTGTTTGCTAGCTGTTTATGCTTCTATGCTGTTAGGATTTATTTCAATCCACAGAAAGAGGGATTTTTAGTGGCATAATACATAAAAGTAAGTTTAAGATTAATGAAGTCGATAACACTCTAAAGAGAGTGTTTTTGCCATGACCTTCACTCAGAATGATGCTGGTGCGAGAGCAGAATCAGAGTCACTATTCCTACCAACATGATTTAAGGGTAAAGGCAGAACATCTATTCTTTGCAACACAGGGTGGCTCAGCTGCACCAAAAGACAACAAATGCAGTACATGGCATATAAAGGGTAGACAGAATTCTGCTTTTATTCTTAGACTGAGATGCTCAGAAAATTATAAATTCTGCTTCTTGTGTATTTGGCAAATCAGAGCAAACATGGAGCTTATGATGCTGCAAAAGAGTCACATCTACTGTTGCGGCAATTCATTACCTTGATCTTGTGTCTGCAAAGGCTAAGAGGTGAATAGAACAGCAATTTCTCTTTGGCAAACCACACCAAATGGTCAAGTGCCTTATCCCTGCTGCCAATACTGTATTTTGATCAATCTTGGCAATACATTTTACATGCGAATGGATCTTCTTTTGCAAATATATATCAAAAGTAATAAACACCTGCTTTCCTACAGCCTAGATTTCAAGGTGATTGCCACTTACATTTTATTGCAGATAAATTACATGAGGTCCATGCTGTCCCTTATCTCATTAAATTTATCTTAGGGTAAAACTAAGGTATCTTACGTTTTCTTCATGATCATAAAAGCATGACATTTACTGTGGGGTTAAAAAAGTTAATGCTAGCAATATTCAGCGCCTTGGAAAGACATCTGGGGTCTGGCCTCAAACAGCATAAAATGGCTCATGTGGCAAGCAGTTCTGTCCCACAGAATCCCCTCCAATGGGGTAAGAAAAAATGCCAGTTTCTCCCACTTGCCCAGTGACACACCTTGTCTATCTAGGTATCATCAACCTGCTTTTGACAAAATGCAATGAAGTTGTGTTTTGTAGTGAGTATTGCCCTCTGGGTGTGTATACAGGCTACAGAGACATCAGGATTATGAACTTTGGTGCTTTGTTGTGAGAATTAAAATCTGCCTGGACTAGGCAGCTATTGATAGATTTGGTCAGTCTGAGTTGTACTTAAGCACTGAAGAGAAGGCAGAAAAGTAACAAAACTAAGAGGATGTATTTGCTGAATATATATTTTCATAACCTAGATAGCTGTAGTTAACAGCTTAGAGCATCCTATTTCTGATATAAACAACAGCAAATTAGTAGATGAGGTACACAGAGGCTATGCCTCAGCCAGAGGTCACAAAAATAACACAGGAAAAATAATATGGGGGTGGAGGAAGCGTCAGCGCTTTAACAAGCTTTGCATAATACTGTGACAAGAACTACAGCAAACAAACCATACAGATCAAGAATCCAGAGGGTTGCAGACAGCATTCAGATCAGAGCAAGGGTGTTTAGTAGGCACAAAAGCTGCTGATCAAAGAGTGACATCCTCCCCATCACCAAGCACACTGTTCCTTTGCTAAAAGCCCTTTAACACAACATAGCAGGAAGCACACTCTTTGAGCAGGAGCAAACTTTGAAGAAGGCAGACATGCAAAGAAGCACCCTGTATTGGAGCAATTAATACCAAGAAACAAATTCTATTTCCTGCTAATCCTTTCATGTTGTCAAATAGGCAGCCCAAAATAGGATCAGGAGGAAAATACTCTTAAAGGTCATGGGGAAGGATTACAAACAGACCATAAGGTAGGAATAAACTTTAATATTTTTACATAATATAGATCTATATCTACTGAAAATCAGCCCCAACTGTTCATATAATTCTCACCAAACTTACATAAGAGTAGATCAGTATCAGCAAAAGATAGTTTCCCTGACTGGAGCTGGCATCGGGGAAGCCAAGGATCAGGACATTTCCACTCTCAATATTGTAATGGCTTTCACGTGTATCCAGATAATACACCTTCCCATTTTTAATTGATTTAATATTCTTTCAGTACCCACTAGACTTTGCCAATGAATGTTTCAGCATTAGCAGTGTTGAAGCATTGTTAATGACAAAAATTATATCTGTAGCACATTATATTATTAGAGTGCTTGCAGTTAATTAGTTAATAAATTAATTGATCCTTAACAATATAAGTAGGCTGCTATTTAGATAAACATTTTAAAGTGGATAATAGAAGGCAGGCACAGGTTAAGGATCTTGTCTATGATATTACAGCAGAGGAAATAAGAGAGTCTAGATTAAACCCAAATTAAGTGCTGATTATTAAAGGATTTAAGTACACCAGCAAATGAGGTAGAGGTTCTTCTTTTGGGGAGAGCTACACTTCCATGTGGGAGGGAGGAATAACACAAACATACCTTCATACCCAATTTACAGCAGTGAATGAAGGTCATGCTGAATCTGACTCAAACAATATGGGCAGAAATCTTCATTGAATACCATGACAAGCCATAGAAGGAATATCGATAATCTGGTCCTGAGATTAGTTCAGTTGACCAGAGTATGGTACTAATAACACTAAGGTTGTGGGTTTGATCCCTGAATGGGCCATTTACTTAAGAGTTGGACTTGATGATCCTTGTAGGTGCCTTCCAACCACAAAGATTCTGTAACTCCTGTCTGCTGTGCTGCAGTGTTAGGACAGTATTAGTGCTTAATGCTTTTCTGTAAGTTGGTCAGGCTTTTGTGTTCTAAAGCTTCTGAAAACAAGTTTTAAGACATCCACAGACAATCTTACTCCATTATGAGGCATAGAGACAAGGTAAGTTTGCTTTATCTCAATTTAGAAGCTCTTAGGAGAAAACAGAAGTTTTGCAAGTCTCTGTGTCGCAATAAAACTTGCAGATATACATGTAAGTCAGTAAATTTCCCAGAAAGGTATTTTAATAGACAGGACAAAATTATTCCAAGTAGCAAACAGTTACCCTCTTCAAACATACAATATTTCCTTATACAGAAATAATCCCATGGCATATGAAAAGGCATGTAGAAAATATTGCTGTACCAGTCTAGCAACGAGGTCCTAACAATTTCCCTGTGGAAACTGCTTAAGACTCTTTTTCCACTCCATTGCTTTCCAGTAAGGTGTGGAACAATTCCTTATTCACTCTGATAGAAAGAGGGGAAAATCCCCCATTTTTAAATTAAAAATCCAGGATCCCCAGTCACAGTGGGAAGCTGCAGGATCAGAAACTGCAGAGTGCTGCCCTTCGGGGAACTACTAAAAGTTTGTCAGCCATGCTCACCAGTGGGTGATTTTGCTGTTGCACAGCTTTCCTAAACTCAACTCATTATCAGACTATATATTTAAATCTCAAGTGAAGAGTGTTTTGGGGACTTATACAAGTACCTCTTTGAGTTCATCTAGAACTAATGAGAATTACTGCAGATGAGCAATGCCAGGCTCTGGCAATATAAACTAGGGAAGTTTCTATGTCATATATTTTCTCTTTCTGTGACTCCAGCAGACACCGTAACTCCTGAGTCCCTGTGGTGTAGATGTTACAGTCACTTGGATGCTTTGCATGGAGAAGAGAATAAAAGTTAATGTTTTCATCCATTTTACCTTGCATTCATTATGAAAGTAATATTTTTATTTTCAGGGTAGGTTCAGTAGTTGTATGGAGTATTTTCAAAGTGCAATAATTCATAGACACAGGAAAAAATGGAAAATAAAAAATATGGTGAAAGTATTAAAGAACTGAGTTGGCCTTGGATATATATTTTCACAAGTGACAGAAATATAACAGTTTGGAAGAAATGTAAGTTTCAGAAAAGAAGTTGACCTTACCTACTGGTTGTAGCTACAGGATTAGTAGCTGAGAGGGTCAGGTTCCTGTTCTGGCTGAGTTGTCCTCCTAATGGGAAGCAATTACTCAAATGAGGTGATGTTAACCTGTATGAATAGTTAAAAATCTCACAATAAAATTTTGAGATGAGGAACTGGATTTGAAACAAATTCTCTGCAAGAAAGCTGATTCAAAAATTTACAGAAAGAACGTTGTGTCTAAAAAAATCACTTCCTTTTTGGTATCACAGATCAACAGCACTTAATAGAGGCATTTCACTGTCTTTCTACCTTTGAAAATGCTATTTTAAAAATTATAATTCTCAGCAGAGAATAGATGTGGCTAAGAAAATAAATCAGCACCCTTTTTTCATATTCAAAGTGAAATTGCAGGGAAGTTAATGGCTTCTAAAGTAATTGCTACAAGAAGGGGTACCCTCTTCTTGCATGGTTTTTGTGGTAAAAAAGAAAAAAGGAAAGAAATGTTCAGTCTTTCTATAAAAAGCAATTAAATTTTTGCCTGTGCAGTGATAAAATTTGGTTCAGCATCTCATTTTGCTACAATTTATTTATGAATTCTCTCCAGTCAGTACCTATGATGAGACAGGATGGAGAGTTGGGTATCCTGCTTAGCATATTTCCCATTGCCATCTAAGGTAAAAGGTGACTGATGCAATGAATTTTAGATTCTAGTTAGACATTCACCTAACAACATATGAGTCATTCTTGTTTCTATGCAAATGTCATCTTTCACCTGAAGGAAAATTCCTGCCTCTTAATATTTAAATCTCATCTAGTGTTCATTGATTTCTGCACATCACCACATCTTTGAAATTTTCTTAAAAATACATCGAGGGACAAAACATCTTTATCTCTTTTTACTTATTTTACCAAAGCAAATGCTCTTCTTAATTTAGACAATAAGAAAACCTCAACTATTAGAGAAAATATAAAGACGATTAAAATAATTTCCATCCTTGGGCAAAGAAGATGACACCAAACACAGAACTGCAACCAGCAATTTCCATAGTTCACTTTTAGAGACTCCACTCCTAGTGACAGGTCTTTCTAATGCCCCATGGCATACCAAGGGATAATCGAAAAGTCAAGATAAGGGAGAGCAAAGGAATGAGCTGAATTCCACAGAAAGATTCCACATATATAGATTTTCCCCCAAAAGCTCTGTTCTTGTTCTGACACAGTTAAAAACAAAAAATAACACCCTCACAGAAGCCTCTTGGCATAAGCATATCTGAGTGAGACCACAGTCAGACCCACTGAGTCATTGAGGGTCGAAGTGGGATGACACTGCTACAGCCAGAGATACAGTTATCAACTGCAAAGTCAACTTTGAAGAGGCCATTCTTCATGAAACGTTCTTTCAGGTGTAGTTCACTGGCTTTGAACCACACTGGTCCAGTTTCTAAAGCAGAGCATGAGTTTGCAGTGGAGAGGTAATGTTTAAATTGATTTCCAGTGTGGAAATGCAGTGAAGGTCTAAAGGCTTTTAGCATGGAAACCTTTCACTGAATGTTGGGCACAGCAATGGAAACCCACCTTGTGGATGTAACACTGACCCTTGAATAAGCTGAGAGCAATTTGGAGAATATTGAAACAGGACAATTTAAAAGATAGTCTGGACCATTTGCATGCATGCTTTGCTCCCTATGGATTCACCCAGGTGCTTGGAGCAAACAGGGCACCCCAGAATGATGCACTCCTCCCATTTGATGATAGCGTTCCATCTGCTCATTCCCTCCCTGCCTCAGATGATAAGAGAGCACTCATCCTCCAAGAGAGTGCGGCAAAGAAACCACTCTAAGCTGTAAGTGCTTTTGCCAAGGCCACGCTCCATGTCTCAGCAACCCTGGGCCACAGTCTCCTCATTACAAACAGGCTGAAGAGAGCTTTGCAATCCCTGCATGAAAATATCCCTGGTGAACCGAAGACTCTGGCCAACAGACTGTTAGGGAGAAGCCAGGAACTCTGCTTCCTTCAACACAGAGGCACTGACATGAAGGATGAGGTTAAATCACTTGTATCCCAGAACTGAGAGCAGTCACTCCTGTTTCCCTAGAGGCCAGCCCCGGCGGTGGTGCTTGTGGAGGTGTTGCAGCCAGTACAAGATCAGACTGAACCCTGCCAGCGATTCCCAGGCTGCTTTCCCATGGGTTTTCGTGCCCCACTCGGGAGGAGCACATGCCTCCCAAGTCATAGTCCCGGTAGAAGCAGCACATTTATGTAGACTTTTATGTTTCGGCAGCACACAACTCTGTCTTAATTAAATTTATAAGTCCATTTTCCATGTAGCATCTGTGGAATTTCTGAAGTGCATTCACATAGGATTATTGACTTTTACTTCAGGCAAGAGAAGCAAATGAAAGTGCAAGTCATTGCAATGATTCAAAGGCACAGGGAAGTAAAATTTGAGCCTTAGCTTAATCACCTGAAAGAGCAAAGAATGACTAAACAAACTAATTATAAACTCTAGGAAACAAGAATCTTTCCTCCCAAAATGATTTACCAAACATTAGACAGCAGTCAAGAAGAATATTTACTTGGACATTTTACACAGTTTTATTATTTTTAAAGAAAATTACTCACAAAACTACCTGTGATGTACAGATAACTACCAAAATAAATTGTTCCTAGCATTAATATCACTGTCTCACCCAGATGGAAGAAAATAATGTGTGTTTTCCTATTGCTTCTGACTAAAGTGCCTTGACAAAATAAAAAAAAAAAAAATAAGGAAGGCTTCTTGTGTTTCTTTTTCTTTGGAGAATTTTGCATTTAGTGGTCATATTTGCTTTGGTTAAATACCATGAAAAAGCTCACACTGGTCAAGGAGGAACATACAATCATTTAGTTGCTCAGTTTTTTTCCTACAAGCTCCTATGTTCCTGCTGTGTCAGAGACATCAGATGGAAAAGGAGCAAAACTGGACAAAAGCAGCTGGGTGAGAAGTGGACATTAGAATAACCCAGAGGCACAAATATACAGGGGAAAAAAATCATGTCAAGTTTAAAAAGAAGCAGAATGTTCAAGATGGACCAAAAAGCCTGGAAAGGAATAGCTACTTCCCTAGCATAATTCCTGACATAGTATTATGATACTTACATCTCAGGCACAGAGGAAAGAGCAATATATTTTAAATGTGCCAAATAATTCACAGATATATTAAGCTAGTCCATCGAGAAATGAGACATAAATCTCTGGACCTTCTCTCAATATCAGATTTAGAGGAAGTATTTCACATTTTGATAGGCTGTTTAAAAACAGACATCTTAAAGCTGACCCCAAACATTTCATCTATTAGAACCAAGTGGTTATTAAAGTTCCCCATTCTAAATTTGTTCTTGTGGAAACAGAGATGGTGGAAAGTGTGCAGTGCAAGAGATACCTAGGCAAACCAAGGCTGAGAGGCAGTGTGTAGGGGGTACAGGGCAGTCCCAGAGCTATAACTTGGATCCAGCCAGGAGCAAGACTTGTACATCAGCCCAGGCATGAACAGGGCAGGCAGAGCAGAGGACCTAAACGTAGCTTCCAAGCAAAATTATTCAATAGTATTAAATGGTGATGATGTACTGATGATATTGTCACAGTACTGGGAGAAGATAGAGAAAAAAATGGGATTTATGAAATCTATCAGTCTCTGCATATCAAATCTACTCCTGAAGGCCAAACCACTTCATAGAAGCTTCATTCTTGTTCCCCAGCAATGGCAGTATCACAGGTATCCCACTGACTCCATTTTCCCTGAGCCCTTTTCTCCACGTCCTCTGACTCATCCGTAGCTTGCTTCCTGTCACAGGACTCCCACATATCTGAAACAAGTCCCTTCCCCTTTAAAGTTTCCCCATTCTATCTCACAATACCTGCAGGAATTTTACAAACCTTCCCCGATGCTGATTTTCTGTATTTTCACTGCATTCACCTTAGCTCCAAACACCTGACAAAAACTGTAGAAGCATCTAGCAATTATGGCAGGTGTTAAAATCCTGCACATCATTTTTATCTGGTATAACAGGCCACCACAAGACATTATGCAACTGACCCAATTTGAGGCATTTAAATTATAGAGTTTAACAAAATGTGTCTGTTGTAATCTACTGAGAACTGCTACTGTCCCCACTGAGAATCAGTAACCACATTACTGGAGGCAGAACCAGACCTTCTACGTCAGCACCGCCCATCCATATTCTAAATAAGTTGTAGAAGGAAACATTAGTTTCTAATCTTGGTTCTTCAGTGCCTAAATAAGCCTCATCACCATAGCAACAGATGGCTTCACAATCTTTAATGCCTTTATTTTCACAAGTCCTCTGAGAAATAGAGGACAGCTGTCCCCATTTTACAACTGAGTAACTGTGATGCAGAGAGGCAAAGGGATTAGCCCCAAATCTATGGAGTGCGGGATGTCAGGGCACTGGGTCTCCCAAGTAGCCTACCAGCGCCCCAACCTCCCACTCCATCCTTGCTTCTAAAAGTACCTTCTATGTCTATGGCTACGTCAACACAGACTCTGAAAACCAAGCTTTTTCACAGAGAGGCTCAGGCCTCCATTAAATCCACTATCACTTCATCGACTGAGATGGTTTTATTTATTTATTGGAAGATTATCTGTGCAGGAGGTTGAACTACAGAGGAAGTCCAAAGGGAATTGAAAAAAAAAATTGATTTGGGCAATTCAGTAAGTCAGAAAACACTGATGACACTGTGTAAATCCCATTAGTTTGTAAATATTTGAAAGCCTGGAAAGGGAGCCAGTTCTGTCCTCCCCCCCAGTACTTGGCAAGAATCCAACTTCTACCCTGTACTCTAGGGAACATAAACATTAAGGTAGTTGGTAAAACTAATACCTGTCCAGTTGTTCTTCCCCGTGAAGTAGTTACCTAAAAAATAAAGTTCAAAACCTGGAAAGAGCAAAAGTGTGCCCCACATATCTTCTTTCATGAGTGTTATATGTGTCTTTATTTCTGGGCATAAAATTGCAAGTTCCAAATGTGGAATATTCTGTTCTGGAACTCTGTTTTAGACTGTTTCATAAAAATTAGTCATTAGGTCAGGACTCATTTCCAAATCCATCCAGACATTGTTCTGTCTCGTCTCAAGGTTCAAGTAGCAACTTTCTTTTCCTCTACTTATAATGGTTTACAGGTAAAACAAGTCTAATTCATGAAATTTCTATCTTTATGTTATGAACAAAAACCAAAGAAGCTAGACAAAATGTATCAATATAATCTTTTCCATTTACAATTAGCATCGGAGTTGTATATGAAATATCTCAACCTTAAAATGTCTCTGCTTATCACAGCAGTCTACACTGTTTATATTTATAAGGCAATTTGCACAAATGCTTTCAAATGGATGCAATGATCACTTTTTTTTTACTTTTCCACTTCTGGTATTTTGAGTTTCCTTTTATACTGGCTTTTTTTCAGGAAACTGCTTCATTCATTTCTCAGGAAGAACTGCTTTAAGAGGGGCAGATGGGAGCACCTACAAAGTGAAATATGGAAGCTGTCTCTACATAGCAGAAGCATCTCCCTGGGTACTGGTGAATATTATACTTTTTAAAAGGCACGTTTTACTTCAGAAACAGAAGCAATTACTTTTAATTGTGCTTCTCAGCAGGAAAAACTTTCAAAAGGCATGTTTTTCTCCTCCTCAAAGTCAGATCTGTATATTAAAAACAGAAACACTCCAATACACACTAAAAAACAGGCCATAGTTGTCCTGGGAATATATAGCTGCAGTGCTAAGCATGACTGCATAAAGAAGTTATGTTATGTATGGAGTTGCCTTAGGTTTATCTAGGCTGTCTTAACTTTGATGAGATTAGATTTGCAGAATCAAATGCAAATACAACCTCTGTTTCACTACAATAAACCTCTGCACTTCTTTAAGCTACCAAAATGTCAATGCTTCACTGTATCAGCTAGTTTAGAGCATTAGCACTTTTTCCTTTAGTTAGGCAAAAAAGGTTGAAATCCAGGACAGATGCTTTAATATAAAGATTAATTACCAGAGAGACCTGATGCTATAGAGAGCATGCAATTTGGACAGTGTGACTGACCTCTTGATCCCACACACCTTAGTGGACACTATGAGTCATATTCTGTCTGACAGACACCAAAAAAGTTGTCAAGACAGTACTGAGTTGATTGTATTACTTTCTTTTGGGGGCTTTTTAGCTGTCTCCCTTTAGAGGCAAAGAAAATTGCTGTGGGATGCCTGAGATATTCCCTGGTACTGGGGGGCACAGGACCACCAGAGCCAATACCAATACATACAACCCAGCAGAAGGTAGCACAAGGAGATTCCTCAAGGATATAAAGCAGGGGAAGGTCTTGTTCCCAAACCAGGTATCCAAATGACCAAAAAAAGCCTGCCATGGTGAAAATGCACGAGAAACCAAAGGAATAAAAAGCTTTGGCAACTGTAACTATATATTCAACAGCCTTTTCCTGCAGTGAGAAAAAAATTGTATTTCATGAGCATCAGTCTGCATGTACAAAAAATGTCTCTAATGACACATGGATGTCCATTTTCATAACTATTGGAAAAGCTTAGCTCCCACAGAAAGTAAGGTACAAAGTAGAACGTGGATGGAAAAGCACATTTCCAACCCTTGTTCATCCCACACAGAAAAATAAACTTCCCTTAGACTGCTACTTGCACTTCCTTGACATAGTCTCCCTAGCACATAATGCAACAAAATTAACAATTGCTTTTATCAAATCCATTTTTCTTGTGTATTTTACATGCCCAGACATTTGTTTGACACTGGCTGGAATTTAATGGACATGTATTTAAACACTAGTGAGAAGCAGGCCATAATCTAAATTATCTTTAATTCAAAGAGATATTGTAAAATAATATAAAAATAAATTGCTTATTTGAAAGACCCTGGAATCAGATTCCTACCCATATTTAGCACTATTTAATTAAGGAGCAATACAGTCGAAATACAGAGTTTAATCCTCTGATCAACTCAATTTTCTGTTAAACAGAGGATTGAAAACCGAACTGTTTACTTGCACTGTCAAAACCTGATGTTTGGAACATCAAACACATTATAAATTTCCATGTGTATAAAGCAACCAATAAAGAAAAACAAAAATAAAACAACACAATCCAAAGCCTTGGGAGCTGCCCTACTTCCTGAAAATAGCATTGTGCACCTCGATGAAGAGAAACAGGGGTTGTTCACAGCAATACTCTCCCAAGAGGTTGCCCTCAATTATATGAGACTGCGACTGCAGATAGATGTATTTTATGAAGGAACGGGTTACAGATTCACAAAAACACACAAGAGGAGAGACAGGGCATGAATCTGCCTCTTGCTTGGAAGAAGCTGCGATAACAACTGGAGCAGATATAAGACTGAGAACAAGGCACATGGAGGACAGATGGGTTTCTTGTTTCCTCATCAACAAAATGCTGTTGGTAGAGGAAGTCACAGGAACTCAAAGGTTAACCAGACACTGTGAGTAAAGCTACCTATTAGTTTAACACACTTTTTAGTTAGTAGATGTCAATGTGCATCTAGCACATTGCCAGACTCATTGATCAATCTCCTCACCAGGGATCTCCTCTATCAGACACCCTCCAAAAGACTCAATGTCCATGGCAACATGGGCAAAGAGAACAGTTTGGAACAAAGAACAAAATTAATTCAGTACCATGGGAAAGGCTCTGCAAGCAGAGGTTTACCAGTATAAATTCACAGAGCTTCTCTGGGATTCAATGTCCTGAATTCAGGTTTCATGTTCAGGAAAACAGGAAAAAGCCTGATCCAGTCATTTATCTGGTTCTCAAGTAAAAAGACAACACTGGCAACTTCCCACCAAAGCGAAATGGAGATACTTTCAGTTAATATTGCCCTCACACTAACACACATATACACACAACATGCCCCCCCTGCTCTCCCTGTCATTAACACAGTCACACTTTGCATACTCTTCAGGAGGTGATGTGGTAACAGCTGAATGCTGGTAATGCCTTTACTCTGGGCTAGTGAATGGGCTTGGCTGCAAAGATAAGCCCCAACACATCCCTATTTCCAGCAGATACACAGAACTCTTTCCAGTGTTCCTTCCCAGAACCTGGGTGCCCTAGGCTAAGAAATGCTGCAGGAGATTTCTAAATGGGCTTTAGTGGTTGATTAACTTTGTCTATCAGAAAGTTCCTTCTCTCAGCTGCTTTTCTCATTAAATCAGTCATAGGGCACCTCGGCAAATGCTATCAGCCACGAGGGAGTTTAAGAATTCTGTAGACATCTACAAAGATTACAAGCACATCAAAAATATACTGGGAAGGTACTACAGAGGAGAAACTTCATTACTAGTTTAGTGATTGGGTTGAAGTAGGTATTAAAACATCCCTAACAACGTAACCTGCTTTCTTGGTATTTTGCAAGCACTGCTCTGACTTTATTGATGAGCTGAAAGATTCACATAACTGAGCACACTTACAGAAAAATTAATACACATATTTCAGCCTTATTACTGCTGCTGCTTAGCAATCAGAGAGGTAAAAATTCCTGCTTCTGCAGCTCCAGAGTGACTCCATGTGCTGAACTGCCTTCAATCCTGGCTAGTAGATGGCACCATTAGCATTTGCCAGTAAAACAATCAGAGTACAAATGCAAGTAAGACAAATTAGAAGAAGTGACTCAGCTATAAAGAAGAATTAAAAGAGCCAAGTGTCCACAAGGTGTTCAAGCTATGAGGAAAGGCAGATATCGATTGCCTGGGAACGCCCAAAATTCGGCAATAACAAACACAGAGAGGATATGTTTAATGTGCTCCAGGGGAATGACTGGAACACACAGTATGAAATTGTGACTCCGGTGACAAGTTTTGGGAGAAGCCCAGTTTCACCAGCATTGATTAGCTATCAGTCACTGTCCTCTGGTTAATTAGAATATTTCACAAGTAATGATAAATTTTCAAAAGTGTTGTACAGAATTAATTTTAGGTGACATAAATCTAGCAGTGATGTGATAAAGTTTTATCCTCTGACAAGAACCTCGCTGCAAACTCAAGCAGCCCAAAGCTTCCCTGTGTTGAGGGGTCAGCACCAGCCCTGTGAAGACTGACTATCCATACACTGCTGCATCAGAGCTCTTGGAATCAGTACACTTAATATCTCACCTATTTCATAGACTCATTGAATGGTTTGGTTTATAAGAAACCTTTAAAGACCATCCACTTCCAACTTCCCTGTCATGGGGTGGGGACATCTTCCACTAGATCAGCAAAGCCCTGTCCATCCTGGCCTTGAACATTGCAGGGATGGGACATCCACAGGTTCTTTGGTCAACAAACTCTGGTCCAGCTTCTCACCACCACTGAGACTAGGGCAAAGTCTCATCCTCTTTTGTGGTCAATCCAGTCACCTTTTTTTAGGTTTATAGTGTCTTACCTGCTCTATTACCTGCTGCTGCTAATACACATACATCTTTCCTGACAGTGATCCCTATCGGGCAGTGGCATAGCCTCCTGAGAAAAAGACAAGGTAGCCATATTGTTGAGAGAATACGAAACTAGGAGAGCAAAATACTAGAAACCCTACTCCAGCGAATAAAACCTATAACAGCCTTGTTCATGATTGAATAAGGCTTTTCCATCTTCAACAGTTACAGGTGATGCACAAATCCTTAGGAAAGCTGAAGGCATTTCTATCCCAAAAAAGAAATCCCAATATTATTTCATATTTTGAAAACCCATTTCTTCTAGTTGTCCTAAAGTACAATGTGAGATCTAACTGGTAACTCTTAGCATGACTCTAATGGACTAAATTCTCACCAGGTCTGCTGTTCTGCTTTAATGTAAAATACACACAAACTTACAGAATGCTTCATTCTCATTAATTAATACCTGACATATTTTTTCATTGTTTCATCCACATTTTTCTTCTTCTTTTTCACTGTAAATACCAGGCTCAAGAAAATATTGCTATATTACCTAAATCCAGTCCAGTTTAAAGAAATTATTCCTCTCAGGAATTGCTGAGTTCTGAATAATGAGATCTTAATGAGGTTCAGCAAGAAATCCAAGGACAAGTTGTTAGTCTAAAGCAATATCTGAAGATATTTCCTTACATTTGTCAGAAACAACTGGAAAGAAAGGTTTATGAAGCACAGCACTGTCAGGCTCAATCAGTCACTCTCCAGCATGAAAGACTGGAAGAAAAAAGTTGCTGATCTAGGCCCCAAGGGATTTCTTGACATTTTTTTTCACAGAAGTTCCCGCTGTTCTAGAATTCAGGCTGACCAAATCTTGGAGGGAAAAAAAAAACAGGGAAAGACTGTATAAAACTGTGTCCAACCCAATATTCAGAAATAAAGAATGAACAGATGCCAAGAACCCCATCTGCCCTTTTCAGGAAAAGAGCCAAACATGGTTCTCTACTTTTCTGAATTTGCACTTGGATGAGATTGCATATATTTTTTAAGGGTACAGGAAAAATTTAATGCAAGTGCACAGAACGCGCATGAAAGAGGTTTAAAGAAAACTGTTGCTGAGGAAGATAAAGAATATTTCATCTGCTCCTGTGGAAAAAAATCTTGAGCTATTCAAGTAGATTTCAGAATATTTAATTCCAGCTGAGAAGCCTACAAAGAATAAAATAACAGGAATAAAATTAAATAACAGATAGTGGTCTTAAAATAGGGTTATGCCCTCCATCTCCATCCACTACAGACAGGGTTAGACAAGACCAAAGAGTTCAGGTCATGCCTAGAAAAGAACTTCTAACTACAAAGGTGAAGTAACTGTGGATTTCACTGTTCATTCCCCTTCTTTTAACTGTTGACCAAATTCCTATTACGAAAAGAGAAAAGAAAAAGAAAAAAAGGCAAGAATGGATAAGCATGCCCTCTCTTCCCAGATAAATTGACTGCTACCAGTGTAGGATATTACCCATAAGTTTACCTGGGTTAGGCAGATTCACATCTGAGTGGCAAAAGTTTTTCCTAAAGATACAGATTAATTCGGCTGTATAAAACTCATATTAAATGTAGTCAGAATCTGTGTAACACTCCTTTGATAAGACACTTGAGTAGCAAAAGATGATTGAGGAGAAAGGCTACACCAATTTGTCTTTTCCTCATTTGTAAGAAAGTTCTACCCTTTGATCATCAGCAGTTTGATATTAGGTCCATAAGTTCTTCTTAATTGTTTTTGGGGTGTTTCTTTGAGTTCTGCCTATTCACTTATAGTAGTAATGAATAATTTACTAAAAAGAAAATAAAATAAAACATTAAGTCTGTCTTAATATTGGCATGCCAAAGTATGTTTAACAGTTGCCTAGCACCATGGATTTCAATAGAGCATTTCCTCATCCCCATCAATGTGAGTTAGAGAAGAAACAGCCACACAATTAAATATTTGCTGGATCTTTTAAGTGGTTTACTTCATCTAAATGCTACAGTACTTTACTAGAATAGGAATGATTATAAGTGGATTTAGCTCAATTAAGCATCACTGTGGTAATGCGCTCTCTTTTGTTATCCAAACATCATTGCACATGTTCATCAGCATGACTGAAGTTTACCCAGAAAGCCAAGTCAATTTCCTAGCTTTATACTTAAGTGAGCCAAGTTTAAAGAAATAATTTTAAAGACTGAAACTGACTACTCTCCATTCACACTTGTGACTTTAAATGTACATGCCTCAACTGCTCACATACTGGCTACAGAAATGCATTGCCTGATTACTTGACAAGTCCCCGATTACTTGACAAGTTCCTTCCAACCCTTTTTCTAAACCTTATCCACAACTTTATATGCATTATGTTGGATATTTGCATAATCTGAACAGATCTTGTCCCTTTCCTCTAGGCTAAGAAGATGCTGTTTACACATTTGTGTCTTTGAATATCTGATCTTTCTGTTTGCTCTTCCATGAACTCCTGACAGCTGGTTCATATCTTCCTTGAACTGTGGCACCCAAACTGGGCAAACCACTCTAGGCAAGTGTTTTAGCAGTATCTGAGCAACAAATTGCTTCACATTTATACATCCCAGAATGAGCTTTTGTTTTTCTTTTGGTTTTGTCCCTTTATCATGTTCTACTTCACCCATTTTCCATGGAACTTAACAATTTTGGATTTACAAGATTGGTTTCTCCTATCTACCTGCAGTATCTTGCCTCATTATTGCATAGCTTCCTTTTTTCTTCCTTTTTTTTTTTTCCAGACAGTAGCTTCAATCTGTCACTTAGAATTCATGTCTTCCCATAACATACTCTGGAGGTCCCTTGTGGATTACTGTCATGTGTGCATTTAACAAGTATGCTCTCTACCCTCTCTGTCTTCTAGGTGACTGATGAAAATGTTCAGTAATACTAAGTCTGAGACAGCTTCAGTATTTTGACTGTGATCAACTTGCTGTGACATTTCAGCAGTGCTTTAGGCTTGAATTATGTTTCTCAAGCCAGCTTGATTTCAAAAATATCAAATTCGTCAAGAAATCTCCATTCAGTTCCTCCCTGTTAAAGGCAGAGATCTTACCCTTTGTCCCATATGCTAAGTGTGTCTGACACAAATTCAGTGAAGACTGATGCAATAATACTAATTCCTTAACATCATCTGCTGCTCACATATCCTATTTCCAGGAACAGATGACCAGTTCTTACCTTAGCCATCCTATTGCTGGTTTATGTTGCTGCTTCTGTGCCTTGACAGTGTTTGATTCAGTGTGAACCTAACTGAAGTATGCCCTTTTTTAATATAGTTAAAACAGCATTATACTCTATTTCAATGCATTATATTACATTTTAATGCATTTTGGCTTTGAAGCAGTTTCTTGAAACCATGCCATAGCTACTGATGCCTCTTTTCCAAAATGCTCCGCAGTCTGTTTGCACAGGACAACAACTGCAAAAGCAGGCAGTTGTAATGAGGTTTATTCCTACATTCTCTTAAAACTTTGAGACATTTGACTGTAAAACTACCTGATCTTTCAAGCCATTCTGTTGTATTCTCATTATGCACGTTCACTGTTTCACAACTCCTGCATTTTCAACATACAATATGTAGATCATTTCAGATTGATATACAGATTGCAGCTGACATATCACACTTGGAGCAGGAAATCCTCCTTACATATACATACATACATATTTATGTGTGTGCATGTACACATACTCACACATACTAATATATGAATATGTAGACACACAACTTATGTACATGTACACAGCCACACAGACTTACACATTGCACATGCATACCTATTTCATATTTTACTTCCAGTGCTAGGTGTTTGTTCATAATACAAATTCTGCACTGCTGCTTGACAACTTGAACAGAATACCTTTCTGAAAATTAACATACAAGATAGTTAGTCAAGAAATTATTTCGAGTATAGAAGAAGGAAAGGAAGAGGTTTGCAAACACACAAGAAAACAACTCAAGTTATGCATCCATTAAAATAATCAAATAGGGATTTTTCACCAAAGCAAAGAAGACATGCACAGTACCAGAAAAGGAAAAAGTACAAAGGCTGATCTTTTATACAAACACTACCAATGTTCACCCCTAAACATCAATTAAATTCCTTATTCCCTTTTCGACCAGGATTTCTGCGAAAGCTATGTTTCCTTTGGGCTTGGAGCTGACCTCCTGTGCAGGGGCAATTTCTCTACTCAGGGAGACCATCATACATTGCAGTCACATGATGCTGTAAGAGCAGCCCAAAGGAGAATGGCCAGACTAGGCATCCCACATGTATCAGTAGGACTGCTTGGAAAACAGTGACTTAATTTAATATATCTCTGTATATTAAAGAAAAAACAATCTTTCAAGTACCACTGATATTTAAAAAAAAGAACATAGAAGCAACCCTGTATACTCTGGTCATTTGTGGCAAGAGATTTGGGGCTGTTCTGGGTGGTCAGGAGCTGGGGCGGATGCATACCCTTCTCTAGGCTTATTCTTCACAGTCAGAGGAAGCAGAATCTCTCCCTGCTCATCAAAGAAACCACAAAGTTGTTTCAGTTTCAACAAAAGTGATGTTCCAAAATCTTTCAGGAAGCTCTGTCTATGTGTTCCTTTTAGTACTTCATGAAGGAAGACTTATCTCATTCACTGGACTTTGGACTAGACTTATATAAGGAAGAATAAAAGACAAAACCATAATCACATTGAGATCTAAAATACTTGGCCCCTTGGTCTCTGCAAAGACAGGTCCCATCTATCAAAAACAGCCATTTATATCACCCAGAACAAACTTGGGCCTGTGGGAATATTTGCAGGCTTGCATCCATGCAGCAACGAAGAGATTAAACATATTTCAGTGAAGTGGCTGTAAGACCTTCAAAAACTCTGATTTCTCTGGTGTTTTTTAGAAAGTTTCTGTGAGGTTCATCTCTCTGGAATATAAACTAAGGAATAAAAACTGCAATTTCATACAGGCCTCCTCTGAACATTAACTGTAGAAGGCAAAAAAAGGAAATGAGTAATCTTTAAGTAGAAAAACAATGCTATGGTTAATTAAAGAGAAAAAATCTTTTCCATTCTCAAATAACTTTGACATTTTATTTTATTTTGTTTAATGTGAAGTAGACCTTCCCCACAGGAGACCCAGGTTGGCCAATTATAACAAGAAGAGGAATGTTTTAACATTTTATATTCTCATAAATCAGAAAGTTTGGTGATGCTGTCAAACTACTATTATTCACCAAGCTTTCTGGCTGAAAAGAGCTTTCAAGAGCCTCAGACTTACCTCAAATGGGACTATAAATCCATTCACGCATCATCTGTATGGAAAATTTCCTCACATAAAACAAATTATCAGAATCACCCCCATTCCACCATCACAAACTTGCTGCATTTAAAATGAAAAGCAAACAGTGCCATTAGTAGGCACTAGGAAGACTTGTTCCATGAAAGTTTTGACTCCATGCTTTCCACATTTCTGTGCTCTCTGCAGATTTTACAAAACTTTCCCCACCATGGGACGTGCATGGGGCCCTCATCTGCTGTGACCAGCCACCTCATGAAACTAATAGGAATTCATTATTTTTGAAACTTTTATCTCTTCATCAAATAATCTTAAAATTAATCAAGCAACAAGTTAATCATGAGAGAGAGAAGAAAGCATAATAGCAGATGCAGCACGATTGAACAACTTTCAGTTAGTTTTCAGTAGGTGTTTAGGGACTCAAATGAAAGCACTGTCTTTATCTAACCAAAACACAGAAAAATGAGGGATTACGGCCTGAGCTAACATCATACATTCATTTCACCAGGTTTGCTTAAGAAGTCTGTGGTTCAAAAAAATCTCCTGATTGCAGCTTCACACTGCAAATAGTAAACAGCTGAGCCCACACAATTACATTTACTCCTTCCTTGCCTTTCAGATCAATCACAGAATATTATTTCCCATTCCCACACAACCGACAGAGCTCTTCTGATACAGCTGTGCAGCATCAGCATCAGTAGTAGATCAAGCAGACAAAGGAAAAGAGTCCCCATTAGCGGAGTGGGGTCATGGCGAGCTTTATGAACTTGTTCATAAAATACCCAAGATCCACTCTGCAAAGTAAAATGGGAAAAATCTCAGGATGCTGGCAATATATGCCCAGTGACCATTATGCCCACATTTTACCTGTCATCAAGGTAACATGAGACCTTTTCCAGTTTCTGGAATCAGCTAGATGCCCATGAGTTTCACTTACTAATATTGCTGATCTTGTACCTGCCCCTTTTACCCTTGCACCTCTACTCCAGTCCAGCTTCTGTGGCACCTCTGTGTTTGCCTGGGAAAGACACTTCGTACTTATATCCAAAGCCTCGGTCTTGTGGGACCTCAGCTACATGGTAATTGCCAGGCTGAAGCTCCTGTCATCATTTGCTACCAAGTAAGAAAAGTAACTGCACCCAGGAAAGGAAACCTGTTGCAGAAACATCTGTGTGCACCATGCTCCAAACCTGACTATAACTGAGTTTCAGCCTGATAGGAAATTCACTTTTCATGAGTCTCAACAAACTTTGTTCATGCGGTAGAACCGTAGTCACAACACTCAGTACAGCAATTTTCCTCATTGGGTCTTGCTATTGAGAAACGGGTAGTCAATAGGTAACTTAACTATTGAGAGACAGAATTTGTGAATTCTAAAACCTAGAAAAACAGGACTCCCTTTATCTTGTCAAGATAAGAGGGACAAGAATCTGTTTGAAGCCAGCACAGAAACCACTGAATCATCCCACTAAGGACTGCACATGCTCCAGAGAGAAAGGTGAAAAGTGCGTTGTGAGGAAGAAGAAGACTACCAGATCTTCATCACAAGAAGACCCCCATAGACCACCAGGACACACAGCACACACGTAGCACACATACTAACGATATTAATGACCTCCGAGAAATTATTTGTATAACCACTCCGATCCCACAGAATGTGATGAACATTCATGAATGTTACCCATAATATTGTGTTGTTGGAAGTGCTGTGTGTGTGTGTTTGGAGGAGTGAATCCCCCACACCCAGCGCACCGAATAAAGCAAATACTCACTTCTCTGACTTTGTCTCTGGAGTGTCTCTGGGCCTGCTTGGGGCAAATCACTACTTCCTTTTGTTGTTGTTTAAGTTTGGTATTTTTTAACCACGGTAAGTTCAGTATGTCTCCTTTAAAGAGCAGTGATTTGAAACAACTTATGCGATGTCCTGCTTATTAGTGCTCTTTAAATAACAGAGTATGCACAGTGAGCTTAATTATGAGACAGTGTCAAGAAATTAAAATTTTCCAAAAAGTTCTAAATGTTAAAAATTAAAATGGGATGTTTAACTTGTAAATTGAATTTTAAAACCGTGAGTAATTAACTGAAGTCACGCACCTTACAACAGTCTCAAGGATAATGGCTCTATTATTTCTTTAAAATCCATACAGTGTTAGCCTTGCATCAGCTAATAAATTAAAATAAACAGCAAGATTATCATAACCATTATTAGCCTTTCTTAACAAGGTGTCTTGGGGTGATTTTACTCTATTCCTGATCTGGGCTTTCTGCCCAGAAATGGGTGCTGTAACTTTTAGGTGGGTCTGGGGAGGGGAGGGAGTTGAGGGAACTCTGGCACGGGCTGGGTTCAAGCTCTCACTCCCTGGGTTTGTGGAGTGGATAGGGGTTACATTGCTGCTTATCTAGCTTGGTTTTGGTTAGCTCAGGCAAGAAGTTTCTTTCCTTGGACTGCAGTAGCAATCTCCAGCAGCTTCTGTTTTTTTCTTCTGGAACTGTTGGACTTGGTTTTGGTCCAAGATCAGACAATCCCCGGGAGGCGATCGGTGACCTGCAGGGAGCAACCAGAGTGACTGCTCCTAGCCCCGGACCTCGGGAGAAGCTGAGCCAGTGAAAGAAAGGACTCTAAATCCACCAGCTTCGTCTGCTGCCAGGAGGAGACCAATATCAGAGGTTTACCAGGTTCCCATTTGTTTCTTCTTCCCCAAGCTGCTGTGCGGACTTTTCTTCCCTCCCTGAGACAAAGCCATCTGCCATTTTGTTCTTCCCTAGCACGTGGTTGGCAGAGTTTCTTTTTCCCTTCCCCTGGCATTTTGGTTTTTTGCTTTTTTTCATTCTGCTGGGGTGGGGGGGTAAAGTCCTGATAGTTCAATATCTAACAGTTATTCATCTTTTCCCATGCCGTGAGGGCACCTTCTCAGTCAAATAAACATGTCTTTTTCACTTTTGTCCACTAAAAATTCATTTCATATCAGCGGGAAGGGATTGCTGAAACCCTTTTCTTTAGAGGAAACGTTCATTCCAGAGCATTTTCTTCCAAACTTGTCTCTTAACCGAGACACAAGGGAAGAGTATCTGCAAAAATAAAATGCACAAACAAGGAAGTGCATTACTCCATTAGTGTAATGGAGTACACACTTGGAGCAGACAGGCACTGCTACAAAGAAACTGATCTGTGTGAGCATTCATGACCTTCTAGCCTCAAAAAAGTCAGCCAGCCTTCAGGAGGAAAACAGACCACATAATAAGATGTGAAGGGGACCTGAGCAGCCGGCTGGGATGAGACATCCTCATGGATAGAACAGAGGTGACTCTGGGTCACTCACAGGGTACAAAAGATCTTCTGCTTCTGAAAAAGAATTTTGGTTTGGGTTTTCTTCCGGTTTTGTGGGGTTTTTTTGGGAAAAATGACTGGGTAGCCTTTGTTTTCAGAGCTGAACATCTTGACTTCCTTCCCTGAGCTCCATAGGAAAAGAATCACTTATTGCAGAATGTCTTTACAGGGAGAGTCACAAACTCATTACAGGAAGAAATACCTCCATCACATCACTGTCTGTAAACTAATGGTACAAGGTGCTACTCATGTTATAGATGGAGGGGAAAAAAAAATAGTCAAACCAAGAAAACACTGAAATACTTTCAAAAAAAAGAAACAGAAATCCAGTCAGTCCTCCATGCAACAGAAATGCCTGCAGGTCCAATAAGACATTAAAAATTTCTTTTATGAGAACAGTAGTGGTCAGAAGTGTGACAAAATCTTTGAATTGCCTTGCCTATAAAGTGCATTGAGAGATGGACAAAACTACAGTTTGGCTTATGTCAAGACAGCACAGTATACAGATCAGAGATAAAAATTCAAGTACATAATCTATATTTAGCTAATGATATCAATAAAAATCCCAAAAAGGAAATGCACTCGGTTAAAGTACAGTAACTTCCCATTTCATGAAAATAAAGAGAAGAAAAACTATTCCTATAACACTATAGAACAGAATTATTTGTAAGGTCTTCAAATAGTAGTAACACATTTCAAGGAAATATGACTTTTACTGCCTTCCCCTCTCGGAAAACCAGTACAGATCTTATTGCTTACTTTGTTCTTAATATTAAAAAAAAGCTGTTAAATATATAAGAATCACTAAATATATTTGAGACATGTAATTCTTTCCAAGTTTACCTAAAATTTCTCAGAGAAAAGCATGGGAAGTATCTGTACCAATACTGGTAGCATCAGATTTTGATAAATTAAGTGTTTCTCTCTTGTGTGTGCTCACATTTTATTAAAACACATATGGAAGATAGTGAAAATATCCAGAGTTACAAAATTTCCTTTGTTGATGAATCATTGTAAGCAAAATCAAAGCTGTTATTAGCCATCAGACTCTCAATGGCGTGATGAATGCCTGAGATTTACATGCTACTTTGCATCTTCAGAACACTGTAATTAATTATTTGTGTGCTGCGTGGCATAGTTTTCATACAAGGCTCTTTTAATGTCCAACTGGAGGACATTAATCCTAATGGCTCCTTTCCCAAGCTGGCATAATATGGTGAAACTCCAGTCCTATCAAACATACATGAAGAAAAGATTCGTACTGAATGTTGCAGTGACAGAAACAATTTCTTTGTGCCTTTTGTTTGCTTGATGGTTTTGATTAAAACCTTTAAAAGTACTTTAAGGTTCAGGGTTTTTTTAATAAGATAAGGCTCCAGAGGGAGCCCATGCACCAAAGAATATATACATAAAGTATCCTCCAGACTAACAGTAAAACTGCATGAAGAAATTTCTTCAAATTGATCCTTCAAGCCTATCATTAGTAGGGGTTTGTAAATGTCAGCTATATGGAATAATCCTCCAAAGAATTTTTATATAACGAGGACTAATTTTTTATTTAGTGTATCTATGCCAAAAAATACAAAGCCTCTTCAATGGAAACAATCTCCATTTGATATTAAAAATAATATAACTTTGCCTAAAATTCAGAAGAGCTCAATATAGTCCATGGTTAGTTATTCACAGAAGAGACACCCAGAGGAAATAGTATAATTACAGTCAGATCATGGAATCATTTAGATTGGGGAAGACCTTTAAGATCATCAAGTCAAACCATTAATCACGCATTGCCAAGGCTGCCACTAAACCATGTCCCTCAGTGCTACATCCACGCATCTTTTAAATACATCCAGGGATTGTAACTCAACCACTTTCCTGGGCAACCTGTTCCAATGTTTGGCAACCGTTTCCATTAAAACATTTTTCCTCATATCTAGTCTAAACTTCCACTGGTGCAACATGAGGCCATTTACTCTTGCCTATTGCTTGTTATACGGGAGAAGAAGCCAACCCCCATCTGGCTACAGCCTCTTCTCAGGGAGTTGTGGAGAGCAATGAGGTCACCCCTGAGCCTCCTTTTCTCCAGGCTAAACACCCCCAACTCCTTCAGCATCCTCATCAGACTTGTGCCCCAGACTCTTCAACAGCTCCTTTGCCCTTCTCTGGACATACTCCAGTACCTCAATGTCTCTTGTACAGAGGGACCCAAACTGAAGACAGGGCTTGAGATGTGGTCTCACCAGTGCCAAGTACAGGCAGACAATCACTGTCCTGATCCTGCTGGCCCCAGTATTGCTGATCCAAGCCAGGATGTCATTGGCCTTTTTGACCACCCGGGCACACGCTGGCTTATGGTCAGACAGTTGTCGACCAGCATCCCCAGGTCATTTTCCACTGGGCAGCTTTCCAGCCACTCAGCCCCTAGGCTGTAAGACTGCATTGGATTGTTGTGACCCCAGTGCAGGACCTGGCACTTGGCCATGTTGAACCTCATATAACGGGCCTCATCCCATTGATCCAGCCTGTCCAGATTCCTTCACAGAACCTTCCTGCCCTCCAGCAAATCAACACTCCTGCCCAACTTTTTCTTGCCTGTGAACTTGCTGAGGGTACAGTTGATCCCCTTGTCCAGACCATGGATAAGGATATTAAACAGAACTGGCCCCAAAACTGAGGCCTAGTAAACATCCTTTGTGACAGATGGTCAGCTGGATTTTTGGTCAAGCAGGACTTAGCTTTTATAAGCCCATTTGCTGCCTGGCCCCGGCCCTGGCCCTGAGCCCCAGGTTGTCCAGCACATAGCTTATGATGCCACTCAGTACAATCTACTCCATGACCTTCCACAGCACTGAGATCAGGCTGACAGGTCTGTAGCTCCCTGGATTCTCCTTCCAGCCTTTCTTGCAGGCGGACATCACATTTGCTAACTTCTACTCAACTATGACCTCCCTGCTTAGCCAAGACTGCTGATAAACGATGGAAAGTGGTTTGGTGAGCACTTCTCACAACTCCGTCTGTACCCTTGGTTGGATCCCATCCTGCCCAAGGGATTTGGCCATGTCTAGGGTGTATAGCAGGTCACTGACTATTCCCACTTGGATTATAAGGAGTTCATTCTGCTCCCCGTCTGTCTTCCAGCTCTGGGGACTGGGTATCCAAAAAAGCAATCAGTCTGGATATTAAAGACCAAGATGAAGAAGTCATTAAATACCTCAGCCTTTTCCTAAGCCTTTGTCACTATGTATCCCTTACATCCCATAAAGGATGGAGATTTTTCCTTAGCCCTTCTTTTGTTGCTGATTTAATTATAGAAACATTTCTTATTGTCTTCTACGTCAGTAGCCAGATTAAATTCTAGTTTGGCTTTGGTCCCTCTAATTGTCTCCATGTATAACCTGACAATATCCTTGTCGCTCTCCTGAGTGGCCTGCCCCTTCTTCCAGAGGTCATAAACTCTCTTTTAAAATTTCTTCTCCCCTGAATTCCAGCCAAAACTCTCTGTTCAACCAGGACGGTCTTGTTCCCCACTGGCTCATCTTTTGGCACACAGGGACTGCCTGCTCCTGCACCTTTAAAATTTCCTTCCTGGGCTCCTTTGCCCTTCAGCACTACGTCCCAAGGGACTCTGCAACCAGTTTTCTAAGCAGGCCAAAGTCTGCCTTCTGGAAGTCCAGGGTCACAGGTCTGCTGATCCCTCTCCTTACTTCTTCAAGAATCAAAAACTCTGTCATTTCGTGGTCTCTGTGCCCAATACAGTCTCCAAGCACTGTATCACCCACAAGTCCTTCTCTGCTCACACACAGGTCCAGCGGGGCACCATCCCTAGCTGACTCCCTCACCAACTGAGCTAGGAACCTCCTAGACTGTTTCCTCTCCGCTCTTTTTTATTTCCAGCAGACATTTGGTAAGTTGAAGCACCCCATGAGAACAAGGACCAGTGATTGGGAGACTTCTGCCAGCTGCTTATAGAATATTTCATCCGCCCCTTCATCCTGGTTAGGCTGTCTTTAACAGCCTCTCAACAAGATATCTGCCCTGTGGCCTTCCCCCTGATTCTTACCCATAGAACATACAACCTGCTCTCTCTCTCTTTTTTCTCTTTTCTTTTCCTGAAAGTGAGAATGTTTGCAAAGACGAAGAAGAGGATGATTGTGGTAATGCAAATTGGTGTGGAGTTATTCATGAGGGCTTTTCTGTGTTTTCTTTAATTTTGGTTTGGTTTTTGGGGAGATATGTTTGATATTCTGTTTCTCTCAGGTTTAGAGTGAATATAAAGAAGGTTTATTTTTTGGGATGCTTTCTGAAAGCTGAATTATGTAACAGTTTATAGTAGAAAAAAGAGAGAGAAAGAAGGGAGAAAAAAGCTGAAGACAGTGAATGGCTTGCCCGAGACTAAAACATAGATCAGGGAGATAATCAGGAGGAGAATTTTAAGATTACTGCCTCCAGACCCCAACCCGAGCATTGCTGATCCTACTGAGATTTCTGGCTCCTCTGCTTAAAATTACCCACTATTGTTTTGATTTCACTAGAAACTGCAAACCCTCTCAGCAATTGGACTTAAAATCTACAATCCTATACAATCAGGTTCTCTTCCCACTATTAAATGTTCTTCCAGCCTTAAACACCCCAGTGGACTTCAGTTTTACAGGCACTGCAGCTGGAGTTATAATAATATTTCCCCAAAACAACATGGATTTTTAAATGCTGTTCTTTTGGTGAAGAGCAGAAACACAGACAAATGGAAACACATACAGACAAATGGAAACAATTCTATTGCTCTGTTTAGTTTCCCAGAGCCACTGAGAAAAAGAAAAAGCTACCTGAGTGAAGAATGGAAATATTTGCTATGTTTGACAGAGGGAGCATGATTAAAATCCACTGAAGCTGAAATAACTGCTAAACTCCATCAAGAATAACTCTCATCAACTCGTATCACAAGTGCTGCATTTATAATGCAGGTAGGAGTATATGAAATCCATTTCGTTTCAAGGCACATCTTATAACGTGTGGCCATTACCATTAAAAAGATATCCCCCAGAACATCTTACAAGATGAGAAGAGGCAGAATAGCATATAGGATAGGATGCATATCAATGTATCTCCAGTAACCAGAAGGTATTTAGTCCTGCCAGCAATGCTCCAAACACAACCATAATTTCTCTGCTCACTTGCACAGAAACTCTCCCAACATCTGCTCAGAATTTTTTACAAACAAAACAGTTTTCCATGACAAGTTGCTGGCTAAAAATGAGCTGTTCATGGCACTGTGGCAATTGCAGATTATTCCAGGCAAATTTCTTCTTGACCTCCAGCACAACAGCAGTGAGGGTTACTTAGGCTCCCTGGATTTTTGGCTGAACAGGAGAGGGGCTGTTCTGAAGTCAGATTCAGATCTGTGGGCTTGTATGAAAACAGATTCTGCCAGGGTACTGTCTCAGAGGCAGGGATCCCAGCTCCCCAGGTGCCCCAGGGATAGTAGAAAACAACTCCATGTTCCAAGGGATAAAATGTCATCACACATCTGAATCAAGGGACATGTCAACCAGGAAAGGTGTTTCTGTTACTCCAAAATATCAGCCACTGGAGAAAAAAAAATGGTTAACACAGAAACACAGACAACTAAAATGCAAAATTTTTTTTAAAGTTAGATTTAATTCTTTAAAATAATGTCAAATTTAAACATTTCATTTTTACTTTAAGAGTTTGGGTTTGTTTTTTTCCCCAGAACCCCTCATTTCAGAAGAAATTTTTACATCCCAGTAGTTTACTTTGATTTATAATGGAATGCTACATTTTACTGGGGAATTTCCCACTGGATGAGTATTCATCCAGTTAAATTTGTCAGAATCCTAAAATTCTTACCTCAGAACTCACTACATTGTTTTAAAAATTAACATGCCAATGCTAATTAGCACTGGAAATTGCACAGTGGCAGTAGTAGTTGAACCAGCAAAAGTGTCAGCTGCGTATCAGGAAATATTTTACAATGAGCAAGTCTATTATATTCTGAAACGTCTCCAAAGACGAGTAGCAAAAGCCCCACCCTTGGATCAATTAACTGAGACAAAACACTTGAAAATACTCTGGGCGGAACAATCCACTGCCAGCCAAGCAGATGGGCAAGATGATCTTTTAGGTTCTTTACATCTCCAAAATCTGGGGAACAAACCAGCACTGCCATGGGGAGCAGGGATGCCAACAGGCATACCCTGCCTTCCAGAACTCCCATTAGCCTAAAGAGAAACCTTGAGCAGGACCAGTTCCGTACCTGTGCAGCTGCAATGGCAGCTCCTGCAGATGTCCAGGGTTCTTCTGAACCAACTTGCTCACTTGGACTGGCTAACAAAGTCTTGCAAGGTATGACCTAAACCAGGCTGCAAAGCTCTCCCCAAAACTGGGAAAGACTCATCCAACAACTCTGCTGTTCCTAAGGACCAGAGCAGCTGCTTCAGTAATTGCCTGGCTCTGTCTATAGAGGCTGCAGAGGAGCTATTTGGTAAAGAGTTTTGCAGCCAGAGGGTCAGCACGTACTGGGTCTCGCCTTGTGCCTATGTAACAGGAGATGAGAGCATCACCCCAATATTTTAAGCTTGAAGGGGTACAAAAAGCAGACTTCAAAGCCCCAGCCTTCAAGACTGTGATCCCTGCAGCAAGCAGGCAAGTTCAGGCCTCCTGGGATGATTTCAGCTTTCTGTATTTCAATGCAGCAACTACCACATCATCTGCACACCTCTACAGGTGCTGTGTGAACATCAAACAACTTTTTACAAAACTTTCAGCCTAGAATTGTTTAATCTCATAGCAACAGATTGCTTTCATGAGTTTGCATAAAGGAGAGGAAATGCTCTGCAATTTGATATTCCCTAAATCCATGTCATTTACATGTCTTTATTCACAGTCTACTTCTTCTCCTGATTTTATTTTTTTATGACCTACACTAGTATCAATAAAAACCCTGGCCTTCATTTATCTTTCTTCCATTCTTCCAAATGCCAGAGGAAATTTCTCAGTCAAAAAATAGCCTGTTTCTTCCTTTTTTTTTTTTAATTTCTGATTTCTGAACACCTGCTCTTTATGTCATACTGCAAAACAGTAGGCAATTAAAAACTTACAGAACAAGGGAAAAAACAAAGCTTGTCTGCGTACAAGGAATTATACATTAGACAGTAATAGCTACGTTTACAGCCACAAGTAAGATGTTAATTTATGTGTGTATTCAGTGCTAAACTACAAAAGCCAAAAATTACTGGGATTTTTATGTTTAGACTTTAAACTCAAAAGTGAAAAAATTCAAAAGCTAAGTACCCATGGCAACCTTAATTTTATTCATCTTGCCCTGTGATGCAGCTCTTGTTCAGTGATTTCACCTTCCTGAGTAAACCTACATCTCTTAGATGATGTAAAGCAAGGTTAAAGAATCCTTAAAATTAATAAAGTCCTTCAGCATACTTGGAAGTGTGCTGGAGGCATTTGAATGCACATTTTGAAGAAAAAATTAACTGCCTTAATTTTTGAAAGGAAATGAATGCAAACTGCCATCGAAGTATTTTAAACTCATCTCTTACTCTTAGCATATTCTTATTCCCATTTTTCTCAGTCTCTCAGTATGGGAAATAAGTAACACATTACTTATTTTACCTT
This sequence comes from Acanthornis magna, assembly GCA_036785705.1. Classification (NCBI taxonomy): domain Eukaryota; kingdom Metazoa; phylum Chordata; class Aves; order Passeriformes; family Acanthizidae; genus Acanthornis; species Acanthornis magna. Next base: position 13,701,072 of record JAWUZG010000029.1, read on the forward strand.
TTAATGTTTAATCTCTGTGTCTTTGCTTATGCTCCAATGAGAGCTGAAAAATGCCATTTACCGTGATTATTTGGGTGGTTTTTCCTTATTTTTCCTCACTGGGCTGTTTTTATAATTATTTTTATAGACAAGTATAATTTTGTATGATGATGTTTAAGATAAGTAGAGTTATCCTGTAAAATTTTCAGGCAGTTTAGCATGTATTTTTAGCATAACACTCTAATAATAGGATGCTTATACGCTCAAGTTGTCTGTCCATTAAATGTGTAAATTAGCAGGTCCTCCCTCATCTTCAGAGCTCAATGTCCAATTTCATCCAAATTTGAAAGACAAGGCTACAAGCCTCCAATATAATTGAGTTCCTACAAGTTTAATGGAAAAATGAGCAGGCTAGAAGAAGACAGACATGAATTAATGTAGCCAGTGATATCCCAGAAAAAAGGTAAGTGGAGCTGAGCCATCTCCCATTCTGTGTCACAGCAACCAGGTGGCATTAGCACACTGGATATGCAAAGCTGCATGTTAGCCAGGGGGTTGTTGCAGCAGTGGGGAAAGGAATTGCAAATCATTGTGTATTTTCTCAGTGGGACTGTAGTTTAATGCTTCTGACAAGGTTTGCCAGCCAGATCTCAACACCATTTTCTCAAAAAAAATGCAGTGCTTCTAAGGATTGAAGGCTATGGCCTGGAAACTTCCCACCTAAGGGGTGTTGTACAGGTTGGAAGGATTCAAGTAGGCTTGCAAATAAGGGCAGAAGTAATTAGACTTTTAAAGTGGCCTGTTAATGTACTTTGAAAAGGGGCTGCAGGGGGGGCAGGTTGAGGAGCTGATGCAGCGTTCAGCCTGGCTGACACTGGTGTCAGCCAGTGGGAGGAGAACCACTGCTGGGAGCACTTTCTGTTCACACTGAACAAAGAGCTATGTCACCCAAAGGAAGTTTATTACCTTTAGCAGGGACTCATTTCTTTACACTGGGAAGGTGATGCCTCTCATTAATACAGTGGAGCCCAGCAATGGGTTTTAGTGAGCTACATAGTGCACTGGCAAGTTTCTTGGCTCTGTGCGTATTGTAGAAGGTACCAGAGCTCCAAACCCCAGAGTCCCAGTCATCTCTTATGGGCAGCCTAGTCCAGCACCCTTCACACTCTCCTTTGATACTTCATGCTGCCACAGAAAAAAACCCTAGTAGTTTCTGAATCAAGAAGAACCAGCTATTTTTCTTCAAACCCAGGAAAAAAATTAGAAGAACCTGCTCAAAAGCACCCCCAGAATTTCTGGAATCATGACATGCTTCCTCTGGCTGCTCTGCACAGGCAATGCACAAACACTAATACGAGCTCCTTACCTAAAGGGATGGAGAATCATAACCAAATGCCTTTCACTCTCTCTCTTGCCCTTTCTCAAAAGCGAACAAGAAACCCTTCACAAAAATAAAAACAAAGTCTCGTCCTTTGCATCGGATGTTAACTCTGTGAACTCTTTTCTCTCCTCTTACTGAAAAATAAAATAATACATCATTAATTTTGGTAACAGTCAAATATGCTGATGGTAAATAAAATACTACTCATTGCAACTTTGGTTACAATCCAGGAATTGCAACTGAACAGGATTCCTTGGCCACCTGCTGCTCCACAAGACTCAATCCCAGTTTGGGGTTTATAGCAGCATTGCTGCTCAAGGAGCACTTAGATGGACAGATGGTTCCTTCAGAAAAAAATATCTGATACTGAAAAGTTTCTGGATGAGATCTTATAAAGGTAAAGAAATTTCAGTTCTGCACAGTGTATAGACAGATCTCAACTCCATTTATACTCCACCACTTCTGCACTCTGTTTAAGCTAAAAGGACTTTTGGTGCTGCAGGACAATATGAATATACCTTGTATATCAGATAGTGAATGAGACCACAGAGAAATCTGTCCCCCTTAGCTCAGAGCCATTCAGTAATTCTGAGTTTGTATGAAGCTATGGGATCTTCCAAGAGATCTACCGATAGAAAGAAACGCAAAATAAATTCTGTGTACTCAACCACATTTCTCTCTCTTACTAACAGTTACATGGGGCCTGGAATGCCTTCCCCATCCCTCACAGAGCTCTAGCTGATGCATGAGGAACAGCTCTTTGCTCACTTAATGCATTAGAGGCTGACTCCAGTGGTCCTCCACAAAGGTTCAGAGCTGTAAGGCTTCTGTGGGGGTCCCATGGGATGTGTCACTAGGGAGATCAAAGAGTGTGGGGACATAGTGTTGGATAGCAAAGCAAGAAGCACAGGAACCCTGTTCAAAGTGAGAAGGGAAGCATCTGCCTAAATTCTTTCAGCTGGGTGGTTGGCTGGGAGAGTGTAAGGCAGAGTGTGAAAGGCAGCAGCAAGGAGAAATGCAGTCAAAATCAGGATAGGAGGCAGAGTGTTAAGATAAACAGCATTTCAGGGTGAAACCCTCACTTCCCTCTGTGCTTTCCTCAGCCATGCTCAGAGATTGTCCATCAGCTACATATTCTCTCAGGAGGGGGAAAGCAAGAGCTCTCTGAACATGCAGTAAAACATGACTATCCCACAAAAGACAGAGTCTGTGATTCTCCAGCAATTTCTGCTTGGTTCTGACCATTATGAGGTTTATCAGATTCAGCTCTCACAACAACAGCACCATTCACATAAGCAGCACTGAAAATCCCCTGAGATGTTTTTAGTCCCATTTGGAAAGGGTGATGCCCTAACAGCAATGCTCTCCCAAAGCAGCCTGAGAGCAGGAAGCTCATGCATCTTCCCCTCTAACCATATGGCTGGCCCACAAAGCACAGCCTCAGCAGTGAGTGTAGCTGCAGCCCATTTCCCCAAAGCTCCGCTAAGGGAAGAACTCTGTGCAGAGAGTGATGTCCTGCAGATGAGGCAGCGCTGAGGGGGGCCGCCTTGATTAAACCGCGGTGTTCTGCTCAGAAGTCCTCTGTGCATGCTCCTGGTTATGGCTGTTAGAGCTGCAGCAGAGTGACATTTTATCTAATTGGAAAACACCCACAGAGTTTAGAAGTACTCATTTAGACAGGCAAATCAATAAAGGAAATGGTAAGCATGAGAATACAGTGCAACTATAGAGACTGTGTGGGTCCTGTATGCTTTTGCTTAATAAAGATTAACTCTTGTCGGTTTGCTGCAATACCCAGACCTCGATAATAGCAGAACTGGTAGATTCTACCCTATAATGTTAAGGAGTAGCCTGCCCTCACGCATACACCTCAACACAAGAGAGTAAGCCTTTTGTTAAAGAGGCTAAAAAATCAGAAGACATTGCAGAGAAGGCAGAAGAGGGGGGAAAAGTCTCTTAATTGTAACAGTTCTGAAGCTGGCAATCAGATTTCTATTAAAAGGGGGGAAAAAAGCAAAACCTGGTATGCAAAACAACAGAAGCAGCAGCTGTATTTCTAGAGATGTCTGCTACTATAAGGCAAATTGCAATGAAGGAAATTAGAAGAAAAGTGAGTCCAGCTTTTCAACTTTCAACTTGCTTTGTCCTTTTACTTCCACACTCATCAGTGACTGTGCAAATCCCCACCCACAGAGCCACTCAAAAAAATCAGAACTGTTAAGGACAATTATATAGTTGCTAAAAAACCCTACATGTTTCAAGAAAAAAGAAGAAAAAAACAGCAAAAGCCCCACAATTCCTACCGTTGCTTAGTTCAGGATTAGTTTTGTTTTTCTTATTTCTCTTTGGCATTCCTTCCCCTAAATCTCCAATCACTTTCACAACAGGCTTATACTGAGTAGCTTCAGGCAGCTGAGAAAATAAAAATCCTGTTTAGCAATGTAAGTATCTCTCCTCTCACTGTTGCTAATAGGAGTTCTGTGCATAAATCACAGCATGCACCAAAGGGAGAACAGATCTTGAAGCCCACGACTATCTTCACCCACTGCTTGATTCTCTTCTCATTTACACTAACATATTGGCCTCAGGGGGAGCTCTTCTGACATGTGTCAGTGTAAGCCAGAGGAAAAGCAGGCCCATGGGATGAGAATAATTTGGCATCTTAGTCTGCTGGCAAAGGTCAGAAGGAACGTTCAGGGTAATACTCAGGTATTCAGGTTGACTCATAATGGCTCCACAGAAACTGAAGGCACGGGGTAAGCTGGGACTCGTGTTCCAAATTCAGCCACCCTTCCCTCACCACCACCTGCTGGCCCTTCCATGTGTACTTTACAGAAGCACAGATAAGGCAGTATTTCCTTGCTAGGACGATAACTGTCTAGAAAAAGGTGTTGGAGGACGTTGACAGGGCTGGCAATCACCCCATGATCAGAAAGTCTCCCTATCCTCTCTCTATGAACCACTGCATGACAGAAGGGGAGTCTGCCAAGCCAACCTTTCAAGGCCATTGCTCTGTACAGGTCTATTGGTTTTAGAAAGCTCCTCCTCCATTTTATGAAAAAAGTTTACCACCAGGATTTTAGGTAAGTTCTTTTATATATAGCAGCTGCAGTTCTTTAGTTCATGTTTCCTTTCAAACTAACATTTTATTGATCAACATAAAGTAAAAAACAAATGGATCCTTTAAAAAAGTACTTTCATTTGCACTTATGTTCAGTTAGAGAAGGAAATGCATAATAAAATTAATGGGTTTTTTTATTAGTTCCTTTTCCTTGTATTGACAAAGTGTATTTTAATAAGGATTTTATCTCCTCTTGCTTGATCCCACACTAAAGTCATGATCCCATACTTTGGACATCAGTCTGTTGCCATGGAAATGGTCATAATATCACCAAAAAAAGCAGTATTATGACTTCACTGCAGGATCAAGGAGAGAGAAAAAGGCAGGGTGTATGGGATCAAGTCCTTAAGCAGCAATAGCCTTAGTTATTAACACATAGAAAGAGAACAATTTTGAAAAATACATCAGAGGCAAATTCACATATGTTTTGCAAAGTTCAAAGAATATTTTCCCTAGAAGGCAAATGCTTTTTGAAGCAGTAATTTCAAAGAGATCCTAAATGCCTAGTTTCTGTTCTTCCAATCTCTAATCCCACTCACCATTTGAAACATGTCCTTTCTGTGAATAAATTCGGGTCATTTTTCATTCCATTCCTTCCCAATGCCCACTCAGGACCTCCTTGCCAAGTTTGCAGTCCCATTTCATTAGTGAAAGGGCGGATATTCAATTCAAATTAACTTTTTCAATTGAACACAGTCATTTAGTTCAGGTGGTTTGGGTGGTGGGATGAGGTGACATGTGCCAAATCCAACCCCAAAATGGAATTCACATGTGGCTAGCATAATGTGCAGACCTGGTAAGCTCTCTCTAAGCCTAAAAGCACAAACTTTCAGACACTCAGTAACCCCAAGGCTGCATTTTAACTCTAAGGAGGTAAAGCAAACTCTCCTCATCATTTTCACCTTCTGCTATAGCACTTCCCTGTGCTTGTTGAGAACAGTTTCAATTCTTACCCTAGACAGGCTTTAGGGATCCAGCCAGAGAAGGCTTTCTTAAGAGGCGGCCAGGCCAGTTTCAACATTTACACACAAATTCAAAGTTGCAAACTTTGAGCCCTTCATCTGTAAAAACATTTGGTTAAACCTGAATTTTCATCATTCCAGCAGGGCTGTGTGAATGAATTAAAATTTAGGGAAAAAGAAACACCGCTAATACTTTGAAAACTTAAATAGCTCAGTGGGCCCTGCATGATGGTGGGTGCCACCATACCCTGTTGAGATGTAATTCCTGACAGCAGCAGTAACCTTACAAGAATACTAGCATCAGACACACTTTGAAAAACTCCAGAAGATATTTGTGGTCTTAATAATTTCTTTTCAGGACATATTTGTTCTCATGAGCTCTGTTCCAGTGATCATTTTGGGGGGTTGCCTAAAGCTGAAGAAGAGAAGAGGCGCTGCTGCAGAATTCAGCTTTAGACTTTGAGCTCTAATGAGCATGACCTTCTCCCAAAACCTGCCAGGCTTGGCAGCTCTCTGAGAGCTCCTTTCCACATACCAACATCAAACAGTTTCTCCCTGCAACTCTGTCTCATGAAGAAAATAGGATTTGTGGTGGTCACAGACAGTACAAAAGGTGCTGGAAGAAATATAAGAGAGAGAGAAGAGAAAGCAGTGGTTGAGTTAAGAGCGTTCCCCTCATGGATTCCCTCATTTTCTGTTGGATGAAAAACTTATCCTTCTTCTGGACACCAACATGCACACACCATAAACTTGTGATTGCTTATGAATTTACATGTATACAACTCGGGTTTCTCAACATTACTAAATCTTCCCAGTGAGAAAGCCTAGAGCATCTGTACTACATACCAAAAACTATTCATTCCCATTAAGAATTCACTAGTTTTTTGCCTCCAGATGTGTTTTAAGCTGCTGGGAAGCCTCAGAATTCAGCAGATTAATGTGCTCTAAATGTCATTTGATAAAGAGTACTGCTGCCAATGGTTCATTCACACTGCACAGATTTAATTACCTAAATGAAGTACCCTCCAAGAAAAGCACATTGCTTTTGGTTAGGAGTTTTTTGTGATTGTGTTTTTAGGTTGATTTTTTTTTTTTTAATAAAACTCAAATTCAGTTTATATTTTTTCCTTTCTAATTGAAATTAATTTCCCTAGCTGTTTTATTTTAGAAAACACCTGGAACAGGGCTATTATTTCAAAGAGGCAATTATGAAATTGGAAATATAACCATGATATTTATTTCTTTAATTACAGATATAAATAGGGACTATAATGTAGAAATTGCTTACAGGCATCTTCCTGGATTGTGCTGGAAGAAAAGTGCAGAATCTGCTGTTCATCTAATTCCAAGGAGACACAAACTAAGGTAAAATAAAAGAGGTAGCTACATCTACAACTGAGTTCTGCCTGAAACTTTGGCAAGACCTTTCGCTGTCATAGCCTAGCTAGTGCAACCAGTGCAAAAATTGTGAAGGTTTTAGCAAATTATTGAAATCAAATAACAATGTTGCAGCTCTGACTGCAGAAAGCAGGACTTCTCTGATCCTGGAGTAAGCAAAGCAGGATTAAATCACAATAGCAGCCCATATCCTTTTCCAAAAGTCTTAGTCATTTGCCTTTTTGAGCTGGGAAAGTTAATCCTATGCAGAAATGTCAACAGATAAAACAGAGACAGCACCAGTTGACAGAGAGAAATTAGTGCATTAAAGGAAATTGACCATGGAGGTTTTTAAGAGTAGGGAGGATGAGATCATATCAGGAATAAAATGGTTACATGGGACTAGAGGGTCTCTCAGGGCTTCTCCCAACCCTACGGCACTAATAAAGCCTGTACATTAAGGCACCCATGCCAACATAGCCCAGTGCAGGGCAGAGAGACGGCAGCAACACAAATAGCCAGAACAAAATGCAGTTATTCACCATCCCTGTTCAAAGCCCTTCATTATTTTAGCTGGCCACAGTGACAGCTATAATTAGGCACTCTTAGCACAGCATGATACCTTTCAGAAATCAAGGCACTCCCCCACACTTCCCACCCCCCTGAGAACCATGTCAAGGGGCAACTTCCACAGCTGCTGCCTGCTGACCCCTCTCCGACATGACTTGATCATTCTCTGTTATTGATCTCAGCTCTTTTTTCCATCTGTGACTCCCAAGCCACCTGCCAGGTAATAAAAATCTGCATCAAAATGCACAGCACACAGGGTACTGCGAACCAGAAGCAACATTTGCCTAACAGACCTGGAAACCTGACAGCGTCGATAGGGGTCAGTTATCACAGTGTTGTTTGATCTTTCTGCTGAGGTTGTAAATAACTTCCATGGGTAGCCAAATGGGGATAAAAATGGAGAATCTGCCATGGTAACTATAAAAACAAGGTACTGCTGTGTCAGTGGCAGCAGACATAGTTAAGCAAGATAAGCAGCCCCTGCTGCCTACAGAGTTCTAAAGACGCCCTGAGTTTCAAAGGGAAGGTATAGGATGATATGTTTTTCTTGCATCACGATTAATTATGTCTTTTCCTTTTACTGCATTGCTGTCCATCAAGTGCTGTGCTCTAATGCAAGCCTAACATAGGCATCTCTAAATGGCTCAGTGAAGCTTTGATAAGGATATGTGACATTCCAGTACCAGTCTCACTCAGGAAAATTTTACATCCCTTTGCTCTCCAAAGCACCTTAAAACCCCATATGCCAGTGGAAGCAAATGTACCCCAAAAGGGTGGTGAGCAGTATTTTTGTTTGGAGATTTGCCTCTTTTCTCACTCTCTTCTTCCACCACAGTGTGAAACACCAAAATATGCCTTTTGTGGCTATATAAGATGTATCTGAGTTACACATTGCTTCCTAAAAGCCTATTGTGCCAGGTTTACACTGAAGTGTCAGTGTAGCAACACAACCTACTACTGAAATAGAGGCAACAAAGACCGAGAGCTAACGCCACACGTTTTGCCAAAGAGATGCAGGTTACAGACCTGATTCTGTCTCAAAGCTTTTCCATTCCCATTCCAGCTCTCCAGACCTGAATGAGGACTTAAAACAACCCACAAGAATAATAAAACTGGAGACAAGTTAGGCAAGTAAAGGAAGGGGGGCAAAACAAATAAAAGCACACTGACAACATCTGTTCCGTGTTCTCCTCAGATTTCAGCAGGTCTCAGTTGTGGAAATTCAAACAAAAATCAATAGCAACAAATAAATAAACCATGCTTCTGAAAGAAACTTATTCTCGTAGGTCCAATTGGACCAAGCAGCCTCTGAGCAAAATCAGAACTTGAAATACATTATGCTAATCCTCAATCCTTTAAAAATCTCTCCTGTAACTGTGCCTGCCTCATCACTGGGTGTTTATTAAACACTGTTCACTGTTCAGTGAGAAGATAATGCTTTCCGAATTTACTGAAGTTTTCTAAATTACAAAAAGTAGCCACCCTTTGCTGCTGTTATCGCAGGCTAGAAGATATCTCAGGACATCTTTGGTTCCCTTTTCCTACCTTGGAAGGCTCTGGCACCTTTCAACAATGAACTCCAACTTCCCAGATTGAACAATTTTCTTATATTCTCTCTATTTTCAGCAAGACATATTGAAATTAAACCTAGAATTTGATCATATTGTTAAAGCAAATATATTGACTGTCTTTGCAAAGTGAAAATGCACACATAAAGCTTTCATTTCACCTCAAAAGGACAGGTACTGATAGTGATTGAAGTCTGTCTTAGTGAATGAGGCTTTTGAAGGCACACAGGAAATGAATCAGTGCTTTCACTCTATTTTTTTGCATAATAGCAGTCCTTTTCCAATAACACCAAACTGAGGTATGGGTGCAAGAGGGGGGTTGGGGACCAAACTCTTATTTCATCTCCAAGGCAGATGATACCTCAACAATTACCTTTAAAGTGCCAGCAATGTTGCTGCAGCCAGGGAATCTATGGGTTTTTTCCTTATTAAATAATTCAAACCTACAGTAGTTTTTTCCCTGCTGTCACAATCCATCCCTTTTTATAAACATTAAACATATTTAATATATTTAAGAGTTATCATATAAATATTATACACTAAAAACATCTGCTTAAAAATAATGTTTCCATCCAGTTGTTCTGGCTTTATACCAGGAGGTTTTCTATTCATCTTCTTCTCTCAGATGTGTATATGTGCATATGTAAATAGATGATAATATATTTTTAATAGACAGGACAAAACTTAGAGCTTTTGATTTAAAAAAAAATAGAAAAAGATGGAAGCAGACACAGAAAAATCTAGCTTACTGTTTTACTAGACCACAGAATAATTTGACATAGGCTAAGAATTTTTTATAACTGCTCGTCTATGCCATTCTTCAATCTTAATGAGGTACAAAGATAACCTTCCAAACTTGTTCCCACATTATTTAAGCTTTTCTAAGTTTTTTTTCTTTCTCTCTAAATTATTACTCTACAGATATAAATGCATTTGCAGCACTAGAGCTAAGAAGCCAGTTTCTCCTCTCCTTTATACCAAGTAAAACAAGGAATAACTCCAATGAGAACACCTCTAAAATTGACTAAATTGTACCAAACATATTCCTAGTCTCAAGGCAACATTTTTCTCTTGAAAAACAATAAAACCCCGAAACTTATCTAACAATTTCAAATGGGTAGTTTATGAGATTTGGCACTTTGGGGGCCAGAGGAAATATTATTTTAATGAATTGAATTTATGGAAGCACTTAGGTTGGATCATTACTCTCAGAGCTATAATGCTTGATATAGTGACTTGAAATAGTGACTTAAAGCTAGATTTGCTCTTAAAAAGCAGGATTTTTCTCCCCAGTGTAGGTGCCTCTTTTCAAAGTTACAACCCAAGAGATTTCACACAATTGCAGCCTTTCTCTGGAAGCAGTTAAACTCCTTAAGCACTTTCTTTTTTAAGTGAAAGCTGTCACGTGCCTTAGCACATTCTTCCAAGTCTGCCCAGGATACCAGTGGCACCCAGTTCTGGCCTGATGCAAACCCAGACTGGAGCAAGAGCAGCTACAGGCTGCATTCATGGCTCTTCTTTCTGGGGTCCCTCTCTAGGGAGAAGGGATTCAAAATTGTTTTTCCAAAATGAGCACTCCAGCCACCCTTTTTGAGGGAATGTATGGACTGATTTGACTGTTGGAGCTGCAATGTCATGCAGGAAGGTGTTCAAGCAGGAGGAAGAAGAGTGGCAAGTGCAGCACAACTTTGAAACTGGTGAGGACAATCCTTTGGTTAAGAGGGCCAGGATTCAAGTCTCTGCCCTGTCCTTCCACAGACGCAGCTATAAGATGCATTATTTTACATTCTGTGGTAGTTGCATCCAAATCTGCAACTTCGGATTTGGATGCAACTACCAAATTACATCCAGTTGTGGATGCCCATGAAGTGTCCCTCCACCTGATAACAGTTGCAGCACGGGTGGAAGACTCTCCATCCAGTACCAAGGGTCAGCAGAGGTAAAGAACCACCTCACCTTCTCACCCAGATCTGTTGTTTACATGCAGAAAAGGAGTCTTTTCCTGTTCCAGTTTTCCCTGGTGCAGCACTCCACGTTGCAACAAGCTTCTAAATGAATAAAACCCTGGGTATAAGGGAGGATTCCAGAAAACAGACTAACAGATTGTTGGAGGTTGGGGGGGGGGAAGTGGAATTTTTCCCATTCTGTTGCTAGGCAAGTAACGATCGGTACTTAGAGGACATTTTACTCTCACAAAAGAGACAAAGACTTTTTTGGCTGGGCGGGCACGGGAACAAGAGATAGCAAGACTTGATAACGACACACGGACTCGCTCACAAGTCTCGGAGGAGACAGCAGTGGAAGGAACGGCTCTCCGTTTTTTTTTGGCTGCGACTGCAGGAAAAGAAAAGCCCGGCTTTGCACTAGTTTTTTCTCTACCTGGTGGGTGAGTTCTCGGGGCACGGGACTCCAATCATCTCTTCCCCTCCGGGAGGGTGCATCTCCCAGCTGCACTGCAGCGGAACGGGACCCCCGCCTGCCACCACCCCGCGCCCTGCCTGCTGCCCCACACCCTGCCTGCCCCAACTGCGGAGTTTCCTGCCGCCTCCTCTGCTGGCTGGCCCGGGTGGGCTGACCCGGCCGCTCCATCTCCCGGCTCTGGGCTCTCTGCTGCGCCCCCCGTCCATCTGCGCTCCACCCTGCTCCAGCCCGTCGGCCATTACGCGCGACACAGATCCAACCTCGCGGCACAGCGCCATCTGCAGCTTCCCGGGAGTCATCACACCTGTCCGGCTGGTCTAGGAGCCCAACAGCGCCCCTGCTGGCCGTGACCGTGACTGCACCAACCGAGAACGTGCCTGACAGTCCAGGGACATTTGCCACCGAGTTTTTTTGGTTTTGTTTACTGTTTTTCTTTACCTTGTTTACTGTTTTTTTGTTACTGATTGTTTACCTCAGTATAGATACTAGTAAAAAAACTCTTATTCCTTTTCCCATACCTTTGCCTGAGAGCCCTTGATTCTAAAGTTATAATAATTCGGAGGGAAGGGGATTCACATTCTCTGTTCTAAGGAAGGTTCCCACCTTCCTAAACAGACACCTGTCTATCAAACGAAGACACAGATTACCACAGAAATTAACTAAAGCAATTTGTGATTTTAATTCCCTTTTTTTCCCCTCTCACAATCTGCCCCCTACAGAAGATTATCATGATCTTCTTACATAAGTTAAAGAAAGTAGCATAGGCCATTGCAGTATCATCCAAGACCTATAACTCATCTATTGTCTACAAATTCTTCAAATGTAGATGATTGCAGTAACTGCACCTTCAAGCCAATACAACACACATACTACACCCCATCACATACTGTTTTACCAGAAGTTCTGTGGTTGGATAACCTCTAATTGTGTTAGAAATGGTTCCCTGACATTATTAATGCCAAAGAGAAGAGACTTTCCAGTTTTCCTTACCTTTTCCTTCTGAGCTGTTTTGATGGCTCATATTATCAGCGTTGATTACCAACACAGAAATACAATGTTATGCTGACACTTCCGTTCAAAGTGGACCCCTAAAGAATTCAAAAGGATTACTTCACATACAGCTACAGTCTAAGGCAGCTCCCATACTGCAGTCACTCCACTAATATTGTATTACACCCAGCTGAGACTCACAGCCAAGCCAATATCAGCAGAAGATTTACTCAGTCACTTAGTCGTGCATGGATACATGCATACGCATGCAAAGTTCTTGCAACTTTTTTTTTAATAACAATTTTTCCATTTCAGGCATTTTGCAAAACCATTAAGCCTTTTTCTTTTTCAGTGATATTTCTGACACCAGCTGATGAGAACGAAGAAGAATTAAAATTAAAGCTGCTGTCCTATCCTTAATCTGCTGCATTGTGGTCAGGATGATGCACTGACTGAATAACTGCATCTCCAGGCTTGCCATGTGTTTTGCAGCTTTAGACAGAAAGCAGTTAATTCTAGGTACAAGGGCTTATTATGAAACTGATGTGTGGGAATCTATAAGTTATTATCCTTCTCTCATCTATTTCAGACTATTCATTTTTGTTGTCTATATAGTCAGAAGGAGAGCCAAAAGGTAAAGATGTGCATTGCCAGCAATGTTGTGCATCACTACCAGACTCCCAGACTGATGGCATTAGTGCAGCCTATGAAACTTCTTCGTTTGTGACAAAACCTCCAAGTTAATTATACAAACATCTTTTTTTTTGTCTTTGTTAATTTTTCAAAGCCTATCTTAATAGTGTTTCATAATGAAAACCAAGGGAACTAAGTTTTCTGTCTTTTGTATAATTTTGTTCCCTTAAATTTGCTAATTCTGCTGAATTCTTCCAGTAACTGCCTAACTATTTACCACGCAGTGGAGGTCTGATACCTTCCCTACAGAGACAAGTAGCTTTGCCTTCTCCTTCAGGCTCTTCTTGCTCCTCCAAATTATTCTGATTGATATAGACCTCAATCCATGCTAATTATGCAGAGCTTCTCTTATAAAGTGCAGTTCCCATGGCAACAGCATCGGGCAAACAGGTGCGTGGAAAGCTGTGATATATTAAACGACGGCTACCCTCTGCCTCTGCAATGTAGACTGCCATTCGCAGGGTTTATTTATAGCAGGTAGTAATTAATCCATGTGAATCTCATTTCATTGAGAAGGAAAAAAATAAAAAGTGCACAGAATTATTAGCAAGAGTCCTAATTATTCTCATACCATGGATTCTGGAAGTTTTGTCACCATCAGATAATGCAAACATGGAATTGTTGAATTATCATTTGTGTAGAGATGTCAATATTAGAAACGCTACGCCATTGCCTGACAAACACCTTGCATTCTCCCCCCTGCAGTGCTGGAACTTGCATTAATATTGCCACAGTAGAGGGTGAAGCAACAAAATATAGACATTGCTCTGTCAAAAAAAAGGCATGTTGGCTTTTCTTAGGGGGCCATAACACTGAGGTGACTGCAACTCAAATGTATGGTACAGGCCTTCAAAGCCTTTGCCAGGAATGACCAAGCAGGTTTTAGCCCTCATTCTGGCTCACTCTGTGGCCTGAAGCAAGTCTCTCAACCTCTCCTTCTCTGCTCTGACACCCATAATGCCTCTTTTTTTAGGACTAAAAGTAAATGGTCTGAAAACACTTCAAAAATGAAAAATTGGATATTATGTTGCGAAGTAGGATAGGCTTTGAATTTTTTTAAAAAGGGCACCTAGTAGATTCATCTCTGTCTAGTTCAGCCTTGTGTTTCAGAGCTCCTTCAGTAAGAGGTAAGCTTAAGAAGCCAAAACTACACTGGTCAGAGCTGTGATTTGCATTGCAATGCAATATTGGTACTTGATGGATTTTTTGGATCTTGGCTATGTCTCAGTTTTCACTCCTTATTTTTCTTTCTCTTGCCTATGTGAATGATCATGGTTGGCAGACAACATTCTAGATTTTAAAAAAAAACAAAAACCAATGATAGAAAACGAACACTTGATCATCAAAATAGCCTTCCCAAAAAAATCAATATATATCTTAGATGAAAGTGTACAGTTTGGAGTTTAAAGTTGAGAAGGTGAAGAAAAGATCCCCAGTTGCTGTTACAGACACTGCTAGGAATATTTTTACAGAAAAATCTTTCAGTCATTATTACTGTAAAACCTACATATTTTTCCAGCGCTCTGGGGTTTTTTCCTAAAAAGCAGCTGGGAAAGTTAAATGACCAGCAGACATGGGTCAGAGCATTCACAGACCGTACAGCCTGAGCTACTCCTCAAGTCTCAGGGCATTCTCTAACCATCAGATAAACAGGGCTACAGACGACAGCAGATAACAGGTGGAAGGCACTGAGAATGCCTTCCTCAGCCCTCTAGTCCTAAGTGAAACCTTAGAGAGTACAACAGCCTGGAAATGTCTGGGCCTGGTGAGCATTCCCCTTGAAAACACAAGCTGCAAAAAGCTGATAGCCCAGAGGCAGGGACTGAACATCCCTTGCAGCAAGACTTGCCAGTGTTAAGGATGGTTTGCCACCACAGCACAGCATTGCTGGGGCCATGGGCTCTGAATTTGTCACAGTTTAGAGGACTTTTTCCTGACTTGGATGGAGTTGCTGCCTACCATCCTTTGAAGTTAAGCCCCTCTGGTGTCGGAGACATTGCATATCATTTCAGGAATGATGCAAAGGGATCTAAGTCAAGATTTTACTTGACCTATAGTCCAAGGCAGCACCTTGTTCTTGCTTTATCGGATTCAGGTTAGAGTGTCACGGCCAGCAGCTAAACTTGTAATTCTAAGAGAAAGAAAATCATGATGGGGTAGCAATTATTCATTTCCTGAACACACCCAGTTACATCAGAGTATGAAAAATGAAAGCTGCATAGGTATGCACATAACCTGCTGGGAAATCCTCCCGTGATAAAATTCTTCTCAGGAATATGAATATTTCACAGAAATGGGTTACACAGGTTTTGAAACATGATATAAATCAGTCTGCTCTGATCCAGGCCTAGTTCTGGGGACAAGCACCACATGCTGCACCCTTGCAGGCGGCCCTACAAAGCTTCATTAGGAGGTGATGTTGGTAAGTAGGAGGCAATAGACAGGATATAAATTTGGCTTTTCAGATGCTTAATTGCCTTTTCCTGACTCTCATGCTAATTACTACATATTAGACCATTCTATCACATTTGTATAGAATGCACACAAATATATACATTTATTGAAATACATTAGCCATGTATCCATTTTAATCTAAAAAGCATGAACTCAGAAAAATGCAGGAGAATTAATTATTCTTGCAAGCCAGAGTAATTTTTGCAGCAAGGTGTGCTTATTATGGCTTTCCAGCTGCTCAGGGATCACTGCATCAGTCTCCAACAGATATCACACCACAAGACCAGGAACAGCTGGAGAATAGGACACAGCAGCCACAGCTGCTGTTTACATCCAGGGTGGATCAGGGACTCAGAGCAGGCTGTACATACCATTTATACATGACTTGCATCAGTTAAATTTCTGCAAAAATGGAAAAGTGCAGCTGGAAACTCCAGTCAGGCTTCAGCCCTATTTTACTGTCTGAGCAGGAGAGAGAAGGTTGAGCATCTCACCAGCCTCTCAGATCTTCTGGTTGTGCAAAAGCCCAATTCAGACCAGTTTTTTTTAAATGTTCTCTGCTTCAAGAATCTGACCCAAGTCCTAGGTCTGAACTCCCCCTGTTTTCCCAAACCTTTTATTTTCCAGGGATCTGTGGCAGGACACAGAAAGCAGCTTAGCATTGAAAGCTCACACCTACTGGATGTTAACATGTAATATCTTAAGTTTTATCAGTTCCAGCCATTTCCCTTGACTCATCCTACAAAACTGCCTCTTCTACCACCAAGAGAATCAATAGCTTCCAGCAAGGAGGAGGAGAGGCTACCGACAGCTTCCAAACAGTATGCCAGCACATGCTTGCTCCTTGAAATGAGCTGCATGGAGATCTAAGCTATCCAAAAATACACTTTTGGATAATCTTTCCATGGTGCTCCCTCTTCTTATGCCTATTACACTTCATGGTTCAGTCTGGTTTCCATCAGACTGCAGCCTCTCCCAGTAGTGTTGGTTTAGATTTCCTGGGATTCGCAGAAGCTGGCAGAGGAAGCAGGCAGGAGAACCCAAGATGGCGAAAAGAGAAACTTTATTTACAGAAACTTCTTTATATATCCATTAATAATCTAGCAACTATTGGTCAGCAGGGAATCTACCTCCTAAAACCATTGGTCACAGCTATACAACACCTAGTACCAAACACAGAGATTAAGAAAGTACAAAAAATGCAGCTTATCTCTATTCTCCATGAGAAAGAAGAGAAAGATTTCTAAAACAGTGCAACTACACAGTAGGACCCATCTCTTGCAATGTGTTTGTATAGATCAACCCCAGTACAAGTTATAGTTCATCGAAATATATACTTCAGCCCTGATGGAGTTATTGTGATCTGAGGACATAAGAAAGACAAAGTTTGAGTGGAAAGAGAAAAAACTTTTTTCATAGGTTTTTTTTTCCTAAGACTGAGAAACTAGGAGAGATGGAAAAAGCAGACAATTCCTTGTATGCCCAGGAGCTTGCCTACTTTTTCCATCCCATCCTGCCAGTTAGTTTAATAAAAGATTGTACTTGCTTTGCCTAATAATTATGTCTAAAGTCAAGAAGAGAGTTAAGGTCTCAGTTAAACTCTATTTGAGCAGGATTTTAAATTAAAGCATGCAAACTTAGCACACTTTACTGTGAGAGATCCCTTGTGTACTTAAAAGAGTGTGGACTGCATGGGTGACCGCTAGAAATAATTTAGAAAGAGCTACTGGATTTTTTTCTTCTCCTGGCGAAGCTGGAAATATTAAAAAGCCATGGATGGCTTCCACTACATTGTCATCTTTTCACATCAAGCAAATCAAGTTTTCTGCTTAGAATGCCTTTCCAAGGTCTCCACTCCAAGGAAACATCAAGTTGTTGGAGACTCTAATGACCCCTTACAGCAAATTCACATTCTGCTCATGATTTATATATTGCTTTTTTGTAGGTCCAGTCATGTTTCTGTATCCAGAGGACAGCAATAAAACTCTCTTTTCCACTTATGCTGATTCCAAAGGTCTGACTGCTCTTAGAAACACTCTCACACATATAATGCTGGATCAAAAATTGCCACAGACTGATTGACACTGAGTGACAGAAAAATAGGTAGTAAAGCAAAAAATTGAACCACTACAATAATCCACCGTCTAGGTGCCAGTGTATGGCTGTAAAATAAACAGCTAGAATAGAGTTCAAACTTAACACTTAGATCTCCTAGTCTGTAGAAAAATTGTTGTAACCATCCAACAAACCTCTGGAGAGGTGAGGGAGTATTAGGAGTTTTATCAATGACATTAACATAACACAAGAAACAGTGTTTATGAAAAAATTCAGGGTCTACCTGTATGATTGTCTATACAATTAATTGTCTATTTTATTTCATGCTAACTTCATCATTCAGCCAAACCTGCAAAGTTTCTCTCCACCTCCCCCACTACATTTAGAAGAAAAATTCATTTATTTCTGTCCTTCCCCCAATCTCAGCAGGAAACTTCTCCTTTGTTCAGTGAGCACACACTTTGCTTTGGTAATTCCCACTTCATGGCCTTTGTCAAAACTATCATCTTTTTGTCTGCAAAAAAACCTACTGGGATGTATCTGGGGCCAGGCACTAGTGACACTGAGGTGACCATGGAGGTTGTTGTCAAATGAGACCAGTCTGTCGACCCCCAGATTAGGTCTGTTACCACAGCAGTGTTCTGCTAGAGCTTCAAAGCAGACAGCAGCACAGGAAAACCTTTGATGAGGGGGACAGAGGTATCACCAAACACAGACTCTGAACATACACAGAGACAGCAGGAAAGTTGCCCATCAAAAGCTTTATAAGTTTACAGGTTATGTTCTGATCAGCCTCATCATGCCTTCCAGACCACTGCAAAGCATAGCTGGCTGTTGTTCCGGGTTTCCTGAGGTCTGGAGGCAGCTCTTGTTGAAAGAGATCCTCCTCCTCAGGAGGACCTTTGCCCCACTTGGAAATTCTTATCCAAGTAGTATCTATGTGCCATGCACCTTAGTCCACCTAGACCATGCTAGTTCAGACAAAGAGAGTGAAGTGAAAATATGACTGATTCAAATTTCAGTACATTATTTGCAACCGTTTGGGCCTGCTGGTCTTAGGTATCAAGGCTAAAAGAAACAACTAACAGAAAAACTAGGCACACAGATATCTCAGGAGCTATAATTATCAAAAGGTGAAAGACTAAATATCCTGAAAATTTATGAAGTGAGAGACGTATTTACCTTTTTTTTTATGTTTACATACCATATACTTCAAGAGAAGAGCTGAGAATTCTTGTGTGATTTACGTCCATCATGTTAATGATAATTGGTCTGTCAAAGATTTTAAAATGCCTAAGAAACAACGTCAACAGCAGGGCACTAAGCTTAGTTCTGCAAAGCTGAGAAAACAAGGTCTAATAAAAGGGAACTGGTTTACTCCATAAAAGCAGTCAGTCCCCAGTCCCCAGAGCTCCCACCTGGGCTCAGCACTGTGTGTGAGAAGGAGAGGCAATAGCCTCTGTTCAAAACACATTTTGAGTTTTTCAAGTACTTTCTGTATCAATTGCCAGAAAACATAGGAGTACCTTCTCCCAACTATTTAAACAAATTTATCAAAGAGGAGGTTTCTTTAAATATGCACATAATTTCAAGTACATTCAAACTCCAGCATTAGCTCTCTTTCATTCTATATTTCTGATAAAACCTCTGTTAGTCTGGAATTTCAGCAGTATAGTGAAGGCAAAAACACTAGCAATAGCAATATTATAATAATTCCTCCAAAAAAATCATAAAGCTAAGGAAATTCCAATTTAAGTTTAAATTGAAAAGAAATTCAAGCAAAATATGATGCGTGGAAATTTTTTATTAAGTCACACAATGCAATTTCTTCCTCTTTGAAAGGTGTAATGATACCATTCAGAGTTCTGTATATTTAAAGTCCCACTGATTTTCAAAACATCTGACACTTGAAGGGGTTGTTTTGTTGTGGAAGACTTAATATGAGATGAGAAATGCTACCTTTTTTTTTTTTAATTCCTTACACAACTAGTCAAAACTAAAGCTTCAGATATTTCCCAGCTGTCTATTTCCAGGATATTTTACTATTTAGGTCTGTTTCACCTTTGACTGTTTCTGTATTTTCTGCATTTTGAGTTCTTTGTTCTGGATGTTACAGTCTCCTAAAGGCATTTATTGTCATTCAGCACCAGCACGAACTGCTAGTTTACTGCTTTTATAAAATAAGGTTTTCTTGTACAGTGCTTTCCTCACCAGAAGAGCATGAGACGACACCTTTGCATGCAAGGGCAACAGGCAAATTCCAGCCACCCCTGCACACAGGACAGAGAGCAGCAGCCCCAGCAGCACCCAAACCAGCCCACCCAAGCCCAGCAGAGGCAGCTCCTCATCCCCCTGCCACAGTAACGATTGACGAATTTTGTCTTCAAAGGAAATAGGAGCAAAGTACAACATCAAGCTCACATTAATATACAAGTGAGCATGGATCCCTTGCCTTTGTGTTACATCTGTTTTGCCAGCATCACCCGGCCATGCAGATGAGAGCCTGCAGATAGTGCACAGAATTGCTGGGATCACTTGAGGTAAAAGCCATTGGCTGCTGTGGGGCACTGACTATCCATGGTGACCCACTTTTCATTCATTTTAGCTCATGAGCCACTTGATTTATTCCCGCATTCCATGGAAACCCAGTTCTACACTCAGCCAGCATTTTGGGGAGGATCTCTTGCACCTTTCATACGCAACAAGCAGCAGTTCAAAACTCAACCTTAACAGCAGTCATGACTGACTGCTACCTAACTTCACTGCAGAGAAAATCCACCCAAGTGCCTTTCAAATCCAAACTTCTCTAGCTTGCGTTCATTACCTATTCCCCCTCAATTTTGAGCACACCCAAAATAGTTCCCCTTACCCACAGGACATTAATTTTTCACTTTATCCTGTTCAGTTGGATATATTTTACATGCTAGCGCTGATGCTTAGTCTCATCTGTCACCACTCATCTCCCCCTTCCTTTTTTTTTTTTTTTTTTTTTTTAGGTCATTGTCATGTTGCCAGCATTAGGGAAAGAAAATATTTTGGATACGGAATAAATTCATACACTGGCCTGTGCTAACATGTACATTGTCAAGACAAAATTAACAGAACTGCTCTTCTGGGGGTAAAGCAGGTTCCTTAATCCCCATTCCCCATTAATCCCCATTCTTTCATGAGTTTTCCTCAGTATCTACTCCTGCAGGGAGCAGGGAGCTCCAAGCGAGGACAGGAGAATAACTGGCTCAAATACTGCCTTCAATTCCTTGGAATTTCACTTGTTGAGAAATAAATAAAACCTGAAATAACCAACAGGGGTAAACCTTTCTTACTTGTCCTACTCTATTTTTGGGACCTCTGTTTGAATAGCCCAGAACTGTGCATACAAGTTCTTTTCAGAAGTGTTTAGATTTCCATTAAATCTCCTTAGAAGCTTTTCCAAATAAATCTTCCATAGAGAATGAACTTGGAGAACAAGCATTTCCATTTCCTTCCTCACCTCATTAATTAATGTGGGACTATTGGCTGACTCCCACATATAGATCTGCTGCTGAGCCAGTTTCTCCAGGCTGTTCTGCATATCGAGGCTACTGTCACACATTACCAAATGCTTTCCACTTGTCTAGATTTTTTTCTAATCACTGACAGAGGGTGGGAGAGTATCTTAAATTGACCTTTTCCCTAATTTGACAGTCGCTCACTTAAGTAGCCAACCCCTACACAGTCCAAGAAGACTTTTTACACAGAGTAGTAAAAACATAGTTCACATCCCCATTCCTCTACATACAAAATATTCTCCCTGAACTGAGACCTTGAATAAACTTTTATTACAACCTATCTAAATCTTAAAGCATCTCTAGTACTCTCAAACAGGAATATTCTCTAGAGGAGAGTAGATTTCTTAAAAGTTTTCCTTAACTGCCTTTGTCTCAGGTACCTTGTTTATCTAGCAGCTGGATACTTTCTAAATGGTATCTTTCTTCCCTAAAAACATTCCTCATCCTCTTCCTTGTCTCATGTTTCCTTCTTTTCATGTTCTCAGATGTGCAGCAGGCAAAAAAAATTAAGAGTCGGTAGCAAGTTTTCCAAAAAAGGCAGCTTTGGTTATCCCAGAATTGTTTCTAACTTCAAAACATGAACATTTTTGTAGCACCATTCCATTTTCTCCAATGGTCAGGGAAAACTCCTAGCGGTGTGGGAGTCAGGTTGGAGTCTCTGTCCTGACTCTAGGGGGTTTAATCCACTTCTTTCACTGTCCCCTGTCACAGTGCCTGATCATCCTTGTTCAGTCAAACCCACTAAGTGTGCGTACCAGTCACCCTGAAGACAGCTATCCCTTTGCTCTCTCAATTGATTTCCATCAGTTTGTTCTATATCCAAAATATTCTGCATCAATAGGGACGGGTTCACCAGGAGGGAAAATCCCATGCTCACTCAAATCATGTTTCACACAGAAATGTTTGGAGCAATGATGTCAAACCAGTTTGGGTTCTTCTTTGCAGGATACTTAGTGTTCTTTAAAGTAAGGAGTTAAAATCATTTAGTTCATGTCACGATGTAATTAGAACATTTTAGATGGAAACAATCCATGTTCATAAGCACAATCTCATATTCCAAATCAGGGAAATTAACAGTTTAGGCTATTGTTCCTTCTCATACTATAATGGAGAGCTTTACACCAGCAATGGACTGTCTGGAACAATACACAGCCTCAGAGGACATCTGTTTGCAGAGTTTACATAGCTGGGGGGACTGATATTTTAGTAACTGTGAGCAAGCCTCTATCTTTGCAGACACTTGATTTGAACCATGATTTTGAAATGGATACTTACTGCTTTACTAGAGTCAAGTGGGCCTTAAAAATATCTATTCAGTTAATATTGAAAAGAAATAAGCACATTAACAAGCCCATTTTCCATAAAATTCAGAACCGGAAAAAGATTCAGTTTATGTTGCATAAATCTCCAGCTAGAAATTAAAATATCTGGACTTGGTTTAATTACATCTTAATGTGATTCCCAATAGGACTCAGTAACCTATAGGGTTTAATAACCTCAGCTCATTTAATGTCCTTTCATTACATTAGTGTGACGATCCAAGAGCTAGGTTTAAGAATTTAAAACTATATACTTCCTCCTGGGTTTTCCCATATGTTCACCATCTTTAGCTCAGGCTCCCAGGATACTCATGCCAAGTCTTATAATATGTTCCTAACAGAACAGGAAAATCTTTCTCCCTAATTTATAAATCTAGTCTTTGTAGTGGAGGGGGAAAAATTAATTGAATACTACAAAGCAATACCCTGGGTATCTGTAAGGACTCAGCCTTATCTCTGGAAGAAAAGCTGATCAGAAGTCCTCATCTGGCTTCAGCAATAGGTCAGAAAATGCGATAAGGCCCACACCTGAGGCTGTGAGCTGTTTTGTGATATGAATAGCTATTTAAATACAGACCAATTCCAAATCTGGCACTAAATAATCACGCAGTAGAAAGACTTTCTGGCAGAAGAATCACAGAATAAACTAGACTGGAAAAGGCCTTCAGAGATCACACGACCCAACCCCTGCTCTCACAGCAAAAGGCCCATTTGGCGAAAAACTGGGACAGAACACCTCCACCCCGTTCTTGTAGGTTATGTAAACTCAAAAGTTTTAATTTTCACATGTCACTTTTAGTACAAGTACAGCATTTTAAAACACATGGGAACTCCACACTCATAACAACGAACTCTGATGTCTGGGCTTGCCAAAGAGCTCAGCCCTTCGGAAGGGAAGAGCTTGACTCTCGTAAGAGAAGGCACCATGCTGTAGGAACCACTCTCCACTGACACAACAGGTGGGATGCACATCACCTAACTTCAGTGTCTACAGGGCTGATGACTGTAACAGTCACCTACTATCCTTCTAAAATCAGTGGAAAGAAATAAGCCTCTCAGGCATAGTTTATCTGACCTATTTAAATGCTGCTTTTGGAAACCAGGAATTACACTCTAGTATCTGTTGACTGTCCTGATTTGATCTCCACTGACTGTAAAGGAAACTCAGTTGTAGGCAGATGAATCCTAGCCTGTAACTGCTTTTAGTCGCTGCAGACTTTTTAAGCTAGAAATAATATGCATATGTGAACAAAGCAAGGCCAGATTGTACCTTTCAAAGCAAGTACTACCAAAGGGAGCCTGGAAAGGAATGGGAATAGCTAGAGAATTTTTCTACAGAGAAAAGAATATATATATAGCCCTGTCCAAATGACTATCTAGAGAAGCAAATATTTCTCAGAGATTCTTCCAAGTGCAACTTCTACATCATCAAGCATCTGCCCCCTTCAGCAATAAGCACAAATACAGATTGGGATTCCACTAGCTCTGCCATCCTTGGGAATTAACCAAGTTCCCTTTGCTTTTGCCCTAACAAATACTTTCAGGAAAAATGCAGCAACATGTGCTTCTTAATTGTTTTGCTATAATGCGTTGAAAGTAAACTGAATTCTTATGGGCCAGAAATAGTGTGGCTGGTAGAGCCCCTTCTCCACAAATTAATATGACCCAATACAAGGCTATAAGTACCAGTGTGGCCGTGTTCACTCAGAGGTGTAGCCACCTTCATGACCCTCTATGGAGGAACCGTGATATGATTTCTAAACTGTACTAAATCATGAACTCTTAGAAACAAAAAGCCCAAGTTTCTTTTGATTCCCACCTACTAAACACTGAAAACCAATGCTAAATTAGTGAAACTAATTAATTTCACTAACTAATATTAGTGAAATTAGAAAAACCTAGAAGTTAATGAAATGCACCGGGTGCTAACATACGGCTATTGTCAGGTGACGGTGTTTTTTTCCCTGATCTTTTTAACTGTACCTGTAAAAATAACCATAAGGAAAAGGACGTTTTCAAAGTTCAAGGCCTGAAGAAACATTAGAATTAACCAACTTCTCCACTGGGAAATCAGAAAAGCATGCAATTTTTTTTTTCTTGTTGGAAACCTCAATGGTAAGAGGCTGTTGACTCAGAACAGCACAGAGAGTATTCCCTAAGCAAAAGCTTCTGACATACAGGAGCTGTTGTTACGCCTGGTAAGGCTGTGAACAAAGGAAACTGTTAATCCCAGGAATTATCGACATATAAAATTCTTATACCTAACTACATAACACAGCTATTAGTGCAATGCTCTGTTTAGAACCACAAAGACAAGGTTACCAAAAAAGTCTAGTGCTGGACAGGCCCCAAACTTTAAGAATAAAGTTCTCAAAGTAATAAAGAATAAGCTGGGATTTTACGACTCATTCCTTACTCTAATAAAATGAAAGTGAAAACTCCAGGTTTGGACACCTCGAATCTGGCATAGGTTTAATTAAGACTGGAATTTAACATCTCAGATATATGTTTAATTTAACAAAATCATAGGTGAAACACACATAGCTGTGAATCTACCAAAAGAAGTTTCTGCTTGAAACTACTTTGTCCCATACCATAAGCCAAAAAAGACAAACTTCTGATCATGGAAAACCCCAGAAGAGAAACGAATATTTTTGGGTGCTATACATTTATGTATATAAACCTGCTGAATTATTACCATATCTTGTAAGAAAGGAATTCCTCAGTTGTGCAAAAGTGAACTATCACTTGGGCTAACAAATGAACATTTTTACTAGTAGCAAATAACATCTGACTTATGTCATTGTCAAGTTCTCTTTAATTCAGGAGAATCTGATAACCTCATCAGATCTTGCTGCTGTGACAACAATCCTTATGCACTAACACAAATAGCATCTGCTAGTGGGGAAAAAAGTAGACGCACCATTCCTTAAAGATGCAGTTTATATATTCCCTACCAGATCTGATTTCAAGGAGTCTAAATTTTAAAGAGGAGCTGTTTTGTGTTTCAATTAAGAAACAATTTGAGTCAAACAATCAATACACTAGCTCCTGAGGAATTACATTCTCAGCACATACTTTTTAATGTATCCACAAATTGCATTTTTGCTCTGTGCTAAGCTGTTGTGTGCACATAGTGGGTAGCTGTGTGCCCATGCCCTTGGGGGAAATCACAAACAACATCTCTAACAAGTTTGGGAGCACTGCACACAGGCAAATGTCCCTACAAAACATCTTGATGTTTATATGCCAGTATGACAGCTCACAGTTTTTCATCCTGATTTCTTTTCCTCTCCTCTTTACCCATACTGAAGGCACAATAGTCCTTACATTACTGTTTTGAAGTAGATAGTAAATGAATCTGTTTAAGATTCCCTACAGGTTCTGTTTTTTGTACCCAAGCCCTTAAGAGCAGTAAATACCCTCTTCAACCTCCCTAAAAGAGCAAAATGTTACAAGGGTGAGAACAGGGATAACTTTTGAGGATGGCAAGACACATCTTTTACTTAGGCATCAAGTACATTACGACATAATTTACATTTAGTTCCCTCTCTTTAATGGCTCTATGAGTAAACAAACAGAAGACAAATACGATTTAAAAGTTACATCAGCCTTCAGAAAGCCAGTCTAAAAAAATTTTGTTAATTTTTATAACCTACATAAGAGTATTTAAAATGAGAGAAGCATATGACTCTAGACATAAGTATACAATGGCTTAATTCAACACAAAGCATACCAGGTAGTTGTCATTACTGAAGTTGTAAGAGCAATTAACCTTATAGGACAATGATATTTTAAGTGTCTATAAACTGGTAATAAAGCTGTTTTGACATCAAGGGCCCATATAAGACTTCAGTAAAATTTTATTTTCTGAAGGTACTCTACTGTTTAATCACACTGCATTTCTGGAGATAGGAGCAAAAGTTAAACTAAGGAACTTAATCTACTTTTAAAATTACCAAGAAATTAAGTCCAAGTTTTCATTAAAAGTAATTACTGCTCTGAAATTGTGGTCTTTGATATCTGTTGTTCACCTTGCTCCTACTAAGGTAAACTCTCTTATAATAATTTTTGTTGGTATTCTTAACACATGAACAACAGAGATCACAAATCTTCTATTTTAGTGTGATATGCAAGCATACAATACTTCCTTTATTAATATTCTCAACATCTGTGATGTTTTTAATAGAAAAAGACCAGGTTACCTTTATCTGTAACTGTAGTTAATAATCACATATGACTGCAGCTGATGTGCTGAGGAGCCACCAGCCTCAGGTGCCTTTCCCACTCAGTTGTGTTTAGGGAAGGTCCCAAGCACGGGTTTCTTTCCTGTAAGGACCTTTACAAACATTTCAATCTTTCACTCCCAAATGAATTCCTCTTAATCAAATGTTGGCAGGTCCCGGCAAAGTTTCTGTGGCTCCCATCTCCACCTCAAAAGCATCTTGCTTCTCCTTGTACAGGCTCAACAGGCTGGTGCAAGCAACAAGGCCACAGCACCTATACAGAGCAGACTCCTTCTCAGTTGTCCATAACCCAGACACACCAAGTGTGTTGTCCTTCCAACAGGTGCTCTGTGGGACTTTCCAGGATGCACAGACTTCATTAAAACGTACAAAGTCTGCTCAAAAGTGAGGAAACCTGTGCCTTTCAAATTTACCAACAACTCAGAATAGTTTTGCATGTTCTTAGCATTAAGGACTTGTATTTTTCATTTCCTTGTGACCTTCTTATCTTGTACATTTACTAGGACACTTTGAACTATCATCAACAAAATGAGATAAGAGGCTTATGGCATTACTGGTACCTAGGGTATCCCCCTCAGGTGACAGGGCGTTTTGCTGAAGTTAGTTAAATTAGACCCTGAAAAGGCACTTAGGAGGACATATTTTGCCCTGTTAAATCTATGCAGATTCACAAACCTTTTTTACCTAAGAGGAGCCTGAGGCTAAATGGGAGTTTACGCAATTTTCCTTTTGATTCTGCCTATACCTCATTATAGAGAAATGAGCGGGGCATTGATGAAGAGCTGTGCTGCTTTTGAGTGATGACTTCAGGGATCCTGGTCTCTCCCCACTCCCTCTCTTCATAGCAGCATTGTCAAGTTTAATTTAATCCACTTTAAAACTATAAGAACAACTCTTTCTTTTAGTAAAGCATAACAAGGGTGTCCCTTTCAAGGACCACACAAAGCTTACAGTTCAATCATGGTTCAATCTTCAATGGGAGATCAAAAGATATGTGCTGAAAATTAACCAAAACAAACCTTTTCATTGTAAGTGGCCACATACAATTACAAGGGGTTTTGGAGATAAATTATTGACTTACCTAGAAAAACATATACAACAAGTTATTATTCCTGTTTGGTCAAATGATAAAGCCTAATAAGAATATTTATCCTGATTCCACATGAATTTCCACTTCCCTAAATAAATTTGTATACATTACAGTAACACTAATCAGAGCTGTTCCGTGGTCAACAATATTAAGTTGTTTGACAATAATAAGCGGTAAAGCACAAAGAGCATTTTCCCTGCATCAGTGGCATTTGAAGACCTGTATTTTTCTGGCTGTGAAGGCTGAATGTCTTTAGATAGTTCAGAGAGATAATACACTGTGTTCTACAGTCATAAACATTTGGTAAACAGGAGAAAAGAAAATGGAATTAGGAGAAAGAACCCACTCTTTTGCAATATAGCTGTGTAAGTCCCTCATAACAAATAGTCCAGCATAGAACATGGAAACTCTAATTTCATGTTACCTATCCATGTGATAATTTCAAGACAGGCAGACCTGCTGTGGACATTGTACAGCCTAACAAACTTTTGCTTTGATGCAACTTTACTTTGTGACTGCCTTTATCCTGCACCAGGGCTTCTCAAATAAACACACTTGACACCAGCTGAGCAAACACCTGCGCACACACAAAGAGAAGAAAGGTAGTCCTGATCCAGAGAGAAAGTTTCAAGAATTTGGCCACTAAATTTGCAACTCGCAGTTAGAGCCCAGCACTGAAATTTCCTGTGTAGGGCAAACAGTTTCCCTGAGGGAAACACACCAAGGACAGATGGGATATCTACCATCAGTCAATAGCACACTCTTAAAAGGGGGATAAAAATGATAATGCTTAAAATTTAAGTATCTCCGTAAGGTCCTAAGTATCTAAGCAATTAACAGCCTAAAACTCCTTTGAAATTTCCACTTTCCCTCATCCACTGTTATATGGACAACAAATCCACTCTTCCCCGAAGATGGTGGAGATCCATGCAGATAATGAAATGATATATTCAATTTGCACAGGAACTGGTAAGTCTAAATTCATTGACCTTAGCTTACCAACACCCACAACCACTTTTCCCATTTTCCATATTGTTTTTTAATATGGTATGGGAAGACTTTGTAGGACTACCTGAGGCGAAGTATGTAGTATAGGTCATTCTGTTATCATTGGTAGCAAAAAAAAAAAACAGACAACTTATCGCCCACTGCGCCTTGTAAAATATTCTTCAAATTCAGTTTGTGGCATTTCAGAGTATTTCACATTCTTCACCCAACAGATGTTCTAGTTCAAGTTCTTTTTGATTCAAGTTTAATTAGCATCCTACCCCAGGAAAATTGCCCTTTATAAATGCTGATATGCCCACAGGCCACATACTTCTCTACCTTCCTTTTTGAGACGGAAAGGAGAAAAAACATTTTTGTGAAATTCCAAAGGAAAAGCAACATATGCACATGAAAAAGTACACAATGAACCATAAAATACAAAAGAACTTCACATTTGACAATGCAACCACAACGGCACATTCAGGTCAGTATTTTCAGTGGTTGCTAATAGCTGCTCTCCTGATTAATCCAAGTTTGTACTAGTCATCTACAAGTTTGTGTAGTGTCATTTTGATTTGGAAAACATGTTAAGATTGTTTAATTGCACAGTGATATTATATCTGATACACCACTATTTTCAAAGGAAAAACAATTGTACCCTAATGACACAGTTGATCTTTGAAGTTATTTACCAGGGAAAGCAAATGTCTTGTCTAGTTACCAAGTAAAAACTGTTCTAATTCTTCTTCATTATCCTTATCCTCGAGGTTTTATAGCAACCTGAAGTACTAAACAAACATCTGCATGCAATTCTCCTATATTCTTCTGAGATCCTTTGCTGCTTACTATCTGCAGAGTTAGCCACAGTGCACTTCATCTACTTTGCCCCCGTGCTAGGGATTACATGGAAGTTAAGGACTCATCTTTCTAATAACTTGGGATTTAAAGGCCATTTGGGGTTTGAGTTTTATTTACAGCAACTGCCTGTCCTTTACTAACTGATCATCTAATACAAGTGTCATGTAAGGTACTATCCAGAGCTACGACGGTGTTTTGAAGAGATTACCTAATAAGTAGGCTTTGCATAGGACATTTATTTCCCTACTACCTGACAGCAAGTTTGATTTGAAGATAATGCAGTAGGAAAAGCTTTAATCAGAAAAACAAAGTATAAAAGCACATCTGGGCCTTTTCATTTTATTTTCACAATGGATATACCTCTATTAGCACCTGTATTTCCTCACCTTCTGGAAGCAAACAAGTGTGAGCACCAAGGGAGATCAGATTTTGTCAATTGTAAACTAGACAAAGATGCACAGAGCACACTCTTGTGCAAAAGCAAACAAATAAGCAAAGGGCAAAGACCACAGATTTCAATAACAAAGTTGATGTGATCCTATGTGTCCTCTCTATGAACTCTGTGTAGTAGTGGGTGTGCTTGTGTACGTTTTCCAGAGCTCAGGATGCATCAGTCAGAAGAAGGTCACAGGCCCAAATGTTGACAGTCACACGGCATGGAAAGCGCACAGCCCAAACGCCAGGACTGGGACTCTTCCTCAGGCATAAACGGCCCAGCAATCTCAGTGCTAGCAACCACCAGGGTCCTATCAAAGTGAAATTATCCAGCATAGGCACAGCCTGGAAAACAAACCAGGTATTTACATCTGTGTTCAGAACAGCAGCCAGAAATGTCTTTTTATATAAAGAGCGCATTACCTGACTTTCAAATGTCATAGCTCTCCTTTTCAGAAAACCTGAGCTAATCAAATCTCCATTCCTATTTGTTCTTCAACACAGATTTCATTTCATTAGTTGACCAAGGCTTCTTGTTGTTAAATATTAATTAAATCTTCCATTCTTTATCTACCTGTTGCATCAGAGTTTTCAACAGATCTTCCTCAGGGCCTCGCAAAGGCCAGAATCCATCTATGAACGGAAGCCATACATCTTATGAAAAGGGAGATGTTATTCTTTGTACATGCCATGTCTGAACTGCATCCTCTGGGAATGGTCACAAGGCCAACCTGTTCCCTTTAGTCACAATTTTATTAATAACACAAAACAGAAGGCTGAAATGTGTTGCAATATTCTGTCAGCTTCTGCTTCACAGGAAGAAATGGGCTGCATTCAATCAATATGAATTCTTACTGAATAGTCAAATGAACTAAGACCTGCCCTCAGAAGTCAGGAGGTCTCCAGTCATCCAAAATCTGTGCCTTCCTCTTCCTCACTATCAAGTATCAGTGAGCTCTTTTCTCTCAAGTCTGTAAGTCACTCTTATGCCATTACCCACACCAGCTTGAAGCCTCTTTTTACACCTGGTAAAGAAGCAGACTCTTACAAGTCACCTTTAACTCTTCTTCTCTAGTCTTGATTAAAGCAAGTGGGTGCTGTCTGCCTGTAAAACATTTTCAGACTCAAGGCTTCTACCACTTTTTCTATTTAAGAGATGCTGATGCACACACTTTTGTGCGCCTAAATTGCCTACACTCCCCAGCAATCCCAGCTCTCCTGTTTAACTCCGCATGGAGCACAGCAGGTAGCACTCCAGCACTCAGTTGTGAGGGGTGGCCGTGAGCTGCTTCTCAATATGCAATCTACTTCTTAGCTAACTGAGTGCTGCTGTTCAGTATAGATTCCACACCTAACCCACATGCTCTGGGAAAAGGCATAAAGCTGTAGGCACGATTTTACTGTGAAACAAGAAAATAGAGCCTTGCTTGTCATCTTGCACAGAGTTTCCACCCCCAGGAGAAACAAGGATGTGACTAATCTAAGGTTTTGCAAACTCTTGCTGAAAGGCAGAAAGCTGCTTGATTCAAAACATGGACAACCTCGACTGTCGAGGGCATAGAGAGGGAGGTCTGGTAATGCAAGGGAACTACTCCTAGTCTTCACGCCTAGAGCATACTGCTAAGCATATAAAATTGCACATTTATTTGAATGCAGATTCCAGGCTTCTGCTTTAAGTATTTCTAGATTAGGGATAAACTACTGCTGACCAACATTTTTCAGTGCTTGTCTCCTGATTTGCTCCATTGGAGATACAAGTCTTTCAACATGGCAGCTGAGCTCTTTCAGTTCCAGGTATAGGCTTGGATATGTTTGGCTGGGAGAGGCTCTAAATAATTCCCAGATGCCAGCTAAGATAATAGGTCCTCAAAACAAAGGTTTGTGTTTGTGTCCCCATGGCTGCCTATTGTCTGACCAGAGACCACCAGATTGCTTTAGTACCATAAGTATTTTATAGCTGAAGTAGCATAATACTAGCTTTGCATCCCTCCACACAGGCATTCAACAATGCCACAAAGCAGAAATGCAAATCAATTTATTCTGTATTCATCAGAGATCAGTGCCTCAGGATAGGCACTAGGAGTATTGTTAGGAGGAGGACGGGCATGAAATGGCAGGACAGAAGAAGATTGCTTGACAATGCATCAAGATAAATCTACTCTTTACACCAGGCTTGTGTGTTGTGTGCCTCTGAGGCATAACATTTCCAGAAGAGATTTATCTGGAAAGTATACTCTATGGCTACAGATCTCACATTTCTATGTAAGCTTGATCTTCAATATTTAACTTTAATTTAAAATATAATTTAATGTTTTAACTAGTGTTAGTAGTCCTTTTTTGATCTTAAATTCATGGCTAGGAGTTAAAAAGTGTGAGTGAAAGGCCCCTTCTGAAGAACAGAACTCAATATTAATATGAAAAGTAGTTTTCTGGCTCTTACTAATGCACCCTTCAACATTAGAAAATAAAGCTGATAGGTTCTCTCCCTTCTTCAGAAAAGTTAGACAGAGACATCATCCAGAGTCTACAAAAAGCAGCTTCAAAGAAATCTGTTCTGCCAAATAATTGAAAAAGGTGATGCAGACTGATGGATGGGAATCAGTTAAACTGATTTCTGGGACACATTATGCATTAATAATTCTGAGACTGTGTTCATTGAAAGAAGTGTAGGAGGCAACATTTAAAACTTTTCAGGGAATAGGGAGAAAGTTAAACATTATATTTCAAAAGAACCTACGGGACGATTAGTACTAAGATCTTTTTATAAATGCTAATTCTCAGCATTTGCATGAAGATCAAGAAAGCAGACATCTCCACAGGAACTCCTGCAAGTTATTTTTTGTTTTAGAAGACTTTGCTGCTTTTCACTGCACTTAACAACTACCCTGTGGTATTGCTGAAGCTCCCTGTGCAGCCCACAGCAAAGGTATTAGTGCCAACACTGATCATCCATTATAACATGACAAAAAAAATTAGTGCACCTGTTTAGAAAGACCACAGTCCCAAAAACTGAGAGAACTTCTCCACTGCAAGTGAAAACACATGCCACAAACTAGGGGTCCAGAGAGGTGCACATTTCAATGTGAGCAAAGGGAGAGGTTTGGACATCTGAGGACTTGGCCTTGCAAGTCCTTGCATCTTGCAAGTCCTTGCATCTTGGACTTGGACTTGACTCAATGCTATCTCTGCCCTCTCAAGTGGCTGGCTGGACAAATTAAGTTTAAAAAGTCAGGAAGGAAGAAAAATCTGCTCAACCTGAAAAAGTTGAGCCTTTGCCTGTCTCAGGAACAGAGGACTCCCAGAGGGAGATGAGGTTCACCAGGTTGTTCTTCCTCAGTATCTTTGCAGAGGTAGCAATCTAGGAAAAGACTCACATATGTAAAAACGCAACACTCTTTGGGGTTTTCTGCGCTCAGGCAAAACCTATTTATGCTGCAGAAGTGGCTTTTATGCTTCCCCTTCAAACACAACAAAAAAAGATATGTTTCTTAGGACTCATTTACAGAGTGACCCTGCTGATACTAACACACCAAAGGCACTGTTAGAGGTTAGAATGCAAAATGATTAAGGCAGCCAGAGAGCAGCTCTGTGCTGGAGAAGCAATGTTTCACTTGATAATACAAGGCTGTGCTGAAGTCTGTGAACACAGAACACGCTGTGCTGTCAATAAACCCTTAGCTTCCTTTCCTTCTCTGTTCCAGCTCAATTACAAACTGGTAGAATGGATGTTTCTAGGTAGAGCAGGCCTATACATCAGTAAGTTCAAGCAGTCAAGCTTGGATTCAGCCATGAAAACTTCCATGCTTTCAGTAAATTGGAACAAGCTTAAGTGAAGACAGAAGGTGTCCTGCATTTTTTATTGTTGCAATGTAGTTGAGTTACAAAGAAATCCTCAGTTAGGTGGCTCCAGATGCCAGGCTGCTGGCAGCAGTGGACAGGTTACACCACAAAGAAACACAAACTGATTAAAACTAATTCAAAAGCATAACATCACTATGGTCTATGCATTTTAACAGAGGTGTTTTGTGTCGAACATTCATCCTATAGCCTGTAGAAGATGCATTTGCTAGGAATCTAGACATTAGGCAGCATTCTTAAGGTGAAGAGTATGCTCTTACACGACTACATACATAAAAACACAATCTGGGACAACTAAACAAGAAATTAAGAAATAACTTGTAAGCTTTATAAATAATTGAAAAGAGAATGTTCCGAAGTTTTGATGTGTCATAAAAGCTCAGTTTAAAAGGTGAAGAAATTATTTCAATTAAATAGAACAAATGTCAGCAATGAATGCCTGAGCATTTTAATGATTTCATCTGTAATACTATGGTATATGCTGAGGCACAGAGCCAGTGGGGGTATATACATGCAGACAAGTTATTTGTGAATATAATTTGAAGTCTAAAAGAAACGCCCACTCAGACTGAGGAAGAGTTTCTTGAAACAAAATCTGCAAGAGCTCCAGAAATTTCTCAGACACCAAAGCAGGATTGCAGAACTATGACACATAAAGCAAAGCAGCAAATGGGTCCAAAACGAAGGAACCAGTTTGGTCCACGCAGCTGAAAATACTCCTTTACCTTGATTCCTAATATATATAAGGATTTTTGCATCAGATCAGTTCTACTGGCTTAAATATTACCACTTTCCATCCTGCATAGGAGAAAAAAAATCTTAGCTTCTTTCCTGCAAAATGACACATTAGAAAAGTTCCTTGTCAGCTGAAAGACATTTCCCTCTACTGAAAAAATTAAGAGGGCAAAGGAGCATACACACAACAAACACAGTGGGTAAATAGGGCTGGTACTTAAATAATTTTCCCTTAAGAAAAAAAATGTGGCTGGAAAAAGGTTAGATAACAATAAGTTTTAAATTAAAAAATTTTAAAAACAAAAACAAATTTGAAAAACCCAACCAAAAAAACCCCAATCTGCTAACAGAATAGAATTGATCATCCATTGTTTCACTGCTCTTAAACCTATTTCTTATCCTATCTCTTTCAAAGAATCTCTGTCAACCTTAATTTATCATGTTTTAATATTGAACTTATTGTTTTATTTGGCAAATAGTAAACGGATCACATCATTGGTAATAAAATAACTAGAGGTTGTACCCAGAGCACTCCAGCTCTTTGAGTCCGAAGAACCCAACCTGTAAGCTATATCCTATGTTATCGGTATGCTGTACTGCACACTGTTTTATTGATTGTCATCTATGATGCTTTTTATATTTGGCTAATTATTTTCTCCACAGCAAAAACATGCTCAAAAACTCTCGTGATTAGCAGCGCCACAGACACAGCTCACATTATAAGCTGTTACCTAGGGATGTTGCACTGTGAATTTTCCCAGCCACTTGCTCTCCGTGTACAGAGCCATACAAGTCTTCCACAGCCCGTGTTTAGTCCTTTGATGGATTACCAACATCCTGCTCCTTAACCCTCTATTTCACTAACAGGTCCTCTCTAAAGATCTCCATTACCTCAGTTGCACAGCTGTAGCAATTAGATTTTGTGGGTTTTGAAACCTTCAATTATCGTCTACAAATAAAGCCTTAATGAGTGCATAGCTGAGTTGTGAAAAGCCTTGTCATGGAGGGTTTAGGTCAAGATTAACAGAAAGGATGCTGTAACCACACACAGTAACCATTCAAAAGTATTAAGGATGTAATCATGTCTCATGATGTGAACTGAACCAGCAGCGCTTCAGAACTGGTTTCAGGTAACTTTGTATTCTTCCCTGTACTCCTGGAGAGATTGTGAGACAGACCATGCATCTGGCAGTTTACAGCAAATCCTGAACACCTAAGAGCACTTAAATGGATTTTGAGTACAATCAAAATTACAAAATATTTGTAAGCTCAAAGCACTTAGGAGGAACATTTAATTGGCATTTAGCATGACTATTGAACTTTTCCCAATATTTTCCAGCATTTTTTCAAACCAAAATTAGAGTTTTCAGAACATGAAGTTGAATTCTGACTCTCTTACACGACAAAGAATGAGAATTAGACTCATTCTTCTAAGTCTAGGAAGAGTGAAGACATATTTTTATAGACCTCACTCCTCCTGTCCCCAGACACAGGCTTATGCATGACTGCCTGCTGTTAAACCGCCTTCACAGGCTCCTGAGAAAACTCAGTAGTCTTCCCCTGCCCTTCAAACACAGCAGGAGAAATGTCTGCAAATAACAGCTTTCTATAAAATCCTTTCAGCAAGTGAGCAAGCTAGGTGCCCTGCACCACCATCCACCTCCTGTCATGAAGGTAGAGGAAAGACTTCCTCCTAGGAGACTGTGAGGTGAAAAGTAACGCATGAAGTCCTGGAAACACATTCTCTAGGTAAGATCAGGCTTGTGAGAGGCATCACATGGGACAACTGGATATGCCAAAGGCTTGTAGAAGTAAGAAAACTGAACTTTGGACAGAGAGCAGACTACAGCGATGACAAATTGGGAATGGTGCAAGCTTCTAGGAAATCAGCACAAATTGAAAGTGAGCAAAACACTGTGAAGTTATTCAGCAATTTGCAAGAAATCGCTGACAAAGAATGAGAGCTACATGGTCAAGGAATCATTACAGATTTGGCAGGCTACAAATAAAACTCTCCAAGAATCAAGTGATGAAAAATTCAGTCAAATCTTTGAAAAAACTGGAAGAGGGTTTTATCACTGCATGCATAGAGGAATAAAGTTTGATACTTGAAAACAAAGAAGCCATTCAACAACGACAGACAAGTCAAAAGAATAAGGAAGCCAAACCAAATAAAATACTTGGACAACAGATATGCAGCTTACTCAGGGCTGGATTAAATACTTTTATACCTTCTATAGTCAAAAATGACAAAGTCTACTAAACAGCATGGTTACACAAGGCATGAGAGAATGTCACATTCAGCAACACAAATTCTAATTAATTAATAGTGTCTTAAATAGTATTAAATGAATAAAATTTGAAGTGATGAGAAAGTGAAACGGAATGGTGTCCAATGACTTCTCAGCTTCCCGCCAAATAAAGGTATTTGCAGAAGGAAGACGGAAGCTGTGTCTGGGCAATAAAATTTTCCACAGCAAGGTGAAGCACTGAAGCAGAGAAAAGCCAGTTTATTTATCATCCCAGACACTGGAATTTAGAGCAACCTGTTTCACAGAGCCTGCAAAGACATAGCTCAAGTTGGAGTTCAGAGATCAGCAAGCCACATTCAGCTCCTGGTGGAGGACCAGAAGGATTCACAGCAGGTATACCAGCAAAGACAACACATTAGCTGAAAATAATACTGCAGCTAGCCATTTTAAAAGAAAAAAAAAAATCATTATTTTAATAATCATAGAAAAACATAGGTTGGAAGAAACATCCACAGGTTATCTAGGCCCCTGCTCAAATACATGCCAGCTTCAAAATTAGACCAACTTTCTCAGAGACTCACTCCATCAAGGTTTGAAAGTCTTAGAGCATCCACAGCTTCTCTGGACCCTGTTCCTCTGCTTAAGTACTCTTTGTGGTGGAGAATTTGCCCTTTATCCCATAAGAATTTCCAATGCAGTTACTCCTGCCCACTGCTTCTTATTCTTCAACTGCGCAACCAAGAAAACTCCATTTTCCCTGCAGCCCCCCATTAGGAGATGGAAAGATCCCTGGCTCCCCAGCTTGGCCATCTCATGGCTAAACCAACCCAGGAGAAGGACCTAGGAGTCCTTCAGTCTCCCCAGTATGTCCCATGGTCCACCACCTCACCATATTAATATCCCTCACTCCAGTCTGTCTCCCACACTGTAGGGATGGGGATACACCGACACTAGACACTGATAACATCCCCTCATAGAAGTAACTGTGCTCAACATCACACCCTCATAGTCACAAAACCAAAAAAGTGCTGAATAGTTTTAGTAGTACAGGGCATGGGGAAAGAGAGAATAAATGAACAATACATCACACCTTTTCCCATCCACCATGGATTTAAATTTTAACAAGACAGAAAAAAACATGTATAAAAGACTTTACTAAGTTGAGTGACACTGTTCTAATTATACTGGATAATCTCGGAGCAAAGAAGTTTTTCCATATCATGCCTTTAAAGGATTTAAAGAAAAGAAGAAAGCCACAAATTACCTTAAGAACTGAATCACTCTGAAGATTAATGGTATTTAGCCAGAAAAGACTTCAAAGACACAAAGCATCCTTCCAAAATCCAATTCACCCAGCCGCCCAGGAACAAGCAGGTTGGTTCTGCTGAACAACTGGCAAGGAGGATATGAATTTCCTTGTTTATGGCAGTCAAACAGGAAGCCAGTAGATTTCCACAGCAATTCTGCAGGGCAGACTTAACCGGAGGAAAGAAGTGAACTGGCGCCTTAGTTCCATAAGGAAAAGCAAAGGGGTGCTTTAAAGACAAATTTTAAGAACCCTCCTGAGTTCAAACCCCTTCCCCAACATCCTACTGCAGGCCAAGGAGATTTAATTTTTTTTCTTTGCCTAATGCCAAGCACCAGCAAGCTCATCTTCCCCTTGGGCTCCAGGAACCAGCTGCTGATCCAGCCCTTGTGGCTGGTTGCTCCGGATCTTCTGGAGGATCAGCTCGGGATGCTGGGTTTCACAAAAGCAGCTCAGTTCCCTTTTTTAAGGATAAGAAAACTGATGGCAACAGCACCAAGCTTTGGTAGTTGTCGGTTACCTTGACACCACCCATAATACAAGCCAAGTAAAAAGCAAAGAAATAATTGACTTATTGAAATCTAAAAAACAACCGCCCCGTTTCTAATGTCGTGAAGGACAAGTGAACAGAAATAGAAGTGTGATTTTTCTCTTTTATCCTCTCAGCCTAGAATCAGATCTAAGGGGTTTCTTGCTCTTTGTTATACAGTTTTAGATGAGACAACTGTGTGGAGAAGGCCCCACTCTTTGAACAAGCCTTCAATCATCACATTTTTCTCACAGCAGGAAATATAGGCTGAGGAAGATGTTTGCCATAACACACAACCCCTCCTGGGTTGCCTCCAGCTAGATTCTAATCTTGGTCCCTTTCTCGCCCTTTAGGACTATGTTGTTTAGCTTTACTAAAGATGCAATTTCAGTCGGTTTCCCCCACCACCACCCTTCTCCCCTCTTCTAATGACTGCCCTCACTTCTTTGGAAATGCTTAAAGTACAGATTGATGATGTCCCTGTGAGAAAGCTATTAAAAAAAAAAAAAGAGAGAGAAATATAATATTTCCACAGGCAGGTTATGGACTGAAGAAGTTAGGACTGGATTAAAAGTACCTCTGACTTCTTAAATCTGTTTCACAGCCCACACCAAATATCCTGCTGCTCTGAGCCTGCCAAAAGATAAATTGAGGGAGGGAAAAAAAAAGACACAGTATAATCACTAAAGAGAAGAAAACTGTAAATACAGCCATATAATGCCTCTCCAACATTGTAGTTTCATGCAGATAAACTCATTTCCTTTGCACAATAGAGCTCAATAACAGTACCTTGAAATAAATACTGCAAACAGTATGCCACTGCAGGAATTAAACCAATATATTAGAAACAGAAAGGATTATTTATGTAGAAGAGCTACATTGTTTATTATTATTTAGTTTGTACAGCAGGTCCCTGAAAGCCTTCAAGAAATTATAAACTCTGCACATTTAAGTGCTGCTCACTTCCTGTACCACTGAAAAGTAGCCACCCTATGACTGCTTTGGTGTCTCCCCGGTGATTTTTTCAGTCATTTTCACACTGTGTGGCATTTTCCTTAAAGACATGGCTGAAATTTTCAAATTACATTAAGAAAACTTTCTGGCCTTCACAGAGTAACAATGCTCTTGGAAATGGGAATGTTTTTAGAATAAAAACAAAGAACAAAACCAAAAGGCTCACAACACCACACACTCCATCTGCAGGAGTATGATGGCATAATGACACCAACATCTGGCAACTTCATCTGTTTCACCAAGGACCATGCAGTTATCAAGAACTGACTTATAGCCTTTTTACAGGCAGGTACAGCCAGAACAAGTTCATGTAATACCAAATATTTTCTCACAGAATGTAAGATATGTTCAAAATTAGTTGCATGGGAGGCCTCTGATAAAAGGGTCTCTAAAGCAGAGTTAGAGGGATGGAAAACAAACAAAGAAAACAAAAACAAAACCAAAACCCACACACACACACACACACACACCCCCCAAGCAAACAAACAAAGCCACACACACAAGATGCCAATGTTTCTCATTAACAGGGCTAAGGATTTTCAATGCTGTTAGGAATGTTGTCTTATAGAATCCTGCTTTTAATTCAGTCATCTCATACTCGGACATTATAGAAATGCTATTTCGACAAAAAAAGCTCCAACTTTGTGCAGGACACAAGACTAGAGATGGCAATATTAGGCCTTTAGAGAGCTTCTACTAAAGTTGCAAAATTCAGTGAAAAATAGTACAGATCTTCCTTTTTGATAGGCGCAAGGATTATCTTCCATCCTGAGAAAAATCTATAAAGTGATATTCTGTGAGACTACCTTGAATTGGTACTTCAAAGGGATTCTTTGGAAAGAATGATTTATAGATCACAAAGACCAATGGGTCTTTTATCAAAGAAAATGGATTCCTTTTCTGAACCACAAAGAAAAGATTGATGATATCCTAGACCACAACATCATTTGTGAGAGATGCATAGTGCCAAGAGACAACAGTTACAAGTTGGTTAATACTTTACAATACCACGAATAACTCACTAATTACAGGTGAAGTGCTCCTAGTGTTTTATGGGGTTTAGCAAACAAAATTATAACAGAGGGAAATTCACAAGGTAATCTATGTTATCCCCCTCAGTACATATTAAGAATGACAAGGAGGGTGTTAAGTAATGAGTGCACATGACAAAATAGCAAAATTGAAATAAACGTGTCAGTGTGTTGTCTTGTTTTATTCCCAGGAATAAGAAGATGCATACATGAAAAAGTATGCTCCATGTATAAATGCTACGATAATTCCAACACAATCATACCCCTTCCTCACCTCAGCGAAATTCCTATCAACTCTGTATTTAAAGCACAGCCTATATGGACAGGCTTAGCAAAATTATTATCCAGCCAGGAGAAAAACATTCAAATTGCATTACCTCCAGGTTTGTTGGGGGTTTGGGGGGCGGGTGGTGTTGGGGTTGGGGTTTTTTTTTTTGTTTTGTGTTTTTTGTGTGTTTATTTTTGGGGTTTTGGGTTTTTTGGGGTTTTGTTTGTTTGTTTGTTTCTGGGGGGGGGGGGGGGCGGGAAGACAACCCTTTGTTTTTTTAACTGACTCCATTATTACTTCTTTTACAAAGCATTACTTTTCCAGAGAGACAGTACCTAATATGTTAAGCAACACATGACATTTATTCAGCCTCAACAAAATATGGAACGCATGTGTTTTTACACATACAGAGTATGGAAGATAGTAGGCAACACACACTGGCATTTACTGTTGTTAAGTGCTGTCCCCAGAAGACATTACAGATCTGCAGAGACCAGAAGCAAACAGCTTCCCAGATGGATGGGACCTCCTTTCGGTCCTCCCTATGGTCAGCAGAACTGATCTAGTGTTATGATTTAACTAGGCTCCATTTGCTGGAGCCTCACACGTCACCAGAGGTGGGAGATTTTACCATCAGTTTCTTGTAGGTATTGCTGCCACCCCTCAAACCTCCAGTACTTTCCTTCATCTTGGGAGATCAGTCATGACCCTTGGTATTAAACTACTGAAGGTTAGACTTGACAAGCAAGAAGTGGTAATGCATAGTGAAATTATGCAACCCAACCCAACCCTACACAGGTTTTCTGTTAGCTAAATCAGCTACACTTTGCAATAAAAATTAAGAGCAAATATTTTTCCAGAGTGCCTTAGATTCCCAGGAGAGTCAAGGACAGTGTTATCTATCATTAATTTTACCACTGCTGTTCCTCTGCAGCTGTGCCTCTACTCTCATTGTGCAGGAGGTAGAGCAACAAAAGTGATTCTGCTTCTCTACTGTTTCCTTTTTTCTTTTTACTCTTATTCTTGTTGTTGTCATCTCTATGCTTTGTTCTTTTGAGTTAATGCAGCATGTCTCCAACACAGCTTTGGAAAATAACTATAATGTGATTTGGGTTTAGTGTCATTAAACCTGATTAGCAAGGAGTACTCATGAAAATCCATAATTACCTCACAAAACAAAAAAGACATTTTTTTGCAAGGGAACTACAAAAAACTTCAATTTAACTGTTTGCGCTACTTGGGAAAAGCTATTTTCAAGCTGGTTTTTTCTGCACTTTTCTGTACCCCGTAAATATGAAATACCAAGATTGGCTAAAAACATCCATCTTCTCTCAAAGCTGATTTCTAATATGAAACCAAATATACCGTCTTTATTTCAAGAAAATAAAATAAAAATCCACAGAGAATAAAATCTATCTTGATGGATGTGCTAGTGCTTTGGGTACAAGACCAGACTTTGTGATTAAATCTATAATGATAAAAAAATTCCCAGCTGGATAATAGCACAGTGTGGCTAACACACACACAACTAAACTGTTTAATCTCCCAAAACAAGGGTTTAACAGATGGTATTGCCTAGTAGTTTGGGTTGGGGACTACCCACAACCCCACTTCAGTGTGTCTTTTTCTTTGCACTTTTGGGGAAGGTTTTTTGTCTTTGGTATTTTTGGGGGGGGCAGAGGGGTTGCAGCAGGGGAGGGAGGGGAAAGGGGATAATACTGCTCTAAACTTCGTGAGCAGAAACATAAGAAACTTCTACCTAAGACATGCACCAGTATGTCTTAGATAGAAGTATACATTCTTCCAAACTCTCATTTTCATTTAACATTTAGTAGAGGACAATCTCTGCCTGTAGGTTTTCTGGTCTGTTTTCTGTTGCAAATTAAGCTGAGATCAGCCTTTGCATCGATTGCTGCTTGAAAACCTCAGCAAGAAGCAGGGAAAAAAAGAGCCTTTCTCCCCTGCAGCATCAGGAAAAGGATCTAAGGCAGCTCTACTGCTGCACTCCATGGGCAAGTATTCCCACAAACCTGTCTCCTGAGTTTTGCTGAGTCCAACGGCACTCTTGTTTAATTTTTCCAGTAATGCCATCCTCAGAAAATGACCTTGCCTGTAGCTGGCATTAGCAAAATCCAGCTTTCATTTGCACTATTATTTTAAGAGGTCCCCAACCTCTTCAATTGTGTTAAATGGGAGGGTTGTATGGCCACAGCCCTGATTTTAAGCTAGTGTGCTTATTGAACTACAAATAACAAACTTCATCCCATACAGGTCTCCTCTCTGTATGCAGAGGTGCTGTCCACAGGGAAAATATTTCCCCCATCTTCTACACAGGGGCAAAGCAGCAGTGCCTGTGCAATGGTTGCATGTTGTGCACATGCTGAACCTCACTCAGAGGCTCGATAAAGTGTCCCCTGCCCTTGAATGACAGGTATGTCAGCAGCCTGGAAAGCTGCCCTTGAAGTGCTCTAACATGCAGAATCAAAGATGTGGGTAGAAACACGTGCTATAAAAATAATATTTGAGGAACTCTCCAGTTGTAGGCAGTGAAGGTAAAAAGCACTGACAATCTCAGTAGTGAAATGAGAAATGTAAGGAGTGGAC
The DNA here is from genome assembly GCA_036785705.1 of Acanthornis magna. Taxonomy (NCBI): domain Eukaryota; kingdom Metazoa; phylum Chordata; class Aves; order Passeriformes; family Acanthizidae; genus Acanthornis; species Acanthornis magna. Next base: position 13,744,724 of record JAWUZG010000029.1, read on the forward strand.
CAAAGTCACCTTCATGGAAGAAACAAGAAGTAAGTAAACTCAGTTGCTCGTATTAGAAGCACATAAAATTCCACCTGCATGCTTGTCCCCTACATGCAGTTTGATCATGATGTTGAAATTACAAGAACAATAACAAGCTTACTTCAAAAGGTCTCAGGTTTGCCTCACCTGCATAGATTTATGGGTTCACTCAAGCATAACAATAAAATACCTCATTAAAACCCTGTGCTCTTTTCCCTTCACTCCTTTGACTAACCCAGTAAAGACCAAAGTCTGTGTATTACCATTTCAGCCATTTTCTTCTTCACCATATCAGAGGCTTAAAAACTTGGAGTCAGGTTAAAGCTCAGAATGATAGAAAGAAGGCATGGGCATTGAGTACAGTGTTGCCTCCATGCAGGGCAACATACAAGTTAAACTGTAAATCTAAGAGCATTCTCCCAATACTTCTTGAACATCAACAGACTTGGGGCCATGATCAGTTCCCTAGGGAGCCTGTTCCAGTACTTGATCACCCTCTCGGTGAGGAACGTTTTCCTAATGTCCTACCTGAACTTCCCCTGACACAGCTTTAAACCATTTGCTATTACTGGACACCAGAAAGAAGAGATCAGCACCTCCCCCACTCTATGTTCCCCATCATGAGCAAATTCTGGACAGCCATGGGGTCACCCCCTCAGCCTCCTCTTTTCTAAGACGAACAAATTTAGTATCCTCTGAAACGAAGTCATGCCCTCTGGTCCTTTCCCCATCTTTGTTACCCATCTTTGGACATACTCTGATATTTGATAATGCCTTCTTATACTATGGAGCCTAAAGCTGTACATATTACTTCAAGGTGAGGCCACACAAAAACTGAGATATATCACTTATTTTGATCTATTATCTATATCATACTTAGTGCATCCCAGGATAGGGTTCAGGTGGTCCCTTGGGCCACCAAGACATATTATTGACTCATATGGGGCTTCTTATCAACCAAAACCCCAATAACCCTTTCTGAAGGGCTTAATTCCAGCCTCTTCTTTCCCCATCTGTATGCACATCTAGAATTACTCTCTCCCAGGTGCAGAAACGGCCATTTGTTCTTGTTAAATTTCATATACTTGGTGATTGTTGAGCTCTCTAATCTATCAAGATGTCTCTGTAAGGAATCTCTACCCTCAAGGGAATCAACAACTTCTCCTAATTTAGTATTATCAGCAAATTTACAGTGCATTGAACCATGAGAAAAATGGCCCTAAAATGAAGCCCTGGGGAACACCATTAGTGCCTGGCTGCCAGTCAGATGCTATCCAATTTACTACAACATTTTGAGCCAAACTCTTTGCCAGTTGTTCACCCAGCGTATTGTGTACATGTCTAGCTTAATGCTGGACATTTTGTCCTGCAAGATATTGTGAGAGACCGAATCAAAAACCCTATTAAAAATAGAAAATGAAAAAAATAATCACATCCACTGCCTTCCCTTTGTCAACTAGAAGGATAACCTTGACATATAAAAGGATATTAAATTAGCAAGGCATGGTTCTCCCCTCATGAACACATAGGGTTTGACCGATGGCTGCATTGTCTTTCAAGTGGTGCTTTCATTAATTCCCACTATAAACTTCTCCATAATTTTATCAGGCACCAAAGGGAGGTTGAGAGGCCTGTAATTACCCGGGTCTTCTTTCTTGCCCTTCTTGAAAACTAGAACAACATTTTCTAGTTTGCAGTCAACTAGGACCTCTCCAGATTGCTAAAATTGTCGCTAAATATCAGAGAGGTCTCAACAGTAACATTGGCCAACTCTTTCAAAAATCTGGGATGAATCCCATTGGGTTTCGCAGACTCATAGGCATTCAGTTGCAGCAGCAAATCCTATACCAGTTTAAGGTCAGCTGGGAGCTTATAATTCCCCCAGTTAGAATCCTTCAACCCAGGCCTCTACGTGTGCCAGGGCCTATGATCGGTGTTAAGGACCAAGGCAAAAAAGGCATTAAACATGCCTTGCTTTATCTTCATCCGTATTTGTGAGGTGAACAATTTCGTCAAGTAACAAGCCAACATTTACTGTAGGGGTCCTTTTATTGTTAACATACTTTGAAAAGTTTTTCTGTTTTCCACCACATTACTGGCAAGCTTCAATTCCAACTGAGTTTTGGCCATGCAAATTTTCTCCCTGTGCTAGTGAAGAGCATCTCTGTAGTCCTCCCTGCACAGTCTAAACTTGCTTCCAAAGTACATACACTTTCATTTTCTGCCAAAGCTCCAGGACATCCCTGTTTAGCCAAGCCAGACTTCTGTCCTGCTTCCTTGACATATGACACATTGGAATTGCCTGCTTCCGCACTCTTGAAGGTGGTCCTTAAAATGCCACCAGCACCCCACTAACCTTGAAAGCAGAGCTCTTAGGGGACCTTACAACTAGTTTTTCCAAGCAGCCTAAAGTATGCTCTTCAAAAACCCAGGGTAGAAGTTCTGCTGACAGTTCCTCTCATATTAAAGCTTGTAAAATCAAGCATTTCTTGATGACCACGGCCAAGACAGCCACCAATTTTCATTTCACCCATGAGACCATCTCCATTGACAAAGGACAGGTTTAGGAGGCCACCTTTTCTGGTCAGCTCCCTTAGAACTCATATCAAAAACTTATCCTCAACATGCTTTGGGAATTTCCTGAATTTGTTCATGTTTGTTTTCTCACTGTCCCAGTTAAACTGAAGTCTCCCATAAGCATAAGGGCAACTGATCTACAGCTATCCCTTTAAATCCTTATAGAGCAATACACTGGTGTCATCATCCTGGCTGAGTAACCTATAGACTCCCAGAACAGCATCCAAGTCTGATGTTTCCCATGATTGTAAACCTTCAAATTCTGTCAGCAACACCAGCCTCAGAGGCAGGTATGGGTAAGCTGGCTCTACCTGATATCATTCCCTACAGCTGGGAGGGATAAAGGAAAATACCAGCTGTGCTTCTGATCACTTTACCAATCTCTCCAAGGCCCTGAAATCTCTTTTGATCTCTCTTGGACTTCTCAGTGTAACTTCATTGGTACACACATGAAAAAACAGTAACAGATAATAAGCTGAGGGACATATCAGACTAGGAAGTTTCCTGGCAATGTCTTTAACTAGAATCCCAAAGAATAAGTCTCTGAAAGGGGAGTCTGGTTGGCAGACTGCATCTTGTCTTCCCTTTAAAAAGGAGCTACCTATGAGAACATTTTTTCTTTGGAATGTGATCATGAAGTGGGGGATAGGCTGACCTGATCTCACCAAATCCTCTAGCATGGAATCATAGAATTGAGCAGGTAGGAAAAGACATTTAAGATCATCAAGTCCAACTGTTACTTGTACTTACAGTACTGCCAAGTACTCCACTAACCATGTCCCCTTAAGCACCATGTCTACACATATTTTGAATACCTCCAGGGATGGTGACTCAACCACTTCCCTGGGAAGCCTGTTCCAGTGTTTGATAATCCTTTCTGTGAAGAAATTTTTTTCCTAATATCTAATCTAAATTGCCTCTGGTATAGCTTGAGGCCAACAAGGGGAATTGTCCTATTGCTATTACTTGGGAGAAGAGGCCAACCCTCACCTTGCTACAACCTCCTTCCAGGAAGTTGTAGAGAGCAATGTGGTCTCCCGTGAGCCTCCTTTTCTCCAGGCTAAACACCCCCAGCTCGCTCAGCATCTCCTCATCAGACCTGTGCTCCAGACCCTTCACCAGCATCATCCACCTCTTCATGTCCCTGTCTTTCTAATTTCAGAGGCTGTTATCTTTTGTATAAGGGCACCCAGGAAGGCAAGGTAGTCAAAGACGAATATTTTCCACTGCCCCAAGCAGGGACTTGTATCCAGACACTTGTGTCCCACCTTCTGCCTGGTGGGGAGAAGGTGTAGGATCCCTTTTGCCATGTGTTCCACCTAATTGATATTTTTGTTCCAAAGAGGTCAGAGTATGCTTCCACCAGTGAATACCTAAGAGCCTCCATCTACTGTTCATTGAAACCTGCAGAAAGATTACAAAGCAGAGGCTGAACCAGGATCTACTTCACAGTATTAAACCGAGTTGATAGAAACATCCTTTATTCTTACCATTTTCCTGTCATTTAATAGTATTAAAAACAAATGAAACTCACCTACTAGATTAATGATGAGCACAGACAGGGGACAGTCTCTCAATTTGGTAGCAATTGAAAGTTTAAAACAACCTTCAAGTGTCATCAGCAAAGGAAATTCAGAAATTCTCCCTCTTTCATGACACAATTCTGTCAATTAGCTGAAAACAGCAATTACCAGTCCTTTCCTTTATTATTTGTGAAGAATCAAAACTTTCCAAGGATGATAAATGGCTCCTTGGAAAACACAATGCTCAGTTCTGCTAAATTTGCACTTTTCTGTTGGTTTTTGGGTTGTGGTGGGTTTTTTTGGTTTTTTAACCATTCTTTCACACAGCATATGAAAAGAAAGTAGTAGGGGCTGCTGGCGGAAAGTGGCAAGACAGGATACGTGTCATGGAAGGAAAATGCCAAGGCATGGTTTAAAGAAGAATACAGAGCTTTTCTCATTTAACTCACTGACCAGGGCAGAGATGTTCCCACAGCCTCATTAATTAAACAGGAAAGTTAACATTGTTAGCAACATTAGGTACAAAACCTCATTTAAATTGTTCTGAAACAAAACAGGAAAAAAAGCAAATGCATTCAGAGGATGACCTTTGAGAATTCTGGCTTCATTAACATTTCAAACAGCACAGCACAAAATTAAGACAGGAAATAGACTTGCAGTGCTATTTGACTGCAGAAATATATGTCATTAACATGCCTATAATTAACAGGATACCGATGTTTGTCCCATTGCCTCTGCTAATAATGGTGTAACACACAAATAGAATTTCTCCTAACAAAATTGAAGGGGATATTTAAGTTTATTCCACCTCTCAAGCTTACTAAGAAATGTCAAATGAGCCCCCTTTTGCCCTTTGAAAGGAACTCCTCTGTGCTTGCCCTCCCAGGCTCATATAAAACAATTGCAGAAGGTATATACAGGCTGCACTTAAAATCCAGAGTCCAGTCATCCTTTCCCAAGTCCCAGCAGCAAGTTAATTGGGCAGCCACTAGTGACCCAGACAGGCATTACAGAAAGCAGTTCAGCTGTCAGCATCACCCCTTCCATGCAACATCACAGTGTTAGTAGTCCCATTCCTCTGAATGGGATCATTTTCCGTAAGCTCTATGGCCCTAATGGGACAGCACTGCCCTTTATAGGGCCGTATGCTGGGTTTTGGTTTTGAACACTCATACAGAGAACCATATGTAACAGAATTTCTGCTACTGTTTTCCCAGAGGTATTCTGCAATCTGTTAGACCTCGCTGCTGGGAAATATTGACCTGATACTCAGTCTAGACTCAATTTCATTCTCTGTTCCCATGTTAGATCTTCTGAAATAACACCCATCCTTGTACTCCCAAGCTGTGGCAACTGTAGGCTGCTTGGTCATCAACTGGCTGCTTGTAGGATTTTTAATTTCTCTTATGTCAGATCATCTTGAAAATCTGACAAAAGCCTGCCCTGCCTGCTAGAGAGGCAAGAGGCAGGTAAGAAGTTATTGACAAGGACCTGTCTTTTCCCAGGGCAGAATGAAGGGCTGGGTGTAACAAACACTTCAAGTGTCACTGACAGTAGTGCAGTTTTGTGATTAAGTCAAGTTGCATATTTTCAATCTGTTCCCCCATTATTCCTTTTCTATTCAGTCAAAGAGGCTGAAGTAAGAAGAAACGCAGTTTACTCTCTTTTAAAGGACTAGGGGAATTCTCAAACCTCCCTCTCTTTGTATTAAAACATCATTTACATTTTAAGTTCGCCTGAAGTCACAGAAGGGGCAGAAAGGTACTTAGCCTGCTGATTGTTTTGGTCATATAATAAGCATGGACAAAAAGTCCCATAATGAAGCAGTTGTACAATTACTGCTGCACCACAGATGATGACACCAAACTCCTAAGGGTTGAGGAAACAACTACTGTGGGGTGGAGAGACTTAGTAAATAGGAAACTTCAAGGATGAAGCAGATTTGTGGATCTCAGCAGAGAACTACAATTAAGATGTAATATCAGTTAAGAGGTAACAGTTTCTTAAGTTCCCCTCCCCTTCTGTTGCTGTTTATCAGTATTAAAAAGGCAATTTGTACTTCTCAGTTCTCTAGACTGTCCGGTGTCTCCTACCAGCAGGAAAGATTAAACTGTCCATCACAACAAGCTGTCCTTTCCCTGTTCTTGTATTATCAAAACTTATTAAGATTAAAGCCACAAGAAGGTGGATGAAATGCATTCATTTGCTTCAAATTCATGGGCTTAAAAAGGTAGACTCCTACACACCTGTAGTCACTTTTAACAGAAAAAGCAAAATCACAGCAGTTTCCTCAATGGTAGTGAGAGACTTTGAGAAACATTATATGCATGTGTTGAACTCATTCACAACATAAACTGCCTTCCCCAGGATGCCTTAAACTAGCAGACAGAGAATAAGCATTTCTGGGCCTCATTTATTGAAAGAGGAAAATTACTTACTGCATTTTCAAGATCAAAAGTGGCTTTTTCCCTTCCACAGGACTCCTACCCATCATCTCCCACACATGCCAGTCAGCAAAATGGTCTGAAGGTGAGGCATATTTCAAAATGCTTCTCTTCTCCACATGCCATCACTCAAAAAAAACATTATGACTATGACACAATACTACAGCTTTACAACATCCACTACACATGATCAGTCATACTGTCTCAATTTTACACATGCAAGGTGCTTCCAGATTCATTATTGGTATGCTCCTTCCTAGGTATGAAAACCAGAAAAAGTCACTGCATCGTGCAGACATCTCATGATTGTTCTCCAGTCTAATACTCCTGTTTTCCGCTCGCTTCAAACTGCACCTATCATGACAGCTGTAAATCCTCTAGGATCAGAACATCTATTCCTCATGCAACAGAGTACTTCTTGCCAATTAATAAAACTGATTCATTGGAAAAAGGTCTTTTCCTTTCCTTAGGGTTGAACAGAGACTATAAAACCAGGGATGACCACAACAGAATTCTAAAAAGTAAATACATCGGTATTTCCAGCTAGCTTGACATAGCTATGGGCCTTTTCACAAGCAAGACTGAGCACTCCAAAGGGATTTGTATCTGTCCAGGAGCAAAATTTTGTGACTTGGTTCCAAACAGTGTCCAGCAAATCACAACCACCTGTACCCCAGGTCAGCTAGCTGATACATACTCTTAATTTAGTCAGCACAAGCTCACAGAAGTTGCAAAACTCCCCTGGGGCATCCTGACACCATAATAGTGGGAACAACTTAAGGGACAAAGGAAAGAATAAATGGCTGCACAGAGAATAATGCTGCTGGGAGATATCTGTGGCACACTGTGTTAGAGCCCAGGTACACCCCACTGCTTTTTTCTATACTATCAATAAGATTATCTCAATCTTACTGGAATGGTACTCAAAAGCAGAGAAGAGGCCCTTCCAAGCTCAGAACTATACAGGGAAAGAAGGCCCTCTAGGATGTCCTCATCTTTTTGTGCAGCCTCCACAGACCATACTCTGACACAAAACCCTATTAACATACAACGGAAGGAATTTAGGCAAGCATATTTCTTAGAAGCCTTGACTAGATAACCTTTATCATTCCTAGTAAAAAACACCTTTCTTCTACTCACTAAAATCCCCTGCTACTTAAAAAGTAGAACTGCCTCAGGACAGATGTATCCCTACAAAGAAACTGCAGAACACAAATTTGGTGTCCATCCCTTCACCGATGAGTCACATCCTCAGGGGTGACAGTCAAATACAGAGAAATTAAAAGCTTTCAGAGCTCAGAGAACTGTGTGAAAAAGCAGAAGAGTGGAAGAATGAAGGGCTGAAAATATTCACTCCACAAAAAGGTCGATTTTTAAATTCTCTGCTTTGCCCATGTCAAGCAGCAGCATGAAAACTTGTATACTCAGATATATGTTTCAGACAAGAGGAATAGGCTCAATAAATAAGCAACCAGGAAACTGCTGAGGATGGGTAGGCATAATTATTTTTATAGCTTTAATCTGCTAACTGATAAAGTATATGGCTGCTTGTGGTTCATTTTCCTGCCCATTTTAATAGGGAAAATAGTAGCTGCCCATCTTTATGAGACTCTTCAGCAGCTTTAGACTGCAGGAGCTGGCGACTGAGAGAAGCCAGACCTTCAAGTTTTGTAAATTGGAGCTGGGTAAGGATCTACTCCTCTGCTGTTGTGACTTATTTTTACAGGATAAGGCTCTAGACAGGATCTAAATCGCTAGCGTTTCTGAATCAGATATGGCAAAAATGCACATCCTTTTGCTGTGCACATCTACCCACAGCAATTTCCCTCCCAACCTTAGGCCTGGTAGTCCATATTGGAGGCTCTGTTAGAGATCATCTTTGGTGGGAACAAGCAGACCTTGTAACAATCATATTTGAGTTGATTGCTGCTGTTATGCTTCAGCTCAGCATTGAGCCAAGTTGCCACTTCCCTACACAAAAGGAGTTTGCCTTTCACAGGATGCTGAGCTCTAGATTTCACTGTAGGTGTAACAGCAGCTCTCCTTTGAAGCTGTGTCCACTTAGAACTCACTGAAGACCTTGTCCTATTGATGATTCATTAGTAGCAATATAGAACACCAAAAGCACCAAAATGGATTCCTCAGCCCTAGTCACAATTTCTAAAGGGACCACTGCTAAAACATGTGCATACCCTTTTTATTATGAGATTGTCTTTCAATTCTGGTATAGTGAGATGTATTGGTGAAAATCATTTTTTGATGAAGGATTCACTTCCCGAAACAGACAAAGGCTGCTACTACAGAAGCCAGCTTATTTAGAAACAAAAAAAACAGCAACAACTTAAAACAAAACAACAACAACAAAAAAAGAAAGGAAAAACAAAACAAACAAAAAACCAACAACAACAAAAAACCCACCAAAAAACCCCAACAACGACAAAAAAACTCCGCACCAAACAAGAAAAAAAGCCACTACGAACAATAGGAGACTTTTTTCTTGGCAGGATTCAGCAAATGATATGTTTCTGACTGCAATACATATAATTGCTCAAGCCAAGCACAAACAGAAACAAGGAGACAAAGCCTTGAAAAGACTCTACTATAAGTTCATGGGGAGCTTTCACACAGCAGGGGGGCACATGTGAGCTTAACAGAGAAACAGAGACACTGATTAACGCATAAGAACCTCTCTAAAATCCCAGCAATGTCAAATATAATGGATCAGACACAATGCCATAGCAGCAATCCACATCAAATTACAATAGCCAGAACACAGGATCCCAGGAAAAAGAATCAGACCTCAAGGGACAAATGCTAAGGCTGCACCAAAATTTATCACTCATCCTATCTGCCCATCCAAAATTTTTCGGCAGCAGCCACCACAGTAGTCATTCATTCTGTTAAAGCATACAGGAAATGACAGGAGAACTAAAACAAAAAAAGTTCTCCAGGAAAATATATTCCTAAAAGAAAACTAGCAGTAAAGAGGAAAAAAACCCAATAAAAATTCCCATCCATCCCTTTTCACAGAGTTGGATTCGATGATCCTTGTGGATCCCTTCCAACTTAGAACATTCTGCAATTCTTATTAAAACCAGATTCCCTGAACAGATGTTAATGGACAATAATGAAGAAATTTAATTCTAACAGACTTCAGCTGTTCAACCCTAATCAAATATACTTACAGCAGTGTAAGGAAAAACAAACCCTGTGTTGTGACAGACATCCATCCATAGCACTTTCCTGGTCAGGTTAACAGCTGGACAACCAGCAAAGAAACCATCTGGAAGGCAGCCAGGCTTGTTATCCTGCAGCAAAGCTGCAGTAATTTAGCTGGTACCTAGAGAAACCTGCAAGATTTCAGACACCTGAGAGACCACAGGTATTTTGTGACAAAAGAGGAGAAAAATCCCAGTTTCTCAAGTGATGAATGGAAGGGGTAGGAAAGTGGTGTGAACACCTGCAGATATCAGCAGCACTTCAGTCACCAGCCCCCTTCTGTGGGAGCCACAAATTAATCCACAAGGAACCCCTATGCAGGAGCAGTGAATCCAGCCTAAGCTCTCCAGTTCTGAAATGAACTCTAAATGACTAATTAAAGGCCAAATAGTATTATCATTACTCACGTTGCCCAGTACCTTATACCATGATTGGTCCCTTTGGCTTCAATTAGTTGCTATCCTGATGGGTGCCGACTAAACAGTGGATAAATGCCCAGTCTTAGCAAATTCCGAAATACTGCCTTAGTGAGTGAGTTTTCCTACCAGGTTGCCTAGCTGCTTTGCAGACAGTTACCTCACTCAAGCTGAGCAACCCAGACCTTTAAAAGGTCTCAATGATACCTTTCTTGTTCGAGAAATCTGCTTTCTCATGGAGACAAACATTGTATAGTCACCCCTGCACCAGCCTCAGCATGACCTGGGGAGCAGCTGGCTCAGGTGGAGCCTCACCAGAGGGGATGCAAAGTTCATGGAGCACCTTTTTTTACCTCTTGAAAAGGCACCTTTTTTAAAAGCTCATGCTGCTAACAAACAGCCGTATTTGGACAGTGACCTGGGGAATGCACTGGAGAAATTGGTTCCTTATGTTTCACTCTTAAATTTTAAGAGAGGTAGGATAGAAGCCATAATGTCAGTTATGCCTCAGTGCAGAATATGCTCAAAAGCCTACAAAGTGTTTCAAAGAGGCATTTTAGAGCTACTTGTCTTACATATACCTTCTGCACGGGGCTGTGTGAACGTCAAACACAGTCCAAAACAAAAATACCTAAGGTATTTATAAACTCCCAGGAAGGAAAATTGGTAAGAATCATCTGTTATTTTTAATTTTGTAGCTTTCTGAGTAACCTCAGAAAAAGGGGAAAGAAGTCTTATTTTTTATGGCTTCTTGTAGCTTCTGTTGAACGAAGACCAGATGCTTTGTGTTTCTTGTGCAGCCTATCCAGCTTGCACTGGAATAAGACATTGGTTTGCATTAATTTTTTATCCTAATATCTTTATTTATATATAGCAATGGTCTTACTACACAGCAAGACCAAATTGGCATGATGTTCTAGAAAAGTTAAGGTCTTTCAATTTCATGGGGGGAAAAAGAGACCAAATTCTTTTTAGTCCTTTTTCCTCCACCACCCCCTCCTCAACAGACAGAGAGGTTTTTCTTTGACCCCTGCAAGCACAGGCCACCACAGGATTGTTTGGAGAACAAGTCAGGGGGCATCAGTATGATAGAAAAAATTAAATTAAAAGTTCCCCTTTTCATCTGTGATTTCAAACTATATCAATCGCTCAAATCCCTTTCGTCACCTTAGATGAGTTTGCTAAGCAGAGTGGACCTTTTTGGTTCCAGAGTGCCCAGGATGACCCTGAAGGTCCCCATAAAGTTCCAGGTAACACCTCTAAAGCAGAGGGCCAAGTGCACTCCCTAGAGCTCCCACGGTGGCCAGGCAGTCACACAGATCTCATTTCCTCATTTCCAGTTTTTCCTCTGGGCTTATTTGACAGCTGGGTAAGAGGATTTGTCTCCCCTGTGGTAAGTAGGGAAGGTACATGGGAACTTAGATTGCAGAAATTTTGAATATCTCATGAATTCTTTTCCAGCTTGAGCCTTGGCCAGCTGTCAGACAAGCAGCAGGCGCCTCTGCTAGCAAGATATAGGGGGAAAATGGAAATTGTCCAAGTGAAATAAGAGAAAAGCTGGTTTGGCTTACCTTCTCTTGCTCCTTCCTTACCTCTTCCCTGGTTGGAGGCTCAGGGTTAGACGTTTGATTAGCTACAAACAAGGAATAGCAACCCTACTCACCTGCCCCACCTTGAAGCCAGCAGCTTTTCTTCTTGTTTTGTATGACTGAGCCAGCAGCCAGGAAATCTGCCAACGAAGGCATAGAGATCACATTAGTGGTTCCACCTGAGCTAAAGGAACACAGCTGATCGAAATGTGAAGTGTAGGTACATCTGCAAAAGACCATCAGATGGATGAGAAAACACAAGTTATTCAAAGCATGAACCAGGCACTTCCTAAGTAGATACTTCTGGAAATAAATGGACCCATCTTGACTCCCAGCCATTTATAATCATAGAGAAGAATGAAAGTCCTATTACTTTTGAAGCCTGTAGCCATTTTATCATGCAAAACCTCATAATTCTTCAACAAAAACAAAAAAAACCTGCCAATTGTCCCCTTTCCTTAGCTGTTCTCTCCCAGACCCCTGAACTGGGCATGCTCAGTTTGGTTCAGAGCCATAAGACCTGTACAGCCCTGGCAATGACAGAACATCCTCCTTCACAAAGGAGGATTCTGGATGACCCAGGAAAGCTCATAAAATAAGACAAATGTAGCAAAGATTTTCCTGATTAAATGGAGGCCATCAAAAGTCATTTAAGCTTTTAAAGAAATGTTAGTGTTTATAAAGGGAAGCTGATGTTGTTCAAATGGCTCCTGAGAGGACCATACGAAGAGCAAGTTTGCAGCATCTAGAGTATGTTTGTCGAGCAAATACTTGGTAAAATACCTATGTACATTTATTAAAAGTGAAAATCTCTACAAACCCTGGCAGTCTAGACACCCACCATAGATTTAACACATGCTGTTCCTAAGTCTATTTATTTTCTCACATGCCTAGAGCAAGCCCAGAAGGCCTCAAGCAAAACCTTCTAGGGTGCAATACCACTGCCATAGGCAGAGGTAGAAAATAAATGACTTCAGGTGCTTTGGGAACATTAGCTGTACTGCAGGCAGAGAGGCAGCCAGTGGAAAATAAATACAGCTAAGCAGTCAGAAATAGATTCCTCTTGTTCCTTCTGGCTTCCCACTGGGAAAGTGGACGGCAAATACAAGCCTGGAAAGGGCTCCCGCAGTCATCAGTGACCATAAATGAAGAAACTAGCCACCTTCCTTTTAAATTCTTCTGCTCACGCTTAACATTATGGAAAACAGACAGTGAGTTGAGGAGAAATCACTGCTTCTACAGTCAGCACATGGGCTGCCTGAGAGCAGCCAGCTCCAGGGCCAAAATAATCTGGTCATCAGGGAAATGTAAGGCATCCAATTAAAAATTCCTTTAGTTACAAAGCAAATGCTAAGGGGACTGTTGGCTCACAGACCCTTTGCAAAGAGCCAGAGTTAGAGGCACTGACTTTCTGTAGGTAGGAGAAAGGCAGCACTTATTTCCACTTCCTTTTCAAGGATCCCTTCTCAGAGGGGGATATCATTTACCCTGTTAGATTTCATTCTCAGAGAATTCCTTGAGAGCTTATGAACTCAACTAGTCTTGACTGCAACACTTGCTCTTTCAGCAAGTTAGCAGCAGATAGCTTTCAGAGGTACAGACAGCTCCTGAGTATCCACCACTCTGCACACCCAGGCTGGGTCTAACAGAGCAAACAGGCCAGCAGCAGCTATGGAGCCAGAGCTGTGCAAACCCCAGCAAAATACTCAAGTTATCATGTACCTGCCACACATACAGGCTCCTGGAGCAGGGTTGGGGTGGAGAAAAACCCCAGGTAAGGGCAGGTGCTGCGGGCTTGATGTGGTCCTGGTGGGGCCATTGCCTCCACCTGGTGCTTCTCATTTGCTGCCTGTGGTCTCCAATGAGAAGGATCCCAAACAAAATGGAGCTCAATAATTTTTAGAGTTGGGCATGAGGAAAAAGGCCACCTTCCTGACTTGTCCACATGACTCACTGCCCATGGGCCTTCCCTTACAGAGGTGGATGCAGGAGTTCCTGCATTTGCTGTAGGCACTGACTGGGAACCACCTTAACTGGTTGTTTGCAGCTGCACCCCTCCAACCTGCATTCTTTGGGAATTGAAGTTCAAGTCCCCAGAACTGACCTGGTATTTCTACCCATTCTGGTGCTTAGAAGGTGCAAATTCTGGTTGTCAAGCCTTTTAAACCTCTTTTTAACCAAATGTAACTTAAAGATACTAAGAATGCTTTCCTTTCTTCCAAATACACTTTGCCAGCAAAGTATATCCAGCTCAGTGAACATACTGCACCTAAGAGCAGTTAAACTGCTCTAAGTCCATGTTAATCTGCCAAAATGCCCCATATCAAAGGCTCTATGAGTTCTTAAAGTATCACAAAATAAAGAGCAGCTTTTGAGCACTGCTAGCAGTATGAAAGCACATGAAGAGAAACCTATGTGTGACTACAGTATTACCCACCTTTCTGAGCATCCAACACCATGCCAGGGCTTGCTGTTCCCAAATATTCAAAGACTTGTGTCTCTTCAGGCTTTTTACATCAGGTAATCCCATGGGAAATTTAACCACCTTTTAGAAGGAAAGAGAGAAAATATCCATCATTTCTGGTCTTAGAAAATACTCCCACCTGGACCTCAAAACTCAGAGCAGAGGTTAAAAAGAACCAATTTTGTTGTTCTCTTTCAAACCTCGTACTAAGGCGTCATTTGGAGCTGCCAGCCTGCTCACAAGCCATCAGCAGAGAAGCCTCACTGAGTGCTGCAATGTGTTGTAGAGGTGGCACGAGCAACAGAAAGACAAAAACAAATACATGAACTTTCCTCGATTTCATCCCATGGCCCTGAGGTCTTCAGAAGAATCATTGAAGGAAAGGACACCAGCAGCTTCTCCATTAAAATAATAAGCAAATTAAAAAGTTATGAGTTGTATTTGATTTTTAGCCTTCTTTACGGAGAGATTTTTGAAGTATCACTGTAAAAACATAGCCAGGAATTTTAAAAAGTAGCAGTTTGCATTATTAACATGAATGAATTTTAAAACACCAGATTTACTTTTAACTTCTATGCTCTTCCATTATTAACTTTGCTGTATGCTGCACTTGGCATAGCCCTATGTAGAAATATGCTGAAGTAATTTAATATGAAGATGAAAAAGGCTTGGATGGTTAGAGCAAATTCACATCCATGCATAGAAAAATGTTCTTGCAATCTTTTTGACAACTAGGAATGAAAGAACATCCCTGTGTCTATTCTTATGTGGAGATCTCAGAGCAAGTGAGGATCTAGCAAGGTCCAGGAAGAACTGACCCTAAGTCAGAGGAGTGCAGAACAGTATAATCCATCCTCTTAGGAGCAGCCAGACCCACCTTACCTAGAGCAAGCTACAGCAGCCTGGGCAGATGGGCTTGAAAAATGGGTGTCTGCAAGGGAAAAATGTTAGATAGGAAAAGCACCATGTTTGGGGTCATCTGGGAGCCCTCAATAGTTGCCTGCCCTTGCTTCCAAACGGCCTCCAGTCTGACTCCAGGTGGTCTCTGCCAGTGGGAGGTGGTAGGCTGGCACCCTCCAGGACCTGGCAGGTCACATCACAAGCCCTGCAGCGAATCAGCCTGGGCATTATGCTATCAGAAGCCTACTTCTTCCAGCTCAAAAGCTGCCCTCAGCTTTGGAGCAGGGTCAGCTGCTGGAAGGTTGGGGCTTCCCACATGCAGCGTCGCAGCATGGTGCAGGCAGCCATGGGGAGAGAGAGGGTGAACATCCTGCAGGGTGCAAGTGAAGAAGACCTTCAGAATCAGAAAAACAAGGCTCCACTGCACCATGCTGCTGAGGCTCAGCAGTAGTGAGGCTGCAACAAGCTGTGTGTGTCTAGGGTTGAAAGGAGTTTTATTTTGTTGTGAAAAAGGGAAGAAATGCTCGTTTTACTAAAATGTTACTTTTTAAACTACTTCTCATTTAGAAGTGGAATATTTAGTGAGATAAGATGTGGCTGTATTGAAACAGCATGGCCAAGAGCAGTCTGAATTTCTCTGCAGCAGCCAGACACTGTTTTCTAGGTAAGAAAAGGTTAGAAAAGTCTTCATGTGGATGCAGGAAGATTTTGTGGCACTTACAGAATTAGCATGGAGGAGAACTCTATGGTTCAGGATATTTCTAGGACAGACTGCAGCAGAACTGCAGGAAAAAAAGGAAAAAGAAGAAACAAAAGCATTAAAAACCTGTATAGTTAAGCCACCTAAACTGTGAAAAACAAAAACACTCAGAAGGTGTAAAACTCTTCACATTGCAAAGGTTTTTGTTTTTTTTTTTTAAAGCACTTAAAAAGAAATTTTATACTGGGTTCTGTGCCAAAATAGACCCAACATTAATTAGTGGCTATTCAAGAAGGGTACTCTGAAAATGTTAATTAAAAGAGCTTTCAATTAATGGAATGTAATTTGTAGGGAGATGCCTAGGAAAAAGATTAAGCTTCTGCTTTTGGGTTTAACAAAACAGTCAGGAGGCCTAGTCTGGAAGCCCTAATCAGACCTTATTGCTCACTCCTGATCTGTTGGAGTTCTTTGGGGGAAAAGGGTGAGCCAAGCCTTTCAACACTGCAGAGCTCCTGAAGATTTCTGTTACCAGGAATAAGACTCTATTAAGATGAACTTGCAGCCCCAGGTGAGTCACAGAAGAGAGAGATCAGCATTTCCTAGTCTGAGCACTTAATCCGAGGCAGAAGTATCATTTGCTTCACGTTTTCTTTCCAACCTGAAATACAGCCCTTCCATTCTGCAAAACATATTCCTCCTGTTGCTGCTGACACAACTTTGGCATGGTCTTAATACAAAAGACTTAGAAAAAGACTTTGAAAAGTCTTGTCAAAACTTTATAAAGGAAGGTCCATTTGCAGATGAGATGTCATTGGAGAAGCTGCATTCTGCTGTATAAAGTGCATTAGAGAAAAATATATGGCAGAGCTAAGTTCAGGCACTGTGCTCACGGTGTAGCTCTAGCAGGAGGGGAAACAGGGCAGAGAAAGAGAGCATCTCCCCCTCAGGGGAAAAGCAGTCTCACTGATGAATGAGACAAGATGACTAATAGCTCAAGGAGAGCAGATCAAAGGCTGAAAACTAAAATCAAAATACTAATACTGGCTGCCCAGGCAGGTGCCACTAGCACAGAGCACAGTACACAGAACAGGGCAGGCAGGAGGGAAAGCAGCAAGCTGGCTTGCTTTGACCTCCATCAGGTAGGAGAAGAAGGAGAACTGAAGGTCAGGCTGTAGCACAAAGGGTTGCAGGAGGAATCACGAGCCACAAAGTCCAACCTGAAAAGGCTGCACACAGGTAGGAGCAAGGGTCCTGTCTTTGCCATCTCACAGCCAGCCTTAATGAGACCCCAGCTTCACTAGCAAAAGGCATTTCACTAACTTCTCCTCAGGGCAAAGAACGTTTGAGCCTCAGGACACTGGCACACCCAATTATGCATGGTCTTGTGTCTGAGAGCTGATCATCTCCCAGGGCAGACTTTGAGAAACTTGAAAACTTACTGGGGAAAGGCAGAAAGTTTGATTTAAAAGCTGACAACAGAACTTGCACCAGAGGGTTTGAAGCACATTACCCTTTCCACAATTATGCTGACTTGCACCAGACTGTTAGTAACAAATACACACCAGAGAGAAAAAATACATGCCTCCTCAACACTGCTGGGGCAAAATGCTCTATGTATGTCTTCAGATGCAGGTTACAAAAACGTGTGCACCTCAGCTAAGACAAAGCACAGCAGTATCTTCAACAGTGAAAAAACTCACATGTGAAACATAAAAGTCACATAGGTCTTGGTAGTGAAGTTTAACAGTACTGTTTCAGCCAGATGCAGCTGCTCACTGGCCTTGAGTTTGTACCGGAGAGGCACAAAAGCTGGAGAGCTGTCTTGCTGGGTAAGTATCCCTGCTAAGCAGCCCTGATTAATCCATCAAATTATGACAGTGTTCTGAAAGGATGAGAAATGCTGAGAACTTCACGCTTCAAGGCTTCACAGTTGAAAGAAATCATCTCTTGTCAGCTTTCTGCAGGTTCAGTCAACCCCACAGTTACTGTATCACACAGGTTGAAATCCCTTTTCAGTTAACAAATGCCCTTGTTGGCTGGGTCTAGAAGAATGCCTGTGAAAATTTATGAATGAGGTACTGTGTGCAGAGCAGTGCCCTCCTGCACACTAGTGACTTTGAGGGATGCGTAGACAACGTGAGAAGAACATTCTAACTGCTGGAGGTGAAGCTGAAAGGTCATAAACGTGGTTTAAGCCAAAAGTGTATGGAGTGGGAGTCAAAATGTTTGCTCAAGGGGATTAGAAAACAGAGAACATGGCATGTGGGATGTCCTTGCAGGGAAACAACAGTGTCACCACAGTCTTTCCTGGTTGCTGGATTTCCTCAATATTACAGCCCAAAGTACAGATCAAAGTACAGACCAAGCAGCAGAACTACCACCCAAGTTGGTAATCTGGGACTGGGACTGGATACCCAATGCTGGATACCCAGAGCAGATTCAGAAAAAGAAAGACAATGGGTCTAAGCAGAGACAATGTAGCTGGACTATGCAAGCTGCAGAGTTTTGAACATGCTGATAAAGTCATAAAAATAGTCTCTCTTGCTTCTCACCTCACCTGGAGCCTACACACAGATGTTTTCATTAAGGTATTAGGTACAGCTCATTATAATGATGTCAGGATATTTGATCGAGCATCACTGTTTACAGCACAGGAAGAACACTAACAAACAGGAAAATTGGAAGTTGTTTTTCAAAAACACAGTGACTAACAAATTGTTGAAATCTACACTCTGAAAAAAAACCTTTGTTTTTAATAGAGGGAACAACGTGACCCCATTGTGACAAATATGGATGTTCCCCCATTTTGCCTGGACTGCAGGCACCAGGCACTTCTCAGTGTAGCAGCATTTATCTGAGTATCTTATAGTCCACTGACGCAAAAGCATCCCAGATTTGTCAGATTCACTGCAGTTCATTCTGAACAGCCACAAACCTCGGAGAAAAGCAAAACTTTTTTTTTGTTTGTTTTTCTTTTCTGGCAAAGCAATGAGGCAAATTCTTAAGCAACATCTTGGAAGTCACAAAAGAAAAGCATGACATGAGTAAAGACAGACTTGAGCTGTACTTGGAATCTAATTTGCTGCCAAGAAATTATTTAAAGTTTCTCAGAAACACCTTTTAACAAAGATACTTCAGATGCTGGAGGTATAAGGTGCATCAAGATACAGGAAGTTATTCCAAATAGCTGTATCTTTCAGACATCCTTTAACTGCAAGGGATAAGCACTGGCCAGCCTGAAGAGAACAGTCTGCAAAAGGGAGCCCTGCTTTAGGTTCTCCCTTAACCTGTGATACCTTCAGCTTCTCAATGTGACATGTTGAATCTTCAAAGCAGGTCCTGGGACCTCCTTTTTTTGCTAGTCAGTTTACAGAGGCTGATTGCATTTACAGCTCTGACGGTGTCTGTGCATTTGTGTGAGAACACAAATTAAATACTGCTTCAGCCCATGAGGGAATGTAGGAAGCCATTTTGGCATTTCAGCCCCACTCCAGCTGGAAGACCACCTTTCCACCTCTCAGATATCTTCTTCTTTGATCACGTGTGCTGCATTAGGAACTCACTCCTGGATCTGTAGCAATTTGTAAATTGTGTATAATAAGAGACATCTGCTCTGGGAGCTCTCAGCTGGAACCTGCTTAGGCCTCCCTGCAGTGGCGGCTCCACCGTGACCATGGGACAAAGTGCCACCAGTCCTACACCAGCTCATGTGTGACCTTTGCTGGAACAAAAAGGATGCTCCTTTCCCTCCCATCCTCTTCTGGTGTCATAACCCCATACCCCTTCCCACTGCAGCCTCACCCACCCAGCCCCTGCCTCCTTACCCACACACAGACAGCGGCCTGCACCAAAGGCCCGCAGGCCTGAGCCTCGGGAGAAACATTTCCACCCCAGCAGCTCCATGGGCAGCACACGCTCACGTAAAGAGCCTTCTCCTGCAACCTGGCAGCTACGGATGATGGGGAGCTGCCTCCTGTGGTGTTGTGAAGCCCTTTCTATGAAAGATGAGGTCTATTTGTTGCTCTGGTGCTGAAGCAGCAAAACCCCCAACAGGGCGACAGGCAAACAGGCATTGAACCACTGGGGAGGATATCCGCAGCCTCTCAGACATATGTTATGCCAGGTTCCTGTGGTGTTGTCTGCAAAGAGGCACATCAGCTGAGGGGGATCGCTCACGTAATTTTTTTTTTTTTTTAATTAAAAAAATTAGAAAAAAAGTAAGAAAAAGAAAAAGGAAAACAAAAAGAGAGAACTGTAGAGTACAGAAAAGGAGAGGGAGCTCTATAACAGCTCACAGGACGCTGGTTTTCTGATCACCCATGAGCCCTGCATGCATGTTTTGTCACATCATCCAAGCACAAAGCAAACTTCCACAACTCATCTGTAGAGCCACCAGGTAACTTGAGCTTGGCTTAGAAGATGTTTCATATCAAGAAAATAAAAGACAAATACCTTTTTTGGCAAAGTGCACCAATGCACTTACATGTCTTGCCTGAAGCCAAAATGTCAAGCAAAATTATAGTAGGCAACCTCTTAGATTACCTTGTTTTGAAATTTGGTTTCCTGAAAAGAGTCTGCTCTGAAGGGGGCAGAATTTACAGGCAATTTCATTGGAAAGTTGCTAAAACCCATCTCACAAAACTGTCAACTGCCCACAGATCAAAAGCATGAGCAGTCAGCTCAGCTGGCTTAGGATTTTACTGACTTTTGCATGACTTTGTCTGACAGGAAGTAGGACGATCCTTATGTTTGGAAGAGGTGAAGGTTGATATGTTTCTTTGTTTCATGTGGAAGAGCCTGAAGCGTACCCAGTGACACTGCATTTTGCTTACCTTTGTACTCGGAATGTATCTCTTGGGACCATGAAGTTCGTGCTGAGAAAAGAAAAACAGCAGAAGAAAGAAGCTTCTGAACCCACATCAAAACACTTGAAAAATCTGATG
Source organism: Acanthornis magna (assembly GCA_036785705.1). Taxonomy (NCBI): domain Eukaryota; kingdom Metazoa; phylum Chordata; class Aves; order Passeriformes; family Acanthizidae; genus Acanthornis; species Acanthornis magna. The sequence goes on from JAWUZG010000029.1 coordinate 13,765,520, forward strand.
GGGAGGGAAAGAGCACAAGAACTTGCAGTGCAGCTTTCTTGTCAGGAGACTTTCAGAAAAAGGTAGATCTGGCAAATTAATGTTACTGGGATGATAAAATTTGTATCACCCTGGGAAAGAAAGGGAAATAGCCCAGTAGCAAAATCTGGGAATGGAAAAAATGTTAAGAGTTCTTCACTGCAGCACTTTACCTTCTTGTAATGTTTTGCCCACATCTCCATGTGCTGGCATCTTTTGATCTGTGTCCTCTCTATGTCAGCTCACAGTGGGCTGTAAGGCAACATGCAGAGCAGAGCAAACCATCTAGCTCACATACAGACTGGAAGAAGGAGAGGATTCAGGCTCCAGGGGCTGACACAGCAAGTGTAAAAGGTGCCTTGGCTTTTACCCATTGGCACCCCGAGGCTGTTTGTAGCTCAAAAACTTTGAACCTAAAAGCGTTTTCATCTACATTTCAGGAATGCCTGTGCTATTGATCTGCCCAACTTGAAAGCATCAACTAGACTGCTCAGCTATTCAAGCCAGCTACTGAAAGGCACATTTGCCAAAACAATAAGGCAGAATCTAAAACTGGTCATGTTTCAGAGGAGAAAGAAACAGCAACAACCCACCAACACTAAAAGGCAATCTGGAGAGAGAAAATGGTGTTCCAAACCCATCAACACTCAGCCATCACAGGGTACTTAGACTATATTTGCATCCAATGACTGCATCAGGCTCAGAAATATAGTTTTTCTTCTTTTTGTATTTTTAATTTTTTTTCTGTCTTCCTTCTTTTTTTCTTTTTCTCTTCTCCCCCCCCCCCCTTGCTATTCTTCCTCTTCCCCCTTCCCTTTTTATAAATCTTGGACAATAACAAGCGCATAAAAGCAATTCCAACTGCACAGCCTCTCTCAACCTGTCTAACCTTTGCCAACCTGTCAGGCCCAGCAGGCTGCATAGGCAGAGATAAGCAAACCATCCTTCATTCTCTCCCAGCAACCCGTTTCCCAGACTTATGTGCACTAGGAAGGTCTGCTGGGAGATCTGTTACTTGTGAGCTATAACCAACAAACCACATCACCACCTTAATGTTGAACCCAAACTCCTGCCTGACACACTGCTGGCCTAAATATTTAGTACTTGTTAGCACAGATGACAACTCTAATCATGCATTTGGGAAGGAGGAAGAAAATCCAAAATAAAGGTTATTATGTGGGAGCCTCACTTCACATCTGACACAGGGTGGCAAAGAGTCACAGTTAGCAGAACTTATAGACCTTAGAAATTATGCAGGTGGCTGGAAAAATCCCATTATCTCTTTGTGCAAGCAGGCTGATTTATCAGCGATCTGACAGATAATTCAGCAGCAGAATAGACAACTGCCTGAAACTGCTCTGCTAAGCAGAAAGCTTCAGCTGCTTCTCTGCATATTACCTCTCTCTGCAGGTTGCCACAGAATGGTGCCCTGAACTCTGCCAAAGACACTATACCTAAGTGAAGAAAAAACTTGAGATTTTTGTCCAACCCCTAATTCCTCAAACAGGCCACCACAAGGAACACTGCAGTTTGGCTCTTCAAGGAGTAAGGCTGGCTGTGATGTTCACCAGGCACCCCCTGCAGCCCAAGCCCTACAGCATCCCTGCGAGCCCTGCAATCTGTTTGTTAGGTCTCTTACAACACTGTTGCAGAGAGATGAAAGACTTTGTCAAAAATTAACTTCTTTTTTTTTTTTTCAGGAATGAGCTAGCCCTGTCCATCGAGAAATATTGAACAATTTTGATAATCAATAACAAAGGCATTTGAAATCTCATTGCAGCTTCAAGTGTTTTAGCATCTGGAAGCTCATTGTATTCCTCCAAAGGTTTGCAGGTGCAGAATTAACCAAAATACATCATCTCTCTTGCAGACAGCATCGTTTCTGATATCTTCAGAGATAACCACACGGATCAGGAGGATTATTGTGGCATTAGCTGCTCTGATTACATTCCCTACAGTTTAATAACAAGAGCAGTGAGACTATAGGTGTATCAACAGAGTTTTGGATTTGTGAGCAAAGAAAGTTGGGTGTTATTAGCAGAATGTGAGAAAAGAAAAGGTCACACACTCAAATGTGCCTCTTAGGATACAGCTGACATTCTGTGGGTCAAGAGAAGTGATTTCTCAATATAGCATCATGAGTTTTCTGATAAGAAGCAACAGGGACTTCGTTAGCAAAGCTGTAGATCCATCTTGTCACATCCAGAGGGCTTTGGCTGTGAGTTTAACCCATAAAAAAGAAAGCAACCACATTTTGTAACACCTGCCTTTTAAAGTGAGTAGCTACCGTATGTGGACTCTTCATGTACCTATTTATCTACTGGTTTTGGCTGGGGCAGAATTAATTTTTTTCACAATAACTACCACAGGACTAAGTTTTGGATTTGTGCTTTTGAAAACAGCATTGATAATTCAGCAATGTTTTAGTAACTGCCGAGCAGGGCTTACAGAGGGGTCACAGTTCTTTCTGCTTCTCATCTTGCCCTGACAGCAAGGCAGGCTGAGGGTCAGCAGGTAGCTGGAAGGGAGCACACCTGGGAAGGAAACCTCAGCTGACCAAAGGGACCCATAACCTATGGCAGCATTCCAGTATATAAAGTGAGAGGAAGAAGAAGGCAGTGGGGACATTCAGAGTGACAGTGTTTGTCTTCCCAAGTCACTGTTACACATGATGGAGCCCTGCTCTCCTGGGGACAGCTGAAGACCTTTCCCCGCCATGGGAAATGGTGAATGAGTTCCTTGCTTTGCTTGAATGTGCATCTTTTGCTTTACCCTTTGAACTGTCTTTATCTCAGCCCACAAATTCTCCCAGTTTCACTCTTCAGATTCTCTCCCCCATCCCACCATGGTGGGAGTGAGAGGCTGTGTGCTGCTTAGGTGTCAGCTGAGGTTAAATCACAGCATAAATGCACTAGCACCTGGATTTTTTAATCATTAAGAAGAAACTTACTCTCATTGGATATAAAAAGCTAGAAAAGGGGGTCTCAGCAAAATGGTGGCTGTTAACTGCACTGTTGTTCCTTTTGTCTAATGTTTTCCCCAGGGAGGTATCCTGCCCTCTCCACAGAAAGTTTTTGGTTGGTAATTCATGGAGAAAAGCAGAGAGGTAGCTGAAGAACCTTACAGCTGACATTACGGGCTACTAGTGAGACTAAACATATTTTTCCCAGGCACATTTACCAAAGATAATACAGAATAAGTTTACAGTTCTATTGTTCCAGCTCGATGTGCTTGTTAAAGTGCAGAAGACAATCTGTAGTTGCTTATTTTGTATCTAAGCAACTGTCAGACTCTATCTCTACTAATAAGAAAGGGTATAATTATATGCTGCTACTTTAATTAGCAGCAGATGCCTATGTTTATGAAATAAAATGTAAGATTTTTCTAAAGTACAGAGCCTTGCTTACATGCAAGTTGCAAGAGCACTTTTGCAGGCTTCTGAAGGCTTTGTTTGGCCGTGTCAGCTTGCTTGGGGCAGGGCACAGGGCAGGCATAGCCAGTTGCTCTGTGCATTACAACACTGGCCCAGAGCCCAGCTGTCCTGAGCATCCGTCTAGGAGAGCTGCAGGGCAAGGATAAATCAGTGTCTAATGTGCCTTTTTGACACTCCCAGTGCTGGCATGAAACAAGTTCTTGTCCCTGATTCAAAGAGTGAGAACCAAGAATGCATGGCTAGCTTTGGGCTACCTACTGCAGTGCCCCAGAGGCTGCTTTCTGCAGGATGTGGTTGCAGAGCAACCAACACAGGGAAAGAATCCTTAACATGAATTTCTGATCTCATCGAGGTGCTTCAGCAGCACATAGTGATGCAATGCAGCATTTTCTTCAGAAAGAATAACAATAGGGGCTACTGCTGAGGGTCCTTCTTTGCGTATAAGAGAAAAAGAATACCAACAAAACAAAATAAAATCCAGAAAACATATGCAAACAAATAATATAGATGAGAATAACCTTGTCCAGAATAGAAAATACTTGCTAGACAAGTCTCTAATTTCCATTATTCATTATTTTTATCCTTGTTTCCATGGAAACAGCACTTGTGCGATGATGCTGTCCTGCAAGGGAGTGAGTGGATGCACACATATATATGTACCTCTGTGTATTCTTCTCCTGGCCTCCTGCAACTTTGAACAAACCTTCCAGTAAAGCTGAGGTTCTGAGGACAGCTAGATAGAAGGAGTTTTGATAGCATTCAGGTAAGGGAGAAGTAATCTTGTAAGTGTTCCAGCCGCAGAAATCTCATTAGACAATAGATAATTTGCATGAGAGGAGAACAAGGCCACCCCTGTAACTGCTGCATCTCCCAAAGGCGCTTCAGTAGAAAAGCCATACTTTCTTGGACATTCAATACCATCGCACCCTGCCTGCCACAAGGCACAGATCCATGGGAAATCTGTTCTTGGGTTTGGAAGTCAAGGATCCTGTTTAGAAACCATCAAGATGCAAGACAACTTGTCTGAAGGTTTAGGAGGCCAACAGAATAAGTAACATCTGTCTTGTCTGTTTGTCCATCCCTTGGGGTGCCTTGCCCTGTCACCAGCACCCAAAGAAAATGAAGGAGGCAACCAAGTTTGGCCCATCTCTTCATTCCTTCAAAACAAGCTACCGTACTGCCTCTCACAGCCATGTACACAAGAAAAAGGACAGGTCAGATCATCAAGGTAAATTAAGGGGAAAAGCTGAGCATCCATCAGTACATTCATCATTTCAGGAAGATCTGAAATCCTTTAGCATACCTTTATATTCATAGTTTTTATGCCCCTCTGTCACAGTTGGTAATCCAATTACAAGAACTAAGTTACACAAGACTGCACCCTAGTAGGCTGCAAGAGCATGCAAGCGTATAACCCAGACCTTTGTCTTCTTTTCCTACACTTCCCAGTCTTTAATCTGCTCTCCGCGAGCACTGCCAGCCATTTCTCTGCTCACTGCGGTAGATGCTGTCAGCAGAGACACACACCAGATGCTTTCCCACAGAGCCCGATTTTGCTCTTGCCCTTTCTCTGCAGCTCTCAACCAGAAGTCAAGGTCATTCCAATTTCAAATTTCTGGTTGTATTTTGTCTTCCCCACACACAGTGTTAATTCACAGTGTGCAAAGCAAAGCTGCCACAACAGGTATCGCTCAGAGCACATATGGAAGCAGAAGGATCTGCTCGAAGGAGACACCGGCAAGCTGGAGCACTTGCATTTAATCTAAAGCTTTAGGGAGCAGTTTACCATGTAAGTTATTTGCGACAAAGCCCCGTCAGCCTCATCTTGAACATGCTTAAAGAAATCATCCATGCTTAAGACTAGCTGTAGAAAATCACTGTGACCTGTATTAATCAGCATTCTAGGAGATGAAAACTCTGTTTACACCTGCAGTCATTTTCAAAGTGACCTGTATGACTGTTGAGCGGTATTTGAGGATTATCCTCTTCACAACAGGGGTTTTGTAACTTCTGCTATACACAGACAGTTTCAATAACCTGTGTGCAGGTAACATTCAGTAACAGGGAAAAATTGACTCTGTGTGGTCCAAAAGCCTGCCCATTTTCTCTGCCATGTGATATAAATATTTTTGCAGCTGTGCAGGGAGAAGATCGCCTCACACCACCCCAATGGATAGCAAGTGCAATTCAAGGAAAGTACACCAGGGCACAAGAAGTTTCTACACGTATTACCCCAAGCTTCAGCCCACCCCCTCACGCTCCTCTCCACAGTGGATGAGAGGCCACATAAAACACAGCCGCCATGGAGCAATAGGAGGGAAATAATTAGCCCAGGTAAATTCTCCCTGGGCATAAACTCTGCCATAACCAGCCTATTAGAGCATGTATCATATTCAAGACCCTTCTGTCATCTCTACATTGTGGCTCAAGCCAGTACAACATCAATAATCACCTTTAGGACACTTTTTCTTACCCAACAGCATAAACAGCTGTCCAAAATTGTGGCACTCATTCAGAAGGGACAAGGAAGATTCCTATGTATGCTATTACTTCCTCTTCAGAGATTCAGAGAAATATTTTATACTAGCAAGGTTATTAACTCATAGCGTAGGTCATTGCTATCAGTATTTCACACAACCTATTGCCCTTCTGTCTCTTAATTAAAAATAAAAGGCATAAAGGTGTTATTTCACAGAAAATTGGGGTGGCGGTGGAGGGGCTCCATGGTTAAGCCCCACTGACAACCCTGCGGTGAAATGCCATATGCTTAACATAGCCAAAGTGTGTGAAGGGGGTGATATCAAAATCCAGAAAACATTCTTCTTCTAGAGACTTAGAGGTAGCATTCCAATTTCTCCAATATTTTCAGAACAATCTCTTTCTGTAGCACAGCAAAACTTTCTCTCCCAACAGCTTGCATCAATTTCGTCTTGACTCTTAATGATGCAGCTCAAAATTTTCCTCACAAAGCTGATGATGCTGGTGAGATGCGGTGATTTAACAGCAGTGCAGTGTGTGGTGGATGATGAGGATTTACGTTATGCCTTTCCATATAATGCCATCTAGTGCTAAGGAACTGCCAGGCACGCTTCGTTAGGTATTCCTTCTACATTTGGGGATTGGAAGTGCCCTGGAAAGTTTTGTTTACTTCAAAGCAACAAGAAAAAGTGTTTCGATGTGGCTGTATGACAACACTGGAAAACAGCAAGGGGCCAGGGAAGTTTTTTTTAATCTAGATCTACATCTGTTTCTGTGATAGATCACATACTCCTTTCCTGCTTATGGAAATTAATACTTGCTAGAAATCTCTGGCTACTGAAAAATTTACTAATAGAATATAAAATGCTCCTTCACTAATGAAATGTAACTAGTGACTGCAAGAGGCTGATTAGAGAAGAAATTTGGCTTTCTTAAATAAGAAACGCCATTTGATTTAAGATACTCCTGTCTACCACCAGGTGTTAGGCTCTCGCACCTTGACCTGCTGTCTCTCCTTTCCTTCGCAGGCTGCAGGTTCACATCACCCCTTTCTGACTCCAGCACTGGAGACTGGCACAGAAGCACCTGTCTTGATTCCTCTACTCAGATTGGTCATCCCATGGATGATCCTACTAATTTCTAAGATGTAAATCCTCATTACAGTCAGCCTGGACCAACATTGTCAAATGCACGTGATCTGCTGCGTCTTGCGTCTTCTCTTCTAAAGACCTTCTCTGCCCATCATCAACCCCCAGCTTTCACCCTGATCTTCAGACACACTGGAAAAAAATTAGCTTTCTTCACCTTACAATTTCTTTTCTGAACTCTCTCTCCTTGCCTTTACAGCTAAAGTTCCTTTTTCCCTTCCCTTTACCACCATTGATTTTTCTTCTGCTTCAGTTAATACTTCAGTCCTTTCAGCTTGAATTCTGCTTTCCTTGCACCACCAAAAATGTTATGATTCGTGCTGTCAAAGTCTTGGGGCTTTTTTTCCATGCTTCCTCTTCCTAAATTCATTTGATTTGCCTCCTGTTTCCTCAACCATCAGCTATCCCTCCCTCAGCTTTCCTTCCATTTTCTCCTGGCCCCTTCTCCTCTCTGACCCCTTTGACTTCTTCCCTCTTTCAGTGTTTTTCATCCCCCTGGTGCAACATCTGCTGTTAGCATTGTAGCTGCCCCACAGTGACGGAGCTGTTTCTGCCAACACACTTTTCTCCTGCCAGCAGCACAGGACCCTGTTTTCTACTCCCCCTCTCAGAATAGGTCATGATAACACCCACCCTCCACTTTGCTCCACTGTCACCTCACTGCTGCAGCTGTTTAAACCTAATCAGTTAATTTTGCACTGCTCCACGTAAGCAGACATCTTATCATGCCAGATAAGTTTAAATCACACTGGGTATATACAGAAAGAGACTGTCCAAGTATGCAAACTAAAAGTAGAAAATTCCCAAAAGCTACATAACTCCAGAAGGCCAGTAAAACAGTTTAGGATGACCTGAAGTCTTACCTATCCCTTCAGCTTCACAGCAGTGTTCCAAGATCGGTAGGCAGCTGGTCAGGATGGTGGATGTGGGCAGCTGACGTAATTGTCCCCGCATTTGGCTGGTTTTACAGTTCAGGCTCCAGGTCATCAACCAAGGAGCACTCGTGATATCCATACGTAGTTAAATTTGATGATGCTAAATTAAAAAGCGATTTTCCTGTCCTTCCACCAACATAAACTTCAAATCCCTTTTCGCATATATTCGCACCAAAAAGATCTGTTGGTTACACGGTTTCAGTCTGCCCTCTGCTGCAGGCTCAGCAGGCAGCTCCACGATGCTGCTGCTGCACGGCCCAGTGCTGCTCATCTTCTGAGAGCACAAACAGCACGGGCTGGCTCTGCCTTAGAACTGATATTGTGTATGTGTGCATGTGTATATATATATATGTATACACAAAGGTACATTCTACTCAGAGAGGTTTAAACTAGCAAAAAGTAAGAGGTGCCACCAGGTGTGACATCGGGGAGACTTGAAACCCTTTAGTAGGAAATAGAGAGCAGAGAAACAAGGGCTGGGTAGGCCTGCCCTCAGGCAGACAGCGCTGCAGTGAACTCCCCAGGTGTAAGGTAGCTGGGATTTACACCTCGGCCTCCCACCTCACATGACAGGTACACTCTCGCTGTCAGACCCCAAAAAGCAGGCAGACCAATGGCAAATCTCAGTTAAATGAAATAATCTGTAAAAGTTATACCAGCCAAAACACAGGGCAGTTACCTACCTCAGGCAGCCTCTCTGTTCCAGTGGAAGCCATCATTAGCAAAACCTAGACATTCTAACTCACACGCCCCAAGGAAGTCCTCCTGTTCTCTGCTTTGGCCCCAGAGCTGTAGGCCCACAGAGGAACCTACTGCTGACATTGAAGCCAGAAGGGTCTCCCACTGCCAGTAGCATGCCCGAGACGGGGCAGGAAATGCTGGAGCTCAGCCACAGCAGAGGAAACCATTTGCCCTCATATTGTTTATGTAATGGCCCAGCACTTTCTACCCGGATCACACAATGCTGCTTGTCCCCAACAATTTCAAAGGCATCCTTCCAGAGTAAACCTAGGCCAGGCAGTGTCATGGGACAAAGATTACTTGAAATCAAAGGTTACTTGAGGTCAGAGGACAGAAGATACTTGATGTCAAATGTTACTAAGGCACATTTACAGAATGAGACTAGTCCAGCCTCTGTCATAGGACAGTTCATTGCGGGATTGCCCAATGAACTGTCCCCTGAGGGGACAGGGATTGCTTGAGGAGAAAAGTTACTCAAGTTCACAGGTTACATGAAGCCAGAATACAGAGGTGATGCTGGGTCAAAAGTCCTTTCAGGACAAAGGTTACTCAAGGTAAAAGGTTCTGCGAGGTCACAGGGCCAAGGTTAATTTATTTCAAATGTTGCTCAAGGCCAGTGGACAGAGGTTATGTGAGGTCAAAGGTTACTTCCAGTCAAAGGTTCATTGAGGTGACAGGTTCCTCAAGGTCAAGTGTCAATTGAGGATACAAGACAGAGAGGATCCCCAAGCTCAAAGGTTAGTTGAGGTCCAAGGAGAGATGTTCCTCAATGGCAAAAGCTTCTCACAGTGACAGGATAAAAGTTACTCTAGGATAAAGGTTACTTCAGGTCACAGGACAGGTTACTCTGGGTGAAAGGTCACTTGAGGTCAAATCTGGTTTTGATGTAAGTCTCACCAGTGCCCAACACTGACACTAGAGCCAAGCCTCCAGCATGTTTTTGTCAGCTGTCGCATGCATGTGTCCTATGAGCAGGGGCTGACACCAGCTGGGTTGCCAGGCCCATACCCATGTGCTTGCTCACCACCTCAGCCTCCAAGGAAGCGGGCTGCAGGCAAGCTACCCACCAGGAATGGCCCCTCCACTGCCCTGCCTTCCCAACACACTGCACTTGGATGGAAAAAGCACTGTTGGGGACAGGCTACCTTCACACCAGCAAACACTCCAGCAGCTTACCAGCACCAAGAACAGCACTCCAGCACCCAGGAGTGCTTTAACTTGGAAGTGCAAACGCAGACCAGCGTTGCCATGCAGAACTGCTGAATGGATTAAAGGGGAAAGGACTGAAGGGATCAGACAGCAGTAATTTGTGGTGAAGCCTTGGTGCTGATTTTACAATGGCAGTTGCCTCTTCCTTTTCATGCTTAATAGTGAACACTTTTTCTTTACAACCTGGTTAATAAAATTGGTGGCCAGCTTCTCACAAGGATTTAGAAACATTTAAAAAAATGGAAAAATAAGCACAATATAACAACTGAGATACAGTTGTTGGCACCAGGGACTATTATACTCAATTAGGGGAATTAAACACAAGATTAAAATCATAATTTGAGATTAACAGTAACTGTATGCTTGCCAGTAAAAATTACTAGAGTTTGAGTCCAAATCAGAAATACCTCAACTTGAGTATAAAGTTTTTGACTGTCAGAACATAAAAGCATAAGGCAAAGTACTTAGAACAGTGCAATTGAAAAAAAATTAGTAAGTTTTTAAAATCTAGACATATTTAGCTATCATGATAAAAAAGAAGTCACTCTTTTATAAAAAAGAAACACTGATCATTTCAAATACGCGTTTCAAGTCACAGTAAACCTAAAAAGCTAATGTTAGTCAAAAGCAACAAGAACTCCAAATCCCTTCCCATAAACAATACAAAAAGCAATTCAGAGTGTTGTTCTGCTGTAATAGCTCATCTTTTCAAGCACTGAACCTTTACAGAGTTTCTTTTAAACTATACATAGTGAACTCTTGAAAATTCAGGCAGCTTCACTCAATAGTATACAACCAAAACTCAAACTCACAATTAGTCAGCTAAGCCTGTTTTAATGTTCTGCCAGGATAAATACATGCCAGAAAACAGCTTCTGAGATGAAAGTCATTTCAGAACTGAACATATTTTAGTAACAAGCAAGCATATCTCTCAGGTAATGCAGAGGGAAAAAAAAAATTTCCAGAGAATTTTCTTGTGATTTTCAGCTACCTGACAACAGGTGAGGTTGTTTCAATATGTCAAGGTTCAAATATTGCCTCAGGGTACTTTGAAATAGCAAAGGACTCCACTCAGTCTAATTCAAACCCCACACGTCAGCCCTAAGAGCACTCAGAATCATGAGATAACATTCAAAGAATCACCATTAGCTGCCAGTGTCAAATTAGTGGCCAGGAAAGAAGACACTATTTCCACATGGGCTGAAACCACGCTAAAATTAAGAAAAAAAAAATTGAGGGTCTCTCCCCACTAGCCCTGCAACAGTTTGGTATTTCACTGATGATCTGCAACTAGTTTGCTTCCTAAGCCTTGCTCTTCTCACTAATTGCATTGGAAGCTTTTATGCAAGATGAAATAAATGCTTAACTTCAAAGTCTCTGAAAGGACATGATTGTAAATTTCTCCCTCTGTACAGCAAATGAAACAAGCCTTTTTCTAACAAAAAAAATTAAAACTTTTTTTAAAAGAAATTGACTTCTTGGAGTGCCCACGGGGACTGTTTATCTGCTGTTACTAGCTGCCCTTACAATCTCTTTTCTTGCTACCCATGCTTTAAAACCCACGCTGCAGCGTCTTGTGAAACCCAGCCTACCATGAGTTCATAAAAACTAACTTGTTTTTAAAAACAAATCCAAGTTTCTGAAGGCACAACCTTAACCATTTCCTCCTCATATAATCAGAGGGAAATACATTCCATCAGCTTTGGAAATAAAAACAACTACCAGGATCTGAACACGGCTGTTATTATAGAGCAGCTGTAGTTTATATGCCTTCACCACAGCACAAACATTCTTGCGGGCCCATAACTTCTTTTCATCCTTTCCAAAATAACACTTGTCTGAACCCAAAGGACTCAAGAGAAACACCGTGAAATCAGGTTTTCTAACTGATTTTTTTAATAAACTATAGAAGAACAAGGTAACATTTCAACCAAAATCATGACAACTGCATGCTTAAAAGCAGATACATAACATGTCTCTGGATTTTTCTGTTTTCTTTAGGAAAAAAAAAAGGAGAAAAACCAAACATAATGCATAGATTTCTACACATATTCAAATAATAGACTAAAGCAAGCAGAAACACAACTGGAAAAAATGTTTTGACAGTGATTCCAGATCTATGAAATTTTTATAAGGAAATTTCAGTTCTAAGAATCTTTATGCTGAATCAAATTACTTTTTTTATACAGCATGAAAATAAGTTTTATCAATTGAGGCACTAGAAACAAACTTACACAACAGCTCAAATGCATCTATTGTGTGAACTGAAAAACCTACAGGCCATGGCAAACTAAAAATTTAGAATTTAAAAGGTTGCATTAGACTTGCACTTGCTCACATTGACACAGTGAAATTAGTGGAAAACTACTGTTTTTCCAGTTAGAATAAAATCAAATCAGGTTCTGATTGCTGTTTCCACTTATCTTCCTAGCCTTTTCTCATTGTCCTCGCTCGCCTCATGTATTCTCATCAGGGAGAAAAAAAAAAATTGAGAGGTCCCTGTGCCACCCCATTCAGCAATGTTTATAAAGAAATGCAAAGCACCTGTCTTTGTGCAGCAGTTTTATTTACGGTGCTGTATTCCCTTACTTTATCATGTTCCCCACATCACTGAGCTTCTACAGATTAGTACATTTATTTAGAATTATGTACTCAATAGATTCTATAAGGGATGTTTATTTCTACCTTTTGATCCACATTTTCTATGGGGGTTAGTGAGTATTAAGACAAGGAGTCTTCACACAGTAATTGGAATGATCACAGAGCAAGAGGAACTTGAGACAGAAAGAAAGGAGCTCATATGAATACGAATGCTGCTTTCTTTATGAGGAAGAATATTCATGATCCAGTGAGGTTTCCACCCAGCTGCTACAATAACTGGCACCTCTAAACACCTACATTAAAGTATACCTCGATATCTTCATCAGGCACTTAAATAGAAAAACAAAGGAGTAACATTTAGTAACACAGGTACTGTGATAGTTATTTTGTAAGGTGAGAACATCTTGTATGAAGCATTCAGAAAATTAACTGTCCCACATAACCAAGTAACTCTTATCAAGGGCTAAATGAAAGGAGAATCCCTCATTAGACAAGCCTGTTTTTAAAAAGGCTGAAAAATGGTAAGCAAATATTTGGTAGAAGCCATTAAACCCAAACTTAGATTCTTCACTATCTTATGTAAAATGCAGTGCAAGGTTATTTATCCCTTGAGATGATGGATCCAAAAGTAAACATTCAATGTGTTTTAATTTACAAGATTTTCTTTTTCAAAAAAAAATAAAAAAAAATTTTAAAAAAATTTAAAAAAATTTTCCACTGATAATAAGCTCCCTGAGGGAATACATCATTTTTTCAAGGGAAAAAAAGCAATCATTTAAAAAACATGAACTGCAAAGCTCCAGCAATCGATAGTTGCCCTATTTTGTGCCCTAACACATTTCCCATCAACATTTCTTTGGAAAACACAAGTTAGAACAACTGTTCGCTGGTCCTGTAAGAGCACTCTGACCTCCCTTCTTTTACACAGTATCCTGCAGATGACAATAACTATTCTTTAAAAATGGTAATGAATGCATTTCAGTCCAATACACTTGAAAGTTACAGGAAAACTCTACCTGTAAGACTTCATCTGCCAACACTTAAATGGTTAATTATAGATTCTGTCACAAAAACACAGAATCAAGGAAAAGAGGTGGAAGCTCACTTGTAAGGCTAAACTCTTGAGAACTTCTTTATGTTATGAAAGTCAAGGGACAAATGAAACAATCTACAGACACACAAAACACATTTTTATGGTAATGAGAATGCCAAGTGTTTAAACCGTTAAGTAATTTATTTCTTTTTACTGATGATTTACAAGGCCTTGATTATTAGACAAAATAGCATATTTTAACTAAACTAAAAATAATACAAACCAAGAGTATAGAAGGAAATGCTATATGGTTCTGTAGAATATATCACACCCAGTGCACACACTGCTTTGTTTTTCTCATCTGAACCTATTTGTTACTTACAGGATTTTTGCAAACAAATATTTGCGTCTAACCAAAATGTAGTGTACAGCTTCAGACCGTTGAATTAGGCTTGAATTCTGGCATTAGTCTATGGTCTAAACCACTGCAGTAGATCTTTCAAAGAGTTTAGTGTATTAAAAACTGATCTAGACATTTTGGAGCAGTTAACAAGAGACAGGAGTTATAGCTGCATACAGTTCAGTATGGTACACTAACCAAAGCTAGAAGTTTTAGTACACTTATTGCCAATTTCTCCCAAATCTTAACAAGCAGAGCTTCTTTGCAGAGACATTATTGCTGATGGTAATAAGGCTGTTGAGGAAAAGGGTATCCAGGTTGTTGAGGTGGTGGATATGGTGGTTGTCCAGGATTTTGATACACAGGTGAGGGTGCATATGGCAGATTATACTGACCATACATGTATGGATTATAGCCCATTGGCATTGGCATCTGGCAATACCTGTGGGGGGAGAGGGAAAAGCACACCTGAGTTGAAAAATACCGATGATGTTAATTTGCAAAAACAGCTCATTAATAGATACAAAAAGACAGGCAATCTCCATAAATGGTTTCCCTTAATTTTGCTTTGAGTGCAGCAAGAAATGTGGTAACTTTCAAGGACCAAACATGAAAACTATTACAATGTGTGGAACAGAAACACAGACAGAATGTGGAGTAAAGGCAACTTGTTGGAACTAGAACTGATCTGAATTGATTCTCAAATGTTTAATAACACTATGCATATTTCAATATTTGCTGAGCCTGCTACCAAAGGAGAGCACAGCTGCCTTCAATTCCTTGTGATGACACGGGGAAGATGGAAAAAAGCATCAGAAGAAAGCACATTACTTGACTGGAATTTTCTCTATATTTTTCATCATCTTAGTATCATGCTAACTATTTGAAACATGAGATATGCCAACACTTTTGAGATAAACACCACCAACTGATTATGCAAGTGTTGGCAATAATCAACAAACCACAGTTAAGGAAATGCAGTCCTATTTTCCTTCTCCTTTAAAGAAGATGAACAGTAAACACTTAAAATGAACCCTCCCACAAAAGGGACCTGCAAATGATTCCTACAAAAGTTAATGATTAACAAACAATTAACAAACAATGATTAACAAAAAACCCAATAAAACCAACAAAAAAACCCCCACAAACAACAACAAAAAAACCAAACCAGACAAAACAAAAAACCAACAAACAAAAAATCCCCTTGCCTCAAACAGTAAATTGAGGCAACAATAAACAGTACATCTTCAACTGTAACAATAACTAATTTTAAAATGCCACACACAAGAAAAAGGTGCTTTAAGTAACAGGATAACAAAAATCTGCTTAAGTGCTCCCACATCTTACCCTGGGTAACCGGGATAAGTTGGGTAAGGTGGTCCCTGTGCCTGTGAAGGTGCAGTGCCTGCTGCAGGTGCACTGGCCCCTGGAGCAGGAGCCAGAGCAGCAGCAGGAGCTGCAGCTGCTCCAGACGGTGCTAATGCAGAAGAGGAACTGCTTGCTGCAGAAATCACTGGTGGTGGTGGCCGTGCTGGTGGCTGTGGTTTAGTCCCCTAACAAGAGAAAGTCAATTATGCTGAAACTTTTTTATGGAAGCCTTGGAATCAAAAGCTGTGGTTATATCATTAATTGATTTTTATTTTCATTTTAAACAGACATTCTCTACTTAGTCTATACAGATATTGCAAAGCATCTAAAAGGCAATAAGCTTTTAACTTCAAATCTCTAAATTATGAACATGAATAGTACATAACACACCTCTCTGCAAACCCTTAGCTTTTGCCCTCCACTTCAACACAATTCCAACTACACCAGTATATTAAGGAGTGATATACACAAATTACAGATCACTTTAGAATTCTCAAGTATGGACTCAGTATTTCCAACCCACTAACTCAGTAGCATGCATTTACCACCATGGTTCTTGGGGCTGGAGTGGGAGTCGGCGATGCCGCTGGCTTACTTCCTGCTGCTGGCGTGGTCTGATATGTAGGCAGCGGAATGGAGGGAGCACTGGGCTCCCTGGCAATGCTTTGCTGCAAATCTCTGTTAAAAACAAACAAGTAAATGAGCAGCTTAGTTTAAGAATTGCTTGTTATACACAGCAGCAAGCTAAGCCAAAAAGATGCAACAAAGTCTAATATTTAAAGCATGATCACTGAGCTAGCTCAAACTGAATTTGGAGTCCAAATCACTTCCACAGAAACCATCCTCAAGCCAACTCTCTGATTAAGTGTTATATTTATTTTCTAATAATGTCTTTATGCTCTAACTCAATACTGGGTATAGATGACAAAAGTAGCCAAAACAGTAAAAGAGCACAGCAATACTCAGCGGGATGTTCTATCAACACTAACCCTACAGCCTCAATACTGAACATAAACATATTAGAGATGTGAGATATTCAGACCTCTGCCTTGGTTAGGCAGCCCAACAGCTTCCAAATTATATGAATGTGGGAAGCCAAATAAAGGCAGACAGGGTTCTAACTCAGAGTTTGTTTACAAGCACAGGGCCCAAATGAAAAAGAACAGTTCTGCAAAGGATCAAGTTAGGAAAGATAAAAATTGAGGACTGAGCACCCCATTTGCAACATGGCAAGTACACAGAACACCTGCAGTTTCACCAACCCAAATTTTAGTAACAACTAGTCTTTTCTTATAAAAGGCTATGTGCTTTGCTAATGAAAACTGTTTAAAAAGCAAACCTTTTCAACTATACTTTCCTCTTAAGAGAAGAGCCAAAAAATCACATCTGAAATATACTATACTAGTTTTGATCTCATGCGGGGGACAATGACAATATCAAACATTGTTCGTCACATGAAGGACAAAATCTGCTTCTCTCCCCAGCACTGTAGGCAGCCCACATATCGAAGCAATGATAAAGTACGAGATTACAGCAGACTACAGAGCAGAACTAGAATACCAATGCTTTTCCCCATCACACTGAACACATGGAAGTAATCATTTGACGAAGCGCCTATCTAATTTTTCAAACTAAATTGACAGCAGGAGCAGGGTGCAGAAATCAGAAGTTCTTCAAAGGAAAGAATAAAATAAAATTACTAACAAATGCATGCCAAAAAGAATAGAGTGAAATCATAACATGAAACAGATTCATGCTGAACTGCACATAGGAACAGCAGAGCAGACTTCAAAGTAGATTTTTCCATTTATTTCTCCCATCACCTTCCTATGGGAGAGGAGAGTGGGACTAGCATTAAAGGAAAAATGTGATAGGCTTAGCACACCTATTCTTCCTTTCTCATTTCATCAAGTACCATATTAAAAATGTTCCCAAAGATAAATTTCTGATAAATACTTAACCATTTCTGCAACGAAATCTTACTTGAGTAGTTCATCTCTTTCTGTCTTGCGAGCAAAGACAATGTCACTGCACTTGTTTTGGAATTTCAGCAGGATTTCTGTCAGCTCATTGTAAAACTAGTAAAGAAAAATAAAAACACAATATGCTCAATCAGTACTTTCAGACGCCATGCTAGCATACTTCTACATATTGATCCTGATATAGGTGTTGTATTATTACTGTGTCCAGAGCCTGCCACTCCAATAAAGTTCACTAGTACATTCTATAATGCTTTTCAAAACTAAAATTAGTCAGCTGTTGTTGCCCATCCCTGTAATATCATAGAATTTTCTGGGGATTTGTGTGCGTGTGCATTAATATGAAAATAGTTTAAGACAACTAAAAACACGTATTAAAACCAAAGCAAAACTAGATCACTTCTGGTGATGAACAATTTATTTTTGTAAAGGATAATTATTTTTATTTTAATTTTATTGCTCTCAGTTCCATGCATTTCATTTCCATAGGTATCTCAGAGGTTGGTTTTTTTTCTCTAATGAGCTATGAATAAACCAGCAAAAAATACCTAATACAGACGCAGTAAGACACCTTCCAGAAGCCCAGATCAAAAAAAAGCAAGCTAAATACAGCTCTCCTTAACATTTCTCATGTATGCAGTAACAAAATGTAAAACACCAATTTTATAAGTGGATTAAATACCATGGGAGAACAGATGAAAGAATTTCTCAGATAAAATGGCTCATCTGGGTGCTTCAGCGTCATTTACTCAGCTGTAATTAACTTATCCCATTGCTCAGAAAAGCTTACTTTTCAGATAGAACAAAGAAGCTTTTCACAGCTTTTCAAACAATCAAAATTCAAGCAACTTGCTGGCCTTGCTTCAGTAGTAAAATCCTCAAAAATACACCTGTCAACTAGCATGTCTGCAAAGGTTATTATGATTTTTTATTCACGTCTCATTGTATAAATAAAAAAAAGTCCATTCAATCCCTTAAGCATTACCATACCTTTGTGCCTTCTTTTAAATTGGCTACAAGTTCGACAAAGTTGTCATTTGCTACAGCTAAGTTCTTCAAGACTTCTTCTCTTAAACTAGATTCGTTGTTTGATTGTTTCATCTTGGAAAAATCCTGATGCGCATTCTTAAAAGAAGAAAACAAATAAACAGTGCAAATAATGCAAACTAGTTCCATGTAAGATTCTGTATGTTTAGTTTTCTTTTTCCTCTTACTCATTCTTGTTTTCCCAAATACCTGCTTTTCCTCACCTCCCATCCACACACTGGACTTCCACACTTGCTATCTGCCAAGCGCAGTGACTATTATAATGTGTATTTCAGAACTGTACACATGTTAACTCACTGGCAGTAGGTATCACCAGTTAATTACCTGTTCTGTTTTGGGCTGCCTTTAATAATTCTCAGCCTCATCCTGCAGACTGACTTTCAAAGGCTATACTAATTAGGCTCTCTCGTGTACTAACTTCCATTGATATTCATAAAATCATACTGAAAGTCAGTATTTTTAAGAAGCATTACTTCAAATTTGGCTGACATTGGCAAGCTATTAAAAGGACAGGGAAGAGGAAAACTTACAGAAAGATCACCTATTTACATCTCATTTCTTTCAGGAAAATAGACAAACTTAAAAAGACTGTTTCAACTGTCGGAAGCCAACAAGCTTGAACTCCAGGATATTCAAACGTTACAGTAATATCCATGAAGATTTTTAAAGTATATTGTGCTAAAAAATATACAAATATAAAAATCCTTGCTAAACATGGTGTATATGGTCATCTAGGAAAAATTTTTTTTCCTGTTGGAAAAAGTCTCCATCATTACTCAAGTTGCTATTGTCATTTCTCCAAGCACTAAGACTTCCTCTTTTGCCAGATGTTTCAGGTACCTGCCTCTGACAAATTAGGACTGAATTTACAAATAAATAAACTTTGGGAAATTCTATTAAGTCTTACTTCAATGAGTTTTGCACATGCCGGAAGTCAAGCACATTGTAAAGAACGATTAGGAATAAACCAAGTTGTGCTTCAAAGATCCAAAATGTCCTCTAGTAGGCAGTATGGACAGGTCTCCTGTTATCCCAGAAATACTTAACAAGAGGAACAAGTGGAAAAAACAAAACAAACCCAAAAACTTCTTAACACACCACTTAAGCTTCTTTCAAGGACAAAACCATCTGCAGAATTGTGCCAAGAAAAGATCCAAGAGAATTTACACTGGAGCTGTGGGAAAGTCTGCTAAAAATTCACATTTCTTTACTGTGAACACGAAGACATGTGTGTATTTTTTCAGTGATGAAGGAGTAAAGGAGTATCAACTGACGTATGACAGAATAACAAGTAAAATAGACTAGAAAGCAAAGTGAGACTTCTAAAGCACTAGAAAGGTAGAAGTATCATTGCTCTTAGTTAAGAGGAAGGAAAATATGCAAAGTGCTGTACCTGAATATTTTTGAGAAGTTCTTCCTGCTTTTTTAGGGACTCCTGCACTTTCTGTGTGTAACTTCCATAAATTCTGTCCAGTTCAGTCACAGAGATAGCCTCCTCATTTATAGCACCATCCTGCGCAAGTGCAGTCAGGAATTTGCTTGTCATGTCAAAATTTACAGATTTCAGGTCATTTTCCAGTTGTTCTCTCTCCTTCTTAACTTCATCCAGATTGGCCAGCAAAGTTCTTAAGACATTAACAACCTAGGCAATACAAATGTCCTAAGTTAGCAAGTTTAGAGAACTAATGGGGAAGTATAATTTATTAATAACTGGCTTCCATATTGCACTCCTCACTGATGCTGGTAACATTTCTGCGTAAGTATTTGCTTAGGAATATGTTTAAGGTGAGAAACCAGGACAAAATGTGACCAAACAAAGATCTTCAAGTACTTCTCCATCTATATTCTCTTCTACAGATTTACTTTTGCTAAGAAGACTGAATTACTGCAAAATGTTTGATTTTTTTTTTAAGCTGATCAGATACCTTCCAATAGGATATTCTAAGATGGCAACAAAAACCACTGACTTCAAATAATTTCTATGAGAAAAATAATAATATTGCTGTAGAGGAGCCATTAATTTCTTGGAAAGCAAACTGGCGTAATTGCCTAATACTTATACTCATCAAAGATTACTCCTTTTATAATAGTCAAGCAGTCTTGCTGTCCATGGTGATTGACTTTGTTCCCATTAAATGTAATAAACTACACTCAAGAAGATTTTAAACATAAAGACAACTTATTTTTCAAATGTTAGTTACATCTTGTATCAATTGAGACAGAAACAAGAGCAGCTAAGGATCAGCTTCTACAGCAATTCATGTAAGTTTACTTTGTTAGACAAATAGCACTTCTCTTCAAAATAGAGACAAATTTCACTGCTTTACCTCATTTCCCTGTAATGTTTTTGCTGGGTTGGCAGAAGGAATGGCTGCGTTGAGTTCTGCCTCTGGCTTACACAGAAGTGCAATCGTATCCCGGTGAGTCTGATAGCGCTCTTTCACCTGCCCATCTGCTTGCATAGCTTTACTCAAAATATTATGGTAATTGGCTCCCTCTGGGTGGGGGAGGAAAAAAAGGGAGTTTATATCATTTCAAAACTTGTTTTATCCACCTGAGCAGGCTTTTGTCCTTTTCAGCAAGTCTTCCTACATTTTTATGAGCCTACACATTATGAAGTTATTTATTAAGACTTTTATATAAAACTTAAACTTTAAAGTTATGTTTTAAATAGGTGCCTAGATCATGCATTATCTTAATTCTCCAGTGAAGCATACAAAGGTATGTGAATGAATACTGGTTTGAGCTACTCTGCAGATTTAAACCTTTTAAGTTTGCAAAACTATGGCAGTGATATCAGTCCCTTGTTAGCTTCAAAAAAACACGTGTATCAGGCACACAGAAAACATGCTATAGTGATAGTCTTAAGTAGTTTGATTAACTGATGGGGGAAAAAAAGCCCAAAGCAAAACACTAAATTAAACGAGACAAGAACACATTGATGGGGACAAAAAAAAAGTGTTAAGACACAAAGAAAAATACATTTAAGTATTTAAGTGGTAATTGCAACCAGATTCTTAGGAGGGCAGCCATTTTCATTACGTTTGTTTTCTGAAACTTTAGGATGCATGTACACACCAAGAATACAAAAGCAGCAGCAAATTCCCTGCTGTCACATCCTCTCTCATCTCCAAATAACAGTACAGACCGCAATAGGGATATTTTGGCATAACCTCTCTCAAACTGAAATTTGTATATTTATAGACAATATCAGAGCACTAAAAACTACTTTAATTTACACTATGGAAGTCTTTAGAGGATCCCCAGAACCCGAAGCATGAAACATGGACTTTACCTGCCCTCAAAGGCTTATAGAGGTCATTGGATGGCGTTCTCTGCCAGCGTTCTTTGAATTTCGTTCGCAGGTCATTGTCTGTATTTTCTTCTTCATCTAATAATCTCAGAGACTGCAAGAGTAAAATGTTACATGCATTGTAAGCTGCTTTAAACATAAAATAGCTTCAAAATATGCATCTAGTATAGAAAATGAAAACTGCCTATACATCCTTTATAGATTTAATTTGACAAATAAAAAATAGGCATGAAAGGGACAAATCACCCAAATTTTACAATGTTTTCCCAATGCTTCCCCCTCTCCACCAACTCTTTTAAAAAAAAAGTATTTGTAAGGAAACATCCACATGTTACAGGACAGCTTTTGTATGGGCTGATCACTTAAATAGCATATTTTCAAAGCACTATTAAAGTTGCAAGCATTTGAATAACAGTGCACTTTTTCTACTGTCATTTAAAGAGAAACTTTCCGTGGAGATGTGTTTTAAGAATGTTCTAGTGTAGTGGGTTTTGGTCTTACTTCATCTAAAATTTCTTTATTCCTTTGCAGCAGTTCAGGCAAATCCTTGATCAGCTGATCAACAGTCTGAATTCCCCCTTGTTCAATCACAGACTTAGACTTGTTCAAAATAGACTGAGGAACAGTATCCCCAGACACGTCTTCAATAGCAGCAGGAAGATTCAGGGAAGCCAACACACTGAAAAAAGTCAATATGTTAAATAAACAACTTTTATCCTTAAATTTAATACTGCTTTCCAAACAAACAATCACATAATTACAATGGAATTGGAGTGTAATGTACTCAACTGAAATATCAAATTGAAACCACTAAATATATTCCTGGAGTATACCTCACTAAAAATATGTTTCAAAGCTCATAAAAGCTAAAGAAATCCTAGCCTTCTAGCATTTACAAACCACAGTAAACATTTTAAGCAGCAACTGTCTGGTAAGTAAAAGAAACAACTGCCTTAAGTTACATTGTTATCTCTCAGCTTGGTACAAATTTTGTGTAATTATTTATTTCAAAGAATAAAATTTTTTGGGAAAAAAGTATCATTTATCAAGTCGCTGCTACTACCAAGATGACCACTGGAATATGAAAATCCTTCTAGATTAACGGTATTGAAACTTTCTCTGAGCAAGTGCTTGACTGCTAAAAAACGAAGAAAAATAAATACTACATGCTCTTAATAAGCTTTCAGTTTTAACACCTACAGAAGAGTAGTTTTAAACCCCCCTCTTACGGTTTAGGTTTGCCCGCCTACTATACAGAAATGAAAAAACACTGCTATAATCTGCAGGCTGCAAGGCAACCAGGGCTTATAGGCTGTGTACAACCCCTCTTGAGAAACTTAACAAGAAGCCATATTTACCCATTTGCCAGATTTGTGGCTTCTCTCATCTGGGCTATTGACCTGTTTACCAGATCTGCCTTCCTCTGGTTATAGACACTCACAGACTGCTGCACTTGCAATGGAACCATCTTCTCAAACAGGTCTGCAATTAAAGTAGTATAAATTACACAAGCTGCACTGTGAAAGTCAAAGCACACAAACATCTTCACAGCCTTTTTATATAGGTTGTACTACACAGACTGATCTAAACAGCTTAAGATACTCTCCTCTTACTCCCTAAGATGTCTTAAAAACAAAAATCTATTTTTAAAGGCCTTTAGATTTCAGTTTTTAAGGCTGAAATTGAGTCAGAAATAATCTAAAGACAAAATATTTAAACCAATTGTAGGGTTACAAATTAGATTTTCCTTAAGGTTTCATTTCTAATCTTGTTTCTTTAAAGACAAAAGATGAGAAAAGGAAGAGAGAATAATTTTTTCACATCTCATCTGTACAGCCAACAAACTGAAATTTTTCAACTTTATGGGAGATCAGCAACTAAGTTAGTTAATATTGTACAACTTCATACTGTCCCCTATAGTACTGTTCCTTCTGAAATTAAAAAGATTGGTTTAATATAGAAAATACAATTGCTGAGAAAATCTTAGAAAGATCTTTAAGAGAATTGTACATTTCAGGTAAGAATTTTCAACCTGTGCTTTATTACACTTATCACCAAGAACAGCAACAACAAACTGGAGAAGAAAAACAGCAATTTCAAAAACACTGCTGTGCACTTAATACAATGCAAAAAGTAAATGTTTATTTTGGCATGGGACAAATGAACTTCGTTGGCTATGTGTTCCACAAGGTAACAATTACCCTGTGCACTCCATACACTTTGCTTACCAGTGAATTTCTGACTGAGTGGAACAACAACTGGAGTAGACTTCACAAGACTGGCTTTTCCAATGGACTCCAAATCTTTCAGGTCAGGAACACGGTCATGGTAAATAAAGTCATTGTCTTTTTTTGCAGCTGCAAGTGCACGGTTGATTTTGTCAACCAGATCTTTAACATTTATGTATTCATCATAGCGAGATGCCACTGTTTTCACCAAGTCTGCTGCATGCTAAAAAAAATTTAAAATATAGTTAAAATAGTAACTTTTCTTTCTCCCTTTCATATATTCCTAAGAAAACAAATAAGCATACAAAAAGATGTTTCAAGCTCTATCCTGCACAAAGTTGATAAATAATGGTAACTTTCAAGATGTAAACACAATTGTCTTACATAAGTCTGTCGACTCTCCTGCATATCAACAGATAGACAGTGAACATGGATCTTCACAAATCAGTTGAAGCAGCATTTTACATATTTATTTTCCAAAGGATCAGGGGACTTGAAGGAAGTAATAAATTTTAGTCGTTCTTTTTTTTTCTCTAGTGTACTTAAAACATGAGAAGACCTTACTCATTACAACATTTGTACCTGAGTCCCTCTAGAAACCTGATATAGGGGAAAGAAAACTACAAATACTAAAAAGAGAACTCTTTGTACAATTTTTAAAAATTACTCTGATTTAAAGCAGGGTATCAGCAAAAGAACTAGGTATAGATAAGGTAGAATTTCAGTGTTTGGGGGATTTCTAACAACATTACATACGAAAATTTAGTAACAAATCTGTCATAGCCTATGCAAACATAGAGACTTTACATGTCAAGGAGTATCAAATTGCATTAACATTATTAAAATACATCTTTATAAAAGTTAGAAAGGTACCTTTCATCTTTGCAGTGGATAATAATTTGGGTCATGTGATAAACATGCTCAGCAATTTATGAATACATTCATTCTCAGTTATTTCGATTTCAGAACTATGAGCTAGCTTTTCAGGATTTAAAGTTTTTCCATATTTTTAGAAGAAGAGAGCTACCCACCTGTAACCTCCCAATTTCTTCACCAAATTTCTTCTGTTGTTTTGCCAGGATAGATTGATGATACTCTGCATTGGCCTGCATAATGCAATGCTTTGCAGCCAGAACAGGAAACACCTCCTGGAAATAAAAATACTGACCAGGGGAAAGTCCAACCACATTAACCACCACAGACAACATGGGATGCAGGAAGAAAAAGGAAGAAGAAAAGGAAATTAGAATCACCTAATTAATGGTTTAGATAGGTTAAAACATTAGAGGTAAATGTCAGAGACAATGTGACTTTGCATGGGTTGAATATTTTTTATCCGCTGTTGCAAAATTCTTGGTGTCCATTATTTTAGATGTACTATGATTTAAATTCAAGCCATGAAGTCACAACATTTACTTCAAAGATTAGAAATGCATGCATGAATTAGAAAGGACAGTTGCAAGAACACACCCAAATACCCCAAGACAAAGCCAAGACAGTGTTCTTAAGAAATGGAGGTGGGTGGAAAGATAGGTCTTCTAGGGGTTTTTTGGTTTGATTGTTTTTCAATTAAACAAAGTAATTACACTTAAAACAGCAGCAGGTCTATCAAGAAAGGAACTACAATCATGAAAGGAAAGAACAAATAAAAAAGACCAGTAACTACTGACATGGAAAGCAACTTAAAAGTCATTTTTAGACTTTATAGAAATGCACTTATCTTTGCAGGAGTACCAACCAAGACATGAAGAAAACATTATGCTGCAGCGCACAGTACAGACATGGTCTTAGATCAAGGATTTGGCCTTACTGTTTTATTTCTTAAATCAAGGAGCACTGGAAAACCAGAGTGATGTTTTAAAGATCTCAGTGTATAAAGACCTGCTTTTTCACATTTGTGCCAACTTACTGCTCCCCCAGAGATGAAAAAATAAAATTTAAAAAAAAAGAAGGGTAAATTTGGAAGACGAAGCAGTCTGGAAGGCCTTGCAACTGGAGTTCGACGCGTCCAATCAACCTCGATGTTCCATTCCTAAACATGTAACTGTTTTCAGAGCTAGTGTTAACCAGCAAACCTTATTATGTTCTTTCAAATAATCAATTGACAGATTACTTTGCAACTGGAATGAGGAGCAGATCTACAGCTTAGAAAGGTACACAACAAAAGATAAAGCAACGGCTTTATTATATCTCACTGCTTGTCAAAAATCATCATGAACATAACACCTATGTGAGAAACATTCAAAGAACATGAAAAAGATCTTTCTACCTCTTCCAAAACCAACAGCATTCAAAAGAACAGTCAAGATTAAACTATTTTACAAGTATCAAGATTGTTTTGGGTGTGCAAGAGAATGCAGGCAGAAGGACAGAGGACACACACTGACTTCCAGTCATGTTTTTCACTAGGAGGTGAGTCAACAGTACCTCTGTACTCATGCTGTACTCAACATGAGAGCAAATTTCACATGAAAACACTGAGACTAGAAGCCAATTAAGCCCAAATAGAAAGTGTTAGTTTGAAAACAGATTTAGTAAGGCATTAAGTTCTAAGAATGCATCCCTAAATAACACCATAAGCATTTCAAGTTCACTTTAATGAAATGCATTACAAACAAATGCACTTCGTGTAGTAAGATTCTACTTATTAAAAAAAACCCACATTCTTTTGCCCCCTCAGTTCTCCACTGTTTTTTAAATTATAGGTTCACTTCCCTTAAAAGCAGGAATATATCAGCTTTTCTTGAGGATATATATTTTAAGTGTATTTCATTAAGCACATTGTAAACAATAACAGTTTTTCACAATAACAAGAGATCCCACATTATTTCCATGAGTTACTAACCTTGGGCAAAGTATCTTTATATTGACACTGTTTGTAAGCATCACCATAGTAATCTGCAGCTTGATTTGCTAGTTTAGCTATGATACCATCTTTCATTTTATCTGTGGGGAGCAGGGAAGAAAAACACAGAACAATTATGATCATCATCAGTTTTTACAACTGAACAGGTGATTATTTCATCTTCAAACAGCAATAACTGCATTTTAAGGGTACAGCTTTACATTACACCTCAAAGGTGGGATCCCATTCTTCTCTCTTGACATGCAGCAGCAGTTTCCAGAATTTCTACTTCAATCACAACAATGAAGGTTCAGTCAGTGGTAGAAGAAATCTTATGGCAGCTGCAAACATTTATGCAGGATTAAGAGTGATGCTTTACCTCAAACCAATGGTAAGCTGCCAATAAAAGCCACAACAATCCCACTCATAACTCTGGCAGCTTGCTCCCAGGCCTTCCTTGTGCCAGCACAAGCACTTGTGCAGGCATAATCAAAGAATTTAGCTGAAATCTAGTTAGCAAAATAGATTTTAATTTTCAGCAGGATCTGTTCCTAACCCAGTTCCATATCAGGACTCTGAAAAACTGCAACAGAAGAGAAGGGACTGGTCCTTTCCATTGCAGTCCACACCACTGTTGGCTTACAGCAAACATAGATACACCATTCCTAGACATAAATAACCACAGCTCCTCAAAGTCATATACACTACATCCTATCAGAGTGTATGCGCCCATCTGCATGGTATTCCCTGCCTCACATCCTCACCCTTTTCCTGAAGCCAAAACTGCTAGAATAGGAACATTCTGCAACTCTCTATCTCCTTTTATAAAGGAGATATGTACTATTGCTAGTGCAGGCCAGAGGTTATCTTTATCTCCTTCTAAGGGAAGGCAGGCAATCAATACAAACTCTGGCTGTCCACTGTACACAGCTACCCTTACAAGCAAGCACCCTCTGACTCAGGTGACCCTTAGGTACTGACATACTGATAAGCATGACTGAGGACTATGGGGACATTAGGAATTTCGCAGAGTATGCTAAACTGACAAAAGTCAACCAAAGGACTCCCTAAGTGGTCTGCTCATACCAGCATACTCATACATCTATTTACAACATTTCAGACATAAGCTGTGATGTAATGTATTTAGCTTCTATGAGGTAAATATGTTTAAGGCATGGCAGAAAGATCTTTCCACTGTAGAACAGGATTTAGAGGACAAACTGGAAGAAAGGAGCTTATGAGATCTATCACTTCTTTGCTAGAATGCTCTGGTGCACTACATATTTAATAAAAACCAAACCACATAAAAAACCTAAATAACTTTTCTTTCTAGCCCCTGTAAATGTGCAGTAGTTGCACCTTCCTTCCCACAGCTGAAGCATTAAGAAAGAAAAAAATACTGGCATATTAACTACATTTCCATAAACAAAGAAAATGTTAGAGGAGACTCATTTGCCCATGGAGATAACTCAGAACACATCTCCCACCATCTGAAGCTTTAGATTTTACTCAGGTACCTTTAAAATATTGCAGCTACAATGTAAGCCTTGATTCAGAAAAGCAAACGTGCAGACATAAAGACACTTAAAGAAAACATTTTTAAAGGCTCAGAAGTTGAAGAAATTATCTGTAGTTACATAATGAAGTTAGATATGACTGACCAATTTGGCTTTTGCTAAACACTTCCGCTTTCTTTCAACTTCTAAATAAATTGAGTTCTATCAGGAATACCATTATAGCTGCTAAGCTGATAAATAGACTGTCTCACATGAGAGAAAACCCAGCAAATTCCAAGTCAGGTAAATAGCCAACACAGCAAGAAGTTTTATTTCTGTCTTGAAATCTAACTTTGAAGGATTTGTGCTTGAAAAACAGGTGTTTTGAAGATAACCACGTTGTCAAACATGATTCTTCACAAAATGTTTTTCCCCCCAGGGAATCTAAATCCAGCAAAATCTACAGCCTTCATAATCAGATGATTATTAACCTTACTGTTTTTCAAACACTGTCAGACTTGTGGTCTTAGTTGAAATCACAAAAATCTTCAGTTCACTGGAATCATCTGGGGTTTGGATTAGCCTTGCTTTGTCTTTTTCACGTTTTGGAAAAGAAGAAATTGAGAGGGTGACAATCTACTTGTCATGCAAAATGAGGGAAGCACCTGTTCCATTCCTGAAGGAAACATTTAAGGCATTTTTTATACAAATTTATTTCAAAGCAATGTCCAAATAGCCAGAGAATAAAATACTGCTATCAGCATGATAAAGCACAACCAATTTATCAGTTGGCTGATGGATAACAGTTTCTTATTGATATTCTCCTAAAGGCAGAAAGGTTACAAGAATTTTCATGGATCTTCCCTGTGAAGACAAGAAACATCCCAGTTAAAATAATCCACGTCTTCCTCCAAAGTATTGCAAATTATGTCAGGAGAGAGAGACATTTGTGGGCAATCCCATATGACCTCTGTGTCCTTAGTTCTACTTTTAGATATTTGTAACTTCTAGATGCACAACTTTTTCTGAACAAAGAGAGAAGAGCAGAAGAGTAAGAACTTCTGTATCAAAGGGAGTATCATTCCACAGAAAACTTCTTTGGTGCCTAAGTTCTCTAGTAGTTGTATTAAGATACTTCGACTTTGAATGAGTATTTCACAATCAACCCTTAACAACTAGGGAAATAATTTTTTGTTCTACCTGCAGAATTTCCCTTTCGAAGAACAACTGGGCATTCTAAAAGTTAGACTTTATCAAAGAGCTCCTCTGTTAAAAGGAGCAACCAAACAGAATTTGTTTCCCTTGAACTCTTAGGGAATTTCCTTTGTTTCTAGCACAGTCATTTCTTCCTAAATTCTCATGAAATCACTCCCTAGACAGACGAGGAGGGGAATCCTTGCAAAACCCCTTATGCACCATTTTTAGTACTCTCAGTTCTTTCAGAGAATATCTTTTGCTTTTAAGTGGGAATGGAAAAAACAATCCAGCAATATCCTTTGTAAACATGAAAGACTAATGGGTTTGGACATAAAGAAGACAGAAAAACTGCATTGTCAGGTAAACCTTAGACAAATTCTTAAGGGACATCAGTATTTCGGTTTAATGACCTGCAAGGACCATGGGGAGAATCAGTAAAGGCAGGCATAAAAACTTCTGAAAGGCCCTTCACAGGCTCTTAATCACTTAAAACATTTCTAAGTGTGGAAGTTGTAACGTGCACTTAAATATACAAGTCAAATACTAAAATATACCTCTTGTTGCTTTCAAAAAAAAGACTTCTTGGGCTTGAGCCAGCATAATAAGGCTGAGTGTCCCAACTGTGTCTGGAGAGATGTCCACTGTAGGTTCTCGATTCAAGGCTGACAAAACTGTGTCTTTAATGTGTTGAAAAGCACCACTAGCAAACTAAGTAAAACAAAATAATATTTTATCATCCACTTTTTTCATACACATTTTCTTGCTAACAAATATACATATAAGAACGAAAAAAAAAGAGTTTCTTCGGTGTATGGTCTCGGATTTATTTTTTTAGCCACTATAAACAATTCCTTGTAATCTCTTGTTGTTGTAGCCACTTATATTGAGACACTTATCATGACGGACTATAAATAATGGTATACTGGTTATACCTAATAGCCTAAGATTTTAATCCATTCCAGAAAGAAGAAAGAGATTATTACTGTATAACTTGTGAAAACTAAAATTTATACTAGTTAAAATTATTAAATCTTAAGCTGAAGGTTTAGTTACCAACTTGCTTGAGGGAAAGAGTATGGGGAACTGTACAGAATTATATCCTCCAGATCTGATAAATAAATATGAGACAAGACCAGGTACACAGCCAATTCATCTTTGTAATTAAGAGCAGGAAAACATGTACATGTATTTTTTTATATGTGCATATATAGTTTTAAAATTGAGACATACTTATTTGATGTTTTAAGAATACCAATTCTGAATTCATAAGCAGAAACAGGGATCCTCTGTACCTGATAGTGCTTAGCTGCAGCTTTTAGTCCTTCATCATTATCCAGATTCTGTTCTGCTGCAATTTGGCTTGCCAGTGCTCCACAGTTGAACAAAACACAGGTCTTCTCATATCCCAAACTTGCCAGAGCTGCAGGCAAGACAGACAGTTAGCCAGACTGTTAAGAAAATAAACTTCAGTCCTCTAGCATCCTACATATGAGGCCGACACTACTATTATCAGTGAAGATATCAACAGTTTCATGTAAAAACAAATAAACAAAACCCCAATCATACTGAACTTTTAAAGCCTCAGTCATCTTCATTCTGAAGGCTTTGTAAAGTCTAATTTAGTACTTCCACAAAATGTTTCCATGTGAGAAACTACAGAAAGCAACACAAAGCATAAAAGCAGTAACATGAAAATGTATACAAAATAATTTCAAAGTCTGTCTACCTACAGTGTGGCTTTTTGGCTCTTGAAGCATTACTGAGAGGTCATCTGAAATATGAACTTCTACACATTAATCACTTTGCAATAACTGCCCAATTACAAACACTTTTACATGTTCTGTCTTCTAGCTATTGAAATATAAGGAATTTTTCACTTTTAAAGCTATTGGTTCAGGCTGAAAATGCTGACAGATACCTTCATTATACACGTACCGAAACAATTAAGGATTTACTTAATTAAAACTTGAGCTCACTAGACAGCAGTGTAGCCTGTCCAGAAGTGGCTCCTGCAGTACTTCATAGCCCCAGAGGATGGAGCCCACACTTCTAAAACTAGAAATATCTAAACAGGAACTATTTTGAATATTGATTGCTTTCAAAAGATTATTTGCCCTATGCAAGTGCTTGACAAACCACATACTGCAGTTATTAGACTCCTACTAGTGTTCAAAAGACCCTAGTCTCCTACTAGTGTCTCCAGACAGTCTCTTGGAGAATACAGAAGTGACAACTAGCCAATTTTCAATTTCACAAACCCAGGTACAGTTATCCTTAAAACATGAAGGTACTAAAGATGAACATTTGTTTGATTTCACTGACATCCAGCCTCCTTAAACACCTACATATTTATCTAACACACCTCTGAAGTTTCTATGTTAGCACTCACTAACCTGCACTAAGTTTTTGGACAAGCAGGTCTAAATCTGGCATACCAATTTTCCCATTTGTTTCCAAGTGAGTTACACAGTCACTTTATTTCATCATGAGAATAGAAACTTATCTAGATAATCTCCATTCTCTACATTTCTTTTCCAGAATTTTTCTAAAAATAAAATCTTGTACACTTAGACAACGCTTTTCTTTAATTGAAAAGATTAAAACACAAAAAAGGAAAGAAAATATGGTTTTAAAGTTTCTGAAGTGCAGAATTACTTTACACTCTGGACTGCACCTCAAGTGTGATTTACTACAGTGAGAACAGTTGTTTAGCAATATAGATTTTCCCCAGACTCATCTGTTTATAGCGCTACCTATAGTCAACATATTTCGATAGTCAACATATAGCGCTAACTTAGTCAACATATTTCAGATTACATGCCATGCTGTGAACTCAGTCACTTTTCAAGCAGACACAGTATCTGTCAGCTACCTATGTGATACAAACTTGGAATCTAGGGGAAGGTGGGAAGCAAACAGTTCAGCACCACAGCAAGAAAAATAACTCTCAAGTCACATCCCTGCATCTTGTTCCCACGGAAATCTCAGGACTTTTACATTTAATTTCTATCTGGAGATTCCTCTTAGAAGTCAAGAGAAATTTTGCTCCCTTGATAGCTTTGTTTTACATTGAGAATCCTCACCACCAATTTTGATCTCCTTTTGTTAATTTATTTCTACCAAGATCTGCTTTAAAGCTTCAAAATAACCCTTATTGCAATCACATTGCTTGTTAACTGAGCATTACTCACATCTCAATTAAGAATTTCTTTGATATTTGACATGGACGGCTGCATAAATCTCTGGCCATCTACCTCAAAGGTTATTTAGTACATAATTAACCCGCAGACAAGCAAGCTTCCTCAAACTGCAGTAACATCACATTTATTCAAATTCAAATGTTATGGTTACTGATATTTTTCTCACAATTATTACAAATCTCTGGTGATTCACAGACTATAAATCATAACTAAATAGCCTGAACTTTACTATGAAACAGATTCAATCCTGATTAAATGTTAGCCCCAAAGAAGAAAGAATGATCCAAATTCTGAGGAAAAAAACCAACAAAACGGAGCACCTTCAGGAAGGTCTCCAATCATGCAGGATTTCTTAGACCAGTTGGAACACAAAGTAAGGATCACCTGACTATGCACAGGTATGTGGTGTATTGTTACACATGTAGTTCACACAAGCACAACTGTAAGCAAGTGCATTCAGAAAACAGCAAAGATTTCCAGTAGCCGCTAACAGAGAGCTATATAAAGGAGGCAAAAACTTTAATAAAAATAAAAGACTCAAAGATTTTTTTCAGGCTTTGTCTGGAGCTTCAAAATTGCAATGTCATCTTGCAATGCTAATCGTGATGAACACTTAGATATAAATAGAAATACTAAAGGATGATGACACATGACTGAACAGCTCCTCACTTACTCAGAAGGATTTAGTCTTACTTCACTATTGGCAAGTGTTCCAAATCCATTTCATGACCTTGAATTTGCAGTGCAGAATTGTCCCTATTATGTCCCTATATGACTAAAATCAGACTCAAACTCCTTTTGTTGGCAGGAAACAAGTTTTTTTTTTTTTCTTTCCAAGTGTTCAAATTTGTATGCAAATATTTTAAAAAGAAGTGATAGAAGAGTAATTTCAGAGCACAGGCAAATAATTCTATTCTCTAGAATAAAATGTAATATCAAGACTAGGTTACTGAAGCTAGCTATCATCACTGCCCTTCTGGAGGGGACTCACTCACACACTCACAAGCACACTTCATAATGATCTTACTCATTTAGAACAGGAAGAGCTGGATTACCCAAAATCTACTGAATCTTAATGTTAACATGAACAATCTTGATTAGTATCAATTGGGCTTGTTACCAGAAAAAGTCTGAGAAGCAGACAGTACTACTACTATCAGACTGCACATCTATTTGTGCCTTTGGAAATCTATAATTAAACCTCAATTTTATAAAAATTATTTTCATGGTGCTTATTTGTTCACTACCAACGTTGAAGTGATTAATTCATTACCAGTACAGGTGAACTCATTAAAAGCTAAGTTGAGAATGCTAGAAATACTCTTATCAATTCAACTGTATAAAAATATTCTCAGTTTAGTATCATTAATACTTGATTTTTGGTACATTCACATACCCAATTTGGCAGATCCTCCGAAAAGTGATCCTTTATCGAAAGCATCTTTCCACGTAAATGTTACACATACCTGAAAGTTGTGAAAAAGAAAGATCTTTACCTCTGAAATCAAGTATGAAATCCTCTTAAAATATCCCAAATTTATGTATTTATCCCTTGTATTTTAATTGCATAAAACCTTTCATTCACTTGTAACATCACAAACATCCTGGAAGTTTCAGGAAATTATCAAGAATTATTCAAAACAAAAATTATCCTACCTTTTTTTCTTCCTGTTAGTTTGCTCAAAACATTTTAAGTAGACAAGACAGAAATTCTCAGAATTATCTTTCAGCTCTGTTCATATCCTAAGCACCAGATAAATTTGTTTCCAAACCAAGATATTCCTCTCCCAGTAAATCTGATGGGTTGGTATAACCACAGTTTAAGGAAACCACCCAACCAGGCAGTTTGCAGTGTGCCAAATTACCAGTGCATGTGGATCTGTTGTGCAATACCAAAATCCACTCGTTATGAGCGAATTCAATAGCAGCATTATTAGGAAATGCCCTCAGGAAAAGAATGCAGATAAAAACAGGGTGGTTTATTTATACTTCTAGCATATACTTAATAGAATCTGCTTTCATGTTCCACTGTTTGATTCCTAGTTCAGGTGATCAACAAATTGCAAGCAACTGGTATCAAACCAGAAAAGACAGCAAACTTCCTCAGTTTAAAGTGCTCGGGGAGAACTACTTCAGAAATAGCAACAATACTGCTTGACTGTATTTTCCTTTAGCAGCAATGCTAGTGAAGGACATTCTGGTCCCCAGCTGCATTGCTGCTCCCACTGACTACTTCCTCCCTTGAGTGTAACAGTTTACAGATATGCAAACCTCGCTAAGTTTTCCAGTTTTCTTTGTCTCAGGGTTTGTAGATTACCGTATCAAAACATTTGCTCACTGAAAAACAAAGTGCAGCTCTTGGCTGCAAGTGAATGCAGCTACATGCAAAATTCATGAAAAAGTTAGAAATAGATTAAAATTATTCCCTTACTTATAACCTATAAGACTGAAAGAATTTTTTCCTTTTAATCATAGTATTACCATTAAACTATGATTTGAAGAGTAAAGAAACATAAATTCTGCCATATTTGTAAACACACTGGAAGAAAACCCAAAATACAGGAGCCTACAGGTCTATTCCAGTCTCCACCTGAAGAAGCCTTCAACAGGCAGAACTTAAGTTGAATTTCTCTGTAGAGACATGATTCTAAAGAAAAATGGTAGAAAAAAGCCCCAAACCCTAATGAACTCCATACCTATATAAAAACTACGTCATGCAGAGGCAGGAATAAAGTGATAAGCTCTTTAACGGATTATTCTGTTAACTGTTGTGAATGAAACATCTGTCCTCCTTCAAAAAACAAAGATCCTATTCCATCCATTTCCATAGGTTTTCCCATAGAAATTATGATTTTAAAAGCCTTTAGAACACAGTGTGAAGTAGACTTCTTGGAAAGCAGAGAGTTGAAGAGGAATCAGCACAGCCCAACTCTTTCTGCCCTAATCCACAGTGATCACTAGCCAAAACCAAAATGTTTCTCAATCTGTAAAAAAAAGGCAACTATGGCCACTAGAGGTGAAGTTTCAGCATAGACTGTATGTGAGAATTGATTAGAAAATAAACAAAGATTAGGAAAATAAGGCTCAAAGAGATTAGATGTCTTGTTCAGTTAGAGGATTAGGTACAGGCTTGGAAGTCATGGACTGTAGGTGCCATGATTCAGTTTACTGTTTTGGTAGGTCTTACCTGATTTTCAGAGAATGGAAACTTTGGCTCAATTGAACACAGCTGGTCATAATATCTACCAAAAAAAAAGATGAACACACAGCTATTAGAGAAATGAAATTAATAGTTCTGGTTTATTAAACTGGCATGTAAGGTAGAGAAAAGCGCACAAAAATCCTACACACAAGTAAGTTGAAAAGCTCATTTGCAGCAATGCAGGATTTGCAGGACAGACAGAATTTCTGTCTAAAGGGATTTTTTCAGTAGAGGAACAAGTTCAATAGGAGGCAGTTTTTCATAGATAACATGGAAACCCTGTCTCAGTCAGAACTAAAACAGTATCACAGACAAAGCTGACCCAGATATCAGTGCCTGATGGATGGTGGATTAGAAAAGAGTATCATGCAAAGGAGTCCCAGAACACATACAGGTAGACAATGAGTACATTAAGTCATGCTGGAAAAGCAAATTAAGTATAGCATTTAACATATTATTAATATGCTACGCTGTACTTGCTTGATCTGAACATTATAACCCAATTTCAATGTCTTTGAAACAGATGCCACTTGCCTTGCACAGTACCAACTGGAGAGACTTATCCTTGATAAAATTCTTTAGTCGTAAACTTAATTTTCACTGGAGTATATTCTAGCAGTCACAGTGAATTAAAACCACAATTTCTCTGTGCCAATATTTTGTCTAGTCACAGTGGAAGATGTTTAGGAAAGGATGCCAAAAAGATAATGTAGCGAGTATAGCACAGTCCCTCACACAGTCTATCCAGGCAACAGTAAGGAATTCAAAGTTTTCCTGAGTAGTGCCCTACACCTGCACCACTTGTTAAACATGACAGGCTGGATGGAGAATGTGAAACCTTTAAACTGCTAAGAATGCATACCATGTGGAGCCCATTTCCTATACTCTTCCTGTAGCACTGGCCATACAGGTATATGCTTAACATTACATTGGTAAAATTCTTTTATAAAAAAATTTGTATTACCAACATGCAGAATACCTTGCAGTAATGGCTTTCACAGTCTGTGAAATAGGACTATCATTGTTCCCAGTTCCTTATATTATTAAATACTGATAACATCAGAGCATGAGACACATGTACAAGACTTGTGCTGTACAGGCAATAAACATTTGTTTAAAAACTCAAGAAGAATTTTCAAAACTCATATACAACAAAAATACTGTTAGTGTATTCTTCAGTTAATTATATATGCCAATGTATATAAGACTACAGGTTTTTTACTTAAACTGAGCTATTGCAATTTAAGACACAATATACTAAGCCATATCAAAAACTACAATAATTCGCAACAGCAACAGGACTGCCACTAATAATTGAATTGAAAGAAATTGCTTGTAAGGTTAAAAAAACAAGAAAAGGCTGCAGGTATTTAGTATGATGACAGTTTAATCAAGATTAAACAACTTACCAAGTATATGAAGAGCATAGTTAAAAATAATAACTAGCCCTGAAGATCACTGTAACCTATATATTTAAATATACTTTCTTCATTACCTTCGTCTGATCTCAACACACTTGTTTTCACATAGTATCACAAAGAAAAGGAGACTTTGCATGCTGTCTCCTCTTGCCCCAATTTAATTTGTTAACCAAAAGGCACCACTAAAGCCAAGCTGTCTTCCCACATTCCACAATTATACATTCCTCATCTGCCATGAGGATGGAGTTAAGGAGCAAAGTTTGTCAAATGTCCTTGTGTAGCCGGGTGTGCCCAAGCCTTGGTTCCCTGCAAACAGACTATTCTTTGTGTATCAACATAACCACAGACAAAATAAGCCAGAGAGGTGCATACTCCTCCTAAATAGGGCTTTTTGTTCAGCTGGTTTTAAACAAGTTCGGAATTTCTGTTATTATTTTCTTTATTATTTTAAGCATGTGATGTCATTTTTTATTAGAGAACTTAAAATTCTACTCAAGATTTAAGAGCTCTTTAAAACTCTGCAGACTAAAAAAAAAAAACACAGAATACAAATATGTCAAGCCTTTTAGTTTTATAAATATAAATGGTATAAATATAACAGTATGCATAAACTAAACATATAAAAATGGTAAAAGAAGATGTTAACCACAGAGCAGTACAAAA
This sequence comes from Acanthornis magna, assembly GCA_036785705.1. Classification (NCBI taxonomy): domain Eukaryota; kingdom Metazoa; phylum Chordata; class Aves; order Passeriformes; family Acanthizidae; genus Acanthornis; species Acanthornis magna. Next base: position 13,803,475 of record JAWUZG010000029.1, read on the forward strand.
TTAGCAGTACAAAACCAGAAAATAACTCTAGAAAGAAATGCCACAATGGATGCTCAAGCCGCACAAAAGATGAGGGTAAACATAAAGGTGTCATTTAAAACCAGATTTACAGTAATTTAACTATCAAGATATCAAGAACACAAGGCATAACACAGATGAACGTTGTGTCTGGCTGTGCCAGTGAGGAACTACAACTACAGCAGCGAAAGGGGGGCAGATGTTGGCAACATAGATCTAGTGCTCAAAGTACAGTAACCTCTCATCAAAACAGGCATTATACACGCTATGTTAGCAAAAAAAAGCCATCAAATGAGTTGGAAGTCAAGGTTTAAATTAGAATTTAACTAACATATGTATTGCATTAAGAAACTCAAATACTGTTCCTTCTCCAAAGAATCATAAAGAAAAACCTCCTGCAAAAGAACATCAAAAAGACCAAAAATCTGTCTTTGTTCTTCAAGATAAGAACCAGAGTCCTGAACTTAGAGCTGGAAACCACAACTGCAACTTTCAGCCCTAAGAGAACTTGAGCATTCAAAATAAAACCATGGACTGCTACCCACTCCCCTTCTTTTTCCTGTTTTTCTTTCTTAAAAACAACTGTGGGAGTTGTTAACAAAATTAAACCAATTAAACTTGCACCAGTATTCTATGTCTCCAGAAAAAGAAAATTAAGTCCAGAAGTCCAGGCTATCTTTAATACTGGAGGAAGCAAGGAATCCCTTGAAGCTATAATTATACTCAGAACTCAAAAAAAAAAAAAAAAAAAAAAACCCAAAAAAAAAAAAAACCAAACCAAAACAAAAAAAAAAAAACCAAACAAAACCAAAAGCACCACTAAATCAAATCTGCTACGACAGAATTTAAGGGGAAACATCTGTACCAAGCTCACCTACATCACCTTCAGAGCACTGAGATTCTCACAAAACAAAGAAAGCTTGGAAGCAGGCTGAGGTCTTTCCCAGCTACCCAGTGAAAAGGAGCAGTCTATCTCAAATGCCTCTCCAAGAGAAGCATTTGCATTCAGCAGTTGTACAACAGCATACCACCCACTCTCAAGCTTTAATGGTCATCTCCTTGTCTAGGAAATGCAGCTGCAACCAAGTTCATTTCTTCCACAAAAGAAAAAAAGTCTGTAGTGCCTACTCAGCAAAACAAGGCTTCTAGAAATTACAAAACAATGGGTTTTAGTACAAAACTAATCCTAGATTAGTTAGCAGAAGACTAAGCCCTCATTTCTTAACAGTTAAATGGTCTACAATGCTCTACTAGGTATTATGGTCTATAAAAAGCCACAAGGAAGTAGAAGTATGCAAACGATAGACATGTTCTAAGTAGTTCTACTAACCTCATTTCACCAACAAACCAGTTTTAAATTACAACTTCAATGAAATTAAACATTAAGACTGAGTATTGCTCTTAAAAACCAACAGGGAAACACTGCAAATCAGAGAAGCAAGGAAATTTTCAGAGAAAGCACAAGGCATTCAGGCTCTTGTGTATCTCAGCTGGATATACACTTGTGTATCTCTAACTTCTGAATGCGTAAACAGTTTGACTTTTTAAAATAACCGTGCTTTACAGAATAATTAAAAGACTATATGTCAGAATATTCTTACAGAGCAAGAGAAAACTTATTTTCTAGCAACTGTAACAAATAAAAATGGTCAGACATGGACAAAACATTAATAACTTGCTAGAAATAAGGGAAAATATACATCAGTTTTATTTTCTCTAACTTACAGTTAATTCAGACCTTCATCTAATCTCATTCCACTATAAAAGGAACAAATATTCTCAAGTAATACAATTAAAAATGCAGATATTTTAAGAGAGGAACTTCTGCATGGGAGGGATATCACTTCATGTTTACATCAGATCAGAGGCACAATCAACAGCTCCAGTCTACTGAAACGGCATCTGGGCCACCTAAATTCATCTGCTGATCACCGATCACCAGCAGAGAGAAGAGATCGCTGCATATGGAATTGACTCAAAGCTGGTAATTATGCAATTGCAAGTGGTTTCCCTTGGTTATTCAGAGGGAAAACCTGAGGTGAATTTGCATACCACGGATAAATTCATTTAATAATCTGCTGGCACTGAAAGAGGGAGGTTCCGTTCAGCCTCTTGACTTTCTGCAAGATTACTTTTATTTATTTTGCACCAGCTCTGATGTTCATCTGACCCTCCACTGAACTGATTCAAGTTGCTTAGAATGCCGTGTATACATTCTGCCTTCAAGAGAAGGCGTAAGATCAGAATTGGAAAGTGGGCTGCCTTCTTTAGCTGCTGTAGAGCAACTGTTAGACAGGGTGAAGTTGCACCATGTGGCTGGGCCAAACAGGGATTTCAGACAGAAACTAACAACAAACCTGGCTGGCACCTTCAGAAAAGGAAGTTCAATTTCAGCATGCCAGGGAACATAATAGTATACTTTTCAATTTGGCTGGCAAAGCCCCTCTTTCAGTTCACAGATGCTCACAAATTCCCTGACCTTCAAAGGCATAAACAGAAGTACCCTCAAAAGCAAACACAGTCATAGACAGAAATAGAACAGGGAACTACAAAGCTACTGTAAAACACAACCAGTAGAGTCAGAGCTTTTACAGCCCAAATACCCAGTGAAAGACTGATAAGCTCAAAAATCATCAGTAACTTAATTCACAAAACTTGCCTTCTTTCTAACAAGGCATTTGTTAGGTGCATTGTGAACGTCTCCAGAGAGGGATACTCCACTCCACTCCCTAGGCAACCTGTTCCCATGCTCTGTCACCCTCAACATAAACAACTTGTTCCTAATGTTGAGGTAGAACTTCATGTGTTTTAACTTATGGCCATTGTTCCTCGTCCTGTCACTGGGCACCACTGAGAAGGGACCAGCACCATCCTCTTAAAACTCGCCTTTGAGATATTTATGTGCATTAATACAATCCTCTCCAGTCTTCTCCAGATTAAAGAGGCCCAGCTCCTCATAAGAGAGATACTCCAGACCCTTAATCATCTCTGTGGCCCTCCTCTGGACCCTCTCCAGTAGCTCCTGCTCTTTCTTCTCAATATTGCATTCCATAAATGCTTTAGAGAGACAGGGTGATGGACCTGTTAGTCTTAATACAGGCTTTATGCAGTTTACCAGGCATAAAGATACCAAATGAATCATATCAGATGAATCTTTTGCTCATCTAACCTATGATAACTCCAGCACCATAGAGGCCCCAGTAAAACTTCTGATAGCAAACTAACTGTGTTAAGTACAAGAAAGGAAAGGATGTGACTTTGCAAATACATTAAGAAGCTGCTAAACATAGAAAACAAAAGGAAATCATGCCAGTAACAAAATACAAAAACAAACCGACACACAAAACTGAAAAGGAAGTGAAAAGACTGTCGTAATAGCAAAAGGTAACACTGAAAAGAAAGAACCACCAGCTCTCTCTGGAAAGCAACATGGTCTGTCATGGGTACAAACTGGAAGAGGGGAAATTTACATTTGAAGAAACTTTCTACTGTGAGGAAGGTGAGGCAGTGACACAGGGACTTGCCCAGGGAGGTTGTGGATGCCCCAACCCTGACACTGCTCACGGCCAGGCTGGATAAGGCCTTGAGCAACCTGGTCTAGGGGGAGGTTTCCCTGCCCATGGTAGTGGAGGCTGGAACTATATGATCTTTAAGCTCTCTTCCAAACCCTTAACGTTCCGTGGTTTTACAATTCCTACGTACATCTAGGAGCTACTGGCACGACAAAAACACTGGGAAGGGGATGTTGATGGGGACAAGGCCTTCCCCTCCCTGCACTACCATCATGTGACACCCCACGACATCGGCGCAACGGGGGACCCCGGGATGCCGCGGGACACCCAAGCGCCGGGGCGCCTACATCCCACAGGCCGCCGGAGCCGGCCCGGCAGCCTCGGCCGCTTCCTCCCGGCAGGAGAGGCCGCCCACACCTGGGCCCGCCCGCACCTGGCTCCCGCTCCGCCACGCCCAGGGCCCGGGGCTGTCGCCGGGGCCCCGCAGGGAGGGAGATGGAGAAGGGGGGGATGGCGGGGGTGGGGGACTCCTACCTGAGGAGGGTCTCCAGCGCGCTCTCGTGCTTGTCGAGCGGGCGGCCGAGCGCGCTCTTGCGGAGTCTGCTGAGCTCCTCAGCGGCGCGGCAGTGCTCGGCCTGCGCCTCGGCGCTCGGGTAGCTCTGCTGGATGAACTTGCACAGCGGCTTGGCCAAGTCCACCTCCGAGGCCTTCTTCAGCTGCACCGAGATGAAATTCGTCATGGCCGACGCCGCCGCCGGGCGGGCAGAGCTGCCGCCGCCCCTCGCCGCAGCCCCGGGCTCCTCTTCCCGGCCCGCCGCCGCCGCCGCCGCCGCCGCGCTTCCGGGAGCGCCGCGCACGCGCGCGCCCTGCCCCGCCCCCCGCGCCGCTCTCCCGGTGCCGCCCCCGGGCGCGGGGGGATGTGGGAGAGGCTCCTGAGGGGCGTGCACGGCCACGGGGTAGGATGGCGGTCTCTCTCTGCCGAGGGGCTCATAGCTCCGCAAAACTCTATGCTCTTTACACATTGTAACAAAGAAAGGCATCCGCGTTTACTGGTTCTAAATTAAAAAACTTCCCTATGAATTAGTACTCAAATCCCCGTTTGCTAGTTTTATCTGTCGCTTCTGGTGCTAATTGGTGCGCCGGCGCAGTTCTTCCCTCCATTTGAGTCGGATCTGCTCAGTTCTGCCGGCTTGACTCGTGGTCATTCTTGTCTGGACAGACCATTTTGGGATTATCCTCTCTCATCCTCAAAACAAAAAATTAGCCAAGCGTGCAAAGCAGGCAGAATGACAGGATCGTTAGGGTTGGAAGGGAGATCATCTATCTCAACCCTCCTGCCAAGGCAGGGTCACTTAGGGAAGGTGATGTCTCCCCCGGGTCACCTAGCAAAGGAACATGTCCAGATGGGTTTGGAATGTCTCAAGAGGGAAGACTCCATGACTGCCCTGGGCAGCCTGTTCCAGTGCTCTGCCCCCCTCAATGTGAAGAAGTTCTTCCTCCTGTTGACATGAAACTTCTTGTGTTTTAGTTTATGGCAATTGCTTCTCATCCTGTGACTTGGCACCATGAAAAAGTTTGTCGCCGTACAATGCTCATGATGCAATAACTGTCCAGCTGCAGCTGCTGATTAACAACTTCCAAAAATGAACAAAATTTAATAAAATCCTCTATTCAAAGCTTGAGAGATTCAAATTCGAGGGGCTCAGTATCATTGCACCCCTCTAAGTCTACAAGATGCGGGGCTCGGTATCCCTGGGGCAGCTGCCTGAGGAGAGGAGGGCACGGTGCTCCTCAAATAAACCCCTGGGTGTCAGAGGGTCAGCACAGCCAGCAGGACCCCGCGGAAGGCAGCGACCTTGAGCACTCAAGATGTGGCCATGAAGCTCGGCTGTGGCAAGGGAAAACCTCACCAGCTCTGAACACAAGCTGTGACCCGGCAGTGAGAGTGATGGCCGTGACAAAGGTGGTGCAGCTGTCAGGCGTGTTAATGCCTTACAGGGTCCTGTGCTCAACCAACCCTAAGGTTTGTGCCTTAAGTAAAAGGAAACGGGGCTTGTCCGTACAAGACGTTGAAATGTCTCTATTGGCAGTAAAAGGAACAGATTCATATGTTGTGTAATCATTGGTCAGCTGTTCACATCACGCCTGCTTTCTGCTGACTCAGCCCAGCATGGCTCAGACGAGTGAAACAGGCACTCAGCCTGCCAGGCTGGCTGGTCTGGGGATGAAAAGGGAATATTCAGCCCATGTGCTCATCTCCCCCTTTCTTCTGCCCCTTGTTCCAGACAGCTAAAGCTCCAAGCCTGATATTTTTGTATTACATAAGCTGCCAGGTGATGACACCATAAAAAGGAATGGTGAAAGTTAAGTTTCAAATTAAGTATTTGCTCTCATGTTGTAGCAGACCACAAGTTTTACTGTAAAGCAGATGATCCCTCCATGCTGAAACCATCTTTGTCATCTCGTGAACGTCTGAAGTGGCGTGGCATAAGAGGAAAAGGGTAAAGCTTGGGAAATCGTTCTTAACCACTCCTGTCACCACTGGGAGGGGCAGCTTGTCCAGTATTAAACTGTATGCAATCCAAAGATGCTGTGGCAACAGCAGCCAGGCCTTCCCAGGCACAGGCATAGGGAAGGAGGCAATGGGGTTGTCGTCATTCTACTGCATCCAGTCACCTTCTGTGGGGCCCAAGTGGGTACCTGTCGGAGCTCTGCTGGATTGCTTCTGTTAAAAACCTTTGTTATAGTCACAAAAATGACTGTATGTTATACAGTCTATAGTTATATAGTCATATACAGTTATATAGTTATATAATCATATATGGTTTAATAGTTATATGTTAATAATTCCTTGGTGCACTTCTGCACTCCTGCACCCCTGCACTGAGTAAACCTCCAGCTCAATTAAAACCAAGTAGTAGTTGACGTAATTTTACATTTTAAAAGGGTATCTTTATTCTACAATGAATACAAAAACTAGGCAGTAATGCCATACTCATATCTGGGTGCATGACTTACTCACTGCTTTTTTCCCCCCAAGGTTTTATTGCCCACGTACACTTGCAAGCATTTAATCTCTTAGTCTGAGTTAGCCTTACATCGAGTGCATTTTCCTGTTCGGGGAAAGCCTCCTCCCTCACAAGCTCACATTCTGATCAATCTTAAGATATACTCTTGAGTCTGGACAGTTTCCAACATCAAGACCTTCTGGAGTATAGTTAACCTACACATCATTACAAGACACATGGCTGCATATATATATGGAAGATGAAAGCCATCAATACCTTCCAGCGTAACACTCATAAACACGGAAGGGGTGTGAACAGGGAAGGGCAAAAACTGCAGCTATGAGATCATAGTTCTACTTTAGAGCCACAGTGACCTTTAGATGGCTGTTGCTTAATGAAGGCAATGACTGATACTTTGCAGTCCTGAACATCCACCAACAGAAAATTTTCACTTTGTCTTAGAACCTGCCAGATTCTTGAAGTTACCAGAACTTCAAACAAATTATTTGCTTCTTTCCCACAGATCTCTTAATAAATCAGTGCTCTCTGAAGGCTTTATTCTGATTATTACAATTACAATGTTTTAAGAAGTAATGACTTGTCTCCTTGTTACCTCTGACTAGTTAAGTACTATTTCCCAATTTAAAGATGCAGAAGCCACAGTCAGTAGTTATCAGTAGAAGGGGCATAATCTACATCTTCTGACTCACAGTCCTGTGCTTTAAACAACAGACCATACTTCCTTCTTCAACAGATTTATGATAGTATCTAAGGGAACCACTTTAAGACAGGTTCCCCTAAAGTGTCTGAAGTGATCCAGCATAAAAATAGGCATTTTGAGCTTCACCATGGTCACTAATACATTTAATGTTATACCATTAGATGTCCCCAGCTTTCCTCTTTTTCCTAAATAACCTTTCTGTTCTGTAGAGTTTGATCATGCTGCTTTATCCATAGTATAAGAATTGCCCTGTAGCAATTGCCCTAATTGACAAAGAGATGCGATATCGAAAATCAGCAAACGAAGTGACAAGGCAGCTAGTTGTTCATTTCATTAAATCTGATGGTCCTCTTGCCTAAAGTTTTATTTTATTACTCAGATCCAATCCTATTTTGATATTCCTAACATAATTTTTTGGTGACATAGGGTAAGGACTAAGTATTTTATCACCATTATCTTTTTTCTATGAGTTTCAGGAGTGATTATCATCAGTTATCAAAATAAGGGAATGCAGCAAAAAATATATATGTCTGATTTGATCTAAATAACCCATATAGTTCTACTATCCATTTAGAAGAAATTGTAGAATTCTTATGACCTATGAATGAAATTTCTCCCTAGCATCCCATAATCAAAAGCATGAGGAACAATTCTTATTATTTCCTTCAAATTTGACACTCCTTTACTTTTTGTTGCAAAATTTAGAGGAATTATTAATCCTGATTTCCTCAATTTTAATTTGTATTTGTGAGAGTTTTATATTTCTCATATGTGAGGTAGGACCTGCACCAGAAGATATATTGAGAGCAAACTCAGCTGGGCAGGGTCCATGCTTATCTTTGTGCTTGTGGAACTGCAATCACAAGATAGCTCAATATATCATCCTACTGCTGTTCCAATGCTAAATAAGAAAAACACATCTTCAGTCTACATTCTAGATGTGATACAGGTCGGGATGAAGAAGTGAGAGGCTGGAGAAGGGGAAAAACAGGTCTAAATCAATACTGTTGGTACATTTACTTCGGGTAGGCACTCACATATAGTGGCAATTACAAGCAAGTTGCCTTTCAGCCGCAAGCTAAAGATAGTGACTATATCCGATATTTTCTTGAGGAGAGGGTGCTGGCAGAAAGGTCTAGAATTAGAAGAGCATAACATGCTTAGTGGCACAGAAAAGAACATTGTAGATGTTAATAAAAAGGTATTATACCAGACCTGGAAATTGTTGACCTAGGTAAATAATTTTACCTGCTGCATTGCTCAGCATGAGCTGGTGATGTGCACTTGCAGCACAGAAAGCCAACCTCATCTTACACTGCATCAAAATCAGCCTCAAGGCCAGCAGGCGAGAGAGGTAATTCTGCCCCTCTTCTCTGGTGAGACCCCACCCGGAGTGCTGCATCCAGCTTGGGGACCCCCAGCACACAAAGGTCATGGACCTGTTGGAGGAAGTCCAGAGGAAGCCACAAAGATGATGAGAGGGCTGGAGCACCTCTCCTATGAAGATAGAGTGAGAGGACTAGGGTTATTCATCCTGGAATAGAGAAGGCTCCAAAGAGACCTTAGAGCACTTTCAGTACCTAAAGGGGGCTACAAGAGACATTTAACAGGGCATACAGTACCAGGGGTAATGGCTTTAAACTGACAGAGAGTAGGTTTAGATTAGATATTAGGAAAGAATTCTTTACTGTACAGGTGGTGAGACACTGGAACAGGGTGCCCAGAGAAACTGTGGAGGCTCCATCCCCAGCAGTGTTCGAGGTCAGGTTGAACGGGTTTTGAAGCTATCTGGTCCTGTGGAAAGTGTCCTGGCCTGTGATAAGGGGGTTAGAACTAGATCACTTTTAAAGTCCCTTCCAACCTAAACCATTCTATGATTCCAGAATAGTAGGTGATCTAGAGCCAAGAAAACAGGGAATCTGACCAGCATTAGTGCAATATTTTCCATAAATGCTTACAAGAATATTAGCTATTAGGTCAATTGCAGCACAGCCTAGAATTTTCCTCAAGTCTCAGCAGGCTTCAGAAATATGCCATATAACTGATCACATAATGATAGAGCCTGTGCTTGTTAATCATGGACCACAGAAACAGGAACAAACAACTCTTCCCTGTCTCACATGTCTCATGTGGTTTATAGTAATGGGTCTTCACATTAAGCACCAAGACATTGCTAGAGTGTTTTCACAATATCCTGTTAAAAATGTTATTTTTTTTACTGCTTAGACTATTCATATCACAGTGGTTCTAGATTTACAAAGCAGAAGAGCTTATGGAAGACAGCAGCAGCTTCTACTTCAGTAGCAAATAGCTGAGATGCTATTAAAACACGTTTCCCAAAAGCTGAAGATCGGAATTCGTTCAAGATCTGTGAACACAAACATATGAAATGCCTTTTCACAGTGTATTGGGTAAAAACTGCTTGCTAATTAGCTATACTGCCATAGTACTGTATACTGTGTATTAGGGTGCAGTTATGCTCTACCTCCTGATGCACATGAGACAATGATTACAGAGGTGATTGTTCTGAAAAAAGGCAAAGCATAAATGTGCAGTGCTATAGATTTACTGATACAGGTCAAGTGAGTAGTAACCCCCAAAATGACCCCTTCTACTCTGAATGAGAGCATTGGTGAGGATATAAATTTATACCCTGTTTCCCCTCTAATTGGTAATGGGGCAATTACGCATAGGAAGAAGTGGATGTAATACAGAATATTGTTGTAATTTAATCCTAGGCAGATTACACTGATTACAGCTATTTACTGAACCCAATGTTGTGTTTAAGTTTCAAAAAAATCCAAAATCATGCAAAAGTGTTTGACTTCGATTTTGGCATGAAAAATCTGTATACAACAGATTTTATTGCAATGTTTATGGTGGACTGTTGGAAAAAAAGTTCAGAGCCTTCAAGTCCAGGTTGGATGGGGCTTTGAGCAATCCATTCTAGGGGAAGATGTCCCTATGCATGGCAGGGGGGTTGGAACAAAATGATCTTTAAGGTCCTTTCCAATCCAAACCATTCTATGTTTCTATAATTCTGAGTTTGTTGAAACAAAGAAAATGCATGCTCTACTTTTATTCAGTGTTGAACCGTTGATGTTACTTACTAAATCATTAATTCTGCTTTGCATATATAAATTGTGGAGTTTTAAATAATTTTTACCCTTAGGAATGGATAACAAAGTACCTGCCATTCTGCATTATAAGCAGATGAAAAATCAAATGTCTGCTTTTTGTCATAGTGGATTAAATTTTGCCTTACTCTGCAATTATTCTTGCTATGAACATTTCCTTGAAGTATCATAGGATTTCAGAAGCCCCAACAGGAGATGGGTAATGTTCTAATGTTATCACATCTTTAATTAAATGTTTAAAGAAGAAAGGATTAATGACCTTGAAACAGAAGAGTTTTGCAATATAGCCTTCCCCTAACTATGGTCTGTTTTTATTTCTTCTAATTTTAAAATAATGTTGGAGGTTGGCGGGGGGGAAGTGGAATTTTTCCCATTCTGTTGCTAGGCAAGTAACGATCGGTACTTAGAGGACATTTTACTCTCACAAAAGAGACAAAGACTTTTTGGCTGGGCAGGCACGAGAACAAGAGATGGCAAGACTTGATAACGAGACACTCACTCGCCCACAACTCTCGGAGGAGAGGGCAGGGGGAAAAGGACAGCTCTGCTTTTTAGCTGCAACTGCAGAAAAGGCCCGGTTTTGCACTGGTTTTTCTCTCTACCTGTTGGGTGAGTTCTCACTTGGGACGGGGGAGGACAGGATCCCGGCCCCTTCTACCCTCCAGGAGGGCGCGTTTCCCAGCTGCGCTGCAGCAGAACAAGACCCCTCGCCTGCTGCCGCTCCTCGCCCTGCCTGCTGCCGCCCCACGCCTTGCCTGCCACAGCTGAGGAACTCCTGCTGCCTCCTCTGCCGGCTGGCTCAGGTGAGCCCACCTGGCCGTTCCATCCCTTTGCTGCGCTTTGTCCATCTGCGCTCCACCCTGCTCCAGCCCGTCGGCCATTACGTGCGTGACACAGATCCAACCTCGCGCCACAGCGCCATCTGCAGCTTCCCGGGAGTCATTGCACCTGCCCTGCTGATCTAGGAGCCCAACAGCGCCCCTGCTGGCCGTGACCGTGACTGCACCCAACGGGAAAGTGCCTGACAGCCCAGGGACATATTCCACTGAGTTTCTGGTTTTGTTTACTGGTTTTTTTTCACCTTGTTTACTGTTTTTTTGTTACTGATTGTTTACCTCATTATAGATACTAGTAAAAAACTCTTATTCCTTTTCCCATACCTTTGCCTGAGAGCCCTTGATCCTAAAGTTATAATAATTTGGAGGGAAGGGGATTCACATTCTCTGTTCCAAGGAAGGTTCCCACCTTCCTAAGCAGACACCTGTCTATCAAACGAAGACAGATTTTGGCGCCCAACGTGGGGCACGAGAGCATTGAGAGAAAAAGGTGCAAAAGGAATAACAGTTTCTGGGAGACCCATTTTTTAGTGTGCTGAACATAGAAACCTCACTAAGTGACACCATGTGGTCTAGCATACCTTGGTTTGGCTGGCACATGCTCGTGGCCACATTTTTCCCATTTGCAGCTCCCTGTCTAAACATGGGTCCTATGACTAAGGTCGCAGTGGTTGTTATCCAGTTCTTACAATGGGTCAATAAGGTGAGGAATTTATGGATTTTTCACGTCCTTTGGGCAGCGGGCACTTGGTTACAGGGCTTTAACACCGTGAGTACATGTTTTTGGAGTCTGTTTGGTAATGATACCTTTTGTGAGGAGATGACACCAGGGGGAATTTTTTCTCAACCCTTCACCCCTTTCTTTGGGCCTACCCTACCAGGGCTCGGAGCGGTCATATACTCTCTAAATGCTAATGACATCGTACAGTGGTTGGCATTGCTGATAGGTCTATTCCTCTTTGCATCCCAAGAAAGGGGGAGACTGCCCTGGGTAACCACTCTAACAGCTGCCACAGGGACTAGGGATGTTGCCACGAAGACTAGGGATGTTGCCACGGAGACTAGGGATGTTGCCACGGAGACCAGAGACGTTGCCACAGGGACTAGGGATGTTGCTGCAGGGACTAGGGATGTCGCCACGGAGACTAGGGACGCTGCCATAGAAACTAGGGATGTTGCCACAGAAACTAGGGATGTTGCCACAGGGACTAGGGATGTTGCTACAGAGCCCGAGGCTGTCCCAGAGCCTGAGAGTACCCCCAAACCTGACCCTGTCCCTGAGCCTGACCCTGCCACACGGCCTGACCCTGTCCAACAGCCTGCCCCAGAAATGAGCCAACCAAATTGGATGGAGGTAATAGAGGAAAAGATGCGTCAGGTGTTGAGGGAATACACTTCCTCAACTGGTGGGAAGCCCTCTTCTTGCCCCACAGGGGAAGAGTCGGATGGTACAGCAGCAGAATCCACGGACATTACAACCGTCCAGGTTCCAGCTGAACCTCAAGGGCAGTCACAGCCAGCAGCGGTTGCCCCTGTGCAGCGGAGGAAGTATAAGACCAAATCAGTACGCCCAGTTAATGATGATGGGGAACCAGGGCCCTCACAACCAGCAGGGGAGCCTGAGCCTATAATCATCACTGAGTCCCTGCCGTATGACACTATCCGTAATCTGCACAATGACATTGTGCGGCGGAAGGGCGAGGCTTTCTCAACCTGGTTACTTCGGGTTTGGGACCGCATGGGCCCAGGCGTGCAGCTGGATGGTAGTGAGGCCAGGAATTTGGGATCCGTGACCCTGGACGGGGGTGTTGACAAGGTGTTCGTGAGGGAGGCAGGACCCATTTCTCTCTGGGAGAGGCTTTTAATGAGTGTAAGAGAGAGGTTTGTTCACAAAGACAGAATGCAGGAGAACTACCGTAGATTGCCCTGGAAGACCGTTGAGGAAGCAATCCAACGGCTGAGAGAAGTGGCAGTACAGGAGGTGCTTTTTGGGAGGGACGGACAGCACGAAAATGATCCTGACAAGGTCAGGTGCACAGGGCAAATGTTGTGGAACCTGGCAAGTCTAGGGCCAACCCAATATGTCACCTACATTGCAATGTTTAATGCCGATGACAACCGTGAGACAGTGGGCTCTGTAGCTGACAAGCTCAGGCATTATGCAAGTGTGATCAATGGCCCATTGCAGGCGCAGATCTCTGCTGTGGTTAAGGAGTTGAAAGAAGAGATGAGGGAGATGAGGGAGGAGATGAGGAAAAACAGTGTGGCACCAGTGAGAGTCACAGGCCCCAACACCAGAGCCCGACGTCCCCCAGCTAGAGAGAGAGGGTACACCCCACGAGCTGAGTTGTGGTTCTTTCTGCATGACCACGGGGAAGACATGAATAGGTGGGATGGGAAGCCCACTTCTGTCCTGGCAGAACGGGTGCGTCAGCTTAAGGAGGGCAATGCTAGCCGAGGGGGTTCTGCCAGAGCGAAGGTAGCCTCAGCTTCCCGTAGCCAACCTGCTGAGTACAACAGAAGGGAAGATGTTGTGTCAGATTCCCTTGACGGTGGAATGTATGCCCAGGAAGGGAATGATAACCAGGGCTAGAGGGGCCCTGCCTCTAGCCAGGTAGAGGCATGGGAAAACCGTGTCTTTTGGACTGTGTGGATTCGATGGCCTGGTACATCAGAGCCACAAAAATATGAAGCATTGGTTGATACAGGTGCGCAGTGTACCCTAGTGCCATCGGGACATGTTGGGGCAGAACCCATTTCTATTGCTGGGGTGACGGGGGGATCACAAGAGTTAACTCTGGTGGACGCCGAGGTGAGCCTGACTGGGAAGGAGTGGCAGAAACATCCCATCGTGACTGGTCCAAAGGCCCCGTGTATTCTGGGCATAGATTTCCTCCGGAATGGCTATTTCAAAGACCCGAAAGGACTCAGGTGGGCTTTTGGAATAGCTGCTGTTGAGGCAGAGGGCGTTAGGCAATTGAACACCTTGCCTGGACTATCAGAGAACCCTTCTGCAGTTGGACTCTTGAAGGAGGAGGAACAACGGGTACCAATTGCCACCTCGACAGTGCACCGCCGGCAGTATCGAACGAATCGAGATGCTGTGATTCCCATCCACAAGCTGATCCGTGAGCTGGAGAGCCAAGGGGTGGTCAGCAAGGCCCACTCACCCTTCAACAGCCCCATCTGGCCTGTGCGCAGATCTGATGGAGATTGGAAATTGACTGTGGACTATCGTGCTTTGAATGAGGTGACTCCACCACTGAGCGCTGCCGTGCCAGATATGCTGGAGCTCCAGTATGAGCTGGAGTCCAAAGCAGCGAAGTGGTATGCCACTATTGACATTGCGAACGCATTTTTCTCCATTCCTCTGGCAGCAGAGTGCAGGCCTCAGTTTGCTTTCACCTGGAGGGGCGTGCAGTACACCTGGAACCGACTGCCCCAGGGGGGGAAACACAGTCCCACCATCTGCCATGGACTGATCCAGGCTGCACTGGAAAAGGGTGAGGCTCCGGAACATCTGCAATACATCGATGACATCATTGTGTGGGGGGGCACAGCAGAAGAAGTGTTTGAGAAAGGAAAGAAAATCATCCAGATTCTTCTGGGAGCCGGTCTCGCCATCAAAAGGAGCAAAGTCAAGGGGCCTGCCAAAGAGATCCAGTTCCTGGGGGTGAAGTGGCAAGATGGACGGCGTCAGATCCCCACTGAGGTCATCAATAAAATCACAGCGATGTCCCCACCAACCAACAAGAAGGAGACACAAGCTTTCCTAGGCATCATAGGCTTCTGGAGGATGCACATCCCTGAGTACAGCCAGATTGTGAGCCCTCTCTACCTGGTGACACGCAAGAAGAATGATTTCCACTGGGGCCCTGAACAACAACAAGCCTTCGCCCAGATCAAGCAAGAGATCGCTCATGCGGTAGCCCTTGGCCCAGTCAGGACAGGACCAGAAGTGAAGAATGTGCTCTACTCTGCAGCCGGGGGCAATGGTCTGTCCTGGAGCCTTTGGCAGAAGGTGCCTGGTGAGACTCGAGGTCGTCCACTGGGATTCTGGAGCCGAAGCTACAGAGGGTCCGAAGCCAACTACACTCCCACAGAGAAGGAAATTCTGGCAGCCTATGAAGGTGTCCAAGCCGCTTCAGAAGTTATTGGCACAGAAGCACAACTTCTGCTCGCACCCCGACTACCGGTGCTGGGGTGGATGTTCAAGGGAAAGGTTCCCTCTACCCACCATGCCACCAATGCCACGTGGAGTAAATGGATTGCCCTCATCACGCAGCGCGCCCGTATTGGAAGCCCGAATCGCCCTGGGATCTTGGAAATAATTACAAATTGGCCCGAAGGTGAAAACTTTGGTCTCACTGATGAAGAGGAGCAGGAACAGGTGACTCCTGCAGAGGAAGCTCCACCGTACAACCAACTGCCACAAGATGAAACATGCTACGCTCTCTTCACTGATGGTTCCTGTCGTACTGTGGGGGCAAACCGAAAATGGAAAGCAGCTGTATGGAGCCCCACACGGCAGGTCGCAGAAGCTACTGAAGGAGAAGGTGGATCAAGCCAACTTGCCGAACTCAAAGCCGTTCAGCTGGCCCTGGACCTTGCTGAAAGAGAGAAGTGGCCAAAGCTATACCTGTACACCGATTCATGGATGGTAGCCAATGCTCTGTGGGGTTGGTTGGAAAGGTGGAAAAAGGCCAACTGGCAACGTAGAGGAAGACCAATCTGGGCTGCAGACGAATGGCGAGACATTGCCAGTCGGGTAGAGAAGCTACCTGTGAAAGTCCGTCATGTAGATGCCCATGTCCCCAAGAGCCGAGCTAATGAGGAACACCGAAACAATGAACAAGTAGATCAGGCTGCAAAAATAGAGGTGTCACAGGTAGATTTAGATTGGCAGCACAAAGGAGAGTTGTTCCTAGCCCGATGGGCCCATGATGCCTCAGGCCATCAGGGCAGAGATGCCACCTATAAGTGGGCACAAGACCGAGGGGTGGATCTAACTATGGACTGTATCTCCCAGGTGATCCATAACTGTGAGACATGTGCTGCCATCAAGCAAGCCAAGCGGGTGAAACCCCTGTGGTATGGGGGAAGATGGACCAAATACAAGTATGGGGAGGCCTGGCAGATCGATTACATCACACTGCCTCAAACCCGCCACGGCAAGCGCTACGTGCTCACAATGGTAGAGGCCACCACTGGGTGGCTGGAGACCTACCCTGTGCCTCATGCCACTGCCCGTAACACCATCCTGGGCCTTGAAAGGCAAGTCCTTTGGAGGCATGGTACCCCTGAGAGAATTGAGTCGGACAATGGGACTCATTTCAAAAACAGCCTCATAAACACCTGGGCTAAGGAACATGGCATTGAGTGGGTGTACCACATTCCTTATCACGCACCTGCTGCTGGTAAAGTAGAGCGATGCAACGGCCTGCTAAAAACCACCTTGAAGGCTTTAGGTGGGGGGACTTTCAAAAATTGGGAACAGCATTTAGCCAAGGCCACCTGGCTAGTTAACACCCGAGGCTCCACCAACAGGGCTGGCCCTGCCCAATCTGAACCCTTGCAAACAGCAGACGGGGATAAGGTTCCAGTAGTGCAAATGAGAGGCATGCTGGGGAAAACTGTTTGGATTAATTCTGCCTTGAGCAAAGATAGACCCACCCGTGGGGTTGTCTTTGCTCAAGGACCAGGGTGTACCTGGTGGGTGATGCAAGAGGATGGAGAGACACGATGCATACCTCAGGGAGACCTCAGTTGGGGTTGAACTGCCCATAACACTGTGCCTGTATGCATATCTGTATGTATATAATCAGAGTAATGGTTGTATGTATATAGTTTAAAGGCTTAAGTTCAATGTAATATGTTGGAATGGAAAAAATTCGGGGTGGATAATGTTGGAGGTTGGCGGGGGGGAAGTGGAATTTTTCCCATTCTGTTGCTAGGCAAGTAACGATCGGTACTTAGAGGACATTTTACTCTCACAAAAGAGACAAAGACTTTTTGGCTGGGCGAGCACGAGAACAAGAGATGGCAAGACTTGATAACGAGACACTCACTCGCCCACAACTCTCGGAGGAGAGGGCAGGGGGAAAAGGACAGCTCTGCTTTTTAGCTGCAACTGCAGAAAAGGCCCGGTTTTGCACTGGTTTTTCTCTCTACCTGTTGGGTGAGTTCTCACTTGGGACGGGGGAGGACGGGATCCCGGCCCCTTCTACCCTCCGGGAGGGCGCGTTTCCCAGCTGCGCTGCAGCAGAACAAGACCCCTCGCCTGCTGCCGCTCCTCGCCCTGCCTGCTGCCGCCCCACGCCTTGCCTGCCACAGCTGAGGAACTCCTGCTGCCTCCTCTGCCGGCTGGCTCAGGTGAGCCCACCTGGCCGTTCCATCCCTTTGCTGCGCTTTGTCCATCTGCGCTCCACCCTGCTCCAGCCCGTCGGCCATTACGTGCGTGACACAGATCCAACCTCGCACCACAGCGCCATCTGCAGCTTCCCGGGAGTCATTGCACCTGCCCTGCTGATCTAGGAGCCCAACAGCGCCCCTGCTGGCCGTGACCGTGACTGCACCCAACGGGAAAGTGCCTGACAGCCCAGGGACATATTCCACTGAGTTTCTGGTTTTGTTTACTGGTTTTTTTTCACCTTGTTTACTGTTTTTTTGTTACTGATTGTTTACCTCATTATAGATACTAGTAAAAAACTCTTATTCCTTTTCCCATACCTTTGCCTGAGAGCCCTTGATCCTAAAGTTATAATAATTTGGAGGGAAGGGGATTCACATTCTCTGTTCCAAGGAAGGTTCCCACCTTCCTAAGCAGACACCTGTCTATCAAACGAAGACAAATAATTAACAACTAAACTTAAATATGTGATTCTTTATTCCTTCTGGAAGAGAGAAGAATCTTTTATTTTACAAAGTGCTCTTACAAGTTT
The DNA here is from genome assembly GCA_036785705.1 of Acanthornis magna. Lineage (NCBI taxonomy): Eukaryota > Metazoa > Chordata > Aves > Passeriformes > Acanthizidae > Acanthornis > Acanthornis magna. The sequence continues at coordinate 13,821,648 of JAWUZG010000029.1, forward strand.
TGATTAAGCTAGGCCTTAAGATCTGAAAGTCGGAAAGTTTTCACTTAAATTCTGTATTACTAAATAATGAAAACATCAGTCATGGGAAGTAACAAAATAGATGAAAGATACTTGGGTTACTTTGAATCTCTTAATTATTGCAATATAGAGTATACCTAAAGTAACAGCTTTGTTTTATTCACTTCAAAACATTGCTTACTCTATTTAAAGCATTGTATTCCATATTTTATAAAGAATTTTGTTCAACTATGTCAGGAATTGAATCCAAATACTTTTTGAACTAAAGGAAGAGTAGGCTTCAAAAAGGCAAAAATTAATATTTGTCATTCGTTGGTATTTTACAATATGTAATTAAATTTTTTATTCATTTTGCCTGAATATTCAGTGCAAGAAAAGTACCTTTTCCTGTTTATTACACTAAAATTACAAGGCTTGTCTTGAAAACTGCGTGTATAATTTGAAGACTACTAGGTTTATTACACTGAAGATATGGAAAAAATGAAATCAGGTTTTATTGTGGAAGATCCTTTCTAAGCCATCATTGATGTAGCAGATACTTCAACAGTATTTTCTTCTAAAATAGCTTACAAAATATTCAAATAGAAATAATTTTACATAGTTTGCAATATGTCTGGATGGAGGTAGGGAATTAGGTGGTCAGTCATTATGTAGCATAATGCCTACTAGTACAGAGACATCACTTCTTGCTACATGGAACAAGCAGGACAGGAAATTAGATACCAACAGAAATACTTCCACTTGGTGAATTTCCCTAAAAAATACTACTGAAATTCAGTTCTGTCATTTAATTGATGCTTTATACAGCAAGTGAGAGGTTTACACCGCTAAGTAATCCTCCCTATTGGCAGCAAAGTTTTTATTTTCAGCATTTCAGATGGGGGAGAGCCTGTAAGTTTCTGTTCAAATATCTGGAGCTCCTGTACTGCACAAAGCAGTGTTCTTTGAGAGGACAGTAAAATAAACTTTGTCCCTCTGATGGGCTGTGTACCTGTGCCCCAACAGAGACAAGCATGTTGCTCGTGTGTGGGGAGGGAAGCATCAGCCCTTTGGCTCGGGGGATGTGCCTACTCCTGTGCCTGTAGCAGTGGCTGCCCAAACAGGGAGCTCAGCTTTTCACTCACTGCCAGGTTATTTGCCATCTACTCACTGATTCAGACACAGAATGTGCTCTTCCCACTCAGTATAGTGGTGTTGAGGTGTTTTGAACCAAGGTGAATAGAGAGCCAGACATAACTTTTGCGCACGTTTGTGTGTGCTGACGCTCCGTATCCACATCTGTGAGTATTGCCGCTGTCACTGCCTAGATGGAATCTGTTACATGAAAGCATCTTGCAGTCAGGGGAAAGAATTCGTCATTCTGCTCTGGAAAGGGCAGAATCACACTGCTGGAGATCACGTTCTACTAGGAGATGACAACAAGGGCCAAGGCCTAATTTTGGGTTCAAGGGAGATCACAAGCATGTAAGGAGGAAAGCTGTCAATTTAAATGTGATTTAAAAGCTGTCAATTCAGAGTTCCTCCTTCTAATCTGAGAATTGAATGAATCATTCCCAAAGAGCATGGTCCAGGAAGCACAGCTGTGGTCTTTATTCTCTGGAAACAACACAATCCGGTGCACAACACTCTGAGACCTTATAAAAAATTGGAAGATCAAACAAAAGAGGGAAGACCCTGAGCTCAGGGTTGTTCCATGGTCCATGCCAGGAGGAGTTCATGACTTTTCCCAGTTTAAAACATCTCCTTAGCACACATACTGATGGGTTTACAAAGAGCCACCTCTAATAACTTCTGAAAGCTGTGAAGATCTTCATGTCCTGCTGTTAAACCTGTCCATAATATGAGGTTTTTAATCTTACAGATTCCAAACATAATGAATCAGAACAAAGTTTCTCTGTTACGTAATGTAACAAATGCCAGTACAAACAGCTCTTTTGAAAAGTTTGGTTTGACCACAAAAGTCTGGGGATAAAGAAATGGCAACAAGATTTGCTGACCATACTGCTAGAAGATTCCTGCTAAAAAAGCTTGCTTGGCATGTTCAAAGGAGAAATTATAGACAAACTTTTCCTAGTGCAATCTGCAAAAAAATAAGATGCAAAAAATATTGTTTCATCTTCTATTTCATCATTCTCCTGGCTGTATAAAAATGTATGTGGTGCAAGCAGGCAACAAAATGCAGCATTAGTAGTGTGATTTTGCACCAAAAAAAATGGAAGGAAAGAATGAGTTGTTGAAGGGCATCTATACAATGCATGCCTTTTTCTAATTTTTGTTTTCATCAGGGTAGATAACTGTGGCTCACATTGTTTCTAATTGTGGTAGGACATCCACAGTCGGATGGATGTGGACTTCTGACTCAGACATTAAAGAGGAGAGTTTGAGAGACACTGGTTGAGCTAGTTTGTGGTATGATGCTGCACTTCAGTCAACACCTTTGCAAAAGTTACATAAATTAGGGCAGATTTCAGTGCACCATATGTCATATATGATTCATCCTGGCATAAAGTAGCTGGACAGGGCTTGACTAATATCAGTTGGTAAACATTATTGTAAGGAATTTATCATGCAAATTTTATTTTACAAGCTCATGAGTTTATTCCTAATACTTACTTCATGGATGTAACCTCCCTCTGCAGGTTCAGAAAGTTCTTGGTGTCATATACCCAGACTGAAATTTTTGTAATGAGTTTCCTAACTGGTATTTTCTTCTGTAGAATCCAACATTCAGCTGATTTGTATATGCAGTTTCCATTCAGGCTGATATATAAACTATAATGTTGCATTCCTTTCAGAGTAGTATGTTTGTAGGCCTAGGTACTTCACACTGTTTCCTTTCAGATACAGTGGTGGTGACATACACAAATAAGATAATTCAAGGAACATGAGATATGTTACTCCTTCTTCCAATATTATGTTTAAATGAATGCTTAATTACTATCCATTCTCTGTGCAAGCATTGACATGCTTATCAGCAGCCACTTTCACAATCAGCTGGCACTACCTCCAACCTACTTAGCTAGGAATTTGACTATGACTAGGCAGAACTGACAATAAATTGCCCTTGGAATCATTCTAGGATAGCAGGTGAATTACACAAAGTTAAAATCAAAGGCTAACCACTTCTCTATCAACACAATCCTTCGTGCTTCTGTAACTCTGATAACACCAGATGTGCATGTGTCTTTCCACTTTGAATACTGGCTTCTGCTTTTGTGTATCCTTTCTGTACCTCTATGGCTACATGTGCTTACAGCATCTGCTTCCTCCACTTTTCACAGGCTTCGCAGAATGTACTTTGGATTGCTTAGCTGGATGTGAGTCATCGTAGCAGGTCAGTTCATTTTCCCATGGTGTGTTTTGTTCCACCTCATGCATGTCACTTTTTCCATTTGGCTCTTACCAGTATAACCTGCTTGGCATGGCAGTTTATCAGTGACTGTTTGGAGGGATGAAGCAGCTAAAAGTTTTTTTCTTTACTATGTAGATGACTCAATATGACTTTTCATTCAATGTACCTAGTGTTTATATGCTAATTCTTTAAATGTTATGTTTTATTGGCCAGAAATGTATGCAGTGATTCAATGGTAACCATCTCATTCTGTATAAAACTCATATGTAAGGTCTAAATACATGGACATCAAAATAAATGCAAAAAAAATTGGTCTGTAGGAGATAAGAAATTTTACTTGAGATTTATTATTTGTTAAGAGCAAAGGTGAAAATTAAAGATGAAAACTTAAGGCTCACCGGAACTTTTTATCAGGAGTGCTATAGTTCTACCCAGTCACCTCCACTCTTGGGCTGTGACAGTTTGCCAACACCATATGCCAACTGACAAACAAAAAAGTTGTATCAGCTCATTTCCTATCCCGTGTTTTCCTTTGCCCACATGGAATAATATACCATATTTGAGAAGAGATATTTACCACATTATATGGAGAGAAATGGAAGAATTAAGATTGGTGACTCTTTAGGAAATGCAAAAATGAATACTGTAACGAATGCAGGACTGTAGGCAATTATTGGAAGCTGAGGTGATGACACAATACCTGTGAAAAAGGAGCAGCTTAGGGTGTCCTGATAAAGGCAAGTGTAAAATTTTTAGGGCTTTTGCATATTCAGTGAGGGACATAAGGAGCTCCAAAAGGAGCATAGTATTACTTCCCATAATACCTAATAAATAACTGTAGATGCATGCAATGGTCTTTGCAGAGATTTAGGAATACTTTTTTAGGCTGGACAAAAATTGAAGCAATTATATATTAATAGAACTATCATAAATATACCAGAGAAGTTATTTGCTGGAAGAACTCCCATGCTAGGCCCAGCATGAGAACGAGGGATTTCTGTTGCAGTAGGATTTATTAACATATTGTGGTCATTATCTGTCCCTGACTCTCCTCGTCACATTCTACCTGCATCAGAAGAAGTCTTCCCAAAAAGATGAAGAAATTGCTACACTGCTAATATTTGCTAAAGATCTTTCTATGTGTGAGCCAGCATGAGAGCAGCCTGAGGTGTGGCCAGGATGTTCTTCACTCTCTGTCAGGCGGTGTTGAAAAGTCTTATAGGAAACACGGTAGTTACAGTACAAGTCAGGGCAACACTTAAGGTAGCTGGAATTTTTCCAGGAACCAAACTGGCCTTTGGCAATTTCTGAATACAGGTAAATACCTATTCCTTGCATTTGCTTTCTCCTCTGTACTACACCTGAAAGGAACTAAACTGTCTGACTGCTCGCGCTTTGCGAGCTAAGAACGCCTAGCCGGCGAAGGTGCGTCTTAGGCGGCTAGAAGCCGGAGCGAGGTGCCGGAGAACGCGGAGCTGCTGTGCACCCTGCATTTCACATCCAAACTGCACCGGCAAGCAGAGCAGCATGCAGGCTCATCTCCAAAGGATGTTTCTCGCTGCTACGATGTTCTGGCAGCACCGGGACACGGGGACAATGTGCAGAGAGAGAGGGAGCGAGAGAGAGAGAGAAACACTTTGCCCCAGCTTTAGACTTACAAAACTCGTGCAGTTGCAGCTCCCGGAGAAGGCAGCGTGCGTGGAGAATGTATTCTCCACGTAGCCTCTTCTGTTCGCATCTGTGCCGGACCGCAGAGAGCCGTCCGCTTCTTGCTCGCGCTTTGCGAGCTAAGAACGCCTAGCTCTTAGCATGCTGCAGAGGAAGAACACAACTGTATGAAATAGTGTGCGAGCAAAAAAAAGAAATTCTGTATGAAGCACCATATAACTGTAAGGAACTAACAGATGAAAGTAGATGGAAATGTACAAGGTCCCTTATTTTTTATGCAGTGCAGAGATTTCTTAGGTTGCCCCAGAAGTAGTACTTCTCAAAGCAGAAGCCTCTAGAAGCACTGCTGTAAGTCAATTAGCTCTGCATTACAGCACAGAGGTAGTTGTCACACCATTGTCACTGTACAACATACAACATTGTCACCATCAAGGGGGAAAATACACGTTTCCCCTTCTAACTTAAAATCTCACTTACAGAAGGGAATGAAAAATGTTTTAAAAACAATTACAATGTGAATCATGTTTCCACCATTACCCTCAGCTTTGCCTAAATAAATAGGGAATACTGATAAAAATGATAGGGAGCTCATTTTTTCCTAGCCATAAGTTGAAGCTTAAAGTAATAATATTCATGCCATGGTTTTGACTTATTTCCCGAGAGGAGTACTGTATCTCTTGAACCTACTACAGCTGCAAATGCCATGCTGATAAAATTAATCTCTCAGAGTGAAAAGATTAGACTGTAAAAAGCTACTATGTAATTTAATATTGGATTTTCTCCTTGTTGCAGGATTAGCTCTCTTTTTATGATTAGTGACACACGAAATAAAGAACAGTGACCAGAACACATTTAAAATTAAGTCAGATTTTATCTTATAATGGACTTTTATCAGTGGGGGAAAGACAGAATTCATAAAACCAACAGCTAGTTAGTGGTTATGGAAAGAAAGTAAATCTGTAATTAAATTATAGTGGTGGTACATTAAATAAGAGTGAGTTATGGTAGCTGAACTTCATTAATTACAGCTGGAAATTTTTAAAATAGCAGGAAAAAATTTATACTGAAACCATATCATGTGTTTTGGCTTGATCACTCTCAGAAGGCCCACTGCTGTACAACCCTTCATTCAAATCACCTGCTGAGATCTACATGCTTATAAAGAGAGATTACAGACACATTTTAAAGCTGATAAAGGTTGGATTCAAGCAACTATTAGATAACTATTGCCCAGTTCTGTGAAATATAATTTGCATTATCATTCCTCTTTGTGGAAAAATATTGTTTGGATTAAATAGTCATTCACGTGGACTACTGGACACAATTATGGCTCAGGAAAACCTTTTTTGATAATTGTGTTCTTGGACTTTCATGCAATGGACATGTCTCGGCATGGAAGTTGGAGTATATTTAAAACCATGGTTTGTGATAGAGGTTTTGTGATCTCAGCTGTATTTCCATACTAGACTGTGCACTGCCTGAGGCCAGAACCCCTGACTGTGCACCGTCAATTATTTATGCACACCCTGAGGCAGAGAGGGCAACCTCATTAAGGCAGCAGAGGATGTTCCTCACATGTCCACCAGTGTGTGCAATGAGGAGATCTGGGCCCTGCTGCAAGTACAACTGCAGGGCCACACTGCAGCCTGCACCACCAGCACCCATCTTCACCTTCCATGTGCTTCTTCAGGTATTCTTACAGCACAGGTGGGCTATTCAGCTGTCCTGTTTTCTAGGCTGACACCGAGAAGGCAAAGGAGAGGAGGTCACGCTACACTCCAGCTCCAGAAGGGACAAGTGCTCGGTGCCTGTTGGAGGCAGACTCTGCCCTGCACCTGCAATGACAAGCACAAAGCAGTGTTGCTAGTAGACAAACACAGCCACAGCAGCCATACCTGTTTTCACTTTGGCTTTCACCTGCAGCTGCAGACCTTCCTCCAGCAATGCCAGCTGAACACCAGACCCTGGGACGCCAAGCACTGCCTAGCAAGATTCTCTGGAGCTGACTGTGACAGGCTCTGGCTACAACTTATGCTAATAAGAACAGGAAAAGTATTTTGTATTGAATAACACTCCTTGGATAAAGCTCCTGGCCTGGCTGGGAATATGGTCACATAACCACACAAATACTGCACTCCCTGCAGTGTTGCCTTGAAGGCAGCTTTTGGTCTGCACAAACACGCATCTTGAAACACATAAGGTTGCACAAATATGCACTCAAAAATGCTTTCAAAGCCAAAAGGTCTGATTTCTTCTTCTGATATAACTATAGTGTATCCCTATGTGTGGGCATCCCTGGAAGCATGCTGCAGTCAGCAGTGTGAACATGGATAGAGTAACCTCAAATGCAGTCTAGACATAGCCAGCGTATCTGCTTCATTCTCTAGGCTCAAGTTAGCACTTCTTGAAGCAGCATCAAGATATCGATTACATTGCATCAAAGAAATAAAATGTTGCTGGTGTAATCTGTATCTGTGAAACTCAGAGAGCACAGTCTTTGTGAAGCTTCCAGGATCCCAGGGAAAAGGAAGTAGTGGTACAAAATGTGAGAAATGTCACAACTTTTCTAAAAGTCTTCTCAGTTAGCAAAATCTGATTGATTAACGTGTTTGTTTGAAGAAATAAAGTGGATTATTGGAAAGCACTTTTGCCATACATGTTTCAGAAAAATAAGATTAGGAGAATAAAACATTTTCTGTTGAAGTATGTCTCTTTTTTTTTTTTTTTTTCCAAAAATACATATAACTGGATGCTAGTTTTGAAAATGTCAACATTCCCCAGGATTGCTTTCATACATATGAGGAATTGTAGCCATTGCCAAGATGTGCTTCATTCCTATTTTTGGGCATACTTCAGAAGTTCATGCTTAAGCAGCTCAACGCACTCAAGGGAAGTTGTGCTTAGGTAAGAACTGACACTAAGCCTCATCATAACAGGATTTTCTGGATTTCTGAATCTCGATGCAAGTCTGCAGCTAAAGTTCTGAAACTAGTCCTTAGACTTCCAATGGTCAACAGCAAAGCCACAGAGATGAGTAAAAGGGAACTGTGGGTGGAAAATCAGATTCTATGTGGAAATTTTGGATGTTGTCATTTAGGTCCATCTCAAATCTGCAGTTTGGATGGACTGGTTCTACTGCTCTTATTCCTCCTTTGCCATGTAGCTTTGTGACAGAAGTGGGATAGAAGTTCTACATTCAGATGTTTAAAGCATTTAAGACAGAAGAACGCTGCCATTCTCATACACACAAAGAAGCACGTGTGTTTACACTTCAGATAATAAGACAGTATATACAGAGGTAAGAAACTAGTTTATTTTAATTGCAACCAAGAAATCAGAGACCACAAAAATGCCATTAAATCCACAGTGTGAGAATCCTTGGGTGCATTGCCCCAGCAGAGGCCTGACTGCCTGTGTTGGAAGCCAGTACTATGTGGTATAGCTGTGTAACCTTGGATCATATGACTATGAAACGCTGGGGGTAAGAAAGAGCTGTGAGAAGCCCCTTTGGAGGCCTCCTTGCTTCACTTGGGAGTGGCACTTAAGCTCCATCTGTTGCCCTGTAGTGTGCCCAAGCCATGTACCTCAGCAGAGGTACATGGTGTGCCCAAATCAGACACCTGGGACCTGCCTTGTGACCTGTGTGGCAGCCCCCCAGCTGCTGGCTGACCCTGGGCACTGCCCGGGCACTGCTCTTCTCACCTTGCTCCAGCACAGGGCACAGTGGGACCCTGCTCCAGCTTGCTCAGCTGGTGACTTTTCTTCCCTTACAAAGCAGCCTGCTCCAGCTGCAGACCTTCCTGCAGTGATCCCTCTGCAGTTCACAGGATTCAAAGTGAACCTACAAGAACATCCATCTGCCTGATGCCACGATCCTTGAATAAAAGTTACATTGTCAAGACCTAAGAACAAAGAACAACATTGTTTTATTAAAAAAAACAAACCACAAGCTACTAAATTGGTCACTGAATTGATATTATTTTAGCTGAGGTTGCACAGGTTTCCTTCCAAAAGGATCAGGCTGTAGATTGGCATTTAAACTAGTTTAAAATGAGCCAAAAACGTTTAATGTGAGCAAGTATCTAAACTGAACAAAATGAAAGTCTGGTTGTAGGTGACTTTTTTAGCTAGTCACCCTCACTTCTATTCATTCTCGATTTTCTAGGAGTGTCTGGCATGACAACTATTGGAGTCAACACAGGAAATGGTTCAGACATCCACTGCAGACAGGTGTGTACCATGCTGGGGGTGGTAGGGCTTTCTATCTGCTGTCACTCACAGCACTGACACGCTTGCTCAATGATGCCCTGGCTGTATGTTCTGGAAAATCCATAGCACAGGATCTGTTTGTGTGCAGAAACACTCGTATGCAGGAATTTTGATTTCAATAGGAATTTACTTCTAAATAGGCTGGTTATTGTCTTTAAATGCTGGCAATGAATAGAAGAATGTCTCTGCTATGAGTTATACAGTATTGAAAAAAAAAGGGAATTCATAATTGAGACATCATAGATATTATTATTACTCAGTCAAAAGCAGATTAAAGAGTCCGCTGTTGCTGCCACAAATTTGCATGATATTACTTGGGATTTTATATTTTAAAAAAGTTATACTATAGTGTTGCATATGATATCTTTTTCATTAATTGTCTTTAGTGAAATAGGCCCCCAGACCTGCAGTGTGGATAATTGAGTTCTCTCAGTGGAAAAATAGAGCCTCTAAAAGGGGAACAAAACCCCTATTCATAATCTGACTCTAAGAAATTTTGTCTCTTCAAAGTGCCTGTGTTTACAATCTGTACATTCACTTCTCTAACTATTTCCATCCTAGAATGTAGAAATGGTGAAGTGCCTAAATTTTTAAATAAAATATAGATAAATTGGCACCCAAGCATTGGCTTATGGAAGTTCTAACTGCAACTTTATGGATTAGGGCACGTGAATATCAAATTCCTTATATGGGTGTGTAGAAAGGCATCTGCTAGCAGCAGGTAAATTAGAGTCATAGAATCATTTAGGTTGGAAAAGAACTTTAAGATCATTGAGTCCAACCATTAACCCAGCACTGACAAGTCCACTAGTAAAATTAGTGGCTATAGGATTTATTTGGAAGTAAATTGAAAATCTACATGGGTTCAATAAACACCAAGGAGAAGTTGGAGGTTGTTCTGAATAATTATTTGAAACATGTTGGGTTTTTAAATAAATTTGTGAATTTATGTGTATATAACAATTTCTTCTAAGTTCTAACAATTATATGACATCTTAATTATAAGAAACTTTTCTATCACTTCAAATAATTAGTATTTATTTCCACATGCCTTCTTTAAGAGATTGCATCCATACACATTGCATCAGTACCTCATCTTCTTTCTGCAAATGAACAAAAACCCCCAAAATAGCAGGTCCAATCCCTGATACTGGTCAGAAAACTACCACTTAGTTTTCAAAAATTGCATGATTTTGAGCTGCTTGGATTCATGTGGTTTTGTTACTTGTTTCCCAGTTAGATAACCTTTAGATGTGATTAAAAGCTGCATTTTCTTGACAGCGTGATCTATTTATTGATCATTAAAACACGATGACTTCAACTACATGTAATTTAAATAGTCCAGTTTAGAACCCACATACACGAAAGCAATCTTACTGTCTTCCCCCTTACTCTACCTTGCTTTCCCCACTATATTACTCAACTTACAGTACTATTATTTTCAGAGCTGTATTTATAGCCACCCATCTCATTTAAATATTCCTTCTAAAATGTATAACCCCACCTAGCTCAGGAGATTTGTATGGGCTATCAATTTAACCACAGGAAAACAGGGAGAACTGCTGCACTCTGTACGTTCTTAGAAGCAACCTTCACTTCGCCTTGTGTCGGCTGGTGCAGGCACCAAAAAGCCGTGACTCAGCATCCCTCTCTCTCTCACAGGAGACACAAGGAGCCAGCTGCAGTGACTCCACCCCGCTGTGCCACAACCTTTGCAGCCTTTGTCACTGCTGCTTGAGCCCGTGATGCTGCAGATGCTCAGCTTTTCCCAGGTGAGGCACAGGAGGTCAGGACCTGGCGTGGGGGAAGGGGGAAGAGAGGAGAATGTTTGAAGCTTTCTTTCTGAAACTCGTAGTACTTCTCCTGCACAGAATGGGTGACAGTTCTGAACTGCAAATAAATTTAATTAAAACACATCCTTGTACGGTACAGGTCCATAATAATGGGTATTTGGTCAAAGCTGCTGATGGCTGTAGTAAGTACAGTCTGCTTTAAAACAGCAGGTTCAGCAGCACCAGACACAAGAGACCCTAAACTATTCTAGAGAAGGACAGTAATTTACTTTTCTCAGGGAAAAATAATAAACTCATCCCTTACAACTGTTTTTCCCCAGAACACAGATGAACACTTACATTTTTCTCACATGTATACTCATTTACAGGAATTCCCCCCAAAATACCAATTGATATTTGCATCCATACAAACCAGTAGGTTTCTATGTGAGAAGGGCGGACAGCCAAGCAAAAAAATATGATCTGCAACAACTGCTAGCTTGGCTTCTTTCTTTTGCTGCACAGCATTATCAGTAATAGATACAGTAGGTAAAGTTCCAACGACAAGCCTTCGGTCGGGAATACTTGATCGGGAATCTCCTTACAGGAGAGTTTACCACGAGAGGGAGCTCTCAAGCAGCCAAACAGCCTCAGCAAACTACGGAGCAGAAACACGTCTGAATCAGGCAACAGGCAAAAAATTCAGTCAGCCTAATCCCAACACGTAAATGCGTACAATTCTTTATGGGAAAAAAAAAAAAAAAAAAAAAAAAAAAAGTGATTTTAAGCTATATGTACGTAAATGCGTCTGTATGCGTTAAACCACTTGTGTGTTTAGAAAATTTTCTCCCCATTTGAGGAAGACCCGTGCAATTTCTTACCTGAGAAGACCTCCCTTGGATCAATACTGCTGATGCAGGAGTTCCTTGAGTAGTAAATGACTGCTGAGTCTGTCCTATTTATAGAAGGGCTTCGGTTACAGAAACAAAAGCAAGCCCAACCAGAGACCAACAAATCAGATCATACATGTTTTTCTCTTCCCCTCCTCATTCCCATACAGTGAGAAGTGGGTTGCTTTGTGTAAACGGGGGCAGAGTCTGGCACCGCACTAGTGTTACTAGGATGAGTATCACTGCTCTGCCTGGTTTGGAAAGTTAGGTGTCTAAGTTATGAGAAAGATTCCATTTTGCACGCTTTTTCATATTCTTCAGTGCATTCGCTGTCTTGCAATCTTACTGCAGATAATGAAAATGCCATGATTTGTTTTGCAAGAACAGAGATTTTGCCATTCCAAGGCCAAAATGCACTCAGCTACGCGTCCCTTGATACTGCTCTGCAGTACACTGTGTGCTTACTAGCTTTTACTTATCAGGTCAGATGACACAAGTATTTTGGATCCTTTTCTAGTTCTTTCATGCTGCTGTTACAAACAGTGGCATGACAATACAAAGGTAATTGCATCTATATTGAAATAGTTCTCACAGGTATTTTAACTAAAAGTTTAATAAATTTATTAATTTTAAAAATTCAGAAAATTTTATATTGATGGACTATATTATGTTGAGCTATTGCATCCCAATTTTTTTCCAACATATGAAATCATTATACAGCAATTAAGGTTTTACACAGAACACTGGCATACTATATTCCTCCAAAGAAATCTAAAGATAGAAAATCATAATTGATAGAAGTCTAGCAAACTAACTTGCTGCACAAAAGAGACACAAACCTTTGCTTGATAAAGCACAGCCAAATACTCCTACCACTGGCAACAAACATCTCTGTTGCTGTGCAAAAAGGGCATAAAGGATAACTAACTTATGCAGGAGTGCTTTGAGTAATTATATAAGGCATGGTAGAGTAACACGATGAAAGAGAAGTTGTCATTTACATGTTAATTCTGACACTATTTTTTACTACCTGTAGTTTTTCATTTGTTCTTCCTCTATATCACATGGATCAAGAAAATTAGCAAATTATTCGTAAAAGATTTAGCAGGGTGAATAATTTAATTGCAGTGTCTACATGTTAAAATATATTTGACAATAAGGAACACATTAATGCCTCGGAGTAATCCAGTAATCAGGCATCAGTCTGATCCCCCTCATATCCCACTTCTGTGATCAAATTAATTTAGTACGTACAGGAAAAATACCAGACTACTAGTTTCAACTCGAGTTCAAACTCAACTATTTTATAAATAAGCATATAAAAGCAATCTCTATTAAATACATAATATCAAGGACATTCATGCACAAGCCTAAATGTAGGAGAGTTCACCAAGTACATTTTTAATATAATTAAATCTAATTTCATCTTCAGACCTTGTGAGGAAAATGGGCAACACTTCAACTAGCTTGGTACGTATATTGCAACATCATCATCAGAACATTCCTTCATGAATTATTTATTTATATTCAAATCTATTTATTACTCAATTATTCTGATATTGTTAATCTCAGAGAGAGAAATTCAAATGATACTTTCAAGTTATCAGTGGTAAATTCAGCTTGAAAGGATATTCTTTTTGCAATAAATGACAGAAAGGATACAAAATAAATACATATGCAACATGGATAACTAAATCTGTCACATTTCTGCTTAAAACAGCACAGTATTTTACCTCTTGATGGTATTAAGAAAACCCTCAGTGTACTGATCTCCAACTTAGAAAAAATAAAAGCCTATGGTTCTTCCAGAAGACGTTAAATGGTGGTACATGACTGATGGACACTACATCCAAGAAAATCTGAACATTTGATTCAAGTCACCCAGGGTGGAACATGTTGTAGAAGTACTGACCCAGCTGTTGGGGAATCCAACAGGAAGGGCAACTTTCTCATAGATTTCTTCAGTGTCAACCTAGGCTACATCAAGTGTAATTTATGGGAACTTTCTGAGTGACTCATGTTTAAATTCACTCTATTTTTATTATCATGGTCTGCATTCGCTATTTGTGATGAAGAGAACTTTTTATCAGAGGCTTTTTAGGGGATTTTTATGGTTCTTTCTGCGATGGGATCATATCCTCTGTGTGGGAAGGATTTCTCAGAAGGGGAAGTCAGTCTGTGGAAGTAGCTTTTCTGCTGGAATGACTGACAGGCCTGCTATGGAAGATCGATATCCAGGTTGCATGAGGTCTCAGCCTGTTAAAGCTTACTGCCAGCAAAGGAAGGAGGGTAGAACAGAGCCTAAAGCACTCCATGTGCTTTCTTAGCAAAGGAACAAAGAGCACGGCATCCTCCCTCCCCAGCCTGCCAGTACGATTCTCACCTTTTTCAGCACAGGATAATACGTGCGATAATTGTGCAGCACACTTGGATGGAATGGGGGCGTAGAAACAGGTTTGGTGTGCAATTCAGGTTGGAAATGCGCCTCGCTGGATTAGTGTCATTTACCTCAGCTCCTGCTGTAATTGCTCTGCTCGCTAGCAAGTCACATTGAGAAGACTGAGGGAAATTCTGATTCTGCATTCAATTACAGGGCTTAATTGCTCTACAAAATATTATGCATTGTAGAAATACACAAGAGTAGTGGATTTATGCTCACATGCTTGCATATCAAAAAGAAGATTGCATTCCAAAGGAAGCAATCTCCTTAACTGAGAATAAGAAGCTTTAAAAGATCTTTGGCTTGAATGAAAATGCCTTCTTTTTGGAGCCTAGCCCACATCCCTAGGTATAAAGTCCACTAGGACTCTGTGAGAACATCTACAGAGAAACCATGAATTTTTGTCCAAGCTGGGGGACTGCTCTAAATTCAATGTTGGAGTGCTACTCTTGCCTTGCTAAAAAAGGAAATTGGCATCCAGAAGTTCTATTTGCAAAATCCAAATGCTATTTGTCTGCAGAGGAAAAAATCAACCAACATTTATTAATGCTATTAAAAAAAAATCCTCTCAGTGCTAAGATTTCAAATCAAATTGCCTTGATCTTATCAAAACACCTCAGCAATAAAAAGGCCACCCATTTTCTGCTGTCACATCAATCACAGTACATCAAAACAGTGGATCCATAATCAATACACTATAAAGGCACTAGTCATGGCAGGTAGCAACAAGATGAAGTACAGTGGTCTAATCCTCTGATTTTACAGTGAGGCAATTATTTTCTACTGTGGTTTTTAAGAAAACATTTATCACGTGAAATGGGAAAAAAAAAGAAAGGCCACATAGCTCAGCATGACTTTTTGCTCTTAGCATAGCTTTGCAATGTCGTCTTTGAGCTGACAAAATAGTTTTGACATTTCAAGTGCGTGTCCTATTATACTTTACCCCTTCCCTCAGTTTCAATGCCAGCCACAGCAACTAGATTACCTAATCCATGTATTTGATTTGAATCAAGAGACATTCAAAAAAGTAGTGCCATGGGCTTTACCCCCTCTTTTTGCTTAGGATTTTCATTCTTCAGAGATTGACCTTCACTTGAACTGCAATGAAAAGTGAATTTTATATCGCTTGGTTTTTTTTCAGATAGTTTGGTGCACAAGGACAGAACATGTTTAATTGTTGATACTCCAAGAGTCCGCTATCATCTATTCAGTTCTTTTCTATTTAGCCAGTGTTATTGGGTCAAGAGTTACTTCTAAAACTTTCATAGCAAGAAATTTGCTTTTTAAATATACAACACCAGTGAATCAGATTCTAGTACACTAAAAAAGAATAGTAATCTAGTTTTATTTTTTGCTATTTATTTTTTCACTTCCAGAAGTTTCTTGGGTCCCATTTTCCTAGAAAAGCAATCTATAATTCCATATCTTCCTAAGTGGCATTGCACACACAGGACAAGAACTATTCAGGTCAATCCAAAACTCCTTTTTTTCATAAGTGCACAAGGAAATCCATTGGAAAACATGATGAGTAGTTCATAATCTTGTTGTAAAATTATAATAAGCTCAAAGTAAATACATATATTTCTGTTTTAAAGGCAACTTTAATATTTTTAACCATCTTCATTATACCTAGGGATTGATGAAGCATGGGATCCTCAATTTGCTACATTTCACCAAAATCAACAAAGGGCTGCTTGTGGTCTTGCCTCCTACCATGCCTGTGGATGGAGAGATCTCTCTCTTTTTTTTTTTTTTTTTTTTTTTTTTTGGCCAGATCAATGGGACAGAAGGAAAGTGGAGAATTCCTTAGGGATTTGTGAGAAGCAGACAAGTAGGAACACTGTAGCACCAATTTAGTTTGGTTTACACTGCTGCGAAACAGCAGTTTGCAGGTGTGGTTCCTCAGTCTAAATCCAGCAGCGAAATGGAGTGCCCTGCTTTCCTGCAGGTTCACTCTTCCCCAGTGTAAGGACTAAGGAGGTGAAACAGCCAGACTGTGCTGTCTTGAAATTATGCTGAGCTTTCATAACACAAAGGCTGTCATTGAATGACAGCCCTCATCTTCCCCACCTAGCTTCCAGCTGTCTGCTTCTACTTTACCTGCTCCAACTCTGGTACTTGCTTAACCCCGGAGTGAGAAAATTTAGGAATCCAAATCAGCAAATAGCTAGTTATGTGTTTAAAAAAAAAAAGGGGGGGGGGAGAAAAATTAATATAAATATTACTTCTCTGAACTGTTTAAGTGAAGATAAATAAAAAACAGCTCTGGTGAAAGGAAGGGAAGAATTGTATACATGACAGCAGGGGAAGAAAAGCACTGCCTGTACCAGCAACGGCTTCCAGTTTAGTGTAAGGTGAACCCTCCCAATATCAGAGGGGCAGGAGGCCAACATTGCTGTCCATTGCCATTGACAGAGGTTGTAATGCTTCCCATCTCCTGTGTAGCAGAGGATCTCATGGGTCATCACACACAGACCAATATGATCAGGCGAAGTCATTTATTACAGATCAGGCTACTTATATACATTTTCTACTTCTCTACATGCAAGCAATATATTGGTTACTAGCTACTTGTTTACACATCTAAACAAATCACTGGAGTGATGGTGGGCTGTCATACAAACGCTGCTGCTGCTGCTGCTCTGCCCTGCTAAGGTTCTACAACCTGCCGTTCACACACTCCGTTGTTTACATTCTTGGAATTGTCCACGCTTGGCAGCTACTTCTCCACAGCTGCACTTCAAGGATGTGTTTACCTTCTTGCTTATCTTGCTCAGCTAAGTTAAGGCCGGATTGTGCATGTCTCAGTGTCTTGACTATTAAGAATCCTTCAACACGCCTGTGTCCCATACTTCTGCCCATAGGACTTGTGAGCCAGCCAAGTTCACTGACACCAACTCTGTCATTTAGCCCATGAAATCAGCCCAAGTGGTGAGTTTGTGCAGGGTCTGGCACGGGGGGGCCAAGACAGGGGCCAGCTTGGGTGGGAGGAGGGGGAAAGCGACCTCCTCTGCTTTCCTTTGCTGCATGTGAAAGCCATAATTGTACCTTCAGAGGCTTCAGAGGCCAATGCAGAGGGACGAAGAGGACAGGGCTGCCTTTCCCAACATCACGGGTACGTGGATCAGTTTAAACTGGTCCTGAAACAACACCTAAAGTCACAGCCCCTCACTTAAGTGTCTCTGTTATATTCCAGTCAATTCCTGGCAGTCCGCATGTACATCAGTCATGCTGGGGCTTTACTTGGGAAGTTGCCGTCTATGAACTTCTATGTGTGGTTCTGGGCTTCTCAGTACAAGAAAGACAAGAAGCTATTGGAGAAGGTCCAGTAGAGGACCACAAAGATAACTAGGGGTCTGGAGCATCTCTCTTATGAGGAGAGACTGCAGGAGCTGGGCCGGTTGAGTCCAAAGAGGAGAAGACTGAGAGAGGAGCTCTCAGTCTTATTAATGCACAAAAATATCTCTAAGGCAGGTGCCAAGAGGATGATGCCAGACTCTTTTCCGGTGGTGCCCAGTGACAGAAGGCGGAGCAAGGGCCATAAATGAAAACAATGGTCATAAATAAACACAAGGAATTTCACCTCAACATGAGGAAGAACTTGTTTATGCTGATGGTGGCAGAGCACTGGACCAGGCTGCACACCGAGTTCATGGAGCCTCCCTCTTCGGTGACATTCAAAACCTACCTGGATACGTGCCTGCGTTACCTGCTCTAGACGATCCTGCTTTGGCATGGGGGTTGGACTAGATGATCTCCAGAGGTCCCTTCCAACCCTAACTATGATTCAGTGATTCTACGTAAATAACGGCACAGAAAGTCCTGTGAGTTGTGCTGGATTTATGGAATAGCACCGAGCACCCAGGCTTCCGCAACTCTGAAATTAATAATCCGTGTCTCTCCGGAGTGTTGTCGCACTCCGGATAACAAACCCGATTTTGCGGACAGCAACGTTGCAGAGCCAAACCACATCAGGAGTCCCGGGATGGCTCCACGGGAATCTCCCCACCTTACACCTGGGCATTAAGCAGGGCATCGCTGGACAAAGCTCGGAAGGGGGAGAGAGGAGGGAGGAGAGCACCCGAGCACCTTTCGTACCTCTTCCCCAGTTCATCCAGCACTTCCCCGTTCTTCTCAGTGGCGCCGGACCAGCACCACGGCGATCAGCGGACGCGCATGCGCGTCCCACTGCCGCCGGACACGACCCGCAGGGGTCCCGGCGGAGCGCCCGCGGGAGCGCGAGCTGCCCGTCCTCTGCCGCCCGCCCGCATCCATCCATCCATCCATCCATCCATCCATCCATCCATCCAGCCATCCATCCAGCCATCCATCCACCCCTCGCGCCGCAGCGCGGGGCGGGAGGCGCGGCACGGGCGCGCGCTCTCCCAGGGGAAGCGGCAGACGCGGCGGGAGGCGGGGCCGCGCGGGCCACGCCCGGTGTGTCCGCCTGGCGCCGGTCGGGGCGGCAGCGGCGGCGGCGGGAGGCGCAACTTCCACGGGACAGAGGCGGCGCTGCTGCCGCAGAGCCCGGCGGGGGAAGGCGCGGCGAAGCGTGAGCGGCTCCCTGGGGGACTCTCCCGGTCTGGTCCGGCCCGCGGTGGAGGGGAGAGGGCGGCGCTGAGACCCGCCGGGACGAAAGTTTGGGAGCCGCCCCGCGGGCGGGCAGGAAGGGCCGGAGGCCGCGGCGTCAGGAGCATGAGAGGTCCGCCCCGGCCTCGCCGGTGCCCGTGAGAGGCGGCCCGCAGATCTCTCCTCGGGCGGGAGGAGAGAAGGGAGAGCGAGCGGGGGCGGCAGCACCTCCCGCGGAGTCCCCCCGAGCCCGCGGCTGGGGTGCCTGCGAGCCACTCCAGCCGCAGCGCCTGTTTCGAGCTCTATTTCCCGTCCCCCGGCGGGGGAAGAGGAGGGGCGGCGGCGGGGAGCCCTGTCGGGATCCCTCGGGACGGCGCGGAGGCGGCTGGAAAGCTGTGAGCAGGAGTGAGCGGCTCCCGCCGAGCCCTGCACAGCGCCGCGTTCCCTTCCCGCCGGGGGCTTGCCCCTGCGGGGGTGCGAGTGCGCATGGGGGCGGCGGGCGCGGAGCCGGGGCGGGGAGCGCCGGGAGCGGCTCCGTGAGGACGGCAGGCCTGTCCGCGCCCCCGCCGCCCGCCCTGCCCTGCCCGCGCTTCCGACCCTGAGGCCCTGGGCTCGCCTACGAAAAAACTTTTCCGCAGCGTCCGAAGATGGAGCCTGGCGGCATGGATTATTTCTGCGAGCAGGTACAGCAGAAGGACGTGGGCCGCAGGATGCAGGTGGGCCAAGAGCTGCTGGAGTACGTGAGCGACCCGGCGAAGTCCACCGATCTGGAGCAGGACCAGCAGCGCCTTGACAAAGTGATCGACGAATTAACAGCGTGGGTCAACTCCAGTAATTTTAAGGTAAGGCTGCTCGGCGGGGCTCGATACGGGAAGACCATGATTCATCATGGTAGGGAGGTACAGAACCCCGGGTTACTTTTTAATCAGGTAAGAACAGAAAACTATATTTGTGCCAGTTTTAGCCCTCCCCCCACAAAGGGGAATTCCGAAATTTTGGGCGGGTGGTTAATGTGTTATTGTTTCTATTCCCGTGTCCTCAAAGAAGCAGTAATAGGGGTTTTGGTTTTGCCTTTATCGTTAGCTAAATGGTATTTTGGTTTGGTTTTGGTTTGGTTTGGGGTTTTTTTTTAAGGCATAACGTTAACCCCCACCCCAACACGCAACTATAAAACACACACGGGTTGTGTTTCTTACTCAGAAACAAGATAGGTGATGATTATTTTTCTTATTTCTTTCTCTCTACCACTCCCATTCCATGGTCTCTGTACTTGAGTGTAGTGTTTCATGGGATTGCCATCGTTTTCTGCAGGCCGTAAAGAGTGCTGCTTCACGGGATTTCTATCACACTGTGTGTAATTCTGATGATTTAATGAATAATTGGCTTCTTAAGGTTCCTACTGTAAGTTTGAAGTTGTTTATGCCGTCTTTAGGCGACTTCCCTGTACCTGGGAAGTTATACGGTATCCTTACAGCGGCCCGATGATGACTCACGTTTCGCTTTTTTCGGTGTGCGTGTGTCTTTTAGACGGAGCCACGGGAAAAGAGCTATCACTCCCTCATAATGTGGCACTTGCGAGTTGTTCTGACGTCGGTCAGCCGATAAGGCGATTGACAGCGCAGTAGTAGTGCCAGGGACAATTGTGTTCGTATTGGCTTTTTAAAATTTTTTATTTATTTTTATAAATTTTTCCCCCGCCCCGCGGTGCATGTGCGCGGCGCGGCCGGGGCAGGCCCGCGCTGTGGCCGCCGGGGGGCGCTGCCGGGCCGCGCTGTGGCCCGGGGCTCTCGGCCGGGCCAGCTCCGCCCTGCGCTCGTAAGGTGAGCTACTCGCACTTTGGACCTTTAAACACTCTACTGAGCTTATTCTCGCTTTTTTTCCCTATTTTCTTAGACGTAGGAGGAGGGCGCAGAGTAATTTCTATGGGCGGTGTGTTCCTGAAATCGATTATATCCTTTTTTTCCTCCTCCGTTGACTTTGCCGGTGTTTGCACATAGCAACTTGAAGTCTGGAAATAATAAGGGCTTAACTCCATTTGCGCATATGATTTATTTGTTTTGGAAGCGTGTTTGTAAGTAAAGGTCAGGTTAGCTTGAGGAAGTAGCATGTGCTGGACAAATATAATTTATTTGCCTTTAAATTCATCATCTGAGAGCAGCTGTTGGTGATAAAATTGATAACTGTGAAACCTAGAAAGGTCTTTAAAAATACTCTTTTGCATGAAGAGGGCTAGCTACTTACTTAACAAGATAATGTAAATGTTTCTCCCTGCACTTATAAATTAACAGAATTAGGCATTAAGACTGGAAAGTAAATTTTCAAGATCTGTATTTCATAGTGCAAGACATTTTGCTTGCAGTTGTTGTAAGTTGACAGAACTCCTTAGCTCTTCGGCCTGTAGGATGAGCTATGCAGTGCTCCACAAGCATCAGTCACAGAAGGGAGTTCTCCCTAGTCCAACCTCCCTGCTAAAACTGTTTCACCTAGAGCAGGCTGCACAGAATCACAACCAGACAGGTTTTGATTATCTCCAGAGGAAAGTCGACAGCCTCTCTGGGCAGCATAGTCCTCTATTACCCTCAAAGTAAAGGAATTTTTTCCCTCATGTTCAGATGGAACTTTTGTGTTTCAGTTTGTGCCTGTTGCCCCTTTTTACATCACTGGGTACCACTGAAAAGAGTCCTACGGAATGAGAGTATCACAAATTCTAAGAATCTTAAAGATAGCTTGCAAAATCATTGAAGTATTTTTGTTACATCTTCTCTATGTCTGCTTACTGGTGGCTCTTTATACATGCAACATTGTGTTTCAAAGCATGTCATGTATGTTAGAGCATGGTGTTAGTGAAAGGTTTGATCCCTGTAGGGGCCATCACTTAGAACTGGACTTGATGATCCTTGTGGGTCCCTTCCAGCTTGGAAGATTATATTAATGACAGCAGCACAAGATCTTGGGTCTTTTGCTCACGATCAGTTCCAGTGCTCCTAGCTGTGGTAGTGACTGCCAGCATATGCTGTTTCAAAATGAAAGTTAATGTTCTAGAAAAGTGGCTTGTGTCTTACTTGAGTATTTTGTGTCATGCAAGCATAGATGTTACACATTTAAATGTTACATCCTATTTTATTACTAAACTCAGGCCTTGAACTGAATAGTGAGTGCCACAGGCGTATGTGTCTTCCAAAAAAAAAAAACGTAGTGATTTTTGATTGCTGTATTATTTTATATATTGTTGGTCACTCTTTACTGAGGAATGGATACACACAGCACACAGGCAATTCTGCTTATCATCCCTTTCTTTTGTATCTTGCTAAAGGTCTTGCAGGTCTCCAGAGTTCCAAAGTAATGAATCCCTTGCAGTTGACATGACTGGTGATATGAGCAGTGATAAGGGCTGGAGACCGGCTTACTTACCAGAACTGCTGAGCTAGATGAATTGGAGATACAAGCGGGGAATGCTGGAGGAAGTTTTGAGAGGAAGCATTATTTCTGCTGTTAGTGATGGGTATGGATAATAAGGGGATAACTAATATGACTTGCTGTGAATGTGCCATATCTTTCATCCTCTCTGAAAGCAAATTTCTTGCATGCAATGCAGTCTGCTGACCATACTGAAAGAGGAGATGCGTGATCTGGGAGCTCTGGTCTCAGCTCTTATGCTGTGCATGTGAAGAGAAGACTTTGTGATATGCCACCCTAGAAAGTTTCTGGCTCACATAACCAGAAGGGCAAGGATCTGGAGGTAGTAGGAGGGTTGACATAGGAGGCTTGATAATGAGTGGGGGAAAAAGAAAATAAGCATTCAATAAACAAGTTGGACTCAATTATCGTCAAGGTTTTCTCCTAAATGATTTTATAATTCTAAGTGTGGGCTAGTTATCAGTAAGGTTGAATTAACTCATCTCAAAAAGATTTTGGCCAAATAACACAGTGCTCTTGCTCTTCTGAAGTTTATAGTTCTGAACTCTATATAGTTATTTAATAAACTGTCCTGCTTCCAAATGGAGAGAGCAGATAGGAAAACTTTTGAGTTCATCTGGCTCATTGAAGTGGAAAACACAATTACTAGTTTGAGTTACTGGCAAATCAAAAAGGTGGGATTAAGAATGTGTTGACTCATCTGCAGGTGGTTCAGAGTTGTAGAGAAAATTGGTTGCAGAACACGGGGAATGACCTAGAGAGAGATGAGTCAGTGTTGTGTTATGAGGACTTCAGTTACAATGTCTATACAGTCAGTGATAAATCAGCTTCCAAACACTCTTGAAAGCTTTGCAATGTCAAGGAATCCACAGAAGATATGCATAATTTAAGCTTTTATTTTGTGTCTCACTAGAATGAAAGAATTCCTGACTGAACTGAAAATCATTTGCTTGGTGATCTGGTTTATTTTGTATTGGTTGAGTCTGACCTCTCTCCTTTTACAGTGCAGAGATTTGGTTTTTTGGATGTATGTGAATCCCAATCCCCCTCCCTCAACTGTTTTCCCAAGTTTGTGAGGAATAGGAGTAGGTAAGTTGAATGCAAAGTATTAAGAGTTGAGTGATAGTACTATTCCACTGGTATTTGTTTTCAAACTGAACGATTTAGCAATCCAAGAAAATGGGAAGGGTGCTACTGTTTGTGTTCAGACTCAGGTGAACTTCAAACAGTAAATTAATTTCCCATTCCGAGGATAGCACTACAGATAGATACTTGCTGGTGCGTTAGCCTGCATCTTCATCTATGTGTGCATGAGTGTTGTTTAACACATCTCTTAGGTCTCACTCATACTCAATAGTCACTTGAAATAATTACAAGATTATCTAGCTGTGCAGTCTGGTGACTCAAACTGTTCTGTGTCTGACTCAAGTAATCTGGAAATCTGCTTTGAACTTCTGCTGAAGAGATGTGGGATGGGGAAATACTGCTTTTCAGGTAGAGCTTTGCAAATCTGCTCTTGGCTGCTAACATGTTGTGGAGTCTTTTAAGATCACCAAAACTGAACAGTTGCCCTCAAAAATTTTTTTTTGAGCAATAAAGCCACCTTTAAGCAAACCACACCTAATCAGAAGTAACAAAAACGTATGACTAAAATGGTGGTAGTTTCTCAAGGTAGTTTTATATGAGAAGAATAATCAGGAATGTTTGTGACTGTGAGTCACCTTTGGATTTCTTACCTTTGTGGTCAATATCTTAGCTTGTTTTATTCCTCGACTGGAGTAGAAAAGTAATTCATAATCACTGGTTTGTGTCAGAGCAGCAGATTGTTTGCCATGGGAAGAAGAAAATCTGATTTCACTCTGTCTCTTCCTGATAGTGTGGATAATCTGTTTCTTTTAGACAAATCCTTGGAATGATCTTTTATTCTGTGTTTCTTGAAGGATGAAATTTTTCTGAGCTTTGTTTGTCTCAACACCAAATACCAAAAGATACTAAAATACCAGTAATGTTGCTGTTGCAAATTTTTTTTATTTCCTTGGTTTGGCAAGTATTTATTTTGGTTTGTCTTTAGTTCGGCAAAATGCCAGCAGGAGGAGCTTTCAATTTCCAGAGAGGAACGGAAGATTTGAAAAGTAATTTTGCAAATAGGTAAAGACAAGTGGTTAGGGTGCTTATCTGAAGTACTTCCAAAGACATAGCAGCAGTTAAAACTCGGTTGACTGCATGTATGTGTGCAAGGTGGAAGCTAGAATTTAAAATTATTTGAACAAAAGGGAGATACTTGAGATCTAGAAAAAAGAGTTCAGAGATAAAAAATGGGAGGTCACACATTTCATTACAAATAACTGAATGCACAAATGCAGGATATGGGGCATGTGATTAAGTAGCAGACCTTAGGAAGAAAATGTGTGGGTTGTTTTGGATCTGAAGTTGAACACAAGCCAGCATATGCTACACAAAAGGCAAATGTCATGGTGAGTTGTAGGACTGTTAACATGCAGGACAAAGAAATGGAATAAAAGAGGACCCAGCTAAACCTTTGTTTTTCAGTTACTGTGTAGATCCCGGTATTTCCTTGGTCTTTGTTAACAAACAGTGGTAATTTAAATGTCTTTGTTGAAGGAGAAATGTTTGACTTTGAGCTCTTTGCTGAATTTTCATTCTTTCTTTCTTCAAGTTTTGTTTGATCTTGGCTGTGTGGGAGCTTTGTTTTTTCTGTGTAGTGAGAATGTGGTTTGACCTGTCCGTGTATGAATCCAGTTTTAGTTTTCAAGCTCAATGTTTGGATTGCTTCTTGAGTAATAATTTCTATTTTTTTTCATGTATTATTTATATTTTGTTAATGATATATTAAATCAGCTATTAAATATCAGCCAGATAATCAAGCAGATCTCCAGAAGACAAGGGAAACTTGCAAGAAGTTTTCATTTTAAGTTAAATTAAAACTAATTTTTGTCTGGTCTTTAATTTGGAATGGAGAATATGTAGTCTCAAAGTCTCAGGCGTCTCCTCCAGAGGTGGAATTGACAGTCCTTAGTTGTTTTGCAGCTTTAGTTTGTGTTACCCAGCCTAACTATACTCCCTGTTGAAACAGCAGCTCTGCTGCTCATGTGGCCAGGTGTTCTGTTCTCACTGTCATTCTTCAGGCAGTTAACTTTTTGTCAATGCTGAATTAATTTTCCAGTGTTTCAGCAAGTTGGTTTGAATCACATTACAGGAGATTTAAGTGCACCAGATCACATATGCCTGCAGGTCGAGAGGGATAACGGGACTGTCATTTTTAGCCTGCAGTTTGATTGACTTGGGTGTGGGTGGACAGCCTTTCCAAGCGCTGTGCAGTGCATGAGAGGAGAGATGCATCCTTTGGAGCAGAACTCGCAGCAGTCAGCGCGTGTGAGCCGCGCTATTGCAGCGGCACTGCTGATGGAAGCAATTTCTCTCCCTGGCTGAGGAATGGTGCTGGTGCGTCATGCCTGCATCGCTCTGGTGCCAGTGCTTGTGAGGCTGCACAGCTAGCAGGCTCAGGGAGGAGATGTGACTGGGAAGATGCCTTCTTTTATTCATTTGTTGGGCTGCATTCCTAACGTGGGCTGCTGTTCAGTTGCATGAATGCTTCTCTTCCCACAGCAGAGGAGCTGTTGCAGAGGTGGGAGTAAGTAGCAGAGAATGGGGATCACTGTACGTTTGATACAATTTAAATTAGAGGAAATGGGAAAGGAAATAAGAGACCTTGGGCACAAAAAGAATTCCAAATTCTTTTGGAAGCACTGAGTCCTAAAATAAAGTGTTTCTTTGTTTTCCACCATCAATGTGCTTTTGACTGCAATTTTCTTTGGGGGAAAAAAGTTGGTGTTTATTTAATTAATTATTTATTCGAAAGAGAAGTACCATACATCTCATTGTCTTCCCACTAAACCCTGCTTTTAAAGAGGCTCTGTCTTGAAACTTTTTCCACTGCTCCACATAAAGTTTTAGCCAGACAATCTAAAAAAGAAAATGGCTTACAACATCAGGTGTTGCTGCATCATATACTTTTGGGTTTTGCTCATTGTCCTTGGAACAATATCAATGAAAAATTTATGACAATAGATAAGGAAAGAATGTTTAATGCACATGTGAAGCAAACTGGAGATGTTCTATAATGGATCAAACTAGAGGCAGTGTACAAAAATTAGAATACTTTATTATCCACAGAATACAGAACAGTTTGGAGATCACACACACTTGCAGTCTGAATTCAGTTTGAAGATGATGATAGATTTTGAAATAACAAAGGTTGTAAACATTTTTTTTCCGGTGACCATTTTGAGTGTTGCGTTAATGTGTTCTTCAGAATTGGCTAAATGTTTCTTAATTAATGTTGGCGGACATGATAGGAAGCTAAAGTTCCCAACTTGGGGAAAGGATGTTAAACCATACTTTCTTTTTCTTTTTTTTTTTTATCTCTAAAATTTTTATGAGATCATTATGCTTGCTTGTTTTGGCTGCAGTATAGAAGCAATCAGCATAACAGGGACCTCCCAGAATTGTGCCTGTGGAGAGGTCCTCTGAGGAAACCAAGCCTTTTCAGTGCAGAAATACACTTGTCACTCTCTAGATAAATATGGGTGATTCATTCAGCAGTTGTCTGCTAGTGTGGTTACTCATGCTGTGATGCTGAAATGTTCTGTGGTTGGCCATCACCGGAGAATTATATGAAGGGAAGGTTACCAGAGGTTTGATTGTGTGTACTCCTTTTGAGACCATTAGGGTTGCAGCTGATGAGTAGTTTTAACAGTAGCAAAAAATGGATACTTAGGAGAATCTTACCTTGTGGTCTGGAATAGCAAAACATCATTTTGAAGGCAGAAACCTTGCATTTTTAGAAAGAGGGGGCTCTGCATTTGCTAATGAACTTGGACTCCAGTTGTTGAGTTTGAAGACTTTTTTAGATACCAGCAACTCTGTCTCTTTGTTTACAATGTGATGTGATACGTGTTAAGAAAACCTTACACTATTGGAACTGGAAGTGTTTTATTAGTGTCCTTGAAAATTAAACAAGCAAGAGAATGGAAATAATGCTTTCTTGTCAGCTAAAATATCTAAAGCATAGATAGTGTGGTAGCTTCAGTAGCTGGGACTGCAGTTTTGGCTTCTGTCAGCAGAGGCAGCTGCCCAACTGCTGCTGAGTTGCAGAGAGAATGGAGTCTGAAGGTGACATAGCTGAAGGTGAAGAGCCATAGTCTGAAGGTGAAGAGCCACAGAAGTTGAAGACATCACTCAGAAAAATGTAGGCTTCCTTCTGCCCATGGGGGCATGTTTTTGTATCGATGCAAGCTTTTGAGTTAAGGGGGGGAATGGTAGATCTCAGCAAAGCAGTCGAAGTGTATAGAACTGGAACGAGAAACTGTAGAGGGAGCAAAAAGTATGGAATAGGGGAGCAGAAGTGTGTCCAGAAAGGTGAGTAGAGAGAACTAAAAATACAAAACTTGAAGTACAAGAAACTGCATGTGCATGCGTATTTTTATTTTTGCTTCATGTTGAGCTGCTTTCAAGGTTCTTGAGATAATGAGAATTGAGAAGGTGTACCTTTGGTCTTGGCTGACAATACTTAAGAAAAAAATCTCATGAAGTTTTTGCATATATCTTGTTCCAGCACTGCAGCGCTGGAACAATGCTGGCTCTTGCAGGTCGTAGTTGTTTGGCATGCTGTATTCTGTTTGTCAATGATTGTTGGTGATACTACATCTGTCCCCATGGTGACAGGAAGTCCAATGCCTTAACTTCATTCTTTGGAGTTTCAGATAGTGACCTTCATAATTCCGCCATTAGATTCTCATGATCAGTTCACAGATCACAATCTACAGAATTTGTATTTCCATGTACAGTTCAGAGATCCTATGACCAAATCCAAGGACATTAAGGTCATTTGGCAACTTACACAAGTAGAGATGTTTTCCTGGTAGTGTCCTTCCTCTAGCTGTCCCCTGCAGAGATGGGAAATCGTAGAATCACGGTGAAAATAATAGTTAGCGTGCATCGTCATTCAGGTATGGTTTGAAGAACAGTATTTCTTTTCCTAGCAAAAGACTAGGTGCCTGGAAGTTGTCCACAGAAGAGCAGGGGCAGTGCTGGAAAGTGTGTGCAGAAGAGCTGAAAAGGAACAAGCTGCAGAGCAAGAATAGGCTCAATTACTAATCACTGGTTCAATTCATAATCATGTTTTGGTTGGAACATCTTGGTTTCCCTAAAGAGTCTGGTCTTTTTTCATCCAGAACAGATAAAATATTTCTCAGTTGGTTTGGCAACTTTGTTGTGGTCTGAGAAGTCAAGGATGGTCTTAATATTGGCTTCTTAAGGAAGAGGGACTAACCAACTCCAGTTCAAATGAGCCTAAATTTCTTTTCCCCTATGAACTTTGAAAGCACTGTTTAAATGCTTCAAACAATGGTAAGCTGATGAATCAGTCTCAACATACAAAGGCTCTTTCTAGACAGCAAGCAAAAGGCTTAATGAATGCAGAGTAAGAACAAATCCATTGATTTTAATCCCAGAAGGCATTCATCCCTCCTTGGAGCTGTTGGGGAAAGAGCAGTGATGCTGGTGAAAGGTTTTTCTATTGATAGTGGAGGGCCTGTGTTGGTAAATGGTCCCACACAGTGTCTCAGAGCTTGGAACCTCTTTGTTTCAGATCAGTTCTGCCTCAACTTAGGATTTTTTTTTTAATGCTGTTTATGTGACCCCATATAAATTTAGGACTCCTTCCACAGGGCCTGTTAGAATACTGTGCAGATGATACCTACCAGAAGATGCTGAAGCTTCAAGCATTGTGTATCAGAACAGAGAAATATTAATACTGATTTACAAAACGAGTAGGTGGTAGTTCACTTGCCATCCTCTATAACAGTGTGGTTCAGCTGACTTGTTTTGTAGTGTGGAATGAAAGCAAATTTTGTAGCTAGAGCAGTTTCCCGTTACTTCAGCTTGTGGTCACAGTTACGGTCTAGCTTTCCAGTTTTTGTGACTTTTCATACTGGTTACCTTTTCAGAGTTGGAGAACATAGAGGACTTTGTATGAGGTAAAGCTCATGCATGTATGCTTTACTGTCTTTAAGTTTCTGAGTTGCTGTTCTTCATAATGGTAGAAGTCTTCAAGACAGATTTTGCAAAGATAACCATATGTGCAGAGAAGAGAGAGACTATGTAAAAAATACCTTTAGAGAAGGAAAGTCTTCTGTTTTTGCAAAATATTTACATGGAAAGGTATCTTAAAAGTTATAAGGTGGGGCTTGTAGTCAGGAAACAGAAGCATAGGAAAACAATGTATTTAGAATGAATTTATTTCCTTCAGACATTGTTTTTTTAGGTGGAACTTTTTTGACTATGGTTTCATATTGCTTGATAATCTGGAAAATAACATTAAAGGAAAAAGCTTGTGGAAAGCCTTGACATTACCATAAAAGCTAATTTACATGTATTTTTTTCTAAATAAATTACTAGTTATAGTATTCTGTTTTCCTAAGCTGTAGATAGAGTTACTTGTTGGCAGTGTATTAATTTAAGCCAGTGATGCCATCCACTTATATATGCTGTTCTGTGTTCTAGTATGTAATAAAATTGTGTCCAGGTAAGTTGTACTAACTGGGAACTAAGTTTAATACCTCCTTTTTAAGAGAAGATCTGTTGTGCTAATACTGAATTTATTAAAACCACCTTAATTGTGTAGTTGCTTCTCATCCTAGGTTTTATGGGGACCTTATTTGTCTAGTTTCCTATGGAAACAAGGTTCATGTGATCCTGTGTGCTTGGGCCATGTGTATGCACATGCATACCCAGTCAAAAATTTTTTGGCCTGCTGCCTAGTGTGGACAATTGTGACAGATAGGGATCTTAAGGAAACAGAGGGGTCCAAAAAATATGGTTCCAAATTTTACGAAAATAAACAGCTAATAAAGGAGAGGGATTCTAGCCATGAGTTCATGGGGAAAAATTTGCAGTGCATGCCTTACTAGAAAATAAAGAGGAAGAAAAGCTGTAAGGAGTGCCCAAGCTTGAGGAGGTTGTTGCTTTGACAAATGGTTGTGCCATTTGCGCCTTCATGGACCGCAAATTGAGGTAATTACAGGTTGTGAACATGCAGGCTCTGATGTTCCTTATGAACTGTTATAGGAAATATGGAATGAAATCATGGAACATAGTAAACAGTAAAAGAAGTATCCTGACTTCTTAAAATAATCTAACTGATAATTTCTGTTCATGTTTTTGTTTCTGTATTAGTGGATATTGTTGTCTCATCTAGCTTCTGTTCATGGATGGGAAATTCCTCAAAATTCCAGTGGTATTTTGCATTTCCTTTTTTTTTTTTTTCTGTTTTGGTTTGGTTTTTTGTTAGGGGTATTTTTTGTTGCGGGTTGGGTTGGTTTTTGTTTTGGTTTATTTTTTCTTGTTTTTGTTTAGTTTGAGGGGGTTCTTTATTATTTTTTTAATGAGCAAATGAAAAATTAGGCTTCCCTAGCTTAACAAACAGGTGGACAAATGGTGTAGTCTGAACCACTAGGGAAAGCAGAATTAGCTTCTCAGTTATTTTCTTTTGGGAGTTTGGAAAGTGATGTAATGACCTTAGTGGATGAGCTAAGTGGCCAGATTGAAGTAAGCCTTTAGCATCTGGAAAACCTTTAAACCATGCCTTTGTTTGGGTTTTGTAGTTGAAAACACAAAAACATTAGATTTCTAATATTTATTTTCCTCTGTTTTGAGACAAGAACTGAAAAATCTGAACTGCTCTGGTATATGTAAATAAACTCGATCCATTTCAAACATATTCTGATAACTTTGTCTTAATAAGAACTTTGAAGGAATTATTAGCTCTTTAACTGAAACTTTTAATTTATCTTTAAGATAGTTTTTCAGCATGCTTGCATTTATATGTCTGATTTATTTGAAATACATTCTAAAAAATTCTTTAGTGATCTGGTTTATAATATCTAATGGTTTTGTTTTCACAGGTTGCACTACTGGGATTAGATGTTCTAGGTGCCTTTGTCGACAGACTATCAGGACGCTTTAAACCCTATATAGGAACTGGTAAGTGAAATACAATTTTTTTCTTAAGACCAAAACAGTAAAAGACACTTCCCCCACTCCCTTAGCAGCTGAAGTGGAACATGTTGAAAACTTTTGGAGCTAATTATTATGTACTGGCAGGCATCTTACTGGTGTTGGAATTGAAATAATTGTGTAGTAGCATGTCAGTATTCATTTGTCATGCAGTCACTGATTTCTTAGGTTGTGGTTGGGATTTTTTTTAGAAGTTGCAAGAGTGTCTCTCCAGTAATTAGTTTCATTCTATATGGTTGCTTACCACTCCCTGAGACAGTAATCTAAAATTTACATTGAAACACAAGTATTATCTTTAAGTTGTGTTAAAGATGGAAGGTTTTATTTGCAGATCACTTTAATCAGAGCTTTATGTGTGTTGAAGCCTGTAGTCTCAGGATTATGTAGTCCACCTCCTATTAGATAACTGGACTGTAGCTTTTAGTAGTCTAAAGTTTTTATGGGATGAAAAAAAAGGTGCTGACTGTTATTCCTGTGTGAAATGTTTACTTGCATTTCATATTAATGGATCTACATGTGCTGGAGTACGAGGCAATTATTTTGGGAGGTACAAGCAAACTACACTGGTCAAGTAATTTTGCTGCTGTCTTTGAAAAGAGATAGTAATATTAGGACATTAATGTTGGCGTTATATTGCTGGCTGTTTTTAACAGAAGTTTCTAGTTAATGTCCTTTTTCAAAATTTGCGTGAGATAAGTCACATTGTGTTCCCCGATCCCCAACTATCTCAAATTGCCTGTCAAAATTTTAAGCTTCCTTTTCTTTACATGTCTAGTTTTGTATTTAAGAGCTAAGAAATAAAATTTCAAAGTTTAGGAGTACAAAGTATAGTTCATAACAAGCTGCTAACTAAATTAATTGAAAGCATATTTCAGTATGCTGTGGAACTACTGCAATAGAGTGCTACAGCATTTAAATCTGTTTTGTTGCAAAGAGTTTTTGTTTGGCTGGTTAATTTTGTATTGGAGCAGTGTAGGGGAACTGGAGGCGTATTGTGCTATGCACAGTATTGATTTCTGAATAGTCTCCATT
The DNA here is from genome assembly GCA_036785705.1 of Acanthornis magna. Lineage (NCBI taxonomy): Eukaryota > Metazoa > Chordata > Aves > Passeriformes > Acanthizidae > Acanthornis > Acanthornis magna. Next base: position 13,854,171 of record JAWUZG010000029.1, read on the forward strand.
TGTAGCTACAAACAGTGTTTGGCTCCAGAGTTTGGCTGTGTTTTGATTTTTATTTTAAGGCTGCATAGAACCTAAAATTACAGTAACTTTATTAAAGGTTGGGAAGCTTTTTTAGTTTATCTCCCATTTTTTAAGTGTGAACTATCTGAGAATAGTTTGAAAACACTCTTATTGGTTTGGGGTTTTTTTTTTGTCATAGTAGTTGAGTAATTTGAGATTATGAACAAATTAAAGATTTAAATTTCAGTAGTATTTATATTTTTTAAAAGTATGTACTGGCACTTGGGTGACCGTAAAAGACACGTAACATCTGAAGCTGTATATTCAAAAGGTATTTTTTTAGTTAAGCAGTAGTGCCTTCAACTGAAATTGGTCCTCAGAGCATCTCCAGAATAAAGACTACTAGAATATGCAAGTTACTGTTGTTCATTATCAACTTCTGTATTAACCAAACAGACACTGAAATCTTAGTCTCAGTAAAGGCAGAAAACAATATTTTAGGTTACTTATAAAAAGAGTGATTTAAAATGTGGATTCTCCTCAGTTGATAGCTCTCTACAAGTTTTACAAGATTGGAACAATTTTCAGTTTTTGTCAGTGAAGCAGTAATATAAAAACATTATTGTAAGTGTCTGGAGTTTGTGTAGTCCAGGGTTTATGAGAGTAATTAAAAGCACACTGGTGAACAAGTAAACTGCTTCCTTCAAGAAAACTTAAAGAACCAGCAATTTCCTAAATCACGTTCTGTTGACTCTGCAGATTTGTCTTCTAATGTAATACAACTCCAGTAAGTCAGACCAAAGACTTGTATTTGACACTCATTTGTTTGCAGATGCCTGAGAAGAAAGTAAGGACAGGAGAAACAGGCAGTGATAATTCCTTCATCAGAATGAGTTGTCAGCAGGTTAGGGCCAGCTGAGGCCCTAATGGTATCTTGAATGTCTGCGCTGTCACTTTGTTCTCCTACAGCTTTATCTGTTTAGTTTCTGTCCCACACAGATTTTTGGCTTCTGCAGTGTTCTGTAGAAGTACTTAATTATGCAAAAATCTTTTGGACTGGTTGCCTGAATAACTTGCTGCTTGCTAGATCTTGTGTTAGAGAGGTGAGCCAACATTTCTTACCTTCCCAACTGCCAGTTTCCATTTATGGATCCCTTCCATGCCTGTCCTCTGCTGTCTTTCCCCCTGCCCCAGCTAAGAGTTCCAGTGGAGTTGTTTCTTGTATACAATTGGTTTTGCTTGTTCTTGTTTCCCCTTTCCAGTGCCTTTCTGTTGTAGTGCATTTGAGTTGAGGAAGCCACACCAGCCATACCATACCAGAGAGGCAGCATATGTTTATAATGGCATACTTTTGTTTGGTTTTATTTATCATCTATGACTTCCATAAATATTGATAAAAGATTTCTTTGTTGCATAGCTTCTTCCTGGAAATTGACCCAGTATAGGCATGAGACTGTCAACTGTAACAACCTGTTTCCTGTGCAGTGATGGTGGATTTGGGGCCCGCTGTCCCGGGCATTGTCTTTCCTCCATGCCTTTATCATTAGGGCAAGACTCCTTCTTGAGAACTATTTGGAAGTCCAAATGCACTCTATTAGCTGAGTTACCTTCTGCACAGCTGTTTGCAGAGAGCTCTTATAGGTTTGTGAGATGCTGCTTCCTTTTCTTACTTGACTTCCTAAACACTTCTCCAGCCTGTAGCACTGCGTGGGGTGGTTGTGACCCAAATGCAGGACCCTGTATTTGGCCTCGTTGAACCTCATTCAATCCATATCCATAGTTATGCATTTGACAAGAATCAGCTATTCTATGCAAACTGCCATTTCAGCTTTTTTTTTGTAGCTTGGTTATGTCCAGTTAAGTAATTCTTTGATCTGAATATTGCTAATGAGGTATGTAATCATATATTGCAGATGTGCAGTGCATACAGGCGATATGAGGAGAAAATAAAAACATGGTATCAAGCCTGAAAACATTGGGAAATTTGTAAGCCAAGTACTTCAACTAAGTAACAAGTTCTTAGGGCCCCACAGCCCATCTTAGTAGTATTGCATATGGTAGGCTTTTACTTTCTCTGTTTTGGTTAAATAAATGTGAGTATGTTATTTTTTGAAGAGAAATATAACAGAACTTTCCCAGGCAATTTAATTATTACATTGAAATAATCAAACTATAGTTAACTTCTCATTTATTGCCTTAAGTTATTGTAGGTACATGCATTCTCAAAAAAGATCAGGATTGCACCGTGACTATAGTGAAAGAAGATATATATAAAACACCTACCTGCTTTGTTCTCTGCCCTTTTTTTACATACAATGCATCTTATTTTCTAGGTGAAGTTTCATTTTTATAGCTGTTTTTGCTCATAAAATACCTGGAACCTTAAATATATTTTTCTTTTAATAAAGAGTGTTACATTTTGGTGACCCTCAGATGTATTTATTCGTGATTCAGATCTCAGTAAATGATGGAAGTATAATAATGTATTATCTAACTGCAATATAGCCAGATATATTCCACCCTTCATGCTCCATCCCCATTTAATTTCCTGTTCAGTTTTGATGGGGATAGATTTCCTTAAGTGCAGAGAACAACAATGAATGTCACTGAGTATTCACCCCCTTAAGCACTACAGGCCTCTTCTATGAAGTGAAAAACATTAATGTTTTACTTCAGTCTTTGCAACCTACATATATGCTGTAAATTACATTTGGGCAAAATCAATACAACATTTGTCGGACAGATATTTTCCAGCATTCCAAAGAGCATGTTTATGATCTTTGTATTGAAGTATAATGCCTGATAGGAGACTTAATTCAGTTTCCTAGGCAACCATCTAATGTAGAAGTAAATTTCTTCTAAGGTGTTATCCTTTTATGATTAACTACATTGCACGCTCTCTGCAGCTGGCATCAATGTTTTGAGAGTCTGGACACACTAACTGGGAATCTTTCTTTTAGCACTTCCAGTTAATATCTTTGAAAATACTTTGGAAGCAATAAATACCAGGGTATGTGTTCCATTGTAAGACTACGTGCCTATATTCTGGGAAAAATAAAGCAGTGTTCAAGTGTTACATCTTTTGGTATTTAAGACTACTGCTTGTTCTGTGATTTAAAGAGATGTTACATAAGAGTACATAATTACTGTATCACAATCTCTTTTCCCAGGTGATCACATTAATTATTAAAATAATAGCATATATCCAAAATAAAAGAAATTATTAGAATTATGGGCATAGAATAATAGAATTTCTGGGAAAAGTGTCTATTCATGCTTTTAGTTCTGTTTTCTAAAACAAGTGAATATGACTTGGCCCACTTGTTATTGTCAAAAGGAATGGGAAAAGAAAAAATACAGCAAAAGGTATACAGAATCTGTTTCAGTTATACTGTGCAGTGTTATACCATTACATAGTTTTCTGTATATATTAAACTGTCCATTAATCTGTTATATAGCTATATTGGCATTAGCTTTTACATACAACCTTACGAGATGTTGCAAGATACTTTACTTACCTGAAAATTCAAGGAAATGTAATTGACAGTTAAAATGACCAAACACAGGTTATATTTATATATGTACATATATGTATAAGTCTGAATGGTGATACACATTTTACACACAAAATCTCCATATGTAAATGTGTGTATATGTTTAATAGTAGTTTCAAATTCTTCTTACTGTGAAAAGAAATCATGGGGCAAAAATAGTTTTGGAAGATAGTTGTAGTGCCATGTACTAAGATGTGAAACCAATTTGAAGTGTGTAAATTTTTTACCAGGTAGCTTCAAGAAGTGTTAGAAGAACATGTAAATTAGTCTCCTCAAACTAATTTTTAAATGCCTTGTCAAGTTTATTGTTATAATGAAGTATGCAAGTGTGGCTGCTCAAGTCCTGGATGGGTGCACTCTTCATTGGTTTAAAAACTGGCTGGATGGCAGAGCCCAGAGAGTGATGGTTGATGGGGTTAAATCCAGTTGGTGACTGGTGGCAAGTGGTATTCCCCAGGACTCAGCGTTGGGGCTGGTTCTGTTTAATATTTTATCCATTATCTGAACAAGGGAATGGAAGGCATGCTCAGACAGTTTGAAGACCAGGCCAAGCTGGGCAGGAGGGTTGATCTGCAGGAGGGTAGGAAGGCTCTGCAGAGGGATCAGGACAGGCTGGAGCAATGGGTTGAGGCCAATTGTATGAGGTTCAACAAAGGCCAAGTGCCAAGTCCTGCACTTGGGTGACAGCAACCCCAGGTAGTGCTACAGGAAGAGCACCCTTGTGTGCTGGTTGACAGTGGCTGAACACAAGCCAGGTGTGCCCAGGTGGCCAAAAAGGCTAATGGAATCCTGGCCTGTACCAGGAATAGTGTGGCCAGCAGGACCAGGGCAGTGATCGTCCCCCTGTACCCAGCACTGGTAAGGCTGCACCTCCAATCCTGTGTTCAGCTTTGGGCCCCTCACTACAAGAAGGACATTGAAGTGCTGGGGTGTGTCCAGGGAAGGGCCATGGAGCTGTTAGAGGGTCTGGAGCACAAGTCTGATGAGGAGCAGTTGTGGATTATGTAGCCTGGGGAAAAGGAGGCTCAGAAGGAACCGTATTGGTCTCTCTAAATACCTGAGAGAAGGTTGTAGCAAGGTGAAGGTCAGTCTATCTCCCAAGGAACAGGTGATAGGACAAGAGGAAATGGCCTCAATTTGTGCCAGGGGAGATTTAGATAGGATATTAGGAAAAATGTTTTTGTTGAAAGTGTTGTCAAGCACTGTAATTCCCCAGGGAAGAGGGTGAGTCACCATCCCTGGAGGTATTTAAAAGATGTCTAGGTGTGACACTGAGGGACAGGGTTTAGTGGTGGCCTTGGCAGTGGTGGGTTAATGGTTAACTTGGTGATCTTAAAGGGCTTTTCTGACCTAAATGGTTCTATGTTACCAGATGTGTTTTAAAGCAGTTGTAAGGACTTGCAACATGCATTAACTTTTTGAGTGAATTTGGATAAAAAGCAGTTGGTACAAGAATTTGAAAATACTTGTTAGAGGAAGTCAGCATTTAGTAAGTGACACCCACATTGTAAGTTTTTGCTTTTTCTCTTAATTATTGATTTTTTTGGGGGTGGAAAAGACTCAAATATGCAGCTTATTCAAGCTGTGACTTTTTAATAAGTGGTTTTAATGTGGTATGAAGAAATGCTTTGAAAATCCATGAAAACTAAGAACTGTATTAGCATGAGCTACCTTGGACATACACCATATAGAAAAATGCTGGATCTTCAGGTGTGGGCCTGACTGAATTTTATTCTCATTTTTCATTTTTATTAATTTCATTGAAATGTTGAGATTAATGGCATGTTCTACTTAGGAGTCAAGATTAAAAATGCTTGCAGAATAGCTAAACATAAAACTTGGAATAAACAGGTTGGAAGGGGCCTTCAAAACCATCTGTTCCATGTCTGCTTAAAAAAATGGCCAAGCTCAGATGTTGTAGAAAACTTGGAAATTAAACCAAATAACTCAAGAAATTGAGTTGCTCAGATTATGTAAAGCGAGCTTTTCAATTCATGTGGGAGAAGTCTTGTCTTGAGGATGCCTTGTTGCATCTAAATGCAAGTCAGGTGTTTTGTCTGATATTGCCTTTTTATTTTATAGCTTACTGACCTCAGTAAAAGCTGTGTTGGATTGTCATAGGATTTTCTTAAACAATACAATGCTGACTAGATTAGATTTTTTTTTTTAAGAAAAGGCTTTTAGAGGACAGTCCATTATTTGTATTTTTTTTCTCGATAATAGCTGCTTTTATATTTTCAAATGTAACAAAAGTACTAACTTCCTGCAACACCTCAGAAAAATCTGTACATTTTCTTCAGTTTCCTCTATGGTTAATGGTCACATCTAAAGGTCATAACTGATTTAAGCTGCAGCTTTTTTCATCTTTGTGATTAGATTCTCTGATGTTTCAGTAAAAAAAAAAAAAAAAAAAAGGTAAAAATCTATGCAGCCTTGTAACTTTTTTTTTGGTTTTTTTGTCCTGTTGTCCTGGCTGGCTAGTGCTGGAATTTATTAGTAGTGGGAATTCATTTTACCCGAAGTGATCCATGCTTGAGTGATAGGCTGTGATTTAGAGTATCATCTGCTTGCTGTCTGTGGGCATTTTACTGTATGACACCTAGAAATGCAGTGCTTCTAACTCAGAGTAGAGAAATCCTAGCCTTCTTTGGTTTCTACTTGATTCTAATTAATTCTAGTTCTGTGAAAAACTTAGTCTAGAGCTTAAAAATTTTCGGAAGTTGACATGAACTCTATCTTCTAGTTTTCTCTCTCTGGTTTAATACACCTCTTGAAACTTTCCTGCCTTGAAGACTGTTCTCATGTTCCTGAGACTGACACCTTGATAGGCTCATGGATATGTCATATAAAAAAAAGTGTTTGTTTTTTCCTCTCTGCTACTGATGATGAACAGTATGTGTCATTAATCCCACTAATGCTCTTCTTAATTAGCGCCTGGAGAGACCCCAAGAAGCGCATTAATGTCTGAAATTGCTTTTGATTAAACTGGGCTGGACTCTATGTTGAGGAGGGGTGCACTGAGGCCCTCCCTGAGAGCCTGCTTATGATTCTTTGCTTAGAAGTAGCCCCTTGACCACGTGGATCTGTCATGGTGGCCCTGTAGGAGCCCCTGTGGGATGCCATTCTCTCCTGTGCATCCTGCCCAGAACAGAGACTGCCCTAATTGTTGAGGCAGCTGTTTCCCTCCCTCCTTTCTAATGACGGCTGTTTAATGCTGCTGCCTGAGCTGGCAAGGTTTCTGAGGGAGCGAGGAAGATGTTGCTGCCTAGGTTTAATCTGTTTCTGTCCTCAAAAACTTCTCCTTTTAGCAACAGAATTTTTGCTAACACTGGTAACATTTCCTCAGTAAAGATTTTTTTTTGCTTAATGCGTTTTCTAAGTCTTTGCAGTAATGGAGTATCTAAAGTTGGTTCATAGAAATAGGTAGACCTGAGACTTAAAATGAGCACAGGTGTACGAAGGGCAGCAGGTGTGAGTGGTCAGAAGAGAAGGAAAAGCAACAGTAGAAACTGAAAAGCTCCAGAAGGAACTTGTGTTAAAGTTTAACAAAAGGAAATTGCTTGTGCTACCTATGGCATTCTTTGCTGCAGGGGCTATATAGTTAAACTGCTCAGGTTTTTAAAAATACATTGTGTGCCATTCAAGGCAACTTCTGTGATTTACTTGTTTTATCATCTTCAATCCTGGTAGAGGAAATAAGTATTTAATCTCTCAAGGCTGTGTTCTGACTCTGAAGGCTGGTTTTGGCCTTAACTCATGCATCTATTGTCTCGCTAGTGGTGATAAAATTATTTGGTGAATTTGGATGAAAATTTATTCAGGTTTCCCAAGACACGAGAAGGAAGACAATGAGAAAAGAAACTGATGGGATCATAAGCTCTGTTATGGATATAGCAGAAAGGAAGAAGGCATAAATAGCAGCTCAGATGTAAATTTACAACATAATCAGCCAATTAAAGGGAGTGATTGTCCTGCTCTGCACTGCTGCAGCCTCACCTCCAGTGCTGTGTGCTGTTTGGGGCACCACAATACAAAAAAGACATTAAACCATTAGAGGGCATCCAAAGGAGGGCCATGAGGATCGTGAAAGACCTTGATGTGGAGCCATATGAGGAGTGGCAGGGGGCACTTGGTCTATTCAGCCTGGAGGAGACTGAGGGGAGACCTCATTGCAGTCTGGAACTTCCTCGCGAGGGGAAGAGGAGGAGAGACACTGATCTCTTCTCTGTGGTGACCGGTGACAGGACCCGAGGGAATGGCCTGAAGTTGAGTCAGGAGTGGTTTAGGTTGGATATCAAGAAAAGGCTCTTCCCCCAGAGGGTGGTTGGGCTCTGGAACAGCTCCCCAGGGAAGTGGTCACAGCACCAAACCTGACAGAGTTCAAGAAGCATTTGGACAATGCTCTCAGGCACATGGTGTGACTCTTGGGGTGTCTGTGCAGGGTGAGGAGTTGGACTCAATGATCGTGATGGATCCCTTCCAACCCAGAATATTCTATGACTCTATGAAACAGCAGATCAGTTTGAGGTAGATCTGGTAGAATTAATGTGTGCTACAGAGTATTTTTGCTAACACTTCTAAGTTTTCTTGAGTGATCAAAACCTGAAAAATTGTGGTATAACAATGTGGAAATCTTAACAGGAAAACCTCAGGAGTGGCTGGAAGTGGTAAGAAGCTTTGAAAACATGCTAAAATGTGGCAAAAAGGCAAGTTGAATGGAATACAGCGCTTCACAAATAATAAACAACAGCTGCAAGAGGAATCACTGTCTCCTAAACTTAGTGTAGTGTTTCTCAGCACATTAGCAGAAATAAATAACAGAAAGGTGTCATATGTTATTAGATTTTCAAAAATCCATTTGAAATTATTTAAGAATCTGGGCAACAGAAGATAAAAGATGGATAAGGTTAATACAAAACAGTAGGAATATGTGAGTCCAGACTGCATGTGACTAATTATATACCTCACTGAGTAACTTGTTAGAAGACTACCACTTTGAAAACAGCCTTCATGTATGGTCCTACTTCTCCTTTCTCACCCTTCTTTTAGCTCTGACATCTGTTTGAGATTTCTGAGTTTGCAGGCTGATGCCAGGAACAGCCAAATACATGTATTTGCATTGTAATATAAAGAGGGACACTAATTTGATAATGCTGAGGAGAAAGCACATACAGCTTAAAGGAAAAGTAGCAGCCAAAATGACGTTCAGTTTTGAAACTTGATCAATAGGAATCCCAGCTTCAAATAATTTCCTATTGGAGCTTTTTCTGACGTAAAAGATGAACAGCCACACTGAAAACCAGGCAGTGGTTGCCAGCATTCAACAGCCTAATTTCATTTGTCTTGTGCAAACAGAATATATCATGCCTTAGGGTCTTACAGAAACTTGAGATTTAAGGGGAAAAAAGCCAAGCCTGCAGACATTTGGGCCCTTTAACATCTCCCACAGCCGGTTGTCCCTCTGTCGGAACTGTGTGAGTGGCAAAGGCTGGGGTGTTCAGTAGCTGCACACACTGAAATCTGCAGGCTGTGTCATAGCTCAGTTTAACTCGGTGACCTCATCTCCGTTCAGCAGCTTCTAGTAGCTGTTCTCTGTGCTTGCCTTGGTGATTTGAGTGGAGCCCTGGTATCTGCAGCTCCATCAAATGACTCAGAGTGCTAATTAGTCACAAAGGAGCCGTGTTCCCGCAGGACTGGCACTGGCTGTGTTTGTTTCCTTCTCTGTAATGCTAGAATTGCCTTCAGCTGCCCAGCAGTCATGTCAACGTACAGACCTCACTAGTAATGCATGGCATTAGGGGCAAGGTCAGTTCAGAAGTTCCGAAAATGAACGTGAAAAGTACTGTTGGCAAGAAAAATGTAATCAGTAGGTGTATGAGTGATTGGAAGTTCATGGCAGTGGACAGCTGTGTACTGTCCCAAAAATAACTTCTTAAGTTCTAGATGTTTCTTCGCTGTTCACAAAATGGGGAAAAAAAAGCCCAAACAACCAAACCCAACCACTGAACAAAGCAGAAACACCCCTTAAAAACCCAAACCATCATGACAATGTCCCACACCATCAAAACAACAAATCCAACCCAAACAAAAAGAAACCCCAGACTCTTCAAACTGTAAAATGAAAGTAGCTGTACTAATTTCTTCACAGGAGAAAGGGTAGAGAAGACAGATGAAAACCACTAAACCTTGATAATGGAGGCTGAAAATGTCAGTGGAATATCCACAGCCAGTAGAATTAAATATTCAGGACACTAAGAAAAGCCTTTAGAAGTTGCAGGAGGGGAAATTCAGACTTCAGCAGTGCATTTGTCCAGTAACAATCATGATACAGAAATGGCTATTGTTTTTAATGTAGGAACAGGGGACTGATGAGACCTCCTGAATTTATGATTCTGTTCCCTTTCTTTTGCTGGCAAATCTGTTGTTTAGTTATTACTAAGTACTGTTAGTACTTAGTTATTAAGTACTGATAAAATTGCTTCAGATCTGTCTTTCAAACAGTAGCACACTACAGTTATTCCTTTTGTGAGTAGAAAAGGAAAATTAATTGTTTAGCAGTCTGTTGAGGTCAGGCAGCAACTGTAAGGTACTCTCAGGTGTTGCAGAAAAGAGTTATTTTCGCTGTTAATATATCTTTTTTTACTTGGAATATGAGCAAGTCTCCAAAAGAACTCAAGAAGCTTTAGAAGTTTGAAATAAATGTTATGGCAATTGCAAACTTAGCCCCAGCTTACGTGCAGAGTGCAGGAGCAGAAGGATGTGCTGGGTGATTATTGTGGACTGTGTTGAGTAAGATCCACCTGGACTGTGTGACTGATACTTGGAGCTCTCAGAAATCCGTGGGTCAGATGAGAAACAAAAGCTAGCACAGAAGGCTGAGCTGTTGGCAGGTAAATGTCACCGTTAGCATGAGACTGCTTTTCTTAGGTGGTGTATCACGTGCTTATACTAACCTTAAATCACTCTCCCATGGGAGATGACATCTCCGCCAATTCCATCAGCTGTACTTCCTGAAGGAAGGCAGGGCACTCAATGTCATCACCCCTCATTTGAAGGAGTGGTACTGAAAGCACTGGGGGGAAGAATCTCACGAAGCCTAGGCCCCACATGGAGGACTGGGAACCAGTACAGCAGGATGTCTTGCACAACATGGAGCTACGCGTTCCTTGGGATAGCTTTCCTAATATCATAGCATTAATTTATCTGATGTAATTATAAACTTCTGTCTGGAAAAGCAAGCAATTTTGATTTTTGATTTTGATTTTTACTGATTTTTAGGATGTAAAATCATCAGCTGTCATCCAATTTTAGTTAAATATTATTTGAGGATGCCTGTTTTAGCATTGTAACTTTTAACAATGCTTTTACTGAAGTATGGCTGGGTTTTCAGAAGATACACTGTGTGAATAAAGGGATTTTAAAACTTTTGGTTTTCTTATAATTAACCAGCAAAGTCCCACGGATTTTAAAATAGTCCTATTTACCTATTCCAATTCTTTGCCACTCACCATGCCTAGCATTATTTTTTAGAAAAGCCAGACATTCTGAAGCTAACGGGAACAGTTTTTGAAGATGAAATCAAAGTCATTCAGACAGTTTTGAAGATGGCAAGCTTGCTTTCTTTTTAACCTGTTGAAAGATACTATTTTCTTCCATTTCAGCCTTATGCATTTATTGTTAGTCTTATAAAATACTGAGAAATGCACTTGAGACTTTAAAATATTGTGACCTACTTAAAATTAGTTTTTATTTTTCAATGACATGTATATTACATCTGTTTCAGGAAATATCATTAAGCATTAGAAAATCTCCCTTGGGTGCCTAATTTTTTGTTTTCTCTTCTTTTCCCCTCTCCTGCAGTTCTCCTGCCTTTGATAGACCGTATGGGAGATGCCAAAGACCAAGTTCGAGAGCAAGCACAGAATCTTATATTGAAATTGATGAGTGAAACAACACCGCCCATGGTATGATTGCTTAATGTAGATTCAGATGGAGGCCTCCAGTGAGCTTATGACTTTTGTATGAACTTTGAACACGTCACAATGTTATGGCGACTGTTAATGGTGTAAATGTTAAAGATATTCCTAGTGGATTGACACTGATGTATTGTTCAGCTAAATATAAAAATCTTGGCGCAATGTGATTCTGCATATTTTGCACATCATAGCTAAATTCTGAGTAGACTTTTTATGCATGTTTGATGCATCTTCTCGATTTGCATAATGGGAATAAATAAGGTTAATCAGCTCAATTTTGTTTTTAAATTTTGATTTTTACTTGAGCATGTAGGACTAGTCCTGCAGTTGAGGTGCACATTTTCTAATTTAAGAGAATCTGGCTTTCTAGCTGTATGACGACGATACTCTGTGAACCATGGACAAACTGAGGTGGGGTTAAGTTGCTCTCTGGCTTGTCATCTTTGGTTGTAAGGAGGCTTGCTTAACTCAACCTTCAGTTCTAAGCATTTTGTGGCTTCCAAGTGCCTAATCTTATATCTCTATGAGTCTGAAAAATGTAGGATAGTTTAACAGGATTATATTCTTGAGTCGTGATGTTATTTGAAAGTCTGGAGACCCTGGGTCTGAGTAGAAACTTACTATTTGAGTTTTTAGTTCCTGAGGAAAATATGCTTCTGATTTTTAATTCCAGGGCTTAATAGGGGAAAAAATGAGGTTTTTGTAGGTGCTAATTCCTGGCTTTGTTTATTCATAGATACTAGTTTGAATGTTTGTGTGCAGTGAATAAGATGTTGCAGACTTGATCTGGAGTGAGAAAATTATTCTCAGTTGCTTGTTTGCCTGATAGAGCATGTAGCATGTTAGGCTACTATAGAACATGTTTATCTCCCTTTGGTTACAGATCTGAATGGGATTTAGGCATCAAGGTCTAATAGTGTCATCCACAAAGACATGCCTTTATCTGTTCACAAGCTGCAGTGTTGGTCATATTCACTGACCATGAGACATGGCAGTATTTTTTTGTGCCAAAGTGCCAGTAGTTCATAAATGATGTGTTCTGTGCCCAAGATGCTCCCAAGTACCTGGCATACAGACCAGAACCTCTACAGCAATAACATTTGGAGTGCACAGCAGAGCACCTTGGAGAAACCTTCATTTGAACAGTTGCTGATAAAGAAATTGATGGTAGTTGCTTCACGCTAAGCCCTTGTTATGAGAGAGTTTTAGATTGCTGGTCCATCTTTCTTTGTGCAGAGTTGTTAGGCTGTACATAGAGGTGTGGAAGGAAGTTTGCATCCCCTTGGAAGATGACTCTCAGTGTCAGAAAGGCATGCAAGGTTTGTGGGGTCCAAGGAAGAGCATGGCTATGTAAGACAAGGTATTGCTCTCCTGGTAACTCCCCCAGATGGGAGAAACCTGGCTTTGATGGTCTGCTCTCAGGAGAGCTTATGGCTCATTAAAACTTCGGATGAAAAGCATCAATCATCCTCACAGCAGGGACCAAAACAGAGAAGTCTTTCCTGTGCCTCCAACACTGAAATACAGAGCTTTAGGCTCTCTGCTGCAGAGAAATATCCCTTAAGAAGAGCTGAGTGGGATAATTTTTTGAGGATAAGTCCTGTAAATTTCTTTCTAGTCAACTCATCTTGCCTCTTCTAGCATGTTGTTGAGTAATTAATTTGTCCTGTTGTTAAATCACTCGTTGTAGGTGGTCAGGGTTTTTTGGTTCCTTTTATGATCAAGAACTAGATGTAGCTCTTTATGGGCAGGAAGGCATAAAAATATAGGTGGTATGAGTGTGCATGAATGGGACAAAGGGAGGTTGACATCAACTATTGCTAGGAACTTCTCAGAGTTGAAATTTCCAAGCAGCCATTTGAATTTCTCTGCTTAAAAAAATTCAGTTCTGAAGGGATAATTTAGTGAAAGACTAAATTTCTCTTCGGTCTGCCTTGTTGGTTTCAGTACTCTGCAGTTCCCCCTCTACCTGTATTTTTATACATCTAGCAAGGAGATTTTCTTTTTCCCATGTTTGTCTGTGACAGTGGGTTAATTGGAAGGATGTTTTCTTCCATAAAATCCTGTTCTTTGTTGTTAAGCTATGCAGTTTTGACAAGGCATATCCTGCTTGTCTAAGGTTTGTTTTCTCTAAATGCAATGAAGTATAAAACAAACAAACAAAAAACCACAGATGGGACAAAATTATCAAGCAGGGCTCTAATTGGAAAATTTTATGTCTGCTGTGAAGCGTGCTACCTCATTAATAAAGAGGATGCGTATTCCCTGCTCTTATGCTCTCTGTTTTTGTTGATCAACAGCTGTTTGTGAGGGCTTTTTTTTTCCTTCCTTTTTCCCCCAGAAAGCCGATTGCAATAATTAGTATGTAATACATTTTAGCAGCTTTGCGTGGCGTCATTATGGGTTGCAGTTGCAGCACTCCGGGGTGCAGTTGGCAGGAGGGAGGTGCCTGGGCTGCAAAGTGTGCAGCTCCTGGCAGTGTGCAGCCATCCATCGCTAGGCAACGCTGCCCGGATGCTGGCCGGGCTGCAATGGCAGCACTGCAGCTGGAGCGACTTCCAGGCTGAGCCCGTGCATCTGCTCCCAAGGAGAACCCCCCGGCTCCCCAGCTCCATGTTTGCGCTTCCGACGCCCTAACGCGCAGCTAGAGCACGGCAAGGAGATGGAAAGGTAACAGGAGAAATCCCCGAGGCAGAGAGCCAGGGCAGGCAGAGAAAGAAAAACGAGTGCGCAAGGAGGTGAGCAAGGGGTTAGCGAGCCGGGGGATCGTACCACAGGAAGCGGCACCAGCACGGAGAGGAGAACCGAAAGCAGAACAAAAATGGAAGCAGAGGAATTAGAACGAGTGGGCAAGAAATGATTGGAAAATGAAGAAATAGATCTAAAGCAAAAGTAAGGGAGAAGTGGGACAGCAGGAGTATGGATAAGGACAAGCTAAAATGGATGTGAGGAAATTTTGGCAGGGAAACAGAATATGAAGCAGAAAGAATATAGTAACTTCTGCTTGAGTCAGTAGTTTGTAATGTTAATGTTTGTTTTGTGTACATTAACTGTAACAATTCTGTATGTTTTAAGAGCTGTTTCTCGAACAAGAAAAATACGCAGCCACAGTGCTGAAGGACGTTTTTTAGGAATTGGTTTTGGCATAGAATTAATCTGTGTTGCGTTCCATATTGTGTATTTCATAAGTTAATTTTATCACTTTTCCAGTGGACTTGTATTCTGTTATTTTTTTTGCAACTATTAGGAATGTAATTCTGTGGAATAGAATTACATTGTATTGTGCTCCTGCTAATTAAAGACCATTATTTCTGCTTTTATAGTACATTTGGGAACGCCTTGCTGTTGGTTTCAAACACAAGAATTACCGATCCCGAGAAGGAGTGTGTTTGTGTCTTGTCGCTACCTTAAACATGTAAGCTTTTTGTTTCTATGGAGATGTAATGGTAATCCCTCTTCTGAATGTCATTTTTCTCTGAAAGTAATTTTTAGGGAGTCTGGTTCAATTAAATTAATGCATGGGAAAAATCAAGCAACTAAACTAGCAAGCTTTCTGAAAGAAAGACTTAAAGTTACAGAATTTTTATCTTACTGAAAAGTAGATAAAGGGCCAGTGAGAGAGAGCTAATTGATGTCAGTGTGTATTCTACAAAAACTAAGCTAAAAGTTCACTTCTGCAAAAATGATTTTCTGGTTTTTCTTAAAAAATACTTTTTTTTTTTTTTTTTTAGTTACGGTGCACAACCATTAATCCTCAGCAAGTTGGTACCACATCTGTGTATAGCATTTGGTGACTCCAATAGTCAGGTAAGGATTTCAGTACTTACTGACCCTTGAACAACTATACTTTGACAGAGCAGGGAAAGCAAAATAGCTATAAGCATTTAAAGGAAAGTTGATAAGACTGCTTGTGTACAGCACATCATTATTTTCTACCATGGGAAAAAGTAAACCCATTTTCTTCTTAATCAGTCCATCCACTGGAAGATGAAAGTAGAGCTGCAAAGACAGCAGTATTGTGATATACTAGTCCCTTTAGTTTCATTTTTAGAAGCTGATACTTGTAATTACTGGAAGTAGTTGTTTCTTATAGAACATGTTGAAAAGAAATAAAAAAAGAAATTGTTGACACAAAAAATTGCCTCCAGAAGCAGCCCTTATACGAAATCTGCAATATTGTGCCAAATTTGCTGAAGATAACCTTATTATGTGTAATTACTTTCTAATTGGAACCCAAATGGCATTTGAGAACTGTCAAGGACTGTCCTTAAAATCATTAAAGTAAGCAGTGAAAATCATGATGTAGTTCATAATGGCAACATCTGAACTTCAGAAAATTTTCCAGTGGAAATGGTTAAGATATCTTGAGTTACCTGAAGTTGTGTTTGAGAGAAAAGACTATGAATACAGTAAGAGAGAAGATAGCATTGGTAGGAGATGGGCTTATAAACAGGATTGGTCTTTATACTTAATTTTTGAATTCAGCAAAGTTCTTGTCTCCTCTGTGTAGCATAGCATTGTTCTGCACTAGAGAAATTCTTTTGAGAATTTGTCCTGTTTGCTCATAATTAGTAAAGATGTAGTTCACGTCTTCCTAGAGCAGTTGTGTGTGTGTAGTTTGAACTGCTGCAGAGAACAATACTAAAGTCATTCCAGTCATTCTTTATAGAGATTAATGGCATTTACTAAAATGCATTTTTGGCAGTTTCTATTACGATGACTATGGTTTAAAATTTTTAAAGAGGCACTCCATCTCCTTGTTTTAACTGTTCTTTCCCCTTCCACTGTCTTGCTGGTTCCCTTTCTTGTGCTGATGTCATGCCACCTGATTCCAGTCGAAATAAATAAAGCAAGTGCTCGTCATTTTGGTCCACTGCTGTGGGCAGTCAGGACCTTAGTTTTCTAGGACCTTGCTGTGTGTAGAAACAGATGAACGTGAGATGAAACATCAAAATTGAGTGCAGGAGCTAACTTTTGAAAGCACTGCCTGCCTGCTGTGAGCAAGTCCTAGATAAAGCACAGTTTTTCCACAAATACTATTCTTATGTCAGTCCCAGAAATTCCCTCTAAAGCTGTTATTTCTAGGATTTTTTACCATCTGGGGATGCTCTAACTTGGAACAAATACCATCTTGATATAACAGTTGTATTTCCTTTCCTTCTCCTCCTCACTGATTTGACTGACTTGGCATGCAGGGCCATAGAAACTGGAAGATAAGTGGTCTGTCAGCAAATGTTGTTTTGGTTTCTGTAACCTTGAAATCAACAACTTAAACTGTGTTCACAGGTGAGAGATGCTGCCATACTAGCCATTGTAGAGGTTTATAGGCATGTGGGTGAGAAAGTACGAATAGATCTTACAAAGAGAGGAATTCCTCCTGGAAGGTGAGTAAGCTGTTTTGATTTTGTAATTCTGAGCCATTATGTTTTACTGTTTGTTATCTGAACTTTAAACTCACTAAAAACTTCATTTTAATATTTCTGTGATTTTTATTTTATCTTCTAGTTAGTTTTGCTTCCAGTATGATGTTTGTAGAGTTCCTGACTGTGTTGTATGTAGGTTAGTTTATATGAAATAAAAGTAGCCCTTGTTTTGTTTCTACCTTTGTTTAATTAAGAAAGCAAGACAGAGCCTGAAATTGTACTTGGTGGAAAAGACTGTTTATTCCATAAAATCTTAAAAATTCCTTATTAAAACAATTCATGATTTTTAAAATGTGTTAACCCCTTATCAGTTAACACACCACTTTACCCTCATCTTCATCTCACTTCTTAATTTTGATAAAGCTTAATATGTTTACTACTTGGTGTCAGAGAAAATATCAGAATGGATACTGTGCCTCATCAGACCCTTCTAAAAAACTAAGAGCCCTAGTTTTTAAGGGTCATTTGTAGGATAGAAAAAGACTTATAGCTTGACTTACAGCTTGATAATATATCAAAATATGTGTTCAGCTCTGGGGACCCTAACATGAGGATGTTGACCTATCAGTCCAGGGGAGAGCCACTAAATTGATTAGGGTGCTGGAGCACCTGCACTATGAAAGCAGGCTGATTGTGCAGCCTGGAGAAGGCTCTGGGGACACCTTAGAGCACCTTCCAATACCTAAAGAGGGCCTACAAGAGAGCTGGAGAGTGATTTCTTAAAAGGACATGATAGGACCAGGGGCAAAGGTTCTAAACTGAAAGGGGATAGGTTTAGGTTAGATATTCGGAAGCAATTCTTTACTGTGAAGGTGGTGAGACACTGGAACAGGTTGCCCAGAGAAGCTGTGAATGCCCTGTCAGTGTTCAGGGTGAGGTTGGATGGGGTGTTGAGCAGCCTGGCCTAGTGAAAGGTGTCCCAACGCATAACAGAGGGGTTGGGACTGGATGTTCCAAACCATTCTACAATTCTATGAAAGTGTTGTAGGAGAAGGGAATTTACTGTTTCAAATTTGTTAAATTTACTGTTTCACATTCCAGGCAGAGTTCATCTGGTTTAGACAAAAGTTTACCCTGCCTATGGGAACAAGTTGTTGTACACATTCTCCTGTATTTAATGACAGTCACGTTTTTAGACTAGGAATGGATTATATGGTTACCACAGAAGTATGAGCCATATTATTACTACAATTCCAAAAATTGGGTTTCCTAGCAAGTAAGTGGAACATATCAGAGAAGATCTTTCTTGCATTAAGATAGGGCCTTGGACATCTTTTGGACCAGAGAATAAAAGAGTGCAGATAACACAGACTTTTTGCAATGAATGTTGGGTCTGACTGTAAGTTTAGGTTCAGCACTCACAGTTCCAAGTGATACAAGCTGAGTACATCTTGGGATCCAAATAGGATTAAACACCATAGGTGCTTTGTATCCTCAGGACAATCAACAGCTTCTAATTTAGTTGCAGTAGGTGCCAAGTTGTTGTTTCTACTGTCTGAATCAGCTGAATACAAAATTCCCTGTGATCTGAAAGCAAGCATGGTTGTATAATTTGCATTTACATAAAGAAGCAGGACTCTATTTGGTGCATGTTAAATGGGTTGTTGCCACTAAATCTCCAGCAGTTTTGTACCTGACAGTCAGGACTAGTGTAAAATAGTACGTGAGCTGAGTTTGAGTGCTGTGTCCCCTGCAGTACGTTTCAGGTTGGGATAAAGGGGGGAGTTATGATTTGATTGAGTTAAACATGAGACTGCTAGTCTCTGTCCCATCCATCCCTGACAGAAAGCAGAGATCCTGTAGTCCCTTCTTAACTCCTTCATGCAACTAAGAAGGTGTTTGACAAAGCTCAGGAAAGACAGATTAGCTCTATGTTAGCTCAGACTGTTGTTCCTTCAGAGGCAGACCTAATTTAGGACAGTTCTTCCCCAGTGCCTGTCAGAGGTATTCCCTTTGCTTAGATGCAGTGAAATTCTCATGTGGTTATGCAGGAGCTATGATCTGTGGGAAAAAACCTTTGATGTACGGTATCATTATTTTGAGGGAAATCTGTGCTCATGTTTGTGTGTCTGGGTAGGTTTTAAGGGTTTTAAGTATTACAGATAATCTGTAGTTCAGACACGGCTGCTTTCAGTTGTTGAGTTCAGCCTTAAAGAACTGCATTGCAGCTCCTTCACTGTAAGTGAGTGCATTAAAAATTACGTGTAAACATAAGTATTAGCAGAAAAACCTATTATTTCAGTGTTCAGTGCACACATGAATTAATAGAATGTAGACTTGTTCAGTTTGTATAACAAATCACACATTAGAGAGCTGTGTGTTGCTGCTTGAATGCACTCTATCCTAAAGCACTGAAAATAAGAGCTCCTGTCTGCTGAAAGGAAGGCAGGAAAGTTAATCAAGCATTGTTTTGAGAAATTGTTCAACTTCCTTAAATATGCAAATGGTGTATACATGTTGTGTCTATATAAAGCCAAATATAGCCAGTAATTTAATAATAGTAGGCTTAAACGGTTTTGTAATCTGCACCTGGTAGGGTTTGCCTTTGTGGAAAATACTGGATTTTCGAGAGGGCTTTACTGGACCTGCTGGAATCTAGGTAATGAGTAAAATATGGGATCTTACTTTTGTACTTCAGTTCCACTTATTTACCATTTATTCATTTCTCTACTGAGATTAATTGGCGAATTTGTTTAGAAATAAAATCAATGAGTTCGTCTTTCTATTTGTTATTTTTCAACTTAGAAATCTCAGAATACTCTTGAGCTTTTTGCTTGAAGCACATTCCTTTTCCAGAAAAATCAGTATCAAGTCAGTGGTTGGAAATTTGGATGTTGCTTTCCCTTTTGTTATAATTGCTGCCAGAGAGGTTTGACATGTCTTTGGTGTCAGACCTGAAAGTAGTAGTGTTAATATATTTGTGGATACTGAAAGTGGATGTTACATTTATTGCTAAGTGAGCCAAGAACAGTGAAGAGGTTTTGTTCTCTGTGGGCCAAATTGAATGTTTTACAGTATGGAATCTGTGTGGCTGATCTCCCATGAACGGAAATAGTCTACGTGACTCTGGATAGCAGTTACTTAGTCTGAGTATTAAAAGCTTTTATCTTTCAGGAATTCATCTGACAAATTTCCCCACCATTACTTGAGAGACAGAAATGTATAAAACTAGTAATTTGTTTAGTTCTTACCTCTATAGGGCCACAACTTCATATCCTAAAATGTTGAAGCATGTTGCAGTATGCATTTCTGAATACCACATTTTATATGGGATGCACATTCTACTGATCTGTCTAGTTCAAGTTGTAGATGAGGTCCATCTGTGTGTCCAGATGTGGACACATGTCTTCAAGATTTTTTTTTTTTCTTGGAAGGGGGAAATATGGAGAAACAACTGCAAGGTTTCATATGGGCCATTTCCTGCTTTAGACTGTGGACATAAAAACAGACTAGTTACCACCCTTTCTTCTTCTTTATCCTTCTGCTGTTCATAGGGCAGTGGTGCTCTTTTGCCTCTTCATCACAAGGTCCACACTTATGTATCCCCCTTTGCCTGTCATACGAACAGTTGAACTCCATCAAGCATGGTCACGAATCACAACTTTTCAGTCTGAATTGTTGTGCACAATCTGTGGAAGCATCCATGTTTCCATGTCTGTGTATGTCAGCCCAAGCTGTGTCCTAGAAGGGTAGGTATTCCTCTTATTGACTGTGGTAATACTTGGACAGAGACCTGTTGCCTGCTGGAGGGAGAGGGTTTGGCAGGTTGCCAGGAGACCCCATTTGAAGTGCTACATGTCATGCATTCATTCATTCACTGACAGCCCATCCAGAAGTACCTGCTGTCCCAAACGTGGTTTTTGTCAATGGGGATTTTGCCTTCTATATGAAAAGTTGCAGAAGACCTTTCTGTGCCTTTTTGGGAAAAGAAGATAATATCTCTGTCCACTAGTGACATGTGCTGACTTCAGTGATTGATTATGATTGCCACCTTATCCAGAGTTGGGCTTGCAGATACGAGAGGAAGGAGTAGTAATGCTGCTCTTCTCAAAGAACATTCCTCATTGCCAGTAAAACTGGTGTTTGTCCAGCCTGGTAAATTTTCTTGGATTCCTCTTGGCAGGCTCTCTTTTGCCAGGAGCTGAACTGCAAACATTCTTAAATTGACTGTGGTTGCAATAATTTTAGAGACTAGCC
Organism: Acanthornis magna; assembly: GCA_036785705.1. Lineage (NCBI taxonomy): Eukaryota > Metazoa > Chordata > Aves > Passeriformes > Acanthizidae > Acanthornis > Acanthornis magna. The sequence continues at coordinate 13,875,321 of JAWUZG010000029.1, forward strand.
CATACTGCCTTGCTGCCTGTAACTGTGTGAAATATGAGAAGAAGGTAGCAAGAAGAGCAGAGTGGGAGGAGAGGGAGGAAGAAACTTCTTGTGAGAGACCTTGCATAGTAGTAGTTACAAGCTGTTCTAAAGAGGGGTTGGATCTACAGTAGTGCTTTACCATGTTGACAGCTGTGTTGTAATGGACTCTACTGTTGTTGTTGCAATTACGGCAAATATTGTGGAGTGTGCCTCTGATCATAAAGACATGCTTTGAAAGTTTGAGGAGTGGCAGTACTGCGTGTTGTTCTCCAGCCTGCACCACTGACAATAAAGCGTCCAATGCTGACAAACACATTTTTTCATTGTTCATAGTTAATACTTTATCAAATGTTTTGCCCAGAGAGGCAACATGTATATTATTATAACATATTTATAAGGAAGCATTTTGGTTTTTGCTTCAGCTTAAAACACTCAGGAAAGCATTTTGGAAAACAAAGTTCAAAAGAGCAGGAAATACCTTTTTTTTTCTTTTGAATTCTCTAAAATATTTGTGCCAAATGGATAACATCAGCTTTACAGGATATAAAAGTTAAAGTGCAATTTTAAAGCAAATCTCTAGTCATATTCAGTTTCTCTCAGGATGACAGTTTCAGCTTTTCAGATGTAGTGTTAAGTCTTCATCATTAACTAGGTGAACTGTTAATGCAATGTTTGCTATGGAATCCAGCACTGTTGAGGGGGGCTCACAATCCTTGGTAAACACAAACATATGAGGCAAACACATTAACTTCTTGTTATGAAAGCAAGATGGCCTAATGTGTTATTATACGTATCGATTCTTGTGTAAACTTCTCACTTTGTATGGTTGAAAGCACACAGCATGTTAATGGGATTTCATGTGTCATTAGTAAATTCTAGCACCCAAGAAGCATTTAATTTCAAAAGTTTTACTTTTTCAAGTCTTAAGTACAGAAATACCCATTTTGGTATATATATTGCCTTTGGTTTGAAAATCCATTTTCATTAAAAGACTTGAGGTTTAACAGTAAAGCAGTGATATTTGTGAATTGCTGCCATTTCAGACATTTTGCTGTGGTAGCAGTGGTTCTACATGCAATGCTGGTGCAAAAGAGAAAGGATAATAGGTTCCAGAGAGAAGCTGGCAAGTATGCTATGGAAAGATTAGGCAAACTAGTGCTGAGCTACATTCAGTTTTGAGATAAGTTGAGATGGTAGAATAACTGCTGGTTTGTGTTACGGCTTCTTGACTTAAACGATTAATGGGGGTTTTGGTTGTGTTTTTTTAGATGCTTGCAGTAGGGTAGATCTTTTTGTGAAATTCTCAGCTAAATCCGTATAGATCTTACTGTGGGCTGCAAAGTCCATGACAAATTTGCTCTGTAGCAGATTGATGTATTTGGAAAGTAAAAATTAAGGCATTATGAGAGTCCTAAATTGTTGGAAAGGTGGGGGGGGAGGCTTAAATTTTCTATACTGTTGTCTGTCTGCATTTCATTATTTTATCACATTCTTCATTTTTAGCTAAATGAGGTCCCAGTGAGTGAAAGAGATGTGCAGTCTCAGAGAATGTAGAGTATGCAGCAAAAGTGCACAGCCTCTCTGCACGGATCATTGAGTAAAAGTGGTGTGTGCATAACAAAATGTTGAAGTGAAATCTTTGTGTGTCATTGACTTCTCTCCTTGTGAGAATTTTCATACCCAGAATTTTCTCACCCATTTTTCTTGGTTTGTCATAAAGTAGTTTGCATTGTGAGTTGTAAAGACAGCCTTTCAGTGCAAATTTTTAGCAAATTTTGAATTGGGTAGTATAGTCTGTAGTTCTTCTGATGTGGCTGAACTGTACCTGTCTGGAGACCTGAATACTTGTCATGTGATTTGTAGTTCATAACTTTGTTAATTTAAAATCAGGATTCAGTCCTGAAGCTAAAATTTCCATGTGCATGTTACATATTACCATATTTCAAGTAGTCTAAAATGCAGAGAAATCTTTGGAGAAATAAAAGAAAATGTTCTCAATTGTTTCCAGCTGAACAATGTATTATGTCAGTACAAATCTATTGCTAATGCATAGGTCACGTTTTTCTGGGAGATACGTCCACTGCTTTTAATTGAGTTTTCTGCAGAAGTGATGAGAAAGGGCTGTTGAAGCGTTTTGCCAGCTTTCTTGCTTGAATACCAATTTTTGCCTTGTGGGACTAGATTGCAAATCTAGAATTTTGGTGGTTTTGGTTTGGTTTATTTGGAGTTTTGTTTGTTTGTTGTTTACAGTAAGAAAGCATTTGCAGTGTATTCTCTGTTGTGACAGTTAAAATTGGTGTGTGGGTTGGACACACTTAAGTGTGTAGTATATCTTAAGTTTAGAAGAAAGTTTTGTTGATTGGGGTTGTTTCTTTTTTCCTGTGGAAGTGCTAACTACCAAAAAGCTCTTTTCATAACCAAACTGAGGAAATTCTGTGGAACAAAAATTTTGAGGGAAATTAGTAATTGTCTCAGAACAAATTAAATAGTAATCCTTCTTTTTTCTTTTAAGTGAATATTCCATCGTTCAAATTATACCTTTGTTGTTGAGTGTGAGTACCCAATATATGCTGTTACTGAACGTGAACTTCAGAATGTTATTTTTAATCGTGCAATACTCAGTTTTGTTCTTTGCTAAGTTGACTTAGTTTTCTGTGCATTCCTGTGAAGATGGTCAGCTAAAGAGGACTCCTTTAGGAATTGTTTCTTTATACTCTTAATACCTTGTATATTCTGCATTATTTATGCTAATAAACTGATTTATGCTTTTACCAGTAGCTGGTGGGAGTTCAGAGATGTAAAAATACTTTGTTGTTTTTGTTCTTTATAGGCTGCAAACAATCTTTGCAAAATTTGATGAAATAAGAAACTCTGACAATATGATTTTAAGTAACGTCAGTGGTGAGTATGAAAGATCATATATTTATAATCAGCTTTAGATTAATACAAAATAAATGTTTAAATACTAGTGTTATCAATGTGAGATGGGTGAAAAACATGTAAATGCTAAGAAAGTGAGACACTCAGTGAAACAAGCTTGTACTCTTTACTGGAAGTATTTGCTGGACTGTGGTCAGAATACAATTGGAAAAGGTGTTGAAACTGCATGGAAACAAGTAGTGAATATTTAACGAGTTACAGATGTGCTCAGTAGAGGATAGAAGAATGCTGCAAAGTGTTCATGCATGGGAAAAAAGATCAAATGAACCTTTATCCTATCTTAGTATGTTTCTAAGAAAAATGTACTATAGTGATGGTTGTGTTTGATATCCTCTGTTAAGCTGTTGTATCATTATTATAATACATGGAGTTTCAAATTACAGAAATAAGGGACTGCAGCATGCAAAGGCACTTAACTGTTGAAGTTAACTTCATTGAGCTTGAGCTCCGTATTTTTGGTGTATTTCAAGAAAAGAGGACCTGTTACACATAGAGATTCCCTGTTGCTCCCTACTGCTTTTTTGCTACAGTATTTTTAGTATGAAAATTTAATTTCAAACTGTAAATTTTGAAAAAGGTGTTACGTAACAGAAAAACAAAGGAGGTGCTGTGGCAGTGGCTTTAGCATAGTTGGTTTTGGAAGCTTCATTGTCTTCTGCAAGGAATCAGTTGATACTGTTTTATTGGGGGGAGTTTTCTCATGTTAATTTTTCTTTCAAAGTAGGTGTGTTGATTATGGTCTGCTGTATCTAAAAAGTGTAACTGTTCCAGAGTAGAAATATTTTGAGGAATGTGTATAATTCCTTAATGTACTCAAATATACCTCTTTCATTTAAAATTTTCTCACCCATCTTAGTGTGAAAACGGAAGTGACTGTAGGTTCAAAGGAATGTGTTTTTATAACCTTTTCTTTGAGGTAGTAAGAGTTTCTGTGCTGCGTTTTGCTTTAAAATAAAACATTGCTATTCTTGAACACTTAAAAATTGATTTATAAAAATTTATATTTTTTAAAGAAACCTAAAGTATTCTAATTTGGGAAAAGATGTTTTACCTAAAAATGTTTTATGTTCTGTTAGACTGTAAATGTACTCATTATGAAAGGGTAAACCATTATCTTTTGCATTTAAAGTTAATACAACTGTGTAGGTTTCATAGGTTTGAGACATTCAGAGATGCATTTTACATGTGTATTTTTTCTGTCAGTAGTTCTCAGGAGAACAGAGAAAGTTACACAGGGGAATATAAGCACTGAAATAATTTAAGTATATGAAAATATATATACCACATTGCTGGACTAGTTAACATAGGACTTCTGTCCTTTTAGTCTCTGTTTAAGAGAGTTAATAAAGCTTATTTTGAAGCCATTTTTATCTCACATGCAAAACACAGATACTAATGCTGATCTATGACAATATAAGCCATATATTTTGTCTTGTAGGTGGCAATTTCTGTGCAAAAGTTACTATGATTCTGTTTTGGTACCATAAATTACAGAATCCCTGTTAATACATTAGTTTCAGTATTTTTACTTGAACCTAGTTCATCTGTTGTTTCCATCTATGCAGCTTTTCAGTGTTATTGAAAAGGTATTCTTCCATTGTTAGTGCTTTATCTTGGCTTTGTGCTTCATTATTCTCTGAAGGACAATTTGTATTTACTGCTTGCACCTGTAGATTTAAAGTTACTGTTGAATTCCTGTAGGCTTGTTTCCAACGTTTCTTTCAGGAGCTTTATCAAACATCTCTGGATAAAGGCCAGATTTTACTGGCTAAATACATCTGTTACAGTGTTGAGGATTTTTCTTTTCATGCCTTAGATATTTTGTAGTAGGGTTTGGGAAGGTAGGGGGGAAATACGGTTATCTTTCCAAAGGCGAGGGAGGCAGAGGGGGAGTGGAAAGGGCAAAAACTCTTCAACTGGCTTTAATACAATTAAACTCCATAGTGGGCCTTCTCAACTGCAAAAGGAATGGCTTTTTGCCAGGTGGAGTTACTGTCCCAAGTAGGTTTACTGTACTGATGGGGGTCCTGGTCGGTGTGTGATGGGGAGGGAAGAGCTTGCTACTACAACCTTGGAAGATGTCATCTTCTTCATAGCCCTGAGTGACAATGCTGTGCTACAGAATATTTGGTGTGTTGACCTAGTTTCTGAGAATCCAGAGATGTGACTTAGGATTTTCTCATCAAATGATACTAACGTTAGTTGTTCAGTCTTTTTATCCAGCATGTACTTAGGAAGAAAAAAAAATAGAGTCAAAGCGCTCAGCTTTAAACAACCTGAATACAAAAATGTTTTCTGTAGTATATTGATAATCAAAACAAATACATATTAAAAACACCACATTTGTACTAACATGGTTTAACACTTGAGAGTTTTAAAAAATCTTGTGCTGGTATGCTTAGCTATGTGGGAGAAATACAGGTAGGACAGGAAAAGCTCTCCTTCCTACAGTCTTAGCACAGTGGTGAATTTAATATCTTATCCTTGTGAGTGTGCTAGAGTGGATCTAGCAAGATCTTTAGTCTTGTGTTATCTCCTTCATTGAATCTGATGTGTGATGGAACGGTAAAGAGGAGGAGGGGAACAAGTTACCAATAGAGGCTGACAGATCCTCTTGGAGGGTAGATGAGGTGGAATGCAACTGGAATAGGGATGGAGTAATTGGAGTAGGATGTAATAAGGAGTTTCAAAAGCCAACATATGAGGAGGTACCATGTCTAACAAGGGAACTGGGCAGGAATCTTAGTGCTTTTGCTTGATGAGAGTGACTTAGAGCCATAAATAATACCCCACTGCTAGCTTGCCTCTCCAGCTGACCTTTGATTTTTAAAATTTTTTAAAAATCAGTTATTTTCCACTCATCTTCCTTTACTCTCAGAATTTTGTGAATGAATGAGCTGCTATGCAAACCTTGGGATTTGTTTACACTCATAATGATGCATATTAAGAGAATCATATCAGGATGTTTGCCTGTTAAGCAGTATCTTATGTGTGCTGCTAGTTTTGCCCTTTCACTCCACCGGAATTGTATGTAGCCTTCCAAACTGGAGAAGATTCTTTAAAGCACCCTCCCATTTTTCAGCAAGTGAAGGTTCATTTCTATGGAAACAGAACTGGCAGCCAATCTCAGCACTACAAAGGCACTTGTTTCTGCTGCCTGAGATTTGTAAATACTGTTTTCTCTAAGAGAATTCAAGCAGACTCCTATATCGGATAGTAGTGTCATTTGTGAGACTGGGAATTAAAACAAAAGTTGGGAAACTATTGATACTCAGCTCTCGGCTGCACTCAGCAGAATGATTGAGCTGAAGATAAATTGTACATCTCTATTCAACCCGTGAAATTTTTCCATTTTAATGTTTAATGGCTCAAAGGAGTGGCTTTACAAACACAAAATATGACAGGTAGGATATGTGATGTTCGTAACACAGTGCAGGGGAGCTGTGTTATGGGTGATAAAGATGCAGTTCAAATACATGTTCTCCTGGAAAAAAAAGGGGCAGATAAAAATCCATAGCACAAGTGTGTATCTGTTTTTCCACATTACACTATTGTTTTTTATTTCCCTTTGCTGTTTTCTATTTGGAAATATAGTTACTATGGAGACAGTGACGACATATTCTAATAGAGCTCACCAGTGCGGCACAACATGAATATATATCATGTGGGAATACTGGTGATAGCTGCCATGATTATTTTATAGCGGTTTTGAGCTGCATGTATTTCTTTGGCTTGCTCTATGCAAGTGGTCAAAATGTAGCCACATCATTTCCAATTTCAGCTGTTCTTGATGGTTTATCATTTTAAATAGGAAAATTTACTGACCAGTGAAGTGTACTGGTCAGTTCAAGCCCGTTTGGAAGAAAAGGGCCTCAGCAGGCTGATGCTTCCGCTGTTTTTTTAGGAATTTGCATGTTTTTGGATTATTATTACTGGGAACTGTGTCCAGCTCCTTGCAAATGCATGGTTCTCAAGCAGTGTACAACAGCATATGTTACAGTCTGCCTGAGTTTTAAACTTTTCCATAGGCAAGACTAAGTAAAATGATACTACTTACTTATTACTCTTAAAAATCACTCTGTTGATTGCACTCTTTCTCCCTTCAGTGTGTCACCTAAAACATAGATTGGGGTACCAAATGTGATTAGCAGCTCAGGCTCTGGGTAGGCTGTCATTCCTGCTCTCCAGCATGTGTTGCACGCATGCTTTGGAAGCAGTTTCTCTTTAAAGTTTTTTTTGGGGGCGGTGGGGAGTCCAAACAAGTCTTCCGAAAACTCAAAAAACCAGGCAGCACCTTTCTTCAACGAAGCCCTTTCCTACTTCCTGTGGTTTTATTGTTTTATTTTGGGTTACGCTACGTTTCGGTTGATCTCTGTTCTGCAGAGCGCTCGTCCTTCAGCAAGGCTGCTGCTGCTTCTCCTCTCGCTTCTCTTTCCGAGGCGCGGGGGCCCAGCTCGGCCCGGGGCTGTGTGCTGCCGGCCCGTGGCGGGGCTGCGGCGGGCCCGCGGCGGGCCCATGGCGGCAGGGGCGGAGCGCCCGGGGGGCCGGGCCGGGGCCGGGCCGGCGCGGAGGGTTCCCTTGCGAGGCGGGACTGCTATTTTGAAGCGAGGCGGCGGCTGTAGCGGCAGGGAGCCGGCAGGAATTCGGCGGGTATCCGGCCGGGACTCGCCGCGCCCGCCCTCCCGCGGCACCGCCGGGCATGATGGCTGTGGGGGACGGTGAGTGGGCACCGCCGTGCCCTTGGGGGCCGCGGGGCTTCGGGGGGCTCTCTGCAGCCCGGGGGGGCCGGGGAGCTTGGTGTGGCAGGTTGTCTTCTTAGGCTGGTGGGCTTGGCTTCCGCCCGAGCCGGGCGCTGGGCGATGGATGCTACGTGCACCAGCCGGAGGGTACCGGGGCACCGAGCGTGGCAGTTCCAGCACTTCTTGGAATTCTAACCGTGCCTGGGTTTCTGGGATGGCCCGCGATCTCAATTATTTACTACGCCGGCAGATTCCGCTGTGCGTTTTTATGTTGGCGTTGTGTTTACCCCTCTCGCCTCAGTGGTACTTGTGTTGGCCACCTCTGCAACATAAGGCAGAATTTACTGTACTGCATTGTAAACAAGCTAACCTGCTCCGTTTTGTGAAGAAATTCGTAATCATTCAGCATAGCCATTGAAGAAGAGCCTTGCTGCTAGAGCTGGGAATGTATATTTAATAAAGACATGGGATGGTACTACGTTTCCTTCACTGCACAGTGTGTTGTTACACAAACCAATGGAAAGTAGGTCAGTAAAGCAATACAGACTATATGGTTGTGTTTTCATTAAAAACTAGACATACATTTTATCTTTATCACACCTCTTGGGTTTGCGTGTCAGCCAGGTTCTCTGAGCTTAATACCTTGATTACTTTCTATATATGCATTATTATTTTTAGAGAAACAAGACACATTCATTGGACTTGCAGCAGCTCTAGAGATAAAGTAGGATGGCTGCGCTTTTACAAGTGACTGTATATGCAGATTTGCATCAAGAAGATGGTCTTGTAAAGATCACAGATTAACATTAAATCTTTTTTCTGAATTTCCTAGAACAGTAGTTGTAAGAGTCCTGAGAGAGACCCTTTCTTGAGATGACCTGAAATGTGTGTTTTTCACTTAGTTCTTTCATCTGTCAGAGACTGAAAGAGATAATGAGCATGACTAGAGCAGTGAAATTATGTCTGGACTGTACAGTAAAAAAAATGTGGGCAGTTCTCTGATGTTTTTATTTTTGTCGTTTGCAAGGTGCAGGAAAAGTCATGGTCCTAGTAGAGGTGAATACGTAGCAAGCTCACTCTTGCTGAGGGGTTTTTTTGTTTGGTTTTTTTTAGTGTTTTTCTTCGTCGTTGTTTCCTTCCTGTAAAGCAACACAGTTCTCCATGGTGTAAACATGAATTGTGGTAACTTGCAGATTAAGAATGCAAGTTGTAGCATGTTAAGAAATAACTGCATTCTCTAGGCAAAGCTGTAGGATTTTTGTCATTCTGTAATGGTCAAGGTTTATAAAGTGAGGGTGGTTGTGGAGCTCTCTTCTGTATAATTTAATTCGTCATTAACAAAGGCACTAAGAACAAAGTACTGTTCAGGCAGTCAGCTGACATTCTGTGTAGGAGCTTTGAGCAATAATGCCAGATACAATTAACAGTGTGTAGGATGATTATGTAGCTGTTGGTCTCTCTTAAAACTACTGCGTACCACTTCTACAAGGAATTCAGTCTTCTGATGTTGTGTTATGAAACTGCAAGGGAAAACAAACCCATAGTTACTATTAAGAAAATGTCTTGATTTTTTTCTAAATTTAATGATGGTTTTGCTGCGGTCTTTTGTTTTGCAAATATTCTGTATGTTCTCCTAATATATGTAACATAGAAGAAACTGTTTTAAGGTTAGTGATTCTGCAGCATTTGAGAATTGTCTTTTCGTGGCAAAATGTCACTTTGTTGTGGCTAGTATGTATGTTTAACTTAATATTTATATATAACCTAGTGAGACTAGGCTGAAATCCTTGTACAGATACTCCAGAGAACAGATTTTTTCACTTATCTTACTTGGTTTGCTCACTTAATCAGGCTAGATGTGTTACACAATTGCATAGCATGTTTGGAAGTTCTATCTAGGAGTGGTAATGTCAATTTTATCTTGAATGCAAGACGCTGGCTTATTGGAACCTTTTGGAATTTTTTTTTTTTTACAGTTTTCTTGAGCACAAGCAGAAATGTAAATAAAACATGGTGCTTAACAGTTGAATCCTAATCTGATTTCTCAAGTGAAGATTAAAAGGAAGAACCAGATTTTCTGTTTGCCCCCATGTTAACTGTCTCAATCTCTCCAAGCTATTGTTGGAAGAATGTAGAGGAGAAAAAAATAATCCTGTGCTTGTGGCCCAGCAAACAAATGGACCGTAACTTCTACTGTACTGAATGCATGCCAGTGGGAAAGCATGCGCTGCCTCAGTGTTAGAGGCATTTCACATACTTCTGTGACTGGAGGTCTGTGTTTGCCCTGCAAGTTGTATTTGGAGGCTGCTGAGGAAAACTAGCCAGGAACCATTCCTTGCTCTGGTTTCCTCGTTCCTTGGAGAGGATAATGCATTTCTGCCATTATCCATTGGTAACCAGATTAGGCTGCTGAGGAGGTGGTGAACGGAATCGCTGTGCGCACATCGTGTGGTGCGTTCTCTTCGAGGTTTGTAATTCAGCAGCTTCCATTGGTGTTTCCTCACCTTGTCGTCAGTCTGTGCTATGTTACCCTGTTATTTCGTAGGTAAGGGACTGCCTTGATCCCAGTTGAACAAGGTAATTAGGATAAGGACAAAATTATCTGTCTAAAACTACAAATGGCCTTAAAGGGAAGATTAGACATAGGTTTTCTTAAGATGTACTAAACATATTGCAGTGCCAGACATAAGGTGTTTGAGGGCTATCTAAAAGCATATAATCAGCTTTGTAAGAGGACATATTTGGTGCACGCATTTGTTGCACTAGTGTGTGCTAAGTATACTATTTTGTATTATATAATGAATAAGCATTTCTTTATTAGTGTATTTTTATGTAAATGGCATACAATGTAATGATGGTTTATGACTTTAAGCACTTGTCAGATTTTAGATGATAAAGCATATGTGACTGGTTTATGAATAGAAATTATCCTTCTATCTTACTGCATATGCATATCAAATCGTGTGTTTTGTCTTCTTTCAAAATACTTGATTAATATATGCATGGTCCTAAAGCAGGAGAACAATTATCTTCCATTCCCTGATGTTCTACTGAGGGAAGGCTGTCTTCCTAAGTCTTTAATCTGATTAAGTAGTTTCTCTGAAGTGTGGGTGCTGTACAGCTTTAATATTTTACTTTTGACTGAGAAAGGGATTGGTCATATTAAAGGTACAGAAGCTGCAGTGATATTTGTGACATTAGCTTGATTTGAAATATATATGTCATTTTAGTGCATGTGGGTTTCTGAGGTGTATTTCTTATTTTTCTAATCCTCTGGTAGGAGACTTTTTAATCCAACAGAATCCTGTGAATGATGATAATAATGCAGTTGCTACACTGGCCTAGAAATTGGTCAGGCTATAACTGTGGTGCTTTGTGCCATTCAGAGCTGTCTCCTGGGTGTGGGAATATAAATAGCAGAAGTTTTTCTGGGGGACAGAAGCGTATCCCTTGATCCCTTTTCTGTTCTTGTTTGGGCCTTTGGTTTTTTTTAACATGCTGACTGCACCTGCGCTGCCTCCTTTTCCTGTAATTGCTCCCCATCACTCCTCTTCCGTTATTAACACTTGGTGGGCACATTGGTTTGGGAAGTGGCTTTACTCGCTGTGCCTGAGAGAGGAAAGACAGATAACGTGAGCTGGAATTTGATGGTTGTTCCGAACCAAACTAGTGCAAAGCTTCTTCTCACAGTAAGGTCATATACTACTCCCAGTGATCAACATAGATTCTGAGTTGTGTTTTGTCTATAAAGTGCAAGTACTGTTGCTAATAGCAGTAGAAGAACAGTGGGACAGTGAAGCAGCTGAGTGGGAGAGGGAGGGAATGTGTAAACAAGCCAAGGGCTATATGAAAAGACACGGTTTCTACTAAGATAATGGATGAATACAGCAAGGTTCTAGACTGATGTGAATGGAAAAAATAATTCAAGGAAGAACTGTGCGGCTCAGAGCATTTTTTATTTGAAAAGCAAAGCTGCAAATGTATGACAGACACAGTTGTTTTCTCAAAACTAGCGTAGCTTCTAGAATGCTAAGTGCACTTGATTTTTTTACATATTCTGGGTAATAACTACAAGTAAGTTTTGTCTTCTTGTTTCTGAAGGACATTTTTGAAGTGTCAAGGAATTTTGTGGGTGGTGGTGGTGGTTGTTGTTTTCATTAAACATGAAACATGAGTCCACTAAAAGATTTCCAGATACATTTAATCTATCATTGAAAAGTGTTGGTTGACTGGAGTGCTGAAGTCAGTTTGTATTAGTTTCTAAGAACAAGTTACATAATAAAAAAAAATTCTTTTGGTGTTTTTAGTTCTATCGGCATGTTTTTTGTTATTCTAGATTATTGCTAATATTACGTGGTTTTGGTTGTTTGGGTGTCTTTTTTCAAGGTATGTTTTGGGCAAAAACATTAGAATTGTGAACAGCCACAGGAGAAATTTAAAGCCTACTAAGGGTTTCCTTTGATAGATGTTGCAAGAATCTTCCACTTGACTGATTGGATATTTGCCTTGCAGGGTTTATTTTCATCATTGTTATTTATGAAATATGAGGAGTATTTCCTTACTGTTACATGTTATTTTTAATAAAGTCTTCCTGTAGTAAATACTGATGAGCAAGTAAGCTATGTTTGGATCATTTCAGTGTCTGAAATGCCTTCAGAGGTGAAGGGTCTCCTATAGTATTGGCCTGAACCAGAAATTCCATTCTTTATATTGTATTTATAAAAGCACCTTAAAGACTTGTATTTTGGATTTTGTGTCTGCTTTCCTTGTCCAGCTCCTTCATCAAAATGCACTTTCATAGCAACAGCTGAAAAGAGCAGTCTGTAACTTGAAAGAGCCCTTTGAAAACCAGCTGTGTATGTAGACTCTTATAAGAAGTAACTACAGTTTAAAACTCACAGAAGTTTCCCAGCTATGTGGAGTGTAGACAACAAGATTTTCATGGTACCAGAATTTCTCTGGTACCGCTTCATGTATATTTAATTGATGTGAAATTTCTTCTCTTCATCTGAGAAACACTTAAAAGCCTTCAAAGTTATGGATAGTTGGAGCCTGAGGAAAGGTGAGGAGAGGGCTGAATATGCAGAAAAAAGCCTGCAGAAGAAAATTACTTTCTTTAAATGAGATAATTTTGCTTTCATCAAATGCCAGGAGCTCCATGGTGTTCCATGATCGCCTAAGCAATGAACATGAGTAGATTTATATTTGACAAAAAATCCTTTTATCATTATGGATTGCTTTGTGTGTTGACCTGGTAAAAGTCCTTTGATCAATCAACTTATAGAGTGTGAGGTTTGCTATTGAACTTGAAGGTCAAAAGCATTTTTGTGTGGATTGTTTTTGTTTAGAATCTCTTTGCATTGTTGTGTTGATTTTTACAAACTCACTAGAAACACTGTGAGAAACAGTCTCTGTGTATTAATTTTGGGGTTGGATCATGTTCCCACAAAATTAGAGAAATGGCAGCTACTAAAGCTACCTAGCCATATACCAAGCACTTCAGATTTTCCAGATCGGATGTGAGTTTTTTAGCTTCTGGGGTGGTGGTGGGTGAGAGGCTGGACATGAGCCAGCAATGTGGGCTTGCAGCCCAAAAACCCAGTTCTGTCTGGGGCTGCATCAAAATCCACAGGAAGCTACAAAGATTTTCAGAGGGCTGGGGCATCTCTCCTGTGAAGACAGGCTGAGAGAGTTGGGATTGTTCAGCCCTGAGAAGAGGAGGCCTCCAGAGAGACCTTGTGGCACCTCCCCATACCTAAAGGGGGCCTACAAGAAAGCTGGAGAGGGACTTTTTACAAGGGCATGGAGTGATAGGACAAGTCGGACCAGCTTTAAGCTGGAAAAGAGTATATTTAGACTAGAAATTCTTCACTTGAGGTGGTGAGGCACTGGCGCAGGCTGCCCAGAGAAGTTGTGAATGCCCCATCACTGGAGGAGTTCACCGCCAGGTTGGGTGGAGCTCTAAGCCAACCTGGTCTAGTGGACAGTGTCCCTGCCTGTGGCAGGAGGGTTGGAACTGGACAATCTTTATGGCCCCTTAAAACCCAAACCATTCTATGATTCTATGTTAAGAAGCCCAGTTTGAGGAGAGTTGGGCCTCCTAAAACCACCGGTTTTATTACCCACAAGTGAAGTGGCAGCACTGAGAGTAAAATAAAGATAATTTGCCATGTTTTGATATTCTCCACTTCTGACTATGTGAGGCAGAGATCAGATGGGTCAGTGGGCTGAAAGGCCATTAACAAGCCCTTTCATTCTATGCTGTGATGTGCATGTTTTCATGTGCAGGTGTTAACTTTTAATTCCTAAACTACATGGATCTAAAATTCAGAAAAATAAATCTCTCAACATTTTATCTGCTGTGTGCTTATACTATACTTCCTATTTCTAGCGTCTGTGTTTTATTTGTCAATCTGCCTTGCTGTTGTGCATTTTCAACGTGCGAAGTCAGTTGAAAAAGCGGAAATTGGCCACACTAAAAGCTAATGCAAATGTTAGCTACCATCATCATCTCTCTGATGGTAGAATTACATTTGTCACTGTCAGCCTCTAATAGTAAATCACAATTTAAGCTCTGTGTTTGTAAACTTTCTCATTGATATTATATATATCCCATGGCCCTTCACTACCACATATACTTGTGATATATGTTAAAGATGAATGGACATGGTACTTAATGAGTGCCTCTCTTACACTTGCTGTGGTGTAATTGATAGTTTGAAAATTCAAATCATTAAACCCAGGTGCTTCTGTGTGACTGAATTAAGTACTGGAAATGTCATGAATGAAACCATTCCTCAATGGGTATCAGTTGTTTGATTGACTTAGCTGCAGATAAATAAATGTGATGGTTCTTTTTTCTGCTTTTCTGAACTTAAATACATCGGTAATGCTAGTCATATTATTGCAGTTTATGAATAGTGGTTTCTAGGTAATAGCGGTTTCTAGATAAAATGTGTTTCTGCAATAAATATATTGGTTTTAAAGGAGGTCATTAGATTCACTGAAGAAAACGCTTGTGCTGTTGAGAGTTAGATAGTTGATGCATAAGCAAAAGGAATTTGTGAAGAAAGAAATTAAATGACTTCTGGAGCTGAGATAATGAAGACAGTAATTAAACCAGGCCTACTGAGCAAAGACTGGCTGTTGGCTTACAGAGTATTTTAAATGTGAATAGTGGAGTGTATACTTCAAGGAGATACTTGAAGTAGCAACTTTTTTAGAGGGCAGCTTAAGCAACAGAGTGAAGGGTTTGACCACAAATGAGGTCTGAATTCAGAGAGGCTACAATAGTAAATAAACCGTCACTTTTGATAGAAATTATGAGTCTTTTATGTGTGAAGTGGCTCACAAAAACCAGGCATTGAGTAAAAATTCTCTTAGAGCTTTTTCTTTCATTTTATATCACTGTTTTTAAGCAAATTACCTGCTTTCATTTTAATCAGTGTCTGGATAGAAAGACTCTCTGAGGGAATACTCACTCATTTAGCAGAAATCTTGATTGCTTCAGAGGTTACTGCCTTTCTCAGCTTTAATTCTAATATTTCATAGGAGAGCAAGAGATTTCTGCTGTGGTAGGCATGTTTTACTTTGTGCTAAAATAGAGGAGTATCTCATCAGTTTCTATGTTACATCTAGTGAGTCACCCTGTGTGTTTAACATGTTAAAGACTTGAAGTCTTTGCTGTCTTAGGCAAGGCAAGTCTGTGTCCCTTCTACACCTTTTTTCCTTCGCCCTGCCCAAAAGGTACCTGACTTGTTAACATTTCAGCACTGGACATAGTGCAGTGTGGTCCAAATAGCATGGCCTAAAGCAGTAACATAGTACAGATGTTGGAGAACAATAACATTATGCAGTTTTATTTTAAGCCTTGCTATTTAGTCTTGGATGCTATTTTAGATGCTGCCTTGTCATGAGTTCTGGAAAACCAGATTATCTTTCTCTTCCCCATTTACTGAGAAAATTGTGCTTTGGTTACTAAGAGGTTAGAGAATATGAGGTGTTGACTCAGAAGGCTATTGAATGTGTCTCAGGAAAGATGTAAATAAAGTAAAATTGATGATTTTTTAAGTACAGTAATAATGACTGGATCTTCAGTTTTCAGTAAGTTTGCTGGGAGTAACATTTGGGAAATGTATAATAAAGGAAAGTCCAATTGCAAAATTTAAAAAAGGACAAAATGATTTATTAATTTATTTAAACAAGTGGGCTATGGAAATAATTTTATGGGTGCTATAAAAGTATAAAATACAGCAAGATTTGCAGAAACTGTCTTAAACTTTAATATGTAAAAATTTTAAAAATTACTTAGATTTACAGGAGATATTCTAGAGCTAGAAATGGGAATGAAGCTTTACTTGGGAGCAAAATTAGCTCAGTTGCTTATTTGAGCTTATTGCAGCTTTATTTGAAACCTGTAGTTAAATCTTGTCTTTCAGCCAGACAGTAGTAAGATAAACTGTAAGACTAGCTTTTCTTTGGGGTTAGGAAATAATGCTGGGGATATGTTACATTTTTTCTCTATTTTCTTTTAACACAGTCCTTCATGAAAGTGTGGAGCAGAATGGATAAACCGCTAATGTCATTAGAATAGGCCTGTATTAAGTGTGGATAATTTTTGTGGCATGTGCTGTTGCCACTCCTGAATATTTCTTTTTAAAAAGTCTATCAGGTCTAGTGTCTTCTTTCTCATTTTACTTCTTTTCTTTTGTCCTGTTTGTTGAGAGTCATGTTTTAAAAAAGACCAAACACATAGGCCAGAACAAAAAGAAAGCACACAAAAAGCAGGTGTGAGCCTCCTTCAGTGTGCTATAGCTGACCGATGGAATGCAGGAGAGCTGTAAAAGTTAACTTGTTGAAAAGTTAGGGGAGCCTTATCAGAATTTGAGATTGGATCAACAGTAAAATGTAACTGATAAATATTTGCCTTGTTCCTGTTACTGACTCCTGTTCCCCTTACTTGCTGCCTTTTATGTATTATTTTTAAGACACTGGTTCCTTCGAACTGCCTGAAAAAATAGTATGTGAAGGAATGAGTGATTTTTGAACCAAATTTTGTTGTTTAGTGGCTGTTCTCACTGGTATCTTCTGTCTCGTTCATTCCCCATGACGTTACTGTGGAAAGGGGAGTTTCTTTCGCAAGGAGTTTGAGATTTTGCTGATGAGCATCAGGATATATTGCGCTAAAGAGGAGAGCGATTTGCCAGCTGTGAATCATTGGTTCTGTTGCCTCCTTCCGGAAGGCGAAGAGAAGCAAAGGAGGTAACACAAAGTAAAGTTGGATCCATCAGCAAGTGGCCTCATGTTACTTCTGTGCCTGCACTGATATCTCCTGAAAAAACCATGCTCCATCATTGTGGGAAGCAGGCTTTTGTTTGTGAATTTGTCTCCTAATGGTTTAGGACCCCTTTACCTGCTGTGACACAGGGAGAATGTGAAGGAATGATGCCTTTATGGTAGATCTAAAGCTTCTTAGGTGGGGTTCATCTGTCCCGTGCCACTCGAGGTGCCTTGCAGTATCCACAGTAGCCACGCGGAGCGAACAGGCGTGACACGAGACCCACAAGAGATCTGTGGCCTTCTGGAATGTCAGCTGGCCGCCAGACAGGATGCCCAGGACTGTCTAAACTGGTTTTAGATGACTGTGCTTAGGCAAATGAATCCTGTCCTTTGTGTCAGGACAAACAGATTGAGGAATGGACAAACTGTATGGAATGCCTGATGTGTAAGGGATGAAGTTCTCACTAAATGATGTGCGGCATTGGCTTGAAGTATGGATTAGAAGGATCAACTAACTTGATGCATGTGTAGTGCTTGCAGCTTCATTTTCATGCTTGACAGAAATTGTTGTAGGCCACACCAGTTCATCTGGAATTGAGCTAATGATCCAGTCCCAGATGTTCCAGTAATTGATGCAGTCTGTGTTTGTAAGTTAATGAAGGGAGAGTGGCAATCGGTGTCTTGGTAGGCACAGAATGGGGGAGTGACTTGGAAAAGGAGTTCATTTACTTTTTTGTTTGGGTTTTTTTTTACTTGGGCAGGATTTTGCCGTAGTCCTCACAAACATTTTATGGTGTGAAAGAGGAATTGTTAACAGCAGTTAAAAAACTCTTAGTATTTGTTAGCAACAGTTGTCATTATCAGTTATCAAAGCAGAATTGATACAAATGTTTTGAACAAAAGTCAGTTTAAAAGCAGTTTTATTAAATATGTAAATATTAAATATACTGTGTTCTCTGGTTTGACTACTGTCAATCTACAATAAAATACTGCAAGTTGGTATTTACAACCCTAGTTGTGTTAGATATGTAAAGAAGTTGCTACTGAAAAGTGTTCAAGGTTCGCCTTTATGGCCAGCTTTGGTTAAGTATTACTACGGGGGAACCAGTTTTTTTGCCCTTATTGTGTCACTTCAGGGTCTGCTTTAAGTCAGTTAACTTCTGATTTCCTGCTGCTGAGTAACTCAAGTAGAATATAGACCTTGTATATGTACAGGTGTGTAGGTGATACTGTGTTTTATTCTTTGGTTATTGACTATCTCTTGCAAAATGTTAGATATCAAAATGTCACATTAATTGTATGAACCTTCAAGCCAACTAAGGTAGAGGCTTGAGTTGCAATACAATAAATGTATTTTAATTTGAACTTTTTTGAAAATAAAATATTTTTTCTCTCTGGATATGAAAAGCTTTAGATTTCTCTCTGGATTCTCCTTGTCACTGGATACATCTCTAATTACCTTTACTGCTCTGTAGCCAAATCACAGTAAATAGATTGTTTTGAAGTTTAAAATACTGGAAGTACTAGAATGTTCTTTGAATATCAAGTTTCATTATAAATGTTTATGCTTTGATCTCTCTGAATACTTCAGAAAACATACACTACATATTTGTGATCTGGCCCCCAAGAGTAATGCTACAAGGCAGGAAGATAGCACATATATTTTGTTTATTTTTAGTTCCAATGGCACAGTTTGTTTCTTAAGAATTTTAGTATTTAATCCTTTGTGATAGTTCAGAGTTTTGGTCTGTCTGCCTGGATTTAATCTTCAAATAGCTTTGGTAAATCGGAAGTTCTGAAAGCATGGTAGACTTTGGGTTCTGATGTGTCCTGCAGGTTGGTTTGGAGGGTCTTTCCCTGCAAAGATTTCTTAGGCAACTCTTGAAAGGTTTTGTGGAAATGCACAGCAGTTCATTGATACCAGTTCACTTGCTGCATTGTTACCTGCAGAACGTCCTCTATGCTACAGATCTCTGCCCTCCTTTAGAAGAGAAATCTTATAATGCTTGGACATTGAATCTTGCGTTTCTAGCTTTCTGAAGATAAAAACAACCTTTTCTTGATTTTTTTTTTCTTCCTCTGCTTAGAAGTTGGTCATCTGGAAGAGAACTTATACCAGAGTGAGAGCCATTTGTTGCTCATAAGGTTTCTTCAGGAGCTTTTGGCAGTACTACATACCAGGCTCTTCTCTTTATTGTATGCTTGCCTCCAAAACTCCTAATGCACTATGGTTTAAAATAGTACATATCATACAAGAACGGTGTTGTGAGGTTTAACTGAGGCTCAGTGTATTTAATTTATTGTGTTTTTCCTTTAAGATGTTCTCTGTGTTGCTAGCAATTCATATGACTTTTTATTTTTAGTAGCTTAGAGCTTTGTTGTGAAACACTGTTTGGATAGTGTCTTCTCAGCTGACAGGTGTATTTGCATATGTAAAATTTGATACTCTGAAGGTGTTAAAATTACCTAGAATGAAATTTTTCCAGCCATTTTACAATGAAAAAAGTTTGCATCCATCAGATGGCTTTGTTTTGAAATACCAGTTACATTTAAGCTTTTATGACTTCTGTCACAGAAATATATTTTGTTTGTAGACTGCATAAAACTAGCATTAGAGGCACGGTTTGATACTGAAATACAGCCATCCCCGTGCTCTGTGTGTTGACTCTCAGGAGCTCCATCCCTGGTCCTTTGGCCAACCAAAGACACATTGTAAAGCCAGATTGAGCAGAACTGCAGCTTGATTATGCCCTGGGGAGCAGCAGTTACAACTCGAGCTGGGCTTCTCCATGCTGAAGTACATGGAAATGCTTTTATGGGAGCTACAAACAAGTGGATCATTGCAGAGGAGTGAGAGCACATGGAAGGCACATTGTAGGGGAAGCAAATATAATGCTCTGGTTTCATGAAGTGCTGTAAATACAGACTTCAGGTTTTGGATCTTCACAGTGTAAAGCAGATTTCTGGACATGGAATGTCCCTAAAGATCAGTTAGGATTTTGATGTTAAATCCTAGGGAAATTAAAGTGTAAAGGCCTAAAAGGGTAGGGAAAACCTGTGGTTTCTTTAAAAGACAGTATGAAATTTTCCTCCTTATGTTTATTTAAAAAACAAACAAATCCAGAACAAAAGAGGCTCAGCTGCATTATGACTTTAGCCTTAATAGAATTAAAACAGACCCTTTTCAGCCATTAATTTTACATGCTTATGGCACTGTGCTGTTATTTTGGAACACTTGAAGTAACTGTACCTCAATTTTTAATTTATTTTAACATAAGCCATAAGAGGTCTGGTTTAGAACACCCAAGTATCAGTGGTTAAAATCAGTTCTGTGCATCTCAAAAAAAAGGCATTTATTTAAAAAAGATGGGTTTCATGTGGACTGAAAAACTGTATAAAACTATTTCATAGCATAGGTTTTTAATCCAGTGTTAGCGATGTTTTAAATGTATGAAAATATATAACTGGGCAAACTAATTTGACAGTATTGACAAGAACATTATTTAATATACCATCCTCTAATATACACAACATGTCAGTAGGTCAAAACATTTGCCTTTGCATTTTTTTTGTTTTAATTCTGTTTACACACATTGGAGTTCAGCGATAATGTCTGCAATTCCCCATCTGTAATACTCCTTCATAATGAATTGTTTGGTAAAAATAAAATTAATTTATCTGAGTCACTAGTTCCCAAAGTACATAGTTGTTTGCATTGTTTAGATTTTTCTTGATTAGGAGATTTTGCATAAATGAGCAAATGCTCACTTTCTGTTTTTAAAATTGTATTGCAAATAACTTTATTATTTCAGAGGCTTGTGCAATGTTTGCATATCAGTGTTGCCTTGTAGAGCTGTTGGGTAGTAGCATGGAAGTCTTGCATGTTTCTTCAGATCTGAAAGTGCAGCAACAAAAGCATTTTTATTTGAAAAGCGTGTTTTCGTTTTTAGTTGGTTTTCATGATTCCATACTCACGTGTCAGTGTTGATCCGTTCATGCTGTTTAAAAATCTGCAAGATATTTCTAATGCTATTTTAAAATTACCTGTAATGTTGCAGGTATCCTAGATATTAACCCTTGCCATTTAGCCTTCTATTACAGTGTTTAGGTCATTTCACTTAATCTGGCCTTTGTATTAGTGGTTTTCCTTGCTCAAAATCTTGATGTCTGGTTCTATTTAAGATACTGAGAGTAAAAGCATCAGGAATCAAAATGTATTCTGGCTCAGCCTGTATGCTGAGCGGGAGTGCTGTTTCCATGGCAACAAACAGGACAGTGGGGAGGAAGGCTGATGCCTTTTCCTCTGATTCAGAGAGTTTGCAGATCCAAATACGATTATTCTTAGTAAGATTCTCTTAAAAAGCAGTGTTTTGTAGGAGAGAAGGAAATAATGAAAATTGCTAATATGCATCTGTATGTTTCTTGTGATGGTTGGTTTATTTAATCATGGAGATTCATTAGTGCAAAACACAGCTTTTGACAAATGCTAGAAAAATGTACTAACTATAGCAGCAGTGATCTTGGACATGTTAAATGCAGGGTGTTGTGACGTTCCATGGTGCAGCAAATGCTGCTGGACAAAGCCTTGCAAGCTGCCTTTAATGCAAGCTGCCTTCCTCTGGGAGGCTACATTGTTAAATATAGTTGACATTTCACTGGGAGCAAGTTCTGAATAAGGGAAGGGTAAACAGTTAACCGTTCCAGAGATGATGCTTTGCAATTTTTTTTTTTAAACAAATGGTGGGTTTTAGTGCAGGTAATACGCTAAATTGGTCTTTCATTACTGTAGTGCAGCTGTGTCTCAGCCTCGCCCATTTTATTTATTATAGGAACCATAGGCTGGTATGTGTTCTGTTCTCAAGCTTACAGATAAATCCTTCTTCCCTAAGTGGGTGGGGAAAAGATGTTCTACTGTTGGAATAGGTTGGGGTTCTCTTAAGGCACAATATTTTGAATTGAGACTATTTAGTCACCAGAGATGAATTTCTTTCATGATTAAAAATACACAAACCTGAAATTATAGGAAAGAGGAGCATAAGCCCCGGAATATTGTCTGGCTGTCTAATTTTTTTAACGAAGGATTGGAATAGTGGCAAATACTGTGTGTGGGAATGAATTTATTTGCATGGAGAATTTTCACCTTTTCCTCTGGCGTTGGCTCCCAGAAGATGATGTCACCTTGCAGCTCATTGGTTGTGCAGCACCTAGTGCAGGGAAGGGAGAGAAAGATGCCGGCACAAATCTCAGTGGTGGATCTAGGGTGTTTGCGAGCAGATTCTGATAGAATCTTTGATTAGTATTTAGAATTTACTGCATGTGGCCATGTGAGGTGCTGGGTCCGTCCTAGGGTGAGGGGATTGAAGAGCTATCAGAGGAATGAGGCGACTGATCTGCAAGAGGATCTGTGATTGTAAGTTGAAAAATCTGGGTGGAAGGAAGGAGACAGGGAGTGCTAGTTAGACACATTGTGGGAGGATGTGTAGCAGAAAATGCATGCATGAGTGAAAGAAGGAAAAGGAGAAGCATTTTTCTTTGGTAGACTGGAATGATAAAAATTTTATCAAGGGCTTTCTTTTCGGGAAAATATTAAGAAATTGTTTAAAAAATTCAGTCTGTGCAAAGATACTTTTCCTTTGTGAGAATGAAGGTGTAGGATTCATTTTTATTCTGACTTTTACTGTGGTTAATTGTGAATGTAAAATAATATTTTGTAAGAACTTGAGATGTAGAAAATGCTGTTTATCTCTCATTGTCATTTTATTCCTAGGTCGGAGACAGGACAAAGTGATAAATACTTGTTTTTGCTAATGTGTTTTGTGAATTTCTGTGAAATGTGAAGCAAAACAGTGCATTAGGAAATTAAAATGCACCCATTCTAATAGCTGTATTTTTATTTAATGTATCCTTTTCTAGACAAAAGCTTTGATGATGAAGAGTCTGTGGATGGAAATAGGCCATCATCAGCTGCTTCAGCCTTCAAGGTTCCGGCACCTAAAAAGCCAGGAAATCCTTCAAACAGTGCAAGAAAGCCAGGATCGGCTGGTGGGCCTAAGGTTGGAGGTAATGTAAAGCTATTCAGATTCTAATCAGTGTTCCCAGAAACCTTGCCAGAGCAGGCACAAAACAGAACTTTGGAAGGTGATGTTTAATTCATGACTGCAGTATTTTTGCAGAGCAAAGAACAGTAAGGGACCCTGTTTTATGTAATTATTCATCTGTAAAGGTGTGTGCATGTCTGTCTGTTTTTGTGTGTGTACACTGAGCTTATAAAGGTCTCTCATAAATAAAATTAACATCTGGAGATAGCATTTATGTTGGCTGTATATCTATATATAGGTGTCTCTGTTGGAATCCACACTGCACTTACTGTATATATAAATATCCTGTGAAATTCTGTAGTAAGTGTGTGTAGATGAATTTTTTGCTGTAGGTCTGCACTGTTTCACATGGCTAGAAAGAGCTGCCCTCAACAGAGGTGTATATTACAACTGGATGACTTTTTTTATTATTCCTTTAACTGTCAGTATTGTGAAAATGGTTGTGAAAGATAAAAAATAAGGCCAAAACCCTTACCCGGATTTTTTTGCATGGTATAACTTCAAAGCAGTGTAATGAGGAATGCTTAGTAATTATGATCTTAGAACAGGGAAATCTGCATTTTTTTAGGGCGGGGGTAGTCTAACAAAAGCAACTGTTTACTGCTAAAGAAGTGGCTGCTTTTTTGATGGTTAATGTATACATTCAGAAAAAAGACATAATTCTGTGAAAATACACTGTACTTTAGGTACAGGGTTTTTATGAATAAGTGGTTCTTTTAATAAGGGGTTTTTGTAAAAGTAAGTAATTTTTTCATGTTCCTATTCCTGCAATGCTCCCATATGTGATCTGCAAAGCAAATACAAAATTTGGAAGAAGATACACATGGCAAACAAGCTGCCTTGAGTATTTTCACATTACTAAGATGTAGCTAATGTTTTAACAATTCATGGTTTTTCTGTTGAGATCTTAAGAATTCCTAATAAATTGAAAAGATTTCCATAGGGCTGGATCAACACTGTCATAGGGTAACTGAGAATTGATAGCAATGTATATCAGAATGGTATCAGAAAATACCACCTGAAAGACTGCATGAAGGAAATTATCTCTTTAATATTTATTGTTGTTATTGCACATAGTAAATATTATAAATAAGTAAATATAAATAAATAATTATAATCCCCTTTAACCCGAAACATGGTGTTTTTTGCATGCAAGACTAACATACATAGTACCAGGACTGAAAGCTTAGGATTCCTGTTTATTTCAGTATGGGCTTTTAATAATATTTTATTAAATATAGATGGTTTTTAATGTAATTTTGTTTTTACATGTAGGCTTTCACTCTACATGCTCTGCAGTAAAAACATGGAGATACAAGAGCACGTGAAGGGAGGATAAGAACAGAATAACCACTCAACTCATTTTTCAGTTCATCTAAAAATTCAGTAGTAAAGCAGATTAAAACCCCCAAAATTATTATGTTGTTTTTTCTCCTTTTCCTATATTGCCAAACTTTTAAAAAATTAAAATTAAAAAATACATGGAATAAGGAAAAAAAATTAAGCATGCCAGAACCAGAGTACTTTTGTCATTCCTTGCTTTATACCATCTTCTTTCAACTCTGGAAAATATTTGGGCGTTTACATACCCATCTCTTTCCCTTTTTTTATTCTGTAGGATGTCTGTAGTCAGAATGTTGAAAATTTAGATTTAAATATTAATATAGAATTAACAAATCCTTCATCTCCTAGTCTAATCAAGAACATCAGTGTAGATGCCAAAGTATTTCTTAAACAGTAAGGTCATCGTCTGTTCCAGAAGTGAGAAGTTTCCTTTAATAATCTTCAAATGAACAATGACACTAGGTCAGACAAGAGGTCTGGGCAAGTCCACTGAGGACAGTGGACCATCTGACAATGGTCAGAAATGGTTACTAGACACATGTACCTGAACAGGACAAGTGTCTAGAGGCGCACTGTCATTACAGGTCAAAATGCTGGGTTTAGAAATGTTTATTCCACAGAGAACCGTGGTCTTTGGAGAGTCCAGTTAGTGCATCCTGTTCTGCTTGTCTAGAGACTTCATGGATCATTATGACTACAACCAAACCTTGATGCTCTTTCACATCCAGTTTCTGTAGGATGTACTTTGCAAGTGCTTAAAGGACCCCTGAGATTTTTCTCCAGCCTCCAAATTGCCATCTCTGTGGAGTAAATTTACAGTTCTGGAAGTTGTTTGCTCTTGCTGATGTAGTACGGCTCTGCTGTATCCTACAGTCCCAAATCCTTCTGCTCACCACTGCATTCCAAGGCAGTAGTCAGTGGGCGTGCCATTTCTCACCTTTCCCTCATAAGCACTGGATGGGTATTTCAGGCTTTCACTGCTCACCTCGTGCTTCTGCCACCTGTTGGTCCTGCTTGTCCCTTTGCTCTGACTCTCAAATATCCATGAATCCGTATTCAGAAGCTGCAGTTCAGCCTTGGAGGAAGAACTAGCAGCAGCTCCTTTAACTGTGTTGCTTTTTATTTCCCTTTCACAAAAGTCTCCAGTCATGTAAGTGACCTGTGGTTGAAGCAAGTCCTTCACTGTGGTTTCTCCTCTTCAGACTTCTGCGACCGGGCAGAATTTACTGCAGATAGAAATTGTGTTGAGCATAGGCTGAGATTACTGCAAGTTCCATTCATTTAAACTGCCTTAAATATCTCAGAGATCCTTTTCAAAGGATGTTGTTTGACAAAGTTGTATTTTCGTATGAGTTGTAGGTGACAAAGTGCAGCTTTTTCCTTGGTCCAAAAAGGATTTGAGGCCACCCTGTCTTGAGGATAAGAAAATTGAGCTCCTTAGCCATGTTCCTGGCTTTCTTATCTGCTGACACCTGCTGAATTATACCTCAGAGGCCTCTGTGCTTGGCTTTTCGTTATGTACATCATGGAGATGTTTCTTACTGAATAAATGGGTAATTCCATCACTGCCCAGATATGCTGTTCAAGTGAAAGGACCCATCTGATATTCAAAAAAAGAACTTTTCACTGTGTTGGGCATTTTCCATTCAATGTAGGAAATGTACTTTGGTGGCACTGGAACTGTGACATCATTGTCCAGGGAAGCAGGTCAAACAGGTATTTATATGAGCAATAGCAGTGTCCTGTGCAGCCTTGAATTCTCTCTCCTTGTGCTGGGAATGACTCTGCAAGATATTTTCCTACTGGCAGTAGGGATGGGAAGGCTCATGGAATTTGTGCATTTGCTGACAAGGTGTGATCAAGCCTGCTAAAGACAGCTTGCCAAAAAAGTACCAGATCAGGCAGCTGCAGTGGTTTACTGCCCTGGGAGTAAGGAATCCAGCAGGCTGTTTCTCTGCGGACTTTTCTTCTTGGAGATGTTCAGACACTGAGCTTCTTGCTAGTGGTGAATGAGAAGTGATAGGTCTTCAACTTAATGGGGCAATACTTTGTTTGGCATATTTCTTATTCCATGGTCAATACACTTCCTCAAGTTAGACCTTTGCCAGGAAGCACACAGCTGATCTACTTACTTCTGATACACTTGCTCTCAGCTCTTCATTCAAGTGGTGGAGCCTCTGGAAATACCTCTTTGCTCTAAAGCCTTCATACTGAGAATGTGCACTCTGTGTTCTGCCCTTGCAGAAATGGATACTCAGGGGCTTTGTCTTGGCAATATATAGCCACAAAGCATCTTTTTAATCATAAGGGACACCATAATTTACAGTAGTAAAGGACTTGAGTATGTCAGCCAAATGAGCTATATTCCTGTCCCTGTGCTGTTCAAGATCTCGTATAGGTCTTTGGCAAGTTCTGTTGCAAATGTGAGAGCCCTGTTCCAAGTCTTCTAGGGAATTGCCTGCTTGTATACCATTTGGAAGCTTTGTGTCATCTAGGTGTTAGTAGGAAACCTCAGGCTGTCTCAACAAGAAGTCTGGCATCCTTTATTTTCCCAAAATGTCAGTGTAGGTCAGTAGTCTTTAAAATAGATTAAATGTAGAAATGGTGTTTCTTCAAAAGAGCCACGTGGCATTTGGAAGAAATGCTTGCTGATGAAACCTAATCATGACAGAAGTTTGTGTGAACTTTCTGTTTTATTTTTTATGAATAAAAAATGCTCTGTGGGGCTGGAACATTATTCTTAGTGCTGTAGTTTGAAACAGGGTGAACTTCGTACTTTTTGCAGCATTTGCAGCAGGAAGGTACTGTATGGCGTATTTAATCTGTAGTTCATTGGCTTTTTTAAATCTTTAGTACATTGGTGGGCTGGCATTATTATATATTGCTTACTGTTTCACACTGGCAACACTGTTACACTTCTTGAAACAGCCTATCTGTAGAAATCAAGTAACTGGAAAACCTGGTTGAACCAGGTAAACAGTTTAGCAAAAGAAGGCTATGAGAACTATAGTAGCACCATACATGAAGGAACTGTAGAAAGCTGTTCCCAACTTTAGGAAATTTTAAGTTAGGTTTTTGTATCTGTCGTTATGCTTTTTTTCCCCTTCTCAGTAACAGACATACAGCTCTTCGTTGAAAAGTATTAAAATGGTGCTTATCTGCTTTTTTTGGCTCGATTTCCTAGCAGAAGACATTTTGAAGCCTTTAGAGGCTTTAGGAAAAAATTTAAATGGAAAGGCTCTGCATAAAACAAGTATGAGATTGAAAGATAGGTGAAATCTCAACCAGTTGAAGTTAACCTCATCAAAACTACGTGCTGCTGTTAAGAAACGTTTGTGTTAAAACGGCTTCAATAATTGTGGAACTGTAAATACACATTGTTAGTGAATGGACTTGTAACAATATAGACTCATGCTCACTGTATCGATTGTCTCCAGACTCAAGAGAGTTCTATGTTCACTTGTCAAAAAAAAAAAAAAAAAAAAAAAAAAATTCATAATAATCAATGTCCACAAGGCTTTTTCTAAAATTTTGAATTCTGCAGAGAATAAGTTCATGAATGTTTCCTCTATTATGTTTGTTAGCTCTCGTTAGGTGATTTCTGAAGTGCTGTATTTGTTGTGTAAAATAAACTAGGGTTTTTTTGTTTTACCTTTTTCTACATTGGCCCTTTGTATGACATAAAACTACTCTGAGATAATATTGGTCAGCAAAGCATCCCTGACATTCTGTGGTACTTGGTTTCATTTTTGATTTTCAGGGTGTGGTGAAATTCAAAGTTTTTTCTTGAACATCCCAGCTAAAAAGTCTTTTTGTTGTTCTGAGCAGCCTTTGAGATTAGCCTTGGGTATCAGAGTCTGAATCAGAGAATTTGCTACAGAATGCCTGTTTGCTTCCTTTTCCCCACAGTTAATGTCAATTAACTTCCATCCCAGGAGATCCTTGCCCATGGAATTGCTGGGTTGCAATCTTGTAGTCATGAACTGCAGCTATTCTAACCTAATCCAGAGTTCGGGGAAATAGTAGGACTTTCAGCTTTCCATGTTCTCTGAGAGTTATTGGATTTTGTTGTTGTTTAATCCCCAGAGCAGCACTTTAGGTTAAGGTTCCGTTGCACATGATGGGTGGTCTGTTCTCCTTGACCATTTTAAATGGTTGTGCAGTCACTGGGGTTTCCATTCCTGTAGCAAATACCTTCCTTTGCAGCTTGCTTCAGCAGGGGGATGGAAAAATTCACCTTAATGAGGAATCCGAATGAAAACAATCAAACACAATAAATTATTTATGTATTTATATATTTTTATATATATATAAAGTATACACACCTATATATACCTTCAGAAAATACACGTATATGATATGTATCTGTAACACTGTTCATTAGTCTCTCTGTTTTCTGAGTCACCCAAGTCATAGTTCATATTACCCTATTTTTCACTTCATTTCTGGAAGTTTCAATTAGATTGTAGGATTCATTATGTTGGTAATAAGCATGATATTATATCAGACAGTCTTCTCTCAAAAGGCTCATATTCTAGAAGTCAGCTTATAAATGGATAAAATAGGGAGAGAGTAACAGTGGAGCACGAATGAAGAGGTCTGGAGATAAAAGCACACCACAGTACATAACCTGCTTGTGACATCTCTGCCTGGGGTTCTGGTCCCAGACATCTTACTGACAGTCATGGTTGTACCAGACAGTGATGAGAATAAGGAAGACAACCCAGCCCTTGTTTAGCTGCTGACACTGAGTACTGATTTTTTTCAAGCGGTAGGAAGGGGAAGCAATTTGTTTATGTTTTCATGTGGGTTAATCTAGAAAGAATAAGAGGAAGGAGGGAGGAGGAAGATGGACTGAAATCAGCTGACCCTGCCACTTGGAGTCCTTATGGACTGTGACTGTGTTGAAGAGAAAGCAAAGATGGCCATTCTAAAATCCTCCTGCATTGCTGCTTTGCTAAGTAGCAGGTGTGATCCCTCTTTGTAGGGTGGTGTGTCTGTGTGTGGAAGAAGTGCCTTAAAGAACCTGTTTCGTTTCTTTTGACAATTCTATATGCTTGCAAACAGAGAAGCAGGGAATGCAAATTATTTTTGTAATTTAAGTCATTGCACCTATGGTGTAAATATTTTTGCAACAAAAAGATTAAATGTTCTTTGTAAGAGAAAAACCACGTTAAAGTCAAGTCACTTTGACCTTCTGTCTTGCCCTAGTGAACTTTTAAAAGTAAAAGGTAAAAATGTGTTATCTAGAACATGTAAAAATGGTAGTTGTGTAGTTTGTGATGAAAGGTGATGTGAATTGTTGTTAATGCAGTATCTGTTTAAATTGTTCCAGAATAAAATACACAAATGGGCACTGAGACCAGTAATGAAAATTCTATTTTACTGAAACTGTTACATCACAGTATCTCAAATCATTCTTTTTTGGCAGGAGAATTACAGATGATAAAAATTAATTGTTTGTGTTCCTGGTTATTCTCAGTAATTTCTGTAATGTAAAATAATTTGTTCAATTTTCCCCATTCAAGTGTAAAACTAGGAACAAAGTAAAATGTAAATAGGTTATTAGGAAGTTACGTTAAAAACTGAAAATAAGACTGATGCTATCATGTTTATAAAACTAGCATAACGTAAAAACTCACTTGTTGAAACTGGACAAATGAGCCAGAGTCTCAAATTTATATTCTTTTAATTATTTATGAAAACTGAGTGCCAAGAGAGAAAAGAAATACATGAATGCTTTGAAAGATTACCATGGGAGCATGAACATTGTGCATGAGTTGAAAGATGACTGCATGAGCTTCCAGTTGAGTAGAAACCAACATTAATCAATTTGAGATAAGCCTAAAAAGTCAGGCGTCTGTATTCTTGCTGCTCATGGAACTGCTTGTCTGCCTCCACATCCAGGGTTTGGTCTTACCTAGTGTATGCTGACCAAACCTTGTGCTAAGTATAACACTACCAATTTAGTTGTTTTATAATTTTCTTATTTATGTTGTGCTTGGTAAATATTTATTAGTTGAATTGATCTCCACAGGATGTCTGTAAAGAGGTAGTAGTATTATTCTTCTGTACCTGTGAAACTGTGTACAAAGGAATTGAGGCTAAACTTGTTGAAACTATGGTATTCAGTGTTAAGAATCAGCTTCAAACATTGCTAAGTTTCTTGGAGCATGTAACATTCAATACATAGCTCCAAAGGAATTTTCATGCTCAAGAGCAGCTTCAAATTTTAAGATGTGTCTGCTGGTGCACTCGTCTTCAGTCCACATAAGAATTATTTTATACTTCTCTTAGTACAAGAGTCCTGTATATGTACCTGACTAACATGTCATGCCTCAAGGCTTGAGATGTGCTATCCTAATAGTTGAAAACCTGGCATCACTTTATTCCTTGTAAGCATAGCTCACTCCTAATTTCTGCTTGTCCCTCCTGCTCCTGTTCTTTTGTGGGGTGTATAATTGTATGGAAAGATCTGCTTAGCATCTCAGTCCTCAGAGACAGCACACTCACTTGTTGGGTGGAAACTTCTGTTCATGAGCAATGTCTCTGGCATGTAGGAGGAATGTTTTAATGGAACAAGCACAGTACAGGTGGGATCTCTTGGGAAGTTCTCTAACCATGTCTGCCAAGTTTCTAACATAGGCAGATAAAGTAAGGAATACAAGGTACTGTAAAGGTTTTTTAAGATAATTGTGCTGTTTTGTTCAGTTTATGCTGCTGTTTCAGCTTGAATGACTTTCTGGGTGCCTCAGGGACGATGACTTTTGGCATTGGAGGAAGTGGGGTGGACAAGTCAGTTCAGAATGAATGTCAGTCACTGGGGCTGAACATGACAGAATTCATCTGTCAGTTTCCTTAAAGTGGGCTTTCTAGTGAATGCTTTTCTACTCTGCTTAGTCACTTGAATTGTTTTCTAAGCTGGTTAAAAACAACAGGAAGGCTTTGCCAGTCCAGATTCTGAAAAAAAAAAAGGGTTCATTCGGGTTTAGTATTGTATCTGATGATTTAAAAGCACATTTTATTTTTGAAACTTATTTCAAAAACTCTGGTGGCTTGTGTTGGACCAACTGAATAGGTTTGCTGATACTTATTGTCTGCCTGGGTGTCTTTGTCAAAGGCAGTTCAACTAAAGTCAAAGGCATTTTAGGCTAAGTTACTGAATCACAAACTGCAGTGGCCCACAAGAGTGGTACGGGTTCCTTTTGCTGTTCCTCTGTGTCTCCTGTTTCCGTATGTGCAGGTAATAGCCACCATCAGACAAATGTGTTGAGCAACCCAACAAGGTAATCTCCCAGTGAACTTTTGTTTGTGAGGTTTCTTTGGTAGACAAGCTGTGTGTTTGCAAAAGTTTATGATAACAGAGGTTTTGGAGAATGGGGAGTTACTTGTTTGCAGATGCTGTGGTTGTTCTCTCAGGAAATGGGCATAAGGCAGCTGAAATTCTGTTGATGATGACTTTTATCTAAGCTAGCATCTCTGCAGCTCTTCATGGTCTTCCCCAAAGTTTTATTGCCAGAGGTGTGGCAATTAGCAGCATGTTAATTGTTAATCTGTTTCTTAACTTGCATAGAAAAGCCAGTAAGTGGTACTAACAGTACAAGTTACTTGAATTAGCATAATTTTATCTAAGTTAGTCTAATTATATCCATCCTGTAGGATCTACCAGTGTAACTACCTGAAAGTATGTGCCTTGTTTTAAAAAAAAAATCTTGTCTAATGTTGATCAAAGTGTTTTTTACTGGAGCAACTGCTGCTGCTTTTTTGCTCTCAAATGTTTTCCTAACTTAAGCAGGCAAGCTGAAGGCATCTATACTAAGTGACTCTCAATCACCCAATGATGAAAGAACACCTTTGTGCTTTATACAGATACTGAAGAATAGTTTTTTGCTTGTTTTATGGGAGATTTTTATTCAGGTTTGTTGGTTGAAGTCCACAGATCAGTTTTTCAAATATGGAAATAACAACATCTAGAATGTTAGAATCTGTTAATATATCAAGGTTTTTATGCACAGTCTATCAAATAGCTTTAGATGGCTCAGTAATTTAAAATGTGAAGGGAATTTTCAAAACTTCTCGATCTCCAGCCAATTTTCCAAACATTTGGTTCCTGTTTTACAGAAGCAGACTTATGAAAAGTGCATATGAAAAGATGCTATTCTAGACTATTTCAGTAATCTTATGATAGCTGGAAAGATAAAGAGACTCCTTCATGAGCTCCTGAGTTTGAAATCGCTCTATACAGGAGGGCATTATCAGAGTCGTTGTCTTAAAAGTCAGCCTTGCCATCTTAGAGGTGGTGGTAATTCAGATCATGGAACACTGGAAATTTCCTTCCCTGGCCCCCAGCAGATACCACTTTAAAAGTAAGTAATAAGGCCTGACCCAAGGATAAATTAGTAAATTTTGCAAAGACTGAGAACTACAAAAGATTCAGGAAAAATCCCAGTTACAGAGACTAACAGACAGCAGAATGTATGTTCAGAGAAAGAATTAAGTATGACCTTTGCAACATCTGCCCACTAGGGCTGGGAACAGAATGTGGTTATTATTGCTAAGTACCGTGCTGAAGAAACAATTGGCTTTTGTGTCTTCGTCATTGGTAGGGTTGTTGTGATCTATTCTTTATAGCTTGTGTATGTACATTTGCTTGCTTGTTTGTTTGTTTCTGTTTGGTATCAGCATTTTCCTTAGATCCAGCCCACTTAGTGTCTTGTGATAGAGGCTGTCCGTTTCACCATGTAGCTTTTGCAGTTGTCCTTCCTTGAGTTCATTTTGTTTAAGTATTGCTCTACTCCCCTCAGCCTATACTTAGACTTTCAGCAGCTGTACTTTTTAAGCTGCCTGGGCTAATTTTCTTCCTTGTCGTCTCTAACTCATTTGTATCATGAGTCAGCCCCTGGATTGTGCTGCCATGGTGTTTGTATGGCCCCACAGTGAGGCAGACCAGGGAGCTTGCTCAGTGAAGCTATTATTCATCTTGGCCATTTTATTTTATTCTCAGTTTAGCCCCTCCCTGTTGTGGCTTAGTGCTGTGCTGTAGCAGTGCTGGAATGAGAGAGGTCAGTAGGAGTGAGTGGGAGTTGCCAGTTAACCTATTATACGAAAAGCTGAGTAAGTACTTGAACTTATCCTGGCCATTTATCGTACGCAGAACTGAAGCTGCTGTCTGTTCCTAATTTACAGCTGATTGTTTATTAACCTACAAAGCCAGAAGGGTTACAGTAGTTTTCTTTTTTCTTTCAATCCAGAATGGTCACATCTTTTGCTTCAGTCTCTGATAGATAAGAAATTAAGCTTTTGAATTAGCTGAGGGAAAGGTGTACCTTTCTGTTGTCGTTCAGAAAAAAAATTGTAATCCCCATTATCTTACTCTTCAGTAAGCTAGTTACTGCATGGTATATTCTCACCAGCTTCCTGAAGTGGAACTGAGTCTTCTAGGGCTCTCTGTGAGTCTGTCCAACTAGAAGTCTTGAAGGATAAGAATAAATAAAGGTTAGGAACAAAAAGTGAAACAAAATTTTTGAGTTTTTGTTACACGTAAGTGTCTGTACCAGTTTTGAAATACCCTTTTTTCACATGCAAATTTTTTGTTGTGAAATTTTTGTCAGAAGACCTACAACAGCAGAAAAAAAAATTAATTTGAGTACTAAAGGCCTGCTACCAAATACAAACTGAGCAATTTTTTTTTACTTTTAGGCCAGCACTTGTGTACTTTATTTAACAGTTAGGCATGCTTTGAATAAACAGTTCTCTGTTTCAAAACAGAAATACAAGTCCAAAATCATTTTCAGCATCTTTCTTTTCCCATATAGTGATGTCCCATTTTTTTGTCATCCCATGATGTACAGATTTGTAGATACTACTGGGGAGAGAGCATCAAGGCACTAGAGCAAGTGAGCATTCCAAAGTTGTGATATATTGGAAGGATTTCAAGTGTTTCAGTCTGAAGAGGGGAAGAACTCAACCACAGAAATTAACTCCTGGGTGAAAAAATTGATTTCACAAAAGGCTGGGTAATTCCCTTGCTTGCATACAGTACCCTTTCTGATGTTGAGTTTTTCTCAGTGCTGAACTCAGCCTTATGACTAGAATAAACTTTCTTCCAAAAAAAGACTCCTAGGGCCTTGCAAAATGTTACAAATCCTTAAATTTAACTCGTGAAAGTGTCATCTCTGTTAGCAGTCTGCAGGAAGTGAGGGGTTTATTTTCTTTGCCTCCATTTCCAGACTCATTGAACTTCAGTTTAAAAAACAAACACAAAGACACACACACACAAAAGAAGGGAAACCTATCAAAACTTCAAAATCAACCCCCTGCCAATTCCACTGTAAAACTCAGAGGGGCTTCAGCTGCTGTGATTTGCATCCATATCAAGTCTGTCTCTTATGTTTGGTATATTCTCACCAGCCTCTGGTGTGGAACTGAGACTTCCAGAGCTCTCTGTGAGTCTAACTAGAAGTCTTAAAGGATAAGAATAAATAAAGGTTAGGAATGAATACTAACAAATAATGTAAATAAATGTCTTGTGTATATTTTTCTTGCTTTCCTTGAGAGAATTTTTTCTTCTGGGTCTCAGCTGAAAAAAGCTCAGTTGGATTCAAGTCCAAAGACAGGGTAATGTAATTTCCCAGTTGATGAGGCTCTAGCTTTTAGCTATGTGCTGAGCACTTAAAGATGTTAAATATGCAGTGGGGTTAAAGCCCCCTAGAATTGTTTATACTGTTCTTGCTATTAGAAATGCAGTAGCTGAACTTGTCCGTATTTGGTCAAAGGATAGGATTGTGTGTTCCGTGGGGAGCATTGAATGTGCACTATTCAGTTGAAGGAATTAACAGTAGAGAGAGATCTAAGAAATTTGTAATCACAAGCTTGGTCTGAGAAGGTAAGCAACAACAGCAACAAAACAGTCTATATATGTGTTCTGTCATACATCAGTTTTGGGTATGGAGGCAGCATTGTCTGAAGTGAGAATTTAATAAAGCTCTGCCGTTGCTTTTGTGGAGGAGAGTCAAGCCTTGCAAAAGCGTGAGAGATTCTGTAAGGGCATCTTGCATGTGTGTGACTGTTATGTATCTTGTTAGCACAGTAAAATACTTTCTCCTGAATTGGGAAACAGCAGGTGGAATTATGTCATTTTTTGATTGTCTCTGCAGAAACAGTGACTTGGTAAACAGAATTGTTAAAGATACCTATGGGGAGATCAGAAAGAGAAGGGAAAAACTGAACAGTATTTTTCCCCCCTCAGGCAATGTGGACTTCTGACTTCTATACAATATGAAGTTATTTCATACTTTGTTTTGGTATTCATATGTGATCATGGAGTTGAGGAGGAGAAAGATGAGTGAAATAGAAGTGAAATGTCATTTTACAGATAACTTTGAAAATGTGTCACCTACCAAAAATTCCACATAACTTTTTTTTTTAACAAGGCAATGAGGTAATAAAACAATTTTCTGTGAGTGTTTATTTAAAAGAAGAGTGGTTTGTAGAAGTGAACTAGTTATTGAAACTAGGGAAACTAGGGAAAAGATGAAACTAGGGAAAGTTCTCTGAGTCTGGTCTATGTTCAATGGATTTTAAATAGTCTGTCCCTCATCTTTCTCTTTTTGAAGTAAAAAATTGTTACTCCTTTAGAGGATTTTCTCTTACTGCTCAGGATGATTTACTATATGATGTTTAAGTGCTGGAAGTATCTGTCATGTAGCCCATGCAATTTCCTAATTTTCTAAGGATACTTCAAGGCAGACTAAAGATGACAACATCTACTTACTTAGCAAAGGCAACTGCATCTCCTTTTAATCTTTTTCTTTGTAGTGTACGGGACTGAACTAGGAATACTTGAAATCAAACATTTTTCTGTATTTTTATGTTCATGGCCTATATGTGTCAATTTGTAATGTTTCTGTAGTTTATTCCCTAGGGAAAAAAATAGCCTGGTGAAGGATGGGAATGCAAAGTACTTTTTTCCCTGCTTTAACATAGGTGTTTGTGTGTTTATGTAACTGAGTAATAATACAGGACTTGTATAAGCTTACTTCTCCATTTACTTTTCTAGAATATGTATTGCATATTGACTCTGATTGTTTTGGTTCTGTGAGACTTTCTTAAATGTCAGAGTATTTGTGGAGAAACAAATGAGGTTATGACCTGAGCATCTGGGTAGCTGTTTGTACCACTTACTTTAACATGGTGCTGCTAGGCCAGATTACTTCTTTCAAGGTTTCTCTCCATAAAATTCTGCTCTGATCAGGGTATTCTATACCCTTTGAGGAGCTATACAAGTTTGTGTGGCAGAAGAGTGTGTTCTGGGTGCATCTTTTCCTCTTTGTTTTTTTTTAGCTGGTCAGATGCTCATGAACTTTATGGAAGGGTTTGTTCCCTCTACTCTCTAGAAGGAGAAGAAATAGGTGGTTATAATTTCTTCTTTGTCTTCTGGCTGCCACTGGCAATTGTGGCAGGTGGTGTTGAAGATACACATGTAGAAATTTTTTCTGTACAGCATCTCTTTACAGCATCCTTGAGTTATGGCAGTCAAAATCTATTAGATGCTCCTAGATCATATTGCAGGTATCATGTCCAGATTCTGTGATTTTACACTAATGAGTCACAAAGGTATGTGAGAGAGCTTGTTCTGCATAGCAGTGTTGAGATCTATCAAGTTGTCATCAAATTTGTCGTAGTAGTGCCTCCCTCATGCTTCCAAACTGCATATGTATACAAACACAGCAGTCATAATTTCCTTCACTATAATTAGGAGATCAGGGACTGTAAACCATGAAGTGTCTTTGTAGAGTGCAGCCACCAAGAATTTGATTTATCAAAAATTCCTAGCTTTTTTTTCTTGTTGACCACTCAGCCTCTTAAATGCTTTTTTGTTATTGTTTTTATTTGTTCTGTAGTTAGTAAAATATGTGTCTTCTCTGTGTGAGGCCTTCATTTCAGCTGCACTCTGCCAGTTAGGGAGGACATTCTGCCATCTATCTGGTTGTCCTCACTCTGAAAGAGACACTTGTTCCCAAGTACTCATTTACTATAAGAGATGATGTTTTCCCTCTCATGAAGGAAATATTCAACTGGACTGATTCTCTCCGTGTGGTTAATATGTTTTGTCATATTACCTTCCTGATGCAATTATTGAAGATACTTGGAGGATTCTGCCAAGCTTCACTTCATGCTTGGAGTTCTAGGCTTGTAGGGTAGCCTGGACTTAATGACCTTGTTCTTCGATTTGATAGCAAACTTGAGTTAATTTCTTTTTAAAAGGGGCTTTCTTGGTAACCTGAGTTCTTGCAGGAAAGCAAAATCCAGACAATGCTTTCAAATTGTTTTCTTGCTTAGAGTTGTCTAAGTTTCTACCCAAGATCTTAATGAAATTTGCAACCATATACCAGCATGAAACCAGCAGGCTACCTGTTAGTACTCTTCCCTGGTCCTTTTGCTGGGCATCTTTGGCTGTCATGGTGCGAACAGTTTAATCATGAGTGGTCTGAAAACAAGGTCAGTGAAGTTCAGATTCTGTTCCAATACAGATTATCCTCACTGTGTCTTTTCTTTCATTGTTGAAGTTCTTATAACCTTAAGTCCAAGGAAGTAGTACCTCACACTTCTTAGCTCCATGTGAGAATGCTGAAAAAGACCAAAAAAAAACCCCCAAACTTCAGGGCTGATTACTCAAGGCACATATGTTAAGGTGAAAATTTCATCCTGAGGAATTCCATTTAGTAACTAATAGCTCTTGCTCTGGTAAATAATTTGTAATTCTGTGCTTTATTTTAGAACATTTTTATTATCATAGTGCAGGTCTCGGAATTCAATGCAAAGAGCTTCTAGGGGGGATTGCTACATGAAACATGTTTCCAGTTAGACACAAAAATAAAAATTCTGAAACCATTAAATGTATCAAATTGTAAATTGCTTGGAATTGTTCATTTTTGGGGAAAAAGGTCAAATTTTTTTCTTATGGTGAAGTCAGAGTTCAAGGTCTTGTGATTCTACACATGTACAATCCTACATAAAAATTCAGGATTTTTTAAAGTTGTATTAAATGTTTGAAAGTAGGTATGGTGAAATATGCTTATGTCAGTTTTAAAACCTTGATGTATGTTACATCCTCTTTAACTGTATTTACATTTATTTAGGTTCCTCTAAAGAAGGAGGAGCTGGAGCTGTGGATGAGGATGATTTTATTAAGGCATTTACAGATGTTCCTACTGTACAGGTAAGATGCTCTCTATATTCATGTTTGTTTTCAGAAATATGTTACTTGCAATAATGTGTTAGCCTATTTTGTTCTGGGCAAACGCCATTACTTTTCCTTCTTTCTGACCTTAGAGTCTCCATGGAAAGCTCTTTATTCTTCCAGTTACCAAAAAAAGTGCCATGTTTTCTTTACTGTCACGCTGATTATTAACCACATTGTATTTTGGCTAAATTGCCTTATTGCTTTTCTTAAACTTTTCCAGGGAACTAGTGAAAATAATTGTGTGTTTTAATAAGACAAAGATTAGCATAACGTTTGGAAAATTTAGGGCTGCAATTTCAAGGGGTAATGAAGTAATAATAATACAGGCGAATAATTTAAAAAGCAAGGATTGTATTTTCAAATGTGCCTAAATTGTAATGATGTATGTCTGGTATACATGTCCTCATTCTAGGCATATTTAAAAAAATTAAATATAGTGCCCTATTTTCATACTAATGAACTTGTTGGATTCTGAGTTCTTAATTAACAAATCAGGTTTTAATTTCTGTTCTTTAAGTGTGGGAATTACATGTATTTGGTACTTTCACATAGTTGAGTCATTTAATGTGTGCGTAGCTTACGATGCCTATTTTGAATAAGTTTCTCTTGAGCATCTGAGGTGTGGAACGCAAGCAAAAACTCAGTAAAGCCATAGTTCCGAAATGGCAGAAGGATTTTGTAAGACTCGCTTTTCTTGATATGTATTTTTGTCCTATTTTTATTTCCCAAGCATAGTTATTTGTTAGATCTGCTTCTGCAGGCAGCAATACTGTCTGCTTTCATGAAGGAGCACTCAATCTCCATGATCCCTGTCACATCAAGGAAGTCTTTGTTTTACACTATAAGAGCTTTATGTTTCTTTGCCTCTTCAGACTGTGTTAAGAATTCTTTGGAGGACCAAAACATGCAGCTCTTAATATTGTTTATCCCTGTTATGTTGAACAGAGCCATATTCCAGGGAACAGAAAATGTGATGCTTGTAGTTCAGTGCCTTAGTATTTTCAGTCCCAAGCAGAGTTTTCTAATTAGTCAGGCTGGTTGGTAACACTGCAAGAAAAAAAGGGGGTGACCACATGACATGGACCAACACATGTTGTTTCCTGTCTGACTGCTGAATGGCCTAGGAAGGTAGATCAAGTGCTAAATTGCAAGAGATAAGAGGAGAAAGACATTTGTCTTTACTAATCTCCTTGAGTTGAGGTGAGGAGGCAGGAGAGAAATGTGTAACTGACTCCAAAATTATGTATTTGTTTCATGGATGAGCATGTAAGAAGAAAAAGTGATATTTTTTTTTATTTAGCATCCTTAGGAATAATGACTTCCTGTCTTTCATGCTTCTGGTTGTGAACAATCTCTGATCTTTGAAGAAAAAAAAACCAAAAAAACAACACAGATTCCACATTCTGAGACCATGTTAATTACTAAGGAAATGGGAAATTTCTCTGTTACGCTTTTGAAGAAAGAAAGTCTGTGACCTAATAGTTTGCCAAATTATCCTAAAAGGAAAGGATAGCATGAGGAGAGAGAGTTGTTTGTACATTATTGGGCCCATTCCTGTATCTTCTGAAGTTTTCATTAACATTTATGGATTTGAGTAGTGGCTTCATTGAAAATAAGAATGGAAACTATATGGAAAACCAGATCCAATTCTTGATCAAGTTTAAGTGCATCTGAATTAATCACATAAATTGAGGTTGCTTGCATTGAAGCCTCCAATAGTAGATCTGACTTTCCAGTAAGCTGTTTGTGTGACTGTTCATCTTTCTTTAGGAATGTCATATTGTTTACTTGTACCTAGTTTTTAATCCCCACATTGAAAATACTTTCCATCTGTGTAGTTATTATTTTTATTTGTGTTTGAGTTGTTAATTTTTCTGTCTTTGATGTTGCACTTACCTTTAATGATGTGTGTGTATGTTGCCCTCTAATGGATGGCAGCAGTTTGTGAAGAAGGTGGGTGATTTTTAGATGTAGTCTGAGGGATCTGTGTGCCAAAAAGAGAAGTACTGTAGTGACAGGGTTGTGCCTTCATATACAAGATTACAATCATACAGTTTTTACAACTCCAGCCTTTGCTGAAACTGAAGAAAATTCTGTGTTCAGGTTATTAGGAGTAACTTCCATTAATGGCTAAAATCTGTTTGAAAACAAGTTCAGTTCTTTTTATAGAAGTCTGATGTGGGAACTTGTGAGCAAAAAATGCATTATGTCATTGGCTGAACACATAATTTCATCTTGGCCTCCTGAAAGTATAATTAATCTAGTCAGGGATAAAAGAAATTATTAAAATATTGCCTTTTATTCCTGTGAAATTAAAGTAGGTATGGACAGCCTTGAAAATACAGGATTTTTCAGTGGAATTATGGTTTTCATTTCTTGACAAAATAAAATGATACCATTATTAAATTCTTTATTGCAATGCCAATTTGAATATGCCTCAGTTCAGTTCTATTTGTGCCAGGTAATTAAAGAAAAAATTAAATTCTTTGCCCAGAAATGCTAATAGGGTGGACATAAACCCATTGTACAGGTTGTTTCTATGTTTGTCTATTGCTCAGCATGTTTTAGTCTTGCAGCAGTAGCTATACTGTGCAACATGGTCTCTCATGACACAGAGGCTGACAGCAAAAAAGTCCTATTTTCGGGATTTGCTCAGATACACAGCTTGCAAAAGGTTTTTGTACCTTGTCCAGGACTTCAGACTGCGTTTTGAGTATGCATTGAACTGTCCTCAGTTAGATGCCACCCAGAGGCGTCATCCTGCTTTTTCCTTCCTGTTGCACTTCACTTCTTTATGATAAGTTCACAGAGAAATGCTGAGTTTCCAAGAAATTTTTGCGTTTCCTCTTGTAGGTTGAGCTTTCTGTATGTTAAAGCTCAGAACTGAGCAGGAGATAGGTGAAGGTGGGTTATGGTAAAGGGAGATCCTGAGGAGATTGAATCATGTCATGAATTCTGATGGCATTAAGTGATACCGTAATGTGAAGCTGCATCTTGAGTTAACTACTAACTAGTCCCTTACATGTTTCAAGAAAAACAAAAATTTTCTTTCATAATTGAAATTAAATGTGATTAAAAAAGCTTACTGAGACACATGCAAGAATTTTTTTAATGAGTATTTTACTTAAAGAATTAAACTACAATTGTGTAACAGCTATTAATAGGCTGCCAGCATACACAAATATATTAAATGGTGATACAAAACTCCTATTAAATTTTGTGGGCAGTGGAGTAGGAAGTCTGTAACACTTGGACCGCCTCTTTTTGTTAAGTCATTTGCTCATTTTAAGTAAGTCATACGTGAGATGTTTAGTGACTTCCAGTGAAGAAAACAGTAATCATGAGGAATAGCTTTCTGGTTTTTATGGATGCAGTCACGTCTCCTATATAGAACTGCAAAGCTGCTTCAGCAGTGTATCCTGGAAGAGCACACACAGCTGTGCAATAATAAAAATCTCAGTTTTGTTGGTAAAGTGTGTTCAGAAATAATTTTCCACCTTACAGTGAAGCTGGTCTGGGCGTACTAATTCATCTGTTTCTGGAAAGGTTCCTACCCTGTTTATTCTGGAAACGCAACATGCAGGTGTTTTAGAGCACTGCTGTCTTTCACCTCCTCCATATTCCAGCATGAAATATACATGCCTCCATAACCATATTCTGTTAAAGCATTGGAAAAAGAGTAGATGTCAATAGAGATAAGGTTCCATATCTTCTCTAAGTAAAATTAATTTGATATGCTCAGGAAACTGGGAAACTAGACTGAGACCCTAAACCCTCATAGTAATTTGAAGATGCCTCGGAAATTAAAATTTTTTAAGGAAAATAATCATTCAGCTTAACTGCAGAACAGAAGAAAGACATTCCATTGTTTTTAGAGTAAGATCAAAGATGCATGTATACATGCCAGAACAGTGTGTGCAAGGGACCAGTATCAAAGCTCTTCAGCAATTCATGCAAAGCAAGGTGTCCTAACCACTGGTCCTTGTTTCATCCGTCTGCTCTTGCACATATAAAAATCATGTCTTGTACTTAAATAATGAGGGAGCATCAGGCCCTGCTATTTAAGTGCTACATAAATTATCATGCTGGCCTCTGCTTTCACTGTAGAAAGGTATGACTTTCCTTGAAAGATACCTTGAAAGGTATGACTTTCCTTGACCCATATCTGCCAGTCCCGTGTCTTGAATGTGTCTCAGGTGTCCCCAGGCGCTTCTGTATGGGCCACTGAGTTTTGCCCCCTGTGATTATGTAAAAAAACTTACGATCCAAAAAACTGGAAATGTTTAGCTGAAAATATTTTTTCTGAAAAAAAAAAAAAAAACCAAAAAAACAAAAAGAAAAACCCCTGGCCAGATCAAGTTTCTGCATAGCAATTTGCTTCATATCCTCTTATACTTGTTCTCAGTCTGGAGGGAAAAAAAACCTTTACATTTAGTGTGTGCAGTGGAAGCAGACAAAAAACACACTGTCACTTATGTCCAGGAGAATAGAAGGGAAGTCAGTTTATTTGACAATAACATATTTTCATGAGTAGGTTTTTTGTACTTTTATTGTTTAGAAATCTGTTCTTGTACATGTGCAATTACCAATAAAAACATTAATTCATTTATAACCAAATACTGACTGTTGCATGATTAGATTGTTCAGGCATCAGCTTTGATGGTCCTACTTTGTAGTGAGAGCTCTGACTAGAGGTGGCTCC
Organism: Acanthornis magna; assembly: GCA_036785705.1. Classification (NCBI taxonomy): domain Eukaryota; kingdom Metazoa; phylum Chordata; class Aves; order Passeriformes; family Acanthizidae; genus Acanthornis; species Acanthornis magna. The sequence continues at coordinate 13,918,689 of JAWUZG010000029.1, forward strand.
TTATATTTATTTAATTAATGGCTATGTACCTTAATAAATGATAGTTCTAAGGTAGTAATACATAGAGAAGCTATGGAAGCCTTCAGTTTAATTTTTCAGACAAATTTTGATTTTAGCATTCTCACAGCCCCAAAAGAGTTGCAATGTTAGTTAGTTCTTCAGAGAGTCCCAGCCCCAAAAGAGTTGCAATGAGTTAAAATGTTGGTTGAGTTTCCTTATAATAGTGAGCATGAAAATGAAATTGAGTTGCAATACTATTGCAGGGGATTATCTAAAACGTCAGCTTCTGTTGAACTATTTATTTTTTTAATGGAGTTAATGAAATTGTGGATGTGATTAGCTCATCACAAAGGTGGCAGGTAAATCTTGAGGAAAATGTTGCTTCTTCAGCCTTCTTTTTTAAATTAATATTCACTACTCTGATATCCTTACAGATTGGTCTTAAAATGCTCATTTATAACTCTTATACAGTTTTTTTTGAACTTTGGGGGGAAGATTTGCAGGATTATAATTATATTTTCACTGCTACCAAGCTATTTTTCTTCATCACATTACCTGGGATATTAACAATACTAACTTTCTGGTTTTTGGGGTTTTTTTTTTTTAATATTTTAGATCTATTCTAGTCGAGAACTTGAAGAAACGTTGAACAAAATCAGGGAAATTCTGTCAGATGACAAACATGATTGGGATCAACGAACTAATGCGGTAAACTTTTTATCTGGTTTCAGGTTTGGGTGGGTGTATATCATAAAGCACAGGCAGGCAGACATTTTAAAATGTTTTTTTCTTCAGTTATCTGGAGTGTAGTTACTTTAAGAAATGTTAATTTTTAAATGTTGAATCTCTGTATATCAAGTAAGTTTGAGCAAGTATTTTTAAAAGGCTGAAATGCATTTTTGCTGACATTTAAGTGAAATCTTATCTAAAAGCTGTTATATATGTTTCAGTTTGGCATTTATGTAAAATCACATATTCTACAGGTTAACTGCTATCATTAGTTCCTCTTGAGCTTACGAAAAGCTTCACTTGCAGGATTAAAATGTTCGTGTATATGTAGCATTTATATTTTTTGTCAGGTTTATGGCATCTTAGATTTGATAAACAGGTGAACAGAAGTTTGTGTTTGTTTATTTGTATTCTGGGATTTATTTTAAGCACTAGAGTTTAAATAATATACATTTTTTACAGTGTTTTTAATTACCGCCATGTATTTTTTAAATTATGCTTTAAAGACACGCCTACATATATTTTTGCATAGTGAAGCTATTCTTTTATTTTGAAATGCATATTGTCAGTGTCCTAACCCAAACGCTTTAATGTTTTTAGCTGAAGAAAGTTCGGTCCTTGCTTGTTGCTGGAGCTGCACAGTACGATGGGTTTTTCCAGCACTTACGGCTGTTGGACGGTGCTTTCAAACTGTCAGCCAAGGATCTCAGATCCCAGGTGGTTAGAGAAGCCTGCATTACTGTAGCGTAAGTACAATTCGTGTGCGTTTGTGTACTGTGCTGGATGTTAGTGTGGGTTTGACTCAGAGGTGCTTTATCAGTGTTGCAGGAGAGATTATCTTGTTGGGCTGCTGTACACTGTGGCTGAGAAAGAGTCAAGTCAGGATCTGAAGCCACAGAGGAAAAGAAATGCATAAAGGAATTTGCTCTCTTAGGTGATACCCATAATTGGCAATCCTGTAAAAGATTGTATGTGAATAAGCAGTTACTATCATTACACTCAATACTTAGTGCAAGTCAATACAAACTGCTGTGAGTAATATTGGGGACTAATGTTAGGATCACTTATGCTTGGGTCATTGGCACGGAACTTTACTGGGACTGCTTGTAAAGACAACGTGTATTGCCCTGCAGTGTTTTGATTGTACAGCATTTTGGTGAGGTAATACCTTTCATGGAATCATGGAAGGGGTTTGGCTTGGAAGGGACCTTAAAGATCATCTAGTTCCAACCCCTCTGGCAGTGCAGGGACACCTTGCAGAAGACCAGGTTGCTCAAAGTCCCATCCAACCTGGCCTTGAGCACTTCCAGGGTTGTCTCTCTGGGCAAGAGACAGATGATAATTTTGGAAGCTGTGCCTAAACTGAGATGAGATCTTCGCCTTCAGAACCTTGCAGACTCCTTTAAATTCAAGTGCAGAGGGAAAAGCCAGAGTAATCTTTCCCATTTCCATGTTTTCCATGACTTTTTTATCCTCTGGAAAGGCATTAATGTAACCACTGATTTTCAGTGGCCATATGAAACAGGAACACCACAGAGTTCACCCTTGATATTCTGGTCTTGTGATTGAACAGACCGAAGGAAAATGTTGAAGCATACAACTCCCTTTCCAAGGAAATTGAGACTTTGAGAAAATAAAAGTAGCCTTTCCTAACCTGAAATCAGAAGTAGTGTGAAAGTACTCTGCAGATGTTCTCATCCAGGCCTAACAACCTGGAATTTTCCTTGATCCTTAAAACTTTGATATATTTGATGTGTCATTTGCTGCTGGCTACAAATTCTTTTTATATAGTCTCTCTGCATGCAAGGAGCATTTGGTGTCACCAGTGGGCAGTTACTGTATGTTTGTATGTGTTTTTATATTTGTTAAAACTGAAAATATAACCTTTAACAGACAAGGGAGTCAAATTTTATGGCTGGCTAAAATTGGTGAGCCAATTGGTGAATTGGCTAAAATTGGTGGCCTGGTGAGTTTAAGTAGTTTTGCCTGCATTCGAAAGGAAAAAAACCTCAATGATTTATGTAAAATTTTAAATTTATATATTTCAAAATGTGTTAAAAAGCAGAAATACAATAATATTTTATGTGGACATGAGAATTTAGGCTTTCCAATTGTGGTATTTGTTTTTCATTATGAAATAAAGTAACTAATGTTTGGCTTCTTAGTGCATCTGGAAATCGTGAAATTGAGAAATTCTATTGTTTGGCAAGATAAATCATTAAAATCCTCAGTGAACTTTATTATTTTAAGACTAAGAAATTAATTTATGTTAACAAGTTGTATTTCTTTTCCCTAAATAGCCACCTTTCAACTGTTCTGGGAAACAAGTTTGACCATGGCGCTGAAGCAATTGTGCCTACTCTTTTTAACCTGGTTCCCAACAGCGCCAAAGTGATGGCAACCTCTGGGTGTGCAGCCATCAGGTTCATTATTCGGGTAGGTGTTCTCTCTCACTTTGCCTGCTATGAATTTTCAGGTAGTGGCTCTTGGCAGAGATAAAAACAGTTCAGAAACACAGGTTTTTAAATCATTCTTTAATGGTGGAGTCATGTTTCTCATGGATGGACAAATACTTAATATCATTGAAACCAATTGGCAGCATGGTCATAGTAAAGATGGAAGAAAAGGTATGAAAAGCAGGTCTGTTTCATGTTTTTGGGGATTTTTTTGTAATGTGTTAATTGAAAAAAGACCGAGTGTGTTTTCAAAGGGTGACTGCTTTTAACTGCCTTTTTGGAAGAGATGAAGTTAAGCTAGTAGCTAAGAAACTAGTGAGATTTTAAAAAGTGCAAAAACCAAAGATATTTCTTCCTGTATATGCATTCCCTCCAAAAAAAATTTGGAGCCATGGAGTTACTGAGAAAATGTTGAAGAGGCCATACATACATGGATCAGTTCAGAAAACACATGTAAGAAGAATCCAACAGAGACTTGAATCCCCGGGCTTAAGAACTTTCTAAGCTGAGTCCTTAAAGCTATAGTATGTAGAACAGAGGTGCTCTATACTAGCTGTTTTTTATTGAATGTTCATTGAGCATCTTCTACTGACAGGTGTCTGAGGCAAGATATTTAGATTTTTGGGCCTTGTACTGATATTTTTATGTTTCACATGAAGTGGGAGGTTGCCTGTAGTTTCTAAATTGAAAGTTGTGGCATTCTTAATGCTAAGCACTTACTGATGTGATCTCATTGGTGGTTTTAATTTTGTAAGTTGTTGGAAAACCTAAGTGTTTTCATTACTTACACCTTTTGTTGCCATCCTGAGTATGTTTTGGAATCCGCACTTGCTCTGTCTGTCTGTGCCTCTGAGAATGTGCTCTGAGACCTCTGCATGCGTGACCTTTCCATCAGCACTCAGGCTAAGATAAAATCCGTTGGTGTTTTTCCCCCAGACTCTTACACTGGACTGTGAGATGGCACAGACTTGAGAGTCAAGGAAGTAACACACCCAACACAGGATCGTTACAGTTGTAGGAGAACAGTTCCATTTGCAGTAGTATAAGACAAGCTCAGGCATGTAAGAAACTAACCCTGTCTTGTCCACAGGTGTCAAATCAAGCAGCAGAAAAGCAGCATGAAATTCACCAATTACATTAAATTGGCTTTATTGGTTCAGTTCATTTGAAGACAAGCTTACACATCAGCTGTAGTTTCCCTGATTTTGTTTAAATTTCTTTTCTCCTTAGCTGTGACTTAACGTAGTGGATTGGAAGCATAAAAGCAGTAAAATCCTCTCCACAGTGCTCAAATACCCCACCAATAAATGGCATACGTGAGGTGTATTGGCAGAAAATCCAGGTTTGAGTGGAAAAAGAATTAAATATCAAACAGAAGTGCAGCCCCATGCCCCTTTGAACTAAATGAATATTGGTCAGGGTGTCTTTGATCAATTGAATATTTAGAACCCAAGCTACTGCAATTTTTGGAGCTAGTGTTTTGCTCAAAAGCTCCCACCAGAATTCAGTGAAAGCCAGTTCAGTTCCTGGTGCTTTACTGTGTAATTGCTATAGAGTGAATCTCTTTAAAAAGAGGGAGGCTGTATTATACCAGTGATCTTGAAGACCTTCGTCTCATCTTTGTGCCTTTATTGGATTTCATATTTCTTCTCATTCTTGCACTGTAGTCTGATTTCTCTTTCTTGACTCTTAGTACATCAGGAAACAAATGACAAAAAAGAAGGTGGGGGCAGGGAGGGAATCATGGAGAGATGGCATGGTGGCAGAAATCTTTTTCAGAAGGAGGTGGGATTCAGGTCAACTGATCTGCAGTGTGGTTTGGGAGGAAGGATGTATCATTATATCTTCAAAGGGGTAGCAGATGAAATGTGCCATCTTAAAAACTGAATGAAAGCCAGCCTGAGGCTTTGATTCCTTTGCAAAACACTTTCTGGAAATTACAGTGTCAATAGCTCCAAAAACTTGGAATGTACAGGTTTCTTCATCTGTAAAAAAAATTTATTTTTACCCCTGATTTGCTGGTTGTCCCTTTCTGGCAGTCATATGCCTCTTTTCAATTTGCAAACTATGCGAAACACAAACAAACCCCCTAAAACCACGTTTAAAAATAAATCAGGATGAACAAATGTAACTGGTAGGCTCTTCCAGAATTTTTTATTAATTCCCTCCTAATTCTGAAATTGGCAGTACTCTGTGAGCTGATGATTATCTCTGCTTTTGTGGTCATTTGTGTGTTTATATCCTGCAGCTGTGATATGTGAGATAGTAAGAATTCTTCAGTACTGTACTTCTTAAGCTCTTGGATTTTTTTTATTAGCCTATTGTTTCACACCATATTGTGGACTAGAAATTACGTTAGGTATTTAATCAAAAAAGACTAAAGAAAGTAACTGAAAATAGATTTGTTGATCCATGTTACTCTCACTTGGAATTCAAATGTTAATACTTTGTGTCTACAATTAGTTAAGATCAGCTGAAGTGGGCAGCTTTAATTCTGAATTCTGGAATGCATTTAGATTTAATGTAGTTTGTCTTATTCACCTTAAATGGTATTTTAGTAGTTTTCTTTTCCCATCAGGATGTTAGGTGTTTCCATATAGATTACATACATAAGGTTGCTTATATTATATGTCGGTGTTTTTATTAGTTCAATAATGTATTTTGCATTAAAGGAAATTTGGTCCTTGTTGCACTAATCGTACTGACCCCTATAAGAATGCCCATATTTTCATATTTATTGATTCACTTTTTGCTCTGTAACCCTGATCTTTAAGACTGCTACATGTATTTTTTTTTGCCTGTGGCAAAACCAAAATAGCGTCAGCTTTCAACTCTTTTGAGGACACAGCTACATTTGAACTTCTTATATTAATTTTGACAGCAAAGTATTGCATATCATGATGTGATTGTTGATGGCATTTGAAGTGGTTTTTGCATGACCTTTTGGAAGAAAATAGCTTTTATCAATTGGCATGGTAGCAGCAGTCTTTTGTTTAATAACATTCTATGATTTCGTTTTGGTAAGCATTTTAAATGGTTGCAGTTTTATTATGTTGTTAATTCTGTTTGAATTAATTAGTACAGTACAAATTCAGAATTCAGGAATGCTTTTCTCATTAACTGCTTTGTCCTTTTTTTGTTAGCATACTCATGTGCCACGACTCATACCTTTAATAACAAGCAACTGTACCTCAAAATCAGTTGCAGTTAGAAGGTGAGTACATTATAAATAGAAAACAATTATAGCTGTTGCTTTTTACAATATGATTCTCATGTGTTGAAAATTAACAGATTAGAAGATTTATGACCATTAACTCTGAACACACAAAACTGTCACCCAGTAAACTGCAAACTACAAAAATTAATTTCAGCCTTGAGACAGTGGCTGCTCCTTGTATAGGACATGGAGCATCCATGTGTTGTCATATTCAACAACTCAGCTGCATCTCCAGTATGTTGCTTTTTCTGAGGACATGATGCTTGAACACTTGGATTGGCTCTTGAGAATAGTAACTGTTTTTTGACAGAGTGTCATTTTCTGCACCAAATCACACAAAAGCAGTTAGTGCTGTTTCTGGACCAAAACTAGTCCTGGAAGTGATGTCACTGTGTGTATGCAGGAAACAGCTTGTGCATCTGGACTGTTTTCTTTGAGTCTGAGCTGCCTTTGCATCCAAAGCAAGTTTGCCTCAACCCACACTGTAGTGACCTATCATAGCCTTGGGTTTGACTGCAAAACAATTCACAGGGCTTTAGTGCCTCCGCATGCTGTGGCTTTACTGAGGAACATTACACTGAAGGTGGCTTTGGCACTGCAGTTCACAGTCCAGTGAGCATCAGTGAAGGCATTGCTTCCATACTGCTTTCCTTTTAGAAAGACAGCAAAACACTAGGCTGGCTGTAATAGTGAAAAGCATTTCAGGGTTTCTTGCTATGCCTTGCTGGTGTCCAAAGGATTTAGGCAGAATAAAAATCAAATTTGTCCCTCCAGAACAGGTCAAAGATGCAGCATAACCAGAAAAAGGGATCGTTGCAGGCAGTCAAGTTCACTACCTGTTTGAAAATTGTTATCTACATCCCCCTACTCTCTGTCAGTTTGATTTTTCACCAGCTTCGTAGTTTAAAAGTATGCCTTTTGCTAATGGTGGTTTGCTAAATTGTCAAGATGCCCAAATTAATAATGAATACGGTTACGTAACTTCATTAACACATTGCCAGCAAATCTTTTGCAGTGCTTTCTATATGCAGAGCCCTGTACTAATGGTCTCATGTCTTCCTTTATACTGCATATTCAGTAATGACAGATGGAAGCATGGAATAGTGTTTGGGACAAAAGTACACTGCCACAGAAATATTATATTGTGTGTTAAATCTTTATTTTTTATATTGAGATTTTATACTCTCTATAATTTTTTCAACTTCATTCATTTATCTCTGTTATTTTGGAACTAGTAGGGTATGTGTAATAATATGACTTGAGCAGCACATGGTTAATTCAACCACGTCTATTATTTTGAAGTTTAAGATCAGTGAGCATGCCTGTTTGCTTTCTATACAGAATATTTTAACTTTGCAATAGGGTGACCAATGCCCTTATGAGACAGATAAATGTACTTTTATTTCATTTATTTCCCTCAGGGAAAGAATAAAGTTAGTGTTTATTCCCCAAGCACACTAGAGAAATGATCGTTTAATTATAACTTTTGTTCTGTGCTTTCAGGCGCTCCTTTGAATTTTTAGACCTGTTATTACAAGAGTGGCAAACACATTCACTGGAAAGGTATGGGCCGGTATACTTTTTCCCCTAATATAAGCTGCTAATGTAATTTAAGACAGAAATATTGTCGTTGAATCCTTTAATTGGATTATGTTGTTCAGTGTTGGACAGCCTTTCTGGCACAGACAGCCTTTCTAGCACAGCAGGTCATGTGGCTCATTCAGGTGCCAGGGGGAAGGAGAGCTGTATATGTTCCAGCCTTGGCTTCTTGTTGCCTCCTCTCCTTACCCTCTGCCTCTCCTATCCTGCGTGTGAGCAATGCAGACACAGGTAAGCATCTGTCTTTTCTCCTGGAAGGAGGAAATTTGTGTGTTTGCTATAAAAGGGGGCAAGTGGGCTTAGGCTGGACGACTTTTTGTGGTAGTGAGTAAGGGCATGCTGTAGCCTCTCCAGATAGATGAGGAAATAGTATGTGCATCAGTTCTGCAGGATGGGCACTTAAACACAGGTTAAGAGCTAAGAGACTAAAGGGCATCCAGAGAAGGCTCTGAAGAGTTCATCCAGCTCCACAGTCACATTTCTGTCCTTCAAGGTGCTCCTGAGAATGGGAGCAATGGGGAAATGACTTCATGTATACCAAAGTGTCTAAAAAAATCCACAAAACCCACCACCACCCCCTCCCCTCGAAGAAAAAAAACCCCAAACAACAAACCTCCTCCCAAAACTTACCTTGAATTAAAATTTTTTTATCTTCTCAAGTTTGTGTTCTGATGGGTACTTTGCTGTTCTTTGAGCATGTATTGAGGTTTAGAACTCATATGCCAAAAGTTTTCAGAGCTGAATTTCCAGTAAGAAAATGTACTGGTCTTAATTTTTTCCCTTTTCGTACTATTAGTGTAATAGTGGAAATAGTTTCTCTATTTCAAGAAGGCAGATGTCTTAAAAAGGTGTTTTTAAACTTTTAAAGCGTGATAGGTGGACGTGTGTCAGAAAAGTAGATTAAAATCCTTTTAGATTGAAGGAGTAAGCTGACCTAAACCTTTACAGAAGGTACAGTTATATCATCCATGCGCTTAAGTGTTTACTGTATGTCTTAGAAAGAACTAGTATTGCAGCTGTTTTTTACTTGGTGAAATGTTAAATAAGGTGTAAAGCTACTGCTTAGAATTTGGAGTAGCAAAATAGCATGAAGAATGTCTTTCTTCTAGGCACGCAGCTGTCTTGGTTGAAACAATCAAGAAGGGCATTCATGATGCTGATGCAGAAGCAAGAGTGGAGGCAAGAAAGTGAGTTTTGATTCATTTTGCTCTGAGAAATTGTATGTGCTAAATGAGTGATAGAAGGCTATAATCCAAGGTGAGCTGCTATCTATGGCTGAAGAGGAGGACACAGGTTTGGTTGAAAACTGATGTTTTTGTCCTGAATTACTACCTAGTTTCTTTTGCAAAAGACATTCTCAAAGCTGAGTCTGTCAATACTGTTGTGCAGCATTCGATAATTCTATGGAGAGAAGAGTTAGAAACGTTGATATTGCTGCATAATCATTCTCCCTCCCCATTAATTAAATCTTTAAACAACTGCAGCACTTTCACTAGTGAGAAGGCCAGAAAAGAATTCCTTTTGCTTCCCCACAGAACTGGTAAGTGCATGTGAGACATTCAGCAGATATACTTAAGTTATTTTGAAAAGATTAATTCAGTCGATGTAGCTTGTTTATTTTATGATTTGATGGGCATTTTTGTATGCTTTACATATTCTTAGTCTCAGTTCCTTTCACTCCCATCTGTGTTTCATTCAGTAATCTTCACTTCCTGACTCCACCCTTTAAAGAAAATATGGAGCATTTACATGTGGTTATTCTCTTTTGCAGGGCTTATCTGGGTCTTAGAAATCACTTTCCTAGTGAAGCTGAGACTCTGTACAATTCTCTGGAGCCACCCTATCAAAGAAGCCTTCAGACCTACTTGAAGAATTCTGGCAGCATAGCATCTCTCCCTCAGTCAGACAGGTCGTCCTCTAGCTCACAGGAGAGCCTCAAGTAAGGGTCACTTCACTGTTTCCAAGCCAAGAAACAAATGCAGTTTCTCGAAAACACATTATCCAGATTCCTGTGGAGTACAGAAAAGCTGCAATTTTATTTTGTTGCTTCCAATTTTTTTAATACAAAATTCTATTATGTGTTTTGTTATATGACAGTGTTACTCCAGCAAGGTGCAAAGTATGGGCAGTCTAACAGGATTTTTAGCATGCTGCTCATATTCGTATATTCATTCCTTAACAGCTGCTTTAAACACCAAAACATCTTCAAGGTTCATATTGATGTCCAGCATTCTGATGCGCTGAATAGGATTAGGAAAGCTATAATGGTTATAAAATGGCTATAATGTTACTCCTTTTTTATCTCTTTTCACTGGCAAACATGGAAAAGGGACATCAATGATGGGATTCATTCTGATTGGAGATTGATTTGGTTTTTTTCCCACTTGTCTTCACAGTACTGAATATGTATTAGTATTTTGCAGCTATACCAGTTACTACAGAGTGGGTCTGTGCTGCAGTCAGCAGTGGATTAAAATGCGCAGACAATCTTGAGCTGAATAAATTGAAGTTTGCTTGGGTACCAATAGCAAAAGAAATCTGCTGGCTTTTTAGCAGAAAGGTGAAGTAGTAGTAGCTGTAGTATGTGGTGATTTTTGCCTTTAAATTCTAGAAAGCTTCCTCAAAATACTTCAACATTTAAATATTTCAGATGCTTCATTACCAAAACCAGAGAGCTTTTCTGCTCACTTTTGACTTGAAAACAAGGATTGCTTCTAGCATATTGGAAGTTGATTTTTTTCCCCTTTTTTTCTTTTTTTTTTAGCTAATGCTTTAAATGCCAGAGGTTTACCTTATCTATGATACTTAAAATTATAAAAAATATATTAAAAATAATTGTCTGTCATGCAAGCAATTGCTAGCAATTCTTTTTCCACAACGTTTATTCAAAGATTAAATATTCTTGTTTAATCTGTATTCCCCATCTGAAAACCAAGTGCTGTTAAATGAGTTACTAGTAATAAACTGTTAAAAACTGAAGTTACAGGGAAATTAGAATATTAATATACTCTTAAATCTTCGAATGTTGCTTCCTGTATTGCAAGATATCTAAGTACTACAGTATGGAAAATGAGGAGTAAAGTAAGAAATTAACAGAATACATGATATTGGAAATTAATGAAATTATAATTGATTTATTACTAACTTTGCATTCAGATGAATGTTATTTTTACTCTGTTACCCGAAATTGTATTTCTGGCTTTTAGTGTAAATGCTGAATTCCCCCTGTATAGGCTAAATTAGGAAATATGGGTATGATTTTCCTGAAGTCCTGATCCTTTGTGATTTTTGACCTTCTGAACCTACATCTCATAGAGATCCAAAATTGTTTTAAAGAAGATGGTGGAATGAGAGAGAAATGTGGTGACTTCTGCCTACCTATATGAAACTGCTTACATAAAATGTCAATTGCAATAGATTGTGGCAGGTGTCTGGGAGCAAGTTGTAAGGTCAGGATGCACCCACGAGCTTTACCTCAGCCTCCTCAACTTGAGACAGGGTAGCTTCAAAACACTAGTTAGTCATGTCAGAAAAGAAGGTTTATTCAGAATAAGCTGCAAACACATGTTCTTTTCTGAGGATTTAGGTAATAATGCTGACCTCCATTACTGTGGAGCATCTGAGCTAGTAACTGGGGTAAATACACACTATGAGGCATCTCGGCTTTTAGGTTTAAAATCAGAGAACTCATTTTCATTAAAGCTGAGACACTGACTTGGCTTGTAATTTGACTGTTAATGAAATACTCAAATATTTAATCAGATACAAACCTACCCAATCAGATATTCAGCCAATGAATAAGCTATTATATTTTCTTCTTCTAGTCTTTTGCTTGTTCCTGGTCTCTCTGGCTGCATTTTACCCTTCCAAACCAGGCCAAAGGATGGGCTTACAGTTAAACTTGAGTAGACTGAAAAATTGTGTTTCAGTAACTACTTGTTTTTGCAGTGAAAAGGAAATGGAGAGAAAATAGAAGAAAAGACATGGGATTTTTCTGCTTTTATAAATTGTGGGAGCCTCTGCATTCCAACAGGGGAAATGGAATCTAGCTGCTTGGAAGTTTCAACATTTCCTTTCTTAATTTGTAACTTAATTCTTGGAACATCTGGGACTGGAGGAGGCTTATAAGTTGGACACCTATTTTTCTTGTTACTGCAGACCCAACTTCACATAATGTCTTCCATAAATAAAGCTTTTTGGGTAGTTCCCCCTGTTTTTGTTTGACAGCTGACTTATAAGATCAGCCCTGTGGTTAAAAGGTCGTACTGACCACCTTAAATGTTTCTGTGACCAAGTCTGGAATGCCTGAACTTCGCTAGCAAAGTGTGCCTGTTGGTAACTGAAGGATGAGTGCTTTGTGATAAAGGTGTAATTTTATAAAATATAAAGGATAATTCTGGTTTTCTTACCATTTTCTATTTAAAGTATTTATCTAAAATATGCTGAGAAGGTTGAAGGGGAGAAAATAACAGAATTTTTTTTTCCTCTCTTTTATTGTTGACTTTTGCATTTGATATATGAGACTTACTGGATTTATTGACTTTTTTCAGTCGGCCTCTATCTTCTAAATGGTCTGCAGCCAGTCCAGCAAGTCTTGCAGGCAGAGGTAAGGTGGAAGTAATGTAGTGCAGTGCACAGCTCATGTTCTTCATGTTCTTTGAATTAAAAGTTCTAAATGCAGCTTCAAATTTGACTCTCCCAGCATTTACCCTGTTTCCAAGATAAATAATGGTATATGTCACTACAAACTGGAGATAAGATTGCCTCACACTCACGTCACATTTTATGTAGTTTCAGTTGTTTTAAGTGTAAGACATAATTCGGTATTAAGTGATCATCTGTCCTGGAATTTTGTCGTGGAACAGTCACTCTCAAAGAAACAAAACATTATTCTTTGGTCTGTTCATGATTAGGCTTATGGCAGTTGGAAATTAAAGACACTGTCTCTTTCATCTGTTCCCATGTAGCTGTTGCTCTTTCTAAACACATAAATAAATAGAAAACAACAACCGAACTAAACCACATATTTGTAATTGAAAGAGTTTAATTACATGCTTAGTTTTCAGAATTTAATAACTTCAATCTCTTTTCCCATAGTGTCTTAGTAACTCTTGGAGAGTAAAACATTGAGCTGCTTTTTACAAATGAACTGTAATTGAGAATACTTGTTTTCTGGATACTGAAACTGATAAGGGGAGTCGAGTTTAGAAGACCTAAAACAATGGTTAAAATAAACTGAAGCGAATGGTTAAAATTCAGTAAATAATAGGAAGTGAATATGAAAATACTGAAGATTAGGCCCTAAAGCATTTCAGAGTATGCATTCAGCTCACCTGCCTGTCGCTTTACCTTAGCTGAAGTGTGGGAATATTTTCTTCCTTCAGTGTCTGAAGGAATTATGTGAATTTCTTTATGTTTGTGAAGCATTCAATAATGTAATAAATGACACAAGGTTCAAAATTATGTCCTTTGTACTAGAGTGGGAACACAGTTTGCATTAAATAATGCTAAAATTTCATGCTGGATAGAAATAAATACTACTGTAAAGCAAACTGTCCTTTACACGCAGTTCATGGTCTAGTCTAGTTTGCTTTTTTGCTAGTCTAGTTTGCTTTTTCATCTCAGTAATACTTGGTTTAACACTAACTTGACTTAAGCTTTTTGACGTAGTTTTCTGTGCTGTCCGCAAGCGTGCTGTGGTACTAGAAGATGTTAACCTTTTAGATATAATTCATTTTATTCAATATCAACTCATTTCTTCCTTTTCTTTTTCTTTTCTGGCAGTTTCAGTCAGCAGCAAGGGTGTTCCAAGCCCAGGCACTCTGCAGAGGTCTCGCAGTGACATCGATGTGAACGCTGCCGCCGGTGCGAAGGCCCGCCATGCTGCTGGACAGACAGCTGGGGCTGGGCGCCTGTCCACAGCTGGGCTGCCCCCGGGATCCTACGCCTCCCTAGGTAAGGGAAGCACCTTTGCACTGCTCTGAGATGTTTTTGTGATTTTCTTGATCAAAAAGTTGCAGTACGCTACTCCTCTGTTTGAGAAACGGTCATCATTTTTAGTAGCACTGTAGCACAGTAAAAGAGCAGGTGTTCTGAAGTAAGTCACAAACTTTCCTAGATGCTTTATTTGTCTTGTTCTGGAAGAATGCCAACGTAGAGAATGCGTGCATACTCTGCACTTTAAATGTCTTAATCTGGAATTAATATTAAGTGTTGGAAGGAGTGGTATCTTTACCTTACAGCATGTGGTGATCATTACTTTTTTGTTCACGTGTGAGGGCTTTTGATTTTCCATTTTTCTCAGCTTGTCAGGTATTTTACAACAGTGTTAAAGCTATTACCCTGGCAGTAAGAGGTGGCTTCTTCATGAAATGCAGAGATGTTTCACGCAATAACTTAAAACACTGAGTTCATTAATGTCTTCCTAAGGACAATGATGGAACTTCTGTATGTTTTATCTAGGTGAGAGTCTCCATTGATACTTGCTGTTAGACATAGAAAGGGCTACAAGTGATAAGAGTGCAGAAAAGTATTTGATGGTGGTGGTGGTGGTGGTGTAGATGCTAGAATATCCACTGAGTGGGGCTGGTAAAGGGCTATGAACATGTTTTTGTCCTAAATTTTTAGGTTGTCCATGCTGTAGGGATAGCAATGGGGGAAGAGAGGTTCAGTGTTCACAAAACTGTTTTTTTCTTCTCAGCTTCTATGCCAGCTAGATCACCAAGGAGAGACATGTTCTGATGTCAGTATTGCCATAGATGATCACAAGAGACGAAGAAACTATATAGTTCTTCTGATTTGCGTTGTGTTTGTGTAGATGTTAGCATACACATGCAAGCTATGACTTGCAAAGGTTTTGATTGTGCTTTTTAAAATTAAAACTTAAGTTGATTCATTTTGTCATCAGGGCCTACCTGAAATAGTTTCAACAGCACTGATTTTAGTGTTAAGAAGTGTGAGCAATCCCAACTAAAAAGAGTACTTGGTACTTGGAATAGCAGTTTTGGATGTGGGCTCCCTCTGGTGCCCACAGAGGCGGCAGCAGAACCTGCTGAGTCACAGGTGGCCACAGGCATGAGGCTGCTTGGTGGAGGGGATATAGTTGTGGTTCCCCAGGGAAGCTGTGGATGCGCCATCCCTGGCAGTGTTCAAGGCTAGGCTGGATCAGGGTTGGAGCAAACTGCTCCAGTGGAAAGTGTTCCTGCCTACAGTAAGGGAGTTGGAACTTGGTGATCTTTAAGGTCCCTTCCAACCCAAACCATTCTATGATTTTGGAACTCTCAGTTCCTCCTAACTTAACGCCTTAAAGCCTGAAATATGTGGGGTGATTATTTTCCAGGATCAGAATGCTGCCTAGTGTGTTTTGATAGATGTATTTTGAACCTCAGACAAAGCTGGTGTTCACAGAAGTAAAAGTGGCGCAGAGCATGGTGACAGAAGGAAAAGTCAGATGGAAAACAAAGAGGGAGATCCTGTTCTGTTAATGTCTTCTTTATGCTGCTGAAATGAGGGGACTATGTTGTCTTAAGACTTTCACAGAAAATTAGCTCTTAATTGGAGTATTGGTTTGCTTTTAGAACATTTTAAGCAATTCTGATTCTTGCCAATAATTTTGTAAGTACGGGTTTAGAATGGCACAGAAGTTTCCAGTGAAGTAAACTGGTGGGTTTATGCAGGAAAATAACAGAAATAGCTTATTCTGTTTGTAATTTATTGGCTGGGTGAGTCAGGATGGGGGAAAGCAATAATAAGCAGTAAGTCCAGGTCATATTTGTTTGAAGGATTTAAGTTGCTGGAAAGCTTTACCTTGCTAGCAGATGCAATCACATGTGGAGAACAGCATGATGGTCATTTGAAATGGCAAAATAATGTAATACTGGCAATGTGTAGCAAAAGTCAAAACCTAGTGTAGACAGTAAAATGGCAGTGGTAGTCAAGGAGATCAAGGTTTCTTTATGGTCACACAAAATGAGTAGTGCTTGATTGATCTTTGCTCAATCTCCTAGCAGTTTTTAAACTGTTGTAAGGCAATTTAAATGATACACAGCATGTAGACAGTGTGACTGTTGTTTCTTTGGCCATGAATTAGCTTCGAAATATTGTTTACTCTTAGTTTTCAAAAGGTAACCTTAAAATGAATGCAGTGAGAATCCAAGCAAGTGTCATGTTTCAGAAAATGGGTTAATTTGTAAATTTCTTCCCTCTGTTCATTTTATGGGGCTTATTTATAGTAGCCCAAATAGGGAAAGTTAAATATCAGAACTGTGAAGATAATGCTGACCATGGTATGGAAAGGCCTAGGCAATGTTACTGTATTTCCATTATGCTTTCCACTTCTTTTAGGCATTGCAGTCAGTACCAAAATAAATGACATTGTCTTGTCTCCCATAGCATGAATTCATTTTCATCCTGGCTTGCAGAGAAACATTCACCTTTTGCTTACACAGCTACCAAATTTAAAGCCTCAGCAGGCCAGAAGCTTATAAGCATCGTAATCTATAATTGTGTTCACCCATCTCTTCCCTTTTTATTATTAATGGAAGAACTCTCGCTTATTTATGATTTTTAAAAAGACCATTCTAGAAGCAGGAGGATGCTCTCTAGTTATTTTAAATGCTGACTGTCTTTGACATCCTTAAGTATTAATGTCCTTGTTGAGGAGGCTTGAGCTGTAATTATATATATCTCATGCTAAATATTTTCATTTTGATTGTTACTGTCAGAATATTTATGCAGTACCTTCCACCTGAACTGGTAAATATTTAATGCTTTTAAACTAGAATGAAACTTTCTCTCATTTGTCCTCTGTCTTAATTGTGCTATTTTTTCCCTCCTGTCCCTTACCCCAGGTGGGGCTTCATGCTCAGTAGCAAATTTTACAAGAAATATAAATATCTGGTTCAGTAATGATATAAATATGTACTGATGATTCAGTAACAGTTTACACCAAGAATGAAACCATTTATACATGTTTTACTGTAAGGGTTTTTTCAACTCTGGAAAATACAGAGAGAACCAATATCCCTGTGCAGAGTACTTATACTCTGTTTTGTAATTTTGTACAGCCCTGTTTTGTTATTTTGTATCTTGGACTGAGCAAAACCAACATTGCTTAAGGTAGCTTATACATGCATTAATTAGATAAACATGTCTGCTGTATTTAATATTAATGTATTTTCCTCAATTAATGTTTTATGACTCTGCTGTGAACACCTTTATTCTAACACACTAAGTTTTCCATGTTTCTTTGCCTGCTTTTTCAACAAAGAGGATACTTCTGACAAGATGGATGGTAAGAAATTGTTTAGTCTGTCCTCTCATTCTATTAAATATCTAATAAAGTGTCTTTTATGTAAAAGTATTGATGTTTAATATATTTTTCTGTTCATCAACAAATTACTCTGCTGCTTTTATTAACTCCTGTGTAATCTTGATGTCTTGTTTTATGTGTTATTGCTGTATTTGTCAATTTCATGAATGTTTGGTCTGTATCAGCAGCAGAAGCATTATCAGAAATTTGGCATTACCCCTCTTTTTTTAAAAAAAGCTTTATTAGTTACAGAGCAATTCTGTAATCATTACATGCTGATTTTTTACTAGTTAAATACATGCTTTTAAAATCAGTTTATTTCCAGTGTATTCTGTAGTTTGACATGTAAAGTCAATTTTTTCGACTTGGCAGAACAGTAGTGGGAGAGCAGAAGATGCTTGACCACATAATTAAGTATTAAAAAAAGCAAAAAACAATCCTAAAATCTTCTCTATCAAAATCTAGCCTTGCTACATAAATTTAAGTGCCTGTAGATTCTGTAATACCATGTAATTCTATTAAAGAATCACTTGCAAAGAAGACCTACCTGTTAAAATAGCTTGTCAAGTGTTCCACCTAGGTTTTAATAGTTGACCATCAGGCTTCTCATAGCAATTGTCTGTTTCAGGTGTGTGTAAATAATGCTTCACATTTAATAAAGTGACAGAGTCACAGCCTGCTGCCTGGTGATTCTAATTCTAATTTATTGCTTGGGAGCACTTAACAAGCACTTAACGAGTTGCTTCTTGCTTAATCCTTTGTGTCACATATTTATTAACTGTGCATGTTTCGAAGAATGAGTAGTTTATTGGAAGCAGATGTATCTCATAGAAATGAAAAGAGTAAGAAGGTAGATCTCTCAACCAGAATCCTGAATAATTTTAAAACATAGATGCTTTTTGTAAGAATTTGAGCTGGTCTTGAGTATTGAAGATATCAGGACTAGTTTATTAAAATGAGAAGAGTTTGTAGAGGATGGTAGAGACTGCATCACTTTATTTCCATATGACATTTCCTTGTATTACGTATAATAGGCTTTATTTATAGTTATTTGTGCTAAACTCTTGAGCTTTGGACATTGTCACCAGAAATAAAGGTTCTTAGGGCCATGTAGGCTTTTTCTTTTGTTCTAACCAGAAGTCACAGCTAATGATATGTTGCACATTTCTGTTTAAAACCAGCAAGGGAAGTGCTACACAATTGATCAGAGCAACAGGGTGGTTTTTTCTCTAGAGGATATCTGTAGCTATGATGTGCAAGATGGAATGAACACAGCTTAGCTCGCCAGCTGTTAGTTGTATGATACTGCTGTTCTGATCTTACCACCACCAGGAGGAACTAATCATCTTTCCTTTTCCCACTAACCTTGTCCACATGTTTTTATCTCTTCTTTTGTTAGCACCTTGTGATATTCCATTATCAATTACTGTAGATTAACAAACTCCATAAAACTTACTTTTTTAGTTTTTGGAGCTGCCAGTGAGTGTTTAGCCATCCTGTGGTAGCACAAGGTTGAGAGGAAAGAAAAACAGAACCACACCTTTTAGGAGCAGCTATTTATTAGCCTGGCTTAGGTATTGCATAGAATCTGCCTTCCAAGATCCAGTTCTGGAAGAATGTTAGAGTTGGAGGGGTAGCTCAAGGTTTGAGGGTTGGGTTCTGTTTTGGTTTTGATTTTTTGCAAACTACCAAATTTGATCTGGAAAGCTTTGAGTCACTCCTACATATCTATTACTGTAACTGATTTTTGTGAAGAACCGCTGAAGTTTACACTGAACTAAATTTTTACAGGAAGTTTTTGAAAATAGTTCCTTGAAGATACTGTAACATGAGAAAACTTCCCCAGCAAATTTGGCTTAGTTGAGGCTAGCCAAAGACACTCACAGATGTTCTCATCATTGTAGTTCTCTTGCAAGGCAGAAAGGGCAGAGAGTAAAAATAAAAATGGAAGTACCCTTTGATTTTTTTTAGGGGCATTTAACATTTTAGTCATTACTAGTGTATCTTTTAGTCCATAATACGATTTGTTTCAAAGGAGCTTAGAGGAAGGACTGCCAATTAGGCAGCTTCCCATCGGTTCCTAGGTACTGATGGGAAAAAGGCTTGTCTGACTCTCACATTGTCAAAAATCAAGCCTTGTTAAGCTTGGCATACTTGTTCAAGTGTGATCTGATTTCAGCAAGCTCACATTCCTTCCACGTCTCTGAGCAAGACTTGATCTTGTGCGTGTGTATCCTCAGAGTAATCAGAGGCTTAATTCGGAGAAATCCTCCTTGCTGGCAGTTCCTATCAAATTATAACTGTCCAGTGTGGGAAACACTGTCCTTATGTTTTTCTCTGAGGTTATGTATAATAGTATGTTTCATATTATCAGAAGAGCTTGCATTACAATATTTTTAATGTCTGTTTTAATCTGTGTATGTCATTTTGTTGACTAATCTCGTAGCTGTGACTTTTTTCTATTGAATTTTTTGTGGGTTTGTAACAAGTTCAGAAAGCAGTGCTGTGCATTGTGTTCTTGTAAATTGCTATCAGTGTAGTATGGATATTTTCTTGGTAATTTTACTTCAATTATGGAGTTGCAACATAAAAGCTTTAGCTCTCTTGATAAAATTTGTCAAGATTCCCAAGATTAGTCTCAAAAAGGAATTTGAAAGACATAGTATTGTTTGGAATATCATGTATTTTATTATTTTTTCTGTTTAGGAACAGCTTCTGAAGATGGTAAGAAACTACTTTGTTAGACTAGCTAATATTTTCAGCTTCATATTTTCATTGATACAAATTAAGCTTTAAAAGTAGAACATGGTGTTTCTGGGGCTTTGTGGAGGTTCATAACAGACAGCTTATGCATCTAATACTTGGTTGTCATGTACTATTTTGAAAATTCTTTTGCTTTTATTTTAATTCTCAAGTACTCATCTGGCGTCTTATCATTGCTTAACATTTCGACTGTGAAAATATAGGGGCTTTATAATTCTGCCTTTGTATTTTAAAGCAAATCTTGTCACAGAATATTTCATCAAATGTTTTCATGCTCTGGGAAAGCAGGTGCTACTATTACTCATCTCTCTGAGACTTGGAAGCTAATTTTCAATCTGTTATTAACATTTAAACCTGTCATTAGTGAATAAATGTAGAGACTCCAAATGAGTTAACAGTTACCTCACAGACACAAACTGGTTTATTTTACACTGATAAAACTGAAACGGGTTCCAAGTGATAATTTAACATAGTATTAAAATAGTGGCACTCTGTATTCCGAGGTTTTGGGCCAATTTCTGAATGCAGTTACATGCCTTGCAATCTCACAGCACTCAGTGGGAAAGCATTGCCATTGCACGGGGATAACTAGTAGAGTTTGGACTAGTTAATCTAACCATTCTTGCTAAGCCTGTTGTTTTCTAATAGTTTAGTGAATAACGTCCTTTATCCTGATTCTCTTCTTATAGACTCTCATCTATGGCTATTCCCTCTGCTTGGATGAATAATATTAACTTGGTTGGTCTCCAAATTCTGCTGTGGAAAGCCTAAAGAGGCTAGAGCTAAATAACAGTCTGTGTACCTAATTCTTTTAGGTCAAATATTGACTCAGCATGTCTAGAAAATACTGTAATTATGCTGTGTTTAAAAGTGTTGGGCTTATTGAGCTAGATCCACCCTGACTTTCTGGGGTTTGTTTTTGTAACTTAGAAGAATTATGGTTAGCATGAGTTTGGGTTTGATTTCATTTTTTCTGTTGTTTGAGAGGCTGGCTTAGCAAATGTAGTGTACAGCTCCACTATTTTCTTTTATGAATGATCTTTCATTTACCTATGATTCATCCAACTGGGGTCTTCCTTTCTTTTGTAATTTCTTTGTATGTGCTGGATGTTTCGAGGAACATGACTAATGATGCAGCAAGGTTTAACCAAACCCAAGAGAATTTGTCATTTACCATTTGGCATTCTAGAAAAAAGTGAATTTCTTGTTTTATTTGTAGGTACTTAGTTTGTAGATACTTAGTTTAATATGTCTCTTGCTTGGCTTTTCTATCTGTTGGGGAGAGTAGTATTTCTTTATATCATGCTGTCGCAAGAAGTACTTCAGTGTATTTAGTCTTTTCAAAATGCTCTGAAAGGGTTGGGAAATCCTGTAGAAGTCTGTATGACTGTGGCCAGGAAAGCAGTAGAATCTTCAGCAATAAAAAAGCTAGTATTTAGATTTCTAGAAAGAGGAGTGAAGTTAGGAAGAACGCTCAGGATCCTATTCTGTAGTTTTATGACAGCAGTAAACTTCCCTCTTTTTAATGTAATTGACCATATATATGCAGGAAGGAAGAATTAGCTAGCCAGTCCAGGGTGTCGAAGGGGTAATGTGCAAATTGTTTGCTGAACCATGTAGCATCAGAGGAGAAGTATTTTGCTTCCTCAGCCATTAAGTCCCTCAAGGTGTTCAAATTTCTACTAATTATCCCAAGCGAATTTTCACCAATTGAGTTACATTGCGCTTCTTTTATCTGCAGAAACTTAAGAAAATATTAGTAAATGCTACTGATGCTCTGCTTCCTACCTGACTCTGAAAAACTAATTTAATGTAATTTTTCTTTTATAGGTCGTATACGATCAAAGCTCTCAACCCCTTCTGTTGGTATTGGAAATTCTAAAACAGATTCCAGAGGACGGAGTAGAACCAAAGTGGTGTCACAATCTCAGCGTATGTATTTTCTGTTTATCGGTTATACCTGATAAAGAGGCCAAATGCTTAAGCATATATTCATTGACCAATGGCTGCAGTCAAAGTTAATTTTTAAGAAAAAGCTACATACTGAGTTGTTGTTCTGTGCCTTAGGTTCATCATCGCCAGACCAAAATGAAGGTATTTTTTTCAGTGTTTTGGGTCAGTGGTATTTGCATGCTTTTCTGATTCATGTTGTTTTTTCTCTGGACAAAATACTAGGTTAGGTCTTAGCTTGCCAATTAAATTAGATAATGTAGCAGGAAGTGAAATCTGTCCCTAAATTCTGTCTTCAATTATAACTTCTCAACATTCTTTTCCCCCCTTTTCTGACCTCCCCAATACGAAAGGCCAGCAAACACGGACGAGTAATACAGAAGAATGGGTAGGCTGAATGGTGTCCTCTGTGTTAGTCGCAACACCTAATTTTTCATTTTTAAAGAAGTCTTATTTTAGCCAGAAATACCCATTTTCACTTTAAGCTAGTCACTGCTCTAGCTCTTTATATAAACTCCTTATTTTTGTATTACAACTCTTGCCTTTACTTATCCCTTCCTTGGAGTAAAAATGCTAAACCCTCACTTTACAATCCGTTACTTGGCTTGTGTTGAGGGTTAAAACAGAGGGTTAAAACAAGCAATTTAGTGTACGTCAGCTAATCCACAGTAATTTTCTGTGTGTGTTTAGTAACCAAAGCAGATGCGACGTTTTCCATCAAACCAAGCACTCAGTCATTAATTAAAAAGACCTGATTACCTCACATTCTTTGGCACTGGCTGACCTACAGCAATTTGTCCACACATCTCTTGTCTCCAAAAGACATTTTCTGACTAGGCTCTGTAGCATTTTCAGATTCTTATCTTTGTCTAATTAAGTGAAAAGCAACTAAATTAATGAAAGGAAGACAAATTCAGAAGTAGAATTAAAATAAACTTCCCAGTCATATAATTTGTCAGGTCTAATGTTCTAAACCCAGTAAATATTTCCAGGTTGGAAATTTCCGATACAGTTATTTTGCTATCACTAACCATATCCACTTTCTTTAATAAAACCCCTTAATAATGTGTTTGATGGCAGAAACATTTGCCTTCATAGCAGTGACTGCATGTATCATAAATAGAATGATTTTAGAAGTTAAAAAAACTGGTAGAAAAGGATTTTTCTTTTTCTGTTAGAGTACTTGCCGTTCAATTTTGCATTTCATTTTCCAGCAAGTACAGTTGGAGCAACCCTGATCCAGTGTTCGCAGATTTTGTGAAATAAAGTTTTCAAACAATGTGAACAGATAAATATAGCATACTAAAATCCAATATCCAAAACCAGAAATTCTCTTAAGAGCTTTGACAGTGCTCTAAATGCAGAAGGGAAATGAGAGCCTGAAAATGAGTCTAGTTATTGGCTGTGACAAAAGTTGTGCAAAACTTACTTTACCGATGGCTACACTGTAGCATAAGCAAAGAATATATGAATAATTTAAGAGGGAGGGAAAGTCAAGTTCCATCAAATTCCATTTTCCCCTCTATGAAAAGCTATAAGCAGTGTCTGTAACAATTTTTTCATTAGTATTGGAAAAGTTTGGAAGGTATTTTTGAAAATACCTTCATCTTTTGAATAAATTCGGTAAATTCTTAAAAAGTGAAGGTTTTTGATAAATGTCTGGGAGAGGGGGTAAAATTAGGTAGCAGTATAAGATTTTAGTGATGATCATTGTCATATAACATTAAATAACTGTATATCCAGACAAGCAAAAGTAAGCCTTTTCAGTTTTATTACTAATAATGACAAGGGTTTTTGCACAGTATTAATGTCTAAAGAGATAAATTGATATTCAGATAACTAGATCTGACTACATGTGATGATGTGTGAAAATTAAATGTGTGAATGCATCTTTACAGCCTTTTATTACTACTTCTGTTCAGAACCGATTGCTTCAAATAGCTCATTATAACCTGTCAGTGGGGGAGAACAAGAATTCTGAGATGTTTTAAGGAAGATAAACAGGGCAAATACAAATGGACAGGCGAAGGAGAATTCTCAGGCACTGTATGCCAGCTATTTGGGTGATGCTTCTTTATGTGACTGAAAATTTTCACAGCATTGTGTGAAGCGTGATGCTTGATGTTTCCATACAGGGGATTGTTTTAGTTCCCCAGCTTATATAATGAGAGAATAGCTTCATATTAGATTTAAGCTTTTTTTTTTTTAAAAACCACTGTAGCACAGATGCTTTTGTTAATTTTTGGGTTACAAGCTATCTTTTGTTCAAAAATCATTTTATGAAAGACTTGCAAATTTGAATGCTTTTACAAAAAATGCGTTTTTAGGGTTTCAAAAGCCCTTTACTCTTCCTCTTCTATTTTAAAATTAACATAAAGTAAATGGCCTCATAATTTTATTCTTACCTGTGGAAAAAAATGGTTACATTTTTTTCCTCTTCTTCCCTGTTTGGTTGATGGATAATTCAACAGGGTCTGCGAAAATTGCATTGCAGTCATCATTCAGAGAATTTCTGAATGGAAACAAATTCTTACTTTGATACTCCAGATTAATTTTAAAGAGGAAAACATAAGATTCTATGCAAGTCTTTTCAGTTGTGCCATTGTGAATTTGGTTTTTTTGTTTTGGTCATCCACCGCACCTGCAGCTCAGTTCCTTTACTGTTGTGTCTCAAAAAAAAAAAAAAAAAGTTTTGATCTTGTGTGTAATTTTTGTTCAGCTGATGAACTTCTTGAGCCTTTTTGGCGATGTAATATTCTTTTCAAGTAATACACAGGCTATAGTTTCATGCTTAATTGAAATTTAATTCTTCAGTGTTGAGTTGTTGATTAGAAAGCTGAAGAATTGTAATTTGCTTGTGCAGCTTTGCTTCATCTGCTTTGTACATAACATATGAGTTTAATTCTTCAATTGTGGAAGCTACTTAATAGCACTGCTTTAGCATAACCCCTTTGTGGCTTTTTTTCCTGTGTGAAATGACTAAAGCTTTCTTATTTCCATTTGCCATTCATTTTTTAATCTGCTCTGCTCCCTCCCTCTTCATGGATTATAAATCCCTACCCTAATCCTGCCTTTACACTTGTTCAGGATCACAGTCTGCTAACCCCATTGGTGGTAAGAGTCTACAGAATTCATGTATACATCATTGTTTGATCACCTGTTTGACATACCTCATTTAAGGACCCTATTCAGCAGAAATTCTGGCTGGCTTTTTTCATATGCTGCACGTAACTTAATTGGGTGTAATCCTTACGTAGAAAGCAAGAGAGATGGGAAGGGTTTGTCATTTTAGAATAGTGACTTAGCAATCTTTCTTTCATCATTCTGCTCACTTAGATCTGCTCGTTGTGGTAGTACTGACGACAAGGGTATGCCAATGCTGTTATTAGCGTAGTATTTTCATGATATTTAGTTACATTTGGTTTATTTACACTGCAGTGGTACACTTTGCAGGTCCGACTATAGAAAGATTAAATAAAGTATTAGAATGAGAGGCTGTATTTTTTCTGAATATTCTGAGAATAGGTTTTTCAGGTTTCTGACCTGTTGAAGAAAATCTACAAGACTCCAGCACAGTGAAACCTTTACAATATTTTTATTGTTTTAAAGATGTACCAAACAGGAAGAAAACATAGTAATATCAGGTCTAAGTTGAAATACCCTGATATGAAGAAACTGTCAAACTCTTAATTTTTGCAGACCACAGCACTTTTACAGGTTTGCTTATTCTTTTGTTGCTATAAAAGTTGTGCTTGTTTTTTTCCAGGCTGTGTAATACTTTATTATTTCTGCTGAATAGGTCCATAGTTTGGAAAAGTGATTTTGCTAAATAATCATTTCAAGTTTGAATTCAAACAATGAATCTGAAAGTATATGCATGGTACATTGTTTTAGATTTCTCTCTTCCACCCAGCATACATTTTATTTTGTTTGGGATTTTGTTTCATTTTTCATATAGTCAAGCTTTAGTCAACTTGTATCTTTTTTTCAATGTGCCTCATAAGAAGTAACCCATGAAATTCACTTGAAAAGTTGCATGTTGTCTGTAAATTTGATAGCATCACTGTGGTAATACAGTTACCTGATTGTATTTTAAAGATTAACGAAGGGTTCAAATCTGTATGTAATTAATCTTTGCTTGAAATTCTGTTTTGCTTTTTATTTGATCATATTTCTTGAATTCTACAGCTGGAAGCAATATATTAATATCAGCTGGTGATATAAATCAGTTACAGCTAGAGAAGAATGAATTCTTTGTTAGGACTTACAACTTCAATATTCTGTAACTGAAATATCAAAATTAAAGATGAGCGACCACAGTTTCTGATAGTGATACAGTACCTTGAACATCTGTAGTTCTTTGTAATATATGGTTTTAATTAGCAGAAATTTAAGACACTTAAATATGTCTTAATTATCTTTTTAGCTTTTTTAAACCCAATTGAAGATTTTCTGTAATTTGTGGGGTAACCTCCACAGAAATGTACACAGGTATTTTAATTGTCTTCAGTCACATTTTATTTGACATCAGAATAATACTAGATGACCCCATGCTTCTAAAAGCAAGGGAGAAGAGTTCAAATGTTAGGAAAATCACAGTATTTCATTGTAACATTGGGTGCATTGGAAGAGCTAGGATAATGATGAAATCCTAGTTTAAAATTTCTCCCTTTAGCTTTCTGACAGATTGGTTTCTTTGTTTTTCTTTATCAATAGGAAATGTGATTAGTGAGACCACATAGCTTAAAAAAAACAAACACAGAAGTGTTCGTGTTAGGGACCATGGAACTCTTGACAAAGTCCAGAAATAATAATTGTGGTTTTTTGAGCTTATATAGTGCTAAATACCGTGTCAAGTGCTTCCTTGCATTGATAATTTTAACTACCTCTTATGTTGTACTGTAAGAACTTGGACTAAGGCATTCTATTTCATGTTTTTACCTTGTAAGTTTCTCCTGATCATTTCAGTCTACCACCACCTTCCTACTAACTTCAGGTATTATTTTCTGTTTAACCATGGTTGTTTATCCACTATGGTGTTACTAATATTTATTCATTTTACCTTCAGCTGGCAGTAGATCTGGGTCTCCTGGAAGAGTTTTGACAACAACCACACTTTCCACTATGAGCACAGGAGTTCAGAGAGTGTTGGTGAATCCTGCAGCTGCACAAAAACGGAGCAAAATCCCACGAAGTCAGGGATGCAGTAGAGAAGCTAGTCCTTCTAGATTGTCAGTAGGTGAGAATCACCAAGTGGCTCTTGGTTTCTTTATAGCCCTTCTTACTTTAAGTGCTGGATATCTACAGCTGATATTTAGTTATAGGTGGATGAAAAAAATAGAATACATCCTCATAACCTGAAATGAGGTTGTTTTCTGAGGCTAGTCTCTGATATACAAGACAGTTTTAAACTGAAGCTGAAACTTAAAGTTTTTCTTGTCAGAATATAGTGGTTGTTCTTTTCCTCACCTCCCTTTCTTCCTTCTCTTTTTTCACTTCACACCCAAAATACCCACATCCACTGAATGAAAGTGTGATAACATTTTGAAAATACGTTCATTACTTCATGTCTTCCGTGTGTGTGTGTGCGCATGTGTATAATGCTATGATGCGAAAATGAAAGTTACATGTCTCCAACCTCACAGTATAATCTGATTTCATTTTATTGCAAGCAATATTATTGAAAAATGTCTGTTGACTTTAATGGTATTGATGCTGTTCTCTGTTTGTATTGTTGATTTCTCTTAGCTGCGTAATTTTTTTATTTTCCTTCTTTAGAGAGCTGTGGGGTTTTGCATTGGTGCTACTGTTGATTAACTTGATCTTAAGCACAAATTCTGAATCATTACTCTCTGTTACTTGTTTTTTCTCCATCCTTTCCAAAAGGTCTTTCAGCCATTCTGTAAAGAATTAGTAAATTTCCATTTTAAGCTGTGCAAAGAAATAATTTCATTGAACTGGCTACACTTAGAGTAATCCAGCACAATCAAGGAAGTCTGTAGAAAAGGCTATGACTTACAATGCGACATAATCATCAATGTCTTTTAGAAATGCGTCTTTGATCTTACTGCGAAACAGAATTGCATTAAAACCACAACTTTTCTTATGTCTTCTCCCTCCTGTGCTGCTGTTTGTCTGCACCCTGAATCATACTAGCGCGAGGCAGCCGCATTCCTCGGCCTAGTGTGAGTCAGGGCTGCAGTCGGGAGGCCAGCCGTGAAAGTAGCAGGGACACGAGCCCTGTCCGCTCTTTCCCACCCCTTGGTAAGTACTCGGAGCCCCTTGTCGTGCATGGCTGTCCTTGCCCTTCGTTACGTGCGCCTAACGAATCCATGCCTCCTTCATTTAGCTCCTAGCTGGCCACCGTGTTCTCCCTTCCTTTGGCTCTCTCCCCACTTACCCCGATGGAGAATTGACCAATGTGTGAATGGGTTGCACACTGGAAAAATACACGCTTTGCTAGTGTCAGTCTGAAGTACCAAGTCTAGAAAGGTGTGTGTGATGCGCAGTATCTAGATGCCTTTTTGAAAAGGCACTCCTGGTTTTGGAAATTTTTTTGAAATTGCATGTTTCTCTATTCATTGCAGCAGTCATTGCTTGGGTACTTGAGTGCAGGGTCAGCTGTTGCTTGAAATTTTCTGCCTAGTCAATGAATCATTTTAGTGTGGAAGAAGAAAATACACTTCATTATGTCCCCTTAGCTATATGGTCAGCAGCTTCTTGGTCTGACACAAATTGCAAGATTTTACAAGATTATCACGGTGTTTCTGAGATGTCAATAAGGCATAAGAATATTAGTTTATAATTAGTTGGACATGTTGTTGGTTGAGGATTAAGGAAGGTTCTCATCTCCATATGTCCTTGTTAAGGTTACTGTGAAGTTTATGGTAAATTTTGGTTAAAGTACTTTTGCACATTGTATTTGTAGATTGGGGGGTTTTTTGATTGTTCGGTAATACCAAACTCTCTGTGCAATTGTATCTGAAACAGTTCTTTTTTTCCTGATACCTTTGTCTGAAATAGTCTTTAGTATGTATCCTTCTTACTTGGTTTGTTCAGTGTAGCATACAGTTAAGGACTTCATAGCACTAGCTGTTAAACATAGTCTGAAAATAGTAAATCTCTGGTTTCTATCTCAAATTGAGGCACCCAACTGTACTTCTAATTAGCAGTGGACATATGTTGTAGTCTGTTACAGCTTCCTGCCAGCCATGGTTTTATTTGGAATGTACAGATGAACTGAATGAAGGCTGTTTCAATAACTAATGCTAGTTTGCCCGGATGCTGTTTAATTGGGAAGTGATACTAAAAGTAGATGTTATGCAGGATCCATTAGGAAACTTGTATCTTTTTTTCCTAAAACACAGCTGGAAGATTGTGTTGAAGTACACATGTACCTTCTGTTCTTTTAAAAACAAGGGTGTTTTGCAGAACTCTTTGTGCATCTTTTGCTGCCTTACAGCTAGATTTGAATTGTATGCGTGCAAGATCAGATTTACAACTTGTAATTGGTCAAATGCTTGCTATCTTAAGATCTCTGTATTAAGGTAATACCACGAGAAGTGTTGCTGGGATAGATGCCACTGGAGGTTTTTTTTTAAATTGATGTAGTTCAATTTTATAACTTAGATAATCAAGTAAGTACCTATACTAGTGAAGTAGGTGGAATTCTTTGATAGCACAGAAAATGCAAAGTAACATGTATAGGAATCCAGCATTAGTTAAAAAAAAAGGTAGTTATACTTGGAAAAAATGAAGATTCCTTTTAGTATGACTTTTTATTTGAATTATTTGAAATGTCATTCAGGGTTTCATTGGACCAGTTTTATCTTAGGGGATGCAATTAGCTTCTGTCAAAAATACCAGATTTCGTGTTTTTCAGGGAAAAAGTGAAAGATTAAATAAGGCGAATTCAGCTCTGTGTAGCTAGAGGCAGCTTGACATGGGGATGAAGAGAGGAATGTAACTTGCGTTGCCTCTCATTCTCAGCACAGAAATTTTTGCTTACAAACACAAAATAAAATGGATTTTATCTCCCTTGAAGGTATAAAATGACCTAAAAGCTACATAATTGTGTCACTGTATATGTTGGTATGAAGTGTTTATGTAATCTCACGTCTCAGTATAACATTATGAACTGGAACATAACAGCCACTAAGAAGCAAGTGATTTGCAATTTATATAGATGTGTCTATTTTTGTTAAATACAGTTAATATTATATATCAGACTAGTATAATGCCCGTATTTTAGTTAAGAAATTGAGTCCATTTTAAATATTAATTTGATTCATCCTTTAAAAAAATGAAACAACAAAAGTCAATACTTGACAATTTCTGCAATTTGGGGGTACGAAGAATATTCTTGAAAATATGTTTTGGAATGAGGTATTTCACCCAATATATAGTGCTTTTTTTCACTGTCTTAAAAACTTGTCCAGCAAATTTCAAATGGGTATAGGGGCAGGAGTAATTTCAAGTTACTTACCAAAAATTGGAATTTTTAATTTTCAGTTGTACCTTTCAGGGCTTTTTGGTGGAAAGTAGTGGATAGGTTTATCCCATTAATGCTTGTTTTTAAAGGGCTGTCAGCTGTGATGTCTGTGTTGTGACATCCTCAGTCCCGTCTCCTTTTCCATGCTGAGACTCACTTTCTAAAGAACCAAGTATTCCACAAAGCATTAGTTCCAAAACAAAATACCCTAGCCAAACATCTTCATGCAGGATTAGTTAGAAATAAAGTACATCCCTGTATGTATGTCAGGAGTGGATAGCTTTAATGCGGAAAGACACAGTGTTGTCTCTGGGATCTTTATGGGACTTAAAATCTTTATGGAATGCACTCAGGTTAAAAGGGGCACTTCCCAAAATGTCGTTTAGTCCATGTCAGTGTTACATGATTCAAATCAGACTCTTAAATGGTCTTTGTTAATCAGAGAAAAGAAGGATTAATTTTCTTCCTAGTTTCTATTTATGCTACTTTATGTATCCAAAAAGCAAAAAATATTTGCATTTACAGTTACTTATTAAATCATAAGATTATATCTGGGGTTTATACCACTGTGGATGGACATTTGAATTCAAGTTTAAATTGTCATTTATGTGGCACTAAAAAACTGAAGAGAACTTAAAGAGTTTAAAAACACATTTAATTTTAAAATTGCTTGTTTTAAGAAAGAAAGTACTAGCAATGATGAGTCAACTTCTTCGGAATTGCTAAAAAAACCAGTTTTATACAGGTGACATAAAGAGAGAGATACTCAGTTTTATTCAGAAATCCTTAAGCATCTTCAGTTTCCATAACTTTAAAGAATCTTAATGAGCTGTAGTAATTAACATGTGTTTCAATTTCACATCTTATTTAAATAAAACATAAGTATGTGAATTATTAATTGCATTGACTTATGTTAAACTTTTATTTATAATTCGATAATTTTTACTTCGATTTACGTAGTGATGAGTTTTAACTGCAGTTGAGTTGTTTGCAACGTAAGCAAGAATTCAAGTGTATACAAATTGTCAGCTGCCAACACAGCAGGTTCGTGCAGGAGACACTTTTTGCAGATAATGTTTGATATGTGAGCTCTGGCTCTGACTTGAGCACACAGAATTTAGTTAAGTCTACAGTGCAACACCAGTGTCAGTGCACTGATAACTTGTTAGGTATTTCTGATGATTGTGTTTGTGTGTGTGTGCATGTGTGTCTGTGCACCTTTTCTTCTTTGAACTTAAACATACTCGCTTTTACCCTGCTCTTAATATTTTAAATTACAAAAAAATTATGCATGAAATGTCCAGTGTACATAAACCTATATAATCATATTCTCTATAATCAAAGAACTTCCCTGAAGATTTTTGCTTCTGTTTAATACTCAGTTTCTTGTGCTTAAGCTGAATCTTTTTGATAAATATTCTCTTGTTCATCTGAGCAGCTATTGCAGCACTTTGATTCCATGGTCATAGATAGGGTTTATTTAATCCTGTTATTGCAGCTTCCAGACATCACTCCAGATCCACTGGTGCCCTCTACGCTCCTGATGCTTATGGGGCCACAGGTGAAGGATGAGTACCCTTTGCTGTCATCTGTGCAGTCATCCTGGATTTTTTTTTCCCCACCCACTTGATTATTCTCATAGTTCAGTTTTAGAAAGCATTATTTATATTAATTTGAGTTTTGTGGTTATAATAATCCAGATAGATGTGTTTATGTTGCTAGATTTTGTCACCACCCTCATCCTCCAACGTTAATCCTTTTTCTTCCTTAACATTTTTTTACTTGCAGAAGAACTTTTTTTAGTTTTCCATTTTTTCGTATTTGTAGAGCATTCTTTATGCATGTAGTTTTCTAATCAACAGTCTCAATAGCCTACCTTTTATATTTGCTTTCTTTCTAAATGAAAACAAAAACCCAAAATGAAGAAGACACTAATTTAAATTAAAAAACCAAAACCAACGTTTCTTTCAAATAAAACCATTGTTTTGTTGGGTTTTTTCAGTGTGATATTGGATAAGAATGTTTGTAGGTGACTGGTTTTTTTATCTGAATTCTTATTTTTGTTTGTACCACTAAAGACTTCAGAATGAAAATGGTTATTTTATCCACTACATAATTAATTTAAAATGTTAAGCAAATGTTTTTCTTCTGCTTGGGTTTTTATAAGTGAGTGTGATATTTACATCCTAGCTTTCCATTCTGATGGAATTCTTGTATTTATTTTTGTTGTTATAACAGGTACTGGCTTTGGAATTAGTCAGTCGAGTAGATTGTCGTCATCAGTTAGTGCTATGCGAGTTCTGAACACAGGTTCTGATGTGGAAGAGGCAGTAGCAGATGCTTTGGTAAGAATCTCACACTTACCTTGTGTAGGTTACAGGGTCTTAAAGTGTTTGGTACCTGTACATTAAAGTATGCAAAAGAACTTGTCATTTTTTATTTTATTGGCTTATTGGGAAAAAAAAAAGAAGAAACTGAATTGCTGGAGCTGCAAGTATTGGAATTTTCATTCCCTACAGAAGTTTTAACTTCTGAGAAATGTGCTTTTTTCCATGGCAGACAGGAAATAGTCTTGGACTGTTGTGTCGGAGTGGCCCAAGGAGCCACTTAAGCAGGGAGCAGTAACCAGCAGTTTCACACAACAGCCAGAAAAACTTCAGGATAGGTTGAAGGCTTTTTAGAGCTGGGAATTATGACAGCTAAAGCCCTCTGCGTACCGTAAGCCTAGGTGCCATTTAAAGTTTTTCTGTCTGACAGCAGGTGACATTGATGCTGAAGAGAGAAACTCGTGGTTGGGCAGCCAAGTCCCACACAGCCACTCTCTCACTCGCTTCCACACCAGTGAGGTCAGAGAGAGAATCAGGCGGGTAAAAGCCAGAAAACTCATGGGTTGAGATAAAGACAGTTCAGTAGGAAAAGTAAAACCTGTGTATATAGGCAGAGCAAAACAAGGAATTGATTCACTCCATCCCATGGGCAGGCAGGTGTTCAGCCATCTCCAGGAGAGCAGGGCCCCATCACACGTAACAGTGACTTGGGAAGGGAAACGCCATCGCTTCAACCATCCCCTCTTTTGTCCTTCTTCCCCCACTTTATATGCTGAGCATGATGTCACATGGTCCAAAATGTCCCTTTGGTCAGTTTGGTTCATCTGTCCTGGCTGTGTCTCCTCCCAACCTCCCATTCACCACCAGCTTCCAGGCCAGTGTGGCAGTAGGAAAAGCAGAAAAGGCCTTGGCTCTGGGTAAGCCCTGCTCAGCAATAACAAAACCCTCTCTATATTAACGACTCTTTGTTCAGCACAAATCCAATACATAGCCCCATACCAGACACTGTGAGGAAAATTACCCCAGCCAAAACCAGCACAGCAGGTAGCATCTCATAAGTTTAGTTTTTCGTTTCCTTTGTTTTTAAAATGTCACACTTCAGTTAAAACTGGCTATGCCATTCTCTTTCTTAAACTATACTGTTCTTTAAAAGTGTGGGGTTGGCTCCTCTGTCTTCCTGCCCTAGTTAGCCAAACTGAACACATCATGTATTTTGCTATTCAGCAAGCTGAAATCTTCAGTTAATTTAAAATACTGATACTATGAATCAAATACATTTTTATCAGGTATTGTATACTATTTGCGTATCATTAAATACTTGTAAGTACCTGTTTTCTAGTTACCAAAATTCTTTAAAGAAATGGTCTAAGGAAAACTGTTACTTCGAAAGTTGGTAAAAAATTTACAAATTAGACTCTGAAAAGATTATTACAGCCAGGTATAACTGAATAGAGAGAAACAAAATTTAAAAATCTGAAGAACTCTGGCATATTATTAGTATGACAATTTATTGATCTCTTGGTTAATACCTTTTTCTTGATACAGTAGTTTAAAATCTGTGTGCTTTCAGTGGCATAGAGATCTGAATACTGTAAAGTCTTGCCTAAGAGGTCATGGTGAAGTTGAGTGCATTTTCCCCTTTCTGTTGCTGCAAACTTGTAAAAAATTTTCAGCATTGGTGGTGAATGCTGGTTTGTTAACTGGATGGATTCTGGAATAGGGAACAATAGAAAAACAGTCCATGGAACATGGAAATTTCTGCATCTGGAAATCCTGTGCTATAGTCTTCTCCACATAGGTGCTTCACAAAGAGTATCTTTAGTACTTTTAGCAGCCTTTTGCCATATTAAAATTTAGCTGGGCACAGTATGTAATAAGAATAGAAGTTGAGGAGAAAGTAGTTTCCCATGGCTGCTCTTTAGGCTTGAATGTGTCCTGCTTTGTTGAAGCCATAAAGTTTCTTCACAGAAACTAGTTTGCATTAGCTGGATCCAAAATAGCATGATGCTTCTAGAAATTTTAGTGGAAAATCAGTTTGTATATTTTAACTAGAGTCTGACATTACAAGGAAGGGTCAAGAACTGCAAGATTTTATTATTAAAGTACTTGCATGCCTGGTACAGGTTGTCCTGTACAAATGGCTCCATTTAGATGGAAATCTGGTTATAAACACCCTTCTTTTTATCATAGACTGAAGATTCACACTCATAGTGGTGTTTTTAAAAGGTAGAATGTAGAGTCCTGACATAAGTAATATACAAATGTTCCAGATTGTGTTATTATTTTTTATTTTATGAAAAATAGTCGACCAGTTTTAATACTGCTTAAGCCAAAGAGGTGTCAGTCTTCTACCTAAGATCTGTTTGGAATATGCTGCATAAAATGCAGCAATAATGGGAATCTTCACATATTTTTATGTCTTTTGCTTTAGTACGGTCCTTGGCATTTCAGATTCATTTATTGAAAAAACGTATTTTTTTCCTTATGTTGTCTCTTTCCCAATGCACTCAATGTCTTTATGATTTTTCCGTTCAGTTATTCTCTTACACATGTATGTATGCTCATTCTGTTGACAATAAGCCTGCTTGTTACCTGTTGTATTGATTAGTTTGTAATTAGTATTGTGATATCCTTTAAGTTATTCTGTGGTTAAAAATGAGAACCCTGTGCAAGTGCCAGTGGTAATTAAGGGGAAAATGATCACTTATACTACTGCTTCTTTGAGTATGTAAGGAAACAGAGGTTTTAAATGCTAACTGCAAGTCCAAAACTTGAATAGCAAGAACTGTTTTGCAGAGGTGTATATTTTTTTAATTTTAGGATAAATAGCTTTTTTTTCCCCCTCTGACCTTTGGTATGTTGCGTTTTGTTTTGTTGGCTTACTTTTGTTTTTAGGGGATTGGGGATTTTCCATTATGTAATCAATTTTTTTGCAGAACGTTGACTGTAATTGTGGCAGTGACAAAATTTAGATATTAAAGTTAAACAAATAGTTCAAGTCAAGGTTTTGTACTTAGATAATAATTGACTGCATGTGTTAAGTCTTCATGCTCAAATATCATTGTGTAAGACACAAAGATTGTGACAGAGAAGTTTTTGTGATCTGCCTGCCCATGATATGTAATATTTCCCTGGAAATGGAAGCTTAGCAAACTACTTCTTGGCAGTGTGTGATATGCTAATCAGACACAGAGAGCTAAGAACAAAATTTACAGTAAGACTATGTGTTGTCCAGTGGCAGGGAGTTTATTACTCACAGTGCTGCTATGCCTTACCTTCCTGTTCTCAATTTCTGTTTCTTTTCAATAATTTACTGCTAACAGCTCTTAGGAGACATACGGACTAAGGTATAGAATCTATTTTTCTTATTCAATAGTTTAATATTTTGCTATTAACATGTTTGATACAAAATGAGTTAAAATGTCAAAATACCTTTAGACCTGATTCTTATATTCTGTAACGTATATAAAGCTATGAAGTGAAATAACTAACTTGCA
The DNA here is from genome assembly GCA_036785705.1 of Acanthornis magna. Lineage (NCBI taxonomy): Eukaryota > Metazoa > Chordata > Aves > Passeriformes > Acanthizidae > Acanthornis > Acanthornis magna. Next base: position 13,955,028 of record JAWUZG010000029.1, read on the forward strand.
ACAGTCTCTTGTCACCCTATTATGCAATTTCATGGGTTCTTGCAAGAAAACCTTAAGTTAAATGTTTTATGAAATGTATGTCTTCCCTGCATTTGCTTTGGGTTTATATTTGGAATACTATGTAAGCCATACTTTAAAATATATTCATTAACTTGGTTTGACCTGCTGACCATTTGGAGCCATTTGTCACTGCAGGGAGTAGGGGTCACAGCAGTTATTTAAACTGTTGGTCTTTCAGCCCATTATGGGTATGTTACATTAACTCTCTGACCATCGGTGCTGATCTGGGGTATCTCTGTACGATAGAAGAAGCCCGTGCGAAGAAGATACGAATCGTATGGGATGTACTCAGATGATGATGCCAACAGTGACGCATCAAGTGCCTGTTCAGAAAGGTCCTATAGCTCCAGGAATGGGAGCATACCAACGTATATGAGGCAGACAGAAGATGTGGCTGAAGTCCTGAACCGCTGTGCCAGCACCAACTGGTCAGAGAGGAAAGAAGGCCTTTTAGGCCTGCAAAACTTACTAAAGAACCAGAGAACTCTAAGGTAAGAAGATCTAAATAGGGAAAAACATTTTGTTTCAAAGTTGTTGAGAGGCAGGGGTGGGGAGGGAAAGCAGGATGTGTCTTTTGAGAGTAAGATGGGGGAAGGCATAAAGAAGCTTTTTCCACTTCTGGCTATAAGGATGTGTTTATATACTAGTGTATGTAGTGAATTCAAAATCAAGAATTCTTGCAATACAGAATATACTTAAGATGCTTCCATCTACTCTCAATAGAAGGCTTTTGGATTTTTTATTATTACTATAATGTATGGAGTATTTACACAGAAGAGATTGTTTACTATTCGCTCCTAAGAACGCCATTTTCATTATCTGGTCTGTTACAAAAGTATGGTATAATACATGAGACAGTTTAAAGAGCCATTTCTAGGTTTAAAGTCTCATTTTAGATGAAAGCTATTACATTTCTATCCTTGTCGTAAACAAAATGCTTTCCTCTACTTCATTTGCTAGATTAGTTCATTCAATATTTGCACTTGATTTCACTGATTGCTATGCATTAGTGTTCTAGTAGAACTATCAAGGGGGTTGACTAATGTATTGTTGTCACTTTGACAGTCGTGTTGAGTTGAAAAGGTTGTGTGAGATCTTCACAAGAATGTTTGCTGATCCTCACAGTAAGGTATGTTTAGGTTTTCCTTATTTTCAGTAAATTGTCTGCAAACACATTAATAGAAAGGCAGTTATGGTAAATTATGTCAGTGATATTTGCACATGTAAAATTTGACAAACAAAAGTAGTTAATGGTATCAGATTTCACTTAATTTAATTTGCAGTTTTAAACAAGATAATTTTTCCCGTTTTTCTGCAGCATCATTGAAATAAAGTGACGATTAGTATCATATAAAATGCATTGAAGTAGTTCAGCAGTTTGTGCTCAGAATTAGTGTTTTTAAGAAGTCATTGTTCACAGAGGGCACTTCAACACAAGTAAAGATTTTCTCTCAATTAAAAAGAAAAGTCTCTGCAGTAATTTAAGTTACAAAGAAAATTGTCTGACTAAATCATACATAATCAGATAAGCTATGCTGAATGTGTACTTACTTATTTTCCAGGATATTTTGTATTATCATAGCTTATAATACCTTCCATGAATGTTGTAGATAGGTCTGGCAGTTGAGACTGGCGAATGATTCTTTACATAATTTTTTAATATTCCATAAGGAGACTATAATTTGGTATAAAAGAAAATGTGATGTTTTATTTGGTTTTACCTATGTAAAGACTCAGTATGGATGATATAACAAGGAAAACAATGCTGCTGTTTTCTAAGACAGTTAAAATCTTTTTAAGGGAGTTACTTTGCTTGATAGTATTTTTACAGTTTTTGTGGGAGGTGGGTTACTAATGCAACTTGATTAAATGCCACAATTTCTCATAACAGAAGGAATGCAGGTAAGTAAGGAGCCTAATAAATGTAATAATGTAAAATAAAAAGTAACTTCATATTTTATTTAATTATAGACTTGTTTGGAAGAAATGCTGTCTTTTATGTTGCGTATAACATGTCCCACTTTGTGTCCATATTGCAGAATTGATAAAATTACAACCCAGATAAATTCAGAGCAGGGTATTATTTCAGAAGTATTGACTTTTCCCGGAAGAATTGTGAAAAACTACTTTCATTATGCAATACATTTTACATATGTGGAAAATTAAATTCAGAGTGATGAGAAGTCTTGACAGGATAACCTAGTGTTCACCTGTCCTCTTTATTTTTCCTCTTGGAAAAAGTGACAGCTGCTGTCCTCTGACACCATCTATTCTGGAAAAAACTTGGATTGCAGACAGCAACATGGTATTAAAGTTGCTCGCATACTGCAGAAATCCAGAAGAAAAGACTAAATCAAGCAGTTAAAAAGGAGGCATAATGTAAAAGAAAAGTCAGAGCAGAGGAAAGAATATTAAGTGTTGAAATACTGCTGGTTTTTAAATGAAACAATGACAAAATTGTGAATAGCATCTTGGTTTAATTGTGCTTGTTCTGTGATAATTAATATTGCAGCAATGCATGTGTCAGAGCTACCATGGAGATTTTATTGTAGTGTGGGAGCCAGGGAAGGATAATGAAAATGTTCCAAACTTCAGTTTTATGTGTCAGAAGAGCGTTTTGCCTTTTAAATAAGCCTTTAAGATTGTTGCATTTGAGTTGTTCTAGTTGATTGTTCTGTTTACTGGTAACTGTGATAATGTAGCTTCAAGTTTGAAAATTTGGCCAGTGTTATAACATGTGGTAAACCTGTTGCAGTCACTGAAACCTTGTCTGCTTTTTGGTGTTGCAGAACTATTAATAGTTATCAATCCTTTAAGTATTAAGAGTTCATGAGCTGTGATTTTTTTTTTTTATCACACGCATACGTCTGCATAAATCTCATCTTAGACTCTACTCAAGTGTCCATAGGAATTATTCTGTCATCACTTTTGTTGGTTTTTTTTAAGGTTTACTTTAACATGATACTGGGATGAAGGAAGTTATATAGAATAACAGAGTAATAATATTTGGAGGAGAAAATGGGAGAATTACTTAAAGGACATGCCAAGTGCTTATTTAAAAAATACATTGGGTATCCCAATAAAATTACTAAATTTGTCATAAGTTTTGAAATACCTTTTTTGTTTTATTTTGGTTTATATTCCATACAGGGACGTTGTATTGATGGCCACTAATTTGTGTGTTTTTATCTTTTTCCCTTTTTTGTTGTTTTGTTTTGTTCTGTTCTGTTTTTGTTTCGTTTTGCATGCTGTCCCCTGTGTTGGAACTCTCTTTAGAGAGTAAGTTGGTTCAATATTTGTTGGAAGCCTAACCTTATTTGCATGAATGTGCAATTAACCCTTTTTCTCTATTTTTCTTCCCCGAAGAGTTCATGCAGTGTCAAGCCTTTTGCAATCATAAAATGCTGTAAACAATTAGTAAACTGTGTGGCAAATTTTCGAGATGTGCTTTATCTACTAATTAACTGACATTGTTTGGTTATGCATTCCTGCTTTATATTGTGGTGGTTGGCACATCTGAAATAATTCACTTTAGGGGTAGATCACTTGAAATTACTTCCATATCTGTTTATTTTTTTCCACTAGCAAATTATTAAAAACTTCAACTTTAGATGGTTGATTTCAGAATTTTAGTTTGCATCATAAAAACAGAAACTGCAATTTTTGCAGTATCCACATACATTGTTCAACATATAGGTGGTTGAGTTCCATTTTCCATTCCAAATTCATCCTTTACCTTAAATGCTCTTTCAGCCTTCTTAAATTCTTCATGCTGAGGCAAAATTACATGTTTAGTGTTTTTTTAATGCAACAAAATTACTCAGCTTGTTTGAGTTTTCTCTAGACATTCTCTGTGGTAATTCTAAAATTAAAGCTTGAAAACAAAGCTGAGTCCTCAGTTACATGTATTTTTAACAGCTAAAATGTCAGCGCAGGATCTTGAGAGTACTTTCGCCATAGTGAATCATAATTCACTTTATAATGATTTCAGTTTAAGCCACTTTACATGTTTGTAGTGTCATAAGAAGTCCATATTACTCCATCAAATAAGAGCTTGTAACCAGTTTGTTCAGCCTGCATGTTTTAGTGGAAAAGCCATGTGTGTCAGTGTCTGCAAACTCAAAGAAATAGGTGCAGGTTTAAATTCTGCTGAGCTGTGCAATTTAATTTGAAGGATTTTGTAAGACATCCACACACACGCAGTGTAATCTTTATGGCACCAGAATTTTTTGTTTGCTTGTATGCCTGAGTCCAGTGTATTTTTGCCTTACTTTATGGCTGTGAAAGCCAAAGACTTCGTATTACAGTACAGAAAGTACACACTGTTTTGGTTTTGCCTCTATCTTATAACTGTGACTACTGCTTGTGCATCCACAAAATGATGTATTGATTCAGTTAGGCCAGAGACAGGTGTTTCCAATCCTGAGCATAAAAGTCTTGTCCCGTTACTGACAGGGTAATTTTGAAACCTCGGACTTGAATGTAGATCTACACAGACAGCACAGAATTTGGCAATTTTTTTTTCCCAATTTTTAAGGTAATTTGCCCCAAAAGGGGAGTTAATTAAAGTAGCTAATTCTGATGGGATTTATATTGAGTAGGGATTTGTATTGTTTTGTTTCTAACACGGATTTTCAGTATTTAAGATGTCATTTAAGAATTTTCCCTAGTCTCTAGTAGATCCTGAAAGAATCATAAAGTACCTGTTGAGAAGGGAACCTCAAGGATCATCTGGTCCAACCTTTCTTGATAAAATGAATCTGAATTTATTTTTTATTTCTGGTGTAAATTTGGAGGCAGTTCTTTAAGAGATACTTGTGTGGATTTTTTCCACTTTATGGTGTGAATTCACTTACCCTGACTTGCTTATCAACATGAAAAGCAATCGAATTTCCTCAGCAAAGAAGGCGTGCAGCAGCATATGCCAACTCCTCCATACTTGGATCAGTGTTGTGGAAGGCAGTCTGCTTCCATGGCCTGGTGTCTGCAGCTGTGTGAGCTGTGATCCTGCTTTTGGATCATCCCCTCTCACAGAAGCAGCGGAGTGTGGCCTAATGACACGCCAGGTCAGCTGCACGAGTATGTGGGGCTCCAACCCTTGCTCTGCACCAGCCACTGCTAACCTTACACCCGTGTTATAAATTCAGTTATAAAAACCAAATATAAATACTTCTCAACCCTCTTGGCATCACAGCAATACGTCTTTGTACCCAGCTCTGTGCTGGAGCATTTGTCAGTTGGGAAGGAAGCATTTTCAGCCCAAACACCCATTTTTCCTGTCAGAGAAACAGGAAACCCATGGGCCACACAAGTATAGAGCATATAGGTCCTGATTTCACTCTTAGGTCTGGAAAAAACTTAAAATTAGTGAGATACATTAAAAAAGCTGTGTTTTTTTGGAAACAAAGTTTCCTATTTGCCACACCCTCCTTGACCTCTTCCCTCTAAAAAGCCCTTCTTCCTGGTGTGAGTCCGATTAAAAAATACATGGTTTTGGTTCTTCTGGTTTTGTTGTTGTTTTTTTTTTCCTGAATGCAGCCTTTTCAACATTGTTTGTTGAAAAGAAGACAATAAATATTGTGTTTTCAAAAAAATGAAAGTACTTCTGTGTTTTAAACACCTGCCAATCTGAAATGTATTGTGGCTTTTTTCCCTACTATGGTGAATGATTTCGTGTTGGGATACCTGCAATAGTAGAAGAAACTTGTTGTCTTCCACAAATACTTTATGTAAAGGAATTGGCCAGCTCTCATGATTTTGCAGTATTCAGTAATGCAGATATTTACAATTAATATTTTGCTAAAGAATTGTAGCAGCTTTTTTTGTTTTAAGAGAAAATGTTTTTGTAGTTTTTGAGGAATATGTCAAATCAACTTAATGATAGAGCTTGAAAAGGTAAAAAATCAAGTTTTACTGGAAAAATTGAGGTTGCGCCAGCCATCACAGTAAGCATTCCTTTTCTTGACGAAACTGCATGGAATACCTAATTGTCAAACTTCTACAGAAGTCGGCTAACATTTCCAAAGTACTCTTATATCAAAATCCAATGAAAAAGCAAGGCAGATTTCTTTCTTTTCCTTTTTTTTTTTTTTCCTTTTTTTCCCGCTTGGCTGCAAAACACTGCCTTTCTCTGCCTCTTGATTCCCTTACTGCTTTCTTCGTTTGTAAGTTCAGCATATGTCAGTGTCATTTCCTCTTTTGCCCCATCCTACCCTCTTTCCATCTTCTTCTGCCTTTTAGGTGTTCAGTATGTTTTTGGAGACACTGGTCGACTTCATCCAGGTCCATAAAGAAGATCTGCAGGACTGGTTGTTTGTACTGCTGACTCAGCTGTTGAAAAAAATGGGTGCTGATTTGCTTGGGTCTGTACAAGCAAAAGTTCAGAAGGCACTTGATGTCACAAGGTAATTAGCTCTTAAAAAGTAACAATATAGTTGTTAGCTATTTCCAGGTGTTTTGCTGTTTTTCTTTTTTTTTGATGTGCTCTTTGATTTCTGGAAAAATGCACAGGTCACAACAGATTTTAGTAAACAGGTTTTAGTAAACCTTGGTGCTTCAGCATTTTGGTTTTGTTAAATGACTCTTAATTGAAAGGATTTGAGCCCTCAGTGCTGAACAATTAATATGATACTATTTACCTATTCCAAAATGTGCATCTGAACTGTGTATGTTTGTTGTGTTTCCTTGTGTTCAGTGATGTAGAAATTGTGTTTGAACTTCTTTATTTTGCTGTAGAAGTTTCCCTGGAATATTCATGTCTCAGTGTCAGCATAAGTTTTAAGGAGTTACGGTAATAATAGATTTGCTTTCTGTCTTCCTTTCATTCTCCTAGACTTCACTAACAGCCTGATTTAGAATCAGAATTCTACGGTATTATTATTGTATCATTCGGTATTACTTGCATTATCTATTCTAGCTGTAATTGCTTCATAGCAGCAGTTCCTTAAATCTTGTCCTTTATGCGCTGGGGAAATGTTTCTGAAAGGTCAGATACAGTAGCATCTGGTAGCAATTTCAGCTTTTCAGGGTGAGGGCTTATTTGGTTCCTCTGAACAGGTGTTAAAAATTTTCACATAACTTAATGTTACTTTGTTTGTTTATAGGGAATCTTTTCCAAATGACCTACAGTTCAGTATTTTAATGAGATTTACTGTTGACCAGACCCAAACACCCAGCCTGAAGGTAAGACTTTCTAGGCTTGCTTTGCAGGCAGAAACCTTCATTGACAGAAATTTGCTTGTCTAAATTTTTGAGTTTGGATTGTTATTTTTGTTTTGTGTAAAAACAAAGAAAAAAAGGTTTTCAATTAGTGGATTTTGTTTTTGTAAACTTTCAGACAGTCAAGCCAGCACTGCAGGACCAGCTTCGGTCTTTTTGGAGCTCAAAGGTTTTTGTCTGAATTACTGTCTTTATTCTTAACCCTATGTGAAACTCTTACAGTGTTACCAATAATTTTTATTTGAATGCATTGTATGCTGCTACTAACCTTTGCGGGAAAGTTTAAGCATGCAGATGCTCAGTTTTAAACATGACACTAGTATGAAAATGTTTGCTGCAAGAGAGATCTAATAAAAACACAGTACAGTAAAAATGAGCAACAAAAATGTGGCTGCCTAACATCAAGCTGGTTATGCAAACTCACTCTATCAAGTCTTTTCTAATTTTATGTTTGTGATTTCCCATACTCTTTTCCTAGTTTATATATATTTTTTCCTGTGTTCAGCCTGATAGGCCTTGAGTTATTTTAAATTATTCTGGTATTTATATGAACTTGAGTTACTATATTAAAACTCAGCTCCTTCTGTGGTACACTTCTCTGAAAGCCGTGTGTAGCTTTATTATTACACACATTTTTACATAAGAATCTGTAGTCCATAAACCTGCCAGCATACCTGAAAAGTTAAAATGTATTCTGTAGTGCATTTGCAGTTCCAAAGAGTATTGTTTTTAGAATAAGTGCATCAAATCCTAAGACTTAAAAGTGATGTGAATGGGGAAATAACAAGCATATGATAACTGGCATCTTCTACTCTCTCCTGCACGAAATGTTGTTACACAGTTTGATACTGCACAAGAATATGACTTTTCCAAGTTATGTTGAACCTAAAGTCAAGTGAATATGCCTTTTTTGTCTACAATACAGTAAAACTTATATTTTTAAGCTTTTGAGGACAGTTGATACGTTGACTACTGTTGCTTCGTAGAGCTGTGTTAAAAAGGGACTGCTGTCATTTATTGAAGACAGCAAATGAGGTAGTAAAAATCAGTTTGTTGTTTAAATGCATCCTTGGAACAAATTGAGATTGGTTTTATTTTACATGGTTTTCCTCCCCAGGAAGGTGAATTTGATGCTTGAGATGTTCTTTTTTCCATACAGTAGTGTATAGCTGGTAAAGGCATATCAAGCACATTTCAAAGTTGAGAATGTAGGTTTGGAATGAGACATGAACTCCTACTAGGCTGAGTTGGGACTAAGTTTAAGATTATTCCCAATATAGCCTAGAAGGAATTAAGAAATATGAAATACTTAATGGGAAGACATTCTGAAAATAATTTCTTGTATTTGAGAGAATTCTGAAATCAAGATGTCGGTAGAAGTTACCTCCGAAGAAGAATACCTGTTAGTTTGAAACAAAATCAAGAATATTTAGAATTAATTTTTGGGACAGTAAAGTATGTAACTGTATAAGAGAAGGTAAGCTTATTTCCCAGAAGAAAGTGGAATCTACCCTCTACTTCCCTTTTATGTGGTAACTGCAACTTCAGGATTCAGACAGTGATCTGATACCCACAGATCACAGAAGTATCTATGTAATATCCACATTGCTGAGTATTTTGCCTAAATCCTGTCTTCAGTGCACCCAGGTATCTAACAGAATAATTGATAATCCTAGAGGACTACTCCAATTCTTGAAGTCTTAAGCTTTTGCTCTTTGATAAATGATTATCTCATTGCCTTTGGTCTAGGAATACTGAGAAACAGCATTCACTGTGTCAGAAAAAACTCAGAGAAAGGATTTTCAGCATCCCCAAAGAAGATCAGATAGAAGGAAGGATGGTAGATCAGAAATTTGAGCCATGGAGCAATTCCCTTTTACAAATGACTTTTTTCTCTGGTTTCCACACGATCGTAGTAAATAATCATGATCCTTTGGAGTAAACTGTCATTGCCATTCTTACACTTAGAAAGACAGCTAGGTCTCAGACAATAAAACTTGAGCTTTTAGAATGGCTACAAAGGTGGATTTAGATAGCTGGGCAGTAAGAAGACCAGCGATAAAGAAGATAGAATTCTACTGACCTAATCCATGGAGGATGCATCTTAGTGTATTGCGTTTTATCTGTCTTACTTCTGCAGTCATATTACACATAGGTGTGGTGAATTGCTGAGACTCAGTTTAGAGGGGCCAGATTCATGTGTTATTTTGGTCAGATGTTTGGATGGGCATAGGTTCAAATGATCTAGATAGGATATAATCTATTTAGTTTATTTTTGCAGGTGCAAATCATACAGTTTCCAAAGAATGGATGTTGTCCTGAAATACACTTCCAATCATCACTTCATTTTTCTTGGGTTTCGTATCAAATGGCTCAGCCTCAGTGAGGAGTTGATTTAAGCCTTGTGACCAAAGTTCAAGTTTCTGAATCCGTTTTTATTTTGAAAATACTGATTTGTTGACAATGGTTTTTGCCGCAGTTGATCAGAAGATTTTTTTTAAATCTAAGTCAATATTGAAATTGATTCTGGATTTTAAAAGCCCTGAATAACACAGATTTGCAACAAGTAGTGAGCCCTCCAAAATTTATCTTTAGTGTATACTTCAGTCATTTGGTTAAATAATGGCACAGTCAATCACTCCTAAGTATCCAGTAACTTAGAGACAGGTGCCTGGGATCTGTCAGTCTGAAAGTCACTTTTGAGTGATTGCTTGTATTCAGTCTGAGAAGGCAGAATACAGTCTCTCACATCCCAGGCCACTGTAAGAAGTTTAAACCAGACTGTTTTCTCCTTTAAGTAAAAGCACCTTCTCTAGTCCTTTCTCCTTTTTTTTCCCTGTTCCATGAAATGTTGCTGTTCTCTTACCGTGATGCAGCAGAAAAGCCCTGCATGCGTCAAATTTTTCACAGGACAGGAAAACAATTTGCCCTGTGGTACTGACTGTGTAGCATCCTTACAGTACTCCCTGAATCTCTGGAGGTAGTTGCACATATTTTCGTGCCAGAATTTGTTGTTTCAGTATATGCGAAAGATGTTTATGAAGCACTTTAGTTCCATTTATGTATAATCCTTTTTTTTTTTTTTTTTTTTTTTTTTTTGGTAAGTTGCAGTGCTAATTGTGTCTTGATCTATATTCCAGCTCACTTAACTACAGCAGTGCTCTTCTTAAATAAAATGCCTGTCCGAGTTATATGCTGTACAGGAAAAATGCCCCAGTTTATAATCCAGCAAAAATACAATAAATTTAACCTAGAAGAGTACAAAGAAAGTCAAGACAGTATTAAACAACTTCATAGAGAGTGGTTTCAACTTAACAGCCAATACTTACTGTAAGAATTCTGGAGATGCTTTCATTGCAGTCCAGAAATTTTTCTCTCAGAAAGATTAAATGGATTGTTGAAGAGATTAAATGGATTGTTGAAGATGTTAGCCTTTTTATTTCTAAATGTCAGCTCTGTATGTACTTACTGGAAATATTGGCAAAGATACATGTAAAGTAGATTTTCTGCTCTTACGGAGTTTACGTCAGCGTGGGGTTTTTAATCTGTAATAATAGTGGCTCATTATATCTGACCGCAGAAAGGTGTAGCCCTTCCAGAATTTCTTCTCTCAAAAGAAATTAGTGAAAAATGCTTTTTTTTCAAAATTTCGCTTTGGGAATCTGTCTCACTGTGAAAGGCTTTATTAGTAAGGACCCCCTCTGTTCATCTTCTGTTCAGTGCTCCTCTGTCTGAGAGACTCCATCTTTGCAGAACTCTGTTCAAGTTCCTCAGGAAGCAGTTCAAATACTAAATAATCCTGCTCTCTCAGATAAAGCACTTTAGAATCTCTTCATTGGGAGAAATGTCACTGGGTGTTCTAAAAGTGTTGCAGTCCTTAACAGCAACTTTTGCAAGTGTTACATTGGATTTATTTAAATCCTCAACAGTCAAATGTAGTGGTGTCACAATGGTTTTGCTAGGTAATCTAGAAATCTCAGCTGTTGCTTTGAATTTGGAAAACCATGTGGCCTAAGGGTTTTTGCCGCAGAGATGTTCGCGGCTTGTTTTTTTCCTCAGAAAGTATCTAGTAAATAGTGTGCATTTGTTGGTGTTGATCTTCACAAGATGAAAGCCTCCAGCTGTTGCTTGTTGTATAACTTCAGAGAAGTTGAGCTTTAACAACTGCTTTGAGAATTCAATATTCATTATTAATCCTCATGTGCCAGTGTATCTTGAGTTTTTAAAAACTTTCAAGTTTTGTGACCAAGAGAAATTCCTAAATAGCTTTGCTCAGAGCAGTTGTACCGCAAGCCATGAACAACCAGAAATACACCCAGAACTCTTTTTCTCTCTGGTTATGATGGACATAGGTCTCTCCCTCCTGGTAGGTATTTCTGGTTCATTATGATTATTAGTGGAAATAAAAGCAGCTAAGTCAGGTAGGTGGCCTAAATAAATGTCCACAACTTTCGTTGACAGGTTGGGTGACAAATCTGTGGGGCAGCAGGTGTTAAAAAATAAGCATATTAGACATATACAAGTGTAACCACCCTTTGCCCAGAACTGTGCAGTGATGCAGTATTGGAGAAACAAGAGAGAGGCTGCAGTCTGGGAGGTACCAAACAGGGATTCTGTGTAAGGAAGAGAGCAGCTTAGTGGAGTAAGAGAATGATCAGATAAATGAGGGAGTACAGGAGCTTTTCCGTCCTGGTAAATCCATGTCTCTATCATCTAAATATCTTCAAACAAAGTGTGCATGTGACCCCTCTTAAGTCTTTTCTAGAAATTCCATTCCATACATTTTTAGTATTTAATGGGAAGATTCCTGTGGCTTATTCCCAAAGACAGTGACTGCTCAACCCTGACACTTTATAAAAAAGCACTGAGTGTTAATTACCTATCGGAACTACTGAGAGCTGATCATTGGTTCGTCAGATGATGTTAATTTTTCATTTTAGTACTTGAGAAGCTTTCTTAATAATTCTGAATAAATCTTCATTTCTTTTTTTTAAGTGTAAGCTTCTGCATCTGCAGTGATGTATGTCTTTTAGTTGCTAGCAGTGAAATGCAAGCTTTCTATGAGTATTTGAATTTCTGTGGAATAACTCCCTTCTTCAAAAGTTAAATCCACTTGTAAATTGATTTATTGCAAAAAGCTTTATATTTATGCTGAAACCATGCCTAGTTTAATTGAAAAAAAAATCTTTATTTTAGGGAGCGAACGCTCTACTCTGTGAGCTCATTTGTTCTTGCAGCACACCATTTTTATTGTCCACCTGACTTCTGTTTCTCTTTGCAGGTCAAAGTTGCAATCCTAAAATACATAGAAACTCTTGCGCAACAGATGGATCCAGGAGATTTTGTAAATTCGAGTGAAACTAGGTTAGCAGTGTCTCGAATCATCACCTGGACCACAGAACCTAAAAGCTCAGATGTTAGGAAGGTATGTTTGTTAATGTGTCCTTAGAATTGCAAAGCATACCAGGTAATTAAGAATATGTAAGTAAAAATTTTAAATTAACGTATCTTGAAACTCTCCATTACGGTTGTGTTTTTATATATGTTAACACATTGAGATTCTGTTTCATAATTTATCTTTTTTTGTTGGAAGTACTATCCAGTAGTTAAATCTTTTTAGTGGCTGTTTTTTGTACAGTTTTAATATTACTTCAGAGACCACCTTCTGTGATACTAAATAGCACCTTTTTAACAGGAGTAAGTGGTAAATTTGGTAGCAAACACAATCTAATCTCTGTTGGATTTTCTGGAGTCCTTTATTTTTTAACAAAAGGTAGGTAGATAGCTGTTGAAACTTGGACGAAGAAGGTTTGTGCTTTGATAAGGTAGTATCAAAGGCTTGTTCTTGTAATGCTGCAGTTCCAGGGCAAACCTCCCATTTCCACGTAATGTTCTGAAGTGAAAATTCATATTTGTAAGCTACATAGATGTATCAGGGATACTAAATAACTGTAAGAAATGTACTAGTGCAGTACATTTCTTTGGAAGGGGTTTCTAAACAGTACTTCAATTTATAGAAAGCAAAAAATCTTCTGATTTTATTTACAGTTCAATGGAATAGAGTTTTGTTGTTCTGATGGTTATTGGCCATTCTGTCATAGCTTCCATTTTCAGCACATTAACACTACATAAATATATTAACTTCCATGCTTCTTCAGTGCAAGTGACTTTGACACAGAACTATCTCTTCTCTCTTTCCATTTATTTTTGCAGTTTGAAAAGCTGCAGTATTTAATTTGTTTAGATTTATTTTGCTATTTCCAATTAATTTTGAGTTTTGGCAGCTTCTTCTTTTCCGGAAAGAGCAACTTCCTTTGTTTAGGAGGGATATATAAGAGAAGAGTAGGAGCTGTCTTACAAATTGTAAAGAAAACAAAAATAAAAGTAACTTACATGACCTCTTGGTATCTAGAATGTTTGTAATGCATAACAAAAAAACCCACGAGAGTTTTTATATTGGAGGTAATGTTCTAGACTTTGGCTTCTTGAATAACTTCATGAGTATGAGAAAACAGTAACAGATTATATCCAATGGACTTTCCTTGCCTGGGTATCATGTTCCAGTAACATATAAAAGATCATAAAACAGGAGGAGAATTGAAGCAGCACTATCTTCTAAATCAGTGAAGTTTTAGTACTAAGACACGTGGCAAGCTGTCTTATCTGATGGCTCATATCTCTAATAAGCATTTTTATGTCAATAAGTAACTGAATCATGGAAAGAATTACCAGTGAGTTTAATCATCTGGAACACCTTAATTATGTAAGATTTCTCATTTTATTTTTTCTTTCCATAACATAGCTGTTAGAGGCAACTAACTACAAAAATCCTTTAACTCTTGAAAATAAAATTGGACCAGTAAGAAGTCAAAAGAGTTATTCTGGTGGTAGAAAATGTTTAACTCTCTTAACAGTCTTCTCAACCTGCTATCATGGGCTTTTTTTTTTTTTTTTTTTTTTTTTTTTGTTTAATAAGCATAATTTTAATGCTTTATAGCATTTAGTATGATTTCTTTAAATTAAAAGCTTTTTCCAAGTATTTTCTGTGTAATTCATGGGTTTGTTTTTTTCCTTAGTAAAAACAGTTCCAGTGCTAAGTATTATAAAAAATCCTAGTTTATTAGTCTGAAGTTGGGCAATCTTGTGTAGTTCAGTGACATGGGACTTCTTTCTGGAAGGTAAAATTCTGGCTCAGAATTTAGATTTCTTCTACGATTAGAATGCTTCTGAAAAGGGTTCGGAACTATTCTTAGAGTTCTTCTAAGAAGAAAGCAAAACCAAAGAAATACTTCTAATCCTTTTTGCAGTCTTTTAAAGATGATCTCTTTAAAATTTAATTTAAATCTCAGGAGAATTTAAATCTCAGGAGAGACGTTATGCTGGGGAGAATAAAAGCTTCCAAGTACTCTAAAATGTGGGGTTTCTTTGGCAAGGAAGAAAGAGAAAATAGGTAATTGCATAGTTGGAAACCTTCTGTGAGTCAGTATCTATTATGCTACTTTAGGCAGAGCTTCATTTTGGGCAGACTTGATGGTATCAGTTTCTATCCTGATACAGTCCTGGACTGCCTGTTGTGTTCTTTTATTAGCAGCTTAAATGGACACAGTGTAAGGAGTGGAGACTGGGTAACTGGACAGAAAAATGAAAGTGGTGGTTCCCAAACCTTTGCTCAGCTGCTGGATTTGTCTTGATTTTGCTTTGTGTCAGTTTTGATTAAAAGACTGGCCATTAAAAATAACAAGGACAAGAGAAACGTCAAAGACAGATTGCGGAGGACATCCAGGGTGATCACTTGAAGGGAATGCTCTCCGAGGGGGAAGGAAATAAAAGTTAAAGAAAACAGCCAGTCATGAGTATGCAAAGATAATTTGTAGCTATCTGACATGCTAGGATTTTTGTTGTTAAACTTAACACTGAGATGTGTGCAGGTATGTGTGCTCATACCTTGGCTTTCCACTTTTAATTAAAAAATGCTACAGTTCATTGCTCTGGAAGCAAAAGGATGGAAATAAATGTCTAAAAGAATTTTCTAAACTACTTGCTTGGAGTATATTGGTGGTTAAGCAAGCTGCCTATCAGTCTGTCTAGCATGAGGCACTGGTTCTCTCCAGTGCATGGCAGACCTTGATGGTGAGCTGTATAAACGATACATAGTTAATCTTTCAACCACAGTCTTTTACTGCAAAGAAGCTGTTAATCCTGGCGAACTTCCTCCAGCTCTCCTTTGCACTTGTTAGTTTAGTTACTGTGTTGACAGGTTTGTTGCACTATCTGGTGAATCTTCAAACTGTACAAACATTACTTAAGTCATTCAATCAACATTCTTGTACTAGAGGAAATCCAACTATTGTGTAACTTACTGTGTCTTGCTTTGTCAGTAGAGGGTGCTGATTTTTTTATTGTCGTGGGTTTGACCCTGGCTAAATGCCAGGCACCTACGACGTTTGCTCTCTATGCTCTCTCCTGCTGCAGCTGTGCAGAGGAGAGGGAAAATTAACACAAAACACTGGACTTATGAGTTGAGATAAGACCACTGATAAGGTGACGCACTAGATTCAGGGCAAAAGCAGGCGGTAAAACTTAAAGTTGCAAAAAAAAGGTGATTTATTAGTCTAACAGAGTTGGAGGATAAATCAGAGGTAAAAATAAGCTCTCAAGACACCGTTTCTTCACTGACCCCCCTTCCCTCTTAAGGCACCGCTTCCCAGCTCACCCCCTCCCTCCTTTCCAACTAACCAACAACTCCCAGGCAGGGGCAGGGTGTGGGGTTTTTTCCTTAAGTCAGTCCATCACAATTCTTCTAGTGCAGACACTGTTTCTCTATTTGCCCCCTCCTTCCATTCAACCAACAGATCCGGGCTGGGGCCAGATATGTGGCTTTTCTTAGTCAGTCCAACGCCACAATTCTTCTGCTACAAACGCTGTTTCTCTACTCACCCCTCTCCCTATTAAGGCCGTTTCTCAGCTCACCCCCTCCCTCCTTCCTTCTAACCAACAGCTCCGGGGTGGGGGCAGGGCATGGGGGTTTCCTTTGGTCAGGGTCAGTCCATCAGGAGAAAAGAATCCTCTACTTAGCCATGGGGTCCCTCCCACGAGAGACAGTCCTCTGTGAACTTCTTTGGCGTGGGTCCAATCTCACGAGCAGCCCCGCCCGATTGCTGCTGTCCGAGATTCTCTCCAGGTTGCAGAATTCCAAGCCGAGGCCAGGCTGTTTCCATGCCGGGAGCAAGGCCTTTCTCTCTCCTGTAAGGCCTTTGCAACTCTCAGTCTCTGGGACTCCCACTGGATCACAGCTTCCTGCAGGCTTCCACCTGCTCCTCTGGCGTGGGCACCTCCCCACAGGCTGTGGGGGGTTCTCTGCACCCCCTGGACCCCATGGGCTGCAGGGGGACCACCTGCTCCCCCATGGTCTTCACCACGGCTGGCAGAGGGTTTTCAGCTCCGGCGCCTGGAGCATCTCCTCCCCCACCTTCTCCACTGACCTTGGTGCCTCCATGTTGTTCTCCCTCACATATTTTTACCTCCTCCTCCTCCTTCCCTGGCTACAAAGAAGTGCGTGCTTACCCTGTTTTGATTTCTTCTTAAATATGTTTTCACAGAGGCGTAACTAACATCTCTAATTGGCCCAGGTTTGGCCAGCAGCATGTCCATCATCTTCAGAGCCATCAGAGATTGGCTCTGCTGGACATGATGGAGAAATTTCCAGAATCTTTACTCAGGACATGCAGGAGCCATCTTTGTACCCCACCCTATCCACTGGCAAAACTGGGCCAGGCAAAACTACCACATTTATTCAGGTAAAAAAAACCCCAACATATGTAGTAAAACGTACTGTAGGATGAAGATGTTGGTAAAGATGAACTCATTAAATTGTGAGTATGGGAGGTGACATCCAGAACAAACTACTCAACAGTTTTCATCTTCAGGATGTGTAATCAGCTCCATTTCATTCCCCATTATCTTCACGTACCTTTTAGAAAGGTTAAAGGAAGCAGTGGCAAGGTTAACTATAACTAGCTTGGCTGTAGGGTAAGTTATAAGGAGTATCAAGCGCTGTGATCACTACTGTCTCATTCCAAATTAGGGTATCTTGTTTGGTTTAATTTCTGCAGTGCTAACTGTTCCTTTTCAAGCAAGTATGTTGATTATCATCTGTAATTACCACTTGCAGAACTCAGTAGAAGGGATTAGGTGCTTGCTCCTGCCTGGTGTGTTTAATTTCTCACTCTAAATTTTTTTTACTTCCCAAACCCTTTAAAAGCCACTTTGCAAATTCCTTCCTCTTTTTTTTTTTTTTTTTTTTTTTCTTTTTTTTGAGTAAGGATCTGGGGCTAAGGAAGTTGAAAAGTACATTTCTGAAAGACTGCTTGTTACAATGATTGTTGTGTGCCTGAATTTATCAAAATCAGAACTTCCAGCTTACCAGCAAATATGAATTGCTTTTGTTGACATCTGTTAACGTCTTTGTTCAAGCTTGATCAAGATTTAAGTCACGTTTTGTGATTGCCACTCATTATAGCATCTTTTGCTGATAAAATGACTTTGAAACTCTAATTAATGTCTTCAGTTTGTATTTTCTTCTTGTAGGCTGCACAGTCAGTGCTGATTTCCCTTTTTGAACTCAACACTCCAGAGTTTACAATGCTATTGGGTGCTTTACCAAAAACATTTCAGGATGGAGCCACAAAGCTTCTTCATAATCATCTCCGGAATACAGGCAACAGTGGTCAGGTATCCATACTTCTGTTACGTTTCTTTCTGACGTTCCTGTGCAGAAGCCTATCTTAATAGGAAGATCATCTTATGGAATGCCTTTTCTTTTTCCTCTAGAATTACAGTTTCTAAGTCTATGTTGCTTCCAAGCTACTTAATAGGTTTGAATGTACTTCTTAAAAGTAGTTTGTCTTGCACTTTCTGATTTCAAAGTTACACAGGATTGAAGTTACTAGTCATGGGTTAGACAATCCAGGAATTTACTTGAAGCTCTTAAAATGTTTCTGGGCACCAGAAAATAAATATGATAATAAACTAAAAGGAAAGCTTTTAGTCCTACTAGAGTATCTGTTCTCACCTTTCCTCCTTCAGGGATCGGTGGGAAGTCCTTTAACAAGACCTACTCCACGCTCCCCAGCAAGTTGGTCAAGTCCTCTGACTTCCCCAACCAATACATCACAGAACACTTTGTCACCAAGGTAATGTAGACTGGTGGTGCTGCAGTTCTGCATCTAAGGCTTCATTTATGCATTGTCCAAAGTTGTAAACCCAACAATAAAAGCATGGAGAAAATTTTGCACAAAATGACAGATGCTCAAAAATAATCCTCCTTCCTCTACAGAATGACGGTGCTTAGCCTCCCTGAAGGGTCTGACAAGTGCCAAAGCTGGCCTGAGGTGGGAAAGGACTGTGTGTCTTGGAATGCAAATGGATTAGCAAGAGAAGGAACCACAGTGTGCTTCTCTAAAAAAGTTAGAGTATGTCATCTGATGTTGTGGTTTAACCCCAGTTGACAAATAAGCATCACACAGCCACTCACTCTCCCCATGGTGGGATAGCGGAGGACAATCAGAATATAAAAGTGAGAAAACTGAGATAAAGACAATTTAATAGGTAAAGGAAAAGCTGTGTGTGCAAGCAACAGAAAACAGGCAAACAAGGAATTCACTACTTCCAGTGGAGGGTCAGGTGTCCAGCTACTGTGAAGGAAGTTATGTCTATCCCAGCCAAAACCAGCACACTGGATCATCAAACCAGATTTAATATTGGGGAGACTAAAGAAGTAATAGTTTAGAAATGTTTTTTATAGTAACAATGTCAGCAAAGTGGCCTTTGTAATTTTGCTTTTGCCAGTCAACTTGCTGTTGAGTTTTAGTGCTCCTTACTTTATGACTTTTTTCAAAATGAGAGGATACTGTAAAAATTCCAGTTGTTTCACATTCAGCAGAGTAAAAACAGAGCAAACGAAGTTTGTTTCTTCAGTCAGGTGCTGTTACCTAATGTAGCCTTTCCCTTAGCTACTTTCAGTGCTTTCTATGTCAGTGGCAGTACGCTTACTAAGGCATACCAGAATACAGTTCTGTATTGTGAAGAGACAACTTAATGTATTTCTAGAAAAGTAATAATTTTAGTAATATTTCTGGAGTCTCTGCAGTTGCCTGCTAATGTGATTTAAAAATACAGGATCACAAAATAAATCCATCTTAATTCCTGTGTTTTTCTCCGTGGCCCACAGTGCATTTGACTATGACACTGAAAATATGAATTCTGAAGATATTTACAGCTCTCTTCGTGGAGTCACAGAAGCCATTCAGAATTTCAGTTTTCGTAGTCAGGAAGATATGAATGAGCCTGTAAAACGAGATGCCAAAAAAGATGACAGTGATTCGGTGAGTAAACTCAGTGTATCATGGTATCAGTGAACTAAGCGAGTGTGTGATTGATTACAGATGAGAAAGCATCTATTCCAGGAGGTTTATATTCTTCTGAGATTGGACATTTCTCCTGAATTACTTAAGAGCTTTAGAAAAATGTGTTCCTAGTCTTGAACCATGTTTTGAAAATGTAAATGTTAATTTTAAGTAGCGCTGCCTGTTTGTTTAACATGTTAGGAGTTTAAAAAACAGTGATCTGGCAAAACTGCTGGAGTTAAATTTTTGAGAAGTTTGTATCCTGATAAATGTTTTTCTGAAGGTTTGGTAATTCTGTTTTATTTCGTACAAAACCTGCGGGCTCTTAAGTGCAACATGCAGTATTTAAGCTTAAATTCTGTTTCTACGGAACTTTGGCTTTTGAATTTGTTGGACTTGCCACACCTGTATATGCTTAAACACCTTTTTAATTATTTTGCCTCAGACTTGTAACACAAAACACAACTGTACACTTTCCCTTTTTTTGCTTTTGTTTGTTTTTTAAGGAAAGCAAAGTTTAGGGAACTAAGACTTCTTATTTGAAGGCTAGTTTAAAAATTCTAAGCATTTCAAAATTTGTAAGTTTTTGCTAAGTGCATTTGAGATGTAGTTAACTGAAAGGTGTGTGTATTTCATATGTTCATGTGATCCCTCCTCTCCTGCAGATTTGCAGTGCGTCTGGAATAGTTGACATGCGAGCAGGAAGTGGTGTGAGTGATACAGGACGGACAGCTCTGGATAACAAAACATCATTACTCAACACAATGCCTCCCCACTCCTCACCACGCTCACGAGATTACAACCCATACAATTATTCTGACGGTATTAGTCCATTTAATAAATCTGCTTTGAAAGAAGCCATGTTTGATGATGATGCAGAGCAGTTTCCTGATGGTAAGATTCAGGTTACATTCTGTGCTAGAAGAAACACTACGAGATTTTCCATCTTTGAGTTCAGTTTCTGAATTTATTATTAGGAACATATGTATCACTTCTTTGAGAGGTTTTAACAAGTGCAGTATTTTGAATTAGTTTATTTGTTAGTAACCTCTTTGCGTTACATTCTTGGATTACCTGGTATTTGTAGAGACTAGGGGTAAAAATGAAGGAAATGCTGAACTATGTTATATACTTCTGGTAGCACATCTGTATCAGTATTGCCAATATAAATTTACTTATCAGATTGTTTTATGATTGAAATTTAAAGGGGGAGGGTGGAGAAAAGATTTACAGCAAGGAAGTAAAAACTGGATCAAACCAGTTTGGGAATTAGGTGAAAGATTAAGTATTTTGTTATTAATATATTTGTATTTGAAACACGACATTGGCATTTTCTATTGACTAAACATTCTCTTTAAATGAAACAAAGCAAACCAGCTTTTTATCAGGAAGGTGGTTCATCTAGCCCATGTAAATCTAAGAATGTGGGCTGCTGTTTTGCAGGCTTCTAGAACTTCTTTGTAATATTTCTCAGTATATCTTCAAGTAGTTTTTAATAGCTGCATGTTGGGAAGGTTCCACAATACCACTACTATTACTATTTTAATAAGTACTCAGTGGTTCTCATAATCACTATTCACTGTTGTTCAGCTATAGATTAGGTTTGTAAGTAAACACTTTTCTTAATAGCAAGGGACAAGCTAATCATCTCCCTTCTGCCTGTTTTGCTTTTGTCATCCTGCAACCATGTGTTACATAAACTGTTGAAAAATGGAGGTTTTTTTTGACATGGTATTCTTTTCATTAAATCAAAACCCAATCCAAGCATGGTGCATTTCTCTTTGTTTTTTTCTTAAAAATCATGAAGAAGCATATAATGCAGCCAGTTATTATCTCCTGAAAAAGATTGAGGGAAAAGCAAATTTTTGCAAATCACGTCATGTACGTATTAATAATTAAACAGCTTTGCCATCCTCTTACAGAGCTGGTTTATGTTCAAGATTCTGTATTAAGGGATCTTTTTTTACGTGGGAGAAGCCTCCTTCTACCGTCTGACAACTTATTTTCGGATATTGCATTAAACCAGATGCAGTCTGCGCTGCACCAGCATGATCCAGTTTTGTAAAACCTCATGACTGGCTGGAAGGAAGCATCCCTGTCCGGTATTAGTTTGTCCTGGCTGGAAGAATAGTGCAATGCATTATTTAGATCTGCTCTTTAATGGATCTGAATGGAGTACTTGCTTTCGTTCTTGTGTTGTTCACCCTTAGCATTTAGTTATATCGTGTTCATTCTTTCATTTGTGTGTTACTTTTAGAGGTTCATCTGAGATAACTTAGAGAAAGTCTGCATTAGAAAAGTTACACTTGGCAAAATACTTTGTGCCCCCAGTTCCTCTCCTGGGAGCTACACACTTTCCCTGTAAATCAGAAGGGGTCGTTGGATGTTAGATTTCAGTTTTCGGAAACTCCACAGAATTGCTGCTTATTCATGACACAAAATTATGTTAGTACTGATTCTCAGCTATCCTGTCATGTATTACTGGGAGAAAGATGTGGAAGTACAAGGGTAGATGGGAAAACCTTAGCTGCTCATGTAGACCTGCCAACAGCACTGGGGCACAAATGTATATCCTGCAGATGATTTGTCTAGCAGTTGAAAATTTTAAGTGGAGGGAATGCCACAGTGTGCCTCACATGACTCACATTTGAGTGTTTTTTCTCTTACAGTAAAAAGGTTTTCAGAGTAACAGCCTAAATCTTCCAACCACTTGCACTTTGTTTTTTCCCCAAGGGAAATGCTCTTTATCTGAAGGATAGGGAAACCTGGCTTTCTAAGTCACTTCCAGACTCCTTAAAAGCAGTTCACAGTCTCTGTTTGAAAAAACAGTGTTCTTCTCCAAAGAAGCTTATTTATTTCAGCTTACTTCCATGGATTGAACTTTCCAAGCATCTTCCTTTTTACCTGCAACTTTGTATGTGGGTTTAAGATTTCGGCTTCTGTGTCTTGCCTTACACTTGGCATCTTTTTTCTTTGATTTAACATGATAATTTTCACTTCTTATCCTGTTCTCCAGAATGTTTGCAATTGCTCTTAAAGTGATGTCATCTACAGATTTTCTAAGTTGCCTCCACATTCCTTAGATAGCACTAATAAATGCATCCAACAGACCTGAGCAAGGACATCACTCATATCCTCCTGGATTAATAGAAAGCCTTTTATAGTCCAATCACCCTGCAAGTGATTCATCAAGTTTTGCACTAGATTTGTTTGCTTTTTTGGCCATCATGTTTGCATAGGTTTTATATTAAGATGCTGTGAGTGGCAGTTGGAAAATCTTTCCTAAATTCAGGACATACCTACGTGTTCCCTTTTAACCACTACACTGTTTATCCTGTCAAAAGGATATTATTTTGATTGTTTGGAGAAGAGCTGTTCTTCATCAAATATTTATCTCTCCGATGCATGTTTTAATTCATTCAAATGAAGGACTTGCATCTGCTCCTCTTAATTTGTGTTTTATTTCTTTCTGAAAAAGACGTTTTGAGAGTAGACTTTGAACATGACTTCTTTTATGCTTCTCCATTCTTATCTGGAGACTGTTTAGAAATTAAACACTGGGTGCTAAGTCATACAAAGGAGTGAAAAATGCAAGGTGTAAAGGCACACCCTCTTTGTTATCTTCATGGTTTTCAGTTATTTAGTCCATTACTGGAGCTTCTTTCCTCCCCTTATTCCTGCATGAACTTGGCTACTACCTTCCCCTCTCTTTACCCCTTCCCATATGTTTAAGATGACACCACAATGAAAATTCTCTATTTAAACACATATGAGTAGTTTTACGAATTAAGCGTCAATATGCATTCCCTGAAATAGGATTTGCTATAGTTGTAATCCTCACAGTTTGGTAAAACAAGTGTAATAGTTTTGGCAGTAAAAGTAATGATCTTGCTTCCATAAAAATGATTGTCCATTCTGCTCATCTGCTTTGAATAATAACTCACCTAACGTAATTGCAGTCTGCTCCTTAGTCAAACAGTAATTAATCATCTGTTAATATAGAGACAGCCAGAAGTGTTTGCAGTTTGCTTTCAGGTACTCGTGTTCCTGTTTATTCATACAAAAAAGGAAGCAAATAGGAATGTGGGATTCAAAACCAGCATGATTTTTACAGTAACTGATGTGTGATACTAAGATACTTAATCCTGTGGTATTCAGCTTTTACTGTTTTCTTTGTACAAGTGCTTTGTACAGCATTTATAAGTTACAGTATTGAATATAGTAATACAAGATGTTGAAGGGCTGTGGTTTCTCAGTATATGATACAATTATTTGTTATGAAGGATGTATTTCATGTGTTAGTTAATATATGCAGTCATTTCAGGAAAGGCGCAACGCATTTGCATTTTATGCCAGAACTTCCTAACCTTTTCCATAAAAACATGTGTGTGAATTTCTGTTAACTTATCCAAAAGTCTCAGTGCAAAGATGGAAGCTATACAGTTTTCTTTCTTAAAGACTAAATGGGTCTGGATGATGGAATAAAGGCGACCAGTTGATACCCAAGTTTTCATTGAAACCATTTTTAAGTTTGTTGACTGTTTGCAGATCACTCTGCAGTCCAGTGTTTACAAATACAGGTTGTGTTACTGATGTGTTTTTCCATCATCTAATCAAAATTAAAATCCAGAGCCATCTCATAATGAATTGCTGTTGGGAATCTCTATGGGACTAATAGCCCTGGTAGCCTTTATTTCAGCTCTTTTGTACCAAGAACCATTGTTGTACCTTTTTTTACCCCCTTTGTTTAGCAGCCTAGCTATTGTTGTGGAATTATGACTGACAAAAGTCTGAACAATTCTGTAATACTAACAGAGAAAAGAAAATTTTTCATCTTGAATGGAGGGGTCATATGGGAAGGATGGCACGTGGTGTATAGATCAGATTTAAAAGGATGCAGAGTACTTAGTGGGTACTACAAGCCTAAAACCTCCTGCAGTAGACTGTCCTGCAAGGGGATTTTTGCAATATCATTGTAGGGTGTTTTTGGGGACTGTAAGCTTATTCAGCAATGTTGGCTGCACTGAAAATGTAGTAGCCACACTGCAGCTTTTGCAGGCAAATTTGGGGGAAAAAGGGTGCTAGAAAGCAAGCAAGTCATACTGGAAAATATCCTTTGGTTGTACAGCAGGCACTAATACTTATTTGCAATAATCAGAGAACCGTGTTTGTGCATTCTTTTTTGACAGAGCCTCCCATGGACCATTCTGATCTGGTTGCAGAGCTACTGAAAGAGTTATCAAACCATAATGAGAGAGTTGAAGAAAGAAAGGCTGCCCTGTATGAGCTCATGAAGTTAACTCAGGAAGAGTCTTTTGGTGTTTGGGATGAGCACTTCAAAACAATATTACTTCTGCTGCTTGAAACGCTTGGAGATAAAGAGGTAAATTCAGATTAATCCAGTTAAGAATGTTAACAAAGCACATGGCTTATTTTCAGTACTTTTGACATTTGTATGAGTTGTAGAAAGAGCACAAATTCAAGTTAGTGGTGGAAAAAAGAAAAAAACTGTGGGAATACAGAAATGTCGTGAAGTCTGATTGCTGTGATGGTGAAAAAGGCATCACTGATGCTTATCTTCTCCAGGATTCCTGTTTGTGGATTCTGACACAGACTGAATGAAACATTTTTTCACTGGGATTCAAAGCTTATCTCTTTATAGCCCGTGAAGGGATCTAGACTATCAAAACATGTGTGGCAAAGCATTTAAAAATCTATTTCTAAAATACAGTAATGCTCATTGCGAAGAGACTGAGCTCTGTGTAATTGTTCTCTACAAAGGCCATGTTTTTGAAATTAGTGAGGATCAAAAAGACACTAATACTCGTGTTTGATTTTTAAAACAGTTGTAAAAGAAAAAGTGAAAAATGTATTTGCATGGTGGTTCAATCAGCCGTTGTGTTTGCAACTTCTGGGTAGCATAGATAAGTCATATTAGTTTAGCAATGTGTTTATACCATGCCACCTGAATTTTCTGCAAAAAAGAGAGATTGAAGGGATTGTTTTCCTGCCTTTATTTGTTAACACTAGATTCAGACTGTACATGTGTGCAGAGCATAATCTGATATTTTTTGCATTATTAAAGATTTTTCCAGCAGCTGTACAAATGTTAAAGCATATGCCTGTTTAAAAATGCATAACTCATTTATTTTAATATTGAATCTTTAGCATGCAATTAGAGCTTTGGCACTGAAAGTCCTAAGAGAAATTCTAAGAAACCAGCCAGCAAGGTTTAAGAATTATGCAGAACTCACAATCATGAAGACATTAGAAGCGCATAAGGATCCTCATAAGGAGGTCAGTAATCAGTTATTTTGTTTAAGGTTACAACAGATTATTACAAAATGAAAGAGCTGACCAGAAAATGTGAAATTAATCAGTTCTTACTGAGGAAGTAATTTGTTTAATAACAAGCGTATTATTTTATGTTTAATAACAATGTTATTAGTTAACATGGGTATGCAAGAAAAAAAACCCTGCAGTTCTAAAAGCTCTTGAATGGTTAATATCATCCCTAATAACAACTGCCTTGGGTGCCATCCCAGAGGACAGTGTAACCAACAATGTGTTACCATAGCTCTTCAGGGAATAACGGAAAGGAGCTTTTTCCTTGTTTGACATCTTGAGCCGAATACAGGTGTCCTGGAGCTCTAAAACAAGCATTTGGATTTCAGTAAGGTTTATGGTTGAGAGATGAGACTAAACATGACAAGGAATTGTCAACCAGTTCCATTCTGCATTTGAGTGCGTGGCTTTGAATGGTGTTAGTAGAAATTGCACAGAAATATATCAGTGGGGGGGGGTGCTTGTGCCAGGAATAGTGAGGGAATTCAGAAGGAGAAGGGTAAATATAACCTTACTCAGTTTTATTTGTGTGTGATGTCTGCATACACAATAAAAGGTAATGCATGTAAATATAGGAAACAGAAATGCAATAACTAACCCAGTATTCAACTTCTGACATCAGTGTCACTGATTCTATGGAAAGAATCCAGGTTTATTATTAAATGAGTACATCTTCCCCATGCAAGGGCACTTTGTGGCATTTACTGTGGAGTTTCAGGTTTTGAAGTTGACTGCGATTCCTCCCATCCCATATCTTTATCACTCATTTAATACTTGTTTTCTCTTTTCCCTGTGCTCTCTGGATTTGTTTCATACACTGTATTTATTACAGTGGCATTTCCCCATCATTCCTTCTCTGTTCCTGTGCTTTCTCTCTCTCGTGGCTTCACGTGTTAGGACTGAGCAAGTAAAGGGTACAGGGTGGAGACAAAGTTCAGGAGGTTTTTGTACATCACTGGTGTACAACCACTCTTTTGGTACAGTGGTTTCTCTCGTTAGATGGCAGATGCCCCCACAGCACTAATGTCAAGATCAGATGTTAATTTTCTCTCTTGTGCCCATGTTGTGTTTTGAGCTTCTGTACCTGTTTACTTCTGCTAATTACTCTTGTTCTGCTTGTTCTGCATATTCTTCAGGCTTGAAGTACTCTCTTGTCATAGTTTCTTTCAAAATTATAGGGGAAGAAAAACAGCTAGATAGGCCTCTACAATTAGCAAAATAGGCATGCCTTTGAAATGAATGTGAAAACACAGTCTTATCAGTGATTGCTGACCTAACAAGCAGTAACAAATGACAACACAAGAAATTACAGGATTAAAAAGGTGGTGATATTTCAAGATCTAGTTGGAGGGTATTGCAGAATAAAGAAATTTCAGATCCTGTTAAACAAGCAGGTTTGAAAAGCTGATATGTATATTGCCAAGGGCATAATAGCTACAAAATGTTGGGAAGAGTTGTGTTTTTAAGAAATTATGTCCAGCAGTTGGTATCAATGGACTCTTTACCTATTTCTATAATACTGTAGAACTCTTGATAGGAAATTTTTATACTCAAGACCATTACTGCCAGAAAACATACCACAGTGTAACAGCCTCTTAAAAATCACTTTCCTATGTCTTTTTCTTTCAATAGGTGGTGAGATCTGCTGAAGAAGCTGCTTCTATGCTGGCCACATCGATTAGCCCAGATCAGTGCATCAAAGTTCTCTGTCCAATTATCCAAACTGCAGATTACCCCATTAATCTGGCTGCAATCAAAATGCAGACAAAAGTTATAGAAAGAGTATCTAAAGAAACCCTTACTCAGCTTTTACCAGAGATTGTGCCAGGTCTAATACAGGTAAGGAGAGAAGAAAGAAGAAAATAGGGGCGGGAAAAGATCAAATAGACTAACAAAAAGGAATATGAATACATATATGTATACATACAAATTGCAAAGACTTTTTATAAATAGTATTACTTGGTTCTCATGAAGGATTTCACTTGTCTGATACTTGATGGCTTACTTGACCCAAAATACCTTGGATAGTGAGAACAATCTGTTTGATTAGCAGGTAGCTAAAGCCCTGATTAGGACTCAAAGGAAATCTCAGTAGGATATGAAGTACTGGTTATAGTTAAGCTTGGTAGATACTTTTAGTTATAAGATCATTTTTTTGTTGTTTGTACCTTTTTCCAAGTTACATAATTCGGTTTGATATTGTCCATGTTGTATTTGTGTATAATTGTAGGGTTTTATCAGTTGGGGTTTGTGGGAGGCAAGAGGAAAGAAGCAGTTTTATAAAGTTGAATAAAATTACGAGGATACCAGAGGTTTCTCTTCCTTTGTCTTTAAAACTGAATTTTTTACCACCTTGTCAAAAGCCAAAATACATTAATTTCCTTCTGGTGGATAAAGACTCTTTGGAGCTGGCAGCTGTATTCTGCAGATTTCTGTCTTTAATGGGTGTGATCCAGTCATACATTGCAGGAAAACAGAGGCAGAGAAGAGGTCCGCTGAGAAGGGAGTGTGAGAGAGACAGCCAGGCATGGGGTGATAGAAAAATGGCAAAAGAAACAAAAATCTTTAAAGAATGAGATACGAGTTAACAAAAGAATCTTAAACTGTTAAGGGAGCTCTCCATTCAGAGTCAGGAAGTTCTAAATTGTGAGTGGTCTTCTGCTTTAAGTAAACACCTGTATAATCTAGACCACTTCTCTTATGAGCTCACCTGCTGCATGGCAGCAGCGCTGTTTTCAGTGTATCTTATGAACAGGATTGTGTGGGCTTTAAATTCAGCCTGGAAAATGATTATCAGTGGTGATTAATAAGCAGCCTGCTTCTTAACTGCATGCTTTGTATTTGCGTGTTTGTTTTTTTGTTGGAATGCTCCATTGGGCTATACTGACATTAATTTACTGTAGACTTCAATGTATTTATTATAGTAAATAAGTAAATAGCTTTCTGAGGCTTTTAATCATTAACTGATAAGGTATTAATGTTAATTTTATTGCTTTCTAGGGTTATGATAATTCAGAGAGCAGCGTTCGTAAGGCATGTGTTTTCTGCCTTGTAGCCATTCATGCAGTAATCGGTGATGAACTAAAACCGCATCTCAGTCAACTCACTGGCAGTAAAGTAAGTAAAAGATACCATTTAAAGAAATCTTAGCTCATAATTGCACCTATGCATTTACATTTTGGATGCCATTGCCAGAAGGTTTCAATATAGTATATATTTGAATGAGAATATCAGTTGTATTAATACAACTTCACCACAACATATACAAAACTGAGAGTCCACAGATCTTTATGTGCAAGTGTACAAACTTTAGTATTAAGATAATTACTGAACTATGTTTCTTACTGGTTTTTAATGCATTCAGTTCCTTTTATGCTGGTAGTAGTGATAATGGCTGTATTCAGCAGGCTTTTCCTATCAGTATTTCTTGTCTTGTTTTCGTGCAAGTTCTTATTGGAAAACAAGGAGCATCATATGTTCATGTTACATACAGCACTTTCATTTACTCTTCCTCCTTGTTATTTTGCTTTCACCAGTCTTTTCAGTACCTCTGATTTAAAATAATGAGAACCAGTCACTGGTCCTTTTTGTTTCAGGATATTTATGACTCTATTTACATCTTTTTCATGCAGTTTTTTGCATGTAAACAGCTATATGTTAATTGTGAATCTCTTTGTCCTTGGGAATAAAACAGGACAATTAATTGTGTGTGTCTTTGAATATGACAGTTCTATCTTTAAAATAGTCTCTGGCAGTGATTATATTTAAAGTCACTCTAGACAATATTGGAAGCTTTAGTAAATACCAGCATCAGCAACTCTGACTACAGAGGCTTAAACCTCAACATTAACTTGAAAGAAAATCTAAACCACTACCATATTTAGAAAAGCATTGTAATTTGAGAAAAATATTCCGTCTATCCTAATCTAGCTACCTTATATCATCCTCTTCTTTACATCCTTAGAGAAGCTTGAACAGTTTCCTTGTGACAAATTTTATGTGTGTTTAATGTTTTCATTGGCATGTATGTTCCTTTTGTATTAACTGTGTAAAATGCAGTTCTGCTTTTGGGGAAAAGAAAAAAGGATTAATGTCTATTTTGTGTACCATTCCTGTAGTCAGCCTGTACAGTTTGCAAATACTAAACAGTGTTAATTTCTGGCTTAAATTTGCAGATGAAATTATTGAACCTTTACATCAAACGTGCACAAACAGGTTCTGGAGCAGGGGACACAGCAGCAGATATGTCTGGACAAAGCTAATGAAGCTGGCAGGAGTTAACCATGTCTCCTAAAGCACGGGCAAGGCCCTCTTCAGTGAAAGGAAAATCCTTATATACATCTTCTGGAACTTCTTTCTTGTTTTGGTTTTTTTTCCCCTCCCTTTCTTTTGTTATATTTTTTTTGTTTGGGGTTTTTTTTTCTTTAACCAGCAGCTGTCCTCAGCCTGCATGAGACTGTTGCAATAGAATTATTCCCAGTCTAAGGAAAAACAGTATTAACAACACTTGATCAAAGCAGAATAAAATTTTAAAATAATCTTATCCATCAGTTACCCTGTTCATAATCCTCTGTGTCTTCCCATTAACTTTTGCCAGTGTTACTGTATTAAAAAAACGGTTTTTTTAATGCTAATTAAAAAGGTATGCTTTAAGCTTCAGAAGTTAAAATATAAATTCTGTTGCTTTTCTCCAGCTGCAGATAACATTACTTTTTTATTGCTGTTTTGTTTGAGTATCGTGTCCTTCGCTAGAAACAAGAAGTGATGTGAAACAAGGCTGAACTAGTCTGAACTGCAGTGAGACTCGTTCACTGTGTTGGTGGTTCATCATCTTATTTACAGTTTGTTTGGGATATTCTGGAGATTGAGAAATACGCCTATAAAAAGAAAGCTGGATTGATCCAGTTCTGTCACAGTGATATTGTTCATTGGTTGTATGTTTGTTGCATAAATAAGAATTTAGTGTGCGCAGTAGAGGACTGGTACAACCAGTACCTCTTAATGTGGAAGACAGCCCTGCCAGGGCAGCATTGCCAACCTGGTGATAGAGTGGCAGCCTGCTGGTGAGCAGCAGAGTTCATGGTCACTTGATGGACGTGAACCATCCTTGTCACCTTTCGTTCTTCAAGCAGGATGCTTCAGAATGGAGTGCTCTGCCCAAGCATGCTCAGTATGTATTTATCTTTATCACTAGAATGTTTCCTCTCAACCTAATTGCTGGAACAAGTAGTCTTGTATTGTAACTCACATGGGATCTTATGACAACAGTGCAGAAAACTATTTATTCCTTACCTTCCGAAAAGCACCAAGATTTTCTGCATTGAATTTAAATGGGGGGAGGGGGGAATAGTCACAAATGCTATGGATCTTGCCACCTTTTAATTTAAAGAAAAATATATATTTTGGATGAGTAGGAAAAGCTGCACCAAATTATTTGCATGGTTTTCTTGAATAGCATCCTCAAGACCCATCTGGATTAAGGTGTGGAAATGCTTCAAGGGTTTGTTTTTCCATTTTTGAAAAAGAGTTAGTATATTGTGAATAATGGTTCTTTGTATTTATGAAGTTGATAATGGAAAGAGAACAAAGATAAGTAACTGTGTCCCTAAATGTTGTCTTTTTCTTTTTTTTCCCTTTTTTTCCTTTTTTTATATAAGCAGCAAGCTAATTAAGTGAAAAATGGGATGAAACAGTGCCCTTCCCAGGAACAGTGGAACTTTTTTTTCCTGACTTTTTTTTCCCTTTGACTGTGATGTTGTCTAGTTGTAGGAAGTGTATCCTGATAAGAGAGAAAATAGTGGTGCCAAGGATGATGATCTATGCTAGGCTAAAATTCTCTCTACCTCTTCAGGGTGACTAATTTTTGACTGAGCTGCTGCATATAGCACCCAGTAGAAGAACTATCTACAGAAAAAATCTTTATTTTTTTTTCCAAATTATCACTTAATGTGTATTCAAAACTCTATTCTTCAACATTGCAGCCAAATACCATAAGAAACTATTTACACATGTTACCTGCTAGGAACCCTGAAAAACAAAACTGAATAAAAAATTAAGTCAGATGCTTGTAGTTAACATGAAAGGTTTTTTTAACTTTAGTTTGAAGTGAATGCGATAGAAAGAGCTAAGATGTGGTTATTAAAGAAGCAATGCCATTGCAGAGATTTATTTGGAGGAAAAGTTGTAGAAATATATGTAAAGACTTAAACCCAAGACTGTCATAACTTGTCGCTAGCCCTTTTTAGCAGCTACAACAAGAAAATAGTATCTCCTCTTTCTTTCCTTTGTTATGTGTAACATCCTTGTTGTTTTCTACTGTTTAATTACATTGTGTATTTATAGTTCTATGCTTACCATTGTGCATATACTGGCAATAAAATGTACATAACATTACTTAAAAGATTAGCCATGTATACATTCTGGTTTTTCTGTTTTATTTGATCACATGCTATAAGAAAAATTATAAATGTGATTCATACAACATTGGTTAAAAAAAAATTTATCTTGATCTTCATGTTTTGTGTGTCCAAATGATATTTCTTTATATAGTCTTGTTACTAAATCTGATTTGGCATTTGAGAACATGCTGTGAATATAGGTATGCTAGACAATTTTTTTAAAAATGGAATAGAATCTTTATGAACACAGTTTCCTTCATTTAGGCAGATTTCTTGTTTATTATTTCATTTATTTGTACATTATACATCGTTTGCATTTTATTTTTTTAATATTTAAAAAATATTTTTCAGTCTACAGTCTCATAGTTTTTACATTTTAAATATACAAAAGGTCACTTAATTGCACAAATTCTAAGCTTAATAACCCTGTATGTTATTCCTGCATTTTGTATAGGTAATATTTATTTTCAGGGAATCATTGCAAGATGACTGTTACTTGTCATCTTTTTGAAGATGCTATTTCATACTGAAAATATAAGTTATTGAAACATACAGTATATATTCTGGATGAAACCTAATTTTTTTATGTGTAAACAAAAGATATGTTTTTTATCCCCTATATGACTGAAAAATTTTGGTCCAGGTAGAGGGGACGAAGATATTTACACAAAGTTTGTTCATCAGTTTTGCTTTTAAGCCGTCTTTAAATGTTTTAAGCAAAGATATCCCATGTATTAAAAATCTCAATGCAATATATTTAAATGAATATTTTACTTATGATATGACTAGTTCTGTTTCCAGCAGAGATGGGGTTGCTATCTTTGTAAACAGATAGAATCTATTTATATTACATGAAGCCATCAGAATGTAAGAATTTGGAAAGAAAATTATTTCCACAGCAGCCAGTTATCAGATTCACTGCATTGCTTTTTGCCTTCATTTCCTATATTATAAGTAGATATTAGCTCAGTTAAATTCAAGCAATGATTAGTCATGCCTTATGTTCCCGCTGGAGATGGTTTCTCTAATGGATTAGCATAAAGATCTGGGAAAAATTAGGACAGCTGTAAGTTGCTGTTCTTTCAGAAAGGGTTTCTCTATGTTCTTTCTAATATCCTGTGAAGATAGGTCATTGCAGTCATTTGAGTACTGAAATGTAATTCTTAAAGGTTGGGTTTGTGTTTAAGAAAAGAGGAAGGAGAAGAAAAGCTACATGCAGAATCAGGATGGGAAATGGATATTGTGGATGTCTCAGACTTGGATGTCATTTGCTTTAAAGAATTTTGAGTAACACATTATGTTCAGCTGAAGTCTTAGCAAGGAAGTTGGGATAATAAATGTAAATCGAAAGGAGAGCTGATCATGTAAATTTTCCTGAGTTGGCTTGCTTGTTTGTTTTTGAAGATAAAGGTTGGAACAGATTGAGTTGTGTTTATTATTTGCGGTCTGAGTCACAGAGTTAAAAGAACAAACATCTGTATCCTGAAACACTTACATATTCTTAATAGTTTCTATGTGTGTTTAAGCATTTAAGTAAGTTCAGAAAAATACCCATGAAAAAAGTCTATTGAGAATGCAGGTCCAAACTGCTCACAGTTTGAATTTTCATCAAAGGAATTCAAATGCTGAATGTGACATTGTCCCTTTGAAAACAATCATAAAAGAGAAAATAATTTTGGAAAATCAATCTGTTGAATTACACTACAGTTACTCCCTATAGTAGGCAAGTGAGAATGGTTCCCTGGCTGTGGTAACTTTGCTGTATTAGGTTGGGACTTAACACACACAGAGAACACAATAAACATAAATGTGATGGGGATGAATAAGCAGTTTGGAACTGGAGGATTATCTGGAGAACAAAAACTGTTGTTTTCTCCCAATTAAAACAGTAAGTGATCTGTTTTGCAATTGCAGTCTTCTTCCAGGTAAGGTAAAAGTCAATATTCATATTATGTTCACTAAAGAAAGCATCTTAAAATTCCGCCCCCCCTACATTTTGTGTTTGAGTTTTCCATCTCATTAAAAGTATGTACTTTAAAGATTTGCTTCATAATTTATGTATATTTTCTTCTTTTTTGTTAAACACAGAAGATTTTCAGAAATGTGGGAAGTTTGAGGAACTAATTGTGCTGGTCTGGCAAAAAAATCAAACTTCACTTAGTCTTCTATATTGTTTTTATGTTTCTATTTTTAAGTATATTTTAACAGCTCAGAGTTTCCAAGCTGTGCAGCTTGGATTATCCCAGGTAAAGAAGTTTCTTCATTTGCTGATAGGATTTTAGGATAAGTGTATTTACTAAGAAGCTTGCAAGCAGCTTTGAATACTGTATGATTTCTGTTGAATATAAAAATTGAATATTCTGTTGAATATAAAAATTCTGTAACTTTTTAGGTGCATTTAGATGCATTTTAGGTAAATGTAAGTGATTCTAGTGGAGATACTTTGAGGAAATAAGATTGGAAAAAATTAAGGATAGTGAAATGTGGAAAATATTTCTTAAGTGGGAAAGGGACATACCTGCATGTAAATGTTTCATATGCCCTTATCTTGCTCTCAGACAGGAGGTAGAAAGGTAACAAAACCTGATCTTGGGCATCAAAGTTTTCCAAATTTTCTTTCTCAGTATCCTTTCTTTCCTAGATAGTGATATTGTCCACCAGTGCTCATCTTTGGCCCTCTGTAAACTCGTATTAGAACCAGTATTGGAGATTGTTCTTTTAACTGTATGTCAGGATAAATTCAAAAGCAGTGCCTGTCTGTCCAAGGAAGACCTGTTGCAGTAAAAACAAATATGTACATTTAAGTTACGCAGTAGACAGATATTCTCAAAAGTCAGCTGGACTGGTTTAGGTATTCCCTCACAATCTATTCATCTCAGCCTGTGGCAGAGCCAGCGGAACACGTTGTGGGAGCTCCCCTACTCTATTCTAGACAAATCAGATTGGGGAACAATCTTAGACCAGTCCTCCAACAGCACCCAGGGCTCACAGACTTCTGCCAGAGAATGAATGAATGTCTGTCCTGGACTTTGAGGGTCTCTCTGTAGCAGGGGGAGGAAATACAAGAAAATACCCGTTTCTTAAAACTCTGTGTTTAGCCTGAGCACGTATAGGTCATGTCAAAATACCAGGGAAGATGAGGAAACTTGATTCCAGCTTGGATAAACAGCTCAAGAGCAAGCCTGTAGGGGAATGGATGTGTGCATCATTTAAAATTGCAGATCATCATGGTTTAAAATGCTTAATTAATCTATATGCTAGTCTGAAATAATACATTTGAAATGTAACTGAAGGTGTGCAACTGCAAAACAATATGGGAATATGGTAATTTATGGACTGTTACTTTGTATCTTTTGAGCACAATTTAAACTGGTGCAGATGAAACATTTTTACACCATAGTAAATGTTATTATAGATGGTTGCATCTTACATAAAGAATCTCTGGGCTGTTTGATACAGTTTTTGATCTTTCAGATGACAGCTGTGGCCATGTTGGCCAGCTAATCAATTGAACTATTTTTCCAAGACAAAAATACCTGCTTTCCCTAAGGAGTTTTCATGTATCACTATTGATATAGTCTATATCTGCCCTAGAGAAGATATCTAAATTGGATGTCACCTAACTGTTCAGAAAGTGCCAGCTTAAACTTTTTTAAACGTTACTTGAAGAGCTGGTATCATCAGAGATTGCTGTTTCTCAGAAATCCATTAATTAGCCACTGCTTCTTGAGCCATATAAGATTTTTGCCCTGTTAGGGGGTTGAAAATGCAGGGTTGCTAGAAAATATGAGGAAAAAGACATGATGTATATACTTAATTTAACCCCTTATAAGTTGCAGCTATTATGCTTTAAAACCTTAAAGCCCCTTTAAGGTGGCTTGTAGTGTTTTTAGGAAGGGGATTTTCTTGGAATACCCAATGTCTTGCTTTCTGCTTTGGGAATTAAGAGGAAAATACTGATGTTGGAAGATTTTGTCCACAAAGCCATGCCAGCCCAGTGCTAGAAAATGTTAGACCTGGCAGGGTACCAAAGCTCCCTCAGAGCCTCAGGTAAAAGGGAGTCAGTCTATTAGGACTAAGAAATTACCAAGCCCTCTTTTCTGTGTCATAAGATGCAGGCAGCCTACATTGCCCTAGCAGTCTGGGAGTTCAAATACTGATTTTTAGGTTACCACATAAGTGCACAGAAAGCACAGAACAGCAGAATAACAACTACTTGAACTTTTCCACCTTTACAGACTTCTGAATCATCTAAAAATAAAATGGACTCTACCCTTTGCCACCATCATAAAAACCTGTTAAGTTTCGATTTAGATATGATGTGGTGGGTTAAATCAAAGTATTTTCTGGTCAGTGATGCTGTCTAAATCTCGGTGCCTACGAATGATCTCCATGTGATAGGGTTTTTTATAGGCCTTGGCCTTCCTAAAAGGCAGAAGATGACACATAAGAAAGCAAAGGTAATGCTTGCTGTGCTCCATCTTGTAAGATGGAGTAAGTAATTACTAAGTAAGTAATACATTTATTCCTTAGTTCATAATACCTCAGCACCTTACTGCATCCTGAGATTGAGAGGTAGGTCGTGTGAGGACTATGACTATGGAGAAATAAATAAATACGGAAAATAAGGAATTAAATAAGTATCAGTAAATACAGGCCAGGAACACCTTGCAATGGAAACGTCCTTAAAAGGGAACAAGACCCTGTGAGGAAAGGAGCATATCCTGCTGCATTCTTCAGAAGCAGCCAAATCTGTGGTTTTTGTAACCTGATATTTGAGCACTGGAAGCAATCCATTATTTCTTCTTTACATACGAAGTTACTTCTCCAAGTGCCTCCCTCACATCGAGGAGACACTGAGGCAAGTCCAAGCACAGGGTCTGCTACACAGTGTGTATTCCATCACGCTGCTCAGAAGGGGCTGTTGAAGCATTTAGCATGCTCAGCAGTGTTATGCATCAAGCAGAGTTCTGGTCAGATACCCTGTGATATGTTGCCTTGTCTCTATGCTGGCAGTGTCCTAAGACTTATACTGGAACTCAGGAGGTCTACTAAAAGTGTTCATTGTGGGTTTTCCCATTTCCCTTTTACTTTTGTTGGCAGGCCTGCTTCTCAAGACCAAATGGGATGCATCAAAATAACAATACTTCTCTAAACTCTGTTTTGGGGGTGAAGTATGTAGGGATTCTGCATAAATATAAAACTTCTGACTTTTAACTGATACTAGTGCTTTAAGCACAACTGAAAATCATCACTGGACAGCAAAAATTTCCATTAAATAAAATTTTCAGAATAGATACTGAATTCACAGTGATTTATATTGTACCTGATAAAGTTTTTCCATGTGTTGTCTGTAGAACAATTTTCACTTGTTCAAAGCAAAGAGCAAAGGTGACAGTCATATATAACCAGTTATAATATCAGTATTTAAGGTCATTCATTGTAGTTCTTAGAAGAGCAATCAGAAAAATTATACAAGGAGTCTGATCACTATAAAAAAGATTAGCAAGTTGACTGATGCCTTATGAGACCTCATCATTTTGAATGCGGCTCATGGAAAAAGAATCCAATCAAGTCATCAGGTACCATATACTGAAGTACTTAACTTCAGTGCATATCCACCCATTAGCAAAACATGAGCCTCCCCACCTTAAATTTCAGGTTGGACTTTGCATGCCATACACAAGCCTTAGAGCAAGAGATGTTTTAAATAAATAATGTCTTGTTGTTTGTGTATACAGTGCTCCTTTGCTGAGAGCTGTGTACTTACTGGGCAGATCATAAAGCAAGAAAGAAAAATAGCTCCTTAACAATAAACAGCACAAGGTAAAAAACTCACCTTATTTGTCCCCAAACTTGAAGGACCATGTAACCACATACCTTTATGTCTAGAGGTTAGTCAAGGGCAGCAGGTGTGGGTGTGGAATATACAGTGTTTCACAGGGCAAAATACCAGAATTAGACATAACTTGGGAAGTTTATGCTAATTTTAAAAACTGAGTTACAATGTACTTGAAGCTGTAGCCTTATACTGTTTGCAACAGATCAATCAAAACATGAGACTGAGTAGGACAAAGAAAAGAAACACTGAATTATTATTTTGGTTTGAATAACATTTTTTTCTAAGTGTTCTGTCTACTGTATTCCATACAAGGAGCTCAGAGCATCTGTGACTGATAAACCTCTTGTCAACCCTTGGAGAGAAAAAAAAAGCAAAATTCCCTCTTTCATAGTGCTTTTGCATAGGAGTCCACAAGATTTGGTTGTGCTTTGCTTCTTTTATACCATCAGGAGCAGTGGTCACTGTGGGATAGGAGAGCAGCAGCTTTCGGGGTCAAACTCCGTCAAGTATGAAATAGTTTGCATACCATGAGGGGCACCTATAGCACAGGTCTAGGGACTTCTGCCTTTATAAGAAGCAGGCACTTAGATCAGAAGAGCTGCCATTACTTCACCCTCCCTACAAACACCCCATCTCCTCAAGGCAGTAGTTTTTTGGATATTATCAGTAACTCACTTGTCTGCATAGGGTAGTATTTGAAGAATCAAATGAAGGTAAGAGACTGAATGGGCACATTTGCTGTGATGCTCCTGTGTTTTATTACAGCCTGCTACTATGGTCAGGAGAGTCAAAGCTCTGGTAACAGCTGGGCAAGGTAATGACAGAGAACTGAAATCAGAGAGCTAAACCTCTCACTATCCACATTCAGAATACATGGTGTGAACCCAGACCACTAGCCAAATCTGCAACTGCTTGCCTGGGCTCCCTGGGGGTGACAGTAAATTCTCTGTCTTGATATGAAGAACAAATCTGCAACCCCGATATAGGGTGTTTGTGTTACGTAAAAATATCAAAATGCATTCTAAAGGGGCTAGGAACCAACTCTACTGTGCTAAAGATTAAAAAAAAAGGGTGTCTCAACAGCTTTTGCTCCCAAGTTCTCTCCTGGACTTCACCAAAAAAAAAAAAAAAAAAAAAAAAAAAAAGACTAATCAAAACTGCAGTATTCCCATTTGTATTCTGACAGATGAGCATCTGTGAAAAGCAACAGGCTGCTTTGTGGGGGTAAAAAAGTGTCAGACAATTTAAAGCTACATGAGCTGTGTGGGATATGCAGGGAGAGGTGGGAGCCATTTTGTGGTAGGGCTCTTCGAGTGAAAGGGAATCTGTGGTATTACCCTTTCCATTTCACAGAAATACAAGTCACAGAACAAAACATGCCTGCCCTCTATATGGGAAGCTCTTTTAAACCCCAAGGGAAGGTTGTGAAAGCATTTTGTGGGATGTACAGTTCTCTTCTTTACAATAATCAGCGCAAAGGGAAATGGAGTTTCCAAATAAAACTTGCTGCATGCATTTAACTCCTTTGCCTAAATCTAGGGCTGAAGACCAAGTAGTTCTAGTTTACAGCTTACTGGTATATGGAGCAAACTGGATAGCAGAACATACATTATTTTCCAACAGTCACAGAAATCAAAATAATTATTTA
The DNA here is from genome assembly GCA_036785705.1 of Acanthornis magna. NCBI lineage: Eukaryota > Metazoa > Chordata > Aves > Passeriformes > Acanthizidae > Acanthornis > Acanthornis magna. Next base: position 13,994,943 of record JAWUZG010000029.1, read on the forward strand.
AATAATACAACAGCGATCACTGGGACATGTTGTCTTCGTTTGATAGACAGGTGTCTGCTTAGGAAGGTGGGAACCTTCCTTAGAACAGAGAATGTGAATCCCCTTCCCTCCGAATTATTATAACTTTAGAATCAAGGGCTCTCAGGCAAAGGTATGGGAAAAGGAATAAGAGTTTTTTTTACTAGTATCTATAATGAGGTAAACAATCAGTAACAAAAAAAAACCAGTAAACAAGGTAAAAAAACCAGCAAACAAAACCAAAAAAACTCGGTGGCAAATGTCCCTGGGCTGTCAGGCACTTTCCCGTTGGGTGCAGTCACGGTCACGGCCAGCAGGGGCGCTGTTGGGCTCCTAGACCAGCCGGACAGGTGCGATGACTCCCGGGAAGCTGCAGATGGCGCTGTGGCACGAGGTTGGATCTGTGTCACGCACGTAATGGCAGACGGGCTGGAGCAGGGTGGAGCGCAGATGGACAAAGCGCAGCAAGGAGATGGAACGGCCAGGTGGGCTCACCTGAGCCAGCCAGCAGAGGAGGCAGCAGGAGCTTCGCAGCTGTGGCAGGCAAGGTGTGGGGCGGCAGCAGGCAGGGCGAGGAGCGGCAGCAGGCGAGGGGTCTTGTTCTGCTGCAGCGCAGCTGGGAAACGCGCCCTCCCGGAGGGTAGAAGGGACCGGGATCCCATCCTCTCCTGTCCCAAGTGAGAACTCACCCAACAGGTAGAGAGAAAAACCAGTGCAAAACCGGGCCTTTTCTGCAGTTGTAGCCAAAAAGCAGAGCCGCCTTTTTCCCCCTGCTCTCTCCTCCAAGAGCCCTGAGCGAGTGAGTGAGTGTCCCCTTATCAAATCTTGCCATCTCTTGTTCCCCCGCCTGGCCAGCAAAAAGGCTTTGTCTCCTTTGTGAGCGTAGATGGCCCTTAAGTACCGGACATTAGTTGCTTAGCAACAGAATGGGAAAAATTCCACTTGCCCCCCTCAACCTTCCACACGTGCAGTTCTTTACATCTGCCATGAGGGTGCTTGTTACAAGTATGCGGTTATAGAGACACATAAGACCAGCAACTAACCTTGAAAAGACTCATCCAGCTCTCATCCTTGCTGGAGCAAAGATCAATTTGTGTACACAAGGAGATCTGTGTCATAAGAGTCCTCTTTGAGGTACTTCTGTGCTTCTTGGAAGAGAATGATCTCTTAAAATCACTAAGGCAGCAGTCCCAGTTCTTTCCTGCTTTCTTGGACAGCTTCATATGCGCATGTTTGTTTCTCATCCTACATTTACAGTTCCTCTACTATTATTCTGTATTATTATATGTTGGGGAGACAACATAAAATATGCCCCTTTACACCTCTCTGTTAAGACCCCCCTGGAGGGCTGCATCCACCTCTGGGGTCCGCAGGACAGGAAGGACATGGACCTGTTGAAGTGAGTCCAGAGGAGGCCAACAAGATGATTAGAGGGAGCGAGCATCTCCTGTGAGGAAAGGCTGAGAGAATTGGGTTTGTTTGGCCTGGAAAAGAGATGGCTTAGGGGTGACCTAATTGCCATTTTCCAGTGCCTGAAGAGAGCCCACAAGAAAGACAGAAAGAGACATTTTATAAGAGCATGTAGTGACAGGACAAGGTGGAATGGATTCAAACTGAAAGACAGCAGCTTTAGATTAGATATTAGAAGGAAATTCTTTGCTGTGAGCATAGCGAGACACTGGAACAGCTGCCCAGAGAAACTGTGGCTGCCCCATTCCTGGAGGTGCTCAAGACCAGGTTAGATGGGACTTTGAGCAACTTGGTCTAGTGAAAGGTATCCCTGCCCATGGCAGAGGGGTTGGAACTAGGTGATCTCTGAGGTCCCTTCCAACCCAAACCATTCTCTAATTCTCATCTTTGCTTTTTGTTTGCATTGTTTGATGTTAAGTAAATAGAGTAAATTAAGGGGGAATTGTCTGAGATGCTATTAAAAAAACCCCAACCAATTATGTTTATTTGAAGTTTTTTTGACTGTTGCATATGATTATCGCTCTAATATAAAATAATTCCTTTTTGTTTCCCAGAACCTTGCTATATGATGCTCTGATTTTCATAGCTTGGGTGTTGCCACAATATTGTAATACCTTTTAAAAGTATCTTCTTATAGAATGAGCTGGCATTTAAAAAACAAAAATAACAAAACCACCAATGAACTAGTATTATTTGTCACTAGTCCTTCCAATTTCAAGCAGAATGGGTGCCCTCTGCAGGTAGCTATTTTTAGATGAGGATTTTGGATATGTGCCCCCTTTTATTTCTGAGTGTCAAGGTCTTTGCAGGACCAACCTGTACTATTTTGTGTGTTTTATAATTGACACTGCCATCCTGGCTGCAAATCCCAGCAAACAAATGGCACTGAGACATAAGTGCACCAAGCAGCTGGTTTGCATATGAATATGACTTTTCCCTAAAGTGTGGGTGTGAGGGGTGGTGTTGGGTTGGTGTTGGAGTAAATATTTTTCCTGCAATTTGACAGTGTTTTCATTGTTGGGTTGGGTTTTTTTAATTTTGGTTCATGGCAAGAAGGTAACTATGAAGTTGTAGTCTGCCTGCCACCAGAATGGAATGAAATGAACAGGCAAAAAGGATGAGTCTAAACACTGCTGAGAAGGCATCTTGCTCCCTTAAAGAGGTCTTTGCATATTTCACCTTTTTCCTTTTTCTCTGCAGTCAGTCGTGCCTATGCAGGTTACAGTGAAGAGGGAGCTGGGTGCCCCTCTGAGGCCAAGTGCAGTGAAACAGCCCTTTCTGTGCCTCTGTAACACAGGCTGCTGCTCAGTGACACTCTAGGACAGTGTGGAGGGAGAGGAGGAGAGAAACAGGGATGCTGCTGAGGTCTGAGCTGCACTTACGGCACATTGGCAGTAATAAAGCCCTGCAGCTGGGCAGCAGCAGCACAGCGAGTCTGGGGAGCAGGAGAGTACGTGGGGAGCAGCCAAGACTCCCCTCTCTCCTGGAGACAGGGACAGCTTGCTGGCAGCAGCTGAATGTAAAGGCCTGAGAAGAGCCCAACTACAACTGTAATCTGAATTTGCATATTTGTTTTCTCTTTCCTGTCTCCCATCACTGCAGTGACCATCTCTTAGCTGAGCACAATGCTTCACCTCATCCCAAAATGCTTTTCTGGCACAGCCAGCCTGAACATTACCACCACCACCAGTATCCCACCAGTAACAACAGCTACCTGCGGTAAGTGAAGAATGGGAGTGACTTTTAATGGTAGTAACTATATAATGCTACAATATATGAAAATGCAGACTGTCTGTGCAACCTGTGCTAATTCACAAGCTGAAGCCTTCAAATAGAGCTGGTGATTTGAAAATAATTGGAGCAGTGGAGTCAACAGAGTGGGGGTTTACTTTAATATAGCTCTATAATTTTCACAAGCCATGCATGTTACTAACAGTGTTAGGAATGTTTTACTGCTTACTATGATATTCTCAGGTGTGTTATTTTTGTGTTTTTTAAATTACATTTGCAGTCTGTAGATAAAACTCTGTTTATATTAAATAATACAGACTCAGAAATACCTTGATGTCTCACATCTACTTTGATTATTTGCTGAAGCTCAATTGATCTGCAGGACCAGGGCTATACACTGCTTGTCAGGCTAAATGCTTTGCACTGAAATTCTGATGCAATATACAGCTTATTGCATCAGCATATTCCTGTGAGCTATGAACCTACTTTACCTCTTCATGATTGAAATATGATTTGTGTACAGTATTCAAATTTTCTTAAAATTAAAAATGATTGTGCTTTGACAAGAGCTAGGCTCATAGATTCCAGATAATCTTGATGTTAATTAAGTTTCCATTTATAATGTGGTTCACTCTTTGTATTAAACTTTAGCTTATTACTTTCTGGCTAAATACAATGTACATAAACATGATAGTGTTTAATCATTTATCTTGACGTGGCTCTTTCTATATTAGTAGTCTTACACCTATTGCTGTATCACAGCATTACTACTTCTCTTGCAGGATTGTTGAGTAGCATGTTTTTATTAGAAATGTGTTAAGTTTTATATTTTAAAACAAACCAACCAAAAAGAAACCCAAAGGAATTGAGGCTGCATTTGGGTTCCAAAGTATGAAACTAATGAAACTGCAGTGGAGTTTTATAAAATCAATCCATCTCAGTACAAAGGTGAGAGTGATTTGAAATTTAGATTGGCTAACACAAACAGATAGCAAACACAGCACTGTTTCTATTGACTCAAGCAATAAAGCAGAAATGAAGGATGGGTACTTGAGTTCCCTGATGCAATCTTGTTTACAAGTGTCACGCACAGTTCCCAGTGCAAAAGGAACCAAACCACAAGGGAAAGCAACGGTGTCCACTCACTCTTCCAGTCCTCCCTTCTTCAGCCTCTGTTCAGTCTTGAGGAGGTTGGTCCCCTCCCAGCTTTTCTCAGGGCCTGTTTTCACCACATACGTGCCTTTCCTTTCCTTGCCTTTACTTCCCTGTATTTGCTTCTGTTTTCCCACCCTTATCTAAAAATCTGCCACTTGAGTCCCTCTGAAGTTGCTCTTCCCACACATTTTTGAGCACCTGCCTTTAGGTTTGGACGGCAGCCTGCATCTCTGTTTTGGTATTGAAATACAGCGTAGGGGGGACCCTTCCATCAGTTAAGGGCTGTGTAGTGGAGCTGATCTCTAAAGACATTGACCCTCGAGGCCAACTACCTTGAGGAGAAAGAACACAAATCAGCTCAGGCATAAGGCTTCAGCCTGGTCTTAATCACTGAGTTGCTTGGCTCTGTCCTCAGTGCTTCATCTTTAGTGAAATGCCACACTTCAGTCCCACACCTGGACATCCGTAAGGCTGATAGAGAAGAAGCAATCAGCCTCAGGGGAGGATGCCAGCCAGCATTAGTGATGAGCAGATGGAGAGTGCTCCAGGATCCCCACACATCCAAGCAGAACTGTATTTGGAATGCTTTTTTTGCAGATCTATTGGCAAAATCAGGCTCCCACTGCCTGCACTTGCTCTCCATCGTATCATGTCTCCAATTCCAGTTACTGCAGAAGTGGAATTGCAGTTCCAGTTACTGCAGGGCCATAGGCAGTATCATCTCTGACAGGTTAGATTTGTGGATCTGGCCTGCTCAGGGGGTTAGAGAAGCAATTTGTGTGCACCGCTGCTCCTCAGCTGAGGATCTGAGAATGTGACTGATCAAGGAACCTGCCTCAAAGAATCACAAGAAACCTGCCCCCAAACACATCACAGGCCTGTACTTTAAAAACAGAAAAAAAGCAAACAACACACACCTCTACATAAAACTTGTGCATGAGCCAGGGACACAAATAATGCTAAAGAAAAAATACCTTCACTTTAATAATCAGATTTTAAAAGAAAAAGGACATTTTGTGTCCTAAAATAGATAAAGATAGCATCTTCAGAAATACTAGCGCTCTGTTTATCATGGACAAGCTACACCCAACTTTTAAAGACTGAACTGCAAGAGGATGGGTTTCACTACAGGCACTCAAGATACCCTTAGGAGTGCTTGGAATTTATGTCAGAAAACAATTCCCAGTATAAAAATCACCAATTTATGATCTTGTAACTGCTATGTAGCTATGTTAGCATAGGTCTAGTAAGCAGATAAACCAGTTTTGCTATGCATAAATCAAACTGTATGTGGCTTCTCTGATCTTGGATCCTGTCTTATCTGTCCGAAGTAAAAAGTGCACTACTTTTAGTTTCCCACAAACCTTCTTTTATAAAACTTGCAAAAATGGGATTTAGTGTTATTTCTGCTGCCTTTTTACCAGGTCTGCTTTAGTTCTACACAAGGTCTGATTTATCATTTAAAACCCTAATCCTTCAATGATAGGAGTTTAAGCTAACTTTGTAGCTACTACTGTTGTATGCTGAGTAATGCCTACTAATTTATCAAGTGGATCATAAACATATCATAACAGTGAATGAAATTAATTAATGCCATCATTTGGGTTGTTGACATTTTCAGAAGTGCTAAAAATATTTCCATCATAATAGTAAACAAATGAAATCAGGGTATTGTCATCTTGTCAGGCTTACAAAAGGAATTTTGCCTGTGGTAATTTCAGTTCTTCTCACTAAAAGCTGTAACATGGTAGCTAGTGCCTAGGCTAGTGGCTTGTCCATGAGCCCAAGCCTTCTTCATAAATTTCACTTTTTCTTATCTTCCCCTTACTTGCAGATGAACTAACTATTCATCTGTCCCTGGACAGGCAGAGAACTCTTAACAGCAATTACAGCAGCAAAAATATAAGGTGTTTTTTTTTTTTTTTTGAGAAGCTGGAAGTCGTATTTTAACTTACAAACTGCCTTTAAAGATCATAAATCATGGCCTGTGTACTTCTCTTTGAGAATGAGAATTTTGAACAACAGCTAGTATTTTGCTGACCATTAATGAACTTAGGGCCTTCCTGCCTTTATCTTTTGCAAAACTTGTGCAATTGTCCTTAAGGCATGAAACCATAGGATCAAAATATGTTTTATAGTCTTAATACTGTTCTGTAGTTTGTTCTCCGGACATATAATGAAACATTTCATAAAGTTATTTAAGTATCCTCTAAATTATTAATATATGAGGTTTTTTTTCTTCTGAAAATGGAGAGGGGCCCTCATCAATGCCTATCAGTATCTGAAGGGAGGGTGTCAAGAGGATGGAGCCTGGCTCTTCGTGGTGGTGCCCAGCAATGGGATGAGAAAGGCAACAGGCAGAAATGATGCACAAGAAGTTCCACCTGCATATGTGGATGAATTTCTTTACTGTGTGGGAGATCTAACGCTGGAACAGATTGACCAGAGAGGCTGTGGAGTCTCCCTCACTGGAGATATTCAAGAACCATCTGTACACAATTCTGTGCCATGTGCTCTGGGATGGCCCTGACTGAGCAGGGAGGTTGGATCTACGACCCCACTGTGGTCCCTTCCAACCCGACTCCTTCTGTGTTCCTTGTGGATCCCTTCCAACTCAGAATACTCCGTGATTCTGTGGGGTTTGGGTGTTTTTCTGCGAAGGCTTCTCGGTGTTCTCTGGAAAAAAAGGAACCATGTAACGGTTTGGGTTGGGAAGGGACCTTAAAGCTTATCTCGTTCCAGCCCCCCGCCATTGGCAGGGACACCTTCCACCACACCAGGCTGCTCAGCGCAGTCAGCGCCCCGGAGGTACCGGGGGAGGGAACGGGCCCTGTGTGGCCCGGCCGGGACACAGGCAGCGGCCATTCCCGGCGGGCAGGCGGGACCCGCAACCACTTCCCGCTCCCGCCCCTCCGCCTGCGGCCGCCGCCGCCGCTTCCGGGGCGCGCGCTCCCGCCATGCCGCGGGCCTGGGGGCGGAGGGAAGGGATCGCCCGCGCTCGTCAGCGCTGACGTCACCTGGCGTGAGGAAGTGCCCCTTCATTGGCCGCGCTTCCCCCTCACCCCTCCGAGCCCGCCCCTGATTGGCCATCCTGAAGAGGCTCAGCCAATCGGCGGTGCCGAGCGCGGACAGGCACCGCCCCGGCAGGGGCTCGGGGGTGGAAGCCGCCGCCATGTTGTCGTGAGCGGCGGCGGCGCTGCGGGACGCGGCGGGCGCGAGCCCCCGGGGTGGCCGTGACCTCCGGCGGCGGCTCCTCCCTGGCGGGGGCTCCTTCCCGGCGGGGGCTCCTTCCCGGCGGGGGCTCCTTCCCGGCGGGCGCCCGCGGTGCTGCTGCCGCTGCCGCCGCAGCCTCCCCCCTGCGAATGATGCGGCGGGAGGCGCCGCTGGGCTGTGTTGGAGCTCGGGCGGCGGCAGAAGCGGCGGCGCTGGGCAGTGTCCAGTCGGAGGAGGAGGCGGCGGCCGCCCGGTCCCCAGCGCCCCGCGGCGGCCGGGCGGGCGCAGGATGCTGAGAGCGACCCCGCGCCCTGGTCGCGCCGCGAGGAAAAGCCCCCCCCGGGGCTGAGCGCAGAGTCACCCCCGTCCCCCCGCCCCGCACGTGCTTTTCCCCCCCCTCTTCCACCGTCTCCTCCAGCCCCCTCGCCTTCCCGGCACCGCCTCCCCGGCGGCGCCGGTGCCGAGCGGCTCCGCCCCGTCCGGCTCCTCCCGCGGCGGGAGCGCGGCGGGGCCGGCGGAACATGGCGTGGGTGCTGAAGATGGATGAAGTGATCGAGTCCGGGCTGGTGCACGACTTCGACGCCAGCCTCTCGGGCATCGGGCAGGAGCTGGGAGCCGGTGCCTACAGCATGAGGTAACTCATCCCGCAACTCATCGCCGGGCGCCGCGTCCCCACCGATCTCCTCGGGCCGTGCAGCCCTGCCCGTGCCGCTGGGCAGGTTGCGCGGGAAGGACCCGGGGTTTCTCCTTTCGCCCCTCTTTGTTTTTTTATTCCGAAAGCTTTTCCCGAGGTGTTGGCACGTGTCAGAGGGGCTCCCGCCCTACCTTCCCGTGCTGCTGGCAGGTGGCCGCTTGGGAATGGGGCAGCTGCCTGTGCTGGGGTGCTGTTCCCTTTATGTGTGAAATCCCTGCCCTAAAACTGACATTTCGCTATCCCTGCGGGATGTAACTGGACCCCACGTTGCAAACGATGATCGTCTTATATTCGACAAATGTAATTCTTGTTCCTAATAAACAATAGATTTTTTCTGCCAGGTTTAAAAATGTGCTTTCTTGAGCAGGTAAACGTTGTGGTTAATAGGGTAGTAGTATCGTTGTACTTTAATCAGTCTGTTTAGTCTGTATTTCTGTGTAGTGATTTTTTTTTTCTATGCACCATGTCTTTGGTGATGGGGCTTTTTTTTCCTACTGTGTAGCTCTTTCTGTTCCTAGTCAGCTTGGCGGCTTCGTTACCTTTCGATTGTTTTCCAGGTGTTACGAAGTTAGAATGCTTAAATAGCGTTTGGATGTATCTTTTCGAAGCTAAGATAAAATTGTACTTGTTTGAGTAAATTTTATCTTGCTCACAGGCAGAATGTGTGGATTCCTGAGTGACGACTTAGTGTGGAAAAGAGAAACTGTTTTGGAGGCACCGAGAGACATTTTAAGTCCAAGGCTTTCAGCAGGGTTAGTTAGTGTTTTAAGTCTGGAGAAGTAAAACAGTTGCATTTGATAGTTTTAATGGCCTAGCCTTTTTTAAAGGCACGTTCTCTCTCAGGTGTAATTGAAACTTGCAGGTGACCACAAGCTTCATCTATTATGTATATTTTAAGGCAGTACTTCCGAGGTAAAGTGTTTGGAAGTGCAGTGTCTTTGCTGGAAGTTACAAAAAAGGGCTTCTGCTGGATAGAAATGAGGACCCTTCTGATAGTACTTGGGATTGTGAACTCCGTGGGTTTATGGTGGGATATATATTTAATGGAGATTTTGTTCTGCGTAGGGTTTGCGGGTTTTTCTGTTTACTTTGGTTTTATTTTTTATTTAAAAAAACGTTGAGAACTTGCCAGTTCAGAGAACAAGGTGATTCATCTCTCTTGATGAGAGTACTCCTGATTTTGTATTCAGCTTTTTTTGAAATATATTCAGCTGGATTTTACTCCTCTTCTGTGTCGTTTCTGTTTTAGCAAACATTCAGACATTTATCCCATGAAGTGGTGTGCCAGTTTTTGTGGGCAGCTGTGTGGTTGTTTCCCTCATGGCTTCTTAGCGTGCAAACACCAATGGAAAATGCATGTGCTCCTATACAAGAACTGCTCTTCCTTCTCTGTCTCGATTCAGTTCTTTCAAGAATCTCTTAAGATTAAAAATTTTGAGTTTTGACTGTTTGGCTTTTTTATAATTTCTTGTGTTTTCATAACTTCCAATTCTCATCCCGGTAATGCACACTCTTCAGTTTCTATGAACTGTAAGAATTATTGTTCTTACTGTTGTTGGATAGATTGTTTTTTCTGGTCCTATTATCCTATTATGGTGGGCAGCAATCCTTTAGTGGCTTTTTGCTACATATACCCGCCTACTAGGATGTTCTGAATTACCACAGAAAGAGTTGTAGCCATTAAAAACAGCACTTAAAAAGTAATATTGTAGAAGCTAAACTATACTTTAGTCTTGAATTTTATTGTACACTTTGTCTGCAATGTATTTTTGGAAAACATACATAGTAGTAGTAGTATTTGTAAGTTTAATCGTGGACCCCATAGTTAAAGGGATTGCCTAATTGCCATTAGTGTTTGGTGGATTCAGGGTGATTTCAGCAAGTATGTGTAATTCTATGTATTGGATAGATTTCTTCTTTAGAGAAATTATGGCCTGTTAAGTAATGTGAGAAGGGAAGACTAAAGAGAAGTGGCAAAGCATGAAGAGGAGAGATACTGGTCTGTGACTGTTCACTCTGTGCCACTAGAAGTTAATTACTTGTCACTTTCTTGCAAAAAAAGATAGAAGAAGATGAAATATTGCCTAGAGTGCTAGGAGAGCTCCTCAAGGTATGTGCCCGCCCCCTTGACTTTGTTAGGAATATCTGCATGTAACTCTTAACTGTTGGGGTTTATATTTAAAGAAGTTGATGCTTCCTGGAGCTGATGATGAGTCAGTGCCCTTAGGCAGAATATATGGCATTAGTCCTGTGTTTATTCTTACTCAGAAAGTTGCACATATCCATTGATCATCCATCTGTTGTAGGTTTTTTGGTTTTTTTTAGAAGGCAGCGAAGTGCCTCCTAAATTTTCCTGCAGATTCACATGGTTTTAAATAGTTTTCAAAATTTCCCTATGAAGTCTTGAAACAAATTTTTTCTGATTGCTGTTCTAACATGTTCTCATACAATAAGAAACTGCATATAATCACAAAATTAAATTCAGTTGATGATAACTGTTTTCATATGTGTCAAATAACACTCCCACCAAAACTTATATAAAAGCATTGTATCCTTTAGTGGTAGTGAATTTTGAGTTAATTCCAGGGAGTTAATATTAATTTCAGTTGATAATGACACCCATCACGTTTTCTCACAAATCCCTCATAATAACCATTGTAACACAACAGGAATTGTGTACTTTTGAGGACCACTGATGGTTGCTATGAACTGCTAAAAATGAATTATTTGATTAATGAATCAGTTTAAATTAGGTTAATTGAGCATTCATAGAAAGATAAGTACCTTAATGACTATATTTTTATGTGTAATTTGGAAGCTTAGTGTATGGATTTATTTAAATGCTTGGAGTTCTAATGATGCTTGTAGTGCTAAAATTCAAGCCTGTCATGGGGAGCTCGATAATTACTTCAGGAGTAGCTGGTTTGGTATATATTTGTAGGTTAAAACCTGAAATTCATTAAACTAGATTGAAAAAGCAACTTCTGGTTCTGAAATGGGAAAGTCTGTACAAAAGACTGTATGAAAATACATGCAAACAACCCTCCATTTTTGGAGAATCATGTCAGTTTGACCTTGCTTCGTCTCCCAAACACCTAAGTGTCTTCAGAGAATGGAGATGTGCTGCCTTGGTTTAAAAGAAGGAAAGACTAATGCAGTCTTCAGTCTTGTTTTGTTACTGTGCTGTGGAGAGCCTTGGATGGGGAGGGGACTTTGGGTACAGTTCAGGCTGAAGTAGATGAGCCTGAGATGGCCAGTTGGGAGTTGGGGAAACGTTGTACAATTAGAACTCTGTTTTCAGGTGGAGAGAGAGAGTGTGTTGTCTTCTAACAACTTTTGGGTCCCTGACATCTTTTTTTGGCTTCTGGTGAACATGATTGGATCATGACAGTTACTGCCTTAACTTTATAGTTGCTGTGCAGAAACAAATAATAAAAAAGAGTTATCTCGTTCAGGCCCTGCTTTTGGCTGCTGTTACATTATGACAGACAGCATTGCCGTTTATGCTTCCCCTAATGCCTCCCACTCTTTTGAGACTCTACTTGTTATATTTGGTTTTTTAAAGAGGAATGCTTACTTAAGGTATCCTGAATATTTTCTTTCCTTTTTCTTTTTTAGATGTACAAAGTGTTTTCTGCAGAAAGCTTCTGTTGCAGTAGTCTGTTCTATTTTTTTTATGCATTGCACTGTAGAAAAAATAATTTTCACTGACATCTAGACTCTAAAATAAAATGTTATATACTGATTAGAATTGGAGCTTGATTCTTTGTGCAAGCACACACTATACCTGTCAGGAAATAGGCATTTGAAGAAAAAGAGAATCCACAAACCTAAGCCTCCTTGTTTTGTCACCACAGATAAAACATGTGGTAAGATAAACTTCATGTTCTCGATCGCTGACATTGGCTTGGGGTTGTTGGGTTTTTTGTTGCTGTTTGTTTCCAAATTGACTGTGTGAATACTTTACAGAAAGTCAGGGGCCAGTTTAATTTTTAGGGAAAAGACTTCAAAGTGCAGAACTGTCTTCTCTCTTCCCTGTCACCTCTCGTGGTGGATGGACATACCAGACTGAGAGCAGGGCAGCAGGTCTGCCTTTGTTTGCTCTTCATCCTTTACTCCTATGTAGGAGCCATCTGTACTGGAGCTGCTGTAAGTTAGAGCAGCTGCCTGACCTCCATGTGTCGGAGGAGTGCCTGCAGAACTGTGGATTTGTCATGGTGAGCATCCTTACTTCTTTTCCTTGGTAGGAAGGACACGGGTTTTGCTGTTGGCATTTTCTTCTTTCTTTGATTGGTTGTTTCTTGTATTTTGTGCCAGACTCCCCTTTAATTGAGGACTTTCACCATCTGAGTTTCTGTGTGATAGTCTGTGGGAATCCCAGGAACAGCATCACATTTGCACCTGTTTCTCAGTTGTGTTGGACTTCTTGACAGCAGCTGCAGAGAAAGTTGTTTCCCAGGAATTAATTCCAGGGGTCTTGCCTCCCATGAGACTTGCTTTTGTGGACAAAGATTAGAAAGTACCAGCTCTTCCATTGCCTTACATTTTCCTATGGCTTGCTCACACCTCTGAACAGTTCACAGCTTGGCTTTGAGATCATAACTCTTAATTCAAATCCTGCTTGAGAAAATTTTTTCTCAAGGTATTTGTCCTCGTAAACCATGCTTTAAAGTTTCAAAAGGCCTGTGTGTTTTTGGGATGCTTTAGTACTCACGCCCAAAAATATACAGTCCAGAAGACAGATAAGGCAGATGATTGATGGAACATCACTTGGTATTTTGATGACATAGTAGTTCCTGTTCTTGTAAGGACAGGAAGTTCTTAATTTGTTTTTTGACCCTATTATTAATATTAGGGTGGGTTTTTTGTGTGTGTTAGTTTTTTAAAAAATGCTTTGGACAGTGTTGAAAAGAGGGTTTTGAATTTGTAAGGAAGGTGATTTTGAAGGCTGACAAACATTTCACAAGTATGGGAGGATAAATTACATTTTTCTTGGTCTTTTTGTACTATGCTCATAAAGGCTACATGACATAGGGCAGCTTCTCACATGTGATGCATCCCACTGGATGTTTTAATTTAAGTGTTAAGATTCACCTTGCTTCCTCTTCCTGCTTTTGTATGGTGAGGTTTCATGTATGCACCTCTGTAGCATAAGTAGCTAAGGCTTGTGTTGGAGGATATGTTTACTGCCTTCATTTGGGGTGTAATGAAGACTTGGGTTTTTTTCTGGGTAAATTTTCCTCCTCCCTGGAGGAAGAAAAGAATGCCTTTCATTTGAATGCTTTAGATAACATTCTGAGGAACTGAGATAAGACTTTATTCTTATTAGAGCTAATAGTTTCAAAAACTTGGTGGCAGAGTTGGTTCCATCAGGAGAATAAACCTGGGTAGATGGACTTTCTCAAATGATATCAAGAAACATAGCAAAAGATGCTACTTGTGCTTCAAAACATTGCTACTTGCCCATATATAATTTTGCTTTTAGTTCTAAAGTTCACTTACTTCAGACAAGTGAAGTAAATGAGTCTTTACTTCACAAGATCAAAAGTTAACAATGCCAAAAAAAAGAACAGAATCAGTCTGTTAAAGCTCTCTGTTCTCCTGTAGTCTGAAATAATTTTAACAGTAGCTATTTTGGAACACTTGATTTTCCTCCCTCTGGGCTGCTCTGCCAGTGAGCACTTCAGTTTAGGTAAGAGGTTCTTTACTGTGTTAAATAATCTGAGCAAAGCTGGCACTACAAGTCCCTGTCTCTAATCTGCACTGGCCTACCAAAAATAAGATTTCACCAGGTGAGTAGGAAAATGACTAAAGGATGCCTACATAAGTATACATAAACATGGAGGCTGCCAGGGATTGACTGGGGGCAGATGATTTGTACTACTGGGCCATTGGCTCATTATAAATGCAGAAATTTTAACAGGGGTCTGAGGGGAAAAAGTGGAACTCACAAGGCTGATCTGTTCTCTGAGTTGTGTTTGTCTGGGATTTTCTTGGGTTTTGTTTTGTTTGGTGTTACAATAGACTCTGTATAAGATGAGAGGTGGTTAAAAGACTGATGTAGAATCTTCGTAATTTCTGGGAATGTGATTGACACAATAGCATATATTATATGCAGTTTATCATCTTCAGCTTAAGTAAAGAGCACTATTAAAAATATTTTCTCTTTCCCATTGATTTCCTTTTCTGAATTGTGAACAGTCTTTGCATCTTTTGTTCAGCTGTACTGCATGAGCAATGAATTTTATTTTGTAGAAAATGCTTGTCTGAAATTTAGCTAGTCTGTATTTAAACTGACACTTTAAGTCTTAATTTGAAATACTTTAGTCATACCTTATTGTCTGTTTTAATTATCTGCAGCTTTAATCTGGTTTTAGATGGGGAAAGACTGTTGAAGTGCAAAAAACATAATTTCATTCTTTGCAGATACCTTGCAAAGTATTTCATTCTTTGTAAGTAAATGAATCAAAATGTTGTTTAAATGGTATTTATTTAAAGGTGCTCTAGGAGGGAGTTTACGTTGCATTGGCTTCTCTTTTCCTTTGGAATGTATTAGTACCCAGAACACTTATATAAGAAAAATTTGCCTTGTGCTGTCTTCTGGAGTGTTTTTCGGAATGGCGGCATTTAAGAATGGATATTATGCTCGCTTTACAGCTAAACTGTAGAGTTGTAAAGTTGGATGTCTTTATTTTTCCTTCTTCAGTGGCAGTTAGTCATTGCTACTTTGTAAGTATTAGCAAAAGCAGGTTTAAAGCTGCCTAAATTGGTGTGTTGGCTTCCAATGCCTTGTCTCTTAGCTAATTCATTAATCACATTACGTTTTCTTAAACCAGACCAGCTACATTTTTAACTTTAAATTGTGAGTGGAAAATGAAGGCTTTAAATATATTTTTCATGAATACACAAAAGGCTTCTCTTTAATCTTGTGTGTTAAGTGAAGATTAGTGAAGGCCAGTGCTGCAGAACTTAGTTGAGAGTTACAGGTAATTTATTTGGTGAGATACTTCGCATGCCTTTGTTGCACTTGGACTCGTGTGTGTGTGTGTGTGTGTGTGTGTGTGTGTGTGTGTGTGTGTGTGTGTGTATTTTAAGCATTACCATTGTTTCTGTCGTCTTGCCATTTTAAAGTTCCTCCTCATAACAGTACTTGTGTTTTGTTGCTGAGGTGTGTGGTGAGCTTGGCTTCCTGGTGTAGCAGTCCTGTCTTGGGACCCTGCTTCCCTCTGCTTGTCACGGTGCTCCCTCTTGTGTTGGGCTGCTCGTGCTGCCCTCCTGACTGACACCAAGGCTTGAAGCATCTCCTTGTTTCTTCTAAGTCATCCTCAAGTAGCAGTCACCAATCTGTGACATTTTCTGTCCTACTTGTGGATCCTTGTCTCTGTATAACTAAACTCTTTTAAGAGTGTCCATTTCTCCTAAGTGGGCATTTCACATCTTCCTTTATAACTTACTTCAGCCTTCTCTGGGCTCCAGTTTGGGGAACTGGCATCAGAAGTAGTTAGGACATGGTTCAGCAGGCTTGTTATGTTTTTTTGGACAGTGTACTGCCTTGTCATGCTTACATCAGTCTTTGTAGCATCTCCTGTGGTTTCTTCCTAGTGCAAAGGAACCTCTACGGGTGTCATTCTAGCTGGTTTGTTTGGGGACACACTGTATAGTCTCTACAAGGTATAGACAAATTTCTTAGACATTTTCACTGTTCATAAATATTTTCTTGTTCCAGTCAATATAACTTCTTCCAGGTGGCCAGGGGAGTGACATCCCTTATTGAATGTGGCACTTGCTCTGAAGAACGTTTGGCGTGCCCCACCTGCACTCTGCATATCCAAGACTTAAGTAGACCGAGTCTTACGTTCCAACTTTCTGTGACACAGAAGTATTGGCTGTCGTTTTGTTTTTTGAATTTATTATGATACTGACACTTTTCTGATTCTTCAGGTATAAGCTGGAATTTGAGAGGAATTAATAGAGTTCTCTAAGAAAAGCAGACTCATGCAGAAATGAGGAACAGTTTAAAAAACAGTTTTACTTGAAAAAATTTAGGGTACAATGTACAAATAATAGTGCAATACAGATAAGACATTTATAATTGCTTTACAAAATATATTAAATCTGTAGTTGTGATCAATGCAAGAGATACAAGATGCACGTTGGTTAAAAAGTGAATAAACAGGCGAGGTTGTGTGGGACCTTAATTCAGTGAGAAGCATTTTCAAAGAAAGTTTCATGGCTTTGCAAATGATTTCATCATGAACAAAAATTCAATGCAAGAAAAACTCTTTGAAGTTTAATTTATGAAGGATTTCTGTATAAAAGAAAAATTAATCTCTTGCTGATACAGGTTACTAATTTCTGTAGAAAGCGGATGTGTTTGCAGGTTGTGGTGAAGCTGTCTTTCTTACCACAGCTTGTGGAGAACATGGATTGCTCTTTACAGAAACTTAGTTCCAAAGTTCTTCTGGTGGTTCTGAATCTTGGATACATGAAGTGAATCTTGACATAAGATATCTCAAGCTTCTATATCTTACGTTTTGTGATTCTGCTGCTTAATCATTTTGGGGCTATTCAGTGTGCTAAAACCTAAGAAAAGTTAAGTTTGACCATGTTAACAGAATTAATAGGTTAGATATAATGGTACTAAATGAGGAGAGAGATACTTTTACAGTGTAGGTAACTTACTTTGGGGGATACATTTTTCCGAAGAAGAAAGTAAAAGCCTTGCTCTCATTTACATGTTTATTAGGCAAGTTTGGCTGTGTTGACCAGTGAAAAGTTAAAACTGAACTTTTTCAGTGGAAACAAAGATTAAATTTCCAGAGGATCAGCACAACTGTCTGCTTAGGTCTCATGGCATTGTTGATGTATCCTAAAGTTCTGGTGGAAAATCCTTTTGGATACTGCTCACATAGATTTTACTAATGAAATGAGTAACAGAGTTCTGTATGTATTTCACTGTGGGGTTTTTTAAGTTACAAATAAGTTTTCTTCTTTAACTTAAGGCAAAACAGGGCCAACAGTCTCAAAGTTATTTGTTTTTTTCCTTTTCAGTGATGTTTTGGCACTGCCTATTTTCAAACAGGAAGATTCCAGCCTTCCACAAGAAAATGAGACCAAACATCCACCTTTCCAGTATGTTATGTGTGCTGCAACATCTCCAGCAGTAAAATTATATGATGAAACTCTCACATACTTGAATCAAGGTTGGTATACATATGGACTTGTGGTGGAAGTCTAAAACTGGAATTGTATTTCATGTTTTGATACATGAGTGTATATCCAAAATAAATGCATGTCAGAAATGAGGTTGGATGCCTTACTGGTAGTCTTTTTTGGTCCAAGTTGTAGGCTCATAGCTATAGTGTGGTGTTACTTCCCCTTTGGATTCTGGTGGGGGTGGTTTTTTTTTTTCTTTGTTGCTTTGTTTTTTGGGTTTTTTTTTCCTGTAGTGTGATGCCCCTCTCCATCCCCCACATCCCCCAATAAAATCAAGTTAATAGAGCTTTTAGGAGACAAATTTCAGGTAGTAATAGTGGAAAATACCAGACTAATTTTGCATTTCTGTGTAAGTTTGATTGATAGTAGCAAGTTAATTGGATATTTGTATAAGGTACAAATAAACAGCCCTCAGAAGTCATAATAAAAGTTAAAATGTCAGTCCCTGAACAAGAAGGGCACAAAAGAGGCCACTGTAATTGCTCTCAATTTAGCTACACATGCCTGTCCTGAACAGTGTTATGTTTGAACACGAACACAAGTGCAGCTCCCTTTGGAGTTTGTGTGTATTTTGCTTTGTTTGTGTACATTTATCAGAAATTAACTAGATAAATACTTCATGTGAATCAGGCTGTGTTGCTTTCCAGGTGGGGGGAGCCGGGGTGTCCCGGTGTGCTGCAGCCTCCTTGGACGAAGCATCCCCTCAAGAACAGCTTCTCCAGAGGCTTCAGCAACTCCCCAAAGCAACAGGGTGATTTCAGCAAGTGATTTCAGCTCCTTGTGAAGTCAGCTCTTGCAGAATCACCTGAGGGCCGACTTGGGTGAGAGAGGAGAGGCGGGCGCTGTATGGCAATTCCATAAGATAACCTTTATTGTTCAGCAGCTCTTCTGAAGGGAAGGCCAGGGACAGCAGTTGCACCCTGCCTGAAGGCCGAGGCAGGGGCTTTTTGTGGAGAAGGCAGGGGTGGGACAGGAGTCGGTTGGCCAATTGGGTACAAGGTATTACCAGAGAGAAGCAGGGTACACTGGGTAGTACACTGGGTGGTCACCCTGACCGAGAGATGGGTTCCTTATCTCTGAGTGCTTTTGCCCTCAGGCCAAGGCAGTGCAAAGGGCTGAGTCAAGGGTTCACAGCTCTCCACAAGGCTGGGTTTTTTTCCTCATAGCCTGTGGTTAATTGTATGAAAATAGTTTTGTTTTTTTTTCTAGAGAGAGCACTGACTGCTGGGTAAAATGATCTGAATGTAGTCATTGCCGTATGATAAAATGTTCTTCACCTCTTAAAATTGCATTGGTGTCCAAAGTTTAGTCAGCTAGTACTCTGAACTCAACTAAAATGATTTATCATTTGTTTTGGACCTTATCAATGGCCTCCCACCCCTTCATCCACCTTGTCTGTCTCTAATGCCCTAGGATCTCCATTCCTATATCTAGTTCAGCTTTCTTTTCCTTGTGGATTTTGACTCGAAATCTCAATAGACTGCCCTGTAATTTGAAGACAGAGCACAAGGCAGCAGGCTGAAGGAAGAAGGTGCTTGCTTCTGTGAAGAGCTTGTCATTTAAAATGACAGTGTCTGAAATGACTGTAAATGTTTCATCTGTCCTTGAAAACATCTTTTAATGTAAAGATTTCATTGGCAAAGAAGTTTTGGTGTTTTTTGGTGTCCCGGGTAGCTTTTCCTGATGTTGAAAAATGAGGGCATTGGTATACCCTTTCCTAAATAAAGATGGGAATAAAAAAAAATAGTTGGCCAGCTTTCTTTCTGTGCTAGTACTTCAGACAGAAAGACAGTACATTTACTGGCTAGGTTAAGACCTTTTCATTAAATTTTTTTTGTTAGCTGTTAGTGTGTGTATATATATGTATATACCCGGAGAGTGGTTGGGCACTGGAACAGCTCCCCAGGGAAGTGGTCACAGCACCAGCCTGACAGAGTTCAAGGAGCATTTGGACAATGCTCTCAGGCACATGGTGTGACTCTTGGGGTGTCCTGTGCAGGGCCAGGAGTTGAACTCAGTGATCTTTGTGGGTCCCTTTCAACTCAGCATATACGTAAAAAAAAGTTTTGAGACATGACTTCTTTCATACTGAAGGCAGCTTAAAATAAGGATTGGTTTACAACACTGAGTTGTGCTGATTGACACGTTTGTGTAATGAATTGGATTGAGTCCTCTAGCAAAAGAGTAATTTACATCCTGGTTGTTCAGATGTCTGTTTTCTAGTTAGGCCCCACTTTCAGGCAGTGTCTTGCCTTAAATAATTTTCAAGAGGAAGTACCCTTTTTAATTTTGTCAGCAGTTGTTTTAGTTTCCTGGCTTGGGAATATCAGAAGCAGTGGGAACATTTGCCCTATCTGGTAATCTGTGGTGACATTCCCTAAGGCAATATTTAAGCAAGCCCTGACTTTACCCTCTGTCAGTAAGTATTTTAATTAGTATAGCTAAGAGTGTCACTCAGAGTTCAAGGAGCATCTGGCTGATACTCTTAGTCATGTGATGGAGGTTTTGGTAGTCCTGTGAGGAGCAGGGTTTTGTACTCAATTCCCATGTGTTCCTTCCAACTTGAGATATTCTGTGAGCTAATGGAATATTTAACGTGATTAGGTGTTCAGCTGAAGCTGCTTCCAGAGGTTCACATTTTGGGGTGATGATGGTTGGTTGTTCAGGGGTTTGCAGGGTTCTTACTGTGAAATCTTTTAAATGGGTCCATTGGGAATGCATATTGGAGCTGTGGGACGGTGTTTTGAGTTGGCTGCTGTTCAGCTAGATGTATATGGAATACAGAAGTGGTGTGGAAGAGAATTGCTTTTAAAGGGGAAGCATTCTTCATGTTGGTTTACACAGGGCAGCAAGGCTTTGGAGTTCTGTGAATGCAAAGAACTGCTTGGGAGAGATGGGATCCAGCTTGGAAAGGGGAGTGATAGTACCTTTGCCAGCTCATGGCTGACCTGGTAAAGGGGGCTTTGAAGTAGGAACCATGAGGGAGGGAGAGAGTGAGCAGCTGCACTGTGAGGGAGTGATGGACATGGTTGATAAGCAAAGAGCGTGAAAGGGAACACAGCATCAACAAAAGGAGGTTTAAACAGGATCATCTCCAGCATTTGGATGTGAGCAAGTAGGTGCCTCTACAGCATCATTTCAAGGAAATTCCGAAGCCCTTTGTGGTAAATCAGCATGGTGAGGTGCCTCTGAAGTGCACACACATGGCATAGGAAGTAAACATGAGGAATTAAGACATCTGTGTGGTGTTGGGATCAAGGAGACATGATGGGATGGCTTGCATAAGTGCAGTGTTACAATGTGGGGATATTGGCTCTTTAGGAAAGGCAGAGGAAGAGTATAAGGGAGGGGAGGTTATGCATTACATGGGAGAAGAGCTGGAATGTTTGGAGCTCTGCCTAGGAATAGGTGATGTGCCAATTGAGAGCTTAGGGGTAAGGATTAAAGAGCAGGACAATCTGGATGACATTGTAGTAGGTGTCTGCTGTAGGCCACCTGACCAGGAAGAACAAGTAGATGGGACCATTTTTGAAGGGCTAGAAGTAGCCTCACATTCACAGTCCGTGATCCTTGTATGAGGATTTCAGCCACCCTGATGTTTCCTGCACGGACAGCGCAGCAGGGCATGAGCAACTCAGGAGGTTCCCGGAAAGTGTTGATTGACAGCTTCCTGAGCCAAGCAATAGAGGAGTCAGTGAGGAGAGGTGCTCTGCTGTACCTTATGAAACACAGAAGAGTTCATTGGGGTTGTGAATATCAAGGTCAGTCAGGCTTGTCTGCCTCCAAGATGGTGGACTTTCGTGATCCTGAGAGGAAGAAGCAGGACTGAAAACAAGAATACATCTTTGGACTTCAGGAGAGCAGGGTTCCATGGGATAAGGCTGTGGAGGGAAGAGGGGCCTGAGATAGCTGATCAACGTGGAAGGATCAGCTCCTCCAAACCCAAGAGCAGCAAATCCCAGTGAACACGAAGTCAGGCAAAAGTGGCAGGAGGCCACGTTTTGTGGCCATGGGAAAGCAAGGCACTCCTGGCAAAACTCAAATACAAAAGATAGGCATACAAAATGTGGAAGCACGGACACATAACCTAAGGGGAGTACAAAGATACTATCCAAAGCTGCATAGATGCAATCAGAAAAGCCAAAGCCCAACTGGAAATGAATCTGGTGAGGAATGTCAAAGACAAGATGATCTTCTCGAAGTACGTAAATGGCAAGAGGAAGACTTTTGAAAATCGGCCCTCTGCTGAATGGGACAGAGGCCCATGGTGACACAGGACATGAAAAGGCTGAATTATTGAATCTCTTTTGGCCTCGGTCTTTTCTGGTATCACTGGTCCTTAGGAATCCCAGGCCCTAGAGATGAGGGGAAAGTCTGAAGCAAGGAACTCTTGGTGGAAAAGGAACACGCCAGGGAATACTTAAGCAGACTGAACATACATAAATCCATGGATCCTAACAGGATGCACCCACAAGTGCTGAGGGCAATAGCTGATGTCACTGTGAGGTCACTCTTGGTAGTCTTTGTATGATCATGGTGACTTAGGTGTTTGAGACTACGGGAAAGCTAATGTTGCTCTGGTCTTCAAAAAGGAGGAGCCAGGGAACTACAGGCTTCCTGGGAAGGTGATGGACAGTGTTTCCTGGGAACTATTTCCTGGAACATGAAGGACAAGGTCATCATCAGGAATAGTCAGCACAGGTTTCCCAAGGGGTTGTCATGCTTGACCAGCTTGATAAATGTCTGTGATGAACTGGATGGCTTGGTAGACAGGGGGAGGGTAGTAGATAGTGTTTGCAATTGATTCCTTTCAGTAAGGCTTGCGATGGTTTCTCCCATAAGATACTTACAGAGAAGCTAATGAAGTATGGGCTGGATAAGCTGCTTTTGAGACACTCAGAACCAGCCAGGCTTAGCGCTGGGCAACTGGCTGTAGGTGGCCTTGCCTTGAGCAGGGGGATTGGCCAAGATGACCTCCAGAAGTCCATTCCAAACTTGACCATTCTGGGATTTTTGTGAATGAAGTTACCTCAGATTCAGTATGAAGCAGGGGGCAGTTACGATCCATAGTTTGTGTTGCCTTGCTCCTCTGGCTGCTCTCTAAGAAAGAGCAGAGAAAGTAGTGTATATAGCTCTCATGTAGGGATGACAAAAATCAGTGCTGTGGTGCTTTTTCCACATTCAGAGCAGCTACATGTCCAAAACTCCAAAATGGAATGTATGTTCCTCTGTCTTGAAAGCTTCCAGAGCCGTTTTTACATTTTCAAGTGGGGTATTCTTTGATTTTTACCTTTATCAAGTCTACAATCTTAATATTATTTTGTATCTATAAAAGGTTAGCAACACTTCTTGAGGAAACAATCAGAATTTTTTTCCTCAGCCACCTCTCCACCCCCCAAAAAATGCTGCAAGAGAACAGAGATATACTTGAGAAAGTTTATTAATATTGCTAGACTTAAAAAATGCTGACTGTAAATACAATTGGACTTATATGTTACAGCTGTGTGCGTAGAATAACACTAGTGATTGAACTAATCACACTAAAGGGGAAAAGTTCCCTCCTGTTAAATATAGAAGAAATTATGTATTATTTACTCAGCTCCATGAGGTTAACATTAATTTATATGGATTTATGTCATCAATGACCATATCAATGTTCAGATACTTCTTGGGTAAAACCTGTAGAATATGTAATAAATATGCTAATTGTGTTCCAGCAAAAAAGAACCCCTGAAACAGTCCATAGCTGGAATTAACATCAGTCTATGAAATGCCTTGTAGGAAAAGTCAAAATGCCTTTTAAATGTATTATATACACTGGACCATAAAGGTAGCCGGAAGGGTAGTGTAGAAGGTGGTGATTTTACTGCTTTTGATCTTAGTGAACATGTAGAAATTTATATTATCCTATGTTTTAGTTAGGGAAATGTGATTTTGTGAATGAATGTGTGCTGCTCCCTCCGGAAGGAAAAAAATACTGGTAGTTAAATAAATTGCTACAAGTTTTGCCTCTTTTGAAGCAGAACAGTTTATCATATTCACTGGAAAAAGAGGTTTGCTCATACTGTTGATATAAACAGTAACTGTCTCTTTTGAAGGTCTGTTTCTGAAATCATACAAAGCATAAAAATCATACAAAGCCAACATGTATATGGAGAAAATTAAACATGGGAGAATAGTATTTATGCTTTGGGAAAAGTGTAAAAACTCTGCAAGAGTTTGTTTTGGAAAACCAGTTAATGGTTCTCAGTATGCTGCCATTCATCAGTTTTAAAAAAGAAAGGAATTCAGAAAAAAGATAGAGAAGCAAGTACTTACACTTCATGCAAAATGAAATAGTTAACTTTGAAAATACCTCTAGTTTTAAAGGGACCAGAAAGTTTCACTTTGTTTTGTTAATTCGCATGCTGTGAAGTGCACATTGCTATGGATCTCTCAAACTCAAGTTTCATGTACCGGTGTTCTTGTGTACTGCGAACCAAAAACTAATCTAAATGCATTAAACACAAAATAGCTTTGTGCTCTTACTCTTTTAGTGATGCAATTTTTTTCTCTTTAAAGGTCAGTCCTATGAGATACGGATGCTAGATAATCGGAAAGCTGGAGACATACCAGAGATCAATGGAAAACTGGTGAAGGTGAATTTAAGTTCACTAGATAATGTTACTAACAAACCAGAGACTGTATATTTTATGGAATTTATTTTTTCTGCAGTCACTAGGTATATGGTCAGAATATGTGGACCAGAGATGTTTACAAATAAAAACGTATAGATATAAATGCAATGCATACTTGTGTGCACTGAAGATCTAAGTATTTGTGCAAAGCTTCAGATAGTTGTCTATAGGTTTTGTATCCAGTGTCTTCTGAGCATTCATGTTGTCCGTTGCAAGTGATTAGGACAGGTGAGAGGAAGGCAGAGGATCATTTAGATAGAAATGGAGGTATTGTGAATGTATTTCTTAAGAAGTGTTACAGAAAACACATGGAGCCAACCTGTGGGTTTTGCAGCAGTGGGATATTGAAGATACATCCATAGAAAAATGGATCTCTGATTTTGCTGCTTGTTCAGCAGTTTATTCCACAGCTAAGCCCCTTTCCTCAATTCCAGAATTGTCTCTTTGTGCTTCTGTGTTAGCAGAAAGTACTGTGGATCTGAGGTATTGTATGAAGCATGAAAATGAGGCAAACTGAAAAATTACCCAATTCAGAGTACAGTCAATTAAAAGAACTAATGGAGGGGGGTAGGATTTTTTTTCTAAGCATCTGATGATTGTTGATTTTATTGAATTCTCTAAAAAATCTTATTCAGGCGTTGGGAAAGAAGAGAAAAACATCAATTAAAGTCACTTTGAAAGTGGTGCTGATAAATGGACCACAACAGTGTGCCTGTGGGAGGCTGAATCTTTACCTGCCAGCTTTAGGCTGTGTAATTTGTGAACTTTGGCTTCCTTGTATAGTCCTATGCCTTGTTATTACTTGTCCATGGGATGCTTGTTCAGAGATCATTTCAGGAAGCGTGAAGCACAAGCATAAAAGTGGGATTTGAGAGTTCTGTAATTAAACATTTTACAAGATGGCATGGTGACTTGCTGTAACAAGCATGTGGACTATTTTGCCCCCTTAGGTGCTATTTCCTTGTAGCCTTGGGGTGTCTCTGCTGTAGTTTTCTAGGTTTGTATGTGGGTCATTTGGTAGGTAGAATAGGGCAAAGCCAGTGTAAAAGTTTAGAAAAGTAAATTTTACCATAGCAAGATATTGTAATGCATCAGTGAATTTTCCATTTTGGACGCTTAAATACTGGAATCCCAGTACTTTACCAGAGAAGTCATTTCATGGTGGTGAAGGTGACTGCAGATATTTCCAAGTTCCAAACTTGCCAGTTTGCAATGCAAAAGGAATAGTGTGTTTGTGTGTGTGTGTGTTTGTACGTGTTTGCTTTCTGTTATCTTTGAAGTAAACCCAAGGAAATGCAATCCATCTTGAAGAGGCACTCCATTTGAAAGTTCTTGGATTTTGTGGACATTTTTAGCTGCTGTTAAGACAAGGAAGACTGCCGAAAAAAAACCATGCAAATTTGTCTACATTCTGTATGTTGGGTGACAATCAGTGTGCACAGTATTTTTCCCAGCCTCTGTGTAACAAATTGCTTTGTATGTGCATTCATTTAGCAGTACCAAAACTGGCCACAAAAATAGACATTGTTAGATAATTACTTCTAGATGAATAAAATTAGTCACGTTGTGGTTGTTCTGGATGAGTATTTCATCTAGAGTAGTTCAGAAATTTCAGAACTTTTAAATTCTTTCTATTAATTAAAATAATAGATTTTTTGTAAATATAAGTACAAGGAAGGGAATTTCCTGTTTTGTTTCCTAAAACGTCCTACAAAAATTCACCAAAAACTCCGTGAAAGAATGATCAAGTAATATTCACCACCTTTCATAATAAAAGAAATCTTTGGTGTTTGCTTTCTAAAATAATTTTGCATTGCCTGCACAGTGTTGATAACTGTGCTATCAGTGTTGCTCAGTTCACTATGTAATTCAGAGTGACCTTTAGAGTATCCAATCAGATATAATTCTCCCTTGCATTTTTACCACATTTTCTAGTATCTCCTGCTGCTCAGTTCTGTTTCTGTGTTTTGGAATATTTTGGGATACTGATGGTTGCCAAATTTTTTGGTGTAAATACGTATTTCTCGGCATTGTGGCTGTTTTGAGATGTTTGATCTTTAGGCTGTTTCTAAACATGTAATGACTCTGTGGTTCATCACAGGCTTGTTTTCTTCTTTATTAGAGCATTATAAGAGTTGTGTTCCATGACAGAAGGTTGCAATATACAGAGCACCAGCAGCTAGAGGGTTGGAAGTGGAACCGCCCTGGGGACAGACTTCTCGACTTAGGTAAAATTGTTTCTGTTTGTTGCCGCTGTATGTAATTCAGTTTCCAAATTTAAATTGATCACATTCACATTTCTGCTGGGGCTGGTGAAAAAGGACAGACAAGATTTCTGGATGCTGCTTTGTCATAGTGTATATTTCGAATATAAATGTTCTTACCGCTTTCACATTCTTTTAAAACTTCTAAGTGCTGTAAAAGTAAGATAGCAACTGTGCAACCCTAAGCATTTAATAATCTTTCTAATTTCGATCGCTAAGTGTTGCTGTAATTAAGAGAACACAGACAAAAGTAACTATTAGATTGCGAAAATGGCACCATCATTTTCATATTTTGTGTAACTTGATCACTTTTGGTGCATAACTTCTGGGGTGGCAGCAGGGGAGGAGAATCAAAAAGCACCCAAAACCTTAAGTACTTTGTATGTTGAATCTGCTGAGATTTGTTGTATCAGTCCTAAGAAACTGGACCAAAGCCACCAAAACCCACAGTTTTCCATCCTACCTTCTCTATGCTGATTGTAACCTTGTATTACAATTTATTTGTAGTGTTTTCTTGCAATATAATTGTTCTGAAATTTGTGTTACTTGTTTTAATAGATATTCCAATGTCTGTTGGAGTCATTGATATCAAGACAAATCCAAGCCAGCTCAATGCAGTTGAATTTTTATGGGATCCAACAAAATGTACATCTGCTTTTATTCAGGTTTGAAACTTTATTTGACTGGATGTCTGTGTTTGGTGCCTTTCAGGTCACAAACAGCAATATATTTGAACTACAAAGCTTCTCAGTTTATTATTTGTGGGATGGCCATTAAGTACCATCTTTGTGAAAAAACACAGGTTCATAGGTCTTAGTAGAGCCCCTAGTAAGGTTTTTCAACTTAAGTTGGGTTTATAGAAAAATTTAAACAAAAAGTTTTCAAAAAACCCTTTGAAGAAAGCTGTCATAGTTAAAATATTTACTTGTATGAAGTATAAGAATATACTGAAAGGAATATAATTAACTTATATTCCTCTCAGTAACTCTTACTACTACTTTCAGCAGAAGGCTTGGCTTAAGGATTCAAAATATAAAGTATTGTCCTACAAAAAGAGGGTTTTAAATCTGACATTCAGAGAGGTTTCTCACTATGTCAGTAAGCTTCCTTGTAGGAATTCTGTTATTTGTGTATTTGATATTCAAGACAACTGAACTTGCTTTCTTTGGAAGTTATTTAGATAGAATGTTCATGTTTGCATTGCTTACTTTTGTCTCAGATGTGGTTTTATTATAAAAAAGTACAGGTGTAAAGTCTCAGAGTGCAACATTTCTTACTCAGGCTGTCAAAATAGGTTAAATTCCATGTTGTCAGTAAATTAACTTTGACCTAGTACAATAAAAGATTTTTTTTTTTTTTTAGTAAGAGTTACATAATTGCTAAAATGTAGGTTTCTTGAAGAACTGAGAGGTAAACTATGGAATATTTTTGTTTATGCATTTCCTTAGAAGAAATGATAACAGACTGAAAATGGAACTGATATATATTATGCAAGTATAGTTCACTTGTTCTAAAGGCTTGCTTTAAATTCTACAAGGAAGCAAAAAAAATTGGGAGCACTGTCCAGTGAGATTCTTCATAATGCCTTTTATTGCACTTATTTTCTCCTTAGATGTCATTAAGGGGCCTTTGTATCTTATAAATTAAGTCTTCATTCTGATGTAAAACCTGAAGCAATTACATACTGATTAAAAGGTCTGTGGATTTTTAAGGGACTTGGGCATGTTTGAAAATACCCTGAGATGAGGGTGCATGAGATGAAAAACTCTTCCAGTCAGTGGCCTTTTATAGCTTTGCTAATATTTATTACAAGAAACGGTATGTGATGTGGGTCACATATAATAAAGTTCATGTCTGAAATGCTTCTGAGGGTCCTTTTTGTTTGGTCATTGCTTTTTTTCAGGTACATTGTATCAGCACTGAATTTACCCCTCGTAAACATGGAGGAGAGAAAGGAGTTCCCTTTAGGATTCAGGTTGACACCTTTAAACAGACTGAAAATGGAGAATATACAGATCATCTGCATTCAGCCAGTTGTCAAATCAAAGTTTTTAAGGTAACAGTAGAAAATAGATCCTTAAGTCTCTAAGTGAATCTCTCATAAAGATATGGGAAATCTTTATATTACTGCTTGTAATGCTTCACATCTGAGATCAGATTTCAGTAACAAAACCATTTTCCAGTTGTGTTCATGTTCACATAACTGTTTGTTTTTAGCCCAAAGGAGCAGACAGAAAACAGAAAACAGACAGAGAAAAGATGGAAAAGCGAACTGCACATGAAAAAGAAAAGTATCAGCCTTCATATGACACCACAGTTCTTACAGAGGTAACAAAATAAAATTGCATCTGCTGAGGAGAAAATACATAGATACAGCACATTACTTAGCTGCAGTCTTGGAAGGGTTGGGGAAGAATTAGTTCTGCATAAAGATAAGTTTTTTATTTGACAAACTTGTCCAGCAAGCAGCAACATTAAAATTTAAGATTTTGTTTAGTACACTTGGATTTAGATACTCAATAGATGCTTGTATTAAAACACACTTAAGATTGAGCACTGTTTGACTGACTGTACTGAACCCTTGAGCAAGACTTTTGATACAGATTTCTAAATCTTGCAACTGAAAAGCAAAAAAAAAAGAGGGGGGACTCTAGTTTAATTACCAAATTTGAGCTTCAAAGTCTGTTTTTCAGAGATTACTGAATTTAAGGCCAGAGCCTCAGTAGTTTTTTTATTTAAGCATCAGTGAGTTCTATGCAGTTTTCTAAATATTTCGGAAGGTTTTTAAAGGCTTTTAGATCTTTCCTCACTGTATAATGAAAAGAAATTGATCCACATCTTTGGTGTTTGTCCAGATGAGGCTTGAGCCTATAATTGAAGATGCAGTTGAACATGAGCAGAAAAAGTCCAGCAAGCGGACTTTGCCAGCAGACTACGGTGATTCTCTGGCAAAGCGAGGCAGTGTAAGGGACTTCTGCTTACCTTTTGATTATGCAAGATACCTTGTGCAGTGTTAGATATAGGAGAAACTTCCATTATATAAAGTAAAAATACTTTGATTGCTGTGTCTTAATTTTATTCACTTCTGTGTGTACCAATTACTCCATGTTTGTTTCCAGCAAAGGAATCCTTCCTAAATCTAACACTTAAACTGTTGCAGAGGGACTGTGTAACTTAAAAGTGAAGAACTTTCAGTTTATATGACTTGAAATGAAATAGCTTTTTGCTTTCCTGTACATGTGTAATTAGTGGAAGTAAAACCAGTGAAATTTAGTGGTTTGTTCCTATTTGTACTCACATTCAATAGACGTTTTCACGTACATCATTGTTTTTAAAAAGCCATGTCATGTTGCAGATGATTGTTAGTGATTTTTCCTTTAGCCATCTACATACTGTGCTCCAAGCAGGTTTATCACAGTTCAGAAGAGTTAGCTCATCTTCATGATCTGTGTTATGTTAACCCTATATGCGCACATCAGAAGGAATCTAACATATATCCTGTGCCCTCCCTGATATATGTCGTATGAAGTCATCCTGCTAAGGGTTAGCATTTTAGATTTCTTAAATGCTGCTCCTTAAGGAGAAGCAATTCTGCATCTTTCTTTTGGCAAGTTTAAATGTCAATTAATAATGTGGCTGTGGAGGACAATTATTTGACTGTTCTTTGAACAGGCATATTGTGCTGAAGCTCTTTCCCAGCAGTGCTTCAGCAATGACTGTCTGACTCCTGTCCCTCAGGTGTGTTGGTTTGTATTTATGGTCTGCAAAAGTGATGTATAAGGTTTTATATTTAGGTTGTAAATACTTCAGTGTATGCCTCTTGTTTATAACCCATGTAACTGTGTGGGAAAGAACAAGCAATATTAGTTAGCTGGGTTCTTTTGAGGATATTTGGATTTTTTGTTTTGTGCACCCAAAACTATTGTATGCACTGAGCTGTCTGAATTTACCTTCTACGGTTCTTGGCTGTTGGTTTTTTGGTTTTTGTTCTTTCTTTTAAGGTGCACCTTCAGGATTCTTTGCCAGTGCATTCTTTTACTTGTTCCAGCTGGCCCTGGGGGAGAGGCAGGAGAAAATAAGCTTTTATCACTTTTGCTTATAAAGCATCTTTTGGAGCTTGTCCTTGGAGGGATTTCTGTGTTTTTCTCTTCTCCTGCTGTTACAAGTATTTCATCGAATGATTGTTGCTTATAGGAAGAATAATAAAGGTATTTTTAAACAGATAGGACAAAGCCATTGTCCAGAGTAGGACAAATTGTAGCTAAATCATTCCCTAGAAGTTGTCTAACCTTTCCTTATCAATCTCTTGGAATACTAAGCTTCTATGAGTGAAAGCATTACCTTCGTTGTAGTGAAGATAAGTTTAGGTAGGACAGTAGTAAAAATCTGATGCTTTTCCCAAAATACACAAAGGATAATGACCCACAGCCTATTGTGAAGAACAGCTATGTACATCTTTCCACTTAATTGTGCGCCTGACTATTCCTGTTCCTGTTCCAGATGACTATTCCATCTGCCCATAATAAAATGCTGTCTTGAGATAGTTTGGTCAGTTTGTTGAGACCATTTTGAATTTTATCCATGTCGGATGAAATCTTTTCAGCCTTGCAAACTTGGTTTTGTTTGCAGATTTAAACACATGGTATTTCCATCATTACAATGATTTTTATCATTAGCAGAATTATTAGAAATCAGCAAGGCCATAAAAAATACCAAGAAATACTATTTTTTCTGTATTCACAGTGAAACCTGGGTAATTGCTGTGCACCCAGTGCTGGTTTTAGCTGTAGAAGTTGAATGTAAAACTTGTTTGCTTGACCGAGAAAAGGAGTATCTGATCTACATCTTGAAGGCCAATTCATCGGCCTTTTTCTCTTGTCACCAGACTGGCTTGTTCTTGTGAGCCCTCTAAATATGGACAAGGATGATGAATGTTTTTACTTAAAGCGATTCTGTCCTTGTAAATCTGTCTTCCCAAATGTGGCCATCAGAAGCTTTGGCTGTTTCCAGACTTCCCTCAGACGTGCAGATCAAATGTTCCGTATGTGCAGTACCATGGTCACAGAGGTGCTGAGACACCAAAAATGAAGACCTGTTTCACTACATTTAAGTATGAGATTGACATTCTTTTGCATGTTATGAATTTGGATCTTTTTACTTCACAAGTCCTGTAGGAACTGTAGTTCTATTACAGAAAAAACCCAACCAAACCAGAGTTCTTTGGAGTGTCTTTTACTAGATGAAGTCAAGACTGCTGACTGTTCCTTAGTGCTGCTTCCTAGATGCCTAGAAATAGTATTCTGTTACCTTTTCTTGAGTTTCAGAAATTAATGTTGATCCAAACTATAGTTCTCTTCCTTTTTAAAGCTGTGAATTCTTATCTTCCTGCTACACCTAACCTAACATTTCCTTTTCATTCATTGCTTTTTACATCTCATTTTGTATGTTGGCTTTTTTATTTCACCCCTCCAAGATTCTGCTGTTCCATTTGTTAGATATTTCCATTTTTGTTTCTTTTTTTTTTCCCCTATGTGATTATTTCCAGCTCAGTTACAGTTGGTTTTGCACAGACTGGTTTCTTACTATGCTTCCTTCAGAAAACATTGAATCTAATATATTTTCTTTCCAATTTAACTCATACGGGTTTCTAACACAACGCAAGGAGTTTGGTGAAGCTTCCTTTCTGAATGGTTGTTCTGCTCTGCTCCTCTGTCCTTGCAAAGAACCAGAGGGAGTTTTTTCTAACTACCATCACCCATATTTCCCTTATTGCTTACAAAAATAAGAATGCCATCTAGATAAACTTTTCCATTACTTTTTTGAATTCACCTGATGTATCAAAATTCAGGGCATTCATGGTAGTTTCTGCGGTGTTTATCTCAGTATTATCCAAACTGAAAAGACATATAGTTAACCTGCTTGTTAGACTCTTCTTCACACTCTGAAGGGTTAACTTTTTTTGTAGGTATAAAATTTAACCTTGCCTTCTGGACCTCAGAGTGTATGTTTATACACAGGTGACCTTCTTTCAGGGGCCATTTTATGAGGGAGGCACTCCGTTTTCCTCTCTCTCAGTGTATAAAAATCAGTGCTTATCTAACGAAGAAGGGAAAAAAGCCTACCAGTTTCTTTTCCCTGCTTTGAATTTGTAAAAGCAGGAGAATTTGTGTTGTAGTAGTTGGGCCTTTGCAGTTCTTTTCTGTCTACAGTGTTTTGGTTGATTTTTATATAGTGTATATTATGTGTCACAAGTTAGAATATATAAACTGCAATTTGATTAAACTTGGTCAAATTGTTATTTTTTGCAGGTAGAGCTGATTATAGAGCACATGGAAGTTAAAAGACTTCCTGGTGTAGACCTTGAAATAAATTGGAACACTCAGTTGGGGACATGAAAGATTGAAAAAAGCTCTATACCATGTATAAGAAAATTGATACTTGATTCTCTAAGGAGGTGCTTTGTGCTCAAGTATGTATTAAGTCTAACTTGGAGAACAAATTAGACTTACTGTATTTAGGTTTTGTATTTTGTTTTCATGTTGATTTGATATTTGAATACAGTATGGAGTTCCTTGCCAAGGTTCAGTTTTACTGTCTTGTAAGGCATGAATTTGGGCACATTCCAGTATGTTGGAAGTAGGAAGGGATATTACATTAAACCATGGCTTAGAATAACTTGAGATTTTGCAATTCCTCTGCAGTTAGGAATTCCTCTGAGTTTAATTGCTATATATCCTAAATCTGATAAGTCGTACTTAGAGAGATCTCTTACCTTTCTTTTTAACTCTGTGAAACTTAATAACTTCGTTCATGGCCTATACAAAAGGCTGTTAAACAGCTGAAACCAAAATAGTTTTCTCCTGAATTAATCTACATTAATAAGACATAGTTTCTGGAGTATAGTAGTATCAGTAGCAGTGTCCTAGTACTGGAGGGCAGTTTTGAGACCTCATAAACATGATCTTGTTAAATTCATCAGTATATATTAATTGTTTATTACAGGTAAAGATTCAATGCCAGTCTTCTTTCTGTTCTGTGATGGCTTTTTAAAGAGTTGAATGCCTCCTTGTGACAGGGTGACATTTTCTGCTATGTTTGGGTCCACTGGTCAGGGACTTCTATATTAGTATCATGAACTTCCTGAATGTCCTTTGGTTAACTGAGTTTTGTTTTAGGATTATAAGAAATATCCTGATTGATCAGACCACAAGGATGAAGTTCAGTGTTCTGTCCCTTGCAGTGACAATGACAGGTGCTTTTTCAGGGAGGCAGTGCCACTTTCTGTGATCCATTCCCCTTGTAACCACCCCTGCCCCCCAATCCAGAATTGTCATGCGGGGTGTTAGAAAAGAACACACATCCTTGCTTAGTCTTTGTACTGTTAATGGATTTGGTGCCAGGCATATGCTTAATCCAGTTTGTGAAGTGCAGGACATTTGTGCATGGGAGTGATTCTGAAAGCATAATCGGCTCGGGCTAATTTCTGGAAAACTTTCTTGTTCCTTGAACCTTTCAGAATTAAGTATCTCAGTGCTCACATACTCGTTTTTCCCTCCTTAACCTGTAAGACTGAAAAAAGGAGAAGAGATGCAATAGATGTGTGGCAGTAGTATTACACTTACTATTTATTTTCTTTTTAGCCAACCTATTCAGTCTCAGAGGATAGTTAGTGGTGTTTTTGCTGGAATAGGAGACACGCAGGAAAGCATGTTTATGGTAGAAGAAAGGCTACTTGCTTTGGGTTGGGATTTTATTTTTCTGAATACTTCAAATATGCTTCTTTCTGGATTTAAACTCAGAGCTTTGTTGTGAAGAACTTCAGCTGGGTTTGAAGGACAGAAACACTGATTGCAGTACCTACCTTTGGAATGGCTCAAAAGTTGTTCTCTTGCACCAGTGCATTCTTCTTTGCCCCTGAATTGAAATACGTGGTGGCTAGAATCTTGTAAGGGAATGGTGGCCAAGGATGTGGAGCTTGCATCTGTGTGTCCACATTAACATTTTTGATTAAAATTTAGGAAGAGAAGTCAGAAAATTAAAGGATTTTAATTGCACCTTCAGAATATTTCAGAAGAACAAAGTTAACATTATTATGTTGGGCTTTTCTTTTAAAATTATGGCTTTGGACTACATGTTTAGGGAATTAACGCTACTTGTAACTACCTGATGTAATGTAATATATTTGAGGGTAACATTAAAATGAGCTTGAGAGACAACTGATGGGAATATACAGAATAGGAGGAGGAATGTGTCACCCTTCAAGGTCATAGAGGAGGTATGTAGCCCAAGGGTGGCTTTGACCATGTCATTAGAGACTGTAGACACTGTGGCTAACAGAAATGCTGGTTTGTGTCAAATCTCAGGCAAATAAAGAATGTTCCTCATTTTTAAGCTATTTGCGTGCAAGACTAATTTATTTTAATTCCATGTGCCATGCTGGGGAACTTGCCATCTTATGCTTACAAGTGAAGACTGGGCTCCAGCGCAGAAATGTTGTTAACTCTCTTATAGAAGGTGGCACTTGGTGTTGCACTTAACTGTTTCCCCCAGATAGTGGAAAGAATACAAAACCTTTGAAACAAGTTTCCATTGATATTAAGTCATAGTTGTTCCCCTCCTCCTTCCTCCTCCCCTCTACAAGGCTATGATTTAAATCTGGAAATTCCTTACAAGGTATTTAGCTGGTGCCTGATAAGTGTATCAGAAATCCTTGTTGTCTTAACAGGCATGGTCTTAGCTTACCTGATCTTGGGCTACTTGCTTGTTTGAATCGTAGCAAGTATCAAACATATCAAAACCTGTTTTGTTTTTGTTTTTCTCTAAAATACTGGATTTTTAATAGTGTTGGAAGCACTAAAAGATAGCCTTGTTTTGAAAAGCTTTGTCATGATAATTTAAAAAAATACCCCAAAAAAGACTGACAGCTGCCTTATAATATACTTGCAATGACTTAATTTTGTGTAAAAAATTCCAGTTTACCAAGTAGTTCAGAAAAATCAGTTCATGTAAGTAAGCATAATTTTAGTCCTGAAATAAATTATTAAAAATGTTGAATTCACAAAATTTCTACTGAAAATTGTATTTAATTGGTCTCAGATACATTCAACTTATCCACAAGATGCAATCTAGCTTCATAGCTTTATTTACTATTACTGAACACTTTTTTCATGTCATTTTCCCTGCAGTTTAAACAGCCCTTTCATCCCATTCAGGATAAAAGATGTTTTTTCCAGCAGATGGCTGGGGGTTGGCTGGTTTTGGTTTAAACTGAATAATCCGTGCAGGTCTTTTGTCACTTTCACCAATAATACCTTAATTTTTTTAAACAGAAGATATAAATAGGAGTCTTCATAAAAGAACAACATAAACCAGCTGATTTTTACCTGGAATATCTGCTCGTAATGTGTGGGATAGAGGAAGTCTTTTATTTGGAATTGCAAATCAGAATACTCTGTGGACAAAACCCTGGCTTTAAATTAGTGTGCATCAGAGTAAAAAAATGTATTGTCAAGAGAAAGTTAAGTTTTAATTCTTTATCTTCAGTGCTCACCATGGCCTGATACTCCTACAACATTTGTAAACAACAGTCCTACTCCTGCTCCAACTTTTACATCTGCTCAGCATAACACCTACAGTGTCCCAGACAGGTAGGTTTCTATCCTGTATCTCCATTAAAGGCAACATTTTAATCAGGCATATTCAAAATGTTTTTTGAGTAAATTCAACTGTGTTCTGTTTTCACTGGGGAACTGGGAGATTGTTTTGACCTACATATTCACTTTAGAGTATGACATTTATATCACATGATTCAGTTATAAGGTAATTACTTCTGCCTCACCATTTTTCTTTCTTACTATACATTTTTTAAAACAACTTCTTTTCTTTTGTCCTATAGCAAATACTTCACCTTTGAACTATTGTAATTTAGTCCTTGTCTGTGGAAACTGTATTTAGCTTTTTTCTGTAAGAAAATTTCCCTCATACACAGTTAGTATAATTTGCAAGAAAAAGACCCAACAAATACCTTCAAAAGCTTTTCAACAAAAATTGCATTGGTAAAAACATTTTGTATTAAGGCATTGATTGAACTACTGTAACCAAACTGGCACTTAATCCAAAAATTATTTACAGTGGTATCATCTCGTCTGTATACTGTGGAGTAGTCTTTCTAACAAGTTTCAGTATTTTAATTCTTTCAGCTGTGATGTTTATTGTTTTGGGAATTTCAAGTTGCTTTTCAACAATGCTGAAATATTTTGGTTTGTAGAATTCTAGTAATACTTTTTTTGTTTTTTAATCTGTAGCAATTCTTCCTCCCCAAATCATCAAGGAGATGGAACCTCTCAAGGGTCAGGAGATGTGAGTGTTTGCTTTGTATTGATTATGACTGTATTTGTATAGCTGTGTCAGAATATTTGATTTACACTTGATGTTAATAGGTACTAAGAAAATTTTGAACTGAGGGAGATTTTTTTTTTTAATGGCTTGGGTTTTGTTTGGCTTTTTTAGTATCCAAATTATCACATCCTATCTTTTTTCTTACAGCAGCT
Source organism: Acanthornis magna (assembly GCA_036785705.1). Classification (NCBI taxonomy): domain Eukaryota; kingdom Metazoa; phylum Chordata; class Aves; order Passeriformes; family Acanthizidae; genus Acanthornis; species Acanthornis magna. Next base: position 14,031,931 of record JAWUZG010000029.1, read on the forward strand.
TCATCCTTCAGCCACAATCCAGGAAACTCAGCAATGGTTGCTCAAGAATAGGTTCTCTGCCTACACGAGGCTTTTTTCAAACTTCTCAGGTATCTATAGTTTACTTTTTTCCTTTATTTCTGTTACTGAGCAAGTTCTCTGTGGAAAAAGAGTTCTCTAAGGACAATATGGTATACATATTTATACATATTTATTTACTAATTTGCTTGTTAAAGAGCAGTGCAGTTCCCACTGTATGTCTGGGCACAAGACATGGCAATAGGTGCACCGTGTGGAGCGATGTTTTGCTATTTGCTTCTTCAGTCTTCCATGGAATTGTGCAAAGGGTGGCAGAACATGGTAGTACACACCATAAATAAAATTTCTTTTTCTTTGGTGACACATGATGGGGACAATGTTGTGAATGATGCCAGCTCTCTGCCTCTTGGCTTAGCTCATGCTTCTGTCAGGATTCCCTTTGTACTAGGCTTCTTCTCTGGGAAGGTTTATTCTTCTGCCACTGGTTAATTTTTGACCTCTGCTGCTTCTATGAGGGTTACTAAGCTTTCTCAATAAACTTTAGTACCAAATTCCTGACAAAGAATCTTGGAAAACTTTTCTTCTTTTTCATTATTATCTTTATAAAAGTCAAGTACTAGCTGGCTGGGATTTTTTTGAAGCAGGAGGTGTGGTATGTGTGGCTTTTATTATATTACCTCAGGTCTGGGGTTTTTTTTTATTATAGTATTTAGGGTCTGTGATAAATTATTTTTGCTGGCTTTTACTTGTGCATTCCTGGATAGTCTATGGGGTATTTTCATTAATAAAGACTATTTTTTTCCTGTTTTCCCACTCATTTATTGTAGTGACTGATATTTTAAAGTGTTGTTTTCTTTGTTGACATTTATGCTGCCTCTCAGAAGAATCCTTCCTCCCAATTTTTGCTTCACCAGCACCTTCTATACATGACTGCATTGTCATAACTTAGGTGCACAGAGGAAGTGATGGATGAGTTGAATGCCTGGGATAATTCATTGAGTGACAAACCAGGGGATATTTTTGCTCTGTATTTTGCATGTGTTCAAAATACGCAACGCTGGATGCCAGCAAAAATAATTGTTTGTCTGTAAAACAGTCATCTCTCTCCACAGAAACTGTGTGCCTTGCAGACTCATACTGTTTCAAAAGCTGTGAACACCGTAAAGTGTAACTCACCACCTTGAAAAAGAGGCTGATTTATTCAGCACTCACGAGCATGGTCTGGATTTTACTTACTCCTCTTTCCCAAATTCCATTTTTGTCATGGTGAAGTTTGTTACTCTTGGTTTAAATGAACATGCAATTTATTTTAGAAAGAATTGATGTGCTACACTAATCTTCATGAAATCCTCATATGTTTGTCCAGGTGCTGATTTATTAAAGCTGACGAGAGAAGATCTGGTACAAATCTGTGGTCCGGCCGATGGAATTCGGCTATATAATGCACTGAAATCCAGGTGATGTGCTGACTGTGAGGCTGAGTGGGTTTACATGGGGGATTCTAGAACTGGGACACTTGGGAAGTTAGTGTCAGGATGGGTCTTGGTGCCTCTGTGATCTGCCTCAGGAGTTGGCAGCAGTAAGTTTAAAACTCTCCTCCTGTGCACACCTTCAGGGCAGGCTCAGGGGAGGTGCAGGTAGGCTGTGAGGCTGCACCAATGCAGTTGGGCCCTGCCAGTTTCTTGGATATGGATGGATTTGTTGCCAAGACACAAAACTGGTCATTAACAACCTGAGGCTGTTTGAGGTTATAGGTGTTGAGTGCTGACACAGGCAGCAGCATCCCAGGGGGTGTCTGATTCTGTCTGAAATGGGTGTTTGTTACCATCGGGCCTTCTGGAAGAATTGCTGCTGTTACTCAGTAGTCCTGTTCCAGGAGTCCAGCCAGCAGCGTCCTGAGGAGCTCTGAATGAATTAAAATTTTGTTTAAATGCAGCAGCATTAGAGATTAATTTCATGTTTTGGGGTCAGTGAAAGAAAGCAAGTGAAGTGTATGTGTTAGCATAACAAATCTACAGTTGTGGCATAGCAGCTTCTGTATTTCCAGGGCACTTAGCCTTTTGTGTGATGTGTGATTTCCTTGGATTGCAGGTCTGTTAGGCCCCGTTTAACAATCTACGTGTGCCAGGAGCCGTTACGGAGCATACAACTGGAACAACAGGATGCAGGCCGTGGAGACAGCAATGGTGCAATATACGGTACGGCACGGGCTGCTCGCAGCAGGCTGAGCCTGGGTCTTAAAACAACAAAACAAGATAGGTGTGGATGGAAAAACAGGAGTGAAGAGGCTGAATTGCTGTTTCTGCTGTACAAAGAAACTATGGGAAGTTGTATCACAGTGGTATTGTGGCTTTAACAGCACAAAGCGAACAGGAAAAACCTGAAACCTCTCAAGGTTAAATCATTGAGTATTTTCAGTCTGTTGATAAAACTGCAGTCACATGGTAGTGAATTAAGGAGCTCTGGAGTCGGCTGTGTGTGTTGTTGCAGACAAGGTATCACCCATATAAATGTAGGTGCATGTAAAAGCTACATGCAAATAAAACAATTCTTTCCCATTTTCTGTTAGATTTTGTTGTCATTTTCTGTGCAATTGAACTAAAACTGTAGAGTCTGGACAAGAAAAAATAGCCAAGTAGTGAATGGGCTCCTGATTTTTAGTATTAATTTCCTAACAGACAGCTGTTGATTTAACACAGATGGGAATGTAACTGTTTATTCGTAAATTCATGTCACTTACAATTAAGAGAATGGAGGGAGCTATTTGAAATTATTCTTTGCTTGCTCTTGGCTTTGAGAGACCTCTCTCCCCAGCTGAAATCTGTACACGCTACTGCAGTAGTGCTTATGTATTTTCCATGCATGAACTGAGTGGAGAAGGATCTGTAAATAAAATACTGCCACTGTCAAGTACAGGCTCTCCCTCAGGATATCTTCAGCCAGAAGAATGTGCAAACATAGAGTTGCCGAGGGCTTCTAACACTGTTAAATAAAACTATAGAACTGTAAATACAGCATCAAACTGAACAGCTGCTTTGTCTTACTGTTCTGTTTTCTGTGTTGCATTCCCCCCTGCCACTCTTCAGCTTTGAGATGATCATAGGAAGTTTATTCAGACAGTTGCAAAAGGCTTTATTTACAAAAAAATCAAAAACTATATCTGTATTTAAAGCAACAGCATAGGCATTTAAGTGAGATGTAGGTATTACCTGATTCTTTTGACACTGCCCAAAATCACTTCCAAAACCATCTTTCTCTCTAAAGATCCATTTTTAAGTCTGTTTGACATGACTGCGCCTTTTTTGCAGGATACAGGAAAAAAAGTGGAATTTGCCTTCAGTCTCAGAGCAAATAAAAACCTCCCCCTTGTCAGAGTTGTATTTCTGACTTTTCCTTGAAAGAAAAGTCAGGGTAGCTCATGCTTTTTAGTGAGAACAGGGAGAGAGTAAACTAGAAGTTTAAGGTTTTAAAATTTTTGAAAGCCTGGAGTATAAATAAATTCAGATTTTTTTCATGCAGTTATTGGTATCCACTAGTACCATGCTTATGTAATTTTTTTTTCTTGTAGTTTATCATGCAATCTACTTAGAGGAGATGGCAGCCTCAGAAGTCACACGCAAGCTTGCTTTGGCATTTAATATTCCTTTGCATCAGATCAACCAAGTTTACAGACAAGGTCCCACAGGCATCCACATTCTTGTTAGTGATCAGGTAATTGAAATTTTATTTTCTTGGCGTTTTATTTATGACTTGGGAGTGGAGAGTTTTCTTATGCTTATTTATTGCTGTTTTTTTGGTTTGATAATGCAACCCAGTATTTTCTGACATTTAGAGTATTTTTTCCTTTTCCTTAAAATGAGCAGAAGGATTCTTTACATGTGACTCTTCCTCTGCCTGACTAAACCAAAACTATGAGAAGACAGAGGCAACAGGTTTATATAGTTCTGAGATGCTGCAGTAATTATTTAGTATGTATTTATTTGGAGCACACCCAAATAAAACTAGGGAGCATTTAAACACTGTTGAACTCTGCTTATTTGAGTGTCTGCTCCACAGAGTTCCAAAAGCACAGCCAGCAGTAGTAGGCTCCTGACTGGTTCTCACAAGAGTAAAAAGCAGTATTTTGATAGTAATGGATTTTAATTTGGTATATGCCTGTCACTTGCTGAACAAAACCAAAAATACACAATTGCTCACAAAAGGCTGTGTTTAACATCAGAGTTGTTGAGGGTTGTTGTTGTTTTGCTTTGTTTTTTGCATTGGTCATACTCCAAAGGGTCTTGAACCTTTTTTTTTGTAGATGGTTCAAAACTTTCAAGATGAGAGTTGTTTCTTATTCACCACAATAAAAGGTATGTTGTCTTTTCTTTCCTGACAGTCTAAAACTTAATTGTTTATTCCAGCAAGGAGCCTTCTTTAAAAATAATAAAAGATCTGTATAAACAGTGGCAGAAAATATCCCAGAGTTCTTCCTCTCCTCATCAGATTTCAGCCTCTTGTGTAGCATCTCAGGCTCTTCTCCAAGCTCTCAGTTCAGAACCAGTGCAGCATTCGGTAACAAACCTTAGGTAAAATTCAGTCAGCCATCACTGGACAGTGATGCTACTAATAATTGTTGAGAATGGTGAAGTTTCAAAATAAATTAAAAAATTTAAATCCTGGCAGTAGTACCTCTGAAGTTCAGACACTGAATGCTGAGTCGTGAGAGTCAGCTGAACTGAGCACAACATTCTGTTCTTTCTCTGCTAGTCAATAAGCATCTTCAGTGGGCTGTTGTTGAATTCCATACTTCCTTAGAAGTCCAGTTTATTTCTGGTACAAGGTGCCAGCAAATTCTTCTAATCAATGAACAGGTTTGACTCTGTGCCAGCCTTACCTACAGAAACTGTCCTGACTTTGAAGATCCAATTATAAATCCTTAATAATAACATTTCTGTTTAGCACAAGTAGGAAATTTTTAAGAGCTGTTTTTGTTGTAGATGAGTTGTATTTTCAAAACTAAGTCCATACATAGTGTTTTGGTGCAATTCCTTGTATTTCTGTGATTCTGTTCAAGAAAGACTGACATTTCCTTCTTTTTTTTAGCTGAAAATGGAGAAGGCTTCCATATAATTCTGAAGTGACATCACACACTTGCTAAACTGATACTCCAACGCAGAATGAAGTCCTGCCTAAAGATTATGAAGATCATCCAAAACCTTAGGATCTAACTTCACTGTATAAGATGTTTCATATTGAAAACACAAAATGACCTTTCTAATGAGCTGTTTGATAGGTGAACTTTCTTATCACTGCCATAGCTAAGTGTCCTCATGAGAGGTATAATGCCATGACAGCTTCTGTACAGGCATGGAAGACAGTGTAAAAGCAAAGGTGCTTGCCCTTCACTGAAATAAGGCAAACTATGGCCAGTAGATACAGTTTATAGAAGAGAAGCAGTGCTGCTTTTCTATTATCTGTATCCAGTTGGAGATGAATGTAAAACTTATTTTGGGGCATTTACCTTTCTGTGCCAGTTTGTCTGTTACGTGCTTGTACCTTACGCTGGTTTTATTTTTTGATGTTAGCAGAGCACATGCTAATCTGTGTGGAGATGAGTAGTTAAGGTGATAGTGATCAGGTTGTCAGGTCTTTGAGAGTAAAGCTGTCAAAACAGCTTCCCGTGTAAATTGTGCATAAGAGTGTATGTAAGAAGTGTAAATGCCAGAACAGGGCTTTTAAGAAGCCCTAGACAGATGCAATATATGCATGCAGCAAACTGCATTATCAATAGTACCTTATTGGAGGGATTAATATAAATCCTATGGGGTACCAAGTAATTGTGTTTTGCTTTAATGAATTTAATGGAAAAGAATTGCCTATGCATCCTTTATGTTTAGTTTCCTAGGTTCTCTGCAGAGCACTGCTGCAGTTTAACTCTTTGCTTGTAAAATTGTGGGTTTAAAAATACTGGCAGTAAGAGGTGGGGTTTTCAGTGGAATTATGCTGATGAGGGAAGATGACCCACTGGCACCACAGGGCTGTCATAGCTTTCAGCAGCATCAAATAAATTGCTTGAGAAACACTAAATATATACCCTGTAAGTCTTCCCGGCAGGTAAATGCCCTGCTGGAGTTCCTGTTCTGGACAAATCTCTCCTTACTTTTCTGTTGACCTTCCTGCATCCTCCATCCATCCATACTGTACACCTGTAACAGTGCCTCTTCCATATGACCAAATATTTACTTTTCTCTGAAACAGGCAGTGTGGTTTCTTGGTATTTTGGATGTGTCTTGTAAAGTCATGGCACAACATTAAGTTTCAACTGGTTAGGTACTTAGAGGGGAATATTTCCAAAGGTGTTAGGTGACAGTAGCTGTCATTCTGTGCCTTTGGAAAGTTCCACCTTGATCTCTGGCGTAAAAGCTTGGGAATAGTTTGCTTTTTATGCTGCGGTGTTCCATGTAAACCAATACTACAGCATGTAAAAAAGCAACTTTGATTTTTTCCATTTCCCTTTTCATAACTGGCTCAAGTGCTTAGCAGAAAAGCTTCTGAAAGCTGTAGCATTTTGAAAATTTAAATTCATCAAACCTAGAGGTTTTTTCCTGTTTTTGTTTTTCTTCTGCACTGAAAGTAAAATTTTATGTACTTAAACATTTCTGCCTATAAGTTTTTCATCTTCGGGTTTTGTTTGGTCCTAGTATTTTCCTGAACTGACACTTGTGTGTTTTTAGCTCACACCATATTCAAATCCAAATGTTTTATAAAAGTGGAAAAATCCTTGATTGGAAAGTGTCCAAATATATAATTTTAAAGAATATTGAAAGTTGTACAGTAGTTTGTCCAGCTCACTTGAAATTGGAATTAAATTATGGCACCAGCAAATGGCTTTTGTTTTTTAATAAGATGTACACATTTCAATTTAAGTATAATAAATGTTTTTCAATAATTTTGTAAATGTGCTTTTCTTTTTGTTTACTTCTTTTTTTCTCACACCCACATTCGAGATAATCCATTGCTAAGATTCAGATTAATTGCAAGACCTTCCCTAGCAAGAATGGTAGGTCAAGGTAAGAAAGAGAAGTAAACCAGCCCTGGTACTAAATCCTGTACGCAGCGCATTCACGCAGATCTTCTGCTTCTAGTAGAAATCTAGCTTAGATTTGAAATAATTCCCAACAAATTCAAGTTTGACATCAGCTGATTGTTTATTTAAGTGTCCTATATCAGAGTAGGTTCCATTTGTTTTTGTACATCTTCAATGCAATAGACTTAAAAGGTTCATTATGTTGTTAGAAAAAAAATGAGCCAACAAAAGGCAACACATCTTGACATATTGGTACCAATGACTTCCCTGGTACAGTTGAGAATAAAATCTGGTTAAAACTCTCATTACACCAGCAGTGTCTTAATGGAACTCTAAGTATAATTGTAACAACACTCCACTACTGTGCAAAAGAAGCCCAGATTGGCTTACTTTATAGTAGTAAAGAAATCCATGTACTGTAGTCTAAGATGTAATTTAACCCCAAAGCTGAGGTCTTAATTTACTGTCCCCATCCTCTATGAGTCATGAACACAACCCAGCCATTGCTGGCTGTAGGAGTTCATGTTCACACTTACTCCTTTTTAGAAATAGTTTAAAATTTTCTGAAGGGAAATTGCAGTACTATCCAGTAGTAGCTTTTCCAACTGCTTTTTAATTTTCAGTAAACACAGGCCCTGAACTCTTAAAACACGCACACACACAATCAAACACAAAAAAAGCTTTCTGAACTGTCGAGTAGTTTCAGATAATTAAATTGCTTAATATAAAAATTTATCTAATCGTCTAGCACTGAAAAACTAAGGATAAAAGCATGGCCTTAAGAGTTAATACATCGATTTTTATCATTATTATCATTCAGAAGTTGACAGCTTCTTAACCAAATGTGAAGAGTTTGGCTTTCTACCTTTGAAAATCACAGGTTTGGTTTGGTTCAACTCCTGCCTACAGACTGATGAGCCCATCTGCTTGTCCCTGAAATGGGTGTGACAAACCAAATTCCTGCTTCATCCTGTTTTCTGTAGCTGAACCTGTTTTCCATTGATCTGTAGAAAAGCATGTGTGCTACACCCCTCTTCCTGGAAGCGCTGCATCCTTTCCTTCCATCCTGCAGAGGCTGCGGGGATGGCGTTACCAAGAGCACCATGGATGGCTGTGGCAGCAGGTACAGTAGAGTGCACAGGCTCTACCACAGTGGATTTCTTATCCCTGTTCAAGGCCGATGGCATCGGGCAGAACGTGCGTCGTTGACGGGCAAGCTTTGTACGAGTGGAGTTCAACTGAACCAAGTCCAAAAAACTTAGGAAGTATTTCTAGTTCTAAGGTTATCTTGAGGTACTACCTTACCTTTTGACATTACCTGTTATGTCCTGTTACATAATTAAATATGAAGCTGAATCATGAAAAAGAACAAGCTGCTGTTTCGCTGTAAGAGCTTATGATTACTTTGCATTTTTTGGTCAACATCTGCTAAAGCTGATTTGTCCTTAAACCTGATATTTGATCTGTGGTGTATATTACAGAACAGCAGGCTCAGTTCCTTGGCGTGGCAGCCTCAAGCCCCACGTTACATCAGAACTTCACACCGAGCAGTGCTTACAAATGCAAATTAACTTCCCAGTTTTGTGAACTTCCACCAAGTAGCTGCTACGCTGCAATGCCCACGTGTTTGACACGGTACTGCAGTTCTCATGCCAACAGAAGGAAGGAGTTACTAATACAAACCAAAGCATCACCAACTTAATCCACAGCTGCACATCACGTTAAGATTTTTATCTGGAAAAAAAAACGCTTTTCTTGTCACAAAACTGGATGACCAAACACCACCATTAGGACTTGTCAGGAAAACAACTCCTTCGACTGACTTGCAGTCCCATTCTTCAACAACAACGTTTTCTGTGTGGCTGCACTCACTGTCAAAGGATAATACAGCATCTGCAGAGGCGCTGTCCGCTCCCTCCAACTGATGGAGGGGGAGTTACTGGAGCAAAGTAAGCATGAACTTTCACGTGAGGTAGATGAGCCTGTGGGTGAAAAGGCTGCATTATAATGGGAGAGAAAGAACAGAACTGAAAAGAGAAGCAGCACACCTCAGCTGCTGTGCCAACAAGCGCTCTCTCATTAAGGTTAGTTAGCTAAAAAGAAAGTGGATACCAGCCAAGCTCTCTTCTCATATGTAATTCCTCCTGTCCCATCCAGCTAAGGTACACCAATGTCTGGGCACTCAGCTTCCACAGGGCCCCCCCTGGTTTCCCAACAAAGCTCTGCATCAGGAGAGGCACGTGTTTTGCTGCAGGGGAGAGAGGGATGGACCCTGACTACTAAAGGACGACTTGTTTGTACCTTGTCTCTCCTATTTCCACTGCTGTTCTCATCCTGGAAAGCAGCATGAAATAGAATTGTGCATCTGCCCTCACTCTGAGTCACTATCAGGGATGAGCTTTCCAGCTGCAAAAATGTTTGGACACAAACTTGGGATACGAAGCTGCAGACAAGTTTAACTCCAAGGCTAAAACGCTGCCCGTCTGCAAGGCAGGTGGTCCCAGACCTAACAGGCAAGATATGCAAGGAAAAGGTTTGGGGCTGGATTCCAGGGCCTGAGGGCCCTGCAGCCCAGCCCATCAACTGAAATAACCATGCAGATGTTTTACTATTAGCTCTGTGTAGTAACATATATTTTAAGATATAACACATATATTTAGGATAAAGCTTGCCACTACACCATCCTAAAAACAGAGGCCCATATTTGAAAAAGATAGAGAAAGCAGAAGATAAGTGCTCATCATTCCACCAGCAAAATGTCCTGAGTCAGAACTGACAATAATTGCTGTTCAGACAGGAAAGTTACACACATGGGGACCTAACAGAAGGCTAATCAGACTGTTTATCCAGCCTTCCTTGCCTGGGACACCTGTAGGACTTCTACAATCTCAAGCAGTACCAACAGCTCTGGCATTTTCAGGGGAACAAGGCAGTAAACACATACTCTGATTCGTTTGATTCCAGCTCGTGTGACTTGCTGACAGTCATACAGCTCAATTCTCTCCAAGTTGTGGCAGTTCTCCAGGTGCTCCAGAGTCACATCCGTGATGAGAAGACAGTTATCCAGCTCCAGCACCTGCAGCCTCTCATGCCCACACGTACTGTTGCTCAGGTGAAGAATCCCATCATCAGTGATCAGTTCACAGTGAGATAAGCTCTAAAACGGAGAGGCAAACAATTAACAACATTCCTCAGTCCTAAGTTACTCAAGCCTCTGGACATCAGAAATCCTCTTCAACCTCCTTCACTCCAGTGGTTAAACAGCTACAAATAATACAGAGCTGAACTCCAGAAGAGTAAAAAAAGAAACTGCTTTACTCAATAAAACGGCTGTACTTGATTTTAACTTTGCTTCAAAACCAGCTGAGTCCCAAAACACATCACTGGCAAAACTCCTCAGGCCCCTTTGCTCTCTATGAATGTGGGAATTCTTTTCCAATTGTCCCACACAGTGCAAGCAACACTGTGCCAGGAACAACTTTAAAGGATGATCGAGACCTAGGGGAATCGATGAGTATCTATTTAGGGGTTACTGTTTCACAGCTGCCATGTTCTCAAACATACACCAAGACCAAGCCCATGCAAGTCCGCATAGATACAGAACAATCACAATGGACTGATTTGCCAAATAATGATTTCAGAAAAAAGCCATGAGCACTTGGCACCTCAGGCTGTACAGACAAGGAGCAATAAACATCTTGTACAGCTACAGGAGCAGTCTTTTCTGCAACAGTCAGCATAATAAACCAAAAGGATCTGCTCCTCTTCAAGTTTTTTCACTCCCTTGAATTTCAAGAACATGGAAAATGATGCCGCGTCTCAGGCTGTGGCACCACATAAAGCACTCTCCTAATTTCTTTAGGGAATTCATGACTTTTGGAGAAGCACGGATGATGACAACAACAGGAAACAGACATTCCTCAGAGGCGGCTTAAAAAAACCACTCTTTGTCACCACTGAAATGAATGCTCTCAAGTCTTCCCCAGTGAAATGTGCAGGATCTGTGAACTCTACTCCTCTTGCCTTGGGCTCTGAGCTAGTGCTGTGCTTTATGCTCAGCCCTGTGTTTTGTCTGTACTTGCACCTAAGTCTAACAGTGTCTGATTCTGAAGTAGCCTACATTTCCTTGCCCCAAGTTGTTTTTTTTCAGACAGCAACTGAAGAAGAAACACTTGCAGCAGTCCAAAAGCACTTTTTAACTCAGAGCAAGCAAACAGTCATGCTCAAAAGGACCTCCTGCCAATCCACCAACTCTTAACACGTAACCATTTTCCTCTCTGGGTACAACACATCTATCTTTTTATTCAAGCCTGACAAGGGCAGCCTGGGGACTACCAACCTTACCCTTACTTCACCTCAGCTACAGTCACGAGCATCTCCTGCCTGCTACCAGACACACGGGGTCTGTCCTGCTCTTTAAAATAATTTGTCCCTCAAGTTTTTTCTCCTTTGCTCTACAGGATGAACAGGGAACCGGAGAAAGGCTGGGAGACAGGTCTGCACCTCCTCTGGAGCCTGATGTAGAGCTGCCTCAGCAGCTTCCCTTCTGCTCCAGCTGGTCCAATTTAACTCACCAAGTGTGAGCAGCCAGCAGGGACTCCAGGCAATGCCACAACGAGTGCAAACTGTCTCCAAAAGACAACAGAAATTAAGTGCTTGCCCCTACCCAACAGTGTTTTAACTCCTAACACCCATTCTGGCAGTCTCTCATGTCTTCAAACATGTCAGCTTTCTCCTGTACCTCCTTTCTCTGTGTACGTGCTCTGAGCGCTTGGTTTGGCTCACAGCCTGGGAACAATCAGCAGCTGCAGGGTTAACCAACATTCATCACAGAGCTGCTGTTCCAAGGAAGGACAGGAGGTTCTGTGAAGCTGTTGGCTAATTAGGAGTATTCCATCCCAGGAAGTAAGCAGCTTATAAAATCAGCTTTCCTGGGACGCGGTATTTGGTACTGAAAGGACAATACAGGATGTACAGCTGAGTTCATAGAACTTTGCAGAACAAATATGCCAAATTATACACACTTCATATTAAACCACAGGATTTTTCTGACTTCATAAGCCTGCTAAAAAGCATTAATAATGTGGAATTTTACAAAGGCAATTGCTTGAAATCTTAAGAACAAAGCGATATGGTCAATTTTTTATTTTTGTGTTAATACATACTAAATGCTGTGTATAAATCAAGTACGGCATGACGTACTATGAGAACTTCACATGCTGTGAAGATTTCAATTGTCTTCTCATCTTCAGGACTATCACGAGTATTTCACAGTTTCTCTACTAATTTGAATGCACAGTTCTTAAATACTTTCACCAGGAATTTCTTCTTAAGTACATTAGGCAATAAAGCACTTGACTACTCTGATGCTGATGAAGATTTGCCTATTTCCACCATCTACTGAGTCTCCAAACATGAAAAAAGCAAATTCAAAGTTGATCTCTGCAACTCCAAAATGTTTGTTCTAACTGCAAATACACCTAAACATACACTAAAGCACAGCTGCACAGGAGTTTACAGGACATTGGAAGCACCAAGATTAGTTCATGTATTTGTTCATGTATTTGGCACCTGCCAGTCTTGTCTTATCTTCTCGTGTAATTCTCATCCATTGCTAATCAAACACAATCTCCGAGTATGTATCCTTCCTACACATAGGTTATCTATAAAGATATATATACCAAAGAAATCAGGTTTCTGGTTCTCTTAGAAAAGCTGTGATGTTTTTACCAATGCTACACTTCCCTGTCTGTGGGCAAATATACAAAGGCCAGCAAACAGGAGCAGATTCAGAAAAAATGCTTGGGAATTATGATGTTTTATGGTATCTCTGTTGAACCACTGACAGAACTGGTACAAAAGATCTCTTGCAAGAACTGGTTGCAACTGGGGTTACAATACAAAATTGTGTCCCACGTAAATGGCTCCACATCTCCTGACATCTCATTTAGTTTAACATTAAGAATGATGGTTTAGAAATGAAGCTGGACAGTTGACAAGGAAAAACAAAACAAAAAAAAAATAGTGAACAATCTCCTTTTCAAAGCCATCTTTCCTCATGTTGCTACTTTAGTAACACTGAGTGAGTAACACTAATCATAACACAACTTAATTACGGAAGCAGAACACCTTCCTTTAATCCCATCTAAGAACAGATTATAAAGATACTTGTTCTCTCACGTAGATCTAAGTAGTTATAACAAATCTACACTAAAGGACAACTGGCCTGAAATACAGGAGCTACTACTGTCTGAACAATCCAGTAATTTTCAAGTATCTTGAAGAACAAATTTACCTTACCTCAAATTGGTTTGGATGATCTGAAAGATCTAAGCCACCACTCCCTAGAAAACAGTTCTTTGAAATACAGTAAGCAGGGTACCCCACTCTCAATCCTCTCCAATTATGTTCAAAAGTCAAGTCGAAGGAAATCATCTACAATTTATTATGTAAATGCAGTCCTTGGAAAAAACTGCTTGCATGCAAAACTGCTTACAGAGTGATTACATTTATCTTCTCTGGGTGGTTTTGTTTATTCAATATTTGATGTGAAGTGTCATACTCCCTAACAAAACCATTACTGAACACTTGAAAATATCCATTAAAGGATCTAAGTGCTTTAAGTTGAATGAAGTATGTAAGGAATCAAATATGAAGGATGCTAACCATAAAGCAAAAGCTTTCTGGTCATTACTCACTGATTTGGTAACATTTTTTTAATCACATAACGCGTGTAAATATTTTAAGAGTAATATGCTGCTTTTAGAATACTTATGAAATGTGCACATATTTTGCACAGTATCACTGTACATCAGGAATGATTTCTAGGCACAGAGTGAACAGCCTGGGTTTGTACTGCAGGAGTTGTCTCTGTGTGTGGTTTGGGGGGAGTATCACAGGCCACAAACCAGCAGTTACACTTACCAATGCTTGTAGCTTCGGACAATGTATGGAAAGTTGTATCAATGTGCTGTCAGTTATCTAGGAATAAAAGAAACCAAACACAAGCCATAAGCAACAGACAGCAGGAAAGGCAACCCTTAAATAAGGGATCTCTTTCTCTACTAAATGAAGGTTTTGCTAATTCTGGAAAACCACCCATCACCTGTTACTCTCCAAGTATTTCCCTGTATAGAATTTCCCAATAATTATTTTTATTTCCTATCATAAACACAACACTATTTATAAAAACCAAAGAACATCTAGATGAAGGTGTTAATGTATTGCATTCTTACACTGGACATTCAATATTCCATTTCGTATTATATCTCACCAAAACACACTCTTCCAAGTCCATCTTCTCCAGCTCATGGCAATTCTACAATAAAAAAAAACATGAACAGATAAACAAAAAATTAAATAAAACAACATATAGACATGAAATCATGCACAGGGCTAATAACATGGGATAGCACAGCTTGGAAGAGGAAACTGAGATCTAAATCCCTTCAAATATTTGATCACCATCAAAAGACAAAAAAAATTGTTAAAAGAAATAAATAGATGAATGAAGAAGAAATACCCCATCTCCCTCTGAAACGTCTACATTTCAGCCTTTCTCCTACTGAGTGAAATGTCTCCCTCTTGCCCTGTAAGGTTTGAACAGGACATACCAGTGCTCACCACCCCTGCTTCCCTACCCCCTTCACTCTAAACCCATGGTATTTACAGCCTGTGCACTAAAGTCAACTCATCTGCACACACACAAATCTAACTTCTGCATTTATCAGTGTGCACCAAACTTATCTGGAATACACTCAAGCCCATGGCACACCTCTCTTCACTGTCAGACATTAGAAAGAAGCCTTAAAACCAAATTGCTTTGCCAACGAATGCTGAAAACACTAAAATAACGTCTATTTTAAGGGTGGGAGAAAGCTGCATGTCATATCCTAGACAAGTAATTTTCTCAACATTCTGAGAAACCCCCAGCATGCTTCCAGAAGTGCTTTCAATATCTGATCATGACTAATTTCAAGAAAATCATGAAACCTTGTGACCTTGCAGCAGACCACAGAGTGCCACAGCTCAGCTCAATTCCCAACCCGTTCTTTCCAGGAATAGAAAAAAAAAAAGGTTTAAATTGCAGCCCCCAAGAGCAGGGTTGAGGTGACTACCAAGAATCTAATGCTGTAGTGCTGAACAATTAGAAAACCACTCTCTTTAACCACTGTGGCTACAAAAAATCCCCCCTTTCATTTACATTAAATATCAGTAGCATAAATGACTCCCATTCATAATTTTTGTGTTCAGGTTTCCTAAACAAGCAAGTACACAAGTCTAATGTGAAGCATTTGATACCAACAATATGCTTATTCTACATATTTACAGCATGAACCAGGGCACAAGTACTTATACTTTATACTGTATAATGAAAATGATCTGTAATTTAAAGTTATCCTCAGAACAATCTATTATATGCTGATTTTTATGCAAATATCACAAGGGTGTGTGTGTGATCAATATAAGAGAAATTTAGCTAGAATACATAACACGAGTTTATAATTATATTAAGCGTAATAAATACAATTGAAACAAACTGAAAAAGAGAGGAAAAAGTGAAAAATGCAATGATAGATGGCAAATTAGATCAAGTTTCAGATCTAAATATAATCCAGAAATAAAATAGCTTTTTAGTCCCCTCCTCCACTGGCTTCTTTCTACTTGAATTTTCCTCTTCTCATATTGCTTCCCAGCAGGACTGCATCAATTCACAGCTGCTCAGCAGCAATGAAACAGGGCGAGCTGTAACCTTCTGAAATGACCCTTACCCGTGCTAGGAGGGTAAACCCAGCATCTGTAAGATGTGAACATCTTGCAGCTTCCAAAATCCTGGAAAAGTTTTAAATGTTAAAGAAAACATTAGCATAGAGAAAGGCAAATGCATTTGAGGTACAAATCTGTCTTCTGCAACTTAAAAGTTCTCAATAGCAACTGTGTGTGTGTGTGTGTACATATATATATATATGCATATATATATACACATCCCTATTTTTCACGGTGATTTGAAATTAAAAAGCAGACTTTTAATCCAGCTTATCAGAAGATTCTGACAGTCACAGAACATGTAGTGGAAAAAAAATTATACACAATTAGAGGCATTCTAACCTCTTGTTTCAGTAAAAGCAAAATGACCAAGTTTTCTCATGTGTTGTCTGAGGAAAGATAAGAGAAAATAAACCCTGAGTTAAGGAAAGTGCAGATGAAGCCTGCATCTAAAACCTTTTATCTAAACACAGGCTGCTGGGAAGCTATAAAACTGAGAAAGTGTTTACTAGAAATCCCCTCAGAACCTCTGCATGAAGCACAGTGAAGCAACTTACCAGAAAGCAAGGAGCTTAAAATCTTCAAGCCCACAGTAAAAACAATGAACTATGCCAACACAACCTTAAAGAAAAGGACACAGTGTTTTGGAAAGATAATCCTAACACTCTTCCGAGAGGCACTGGGAAGGAGTACTGACAAAAAAAAACAAAAACAAAAGGTCAACTGCCCCAAACAGCACCACTTGCATGCACAACAGGCGTCCACCCCATTAATGCTTTGCTGTCTTTGTCCTTTCTTTAATGAACACTTTTCTTTGCAGGTGGAGTGAGTATCAAGATGAATAACGGGAAACCACAGCACCATGGAATGAGCAGCACAAACCAAGTGCAACTTGCCACAGCAAACACTGCTGCTATACTGGGGCTGGTGGGGAGGAGGCAGGGGAAGAGGGACAAAGGAACATTTTGTGGCTATACTGAGAGGTCTCCAGATCCTTCCACTGTTTTAGGAGGTCATCAGAACACTCTCTCTCTAGAGTGAAAGTGCAAAGGGAAAAGCTACATATGTGCATGGACAAAGTAACAACCTCACCAAAATACAGGACATGGGGCTCTAACTATGACTTTGCTGGATCAGCCCCTTCCAAGCCAAAAGCAAGAGGGCAGCAAAATTTAGAGCTGAGCAGCCCCATAGGCTTGAAAAGCCACTTCCAGGGTTCCGGTTTTCAATCTGGTTCAGAAGTATGAGGGAAACTTAAGCCAAGTACAAGACAGGCACCTCTTCCCAAATGGATGGTTCTAACGCCTCTGGACTTTCTTTAGACTCACATTCGGGAATTCTGTCCCCTTCCATCAAGGGCAGTTAGCAGCCTACCATAAAATACTCTTCAGCTACTTGCCTATGGTACCAAATAGGAAGGGCAAAAACACCACCACCAGGTAGAACCCCCCATGATTCAGGACACATTTGTTACCGTTCTAACTCCTTTCATCAACTGATTGCTACAAATCTCATCTCATTACAGGGCTGACTTTAAAGGGTGGGTGGAGAGGGAATGACATCTAGAATATGCAAAACAGTGAGGATCCTACTTCTTGCACACCCAGCTCTAGACTACAGAAACAGAGGAATAAAAAAACCAGAAGATTAGCAGCTCAAGCTTTCCTGAAATTGGCTGTGCAGACAGTCAGGGCAGGAGAATGGGGAGTAAGCTGTATACACACATGCTGTATCTATCAGGCCCCAGTATGAAAAAACAGGTGGGAAGGCACTGGGCAGCATGGAAATAACAAGCAAAGTTCTAATTTTTACTTTTGTTTTAGTGATTGTGCTTAATTACAGAGGGCTCTTCTTTTTTCCTGTTACAGCTGGCATGAATTTCCCACCCAGTGATCTGTGAAAAGTACCTAACACACAGGAGCTGATGAGGCAAAATGATATCCAAGAGCAGATTCCCCACTCTTACAAAGGAATGTTCTCTGAGACAGACTCAGAGTTGCATTCATTGTCTACAGCTGCCTTTTGGGCATACCTGGAATGTCTCCGCACTCAGCACATCCCTACTCTTGTGGAATTAGCAGCAGTTGAGACTAAAAGGAATATGATCCTAACTTTCACAGCCCCACCCAAAGACAAAGACATTCATGGCTCACAGGTGCTTTTCTTGACAAGCCTTGCCAAAACACCTACCAGTATTTTACCATTAAAAAGTGCTAATAAAGAAAAATAGAGAAGGTACCAAGCACCTGAAAGAGCAAATGTAAAGAGGGATGACAAGACACCTCTATCTTGATGTGAGATAAGAAATACAGCTGAAGGGTCTGCTGAAAACTTGACCTAAGTTTTTGTCCAAGGAGATATTTGTGACTGGTAACAGCTGCATCGTGGAAATGCAGCAGTATCATGGAAAGCAGCATAACAGGACATTCAAGATCCTGAAGCGACATGGGAGTAGACACAGAAAATATTCAGAAATTTCCTAACAGGGCCAGAAGCTCCAACAGAGGCAGCAACGTTTTCTTTCACACTCAACACTGAAATAGTCAGAAGGTACAGAACAAGTGTTGAATTACACCTCCCTTTGATTTCCAACATAATTTTTATGAAGTATTTTCCATCCATGATCCCAAAAGTCTAGATGTAACCAGCTGTATCACCTGTCCTTCCACCATGCAGTAATCCTCAGCAGTAATCACTGCAAAGGGTCATTTTCTTTCCTTATGCTGTTCCTCATTATAGGAGGAGAGTGGCAGACGCCTTCCCCCTTGTGGCACAGACAGGGGCTGACAGTTTTCCTACCTAAGTCTAAACAATTCCTGCTGCAGTTGTACTGCCCTTGGAAAGAACTGCACAACTAACAGCAGTTTAGACCTTTTTATTTCCCATCTGAGATAGTAATTGAGAAAATGAGAGAAGTAGTGGGAAAAGACCAGCAACAACAGCACAGCTTTCTAAGGAACACCACTAAGTTTGTCAGAAGACTCGTAAGCCCCTAATAAATATGAACAGAGGCACAAAGGGGACTGTCAGCCTGGAATTGTCTCAAGGATAGGCATCCTACAGTAACAAAAGCTCTATTTCACTCATTCAGCTAAAGGAACACTGTGTGTCAGCATATGGTACACTGGCATTTGAATTTTTACAGACTACATATTCCTCCACTAGCTGCGATTTAAGGATAACAAGTTCTGACTCCTGCATGTTCCTGTCATAAATGGCAATATGTCATCCAAAAATCTTATATTTTTATTTAATTTACATTAAAATTAGAAGTATTATATGTCTCTACAATATGTCTCCACAACCAGAGAGCTGCTGCATAACTGAGCTTTGGTTTTAAAGCCCACCATAACATATATGTTAGCAGAAATTACACCAATGTGGAAGTTGATATTATTTTTAACAGATAAGCCCCTATTGCTCAAAACATCTCTCATAAATATCAATCCTCAGTGCTTAAAAAGATATTAGCACACTTTATATCAGTTTAAGAACACCAGGCTGTACTGCAGAGCATATTAAAAACACTTTTATAATAAAATCTTGAAAAATAATAATCAGACAATTTAGCTATTTTTTTTTGCAAGACAAATGACTGCATAAAACCCCACCAGAGAACAAACATCACAAGACACAAAACAACCACAGATATTTTTACCTTTTAAAAAAATAATGGGCTTTATATTTTCTCTTCTTCTAGCTTGTAATTAGTACCTAAAATATTTAGCTAGAAGCACAAAATTGAACTGCTGGGTTCAGCACATTTTATTCTTCATACATTAACTCTTGTTTTTTCAATATACAGTGAACAACATTCATATGACAGCTACAGAGGACCAGCCCTCAAACTTACGTACTTCTAACTTAATGTTCTGATTGCAAAGATAATGCAAGCAGCATAGAGTTAAATCAAACCTGTGGCTACCAGCTCATCTTCAGAAGTGAATTTCTTAGATCAGGCCAGTAAGAACATGAGATAGAACACACTCATAACATACTCACTTCAGCCTTGGACAGTTTAGACCAAGTGCTGTGAGAGAAGCATCTGTCAGGTTGCTACAGCCTGAAACACAGAGTGACTGCAGTCTGTGGCATCCTCTACAGATTTTCACAATGCCTTCATCTGAAATTTGCTGCAACACAGAAGGTTGAAGTTACTTCCTTATCAAGTAATCAGCCAAGAACAAAAAACAAGACACTACTACTGAACTGCTACTGTCACACTGTACATAACCAAGGCAACACATATTTTGGACCAAAATATACCATTGTGAAACCACATACAATGATAACACTGAAGATAATCAACATTCACAATTCCTACTTTATATATTTTCCCACAGACTTCAAGTCCTACTCTAAGGCAGTCTCTGAAGCACAGAGTGAGAGTTGTTTGTTGTTGTCTTCCTCTTTCACTTTGCTTTTGTTTTATAATTTTTCACATATTCTTTTTTTTTAATTGTGCTCACTTACAATTGACAGCATTGAGGTCTTTTGTTCCAGTGACTGTGTAACTTTGGGAATAGTGTGAAAGAGACCTTAAAGCCCCACAGCAGAAGAGCTAACTACCTAATTTGCACTGGAGTAGTAGTACCCAAGGGCAAAATCCTTCACCTTCAGATAATTTTTTGAAGCAAGAGTTACAGGCAAAAAATTACACATAATCTGTTCTTTACAGAAGGTAAGTGAAAAAGCCAGGTTTGCCCTAACCTATGCAGTTGTCTTTAGATGAAAGATTTAACTCAAAAGAGGATTTTTCATTTCTCAAAATTGTTTTTTACTAGATACTCTGTAAGGAGTAACTCTAAACTTGGAATATGAATAAGTAAGTTTTCTCTCTGGAACAGGGACTATAAGAAATAGCCCCATCACAGCTTCACACAAAATAGCAGCAGGAACTGGATTACTGTGTGTGTGCAAATATGATTTTGTTTACAAATCTTCTGTTCTGGAAAAAGCTCTCTCTCTCTTCCTCCTCCTCCTGACACTATGAATTTAATTTTTCTGCTGTGTGGAACAGGTTGTTTTATTTCCTGGCATAATATTATTCTTGCAATAGTAACAAAGACCTCCACTGTATTTTTAATAGAGAACACACAATCCTTGTATAAGCTCCTCATGTAAGTACGCTCATACAACTAACTCTAGCATATTTCTGATGCTATTAGCACAAACATATCCTTTCCTAGATGAAAATAGGATGAGAAATAGCAGTAGCTCAGCACAAAGGGAGATTACCTTATGCTCCTCACTCCAACCCAGCACTTTTTAATAACAGAAGTTTAGATTTGCAAATCTAAAATTTGGTTTTGAAATTTTTAATTCAAAGAAAATTTGAATTTTCTAAAATCTAAATTTGTTCAGTCAAATTTAAATCATTATAGGCAGAAAACTAGAAGTCTCATTTTATTTTTGTGGGTTCAGAAGGATTTTCATCACCTACAGTTAAGAAAATTAGTTTTGGAGTTTTGTCCAACATCAGTCAGGTACTTCTGGATTTGAGTCTCCAAAATGAAGGTATTTTCTGGAACTGTTTAATTTCCTTTGAGAAATACTCATGACACTATTACTGGGAAAATGAACTGCTTTGAAGGTAAGGACTATGTAATTTTATGCTGCTGTAAAAAGCCCCCAAGTTATACATGAAAATCTTCCATTCTGAAATCGCTTGTGATTTCAATGTCTATACCCCTCCCAGGAAAGAAAACTGTTCAAAAAATGCCTGCAAGTCCCCAGTTTCTAAATTCTTTCTCTAAAGATGGCACCTTTCAGATGTGCAGTTTCAAGAGCTAATATAAGTTCATTCCATAGCTGCTGGAGCTGGCCTGGCATTTTACAAGGCCCATAAAACACAGTCACTAGAACTACAGTGGGGTTCATATAAAGCACAAGGACACCTGCTGTGTAAAAATCAGTGCTAGCCCTTTGATCATAAGGAGCCTGGATGCTTCCGGCAGCGTGCTTCCAAGCCATAGCAAGCAGGACACATCTCCAGTGAAATAAAGCTTTAAAGCATATGTAACTAGGTAGGACACAGAGACTAGCAACTCAAAAAACTCAAAGGAAAAAATACTTTCCTCAGGAGGTTTTTTTGTTTGTACTACATAACAACAGACATCCCAACCAAGGGAAAACTCTGGTGCACTTCTCTGCCAATGCCACTGTTAAGTGGGAGAGACAGGAACTGATTATCATCAGATCTCTTGAGATCCTTCCACAAAAACAGTCAGAAAAGGCTGGTCTTGACTGATATACCTCATTAGTCTTGGGCAAAAGAACGTGGGAGATGGAGGACAACAAAAGGAAGAGTAAAAGTAGAGGAAATAATGTACTGACTTTATTTATTTCAGTGTGGTTCTGACAAAAAGGTGCCTCCTTTCACCGAGGAAATCTTTAAGGTATCTTTAAGTACCCAGCTTCAGCAGGCACCAACATTCAGACTGAAAAATTCTTTCACTGAACATCTGGATCATGGCAGCTCAAGCTTTTTATTTGTATTGTTCTTATTTTTTGCAATTTTAATATAACTTTTGATAATCCCTAGCACTCAAAAATATTCAACACTTTAAAGAAATCTATTAGGTTCAGTCTTAAGAAAATGTTCCCATGCCACATTCATTCGGGAATAATCTGTAAAACAGATTTGCAAGTTTTGCTGGTTTTTATGATACCTTCTAGCAATAAAACCAGAAAACTTTTCAAAAACAAACTTTATTTCAAATGCAGCTTTGAACAATATAACTTCATTGTTCAAATCTGCATGACTGAAACACTGACATTCTAATGTATTTCAGTATTTTCTAAGGCTTATTTGCAGGGAAAGAATGACTTAGCTATATTCAAAATCTAAAACAAGGTCTTTCCCATTCCCGAAAAGTCACACCAGAAGCAACAAAAAAGCAAATATAAACCAGAGCAAAGATAATTTGTGTTCTCTAAGTAGAATTAAAAGTACATGAATGATTCCCAGTCATTTCATTACTAATGAATGTGTTCTTCCATTAATATTGGAAAAGCATGCCCTTCTGCCACTTAGACACTTCTGAATCATCTTCAGTTATGATGCCATTACATTTTACTCTCAATTATGTAGTCCAGTACATGACTTCTGCTCTATTAGAAACCTTAGAATTATGAATGGACCAAAATGCTACACAGTTAATGAAATTTGAATGAATGCAGTTAATTCTTATTCTAAAGCTTACCAAAAAAAGATGTAATGAGGGGGAAAAAAATTACCCAACACTTCAAGTCAAAACTTAGCAGAAGAAACAGCCAGCTCATTTAAAGCCACTATTCCACACAAAATCCTGTAAAATGCAGAAATGTACTATCTGACTTAAGTGTGTAGCAGATCAATTCATCAGCATTCAAAAATGATTTCTGATTCTTAGAGAATGCACCTTTAGAAGCTTCAAATACTTACTGTACATGATTGCAAATTCAGGATTACAAGCTCATGACAGTGATTTTGAATGTGTTTCAATGCTTCATCTTCTAACTGTATTTAGTAGTTAAATTTGACATAGGAAAAGAAACAAGAAATTAAAAGCACAGCAAAGCAGCCCAAGCAATGTACACATCTTGCAATATTGAACAAAATACTATAACAAAAACGGTATTTTTTAATTCATGGAAATTTTGAAAACCCAAAATAAAATTTTATTCCTAAAGGATCACCCAAGCAATTATGTACCTGTGTGCAACCTCTAAGAAATAGAGCTTTTAGTCCACTACACCCTTTCACCAGTGCTTCAATACCATCCTTCGTAATCTGATCACACCAGGAAAGATTCAAATGTTCCAGATTTCTGCAACCCTCACTGGGAGAATTAAAAAAATACATAAAGTTAAATCCAGCCTTCAAATAGTCATAACAGTGGGAAACCCAAATTAAACACACTGTTAGAAATTAATGATAGCCAGTGGACTGTGCCAGGCCTCCACAGAAAAGTCATGAGAAAAGACCACACACAAACACCATAGTCTACACCCAAGAAGTCCTAGATATAGAATACAGCCAGTGCTGATTCACAGTATTAAGGTTCAGCACTTAATTTAAATCACATTTTTAAATTTTATTAAATGCTGAACAGCTCTTTAAACACTTCTTCAACACAGAACACTGAATCTTCTTACCTTAAGCCTTTTAAAGAACTGTTTGTGATGGCTACGCAAGATGTCAGATCCAGATGTTTCAGCTTGGAACAGAATCTGCTAAGACTGTAACACGTGCTGCAAAACAGCAGACACACTAAAAATACCTTCAGCTACTTCTTTTTTCAAATTTTCCCATCAATCAAAAAACCTCTTTGACTTACCTGTCAGTGATTTTTGTGCACCCATTCAGATTTAAGTGTTCGATGTTTCTGCAGTTCTGTGCAAAGGTCCTAAAACAGCAACAAAAAGCTGGACTAATATGATGTTCCAAGTGCAATGCAGTCACTAGAGTGTGTTCTGTCCCATACCTCCTCCCACCTCGGTCAAAAAGTCTGATCTTCAAGCCACAGAGTAACTGCAAAGTACGCCTCAAAATACATCTGTTTCAGTGGCTGCTTCTTCCTTTTCCTACTGCAAGTTTCTTGTCTTAGGCAAGTGTTTCTCTCAAACACGTTGGACAGCATGGTTATTCCTGTCATATATAAGCCAGAACTTACTTATTTCAAGTACCATAACTAAAACCTCGAAAGGCATAAACAGAAAGCTATAAGTGTCACATCAGTTAAACATTAGGCTTCTGGGAAGAGTTTTTGCACATCTCATTACTGAAGCTTCTGCAGCTCTTAAAAAGGAGCTCACTCCCACACCAAATGGAAAAGGACACACCTGGTGCAATATCAAAATGTGACCTAAACCTATCGGACTACCAGAGGAAAGCCCTGTAGGCTGCAAATTACTTCTTTACTATTTTAAAAATTCAAAAGCATCAGTGTGCACTACTGGGTACGAACTTTAAGGATGATTGGAGCTATTATACTGCTGAGAGCCTGTATGTATCATTATACTAATTACCCTGAAGAAATACATAAGCTTTCTTTTTATCTTTGCAAAGTAATATTTACAGCTGCGTTGCATTTTAGAACACTGTTTTTATGCCCATATTTCCTTCAACTGCATGGATTTTACTGGCAGGAGGGAAGGAAACACATAAAAACAGTTTTGTCTGGAAGCTTGCCCCAGTTAACAGATCCGACTACACACACTCAGCTGGTAACAACTTCTGGCTCTCCAGTGTGGATTGAAAACAATGGAAAAAAACCCCAGCAAGCAGTTATACTGGCGAGAGTTTCCACCTGAATTCTCAAAACAGCTATTTCGAAATTCATGTACTGGAGGGAGATTTACAGTCAAGACACTCTTCAAATCACTTGGAAAGATGTTACACTCTGGAGGAACAGCAAACTGCCTCTGAGATTCAAGCGTGGGGCATGTCCTGCTACAAACATTCAGTGCTTACCCAGCCAATACCTATATCAGTAATTGGCTATTTGGCACAAAAGTTGAGATAGAGAAAAATAAATAGAAAAATTAATATCACCCACAAAACTAATGGATCTGGAAACAAATCAACACAAATAACCTTATTGGAAAAGTCACTTTCAGAAGAAGTATCTGAAAATTATTGCTGTATGAATTCACTGTAGAGACAAAAATTACTGAAATAGACTTACTTATAAATTTTAGAAATAGCTAAAGGTTACAGGACAGTAGCTTAATGCCCACTGCTTAACGAAATCTTTGTGCTTATATTTTCCAGCTGAGAAGGGCCACAGTATATCAGACAGAATACCATGCAGCCCAGGCTCCTGGGATAGAGGAGGAAAGCATAACTGCAAAAAGCCAGACCCAAGCCTTCCTCCAAATGTTCTTTGAGCCCTAAAGCACTTGTGGTTTAGGGACCCTTCAGCTGGAGGTAGGATCTTTGGTTTTAAATACTCACAGAAATATGCAGAGGAACCTGGCTAAACAGTTTGCATTAGAAAATGCTTATATAGATTCAAACAATCTTCTGGGAACAACTGCACAGTTCAGTTCATATACCATGTAAAAAGAAGGGTCACTATCCTCTCTCTGGTCTCCCAAGATGTTTTTGATGCCTTCCTGTTCTTATATTAGACCAAGTAGAGAATCCCAGGTCTTTCCCAATTTTGTAGGCACTCAATTGTGTCAGTCTTTTTCCTTCCTCCTATTGCTAGGGTCACCTCTTGTCCAGACTAGACGATAAACTACAAGATGACCACTAATCTTGAGACTCTGACTATTGTAGGATGCTAGAGTACAGTCTGAAAACATTTTAACCACTTGAAAATGGAGCAATATCAACATACTCCTAATGAAAGAAAAGGATACATTTCTGAAAAGCACAGCTTTCATTTCTTAGTTCCTTTTCTGAAAATAACAGAAGATATATTTTGATCTCAAACTGACATCGCATTTAGTCATTATTAAGGTACTTGGAACTTACCTAAGTATCCAATTTTGGTCATCAGTCAGTACTCAGAAATACAAACAAATGTAACAGTAATCTAACTGCATTTGGTACAGACATTAGGAAATAAGAGATGTCTCTATTGAGGATTTTACTTACTTTAAAGAGGAGTCTCCAACACCAAGACATCCTCTCAGACTAAGCTGTCTCAGGAACCCACCACACCTTTTCGATATATTTTCCACAACACGACCCTTAAATCAAAAAAGGAAGATTTAGCTGAGTTTTATTCTGACTTAATATTCTAACCAAATTAAAAATCCCAGGAGTTAAGACCAGCCCCAGCTATACCCCACCAGACCTACAACTCTTTGAATTTCTTTTGCTACTTTAAGAAAAAACAGTTACCTGTTGAGAATCTTCATTCACACTCAGGTGCTATTCAAGTCAATCTTTAATTTTCTCTTCCTTTTCTTCATTTGGTCACACACAGCTCTACCTTTTGTTGCAGCAGGCCCTACCCATTAAGACTACCAAAATGGTCTTCAAGTTTTGTCAGATGTGTAGGGAACTGCCCCAGAGGTGGAATGGGAGGCATGACCACTCCTCAAAAGTCACAGTCACTTCTACAGCACGTAAGTTTAAATTGCCCACAGAGATGTGCTTAGGCCAGTAAGTCATGGCAGCCTTCAGTAAGTCCCTGTTTTACAGCTCCTGCCCCAGGAATGGTTACAACTGAAAGGTACCAAACCCCTTGGTGGGAGCAGCAACAACAGGACTAATACCTAACAGCACGGTGCATTTTTTTTCTCTCCCTTTAAAGGAATACATATACAATTATAGGCCAGTGAATTTTTTGTTGTCATTGTTTTTCTCTCATGTTACCATGGGATGGTAACAATTTTACTTAAACAGTAAAATATTTCTTACATTTTATTGTCCTTCTCTAATACTAAAGTCCTTGCCATCATTATGTGAAAATATTTTCTTATCAGAGCTTGTTTCTTGGTCCATAAGTAACATTGCTTAACTTATCTCTCAGAAGAATTTACACCAAAACAAACAAACTGAAAATCATATTTTTTTAAAGCTTTTCAATTAATCGGAATTATTTCTCAGCAAGGGCCAAATATCTTTACTGTAAGGATAAATTCTTCAATGAATAGCATATAATGCAAGTTCACTTTACATTGCAGAAAAAAGCCAAACCCTAAAGAATTATTCAAAGAAAATACAAACAAATAATGAGATAAGTTTTCCCAAACCCATTTATTTCTTTAATCATGTAACACCTCCCAAAAACCAGCATACTAAAGAAGAAAACTTCAGTGCATTTGAATACATTTAGCTGTTTGAATAATTCATCACTCAAAAAAGCAGTTCTTCAACCTACCCCAGCTTACAGTTGGTTCCGCATACCAAGAAATTCTAAGATACATTTAAGCTCAAGATCACACATTTTTGATAGAAAAGAAACAATTTTAATAGGTTCCCCCCCCATCACTTTATTCTCTATCATATGATGTCTTAAAGACAGAAATTTCACAAAACCTAATTTTTCATTATTTTATATTCTCAGATAGAGTACTAACTGAAAAAATCACCAAGCAGCACAACATCCAACTGAGCACAAAGTTGTCAAATACAGCTAGCAGCTTTTACCTGTCCTAAACCCATAGACAAAAAAATATGCCAGTAAAACATCTAAATAGAGTTCTTAGACACCAAATGTGAAACTGTATCTCGTTTAAGAACTAACTTGTTTAACAATTTTTGGTTGAAGAGACTCCTATGGTTTATATTGCAAATGTACTTAAATACAATACAGTGAAGTAACTGAATTGCTCCAAACCAAAGTAGCTTTTTATAGCAAAAGAGGATCATAACTTAGTTTCACTCCTTCTCCTGAATCCTATGCTACAAATATAGCTTCTCAGAGGGCAACACCACTAGGTAAAATATATGACAAAAATATTGAAAATTCGAAAAAGCAATACTGTGTTTCTAAATACAAAAATGATTGCAAACACAGAAAAGGCCTATCAACAGAAAGACTGCAGACCTGTGGGGTTTTTATTTCTTAGCAAATAAGGAACACAAAGCTTTTTTAAAAGCTACTGAACACATGACCTTAAAGCTGCCAGTCTTCTTTGACACATTTAGAAATTTACCCTCTAGGTTACTGTAAAGCTTTAGGAGCAATTTGTACCATGGTTAGCAAAATACAGCAAATAAAACACATCTGGATTTTATTCATGCAACTAAGAAGCTAAAACATAAAATACAGAAGCAAATCTATCATTGTAGTCTAAATTTGATTTGTATCAAACAACAAATAGCAAACCAGTTCAGACTGAATCAAGGAATTGTTGTTCCCCACTGATTTTTGTCTTGATTTTCAGATGTCATATTTTACTTTGTTATGCACACCTATGATAGCATTAATGCAGACATGTTTTTCTTACAGAAGACAAATCTGCCCTAAAACCTTCCATTATATACTGGAAAGGACTTTACTGCACAAGTACCTGGATTTCATGCAAGGTTCAAACCTTATAAAACAAATGGTCATAAAATGGTAATCAGGAACACACCAAATCAAATCTAGGCAAGTCCGCAGTAAGAAAAGTTGTTCAGCATTTTAGTGCTTCTATCTCCAAATCCTATAGCCAAGTGTCCAGTGAGCTTCCAGCACTAGATGGCCCCCTCACAGAGAGATTTGGGGTCAGCAACAAAATTATCCTCTAGATCATAAATGTGATTCCAAGAATCTCCTCACTCCATTCAGAGGCACTGTTTACACCTTTCTTTTCTGGAAATGAGCAAGTTTGAAATTCTAGAGGTCTGTATGTACATATGAAAATTATCAGATACACAGCTGGCAACACTCAGAAAACACTCATCCAGGGAAAAAAAAGGCAAATACAGAGTTCTTTTTCATTTGCTTCTTCGCGGTATTATTTTCTTGAACTTAGTCTTTAAAACATGTGAACACAAGCAAAATCTATGCGGCACTCAAAATGGGCTATGCTCTTAAATGTCTCCATAGGAATGAAAAATACCCTAAAAATGAAAAAGACACTAACCTCTATATCCGTTTGAAAGTTAAAGAGGTCTATTCTTTGCCAATTGCTTCCATCCAGTGCTAAAACATTCCATGCCTACAGAAAACAAATACAGTTTATTTATTACCTCCACTGCCTGCTCCCTTCATTTTCCTCCCAGTAATTCAAATATTACAAACTAGACAATTTCGGGCAGCATTTAAAAAAAAATGTAGATATTAGAAGTCATACAGTACCAACTAGCTAAAAACATAGAATTTGCAGAAATTAACCTCAAATCTCCTAAATGGATTACTCTTTAAAGGCTAACTTGTGGCTACAAAACCTACAGGAAAGCAAGATATTAATGTGAAATACATACACAGAAAGATTTTAACCCTCCATTCTTAAAAAGCTTTTGTAAAGTTGTCTAATGAGTTACTTTTGCTAGGTCTATATGGAAAAAAGTAGCGGCAGATGAGATTCCTTTCAATAAAACCACAGTTCCTTAACCTCCCTAGTTACTATTCTGAGAAAACAGAAACCTTTCAGAAAACTGCTGACTTTCCACTATTAGGACCAGGCCTTTCCTTTACATGTGCTAAGATACATGTATGTGTTTGAGAGCTTGTCCTTCACTGTTGAAGCAATAGTTGTTCAAAGTAAAGCAAAATAAAAAAGCCAGAGAAAATATATGTAGAAAATCAGAAAAAAAAGAATACGCATCCAACTGACAGGTAGTTCTGAGAGGAAGATATAATTTATTCAATCACTTTGGTTTTCTGATGCAGTTTTGTAGGTTTTAGCTGAAACCTGATGTTACCTGACTCACAAAACTTATTGAAGTTGCAGGCCAGGGTGATATAGGTATAGGAATGAAATTATTACACACTTAATTATACATTAAATCAATCAATCAAATAAAAAACAATTAAAACCAAACCCAAATGTAATTAAGAGAAGAAAAATATGAAATAAAGCTAATTCATGTTTTATAATAATACAGTTCATTGTACACAGCTGATGTAGAAACAGAATATTATTCATTTTATTTCAAGAAAAAACATGAAGACAAGCCAAACGTAAAAAGTTACTCAGCATGCCTTCTCTAATATCTTGTGTGTGCCTTTTTCCTCAATTAGTAGTCCATCTACCTTTTGTACTTGGCAAGAAAATGATGGATGTACTTCTTAGACACATGGTGCACATTAACCAAACTATATGGAATTTTAAGCAGCAAATATGCCTGAAAAATAAGTGTTAAACAGCCAAATGCTTTATAAAAAGCAAATGCCATCATGCCAAACTGGGCTTAATCCATTCTCCAGATACAGAGCATACACAACTGGATATCTTTTCCATAGCCTTTAGACAGAAGTCCTGTACACAGCTAAATGCAAAACTGGGACCACTGTTCATTTGCTTTAATAAACTAAGAGACTGAGAAAACTAATTTTCTTTAATAGGGGATTGCAAGGAATCCCATTATTTGCATGTAATTAAGAAAACAGTATCCCAAGGAACAACCAAAAAACCCAATAGAAATACATACCTTGGAAACTTGTGCACAGCGACACAAAGTAACTATATCCAAGAAAGAAAATATTCTAGAAAGAAAGGAAAACAACTACAATTAAAATGTTTAATTATAAATTTGGACTAATACATGAATCCACAGTTCTGTAGTTCTATGGAAATACACCAGTTACACAAGAAGCCAGTTAAATGCTATATGAGTGTTTCACCAAATAATTTTTTGTTATTGAGACTTACAGAATAATATCGTAGCTATCATCTAAAGACTGTCAACACCAACATGAGAGAACCCAGCAGGTGCTGCTTCTGAAAATCTATTTTCTGTTCCCTCTCCCTACCATAACAAATTATTTTTTCTTCTTAATTCAGAGAAACTAGCTTATATTCCTTTAATTGTGCTGCAATTAAAGAAATAACTTACACAAATACAGATGAAGATTTCAGAGGCTGGTGAAGAGCAGGAAATAGATAACACAAAAAATCCAAGTTCAAGAATCTAAGCATTAATACAAGGGACAATGACCCAAATTTCTGAAAGGGATTCACAGTGACTACCAAGTCTAACACAGTATCTTTTTTAAAAAATTTACTCTACAAGAAACAACTACAGCTGAATATTGAGATTTACTATTCTGATCATGGAACCAATTTCTCAGGCCTGTCAACTCTTAATAGTTTACAGAAAGAAATTTTTCACTGTCAAAATGAATTTTACTAAATACCATTTCCAAACACCAATGAAATTGGTTCAAAGGATGTACTCAGTAAAAAAGAAATCATTAGCTTAAGCATCAAATATAGATCCTATTCAAAAATAATTTTCTATTAAGAGAATGAAAGCTATGAAATATATGAAAGATGTTCCTGTAATTCACTGATAAACTGCTACCTGCTTGCCAAGGAACATTTTCAGTCATCAAAACAACGAACAGTAATAAGAACAATTTCATATAATAGTGAGATGTTAACATTAAGGAGCAAACAACTGTTAAGACATGCTGAATTTAATAATGTAAAATTCTGGTTACTGTTTTTCAAATGAAAATCTGAAGCTAGAGCTCAAAATAGATGCCTGCATCTTAAGCACTGTAATTTTTAGCTGTGGTAAGAGCAAAATAGTGTAATGAAAGTACTTCTTAAACATAACAACCTTCTGGACATTTATTTTGATCACTTCAGATAGCTGTCTTCCAATATTTGATTTAACACATGGAAATTTCTTTCTTTCTTTTTCTTAATTTCTTTTTCTTCTTTCTTTTTCTTTCTTTCCTTCTTTTTTACCATACAGTAATACACTTTCTCAAAAAAACTAATAGCCAAGCAAACAGAAGGACACATGTTTTCAGAAGCTAAGAAACAGTTTATAAAATCCTGTCAATAACGTTTATTTTGATAGTATCTATTTTGTCATTTGAACATTCTTTCTGAGGCCTGTCCACTATAGGAAACTTAGTGGCATTCAATGCACAAAGTATACACTTAATGTGCTCAGAAAACTGCTGGACTGTTCAGAACAACACTGAAAAGTGTTCTCTCACTTTTAAGAGCAGCATAAATAACAGTGACCCACCAGGAACCCTCTTCTGAAATCACCTTTCTCCCTGCCATGATGGAAGTGTCAGCAGATGAGGGTGTGGAGATTACATGAGAGAGAGCTGCAAAAGCTTCCTGGCTTGCAGAAGCTTCCTCATAGAACCACTGTGAGAGTGGAACCTAAGGGTTATCTCAGATTTACAGAGGCACAAAAGACACATTTCCATGTTATTTGTAACAAAGAAAGAACTTGTGACACAATACTCATGCCTAAACAAGAACGTGACATGCTTTAGAAGTGAGGTATCCAGTTCTACTGAAATAAGAAACAACAGAAGAAACTGTTAAGATGTTGAAGAAAGGGTATTTTATACACCCCCACCACTCTGAGTTGTCTGGCAGTCCGTCTTCATGATTCATTGTTTACTGCTGTTAAGAGATTAATGCTGAGGCATGATTTCTGCTAAAAAAAAAAAAGGTAAATTAAAACCAAATGGAGAACAGATGTATTTATTTTTCCTTCATTCTGTATGAAGTGACTTTTCAAAAAGTCAAAAACTGGAAGTGGTTGTTCTATGTTAAGAGAAGAAATATTTTAGAAAGTGTAAACATTCGTGATGTCTTCAGGGGTTTTTTTGTTGTTCTAGAGAAGAAACTTTCCTACAAGGCAGCCCAAGCTGTCCCCATGAAAACAGGTAACAACATTAAGATGCATTATCAGCAAGCAAAAGCACAATTATTAGCCTTCACTTAAAACAGTACAATAGGCAAGAGATGCAAGTAAATACTTTTATAATTCCAAAGAGGCATCTTGCACACGTGCTTGAAAACACTTTTTTCCACACTTTTCTATTTATTTACCCTCTATAGTACAGTCTTACATGAACATCACTAACACACACTTGCTTGTCTCCTTGCAGTCCCACAGAATTACTAGCAAATCCTCACCAGTCAGGAAATCTAGCCAATGAGGCACAAGATTCTAAAGTTTAAAGTAATTCAAAGTCTTTAAAAGACTTCAGAGTCTTTAAAGACTTCAAGTGCAACCAACAAACTGAGATGGAAAGGCTGACATTGTCTGGCACTGGGGTGAAGGACCATAGGCACTTGCAATTTTAAAAAGTGGAAAAAACTACCAAGCAGGGCAGCTGCTGATTGTAGAGCACTTTTGTCCTCTATGACCACAGATACGTAGGTGGAAGCTAATGCAGCCAGCAGCAGGATTCATTTCCACTTCAGCCTTTGGCACGTATTAATACAAGGATATTGAAATTAGGTCAATAAATTCACAGCAACGTTTAGTATCATCTGTTCCGGTTTCTAATATCCCAGGCTATTCAATTCTCCATAGTTATCCTGTATCGAGCTCAAGAAGGAAAACACAAACACTTTGAGCCCTTCAAGCGTTTTCATCCCTAGGCACACAGCACTCTGGACATGTGCCTCGAGTTTGCCCTTGGAGACCTTCAAATGTTAACAGAACCTGCAGCACACAAGAGCTTCACTGCAAAAGGCACAAAGAGTTGTACAAGCTCAGAGTTCCTCAACTCCCTCATGGCAAACTTGCATTTGGCTAAAGCCTGGCTTACAGAAGAGGATCTATTGTTTATCTGAAAGCCTCAAGACGTGGAAAATCATCACCTTCTCTGGTAGTTTGTTCCACTGGTTAATCACTCTGTCAAAATGTTTCCCTTATTTCCAAGGTGAACGTCTGACTTCCAGCTCTATGCTGTTTTCTACTTTTCTTCACCAAATTAAAGAGTGCTTTAGCAGTTCATACTTTCTCTTTACCGAGTTTAAAAGCCACTTATCATGTCATCGTTAAGTCCTATTTTAACAATCTTTTTACTTTAGTTCTTCAAATTTCCTTTTCTCTGCCCATTATTTTTTCAGCATGTTTCTTTGAAAGTAGACATCAGAAGCATGTGCAACATTAAAAAATTTATCACTACCAACAAAGCTGTACACAGACATAAAATATGATTTCACTACCTCCATTTTCAAAGCCATTTCAGGCCATTTTAATAGCCTTTAAGACACAGCATCAGACAAGAATCTTACCGTATATCACACATTTCACCATCACACCCTGCTCTGGGAGTACACAGCTCTAGCCACAGCTCTTTCTGTTAATCCTTACCCCTATGTATCTATCCATGTAAAATTATTCTGTTATTAATGAAATTCCTTAGGAGTGCCATGTCTTCCTAGGGGTTAAGCATTACAGTTCTTTTGTGTCATTTATAACTTAATACCCTTAACATGCACTGATAAACTGCACACACACACTGTTAACTTTTAAAATGAAAACATCAAACATTAAAAGTCAAATGCCTAAGTAGAAACATCTAATTTTGGTTGGTAAAGCCAACTAAATTTTTAATCTCTAAGAATGATATTGCCAATGACTTATTTTCCAGAAATCCACAATAATTGTCATACTTCCCTCTCTTAATTTTTGATCAAACTATGGTAAATTTTTCCACTGCATACTCAATAGGAGGCTGAGATTTCTGGTCACCTCTTTCTTGTCTGCTTTAAAGTGCTACAGTAAGATTCAGAGTCTTCTAGTCTGTAATTTTCTTCATACCCAAGACTCACCAAAGCTCAGCGTAAGAGAGCCACAGACCTTCTAGGTCACCTTTTTGAGGCATTTTCACAGAAATTTATATGGTTCTGCCAACAAGAAGTGATGATCTACAGTCTCCATCATCTTCCCATGTATTTCCACACATGCTTCATTATTCACTTGTGCCATTAACAGACTATCCAATGTCTTTCCAAACACAGAGACAGCTGACTCCTAACATTTTGTTTCCTTCCCCCAGGAGCCACAAAAAGAAACAGCCATTCCTCAAAACCCTAACACTGCACAGTGTACCCCCTGCTGAGAGAGAAATCAAATTGTGCAAGAGTCAAACTACTTCTCTCTTGCTTTTGTAAGGCCCTCCACATTTGATCACGAGGAATAATCTTTTGAAGTAATGGCCAGCAATTACTCATTTTAATGATACAACGCTATACGGATTGATAAAGAGTGGATGCATACAGTGAGTACCACACACAGATACTTGACTTCCTAGAAATTTTGGCCCAACCCCCAAAATTTGGTATGACAGAAACACCTGGTAACTTCTAAAAAGCTTCAACAAAAACCTAAGTTACGGTTTTGTTTATAATTGACTTGAGTGGAACTCCATTTCATAACGTCTGTCTTTCATGTTGTTAAAATTTATGGTAGTTTTACACACAAGGAACAATAACAAACTTTATCAAAATAAAAACCAAAGTAATAAGGATAAGAAATGCCTCACTGAAGGCAGCACATCAACTAGATAAGCTGCTTAGAAGATCCTTTCAACTTTACCACACTGCCCAGTTGTTACAAAACATGCATACAACAAATCTGTTATGCCTTCCCTATTTTAGACTAAGGATTCCTTACTGATTTGTACAATTCCTTGAATAGCAAATCTGTTCTCATTAAAGTCCTTCACATGCAATATGGAAGAATAAAGCCTACATACGTGGAAAAGTATCACAGAGAGACAGACAACTTACAACTTTCAGAGCTTTGATTTTCCTTTTTTTTTTGCAGTTTTCTCTCAGAATTTTTTCCAAGCATGCCCAAGCAACAGGGAAAAAGGGCATCAGATGCTCTCAGTTCACTACTAATCTTGTCTGAACACACACAGTGGCAAGATCTGATAGCCACTGTAGAAACTGTCTTGGATTTCTCCTAAAATGTCATACTCTGTAAATACAAACCATATTTACAATTCTTTATACATGGAAGGTTTGTCTTCACCCTTTGTCCTCCACCCTACTGAGGTATGAGGCACTGCATGGTTAAGCATAGTCCAGCAGTACATACAAACACTAAAATAAAAATACGCAGGCTACAAACACACATGGATAAGACAAATAATTCATAGCCGTAATCCAGAAAAGCAGAATCTTTAATGAATATTAAATTCAATAAATAAATTTATGTCTATATGATTAAATTGACAATGCTAATGCTGGTGTGCTTCCAAACTTCACCAACTTTGCAGCTAAATCCTGTAATATCTTATTCAATAGAACTACGAAATAGCACTTGTCCTGGAAAGATAAATAGAGAGGCATATTTAAATCCTAAGGAATTTGACAATTTTCTATTAAAAAAAAGTATCTTTTAGCTCATTTTTGTCAGGCCTGTTCCAGTAGCAAGAGGCTGAGGAACACCAGTTGCTGCATGATGCACACATCCACTGACTCGTCTAATGCTTGACCTTCCAGGTCAATTATTAAAACAAATCCCTTTTCACTGCAGATAAGCTATTTTGTAAAGTAAAGCACTTAAACCAGAAACTCTGTTAGATGCTCCAAAACTTACCAGTAATTTAACCCTGCATTTTCTACTTGCAAACAACTCAGGTCTTTCTTAGCTGATCCCCATAGCAAGTATTTCAATAACAAACGTGGCACCAAAAACCACTTCTTTACAAGCCAAACATCCTTTTCTTTCCCCAAGATACTTATTACTACAGAACACTTACATAAGTATTGGCAATTGCAAAACAATAGGCTGACTACAGGAAGCCTGACATCTATTTTCAATTGAAACAGAAATCAGCTTTTTCTACAAATAATCAGCTTTGATGGATTCATTTTATAGAGGACTTTAACTTTTTATGGCCTATATGTTACTTGCAAGACAAGTGGATTATATTACTCATTCTTTAAAAATAAGTTTTACTTACATGAAAAGTATGACCATGTATAACACAACAGCAGCTTTTTCAGATACTCTTGGTATCTGAAACAAAACGCCCAATGATACATTCAAGAAGGGCCAGTTCTGTTTGATTTTCCAGCCTCAGCTAGTCTATAATTTTTTAATACAGATTTTATTTTTATGAACTAATTTTATGAAGTACAAATCTGGCAACTATAACACATCTCACGAAATAAAAGCAGTTAGACTAATGATTAGCTCACAGTGGTTTAACTTGCAACCCACAGTCCTAATCCAGCCTGGCTGGCCATTCCAACTATCCTACAGTCTGTTTTTCCCCATGAGTGAAAGGATTATAATTTGGGCCCCAAACAGCCAAAAATCCACTATACCCACTCTGCAAATTAGTGTCTCGGTAGAGATGTGGACAAGTAACATGATCCAGTGGTGACATGCAGCCTAGGGATGTTCTACAAGCCATGATCATTACTGCCATAGATGTTATGTGCTTTGGTTAGTTGCTGCAGCAGGATTCAGGAGATTTGATCTAACTTGTAGGTCTGCTACTGGCCTGGAGGATGATCTTGAACAAAAGACTTCTCTTCCTGATGTCTGTGTCTGCATCATGAATACACAGATAATAATGCTCATCTCTCCTGCAAATACTCCATGGATTACAGACCAAAAAAATCTCAGTATTTTTATGTATGGTTTCCTATTTAAACTGTCTAGCACCAATATTTATGAATTTTTTTTATTTTTAGAAAGTAAGAGTATCTTTTAACAGCCTTTTAATTTTTTAATGGCACTTTTCACATGGAAATGAGGGAGAACATTTTCCCCTCTACCTCCCATAGCTCCCTATAAAAAGCAGACTTCATTATATCACTAATACTTCTGATCATTTCGTTCTGATAATGAACAAATTAAGAGACTGAGTTTAAATAAATTCTAGTTTCAAGGTAAACAAAGCTCTAAATCGAATTAAATCTCCATTAAATATGAGATCCCAAAGAGAGGTTTAGTAGCAAATAAAAGAAAAACAAAGTGAAACAAAATAAATGGTAAAGTACAATTCCAAGGGTTGTGCAAATCATTGGTATATCCCATTTAGCTGTTACTCCTGCTTCAAATGCTTATTTACTTTTGTTTGTTCCACTGTGACTAATCCTTTGTCACAAGCATGTTCTTAAGAGATAATACATGTAACTTGAAGCAAGTAATACTGAAGCATTCCATTTATAAGGAAACTCCAATTGTTCAAGCAGAAACATTAAAGAAAATATTTCCTTTTCAAAATTCATGAATCTTACTTAGCACCTTGACACAATAAAACCCCTCTTCCCTTTCCAAATCTCCTCTTCCTCATTAACACAGTATACAAAAGCACTTGTATGCAACTTTCTGCCTCTGTTCTTCAAGCCTCTCACTCACATTTTTAAAGGAATTCCATCTGAAATATTGCTGCCAAAACATTTCATTTTGAGCTTACAATAGCACTTAAACTTTGTTTGTGAACAAAACCAACTCACTTAAACATACTAAATAGAGGATGGCAGCTACCTACTCCAATTTCAAAAGGCCAAACTGAATTGTTCATATAATCATTTGCAAATGTTTAGCATCTAACACAAAGAAGCCAGAAAATGCATACAAAGTAAGGCTAAGAACTGAAAAATGTAAACTTGCATCTGGAACTGATCTCGGTAATCATTTCATAAGCAGACAAAGAATGCATGTAGCAGTGTAAAAAAAAGGTCAACACGAGACCTCCACATTCTGAAGGGGGTATGCTGACCACCAAGCATTGATTGAGTCTTTAGTTTCCTCAGGCAGAGCCTGAGTTCTGTCCTGATTAGGAGGTAAGTCACTGGAAAGCTTTAAAACC
Organism: Acanthornis magna; assembly: GCA_036785705.1. NCBI lineage: Eukaryota > Metazoa > Chordata > Aves > Passeriformes > Acanthizidae > Acanthornis > Acanthornis magna. The sequence goes on from JAWUZG010000029.1 coordinate 14,070,934, forward strand.
CTATCCCTCTTCAGAATAAAAGGAAATTTTTGTAACAAAACCTGATTAATCAAAAAAGGCAACTTGTTGTATTGTCTGTGTACATTTGAAGTTAGATACACTACCTTGAAGTCTGAAGATCCAGAGAAACTAAATGACTACATAGTGTAACATTATATAAATCATGTTAAATAAAAATAACATTGATAATGTGATATTATTTTAAAATTTCTGCCAAAGCACGTAAAGATTCTGAAAGAAACCAGTATATTTTACATAGTCTTAAAATAATTACAATTCTGTTGTTTCTCTAGCTAAAGATCAAAATACTTAACTAATTTTTTTATCTGGTCCATGACCTTTGCCTGTGGCTCATTTGGATCACTTACGCAGTTGACTTTCTGATCACTTTTTTGGAGGTAAGGACCACTGGAAATGAATATATGACTCCACAGAAGTGAGTCAGGATTTGATATTATGCTGTCATCAGTCGCATTGTTTCTGCTTGCCGCTTGTCAATGTTAACTACATTAACAGTTAACACATATTTAAACAGTTAACACACATTTAAAGGATGCTCACACTATATTAAATAGTGCAAATTAGTATTGCTCTGCACTAATTCTTGGGACAGATATATTTCAGGCATGTTAAATCAAAAGACTTAATGAAAATTACTTGTATGAGGCACTATTAGAATTTGCTTTACAAGAACCACAGATCTGTGAAAATATACAGAAGACTTATTTTCGTAAGAAACTCCTATACAATCATTTCAGTTCATAATCTGTATGAGCAGTTTACATACTTGCATCAATTCGGGTGTTCTAATTCTAAATGGTTATATTGTAATTGTTTGGCAGACTACTATAGAGGACTTCAAATACTTGCAAAACACTCTCAAATCAAAATAAAAGATTGCATGTGCATTATAAAACTGGAATGTTTCCCTGAGACTGTCAAACACTAAATAGCAGTCTCAGCTATTCAGGGTGAAATATTTTCCTATTTAATTATACAAATCCTTGTACTGATGAAAATGAATCATGTCTGAGATGACAGATTGCTTATTCCTTTTCCCTTCAAAATACATATATTGTTTTTCTGCTCACAAAATTCTTACCAACCAAGAACTGCTCCAGACAAAAGTTTTATATTTTTCAGTTCTTTGACTCACTAGTCAGTACTCTTTATGCTAAAATACAGCAGCCAAATTTTACAGCAATTGTGGGTCATCCAAGTACCTCCAGGACCTGGCTAAGAAATAACAATTTCATTATGACAACTTCTTATTGTAGCCTTTGCTGTATTTCTTTTCTATTTCCCCCACAGTTAAGCACACAGATGGTAAAGCATCACTTCAAACATATCAAATACTATGTTTGACTTCACCAGTTTTAAGCTTATGGTAATTTCTTTCTCTACAACAATGAACACACTAAAAGCTAAGCAAAATGTGCAGTAATAAAAACAAAGAATAGAAACATGAAAACTTATACTTCCTTCGTCAACTCACAAGCTGCATATTGTTGCTGATAAGAAAAGCTGCTGCTAAAACACCACTCCTGGGCTCCTCTGCTAATTTCAGTCCCAAAACTTTGCTTATCCTCTTCCAAATCTGATCGAGCACTCAAATTTTGAGTCTGATGGCTAAGATTTATTCTTAAGTACATGCACTCAAAAGTATGGTTTACAGCAGAACTCACAATAGTTTCTACATTTGTGGTACAATTTATGAAGTTGAAACTTTGTAGGCAGAAAGGAACTGAAAATGGTTTAAGTGGCTGAAAGGAACAAACATCTCTGTTCCTTACGCTTACCAGTTTTGTGAAAAAAACTTATAGTACAGAACATCATCAGTTAAAATACAAATGAACAAATGTTATCTATCCTTCTACATGCTAGAAGTACTGGCTATATCTCCCTTTTCAAATGTGCATTATTACTTTTTATCAAGCACCAAAAAAAAAAAAAAGCTGTTGAAATGCACTTTTTTTTGTTTGTTTCAAATTATTTTCAAATTCACACTGTAACTGTTTTAATCCACTGTTTTAGGATTTCTTCCTCAGCAATTTACATAAATTAAAAAAAAAAAAAAAGATGAGCCACTTGAAAGCTGTGACATCTTACTAGGAAAGTTACCATTAAAATTGTATTAGCCTGACTTCATTTCTGATTCTTCTGATGACAGATATGGGATTATAAACTTCAGACACCAATGCAATTCTACAATGAATACCCTGTATATTCAATTGATGCTTTCCCATAAACACACAGGCTAAGAAAAACAAAAACAAAGCTACAATCATCCAAAACCTGTTTAAATTACATGATTTATAATACCACCACTCAATTCTTAGTTAAACATCATACAAATGAGCATTTATTCAGCCTTTTACTTCTTGCAATATATAAAAGCAGAGGGGAAAGAGCATTCCTTGCCAACTGGCAAACAAATAGCTCTGCAACAGCAACGGGAGTCATAATTTTTCCTTTAGCATGAACAATACTACATAGCAAAGTTTTTAGAAGCAGATGATTACTTTCACAGGTAATAATATACTCCAATATTACAAATAAAAATAAATGTCCATAAACCAGAAAAATTTACAAATTAAATATCTCCCTCTCTCCACTCAAGCTATACTATCAACCTCAAAGTATGAATGGCCCCTTAAAGTAAGGGTCTTCTTCAAAACCACCATTGTCGATATTAATCAGATATCCTCTTCCTCCTCTGCCCAGTTATCTGGGTCTACTTGAGAAAGAAAAAATAATCTCCATTTTCTTATCCTTTCATATGAACTTCTTGACTGAAAGGCTGAGGGTCTCAACCATTTACTTATAAGCATAGTAGATACTCCACAGAAAATGTGCAACAGACATGACACTGCCTTGAAAACCTTCCAGTATAATTCTGGTTGTCACATGAGTAGTAGCAGTAGCAGTAGCAATAATAATAACAATAATAATAATAATAATAACAGGCAGTAAAATAGCAAGGACTTACTCTGTTCAACTTTAGAGTACACAAGTATAGCAACACTATTCTATGAATAAATTTCAGAGTAGTTTTATTTCGTAAGTCTACCATGAGGAAAAAGTTTTCCAATTTTAGAGGAAAAAATTGGATTGCTCGTTATTGCCAGATCACATAAATTTAAATACTTGATGCAAATGAGAACAAGACCAATTCTGGCAATGGGAGAAACTGTGTATACATTTAATTTCCAGATATTTGTAACAAGTTATTATCCACTTTTTTCCACAAGTCCAATACTACGGGAGTTTTTAAAAAGAGGACCGTAGTGCTTTCTAACACTTTTCATACATATCTGATACAAGCAAGCAGCAAACTAAGTGCATTTGCTGACACTTTCAGTGGGATTTACTATTCAGTTCCAGCTCTGCGAGCAAAATGTTTCCTCTGCAACTGGTTTACTCTCCTTTTAATTAAAAGGTAGACTGCATAGCTAATAAAGGAAAAATAATTAGAATATTAATTACCCTCAGTGCGGCAATATTTAAGCTCTTCAGTCATAACCACAGGACAAGACAACTTTAAAACATGTTGCAGCATGAGCACATATGGTTTCAGGTGTTGAAATACATTCAGATGCAGTCTTACAAAAGCCTTTATATGCACACTCATAAAACGAATTCCCCATTGATAAACTTTTAGACAGGCAGGTCTGTGCCCTGAAACTTCCTTAGGTATGTACACTCTGCAGGGATGAGAACCCAGATGCATGATCCTCTCTCTAACATGCTCTGCCATTGGCCTTGTGAGTTTGTCCCTGCAGCAGTACAATTTCAAAAGGAGGTTTACAGAGCACCTCTCTTCCCCATCCCCTCCCACTCCATTTCAAAACCCTGATGGATCAGCACAATATTGTGGGTATAATGAAATATGCACTTTATTTCGCTCTGGCAGAGCAGACATAGTCCCAGCATTCAGCATGAGATCATCATGTTCTTTTATTGAGAAAGCTGACAGTCCCAGTTCAATTTCTCAGATCATCAACTCTTCTAGCTACATCTGCAACACTACTTTGGTAAATCACTGCGGAATTGCCAAAAGGACATATGTGCACAAAAAATAGATGGTTGGCTGAATCAGTTCCACGTATGCTTGGCCTGGGATATTTTATGTTGATGCTCCAGCCCCATGAAGCCTTTCAACCATGCAAAAGGCTTCTTTAGACACTGCCATAACAGTGTAGGGGCAGGGACTAGCTGCACTACTTCCTCAGTTGGTCAAATCCAAGCCTACATATCCTTCAAGCTGCTTTCTAATAAGCTATCTTGAATGTAAGAACAGCTAAGCCACTGGTAGAGTCTAATTACTTCGAAATGTTTGTTTGTTTGGGTTTTTTTTCCTGCTGAATTCTTTCAAATCAGAGAATCACAGAATGGGTCAGGTTGAAAGGGACCACAGTGGTCATCTGGTCCAACCTCCCTGCTCAAGCAGGGTCATCCCAGAGCACACTGCACAGGATTGCATCCAGATGGTTCTTGAATATCTCCAGTGAGGGAGACACCACAACCTCTCTGCACAATCTGTTCCAGTGCTCAGTCACCTGCATAGTAAAGTTCTTCCTCATATTCAGGTGGAACTTCCTGTGTTCCAGCTTCTGCCTGTTGCCTCTTATCCTGCTGCTGGGCACCACTGAGAGGCACCTGGCTCCATCCTCTTGGCACCCTCCTTTCAGGTACAGATAGACATTGATGAGGGCTCCTCTCAGTCATCTCTTCTTGAGGCTGAACAGGCCCAACTCCCTCAGCCTCTCTCACAAGAAAGACGCTCCAAAAGATGTCCTTACCATCTAAGTAATGATAGCAGTAGATGTCCTGCTGGTATCAGTGCATGATACTTTTCACTGCCCAAACCATATCAACAAATTCTGTTCAACCACATAAATTATATGCTTTGCATCCATAACAGGGAAAAGGAAAGTAATTTCCACAAATACTGGGAGAATCCTAATGCTAGAAAAGAAGTGCTTGAAGATCATGATTTTTAGCTACAGAGGCAACATATTACACTAATTTTTATCTCGTGGTTCATGCGTGGCATTGAGCGCAACAAAGCAAAGGTATGAGAATTTCTGTTCAGGGCATTATTCTGTGACATGTCTCTTTTAATCACACTTTCTAAACAGTTCTAAGAGTCTAATTTACAGTCTGCCACCATATGGAATGTTTCTCAACAAAAATGAAAAGCCATTTAAAATTCAATTCCTTTAACAACAGCCTGCTTTTTTAATACCACCAATAGAGCACTGTGATAGTGCAGTCGCAATGTTTATAGGAGCATTTTCTTCAGGCACAAGACACAAAACATCATTGAGACATTCTTCCACTTCAAACCACACTGGAAGCAGTGACATACAAGCAAGCTGACACAAACATCTCTTTATTATATTAAGAAAAAATCACCAGCTCAATTTTAATAACACCACCACTAAAAACTGTAATTGCACCATTATAAGTGAATATTTTTTTCTTTTTTCTTTCACCTTAAGGAGTGGTCTGTAACAAAACCTCTGTGTAGGTATGGAAGATGTTGCTGACCTGGTTCAGTTCCACCTCTGAAGTGGCCACATCCAACTAAGCAATAGGTCCACATTTGTCAGTTTATACTTGGCTTGAAATCAACTTTCAACAATATGAAGACATCCATCAGTCATGGGCTGAACTTACTGATCATGGTGTGGTAGGCAACTTTTGCAAAGATGATCTACTCACACACCAGCAAGCTGATAAAATTTATGAGTAACTGAACGACTACAAGAACAAAGATCTTCCTGTAGGTTCTACCTCCCACAACACAGACTGGCAGTAATGGTAATAGATAGAGCTTTTCAATGCAGTGACATTTGTGGAAGCTCTGACATTAAATTTGTATTTTATTTTGTTATAATAAAGTTCATGGCATAAAGAGTGTGAACTACATTAGAGAATTAGGCTCTTCAGACATTTATAAAAGATTGTGCAGTGTGGAAGAGCTGACTACTTGGTACACCAAAGATTTTTTTACGTTTTATTTCACTTTCTCACATGCAAGTCAAAAATCACAATTAAATTACATCTTCCATGGTATAGTATAATTTGAACACATTAGAACAAACCAAGGCAACAAGCTCAAGAATTCCAAGAACTAAATCAGGTGTGTTGTTAGTTATTTCAAGAGGGTTTAAGAAAGAATTAATAGCACTTGATAGCCTGTAAGACACAAAAGTAATGTACAATCCTCAGGTTTTTACTCCTTAAAATGCTACGTAGAGTTACCTTAACAGAAGTTCTTTGGGTAGTTTTTTGTTAATAAGGGCTTCATCATTATTTGAGAAAACCTAGAAACAGAAAGAAAAAACACTATTTTAAAAACCAACAAGAAAAATGTATTTTAAAGAGGCTATTCACCTTCTACTTAGGTGCTTTATTCTTTTAAATTACTGTTAATGTATTTTCAACATATTGTTAATACTATAAAATTATTTTAATATACAAAACAAACCCACGCCCCCACATATACCTGCTTCTCCCTAGTGCTAAGATTTAACAACAAAAAATTGTGGAGCAATTTAATAGTCATGAAACAAGCACACTTACAGTCCACAAAGAAGTATTTTAAGCAGTAGTGAAACTTAAAGCAATAGCAAGACACATACAAACACACAGTGGCTGCACAGTCCTAAAACTGTCCCATTACAGAAAACAAACTGGACACTTTCCAGTTATTCAGGTCCCTCCTTTTACTGTCTACAATGCAAATACCTTGGCCCAAGTATGTGAATATGGATAAAATATAACTATCTACACATTTAAAGAATTTAGTCTAACAGATAGGGCAGCAACTGCTATATAAGCAAAGCAAGCATGTCAAGAAATGCTACAAGAAAAACTGAAAACACCTCTCACCCAAACTTCATATTATTAATACATCCTAAGAAAAAGAAAATGGACAGACTAAAAGAAAACACCCAAGAAAAAAAGCAGGCAATACTAAGGTTATACAGTCAACAGCTAAACAAAAAGACTAAAACAAAGATGCTGACCAGATTAACAACTTAGTCTAAACATTTAGGTTTGAGAAATTTTACCAGAGGAACACAGCAATAAACAAAAACAGAAGGTGAACTGGAATTTAAGGAACCATGGCAAAGACTGGAAAATGTCAAAGTCACAAGCAATTGTTTCCTGTGTAAATAGAAGAGCTTTATGGAGTCCATTTGCTGTCCATAATACCAGAAACAAAAACTAGGAAGAAGGTTCCAAAATAGATGAGTTTTCTGAATGCTAAAAGGTAAATATTAAAATCACACAAAATATGAAAACAACTGGAATAAATCTTCTCCCTTTATTAAGCACATGCTGTTCCTGACATCATAGTATCACCCTTTGCTCATCCTACTATCCACACATTATTGTGTGGATATTGTGTGGACTATTGGAAACTATTTGCTTTGCTTCTTGGATAAAAAAGTGAAAAAAGAAAAATGAAGGTGGTTCTGAAAAAAGGTCCATAAAAGCAAAGAATGAAAATAAAAGTCGAATATAAGCTTGGCTCTGTCTTCACAAAAGAAGGGAGACTGCAAAAATTACACATCTGGGAATTCTGAAAGTATCTCCCTAAAATACTCTAAGATTTGAAAACTTGAACCTCCTTCTGGCTGCTGCCAAGAACCTCTTTTCTTTTCCAGTGCATCCAAGACTGATTTCAGGTTTAACTGCATACTACTGTTTCAATTTTGTCACAGATTTCTTCACCCACTACCTCTGTGCATGGCTATCCACACATGTACGGACAATAAAGCTGTCAACTTTCAATAGGACTGACAAGTTTAATCAAGCTTCCTTTTCCGGCAACTGGAGCAGCACATTTATTCACAGACTAGGGACTACAGATATTCAAAGCATAAAACAACTATGAATAGACATTTCAATAGGACAATTATAGCTCCTTCAGAAGAGAGATGTTGGCTTTAAGCAGTTCCACATGGCTGACCCCAGGTTCAGCTTTGCTCTGGTTGTTTTATATCCAATACCCACTGCTGTTGATATTTTCAGCCTTTAGGCTGAAATACACCATGTACATCAACAACATTTTTAGAACTGGTTGACTGCTTCTGACTTTGACAACTCATAGGTTTAGGAATTATCCACATGTGCGCCATTTTTATATTATATGCTACTCAAAGTTTGCAACTTGTAGCCTGAAAACAATAGCATATATTGGGATTTTTTTTAAAGACTAGTCAATATGCCAAATTTTGTTTACTGCAGAACTCATTAAGAAAAAAGGGACATATATGCCATCCTCATAGAAGCTAGGATCACTAAAGAACCAAGTAAGGAAATACTCCTGTGCATTGCAGGTTAGAAACGTAAGTCACAAAAAGGATGTTACCTCCATGTGAGCACACAAGGTCTGTGGTAAAACAGGCAAGTGACTTTAGATCTCATTAATTCTGGTTCAGAATCTGAATCAGAGTATCGCAGACCTAAAAATCCTCTTTTAACTTACATTATTCTATAGCTGCAGATAATTCCTCAAAAGTTACATCATCTAGCACACATGTATATGCATAAGCATATATTTTAAAATAAAGCTACTTTGCAGATTGCTACTAGTTTACATGTGCCCTGTCACTTTGCCTATATAAAAAAAAATCCATTCTTTTTTTCTTTACACCACAGATTCTCAAATATACAGTAACATGGAGATATATAGATATAGATATACTCACTGCATGAGGATAACACAGGATTCGAGTAAATAAGATATGAGGCAAGGTACTCTAAAGACTTGAGCATGCATTATAGCTCTTCGTGTTTAATAGTATTTCCAACTACTCATCAACAAAAGTGAAATTGCTACAAATCATAGTACAGTAGTAAGTATTTTCCCACTGAGGCCAAGCTGAAAAGCTAAACCTACAACCAAACCAGTAACTCCTATGAAAAAGGCTTATAATCTTTATGTTCATGTAAGATAATTCTAAAGTTAAAGTTGCACAACAAACTATTTGGAATACATGACAGCATATCTGACCAAAATGGTTCATTTAGGAATCCCTGTTAAAACTCAAAAAATGCAGCTTTTATTACATACCATGAGAAGCGTGTGACTTGCCAAGCCAACACAAAGTACCACGCCTGCTATGCCAGCCACAGATGAGGCCACACATTCAAAGCTGTTTTCCCTCAAACAGTAATTTTATGTGTTCTTGTACACATTAGCAGCAGTTCTCATATAATAACTTACTATTATTATGGAATAAGCACATCTAGAAAAATGAAAGTGTCTCTTTATAGTACTTTTTTACTCTGTGGAAGTTTATTAGCCTCTAGAGCCATACTGCATTTGCATCTCAGAAGAAGAGAGAGGCTGCTTTAAAGGCTCTTCAATAAGTTTTCCTCCAAACAGCAAACAGACATGGACAAGTGGAGTAGTAATTTTCTAGATGAACATTTGTAACATGATTTCGAATGCATGCAAGCAGAGAGAAAAGACAGAAGGTGCAAACAGGACAACATACTCATTCTTTGAACAGTTCCTGATAATTTAAAGCTTCCATTAATGAAGCAAAAACCCCAGCACATTCATGTACTGTTCTTTATATTTTTCACTTAATTTTCATTACATAAACTCTAGTTTTCTGTTTCTATTTATTAAAAAAAATAAAATCCACCAAAAAACATTCAGTCTAGGAAGTGTTCAATCACTGTAAATAATATCCTAGTATTCTTGTCAACTGTGATTTTTTTTGTTCACTTACAGATCGTGCTGACAGTGACATGCCCTCAGAATACCTGTACACAATAATCAAAAATAACAATTAAGAATGCCCTAAATGTAGAAAGACTATTTTTGCTCTCTTAGCTTTTGTGTTTGGTAGCAAGTTTGACTGCATTAATGACAGGGTATCTCAAATTCTACTAAAATATGGTTTTAACTGTATAACATCCTTAAATACAACAGACAAATCTGTGCACAAGGAAAAAGGATAAGTGAGATTGAACATATGTAATAAACGTTACTCTAAAACCAGTTTTAAATTTCCTGTAAACACAAAAAGATACAGAAGATCTCTACATTCTTAAGAGAATTGTGAGAACAAATAACACAAAACAAAATCCACAAGAAAAAACTGTAATTGCTTATTACTTGAATCTCCAGTCACTTCTTATATTCCTTAACTGACCTCTCTTGGTAATATCTTCACTGTACTTTTGAAAGATTGGTTATAATGAGCTGAAAAGTGAGTATTTTCTTTAAAAATTACCTAATAATTTCTTAATTAAATTTCTTTAGCAACTACACTTTTAAAAGATCTCTTTATTATATAAATAAAGCATCCATTGTGTAAATCTGTGAAACCCAAAAAGGATAATCTCCCCATTTTAATCACCTTTCCATATTATTAAACATACTAATTGCCACTGGTCCTAGAATGTAACTTCTTGGTACACCACAGTTAGCTTGCCACCATTGACAGCAGCACATTAATCTCTTCTGGTCTAACAGTTAGTGATAAACGTCTCCTGTTTTCCCCAGAACTAATAAGATGACAAATCTTTCCTGCTAGAATTATTTCAAGACCAAAATAAGGTTATACTACTAATTTTGGTGGTAGTCCTTATAGTTTTTTTTAAGGATGCAATTTCAGTTGCCATTCAGTCCTGTATTGAAGAAGTCTATTTTCTTAACAGATGAAACAGTTTTGCTAGCAGCTCATCCATTATGGCTCAGTTCCACAGAGATATTTATGTATCTAACTTCCACTGAAATCAGAGTAGATATGGACTTTCAACCTGTCAACTTTTCAAATCAAAAGTTATTAAAAACCCAGACTCTCAAAAATAGCCTTGCTTAGTAGCATGCTAAAGGAATTATGGGCAAAAGTAGGCTTGGGAAATATGGTAGATGAAGTGTGAAAGACTCTAAAGAGCATCAGCAAAAAGAGAAGACATATATACTGAAAACAAGGCTTAAACATTTATCAAGTCAGGGAAAAAAACAATGGGTCATTTTCACCAAAGGAGACAGTAGGCTGGAATAAAATCCATACATTTCCTTCCCTTCTATGGTTGACAAAGCACAGATCCTACTTAAATTATAAATACAGCCATATGTATAAATCATCAAGTCTTTCAGGTTTTTACTGGAAAGAACAGTTTTTATTAAGTATCATTAATGCAGTAATAGACATAGTAAAACCAAGATACTTTAAAGGAAAATACCAGGAAAATAAAATTAAAGTTTTTTTGAGTACCTCGGTGTGCAGATTTTTGTTGCCCAACACAACAGCCTGCCAACCAGGCAGCTTGCTGCATATCTCTCCTAGTCAGTTGAGACACCTAATTGTTGCCTGTGCAATTTTCCTTTTACCATGCCATCTAAAGTAGTAGGAAAGCCACCAAATTGGCTTTGCTACCCAGCGCAGATCCCAAGTAAACTAATTAATGGCATCCTAAAAAGCTCTCTATTTAAATACACCACAAAAATAGAGGAGGAAGAAGACATAAAACAACCTTCCTTTACCACAAATTTCAGATTATCTCATGTTACACTCTAGTAGGTGTATAAAATTCTCTAATGCTCAGAGAATTGCTGCTAGCTGGGGCTTCCTCCAGAAATGTACAATCAATGCATCAGACAGGCAGACAGGCAGAAACATTTAACACCATGCAAGTGGCAAAATGTAGCCGTATCCAGGCAACAAAAGGAGCGTTAGACAGGATATACATTGCCAACGGAACTGAAATAAGTGATATCAAAGACACAACAGCTGATGGCACAGGACTGCTGCTAAATTAGAACCCATGGTAAATCTTTCTGTATAATCAATAAAAATTATGACACACCAAAGTGAACTTTGAAATGTAATCCCATCTTGAACCAAGCTTGTCTACAGCAGAGACAGACTGGCAAAGTCTTTTATTTCAACACACAGACATTGTCTGTCCTCCAGGCTCTCGTTTCTATGCTCCAGCTGTTCACCCTGCTCTGGCTCAGGCTTTGCCTTTGTGCACTTTAAAATCCAGCCTTCCTGGCCCGCTGTGGTTGCTAACCTTTTCTTCCCTTTGGACACACACTACTAGAACCCAGAGCATGGTCTTCAATAACCTTATAGCTTCCTCCTTGCTGCCAGATACCCACTGGATCTTTTGAGCTGGTCTTTCCTTGGGATATTTTCTCTTCGAACACTGTGATGACAAACTGAACAAAAGCAACATCTCATATCAAATATTTTTGTTCTTATTGTGCGGGTCATCTTAAACAGTTAAGGCTCACCTTCAGAGGAGATCAAATACACCTGAGCACATCTCTGTTTTTCCTCAATGCCTTCCAGTGACCTACGGCTGCTTATAAGAGCCATAATGCTTTTAAAATTTCCACAGAATAAGTGCTGTCCAACATAATAAAACCTTCCAGGCAGAAGCAGCTGGTCACACTGCCCACTTTGCTGCTTGATTTTCTTCCAGAAGAGCCATCATTCTTGTTTTGCTAGCACTGGTGTTCATACCACATCATTCACATTTTACTGGAGGGCATCAGCCTGGCTCTGCAAGGTCCTGTTCTTACTGGGTGACAGATCAAGGTCATTTGTGAACTTCAGAGCTTATGTCCGCAGCTGCACAACTCTATCTCGAGGCCTCTGGCTGTTCCAACTCAAGTGCCTCCCAGTGCAGAGCAGGAGGTACTTGGAGGTTGCCTTTCCTGCTGCCTCGAGCACACCAGCTCACCCTCAGTTGCTGAAACAGCTCCCATCACACTTTCCTGTATGTTTTTCAGAAGGGTAGTCACCTATTGCCAACAATATATTTGGAAATCACCAATCAAGCCTTTTAAAGAGTAGGGCTTCAGCCCTGCAAGCAGCCAGGGTATTAAGGTCGAACAGGTTAATCTGACCTGTTAGCTGAGATGCCCATCCTCTAATGCAAGACTCAGCCTTGTCTCCTACTGAGTCACTAAAGAGAGAGCAATCCTCCGACTCCAGTGTGATAGCTCCTATTTCTGCTTGTTAAAAAGGGTAAATCCAATGGTTTTCAGAATTAGTGATTGACCTAATTACTTGCAGGCCTAAAATTCAGTTGAAAGATAACATTTTATCAATACACACTATCATGTAACTGGTGTTTGGTAGCCAGCATGACAGAAAACATTACGTTCAATCCAATACTTCACTAAAAGAAAGAGGTATCACGCTATTATTGGCAAAAAGGTTTGCAAGCTCTGCTTTCCCCTCGTTGCTCTGGGATAGAAGTTTCATGGAAGCCTAACCCTTCATTCAGATGCACCCAGGTCACACTTTGCTTTTCTGGCATAGTGTTCTAACCACTACCAGAGATGGCAAAACAAACCTGAACCACATAGAAAAATAAACCATTCCTTACCTAATCTTTCATGACTAGAGACCAACTCAGAACAGGAAACAAAAAACAAAAAACAAAAAAAACAAAAAAAACAAAAAAAAAAAAAAACCCAAAAAAAAAAAAAACAAAACAAAAAAAAAACCAACAAAAAAAAATCCAACAACTACTATTTAAACACTAAGAAATTTGGAAAAAGTTGTTAATTGCGTCCCTATATATTCTTTACACATACACAGAGACAGCTGAAAAAACAGGTTTGACGAAGTTTTATCCCCATCATCTGTTAGTCATATACTGATTGGCAAATCTTTCCTTCAATTTGCTTTCTCTTAAAAAAATAATGACTGAACATTTCCTTTTTCAGATAATTATCCATTACTTGTCTTTTAAGATTATACCCTTCCAAACAGTACATGATGATGCATTTAGACAGCATTCCTAAAAAAATGAAATTAAAATAAAGTATTCAATTACCAGTTTAATCTATAAGGTACTTTAAAGTGGAATATGGGGAAACACATATCTTCTTCTTTATGAGCTTGGAAAGCAACAGACTCGTGGCAAAAAATTAAAATCAGATCCAAGAGGCAGTTGTTCCCTGTAGCCCATCACAAGGGTACAAGATAGCCCATCACAAGGTTGATTATGCATTGCTCAGATTCTGTATTTCTCGACCAGGTAAATGACAAATCCCTCCTTAAGCACCAGAGTCTCAAATTGAATTTGCAAAAGCCTAAGTTCAAATCACCTGAGAAAGGTTCTTTTCTTTGACCACTCCAGTAACTTTGAGACTCTAAGCAGAAATACTGGAGTAGATTCTAATGTAGTTTCCATCACAACATCCACAAGGACCATGTTCTCAAATTACAATTTGTATAATCACAAAAATAATCCAGCTGGTGTCACGCAATCTTGTAGAATCATGCTATAAATACACATTCTCAAAGGCATTCAGAGTATGATATGTTTCTGAAAAAAAAATCAGGCCAAGAGGAAAGTTAGCATCCATTCATTTTAATGTAGCAATGTTTGTTTAGGTACTGCCATTTAGTCTCAGCCATCCAAATTTAATCTACATCACAGATTCATCAGAGCCCTCAGGAGAACACCTTTCAAAACTCCTCTGAATCACCACTTCTGCATATAGCTGTTTTTACTGACATACATATGGCTAAGTTTTATTCCCAGTCTTTAATATCAGCACACAAACTAACAGGCTGATGGCACAACAACAGAGACCTGAAATCCTCCTGGAGTGTTCACACAGAGATTCTTCTCCAGGTCCATTTCCCCAGAAGTTTGCACCATTCTAATTTGAACTGACAGAGTCCTCCCTCCAGTCACGCAATCCCATATCCAGAAAGGCAATTCTTCTTATTGCACTTAGTTCTAACTGTAAATGAAATTACAGCTTAAATACACGTGGTTAAGTGCAGTACTAAGTACTATATGGTTGAAGGAGTCAGAACCCTTGTTCTAAGCATCTGTGAAACAGAAATGTTTAGTACTAATACTCCTCCTCCATAACTGCTCTTCAAAAACACATTTGAGACATAAAAGGTATGGCTTATTACAGGAATGGCTCTATAGTTTCTACAAAGCCATTTCAAAACAGTGCTTGATCTGCCTCAAAAACACTATGTCAGAATGGAGGTTTTTCATAGTACTGAGCATGAAATCTTCACTATGAAGGGCAAACCTTCTCTGCAAGGCAAATTGCCCTAGAAAATGAACAAGGGAAAAAAAAAAAAAGACAAAAATCTGCATTGTGGCTACACATGCCATATATGTAGTGCATAATTAATAAAAGTTTCCATATATGTAATGCATTATTAATAAAAGCTTTCAATTATAAGAGACAAAATTAGGTACCTCTTCATGGTTACAAGCAGTAATTACACTGACTTCAAAGGAAATAGCATCATAGTAGCATTTCCAAAATATCTTTTTCAAACTGTTCCAAGAAAGGTTGAGATTTAGAAGAGAAACAGAACATTCAGTATTTGCCAAAATGTATGTTTCTTGAATTTCTGCAGAAATAAAATTATCTTGATACTTTTGTTTCGGAAGTAGTTCTGGAAACAGTCTATAATCTACAAGTGCACTTAGACATCTTGCCCCTTAATATTTATATACCTACTATGTAACATCAAACTATGATATGGAAATGCCTTTTCTCTGTGAAGTTCTGACCTCAATTTCAACCTCTGAAGACAGACAAACTTGACATACTGGTAGAGTTTCACATTTAAGCATATTTGATGATGTCCTTGTCTTCTTGATTTAAATTTACAGAACATACTGGTTAACCAGCTGAAGAGCAATCAAATCCAATGAAAACCAAATTTACTGTTTCCTTCTCCCTACCAAGGAGAACACAGGAAAACAATGGAATAGAAAAACAAGAATATAACATGATGTATGGCAAATATTTTAAGTGCTGCAAATATTTTACGTGCTGCAGATTGATACTTTCTTGTGGGCTACACAGCAGCAGTTCATAGTTCCAAATAATCTTAAATGCTCAAGTCCAGAAAAGGGCAAATTTCCAGTCCTCTTCTAGCACTGGTTCCTCCAACGCAAAGGTAAAAACCCAGGCGGAACCTTCAAGAAATTGGCTGTAGTTGATTGTGTCAGCTGAGGTGCCCTTGTATCAACTATTGTTGCATTTCCATTACCTCCCAGTACCCAACAGAAATTATTTTAATCCAATTAAACATTTAAATTCATGTTGTAGTTTTGTTTGGATGCGATTTGTTCTGTTTTGGTTCGGGGGGGTGAAGGTGGATGCACAAGACGGAGGTCATTTGAGACAGCAAAAATTATGCATCTTACAGATCCTGTGCTTTCTTTTCCTTGACCAGGTAAATAAAAAATCCCTCCTTAAGTATCAAAGACTCAAATGTAAGTTGCAAAACCCTAAGTTCAAAACACCTGAGAAAGACAATTCCTTTGACCACTCAGATAACTTTGAGACACTACAGAGACATAGTGAAATAGAATCTAAGGCAGCTTCCACAACAACATGATTCACAGGGACTGTAGTCAAATTACAATTAATCTCATCACAAAAATAATCCATTTGGTTTCACATGGTCTTGTAGAAACACACTATATACACAGATTTTCAGACATTTATAGTACAGTACATTCTTTGAAAAATTAGGCTGAGAGAAAGGTTTGATCTTTACAAACTATTTGTTCTTCAGTCTCAAGAACAATTAGTTCAAGCTTTGAGAGACATGCAAGTAATTTCTTGGTCATGAAAAAAAAACTGAGTTGACAGTGAATTTTAAGTTCATCATTATACTCTTTTAATGCCTTATGTATATGTTTTTCTGCATTTTTAAGAATGCAAATCTGATGTAGAAGTTACTCTGTGTTTACAATCTTCCTTCTCAGAAGCTTTACAAACAATGAGAATGTCCCACTCTGTGTTAAAAGTTGAACTGGGAACGTTGTTTTGTAAAAGCTCAGGTGAACAGCTGGACTTAAGCCCTATCACATTCACATCAAGTCACCCAAAATACACAGGTCAAGTATGATCAGACATTTTAACAGTTCTTGCATTGTCCTAAAACACGTGGCAGGGTTAAAACAAAAAAAACCCCAAAAAACAAAAAACACCACCCCCCCCAAAAAAAAAAGAAAAAAAAAAAAAGGAAAAGCAGAAATCTACGGAGAATATGGATCGCCTTCCTAAAAAGATTATTAGAAAGAATGCAAATGAATTTTGTGGCTAGTGTCTAAACTAGCTTGAGGGAGAACTCTTTGGTGTCACAATTTCATCTGGTTTTGTCCTACTTAGCATATCCCACTTACATGCATTTCTAATTCGGTAGAAAGACTACCAGAATTACCAGCTGATAACAATTTACATGAAATTAATGCAGTTATTCTGACTTCCGAACAATGAAACAGCTGAAGTACTGTTAATGTGTAGCCTTCTGCTACAGATTCAGATCAATATTGTCACAGTGCCAAGACTAGTACTACTTTTCTACACTTACCTAAAAATAGTTGCCATGCTTCAGTGAAAACTTGAATTTCATTTTAAACTTTTCACATCTGCTAGCCCCATGTTATCTCTCATTTTAACTAAGATGACTAAATATTCCATTCTGTTGTCAAAATAAGCAAGAAGTAAGCTAATAGTCCTTCTGATTTTTAGGAACATTGATATTCCCTGTACTCAAAAGTCTGGTGCTAATTGCTCAAAATTAATTCTATGAAACTATGAAGAATTAAGAAGGAAATAACAACTTGAATAGAACTAACCCTGTAAGACAGAGCAATTCAAGTATAAGCCTGCATTGAATAAAATACATGAAAAATATAAAAATAATAACAAAAATGGTGGTATTTCATCCTTTTCTTAACAGTCAAGTGCAAATAAGAAGCTGCCCAATATAAGAATCTGCACAGCAGATGGTATATTTTCTGAGATTTCACCTGTGTAGTCACAGCACCAATTCAAGGCTGCTTTGCAGATTCTGCATCTGCTGAGTTTAGATTGCTGAAGGTATCTCACTGGGAATGTCAAAATGGACCACAAAGGCAAACTCCATGGCTGGAGTTTGGTAAATGGGAAATATTTACTTATAGAATAATAGAATTATTAAGACTGAAAAACACCGCCAAGATCAAGTACAACCGCCAACCGAACACCACCCTATGGACAAACCACAGCTTTAAGTGCCACTTCCAGGAGTTTCTTGAACACCTCTAGGGATGGTGACTCCACCATCTCCCTGGGAAGCCCATTCCAATGCTTAACAACCCTTTCAGTGAAGAAATTCTTCCTGATGTCCAATCTGAACCTCCCCTGGTGCAGTTTATAAACATTTGGTTAATTGTTTTTCAGTCTGTAGTCTATCTTAAATTTAGAACATGAGATAAATCCATTTTATTCAACTGACTTAAAATACTGCATCTTCTCTGATGGAATATTAATGTGAAGCAAGACATGTCACTAAGTCACATCACAATCACTCCACCAATACTACACCATCCACAGCCTCATTCACTGAGGCTTACTCCTCCTTGTAGCAACAGATACATCCTAAAACCTTTGCAAAGCAAATCCAAACTGATTCTACACAGAAGCATACTGCAATCATACACAGTCTACCCATATTTTTATTCCAGCTCACATTTTAGTTTTCAAGGTTGCTTTGTTTAGGTTCAGAACATACAGGCTAGAATTGGGAAGGAACAGAAGGCAATGTGTAGGGGAAGAAAGAGAGGGCACGTGAACAAGCTTTCAAGCAAAGGAAGAAGAAAAAAGTTGCAACACCACAGGAATATAGTTCTTCCTTTTGTGAGGTTGAGCACTCCCTCTGCATTCCCAGAACCTGATACAAGAAACCTACTATCATTACACACACATAAAGATACACATAAAGTGACTGTCTGCCTTAAAACACTGTGCACTCCCCCACGTGGGAAAGGCCAGCAACCGTGCCTTCTTCTTGCATCTATCACTGTAACTATCACTGTGAAGCAACAAAGCATCAGACAATTAAGTTGTAATTGAAAACAGGGCTCAAACCAATCATCTTTCCAAACATGCCGTGCCTCTCCCTACACACTCCCCCTTACATGCCTTGTCATCTTCCTTTCACAAACATCCTGATGCATCTCTGCCCTGCCACTCACTGCACACACGTACTGTGTCACATCCCCACATGCTCTCCCCACAGAGCAAACCACAGCCACTCTTCCTCCTCCGCTGCACCCTCCACACACATATGCTCCATGTCACACTGTCCTTACATACAGGTGAAACAAACTGTCTGCCCACCACACTCATCCCACAAATCTATTATAAATGTATCTGCGCACACACATCACAACATCACAGATGTGCATGCTCACACACGCGAGCCACTGCTGCTCTATGAACAAAAAACACCATACCCTGTATCTGCTACGTACATATAGTACAGATAATCCTTGCCACACCCAGAGCATACATGCCTTTAAAAATATCCACAGATTATGCCACACCCAATATTCACTAAATATACACACAGGAACAAGCCCATGCCAGACAGCAGCAGGCAGACACAACTACATACACACGATGCCATGTCATGGCCCTGCACACGATGTCACATCTCTGCTACAACACAAACACACCATACCCGAAGCCCAAATCACAGCAGATACACACAAAGTCACTGCATTACACTCATGTCTTAATGTATATCTGCTATATACACACATCCCAGGCCACACCCTGGTTCACGCACATGCATAAGGATACAGCACAGCGCCCAAACCCAGCACACCGTGCATCCACACGGTGACACCCCACCCCTGCCCTGTGCATCGGCACACGTCTGGCTTTTCCTCTCGACTTTATAAGGGGGACGACACACCTCCATCACACCCCTGCCGCCTCGCACACCCATGTAAACACACCATCCTTCCTCTGTTATCCAGGCGGAAAACACACCTGACTCGCGCCACACGCCAGGCAGAGCCCTGCCATGGCTGCTCCGCGTTACACGGGGAGGAGGAGGAGGAGGCGAGTCGCCCGTCACACCTCACCACAGACACGCAGGCATGTGCTACAGCGAGGGACAGGCGGCCCCACCTGCTCTGGGCAGGCAGGCAGGCAGGCAGGCAGGCAGACAGATAGACAGGGGCAGACAGACACTCTCTTTTCCCCTTGTCTACAGCGTGGGTGGGCGCAGCCCCGCGCCGGGCCGCACGCCCAGCCCCGCATCCGCACCGCCCGCGTCCCGCGCTCCCCCGCCCGCCACCCTCCCCTCGGGCTGAGCCGCCCGGCCCCGGGGCCGCTCCGCACGGCCCGGCCGGCACTCGCTCCCCGCCGCGGGCCTCGGGCGGCCGGGCCAGCTCGCTGCGGCCGGGCGGCGGGG
This sequence comes from Acanthornis magna, assembly GCA_036785705.1. Classification (NCBI taxonomy): domain Eukaryota; kingdom Metazoa; phylum Chordata; class Aves; order Passeriformes; family Acanthizidae; genus Acanthornis; species Acanthornis magna. Next base: position 14,091,183 of record JAWUZG010000029.1, read on the forward strand.
CCGTGCCGCGGGCTCCTCACCATGGCAGAGGTGCGGCGGCGGCGATCCCGGTTGTCCCGGCGACGAGGAGCCCCGAGGAGGGCGCCAGGTGCACCCGCCCGCGCGCCCCCGCCGCCGCCGCCGCTGCCGCCGGAGCCGGGGCGGGGCCGCCGCGCGCCCGCGTGACCGGCACCGCCCCTGCGCCGTGGGGCCGGTCCGCCCCGCACCGCCTCCCGGGGGAAGGCGCTGGGAACCGGCGGGAGCCGGCCCTGAGGGCGGGAGAGGGGTTGGGGCGGGTGCCGCTGTGTCGGGGGTCTGCTGCGTGCTGCCAGCGCAGGTGTAGCTGCGCCGTGCGCCTCCCGTTTGCAGCCCGGCGTCGTATTTGTATTGGGCAGGGTGACCTCCTAGAGACGCAGTCATGGAATCGTCAAGGTTGGAAGAGACCTTAAAGATCATCAAGTCCAACCATTAACCCAGCGCTACCATTGGAAAAATCTAAACCACTAAACTGCATCACCCAGCGCCCGATCCAGACACCGCTTAGACAACCGCCAGGGATGTTGACTCCACCTGGGCAGCCTATTACAATGCCTGACCAGCCTAACCGTGATTTTTTTTTTTCCCCCCCTAATATCTAATCTAAATCTCCCTTGTCTCAGATTCAGGCCATTTCCTCTGGTCCTCTCACTGCAAGCAGGTAGTCTTCTGGCCCCTCCCAACAATCTCGGCAGTTGTGGAGAGCGGTGACAAGTTCAGTCCGAGATGCCGCCTCGGTCACCACGGGGGCTGCAACTTGCACCCATGACTGTAGATGACCGGGAGACGATAACATCCTGAACCGCTACGGAAAAATCCACAAAAGCTGGTCTGTCAGCCAGCCAAGAGCTTTCAGGCCATGCGTGCTGTCAGTAAGAGCACGGCTTGCTTCTGCAAACACTCTCTGCGTAAAACCACTGTCAAAGCCAAATACAACATTGTTAGTCGCGCACTTACGGGTCACATCTGTTCTGCAGTCACAATGCCACATGCTAAAACGAGGAGATGGGAAACATTGTGAGGAAAAAATTGCCCCAGCAGATATAGTTTTCTGTTGATTCAGTCCTTCAGATTTCTAAGAATCAGAAGTGGTCGTTGCAGAGTAACAGGAGTTTGCTATTTGGAACGGGCTGCATTCATTTCTTTAAGGAATGAAACATTCTGGTTTGATTAACAGTAAAAAATAGTTTCTTACGAAAGTGTCCTTTCTCAGAACCCGCACGGAAATAGCTGGTACATGCACATACCATTTGTTGGCACATCTCTGAATCTGCTGTCTTCTACTCTCCAGCTTTTGGAGAATGACCTGGTTGATACAGCTGATCTGGTTTGTATAGTACGGAAGAAAGCCTCAGAAATGTGAAATATGTATAAACAATTTAGACATGTTCAGCTGAATTGCAGAAGGCCCAGACTAGCAGTTTTTAAATTCTCTTGGTTCACATTAAAAAAAAAAAATAAAAAAATTACCCCATCATATACGTATACTTTTTTTTAGTTCCCATGGCAAATCTCTGGACTGTGTTGTAAGGATAGTGACAGATTTCCCTATCACTACAGTAAAAAGAAAGAAATCTAGGCAATTAGAATCAGTTCAAGTTGCAGCAACCTGAAGGAAAAAAAAATCTGATCTTGCAAAAAAGAAGGGACATTACAAAACTACAACCGTGTTTGATGAAGGGGAATTCAGGATAATTAGCTAAATTTGGGTGTGTTTGTGCAAGAGATGGCAAATGTGTGAGTAGACTCTCCATTGCCTAACATCAGTTCTTATTTGATTGAAAACTGTCAGAATGAGTGAACTGCTGCAAAATAGATTTGAAGCAGTATTTTATGTCTAAAAACACTATATGAACAAAAGCTCCTTGTTTCATCCCACAAGAAAGAGAAGACAGCCATACATTTGCCAACTATGTATTTGTTTAGGATGTGAGAGACAGAAATCCAAACCTTTATTTCTGGACTAAGTAATGGTGTTATAGAACCACACTACTGTCTTTTTAGACTCCTTTTTGTCTACATTGTGATATTACCCAAAAATTCAAGAACATTTTAGTGAAAAATCCCCTGTGAGCTGAAAGAGGGCAGCAGCTGGGATAACCACAATCTCACAGCTAGAAACTAATTTATTTAAGAGTTTTAAATTTAAGAGTAAGTTTATTTCCATTACCTTACTAACCAGGGGGTCCTCAAAGCAGCACCTGGGCAGCGGTACCCAAGCAGGGACACAGACACCGTTCAACTCAATCCATGCTAGAGGATCACCGGGCTGCAGTTCACACAGGCTCATCAAGAGTTATTCCCATCTGCAAGGTCAATTGAGTGATTTACAGTCCTCCTTGCCAATTTTCTGGCATTCCTTCCAACACTGACAAAGTGACACAGTGACAAAGCCTCAGCCACCTCACTCCTGTATCATGAGAAACATGTAACTTGCTGGCAGGCAGGGCAGCCATTCAGCGAGACCTTCGTGAGCTGCAAAATGAAACATCAAATGCTGATGGGAATCTCAGGACACTCGGCAAAGGCAAATGCCAAGTCCTGCACCTATGAGGATGTATCCCTCTGCAAGAGCACAGGCTGGGGCGGCTCTGTAGAAAAGGGCCTGAGAGTCCTCGTGGACAATGAGCTGAACATGAGTCAGAAGTGAGGCCTGGCAGCAACAAAAAACTGCATTAGCGAGGGAGTAGCTTGGAGGCTGAGAGAAGTGATTATGACCATCTGTTCAACACCCATGAGGCTGCATCTGAAGTACTGCGAGCAGGTCTGGGTCCTGATCGTCAGAGAGGTGTTGACAAAATGGAGAGAATCCAGCATATAAACACTACAGTGTTTATAGGCTGCAGAATATGCCGAGGAAGGGGAGACCACATATTCGTTTAATCTAGAGAAGACATCCAGGTGGGATCTAATTGCAAGCTTCTTCTACCTAAAATGGGGATTGTAGAGAAGATGAAGGCAGACTCTCCTTGAAGATGTCTTGTGAAAAACTAAGAGATAATGGTCACGAGTTGCAAAAAGGGAAATTCCAATTGGATGTAAGAAGGTTTGCAGCAGTAAGAGTGGCTATGCATTAGAACAGGGATCAGAGCGACAGTGGTGTCTCCAGTGTTGGAGATTTTTGGAACATGGCTGGACAAAGTCATGAGTAACCTGCACTTACTTATGGGACTTACAGGAAGTCTTCTGAATGTCAACCAGGCAGTATTTTCAGGCAGAGATAGACGATGTGTGACAGCTTTGTGTTTAAGGCATTCCCACAACACCCATTTTTCTTAGTTTTGGTAGGCCAAAAGGTTAGTCCTTCCTTTGTGTTTTATTATTTTAGAAAAATTCAAAGTGGTGTTTTTAGACTCAGTTTTGTGTTAGTGAACCTTTGCAGCAGGAAGTTACTTTATGCAAACAAAGAGCAAAGATTCAACCAGATAAAATCCTTGAGCTTTACTACAATCACTCAAATAATAATGAGTTGGCAAAGTTTGACAATTACCACCGGTGTGAGAGACTTTGATAAGCCATGGCACTAGTCCTGTAAGTGTCTGTGTGATTGGTTACCCTCACCTACTGGTGTAGTTCAGGAAGCACAAAATCAGAGAGCTGCTATAGAGGTTACTCCATATCAAGCTCCAGAATTTTCTCTCTATGTTCTCCTTCTAACATGGTATATTTAAATTGCATTTCAGAGCACGCTTTCATTTGCCATACAGAAGGATCTCTGCTCTTTTTAATTTCATTTCCACTTTAAGGAAGAGGTGTTGAAATTTCTATCCCATTTTCCCTTAGAAAATACTTGTTTGGGAGAATTAGTTTGATAAAAGTTTGGAAAGTTAACTTGGGTTCCAGACAAAGACATAGTGCATATGTTCAGCTGCTGTTGCATTCGTCTATCAACAGTATGCAGGAACCAACATTTGGTAGCAGTTTGACCATGTATGGTTTCCCCAGTAGCCTAGCATAGTTGGCTTGGAGCTATGTTTAAAAAAATGAAGTCAAAATTAGGAGTATAAAAAGTCACTGTAGTAAGATTCGTGTGGTTGCAAATAAAAAATAAAACTTAGGTTCACAAGCAGAGTAGTATTTTATTGCGTGTCCTAATGTTCTGTCGGTGTCACAATAAATGCCAATAAAACTTACTGTTTAACACTCCTTTGAATTAGTTCCCATTTGTTGCAGTCATGTGAACATATTAGGGTGGCAGAAGCAGTGATGGAATCAGATACCCTTTGCAAAGTACAATAAAATCCTTTGTTTATACACTGTGTTGCAGTGCTTCTTGATTTTTTTTCTTTTTAATTTAAAGACATTTATAAGCCACTCACTAAAGGATACAAATGTGAACTCTTAAAGATACTTTGCAAAGATTTTTTTTCTTGAGCTTTGTATTTTGGGGGAATAAATGTATATTTATTTGCATAAAAGTACCGGGAAAAACCTCAGCTTTTTGCACTCAAATTACTCATAAAATTTAATAGACCTAAAATTTTAATTTAGATTATGTGCATTGGAGCTTCCAACAGTTCTGCAGTTTGAAAATTATGTTTGATAAACCCAGTCTATGCTGTAAATCATATCTTGGAATTTTCCAATAATGTTGGTTTGCAGCTGTGAAATAAAATCCTTTTAATGTAGTTAGTTGTTGGTCACCTAAACTAAAAATCCTTGCTTCTTTTATTGGATAAAAGCAAAAGAGAAGATAAATGCTTGTATTTTAAATGAAGAATGAAAATTATTGTGGTCAAATGCCTTGGCAGGATGTCTATATTCTCTAAACTTTGAAAACATTCTGTTGCTTTAGCAGAAGAGATATTTCATGCCTCTGCCATTTCCATTATCATGTATTTCTTATTTGTGATTTCTTAAATTTGAAAAATGTGCTTTATTCTTTGAAAAAGCAAGCATTGTGAAACCCTCGTCTCTTTGAATTAGACTTAAATGCAGAGAGGTCCTTCTCATCTGGCTCACCGACAGAAGGCTGGAGCACAGTACAGAACACAGATGAAGAGACAGAATGGATACTTAATTTATATAGTCATTGCTCCTTTCGGTAATGATTCCTTCCCAAATTACCACTTCGAACTTCATGCCTGAGGTTTTTCTTTTGTTGGCATTGTTGTTTCAATACACAGTTTTCGAACAGCTGAGTTTTAAGCATCTAAATTAGCTGCTTAGGCTAGAAGAACATATTGTCTTTATAATGACCTGTGAAAAATAAAGAATCCACGTGCTCCCTATTGACTGTATAGGGATTCTGAAACAAGATGCCTCAAGATATAAACACAATTATATGGAAAAAGTGAAGCATAAATGTTAATGCTGTCAGCATGTTTAGTGTTACAGGCCCCTGAGTGGGACAACTCGATACAGAAACAGTGGGAGTCACAAATGTGATGCCCATATAGAAATGATGGATAGGGTCAGATTTTAAAAAATTTTTTTCTTTTCATGGATTTTCAGAAGGGTACATTTCTACTGAAAACTTCAGCGTACTTGTCATTGGCACTGTTCTCAAATTATCTAATGAAGCATTTTGTTCCCAAATGCCCAGGAACAGTTTTTGTTTCTATTGTAAATGGAGATAAACTGAAGCACAGCCTGGTACGACCTCTGTTGAATGACATACAACTGGGCAGAGGCAGTGTTAGAACTAGAAGGAAGCCATTACTGAGCATGGTATACATTTGTAGTGTGAAACATGGCCTGCCTGAATGTCTTCCCAAAACTAAATGAACATTTGCAATCTCACCTCCTGTCCTCCAGACCCCCATTACTAGGTAAAGTACTCACTACCTTGATTTCACAAGGACTATTAATGGGAGCAAACACTGCTTTGGGTAGCAAGTGTGTGCAGATGGATCCCTAAATTGCCTTCTATGGAATAAAAATGAGAACAAGAATTTTGAGGGAGGTTGAAACAACTGCTAAACCTATTACTAATGGTTGATTGGAAATACTGTAACATATCCAAAAAAGCATGCAGTAACATAGAAGAACATGCAAAAACAAGGCCAAGGCCATATTTCTAAAGAATTTCCATAATTGCTACATTTTAATGTAGGAAATATTTCTTAAATATTGGATACATAAGAGATAAAAATAGCTTTAAGTTTGGTTTATGTGAAATGGTGACAAAATCCTAATGGCAATGCTGCAACTCTCTGTTATAATAAGCATATTACTGAAGAGAATAATAAATTCTGAAGGGTGAATCACACTTGCTTCATATTGAATATGTTATTTAGACAATATAGAATCACACTTACTTCATATTGAATATGTTTCTTAGACAATATAGGGATCCATATGGAATATATTTTTGTGTCCTTTCATTACCAGAAAAATAAAGGCACACCAAAAATAACCTTAACTTTATCAGTTTCTTTCTTCAACAGTCACGGAAATAAATTAATCTGCATTATAGTTCTACTGGTATTGATTAAATTAGTTCAGGAATTCGTACTCGGCAATTCACTTTTTTTTTCTTTTGATTGCGCTTTATTTGGAAAATAGAAAAGTATGATGCTGTTTTAATTTTCTGGAGGACGAGCGCTTTGCAGGAATAGACATTTTCCACAATTACATCAAATAACACCCACAGTGTACCTCATCTAGAGAAAACATTTCAAAGATACAGAATGGAACAATTACTTTAATTACTATAGGGGAAAGGTCCCAATTTCAATAAGTCAATTGGAAAAATGACACTGACATCAGTGGGTCAAGATTTGGCATGGTTTAGGATTTCCTTGGAAATCCATGAACATTTTACATCCAGTGCTAAGTGGTAGAAAAGCATTTACCTTGTGTGTGGAGAGGCCCTGATCCCTTTAATAATTACTCTTGGTCCTATCTGACAGAGGTGTGATGTCCTATTACTGTGAGGAGGCAAACAGATGTCCAGCAGGTTGTTCCTTGAAGAGCCTGGATAGACCTGCCTCTAGGGAAAACATAAGTGACCTCTTCAGACAACACAGATGTTGCGTGCCAGGTCTCACATTCTCACAGATAGCCAATTCAACTGCAATGCCTCCTTTCTTATGCCAATTAATATGTTATTTAAGGTCACTTGCTGGACCATGCCTTACCTCCTGTGTTGTTCATCTATAGGATTATTATGAAGCCTGTGCATTTGTTGCATCTGTTGTGTGTATTTTCTGCAGCAGATTGACTGACCTTACATGTTTTCTCTTCCTGCCAGTCACAGTCTGACTAATGAGGAAGGCAGGAAGCAGCCAGAAAATGAGCAGGCTTGGGATCTCTGAAACAGTGGGGAGAAGAGTCAGAATTTGGAGGAGAGTGAGGATGAATGAAAAACAGATGTTTTACAGAGGAGTGGTGACAGCAGGGTGAAGCAATAGCAGATTTCAGGCAGAAAGAGTTATCATTGTTAAAAGTGTGACTTTGATGCTAAGCTATTAATACCAATAATATACAGTGTGACTTTGTGTAGTATAATCTTCTGTTCTGAGAAAAAGTATCCATCCTAAAGTGGTGGCAAACAAGCTAACCTTATGCAAGGAAGGCAGAAAAAAGCTTTTTACATACCAATTAAATTACTTGGCTTGAAAATACTTATTTTATAACATTCTGCATTTATAGCATTATTTCTTCTTGATGTTTTCCCTCTGATTTTATGTGGTTGCACTGGAATTATCCACGGTTATCCTCCTGCTGTATTCCTGGCATTTACTGACTACAGCAGCAGAAGAGGGTTAAGGTGTGGATTTGGGAAATAGGGTGCTGAAAGCAAAAAATCAAATGGAAACACCAGAAGTCTCTACATTTCCCAAGAGTCAGCTCCATAGAGCTTATTAATTGGGAAGAGAGGCATGGTTTTTGACTATCCTTAAAATTTTTCACAGTGCAACCCAGCATTCTTTTGAATGCAGAATGTCAGACAGGGTAAAATCAACACATAAGAGGTAACTAAATTTGCCTTTTCCAGCAGCTGTTTTTCTGAACAGCACACATAATGATTTAATATTACAGAATCAGAGAGTAATTCAACTTGGAGGGGATCTCAGGCAGTCATCCTGTCAGACTTGCTGCTCAGAGTGGGATTGGCTCTAAGATCAGAGCAGGTGGCTTGGGACTTTAGCCAGTTTGGTCTTTAAAACTTCCAGTGATGGAGATAACACAGTCTTTCTAGGTAACATGTTCCACTCCCTGATTATCCTAATAGAGGATAAGGGTTTCCTAATATCTGGTAAAAGCCTGCTTTTTATCTTGTATCTGTTGTCTCTTTCATCCTGTACCACTGGCTCTATGCTCTCAGCAGACTCCCAGCAGGCACTGGCAATCTTCTATAAGGTCCAAATACTTCCCTCATCCAGGTTTAACAAGCTATGGTCCCTCAGCCTTTTCCCACCAGACAGGCACTTCAATTCTGTCTCACCATTTTGGTGGCTTTTCACTGAGCTTACTCCAATTTATCTTGTACTGGGGTTCGAAAACTTTATGCAATATACCAGATCTGGTCTAATAAGTACTGAGAAGAGGGAGATAATAATTTCTCTGAAACTACTGGATATGTTCCTGTTAATATAGCCCAGGATGCAGTTGACCTTCTTTGTTGCTGGCTGATACTTTGCCTTGCTGACCCCCAGGACAAGAGAGCTGTGACCCAGACAAGGGGATGCCACTTTGTTCTGGCTTTATCTCTTTCACTTACCTCTTTTGTTGGCATGGTCCTGGAGCCTGAAGGTTCCAGCTGTCCTGCAGGTGGATGAATCAAAGGGTATTTCTTCTCAGAAAAGTTAAGGATTGTCTAGAGCTGCAGATATTGATAGATGTGCTGCAGCCTTGGTGTAATGGATGCCGTAGAAGTACGTGTTGCATGTGTTGGTTTTACAAACGTGGTGTCTGTGTTCCCTTTGTAATGAATGGAGACAGACAGGTTTCTTATTCAGTGAGGCAGGAGTGAGGCACTGACTGTCAACAATTTTTCTTAGCAATCCCTTTGCTCCCACCATTTGATTTTCCTCAGCTGAGCAAAAGTCTGAGAATCTTAATTTCACACCCCTGTTGCAAATCTGAGATCACTAACAAACAAACATCAGTTCCAGTTGCCTTAACAATTTTTATTTTTGTAGACATATTTGTTTTTCTTACTTGTCTTTTTACCCTTTCCAGATGAAAATGACACTTGGCAGCAAGAATGGCCAAGCTACAGAAATGAACTAGAAAATGATACTGAGAAGCAAGGCATTTGCATGAGCATATTTGTAGAGAATTAGGCTTCAGGTGGGTGGAATGTGCCTGTTGCAAGGGTTCTGTGGTAAAATTTACTGGAGCATAACACAGAGGATTTGAAAGACATGGATAAGCCAAACCACCGTATGTGTTTATGCTGTTTAGATTGACATTTACAACACAGGGTGGTAAACCAACCTCATTTCAAAACGAACCAATTCTCCAGGCAGCATGTAGATCAGCAGGAAGTGAAGCCTGTACTCGGAAAAAGGCCAGAAGAGAAACCAGAACAGTTTGATGGACTACCCAGCACTGCACTGGGGTCATGACAGGAATGAACAATGGAGAAAAAGCTGCAAGTCAATGAACTTAAAGATCAGAGAAAGAGCAGTGCGATTGCCTTTAGATCCCATGGTCAAATTTTTCACCTACCAAAAATGTAATTTTCAGTAATATTACATTGAAAACAGTAAGGTATTGTGACAATACTTTATATTCTTTATTGAAGTTACTTCCTGTCAAAAACAAGATGTTTTCTGTCAATTTTATAGTAACTAAAGAATAAGTCAGCTCTTGTGTGGCACTTAACCTTGTCAGATACCAGAACATATCATGCTTCAGCTCACACCAGGGGTGGTCAGAGGCAAGTGTAGCTGTAATATATTTTCATTGAATTTCACCAATTTAGGCTCACATGATTTGGCATTCACAGTAGCTGTTTAATTAAAATGTTACTAAAACAACTCTCATTCAGTATGCCACAACTTTATACCACGCATTCATATTCTCAGAGATGCTATTAAATTTAACAGTTGTTATTTTCCCTGTAGTTTGAAGTAATACAGATAGTCCAAACATCTGCTACAAATTATGCATCAAATTACTTAAACCTGTCTTTCAAATAACTCTTTCAGCTTCTACAAACCAAACAGTCATATCCAGTCTGTGTCCAGTTTGGGAACAGGTGCACTTGCCCATAAGATTGCATGTATAGCAGCTGTGCATGGACATTTAGGCTAAAAGTTTTAAAATAGGAGAAATTATGAAAGATATTGAGACCTCTGAGGTATGGAAACCAGGCTAATAGTAGGTAATTGAATAAGTACTGACTTATGAGTTAACCTTCTGACTCCTCCTGCATGTTGTTAGAAAATGATTTGTTGCTGCTGTTTCCAGACATGATTTGTAGTCAGTTCCAAAGTGCAACACAACATACATACACACAAAGACAGTTTATTTTACAATGATAAACAAAGTGAAAAGCTACTTCAGACTGGTGATTATGTTGCACTGCAAGCCTAGGAAGATAAAACGTTGACTTCCTAGCACCACTATTTTCTTTCAGAATCACCAATTTCTTTCTCGCTTTCACGCTTTCTAATCTCCCAAATTGTTTTTTTTAATGACACAGCTTATGTGCATGTAATGCTTTTCACCCAGAACAATGCCAAAGTGCCATACAGACTCGGCATTGTATTAGTGGAGCTTCACAACAAATGCATGTTTCTGTATTAGCACTCTCTAGAAAAAGGACCCTGTCTACATGACAGAAAGTACATCAAGGAGAGCATGTATATTCACATATGATATAAATTGCTAGATTGAGAGTGAAGATTAATGTAGAACCTTCCATGCTGTCTGTATTCACTTTCCTTTTAATGGTTCAAGCATGTTAAAGGCATGTTAGTTAAGGTTTCATGAATTGTAGGACAGTCAGTAGATATTCCTGGCTTCTCTAAGTTATGGGAGAAAATGAAGCAAAACCCGTAAAATGTACTATATAAAAAAAAAGAAAATTGTCATTCTGAATATAATCTCATCACATAAATTGGGATTTCATTTGCATTTCACTTATTTTGTTTTTTTGACAACAGATGTCTACAATTCTCCTTTTTCTATAAAGGGCAAAAAAGCACAGATTTTATGATGATTATTTTAAAAGTGAAACCAGTATTGAACACTTTTTGTTTTGCATTTAATATCTGAAACGTTGTAAGGTGTGCAGCAATTTTAAAAGCATATGCTATTACAAACTATATATTACATTTATATATTATATATTACATAAGGCTTGCATTTTTAAAGTGTTACCTATACTTCCCCATAATTAGTTCTAAACCTTGCTCTTGACAAGTCCTCTGGGGTATAAACCAGCTGAACTTTGCAGCTATTTATTGTCTCTACAGGGGATTTAATAAAAATCCTGCATAAAAGTCTCTCAGTTTCAGGGAATTTCAGTTCTAACTTTGACCCTAGCATTTCAGCAAGGTCTAAACCAGGCTGATCTATCTCCATAATTACAGTATTACAAATGCAGCTCTATACTCTTGTAATGATGTGAGACTGTTTCTTCTTTGCTGTATCTCAGATAACCAAAGTTTTCATAGAAAGTCTACTTTGGAAGGAACCACTGAATAGACCTATCTTGCCAAAATTGTGGGCGCTTGAAAGTGTAGTTCCTCTGCAACTTCCATTTTGGCACACAACCAGAAATGACCCACAATGTATCTTGATATACTCTCTGAAAGCATTTCTGAGTTCTGGGTCTGTTAGTGCATCACATCTAATGGTTCTTGCACACCTCTTGTGTCTCTCCCTGCGCCATTGTGTGCCCATGGCACATGGTCATTGCATGAATAACACATTTCCACACACTCCCTTATTAAGATGCATCAAAGATTTAAAATTGGATCTTAACAACAGCCCTATCATGCTGGAATTAATTTTCCCAGCAAGGCCCATTGCTAGGCAAAACTCGGAACTCATCAACAGTCCTAGCCCTACTGACACAAATACAAGGCCAGGCAATTAGCATTGCTTCCTCATCCTCATAAGCAGAAATGTTCAGTGGTATAAAATTAAATTCCCTGTCACAAGTGTGACAAAACTGAACCTACTGTACCATTCTCTGCCTTGTGGTTTTGATTATTTGCTCAAAACTCTGGTGACCTTTGCAAGGGTAAGAAGGTGCTGTACCATGACACAATGACAGTGATTGCCGTCATCCTGCTTAGTGGTTTGCCTGGAAATTGCTTGCAGTTTAGGAAAGCTTTCCTTTTAATTTAGTGCATATGTGAAATAAATTATACTATGGAATGGTGCTGTCAAATATTTATTTAGTATCTCAGTACTTTAACTCACTTGCCAATCAGATAAAATTAGTTTTGAATTCTTTTATACTGACATCATTTTCCTAACTTACAAATTCCCTCTCAGACAGCAAAGTAACAAATGTTTGCATTGGCCTGTTGTGAATAGCAGCGATGTTTAGGAATTTTAATGTACAGTTTAGTGTTTTCATAATGTCACTGTGAATCAGTGCTTAATTTTAGCTGGAGACAACTTTGTCCCTAAACAACTTTCATCGTGCATTTTTCTATTTTCTAATTCAGCTTGAGTGTTAATGTTGGCTCCTTTTAGATGATTTGCATGGAGTTTCAAAGGCATAGGATTTCCCAAGACATTACTAAGCAGCAAGAGGGGCTGAAAAGCGAAGTGTATATTGCTGGATCAACAAGATTGGCTTCTGACAATCAAATAGAAAACATAATTGCAAATAATAACTAGTATTTTGAGAATTGTTTTACTGTGTGTGTTACAGTGCCAACAACTTTCCGCATAATCCTGCTGATTATCTCTCATAAAAATAGCGTATTAACTTCTGAAGTTTATGAAAATAAGGTCTGCTCTAGAATGTGTTGAAGTCAATGCAACTAGTTTAAAAATAGCTTTTCTTCTCTGATATTTTCTTCATATAGGATGATAAGTTGTTATCTCATACTTTAAGCCCTCAGTTGTAAAATTAGTACAGAATTAAGTTAACAATGTGCTCTACAGAAGTAGCATCTTATTTGGATTAATTTTGTATTGCTAAAGGTTGTTCAAAATCCAAAAACTAAACACAGACAAAAATTAATCTGCATGGTTTTGCTGAATTTGCTTGCTGAAATGTAGTAAATCTTGAACACATAAGTGCTCTAATAACATTGCATTCCTACTGTGTATTTACCTTTTCTCTTTGTGTTTTGCATGACTGAGAATTTTATCGCTGTCAGCTTTCAGTCAGAGGATAGAACATATTTGAATAAGCTTTTCATAGCGAATGTAAAAAAAAAAAAAAAAAGGGAAACCACGCATGAAATGGTGGGGAACAATTCGTTATAAAACTCTGGTTTTTCACATTTCCGGTTGGATTTTGTACCTTAAAATTTTGCCTGTGTGGCTGTGGTACTGTTGCCTACATCACTAGTGAGGGATCTCCAGAGCAGGTGGGTTTTCGGGACCACTGGTGGGAATGTTCCTGAAGCCATTAGTGGTGAACTGTAGAAACACAGGAAGGGGAAAGCATCTCTGCCCCTTGTCTGCCTGGAGAGGAAGTGAATTTACAACGGCAAAACTTGAAGGATTAGGTTAATTGGGTGGGCTAGTAAAAGAAGTTACTTTCTTAAGTGTGTCATTTTTTAGAACGAGGTATCACATCAAGTCTGTAATTCTAGAAGTTATTTTACTCTTTTTTGACCAGAAGTCCTAACTGTGCTTTTATAAGGACTGCTTCTGTTTAACTGAGCCATATCAGCACTGTACTAGAAGTTATAATGGCAACAGAAATTAGATATAACCTGGCTATACAGCCTAACCTGGCAACAGAGTCCCGCTTCTGTGGGGTCATTTAGATTCGTGGTCATATAGAACAGTCTGTTACAAGATTATCCAAGAACAGTGAGCTCAGGCTGAAGAAACCCGAAATAGTAATTCTGTACTCAGAATTTCTCAGTCATAAGCAAGCATGTAACATTTTTTTTAACATTGTGTTCTGCACAACCAGACCATAGAAAATATTACTTCCACCATTTACAGTGAAGAAGGCCAAGAAAAAAATGGGCAGAGGAATTGAGGAGCTGAAACTGTGGTGTGCGGATGGACTGCAGAACTTTTTCTTGTGGTTCATTGAAAAAAATTTAAGAACTGTAACATTGTAGCTTAAGCTACCAGTACTGGAAGGGAACTGAGTCTGCAAGTAGATATTTTCCTTACAAAGTGGTCTGCTGACTGAAAATCTGGAGCGCCATCAGAGTTCAACTAATTGAGCCAGACAGCTTGTTAGACTGTCTTATAAAAGCTGGATGTCTGGCTAGATAACTTTTGGCACTTCGAAGAATAGGGAGGCAGATTTATGAACTGGACAAATAAGCCTTACAGTCAAGAATTTTTCTAACAGTTTGGGACTATCTCTGAGAGACCCTTTGACTCTTGAAAAGGTGATGCTTCAAAGGATGCTTTCTGCCAGCTCTTAAATGCACCATTTAGCCTTGCATATTACTGCAGATTTTAAGCACCTTATCTTCCTGTGCAGCTCAGGAAAGAAGCAGGGTGAATTTAGAGCCTGCTTTATTCCCATTTACTCGGTAACACAAATACTTTAAAATGGCAAGAATGTTCAGGAAGGAGACAGGTGTGCCTGCACGTAGAGGAGGAACAGGGTGGTGTTAACATGCAGAAAGAGCTTGATGCACTTCGGGAAATGTGAACCTGAACTGATGATTCCTAAGCATTGTTGAGACTTTAGAGACATTTTTCTTCCTCATGACATACATGCAATCATGGCAGGCACGCACCTCTGTGATACACCCACAAAACCCTTGTGTTCAGTTCTGCTTGGCCAGGAATTGCTGAACCCCTTCCACGGCTCGCTCTCAGCAATTGAGCCCTAACTCACCGTGTCCTGAGCCACACTGCTGATTAGCCTCCGTATGCTCGACCCCAGCAAGCAGCCAGCAGCAGCCCTGCCAAGGTTTCAACATTTGTTTCTGCCCTGTCGGTGCTGAACATCATTCCAATTCAGATCTGTCAAACTATCCAGAAACTGAAACACCGTGGGCAGAGGAATACACAAAATCAGAATTTCTTGGAAAAACCCCAGTCACTATAATTGTAAATAGCTGTTTTTCTTCTTTGTGTGCTATTTCCCTTATGGATTCCACAGTTTCTGATTTCTGAGCTTTAGATCAGCTCAGAGTGGAATAGATAAATTCATGCCTGAAAGTGACTGAAAAATAAGATAGCAGCTGCACAGAGAGGCACATGTCGTGGGGTTTTCCAGTATGGCCAGGGTGCCAGGCTTGTGTACACAAACAGAAGGAAACAACTGAGAACTGAGAACATTGGCACAGGTAATTTTTTGATGGTTCTGCTTCCTCTCATAATAAAGCGAAATAGAAAATACAAGGATTGATGAGAGCTAAACACTTTTTCACCCATTACAAAGATCTGGTCAATTTTGGAGAAGTTTTTTATGTAAGCTGAGCTGTTACTGAGACATCCTTGAGGCTGTTAGAAACAAAGCTAAGCAACACCCCTCACACCCAAGGGGAAGATGATGCTGTGGCTTAGCATGTTCCCTTCTCATCCTGGGAGCCTGGGGACAAATAATGGTCACCACTTGCCAGTTTTGTCACACTCCAACTCTTTTTCACCATTATTTGCTCTCTGTGATCACAAGAGGACAAGTGGCCTGGTGGACCAGCCACAGAAATGAGGCAGAAGAATACACTGTTTTCAGGGCCAGACTCAGAGCCCATCCACACTTGGGAATTGTGAAAAGAGGAAGCACAACAGTCACAACATTCCTCTATTCCGTATTTCAATTGCCACTTCTTTTCACCAATTTTCAGGATGCACACTGCTGTTTTGCAGGCAATAGGCTTTAACAGTCAGTCCTAAAAAATCCTGCACTAAGATTTAAGGTAAGAGTAGAAGAGGAAGCAAATGTATGGAGCAAGCTCAGACTGATTTTTGGCAAATCCTCTGCTTGATCTGTGCCGCACTGTTGCCAGCACTAAGTGTTCCAAAATCATATGTGACGATGGTGGCTTAAAAATAATCAATTTGGAGTTCCTTTTTATTTGCCTTCTGGCTTAAAAATAATCAATTTGAGGTTCCTTTTATTTGCCTTTGGTTTCTTGGCTTTCAGGGTACGTTCAGATAATGTTTTCTCAGAAACCAGGTATGCTAGAAAGCTGCTTTCTCATTTCCAAATAAAAATTACTATTTCTCAACTCCAGCCCTAGCCCTGTGCTAAGGTTTCATGTACCAAATAGAAAAAGATGTGCAAGAAGCTTGCTACAAATGAAATAATTCATCTTGTTCACCCCATGTTTTGCTTTGTTTGCTGAAGTCTAGGGTAGGAGAGAAGAAGTAGAAAGTGGACAAATTAGTATGAATAAAAACATGATAACACAGAGTTAGGGAAGGAGAGGAAGCAACTTAATGAAACAAAAAAGGGAAAGGAAGGCAAGGGTGGAAACCAAGATGAAGCACGAGGATGGAAATATTCACCATGGAAAAGATTTAGGAGGAGAAAACAAAGCTAACAAAGAACAAAGATAATTCTGCCTGTACCGGCCCTTTAGTATGACAGCTGCTTCAGAGCCCAGAATCTATTTGGGCTATAAATAGCTATGTATCTGTAATTAATTATTTGAAATTGTGCCAATATTTAACCAAGGATTAGCCCTACCAAAGCAAATGAGGAAAAGCAGGTGGACCTTTGGAGACCAGGTATTTTCAAACTTCTAAATGCTGCACACTTGTGTAGTTTTGCATATGTGTCTTTTAGAGTGCCAAGTTAACTTGAAGTGCAGACATCTTTGGAGAGTTGGGTTGGAGGGACATGCTTAAAATTCTTAGGTCTGGCATTAAATCTGCAAAATTTATTTTCTTAAGCAGGTATTTAACTCAGTTGAGCGCTATCACAGTCTGATTTTTGATAGCCTGAGTATTTGTGATACATGGCTTGCAGAAGATTTGAAGGAATAATTCCACAAAAAAATGAAGTCTGGCTATTTCTTCAAAGCCAAAATTTCTTCTCTATTTCAGAATTTCTTCTCCTTTTACTCTTCTGTATATTTTTGCTACTGTGTATCCGGTAACATTCTTATTCCTTTCATTTGATGTAGAATTGTCTTTCCATTGCTCTAACTCTTTTATGTTTCTCTCTCTGCCCCAAAAATCGGAGAAGTCCTACTTAATGCACATTGAACTGCCTCCCATCTTCTTTTAAATATGTCAGTGAGTTTGTGAGATTTCTGTAACACGAGCTGTAACGTGATCTATTTGCAACCATCTACTCTTACGCCTTGTGAAATAGATGTCTCAGGTTTAGTACCTGCCTAGCCACTCAATGTATCCCGTGGCCCTGTGGAATGAAGAGTAATTCATGTGTTATCTGGTTCGGGAGGGTGGATTTAGCTTTGTTGTAACTGGTGAGCCATATTTAATCTTGGGTAAATGTCAGGGTTTTTTTTTCCCCAAGATTTCAAACACAAAGCCAAAATCAGAAGAAGGCTCCTCGTACACAGTCTACCTGGAGGGAGGTGTTCTCACTGAGTGATGAATACATAACCAGAGAAGCACTGATTCTGTTACTTGGATGAGAAGCTAAGATGGCTATTGTGATACAACTTTTACCAGTAAAAGGTAGAAACACAAAAAACCTTGAGTTTTCGTTAGCTTCTCTCTATCACATACAGAGGCACAGAATATTTTCACTTGGCATTCACGTGCAAAGCTCTCTCTCATCTCTCCTCCCTTTAGACTGCTTGGCTTAGTGGTACGTACTGGTTGTGCTCTGCAAGGGCAACAGATAGACCAAAAGAGACCAAAAAAGATAAGGCTGATAAAGAGAAAAGACGGATTGATAAATATGATATGGCTAAAGACCAAACAAGATTGAGACAGGACTTATTTTAGGCGTTATGTGTTGGTCAATAAGTCATTGCTGAATTAAAATTGACTTTTCATAAAGTAACTTGGTCAGCAATACCTCAGCTACTGAAATTAGATTATATAATGTAATTAAATACTGGTTTGTTTATTTATTAAAATATTTTATCGGATAGCTTGCTATTTAACCTTCCTATCCCGTAGGCTTTTTTTTGTCGTGAATATTGAACTTTAAATCTAACTTAATTTCATTCTTTAGAGCATCTTTTTGATATATTTAATGAAACATATCAAATACTCAGAAGGCACACAGAAAAAATATGGAAGTTCTCCAAGTGGGAAGCTTTAGCCGCATATGTAATTTTGGCGGTATCAGCACGTGATGAGGTCTGCAACATTAGATCCATGCCTGGAAATCACCTAATGCCAGGTCCTGAGCAGCAAAAATAAAGAACCAAGGAAAATATTTCTCTTTTTTCTCTCTCTCCCTCCTTCTCCTACACCCACACAAGCACACCCACCCACACATGTGGGTGTGCATGCATGCATGCACGTACACACAAAAAGCTTCTGTTTCAATTCCCTTCTCCCAGCTTCTTTGTACAATTACAAATTGCAGATGTTCCAAACTTCAGGGCAGGGTTCAGTTTTGTTTGCAAATGAAATATATGATTAATATGTAAAAAAAAATTACTCATCTTCTCAATAGAAACATTCAACCCCTGGACTGGCCTAGGAATACAGAGTTATTACAAATTTCCTTCTACTTACAGAGTGGAAATGATCAATTATTTGAGCACATACAGTGTTGATTTTTCTTTTTTTTTTTTTCTTCAAAATGAGGGATAATAGGCCTTTTTTATCTAAATAAATATTTTAATATAAAAAATATCCTGGCTACTTCCACTGCTAAAAGAGCATGTTTTGCTGTCCCTTTAAATTTAATATAACATATTTATATTTTCAGGGAGTTTTTTAGCTAATAATAATCCACTGCTATTTTTGTAGTGAGTAATAAAAATCAATGGTTGCAATGTTAGTAGCCTGGCATTTGTGGACACACCAATTACAGTTCCTTACATTATTCAACTCAAACCCATTTGCAAGAGCTGACCAGTTCAAGGGGCTGACAGTAACTCATAGACTGTTAAGACGATATTTTGGTACGCAAATTATGTTATTGCCCAACCCCCGTCACCATTAGAGGGTTGTAAGGCTTGCCTTAACAGTTGTTAAATTGTTAGTCAGCTCCTGATGACTGGGACTGACTGCAAGGATTCAAGAGTAGTGAATTTTAAATATTTTGGATGGTATTTGGCAGGTAGCATGAGCACGGTTTGAATGTTGTTTATCCATTTTCTTGACACAAACTAAAGAGTGCATTGAAAGGGAGAAGACGCAAGGTGATGCTCCCAAAATGTAACCTAACTGTTGTAAAAGTGATGGCAGGTAGGTCTGCTGATATAAAGTTGCTGGGGTATTTGAAACCACCCCCACTCACACCCAGACATCTCACCTCAGAAGAGCTGAGAGTCAGCATGAGACTCAGAAGCTGAAGAGTTGGAGGAAAGATCCAAAAAGATGCAGGAAAAGAGATGAAGAGGAATTTGATGAACATATTTTCTGAAAAGATGGAGGTGGGGGAGTTGAGAAAACAGATATTAGGCTTCTCCAGCCTAAGAGTGAAAGAGCTTGATAATTTTCCTTCTATCGTCTTCATGCTTCAGTTCCCCAAACTCCCACAGTAGCTTGGAACCATCTGCATCTGCATGAGCTTTTCTGACCTGCTCTCTGTTATACTTATTCTTCCAATGATCTTTACATATCACTCACAAGCCTCATGCTCCCAAATGCTCAGTTCCATGCTCCTGAAGCACCTGTATATTTTAGAAAGATCATGGAGGGGTGTGAAAGAGGTCTGACCTGAAAGCATGCTATGGAAAAAGGGAAGATGGGGGCTGTGGAAGGTAATTTTTTTTCCAAGTACAAATGAGCAGCTATGACAAGAAAGGCTCAAAGCCTCTTCAGCATTTCCTGTTTTCTTATTCTTTATTGTCTTACCAAAAAGTTATAGTGACCTTAGTAATGGCATGCTTGGCTTGTGCAAGGAGGGAAGGCATTTCAAATATTGATATCAACAGCCTTTCTTTCAACTCCCTGTAATCAGTTCTGCTGAGTTCGAAACATGACAGCTTTATCCTAACTGCTACAGCGTGTTTAGCAATGTCATTTTCCCCAAGTGGAATTAGGAAAACACAGCACTTTAGAGTCTGCATAAAACTCTACTTAAAAGTGCTACTGGCTATGTGCAAAGCACTATCACAAGTTCTTGCTAAGGTTTGCAAACTGCAAAGTGTCCAGGCCAAAACTCACTTACATTTCTTGACTATACCATGTCTGGTTACTGTGACAGTCTGCCATAAAAACACTCTGTTTCAGCAGAGCCCTGAGCTCCCTTTGGCTCAGCTGCTCCTTCTACAGTGACCTTGAATTCCAGGCGCTGAGGTGAAGAACTGTCTCAGTTGCCTTTGCTCAACACAGCACTTGGTCACACCCCCAGCAGCTGAGAACCTGTGGGGTGGATCAGAGCCACAGGTTGAGCCACATAAACATGCAATAAATAGATTTTAGTTGAACCGGTTGGTGCTGTAAAATGCTGGGGTTTAGGCAGGCTGTATTTAAGAGGTCTGCTGTTTAAATGATTACAAATAGACTGGTAACCCACTCCCAGGAGGCACAAAAAATGTCAAGTCAGTTTAGTCACTGTGTAAGTTTTTGGCGGTTTAGCATTTGACCAGTCAGCGTTTGAACACAGCCATGGCTCTGTGACACACCACCCAGTCCCTGTGTCACGCACAGCACTAGAGGGCAGAGCTAACACCTAACGAGAAATTAGGGTGCCTTAAGGTCTAGGGAACATACCTTAGAATGCAGTTAAACAAACTTTTAGGAAATAGCTGGAGAAGGAAGCTGAGACACAAAAGTCAAAGTATTAGGTGACTGGTAAAAAAAATGGCAAACTAATTGTTATGCTGGAAGCATGACAAATACTACAACCATGGCCTTATATACTCCCCACAGCTGGTTGGGAGAATTTGCAGCTCTGAGGAACTCCTCCTTCTCCTATATTAGCAAGACTTTGCTTGCAAACAGATGGACTGGATGTGTCCCTTTGAAAAAAAAACTGAGATGCTGGAGAACAATTCTGCAAGAGGAAGAAAATTCCATGCTATGTGCTGTGTGCCAGGGAGATGACAACTTATAAATTTGCTGGGGCCAAAGTCCTCCTGCCACTGGCCCTGTAGCATTCCTGGGTCTCCGTGCAGTGCGGCTCACAGGTGGTTGGAAGCACTCAAAGTGGAAGTGGATGGTGATGGTGTGAGGTTGTGTGATAAATGCCGAAGGTCAGCTGTTGTGCGTTGGTCCCTGCTGGCCCTGTGTGTGCAGGGGATGCAGCACATCTGCTGATGCAGGTGCAGGTGCTGGTGTGGGCACCCTGCTTTGGAGGAGATACAGCATCAGTGAGACCTCAAAAAGGGACTTTTATCTGGTTGTTGCCATGGAACTGGGCATGAGAAGCTGAGCCACATCCCGTGCTCGCTCATGCCATGTCATTGCGCTCTCTCTTCTAACTGGCGAAGGTTGGAGGATGTGAGAGACTGGATTAAACAGTGAAATGGGAGTGGCTTGTCTGCAGGCTCAACATGGAAATCTAGGCAAGGTGTTAGGTTCTCATCTACCTAGACTTTTACGGATGTCCACAGAGAACAAAGAGAAACCATTTGGGCAAAATTGAGTACTTTTCTACACTGCTATATAACTTTCACTGATTAAACTGCTGCAAGGCCTTAAAAAAAGAAGAAAGTAAAAGTTACCCCACTTCCCCACCCAAATAACACCAAGTGCAGCCAAAAGTTTGGTTTCTCTCTGTTTGTCAGAAAAAAATTTGAATTAATTTTGTATATCGCTAATATTGCAGCTGCTGTTTTATGACCAGATATCTTCATTCTTTTCTTGAGACTGCTCAGTCTCCAAGAAGTTAAGTGTGATTTTTACAGTTTACGTGGCAATGATTTATATGAGGGTCATGGCCTGTCACATGACAACACCTGACCCCATGTAATATGATGTAAGTGTAAGAATTACACTCTTTCGTAGGGTCAGTGTCTCCATGACAGAGGTCTCTGTGTTCAACCCACCACCCACAAAGTTGGGGAAATATGCCTTTTCCCTTTAAAAAAATTTTTTTTCAGCTCCCTGAATTACTTTCAGGTAGCTCTGCACATTTCTACTTTTTCATTTAATTAGGTGCAAACACTCTGTATAAACAAAAGAAAAAGTTCCCTGCAGCTAGTAGACTGTTGCAGACTGCCAGACACTGAAAAATGTTTGTCTATGTTACTGTTGCTTAATAATTTACGTTTTATAAACAAAGAAATCTTTCTCTCCCTCTTTTTTCTCTCACATTTCCAGTTAGCTTTTGGGGGTTAGAAATTTGGATACAGCTGCAGAATAAGTTTGGATCCCAGCATAGAGTAGGTGTACTATCCATGAAAACAATAGATGTATAGTACTACCAAGGTTTCCCGCCTGCCTTTCAGTCACACAGACTCCATATCCTTTAGGAGATGTTGTTGCAGTGCTTGTATGTAAATGCTATATCATCTATTAGATATTTCAGATCCCTTTACGTGGTCCTTGGGAAGCCAAGCCATAACTCTTTATGTCCTGTTTCTCACAGTGGCACAAGGCATAGACTTCCCCCCTTATAATGACATGGTACTACAAAAGTATCTGTAAAGAACTGTTGATTTACTAAAAGCATATCAGAATGGTGTGTAATGCTGGTTATCTCTGTTTATATGTGAAGAGAGAGAGTCTGGAGAGGTTGTGCATGCTCACAAGTTGATGTGTTACTGAGCTGCAGAACCCAAATGCTCTTGGTTTCCACACTCCCCACCACTCTATCTACAGAGAGCCGTCATCACCATATCTGGCCTCTAGAAAACCAGTTATTTGGTTGCATTTATATAGATCAACTGGTATCTGAAAGTTTGGAAATGGTAGCTCATACCTGGGCATGGATCACCACAAATAGTTACGGAGTTGTCCTATAGTGCCATCATTTTAGGTAGATGCTGCAGCTGAGTGTAGGACACTTATCAGTTATTTCTGTGTTTATCTCTTTTCAACTTCATCTTGAGAACTTCAGAACTTCCAGACTGTATTATAAATTCTAATAATCATGTTGGTTGGAGCAATTTAGTAACCACCTTGCTCATATATTAGTGTGCATCTCTTCCTTTAAAAAAAAGGTAATGAAAATTTAGGATTATAAGGAAACCTAAAGCCTAGATCCCATTTAAATTCAGTTCTTCAAGCTAAATTATGCAGACTGTCAACATCTGAAGCTATTGAATTATGCAGAGAAACAAGTTAAACAGAATCTCATGCTTTAATGACAGAAGAGAGGTATCTTTTTCCGAACAGAAACTTTATTTCTATGGTGCTTTATTCTGATATGAAAAGTGGCCTTTCCTATGACTTTCCAGCACTCTTCAAAGACCAGTTTCTTGGCCTGTTGCAGCACTTTAACAAATCTCCCAACATCTGCCCAGCTTGGCTTGAGACAACAAAAATTTCTGAGTGTCTCTTTGCTCAAGGCCATAGGATCCTAATTCTTATGTTGCTAAGGCTCAAGATCATGTGTTAGAATTCGCAGAATTGGAGCAATGTTTACAGTATATAAATTTTCAATGGCAGAAAGTAAATATTCCTAACAGTAGATATGAAGAGACCAAATACAATAATATCTACTGTTAATATGTGTGTTGCTGTTTGCAAATATGTCTTTATTCATTGTATTTCTTTTAGGTGTTTTATTTAGTCTTAAAAATCCACTCTAATTTGAATGACACATTCCAGAGGTACATGTGCACAGATGCTGTTCAGGTAGCAGATGTCCAAACCTTTGTTGTGTGCTTCACAGCACACCAGTGTCTTGTGTGTGTGCATTCACACACGTATGTATGTACTTTATAGCCCAGTGCCTTCATGTGTCTTACTCACTACATAAAAGTTCACACATAGTGAAGCACTGTTTTATAAAATACCCCCATTGGCACTGTCACAGCTCCCAAGGCAGACACGCTCTATCAATGGTGTAAACCTGCAGGCACAATTAATCCTCTGTAATCTGTCATAATGTATTGTATTTTATACACTGAATAGTCTGACCGATGAGTTACTATAGTGCTATGACTGCCAGAGGTTTTGAGTATCTTAACTTTCAGATTTCATTTTGAGATTTTGGTTCCTAGAAGGATTTGATTCTAAAAGCAGGACTTTTTCTTGATTAATGTTGATTTCAATGCAAAACCATGAATATCTTTTAAGTATAAAACCTACTCTGCTGAGCTTTATAACATCTTCCAAAATACACTAAGACCAGGATTTTTTGTTGATATAAATATAAGACTGGAAGGATAACTGTTTGGCAGTGAAATACTTACCTTCCGGGAATTAATAATTGGTAAATGTCCTTACCTTTCCACACTTACAGACTTACTTTACAGTTGTGATGGGATGGCAAGAAGAAACCAGGTCATTCTATGAAGTGTTCATGCCTTTGAAAAGGAACAGATCTTGTGGTCTCGTGGTAATTCTTTAAAATCTGTAAGATGTCCTACTCAAGAATACAAGCTGAGATTTTCCAAGACAGGAGCCAAAGGTGCAACATGCCTTTACATATATGAACACAAAGAAATGGGCCAATTATAACAAAACTAACCCAACAGACCTTAGGAATTTTAGATGGAAGTCTGGAAGATACTGTCCTTTCTGTAAAGGACTTTCTGACCTGCTTTGGCCAAACTCATGAGGACAGCAAAGGGCCAACGAAGTCATCATCCCTATGACAAGCATCAGGGAAACCTGAAGCTATTGCTCTGGTCATGTTAGGTCTCTGTTAAAGTCTGTGAGTCTTGCTGTAATTACTTACTCAGTTTCATGGAATCTCCTTGCTGTCTCACCAAAAGTGTCCATGACTTTTTAAAATAGGCGTAGATCTATTAATATATCAGAGGGTTAAAACTGCATTTTACACCATTAGCTACATTGCTAGTAAAAGAAACATAAACTCAATGAATGTTATAATTTTCTGTTTCCCTTTCTGTCATGCTGTATCTTCATTCCTGTTATATATAGCATAGAATTTCTGTTGAAATGAACTTCTGTAGTTGTGTTATGCCAACCATCCTATGTTAAGGATGAAGTAAGAAAGAGACTTCCCATCCTTCTAATTTGGAAGGTAGTCCTTACAAGTTAGGCTGGCAAGGCAATGCAAAAAAAACCCAACCCTGCTGCCCTTCCTATTCTCTGGATAAACAGAAAATTCAAAGCTACCTGAAATTTATATGCAAGTTCCCAGCATGTACATTCACATGCCAGATATGGGTATAAAGAAGAGGAAGAAGGCTACAATTCTTTCAAATTCAACAGGATCAGAGCATTATCTTCCCAAATTCATCAAATGTAGATGTTTTTTAAAACTTTTACTGCTATGGTATTACTTGCTTCCTTGAATTTCTTGTACAGGAGTTCCTGAGCTTGAGTAATTTCTGTGAGACCCAAACCAACCCTGGGCAGGTTTATCATTCTCAGATGGTGCCTGCAACTGCCTGCCAGTGCCTTGCCTTGTATGACACCAGGGCTTCTGGCAGTGAGAACGGTCAGGTCCTTATTTCTGCTCCTGGTGGCTCATAGTTTCTTGCCAGACTGAATGTTTCTGCCCAGCTTCAAATTTCTAAGGGAAAAAATTTTAAGAAGCTGAAATAACAGCAAAATAGGATGGGAATATGAAAACAACATTTCTGAGCCCTGCTGAGGTCCAACAGCAACACAAAACTATTCCGTTTATATATTTAGCTAAATAAATCCTGGCATCACCACTAGTATGTTTCCTCTCATTATGGGGGTTTCTTTTGACTTGTGTTGGGACAAATATAAGATGAATGAGAATAAGGGACAGATGTCAGTTCTGTAAGTGCTAGTGGGAACTGGAAACTCCATCAGCTGCTTTCAGCGTGTTCAAACCTGACCAAGACCATTCATCTGGACCAGGACTGCTGAGGGACCTCAGCTGATGGACCCCCACTTCTACCTTCAGTTCCTCATGCCCATCTTGAATCTGGAATCTGAAATAGCAGGATTAATCCATCCCAGTGCTGTTCTTCAGGGAGGCTTGGTCACCAGGGTCCCACGCTATTTGGCACTTCTCAGCCCTCACCTGAGCTCCATCACTCTCACTGCAGCAGCCCCCGACCTCCGCAAGGCACTGCTGGCTGATTTTGTGCTGTGGAGAGGAAAACACTCCCTACGCCTGCACCCATCCCTCTGGAGATGCACAGCTGAGCCCCCAAACTCACCGTGTACCGGCACCAGCTATGGAGCTGCCCTTCTCAACCAGGGATTGCTTGTGCTCGTCGCTGGTCCTTTTCCCCCCTTCTCTCTCCCTCCTGGCTTTTACATTTCTTCCACCGTGATCCATTAGGTATTTACCGGCAGGATAATGTGACTTTTCACACGGGTTCTCTGTGTGCACTGCCCTGCAGACGGGGCTGGATAAAGCCTCTCCTCAACCCCAGCTGGCTGGACATCTCCCCCGCACCTTCCCCTCCCCTTCACACTAGCCAAGCCAAGGATTCCTCTCTCCCTCCCTCTTTCTTTTTCCACCCCTCCCGCCTTCAGTGCAAACCCAAGACGCAGGATCCTGCCGAGGGAAAGTGCTCCTTGAAATCATCACCGCAGACCCCGCTGCGAAAGTGCGGCGGAGAGAGAGAAAAAGCCTCGGCAGCCAACCTCCTGCGGCTGAGGGCTTTGCGAGCAGGGCAATGGCTCCAGACACTCAGAGATCCTCTCTCACCTTTCTCCAGGGCGTGGGATCTGTCTTCTTTATACTTCAGATCATCTCTGTTCAGGCTGATGGTGAGTCTCCCATTCAGTTTGGGCTGGGTTGCTGTGGCTGGAATGAGAGCTGTATGTTGAAATGTGTTATTGCAAAAAAATTTAAAAATCCCAAGCCAACTTTTTTTTTTTTTTTTTTTTTTTAATAAGAGACTTAAATACACGCCCCAGTCTGTGTTAGGAAACTTCTGATTCAGAGGTTTTTGAGACACTACAAATATCCTGGGGTTAAGCAGAGAAAGGAAATAAGATCCCAGAAGGCTAAGATTATTTTATTACAACAAAATGACAGGATTGTGAACTTTTCCAGAGGAAATAAGAATAATGAAACAAAGCCATAACAAAACTAAGAAGACTCAGCTATATTTTAAGAGACCTCTCCTTATAATTAAAAGTACCTTCTCTCCAAAGACCTTTCTCATCTGCCATTCAGCTACCTCATTGTGTCACTTCACGGGTGGGCATTGAGGAAGGGAATCCAAGAAGTGAAAGGCTTTGATAACTTCTTCTGTTCGGTGCCGCACACACTGAAGATGACAGCTCACCTTTCTGCACATGAGCTTCATCTGAGCTTCACTGCTGAGGGATGTGAGCAGGACATGAATTTGGCCGAAGCACCAGCTACCGGTTACTCTGAAATGGGACTTTTCACTCCCTGATGGTAATCCTGAATAGCTGCATCCCCTGAAAGTTTCCAGTAGCCTACTGCCCTTTTAATGATTCGGCTTGTGATAATGATGGCCAACTTGCCATAACCAAAGCACAACTTACTTTTGAAACTACTCTGTGTTTTCCTGGGAGAGCAATGCTGAATGGTCACCTTTTTCCACTTTCACAACTGTGATAGATTTATGCTCAATCTCAGTATTTTTTTATTTCAATGCCCTAATATTTTACCATTGATGTTTACTGCATTATTCCAGAGAACAAATCTTAAACATTATAGAGCAATAAAAATCTCTTCTTGTTTGTTCTCAGAGGATTTTTCCTGTTTAACTTAGATTTCTTTGAGCTGATGCCAAAGTATGGCAAAGGAAAGGGAGAAAATTAATCTTGCCTGTATGTTTCCACCGCTTTGAGTAAAACACTTAAAATGTAATCTTAAGAAAATTACATTTCATTAGCATAAAGTAAAATAAATGTTTCAGACAACTGCACTGTGTTGCAGTAGGCAAAATTGTGGTTCTGTTTTTAGGATGTACTCCTTCCCTAGCAAAATGCCTTTGAAATGAGGAGGGGGGGAAAAGCATATCCATGAAAAAGGATTCTTCACAGAACTTACGGACACAGGACAGGAATAATAATTTCCCTTGCTATGAATGGTTCATCTGAAGATCCCCTTATTTTTTCAGGGGCACCTTCCAATTTGTATTATTTCTATAAAACTAATTTCTAGAATACTAACTTCTTGATTAGGCATCCTCTAAAAGAGAAAAGAAGAAAATGTTGGAGATAATTTTAAGGCAGAGTTCATGACAGATTTTAATTGCCATTCAACAGTTTGTCAAATTTACTTCACATGTGGCAAAGCATTTACGGAATCAAAGGGTAGAATATCTGAAGTGCTTTACAGTTGTCAAGCATTATGTGGTTTGCATTTTTATTCACATTCTAAGTGGCATTGTGAAGGATGTGTAAGTCTGCTCTTAACTTGCTCTACAGTGGGTTCTTCTAATATTAATATTCAAACAAACAACTGTAACAGTGCCTTATAAGCCATCTGGGTTAAAACAGAATAAAACACTCTATGTCAGGTTTAAAATTTACTGCTATGTATTTAAGAAGATCTGAGATTATGAAACAGGATTAATACTTTCTTTTATAACAGATTCTGGCCTGATCCAGTCAGAAACCATCTTCTCATTTTTTAAGTTGTATGTGAAAATACAATTGTGCTAGTTTCTGATAGGTGCAAATGTCACTTAAGTGCCAATGGACCATTGAGTGAGACATACGTGTTTGTGTATTTGTTATTTTTAACAAAAAATATCTGACTGTGTTGCAAACTGCCAAAGGGATTTTGAATTTGCCTTGTAAAAAACCTGTGAAATTCAGACTGGCCCCTGTTACAGTCAAACCTCTGAAACTGGTTACAATACATTTCCCTAAGGAAGACTTTCACTTTATCATCTCACAGAAAAATAATGACCGAGAGCAGGCAATAAAACTGGCGGCCATCGAGGTCTGGTGAAGGTGTAAATCTTTGGAGCTTAATTGATCTCTTTTGACCATTATTTACCATGGCACATATTGCTATAGTGCAAATAGGCTCCAGAAAAACCCAGGCAAATGCAGAAATAAAATATAGCTTTGTTTCATTTTGCAGCTTTTTTCCCCAATTGAAATGTGCTTGCTCAAAGGTCAGATGGTCCAGGTCAGATGGACAGAAGGCTCCTTAAGGGTTTGTTACCGCTCTGATGTACCATGGTGTGCCACCACTGCCAGTGTGGTTACTGGAGAATAGTATGGGTTATTGTGGCAGTTCTCAATTGTATCAGTGCAAATTATGGGGGTTTAATTTTTTTTTCCCGTTTGCACTGGAATAGGAGAACGAGGATGTGACTTCCTGTATCCTGCACAGGAGTTGCCTCTGCTTTTTTAGCCTCCCTGTTTTCATGACTCCTAAAATATCCACACGTATGAACCACAGTTTTCTGCAGAGTACTTGCTCTGAGACAGAGCATGTCAGGAGAGGGTGATGGCGATTCATCTACCATACTGTGACATCCCTGAATTGAAAAAATGTGCTAATTTCAAAATTTTACTAGTTGTTCCAAAGTGGAGCTGGTTTGCTGGCTAAATTTAGATTACATGGAAGCCCCATTGGTCAAGCCATTCATCAGTAGCAACCACACACCATGGCTGCAGAGGTTGCAAGAGAAAGTTTCCAGAATCCAGGAAGGTGGGCACAAATGGGTGAAGGTCTGAGAGACATACTTCTAACTAGAAACTGATGATGTCCAAAGTAGGAAAAAAACTTCTGTATTCTTTCACTTGGCTTGTTTTGTATCCCTTTTTTTAAGTAAAGGAAAAAATACTTTTTTTTTTCTCTGCTGCTCTCTCTAGACACTCATATTTCAGTAGCAGGTGTCTACACATTTGTCTCCTGCTTGCAAAACCGCACACGTTCTTGTATCAACAATTCCAACTATTTGACCCTAAAGTGTGTAATAAAATCACAATTTAGGCTCAAGCTGAGTTTAGCTGAGGAGGAACTCAAAGGTGACCTCTCAATTTTGCTAATTTTCTGATGATGTAATTTTAAAAAAATGGATAAGAAGTCATTCACTTTTGTTTCCCACAGAAATAAACCTCACATTCATGAACACTAAGTAGAACTGCTAATTAACCAAATCTCTGTCTGCAATTGTAGAGTTACTGGATCCTCCATCTTTACACTTACAATCAAGTTACATTGTTACACACAGCCATAGAAATGGTAATTAAATTGCTCTTGAAGTACAGAAGTGACCTTCCCTTCCTCCGCTTTCTTTTACCTCAATTTCAAATTTTTAACATTCAAGTAAAAATGTATTGGACTCCACATTTACATGTCTTTCACCAAATTTATTTTGTTGAAACTGGTTAGTTTTTATTCTTTGCAATAGGAAGTGCCATGTCATGAGGTCAGTACAGTGGGCATACCTTTATATTGCTTTCATTTTATACTATTTTGAGAGTAATTTTTACTTCAAAGTATATTTGACTCAACAGTTTTATGTTCCTTCTTCAAGCATAATGCAAATCCTGCTGAAGACATGAAGAAATTTGAGCTCATTTCAGTGGGCTTTAAGTTGTGCCTGTGCACCTCAGAAGAACTTCTTGTTGTACCTGTTACTGTAAAAGAATAAACCAGCCAAACTGTCTTCTTGATAACCGAGAGAATTCTGCTAAAACCGCTGGTCTTCCATAAAAAATGAAGAAACAGTTCTTGGACTGGTTTTACTTTTGAAGAACTCCTTTTATGCACTTCCATACATCTGATTGTAGATGTCTCTTAAGTCTCAAAAGCATTATGAGGATCAGTTGTTAGAAGCTGAGTTTAGCAAAATTTGGAGTGGGAAATAAGGTGGAATATGAGTAATGAACCAGTTTACGATAAAGTGTGCTGTAAATTCTCCATTACTTGGAGGCATTGAATCATGACTGGATGCATATTGAAAAGACATGCTCTAGTTCAACCATGAACTTTTGGACTTGATGGTGGAATTACAGGGGAAAATCTACAGTCTAGTTATGCAGGAATTGAACAGGGTGATAAAAATGATTCCTAGAAGTCCTGAGATCTGTGCTCCTGTGGGTATGTTTGCAGAGTACACTGGGGTACGCTTAAGGAAAAATCTATTGCAAAAAAAAAAAAGAAAACATTATCAATATATCAAAATACAATCAATATTCTGTAATAATAGTGATCAGATAATGGTAGAGGCTAGCAATCCAATATAGACTAGTTATAAAAGAGGGAATCTCTTTTGTTTCAAGCATGAATTTTTCACATGAACTATGAATCCCACTGACAAAGAACATTTGGAAGAATCATATCTTATTCATGCCTCATCATTGAAGTTAAAAGCTTTATCACTGCTTTCAAATGTGAATCTTTAAGAACCTTACTGCAACAAGGGTATTTTTCATTCTGATCCTGCTAAACTCGACATGTTCAGTAAGGAGTCTGAGAAATAGTACTTTGCATGGGTTTTTAGCTTGATTTTTAAGTCAAAGGGACTTGCTTTGTTTAGAAAAGCTTCAGAAAAGTGTGTAGAGCTTTGGTAACAAATTTCCACCCCCGCTGCAGGGATGGAAGCATTGTGGGAAATAAATGTTACAGGGCAGAAATGGAGAGAGTTGAGAGTCAGAGAGGGTGGCTGCTCAAAGGTACCACAACCGAAAGCATACTGCATTCTTCATGTAGACATGATTCCTCATCATGTGTCTGATGGAAATGCAGAACAGTCTCATATTTAAAACACAATGACAACACGTGTCTTGATACTATCTCAGAGATAAGACCGATTTAAACTGCCCCAATACAAAAAAAATGACTGTTAAGTCAAGTATGCAAGACAATCTATTTTTAAGAAACCTTTCATTACAACTAACACCAATAAAAATGTTACAAATAATTGACCAGGATCCTTAGATTCCCTAAGACTGAAAATGATACAACTTTTGAGATAAAAAGTGAGAAAAATTTAATACATCAATACCTTGAGCATGTTAGCCATGACACTGTAAGGTGCAGAATTCAATATTGCAGTCTTTTTGTTTAAGGGGATTTCCTGTTTTGATGTCCTTTTGTATTTTTCTTACTATCATGCTAGCAAGTTGGCCTCCTTTACCCAGTTCTGGCTAACCAAAATTTCCAATAAGCAGTTTACTGTAACTTCCCAACCAGTAAGTCCTTCCTAGATTACCCTAAAATTTACTTGTCTATATAATTTGAATATCCCAGATACCTTTTCAAAGGACAGTATTTTGACAGCATCTTCATAGATTCTAGTAAAGAATTAGTGTATCTTAAGTACTAGATAACAACATAACTGTGGTCAAGGAAAGCTGTCTTAGCCTCTGTCTTGGATAGCTAAACTCCTTTAAAAATGTAACTCTTGCTTACTGGTAGAAAGACAAAATGATTAACTTAATTTATTCTAATTATATTTAGATGGAACTCAAAGCTTAATGATTTTCCTTTCTTTAAGTCTTCGAACTGCAATACTAATAGCTGAAAAATAAGGATTACTGCCATGTCAAACTAACATTTATGGTTTAAGTCAGATGCTTTGCAAACTTACTCTATGTGTCTTCCATGATGCATCTCAATCTTGACAGCCAAATGGTGAAAAGTAGAATGTAGACAAGCTTTAAGTTGGGATAAAGCCTCACTAAAGCATTACACTTAATCCTCGCCTTCCTTCACGAGCGAAAGTCATTTTGCAACTTAAGAATGGTTGTTCAAAACCATCATCTTTCTGTTTATTCTATCTCTCTCCCTAGGCCATGCACACTTCACTGTGTCTGTCAAGGTTTTGGAAACAGGAGCTACATTAGTGTCATGTGCATTATTTGGGACATGTTGCAAAGAATCCTTATGTTTCTGTACTCAGGAACGTAGAGGATCGCTGCTTTCACTACTTTGTCTAAAAACCCCTGTTCTAATTGCAGTTAATGGTATTGATTATAGTGGAGAATCCAAAGACAGTGTAACCTAGTGGTTATCGCACTGACCGCTGCTTCTGGTTGTATTCCTTGGTCAACTACTGTTAACTGCCTGAGAAAATCACTCTGGGTACTCTGAATTTCTGTTCCTTCTCATAGCTGCTTGCCCTGCTGATTTAAATTGCCATTTTCCCAAGTTAGGATCACTTCTTGCTGTGTACAAGTAGAATTCCCACCAAAGTAGGAGTCCTCATTGGGACCCATGTGCCCTTGGTAGCTAATGTAAACACAAATGACATGTTTACTTGAGGGAAATTTTACATTTTTTGATGTAAGGGCTGTGATTCTTCTAGTGGATTTATTTGTACAAAGGAGAAAACAGAAAGCTGTCAGGAGCAGACCTACCCTGTACAAGTTTCCTGTATTTAGGATTAGAATCAGATTAATCAGTTTTCTGGAACAATATGTGGTGAGAGTGGCACTTGGTACAGAATCAGTCTGAATCAGTCTGAAGGATTCCCAGTACTGGTCAATATCTCCTATGAGTGTGAAGCTGCCTATATACTGAACACTTGGTATGTGCTGGAAGTTATACATTCATATAATCACTACCACTAATCCACTTTGGAAATAAGACATAAATGAGTGTTTCTAGGCATTTACTGAAATGAACACTGCTTTAAAACTTGCTTCCTGCACCTGCAAATAATCCCAATATGTATCTTTGAAATCTAGAAGGTCTTCTGATGGATTTTGTCATCTGAAAAAGCATAGTTATGGCAACTTAAATACTAGCTGTAAGCTGTCTCATTGTTTATTTATTTTTCTGGAGCACCCAGCTAATATGTTTATTCCATAACCCTGTAACTTCTCAGGCTTCATTGCCAAAACCCCAACTGCCCTGTTCCCAGTTGCCAAAGCCTCTAACTTTCACCCTTTCAGCTTTCTCGGTATTAGATAAATGAAAGTAAAATAAACTAAACTGAATATAAAAATAACAACAACAACAAAAAAGTTATGCTAAATATGTTCTCATGCTCATTCAAGAAAAAAACCCCAATCTTCCATTAAGAAAAACACTTGTCTGCCTTTCCAAAAAGACATGATAATGAAGCAGTCAGCATTAAAACACAAGCTGTCATAGAATGACATAATTTTGATTTAGAGAATAAGTATAAATCTATTTTTGACCTGGAAGGGGGGGTTGCAATACTGACTTTTAAGCATGTGCTTACTTTACAGCTATAGTTGCTATAGAGTAACTTTAAAATGTTTAGCAATGGATTCCAGTGTTAGCAGCCTACAGGAGGTGTTCTTTCTCACTTTGACTTTGCATGTGCATATGAGAGACTGTTGTGCTTTCTCTCTCCAGATCTTAAGCACAGATCTACAGAGGCAAGACAAGCTTCTCCTCTGAGTTAGGAATGACTAGTGGCTTAGCCATACTTGCTTTCCTGTTAGTGAAGAAATTTAAAAGAAAAGCTAACACAAGGATACTTACAGTCTTGATAAAATTACCCATTCCAAAAAGTAGGTGGCCCATTAAAAAAAACTGAGTAAAAGCATGAAGGCTTTATTTGGTGATAATTTGCAATATTTCTGTTGAATATGTATTGAGTACAGCTCCATGATGAATGACATGTCCTTTCGTGGTGTTGCAGGGAAAGTGTTTGCACTTGAGTCCAAGAACAACTCTCAGGGTCTGGATTTAGCCGAAGCTGAGAAAGCTTGTGTTGACCTGAGTGCTCGCTTAGCAACAGCAGAAGAACTGAAAAGGGCTGTTCTGGACTGTTCTTTTGCTGGCTGCACCACAGGATGGCTCGCCAGTGGCTCTGCTGGGTAAGGACAACAGCATAACACTTTCTGGGAAGTATGAATGATGGTTGTCAAGCAAGTATTCCTCCTTGACTGAGAATTAGTGGAAAACACTAATTCAAGCACCATGACATATAGCTGAATATGCCACTCTCCCCCCAGAATTAGTTTTTTACAGCTCATTTTGTAGGTACACAAGTATTCATCAGACTCACATTACATATTTCACAGATTTGACACAATTTCTTTTTTTTGTTTCCTGCTGAATGACATCCTTGTGGCTCCTGCTAACTCTTTAGGGTGCTGATCCCTGAAGAACCTTGCAGTGCTGGAGTTGGTGTTGGTGCTCCCACTGACTCTGTTATTCTCCAGTGTTTAAGAAGCTCAGCAAACTAAACTTCTCAGGGGGAACCACATGTCTGTCTAAGGTAATTGATGCATGGCTGAACAGAAAATAGGCATGTTCAAAAGGGCACGGCTTTAGATGCACTTATGATATCATAACATACACGTGGTGGAGAGTTTGTTTGAAAAGCTCACCAGGGACCTGATTCTGTCCCTCAATGTCTTCAAGGTAGCTCAGGTGACTCCATGTGGCACTAGGTTGAGCTTGTCCTTGCATGAAGCATTGTCGCCTCTGTAGAGACCAATTTAAAGCAGGAATATAAATGCAGGAGTTGAGGGAATGTCTGATGTCACTGGGGCTGGGACCATACAGGAATTGCCCAGAAGGAGAATATATGTAGTATGTATAGTATATATATATTGTTGTCAATGTTCAGTGGTGATAAAGTTTTGTTTTATCAAACAAAAGTTTCCAAATTTTAGCGTAATTTTGGATTTTGGGACAGTTGCCAGTTTTTAAAATAAGCATGGGTTTTCTGTATTTTTAGTGATAAAATTTTCAAAGGTCAGAAAATTGCTACTATTAATTAAGTATGATATTTTAAAAATTTCGAGCAAAAGTGGCTATTTTCTGTGATTATATTTTTTCCCAGGTGAAAAATTGTTTTAAAATTTATTTGTATGTACTTTTGGTCATTAAAAAAAAAAAAAAAATCCAGAAATGTCTCAGGATAAAAGACAGTGATCTAAACCCTTAAAATTTCTTTCCCAAGACACCTGCTGAGATGTCATGCAGGCTGAAGAGCCAGGAAAACTATATAACTGCAAGAAATGCATGGCAAAGTTTTTGTACAGGGTGTTTTATACAGCCTCTGTATTCTGGAAATAAGGAATGATGATGGGTAGGAGAAGAAATCATCCTTTTTTATATCTAAGCAATACCACTAGCTAGTCCAGTGAGATCCTCAATCAATTGCTGCAGGCACTGGAGCTGTGACTATTAATAGACCAGCTGTGGACCTACCCCTGAATATCCTCAATATTAAAACTGTGTAGAGTGATAAAAACACATCATACTGATGGGAAGGAAAGGAAGACTTTTCATCTCTTCCAACCTGCCGGACTCCATTCCTCCAGCAAACCTGTCCTTAGTATGGAAGTCTCTATTTATCAGAAAGAACTTTGTGAGGGCACATCAGCACGCCGTTGCTGTGCAGTCACCACATCTGACCTTCACTGGAGAGCTTCACCACAGAGAAAAGTTCTTCAGAGCTGGAATTTTATACTCTGGGGCTATTTTACCCATGGTTGGGCAAGCACCAGAATGTATGTTACTTGGTTCGTTGAACTGGATATTTTTGGCTCTGGGGAAAATAGGAATGCATAAAAAAGGTAATCTGTTTTAACTGTAAGTTAATGCAGCTCTGGAGGAAGAAGTGAGCAGTTGAGTGCAAAGTGTGCAAATGGGACAAAGTTGTTTAAGTTGAGCAAGTTCAACTTGAATATAGAGATTTACAGAGGGATTTAGATGAAAGGGTAAAATGATGTCAGAAGGTGTTCAATGATAATGCATGCAGGAGGAACATGCAATCTACTTGAAAATATCTTTAAAGGGTTGTGATTTACCTCTGTCAGTCCAAGAAAGATATGAGGACATCGTTATGGACAGCACAAAGAAAACCTCTGTCAGACTGCAGCTGTAGTAAAAACAGAAAAACAAACAAACAAACAAACAAACAAACAAGCAAACAAAGAAGTTGCTAGAGTGTTTATGGAATGGGATGAAGAATATGAAAAAAATATATACACGTAGGTCAGTGTAATATCCTCCTTTGGAATACTATATGTATTGTTAATGTATCTAGGGAAAGATACTAAAAGTGTCTCAAAAAAGGGCTCAAGAATGATTAGAGGAAAGGAAAATCTATTAAGAAGGGACACCAATTATTTTACTAAGTTAGTTATTTTTTTAAAAAAATTACTTAATCAATACTTTGGGTATTTACTTGATAAATGGAAACATGACAGCCGGGATAAAGGAGAGCTGGTATACAGGCAAACCTCTCTGCACCAGCTGATTTAACACAGAAGAAAGAAAGCAGGCTTCACAGCATGCCCACAGGTTTGAGAAGTATGGAAAATTATTTCCAAAATAAAGGACTCTTTGCTGGGCACACCTTGTATATTTATCTTGATGAACCTCCACATCTTTGAATGAGAAGTGTCCGCCCCACATGTGCCAAGTCCAAAACTGTTCAGGACTTTATAAATTGGTTCTAAAACCTTGGAATCCTCCCAGCAGCTGACTGGCTTCCAGTGCACACAGCTTTTGTCTAATACTCTCCCATATCCTCTTGGACTGCATACATCAGAAAGGAGATGAATAGGAGGGAGCAGGATAAAAGAAGTTCCTAATTTGAGGAAGAATGAAGTTTTGTTTATTTATTTGGTGCTTTAAAAGTATCCCAATCTTCCCCCTGAGGAAAAATGGATTAGACATTGGCAGTAGAAGTAAACACAAACAATTTATGTGATTGAAGTCATTACAGTGTTGCAGATTTTCTGACATGCTTCAGCCCTCCTTTCATCACAAAGACTTAGAACTGAACAGGAGCTCCAGCAGACATGCAAGGACTTTTTCACTGCTACATCCATTGTCCAAGTTTTGCACAAGTCTGTGATTTGTTCACTTCTGACGACTATTTATAATCTTAGTAAATAATTGCAATCCCGCTCCTTGTAAATATATCCATCACCGTTGGTTGTTGTGTCCTTATTATTATTTTTACAGCCAAATCAGAGCCTGGAAACCTGTGGGTGTTTCTCCTGTTACGGCTGAGGCACATCACTGAGTCAGTGTGAGCATGTTTATATTGCCTGCCCCCTGGGCTATACCTCTTCTATGGGCAGAGGAGCATTTGGTGTAAAGAGCCAGCCCAGTTTGGGTGCCTGTCAAATTTCTGATGACTCTCATGTAAATGCAGATCCATATTTAAGTATGCCCACTCCAGTCCCTGCAAACTGGGCTAGCCCAAGCAGCAGGTCTTCATAAAAACGATTCATTTCAATGGATGCAGAATAGAAATTGCTTAAACAAATAGATCTCTGCCAGCAAATCCAAAGACACAATAAACTGGGTGGTTTTGTGGTTTGAGCAGCCTGAGACAGAACTTCTTTCACAGGAATAAGGGGATGTTCTTGTCTTCCCCTTGCAGTTGTTCAGACCAATCCTGTTCAGGGTTCAGGGCACTTTGCACAGACAACTCACAGGCAGTCCAGGGCTTGGGAATTTTTTGAGAAGAGCCACTGACAAGTAGGTAGGGCTAACTTCTTCCAGCAAGCCAGAAGTAAGCCGTTTACAAGCCAGTCCTGACATGTGTAACTTATAAAGCATTACACATTGTTGCATTTCAGGAAATGAAATGTCGTTAGGCATCTCTCATTTGTCAGATGAGCCTTAATAGCTATTTATACTAAAAATGACACTCTTATGACTTACTTGCATGTCAGACAAGTGAGTCAGTAAAACCATCAAGTGATCTGCCAGAATATAAATGAAAAAAAGGTGGCAGAGCTCTCTGAAAGACTCTCACTGCTATCTTTTCAATTCAGATGTCATGCTGGAAAACTTTGTGTCGCGTCTTCCAGAACTGGGCAGCATGTCTTGTACGGTCTTAACTTATTTTCTGGGGTTTTTGAAATTTGGGAAGTGAACATGGCACAATTGGTCTTATGATCAACCAACAGAATATTAGAAAGCAGCTATTTATTTTAGAAATTGTCAAACATCCTCAACACCTTGTATTAATATACCCATACCAAATTTACTCATTTCCAGTACTTTTGTAGGATGGAAAAGCTGAAGCTGTCCTATTTCCTGTCTTGCTCCTTATTTACCTACAAAAGAATGGAGCCATGTAGCTCTTCTATTCTAAGCTCTTCAGCTTTGAAGCTCTGCATAGAATTTCTTTTCTATGATAGACCTCCTGCTCCTGTCAACCTGCTCCTTTGTGTGATTATTGCCCTGGGCTGGTTCCTACCCAGTCCCTGGAGGATTTATTCCAGAGAGGATAAGTCTGGAGTGAGCAAGCAGAGTCAGCTAGAATAAGCTCTGCTGTGAGAGTCAGAAGACTGGGGTTCTTTTCTTGGCTGACCACAGACCAGATGTTTGCTACTAGGAAAATTACTTCATCTCTATTTTTCCTTCCTTTTGTTAGCTCTTTGGGTTTTGCACTGACTGCTTTTGAATGCTTCTACAGTGTCAAACACAACAGAGCCCTCATTGCAGATGACACCGGTGGGAAATGTAATAATAAGACTCAGAAATGGCATTTCACAAGACTACCTACTTCTTTTTCTGCCTACTGTGGGGAACCTGCCCAGGACCTGACAGTATGGTAATAAAAGCACATTTATTGGGAAAGAAAAGAGCAGTATCCAAGGAACGAAATACAGGGTCCGTTGCTAACCCTTGCCGGTTGTCTCATCTGTGTTTGTAAAGCCTTGGACTTGTGGGTCCCTTGAAATTCATCCAGGTGTGCGAGCTAAAACAGGTCCACTTGGTTATTTGCAGAGAAGCAGTCCTGGTGATACGTCACTTTGGCAAGCTCTCTGTTTTATTTCAAGGCTGTGCTCTGCTGGCTGATAATAATGCATATGAATTTGCTCCCAGACATGTATTTGAGTGAGGCAGGTCAAGTAATTCCCTTCAAGAGAAAAATCCAGACATAGCTGACAGGACATGGTCCAATTCAAAATGCTAAAGTTGCTTATGAAATTGTCTGAGGAGGTCTTGGACTCCAAAATCCCTTCATGTCACAAACTCTAGTCCCTCAGCTCACAGTTTGTGTCATGCTCTCCTAGAAGATGATTTTGTCTTCTTTTTGTTTCTTGTCAATCATCTCAGAAAGTCTCATGCAAGGTAAAAACAAAGTAATTATTATGTTTCAGGAATAGGGATTTCTACATAAAGCTCAGTCAAGAGTCTTAAATTTAGGAAATGGGCATGGCCAGTTTCCTCCAAGGGATGATATCACTGAACAGTGTGGACATGAGCCACTTTCCATCAGCTTTGGGAGGAGAGAAGCAAATCTTTTCTTAGCACAACCAGGGAAGACAGCATGGGCAAAGTATGACAGCTATGTTTCTTGTAAAAGAGAGAGCCCAACGACTGAATAACTTTTTAGAGAATGTACTGATTGAGGAAAAGCATTGTACAAAAGAAAATACATATTTTTAATGTATTTTCTAGGACAAGCACCCAAACCAGTCTCTGCTGAACTGTAGCATCAGAGTCTTCAGATTTGCCATTTACTAAGTCAGATATGACTCTCACTTTTAAATTGTATTTTTACTGGAAGGTTTTTTTTACAAACTCTGAGGGATTTACCAAAACTTTTGCAAGCTTTGGCACAAAAGGTAGGGGTTTGCTAGTGAAATTAATTAATGCCAGAAGGTTAGAAATCATTCTTAAGACCAAGGAAAATCACAGTGTTGAACAGGAAGGTACGCCTGACTTTAGAGATGGCGTAACAGAAACAGGGTGCAATGCAACGGTATTGTATGAAAGCTAATAGCAATTTCTGCCTTAAACCAGCAGTTCATCTGGAAAGGTAGGGCAGGATAGAGAGCTGGGTGTAGTCGCAGAACACAGGACAGCAGTGGGCCTGTTGTAAAATTAAATAGCTCACATAAAATTTGTGAGAAAAATAAACGCAGTCCTCCTAAACGACATCCAGCAGCAATTCCAGAGGAAAGAGGGCAGTACTGAAGGGCTTGGATGAGGCAATGGTGAGACACCACCGGCAATAGTGCAATGTAATTCTTGGCATCCAAGATCAGGTTGTCTGGGCTCAGACTAGGATTAGTCCAAAAGAGTGACTCTCTTATCAAAAGGCGATTGAAGGTGATAATTTGTTTAGCTGAACAAAATGAAGACAGAAATGGGATATACCTACTCTTTGCAAATGCACGAGAGGGGCTAATACCAGGATTTTAACTTGCCAGGTAGTTCTAACAAGGTTGATTTTCTACCTTTCAAACAAAGTTCATGTTTTGCCCTTTTTTTTAGAATCACTCTAATGTTTTGTCATATCTGAAATGCTTTTCTCTGAGAATGGAGCTTCTTTGTAAATTAATAGCATTCAGAAAATATTTCTCCATTTTTAAAAACTTTTTGGTGACTAATCAGTAACATTTGTTATGAAAGCCATGGATTAAACTGGAGCCCAGAAAGTGAAATTGGGTAAAACCAACTTTCCAGTGATGCTTGACATGTCACTGAGCATCCAATTAGTCCAGGCCAGGAAGCAACACGATTCTCCTTTACATGCACTAAAAGTGCTCAAATTATATGTACCTAGTGATATTAGAGTAAAATGGCTATATAAAATCTTTCATACTAGGCTACAGTATGAAAATCTGCATGAATGGACCATATTTATTTAATGAACAGAGGCCTTACTATTTCAGTAGTCATATGTACAATTTTAAGCACAAAAGGCTGCATTTTGGTGTATATTTTTAAGAATCTAAAGGATATTGGTTCTGCCTTGGTAAGACCTCCTTTTGACATTTCCAGTGGCAGTATTGCTGTTGGAATGTCTTCATGTCACACTTAGCCGCTGCTTTCTTTGGGTCACATCCAGCCAAAATTAGCCTCTATAGTTCCCAGTCAATGGACTTTCCAAAGCCCACCTGTGCTCCCCTTCATGACTTTTCAGGGAAATTTTCTTCCCTTTGGTAATCATGAACATGTCATTTATATTTTATTCCTCATCACAGCCAGCTTTGTAATTTGCAGTTTCCCAAAATACAGAAGGGAAAGACTAAGAATAAAAATCCCCTAGTTTTGGCTTCCAGACTACAGTTGGTTTTTTTCTCTTACCTAGTTACTGAAACACAAACAGTAAAGCTGTCCCATGAAAAACAGTTAGCACAAGATGTTAAAGATTTATCTTGACTAGGAAAAGTGATGAAGTTTTTAACTTTCTAATTAGGGGAAGGTTTCTCATAGTATGTTATGAACCAGACTTTCACAGTTCCTCAGCTAACACAGATGTTGATGATGTTCTCCTGAGCTGAATATATTGCAAGCTCATACTACTATGAATCAATGTCATGAGACCATTCTGACTCAGTTCAGTGAATTTATTGACTAAGACTCCAAAACCTAAAGTCAACTGACAGATAAAGTAGCAACTACAAAAAATGTCCCACCTACAGTTTTCTGTGCTGATAGATCATGCTTTATCATATAAACTCAGCTGTCAGATCCATATGTTTTAACTTGGGTTTACTGAAAAATTTTCAAGTATTACAATATTGCCTAATAATTATCTTAGAAAACAAAAGTATAAGTGGATACTACTATAAACAAAATTTATCATTTATTTAAATATACCATGTCTTAATTAAAAATATTTTTATTATACATACATGCATACCATATTTGAAATAAACTGTAATTACTACAGTCTGAGCATATAATTATCACATATTTCTTAATACATATTATATAATGGCATATTATGGCATACTGTAAAATAAATACTATTCATACCAGCTTTTCTGCAATTTCCTTCTATGAACAGAGGAATTAAGAGAAGAGCAAAATATACCAATTACTCATTTGTTATATAATACGTTAGAAAAAAAATTTAGCAGCACAAGAGTAAGCAGAAGGCTTCTGGGGAGTCTGGTTCATACTTTATTGTGCTACATATTAGATTTTCTCCTCGTGTGTGCACATGATATCTGCAATATCTGAGTCATGGCACAGGAAAACAATAGTGAGATTGGCCAAGCTCTGATCTTTTTTTCGAGG
Source organism: Acanthornis magna (assembly GCA_036785705.1). NCBI lineage: Eukaryota > Metazoa > Chordata > Aves > Passeriformes > Acanthizidae > Acanthornis > Acanthornis magna. The sequence goes on from JAWUZG010000029.1 coordinate 14,134,213, forward strand.
TAGGTGCAGAAGAAGGACTGTTAATTTTTCTTTGTTGGATGAATGGTATTGTACAGCAGGAATTAAACTGAAGTTAAACACAGTGCAGAATGCCTGCTCTCTTGTTTTCTCTCTTGAGAGGAGAAGAGGCATCATGAAGCAGGTGGTCCTTCCAGGCTGGGTAGCAGTAGACTGAGAAGATTCTCAGTGGCTTATCAAGGAAATGAAGGAGACACCTTCAGGCACCTTCCAATTTTTCATCAGAGAGCAGGGGCTGTCATCAACACCACCAACCATATTTATATCTTACTGGATAGCATGTAGTACATGCATGGTCTATGGTGATAGTGTTTCTGATTGATTTTTATGCTGAGATTGTGTGTTCTTGGCCATGTAAGAGTAATTTTCAGGGATGCATGGATGTTTCAGGCAGATGTGTATCACAGACAATTATGATGGGTGAAATGCAGGCAGAACTCAGTATGTTTCTTTTGAGCACATCCGCCTTCATCAGAAACCTCCACAGAAGGAAAATAAAATCAAAATCAAAATCAAGCATTACACTGCTCTGAGCATCACATGACACTATGCTGAGTAATGAGATTAAGTTCAATTAATGCATGAAAGCATCCATAAATAGAATTAAATGTACATGACTGCATTCTTCTGAGTGGCTGTGTAGGTGGATGTATCCCTTAAAAAAGTGTAAAGTTTGTGACATTCTCTCAGTCATGATACATGCCCCAGTGCAATATTTCAAAATAGTATAGAAACGAACCAGGCAGCAACGTATTTCCCCAACCTCTCAGTAGGGTGGTGGAAAGAGTAAGAAAGCTGTATAATTTTTTGTCTTCTATTTTAGCACGGCTGTTCTGCTGCTGAAGAAATTTCAAAATACGATTAATTCTGAATTGGTAGCCATTTTTCAGTCATGAAAAGTGTAACAAATTTAAAAGCCTCACACTCTACCTTTTAGAACTGCGACAAAAGTGTACCTGTGTATTTAAGTTGTAATTATAGATTAAAAGCTAGCATTTTAGGATTTAGGGGAACCCTCAAGAACTCAGAAAATAGACTATTAATGTGTGTTTTTAGTCATACCCAAAATCCTACTGAGTGCAAAGAAGCTATTTCTATGCTATGAGCATTGCAGGTCTGATTGACCCACGACTGAGAAATGCTGAGCGCTCCTGGAGCTCTGTTCATCAGCAGCAGTAACAGCTTCCTGAAGAGGTTTAAAGCTTGCAGGACTGAGCTTGTGGTGGGAAACTACTGTCAGAGAAGAAGAATGAAAAAGATTAAACATATTTTTTCTTCCTTCAGTTTTTTAGAATCATAGAATCATCAGGGTCTGAAAAAACATCTGAGATAATCAAGTCCCATCATTCTTGTGTACAAGAGAAGATTTCTTTCATTTCAGAAGGATTGCGTTAGAGTGCTTGCAGTTTTAATCAGATGAATTTTAACATGACAAAAATCCAAATTAAAATCCTAAGTAGTAGATATATGTAAATACATGCAAAAAATATCTGAACTTAAAGCCTTTCTTTATGCATAATGTTGAAACTATGTTCAAGGCACACCTTTGTAAGTTTGGTCACACTGGATAGCAGCTGAGAAATGTTCTTAAAATGAATCAGCTAATCAATAAATTCTATCAACTAGAAACTTGTAATTTATTGCAAAATATTTGAAAAAAAAGAAAATAAGTGAGAAAAACTAGCACTTTAAATACATGATTTTACACCTGAGCCAGGTATCTTGTTTTGGTGCTGGCTTCATAGTACCAAGGACGTGTCACCCACAGATAACTTCATAGCCTGCTGAAGAACTGATAAAGAAATTATAGTGCTTTGGACAGAAGCAAAATATATAAAAATAGAAACAAGAAATAGAAATCAGAAAGTTCAAGATAAGATTTTCAAAAGTGACTTCCAGGTCTCAGGAATTTTATTCTTTGTTAGAACATAGAAATGATTGTGACCTGATTTTCAGAGACCAGAATTTTTTGATGACATAATTTGTTTTCTTTTGTTGGGGCTTTTTTTTTTTTTTTTGAGAGAGCCTGAAGCCTAAAGTACACAATTACAGACCAAAAGCACATTTTTTTGCAATCATATCATTATCTGTCTTCTCAGTGTTGCAAGACATAACTGATCCAAGGATCTAAGCAAGTGAGTAACTGGAAAGATTAAGGTTGATGAATAAATTTTTGGAGGGACACATAAGTATCTCATTTGCTTAGGCCCTGTAAGACCTAGTGGAACAATATATGAATATTACATACATACACAAACCTGCTAATTGATGTCCTGATCCTCCCAGTTGCCTGAACTTATTTTGGCAGATCAAGTCCCTTTTGTCCAGGTGCTTAATTACTGACTTAGAGGTCTTGGACTTTAAATCCATTAAATTCTGCAATTAATCCCTGCTTTCAGCAGGGAATGACATCATGTTGTTTTCCAGAGGAGGAGTGTGGCAGGAACCATTCTGGTGCGTATGCGTGACCACCACCATACGGCTTGTTCCATGTTGCTTTTGTTTGTTTATATTAAAAGAACATTAAAGTTGCATATTTAACTACTCAAAAGCTAACACATGCCAGAATGAAAGCAGTCTGTACAACCATAATTCAGCCTATTTCTGTAAATCAATTGTTATATAGTATTTAAATGCATGATCAAATATTAGGTTTCCACAGGATCTCTTCCACCCTCAATGAATGGGTATTTTATTTACTTCATTTTATTTCTTTTATATGATTGTATTTTATTTTATCTTATTTTGTTCCTCAAATTCAGTGGAGGACTGGTGGCACATTAGTTCAACCATGGCACAATACAAAATGATAGATTTCCTCCACTGAAAGGATTTGTTCTGTGGAAAGCATTTTCCACAGAAAATCTTCCTTTCACTGGAATGGCTGACCTTGCAGCACTTCTACAAGCTTACTGTCCACAAAAATATAAACCCACACCATTAATATCCAGCTGAAAAAATTTGGGCTGAAATTACTTTCCCAGCCTTTGTAACCTTCAATGTAACAGTAAGACCAGTGTTTTCTACAACAAACTCTCTTCTATTTGCTAGTTTTGAGCAGCCAGTACAGCTGAGAGAAGAGAAAATTAGTAAACTCTTACTTCACAATCAGCATTTACAGGGTTGTAAAACAAAATACAGATCTAATACCTTTCTTTGAGCCTATCAGGGGCAACAGGATGGATTAGGTACTGCTGAGTACCAAACCAGAAGAAATGGAGTTTACTTAAAAGTGTGAAATTGCTGTTTAAAAAAAAAAAAAAAGAAGAAGAAAAAAAAGCTGTTTTCTTTCCAAGAACCCAAGATGAATTTTCTCAGGTTGCCTGTGTTGGCTTTTGAGCAGTTAAATATGCAACCTTAATGGTTCTGTAATGTAAATGCTAATGATCTCTCAGATCAAATCTTGAGTTTTCTATTGGTTTCTATCCAGGTGCTATTGGTGAGAATATGTATTGATGAAATGTGAGAGCAAAATATGGCCTTAAATACTCTGGTAGAGGTCTGATATTTAGAAGTATTACAGAATATAATAAGATAAACATTCTTTATTGATCCCTATGCCTTGAACTGATCTACTGCAAACATTTTTCAAATTACTTCTATTTCTCCCTTGCTTTTTTTTCACAGATCTTCCCACAATAATACATTATGTGCCAATTCTGAAACAGTTAAGCTGAGACTAGAGCCTGACTACTCTGATAAAAAAATCTCCAAATTTCACCTGCATGTATAACTTCAGAAGATTTCTAATTTTTTTTTTCTTCTTCTTCTTTATTTTAGGACAATTGTATGCAGAAAGACGGGCAACAAACAGCAGAGCGTGAAAGCCATTGATGTTAAAATTGAAACTGATCCCTTTGTGAATGACCAATATGATGCTTTTTGTGTGAAGGATGAAGGTCAGCACTGATATACTTTTGAAATAATGCAGAGTAATTGCTGTCTTGCAACATTAGAAGTTTTGCCTTCCATTTTTCTGCTGCTGAGAGAGGAAGAAGGAATGTTAAGGGATAAATCATCGTAATTGCCCAATACAAGAGCCAACTGCTGCAAAGACATTGGCTGCAGCAAATAAATTGCATTATCTTTTGTCTTTGTTGCAGTATTCTGAGTTCAAACCGCACTACTGATCTGGCAGAGCCCATTCTGGTGCTCAGAGAACATGCTTTATGGAAAGGAATATATCTGGTACCAATATAATGGAGATGCCTGAAGCATGTCCCTTACTCAGCACTGTAGCTGAATGCACCTCAGCAAGCTGCCTTCCAGCTGCAAAATATCATCCTGTTGCCTTTCTATCAGTATACAACATTTGTATGCAAATAGCTTCATTGCCTCCATTTTAGTTTAGTTTTGGTTTGGTTTGGTTTGGTTTGGGTGGTTTTTAACAAGCGTAGACCAGCCTGCTAAAGGACTTTGATCTATCCCAGATGACTCTGAAAACCAAATTATTTCAAATGTAAGTTGGTGCTTTAATTTTTTTGATATTTAAATTCCGGAACCCAGAAGCAAAGCTGAATTCTGAAGACAAAAGTAAATTTTTACTGATAGTCAGAATTGTGTAAAGAAATTTGGGAACCCATGAAACAGATTGTTGATGTCTGCAGTGAGTTTTTGCATCTGATGTCCAAGAAAAGCAAGGGTAAGCAGATGGCATTTACTGAGAAACAGTAAGTTCACAACACAGGGGGGCATTCTGATAAACAGTCAGTGGCAGCAGTGTGGATGAAAATATGGTTGAAGTGAAATGTGGCAGAGGTGATGCATGTTTGATGGGTACCAAGTCATTCCTTTTAGAAAGAAGGATTTAGCAATTTGACCATCCTCTTAAGTAACCCTTGTGATATCAACTCCAGGCTCCGTGCAGCTGTGAGCGATGCCAGCTCTGTCACCCAGTTGCTAATGTGGTGACACAAGCACCTTTGTGCTTTCTTCCATGCTGCTCCTCACATGTAGGAGCAGCTCCCTGTAAACATCTGCAAAACTCTCTCATTGTCTTCCTTCAAATCTCTTTTGTCCTCATCCCCCTGCCTCGAGAAAAACCTTGCAGTGGGTGGGACAGCTGTGGGATGCTGAAATCACTGCTCTGGCCACTATTGTTCCATTGTGCCCTTGTGCTCCCCTGTCTGTCCCCACCTGCTCCCTCCGAGCTTAGGCACGGATGCTGCTCTGTGCACAAGGATCTCACAGAAGGAACTGTGTTTACCTTTTGCATTTGGTTACTGCTCATGGTAAAGGGGCAGCAAAGGTGAAGACAAGAGCATAACCACACAAGGTTATGCTGGAAAGGAGTACTGCATAGGACTCAGGAACTGCATAGTTAAAACTCTGGGGAAATTCAGATAGTTTGCAAAGAAACAATTTATGAAGGATTTGTTTTGTAGAAGGCAGGGAATTTTCTGATGACAGAATGGGATGGTCATCCCAATGCAGTCATCAAGTAGTCCTTACAAACAGAAACATTTCTGGATGACTCTAAGGTTCCCTCTTCTTTAACTATATAAAAATTTGGGATGCAGAGCCGATGTTTGAACAGAAGGACTTTAGTGAAGGTGTGTGGCAGAGCCTGGTTTGTAGCTGATATGAAAAAGAGCAAAGTCTGGAAAGGAAACAGCCTTAACATTACAACAGCAACACACAAGCCAGCACAGAACTGTTGACTGATGAAAGAACATCCTCAGGGATGCCACTTCCCGTTTCAGCAAATGTCCAGTAAGGAGCAGCAAGAGCAAACCCTGCACCACAACCTCACACACAGCATATCTGTTCTGATCTTATGTACATGTGGCTAATAACTACACATCTAAGTTTGGATTAATGAGTTGTTTCTTACTTGAAACCTCATGAATATTTTTTGTCTTAGAAAAGCGGACATCGCTTTTAATCAATACATTTGCAATTATAATATAGTAGTACGTTAGAGTTAAGTACAAAAGGCAAGTTGTTTTGCCCTGATGAAAGGGATAAATCTCAGGTTTCTTACACTGAGACCTATGTCCCCAAACTAATTTCTTCCAGCCCTTTCATTTGTTTTATATCCATCCAACTAATAATGAGCAGACAGCAGCTTTCCTTCTTTGTCACACTTGGCTGAGATGACCCAAAGGCTGGGACAGACTTTTAGGTTGAAAACAGACAGAGGAGCAGTCACATCAACCTCTACTTCAGAAACTAAACTGATGTTAGTAACTCTTTGCAACTTTACTTTCCATTCTTAGGACTGTGCAGAGTGCATCTTGAAACACCATGAAAATTCTAGTACAAACCATCACAAATTCACTTCTTAGCCCTTGATTTAGAACCAATCTTAACTCAGTTAACATTTACCATGCAAATGAATTGAGTCAAATTCCTTAAGCACACCTCATCATGCTCCTACACCAGGGCAGTAGATGCCAGCAAGAGCTCTGGGTGTGATTACAACATCAGGCTTTTACAAATAAAAGTCCTGAAGTGAGTTTTTTGTTTTGTTTCTGAAATGGATTTTGTTCCTTACGCAGAGAAGAATCACAGCAATCTTTGTGATTAAGAGTTATCTTTCACGTGGCATTGATTCTAAGTGTTCTGTTCGACAAGGAAAGATGTAGCTGTAATGTTTTATGGATGCTCGGAGTATAGCTGCAGTTTTCACAGTACAGAGAAATGTGTCTTCTCAGCATCCCATAAACACATGTTTTATGCAGCCATTAGAGTCAGCAAGACAACTCTGTACCAGCACGGGATCTGCTGAGATCAGAAGGTTTCCCTCTTAGCCCAGAGTGCAAAAAAAAACCTAAAAATACATTAGATCCTGCCAATTCTGAAAATGCAGTATCACACATAAGTTAGATGCGGCACACAGGGTGTGTATATCAAAGCTCATAAGGAAATGCCTTTAAGTATGTAGTAGATAAAGCGAGAAAATGAGAAAGCTGGAATTTTTCGTGCCTTATTTTTTTGTAATACCACATATCATTCAATTCCATATATATATAATCCTCTTGGTTTTCTTTCTTCTGTTTTTATTGCAGCAGAGGAAAGATCTCTTTGTTAATAACTCCCAAGTTTTAGTGGTTCTTTCTTTCAGTGACTCACTGATATTTACAGGCAACAAATAAGATCTCTGTTCCATAAGGCTTTGATTTGCTGCCACCACAGGAAAACTAAACAGGCAGCAACTTGTAGTAGAGTACAGCATAAATGCAAATGAAACTTTTAAAAAAAAGACTGCTGGCTCCAGATATCTGTCAAAGTTTGATGGCTTATGTACATATTTCGGTTAGCCTTTTTCAGCAGTAAGAAAAAAAGAAATTAGTGTGCTCTTTACAGCAAATATATTAAGTGTACTTTACAAGAGCAATCAAACTGCAGTTTGCTTTGTGTAATATTTGAACTATTTTTTTGTATTTGTCATGCTTTGCTGTAGATATAAAATTTTTCTTTTTTTTTTAAATTGCACTACAGCTTTCTTTTTCAGAGCTTTGCATATAGCTGACAGCTAATTCCCACTTCTGTGGTGATGTCACTAAAACTAATAAAGTCCTACAAGCCCTGTAAGAGGTATTGGCATTCTAGCATTGGTAGCTTGCAAGCAACAGTTACGTTGGCTATGACTGAGTTTTGATTCTTTGTACTCAGTATTTTTATCCAAACAGAAAAATTCCATATACTTTAGGGTCTCTGCAATCAAGGAGAAAAATAAACATCCTCACTCATCTCATTCACAGGTCTGACCATTAAGAGTTGCATTTTCTAATTTCTTAATGACGAGATGACATCCTAAAAATTCCAGTGGTCTCTCTGGAAAAACTCCACTGAACTGGATGGTTGTAACAGGAGATGTTTTATGTCAAAGCGGATGTTTCATGTCAGCTTTCAGAGCATGGTACACAGTTAAAGTTGCAATTGTAGATAATCAGATTTCAGTAAATTCCTGGTTCTGCCAGGTGATCTGGAAGCTGAAGTCTACATCTTTTTCCTGCTGATTTTTTTGCATTGATCTCAGGCTGTCCTTTCTGTAGACAGTATTTTCTCAAGACATCTCAAAAAAAATCTTTACAGACTAACGGGGTGCTTGTAGTTCAAATAAAGAAGATGCTTCTGGTGTAATCTGGACTGGGGAGGAGAGTTGCTGGTTCTTAAAGTGATATGTGTCAATTCTTCAGCAGAAATCACCTGTCACAACCTCCTTTCCACACATGTTCTGGGGCTAAAGTTACTACTCTGATGAGGTATTTTCCCTAAAAGCCAGTCATGACTGAATGTGATAACCCAATTAACAAGAGGCATCTTTTGTCCCATGTAAAAAATAGTTACAGAGTCTTTGAGAGGTCCGTAACCAGGGCTGTCACTAACCCTAACGTATCTATGCTCAACACCCATATCTTTGCTGCGCCACTTATTCCCATTGACTCACCACATGTTGTCTCTGTTCTGATTTCCACACATGTATATTGAAGTCTTTCCTGACTGTAGTGGTGACTTTTCACTCCAGGAGGCAGTCTGTGTCAAATTACTGCTGACATGATCTCCTGTGAACTTCAACTGATTTCCTTATACCTGTGTAGTGCTGCCTTGCTCTGAAGCCCAATCCACCCTCGCTTACTGGAGGTCAGTTATCAATGTATGGAGCCCTGTTATGTGTTTGATCTCAGTCTCAACACGTAGAAAATTATGGAAGGGTCATGATGTCCAGAAACCAATTCCAAGTTTCCAGGTTTAGGATATGATCTTGGACACAAGCAGGCAGAGCATGGGTCCTGCTTGATACTCTGCTGGATGGCTGTTGAGTATCAAGCAGATCCTGCTCTTTTACTGGGAAACATGAACTGGGCTCATTTTTTAGCAAGTAGCAAGAAAATATGCTGGTTTGTGGCAGGACAGATGAGGCGCAAATCAGTGCTCCAGATGGATGGAGGAGCCCAGCCCTCATCTAACAGCACCACCACTGCAGGCAACCCCTGTGGTTGCCTTAACAGAGAGCACTACTGTTCCCCTACATGACAAGCTGCTGCCAACACACCCTCTGTCACGCTTCGTGGCCCAGATCTGCCTCCTCTCTTCCAGCGGGAAAATGGCCTGAACGCCAGCACTGAGCACAGACAATTGTTCCAAATAAACCCATGCTTTTCCAGCTCCTGATACAAAGGCTGCAGACAAAAACCTGAAGCCTGTCCCCAGAAGTGACTCGGTTAGATGAGTTGCTGTGCCAGTGTCACTTCTGTATGTGTGCCAGAAAGAACAGGTTTGGCAAAAGGCTGAGCAGGAATTGTCATAGCAACTGAGACTGCAGCAGGACGAGGAGCTGTAAGATCCTGTAACCTGGAAAATTCCTGTACATTCCTGTACAGCAGGAGAGGACAGCAGCAAAATGGATGTAGGAACTTGGGTTTGTAATGTATCAGCTTTCAATTATGCTTGTCCATGCTGTCAGTCAATGTGTTCTGCAGCAAAGGCATGACCTTACAAGGTCTCATATGAAAGAGTCAAAAGTTCCCCATATGGTGCTGGTCCATGAACATCTTTAAAATCCCTGCTTTTCTTTCTATTCATGCACCATCCAGATCTCTCTTTCAGGCTCCCATAATTCTATTACCATATCTATTGTCAAATTTTACTGTAAAGATCCCTGAAGTTTTCTTCTTTCCTGGAAGGTTATAATGTGCTTTCTGAATGTGTCTGCAATCGTTAACTAATGTGTTGCTTTCCTGCTTCCTCTGGCAACAGGATTAAGAAGCAAGGCTTTGTAGATAAGAATACTCTCTGATGTATAATTGTCCCATACAGCCTTGGGATCAATACCTCCCTCAGAACAGTTACACAGCTCCCATTTGTATGGAGGGAAGTAGCTACATAAACAAAGTACATGAAATACATAGCTCTGTAGCCTTCTTATGAGGCGATAGAATAATTTTTTATTCCTTTCATCCACATCAATCTCTATTCATCTGACCAGTTCACAGGAAAGGCATTAGCTGCTAACTGCTCCTCACTTCCTTGGATGCCAAACCTCCATAAGACTCTATATAAAATGAGCTTTGTGCAGACTCAAGAGCTTGTTTTTTCTGTCAGTATGTGTGTGCACAACTCCCACTAACTTCTGAAGGTGTTAGACAGTATATATATATATGTGTGTCTGTGTGTGTGTGTGTGTAGAGTACAGAGAGCAGACTTCAAAGCTTTGACTTCAGTAGCATATCCCTTATATTAGTGGCAGATATTTTTCAGCGTACCCAGTAGAGAAGTGGTTAGTCAGGTCTATCAGACAATTTCCAAAAGTCTGATTGAAAGGAACTTTCACAGAGTGTGGGTGTTTATCATAGGATTTTCATTTCACTACAAGGTAAACTTGCTAAATAAATACATCGTATTTCTAAATAAGCATGTATTTACCTATGCCTGGGTCAGAAGTGGGTAGGTGATGGAAAAGCTACTGCCTGGGACTCACAAGGATTTTGCAGAAATGTCCCTGGGGCAAAAGCAGGAAAGCCTGAGCTTTTGCAGAAGGGAGATTGAAAAACCTTTTCTGTCAAGCCTATTGCTCATTGAAAACCCTGGACATGAACTGGTGTCAATGGAACTGTTGCTTGCAAGATCCTGTGGTGATGATGCCCTAAAAGAAGACTATAGTGAAATAGCAAGGGTGATCTTTGAAGATGTTTCTCCTTCTGCATGTTTAGGAACATAGTGTGGGAGTCTTTTCAGCTTCCAAACAAAAGTCTTTTCAAGGAACGTCATCTTTGCCAGCTAAGCAATCAGGTTTTTTTACCAAGGCAAATTATTTCAACAGGACAGATCAACACTAGAACGTAGACCTAGCCCCATGTTTCCCTTATCCCATGTAATTACCAGAACACATGAGCCTTTTCATTTTGGTTGTTCTGTATCTGGACAAAAGCAGGTTTTGGATCTTCAGTTACTTTGGCAAGAGGAACAGTGTTTTTTGGTTTTTTTAACACGGTCAATAATGGTTCTAGGAACCACTGGGGAAAATTCCCAGATCTGAGAAAGAATGTAGAAGTGATAATTTGTACCAACACTGCAGCCTTTGCTCATTGAGTTTCTTGGTAAAATTCATGTTCTTGCACTGTAGGTTGTTTTCTTTTTTTTTGTTTGCTTTTTTTTTGTAACCAAGAGGTACCTATTCCAAAAACGACTGTAAAAAACATGGAGGAAAATGGGACATGGCATACCCCTTCCGAACAGCTCTTTCAGAGAGGAAGGCCTTTGAGGAAAGAATCCACAAGGCTTGAATTTTCTCTAGAAAAATCTTGATCTGCCTTGATGGCCAAGATCATTCAAACCTTAAAAAGAGCATTAAAATTCAGTTTACATTGGTGCTGGCAGCTGTCAGCCTGCCTCCCCTCTGCACTTCTTTAATGCAACAAAAACCACAAAACAGTTTTGTTCTTGTTCACAGTCATTTTTCTTCCTGGCTTCTAATGCTGTCAGCAAAAATATTATCAAACATCTTGTTGAGTTTTGTACCCTGATAAATTTAGCTCTTCAGATTCTCACAGACAGCAGAGCTAAGTTACCCCTGGGCATTCTTAAGTTGAAGAGTGCAAGTCACTATTTATTTTAGGGTGTCTCTAGCCTAGAAAGGGAAATTTGAATATCTGGGGAGACACTTGATTTTGAGAAAGACTAGAAGTTTAGAGATGGTCTGAAAACTGACTGGTGTTCAATTGGACCTTTTCTGGAATGTGGAGTGGGCCATTGCTCAGCCTCTGCTGGCTTCCTGCAGTGTAGAAGAGATCAAAGTGCCGGTCTTAAAAATTTCACAAACGTTTCTGTGGTTAAGAAAAGTGACGGTGTCCAAGCTGCTGCTTTCCAGTCCCAACCTGCCCAAGCCTTTGTTAGCTTCTGTAGAATCAGGCAGAGAAGACAGTTGTGCTTTGGCATCCTGACTTGTTTGAAACAAAGCCCTCCTAGATAGCTGCGTGACTGTCAGACGTCAATAACATCACAGCTGTCCCATCACAGTTACAGCCCAATATACACCTTCCCAATTACAGCTGGCAATAATTGTGAAGGAGCATAAGGGCATGAAACAGATGTACAATTTCTGTGGACTTATATAAGTTTATCCTCAGGATAACTCTTAGCGCTGCTGTTAGCACTGCATTGAAAGACTATTGCAAGGCCTCTACAACGTCACCTCTTTTTTCCTTTCAGACAAACCCTGCGGGGACCCACCGTCCTTCCCGCACACCATCCTGCACGGCCACACGGGCTTTGACATGGGGGACGAGCTGCTGTACGTGTGTGCCGCGGGGTACGCCATGGGCAACAAGGAGACGGCGTTCACGCTGCTGTGCGACAGCTGCGGGGAGTGGTACGGGCAGGTGCAGGCTTGCGTCAAAGGTGAGCTCAGCCAGCACACGGAGCATCCCTCCTGAGCTGACAACCTCCCGGCAGCCTAACGGGATGGGGCCAGGATTGTGGGGGTGTGTGCCGGGCACGTGCAGCCCTCGTGAAGGTCTTGGTGAATGTCTTAGCTGGCCCAACAGGACTTTTGCAATCCCATTGGTAAGCATCTTCAAGAAAACACAGGAAATGACAACTTTCTCATACTTACATGAACATGAAATTTCTCTCTGGGTGGCAGAATCCATTCAATATTGAAAAAATATTTCAAGCTCTCCCCTTTGTCTCCTGGCTTTTTCTAAGAAGCCAGTTTGGCAGATCAGAGATTTTACTAGGCCCTTCCTTCAGCTTTAACACTCTTGAACTTCTGCCCTTACACATATGATGCTTCCTATTGTTAGGCTGGGAACATTAAAGACCTACGTAAGTTAAGAGAGCTGCCTGTGCCACATAAATAAACTGTGACCCAATAATTGTATGATTTTTTAATTTGCCCTATTAAAAAGACAAACCGTTTTTATCTTGTACCATGCCTCCAGGACTTTTGTCTACGAACACAAGAGTAGCTGCCCGGATATTTACTCCATTAAAAAGAATGAAAGTGGATTTTCTTACCAAATTGCTTGACTCAAGAAAAGAATTTTCTAAAAAACCCCAAACCACAAAACCCCCAAGCAAATTGTAAAGTGACATTTCCTTAATTTAAACCCTCAATAAAATCCACCTTTATGTGTTAGTTAAATTCTACAGCAGTCTTTTAACTTTCCCCTTGTTTAAACATAAGCTGAATAGTACCATGCGTTCAGGTGTGGATGTAATCTGAATTCTGCTTTCTCAGGTTACCCTGTTCAATGCATAAACCCACCATTTTCCCCAGCATTTAAGAATGGTCATCAGAGTATCTTAGTATTTTTTTGAGAAGGGTATCACATCTTTAAGGTAATATTTCTGGCAAAATAGGTAAATTTTAAGCAAAGGAATGGGCAACTATTAGGTAGCTGAGCTGTCCATATGGGCTGGAATTAGTATATCAGTTTCAGAACCTATGTATTTCTTAATGCCCAGAGGCTTGCAGGGAGTTATTTTTACTCATGAATATACCATCAGGCAATGGATAATCATGAGAAAAGGTCAAACTTGATTTTGGTAGAAATAGGTCATGTCTGTGCACCAGGGAACCAGGTTCTCAAACCCATCCAACTGGTATAGATATAAAAAACACAAAACAAATGAAAGCACTGGCATTTTTTCTGAACTATTTCAGCTTCTAAAACTGTTTTTACCAGCAGCAGTTCAGATGATCATGCAAAATAATGCAGGGCATAAAGGCGCAACAGGGAGGGAAAAAGAAGAAAAAAGAGTATCTTCATCTGATCATAGAATAAAGAATCATAGAACAGTTTGGGTTGGAAAGAACCTTTAAAGGTCATCCAGCCCAACGCCACTACAATAAGCAGGGACATCTTCAACTACCCCAGTAGGTCTGAATCTCCTATAATCTGTACGAAATTGATAATTCTTTTCCTTCACTGAGGTTAGTGGAAATGCTAACTTCATCACACATAGATGTAAAGCTTTATTACACCAAAGTAAGGAAGGGAAAGAATCAGGCCATTCAAGTCGTGTGTGTTTCACCATTTTCTCTGGATAAATAGTCTATTTCCCCTGTTTTGCCTGAGCCTTTCACACAGCTGCAGGGGAGAGAAAAATATTTTTAAAAGAAATAGGAAAGTGTGGCTGTAAAATCACAAACACCAACACTGAAACTTGGGAGCAGATGTGATATTGTGGACTATGATTTTTAAAATTATTTTGGTGTAGACTTCATGCTGGGGGGTTTCCTCTGATAAATGTTTTTCAAATGTTTTAAGGACATGGGATAGAAAATACAATAAAGTGTTCAAGTAATAATTATATATTTAATCATCCTGATCATAATTCTTTAAGAAAGAAGACTACAGGATGATTAAAATGTGTGATACTAGGTTTCATTATTTTTTAAAAAGTAAGAATCCAATGAAAAAGAGCAACAAAAAATGGAATTTAATTAAAAGGAACCTGATTTAGAGTTGACTGATATTTTGGAGAGAGGAGAGAGAAGGAGAGAGAAGAACAATTATTAAGTACTCCAGAAGTCAGCGCACAGACTGATTTTTAAGTGTTTGAGGCAAGAGAGTACCTTCCCTATCATGAAGGTTAATGATGGGACTTAATCGAGAATTTATATTGCTGTTGGCAGCCTGGACCGCTTCTGTCCTAACTGGCTGACATCAGTGGAAAGATGTTCGTGAAGCCACTTCAGCGAACATGTAAGTGCTATGTTTAGAGCCTGGTAAGATGATACAGTGCCCTTGCTCTGCATCTGCGCTGGGTGAGCAACTGGGAAATGTAAAGTGGTCCCGATGCTCTTACTCAGACGCAAGGGGACCAGGGGGACAAAACTCTGGTCAGAGCATTGAGAGATACAAGTCTTGCTCCTACATCTTGCACTGTCTCTGAGACTAGGGACAAGTCACTATATTGCTCTCTGCTGCTTACTCTACCTCACCTATGGAAGAGTCATGACATTTATCCAATTTCATAAAGCTTTCTGAGCTTTCTGGGTGTTATACCTGGATATCATTGCTCTACTTGGTAACTGCCCCATTATAATACCCAGCTGTCCAGGCAGAATATCAGAGTAAACAGCAATACTTGCATGTTTTCTTGTTTGTGTAAATACATCAGACTGGCTTTACATTCCCAGTTGCTCACGCAGAGCAAATATGGAGTCGCAGAACTATCATCATAGCAGTGTCTAAATATAGCACTTAACTGGTCTTTGAAGTCTCTTTGTGATCATCTTTCCTCTCTGTTTTGATCCAGTAGGAAGAGATACAGTCCATTCTGGCACCTCGAATATAAATGTACAGCCATATAGTTGGCAAATTTGCAAACTAAAATTAAAAAATACACATATACTCAAACAGATATATAATGCAAAATATATGGCAAAGCTTGGCCATGGGCAAAATGGAAAAAAATAATTTTGGGGTTATATTAAGTGGATTCTGGATACAGTAAAGTATGATGGAAATCGAAGTGGATTCTGGATACAGTAAAGTGTGATGGGAATTAGGAAAGAAGTAAATTACAAATGGTTGTAATGTACATTGTGCACAGCAGGTAATAAATGGCAATTTTTAAATAAGATGCTTTTAAAGAAAATATGTGATGCCGTTTCCCGTAATTCCTCATCATGAAAAGACACTGTGTTCTAGCTGAAAACACAGGGATATTCAGCCCAACAAAGCAACCTTAAGGAGAGAACAGGGAAATACATGGATTTTGCAGTTTATTATTTTTTCTATTTCTGTGGAGAGAATGCATTTCTTTCACAAAATATATCCTGAAGAGCATTGTAGTAAGGTCTGAAAGCAGATGTGTATGTGCTGTGCTGTGGCTGTCCTGCAAGTACAGAGACCAAATGTCATTTGTTTTTTTCCCAAAATAAACCATGAGTTCAATATCAGAAACATTAATACCAACACCTCAGTGGCGGGGGTCAGTGCTGGGCTGCATTAGGCTGCATTCTCTAGGGTTTGCTTCCTCAAAGAGAAGACAGATGAGATGGCTGGGAAATCCTGTCCCATCTTTGCCCTAAACTGGGCTCAGAAGAGTGTCATATATCTGTCCTTTTCCCTGGATCGTTTTGGGGTTTTCCAGCTATGTGCTTGTGGCAGGAGAGTCCGTATCTTCTGCACACCTCAGGAACCTCTCCAGTGGCAACACTTGGATACTCATCTAACGTGTTATGAGGTAGTCTAACTTTTTCAGGCTGAGAACCATCCTTTTGATGGCAGTGTAAGGAGGATTTGGCAGACTTTGACCACTTAATCTGCTACTACCAGTCTTTTTGCCTGGCTCAACTACTCTCATTACTTCAAACATTGCTTTGTGAGTTTTCAAGAATAATATTGATTCACGTTCATGTGTTCTCTAAGCATAACTTGCTAGCACATTTCTTTTTTTTTAATTTTTTTTTTTATTTTTAATGAGGAGACTCAAACAAAATGTCTCTGGCTTTTGATCTTCTTTGAGAATGCATTTTTATTTTTCATTCTGAGAGTGCAAAGGAATAGTTGTGACAGACAAATATAATCAGCAACAAATATGTCTGTGGCCTGTCAAAACAATTGTTATGACAAACTTTGGTTCCATTTTCAGGCCTGTCACTGAGGGGTTGTATTAGATTAATGTAAAGTATCGATCTGGCATGAACTGATTCTGCCAAATGGAATAAGATAAAAAAATTTTGATGGGTTATTTATTTATATTAGTATACTCTCTGCTGGAATAAAAAATGCCCTCTTTCTTGTAGCTATTGAAAAAGACAAAAGGCAGCACAAATTCTGTCTAGCACACTGCGGTTGACTAGAGAGAAGATTGTATGCCTGATCCAAACCAAATGGATAATTCTTTGAGATGCTGTAGTTCACAATCTGACTGATCTTAGGCAAATGAGTCTACATGCTTTTTTTCTTCCTGTGCTTAAAGACAGATACTGTCTTGTTAATGCTGACTGTAGATACTTTGAGAATCCTAGAATAAAGATGTTTTTATACCGTACACGTTTATAATGATGATCTATATAGAATCAAGTTTCAATTTCCTGTACTCCAAAAATACACCCATAAAATATGCAGTGCACTTTATGGTTGTCCAAAATAGCAACACTCAAAATAGAGCTAGGATGCCAATATGCTATCTAGAAGAAAAATTAAACTGATCTTAGAGTGTGGAAAATCAGGCTCTTTGTTTTTGCCTCTCTGTGTTTGGTCACTGTTTTCACATTAGGATCAAAAACTGAAGGAGATGAAAGTTCTCTAGGGCTGGACACTTCCCAGAAAGGATAAATTAAGAATTAAAAAGATTTTACCTTTTAATTGAGCTTCACATCTTTGGTAGTATGTAAGTTCAGCACCTCTTGTTCATTTCAGTGTTCATTTCAGACTCAGTAATCCCTCAGACAGTGAATTAAAACTCACTGATCCTTGAGTCTGCCAGAGGAGGGTATTGTTGAGATGTAATAATGACCAAATATAGAAAGATTTTGGTCTTGGATAGACTAATTTTAGTGCTGGATCTTCTTAACACCAGACCTGCCTAGGTAGAAAGGAAGATGCAATCCCTTTTATATCAGTTGCTGGTGGTTTTAAAAATGTTTATAAATAAGGCTTACAACTTTTTGGATAAGAAGTGGAGCTGAATCTAGTTTGGCTGTTGCTCTTCAGTACCAACGTTAACACTCAGGGAGCTGGAAAGTTCAGGAAAGTTCTGAGGAGGTGAGCAAAAAGAAGTGCAGATGTTGTGTAATATATCCCCAGAAAATCAAGCTCACAGTGGACTTAAAAATTGTCATGGCAACATGAAGTCACTAAATACTGAGTCCAAGTCCCATTTGAAGGTCTGAGGCCCAGAAGAAAGAATAGAGTATTATTACTCTGTAAGTCAATCCAGGATCATATAAATCAAAGCTTCAGAGTAAGGGGTCTGTATTTCCTTTGATGGTTAGAGAGCTCAATAGTTGCTTTCATTCTGGCATCCCATAAGCTAACATTAGTTATGTTGATAGTCTTTGCTATAAACTATACAAATACGGGAGACTGAATATGAAAATATGTTAGAGCAGCTTTACAACTTGGGCCACAATCTGATTGTCAGAGGGAACAAGCCTCCCTTATGTGGTGACAAGCAGTGCATAATGAGCTCCAATCTCAGGATCTCTTCAGACTACAATGGGCTTTTTCTTCCCTCAGCTCTGCATTAAGAAAACACCAATTCATTTCTCCACAGTCAGGATCAGGCCCAAAGGCAGAATGTTTGATGGAGACTTGGTTGATGGTTCAACAAATCTTTAATATGTTCTGAAAGACTGAGGGCTTGCATTTTCTTAGGAGCACATGATTTTCCTGATGTGCCTCCATAGGACCTTCTCCTAGAGGGCTGAAACTACATGGCAGGAGGAACACTAAAGGGAAAGAGCTTCAAAATCTATAGAAAACATGTTACTACAGTTGTTAAGCACTCATTAATGATCCACTCATACATAAGGTACTTGTCAATGAGGTGAATACTAGCTGCCCATTCATACTGCTAACTTAAAAAATAGGTCTGGAGGAAACAACACAAGCATGCAGATATAATTTTTGTTCATGGATGTGTGTGCCTGCTTTAGAACAGTGTAACATAAAAATTATTGTTTCAACCCCACCTGGATTACTGTAGTGTGAAAAGTAAAGGAGTGGCAAAAATAGAGGTACAAGAGACATAGAGGTGAGGACAGACTGATGATTCGACTCAAAAAATAAAACAATGACCATAACAGTTGGTAAAGGGTGAATTCTCACATTCTGATGTTTCAGTTTGTATACACACAACAGACATGTATAGACAGTCTTCAGACACACGGGACTTTAGTTAAAAGCAGGCAGACCAGATATCAACTTCTAGCAGGAGTCTGGGTGATAAGAGGATAAAAGAGCTTGAGGCACCATTTCCATGCAAAGAGAGTGCCAGCCAGGTAGAAAAATTCTAAAGTGAAAGCAAGACAAGGGACAAAGTGACACTAGTGTTTGATGGTTAGTAGAAGTGCTACATTGTGATGGATAGTGCCATGCAGAGCTTCATGAATATGTTGCTAAAGTGCTTTGGTATTCAGAGTTATCCTCCATTCATTTGCAAAAGTCTGAATTACTGTTGAAAAAAATTTTAGGACTAATTCGAAAACTGAGATTCCTACCAGGACTCTAAGAGTTGTGTTCCCCTGACTGTTAAATCATCCTTGCATCAGACAGAAGTTTTTTCCTGCTTTGGAGAGGATGGGGAGGACCTAGAGGATTACACAAGCAGATGAGGACACTGGGACCAGGAGGGAGAGGGGTCTGGTTTTGGCACTTCCTGTGAGATGAGAGGACCTGCTAAGAACATCCAGCTCTCCAGCATGATAGCTTTCACAGAGGTATTAACTCTCTGCAGGCTAGGTCACACATTTGGGTTTCCTTAGCATAACTGCTTTGGTTTCTGCTAGAACCAGATGCTATTCCAAAGAAAATACCTTTTGCTAGTGCTCATTCTGTTTTGGCACCAGGCTTAAGCTCTTTTGGCAAAAAGTGAGCTGGTGTGAGCTGTATCACCACTAAGTGGTTTTGGTCAGACTGGTTTGACAATATTTCTAATCTTTCTTAAGAGTAGACCAAATATGGCTCTGACAGAAGTCTGAGAAGCAGTCTCCAAGGAGAACGTGACTCAGGCGGAAATTGAGGTGGGCCCCAGATGAAAATGTAATTCAAAATTGGTTGAGTGTAAAAAGGCAAAAAAAGATAAGTCTTTATGAATGCATTGATCTCTAATACAGGTTCTCTTATTAATTTCTTGTTTTCTGTGTTATGCCAGGTCTATTGCTTCACTGTCTTCATAAAAGACTAAACACCTCTTAAAAAGAAAAGCTCTCACCGTGATTCAGATTGTTTTATTTTCCATATCCCAAGGCACTACATTTTATGACTTTTAATGCCAGCATAAATCTCGGCAATTACATCAACTTTCTATGGAGTAAAACTTGAGTGAGCTGAAGATCAACCACCCTGTCTAGTTTGGAAAATTTTTCATTGAGCTAAGGCTTTAGAATAGTGGAAGACATATAAATTACAATGCATTATTCCATTCAAATTCAAACATTTAGCTTCATGCTTTGAGTCAAGTCTATTTTGCTATGAGTGGTAGGTCTGATGAGGCATGGGGAGTATTTCTAAATCAAACTCAAACTTTGCAGCAACTCTGCCCCTCTGTTGCACTCAGGTTTCTTACCAATTTGGTTTAGTGGTTTGGTTTTTTTTTCTCTTTTCTCTGTGGCAACATTTAATTCCTTCAAATTGGAAGCCTGAGAGTTGATTACAGACAATACTGTCATGTTAAGTAGGTGTTAGGTTTTAAGTGATCGAGACAGAGTTTTCCAGCCTTGCAGTCATGGGTGCATCTTGCTTTCTTCAGATGAAAACAAGCAGAACTCAGTGTCAGCCTTGGGAGTGGAGTTTTCCTTAGTGAGCTCTGAAGAGGTCTTATGGAATAAGAAACACTGTTCTGACCCTGGGTGTTGTCTCACTGTGACACAAAGGTGATTGAAGAAAAGCAGTATAATTATAGGAATGTACCTTGATATCTTGAGCATAAGGTATTGAATATAATTCTTTAAAATCATCTGGCTCAAAAGTGATTAAATTGCTGTAAAACTTCTAGTTTTGTTTGGTTGTTTGTTTTTTTTTTTAATTACCAATTAGTAATTGTCTAATTTTCACTATACCTTTCTCTCCACACATATTTCTTGTTTGAATAAGATGAAAATTTTTTCTCAAATCTTGTAAAGAGTCATACTAGGGAGAGAAAAGGTTTGAGAAAACAATAAGCAAAAGAAGTCCTCTAACTGCAGACAATGAGTTATTTATATGCATTTTTAAATCTGGAAAGGTAAGATATTAGCAGTTAGCATTGACACCTATTGTGATATTTAAAAAAAAACTTGAAATTGAGCAACAGCTCAAGGACCATGCCCTTTTTGAATAAACAATAACACAGAATGAAAAATACTGCCTAAAAGTCACTTCTCATTGCACCTTGGGTTCTTGTAAGACATGAGTTCAGTGCTTTTATGGAGAAATTAAGTGTTGGCTTATGAGGTTTTTTTTAATGTTTCTAGATGAAACCGAGGCACACATTGACTATGAAGATAACTTTCCCGATGATAGATCAATACCTATTGTCGAGAATGACCATAGCAATGGCAAAGAGGAAATCGAGCAGGAGCAATTACAGCTTTCCTTCAGTAAAAATTCAGAGGAAGAAAGAACTGGAAGTACCAAAGGGGTTACTCAGCACACAGACATTTCTGAAAAAGGAAGCAGGGCACCAACTGAGTCCCCTGTGTCACTGCTAAGCCAAAAAAACTTGTTTTGGTTTCCATCAGAAACTTTCAGTGATCCTGAATCAGAGAAAGAGACAGATGACTCCACTAAAGCACAGTTTTCTGAAGGTGATAACCACATCGGAGTGAAGACAGCCTATGATGAACCTGGTGCCAAAATGTTTTATGACAGTGAGGATTTCCCCATTGGACCCATTCTCACAGCTAATGATACAAAGACAGCGATGGATGCAGTTGCCATCACCGACGAGTCGTGGTTAGACGGATATCCAGTAACACAAGATGTGGGAGAGGATGATGAAGAGGAGGGTGATAAAGTTGATGGTTCGATGGGAACGGAAGATGATATCCTCACAACTGACCAACCGAATCATGTGGAAGTAAGAAAATCGGGAAATGACAGCCCGGCTCCAGAGGAAGGTCTAACACAGATTGTGGAAGCAACAACAGCCGTAGATGATGAAGGGGCTAAAGAGACACCACTTACATCAGTGAGTGGTCTGGAGAGCTTCAGTGTGAGCAGGGGTTATGATGATGCTGCATGGGAACATCCAGCTACATCTCTGGAAACTGTGACTCAGGAGCCCAGTACAACAGTGGTGTTTGACATAACCAGCTTAAAAACATCCATGTCAGAATCCTCTGTGATGGTCAGCCCCTCTGACCACAGTCCATACACAGAACCAAAAGAAACAACCATCTACCCAGAACAAGTAGCAACCACTGCACCAGCTCCAGACATCATTGCTGACACAGCATCCCAGGAATTAGCTGAGCAGGAAAATCTCACCCAGGGCCTTGGAGAAAAGCCTGCTCCCACTTCTGAGCCATGTGAGGGAGAGGATTGTCCCAAGTCCAGTAAAGGTGCTATCATAGCAGTAATAGTGATTCTTCTCTGCTTGTTATTGGTTGCAGCTGTACTGGCAGTGTGGTTTTTCAAAAAATGGCAGCAGAAAAATTCTGTCTACAAACTAAATGGAAGGTGTCAACCCAGACATCATTGTTACCACCACTACCACCACCAGCACATCGAAATGCAGAAAGTCTAACCAGGGGCTTTTTGGCAGAGATTAGAAGGAAAAACTTACTGACGCTAGAAGGATCACATGACTCATGGATGCTAAAATCCAGCAGTGCAGAAAGCAGAAGAAAAAAAAGAATGCTAAAAGAACATAGAAGACAGAAAAGATTTCATCCTTTTGAAATTGCAGTATAGCATATTCGACTTTTCAGAGCTAAAGAATCTGTACATTTTTATCACAAGGGTGATAAAACCCAGCAGGAAACAGTGTGCTCAGTAGTACATCTTCAATTTGTTCTGCTTTTACATTTTGCTCCTATTAATAATAAATTAATTGATTAATTTCTGTGTTACCTGGTTATAATGTAATGGTAGGGCTGGTCAGGCCTCTTTGGTCTATTCTCAGTGGAAAAGAAGGAGGGAAAAATAGAAGAAGGATGTTTTTGGAGCAACCACACATTTGGTGTTTGTTCCTTTTTTAGAACCTACCCAAACTGGTTAGGATAAACCATCATAACAAATTATTATCTGATGTGTCTTAAAAAGAAAAACTATTTGCTACCAGACTTTAATGGATAGTAGTGCAATGATTACTAAGGTAATTTTCTTCAATGTCAAAAATTTAACAAGCCACAAATGTTGGATTGTTATGCTACTTTTCTGGAAGGTGTTCTTTTAGCCTTAGTGAAGAAATTCCATTCTTATAACTAATCTTCCTGTAGAAATTATGATGTTTCCCTGGAATTCAGAGAATACTGTAAGTGCCATTCTTCCTTGAGTATCAGCAGGAGAGGAGTCAGAGCACCTTTGAATCCAGGTGTTATGATGAATAGCCTCTTAATCGAGAGCCAAACACTGAAGCACTTTCTAGGGGAATCCTATATAAAGTCAGCTGCTTTCTGAATATGATGTTGACTGACCAAGATACTGAATTTTAATTCACAGCCAGTATTACCTCTGGCAACCGAAGCCATGTATAATATCTTTGCCATGTGAACTCTGCGAAAAGACTGATTTTTCAACATTTTGCTCTTGCATTGGCTGGAGGGGTCGACATTGGCTATGGGAGATGGGCAGCCCTTTTGTATGCTGCTTAATGTGGTTTTAAAGACAAAGCAGACCTGGAAATGAAACAAATTGCATTTAGTCGATAAAATGCACTCAGCTTCTAGACTGGGTGTTGGTGTAAAAGCACTGAGGCTTTTCCAACAGCACATTCCATTTCCAACAGTTCTGAAAATAGACAGGAAGAGAGGGGAACATGTTTTCTAGAATCCCTTAGCAGAGTTTGTGTGAGTTTAGTATGAGGTCTTCCTTACCTTTCTGAATGAACAAGAGGAAGTCTGGCAACTGTGAATAATCTGCAGGTCAGAAATAAATTCATCTGCCATTCAGCCTTAGTCTAAGTGTCAGAAAAGGTGCTTGGGTGGAGCTCATTCCATGTTCTGCCTTGAGTCACAGTGGTAATCATCTCTAACTCCATGGAAGGTAGGCTTTATGAAATGGAGTGCAGAATTGGGTCCATCTTACATGCAACCATCAATCTCATGGCTGGTAAGCAAAACAAAGCATTTTTAGACAATGGCTATGTGTTATCTTGGAGAGTTTGCCCTCAGAGTGGTAAGAGATGAATCTTGTTGCCTGGCAAGAGGCACAGTAAATAAAAAAGGACAGAAACTGTACAGATTTGTAAATATGTCTCTGACAAACGCATGACTTTATGCTCTTAATGCATACTACACTATGAAATAACCTAGAATTTCTGTTGTAAACTATTTTTTTAATGCAGTTTAAAAAGAAAAACCCAACAATGGATTTTACACTGAGCAAATTTATGGAGACTGTTAACTAAAACATATCATCTGTAATCCCAAGGAAATCTGCTGAAAAATAAACATGGGAACATCCATTAAAAATATTGCTTAACTGAAAGGTACAAATAAGTGTTACAGTTCTGTGTAGTATCATTCAAGATGAAAAGTCAATACTATCTGGCCCAGGAACTGGACATGTAAAAATGAGATTTGAAATATAATTACAAACACAAATTGTACAAGGATCTTATTTGAGACTTAGAAACACTTGTTATTCATGAACCAGAAGAAAGTGTACATTAACATAATGCTTTGGAGATATTGAAATAAAAATCAAGTTACAAAAACACCAGGAAAGGAAGCGAGTGTGTATGTTCTTGTGCAAATCATCCAGTTTGTCCACAAGTTTATGGAGAAAAGATAGGTGTGTTACTTTCATAATTCTTTTAGAAGACGCTTTGATATTAAAAATATTGGCTAAAAAGTGTTTCGCTTAGACTGCCAGCCCAGTTCTGCATTAGAACATCTACCCTCTTTTGCCACTTCATCTGTTTGTATTCAGAGTATTTACCAGAATGATTCAGGGAGTTTTGGAAAACTAATACTCAGATGGGGATAAAGAGCTCTTCAATGATACATTTGACTTAGACTTCCTTCTGTGTGTGAAACTTGGCTAATCACAGATAATGGGAATGGCAAACAATATATACATTTTACAATGAATACGAAATCTGAATATGATATGGTCAAAATACAGTAGGAGATGAATTACAGTAGGAGATTAATTACTTAGGAATCAAAGCTGAAACTGCCAGCTGCAGATTGAAATTAGGAGAGGGGAAAAAAGGGGGAAATATCGCACGTGCTTCTGTGATGGTGACATCTAGCCAATAATCTATTACTCTGTGATAAAAGACATGTATCATTCTCTTCTAGGGAAACCACATATGACCACAGGCTGGCCAGACTCTGCCCACCAGCGTCAAGACTGAGACAAAATCTCCCTTTCCTCTCCTTTCCTTTACTAACCTATTAACTCGGCCCCCATTTCATGTGCTAGATCTTGTGCTGTGGTGTCTGGACAGACTGTACAAATCTGCTTCAGCAGGCTGAGAAGTGACACTGTGGGGTGTGACATCAAAGCTACTGGCAGTGTTTGGGGGTTCAAACCCATACAACCAAAAGGTGTTTGCTCCCCTTTGCACAGAAGCACTGGGTTCATGCATTTGAGGTGCTTGCTGTGTTCTCAGGCTGAAATCCCCTCAATTTCAGGGGACTGTGTGCTTGTCCTAGCAATATATGCTTATTGTGTTGCACTGCCTTATTGCTTACTGCACCTCAAAAGCTATTATGCTGGAGATTTGTTGCCATCGGCATTGGACCCAGCATAGATTGATTCTTCAATGCTTTACTTTTCATAATATCCACTAATTTGTAATGCAAAGATACAACATAATACACAGCTGTGAAAGAGCAGATTATGTAGCTATGTGTGGCCATTTAAAAATTAGCCTTTATAAGAAATTATTACACCATTGTAAGACTTGTCAAACTACAGGGTTTCAGCTCAGGATAAGACAAATGCTCAGGATAAGACAAGCTCAGGATAAGACAAATGTTTATTCCATTTTCAGGTAAGTGATAGTGAGAATGGGGCAAAGGCAGAAAGCCTCTTTTTAATTTTGTTTTGAAGTTAACAGTCATATAAAATTACTCCTCTGACTCCCATATTGCCACTTGAAAGTAAGCAAGTTCCATTACTTTGCAAAAGAATTAATCAGGAAAAAAAAGCACATTTGTTACTTCATGACACTGAAAAGACCTACCCATGAGATATACCAATGGGAAAAAAAAGTTAAAAATAATCAAAGAAAACTTAGAAAGTTTTTCTACAGGAAAGGTTAGCATTTATAAACTTCAAAATTTGAACCCTCTACAGAATTTCATTTCCATGTAACATCAGTACTTTAAGGAGAGAGAAGAGGGGAAGGAGGAGATGGATGTCTAAACCACTGAATATTTCCTTGCCAAAAATAAATAAATAAAAATGTATCTATTTATTTTAATATTTTTTCCTAGGCACTGAAGAGGACTTAAGATACAAACCTCTGATTTGCTGGGGCGTGCAACCCAACTTACTTTGGCTATTTCGTACTTAACTCCTTTTTTGTATAGAGCTTAAACTCTCCACACT
This sequence comes from Acanthornis magna, assembly GCA_036785705.1. NCBI lineage: Eukaryota > Metazoa > Chordata > Aves > Passeriformes > Acanthizidae > Acanthornis > Acanthornis magna. The sequence continues at coordinate 14,160,567 of JAWUZG010000029.1, forward strand.
AGGTCATTCAAGTCTTGAGTCACCAGGAAAAAGAAGTCACTGTTTAAAGTATGGCAGACAACCAAAAGTTCAGACAGCTGCAATGAAGGATTACTTGTGGGTTTTTCTCACTGCCTTGCTACAAACTGCATCACAGCTCAATGTTCAAACATTATTAAATGGGAATGTTTTCTCTGGCACTGACTACTTCTCCCCACAGTTTAAGTATTGAATTTTTTTAACTGAAGTAGCTTTGGTTTACAGCTCACATTAGAACTTAAAAACATATTTCCATAGTAGCTGGCATATGCAGGCAACTGTTTATTCTCAGTACCAGCCATAATAAACACTTGTACTTTTATTATCCAACAAATCTTTGTCTAATCACAACTCCGTTTTCAGAGCTGTAAAATTTGCATGCTATTTAAACCATTTTTCACAAAGACTGTCTTGAAATGGAAAGATTTTCTAAGCATGCCTCCATTATCAATACAGACCAATAATTCACTGTAAAGGATGTGAAGATATATGGCAGGCATTAATGGCAAGTCTACTGAGAAAAAACTTTGTAAAGCAGGACATGCTATCAGATTTTCAGGGGGATAGAATGACTTGAGGAGACTCATCTTTAATTCTATCCAAAATTTACTCTGGAAAGTGTGGAGACATGGCACCTCCTTGGCTGGATGGGCTCTTTGGGTGAATTAAGAACAGCAACTGACTAACTTTTGGTTTTATATTCTAGCATTCCAAAGCAATAAAGCTCTGAAAAATGGAGCAATTTGAATTTGCTTTTGGCTCATGCCTTGTCAACAGAAGTAATGAAGGTCTGCTTGCAGAATTGCTATGGCAAATGAAAGGGCCCAGCAAGACATTTGTATTCCCATTAAATTTGCCAGAACTGATCATTCTAAAAGTATTTGCTTTTTGCAGCTGATTTTATTGGCAATTGGAATTGCCGAGGCACAGAAGTATGGAGCCTGCAATGCTGTTTCACGGGAGAAAAATTAGGCTTTGAGGAGAAAAATCACTACCACCCTTCTTCCTTCTTTTAATGAATGTTGCTCTTTATGAGGATGAATTAGCAAGGAGCCAGTAATAAAAAGAATTGCTATCAGTGAGAGTAGGCATCAATTTGAAAAGGATTATGCTCTTAGCAGAGTCTGTGGGATGCACTGATTTTCAACCTGTGCATCTCCTCCCTTGTCCAAGCTTTAGTTCTTACATAAGAAAGACTGTCCTGACAGCCAGCGGTCGTGTTTTCCACCCAAACAAATACCCACCTCAGTGTGACACTGCTTCTGCCAGCTTAGTCTTCAGCTTCCAAGCAGCTCCCCTTCATGCAGGACCCCATTCAACAAGAACACAAGCCCAGGACTCACTCACACGCAGACCCCTGTGCTTCTGCCAGAAGACAGACTTCACCCACCATACACCTCTAAGTGATGACAGAATGACATGCAGATGGACTGTTGCAGACTTGCTTGTGAGCAGTGACAGAGCATCAGAGGACAACAGCAGCTACCAGAATAGCCGGTTTTGTTATTAGAAATGTGAGCAGTTATTAAAAAGTGACAGCTCTACAACAGGCAGTAATACCACCAAGGTGGACAGAGACACAGTACCAATGCTGTGTTCAAGCCTGTCACATGAACATGGTGTGTTCAACAAGATGATGTTTCCATGAGCATCAGCATCATACCATAAACCTTGCCAAAGGAAGAAATGGAGACAAACCTAAATATCTCATCCAGTTAGGCAGAAGCTGCTAACATCTGAGGCAGACAACTCTCAGCTGCAGGAATTTGGGGTGGCAGAATGGAGGCAAGAATATTCTCACAGCCTCCCAAGAAGAGCTGGCAGGATCAGAGAAGTGGAAGAAGAGACACTAAGTCATTACAATCACATGTAAATGTTGGCATATAACAATAGCAGCAGGAAAAGAAAAATCAGTTAAAAGAACCTGAGAATGTTGAAAAAAGCCACAGAAAATACTGAAGAACTGGAAGAGGAGCTATTCCTCATTAGAAAAGAACAAGGGTTTGAGAACTACTTGTACTTATTAAGACGGAACTGGCTTGGGAATGTATGTAGTGGAAATTGAGAAAGCCAGAAAAAAATCCACAGACACTTGAACAAAATGAAAAAGGGATCATAGCGCAATTTCATGAGGCCACAACATCAAGTTAAATGCAATGGTAAAGGACATCAGACTTACTTCAAGTAGGCTTAAGAAATCATTAGCTAATGGACATCTTAGTAAATCACCAAATCCCCACCTGAGAAGGCACCATGGCAGGGGTTTTTAGCTGCAAGATCAAGAGCTGAGGAAATGAGTGAACATGAGAAGAAATCAACTAAGGAAGCCTTGAAGACCAAATCACAAACTTGCCAGAAAATTGATAATACCTGAGAGACTTGCAATAACCATTTAAAAACTGTTCGATGAAGAGGAAAAATCAGGGTTCATAGGCACTAAATGTATCCCCGGTGTAATCTGTTGAAGTCAAATGAATCACAAGACAGGTAACTCTGGTTCTCAGTTTTTACTGAGGAGTGAAAATATGGCAGTATTTTATCATGTACTTTGCTCTTTAAAAAAGATAATAGGAATCTCAGACAATTAGTCTGAGGATGGAGTTCTCAGGGGAGAGGGGAATGGAATTCTTTAACTGGAGTTCTTTAACTGGAGAGAAATAATTCTGGGTGGCGAAACAAAGAGGTCCTGGAACTTATTTTCTGTCATCTCGTACCTACTCCAGCCTATGGTACTCGCTCCACCAACAGGTAAAACCTGATTAGAAGCTTTATGCACACGTTATTTCCACACGGGATGTACAGTCATGGGACATCTCGGGTTCAGGAATCTGAATTATAAGCATTGCTCTTGGAGCTTTTGAGGCTTTGCACTGCAGTACCTGCAGACAGCACACAAGAGCTGGGGCACCACAGGAGCAAACAGCCAGAACTTGGCAGAGCTCTGAAGGCACTTTGGTGAATGGTGATAGCAAAAAAGTACACTAAAAATGCTGTGAAACAAAGGCAATGTAGATGGATACATCCATCTCCAAACAGCTCCATGATCTTTAATGGTGGGATTTCTGGATCTGAATGCTAGAATGCAAGGATGAAGCTTTTGGGTATCACAGGATCACAGAATAAGCTGAGTTGAAGAGACCCACAAGGATCATAAATTCCAACTCCTGCCCCTGCACAGGACACCCCAAGAGTCACACCATGTGCCTGAGAGCATTGTCCAAATGTTTCTTGAACTCTGTCAGGCTGTGACCACTTCCCTGGGGAGCCTGTTCCAGGGCACAACCACCCTCCGGGTGAAGAACATTTTTCTAATATCCAACCTAAACCTCCCCTGACACAACTCCAGGCCATTCCCTTGGGTCCTGGTCACCAGAGAGATCAGTGTCTGCCCCTCTGCCTCTCCCGACAAGGAAGCTGTAGAGTTCAATGAGCTCTCCCCTCATCAATGGTTGAGTGCCTGAGGACAAAATCTGGAGTTGTCCCTGCAGGCTGGAAAGCAAAGGACAAAAGAGGACTCCAGAGCAGTAACCTCTCTCTTGAGCATACACATACCTCCAACAGAGGAAACTAAGGATAAATTGGAGAAGCTACCCCAGTAGGGTATTATGTGTATTTCATGGGGTGAAGTGATGGCTTACAATCAATTGCTTGCAAGCAACATTTAAAAGCAAAGTTCAATTCTTACATAAAATTACAATGAATGGAGTGCTAATGTCGTGTAGAACAAAACCGTGAGGAAATGTGATACACCCTCTGTCAGTTCGAGGCACACAGCAAGCGCAGATTCCCATCTCCTTACCACCAGCTGCGCTGGGCAAATCTCCTAAAGGTAAAGGGTTCTTGATATTCATTTTGAGATTAAAACAATCTGCCCATCAAGTTCAGTGGATTAGTTGTGATTGATATTTAAAGCAGGTAAAAAAGCCAACATGATCTTCCAAACATCTTTCACACTCAAATTCAAATGTGGCACTTCTGTCAGATGCTGAAGGACACTGAAACCTCATCCTATGGACTCGCCTTATTCCCTGTAGACACTCAGTAGTGGAGACTGTTACAGCTTACATAAGCTATAGCAGTAACAACTTGGCAAGCTAGAGTAGATCATGTTTTGCCTTTCTAAAAACTCAAAGCAGATTTTGGATTTGTAATTCACTTCCATTTAGCCGAATTACAGTTCAGTCATTGGAACTGAATGCTCATCTCCCCTTGATGCAAGCAGGATGAAACCCCTTGCAGGACTTAATCCTTGAAAACAAAAGAGGAAAACACAGGAAATCCTGTATCCTGCTCTGAGTTCAAGGGCATTTCTGCTCTTCAGTAGACTTAGGCACTAATTCATTACTCTTCTCTATCAAACTTTTTTTCGTCTGTACCATTACTTCTGTATTGGACTCTGCCATACAATTAACAAAAATGACAGGAATTCACATGCAAAAATATTTAATTATTCCATTGAAAATCACCTCAGTTTCCACCTGTACTTACCTGTGGATGAAACTATGCAGATAGTCCCCCAGTCTGAAAAAAATACACAAACTGTTTTTTACAGAGAGCATATTAAATACATCAATCATTGGTATTTCATACAAGATTGATCCCACCTCAACAGGGACCACATGTTTTTTCAACAGAAAGAGTAAGAACTGGTAGGAAGAAGAAAAGTATTTTTATTCTCAGTTTCACATAATGGAATTTAATTTAGTTTTCAAGAAAGATCAACACTGCTTTCAGAATTCTTTAAGGAGTGTTTACAATATCACTAGTTGTGCTTTTTTAATCACCTTATTTCAGCTATTTAAATGTACCTTAATATCTTTCAGGTGCACTGGGATTCATTATCACTTTATTCACCATCACATAAAAAGACATATATAAATAATACAATTCATAGCTCAGAAAGAGGAACTGTTATGTCTTCCATAGTTCATAATCTGACAACAGTTCTTGAGAATTCAGCTGTACTGCTACAACTTAGTAAAAGAGCACCAAAGTGAGAAACCTTAGTGTTATCCCAGAAAACAGAAATAGTCCGTTTTGTTGTGTTTGTGTAAAGAAAAGAAAGCTCAAGGGGTAAACTCATATGTAGCAGTTCTGCACAGTGGAAAGCCATGCTCACAGAAGAGTCAGTGCAGCATGGAAGTGACCTTTCAGGAGCGGATCTTGGGACAAAAGGTGCAGCTTAAAGAAGAACCGTTGAGGTATATCTAACTGGAACTACAGGTGATCAGAAACAACAGTAACGAGAAATGGTGAGTCTTCACTTCTGTAAAACACTTTGTGGTGGTTTCACTCATCAGGATTCCTTCTTTTCCTCCACTTCTAACAGCTCATCAAGGAATTCCACAACTTCACCCTATAAATGATTAAATTTAACAAAAATAAATTAACCCTGTAAATTAACCCTGGTGGAAAATTTCTGCTGTTTCAATAAAAAAATAATCTGTAATAATAGGTGTCCAAATTTTTTTTTAACACCCTCCATGCAGACACTAGCACAACAAGCCTATAAAATGCAGGTAAATGGCCCATACAGGGGTAGCATGAGTACCTGCAGTGACATAGACCTTAAAAGAAGAAAATGTTATAGACTTCACCATAACTCTTTTTGTACTTTTACAGGTACTTAAATAGACAATGAAATCCTCAGACTTAGAAAGGAATAAATGTTTAAAGCACCTGTTAAATTAGGAAGTTGTTAAAATACCATAAAACATTAAAAAAAATAGAAACCTTCAAAATTCAAAGCCAAAGTGTTTTGTAGAACCTTAACTCTGACTTTCTATGTCTGCTCTGTTTACATCCCCTGTCACACCCTTCAACACACACCTTCTGCATTTTCAACCACAGATCTTCCCATGCCACACTTCAATGCAGCAAAAATGTGAAGAACCAGAGATATTAGAATGTTTTCCATACTGGAAACAAATACATTGGGTTTAGATTCAGACTAGAAAATATTACATTTATGAGCTCCACTAAGGCAGGGCACCAATACAATCCAACTTTCTTTAAACTACTCCTAAGGTAGTTCTGTGTCCTATACCATAATAAAATGTCTTCCGGGATGACACAGTCCATTGTCTGGAACTTACAGTCTTGTCAACTAAGCTGCAGTAAATGAGCTAAAACCTGTTGTAATCACCTTCCCAAGGTAACACCTCCAGTGGTGAAAAGCAGGTGGTCAACAGCAAATGTGCAGCAGCATCTCAAAACTACTCCAAACTGACTGTAGCAGCTCATCTGCTGGCACCCTCAGAAACACCAGCATTTTCTAGTTTGCCTTCTATGCACAGTTTAGAACACTGCCTGAGATGGGAGACCCTGTGGGAATACCTGTGCCTATTTTCACTTTGATACAACTCAAAAACTCAGCTGGAAGTAGAGGGATACAGATGCTCAATGTTAACATTTCCAACCTTTTATTCTAGTAACTACAATGTTCTGACAAATTCTTAATTTATCTGTGTTTTCTTTAAACTTTCCTGTCCTTTCTTTCTTGACATAAACCTATGGTCTGAAGAGGTCTTAAGATGTCATTTAGGTTTTTTCCAAAACAAATTGTCACTTTCTGCTGGAAAATCTGATCAGCTCCTATTCACTCTCATGTTTAAACTAATGAGAAGTCATTCCAGTTTTGTTGAAAGCAAGTTATCCGTGTTTGGATGCTCATTTTCCCTCTTTCCTTCACCACCCATTTCAAGTCTTAGTGAACTGTATTAGGCTTCTGAGTCTGTTCAATGAAGACTACAAACAGTGCTTTACAATCACAATTACATTTTTAGCACATTTTTGTCTAAAAAAGACAGCATCTTCCAGACACATTTTGAGACTAAAAATTTTCGTTTTCTATTCTGGTAAGGAAAGGGCATTAAAACCTCCATCAATGAAAATAACAAGAGGAAATAGAGAAATTGTGTCTGTTTTGAATACAATAATGGTATTATGGGTATTGTGATTAAAAAGTATTAACATCACATTTTTAGGAAGTATGACTAGCCAGGAGAGAAAAAATGAAACTAAACAAACAAAAATAAAAGCAGGAGGAAAGCTGGCTGAAATAACTGCTGTTGTTCCCTGCTTCATAGTTCCATCTCAAAAGACCATTGAGTCTTCATAAATATAAAATTATTTTAGCAAGCTATGAAAGATGGAGATTTGTTGTGCTTTGAACTTATTCAAAATATTTCAGTATCCAAATTCATACCATTGTCACACTCATCAGTAAGACAGAATATTTCAGAAGACACACAACATATGGAAAAATTCAAGTTTTTTACTTCTGGTATGTTTTCAAACCCAGAAACGTGTAAAAAATGGAAAAGGATACTTATATGTACTAGTATTAGGAAAAAAACCCCGAACAAACCAGAAATCTGAAATACCTAGTGCCTGAAACTGAGCTCTAAAGGAAAGCATTGCAGAAGCTGTTGTGGTGTAATTAGATGTACTGAGAAGTTAGAGAGGTTGAAATATGGTGAAAATACAACAAACAGTTGCTGAAACAACATATATACATAAAATATGCTGCAATGCAACTGAATAATTGCCTGGATGTTGATTATTCTGGAAAAGGCAAAACCTCCAGATTAAAGACAAACAAAGCCCCAGCTAAAATACTTTTGCTACTGCCTTCACAATCAAAATGTAAAATATCTACGAGTTGTAATTAGAGGTGACAACTGCTGGTTGGCAGCCCAAGGAAAAGGTGATAATGCTGCCACTGAGGGGCTGATCACATTGTCACACTGGCAGCTGTGCCCAGGCCGATCACTGTCGCTGTCCCATTAGCACTCACTTGACACCGCACCGGGCATGGCTGAAGTCAGCACATATTCCAAAGGCGTTCATTCCAGGGGAAAAGCCTTCTGTCTGCCGATATCTAGTAACTTCCTGCTGATCCATGCCTGCAGATCCGGGGTCTGAAATGAGTCTTTGACACGATTTACACCTTCGGTGAGACAGAGACCCTCCAGTTACCGGGTGTGCTCTTTGGCTCCTCCCTTCCTTTACAGAAAGAACATCCCATTTTCCATGCAAAGCTGGCTGCAAATCCTAATTCTTTCTGCTGCCAGCTACCCGAGGGCACAACAGCCACCAGCTCCAAGGCAGGGCACATAGACACACTGCTCAAGCCCAGTGTTGATGTAAATCGTGATGAGCACCCCACGGCGCAAAGCGCGATGCTGCCGTCTGGCCGCAGGTAGGAGATCAGGATGGGAAGTCTGACCAAGCTCGGGAGGAGCAGGGTTTGCTGCCAGACCAGCGTGTGAGTGATGGCTAGGCAGCCAACAAGTGGAAAGCACACGAATGGGGGCTGCTTGGTCAGTGCAGGGAAGCACTTCCTCTATGCCCGGCCCTCGGTCCACGGTCGTGTCCTGCAGGTTTGCCAGGCACAGGTTCAGCAGCTCTGTGGCACCCCACAACCTCTCTCCCTGTGCTACCAACCTCTTCCCTCTCCCAGCCCAGGGACAGTCAGTGGAAAGTGGGACTGACTGATCAAGCATGTATGGGAAAAGATGGAACAGGTATAGCCTGAAACGTGGGAGGTGTGATACTGAACAGAAAAAAGGGAATGTTCCCAGACTGGTGTGAGTGGTAGGAAGAATCAGAGAAGCTGATCTGACCAACTGGAACCTGTTATTATCTGTTAGATATGCAAAGTGAGCACTCTTGGCGTAGATTAACAACTGAACAGAGGCACAGACAGAAAGAACAAGTTTTGTGCCACAGGTATTAATTCAAGAAGGTTTTACAGAGGGTGAGTAGGTGGATTATAATACAAAATAATTTTAAGACAGTTCTCGGTCAATTCTGAATAAGATAACCCAGGCTAGTGAGATTAGGGCATAATTGTAAGTGAAGCTAGAGCACTGGAAAAAGAAAGACCTAAAAAGGAGAAGAACACAAAACTCCTCACTTAGTACCTCAGTGTACTGAGTGTCCAAGACCACTATATACATTGGGCCAGACCCTTCCTTATGCAACACTAAATGTCACATTGACACTCACAAAACACAGCTTTTTCAAAGAAACATCTGTACTTTGGAGACTCTTAGCCAGCTATTAAAATAAAACAGCAAAGAGGAACGGCTCAGTACCCAGTACCTGGCTCAGATATGGCACACTTGAGGCCGATGGTCCAGCACCAACTTTTCTTTCAAAAGCATCATTTCAAACCAGCAGCAAGCAGCAGTTGCACAGCTCACTGACAGACCCAGACACTTTGCCATTGCTTGCAATGATTGCTTTCTGAAAACGCAAACATTAATCATTCATGGATCCTTGCCTCCACCTATAACCTGTTCTGTCCTTTCTCAGTGTAGACTGGAAAAGTTACGGGAAACAATTAGCTTTCTTGTAATAACCCGTATTTTCCAATGCAGATCTGCTGATGGCCTTTCCTATAGGGATTCCATATGTACTGCAGTGGGATAGAGCATTCTGCATGGAAGCAACAGAGAATTAAAAAAAAAAAAATTGTTCTAGAATGAATTAAGATCTATAGAAAGCTATTATTCTGGACATGCTTTTATGTGTGATTACCAGTGAATTAAGAAGAAACAGCTTTTATTTTAACTCATCCAACAAGCAGCCTTAAGAGACAACACAAAAAGCAAGCAAAATTGGCTGAATCTTTGTTTCCTCATAATCTATAACCTAGAAGGAAAATATTTATCTCACAAAATGTCCCCCAGTTGTCCTTCAGAGCAAAAATGCAAACCTTGCTAAAGTTCAGAGACCTCAATGACTGGAAACTTGTTCAACAGTGAGAGCAACTATTTGATTCCCCTATGGACTGGGTGTAGGTGATCAGGTTGTGGTAACGGGAAAGGTTGCATGGGTGGGCGCTGTGAGGAGAGGCCACGGATGCCCTATAATTAATGATTAATTGTCCTGTAGCTGCCCTAGTAAGTAATGGGAGTAGTCACAAGCAGTGAGGTTACAAAAACCACTGGATTTTGTTCAAGAACAAATAATCACAAGAGTGAAGACAAAAGCTTGACACGGATGACTGTGGAGGACATGTGCTCCATGGACCTGACAGAGCCTGCACATACACACCGCATTGGCCAGCAATGCTTTGAAGGGGGAAAACATTATTTCAGGATAACAGTAAGGCATGTAGCACTGAGTGGCTCAGCCTGAAAGGTTAATTCAGCCTTTGACCATGAGGAAGTTTCTTAATCTAACCTTCAGCTAAAACCTGAAAGCTCACTGTAACCACCTCAAAGCCCTCCCAGAACATCCATGGGCTGTACAGTCCAGGCTGGACATTCCTCACATTCTAGCTGGGGAAAAACTAAGAAAAACCCTCAATTCTTTGTGCAGAAAAATTATTTGTCCCGTAACTTATTTATTTTTCAGATACTTAGTCCACAGTGTGACCCACTGCCACATGCTTTTAGGGGTTTTTTTTTCAATATTAAGAGAGCTTAGTTGTTTTTTACACGAATATTAGCTACTTTGTCAGATATTTTTCCATTTCATTTTAACGATAACAAACCCTTAACTGTTCTTTTCCCATATATTATAGGAGATTACAGTACACTGCTGTTATTACAGTAGTATTTTACAGTAAACCAGTAAATGTGCTTTCCTTTTAACATATTTATAATGCCTATAAAACATGAGCCAACCCAACTTCAGAGGAGCTTCAACATTGCTCCAATTGAACTGAAAGAATAAACCTTCCAGTGGCTTTGTTTTTGAGCTCTGCTTATGCTCGCTTGTCTGCTTTATGCTGCATGCAGAAGCTGAAGAAAATCTGGGCAGAAGCTCCTCCTAAGGCCAGCACCTGCAGCCTGGGGTCATCCTGCCATTCAAGCCCAACCATGCTGGCAGCTTCCCACGCGAAGTGGCTTAAATGGAAGGAGGAACACTTTGACCAAGACACACATCCAGTAGTGCAGAAGCAAGAGGAAAATGCAAAAAGACCCAGCCACATGGGAAGAATCTCCACTAGGAAACGATGATGGGAAAACCCCCCAAACCCTCATTTTCTTTTTTCTTTAAAAAAGCATGTGTTGAACAGGGACCATAGCACTGCCCCCATTAGCTGGCAACTCTGAGACAGCTGCCCCCAGCTCTCCTCAGGGTAGCAATGCTGTTGGAGCTGTGCTGGTCTGAGGTCACAGGCAGGGCAGGGTTTACAGGTCTGCACTTACAGCTTGCTGTTACAAGCACACTTGTGTAAATCATTTGAACATATGCAAGGAGTGAGTTAATAAAGCTCAAAATACGTTGTTGGCAATTCCCGAATAGAAAAATAGGCTGAATTCAGATTACTGTTTGCTATCAGTGCTCCACTGGGGCCCGCATGTTTTGACACTATTCCATATGTCCTCTTTCTACCAGTCACATTAGTTCAGTACTTATTCTTCATTCCATCACATGGATGTGATGAAATATGGAGCATTTTTAATTTCAGGCACTACACAAATGAACACACACTATATACAAATAAAAAGAAAGAGATGTCAAAAAAAGTGGGTCAAAGCTGCCAACAGCTTTTCACCTACTGATCAAGTACTGAAAGAAAAATCACATTTTAGGCTCACCCCTGCCAAATATCTGTGGTTCTTACATAATTTAGAACAGCTAAGGAACTATCCCCCCCAAAAAAAATTCCATAAGAGCACTGATGTTATGAGCCAAAAACACGTCTCTTACAATTAGTGTGGTGCTGAAGTTGTATCTACGCTAGCTGAGTGTCTGGCTCTTAGCAGCATTTCAGTTTGCTACTTAAATCTGTGCAATACCAGAAGCTGTATCCATGATAGCCTTGATGCATTACACATCTGAACAGAAATCAGGAAGCTTGTCTATCCATGGCCAACTAAGATGACAACACTGTAATGTTCTTTTAACTTCCCTGTGGAAAACTGCAAGGATATTTGAGAATAATTACTTTTTCTTTAAAGTAATTTGTAGCTAGTTGGCGCTAATATTCTCTGTCACCTCTACTGCATTAAATGTTTGAATTAAGAGCTTTTCATTTCCTTGTGGAAAAATATTAATAAAGTAACACAAGCAGGACAGTATTTCTTGTAGTAACATATGCAAAAATCATTACTGCCTGTTCCAGCCCCTGCAATTACTGAAGAATTACTGAATACTGAATTACTGAAGAAGCCACATGTTTTCACTCGCTTTGCTAATGGGATTTAGAAAGACACATGGATGATCTGGGATACAGGAGCACTGGGAAGTCCGAATAAAATGAGATTCTCCACTTGAAAATAAGGACACACACATAGGAAGGGATCCTCTTGCCACATCAATCCTTTTGCTTCCGTCAAGGAAAAAAGAATTAATTTTTTTCTGCAGATTATCTTGTGTGCAATTTTACTGGCCCACAAGCAACTTCACAGAGAGAAAACACAGACCATAGAAACTCACAGAAGATATGGCCTATGGCCCAAGAAGCACATGGTTTAAATAAATAGAGCGCACTAAGAAGAGAGCTTGCCTCCATCCTTAACAATTTTTAATGAAGTTTTTACTGTAAGGCCTTATCTGAGGTTTTCATGAGTTTTCAACATTCCTATGGAACAAACTTTTCTATTTGTGCCAGAAGAAATATTAAAAAAAGATAGAATTCCACTTATACTACCAGGTCCTGCCCATAGAGCAGAAACTGCAAGGCAGTGGTTTTACCTTTGTGTTATTCCTGCTCTGTGTGGACTCCACGGCAGTCTCCTGCAGCCAAAGATAAATTCTGGTAGGCAGGGATTTATGAGCTCACTACTAAAAGCCAGAGCCAAGCCAGAGGCATGGACAGCCTCCATCCCTCCCAGGTTCTTGGGCCCTAGCAAGGGAGGGCACAGAAGCCCCTCCACAGAAGCTTCTCCCCTGGGAAGGAGAATGGGAACTTTCCTAGCAGAGAGAGCGTGAGGCAGGGATATCTGTGGCATGAGCAGGCCCAGTCATTTTGGTTGTTTAACCCAAACATATAATCCAGTGTAATGTGCCTTCCTTGTCAGTTCCCCAGAAGTTTAACTGAGGTTTTCACTGCACCTCCCTCCTGCAGATTGCAAGGTCATTTGTAATTGCCCTGGTGAAAGGGGCTACAGGAATGAACACCAGCAAATGAATGCTTGTTTATTCTACACACAGTGCTGGAGGCTGAAGATTGTTTCTATAACCCCTTCTTGTAACAATATATGGGGAAAGCCCTCAAAATGGACTTCTTCACGCCCCCCCCCCCCCCCCCCCCCCCCAGTTACTCATCCCTATGTTTTGAAGCAGCAGATATGAAAGAAGGAAAAAACCTGCTAATTAAGTTGATGCCTAACATAAGAAAACATTATGGACAAAGCACAAACCGATAAGGGAATATAAAAAGTGCTCAAGTATTTCACAACTTGATGAAAATCCGTACAGACCAGTCCTCATCTAAGCTTAACCTTAAAGCAAGCTTATTAAACTGTCTTTCAGAGGGTTTTATCACAACGGAAGGTCTTCTTGAAGTCTAGTAACCTTGCAATGGAATTTTACATAGAGTTGTTTTCAGATCACAAGAATACTGAAGGCAGCACAGACATTACTTCTCTGCTATGAAATATTCTCTCTTCCTATGTGTTCGATAACATAAAAATTGCAAAAGTGATTTCATTTTTTAACATAAACCATCTTTCTCTTTTCTAACTAGAAAATACCTTGGCAGTGCTCATTACAGGTACCCTCACCCCATGTCATAAGTGAGCATAGCTCTTTCTTTGTCAATGCCAGCAACATTTCATCATTTGAAGATTCTTTTAAACCTCTAAATGAAAGGTGCCAAAAACAAAGCAAAAGGCAATCCAAACCCTCCCATGAATTATACTTTAATTTCAGCTGTGGAAGAAAAAGAAATGCCCTTTGAACAATTTAACTACTTTCTTTGCACCAAAATAAAAAATCCATTTTACATATTTTCCAGTGTAAATAGTAGTCATTGTATGTTATTTGACCATGAATTCCAACCATTTAAAAAGCATGACTGGGTGACCAAAATACCACTGAGCAGAAAAAAATAACAGATAATAGGACTTCCTTTGGACAAAAATTACAATTTAGGTGGTTACTTCTGGACAATATCATAAGGATCTTTAAATCTAATTTAAACAACACTTCAGAAAAAAAAAATCTACCCCACTCCCCCCCCTCAAAAAACACCAAACCCAGAAAAACATTTGGTTTAAGTATATATGCACAGCTTCTCTGCCCCCTGGTGTTACAGCTTGAAAACTGGGTTTTCTTTTTTTCTGTGGGCTCAATGCATTATATACGTACCTTTGTGTTAATTCTGTCCATGTTTCTTTAAATGGTACGTGATGTTCTTCGGGTTTGTTCTTATATTCCACTTACCAAACAAAAATGTATTATAAATTGGTCATGGTTACAAGATTTTTCCATATAAGTGAAATCCTGGAATTACAGCTATGTATCATCTTCACTTTAAACATGATTGCTGTACTTTTGCCCATGATTTCATTTGTAGAAAACTCACCTCATCATCATCCATCAGATGCTCCTTGGCAAATTCATACATTTCCAGCTGGAGTGTGGTTATGTTGTGATATCGAACTGCCTCCTATCAAAAAAACCCCAAGATGTCTGTTACTTTTGGGGTAGGAAGACAGGAGAGTGTCACCACATTTCACCTGAAACTATTCCAGTGAAGTCAGACCCAGATCCAGGAAAGGTAGATCCCAGGCAGGGTTCCCAGTGTTTGAGAAAGGAAACAGCAAAACAGGAAACAGCATATTCCAAACTCTTCCATGGATCTTCCTAAGCACAGGCTCCCTCACTGCAAGAACAAAGCACTCTCCTCTTTCTCATGTTTCAAAGCACTGGCGAGTCTGAGAATAAGGAATGAGACTGCCAGAGCTGAGCAGCAGCCTGTGCCTGCATTCCAGGGGATTTTGGACAGGAGAAAGCCTCTGTCTCCCAGCGCTGGCGTATGGCAGCAGGCAGCTCTGGGAGAGACACTGAGCTGCTCTGCATGAGAATGACTCACCAGCCCAGCCTGAGCCTGGGCTAGGGAAACCCTGCAAGGTCACTCACCTGTTCCTCCTCACTCCCTGGCCCTATGCCCGAACAGCACAGTGCAGTTCAGCCACACACTCTCACTGTTGTGAATACCAAGTGTAATCTGCTTTGATTATCCTGTTTAAGTCCTTTTGGGGAAGGAAACAGGACACCCCCTCTTTCGCAAGAACATCTAAAGATTAGTGCCAGAGCCAAATGCTGCTGTCACCCCATTACCACTTTTTGAAAATAAACCAGAGACATTGTGGTTTTCATGGCAAGTGATTAGGACAGCAAGCAACTTCTGTTTATAGCTACATAGATCAAAGTACAAGAAAATACAGCTGTGTGCGTTAAATATTTTGTATTTAAAAATCAAATGATCTGTAGCCCCCAGCTACAGAAGTTATCAATGAAACATTCAGAGTGCATGTGTAGGGCCCTTGTTCTGCCCTCTCTGCACACGTATGCCCAATCTGTCTGCGGTTTGCGGTTTCATGCTGTTGCTACCCCTCACTCCCATCACCATCAAACATTGTCTCCAATATGGTTATAAAGCACAGTTCTGTTCCCAAAAGCAGTGACAAAGGAGCAGTCCCCTTCCCCTGTGAGCTCAGACTCACTGCTGCTGCTGCCTGAAAGAGCCAAATGCATTTTTGCTGCCTTCTGTCTCAGTTGGCCCTGCAGGGCAGGCCTGGGTTCTCACTGTGCCAATAAAGTGTGTGCTCCAAGAGGCATGACTAGAAGGCACTAAATTTAATTTGTGGCACATGTATTGCTAATGACTATCTACTTGTACAGCCCATATGACTGATGTCTAAGCAGTCACTGAGGTGTCACAATTTAGTTGCATGACTTAAAACCTGGTAACAAGAAACGTTAGAAAATCCAATCTGATGTCACAGTCCAGGCTGTGAAATTTTCTTGGACATGGAAATTTAAGAGCAGCATGGAAACCTGTTTTTAAAATAGTTTTCTAAAGCCACATGACAATTGTTGCTGGACAGACTGGTGTCTACTGCGGGTTCTTTGCAGCAAGCATTTTAATTTGGATAATTAGATGAAATATACTCCTGAGCCTTTTTCCATCCTCATCCACCCAACTGTGTTCTAAACGGAGAAAGTGGAAAGTGAGTTTAGCTGGAGTTACCATATCCAGACACATTCCAATGCCCACAGAACCTGAAATAACAAGAGAGTGGGCAACTAGTGTTGGCAAATAATGATTCACAAAAGCCTGAATGTCACTCAGATATTTCATCATCAGAGATTTCAGGGGCCAGCTGCTTTATTTATAGAAGTACATAAAGATATAAATATGCCTAAGGGACAGAGAAGTACCAGCATGAATTTACTTCTCATCATATATTATATCCTATCATGGTATATTTCAACAGAAGGGGAAAGAGCTATAATGACATTCACTGTTTACATGATACACTACACCTCTCTGTACAACTTTCTATATGATTTTAATAAAACAGTACATGTTAAACTCCAGAACCAGCAGGTATCCCACATTTTCCCAACCTCTGACCCACTGAGATTCAAAAAAATATTTGCATGTGTCTAGAAGGCATTTTAGGCAATTCACCTACCGATCTGGGCTGAAAATCCTCTTCTTTAAGTCCCCATTTGTCTTTGTGGTACTGGTAATAGACCATGTTCTGTTTCATTACTTCATCTTTCTCATCAAACAGAAGGTAACTAGCAGCACAGGAAGCTGCATTCTTCATATCATTCACTAATTAATAAAAACACACCAAAAAAGTCCAGGTAAGGTAAATGAACAAATTCCTACTATTATCTTAGCTCTGGAAAACTCAAATGGAAACACAGCTCATACTATACCTTCTCACCACCTGCACAGAGAAAAAAAAACTGCTTTCCAGAAAGGATATGCTATTTTCAGCTATATGCTTCTGAACATGTAAGGCCATGATTCAACCTCTGATGGTTTGCTATGAAAATCCTAACCAAATGTTCCTTCCAGGTATCCCAGTATATCACCCCACAGCTTGATGACAAGTATTGGGGTATTTACTTAAAAAAATCCCCAAAAATATATTAAACCCCTCCCTGCTTCTTTGTACTAGAATTGATAAAGAGGGAAGAGTCAACATGTCAAGAGTGTAGTCAAACAACACAAGCAAAAGTCATTAATGGCTTGATGCTACATGGCTGGTATGTCTTCCCTTTGGTATTGGAACCTGCAGGATCAGCTGTAAGGGCTACAGGTGTTCTTTACAGTGCAAGTAGCTCCTCAAGAAACCACAAAATTCACTAATTAATTGACCTATCAAATATATAACCACTGAGCACCAAACACTACAATTTCTGACAAGTGGTTCCCTCTTTCTTCAAAACCCATTTAGCCCCATTCTAACAGGATTATAAGAATTCACTAGGAAAAAACAAATAGCATTAAATACTCTGCAGGTTCATCTGCGGAAGAAGTTCTGTCTCATGTCTGTTAACTACAGTGATACAGGAGCAAAAAGACACCAGGAAATTCAGATTTTCTGTCCCAGAACAGGTTAAAATGCAGATTCTGGAGGCCACTATTTACATTCTAAAGTATAAATTAGTGGGAAAAGATT
Organism: Acanthornis magna; assembly: GCA_036785705.1. NCBI lineage: Eukaryota > Metazoa > Chordata > Aves > Passeriformes > Acanthizidae > Acanthornis > Acanthornis magna. The sequence goes on from JAWUZG010000029.1 coordinate 14,178,200, forward strand.
ATGAGTGGAATCTGTCCAACGTCATCCCAATGTTACTTGAAATCACTACTTACATTTATAATATGCAAACTGCAAGTAATGGTACATGGTGGCCACAAATTTTTCAACGACAAAGCCTCCTATAATGGGTGTCAGATTGCTTTCACACTGCACTTTGCATGCAAGGACTTCGATATAATGATCTGGAAGAAAACACCAACAGAGGATATGGATAGAACAGAGTGAAATGTTATAATCCCTCCCATCAGACACCCATTAAAATTTGGCCTTACAATGCTCTCCTGGGTCCTGTGCATTTGGACCTTGCTGCTTGGAAGTACTGAGAATCTACAACTCCATCTGAAGTACGCTTCAAGTGTTGGTACTAGGCCCTTCCGTAAAAATCTGAATTACATCAAAGCTGTAATTCCAGAAAATAGGTTTCACTGACACCTACAGGCAGCATGTGGTGGTGGTTTTTACAGAGTACTACAGAGTACTGCATTATTTCCTAGCTGCAAACTTAACAGTGCTTCCTTTCCTTTTTTAAATTTTGCAAGTCTTTGCAATTTCATTAAATTATTGCACCAATAATGTCCACATGCTCCTGAGTACAACTGTGTCACAGAGACATATAGCAGGTGATTGCAAAATAAACCTCCAGAGATGGCTGCATTTTGGGCCCAGAGTCTGAATGTTCTAAGAGAGAAGAAAAAGGAGAATATGCTGCTCACCACAGAACAACTTTCAGCCAGGAACATATAAGTGCACAAGCCTACCCAGTCTAAAAATTGCTATATATAATGCAATATAGAACCACAGGTGATTTTATCTTCAAGAAAATACATTTCAAGAAAACCTTCCAACAAAAAGTTTCCAGCATTTCCCAGATATATCATAATTCATCAACAGTATGGAAAATAAATACTTTAAAGTCTTAGCTTCCCTGTTAGCCACATTTGGCAAGTGAAAGCAAGTGAGCTAAGCTTGTGCAGCAAATTTCTGACCAAGACAAAAGAACACTTATCATCCCTGACAACTCCTAACATGAAGAACACTGAAGTTAACTAAAAATAACGGGCCAAATGAAATTACCAGACCCATCTTTTACAAGAGCAATGGAATCTCCAGACACAGTAGTGTTCAATTCCAGCCAGCACTTAGAGCCAGAGATGCGAGCCCCTCAATGAAGTGATCCCATGCCATGAGCACAGCTGGCTTCCAAACAGAACTCACTGCTCAGTGATAAATACACACCTAGTGCAAGACCCAAATACTGCTGGTTAACACTTACTGCTACATCTGCTTTCTGCAGACCCTTGGGGCAGAGTATCTCTCCCTGGAACACGAGCACAATTCAGCCCAGGCAGTGCAATTACATTTGAATGTTGTCATCTCATGAGTGAAACACTTGAAATGCATGCACATGGCCATAATGACATCATGCAGTAATCCCTACCTTTCCTTCCCATCACTACTGCTGGGAATTATCCTTCCCTTCCAAGAAGGAAGAGCGAGGGTGACGTTAGGTATCAATCACAGCTGAGCATGGAGACTGCACTCTTTACAGTGGCTTGGGGATTGTCCTGATGTCAGGGCTCTGACCCCCTGGGGAAGAAAGTCTGTGTTTCTTGCTTTACCACCTGTGATTTGACCTTCACTCCTTATTTGCTGTCCCAGGCACCTGCCTGTTTTGCCCAAGAGTATGTCAAGGCTTGAGGAATAGCCTGCAATAGCTATTCCATGTCAGCTGTACCGGTGGATACCAGCTGCCTACCGTGAGAAACTGGAGCTGCTCATCTATGAACACATTTCACAAAAGTTTCCCCTCACCAAGAAATATCGTGGCTTTAGGACAAAAAGTTGGAATGGTTTTCCTTAAGGCAACTTAAAAACATGAAAAATGCAAGAGAATTTTTAAGTTTGAGGAAACATGCAGGTGTTCTCCACACAAATATTATCAACAACACTGAGCTCAGAGCACTGGAGGAAGCACTTGTTTCTTTTGCTGCCAAAGAGCATAGGAAATGTGTATGTGCCATTTTGACAACAATCAAAAAAGGTGATGTCCCTTTTCCTTTGCAAAGCAATGGACTTTTTTATAAGCAACATACAAAAAATAGATGTTATCTACTCATAAAACTAATGTAGGAAAGATTAAAAATAGGCAACAGAACCTTGTCATATTTATGAGAGAGGAGTTACAAATTACCAGACCCATACACACCACAGAGCTGATTTCAAAGGCAAGCTAACCACTGAACCTGAAAGGTGGCCAAGCTGATACTGAAATGATGGTCAAGAGACCTGGCTGGATAACCACTGCTACACACCCAGATGGAGCAGTTTTTGTTACTTACACAGCTACGTTACTCTGACACAGAACTTCCAAGTCAATGTAAGATCTCTTCCGATTTCCTGATAGACCTCATTTATGTTACTGAAAAGAGCAAAAAAGCAAACCAGAATTCAAGCAGTTCTCAGTAAATTTAATAAACTCCTAGTGGCCCAAACTGAGGGTAACCAACCTATGGATAAACTGAAATGCACTTTGGGGACATCTTTCCTTCGTGTTTCCTAATCACTAACCTGCAATGGAAAGATAGAAGTCTTTAAAATCTGTGATCTCTCGGGAGCCTTCACAGGCTGCTGTGCAGTCATCGTAGGCTTTGAAGAAATCAGGAAGAGCCAGTTCCATGTCGGAGATGGATGTTCGCCAATTGTCGCCATTGTACGCTCTCACAGCCCTGACAAAGAGATTCTGAAAAATTGGCAGGAATGAATTGGCAGGAACTGATCTGTGAGAAGTGCTGCGTAAACTCAAATACAGCAAATGATGCCTCCACATTTCTGGATGACTCTATGAGCTGCTCCCCAGGTGATGTGAGGACAACAAACACAGATGACTAACGGATTTTACCAGGTATTTCCTAGAGAGCAGAGTGTGTAACTCCATTTCCAATCAAAAGAAAAGCCTGCTGGAGAGAAGTAACGGTGTGAGTCTAAAGCACAGGGTGTGACAGAGATTTTCAATGGAATCTTAAAGCCAAATGTCTGAGTTATTTTAAACTGTGCCACTACAGCACTCACTGATTTGGGTAAGTATGCACCTGCTTAGCTCCAGTGGTGATCTGCATGTAGCAGCTTTCAGGTACGCCACTGTCTGTGATTTGCTGTGATTCATTTACGGAACAATGAAGTGCAGGAGAGGTGAGAATTAGTGGGTGCATCAAGAAGGCAGAACAAAGATGACTGAGATGACAGAAAGAGGGAGATTAAGAACTGAGAACATATAAGCAAATAAGATTCCTGAATCTCACCCAATAAGAGGAGTAATAGAATAATTCCCAAAGAGCATACTCTTCTGAATAAAAAACATACCTCATAAGGCTTTGTCTCCAAGTCTTTAATATGTTCCTCAGCATCAGGTATACTCTTATAGTAGGCCATATTTCTTTGCATCATTTCATCATCTGGATGCTTCAGAAGAAATGTGTGAGCTGCTGCAATAGCTTTTGGAAGATTATTAGCCTAAACGGGGATAAGGAAAAGAAGGTGTTAAAAAAGGTTAACTGGGAAAAAAAGCCCAAAACACTTCAAAGGTTCCCAGTTTTGTCAGTGAATTTTCCTGCATATTTCCTATAGTAACAAATTTACTTCTACTGAGAGCACAGTCTCAACAGATACAATGGTACAGTAAAACTGGTATAATTCTTAGTTTCATGCCTAGCTGCATTACTGTGAAATTTTTTTGTTTTAACTTTAGAAATCTATTATTTTTGCAGATAGCATAGATGATTGTTATAAGCCAAAAAGATAGTTTCTCTTCCCCTCCCCTGTTCATAGAGCTGACAAGGGAAAAGTCTATACCATGGCTCCTGGGAGAGATTAATCTCACAGCAAGTACAGATGCTAACCTATGGATACTGATCAGGAGTCATCACTGTTTACATGTGTTTATGTCACTTATTTGCTTAGCAGCATAGAGGACATTATTGTAATAATATATCTTCCTGGTGGCACTACAAAATTGGAGAAAACTGCAGAGACTTGGCCAATAATTGTGTCCTAAAGCAATTTTCTGTGCCCATTTTTAAACTAACTTTAATCCCTATTAGATATACTTGGTGAAGTGTACATTTCTCATTTACAACTGCATGTACTAAACGCGTATGTACTTCTGTCTGCATGCAATTTATGGGCTTTTTTATTTTTTATATATATGTACACACACATATTTTGACAAATTATGTATTATATATGCACATATTTAGGAAAAGTGAGAATGTAAAACTCTTGAGTATTTGTGGAATGTTAACACCTTTTTTCTAGGCCAAGATCCACATCAGCCCATTCAGTGTATTGTTGTATAGGCAACACAGAGTTCCACCTCACATCTGAAATAGCTTCTGGCAGTGCATGTTTAAAACCACGAGCAAGAATCACAGGCATGTGTGCATGCACACTCTTCTGTTTGCATCCATAAAAGGCGCCCTTTCAATTCAGAAAGGAACCTGAGAGATCGCTGCACTGAAGCAAGACTTCAGCCCACCCACTGCTGCTGTGCTGCTGGGAGCATCCCAGCACTGGAACTCTGCCAGCTGCCCTTCCTGGCTGTCCCAAAACTACGTGCTTCCAGTCAGCCCAGACCGTGCTAGAGGCAAAGGGAAATCTCAGCTGCACTTTTGTCAAAGGCCTGGTTCCCTTTGTGCTGTAGCTGTAACTCTGTTTCTTTGGTAGGCTGACAAGTCTCATTTTTACTTAGGTCTATGATTCACTCTTGGTTTCAATTTCCACCTCAAAGTAAGCTCAGTGCCTCTGAGAAAGCTCCCTCCAGAGGAGCAAGCAGAAATGCAGTAACAGCTACTCCCAGAATCTTACAACGTGGCAAAAGTTCTCTGCGGAGCCCACCTGAATACACAGACGGTCACTCCAAAAAATTACATAAAGCATTTCTCCCCTGCTTCTTCCTATACTCTCAGGGCTTTTGGCGGGGGTGGAGGCGTGGGGGAAGGGACATTCCTTTCACAGAAACCACCAGCCAGGAAAAAGTCCTTTGGATGCAGCAGTTTGTAGCTCTAGAAGGCACATTCAGAACTTGTCAAGTGAGAGATAAGGGCTCAGAGCTGGACTACAAGTCCAGTATGAAACACAATATAAACAACAGACACTAAAGGCAAAACCACAAATCACACTGCTCAAACTTACTGCAAATGTGATTGAAAAAACACAGGGAGAGGGAGGGGTTCCTCCAATTTCCCTCTCACACTCCTACCTGGCAGTTACTTGACTGTATTCGAAATGGTAAGAAGAAATTATTTTTTATGTTATCCATACACTGCAAAATTTGTATGCATCACAAGGGGAGAATTAATAGCTAAATTAAGATGAGGAAACATTTGTGATGATGTAATTTTTGTATCCATATATGGCTTTGAGAATTCAAGGAATTCCTGCCCTTTCAGTCAAAAGGGCAGAGGCTTTAATGTATCAAGTCCTTTTCCATCATCTTAGGGAAGGCATTAGATGCCAGTGTGATACTGTGCATGTGGATACTGTCTGGTTGTATGAGAACACACTTCCCTGCATCTGTTTGGAAAAAACTGCTGAGAAAACAGCACTCCTGAAAATAGGACAAAGCAACAGTTAAGAAGATGTGTGTTTTCAAGAGGCAATCTCAAAACAATGCACAAGCATAGAACCCTATATAACGTATAGTGGGAGACGTTGTGAGTGAATCCCTGAAGAGAAAACAATCTAACCAAAGGGCTCAGCTTGTTTCCTTCCCACAGAAATGCCCTGCTTATTTGAAATTCAAATAACTGCAGTCTCTGAGGGGATGGCCAGAGAGATGGACCTTGATATAGAGAACAGAGGATGAAGATGAGAAGGGAGAACATATTCAATTAGATCCTGGACAGAAGAATGACAAGAAGCTAGAAAAACAGGATGAAATCTGTTAAGAGAGGAGTGTGTCCTGTCTTGGCTGACCCAAGAGAAAAAAGTAAATACCATTCCAGGGCTAGCATTATAGTGTCCCACTTCAGCAGCCAATTTTTGCTTCATTCCTTCTCGCAGCTGTAACGAAACTGGAGTTTTCAGGCATCAGGCTATCTGCAAGTCACACACTGGGGGCTGCTGCACTTGAAAGAACTGGACCAGAAACGAGCAAGTGAAGAAGGCGGACACGCTGAAGGAGAGGAAGTAGCAGAGATCAGTCGCAATGGCAGAGCTGTGACATGAAGAGTCTGAAAAAGGTTCCAGAGAAGGTTAGCAAGGCAGATGGAAGGATGAGAGGGGCCGGAACAACACAACTACAGGACACAGAGGCAGGGTCCAGTGGCCAGATGTCTAGGAAGAACTGGAGCGGCTGATCTAGGGGACATGCTGGATGAGTTGTAAAAAACAGGTGAAGAGCGAGCTGGATGGTACTATGTGGGTAAGCAGGAAGAAAGACAAGGCACCCACTGATCCCACTGTGAGTTACAGGAGCGGGAGGAGACAACTGAAAGGCTTGTCAAGGAGAAGACTGGGAAGTGTAGGGTTGACAGTCCAGGGGCACAAGGACTGGGAGGTCTGACCACGGGGCAGGGAAGACGTGGAGGTGAGGCGGATGACAACTGGTGTGGAGGAGGTGATGGGGAATAAGCTTTTGGCTCAGAGTAACCTGCTCCGAGGGCCAGGCGAAAGGCTGGCATGACAGGAGGTTTTTCCAGCATTGGGTGCACGAGGCACTTGTGTCTGTCGAGACTGCCCTGGGACACGCCACGTGCAGGGCCACACCATGCTGTCTCCCTCCACCACGACACTGACAAGGCGCGCTTGGCGTGGCTGGAGGGTGGCACCGCACCAGGCGAGACTTTGAGGAGGAGAAACAGCGCCGGAGGCGGGGGGTGGGGAGCGGAGGCAGGGCAGAGAGATGGGAGGAGAAAGGAGGAGGGATCAAGGAGATGCGGGGGTGGGGGCTCACCTTGAAGTAGGCGAACTGCAGGTACTTATAGGGTTCGCGGCGCTGGAACTCCTCCAGCAGGTCGCGGCCGGGCTGCGCCTGTCGGAAGGCGGGCAGCCCCTGCTTGCAGCGCCGCAGGCACTGCGCCCGCCGCAGCACGCCGGACAGGAGGCGCAGCTCCTCCAGCGCCGCGCCGGCGGACGCGGGGGCCGCGAGGGGCGGCTGGCCGGCGGCGCTGCAGTTGCGGTGGCAGAACGCCTCGCTGTCGCGCAGCAGGCGGTACAGCCGCATGCTGACTTCCAGGTAGCTGACGCTCTCGGGCCAGTTCTCGGTGCTGTACTGGTCCAGCCCGTAGCGATAGGCCGACTCCAGCGGCATCAGCTCGTCCCGCGGGAAGCTGCGGAAGCTGTAGCGCTCGTACTGCGCGCCCGCCGCCGCCAGCAGCGCCGCCAGCGCCGCCACCCACATGGCTCCGCCGCCGCCGCGGCCCGCACGGCACCACGTCGCTGCCGCTGGCGGGGCGCAGGGCCGGGAGAGGCGGGCGGACGGAACGGAAGAGCGGGCGGGCCGGGGAGAAGGCAGGGCAGAGGCGGTCCCGGGGCCGGGGAGGAGGGAGAGGCGGCCCCGGCGAGGGACCGGGGCGGGGCGAGCGGAGCGCCGGCTGCTCTGGCCGCCCTCGGGGCGGCTGCTCGGCTGCGGCCGGAGCGGGTGCTAGCAGCGGTCCGGTCTGCCGGGAAACTTTCTGTTAAGGTGTTTCTGGTGTATCTTTTTTTTTTTTTTTTTTTTTTAATTTTTTATTTTTCCTTACGTGTTTTCCCAGTGTCCATGAGAATTGCTTTTTTGCCATCCGCAGTTTAGGGGTTTTGTTTGAAAAACGTATGTTCTAAAACAATCTCTTGTACTTTTTTTTTTTTTTTTTTTTTTTTGGTATGTGTGTGTGTTTATCTACAAAACCCGTGACGTATGTTCACACATTCATATTGTGATGGAGAGTGGTAAGGATATTGTTAGAATACTCCTGGAATTTTGGGCATTATTTCCATTGAAACAGGAATTTTATATATGGTTAGAAGGCATTACAGAATTGTAAGTACTATTTCTGCCTCTTGTTGCTGTTTGATGTTTGGTTTTCTGTAGAAATATAATGTGGAAGGTCTATAAGGAAAGTGGTTTTGCATTTTTTTGAGCTGACTACAGATGTGAGCTGTAGAGCTATAGAATGCCAACAGTGCCTCCTCCACTGGTTCTGTGCAGTGCATTGGGGCATTTTCTGATGTCCAATCACATTAATTAAATAATCATTAGTAAGTGGGAAAAGCTATGGCTGTACATCCAAAGAATTTGAACATTCCTAATCTAGTGAAACAATTCTTTAAAATTGTTCTTTCAGTCTGACACATAGAGATTGTTTGCATTATGACAATATGCAACCTCCCAGACTTCACAGTCAGAGTTTGACCGGCTGCTCTCTCTCCACTGCTCTTTGTGAACTCATGCACTGATCAGTGGTGATCTTGGGGCTGGAGATCCCTCCAGCTTGGAAAAAATGTGTAGAGCCATTCAAAAATGTTAACTTGGCTTCAAAACCAGACAAATAGCAAAGGCACAGATCTTTTTCTATTCCTTTTCTTTTTGAACTGACAAAAGAAGTCACAGGTAATTAAAAACAAAACAAAAAACCACACCCTATAAAGTAACAAAAAAAAACCCCAAAACCCTGACAGTTCCAGTATTTACCTTTCCTTTAGATGACATGTAACCCTGTGCTTCTAGATCTAGTAAGAATAGTTCTCTGTCCCTTTGCTTTCTTAGGCTGAGTATCAGTGCTTAGGTGTGTGGCCTAAATGACCAGTCATGAAGAAAATGATTCCTTAGAAACACTTAACACTTAGATTGCCTACATTCCTCAGCAGAGGCAGACACAGGATGGAGGCCAGTGAACTGCTCAAGAATTCTTCATTGCGGTGGCTGATTTTATAGCAGGGGCTTTCATCAATTACTAAGCTGAGCCCACCCTTCTGAGGCCAAAATTACCTGTAGGTGCAAGTGTTGGAAATGTTGTATCATGATAATTAGTCCACATCTTTTAGTATTTTCTTTTTGCCAGATAGGGAGTCTCTGGCACATGTTGAATAATCTTTGTTAATCTCTTCTTTGTCTTCTGGTTACTTCAACATATCCTTGGAGGGCTATAAATTCTGGATTCCAGGTGTCCAGCATTTAACTCCCCCAGGCTTTATTCATAGAAGCTTATCAGAGTTAGTTTACAAAACTTAAAGTTTTTGGAGATGTAATAATCACACTCTAAAAATAAGTCTGAAAAAAATTAGCTATGTGCTGGCTAAAATGAAAAATTACACTGCTTATGATTATTAAAATGCTAATTCAAAAAGTTAATTAAAACCATTAATTAGGAAAGTTATAACATTTCCAGTAAGTACAGGCGGGAGGCCAAGGATGGTGCAGAGGGATCTGGGGCTGACTCATTCTGTCTTGCTGGGCTAAAACTGTTACTCAGGGCTGAAACCTGAGTGCCATGTGCTGCAGTCAGAGATTCCCAGGTGTGAGGGGAGCCACAGGGCTGTAGCAGCACAGGAAATACAGGCAGTGGCACAGGGTGGTAAGATAAACTGGGAAACATCCTGGCATCCCCCCCAGGGAACCTCAGGGCAGAAGGATTTGAAATAGCAAAATGAAGGAAATGTTTGTATTTGGACTGGAAAGAAAAGGAGCTTCTATGGAACAGCAAGTTAAACCTGGGTCGGTCCCCAGACTTGACGAATTTGCAGTCTCAAACTTATGCTTCGGAATTCTTAGGAATAAATGATAAAATCCCCCAGGCTGGAGGTATAAGGACCCACCTTCACACTCCCACCCACTGAGTGAGGGGCTGGGCCTGGGGCAGAAAGCGAGTGCCTGGGTTCTTTCCAAATCAATTCTGTATTTGGAACACAAAAGAAGGAAACAAATTTGGGTTTAATTAACTAAAAACACATTATGAAACTTAATAAAACAAAAAATATAGTAAACCATATAATAAAACATAAAACATTATAAAACATAACCAACCCAAACCCTCTTGCATTCACTGTTCAAAACACAATTACATAAATTAAGTAGAAAAAAGAAAACATTAAAGAAACAACATTACTTGGAGCAGGTGACATCTGAAAGGTGGCACATGACTATAAATTTATGACAAAAATAGATAGTAAAGCTCATTAATTTCCCTATTCCATCTCTTAAGTCCTGTTATCCCCTAAATTCTTTAAGTCTTGGCAAAAGACTCTTCCTTGTCCTGCAGGTGCTGGCTTTCACAGAAGGGTTCCTTCCTCTCATTGTGGCAGTTATCCCGGAAGTGAGTAAACAACCCAGGCATTTTAATTCCTTTATTTCTAATTCAGTTGGTCCATTCTAATTTTCTGAATTTCTGTCTGATTTGTGTGTGACATTTTTTAATTTCATGATTAATAAAGGCAAAAAGACCAAACATAACAACCCTTAAACTCTTACATTTACTAATCAATAACCCTTGCTAATAGAAACTAAGTAGAAAAGCAATCTCATGAGTTTCCCTATCAAACTCTTTCTACCTCCAGTAAACCCCCAAATTAAGCTTTAATCTTGGGGAGAGACCCTTTCTCCTCCCACAGGCAATGGCTTCTCATGTACATGTTCCTTCCTTTCGTTGTGTCAAACACCCTGGAAGTTAGAAAAAACAAACCCTCATTTTTAGTTCCTTTAATTCCATAAATGCTGTTAAACCTGGTTGTGTTATTTTGACCTTTATGAATTGTTGTCCACTGTGGGTAGGCCAAGGTTTTTTTCTGAAGGTTGAGGTTTCGGTAAGATGTTTGGGCTGTGAAGGGTGATCCTCCAACTGCCTTCAGCACCCCTGGGGTGGCTTTGGAAGTTTAAATCTGTTTTAAGTCAAAAGAATCAAGTTTCTAGCAGAAAGAGGAACAACTTTCATGTGTCTCAAACATCCTGCAGAGAAAGGAGGGGCATCCTTTGACCTCTCTGCTCCATCTCCCTGTTTTTCTTCCTCAGTGGATGACAGCTCTTCTTTTGGCTGCAAAAACCTGGAAACCAAAGTGTCTTTATTAATTTTCCCTTCTGTTCAGAAAAGTGAAGAACTAAAGGAAAACAACAAATTTGAAAACTCTCAACAGCCCAGGCAGTTACAACATCCAGCACAAATGTGGATCAGCCCTCACCAACTTTCCAAACACTGAACAGTTGAGAAAGAATTTGGATTTGGCCACGACAATGGGCTACGATCACAGAGCTTGGAAGAAAAACCCTCTAATTTATAGTGCAGTAAGTGGTCAGATAACTGTATAGATACACACTTCTATACAGTGTACAACTACTTACCTCCTTCTGCATCTCCTGGGCTCACCTCCCACAGCTGTGCTCACTGCTGCCATCTGGGACTGGCCTGAGAGCGGGGCACAGCTTGCAGCTGACACCTGGGTGGTAGCAGGATTCCACTGGAGCTCTCTCTGGACAGCTCTGTCAGTGGTGGTGGGTGCAGGGCTCAGAGAGGCTGTGGCTTTCTCCCCATGGGGTACCACTGCTCCCTGGTCAAGCTGGCAGAGCTTCAGTGCCCTTCCTGCATGCTCTTCTGATGCGCCACAGCCTGTTTTCCTGCCCTGGATGCTGGCTCTCCCCAAGAGCTTCTTTTGGAGCCAGCACCATTGCTCCTGGCACATCTAGGTCCTGTCAGCCACTCTCGTGCCAGCTGCAGGCTCCTGGTGGCTCTCTCAGCTCTCCCTGGGGTTCCTCTGGTTCAGGAAACCAGGGCTGCTCACCTCAGCAGCCATCTGAAAAATCAGGCCTATTGTGCTTTCCAGGAAATCAGGGACAGTTAATTAATATTTAGCTGCAAGACTGCCAGGAGAGCAGCCTCCTCTGCAGTGACACCACCACTCTGCTCTCCTTTGCTCTTCTCTGTGCCTGCGCAGACCCAAAGTGGCCAATCCCACCAGGCTGCGCAGTCCACAGCACGGCTACGATTCACCCTGGGAGCAGCCCACTGCCAGTTTGGCTCTGACTCGGGATGGTCTTCCTGGTCCCAGGAAGAGGCAAGCATCCAGGGCTGGTCTGCTGCCACTTGCTGCTACAAGCGCCTTCTTCTAGCCTGGGGCTGTGGATGCTGAGGCTGCTCTGTGCTCTGCCAGGGCTCTGCTGGGGCTCAGCACTGGGCATGGCTGGGTCTGCTCTCACCTCGTGTTGGCAGCTTTGCATCAGATGGGCCCTTTCAGAGTGCACTGACTGATCTTCTTGCTTTTGCATTTGAGTAAGACTGTCATCCAGGCAAAGAGATCAATGTTAGCTGTACAAATCCAATGGTAGAGAGCCGAAACCCTCCAGAGTCACAGCAGAAAGCCTGTATCTCCACACGATGTTTTGTCTGCCACACCCTTCATTCGTGTCTGGTTGGAAGTGCAAATGTGCTTTCTTCCTCATCCAGGAGTACCATGACTGGGCAAAATCCTGCCAGTGGGCTGTATTCCAGAGGAAGTACAGCCTGGAGTTTAGGAATGAAAGAGACCCTTCTCCAATTTCATACCATATAAAACACCCCCATAAATGGACTTTCCATCTTTAAGAAACAAGTGACAATTAAAAAGTGAATGTACAGCTTAATTACAGGGCGAGAAGGAAGGGTATCTTCCAACTGAATTGAGTTTTTAAACAGTCTTTATTCTGAATTCCACCCATCGCTGGCACTGGACAAAGAACTTCTGTCACCATTGCATCTCCTGTCATCCCTCAACTGTCTTGCTGCAATGATCAGAGAGGTGAGGCTGGAGAGAGGCTTGGCTGAGAGCAAATATGGATGCTGCCCAAAGGAAAAGAAAACATATGAACCATGACTTTCTAAACTCATTTCCTCATAGGCTCAAACAGTATTCCTTGAAATATGAGAAAGATGCAGAAATAGGTCTGAGGGAACTATCTGTGTATCTGTCTTCATGTCCAGTACTGGAATACTTGGCCCATAATTCTATTCATCCATTTATCAAGGTGTCTTCAGCTTGGTACAATATTTGCCCTGCCAAGACTCTGGGAATGCTACTTGCTGTTCCACTAATTTTCCACTTTCAGGAAACTCAAAATACTGACTTGGGGTCCTCTTTCTCATAGGCATGGGCTGTTTTAGTCAAAAAAGATGAAGAGCGTAAGCTGTCCTTCAAGAAACTCAAGAACAGCCAAGAAATGTTTATCCCAGTAGGATCTGGGCCCATGTGTTGATCTGAAGACCATTGAGGTTTTCAGCACCAAGACAAGAGCAGGTAGACAAGTGGCAGAGCACTGAAGGACTCAGCTCTGGCTTGCAGGGAGAGCAGTGTCTACCTTTGCATCCCCTGCACCTCTTATGATGGCTAGCACCTTCACAGCAGGGACAGCTAAGTGGCACCTTCTGCAGCTCCCAATCTGCCACAAAACCAGGCAGCTACCCTGTAGCAGTTCTCATCTACTCAACTATGACAGGCAGCAAAAAGGGCTGTGATGAGTCCTGCTCAGCTGTCCCTGTTTTGTGAGAGTGGGGTAGGAGGGACAAGCGGGGGCCCCTCTGGTGCTCACAGGGAGCACCCCACAGCCCCTTCCTTCCCACAGCCAAATCTTGGACCACTTGGCTGGGATGGCTTCATTGGGTTCCTTCACCATCAGCACCATTTCAGGCCTCCATACCTTGGATCATCCTACTGCAGTTCTTTTGCCACCAGGGAAAACTGAACATGCTACCAAAACAAAAAACAGGGCCACAGAAATTATCAGAGGATGGAAAGCTTCTCCTGTGAGGAAAGGCTGCAAGATTTGGGGTTGTTCAGCGTGCAGAAGGCCCTGGAGAAACCTTACTGAGACCTTTCAATGCTTTAAGGGGGTTCTAAGAAAGATGGGGATGCATTTTTTATCAGGACCTATGAAAAAGGGAAATGCTTGCAAATCAAAAAAGGGTCCATCCAGATTAGGTCTAAGGAAGAAACCGTTTATGAGAGTGGGGATAGACTGGAACAAGTTATCCAGAGAGGTCCTAGGTGCCCCATCCCTGGAAACATTCAAGGTCAGGTCAGACAGGGCTCTGAGCAACCTAATATACTTCCATATGTCCCTGCTCATAGTGGGGAAGTTGGACTACATGACCTTGAAAGGTCCCTTCCAAACCAAACTACTCTATGATCCTACTCAGTTTTCACTTGAAAAGCACCCAGACTGGGTGTTAATATGAGGGGAAGGCCATCTGATGCCTTTGAGTTTAGCTGATGAGAAAACCAGTCCATTGGACAGCTGTTTCACTTGCAGCTGCTTCGCATTGTACCTGCAGAAGTTGCTCAGCAGACCATCGAGTATCCTCATCAATCTGCAAGCAGCAGCTCAGAAAGTCCTGGAACACAGCAGACACTTCCTCAGTGTTCTCCAGCTTTGGAATCCCTCTCTTAGCTATGAGATCCAGGGCCTAGAGAAAAAGGAAGCACGAGACTGCACCTGTTTCTTTCTTATCCCTAACTGGTCACATAGACCCCATTTTTTAAGCTCCAGTCTCCAGTGCCACTTTCTCCCCTGGCAGAGGGTTAGAGATGATTTTTCTGCACCAACAAAAAGACCCCACAAAATAGCAGCCACAGCTATTCCAACATGCAAATGATCTGGCCTTGATAGCTGATTTAATGGGCTGACCAAGTTAGTAGGAACTACATCAGCCAAAAGCACATTATGCTGTTCTGAGGATTGACTTTACAGGCTTTGAAGGCTCTCTTAAAGAGTGAATTTGGTCTAACTACATTATTTCCAAGCATTGTTATATACAATTCATCTCTGCAGTGGTTACTGGTCTCTAAGTACAGCTTCCATTAAAAAAAAAGTTGTCAAATTTTTTGCTCTCTTCCCGATAAAAATGGTAACCAGATGTCAAAAAAGGAAATTCATCAACTTATTCCTTGCTTAAAGGAACAGAAATATTTGGAACCTCAGTTCAACACAGACACATTTTATGACGAAAATGCCTATTTGGGCAGACAAGAGCCACCTGCAACCCTGTCTTCTTTCATCAGACTCTAAATTCCAATCAGCTTCACTTCCATGGTCAAAGAAAAACTTGTATTGGTCTTAATCAGAAAAAGAAATAATTTCATCCCTACGGTAACTTTCTGCTAGTTTTGATACTAAAGTAAGTGCATTCATGAAACTAATCCCTGCACTAAAACATACTTTTAGAAAAGGATTTGGTAATGAATAATTAAGGCATTCCTAGAACCAGAGGCACTTCCTGAAAGGCTCAGGTAAGTAATTGGCAGTGGTGGGAGACTGAAAAGGGTCCTGTGCCTGCAGATATGGTTGAAATGCTTTTCATACAAATTCCCCAGCTGGAGAAACTTGCCACTGAACATTTCCTGTCATTTTGAGATGCAGCTCAAAAAGAGTTCAAAAAGTGCATGAGAAATTTGAAACATCACTGAAGGTCAAAATGGAACATTTTTTAGCTGGAACCTGTCACTCCTCTTCTGAGGTTCTCCCATTGATGCAGTCAAAGCTACACCAGATGCTGATGTGCTCCAGGGACAGTTTTTGATAGATGGGCCTTGTTTGAACTAGTCCAAGCTGATGTGAATGGGATTTTGTCTCATGGGAGACAGAACATGGGAGAGATTAGAGAGACAGTGGCATCTGCTAGTATTTGCACCTTACCTTGAGAGGAATTTCGTTAGAGTAAGGAGGTTCTCCTTGCAGCATTTCTATCGCCACAATGCCAAGGGACCAAATATCTACTTTGGTCCCATATGCATCCTTATTCACATATTCCGGTGCCATCCAGTGAGCTGTCCCAACCATTGAACTCCGCCTGCTCTGCTCAGAAGTCATCTGAGCACAGAGGCCAAAATCGGCTGAGGAGGAAACGCAGTGCTATTAAAGCTAGTTTGAATTAAGAAACTAAGCAAAAGAATTTCCCACTCTGAGTCTGAGAATGTGGTATTGAATCTAGCTGGAAAAGCAGCCATGCTCTGTTTCCTCAGGGCTGTAGACAAGGAAATATGGAATTGGCCACTTCTAGAAACCTCCACATTTCACTCAGTGGTTTTTATGCACTTGAAGTTTTAGACTGTAACTCCCTCCCTCTACGAGGGTCACACACAAACCAAACCATTCTTGACACCTTGTTTCTCTAGAGACCTCTCTGCATGTTACTGCTACACTCTTAGCTTGCAGCAGTGGTCTGTGCGCTCCCACAGGCGCCACTCTTGGGGAACTGGTGGTAAATCTTAAGCAGCCCCACACCCAACATCCCAGAATGCTGTGCCTAACCAATAATACCTACCCAGTTTGACAGATCCGTCCATTCCGAGAAGAATGTTTTCACTTTTTACATCTCTGTGAATCACGAAGTTGGAATGAAGGGAATTTAGTGCTTGCAGGCACTGGTAGATAAAAAACAAACAAGAGGGTAAAATTTAATGATCTGATTTCATCACCCAAGAATGGAAATGGTTCTAAAGGACTTCAGTTCTAGCTGAAAGGTGAGTAGTGGCAGAATATAGTGTTGTCAAGAGGAAAAGTCAGCTGCTTCATAAGTAGTAGAGCAGTATCTTTGTAGGTGAAGGCATATTACCTTTTGAAATAGAAATGGCAATTTTTGTTACAGACTGTTCCCTGAAAACACAGACAGAATAACTGCTGCTGCAGGGACTGGGCTCTCTCCATCCAGGTGACAAACAATGGTTTGCTGTTAGTTTAAAATTCTGCTACCAGCATGTTTTCTTTTACAGGCAAGGAATGTAGTACAGACAGGCTCCAGGCAAATGCTTAGAGGTGAAGTTGAGAAGAGTAAATAAAATTTTTAAAAAAGAGAGTACCCCAACAGCTGTACTGGCAGGCCCTCCATCTAAGAGACTCTTGCTTCTCTGTATCATCAAAGCAATAGAAGTGAAGGTCTGAAGATGACATCACTCCTGTTCTTGCCACCAGTCTAGAAGTACCAGTCTGTCCAAACAATCAGTAGCACCAGTGGCATCGCGTCCCTTACCTCGCGGCAGATGACTGCCATCTCTCCTTCAGCCATACGGACTTCTTTAATGACACTGCTTAAAGATCCTCCATCCATGTATTCCATAATTATCCAGAGTTTGTCCCCAACAAGGTAGCTGAAAGAAAGAAATAATGGCATGGAGATGAATGCACATAGCTAAATTACTTTACAAAAAACACTACAGTTTATTTCTGTTTCCAGGTCTCTTGTAAATGAACACAGAATAAAAGGAAGAGGTATTTCTCCTAGGTTATACACTACTTGGAATCTGTGCAATCAAAATGAGAAAGGCCCGTCTGTGAAAACTGAGATGTCTTACATGGCAAGGAAGTGAAAAATGCAGGGTAGTAATTTCTATGATGAATTATCAGCACTTACATGACAGAAAATATGTTCAACTTAAAAAAAGAAAAACCCGAACCAACCCAAACCAACAAAACTACATGGAGGCAGTGAACTTAGAGGCTGTTGTTTTGGTCAGATAGGGCTGACCCAGGTTTTTCAAAACAGGCTTCCAATGATGCATGCCAGAAAAGATTAATGCAAACAAAATGCACTCTCTTTCCACATATGGTATACAAATAGATAAATAAAAATAAAAGCTCAGTTCTCCAGCAGCGACTGAAGGGTTTTTTCTACCCTTTGTCTTGCAGTACATAAATGAACATTCACATGATAATACCAGAACTACTTACCTGTCTAAATAATTAACAATATTGGGGTGCTTATTGTCTCTTACAACTAGGAGTTCATTGACAATTAGTTCCTTTTGGGGCTGCTTTGCGAGACTCATTTGCTTTACGGCCACCTAAAATGACATTGAAAAGTCAAAAGAAAAAAGAAAAGAAATTGAAAAGTTAAATTGAGAAGTCTGTCATACAAGATCAGAATGAACAAGGAGTGGGTGCTTCTGGAGTGAGATCAGAATGAACATGGAGCGAGTGTTTGTGGAGTGATGGAGCCCAGCTATGCCAAACTGCATTGTGATTACTCATCAGAGCTTAGTCACTGACATTACAACAACCTATGTCTCTGCTAGCTCAGGTGTTAGTTAGGACACAAGGCCATAGACATTTTGCCTCGTCAACTTGGTAAAAATTTTCTCTTGAGCTATCAACCCCAAAGCTCTAACACTCTCTGTACCTAAATTCTTTTCCAATGGCCTTAGTTTATCAACACTATTACCATTCATGCACAGTTTGCAAGCACAAAGCAGTTTTGTTCCTGTGAAAATATCACAAAATATTGGGGAATCCTTGAGGAATTCTATGGAGTTTGATCATTTTTTCAAATGCAACTGTTGCTCTACTTGATGGCATAACAAAGCAAACACAGACAGACATTACAGAAAAACGCCATCCTAAAAGGATCATTTAGGTTATCTCCCCAAAACACAATCCTAACACTTCCTAACTTGTTGAATTTTGGTTTTTTTACTCTAAAGAACATTCTTAAACTGTTCAGATTTGCAACTGTTTACTGGGTTTAAAATGAAATAATCCACTCCATGGCATTTTATGGATATGCCCTGGGTCCCTTGTAGACCTCTATCTAAGCACAGTTACAAGGTGTAGCTCTGCATGGGCATGAGAAGCTACCAGGAAGAATCAGATGTATTTACTGACAGCCATAAGTGACATTTCAGAAAGCTTAAGCTGTAGCCCCAAAGAGCTGTCCAAAATAGATTGGGCAGACTGACGCTAGTCTGCACTTTGGAGGAACAGCCTTTGCAGGAAAGATCTCCTGGAGACCCAGAGCTCCAGCCACAGCTCACACCAGGGGGGAAAGCACTCAAGAGCTGCAGAATCTGGAATTATTCACACTTACTTCTCTTCCTGTGGCAATATCAGTTGCTGTATAGACCGTTCCGAAGCCCCTAGAAACAAAAGAGCAGCAAAGAAAGGAGAAGGCATTTAGTTCCTACAGGTGAAAGTCAGCTTAGACAGGAGCTCTCTGTTGCCTGAAGTGTTTATAAAACACCTGGTTTCACCTACTTTTCAGCACAGCAGCCCAGCAGCCCTCTGCTATGCAGGGTGTCCAAAAGAAAACTTAGGTGCAACATGAAAGGCTGGTACAAATCTCAAATGTACACACTGGATTTGTTTTAGTTCAAAACCTAAGCAGGGGCTGGGGTGGGGCATGGATCATGTCTACAAAAACTGTGAAGTAGTATCTTTCATTCTTTTTACATGTTGCCTTGCTGAGTCCTCAGAACTCTTACTGCTCTGTTCTCAGATCTCTTATTTGAATCTATCTAGGGCCCTATTATTTTGAGACTAAAAAAGATTTCTCCTGAGAAAATTGCTAAAGAGGTGCCAGGCACTGAAGGGACAGGAGATCTTCCAGGTCCTGCTCCTTGCTGAAGGCAAGACACTGTGTGAAGTTCTTTGATGACGCCTTCTGATCACAGTTATAAATTCTGATCGGTACTGGAAGACAGAAGGATCTAAACCCAGTGTTTGAACACTTTTGCAGCTTGCCTGAATTCACACTTGATCTTACACCAGCCAAATATCTGGTCTGGAGAAGGAGCTGTGGTTGGACTTACCCTTTGGCAATCTTTTCCAATCCAACATATTTTGTCACAGGGTCTCCGACACTCACAATGCTCCCTGAAAGGAACAAAATGAAAGATCACTTTAAAATGGTGATACCACTGTCCAGCAGATCAGAAATGCAGCCCCACTCTCTGGGGCTGTGAGCTGTAGTCACTTGGGTAACAACAACAGCAACAAGACAGGCACAGATGGCCTTCACAATGACTGGTTTTCTACAGTCCTTTGAGGAGTTAACTTCACAGGAAACCAGGAAAAAGGAGAAACAGTCAGAGGAGCCAGATGGAGGAAAGAAAAGGTTCCAAGGCAGGTGTTCAACTTCTATGAACATTAACACTGCTCTATCAGACAAGAACTGCGGAAGACCTACTTAGTTTCTCTAGACTCTCCTCCTCTGTCCTCTTTTGCTCCTGGTAGGTGTTGCTATACAAACTGCTGGGGCTGGAGCTCTCAGGTGTGGGGATGCCTATTTCAGAGGATACTGGTGAAGTGTCAGTTACTATTCCAGAGGATGTGTAGATCTGTAACAAGAACTCAGTTTGCATCAGAAAGGTGTCTGGCAAAGATACTCCTCATCAGTATTTCACGCTTTAGGGAGAGGCCATTAGGAACCACGTTCCAGCCCTTCAGAGGCCAGCCTTCTCTTGACATGGTAGGGCTCCACAGGATTCTTCTCACCAAACTTTGGTCATGTAAAAGTTAGAGGTGTAGTCTAAGCTGTTCATTTAGCTACTTAGATGGTCCACAGGATGCATCTTTGGACCATAGCTCCGCTGATGACAGGGAGCCCACAGAGATACAGAGTTGCTCACTTTTACACCAGTAGCATTTAAAGACACAATGCTACCTCTTAGCCAATTCTAAGATAAAGGCATGGTCCCTATCAGAATGCCCAGAAAATGATGACTAAACTTGAAAGTTCAGAGCTGATTTTTCCAGGTGTTGGTGGCTGGGAGTAGGGGAAGCATTTTGTCATTATAGGACTCCAGCCCTCAGAATTTTCAACTATGAGTGACCAGTGCTGTCTGATCAGAAACAGGCAGTTCTGAATTACACCAAAGACAATGCGGACCAAAGCTGGCCCTTACTGATTCTGCATGTTCAGGCTCTGGTCCAAAAGCAGGTGGAGCTTGCTTGTCTTCCTCTCCTTCCTCATCTTCTTTAGAAACAAAGGGAGCCCAAGCAGCTTTTGATTCTGGTTTTGTACTCTGTGGACAGACAGCAGCATGAGTGACAGGGAGTTACATATGATTTATAATCTTAATTATATGGAGCAATCTATCCAGCTGTACTAAGGATGGATCATAAACTCTGATAGAAACAGGATTCTAAGTTGCTAAAACTAAATTAGAGTGGGCTAATTGGATAGCACTGCATATTGTTGTGAACTATGTTCCGCCATGGCTTAAAACAAACAGCAAGAAACTTTCTGTCTGCAAAACCGGACTTTCATCTGCTTGAAAGCTCTTCAAGAGAAAATTACAAAACAGCCAGGGACCCCTTTTTTGCTGATGCAAAGACACTGAAATGGACTTTCTTTCGGGCTACAAGGCTGGCACCTATTGCAGCAGGCAAAGTCCCTGGCTTGCTCCATGATTCTGAAATGCTTGGAATGTCAGAGGTTACTTTGCCACTCACCGAAGCATGGGCTTTTCTGTATCCATGTATGATTTGACCTGGCAAGGGGAAATAAACCAGATGTTGTTAGAAAATTGCCTGTTGTGGGGAATCCCACAGAATGAGTCAACCCAAAAAAAGAGCATTTTTCTTCCAGGATGTCCCTCCAGTAGCAACAATTCTTTTACACAGCAAGCAAGAACACAGCTTAATACACTAGGCTATTCTTTTTCTGCAGCCATTGTAAAGTCAGTCCATCAAATCTTTTAATCACAGAATTCAGAAAGTAAGTTGCTTTTCCTCAGTTCTGGAGATAACTGCAGAGTCTCTAGACAGACTTTTCAGAAGCTCTGCCAATC
This sequence comes from Acanthornis magna, assembly GCA_036785705.1. NCBI lineage: Eukaryota > Metazoa > Chordata > Aves > Passeriformes > Acanthizidae > Acanthornis > Acanthornis magna. The sequence continues at coordinate 14,199,692 of JAWUZG010000029.1, forward strand.
TGCATTTTGGAAGTTGTCTTTTCTAACCAGAAAACGGAGGAAATTATCTGGCAGAGTCCAACCTGTGCAGGGAAAAGAACCCCTGCAGTTCAACTACAAAAGCTGCCCAAAGCCCATGGAACAGCTACAGACATACCCTTTTTGGCTGGAGCTGTTGACACGAGCTTTACCAAAGTCCTGATATCTTAATGGCATTTTTGTTTCAAAAACAACTCAGTTACTAAAGGATAGCATAAAAAAACCCCATTGATACAAAAGCCAGATTGCTTGCACCTAGAAAAAACCTTTACTTACTTGCCAGGTGGGTCACCAGCCAGACTTTGTCTGGACTGGAATAGAAAGAATAGGCCAATGGAAAAAAAGGGCGAACTGCAGCAGAGATTCGCTTGAACATTTTAGCAATGCTGAGCAGCAATTTCGCAGACTGTGCACTGAAAAGGGAAAAAATGGCTCCCCCAGTGCCAAGGGGCAGCCTGTCAGCTGAGAACTCTTGGATCAGGAGAACCCTCTTGCAACAAGCACGCCAGAGAGGTGCTCTGGACAGTCAGGCTTTCCATGCACCACAGCAGCATTCTGCTGGCAGCACCATGGTGTGGCAACTTTCTGCTGATGTCACAATCGCAGCCATTCTAGGCTGGTTTGCAAATTTAGGCATCGCAATGGAGTCCTCTGGAAAGCTAATGAAAAAAACATCCTCACAGTCCATAACCTATCTCTGAAAGGATCCAAGAGTACAACACACCAAATAAGTATGCCCTGTACTGCAACCTGAACACTGAGAGGAAACAAGGACATGTAAAAACAAAAGTAAACATGACCTTTGGTCACTAATGCTTCCAACTAAGAATGGGAATGCTTCTCCCATAATCATTAGTTCTAAAAACAAGGAACAAAGGAAAGTAATGGTTTCAGCGACATTTAGGGGCCAAAAGGAGAAACAGAATTAATTTCAGGAGTATTCCACAAGGTGGAATGGTTTCAGGTTACTTCTTGCCCACTTGAATGTTGAATTTTGCTCTGACTGTGTACAGAGCCAGACCTCCCTTTTGTGCAGCAAGATGTACCCCCCTGACATAAAGTCCCCCCATTTCTGATTGCTAACTGGTTCTTTGGAATCTTAACATTTGAGAACATCCAGGACAGGCAGATTCTGCTCCAGTTTTGTTCTGCTGGATCTCTGTAGCAGCCTGGCCCACTCCCCCTGGAATGTCCTGTAGATGTCAAGCCCAAAGAAAGTGGGTTTAGAATAGTCAAAAGCTGCAGCCTCATAGATCTTTACCAAGATCCCATGCTACATTGTAAGATGACTTGCAAACATTTTGGTCAGCTGCTTCATGCCCAGAATGGTTGGAGAGCCACAGGTGTTTCCATGGCAAACAATGGCCCTGCAGGAAGCAGGAGAAGCAAGTAAAGGGAAATGGAATTCTCCCTTTGGTGATTACTGCTTAACAGGCTTTGGAGTTCAAATAGTGGGGATTCTTTCAAACCTGCCTGTGGTGTACAGGGATAAAAGCTATGGAGTCACTTGCCCATTATCCTGAAAATTCAGTGGAGTAAAAGAACAGGGTCCAGAATCCTGGTGCTGTTGAAGCCCTTTGAGTGGATGTTTCACAGTGGATGTTCATGATTAATTGTACTATTGTGAATTATTGTGCTCTTTGGAATAACTGTACTATTTTTAAGGCTGCTGTGATTTCGGCTTATGTATCTTACTCTGCAGCTGTGAAGTGAGAGTCAAAAATGTCTGTTTGAACAGGAGGTGAGCTCAGTTTTGTAAAAACACGGATCAAGAATTAGTGCACTAAGGATTCCTGCTCTAGGATCTCCCTAAATTGCATTGTGCTCAAAGAAAGTTAGCATAGTAGCACTTATTATAATCATTATTATATGTAGTGAAGAACTACTTCCAAACTGCCTTAAGAATCATTTGCAAAGGACTTTGAGGACCTCAGACAGCCTATGCTTAGTGATACCTCTCATCCCCTATTTTATGTAATGGTAAATCTCTCTAACAGCTTAATATCTTTCTTATATTGTGGTGCCCAAAACTGCACACAGGGCTCGAGGTGAGGCGACCCCAGAGCCCCAGAGCAGAGCAGGACAATCCTTTCCCTTGCCCAGCTCCTGATGCTGTGCCTGATGGCCCCCAGGACAGGGATGACCCTCCTGGCTGCCAGGGCACTGCTGACTCATGTTCAACTTGCCATCGACCAGGACCCACAGGTTCCTTTCTGCAGCACTGCTCTCCAGCCTCTCATTCCCTAGTTTGTCTGTATATTCACGGTTGTCCCATACAAGATACGGAATCTGGCACTTGTCTTTGTTAAACTTCATACATTTTGTTTTTAAATGTTTTCTTTTAAAATGTCATAGTTTTGTTCTGTTTTGTTTTGTTTTGTTTGTTTTGTTTTGTTTTGGATTGGAGAGGAGTGGTTTGGTTTGGTTTGGTTTGGTTTGGAGGGGGGAGAGTTTTGTTGTCTTTTTTATTTGGGGTTTTTTCACAGGAAAGAGGACCTGGTCTTCCAGGTTCCTCAACCTTTCAAGACTGACATATGAAATAATAACAACTATTAGGTACAACATTTCTAACACTTGGGTCTTAACTATATTTCAGTTCTGCCATTTACAATCTGCTTTCCCAAACAATCCCTACAGATTCACTCAGGACTGCCAGGCAGCACCAATAAAGATTTTTGGACAGTTCCTGTGACTGCAGTTCAGTGCAATGTAGAACAATCCCTGAACATCATTTGTAAACCTTCTGGGGATCCTCTGAGTTGAAAAGCAAGGTGTGAATTGGAAATATTTATTTTTATTATTATTGCTGTAAACAGACTAGTGTATCCATGGTAACATTCACTCTGTCAACACCTAGGCCAGGAGATATTTTAATATTGTTCCTTTACTTTACAATGTATAGAAGACTTTGCATGTTTTCAGGAAGTCTGTTTTTATCAAAGACTGCATCAAATTACACCAAATACCCATACAGTTTGCCAATCTCCAACATATATGCTGGAGGATGTCGTGAAAAAACAAGCACCTGTAACAAGCAGATGCACTCTTGTTGTTTCAGTTCATAGCACAATTAAATTTTACAGGAGCAGCAACGAATTTAGACCTCAAGCATCTGTATGCTTTTGTAAAACCTGTCACTGAGCAAAACTAGGATCCTAAATTCTTATCTTTCCAGAAGTGTCTCAGGTGCTCAAAATCAGCTGACAACCTGACCTGGAATATCAAAAACAAAAATACAGCCCTACAGGTCAGATCAAAGCTTCATTAAACTCTGTGTGCTGTATCCAGCTCTGTATTACACCTCCATCACTGCCAAAACCAGATGCTAATAAAATGATAAAGAGGCTAAAAATGATCAAGAAGAAGGCAGGCTGTGGTGATACTAGAAGTCCAGTTAGTCAGGGTATTAAATAGACTGGTGTTTGTGCACACAGTGCACCAGATTTGGATGCCATTAAGACTCCAAACCCTGCTGCAGCCCACTAGATAGAGATGCAAGTGGAGACTCAGCTTGATGCTAGACCTAATTATCAACAAAGCAATGGCATCAATGATCAAAAGAAATCAAACCCTCAAAGAATGAAACTGGAACTCATAGTCTTTTCTTTTGATGTTCAGCTGAATGTGACCTGAGGCTTGGCTGGGCCCTTGGCTTGACTTCAGTCAGAAAAAAATTCATGTAAATGGAGCAAACTAAAATGAGCAAGATAAGCAAATAAAAAAGCCCCAACAAAACCCAAATAAAGAAACTGTGGAGTCAGAAACAGTCATGTAAATACTCCAGAGTAACAACAAAAAAAGGTCTAAATTCCTCAGAGAAATGCAGAGGGTCAGCAGATGGACACCTGGTAAGCTAAAGGATCGACCTGCTCAGAGAGATGGTAGGCAGTACCTCATACCTGCATTGGGCTGGTGAGCACATTAGTGCTCAGCGCAGGAGCAGGTTACTCCCAGCTGTCCCCTCTGTGGCTTAACTAGCAGGGAGGATCATTGTCTTAAACATGGCCTTAAACTGTGTATCCTCCTGCTTTCCAGTGACTACACATGGTTAAGGATACCCATTAAAAGAGACCTGAAGAGTTGAGGCTTTTAAGCACAAAGCATTCCTGCTCTCGCATCTTTTCTACCTTGCCAAGCACACACACAGCTCATTCCTGTTTTTCCTACAAAACCCAGCTAACAGCCTCATTAAGTTGCTTGCTGAGTCCAAGTAAATTTTCTGCTGCAATGACTCCATGTGAACAGATTTGAAACAGCACAAAAAGCTTGACTTTTACTGCAAGAAAAGCACTATTCTCAAACAAGAAAAGTATACTTTTTTTTTTTTTTTTTTTTGGGGTGGTGTGTGTGAGGGTGTAGGAGGGTGGGTGGACAGTGAATGTGACCATTTCATTGCTGCAGTAAATAAAAGGTTGTAATATGCAAGCCCCCCAACACTGCCATTATTTGGACTTGCTTCCAAAACACAGGCGCAGCCTTGGATATGCTTCAGTCCAAACTCTTTACATTGTCACAGCTGGACTTAAGCCCTGGTTCCTTGTCCAGGCTTCTCTGCATCAAACCAATATGCCAGCTACAAGCATTGCCAACGAGGCTGTCCCACTACCAAAGCTTTACCATCAGCCCGCACAGACCTACCGCGGCCACCACCTCAGCATAAGCCAATGTACAGAATTCATAATTCGTCTCCACGCAAAGATGAAAACCTCCCAGGCTGCCGGAGGCTCCCCGTCCTCCTCCTTCCTGCAGAGTTTCAGCACCGCGGACAGAGGCAGCCGGCGCGGGGGTCCCTGCGGGGTCCCGGTGCCCGCCCGCCCCAGGGCGCGCCTCGGCCGGGCCAGGGCCGAGCTGGCGGAGCTTGTCAGCAAACTGCAGCCTCATATCCCACTTCTCCTTTGTGTCTGAAAGAATTCCCTCCTTTCCCAAGCAGTTCTGTTCCTCAGCGCTCACTGCTTTGCTCTCCTCTTGCTGTGCCTTTACAATGAGATCCAGAAGCACTGCAAAGCTGATTTGACAAGCTGTGAATGGGCATTTCCCTCTGCAATTGTTCAATTCTTTGTTTTGTCTCTGTGTCTCTACCTATCTTTTCTTCTTGATCTTCCGTGCAGGGAAGTCAGTTTCATCACAAAGTGGCAAGTTAAGTTGAAAACGCCTCACTCTCCAAGGATGTCTCTTGATCAGGAAGGACCTTCCACGAGCAAAACAAAAATGGACTGGAAAAAAAGGGACTGGAAATAAGCCTTTCTTATAGAATGACATTGTCTCCCCATTTTCATCAGTTTCCATGTGCGGGAAATTCTACTTAAATATTCATTTGCAAAAAGAGGATACTTAGAATTGAAGGAGTAAAAGTATCAGTGATGTACAGCATTGCAGGATTGAAATATAGGCATAAAATTTTAAGACATGCAAGGTAATTTGATGGCCCAACACGAAGCCAAACTAGACACAGGCATTGCATTTGCATCTTTATCAGTATGATCCTATGCGTGGTTTTATTTCCTGCTGGCATCACCAGCAGACTCGAAATACAGGATTTCCACACAGTCCCTTCAGGCATCTACAGACTCCTCCTACACAGGCCCTGCTCAAACAGTCAAAGAATAACGCAAAATTTGTTCCCAAGCTGCACGATCTCAGACTTTAAGCGGGCACATGACAAATACTCTGTTTTGATGAATCACCAGTTAAAAGCTGCCTTAAAATCATGAGACAATGTAACAGCAGGTAATGTAATGACAATACTATCACAGATGATTGACTCTGCCTCCATGTCCTGGCTCATCCACCAAAACAATGAGCTCCACCCAGAGATGCCTGGTGAGGTGAGGCTGGGGCTCCCTTAACCAGAGGAAGGCAGGATTTTGAAGAAAGAGCTGTTTTCAACATAGTCAGAGGGCTAGAAGATCAAAAGAAAGGAGAGGACGCACTGCAGGACTCTTTCTTGCTTTTCAAAGTGTAAATGCCTGACACTTCCAAGCCTTCATGTGACTGATTTTAGACACTCTCTTTGCTCACCCACAATCCACCTGAGAATACTGACCACAAATCAGTATCAGCTGCCACCCACGGAATGAAGGGAGAGAGCAATATGCTTTCTTACGGAAATAAGCATAAAAATGGCTTTGCCACCTGTATTCACATACAGGCAAACTCAGGCTGAAGTCTGCAGAATTACAGATCGTCACTCTTACTGTACTGCTCTGGCAAGAGGCTCTGAAAAGGGAGAAATGGAAACTACTGGAGCAACAGTCACATAAATGTAATGTACAGTTCTGCAGGCTTGCAAGGGAAAAATCAGACTCGTTTGTATTCCAGTAGCTTTAAGCTGCATGGTGTTGCATCTGGATCAGGACAAATTGCAGAAGCTTTGCCAAGGCTGTCACACTGGCAGTTTCTCAACAGATTTGTCACTGCTGGTACCCAAAGCAGTGAGCTTGGGTATCCCCATATGGGCTGGAACAGCAGCTCTGGATAGCGGGGAGGGAATTCTCATGGTAATAATGTGACTCCTACTTCAGCAAACTGTACATATATGAGGAAAACGGATGTGAGGTAGCCAATGTAATTCTTTAAGAATTTAAGATTTCAGAATAACTCATGCTTCGATTTTGTTTGAAAGCAGAAGACCAAGAAGAAGCATCTCTTGGTGCTTTTACTCCTAAAAGAAGCTAGAAGCAAAACAGGAATGACATAACTTTTAAACATATAACATACAACAAACTGCAAATGCAACTCTGTGCTTGGGAATAGAAATAGGAGAAAAATACACTAGGTTGAGCCTTTAAAGCACAAGAAAACAAGAGCATCTTGGAAAAAATGCAATGCTAATGAGAAAATAAATATATCTCAGTTCAAGGAGTCTGGTTCTGATTTGCTATAAATAGAAGGAATTTTTGATCTGTAGTAGTGCATGTTTTGTTACTCAGCTTTAGTCAGTGGTAGAAGAGAGGGAATTAGGACTTCTCATCTTCCTTCATAACCCTTTTGAAGGGTTTTCATGAAGTACTGAGCATCTAACTGAATCTCAAGGAGACCATGTCCTAACTACAGTTCTGGAAAATGATGTTTTACTAGAAACCATGAGTTATCCTGACATGTTTTTCCTTCTGGAAAACAACTGCTTCCTGAAGCTCCTGGAAATCTCAGGGAGGATGGGCCAAAATCATCATTTTAATGAAAGAATTATAAGAGTGGGCTTCCCATGGCTCCACAAGGTCCCCTCCCCTTGACTCCCATGCAGCACAGTCTGCAATGGAAAAGCCATGCCATCTTGTGCCAGCTACACATAGCAGTTTCTGTTAGGAAGTTTTTCACTGATGTAATCTGGAATAGACCATACCAAGACAGTTCAGGCACAAACTCCTTGTGTCATCCTCCTGGATAAAAAAAGGGGCTCTTTGCAGGTGGCAACATGGAAGGCCTGTGCTTCCACGTGTCAGCTGAGAGCTATAGGTGAGATACTTACCTTGCCTAGTGGAGCACTATAGCACACGGGATAGCTGTCCAAAGGGCAACAGCCTCCCCCTCAGGCCAGAATATGTTCCTGCTCCCAATCCTATCTGCTTGCTGCTCTCACGTTGCCTCAGAGAGTTCTCAGCTTTCTGCTGGGTCTGATGCACAAACCAAACCAAACCCCCCCTGCAAAGGGCTGGAAAGATGCCTAACCTGCACTATGGCCTGAAGCCTCAAAAATACCACACCAGTTTTCAACACTAGGGGCCAATGCAGCAACTGCTCCCTGCAGCATTCCCAGAATGGGGAACTGGGAGATCTCAACTTTCCAGGCCTTCACTCCAACTTGCTCTTTGACACTGTCATCTTGTGACCAACTGTGCATACAGCACACCTGCTCTGATGGAGATGGGACTGACATTTCAAGGCGATGCTCATTCCATGTTATAACCCCTTTTATTTTTCCTGTAGGATCAGTGGATCTCTTCATAGGCCAAGGGATCAGAGTCAGAACTAAATGAAGACCAGAGACAAATCTACTCAGGTGCTGATGTGTAAACAGACAATGCTGGGAAGTCTGTATTTCCATCTGTTTCACTAACCCCCAAACATAACCCCAAAATGAAATCAGTGTTTCCAGTGACTGCACAGCACTATTTACATAACTGCTCCCACACACCTCCCTCACCAGCGACTTCACTGAGAAAAACACAGTTCCTCTTCTTCTCTGCTGCTTGCTTAAGATGCATCTTTCAATACTTGCCTCTCAAAGCCAGCAACCAGAGCCAGCAATGCACTGAACTCCATCATGTTTAATTGTCCTATTACGGGAGACAGGACATTCAGCCATTTGTAAAAAAAGTGAAAAACGATTTTTGAAAAAGTAAGGTACTCTAGCAGTCACTATCAAGGTTCTGTTACATGCATCCTGTTACATGGAAGCTATCAGCATCCTGTAGGGTTGACACTGGTAAGGCTGGGTTTGCACACAGAAAGCACTAGAATGTGACCTTGCTGAAAGGTTCTGAAGTTCATTCCATGTTAATTTACCATTAAACACCATGAAAGTGTTCCATATATATATTTCATCTGAAGAAAAAAAACATATATAAACTACAGTTTAGATATGAACTACATGTACAGAGCTGTACTGGACTGGTGGTCATCCAGATTTAGGATGCAACTTCACAGACAGCTGAAGTAATCTCATTACCCATTGGTTCTTACAACGTAGAACTCTAAGAAAAATATTGTAAGAGTCAGCATTTAGGCCCCTTACCTCAGTGAGTACGTACATGTTCTCTGCTATTCTTGGTACCAACTTACAAATCACTGAACTGCCACACCTATACCAGTAAATCAGACATGTCTGGGATATTCCTAGGCGCTCAGGCCAACCAATGTGGAAGTGCTTGCGCCTGTGCTAATAAATTCTCTCATTCTCCAAGCAGACTGGCTGCACACAAACAGCTTCCAAGAATGTGCTAGCTCGAGAAGAATGCTCAGAAGTCCTTGGAAGTGCTCTGCTTGGCACAGGACAGCATTGTGCCAGCCAGCATCCCAGTTTACTGAGAATAGGTAATCACATTCCTTTGCCCAGGCACTGGTCAACTTACTACCAGAAATGCTGCCAAATCCTCCCAGTGGGGAGTGTCCAAATACACTTGATACACCAGAAGGATCGGATGCTATCCAGAGGGATCCCCCCCACTTTGCTCTGGTAAGACTTCACCCGAAACACTGTGTCCAGCTCTGGAATCCTGCTCCTTTCCTGGAGCACAAGAAAGAAAAAGATCTGTCACAGCAGCTCCCGAGGAGTGCAACAGGAATGATGAGAGGACTAAAGCATCTCTCCTCTGAAGACAGGTTGAGAGAGTGGGAATTGCTGAGCCTGGAGAAGTCTCCAGGGACACTTATTGTGGCCTTTTAAGGTACGAAGGGGTCTTGTAAGGAAGGTGAAGAGAGAATTTTTACCAAGGCCGGTAGAAACAGAACAAGGGGTAACAGAGAACCAAGAACTAAGAAGCACGTCCCTGAAGAAAAAAGGCAAAAGAAAAGACAAAAAGGTCATCCAGACAGACATCCAAAATCATTGCAGCAAAACAAGAGTAATACAGGAATCAATAGTATTTATATTACTGTGACTTACCATATTTCATTAACTTGCAAGAATTTAGTAGTATTGAAATGGAACATCAAACTTTCTATCTTCTTCCTACAATGATGTCTGAAAATTATTGAAATTTTTGAAAGATATTTTTAAATAAGCATCATAATACATGAATCAACCACTGAGCAAAAAATGACCATGTGCCATCCCATGCAACCCTAATCGAGGAAGACAGGCACAGCCCTGCTGGTCTGAAGACAGACAAGACCATGGTCTTTTGCCAAGGCTCTGTTTGTCTAGTGGGATGTGTCTAAGATCCATCTAGGCTACCAATGTTGTAACTACCCACAGTATAAACTGACAATTCAGCAAATCTCTCAGTCAGGCTGTCCTTGGCTGAACAGGGATCACAGGGGTTCTGCCTTCCAGGCTTTCTTCCTGCAGTTCAAATAAGTAGTAATAAACCCACCTCCCCTATACTTGTACTATTTGCGCTTATCTTTTCACTGTCTGGCAAGATGTTGGTATTTGGCACCTTTGACTGCCTAGCAAATTTACTGAGCTCCTTTTTCAATTGGTTAACCTATATAGACAGAAACCACAATAACCATAAAACTCATCATGAAGGAAAAAGCATTTAATCCAGTATTTCACACTCCAACAGACAAAAGCGATACTGACACCACTTCCCAATTTTATATGCTCACTTTTCCTGCAAGTTAGCCAGTTTTGCAATGGCCTGGACAATGTCTGTCATGAAGTATTAGGCCTGGCAGTATTCCTCTACTTTGACAGGTCACTGTCAGTTGGAAAATCTCCAATATAAATAAGAAACTAATGGATTACAATAGTCACTATCTCTCTTATAAACTCAGAGGACAAAGACAGTAAATATTTCACACACCAAGATGATATTCAAATCAAGAGTTGTATTCAACAGTGAGCAAGACTCTAAATAAAAACCTTCCATACTCCTATTTTTTTCCCACTGAGAACATGGAGTGTTCAATCTGATTATGTGCTATCATCAAATTACTGAATATCAATGTTAATCAAACTAATATTTATATTGACAGCAAACCCAGGCGGGATCAGGATCACAATTTTGGCAGGATCTAGACAGCTTTAACTTGGTTCAGGTCAGGTCTCACTCCATTCTAGGGGTACACCAAATAAGTTAAAAAACGGTTCCTGTATCAGCTGCTGTATTTTCAAGGTAACTTGTTTGGCAGCTGAGTTGAGGCAAAGCACTGACACCCAGGCTATAACTTAGAAATGCAGAACACAGCAGAGCTTTAATGTGGTTTTTTTCAACCTACAGACCACTTACAAACGCCAAATTGCAACTGATGCATCCGTAATCTTTCAGAGCAATGCAACGTCTTCTCAATCCTCTGAAACTGTGGGGTTTATATTTTAAGCTTGCACTTCAAAACCTTGAAGATATTTATCATAAGCTCCTGCTACTCCTTTACAATGCAACAGCTGCACACTGAACTTAGCAGTGCTTTATGCTTGCAAGCTACCTATTCGAGAGCCAAAAGTTTTGTAAAAACTAAGATAAGTGTTCCATAAGCCTATGAGCAGCTGTCATTTGCCCAAGCATGGGGTCACACTGGCAATTCCAGCACCAAAAGCCCAGGCTTTAGCACCGTCTTGTTGGATCTTAGATGTTCACCAGATAAAGCACCTGGACAACCATCGACAGAAATTGTGCCGTGACACCTTCCCGTGCAATCACAACCCCCTGACCCCTGCGGGAGCCCCCAGGCGCGACGGCTCCATCGCACGCTTCCCGTCCGCGGTGACAATTCACCTAAATCGACTCTCACAATGCAGTAACCCAGGCAGCCCCAGCGCTGCCCTCACGGCGCCCTCACCTCCCTCCACCCCGCCCCGAGCCGGCAAAGCCCCGCCCCGCCGCACGCGGCGCGCTCTCCTAGGCTGCCACGGTACGCTGGCCCCGCCCCCGGCGCCGGTCCGCCAATCCCGAAAGGCGATGTGGCTCCACACGCTCTGGGCGGGGCTGCCCCGTCCCTCCCCCCTGCCGCCCCCGCCCCTGGAGCGGCCGCGCGTTCCACGCGTGGCGGTTCGCGGTTGGCGGCGCCGCGGGGGCCAATGGCGGGGCGGCACCTCAGAGCGGCCGGGCGGTTCTGCGCTCGGCGGCGCCGCCGCTTGTCCGCCGTCGCTTCGGCCGGTCGCGCCTATGTCCCGCCGCGGCGCCGCGGCCGCTGCCGCCGAGGGCCCCCAGGGGCGCTGAGAATTCCGCGAAACCCGCGCACCCCGCGCCTGAGGCCCTCGTGACGATAGTTGATTGGCGACCGCGCCAAGCACGTGTTTGGGCGACAGCCAATCAGCGGACGCGGCGTGCCGCGAGGGGCGGGGCGGTGGGAGCGCAGCGCAGGGAGCGGACGGGCCGAGCCGGGCCGGGTTGGGAGCGGCGGGATGAGGATCCGCGGGCTGTGGGTGCTCCTGTTGCTGCTGGGGCTGGCTCAGATCGCCCTCCTGGCGCGGAGCACGGCGGCACAGGAGGAGGAGAATAGCGACGGAGGTGAGCACGGGCAGGGGCTGGGCCGGGCCGGGCCGGCGGTGCATGCTGGGTCCCCACGCGGGAGGCGGCGGCGCCGCGCCGGCTCTGGGCGCTGCGGGGAGCCCGGGCCGGCGGGGCGCCGCTGGGGCTGGGATGCTCCTCGCAGGCCCCTGGGCAGGGCGCCGAGCCCGCCCCGTGAAGCCCTGAGGTCTGTCCGAGCCGCTTGTCCCGCCGCTGCTCGTCTGTCCTGCGCCGTGGGGCGGCTCTGCCTCGCCTCTCCCGAGCACGGAGTTATCAGCTAACTAACAATTAACCATGTTGGCAATCTCCGGCTTTACAATCGACAGGAAATTTGCGATCTCGTTACTCCGACTCGTGTCGGGCAGATTGCGATCTCATTATCCGGAGAGGGACTCTTTATCAGCAGCTGTGGTGATAAGACGAGGAGTAATGGGTAGGGAGTGAAAGAGGAGAAATTTAGGTTCGATATTAGGAAGAAATTGTTTACTATGATGGTGGTGAGACACTGGAACAGGTTGCCGAGAGAGGTTGTGGATACCCCAATCCTGGTAGTGTTGAAAACCTTAAGCAGTGGTCTAGTGGGAGGTGTCCCTGCCCATGTCTGGGGAGTTGGGACTATGAGATCTTTAAGGTCTTTTGCAACCCTTAGCATTCTATGAGTCCCTGAGCACTCTTTTCCTTACTCCTTTGTTCAGGGAATCTGTGCATTCTTCGTGTTTCAAACTGATTTTTTTTTTCTTCACAGAAGGAAGGCCCAATGTTACTGTCTTCTCGGTGTTTCTTCCCACTTTGAATTTCACTGACATGTGTCTCCTCCTTTCCAAAATTAGCTGAAACAAAGCTGCTCAGGCTTATTGAATATAGTGCCTGTATGTAGGAGGCAGACATTTGAAGGTGTTTCTTTTTTTGGTTTTAAGTTTCTTTCATGTGGATTTTGGTAAATTACGCATCTTCCATATTTTCTACATGAACACTGCTGTATGTTAAGTATTAGAGGGCGTCTAGGGAGACTGGATTATGGATGACCTTCTGAAGTCATGGCCTGCAAATTCTTGCTCACTGAACAGGCACTAAAACTTGCAGAAGTGCATTTAAATCAGTTACCCTGTTTGTGTAACTGACTGTATTATCTGTAGGATAAGGATCAAGAGATTTGTTCTAAAGGGTATGTTATCTATAGTAAGGAGATGGAGAAACAGAATTTTCCTGTGGAGCTATTTTCTTTTTTTCTCTTGTAAACTGGAATACAATTACTATGCCTCTTTCTCTGCATTTGGCTAGAACACTTGATTATGGTTTCTTTGTCGCATGTGACAAAGCCTAGTACTGATTTCCCCTGCCACCTTCAAAGGAAGAAGTAACACCTGTGATGTTACAGTGCTATCACTGGCTGACAGCAGTGTCTCAGCTTCTTGTGGGCCAGGCTCTCATCAGTATTTCCCATGCTTGCTGTTCTTCTCATTATAGGAGTTCTTGGGATCAAAGGTACACAGTGATGGAAGTACCTCCCACTGTGTGGAAGCTGAACACTAATCCATTGCCAAACCTGAATAATTTTCCAGTTTCTATTGTGTATCTTGAATTTGTAAATATATCATGAACTAGGCTTTGTAAAACCTTTGCCTTAAAAGTGCACATAGTTGGAGATTTCCATTTTTGCCCTTGGAATGCAGACCTGTGTGAAGTGGAATAAACTTACTTTGCAACAAGAAAGTAATCTTATGCACATTAATTGTTAGGGAGATGGAAAGTTCAGATCAAACCCAGCTTGTTGCACTGCATGATTTGGGAAGTGAAGTTTGACCAGGGTAGGGAGTGAATATGCTTGAAGTAAGGTTAGCCCAGATTGTGACTGCTACACCCTTAGCATCCTGATGACAGGAAAGGAGGGGTCGTGTAGAGGATGTACTACAGAAAAGATTGAGGGGGGATGATACTGTTGAAAGACTTTTGAATGCCCTAGCAACAGATGATGAGTCTTGAGTTCTGGGTTCCTGAAGTTATCTAATCAGGGAACAGTGTGCTCCGCAAAAGGAAACTTTCAGGCAGAATCCCAGTCATTGATGTCTGGATGCAGCTTTTTCATACAGGATCTGCTTTGTTTAAGAAAATATTACTAGGCCATATATCTGATAAACACTGAGTGTTCAGTGAAGTTACTGTAAGAATTAATTTCAGAGTAGCTGTCATCCAGAAGAAGGCCTGCCAGCCAGCATTGTGTACTTCAAGTCTTAAAATAAGTACCTTCTTCATCATATTTTTTGACTTGTGTAGTGATGTGTTGAAATTTGTGGAATGTTGGGTTTTTTTTTAAGTAAAAGGGGGTTATCCATATTTTACCAGAGGGCAGGTTTTAGCCACAGCTGGCACAGCTGTTGTTTTGTCCATCAGCTTTGCAAGTCACTTTAAGAAACAAAGACACTTCAGTTTGGGGGCAGCCGTTTCATTTTCATGAGCTGACTTACGCAAGTATTTATTAGCTACCTCTGCCACTTCAGGTGTCACAGTTAGACTCATTCTGTTCTCTTTAAATTGTAAATCTTTAATGCAGATGGAAGTTTCTTGCTCTTAATGAAAAAAACAAAAAAAGAGTCCGGCTTGCTTCTCCTGTGCTTGGTTGGGTCCTTGAAACAGGTCGTTCAGTCCCAACAGTAAAGGGGGTGTCAGAGGTAGCTATGATAGCCCTAGGTGTTGGTGAAGCTGGAGGCTACAGAAGGTAAGTCTGCACTCTTAAGAACCGATATATAGGTGTGGTCACCCTCCTTAAGCCAGTTTGGAAAAGGTGGAGTCCTGCTGTTACAGTGCTATTGTCCTGCCTCCATCTCCAGGCAGGAAGAAGTGGGTGTGTATAACACCCATGACAATGTGTCACTGTCAGGGACGTTTTAGGTTGGCAGGCTGTACAGCCACTTGCAGGGAAAGATACAAAATCATTTCAGTGAGAGATGGTGGATCTAATGGTTACATTTGCATTTTCCACCAATGCAGGATGTTTCTGCAGGTGAGACCTTGTTCTTGGTTTTCTAAAAAACAGGTGCCACTGCAGCTGCTGTGGTCTTTGTCTCCTCGGGGGTGGGTAGTGAGCACAGTAAGCCAGGAACAAGGGTCACAACCTGGTGGATAGTTGGACATGCATGAGCTGAATTGGCCGACTAGTTTTGCTCAAATTCCTTTGTGTCAGGAAAAACCATGTCTGAAGCAATTTGCCAGGAATGCAATGCCCGGGAATTCAGGCACAGGACAACCAGGAACACCCTGCAGTGAAACATGGTCTCAGAACTGCTGGGCACCCATACAAGGCACAAGTTTTGCCAGCTGAAACCCCCTGAAATCCAGCTGTTTCAGCAGGGCAGTCCTGCAGGTATGTGACTGTGTAGCTTCACGGAAGGGTGAGCAAGTGCTGCAACACAGGAGGCATTGTCTGCTTGCAAATAGTGCTTTTAGCTGCTTCAAAGATCAGGTGAAACACTAGTACTTGTTAAAGAAACCTAATCCAGCTGACTACTGTTGTGTGATAAATGATCTCCTGTGATCTCTCCCTTCATCAGAAGCTTTAATATTTTCGTGGTACATAAAGTTGACCTCTAATTAAAATCAACATATTTCCTCCAGGATTCTGTACAGTTTCCTGAGAGCATATAGGCGTGTTTTCGTATACTTTTTTCTAAAATAAAAAAAAGCTATTGCAAGTCAATGGCATAATTTTATCCATGGTGAGATTGTTCCTATTGTCTGCTGTTGGTCTGAGAAAAGTGGGATTTGTTTTGTTCACTTTTTCATGCCTGGATAGCACATATTCATAATTCTTAACTTTCAAGTTCATGATGAAATCAGAGTATTTTCAGAATACTGCTGCAGTAACTCCTCTCAGCTTAGTCAAAAGCCAGTTTAATAGAAAATCATTTTGAACAAGAAACCTTAATCCTTTTTTCCTTTTAAAATTTTTTTTCCCATCCTATTTCTGGGACTCCCACTAGTCAAAAGGGACTTAGCTTCATTGTTTTATAGTTTTCATTTGGGACGAGATATTTTCATTACTTGTTCTGTAACTGAAATTCCTTTAAATTCCTTCAGGGAGGTCTGGTTTCCTTGAAAGATAGCAGTTCTGTTTTTTTTTTTTTTTTTTAAGTGTAAAGGAACATGTGAAAGGTCAGATATTAAAGAAACTCTCAAATTCCAAGTCAACAAAGAATGAACCAGTAGAAATGTCATGGCTTCAGCTTACACATGCTAATTTTTCTTTGGTAATTTAACAAATCTGCCTTCTCCTTGAAAGGCCTGTTTTGGACCAGTGATTTTGGTCTTAAATCAAAGGCCTCCCCGAAAGTTCTTTGAAAGAAGAAGCTTTCACTCCTTTTTTTTATCTTTTTTTTTTTTTTTTTTTTTTTCCTCCAAGAAGAGTACCTGGCACCTGCCAGGTGCATAGGAGTGGGTTTTCATGGGCCTCCTGCAGTCACTTACTTATTTTACACTGACTGCAGCCTGGTGCTGATCCAGAGCAGGGTGATTGATGCTCCTGTGAGTGGGAAGACCCCTCAATGTATAGCAGACCTGAAACATCACTGTAACTGAAAGCAAAAGTGGCAAAGGTGGATGGAGCAGTCAGGAAAGAAGCACAATTTTGAAGCGCTCCCTCTAAACCCCCTTGATAGTAACAAAATTTCAGCATTTGGGTTTATAGCAAGGCAGCACATAGCTATTGTGGTGTTACAGGTCTTGTGAGTAGGAGTACAAGGGAAGCACTGGGGACAGATAACACCTGCTTTTTTGGTATAAAACACTAACTTTTCCAGCCTCAAGTTGGCTACATTAAAGGGCAGCTGTTCTGCTGCATGATGAAGAGGTTCTGGGCCCTTCTTACCCAGCAAAACGTGTCACTTGCCCACATTTCAACAAGATGTCCAACAAACCTTGGTGGCAGCTGTTGCATAGATTTGTGTATTTTAATTCTTGTGGTGTCCATTTTATAGTTCACCCTGAAATGTGAAACACCTGTTGATAGTTTACTGAAATATTTATATTGTTAGCTGGTGTAGTGTGGACACAATTGAAATGTTCAAACATCTGAATCCAAACTCTTTGCCAACTGAGATATCTGTCACTGTATATGGAGCAGAAACGAATCTGTGTGGGTACTTTTCTTAACCACGGGAGGCATCTAATCCATCTTTATTCTGGTACTGTCACTTTATTGTTGAATTTGACACAATCTAATCTTCATTGTATTTTTACTTTTCCAGAATCTGTTACAAAAGAAGCTGACGATGATGCTGACGATGATGATGATGATGAAGACGACGACGAAGATGATGACGATTCTGTAGTTAAAGAAGAAAATGGTGTATTAGTCTTGAATGATGCAAACTTTGACACCTTTACTGCAGACAAGGATACTGTGCTGCTGGAGTTCTATGCACCATGGTGGGTTTACAGTGGCACCTCCTTGGGTGCAGTATCAGAGGGCTTCTCTGCCAGGACACTCTCCTAAAAAGTGAACCTGAGTTGCCATTTTAACAATGACAGCAGTAACTTGCCTGCAGGAGATGCAGTGGACTCTGCTGTAGTCCAGGGAGGGAGATGGTTCTGGTGGTGTGGAGGAACCCTTTTCCTGCCCCTGTACCATGCAATAACCAACAGCCTGCTCTTTCTCTACAGGTGTGGGTCATATGGAGGGATCCCATGCCAAGGGAAGCATAAGCCTGGTTCTATCCCTGTTCTATGCCTGTCAGGGAACAGAAGTAATCCCAGTGAGGCCCAGAAAAGTCATGCAGTGTGGTCTTGCAGCCTGCAATCATACAGTACCAGTGCTGGACCACTGAGAACTTGTGCACTTGCTCATCTAGGTGGAGTAGTGAAGGCTTCCCTAGTAGGGGAATTGCTAGAAGGTTTTCCTTTTCAAATTCACCATTCTGTCATTGCCAGAAGGGTGTGGTGTGATTAGGGACATAGCTTGTTTGTATTACTAATTTAAGCAGTGCCTCATACATCTACCTAATAATGGTAGCTCTGCTGGCATCCCAGGGTACACAGCACCCCTAGTCTGCTCCAGAGAGCTACAATGGACTTACCTGCATATAGCCAAGACAAAGGATTTAGACCGGAATGCATCTTCTCTTGCATTCTTACAGACAGGAACATTAGGGGTTATTACTGGGGGAAAACAAGAGTAGAAGATATTTTCAGCAGAGTTGCTGAGGTAGTATCACAGTCAGAACCTCTTTTCCTTTGTGGCTTAGTGATATAAAGATGATGTACTCACTGGTCCTTCCCCAGTCTTTGAATAGAGGGGGAATATGATCTTGCTTGAGGTGGAATTGCATTTTAACTTGTGCCATTCTTGTCACAGAGAATTCCATCCCTGCTTGGCTGTAGGCACTAATTCTGCAGATGTAGTTTGCCTGCATGAAGACTCAACATGAAGTTTAATTTATTTGAGCAGAAGGATGTGTGTCATCATAGACTAAACACCTTTCCTATTTTTCTACTCCCCCTCCTGCCATCTCTATCTGCCACACGCTTCTTTTTGTTTTCCTACATTTTCCTGGTTTCATCTTTAACTTGTCAAGCTCTATTTAGCATTTCTTGTAAGAAAATGTAGCTTTTCTAGCTAGTATTCTCTGTCATGCCTGCAGGAGCCTCTGTTCTTCACAGAGAGTTTTAGTGGGGCCAGAGAGGGAGCAGATGCTGTGTTACCATAGTGGGTGTGAGATTTCATTAGGCCAGCTTAACTACTGGTTTGTTTTCTCTTTGCTTCAATTTAAGGTGCTAGGGAGAGAAGGTGAACCTCAATTAGGGAGAAGCTCAAGTTGAATTGCGACCATATTTGTGGGGGCAGGAAGGAAGGAGGAGAATAATACAAGGTTTACAATTTTGTTGTAAAAGCAATTGTTGAATTTTTTTACAATGGTTTTATAAAACATATGGCAATGCATTCCATGTTGAATGAAAATTTTTAAAAAGAGGTTTTGAGTTGAACCAACAGTACATTAGCTACAGTTGCTCTCTGTCTCTCCATGATCTGAACATGTAGGAAGACAAACATCTCTGTGTTGATGATGTGAACATCTGACAGAAGGCATCCTGGAAATGCAGAGCAGCAGATACCTCTGTGTGTCTGTCATGCGTTTACATACCTACTTGTGTCTTCCTCTGACAGGTGCGGGCACTGCAAGCAGTTTGCTCCTGAGTATGAAAAGATAGCCAAAACTCTGAAGGAAAATGACCCTCCTATTCCTGTAGCCAAAATAGATGCTACTGCAGCCACTTCACTGTCAAGTCGTTTTGATGTCAGTGGCTACCCAACCATCAAAATCCTGAAAAAAGGCCAAGCTGTTGACTATGACGGGTCTCGGACGGAAGATGGTAAGCATGAATCCTTTGCAGTTCTCTGTAAGAAAGCAAAGTAGCATGTGATATTGCTTCCTAATATGCGGCTGTTTTGAAGGACTCTGATCTCAAGTCAGGTTATCTTAAGCAGAGTAGTATTATGAAGGAATAAATTTTCCCTGTTTTCTCAATAGGCTGTATCCTAGAGGACAATTCTGCAGGTAGTGGGTAGTGCTGTTACTGACAGAAGGTTCCTAGAAATATGACTTGACTAGAAGAGGAGGCAGTCTTGTGTTTGCTGAAGGATCAGCCAATAAACATTTGATCTGTATATTGACTGTATATAAACCCACTTGTATTTTGCTTAATTAATATTCCCAACTGCAGTCAGAGGGGGAAAATCTACCTTTTCTGTCTGTTTTGAGATGGAGTTCAGTGCTGCCAAGTACAGATCTGTACTCTTTGTAAGACTCTCTATGGGTTGAAGAGAAGACCTTCTTGGCAATACCAACAAGGAAATAAAGCATAAAGGAGCTTCATTAAGAAAGTGTTCCCATGTAAGCTTGATGTGTAAGCATTGATCCAAGACCATACTTGCCACTGTGATTTCAAATTCTTGGTATCATCTCTTGCTTTTGACATGTTACTGTTATGATAAACTGCATACTTGCTAATTGGGTTATTGAACTGTATTTCAGCAATTGTGGCCAAAGTCAAGGAGGTTTCTGACCCCAACTGGACCCCTCCACCCGAAGCTACTCTGGTATTGACCCAAGATAATTTTGACGAAGTTGTAAATGCTGCTGACATAATCCTGGTGGAGTTCTATGCTCCATGGTAAGCAAGAAGGCAGTCACTTGTATTTGTCTAGCACAGATGGCCTGAACACACTTGGTGGACCTGTCTTGTGTTGTTATGACTCTTCACACACCTTTGCCTCGTGCAGGTGTGTGTAGCTCTGGTGTACCTCAGTTACAATCTGCACCTAGGATCACATGGCAAATCACTTGCAGACCAGACTGGATCTATTTTCTCAGCAAAGGATGGTTTGCTGAGAAAATAGGTTTCTCTTGGTAGAAACGGAAGGTTCTCCATATGTACTGATTTAGTAATACACTGCGATATTGAAAATCAAAGAGAATTGGTCCTTAGTTTATAAATGGCCTCTAAAAACAAAGCTACCTATAGTAGTGTGAGGCCAGGCACAGAGGCCAGCTTCTGGTTGGAGAGACACATTCTCCTATGCTGAAGTGTCCTTTGTAGATTCAATGATCCCATTTGTGCTTTCTTCATTCTGGAAGACTTTCCCACTTCGGAGGTAGAAGGTACCTGGCAGGCTTAATGGCTTGTAAAAAGTGCCCTCTGCCTTCCCTGCCTAGGTGTGGACACTGCAAGAGGCTTGCTCCAGAATATGAGAAGGCTGCCCAGGAGCTCAGTAAGCGCACACCTCCCATCCCTCTGGCTAAAGTCGACGCCACTGCTGAAACTGAGCTTGCAAAGAAGTTTGATGTTACTGGCTACCCAACTCTCAAAATCTTCCGCAAGGGCAAGCCTTATGACTACAGTGGTCCACGGGAAAAATATGGTACTGTAACTTATGCTTTTTCTTCTTTTCTGAGGGCTTGACCACAAATATTTTGCAGACTTGTTAATGTCATGGCAGTTGGGAAACCTGAAAAATTGTGCTCTCATACCTACATAGGCCAGCAGTTTAAATTTGTCTCTAGTCTTTATATAACATCTTATGGTGGTACTATCAGCTCCTTTTACCATAAAGTGAATTAAATACACATGGTAAAGTGGTGGCAGTATGAGTAAGTTGGCAGGTTTTAATTTTACTGGAATGTGCCATGAGGGCTGGAAAAATATTCATTATTGAGTTTTAATAAGAGGGAGGACTTAAGGCTATTCAAGTAGCACTTTGGCTCATAGGAAGTTCAGGAGACAGTGGAGGGTCTGGAATTTCAGAAAGGAGCAAGATCAGCTGAAATCCATGGATTGTGTACTTGGTCACCTCTTCCGAAACCAACCTGAATGGGAATATTCAGAACTGTAGCTTTAAATCTTGGACTTAGGTCTTGCTGATTAGGTCTTGAAGTCATTGCACAGGAGGAAAGGTGTTCATGGGAAGTGTGGTATTAAGCAATGTTGAGATGGAATGCCTGAACCTATCAATTCAATAAATGTTCTAAGCAACTTTTTGGGGGCGTGTTTTTCTCACAGGTATTGTTGACTACATGATTGAACAGGCTGGTCCTCCATCCAAACAGATTCAGGCTACCAAGCAGGTACAAGAATTTCTGAAGGATGGGGATGATGTCATCATCATTGGTGTCTTTAGTGGAGAGAATGACAAAACCTATCAGCTCTATCAGGAAGCAGGTAAAGAATATTTTAAAATATTAATGAAACCTATGTTTTGTTGAGATTCTGTCTAGGAGTTTGGGCATGGAGAGATCATTTATTTCTCTTAGTTCTGTTGGAGAGGAATAAGAAAGAGAAAGGGTGATCTTCTACTTGTACTCAAAAAATAAACTTACACCTGATTTTAAGTTGTAACTAAAGGGTCAGCCAGTCACAGAATATACCTCTTCTTGGTATTGTGTCCCTAAAAACATGTGGACTAGAGGGGAGGGAAAATTCTTACCTGAGGAACAAACCACAATTTCTTGGCTTAAAGCCTAGATATGTTTGCTGTCTGTTACTCTTGTTTCATATCCGGCAGTCCAGAGTCAGTCTTCACCAAACTCATTTGGGGTGAGAGAAGAATCATAATTGGAGAACGAATCATCATCACTTCTGGGTCAGTTTAGCTAGACCATTCCTGGCAACCTGTCTGCCTGCTTTTGGGGCTGCTGTCATAGTTGAATTAGGAGCTGATTTGTTTGCTCCAGCATGGCAACATACAGAGCTGTTTCCCAGGCTGCCCCAAAGCAAATAGTTTGGCTAGTTGGCCTATTTGGGAAGAAGCCCAGAGGTAGGAGATTTGATAAAAGAATAACTCTGTCGCTGTATATGTTTTGGAAGCTGTTCAAGGTGTTTGACTGTGTAGAATAACTCGTCAAGTGGATGGGTTGTTGAACAGCATTCAAATAGTGCTGCTGGAATTGTATGTATATTCACATGCTTCTCACCCCTGGCTGAGAGCTGTTGTCCAAGACTGGGTAGTTCTGTGTCACTTTGAGAATAGGAAGAGAGTTGCCTTGCAGTTATAGTCTCAAGATCTCATTTGCAGGCTGTCAGTTCATTTCTAATGACTTTTCCTTCGCCCTAACCTGAATTTTCTAGCTAACGGTTTGAGAGAAGATTATAAGTTCCATCACACATTCAGCAACGAGATTGCAAAACTATTGAAAGCATCTCCAGGAAAACTGGTTGTCATGCAGCCAGAGAAATTTCAGTCAAAGCATGAGCCCAAGATGCACGTTCTGAATCTTAAAGTGAGTAGCTGGTCCAGAGCTAAAAAGTTTGTGTGTGGATTTAAGGTTCTCTCTCTCTGTATTTATGATGAGTTGGCATTTTCCTATTAGAAGTACTCCCACTAGATATTTGAGTCAACCTGTTTGTCCACTGAAACTGTATTGCTTTGTTCAAGAGAACTTTATGAAATTGGTTCAGTTGTTTGGTTTTCAAATAATAATTTGTCCTTACAATATTCAGTGCTCAAAGGTTTGAAGAATGTGGTGGCAGCATTGTTTTTATAATGTGCCCTTCCGTCTTTCTCATTCATGGGTGTATCAATACTGCTTTTCAGTAGTGTGAAATGTCACTTAAATCTGTTTGTTTGAACTTTTTTCATGATTTCTTTAAGCAGGACTCTACAGATGGATCTGAGATTAAAGAGCATGTGCTAAAACATGCTTTGCCTCTAGTTGGTCATCGCAAGCCTTCCAATGATGCCAAGAGATATGCTAAGCGTCCTCTAGTGGTTGTTTACTATTCTGTGGACTTCAGTTTCGACTACCGTGTTGGTAAGTTTGCTGCTATTACCCTTCCTCCACTTTGAGAGGAAGCAGGCACTAAATAACTAGAAATTACCAATCGTGTCTTGTTCTGGTTTTTCAGCTACCCAGTACTGGAGAGGCAAAGTCCTGGAAGTGGCCAAAGACTTCCCTGAATACGTGTTTGCTGTTTCTGATGAGGAGGATTATTCTTCTGAAATAAAAGACTTGGGCCTCCTTGAGAGTGGGGAGGATGTCAACGTTGCCATTCTGGATGAAGGTGGCAAGAAGTATGCCATGGAGCCAGAAGAGTTTGACTCTGATGTACTCAGGCAGTTTGTGCTGCAATTTAAGAAAGGTACAGTTTGTAAAATAGGGTTCTCTAGGCTATTTTGTTTACCCTTCCAAAGTTCTTTCTTGAGGCAATGGCTCCAGTAAACTGAGTGTGTTTTGCAAGCCCAAAACGTTCCTGTGGTTTTAAAGTA
Organism: Acanthornis magna; assembly: GCA_036785705.1. Taxonomy (NCBI): domain Eukaryota; kingdom Metazoa; phylum Chordata; class Aves; order Passeriformes; family Acanthizidae; genus Acanthornis; species Acanthornis magna. The sequence goes on from JAWUZG010000029.1 coordinate 14,223,578, forward strand.
TGAGCTGATCATACTTTATATGAATATTTGGGACTACTATAATAAATCACTGGCTGGTACTTTGTGGATGGACAGCCATAAAAAGAGGAGAAAGGTTCTAGGGAATTGCAAAACAAACCGTTGCCCATATTTCACGAGGTTATTGGACTGAAAAGTCACCAGCTAGCTAGTCTGTGGTTCATGCTGAGGCAAGTTCATTTGCCAGTCCCTGGCAGGAGAATGTACTTCTGCCCTTTCTTAGGGTAGACTGTAAAGGCTGCTCTTACCACATTCTAACAGTGTTGTGTGTTTTGCTTCCCTCTAGGAAAACTGAAGCCAATTGTGAAGTCCCAGCCAGTGCCAAAAAATAACAAAGGGCCTGTGAAAGTGGTTGTGGGTAAAACTTTTGATACCATAGTGATGGATCCAAAGAATGATGTTCTCATAGAGTTCTATGCCCCGTGGTGTGGACACTGCAAGAAACTAGAACCAGTGTATAATGAGCTAGGCAAAAAATACAAGAATGAGAAAAATCTAATTATAGCCAAGATGGATGCTACTACCAATGACGTGACAAATGACCACTACAAAGTGGAGGGATTCCCCACCATCTACTTTGCTCCGAAGGACAAGAAGAACAACCCTATTAAATATGAAGGCGAGAGAGATTTAGAGCATTTGAGCAAATTTATAGAGGAGCATGCAACAAAACTCTCCAGAACAAAAGAAGAGCTTTAGATAAGATAAGGGTGGTGAAGAAAAATTGTTTGTACAATGTAGTTAAAATCAGGTTACTGACAAAACTTTGTGAGAGAAGAATTAAGCGGTTTTGAGCAAAGAGATTCTTGAGCAGTAAAGCAATTGCAGTATCTTTTTTTTTTTTATATATGGCAGACGAGTTTTTTTCTGGACACTGAACTTAATACTCTAATATGAATGTCTTATGTTAGTTACTGTTTTGATCTTTGGAGAAAAATACATCCTTTATTTTTTGTGACTATCTTGAGCTTTATTCTTTTACTCCAATGCAGCTGTTTTTAAGTTGAAAGAAACTACCAAAAAGGGAGAAGCAGATCCCTCAGACAGATTTCTCTTATTTGTTGTTACGGTTACTGGGGGGAACAGTCCTTTCAGCTAGTCTTTATTGTTATGTTTCTGTGTACCTATTCATGTGACTCTATCTCTGTATTCATAGCTGAGGATAAGAATGGAGGTTTTCTAAAGTGTGGATGAATTATTTGGTCCTACTGAGATAACACAGGGATTTGCTAACTAAATGTGCTCTAGACCTGTCTGTTTTAGCTTTGTGCCTCTCTGTAGAGAGGGTGATGCTAAAATAGCAAGTTTTTCTAATTTACCTCTCTTTACTCATCCATATTGACCCATTTATATCTTAGTCTTCCTAAATATGTTTTGGAGTAATTGAAGTATGGCAGAACAAGAGCATTTAGTGGGTGGAAATGCTGGGATTCTGGTATCAGCTCTGTATGCTGCTGTCTCCTTTCCTTTAGCAGAGTGGGAAGTTCGATAGTGATTCTTCTTCGGGCGAGCAGACTGAGACCTTCTAATTGTCTTCATTCCTCTAGCAGGTACTGCAGGTACAACGAATGATCACATCTCCTCTGTGCTCCCCTTGGGAGTATATGCATTTGAAAGTGAATTTGTATCTTGAATGGCCCAGTTTAGATGTGGCCATAAATTTATGGGCTATGTTGAGGTTGCAGACCTACATGATGCACTGTCTGCCTCTTCTCAAAGCTGTGATGCTGTGGTGTGTGCAACTTGAGTGTCCCTGAGGCAGCTTTGATTCACGTTTTGTTTTACAGGTAGTGTTTCTCTTAGCAGCACTGTTTTCTGTCTTGCAAGATATCACTGGTCTTTCTTCAGTAATTGCGTGTTGCATTAGTTTGTAGCTTTTTGGAGTGTGTACAAATCTAAAATCACTACCCAATCTTTTCTCTTCTGGGGAGATGCAGTCTTCTGTGTAGCAAGGATAAACCCATGTCCAGGAGATGGCTATTCAGGTGTAGTCTGAGGACCCAAAAGGGCCTGCAAAGGGATATGTAGGCCTTATACTTGCCTACTGCACTTGGCATCCCTATTGAAGGGATGGGCTTCCCTTCTGCCTTAACAGGGGACCGTCACCACTGTTAACAACCCACACAGCGAAGCATAACTATCAAATTATTCTTGCAGAGGTGTGTGGGACTGCATGAAGGCTTTCCCTTAATTAATGGTTTAGCTAAAACTAGTGAACAAAGCTTGCCAGTAGATTATAAATGAGGGTGATGATGTCAGATCTCGTGGGAGTGCTGGGGTGTGCCTGAATGCTATTCAGCTCCTGTTGTTTATCAGCAAAAACTGGGAAATGCTAAGCAGCTAAGTGTTAAAGCAGTGTCACCATTCACCTCAGGCCTTGGCACTGTCTGTCTCCTCTTTTCACATTAGAGGGCTTTTGTCTTTACTGTCCTTAAATGTACAGATGCCTGTTAAGCTTAGGCCGTATTTCACCTACAAGACTCTTACCAGGTAAAGTGCATTATCTTCCCATCTACTGCCATTTCTGTTTGCAGCTCTTCTGTAGAGCTTTCAAAAGCTGTAATCTGTTCTAAATGTGTTGTGCAGGCAACAGAAGCAAGATCAGACTTAGCTGAGCACCAGAGGTGACTTCTTTCAGCTTTAGAAAATGTGCATACAAGCCAAGTAGCAAGTTCTGTCTCATCTACCGGTGTTACCAACTCACTTCTTCAAAGAAATAAGCACAGGCTTTTAAAATCAGTTCTTAAAACACAGTTCAGGTTCTATCCCTGAGCAAATATGTCACACAATGCTGCAGGGAACTAAATTGCTCCTGCTTGTTAGTTAGTTGCAGACTTAAAGGGTTTTATTCCAAAACAGATGCTGTCTAATTAACAGGAGGATATAGATAAATGCAGAACATATAGAAGGGTGGGTATTGGTGGTGAAGCACTGCAGTCAGGGCTCAAGCCCCATTTTCCTTGGGATGGTAACAGTTAAAGTTGAGCACTGGAGTTTCTCACCTCTCTTCTGACAGGTGCTAAATTAGTAATATTGTCATTGCCAATGCTGTAGTGTTTCTTTAAACTTTTTCCTCCCAGCAGGAGCTGACAGCACTCAGGGTTGAAACCTGTACAGCCTCCAGGGAGCTCTGTGGCTATAAAAGACACAAGGCCCAGGGGAGTGTCCCAGGTGTGCTTGCTCACTGCTCCTTCCACCTCTCTCTTCCTTGCCTCCACAGGTGGAGGCAGCCTGGAACATGAACAGTTGCTTCAGTACTGTGCTGAAACTCCTGAATCTTGTTCAGGAGCAGTAGTGCTTAAGTCAGAGCTGAATAAGGGACAGGAATCCAGTAGCTGTAGCATTGCTTACAGTTTCTTGACAACTGTGAGCTGTAAGAGCAGGGAGTGTTATCCCAAGTAGGTTATGGGTTTAGGTTATGAGCAGTAGAGGCAATGAGGATTTGTTCCATCCTTACATTAGTGTCACCTGGCCCCATTTCCTATGAGTCCTTGGCTGTACCATACACCTTGGCATCTGCATGTCAAATCCATCTATCTCTTCCCAGCAAGATGAGGATACTGTTGTCTCTAAGCTCTGGGCAATCATGCTGGAAAATAAACTGCTTGCCTTAGATCCAGTATCCTATCCTTTGCTGTGTGCACTATCAACATCACATCAACTTTCTGTGAAACTCACTGGGATGGATACATTATCAGGTCTGTTATCTCTGTACAGAAAGTGATATTATTGTGATTGATGCATTAGAAGGAGAACAGGTCATACCATCTTTTGGAATTTGTTAAATGCATTATGCATGCCTGCTTTTCCCTTCCTGATGCTTTCCTAAACATCCTGAATTCTTTTATGAAAGAGTTACCTAAGTGCTGCTGATTAGCCTTGGTGTTCCCTTCTTACAGAAGAAAAAAATGCGCACAGTGCAGGAGAATAAGGGAGCTCCCCTCACTTGATCTTAGCCACAGCTGCATGAGCATATGGCATCGTTTCTGATTATGCTTCCAGGTGGAAGAGATCCTGCCGTTTATGCTTCAGCACAGGACTGATTTCTGTAGTATTTACAGTCCTGAGAGCCTGGCCTGGTGTATCTCCCACGCATGCATCCTGTCGAAAACAAATTTCTGTTAACTGTAATACGTCTCAAAGTAGTCAGACTTGAGACTCCTTCAGGGTCAGCTCCTTCCCTTGAAGGGTCAAGAACTAAGGTAAGCAGCAACTGTAGCCCAGATGGTGCTCCATGAGGAAGGAGTTTGTCTGTACTGTGTCTGGGACAATAAATACTGGCCTGGCACCTTAATACTGCATTAAGTGCTAGGTTTTTTTTGGTACCGGAAGAGATTTGTTAACAGTAGAGGGTTTGCAAAGAAGGTTATTACCTGGTTTCTACTCTAAGCAATTTTGTATGTCAAAACTGCTAATTATGGTAGTGCCTGGGTGTGGCCCAGGATTTGGCTGGTAGCAAGCAAGCAAGGCACTGCAGAGCTGGAAAGTACTCCACAAAGTTTTATCTGCCCTCTTGTACGTGAGGCTATGTGTTGAGGAAATGGGCTTCTGAAAAGTAGAACATGAATAAATGATACAGGTGAAAGGCTTCTCAGAAAGTAGCATTAACTGTAGTGGTCAGACTGGTGTTCTTTTTTGGTAGGCAAGAGAAGCCACTGCAAACTGTTCATGCTCCAAAAGGCCTTTTGCTGATAGCCTGCATTGGTAATGCCACTGGGCAGAGGGTTGAGTGTTGCAGTCAATATGCTCAGCTCCTGATGTGGGCAATGAGTAAGTCAAGCCCTGTGCAAACTGTGTAATCTGCTTAGTCAGACTGGTATAGAGCCTTGTATTATGCAATTTGCCTTTGCTTTGCTGTGCTTTACTTGCAAAACTCCCTTTGTCAGTGCAGATCAGGGATCTATGAGCAAGCCTAGCTGAATTAAATGCTCTAGCATCTTGGCTCAGTTGCCAGGCATTTCTGAGACTTCAGCACAGCTTGAAGTGTCACAGGAATCACTGCATGTCACTGCAGTGCATTTATCAGGGGAGGGCTCTCAATTGCCAACTACAAAGGGCTCCCCTTCTTTTCGTGCCTGGACCCATGATAGGTTGTGTGAAGCCATGGAACCATGGGCAGAAGAAATGTTCTTCCGCCGTGCACGACCTGTCTTGATATCTGCCCAGAATCCCACTCACAAATCAGTTGTTTTCCTTCAACATCCTTGGAGGTTGCTCTGCACTGAAGCCTCTTCCTTAAGACACAGCTCTGCCTGCTCTCAGGTCACAGACTGATGCCATGTTAACAGTGCTGGATTTTCTGTGTCGGGAGCAGCTGGTTTTATGTGAAGCCGTTGTGCTGTAATCTGTCTTAAGCTCTATGTACCATGAAAACCAAATTATCATGTCCTTGCTAGATGAGACTGCTTGGGTCTGGAACAACATGACCACTCTCCACTTTCATTTTTGCATCTAGAGAAAGGGATCTGATCTGTGAACTACTCCAAATCCTTACAAGGTGGGAGTTTCAGTTTCAGAAACGCTGTTCATATTCCAAGCTGTGTGTGACTTAGTTCATAGAAAGGTAAAGGAGATAAGGCTATATTTAATCTAGCCATGCAAATAAAACCCTTATCACAGTAACCCAATCCTCTGATGGATTTCCATAAGCTGGGGTTTTGAACAGCCAGTTGTTTCTTCACAGTGAAAGCTGACACTTGTCAGCCTGCCCTGCGTTAATACTCTCTTACTTGCCTCTAAGTTATAGTGGCCTTCCTGAAATTTGGTTTGTTTTGCCTTACAACAGGAGAGAACTGGTCTGCAATACAGCCTGGTAAAATGCTGCTCAGCATGATAAAAACAGAATAAAAGAAAATATAGCAGAAGGTGGTCTCAGGGGAGGAAAGAAAAGGTAAATGATAACTGAAATTTCCCTAAAGTTAGAGAAATCAAGGCTTAGGGCCGTTTACTCAGCTAATCTTGTTGGTTTACATATCAGATCACAAGTTCTCAGCTGTTTGCTGTCCATATTCAGCCTAATAACTTGCATTTAACCTATGGACCTGTTCCAAACAAACATGCAACACAAAGTTCCACAACTCTGCTAAGTGCTGCTATGCACTTATTTCTGAACCACAGAATGCATTCAGGAAATGGGATGTGCCACTAGAAAGTGGTACTACTGCTTTGAGTCAGGAAGGTGGTTTTGCATTCACTTGCCATGTGAAATATTTCATGTGTAACATTTGCTGATGCCTTTGGACTGTGGACTTTAGTGATGTTTATTCATATGGGGGTTGGCTCTTTTGTGATTTTGAGTTGGTTTTAGTCTTTTGCAGTCTCAAGATGATATAATGACTGAAGTAAAACTCCAAGTAAAAGTAAAACTCCAGTAGTTTAATTAAGCTGTAGTTTTTCCCAGCCAGCAGATCTTCACAGAAGGCCTAGTGACAGGTGGGTTGAGCTTTAAGCTCCTTTCCGTGAGCCTGAAAGAGCAGTAATAGAGCACCTGAATTAAGCAGATGCAAATCGAGAGAGCTGTTTACTGGTGTACTAATGAGCCCATGGAAATGTAAGTGGCCTTACTATAATCTGCCTGCCTCTTTGTTTTTCTGAGAGATCACCCTTTTAATGGTCAATTTGAACAAACCAGCCAATATTTAATAGAAAAATCACATTTTAAATAAAGGAAAAAAAAGGTCAGAGTGGGCTTTGTTTTTTCATTCTTTAACTTCCAAGATCCAAGAATTAATGATCTCCCTGAACCATGCTGTTTTCCATAGCCATATAGCAGTGGGTATAAGGGTAGTGCTTCCTCATACTGGAAAATGTCCAAAAGAACTGGTAAGGATCAAAAAGTACTTGATCACAGTGCTGTGGTAGTAACAACTTCAGTGGTTAGGGCCAAATCAGTGGAGTTATTTTCCTAACAATGCAGCTTGTTTGGCTGAGCGTTGTAGGAATGGTCAAACTTCATTGACACAAGACATCCAGTACTTAAACATTTCAGCCTGAAGAGATCCTGTTGAACTGTGGGTATATAAGGAGCAAGTCATCCTCTTGGCTGTGAAGAACTGCATTTAGAAAGGCCAGACCTAGGTCACTGATGGAAAACACTGCTCGGAAAGAAGAAATTAGGACAATGTGTGAAGATCACTACACGTATGGAAACAAATCACAGGTGGTACCAGGCAATACAGCAAATCACCTGTATTTGCCACTAGCAAATACAGATCAATACTATATGAGAGCAAGAAAACATGAGAAAACATTTAGCCTGAGACATGCATCAGCTCAGACATAAAATAAGTGGGACTGTACAAAGATGTTCTAGTGGGAATTGTAGATCTTGGGATACTGTTTGGAGAGGAAAAAATAACACTGCCACAAAACTGATTTGGTTTGAAATCTTCCGTGCTTTCATCTTATCACTGGCTGAAATCAGTAACCAGTTTAGACCCCACACTTTAATAGGGATAAAAGAATGAATGAACATTGCCTGGCTCAACCGAGTCTAACAGCAAAATTTAGTTGTTTCAGACACTTTGACATCATAGAATCCATCAAGTGCATTCATAAGTATCCTGCTGTACTCATTTGCTTGCCACAAGAAAGGAGTGGTTATTACGTGGTTCTCTGCTCTCTATGACATTTCCTTTCTCCTAGGTCAACTTTTCTTTCTTTCTTCTATTAAATTGAATTCAGTGTTAATCTTTCAGAATAAGCAAGATACATTCAGCATTATTGAGGCAACAAAGTTTTCCTCATCCCCAGCCATGATTTATTAATTCCAGTAAAAGGGTCAGTATCAAAAAAGTAGGTGCCTGGCACCTGCACTGGAGTGTAAAACCTGGAGTTTGGTATCTGGGATGCACCTGCAAGGGAAAAATTTGCCTGGAGGGGGAGAATCAGACAAGATCCAAAACAAACAGGATGGTGAGTAAAGCCCAATGAAATTTCAGCCAGCAGAAAAGGACCTGGAAGCCACCTCTCTTTCAGACTTAGGCAGATTTCTTAAGGTTACAGGACTGTGTGATTGCAGTTTTTTGTCATGGTCAGCATAAAACTCTCTGGAAAGCAGGTGCCTAACATGCCTAACCCTCCATATTTTTACAGCAGTGGTTAGACCTTCTGCCCAAGGCCAAGGAGACACCTCTCTCTTCCTAAAAATGTTCAGATATGCATCTTTTCAGAAAATGCTTTAGCTCTCTACCCATCAGAGACAGCTAGGCTGTCCCTTCTGCTGCCTTTGTTCTGCTGCACCTGTCTGACCAGGTGTAGTTTCAAAAATGAGGTTCCTATTCTGCTTCTCAAAAATACTTAGCAACATTTTAAATTGTGCTAAGTGGTATGTATTTATAGATGTGTTTGTATTCATAAAAAAGTAGGAGTAAGTTTTCAAGAACAAATTAACGACTTCAGGTATTGCCATCTTCCTCAGAAATCCTTTGGTTTTTTGGTTTGGTTTTTTTCCTGAGAAAGAACAGACAGATCTCTTCCCATAATTTCAAAATTAAAAAACAAACCCCAAACAAGTTACATTTCATCTGTAGTTCTTTGTGCTGTCTAGCCTTTCTCCAAACCCCCTTAACTTAGAAATGCCATGAACTCTTCAGTCTTTGGCTCTCCTGAGGTGTCTGTCTTACCTGAGCCCAGGTTTTGGATGGTCCCTAAAGTTCTTCCCACAAAAGCCTCACAGCTTCTCCTAACAAACCTGATGCTCTTAGGCTTCCCCTGGAACTCTAAATCCCTGCACATTAAACCCTTTACTTTCAGTCAGGCCTGATTTGGCACCACCACTCCATGCTCAGTTTGCACCTCTCATTTCCCACTCGCAGCCCTGGGCAAAGGGGTGCAAAAGCACTTTTTTGCTTGCACCCCTGCAAGGGCAGGGCATTTTGGGTCCTGCACTCTGCTAAAAGCAGGGCAGCGACTGCAAGAAATGCATGGGCCTTTGTGGCTGAGTGCTCTCCATCCTCTCTGTCTCCCTGCTCTCCAGAGAGGCAGGAGCAATGCTGGCACTGCCCTTGTCCATCCCAACACATCTGGGAGCAGTAAGGTGCTTCACGCAGCAAGTCCTGTCTCTAAAGGACACCTCTGCTGAGAGCACCCTGCTGTGTTTTTGGCGTGTCACCAAGTTAATCTGAATTAGCTGGTTTATGTTCAGTGCTTTGGAGGCTGCGGACAGCGTGGCAAGCTGAACCACCAACAATGTAGCTGGAAGCATGGATATTACGGTAACAGTTATAAATTCTTATTAAACTTTTTTTCGGGATTTGTGTGCTTTTGCTTGCACTGAAACTGAGCCACTGGTGGCGATGACGAACAAATCCTGCAGGAGGGTCTGCTCGGGGTGCAAAAGACTAGTCAAGTGCAGTAGTGGGAAGGGGGGAAAGAGAGAACGAGGAGATCAATCTGTAACTGACTGTGAACAATCAATTGAGATGCCCCACTACCTTCGGACCAGCCGAAAACGTCTTCTCACTCCAGAGGTATTTATATCTCTCTGGCACACATACCTTATAGATTATGGCTATCTGTAAATCGACGTATTTCCTGTTCCACTGCCCAGACATTCGGGTCTCTAATCCGACAGTGCTGTGAAAGCCGCGGTTGCAAAGACACGCCTTTAAGTCCAGGAAAAATCCCTTCCTTCCCTCTGGGAGACCCCGCCGCATTCTGGGAAAGCAGTATGGAAATCACTCGTCCCGCCCCTGCTGCCAGCACCGCCTCCCACCGCCCTTCCCTGCCAACGCTGCGGCTCTGGAGAGTTTTTCCGTGAGCCTCCGAAGAGCTGCTATTTTTTCCCCTCACATCTCTTTATCGTGTTTTCTGAAGAAAGCTAGGTTTCTGGTGTTTACACACATTCACCTCTCGTTTGTACCTCCTTTCTTTGGCTTGTTTTGATGGGTTTAATAGGTGGCATGGCAAAAAAATATGTCCATTTCTAACAGCTGAGGGAAAAGAGATATCCGACGGGGGGGAGGGAGGGAGGGGGGGAGGGAGGGAGGGAGGGAGGGAGGGAGGGAGGAAGGAAGGAAGGAAGGAAGGAAGGAAGGAAGGAAGGAAGGAAGGAAGGAAGGAAGGAAGGAAGGAAGGAAGGAAGGAAGGAAGGAAGGAAGGAAGGAAGGAAGGAAGGAAGGAAGGAAGGAGCCCCTAGGCACCCTGATGGAGGGGAGCTCTGCAGTTTCCAACCAAGGTGTTTGAAAGGATGGTCTTTGCACAACCCTCAGTGATTCAACATGTTTGTGCTTTGGGCCAGTGCTGAAAATTTGTATCAGCTCACTGAGAAACTTGATGAGCACTAGAGCTAGCCCAAGGTTTAGGAGCAGTGGCAGCACATGGCTAGGATAAGTTAGGAGATGGGAGCATCCTCACCAGCCTTCAGTTTGACATGAATCAAACTTCATGTCTGAGAGTTTCCCTTCAGTGTATTTTTCAGCTTCTTCTGCATGTAACGAATGCAGACATCAAAAAGGACTGATTCATCTGATTTATTTTCCTTTGAACTTCTCTCTCCTTTCTCAAGAGGACTGCTTTTGCTATGGGAATTCATAGTCTCTTCTGCCTAGTGGAAATCTGACCCAGGCACAGCAGCTTTTTCTCCTTATGTAATAAGCTGAAGGAAATGGTTGTTAATCTCTCTAATTACTGCCTTTTTCCATCCCCAAAGGCTTGTCATTATTGAAGGAAGCTAGGTTTCCCTGAACTTGGGGGAATTCTTGGCTTTTCTGTCAAAGCCTGTGGGTACTTTTCTCCATGGCCATTTGTGTAATTCTTCATTGGAAGTGTTTCCATAACTGACTTTGAGGAATGCTTCACAGCTCAGTCTCTCTTCAAACTTAAAAGTTTCCCAGGGTGCCAGCATAGATGCTGGGGAAAATCTGTCCTGGTTAAATAATTAGCGGGGGAAGATGGAGTTTTATCCCCATAGTCGCGCTCTGGTGAGTCTATAGCGAAATCTGACATGCCCAAGCTGCATGTGGTTTTAATGCTCACTGCAGAAAGGACAAAAGTATTTGGTTTTTAAGTTTCCGATACATATGCAGTAGGAAACTCTCCATCTCTCACCTGTTGCTACATTTCCGTCATGTCTCCTCCTTAACCCTTCCCAGAGACATGGCAAGATGTGCTCTTTTCCTTTTGGAAAAGTGGCCTTGCAAACTGCCACTATAATTACTATAGCATGACCCATGGAGAGGAGCCCCAGGGAGGGTGGTGAAGGAGGTTGTGAAAAGAACTAGTGGCTCCCTTGGATCTGGGGTGACCTGTGATTATGAAACCTGAGACAGGTAAAACTCATTGTAAGAGGGAAGGAAACGCATTATTCTGTCACAAAGACAGCTTTCAGAATGGTTCTGTGTCATGTAAAGAATCAGCTAGATGAACTATCTCAGCAGCAGTAAAACCCAAAACACAGAATATGCTAAAGCAGAGAGAAATCCTCCAAGGGCTTCACTTGCTGTATTTTGCATGGAATCATATGATAAATGTTCCCTGCATTTTCTCCTGAATATTCATTTTTTGTAATGCTGAAGACAGAAATCTGAAAAGAGACATAGTGAAATGGTGGGGATTAGCTTTTTCCATTTTCCAAAAGGAAAATGGACAGGTGCTTAAATGTTTGGATGGATTACTGATAGCAATGTTTTGAATTTTTTTTTCTAAGCAGGAACACCAGCATTATTAGTTATCCAAAGCTTAAAATCTTCATATCTGATCTTTACCTTGCATTTTCAGAGTGTGGGTAACAATTAAATATAGTCACAGATGATCACTGAGATGTTATGTTCCTGCAATTTGATATAAATTTATTCTTTCTTCTCTTCTTCTATCAAAGTTTTATTATATGTCACTACTACAAATTGAGTAAATTCTGGTCTGTTTGTTTTAGCCTGTGTTTCTTTTTCAGTTTTTCATTAGAAGATCCCGGACTCAGTTTTTTATCTGACCAGCGTTCTCTTTTGGAACCAATTACAGAAACACAAATAAGATCAGACTTGTTGCCTAGTCCTCCTGCTTAGGGTGAGAACTCTAGAACAGCAGGAAGTATTGAAAATTATTTGGAGGCCACAGTGCCATTCATTGTGGCTATAGAAATTTTCATGAAAAGAGAATTGTTTGCAAAATTGTTTTTTATCCATACTGTTTGTCTTCTCTGAAACATAGGGATTTTTTTCAAGGGGTTGTTCTACAGTACTGTTCTATTCTAGCTAACATGTATGATAAGTTTCCATTTCACTTCATTTTTATGCTTGCTGATAATTAGGTCCATGCCTTAAGTAAGTGTAAAAGATTATTGCGTTATTAACATCAATTACTGTTAGCTCTTATTGACATCGAAAGAGCACAGAAATGTCTCAACCAAACCAGCTCCCCCTCTGACAGGTGACACTACCAAGAGCAGGCAAGAGACATTTCCCTGCAAGCTCCTTAAGGCATAGAATTAATGCATTCTGATTTACAGCAGCTATGGTCCTTGGAGTATTCACAGGGCTAGGAGAGTGACAGGGAATGATACACACCTACTGCAGCACGTTCTGAAAGCAATATCTCCTTTAAACCTGTAACCTGACATTGTTTTAAATTAGTGTGGAACAACTTCTTAAATTATAGATCTGTGTTTTCAAGACAACAGAGAAAATTATTTCATGTGACACTGTCAGCAGCACTTCCTTCTGAGGCCAAGTGAGACATGGTTTTCCCCTTCTCAGGGTATCAGTCCTAAGAGAGATAACCTGTGTCACTGTGAAAACGTTTTGTGTCTTCTAGGGTGGAAAAAAACTGTGAAGTATCTGAAATTACACACCATGTATTTTTTTTTCTTGCAGAGCTTCCATACAATTGGGAAGACTCTCTCCCCCCTGGGAATTAATTAAAATGACTATATTTGATCTCTGTGGACTATAGGTATTTGTATAGTCAGTCTTCTAACATCTCTCCCTAGGGAATGCTTGCTGAAGAAATAGCTCAGCTTTTTCAGCAGAGGTAACAATGTTGCATATTTGCAATTATTATTTCTTACACTAAGCATCTAAGTTAGTACTTCCAGAATTCAGTTTAAACAACAAAACAAACTTCTAGTGAAAGGATAACTTTGCCTAGAGAGAAGGTACTTTCTCTAACTGTACTTTGAGCTGTGTTCTCTTCAGAATATTTGTTTTGCTTTAATGAGAGAATTTTGTAATCTGTTAGCCTTACGGTACTTTTGTAAAACTCAGCCAAAAGAAATTGAGCAAATTTCACAAGAAACTTGGTCATATTACAAGGAATATTATTTTTATGTATTTTCATTTATCACATTTGACTCTTGCAGGTTTATGGCATAGATGTGGCCAAAATGATTGGTTTTGGTGTCTAAAGACTGATGTGGGAGTTAGAAAGCAATTTACTTTTGCAGCTTATTTTGGGGACAATCCTCTTCCCTCCTGCACAGGTGCAGACAACCTTTTGGCAGAAACACAGTGCTGTTTCTGTGACGAAGACAGACTATGGAGCAGGAGCCACACCTGTGTAGGGGGACAGGGATGCATGGAAAGCATCAGCTCTAGGTCTGAGGAGCCACAAGACCCTGCACGAGGGCTTCCCGCAGCGAGTTACTGTCCCAGCAGGCAGAGCAGGCTCTGCCACAGTGTGGTGCAGCTCCCTGGTGCTGCAGGGGGGAGGATATTTCCTTTTCTCCAGAGGGAAGGAGCTCTATAACATGCACCACTGGGACTAATGGCTGATGACTGGTTTTTGCCTTCCCGGTGGAAATTTTATTGGTCTTAATGAAGTTATCTTAACCTTTCTTTCTTGGTCTGCTGAGCTCCATTGGCCTGAGATGTAGAAAAACAGTGGCTCCATAAATAAGCTGGTCTGATCATAAAAAGAACTATGAGCCTGGGAGAAGTGATTAAAAATTCCTAATGAAAGTTCTACTTGGGTGATCAAATTAAGAGCAGATGATTGCTACCACTGTCACTGACCTTTCTATCACATTCAATGGTGTGTGACTCAGCTGTTGCAGTTTATATCACAGTAATAAAATGTTCACTAGAATTTGCTTTACTATGTTCTAGTAACCAATGTTCTATTAATTGGTACTCTGGATGATTAATAAAACCAGCCTATAAAATTTCATTTGAAACCTAGCATGCGGATACAAATTCTGCAGGTTCAAAGTGGTACGAAGACCAGGAATTTTCTAGAAAAACAGCCATCACACATATATAAAAGACACTTGGTGTTTCTTTCTCACGCAAGGTACAGCGTTTTAAAACTTTTCTTGAGCTGAGAGTTGTATTTAGTAGGAATTTATCTACTGATCTAGTGACTGGAAAGCCAGCCAGGAGACATGATCAGCAGAGATGGCTGACACGTTCTTAGTGGGCTCACAAATGCGTCAAGTCAGAAAGTCTGCTATGTCTTATTTATTTAAAAGGTTTCTTTAGAATGATTGTGCTTGCCTAGAGGATGCAGCAAGTGGTAGGAAGAAGTGGTTAGAAAACAAAATCAAGAGTGGGTTTCCAAGGTAGGAAAACAAAGAGAAACTCCCCATGAAAGCAGAGCAGACTAGGAACACATACTGTAAAATAATAGAAAAATATAAATGGATGCAGTGATGAGTAATGCAGGTGTTTTTCCTGCAGGACTCTGCGGAGTCAGGTGGCACCCCAGCTTGGGACAGGCTCCAGCCAGGGCCAAAACAGAGGCCGAAAGCTGGGAGGAGGCAGGGAGGAGAAAGTGGCATCAAGGCTTGGCTGCCCAAAAGCAATGGGGGATGCCAGCAGGACAGGTGGGCTGGGGGCACAAGCAGGGAGGAGGCACGATGGTGCCAAAAAAGTGCCAAAAAAGAGGTGCATGTTTCCTGCCCCTCCCAGAGGGGCCCCTCAGCTCCCAGCTGCCCACATGTGGGCCTAGCCATGGGGCCATGGCTGCCAGCAGTGCCAGCTAAAGGGGCAGGCGCCTGGCGGGAGGGCAAGGAGGGGCTTTCCCCCAGGCTTTTGCAGCCCTTCCTCTGCAAAAACGTGCTGTGTCGAGTTTGGAGCCAGCTTCGTAACCTGTGCCCACTCTCCAGAACACCTGTTAGGTCAAGGTGGATGTCTTGACACTGAGGGGACAGGCAGGTTCTCTGCTGGGATCCCAGCAGGAATTTGTGATGGATACTTGGCAGAAGTATGCCTCTCATAATTTAACCTGGCTCTCAGCACTATCCCTGATGTGCATATCCCTTGGGATTTGGAAGAGCTGTGTCCCTGTGGCAGGGATAGGAGGGCTCGCTCTATGATTCCGACAGAGCTGAGTGTTTGCAGCCACCACACCCACTGCTGGGCTGGGAAAGGGAGTGCAATTATTGCCACGGAGATTAACTGCGTTAAGTTAAATATTAATATGTGGCAAAGGAGTGTTAATGGAAGCTTATTTTTAGCCCTCATTAAGAAAAAGCTTCCACACCCTTGGAGGAGGGTTGTAGTAGCATACCTGTAACAGGGAAACTTGGAACTGGTACAGAAAATCCTGAAGATGAGGAAAAAAAACCCACACACACACACACACACACACACACACACACACACATATGATTTAATTCTATGAAATCTATGACAGCATGCAGGTTTCTACTGGCATATTCATGTCACTTGGATTTATGGAGAGGTACATGGCTTTCAATTTCTAGAGCTGTGCCTGCAGGTCTCGTGGTGCAGTCACAGTGTGTGAGCACAAGAGAGCTGTCACTGCCTTTGTGTGTTCAGCCTGTGGACATGGTTGGAGGCAGGTTGGGGAGGTGGTGATGGGAGTACATGGTACAACTTTGCAGCTCAGCCCACAAAAGGAGCCTTTTGATCACAGGCTGTGTGTTTGTGGGGCTGTAAGGCATTTATAAGGTTGCTGTAGCTGAAAGGAAGGCAGTGGAAAAAACCCAGAGGAATGGAAAAGTCAACAGGAACAATAGCATTTTAGCCAGAAGGATTTAATAGTTAAACAATAAATGTCGATTTAAAATCGATGATAAATGCTGATTAAAGAACCTACACGAAAATGAATCTGTGGTGGCTGAGGATATATTCCTCTCAGCAATTAACATCTCATGGCTGACTTAAAAAATCCCCTGCATGTTTCCCCCAGTCTAGAAAGAGGGGCTTAAGATGGCTGAAGGAAACCAGCTTTGAGTCACCACCTGTGGGAGTGATCATTAAAGAAATATTTCAGGCTCACAACAGCCAAAAATTAAGTACTTTTCTGCACAAAACCTCCATCTTGTTCAGTTGCTGTATTCTCTGGTAATCAAATGGCATGTTGGCCTGAAGCAGAAATTCTTTTGTTTTATAGGTGAAAGGTTTGGCAGTCATCATGTGTTTCTGCTATTTATCCTTTTGACTCTTTCATTAATCTGTGAAAAGCATGCTGTGTATTAGAAATAAAAACCATACAATTAAAGCAGAATCTCAGGTAAGTGATTCCTCTTTCCTCCTCTGCCCCCAACGAGTTACACCTTCAAATGCTGTTGTACAAATGCCTTTGAAGCACAGTGCCTGTGTTGTTAACAATGGCAAAAATCAAGTAAGTAGCAGGCACTGGCAGTTCCATGAGAGACTGAGATTAAAATAGGTAGGCTTGGCTTGATCCTCATTTGTTCCAGAAAATCAGAGGTTAACAAAAGAGACTGTCAGCTTGCAAATGAAAGGGAATATTAAAAAAAATGTGGACCTTCGGCAGGAAAAGACTAGTCAAGTGCAGCAGTGGGTGTGGAGAAAGAACAAAGAAATCTGTAACTGACTGTGATCAATTATAAATACCACTGCCATCGGACCAGCCGAAAAGCAGAGCAGCAGGATAAGTATTTATAGCTCTAAAAAGGGCGCACTGTCTCCGTTACGACGGTATTGCTGATTTTCTCGTCTCACAAAACCAAAAGGCTGTGGGCTTCTCTTTCAAAGCTAACGCGACGCGTCTCTCCAAAAGCCCAAAATGTGCTAAATTTCGTGTGGGCATTCTCCTGGAAGCATCCCCGGGCACCACTGCCTGATGGGTAAGCGCTATGCAGATGAGCCGTGAGCCGGAGCTGCTGCGGGAGGCTCTGTGCGCCAGCGCTCCTTCTCGGCAGCGGAGCAGGCGCCGCGGAGCAGACATCGTTGCAAAATAGAACTTTTATAGCAGGAATAAAAGAAACATTAAAAAAAAAAAAATGTCGTGGCGAGATTTATTTTGTTTTGGTTGGGGTTTTTTTTTTTTTTTTCTCTTTTTTTCATTTCTGATGATAATAGAACCAAAGGGCATCAATGAAAGAGCAAATCCAAAAGGTAGAGTGTCAGTGGAATGCTCTGCGTGCAAACATAGTCATCTGAAGAAGAGTCTTCCTCCTGCCCCGGATGTTCCCACATCCACCTGCCCCTCAGCGACTACTTCTGCAGCAAACCTCCACACCCTGGGAGAAAGTGGTCTCAGTTCTGTAAACAAAAAACCTCGTGTAATATGTGCAGGGTCCTGGTCAGTGCCGACCAGCTCAGCCACACAGTTCAAAGTCCAGCTCTCCCAAAAGAGCACAGCTGCGAGGGCAATGCACCACAGTTCTGGGTGCAGAGGTTTTGACTGGGATAGGATTGATTTTATTCCTAGCAGCTGGCACAGTGCTGTGGTTTGGATTTAGTGTGAGAGTAACACTGGTAGCACACTGATGATTTAGTTGTTGCTGAGCAGTGCTCACCCTAAGTCAAGGACATGGCAGTTTCCCATGCTCTGCCAGGAGCAGGTGCACAAGAAGTCCGGAAGGAGCATGGCCAGGACAGCTGACCTGTACCGGCCAAAGGCGTATTCCGGAGCATAGAATGTCATGCCCAGTGTATAAACTGGGAGGAGTTGACAGGGAGCCACTGATCGCTGCTGGGAGATGGTCTGGGCATCTGTCAGTGGGGGTGAACAATTATGTTGAGCATCACTTTTTTCTCTTGGGCTTTTTTCCTCTCTCTCTTCTTTTCCTTATCATTAACTTTATTTCAGTTATTAAGTAGTTCTTATCTCAACCTCTGTGTTTTATTTTTCCCTTTCTCCCCTTGCCAACAGAGGGGTGGAAGGGTGGGGGGTGAGCAAGTGGCTGTGTGGTACTTGTCATCTGGGCTTAAACCACAACACTGGGACAGGAATTCTTCTGCCTTCCAAAATCAGCATCTCACTCATTACTGTTGCATTGTGCTGCAGTTCTTTTCACTGTCCCCTTTCTGCCATCATAGCAAAGGAGACCTAAACTCAAGACACTGAGGTCACACCTTTTGTTCCTGATTTCCCACCTGCAGTCCCACCCTCTCCCTAGTGTCAACGGAGCTAATCTTGGAAAGAGATACAGGGGCAAATAGCAGTTCAAATGTTACCTTTTCAGCCCAAGAGGGCACAGAAGCAGTGATGAAAGAAGGAATTGCCCTGGCAGATCTTCAGGAGCATGATTTTAGATAGTCTTCAAATTGCTGTGCGCACAGTATCTCACTGTCTCATCTCAGGGGTAGGTTAAATAATCCTAAAGAGAGTAAACATCACTCCTAGTAATTTCAGAGAGACTGGCTTAAAATATTCCAGAGACACAAGTCAGCTTGACCTCTGTGATCTATCAGGCTTCTTTGGGCTATAAAAAGTGAAAATGCAGCTATTCCTTGCTCCCAAATGAGAATAGAAAATGGAATTATTTCCAAAAATTTGGAATAATGTCTGAATTTCAAAATTTGGGCTGTTTGGCCTCTGTATTTACAGCACTAGGTTGGAACCAGAAGAAAAAGTTTTAGGTTTGGTTTTTTGGTAGAAGAATAGTGGTATCCTGATGGCATCATGATTAATGTATGAATTTCTTCAGAACAGTGCTACGCTTTCATTCCAATACTCAAGTGTCAGAATTTTTATATTCTGAAACCAGATAAACTAGGATGTGAAGAGTCAGAGCTTCATCCAATTAGTTCTTTTGGAAGGCATAACATTCTGTTGTGCTCGAGACCCAGCAGGTTCCGCCTGGGTCTGAAAAAGCTTAACATAAAACATGTAGGGATACCAAAGCAGTGTCTCTTTCATGGGAAAGGAGTTTCCATCTGGCAACAACAGCCAGATCTCTGGTCTTCCTTCTTAAACTGAAGATGTTTTTACCTTTTCTGATTTATCAGAAAATCAAAACCGGTGGGGTTTGTTTTGTTTTTTTTTTTTTTTAAGTCCTGCAGAATTCTTTTTGGCTACATAAACCTCCTGAGAATAAAGGGAGGCAGGGAAAAAAAAGAGCATGTCATTGTATAAAATCAGTTAAAATGCAATGCAAGGGTTGCAACCACAATTTGGAATGACTTCTGAGATTATTTGCTACCTCTCGTTTTTGTCAAATACTTTGGTAATGTTGCAAATATGTTTAGTTAGGGATTTGTTTATGCAACACAGTCTGTTTGCACATGTTTTACATCAGTAATATTGTATCCAGGCTTTTTCAAACAAGTTCCTAATCTGACAACAACTTTTTGGACTTTATCACAGTTGGAATCCACTTCACTTGCTACTACTTCAAAATCCATGGGGGTGTTTTTTTAAAATTTATTTTCTTCCGAAAGTTCCAAAATTGGGCCACTCTCAGCTGCCTCTCAATACTTTTGTCACAGCAGGCTCCAGCAAGTGAATATGCATTGGAAGTTATCCCTTTTTCCCCTTAAAAGGGATTGTGTATTTTCCTTGAGTTTTCATACCGCTTTTTTCATGTGTATTGTTTTACAAAAGGGCCCTACTTACCTTCACAGACACATCTTTTACCTATTGCAGTGATTTACAAGGGATGAAATCCTTGAATCTAATAATCCCTTATCATGGAAAATCCCCAAAATATTTGTAAACCCTGGCAGAAAATGGGAACCTTAAAGTAGCCCACAGGGCTTCATCTTTACCTAGTTCCAGTCATATCTCCCCAGGCCTCAAATTTGGTATTATTTTATCACACTAATTAGATACCCAGCAGCATGAACTGGGCTTCAGGGCTAAATTTTGGGGTGTGTGTCATCTCCTATACCACCTTTTTGAATGCACATTTGAAAATACAGGCTGGAGCCTTGCTATGTGCTCCAGAAGACCCACTTTGAATGTAATAAGACAGGTTTTTTTAATAAGAGCTCAGGAGGATTTCTTTATGTGGCTTGTGTTTATTTGCTTGTTGTGAACCACTGCTCTTCTGATGAGCCCTGTTTAATGCTGACTTCTTCTCTCTTGTGACCCACTATCTCTGTGTTTAGCTGTGTCTTTAGAGACTTAACCTACTGTCAAAATATTTGACATGTTAAGCCAGTGAGTTAATGTTGCTACAGAAACCTTTATGAATACTTATGTAAGGTTACTTTTAATTAATTTTTGCAGACCGAAAAAAAGGTGACAAAGATTTTACAATGTGCTTCAAGTATAGTGTGCTACACAGCATTTAAAAATCCAGCGTTAGTGATGGGGTATAGGCATTCACTAAAACAACCTAATTTGACACTTCAATACACACTGTGAACAACATTCCTAAGAATGTCTGAGGAATGCAAGAAGACACACGATTCAATGAGCATCTTCACATCATCTTTACACCTGCCAATATAAAGAATGAGAGGTGTCTCCTTCCATTGTGAGGGAAGGGAAAAGTAACTTATGTCAGTCAAAGCATTTTCCTCAAGAAAAGTAAATGCTTGAGAAGAAATAGTTGATGAATATTGCTGGTGTTAGCAAACAGTAGTATAGGTGGTATCTCAGAAAGAAATTCCATTAATCAGGATACTCATTCGAAGCACTGAGAAGTAAAACTTCCTTGATTTCCATACAGCTCTAATCTATCTAAAGAAAATAAAGAAGTCAAATGACCCAGCCAAGTGATTTATTCTGGACTTTTCCAACTGAACTAATCTGGCAATAGGGTTGCACTGGGTGGAGATAAGGTCCCAAAACCATCTCTTTTCTTTATCTTATATTTCCTAAGAGAAACATGGTTTGGTTTGTGTGTGGGGGGTTTGTTTATTTGGTTTCTGTGGTTATTTTTCCCCTCGACGTCCCTGAATTCATAAAGTTTTTTAAAACATCATAAGTGTAGTGAAGAAGCAGTAGTAAAGCCAGTGTTTGGTGACGAAAATTTCCCACTGATGGCTGAGCTTCCTGGTCAAAATCAACTAAATATTACAGTAAGGCATTCATTTTCTTCAAAATAACTTCTTTTTGTTCTCTGTAACATAAGCTCTCTAATTCATTACAGACTTGCAAGTGCCCATTGAAGACAAAGTGATTTACTGAATAACTTAATTTCTTGCTAGCTTATACTGCTTCTGCCTTCTTCCCAGGAGTTTTAATAAGACCATAACACTACAGAATTGTCAGAAGCCATATGTAGCAGCAGAACAACTTCTCTGCTGTTCTGCTTTTGCTTTGTGTCTACAAATGCAGTAATAAGTGGCAGGATATTTCAGAGATTGAAGGAGTGATCAGGCAGGGATGTTGTGAGTTGGGCAGGGAGTCTTTGTTGTTTCAACTGAGGGAAACGCCTATTAATTGGCATTTATCTGATTAGAAATTTGAATACTATTTTTCAAGCATTTCCAGACATGGGAAAAAATTATTTTTTAATTTCTCTCTTTCTGTTTTAAAGGTATAGCATAATTATTAAGGTCAGTAAGCTAAGTATTGCAATTTAGTAAGAGTATTAAATGGAGCAACAAGTCTTTCCATCTCTACAGGCAAGAGATCACAAGCAAAATATTTAAAGGCTTGTGATGCTCATGGTTATTAGCTACTTGAAAATGATCTTCTCAATGATTAAAGCTAATTTTATTTGCTTCTGTCTAGACAACTTTAGGAAGTGTCACCTGAAAATTGATTTCTATCAATTTCAAATAAGAAAATGATTTTGCTTTTTATTTTCTTCTGACAGCCCTGGCCAAATCCACTCAGAAATTTTTATTTCAGTTTAAACCACCAGCACCAACCAAGAAGTCTCTTGATAGTCCCTGTACTTCATCTTTCTAATCCAACTTGTTCTTCCAAAGATAAATTGATATTGCAATTTCCTAATTTATGATGTCATGTCATCTTATTCAGGAACTGACACATGCTGAAATCTTAATGCAGTAATAATGTTATGCCCTGTATAAACTGGCACATCAATTACATTTGTTATTTGGAACATCTCAGCTGAATTGCTTTGGGTAGGCCTGATCAGGGAAT
This sequence comes from Acanthornis magna, assembly GCA_036785705.1. Taxonomy (NCBI): domain Eukaryota; kingdom Metazoa; phylum Chordata; class Aves; order Passeriformes; family Acanthizidae; genus Acanthornis; species Acanthornis magna. Next base: position 14,245,751 of record JAWUZG010000029.1, read on the forward strand.
ATGACTGTTGGGGTGAGAATAGGAATTTAAATATAAAAATATAAATTATTGGCATGGATGCCAATACAATCATGTTCCAAAGTATTTCTGTTCCAACTAATAAAGATTTAGGGCTGTCCTTGGGAAGTGCTTAGTATAAGATGCTTTTAACCTGGTGTTTCAAATAATTTTCAATACTTGGCACTCAGCTGGCTTTCAATTTAAAAAAAAAAAGTAATGGATGCCTCTTTGCATTGATTATTTATTTATTTACTGTTCTATTTACACTACATGTTCTTATTAAAGTTGCCACCTTTTACTGTACGGGTAGGGTATGACTATATGGAAACTGTTCAGTGGTTTATGGCAAAGCATCGCTTAATCAAATCTCATTTAGCAGCAATGTGAACTGAAGCCCTGATCCAGCAAAATATTTAAATATTGACAGTACTGTAAGCATGCAGCTATTTCTTTCAGTTTGGAAAATATTATGCACAAGCTTAATCCTGAATCAAGGTCTAATAATGTTTCATCTGTTCTGGCTGTCGAGACTCTGTTACAGAGGTTTTCCTGCAAAGGCTTTGTCACGTTTCATATTTGTGCTACAAGTGGAAACCAGTTTTCACAGCATCTCTCCCCAGGACCAGTGTTAGGAAAGGCCGAGGCTTAGAGACACAAGAGAATTAGGATAGTTCCATCTTTGGCAAGCAGATGTCTTTCCTAAATTTTGTATGCCCAAATGTCTCTGCAAAAGTGGGCCCCAATGATTTCCTGAATGGCTGTAAGGTAAACAAAACAAAAATAACTCTTATTTCTCCTTTCCTCTTATCTCACCTTCAGCTTAGGTTTAATGCTGACATCAAAAACAAAACATCTGGTGCTCTAGAAACCTAAATAATGTCTACTTTCTACTCTGCAAGAATGCACTATGGAATATGATAGCATTTTATTTTGACAGACTGCAGTGCACTAGGAAGGAAGGATTCAAATTTTGGAAAGATGCTAATGTGTTTTTGTATCAGCGGAAAAATAATAATTGGTATGTTACTCTTAAAATAACAGCTTCATTTAAAAAAATTTATTCTAAGGTGTCAGTCAAGGCTAATGAGGAAATTTAACATTAGTTGAAGGTCCCCAAGAAAGATAAAGTTATGTGATCCTTGAGAATGTACTTTAATAAGGCAGTGAATAGCACTGGGCAAGCACATAAACACACATTACTGCATATATTCAAGCACAAGTAATGTTTATGTTGCTACAACACTCAGGAATGGCCTAAGGAGGCCTCATTTGGATTCAGTTTACTTTTATAGTAATGTAGACTGTTATCCAAGTTTGAGCCAGAGATTCTTATTCTGAAGGTTTTCCTTTCAGGCTTTCTTTCCTCGTACTGTCTTTTAAAATTTTTTTTTTCTTTTTTTCTTCCCATATCAGTTACATTAAATACAATGAGAAACTGAGATTCCTTCTTTGGGTTCAAACCATAGCATTTAGATAATTTTCACTGCAAAAATCCCATGTGTTTGTTGTTGTCTTCTCTCTTCAAAAACAGTTTACCTTTTGGTTAAAAATGTTGGATTCTTACCTGTCACAATGTATTTTATTGCTTTCCTTCAAGCTCTGTGAATACCTGGAAACATAGCTTTTAGGTTATCATGTACAATACAAATCTGTCTCCACTAATTAACTGTTAGTTTAAAGATTATACAGAAACTCGTGGGAGCATCTAGTGTAGAGACATTAAGATTTCTTTGCTTGCATTCATGCAATTCAGTTCACTTACAGGCATAAGCCATCTAATATGCTTAGAGCATGGGCTCATGACCCTTTTATACTATCAAAATACTTAAACTTTCTAGAATGGACAAACCTTGCTGTAGGTAGGAGCCCCAGTATCCTTAATGCAATGTGAGATGTAGTTTGGGAAGTGTATCTCAGATGAAAAGAATTACCTTTCACAGCATTTCAGAATTGTTATTTCTGCTGTCTTGCACCACTGTTGCAAGGAAAAAAGAAAAAAAAGCCCCAAAACCGTTGAGATACTGGATATGTTTTAGACTACTAACCACAAATAATTTTCCTTTTTATGTTTGTGTTTCATTTTCCCCCCTACCTAGCAAATGTTACCTGACACTCAACTGCTGTGAGGACAACCAGGTTAGTTAAATAAATACACTCAGCTTGTTCTACTGACAGTTGGGAGTTTTCATTAATTTAACATAGTGGTTCCTGAATCTTCCTGACTTCTGGAGAAAAAGGTCAGGAATTCTTATATTTTTACATTCTTACGTTTGAGGAATTCTTCAACTATAAGTCACTGGAAAAAATCAAAATGTGCCTCAGAAAACAAAGATATGGAGAAACAAACAATTTTTTCCTCAGACATCTGCAGAGAACATTTATTTGGTATGATAACTCATAACCCAGGCAAATAATCTAGAGACCAGTTCCTACAGAAGCCTGCAAGAATCTCTAATAAAGAAAAAGATTTTTTCTAATCCTCAGCTTTTTGTTGTTGTATAAAAAAATTCTCTTCTGTGCAAGATAATTACCCACATAAATACCACATTAGCATTGTACCCCTGATTCTACTTTGGTCACAAAGCCAGATTCATCATCTCTATTTTCAGGTAGCCTCCTTTATTGACTGTTATAGCCCAAGTACCTAGAATCACGGAGTTATTACTTCTGCCAAAAAGCCCCAGAAACTTGGAAATTCAATGCTCCTTACACCATACATAGAACTATTATTCATTTTTGTTCCAGGGGGGCAAGTGTACCACGTAGCGAATTGTTATGTTCTGCAAAAATCACAGCAGTTAGAGAGAATAGTGGCAGCAGAGTTTACCTGAGAGCATACAACCTCATTTTAACTATAAACTAATAGATGTTACCAGCATCTGCCAACCTGCTGGGAAGAGCAGGTACCCAGAAGGCTTTAAAAAGACCAGTCAAGGTTAGCAGTGGGGTGGAATACAGAAGGGTTAGTTTTACTAACAGTAATAATTTCTGCTTACCCACTACCCTCGGACCAGCCACAGGGGGGGGCTACCCTGGTGTTTATATAACTCTCTCAAATCACTGTTCCACTCAAGTTAGGATGATCTATTTAATTTTACACAAGCAAAGAAGATGATTAACGGAGAGTATATACTTTGTGTCGTGAGCACCGCTAAACAATGTCCCTGTCCCCTCTCCGCATTTCTTTGGTAGTTCAGAGAGCAGAACTAGTTCTTGGCTCGCAACAAATTTGCATGATGGGAAATGTAAGCAAATGACTGAGTTGTAAACTCTCCTGTCTGAGCTGTGAGAACATTGTTTGAGCTGGGCGAGTATCGAGAGAGAGGTTTAGCCAGCGAATTAAGAAGAACACGGGCTGCTTTGAAACTGCTGCGGAGAGAGAGCTTTTGTGGGGCTCGTTCTGCTCTCTGAGCTCTTCCGCGTATGATTAAGGAAAACACCCACTCCACGAGCCTGCTGCTGAAATGCAGCAGATGGCAGCAATGCACAAAGGAAACATGGTCCTCGGCTTATCTCAGGATTACTCGGAGCACACAGACTTCACCCTTCCTCACACCGACTGCCTGGCCCTAAAGCTGCTAAATGTCTCCATTTTACGGGTTTGGGTTTCAACTCGCTCTAGTCTGTTTGCCAGCAAGTGTCTTGAATCAAGAATCAGACAGGAAGGTTCAAAGCTGAATGCCTTTCCAAGTTCAAAAGAACATCACTGAGATGTTGTCAGCATAAATAAATAACCTGAAAAGAAATAGCTGCTGATATTGACACACCTACTCAGAACAAGAATATAATCTTGACTTCATTTTAATAATATTTTTAAGCACCTGTGCCAGCAATTAAAAGGGTGAATCAAATAAATTCAGTTTCATGTTTTTTAAAAAGCAGTACTTCATGGATTCATGCCTATTAAAAAAAGAGCAGTACAACTCTCTTCAATGCTGTCAGTTACAGAATTTACTAATGTATTTCCTGCAAAAAAAGTCTAAAAATTTTCAGCTAAAATAGGGCAAGTCTTACAGAGAATCATTAGGTATTATTGACACATGTTGGGAGATTATTATATAATTTTTAGCTATATTTGACCAAAAATGAAGGGAGAAAAAAAAATCCTTCTTTTGATGCCACTCAGAAGACCTTCAGCATGGAGGTGTCTGAAGTCATTCCCACTCCCTGTTTCCAAGCTGTCCCTTCTCATTTTGTATCCTGTCGGATTAATAACTCTGGGCTCCAACTTGCAGCTTGCACTGGAGCAGTGCAAGACCCAGCTTTATGTTATAGGCAAATTTAGAAGAATTAGATGAACGGTGATGCATCTGATTTTTAGCCACTGCTGAAATACGTATCAAACATGAGATCAGAGATGGTCTACATTTAAATGTTGGGCTGTGACCTGCGACAAGAGGGTTGTGGCCACCCTGGAGATTTGGCTGGGGAGTACTGAGAGCCAGCATTGCCAGAGGTGACGAGCTGCAAAGTGGCTTGGACGTGAGTTGTCAGAAATGCTGAATTATGGGTTTATGTATGCTCAGATTTCAGCCACTCTGTAGCTGCCTTTTCAACTGCCCGTGATTTACACCCCGGTGAATCTCGCAGCGCCACTATGATCTCAGGGCACATGGAGGCCTCTGCTTTCAGCACAGCGCTGCCCGAAATTCCCCACAGAGGGGTCCCTGTGGCCGGTCCTGGAAATACAGCCGTCACAAGTCTGTGTCCAAAAAAAGACATAAGCACGGTTTTGAAATCAGCAGTTAGGAAGGAAACTGGTTAAATTTATATACTGCAGTTTTCTGACCTCTCTTTCAAGGAGCAGTGATTCTTCTTTCTCTTTTTTCAGTGGCCAGGAAAGTAAGTGAATAGAAAACAAATGAACAGTAAATAAAAGCTTAGTTTCTTTTTTTTTTTTTAAATGACATCCAGACTTTTTTTGCCTCAGCCAGCCACCTCCACTGCAAAACAAATGAACAAATTGAAATCACTAGATGATAATACTCATCTACTGCAAGCCAGTGATGACTAAGATATGCTAACAGAAACTATGCTGCAGGTAAAACTTGTGAGTATAGAGCCCATTCTCTTTGCGTCTATCAAAGCTAGTAGGTGCAATACTAAGAATTAAGTTTAAGCAAAAATATTTTGATAAAGAGAAGGTAATCTGGAATAGCCCTGCAGAACTCAGTCCCAGAAACTTCAACGCAGAAAACCAGGTGTCTTTTCTGTCTGTCTGGCATCAGCTCAACTCACTGACAGTTCAGCTCATTGTGGTGTGTGACACTTTCCTTTTCACAATGAAAAAAAATAAGGTGTTCTTAAAATGAATCTTACTTTTCATATAGCTACATATTGGTTGCAACTCATCAGAAAAGCAATTTCTGGAACAAACTAGTCAATGAAAATGAAAGTAAATGTTTCACGACTCTTAACAATAACCTGGAGGCCAGCCTGTTGGCATCTCATCTAATTACTTCATATAAAATCTTTTATTCTTTGGAGGTTATTTGCTTAAAAAGTTCACTGTAATGTTATTCACACTTAGAGAGAAAGCAAAGCTCTAATTTCTGCCACTGTTGTCATAGATGTAAAGCAATACTACTGGCTGCAAAATAAATTAATTGAAATTATATACAACCCTGTCTTGTTCTGAGCTGTATTCAGAATGAATATCTAAGCATTTATGTAAAATAATCTATAGGCTTCACAGTAACTAAACCAGCAACTGTTTAACCTTTACAAGAAAGATGTTACTATACCATGTGTATCAAACAAACACAGAGAAGTTACGAAGGTTACTCACATAACCTCAACTATCTTGAATATGTCCGTAACACAAGATTTAATCTTCCCATTTTTCCCAGCTAGCGAGGCATATAGAGTATGATCTGCTGCTGCTGGCAGAAGGCTGAGGTACATCTGTGTTAAGAGAAAATGCTCTTCCCATATTTTGGGGATTTTAATTTTGAGTTATGCCTGTCACTTAACTTTAGTGTCCTTTTATGGTCTATTTTTTATTTTTATGAGAAGTATTACATGATGTTTTCTCAAAACCCCAAACCAATTATATTCAAAGAGGTATCTGAGGCAAATTTGTAGTCTAAATGCTTTCAAATTTTTTAAAATAAAAAATTCTTAATTTAGGCTTTCCTTCGAATATGGTAAAGCAGAAATAATCTGCCAATGATAAGCTATACTGCAGAGTCAGTTCTCTGGGTCATTCAGTGTGTAAAAAAGAAGGCAGTGCTCAATTTCCTCTGCAGATGAATGCAGAGATATTAGAAAGGATAATTACAAGAAATGGTGATGCAAAGAAGAGAATATATTCTCTTAAATACAGCAAAATTCCAAAAGGAAAATAAAAACCACCAACCAATGAAACTAAAAATGTCAAATAAAAAAATTAAGATCCTAGAGTTATGTATTCTACATATTCTTCTTATATGTAAAATCATTTATTCCTTCTCTGTAGGAAGCAGGGAAAGATAATAAAAAATGGGAAATGCATTGGACTATGAGAGTTTGTTCTGTGGGTGTAAAAGGTACGCTTCATACGGAAATTTCACCTGCTTATTTTATTACTGTTTTAACTGCTTTACTTTAAATCATGGCATGTACTATTAATGCAGGCTTAAACAGAATATTAATTAGAAATGACAGTTAAGCCTGAATATAAATCAAGATGTTAAGTGAGTAGTCTCAGTGGACATTTATAATTAGCATTTGAATGTATAAGTAGATATTAATTGCAAGCGAAGAACTGTACAAAAATCTATAGTTTTGAGTATGAAGGGGGCTGGATTTTACACAACTGCGTTTACCCATGCAACACCTTGGGATAAACATGGATCCTCTCTGCTCTCAGTTTCCGCGAACCCACAGCAAGCAGATTTCCTTCATGCTCGTCAAGACAATGACTGGGTTTTAGGTTTTTTTTCCTCAGCCAGAAAAGAATCTGGCTGGGATTTCTGTGATCCCAGGATGCTGGATGGCCTTTCTTACAAACCCTGCAGTGAGCGCAGCTGTGCGTGTGCCAAGTGGCACTGGAGCGACACGTTTCAATAGCGCTCAGCTGACTGCGGCCCGAGCGGGACGGGGGCGAGTGCCCGAGGGGCGTCCCTGCCACCAGCACCGCCCGTGTGCCCTCTGTCCCTCACAGGGACCCCAGCGCCGCCTCTGCCTCACCCATGGCCGCTGCTGGGGAAGGGACTGGGATTTGAATGAATTCATCAGGGATCCGTAAGGCTCAGTGAAGCCCAGCTGACTTTCCATCGGCTCTGCAGCTCTGGAAGTGCTAACAAGTAGTTAAAGGTATAGTTTTGTCAGCAGCACAAGCATGCAAAATTCTGGGAGAGAAGAGATAAACATTTTTTTTTAATGTTGAAAACGAAGACATAAAATCCTTTATCTTTTCTAAATATCTGTGTATTATAAATACAGTATTCTAAAACTAATATTTTAGCTATAAATACAAACAACTTAACTGCATTTTTTTGAAAGTACTATTTTTCTAACTAGAAGCCTGCTTCCAAATCAGTGTTTTTATGCTGTGTTTTTGTCTGCAGTAACAGAACTCAAACCAGAAAGTAACACTATGATTAATTTAATCCCTTGTCATTATTACCACTGGATAACTTGCAGTATTTCATTGTATATGTTAAAAATTCTACTTACTATGGAAGGAATATATTAGAATACACTGCTTAATTTTCCTGCATAAACCAGTAATCAAAACTTACATGAAACCAGTCTGAGCATTTGCATTCTGACATATATTTAAATTTTACTTTCATAAAAAAAAGATAAAAATAACAGTGGGAAAAAAATTCAAGTGCAGTGAGCTGCAAATTTTCATCATGATCATTGCTATTATTATTACTGCTGCTGCTACTACTATTATTTTTGTAGGGAATATTTGGTATTAAAAAATCATGTTGGAAAATTAAAATAATTTTTTACCTAATAGGCAGGCTAATTTATAAGCTAATTATGTTTCTGATGTTCTGCCAGCCAAGGTTTATGAGGTGTTTTACAAAAGCCTGCATTTCATTAGTATTCTCTGGTAAAAAAATAAAGAGATGTAAAAACTGTGAATTGCTCCAAAAGTCACAATATGTCTGAAACAGTGAAGAACAAACCCAAAGCCTCTTGACTTGTATCCATATCCTTTGTTGTGTCAGCAATGAAACAGAGCACCAGTGAGAGACGAAAAGGATATGTGGGCTTTATGTTTCTATGAGTGGATTTGAATAGGAGGTAATAGTGGAAGAGTGCTGGAACTTATTTTCTTTATGCTTGGTAGATGAGCTGGTGGCCTTCGTAAAGCCCATCAGCACAGACATATTGTCAACTAGACAAAATGAGACCAAAAGCAAAGAGAAAAAATCAAGCAGTGCTATACCCCACAAAGTAATCCCCCCAGAGACAGAAGTGCCAGTAAGATGCTATATTTAGGACAAAAGTCTACAAAGTTTTTTCTGGCTTATCAGGTCTAACAGGAGCTACCCACAAGCACTAGATCCTGTAATTTATGTTTCAGCCCTAGCTGGGTCCATAACTCTTTCTCCTTTTACCAATTACAGCCTCCTCAACATCTCAATGCCTTCCCTTCCCCGTTCTGTGCATACCCCTTTTCTCTGGTTTTCACCGATTTACATTCTAATGTTAGTATTTCCTTCTTCTTTTCCACACTCACTTCCTTACAGGGGTGCAGAGAAATCCCTGCCTTCCTCCTGCTGCCTACTTCTCTCTTTTGTCCTTACCCCTTTTTGATTGCACCAGAGCAGCTCCATTTGTGGGAAAGCTGCATACCATTTAACACTTCAATGTATTTAAGGAACACCAGAGTAATTTAAAACTGCTGAAGCAAACTGAAACCCTGAAAATCCACAGCTACATAATTAATACTTAAATGTGTGCTTGTACTAGACAAAATGTACCTCAGGTGGCCTTTCTTGCTCACCTTGCAGCTGAAGCAACATCTCAGCTATCCATGGGCTCACTAAAGTAGGGGTTACTTCACATTTACCTCAGAATACAGCCTTATGATTTATAAAATGAATTAATTTACTGCTAGGTAGAGTTTTACTCCATTAGTTCAAGAAAGACTTTATTTAAAATTTATTTGCATGCATACTAAATTAGAAACTGGACTGCTAGTTTATCTACTAACTAGAAAAATAGGGCCCATAATAAATGCCCTTTTTTTATATACCTTCACTGATATATACAGGTTCACAAAAGCATGGCTTCTGCTAAAAATAACTTCTCTTTAACCTTAAGACCCAAGTTTTGGTATTGTTCCCTGATCCCCTACAAGTATGCAACTTTCCTGTCCTCTCCTAATCAGTTTGGGATGAACAGAGCTTTAGAGCAGGTCTCAGCATTTGGAGCCCAAAGTCTGGGCAAGTGAGTAAGGTACTGGCTGGCTCTTCCAATAAAAGAGGTGAAGGCAAACAACCTTGGTTCTGTAACTTAGAAAACAAATCAAATGGTAAATATCTCTTTCATTTTTTGACAAAATCTGACAGTCTATAACTGTTTTAAATCAGCTTCACAGCAAATGTGTGCTTTATACTCCAAGTAATCTTTACAGTTCTTACACTTTGTAAAATATCAAAGTTGACCAGCTGTACTACAAACATCTTCAACCCTTTCCAGTCTATGATACATTTTATTGCATATTTTGAGTGTGTATACAGTATGTGGTAACAAGCAATATGTGTTGGTTCCTTGTTGACTGTTTCAGACCATAGTGTAATCACATAATTGTGGTCCTGAAGATCTCGTTGACTTGCTAAGCCTGACCTGCAGTTCTCAAGAGCTGATTGTGAGGATACTCAGGCAAGAGAGAAAAGATAATGTATGGATTCGTCTATGCTTGGGTAAGCTAAAGTGAAACACATTAGAAAACAAAAGCAAGGAGAAGTAAGTCAAAACCAATGATGAGAAAGGACAATAATCCAATAAAATAAGAAATCAGTGAAAAGCATCAGTAATTCTAAAACTCTATCTATCATCCTCATTTAACTGTAGAATGAAATACTTCATGAGAGCATCATACAGTCTGACAAAGTCATAGCTTTCAAAGTTTCAGACCAGACTGGTTTTGTAAATTTTATTTTTAATGAAAAATGCTGTTCCTCTTGACTCTTCCTCTGGTATGAAACTGTGTGTGTGTGATTTGCACATGTGTGACAAGCCTGCCAGGAAATAGGCCTAACAGTCCAAAATCCCTTGATTAGTATATAAAACAAAATTGTCAAATGGTAAATGCTACTTTTATTCGTATCTTGGAAGACATTATTGCTTGCTATCCAAAAACTCCTAAATTAGTTTATACTTAGAAAGCAGGTGTAGGTATTAGCACAAACCACTTAGCCAATAAAACCATAAAGCACTTGGATGAAGTGAAGTGTCATATTCTTACAATATAAAATTTCCTATGAAGTATCGAGGGAGACAAATGTTTTATATTGGACACAGTCTGTTTGCCATTTTGCAAATTTTGACATTTCAGCTGGTCGATCTCCTTCAAAAACTGAGGCATTTGGAAACAATCCAGAAAATTATTAGGATTGTTCCATTTACACAACACTACGGTTTTATTGAAGCAAGGCAGATACCAATAATTAAATTAAATTTTGAAAGATGCTGAACTAAACTGCTACATCTATTACTGTTTTCCAGTAATAAGGAGGTGCACAGTCCTTTCCAGATTTTGTCTTGGTATCTTTGACTAACAAATACATTGCTTTCTTTTTAAAAAAAAATAAGTTCTCCAATTAGAAATGAACTGCCCCTTTTACTACAAGATATGCATGCTTACAGAAAATGTTATTGACCTTAAGGATAGAAAACATGAATTATTTTTATTTTATTCCCGGTGTTAATATTTTGGTCAAATCCATTTTCAGTCTCTGGCAGACATTATTTCCTAAATTAGGACACTAGCAGCTTATGAGGTGTGATCACATCTCACTGCCATATGTGATGCTAAATGAATTTAAAATCACACTATGATTTCATGATACCATAAACTTGAATTTAACACTTAGATGAGCGCTGCATAAAAACCACAATGGCCATTGTGATTTGAAACACCAAAACAATGTAAAGCCTCTGAATGTTTCAAGAGTGTTGATGGACTCGGATGAAGAACTCTACAGTGGCAGGCTTTAGTGCCTGAGCGGGGAGTCCCTCTCTGAACTCCTCTGACCTTGAGGTGTCTTATGGAGCCTCTTTTTCACCATGGCTGATGCAGAGCCTGCATAGAAAACAGTGTCTGAATAAGCACAGCTCCTCAGGAAGTCAACAGCGACGTGATCATGGGCCCATTCATCTGGGCTGGACATACACTTATGGGGACAGCACAGTGAGCTGATGAGAGACTGATGGCTGGAGAGCCACTGCTTCACCAAAAAATTTACACAGCTCAACAGATGCTTTTCTGAAAATAAGATTACAGTCTGAAGTGTCTTCAAGTCTTCTTGCAGCCTCTGTCAAAAGATTGCAGCACTAGAAAAAAATTTTGCTTAGGTTTTTTTAAAATTAAGAGGGGAAAAAAAAATAAGGCAAACCAAACACAATCTGTCTTGAGTCGAATTTTGCAGGGCAGATGTTCTCTGTCCTCCCTGGTTTTCACTCATGACAAACAGATTTTTAATATAACATAAAACCAGAAAAATATCCTGTAAAACTGCAGACTTATTTCTGCAAGCCTACTCTATCTCTATATTGCATATATTACATATGTCTAATGTGGCAGATGGTTCCTAAAGAAGTCACAACATAATATCTATAATTTTTCAATTACACCCAACTATCCACTTTTACACTCATATTTGACACTGCATGTATATTATTGATTTTGTATGGTACTGGGACTGAGTCTTAGCATTTTTCAAACCTCATACCAAAGCAGACTCTCCCGATAACAAGATTGCTGCCTAAACTTTGGCTACTCAATTAATGGGACTAAATCCTCTTCTGATCCCTCCTTCTCCTATTCTATGGGTAGCAGGTGTATAAGCTGTAGTTTTCTTTTCTTGCAATAAAGGTGAATTCTAGATGTTCTTCCTCAGGGAAGATAAGATTAAAAAACAGGTCAGATTTCTGAAATGAAACAGAAAAAAATTTAGCATTGTTAGTAAATTGGTGTGTTCCATAGCTTACATGCATTGTAAAGAATAACTGACTCCTTTACACACACATCATGTTTTGAAATATACAGGTAATTAAAACTTTAGAAACTATAGTATGATGCATAAATGAAAAATGAAGTCTCTTTTACAAATTCTTTCATTACTAATCCTGTGGGAAATGGTCAGGGTTCATAAACATTTTTACTGCCATTGGTTATGAACAATGAATACTGAATGGCCAAATAACAGCTACTCAAGGTCTCCACTTGCTTCTCTGCAAGCTGCATTTTTCTTTACTCAGCATTCACTGCAGACTTACACAAGAAGCTTGGGACTAGCTGTTAATTTGAAACATTCACATTTTCAAGGCAGGCTTATTTGCAAGTTAGGTTGCAAATCCAGCTCTAACATATAAGACCTTTTCTTCTAAACAGATCAAAATTATGTGATTTTTGGCAGACTTGACTTCAACTAGAAGACAGGACTGTAAGCAGGTTTTGGGATCAGCAGAGTAGTGTTTATCCTAATATAATAGGGGAGTTTTTGTACATGCTATTTCTGTTGGTCCTTTCAGTCAAATGAAATATCCACTATCAAATTCAAAATAATAATAAATAGTAAAGATTCAGATGCTTCCTCCTTAAAAAAAAATGAAACAAAACCAGGGACCACACTCTGCCAGGGGCCACATTCCCCCCAATATCTTCTTATAAATATACAATATACAATGGACTAAACCACTAAACCACACTATATCGGCGATCAATCATACTATAAATATGCTTCAGAATGATAGCTAAGTACTTAAGTCTCAAACGTTTATTTATATATTATTATATGTGAAAAATTGTTCTGATAACAAATTGCCAAATAAAATACATTATTTAATGAAAAATATGCTAATTAATGCAGATCTTTCAGCAGTCCTTAGAAGGATATATATTTTGAAGCTCCTTCAGCAGAGAGGTGTTGGGATTCCTCTCTTTGTTAGTAACTTGCTGGATGTTGTTCACTTTGGGCTAATGAGTAGAAAGTAATTTAAAAACCTAAATCTGACAGCACAGAAGTGTTCTCTAATTCACCAGTGCAGGATATTAACAACCACAAAATGCAAATATCAAGTCTCTACCACAATATTAATTTGGTCACAATGTACATCTGGTTTATTTTACAGCACACATTCAACAGCAGAAATATAGGAATCAACGTATTCAATTAATTTGAGTTTTATTATTAAGTAAAGGCTTAGTTACATTTTTCCAAACAAGCGTGGGCAGTTTATTTGGTTTGATCCAGATGTTAGTACCTTTTTCTCAAAAATGGTGAAGTTACTGCAGTTTGAGAGGAGCCACAATCTCGAATAAATATAACAGGGAAAAAAAAAGGAGAAAACTGTCTCCATTCAGTGCAGCATTGCTGACATGAGAACATTAACTTTTGCATTTTCTGACTTGTTACAGCTTAACTAGGTGACTGTATGTGTGCATGAATGTAGGGCTTTATTTATTTTTGCATGCAATTTCCTAAGTTTGATTTTTTTAAAAAAAGGAGAACGAACAAATACACAAAGCCTTCTGTTTATGCAGTCTAATGAAGCTGATTTGGTGCTTTTGATGTGCTATTCTCTGTGTGCTGGGTAAGGCACACAGGGATAAGTGTTTCTCAGCTGTGCAGTTTAGAAAAGCTCTCTGAACTGCCAGTGTCCTTTGGATATAGCTTGAATCCGAGAATTAATAAAGTTTCTCTTTACCTGCCTTCATACAGTTTCTCAGGAAAACACTGTACATACTATAAATAATTGTGTTGCAGCTCTGAGAACATGCAAAAAAGCATGAATCTGAAGCTGTTCATGCTGGACATTCCCGCAGCATTTTACAAACAGGTTTTAATGATGCAGCTTCTGTAGCAGTTTTCTTGTCCCTTGAGTCTATACACAGAGAATGGCAGCAAAAGCTGGTGAAATAAATTTGGATACTCATGTGTCAATGAGCAGCTGTCAAATGACAGCAGTTCTTTATTATTGATCCTCTCTATCTTCACAGTGATGTGAACTTCTTGACCTGTGAGAGGCACTTTGTGAAAGAGGGACTGTGAGAGAGCGTGTGATGTGCAAAGCCTACGCATTCAACTTCCACTATCTGAGGAAGCACGAGGAGAATTCTGAATAGGTTACATGAAGTATGGGCTAAGAAGGTGGAAAAGTGCAGCACTTCCAGACCGTAGTCCATTATTTTTAGTGATCTCATGCACAAAAGTATTCATGAGGTTCTCCTTTTGTGCAGGCAGCACTATAAGGCCAAAGATAAAATACAGAATTAATCTTTCCAATTTTATTTTTGTCTATTAGTTTAGTTTAAGAAACAGAGTGCAATCTGATAGCTTGTTACCCGAGGAAGTAACATGTACTGAACAAGCCCCACTGCATGATAAATTATTAGAAATAGAGAAGCAAAATGTACTGTTTACTGATGTGTGCAATCATATTGTAGGGATGCATCAGAGATGGAAAGTGGTTGTAGGGATTTCCCCATGAGAAGTCACAAAAACTGCTGAAGGAGAAGGTTTGCAGAAGTGAAAGCTATTCAGCTGGCTTTAGACATTGCTGAATGAGAGAAATGGCCAATATTTTGCCACTATACTGACTCATGGATTTTGGCAAATGCCCTGTGGGAGTGTTTGCAGTGATGGAAGCAGAATAACTGGCAGCACTGCCATTGTGGTATTAACACTGCTGTGGCAAGATACTGCTGCCTGGGTGGAGAGCATGGGTTTGCAAATACATCATGCAGATGCTCAAGTATCCAAGAGTTGAGTCATTGAAGAAAATCAAAATAACCAGCAGATAGATCAGGCTGCTAAGATTAAAGTGTCTCAAGTGGATCTGGACTGGCAACATAAGTGTGAATTATTTCCAGCTCAGCGGGCCCATGACACCTTGGACCATCAAGGAAAGGATGTAACACACAGATGGGCTCATGACCGAGGGGTGGAACTTATCCATGGACACTCACAAAGGTTATCTGTGAATGTGAAACATGAGCTGCAATCAAGCAGGACAAGCCTGCAAGGGGGATGGTGTCTGCGGTATAAACATGGGAGGGCCTGGCAGATTGACCATAACACAGTTCCACAAACCCACCAGGGCCAGGGCCATGTGCTTACAGTGTGGAAGCAGCTACAGGATGGACAGACACAGATCCTGTGTCACAAGCCGCTGCCCAGAACACTATCCTGGGCCTAGAAAAGCAAGGCTTATGGCAACAAAATACTCCAGAAAAAAAGTGAGTGGGACAATGGGACTCATTTCTAAAACAGCTTCATAGACCCCTGGGCTAAAGAACATGGCATGGAGAGTGTGTGTCACACACACCAGCCTCCAGGAAAACCTAATGATAAAATGGACTGCTAAAGATGACACTGAGAGCAATGAGTGGTGGGACCTTCAAACATTGGGATACACACTTAGGAAAAACCAGCTGGTTATTCAACACTACAGGATCTGCCAATCCAGCTGGCCCTGCCCAATCAAGATTTTTACGTACTGTAGAAAGGAAAAAAGTTCCAGTAGTGCACATAAAAACATGTTGGGGAAAACAGGCTGGGTTATTTCTTGCCTCAGGCAAAGGCAAACTCATCCATTGGATTGTTTTCACTCGAGAACTTGGGTGCACTTGGTGAGTAAGCGGGGTGGTGGGGAAGTCTTGTGTGTGCCTCAAGGAATTTGATTTTAAGTTAGAATAGCCAGTGAATTACATTGTACTATGTTAATTGCTACACAATACTTTGTATCATCACTTCTGTGCTGGCTATGTGCCATATCAAGGGCAATACAGTAAAAATCACCCAGATCAATGAAGAGTCAAACTTGGATGAGTATGGATGAATGCACTGGCGATGGAAAAAGAGCTGGCCTTAGCATGCAACAGTCCAACACCACATGCCATTTTTTTCTTTCCCCGAAAGAATGTCCCAAACAGACTTTTATAGGGTCTATAGATTGATATAATAGAATAGATAGAATAATATTTCTCTGTGTGTATACCTAGATAGAGAGATAGATAGATAGATAGATAGATAGATAGATAGACAGATAGATTTCAGAGGACCAGAAGTGTGATGATGATTAACTGGGACCTGGCATGACTTAAATGGTACGGAATAAGGTGTGGATACTGCCAGGGTTTTGGCTGGGATAAAGTTAATATTCTTCCTAGTAGCTGGTACGGTGCTGTATGTTGGATTCAGTATGACATGGACAGCACACTGATGGTTTAGTTGTTGCCGAGCTGTGCTTACCCTAAGTCAAGGACTTCTCAGTGTCTGTTGCTCTGCCAGGGAGCAGGTGCACAAGATGCCAGGAGAGAGCATGGCCAGGACAGCTGGCCTGAACAAGCCAAAGGGATATTCCATACCACAGAATGTCACACTCAGTATATAAACTGGGGGGAATTGACTGGGAGCCACTGATCACTGCTGGGGGACGGGCTGGGCATCAATCAACAGGGCATGAGCAATTGTGTTGTGCATCACTTGTTTCTCTTGGGTTTTATTTCCCCCTCTCTCTCTCTCTCCCTTCTTTTCATTACTATCATCATCACCATTACTATCAACTTTATTTCAATTATTTAATTGTTATTAACCCATGGGGTTTATATTTTTTCCTGATTCTCCTCCCCATCCCACCACAGAGGCAGGGGAGAGTGAGCGAGTGGCTGTGTGGTATTTAGCTGCCGGCTGAGGTTAAACCATGACATAATTTCATGAAGCAAATGCTCTTCCGTTAACCTCCATGATCCATGGTAGATGTCAAAGCCATGGCCCGACTGTGACCTTTTGAAGATCTGCAAGAATTACATGCAGAGACGCATTTGCTTGCTCTATGGTGTAACATTGCCCTTTCTTATCTGAAAAGGTGATCCAGCTGTGGGCAAGGTTTCTCTCCATGTATTTGACCACCCAAAATAAATATGGCATGATTTAACTCCTATTTATCTTCCAATATTGTATTTCATTATTACATTAAAATCATCCAAAACAGAATGTATTTTGAAAATAATTTAAATGTTTCACAAGTAACTTTCCACTCTAACAATCACATCCTGAGATCTAAAGCCTCCTTTTCTCTTGGCATCAAAAGCACTTTATAAACATTCATTAATCCCATCCTCATTTTGAAAATGTGAGAATTAGCACATGCAAATGTAGTTGCAAAAAACCACAAAGTAAACTAAAGGAAGAGTAAATCACATCTGTTGCTTGGACCATCTAATCCTCACACCTCAAGTTCCCAACAATTAATCCTAAACTGAAGAACTAGACTGAAATAACCCATAAGCCCTCCTCTTTGAAACACAGTACATTGCATAAAAATGTTGTTCAGCCTCCTCTATTCAGTAGCACTGGTTGGAGTTGGTAGAAGGAGACTCAGAGTCTCAAAAGAACATTGGCCAATTTTCAGTTCTTAATAAAGTAGCTGCTAATGGTAGCCTTAGATAGAAATACATGTTTTGATTGAAAAATATTTTTATCCTTTATTGATCAGTTTAAAACATAGACTGATAATCCATTGTTTTCTATAAAACAGTTTTGCCATTTAAAACTCTTTCAATAATTTTAACCTTTGCTTGTTCATTAATTTGATCATTTTTGTCATGAGACCTGAATGAAACCCTACCCTAGTTGTACCACTGCCTGGATAACTAGGACATACTTACATGACTTCCTTCAGAGCATAAGCCACAAATTTTACCTTTGGCATTGGGCTTGAACACACATCAGTGACAATTTTGCTTCTAAAGTGGATAGCTCTTTTGTCCAGGAAAACCCATGGGAATCCTAAAACTGTTACTCTCTGTAAAGCTAGCCACATAGTCTAAGGCATTCAAATCAAGACCAAATACACTTGGAAAAGATGGCAGCATATGCAGAACATCAGCATTTTGCTAAATCACTTTGTTTGCCAAATCATGTCCTACTCTGGAACACTGCCATCCCAAACCTGGAGGAAGCAAAAAGCAAAGGATTTGTGCTTTTTAAAGAACGGCAAATGTTGTCAGATCATAAGATATATGAAAAAATACTGCCAGGTGCTCAATTTACTGAAACATTCAGAGAGAGTGTAGTGAAGATGAGAGGGCAGAAATTGGCTTAGGATCAGGAAATATCTTGTACTGGAACAATCAGCCAACATGCAAGAAAGAGCCGGAAAAAACTGTAGGATTAATTATGTAATATACATATGTTTCCCATAAACTCGACTTTCAAATTCAGAATAATTTACAATAATTAAAAGCATTCTCCAACTCAGGTCAAGATATCAGAGTTGTTGAAATGCTGGTAACGACGAATGCTTGATATATTTTCTTTGACCTTTTCTGATACAGGAAGTTACACAAGTTTTTGATATTTTTCTTTTTTAAAAATATTTTTTATCCTTTTTTTTCTTTTTTTGAGACACAGGGCCAGATAAGCAAGTCTTCAGGAAGAAAAAAAAGCCATAGGGGGGGAAAAACCTCAAAGTTTTTCAAAATTCTAGATTATTTCTTTATATGCCTGTATCACACCTATGATTTGATTGAATTTTAGCATAGTATTGACTCCTGTACTCTTAATTGCATTCAGTTATTGAATGAAAAGTGACAACAGAACATGAGTTATATATGACATAATAGAACAAGGTTTTATTCTGCTTCTGTTTGTGCTATTTGAAGGAATAAGCTTTTAGGGTGCCAAAATTATTGCTAGCCTTGTTAACTACTTTGGAAGCAAAATAGTTGACATAAGGATAGCCAAATGTGTTCTTTTATGAAAGTGTAATAAGACAGAAAATCATTTCATTGTCAGATAATGCTTCAGTTTATATGACACAATTAGATTTGCAATAAACTACAAACAGATTTGATAATGTCACTTACAACAATAATCCTGGAAGAAGCAGTAGAGTAGCACTCAGCTCCCTGATGCCAATGAGCTGGAAGCAACATGCCAGGGAGCAGCTGATTATCCAATCCAGAGTTACATATATGAAACCGAAAACAGACTTTGACAGGCTACAGTTCATATTTTTTTAATTTATCTCCCAACTACATAACAAGTTTAGCTCTAGTCTACATGCATTAATATTCCAAACACTCGACTCATTAGTCTAATCAAGGGATGGGAAGACCACACAAAAGTATAGATTGTTCAGCAACCCTGACCCCACTCATTCACACACATGTAATAGCCCTGCCATTCACTCATGCATAGAAATGATCACAAAAGCAAACAATGCCGTGCTCACTCATTCACTTAATTAGTTAGTCACTGTTTCACTCACTTGGTTGACTCAGTCCTTCGTACTTACCGCCTTAGAATCTCATCTCACTTTCCCAGTGAGTAATGCCAATTAAAATTCACTTAAGGCCCACATAGATTGAGAAAATCAGAATTACACCCTCAGTCTGACAGACACTAAACTTCATGAAGCAATCCTTCAATGTAACTTGGAGTATTTTAAGATCTTCAGTAGAAATTTAGTGCTGCACAGGCCTTGCTCAGCCTTCTCTCTTTCTCCTCTATAACTCTCTTGCTTTGAAAGAAAAAGATGGGTTTCTGCCCTTGGTATTATTTAAGTAAGCATTATTGAGAGCAAAATCTGACTTTTTGTATGTAAATTATAGACAAGGTTTCAACACTTATGCAGTTGTCAGCCTTCAAAAAACATTTCCCAGCATCAGTCTTCACAAACACTCAGTTATTTCATAATTTTCTTGGCTAGGGTTCAGTTCCCTTAATTTCTCTTAATTGTGTGTTTCATACCCAGCATGAAGGCTTCAGAGAGGAAAGTGATATACAACATTTTAAAATTGTTAAACCAATGACCTTTCTTATTCTATGATACAAGCTGGATAAAAATTCAAATTGGTCATTCTTTCCATTACATATCTGACCAGCGTATTCAGCTGACACCTAAAATGTACTATCTGTCAGTCTCATGACCAAGTCTTGCATTACTGCATGACAGAGTTAAATGTACAGGTCTGTCTGTATTTGTACACACACATAAATCACTGCAATGGTGATCCTTTCTGTCATAAAGCACAAAAAGCTTATCATCTTCTGATTTTAGAAATAGAATATTTTCCCAGCAACAGCTTTCTCAGACCAGCAGCAGGGTGTATTTTTTTTTACAATTTTGATCTTCAGAGTTGTGTATATAACAAAGAACTGCATATTTGGCAAAAATTAAGTAGAAATAACTAAAAATAACTAGAAATCCTTGTACATAGGAAGTAAACTCACTGACAAAATGTCACAATAGTGAATGGATATGTGTAATCTTTTTCTAAATTTACACTGATTTGTGGATGTTTTTATTGAGGGCTAAGGCTGGAAAAGAAAAAACCCAGGGTGCAAATGGGATACATATTTTGTACTTTGTACAACTCCATAAACTTTTGTGAACATTTTATTTTTACGACTTACATTAGACAGTTTATTTAATGGGTGGATGAGTATCATTATCTTTTTACTTTCACTGTAAAGTCTTTACCATACATCTTCTTAATCTGACTTTTTGATGATACAACTTACCAGTCCTGGCAAGATTTTACAGTTTATCAAATCGACTTTCAAACTATAGGTATCCCTAGTCTACTCCCATAAAGGCAAGAAGATTGGGTATTTTTCATTCAGTTTAATCAAGTTTCTGTTGATGAACATAATTTTTATTTTTACATTTATGAATTTACTAACCTTGAATATGTTAGATTTCATCTATATATACATAATATGCATTATTTTAAAACAGGCATGTAGGTTTGGTATAACTGCAAATACCTCCTACCATTTTAGATGTAAGGATTAGGTAATTCTAGGACAGAACAGGACAGGACTGTACCTTTACAAAGTAAGAGCTGAAAGTAGGCATGACCTAAATATCTGAGAGGATGAGGAGAGGTAAATGATGCTAAAAATGGAGGAATATGCATGGCAAATTCACACAGAGATGGAAGGGTGGTTGCATTTGGAGGCAGTCCTTAGCAGGTGAAATGATGAACAGAAGAAAGAGATTTCACAACTGCACTTGCTTTTGCAAACAGTCTGACTTATCACTACATGTATGTTGCACTTTGCTGTCTGAAGAAGTACCTTCTGCAGCCAAACATGAAGATTTAATTCAGTGAACTCTGTCCATCTGCTAGGGTAATTTAGCCACTGCCACTGAAAAACATTGATACATCAGAAACACAGCATTCAAATAGAGCTCAGGCTTTTATTCTTGGATTTTGGACCATCATCCATCAGCACTCATTGAATACCCACTTGAACCTTTAAATTTGTGGCAAAATTCTCCTCTGAGCAGCACACTCAGCAGTATCATACATCTACACTGCCAAAACCACCTGGAAACAGGGCCATGGCTTTGTAATTTAAGTTCTCAGACATATGATTTCATGGCAATTTTGTGATATGATACCATTTAGGCCTTTAAGTGGTGTGAATGCAGTGAATGCAGGTCAGGTAAGGAATAAAAAGAAAAGGAACATACAAGCAGAAAAGGATGAGAAAATATTTTTCTCACACAACTTAAGCAGCTTCTGTGGCCAAAAAATAATCAGAAGTAGATCCTTTGAAGTGAAACCATTAACTATACATAGTTTTGAAGTCAAATTTATTTCTAATTGAAGGCAGGGAAAGTCAATTAATCCCTTTCATAAATTGAAATGGATGATCACATGCAATAATCTTCATCTCTGCGTGTCAAAGAAAGTTAACAGAAAATCACTTACATTGCTTCAGTTGTAAGAATACAACACTGGAGCTTTCCTTTCAGCAACTTTTCTCCTTAGCCAAAAGGATACTGTCCTGTATTTCATATAAAGCCATAGTCTGAGTTAGTTGTTTGTGTCACTCTTGCTCCCACCTTTATTTGTCTTGCATCCCCAATAAAATCTCTTTGAACACAGTATGACAGAGCTGAGGTGGCCCAGCATATTGAGAACACAGTCAGTACAAAATACATTACATACCTTTATCATGACACGAGGCAAACATTCAGTGAAAGGTCAGGTAGCTTTCTGTACTTGGGGGTTCTGTGTGAGGTGTGTGTGTGTGACTGATGGGTTTACAGAGCTAGGACCCAGCTGTATGCATTACCACTCACAGCATCAGAGGCAGGCAGCCCATAAATGGCACAGAAATCTGCATTTTTCTGTAACAACACTGCATCGAACCTTGGCTATGTTTAGCAGTGTACTCACTGTTAAACCTTTTTTCACACATACAGTCTATTTAATTGTCATGGTGCTCCAGTGTTAGACAATACACCCACACTTGCCACTGAACACATTTTGCACCTAGACAGAGAACATCTCCTTTGGGTGGGTAAGTTTCCAGGTACTGGCTCTTGTGGCAAGTGCATCAAGTGAATTGGCAGCCTCTCCTTTAGCTGCACAGCAGGCAAAGAGTCCATAGCAGGAGTAAGTTCTGCTAGCAGGGACCCTTAGAGCACGGTGTGGTGCTTCTTTCGGAGGCACACCTTTGGCGGTGGGTCTGTGTGGCTGTCCTGTCCAGACCCCAAGCCCCGTGCCTTCAGGCCACAGCACTCTACTTTCAAGTTTGAAGGAAGCCAGGAAGGACACTGCTGGACCCTCAAGCACCATTCCTGAGACCTGGCAGGTCTGACAAACACTGTGTATGTGTTACGTCCCACAGTGACTTGTCTCCTTGTTCTCCTCATTTAACCTAACGAACACTGTGCCCAAAGTTAGGTTGCCTGATTTTCTTATTATTAAATTCAATTCTGCAGAGAAGAATACGGCAAATGGGGGGAAAAAAGAGGTCAGAAAGGGTGTGTGAACCAGTTCAAAGGGTTGCATTTTTTTTCAGGGAAATTGGTCCTATAATACCATTAAGATATTAGTGGAAAAACTTTTTAAAACATAGCTGGTCTCAAAATGGCTACTTACAAAACATAGTCATTAACTGCTTGTTAAAAGTTACACAACCCCCCTGCTTTTTTATAATAATGTTACAAGAGATCAATACTTTAAAAAGGGTACAGTATATGCTGATTTCTGTGTAATCATTGCTGTCCATGAGTTTAACATTATTACAGATTTACTGAGACTGTACTTACATTTCCATTTATGAAAACATTTTGTAAAATCTTATCAAATTCACATGGACCAAAAAGCAGAATTTCAGACACACAACAGGCCAGGGTATCAGGAAAAGTACACACTTGAGTTAGGAAATGAATGATTAACGCATGGAAGACATTCTTGAATAAATAAAATATATTTAAAAAACCCCAAAGAGATAGAAACAAAGATCATGCTCCGTTCTGCTGGATGATATATGACTTGCAGTGCTGTCGGCTTTGATGGTGCGGGTAGGGGTAACCGGGACAGGGTGTGCACCCTCCTTCCCTCCCTCCGCCGAGCAAGGGAGCCCAAGCACAAGCAGACTGAGCCTGTCGAGGCTGTGTGACTAACCCGTGGGGTCCACCAGCCCGCGCCACAGAGGAGACCCAGCGCAAAGCCGCGCACAGCTTTGTTACACTGCCATTCCGGAGCACAAAGGAAAGCGACGCTGCCATCAGCAAGGCACCGGCTTATCTACAAGAATTACAGATGCAGCTACCGGCGTGTCTGCTCCGGGCTGCTGCTGCTGCTGGGGGGTGGCCTTGCCGCACTTCTTCTGAACGAAACCGGGTGGGCAAGGGGAAAACTGGCCAGCATCTCTGGTTATTCCAGGCCAAGGTAGCTCCCTGACAGGTCTTGTTTGGTCCCCCCAGCCAGATGGAAAAAATACCATATGATTCTGACCATAAGGAAATCACAGGATAATAGTGCATAAAGAATAACTCATGCTTTGGAAATACCACCTTATTTGAGATGTTAGAAATATCTAAAAGAAACAACCCAACTGTTAATTTTGCTTTGTACCAAAATTTTGTTTGTGCCTTTTTTCCCCGTGGACTCAAATGCCACTCTTTTAAAGGGTGAAAAGAGGCACCTAAGTACCTCCCCTTGGAGCAATCATAGTTAGGAGCATTCTCTGATGCTGTGAAGCAATTATTTTTATGTCTAATTTATGTTGGTGATCTAGCACTGACAAATCCTTATTTTACTATTTTGGTCATACATACAATATGAATATACATGTTACATTCATGTGTTGGGAACATAGGAAAAGCTCTTCTACAGCATGTTAACTATAAAAAAAAAGGGCAAAATCTTTCAACAATTCCAGAAGGGTCTAAAACTGGTAATTTTTTCTTGAGCCTGATTTTATTTCATTGTCATGTAAGACGGATATTTCTTCAATGTTAGACACTTTTCTCAAAAGCACTGCTCCATGCTGCCACCAGAATACGCTTTCAGAAGGGCTCCTCAAAATACAAGATTTTGTAATTCTTTCAAAAATTGTTGCTCTATTTTTGCCTAAATTGGATCTTTTGCCTAAAGATCCAGTCTGAATGTCTCTGCATAACACAGACCCTTGTTCAAATAGTTGTTCTTTAATCACAAAAATACAGCAGAAGCAGAAAACCACTTGGGTGGCTTATGCTGTGAAAACAGAAAGTCTGTACAAAGCAACATTAAACCTCTGTGTAGAGAATCAAACAGCTGCTAAAATTCTCAGGATCTTTGAGACAGCCTGAACCATGGATCAGGACATCTGCACCTAATGGAGTTCCTTGACAGGAGTTCATCACTTTAAGAGCCAAAAATGGAGCTTTGGTGGAGAGGTTGTTTTGCAAAGGAGAAAGAGTAACTCAATTCAAAACGTGTTAAGTTTTCTAGTAAGCATCAGTTTCAGGAATAGCAGATGAATAATCTTCTGTGCAAGAGAGGAAAAGGATGTGATCAGTGCTGAGGTCTAGTTCACAGGGTAGGTTCTACAACACAGATTTTTCTACCATGTGGCTGAGTGTACCTGTTACATGAAGTCACCTCATGCTTATTTAACCATCGTTATTTTTCTTGCTGATCAAAACCAGATCCCATGAAGTGCAACTTGAAGGATCCAAATAAATTACAAAACCTAGTTGTGAAGGGACTGGGTAGCCATTTTGGTGGTGGCAGCCATCTTGGGGCAGAATAGATTCAAAATAGCTGAATTTCCAGAAATGACTAATATTTTTCAAATGTAGTATTTTTAAGACAATCTCCCCAATTGTCAGCCACTCCACTAGAATTAGAAGAAGGTTATAGCTATCTACCACACTATGACATGTAACTGTAACAGGAAATAATTTCTGCTTCATGTTTTTTGCTCATAACTCATGAAACCCCGAGATCTAAAAAAAAAAAAAAAAAAAAAAAAAAAAAAAAATTAAAATAAAATGAGCTACTATTAGAAGCCCCTTTTCAAGGCCATGAGGAAAATCAAGAACAAGTGCAGGAATGCCCACTCTTGAGATCTCACTGCAAGTTTAATAGATGATGAAGTCTGGGAATTTTAAGTACTTACACATAGAAAGAGGCTTTAAAAACACATGAGCACATTGCCTATAAGTAGAACACTACCGAGCCTCCTTTGACATGTAAGCCAACTGCATTATTTGGGAATGAAGGCGCATTTGTGATTTATTTCCCCCGCAAGATACTTTTATCACTCAGGACCTCATTATAGTGGCCACTGCTCATTTTTGGAGCTTTGACCCTGAAGATGTGCTGTGGTATTCACAAGGAAGAGGGGAGCTGATATTTGGTGAGGAAGGATGTCAGAAGCAAATATGTGTCGACTGCTCCAGTGCACATCGGAAGTGGCACTCGATGTGGGATGCATCGGAAAGGGATCTAGTCACAAGGGAAGCGCAAAGTACCCTTTAGGAGACTTATCTTGGCAATTATATTTTCCCTGCTGAAGAATAATAAAGATTGGAGAGACCAGAGAGCGGGACAACAGCAGAGCAAAGGTGCACGAATCCTCAAGTTTTAAACACAACCTCTGCAACAAGGTTGATGAGCACGGCTCGCGGATTTGAAACAAGGGAAAACGACAGCAACCTTAGAGGCTGGAGACAGCACGTAGCGAGCAACAGGATCCGAGCCTGATGCGGAGCGAGCACTTTGCTGCTGCCGCCGCTGCGATTTATGACATCCCCCCACGAGAGGGGAAACCGCGCTGGATGCGAAGCAGCGAGGGAGAGGAAGCCGCGAGCAGCGGCGCGATGCACAAAAGGAGGGCTGGTGCCGGTAAAGTTTGGGCAAGCAAAGGTCAAACACGTGGACACGAGGCAGCAGCGCTGGAAAGTGACTCAGCCAGCCGAGACATCCGCCGGGGAGCGGCGCGGCTGCCCCGCGGGCGTGTGCGGGGGGTGGGGTGGGGGGGTGCGCGGGCTGTCCCCAGCCTCCAAGGCTGATACATCCTCGTTTTCCCCCGTTTCTCATCTGTGAGCCACGCTCGCAGATCTGACACGTAAGCCCACGGCATGATTTGGGAATGAGGTGTTTATGATTTATTTCCCCCGCGAGACACTTTTGCCAGTCAGGACCCCATCACAGTGGCCAATGCTCATTTCTGACCCTGAAGATGCACTGAGGTATCCACAAGGAAAAGGGGAGGCGATACTTGTTAAGGAAGGATGACGGGACTTGCGGAAGCAAGGATGCGGCGATTGCTCCAGTGCATCTCGGAAGTAGCACTCGATGCGGGACGCATCGCAAAGGGATACGGTCACAAGGGCTAAGCACCCACTAGGAAAACTTATCTTGGCAATTTTGTTTTTCCCTGCTGAAGATGGAGAAAGGCTGGAGTGACATCCAGGGGCTGAGCTCCGGCGCCGGGGGAGCAACAGGCGGAGCGGCGGCGGGGACGGAGGGCCCGCTCCGGGCATTCCCGCCCCCCGGGACCGTTACGGCCGTTACGCCTCTCCCGCTCTCGGACCGATTCAAACTCGGCAGCGGCGCCGAGCGGGAGCGCGGCCCCTCCCGGTGCCCGCCAATCCTCTATCCTGCCTCCCTCCCCTTTCCCCTCCCTCTCCCCTCTTCTCCACGTGAGGCGGCCGGAGAGTTTCAAGCCTCCCCGGCGCGGCGCAGCCCCGGGCCCGGCCCCGCCGCGCGGCGCGGGGGGAGCGGGCGCACGGGGGGCGGGGGGAGCGGGGGGAGCACGAGCCCCCCGTCCCCCCGCGCGGGCAGCGCGAGAACAAAGAGTTCTCCCCACCCCTCCCTGCCCCCCCCGCACGTGGGGAGTGAAGCCACGCCCCCCTCCCCGCCCCCCGCCGCGTCCGATTGGCTCGGCGGGGCCCCGGCCGCGTCCGTCCGTCCAATGGGGGCGGTGCTCGGCGCTCGCCAATGAGGGCGATGGCGATTGGGCCGGCGCGTTTGGCGCTCGGTCCGGGAGGGTGAATCCGGCAGCCGGAGGCGGAGGGAGGCAGAGCGGGAGCGCCGAGCGGAGCTGGTGGCGGCACCGGCGGGAGCGGCGGCGGCGCGGAGCCGGGGCGGCGGGGGGGCGGGTGAGTGAGCGGGCGAGCGAGCGACACCTCGCGGGCTTGAGGCGGCGGCGGCGGCGGCGCCGGGAGCGGCTATTTATACCCGGGTCCTTTGTCATGGGGGAGGGGAGGAGGGGAGGGGGCGACAGGGAGGGAGGGAGGGGAGGATGGGGGCGGCGGCGGATCCCGAGGAGCAGCCGCCCCCCGCGTCCCCTTCCCGCGGGGCGCCGGCGGGGAGACACGCGCGCTCTCGGCCGGTGACAGCTGGAGGGGGGAGACATGGAGTCTGGAGTGCCCTTTGTCTAAGTTGGCTCCGTCCAGCCCGGCCGGCGGCTCCGATCCCCGCCCGGCGGGGCGCAGCCCCGGGCTGGGGGCGAGCTCGCCGCCACTCCTCCGAAAGGCGGGGGGCGGCGGGCGGGGGGCCAGACGGAGAACGGGGGGAGACCCGGCGATTCCCTTCCCCTCTTCTCCGCTCCAGCCGGCGGCACGCGGCGGCGGCTCCGGCGCGGGCAGAGGGAGGAGTGTGTGAGCCCGGCGCACGCCGGGCAGGGGAAATCCGTGTGCCCGCCGTAGGCAGCGCGGCACAGAGCTCGTCCCACTCTTCCCGGGAGGCTGGGACAGGTCCGCCCTGGCTGCCGGAAGCCGGGGCGAGCCGGGCGGGGAGGCTGAGCGCGCCCCGGGCCGCCCGCCCGCACCCGCGGGACGGCGGGGCTGGGCTGGGGGCTCCCGCCCCTGGCTTTGGGCGCCGCAGGCTCAGGGAGGGAGCTCAGGAGGGGCCAGGGGGTAACTCAGTCTGGCGGCCGCTCCGGCGAACTTCTGAATCGCGAAGGACACCGTGCGATCCCGATCTTCCAAAGCGCCGCAAGAAAGTTCATAAATAGCTGAAAATTCTGGGGTTTTGGGTCTAAAGTCGCCAAGCACGGCGATACGGAGCGCTGTCGAAAACTAGGGTGCCTGGGGAGGTGCGAAGGAGGGCACTGGGCTGAGCCGTCCCTGAACAGCAAATGTGTGGTTGGATAAAGAAATCGGTGTGTTGTGGCATCATGCACATGTATTTAACATTACCAGATCTTAATGGCGATTCAAAAATTGTTATTCATACACAAAAAGAGTGCGTGCGTAGATATGCGGCAGGAATGGGATAACAAACTTGTGCATTACTCAAGATACTTACTTCTAACTTACAAGCACCACACTGATTTTAACAGAACAAGAGAAAAGTGTTTTGGATTTTTAAAGTTGGAAGTTCTGATTCTTGGTCTCCCTGATAAGCATTTAAGAGTTTGGAGAATGTTATTTAATTATAGCAGGATAAGTTTGTCTTTGCCTAAGTCTAGCTACTGTAGTTTCAGCTGTTGTGAGTTTGGTTCTTACTTATACGCATTTTAATGAAGAGTTCTTACCAGCACATTTAGTGTAATCTTCACTTCTAAGTGGGGATTTTTCTCATAAATAGGTTAATATTTTTTTAGGGGTTGGCACATTCAGATTCTTTATGCAAATTATAAAAATTTAAAGGTCGTTCTTTGTTTATCTCCAGTGTCTATATCAAATTGAGAGTCCGGGGAATGTTTATTTGTGGTAACAATAAAGCATCTTCAGAAGGGTGAGTATTACTTGTACATAGTGTACTATAGTCTCACTAGTGATTATTAAAATGTGAATATTTGAAACCTACAAAGTCTTTCAGAAAAAATGCTCTCAGTATTTTAGGAGATGTGACTCAAAAGTTTTCTGTGATGTGTTGAATGATTTTAAGAGCTAGTACTTTATGAAGTACTGGATAAAAACCATGACATTTTTTGTTCTGGAGTCTCCTTTACAAGAAAAGAAAAGGAAAAAAAAAGGAAAAATATTTTTTTCCTTCCTCCATCTCCATGAGAAATGAAAGTAACAATTAAAGCTAAACAACCTGTGGAGAAATCTGTGACAGTATAATATTCCATGAGATGCCAACTGCTATTTTTGACTTGCACTTTGAAAGGATTCAAGACTTTAGGAGAAAAATTGGGAATACCTTTTGTGTTTTTTCATAGATTTTAAAAATACGTAATTTCACCTTGAAAAGTGGTAGACATTGGAAATCTGCACCTTCAAAAAGTTATAAAATGTCTCTGCTCAGTTTAAAATGAGCTAAAGTGGTGGTGTGTAAACTTAGGCCAGAGACTTGAAATTCAAGATCAACTTTTTTCTGCCCCCCCGCTGTGTTTTTTTTCCTTTCTTGCTAAAATTGCCAGCAAGCTGAAATATGGTGATTTCTTTGAAGATATGCTTTCAAATTGGTTTTTGTTTGTTCCGTAACATTGCAACCTTCATTGGTGAAATGTAAATATTCCTGCACTACTTCATACCTGAACAGAAACTTTGGCTTAGGGAGAAGGGAATTTTTGTAGTGCATTATTGAATGCATGAGCTGTATTAGATATAGAGAGAGTGCAAGCCCCTTTCTGTAAAGCAGCTTATGTCAGAATAAGCTACATCTAGAATCCAGTGCAGGTCAACAGTGTTCCCAGGAAAGTTGGTGCACTCTAAAACTCCACTTGCAATTAGTCAAAAGAAGTGCTCTGTCACCATTCATGAGACACTTCAGCTTCCTTAGCCGTATAGATCAGGGATGCGTTTTAATAAGTTCACAGCTGTAATGTTAAAATTGAAGAACAATTTTAGATGACAGTTCTATATTCATGTGATTGAACAGTGAGAGTTATTTTTAAAAATGGCTGCAATACTGACAGAAGGCACATTTAATAAATGTCTGCTTTGTTATGTTTGAGCAAAAGTACTGTGGAAAACTTTAGTGTTGGCTGTAATCTGGAAGTTCTGT
Organism: Acanthornis magna; assembly: GCA_036785705.1. Taxonomy (NCBI): domain Eukaryota; kingdom Metazoa; phylum Chordata; class Aves; order Passeriformes; family Acanthizidae; genus Acanthornis; species Acanthornis magna. The sequence continues at coordinate 14,276,130 of JAWUZG010000029.1, forward strand.
ACTTCTACAGTTAGTACTTACAGATGCATCTTAGCTGACCTGAGGAAAGGTATCTGTGAAGCTTTAGGGGGAATAGCGTTTTCCCCAGCAGGGATGCTGAAAATCTCAGGAATAGAACCTGGCGTTTGCCAAGCAAGGAAGTTCACTGAGTTGAGAAAGTGATTTTGCCAATATTACTTATCCAAGTAAAATTCACTTTACCAGATTTTTTAAAGAGTGGAGGAAATGGGCTGCATGCTGTAAATACAATTCTTAATGATTTGATGGAGGCATTTGCGTAATACTTAGATTAACAAACAAGACCACTGTTAACAGAAGCTGTAGGTCAGTAACAGCAGGTTTATTTTAATGTTAAATCTGCTTCCAACCTTCTGTTCATTCCGTCAGCAAGGTCTGTGGAGAGTTGTGTGGGGCTTGTTGAAGTGGTGTCTCATTGAGGACAGCATCTGTAAATGTATCTATCTATAAATGTATCTACACATTTAACACCTAAGTGTAGGGCTTGTACAACTGTTCTGGAGTGGCTTAGCCAGTCTTTAAATGGATGAGTTACTCCTGCACTGACCACAGTTTAAGAAATAATTTTAGTTAAAGCAGCTATGTCTGCAAGGAGAACAGTGAGGAGAACTAAAATCTTGTATAAAATATACCCAAACCAGTAAAATCTTGTTTAAAATGTATGCAGAAGAGAATCTTCTTCTTGGGTGCTTCACGGGGTGGGGGGGGATGATGAAAACACTTGTTACAAGTTAGTCAAATGCTCAGGTTTGTTTTTTACCTTTGAGTATATGCCCAAGGGTTTTGTTGAGCTAAAGATGAGAAGGAAAACAATGTACAGAATTATGAAGTAGGTATTCTATCTGTTCTCACATAGATCAGTTAAAGACTTTGGGATGATGCTATATATGTCTATTTATGGATGAGGTGAAACTAAAAATGAAATTTATTGAGAGACGGTTCTGTTGAGCTCCAAGCAAGAAACAGGGAAGTTTTCTAAAACATGCTGCTTTCTGTAACTGATAATAGTAGGCAGTTTGATTGTCACAGTCTTTCTAGTTGTACACCTCGGTTTCCACTAAGACGGGTCAGACTGTGGACTTGGTTCTCAATTAAGAGGTGAAGTAACGCTAGTAAACTTGAGTAGAGGCAACTCTTAAGAAGGAGACTGAAAAGTATAATTTGCAGATAAAATTGACAAATTAAGCTTCTCTTAAAAATACTAAAAAAGGAAGGAATTCTTAAATATATAGTGAATTATTTAGCCACAGGTTTGTAAATTTATTGTAATTTAAAAATATTGAGAGACGATATCTATTAATATCCCTCCTGTGTCCAGAAAAAAGTGTAAACAAACAGTACTCACCCTCAGGTTAGTGTGGATCACACTCTTATTTAAAAAACCTTTTGGCTACCTGGCTGAAGATTGGATATAGGATTTTTCATTTATTATGCCTCTGCCCTGTTTGTGAAAACCACTGTTGACTTGGAATGATTTATAATGCATTCTGTGCTTCCTATCTAGTAGTAAAATCGGTAGTACTCTGAAAGTAAGAAGGCCATTTGGACATTTAGATAGATACTGCGCGTGATCTGAATGCTGTGGATAAAAATAACAGTGTAATGATGTGAGTGGATCAGCACAGTGTTGTCATTTGCTTGAAAATGTGATGTAGTACTTCCAAAGCTTCTAATTGGGATATATATGATTTCATTAGCAAATGAGGTGAAACTGGTGTTTTACTGTGTGCAAATAAAGACTTCCTTGATACACAATTACAGAATAGTCTGGAATTTGCAACTAGTTTTCCTTTTTTGTATATACATGTGGTGCCTGCTTAAATAATGTTGTATGTGTAATTATGCAAGCAAAATAGTACAAATTGCAGTCCACATACTAGGCTTTCTCAGATATGAATTGAAAATAAATCTTTACAGGAGGGTATGATTTCTTTATACTTTTAAATTGTGTTTTGATCTAGAACCAGGCCTTTTTCCTTGTCAGTTTTTTGTTGTATCTGGCTCCTTTCCATTCTGCCTTTTACATGGTTAGTTCAGTTTTTCCTGCCATGCATTCTCTTTTCACAGCCTGCATGTTCAGTTTAAATCCCAAAGCCATCAGATGTAATTTAAAGAAACAAAGTATTTGAAAGGAAGAAAACTCAAACCTTACAACTCGTATATAGTTTCAATTTTTTTAATGTGTGCTGGTTTCCTTTCCATGCTTCTTAGTGTGCATGGATCTTAGTGTGCAAGCTTTATATTTTTGGTGTGTAGTCTGATTTCGTTTTTTCTAATGAGATAAAAAATTTTAGAGCTGAAATTCATTTGCTGCTTCTGTCAGAAGTCATATGGATGCGTGTTTTAGATACTTGATTTACCCGTGGAACTGTACCATGGCAAATGGATTAAAGTCGTTATTATAATCTCTTTTTTAATGTTACGGTATATAACCAGGACAGTGTAAATTCTGTCCTTTGTGATAACTTCTTCCTGTTGTATGTCTGCTAGTTCGTGCCATATTTCTAGTGAGTATTTATTGCCAATGTGTTTAGTGCTAAGCTAAATCCAGTAATTGTTGGAAGAAGAGGTAGACGTATGTTGTTTTATTCTCAAAGCAGTTTAACCATTACTGGTATTTAGTACATGGTTGCCTTGAAACTGGGAGACATAAGGTCCCAAGACCTTACTTAGTGTTTGCAGTTCTCTTCCACAGCCTAAGGGAGATGTTTTGTTTTTCACTGGAGGGTGGTGGAGTTTTTTCGGTTGGCATGTTGGGGTTTTTTTTGTTTTGGCTTTTTGTTTGGTTTTTTTCAAGATAAACTGCTTCTCATTAGTTTTAATTCATTAAATCAAGCATTAAATCAAGCTTCTGGAAAACTAGTGTCAGTGTTTCTTTCCTTTATAAGCAATATCTAATGTGCAGGTGAATTAATCCCTATATAGGGATTAATACAGAATAGGCATGCCATACATTAGACCCAGTTATTTCGTGAAATTTAAAATGATAATTTTTTAAATAACTCTTATGGTTACTTTTGCCATTTGAAGCTCATTTTGGAGTTATTTAGGCAAATGGCAAATGCCAGTTCAGCTTCAAGTTTGCCAGGCTGTTCTACAGTAAATTCTGCATATATGGAAGTGTAATGTCTTTCAAAGTTTAGGCTATTTGCCTATGCAGGGAAAGAGTATGGAATAACTATTGAACCTGAATTGTGCATCAGGATTTTTCCTGTATGGAGTGTGTGTTGCTTTTGCAAGTATGGATTGAACAGAAGGCCCTGTGACTATTTTAATTTTTAGAGTATAAAAGGTGTGTCCACAAAACAAGTTCAGGTGGAATAATCACCGCTTTTCAAATTCACATCATAAATTATTTTGCCTGTGGAGACATGTCGTAAGTGTTCCCAGCAAGTGTTACTTTTTCTGCCAGATTTATCCAGGATATCAAAAAAGCTAAATTTTTAAGAGATGGAGGTGTTAGGCAACAGAGGTTAATTGCAAGGTGTGTGGGAGTCATCTAACTGCTCTGGGTGTCTGTGAATGAGTGTGAAGAGAGAAATTCCGGAGGTACGCATTTGAGCAACTCAAAGGCGAAGCTCAAGTTTTGTGCATAAAACTTTGCTTTCTCCTGACAAATAGCCAGGCTTGGTTTGCTGTGAGGAACGTGGGATGGTTTTAATTGTGACTTGTAAAAAAAGTATGATCAAATTCGGGCTTGAAACTTCTTGTTGCTGTGGTGCTGCTTGGAGTTTTAAAATGTTTTATTTGTTTTTTGAGCCAAATAGTCTTACTCATGCATGCAAATGTTAGAAGTATTTATAGATGCAGATATCCAAGTGAAAAGCAAATAGTTGCATTACCTGCTGCATGGTGTTTGGCTCATGTTGCCCAAAGTGAAGTGAGATGTCGGTCAGTTTCAGTTACTGCCAATTTGGTTTAGTCTTTAATATAAAATACTTGGTTATGATCTCCCTGTTCTCTCTTCCTCCTCCCCCCACCCAAGTGGACGAGTATTTGAACTTCTTATTTTTATTTCCAAACCAGTATTTTTCTAAAAGTATCAAATGTTGAAATGTGCTGGAAGAAAGTGGTAATGTAGGGAATTTAGAATTTTTTTTCTTTGAAATGGGTTACTCTTACTCCTTAAGTGGTATTAAGTAATGATTTCATGTCTGTTTTTATTTCTCTAAATCCTGAAGTAGACACAGAAGGATTTTTTGGAAGGGAAGAATAGCTTTGAAAGTCGCAGGCTTTCTTATACGGATAGAGCACTCCAGTACAGATTTATCTTTTTCTTTTAAAGACTGTCTGAAAACAAATTATGCTGTGTTACCTTTTGTATTCTACTGTTATATTTGTTTAAGGAAATGTATTGAAATCTTGTTTTCATATAAACAGACATAACGTTTTTATTTTTCTCTACTGAAGAGACTGAAACTGAAGAGAAGCATCCATTCCACTGTTTCTTGATGAGTAAATGTTCTAAATGAAGAACTCCTACAAAATGAGATCATGTCAAAATAAATCCAAAGGCAGTATGCTATTAGGAAAATAGAAGCCAACAAACTGATGCCCTCCTTCTTTGTCTCATAGAAAATCTGAATTAAGCTTGATTTCAAGAACAGTTGAGGGATCTTGCTCAGGTACTTCATGTTTAATCAACCTATAATTAGTTCCAAAAACTTTTAAAATTATTGGAGGGTTTTGTCATGACCAGGTGAATTCTTGTGGGTTTTTAAAATGATTATTTTTTAAATTTCTGAAGCAGATTGATTAAAATTATTTTAGATATTAAGGAACACAAATTAGACTGTATTTTCTGAAGTACTTCTGGAAGGTCAAGAGTTACGTATAAACTCAGAACTGCAAAGTTTTTAACATGTTGACAGATAGAGTAAAGGGTGTTGAATACGGGCAGTTGCTTTACTTTGTTAGTTTTCTAATGCAGAAAAATAAAAGATTCTCATCTAAAAAGAGCAAGAAGATAAATTAAGATTTCTCATGTTCTTCCAGAAAGCAAAAGGGAGTGGAAGCAGCATTTCTTTCTATTTAATATCCAAGAGCTGCTTGACTCCTCATTCTTTCCTTTCTTCCTTGGGCTTGGGAGTTCCTAATATCTTCCTGGTCAGTATATACTAACAACAGTAGAAAATCCTGAGAAGTTTTTTAATACAACATAGGGTTAAACTATGTATGTGAATGAACTGTTAAGGGAGAAATCAAGAAATAAAATCCTATAGGAGGCAAACTAATTTTTATATTAAAAAAATCAGATGGGGAGCATGATTGAAAAAAAAAAAGTCAGTTCTGTGAGCCCTCGAGCTGACATGTTTCCCTCCTGTCTTGTGTGTCAGTAAACTGAACTGCTCTGACTTACTGAGGAGAGCATTTCAAAAAGTAAGTGGTATGAACTGAGCACATCCTGAAACTGATCTGCAGACGTAGGCATTTAGTACTGTCACAAGGAGCTGAAAATTGAATGCCTAAGGCCATGGGTCAGTGTCTTTAGGTGGGGCCAGGGTGGCTGGATGCTCATTTTCTTCAGTCAAAAGCAGCAAGATATTTTCAGCCAGAGAATTTCCTTGCTTCTGTCAATGGCTGCAAAAATACTCCTGCTGTCAAGAGAGAAATGATAGCACAGGTGTAAGTGAAAGTGCTCCTTTTTGTAGCAATGCCAGCATAAAGTAGGGGCGATGCTTGAAAGTCAAAGCTGGCTGGCCCTCCATGCAGTTTTTGTTTTGTATGTTTGGGCAGTAATGAGGAACTGTGTTTGAAGAGATTAATGTAATTGTTAAAAACAGACTGAAAACAGTAACTGACAAAGGAAAGTAGTGTTGTGATCAAGGCAAGCCAAAGTCAGGAGTTAAATATGTGGAGGGGAAACAGGTGCTCCTATCAAATCTGGACTGAAGGTTAGAATTCCTAATATCTAAAGAACATTCCCTAGCAACATCTGGTTGTACAATGCAGGATTGTAGCTGCTGTAAAATATTACATGTAATGATGTTACATATCAGAGCAGAGAGCAGTGACAGTGAGTCTTTGGAATGGTGGTTGGCTGCAACAACATTGCTTGGGTAGGGGCTGCTCTCTGTTGGCACAACAGTGTCTGCAGCCCTAAGTGGTGTTTCTCCTTAGTACTTTTCTATTTAATGACCACCAATCTTTGAGGTTTTTGTTTTTTATAAAGTATATGTTCATGCTGAAGCTTTTCATAATACCAGAGCACTTGTAGTCTTTCATGAAATTGTTGCAGTACGTATATGTAACTTAGTGTACTGTAAGCTGTGTCACATTTTGTTTATGTCTGCCATTCACATCAGAAGTTCCTGTAGAGGATTTAGGCAGAAGGGTGCATCAGCCTTCTTATCACAGCAAAGCTAAAAGTCAGCCATTTGGAGGAAATTCTGACACATTGCTTAGCTCAGATTCAAGGTATTGCTTATGTTATAATAGTTTTATTACCCCTCCAGTGGTAACTAGTTTTAGTTTGGGGAATAATACTGCAAGTATAAATAAAGTCATTACAATTAATAAGTTAATTTCATCATAGTAGTACTACTACAAATAAGTAGTTTAAGTATGTCATGAAGCTGTACTCTTAGTCCACTGATAGCCACTCATACATAGCTGTAAGAGAAAAGGCTGTGTGTAGTCATTTTGTATATGATAGATCAAGGTAGCATGTCATGATCAGGTGTGAATTTGCCACAAAATGGGGATTCTTTTTCTTTAAGCCTGTTTCGAAGTAAGCTGAAATTCTTACTCAAAAGATACAGAAGACACCTCATTAGTCTTGAATATCTTGAAGTATGAATTGGGAGCTATTAACTTAAAGAGCTGCTGGGGTATTAACAAGGCCCAAAAAACCATTGTGTCTGGGAAGAAATAATTGAGGGAGCGCATCTTTGAAGTTTTGGGGAAGCAAATCATAGGCTAGTTGCCGTCTGTGAACATGTGTACTGCTTGCTTAGTGATTTTTTTCTAGAACATGTTTAAGTTTAGAAATTAAAAAAAAAAAAAAAGCGGAAAAAACCCCAAACAAACCCAAAAGATAACCAACCATTTAATGTTCCAGGGTAGAGATCAGGCTTCTGATCTTAAGTATGCCAAGTGCAAGCTAAGGCTGTAGTCACTTAAATGGCAGAAAGTAAAAGGTCTGAAAAGAGTGACACTTCAAAGGCACAAAGGTTGGGCTATAAGAGAAGCAGAGCCCCATTAGGATAAGAAGACAACTAATTTGACAAAAACAGCCCTTATATGTGATCTTTTATTTATCTTAAACATAATGTTAAGTTTAAGCCCTCTAGTTAGACTACTTTCTTAATTAGTGAAGAGCTTTCCAATCTGTCTCTTTTAATTACAGTTTCTAAGAGATAGAGCTGGAAGTTCCAACTGTACTGTTAACCAGACAAGGCATCTTTCAAATGAACCAACACATGGAATAGTAGTGGGAAGGAGTGTGTGAACTAGCTAGTTGATGGAGTTGTTAGAGGAGACTACTGTTTCTACTGGTTGTAACAATCAGTGATTGCACACCAAACTGAAGTGTTTAGTCTGATTAGGCTCTTAAGCATTTTAATTCACAAATTATAGTACTTTAATAGTAGTGTTTTTTACATTGTGTCTGTTGCAGATTAAAATACTAAGAGTGTTGGGATGCAGTGCTGATTGTTTTCATCTTATGTATATTACCTGAAATTTAAAAGACAGACTCCATAATCATGAGCTTTAAAAATAGTGTGGTTCCTGGTTTTGAGATGGTGGGCCCCGCTGAGAGATGTATTGACTTCTAGAATAGTTTTCATCTAGAAGTCTCCCACTCTCCCATCCAGTCTCCCACTTGGGCTAGGCCAACACTGAAATCAGGTTTTCCAGACCAGCTTTAAAATGTTTTCAAGAATGGAGATTCTAACACCTCTGCTTAATATATTCTTATACTGGACCACACTCACCAGGAAGAATTTTCTTCCTGTATTGAAATGAAATCCCATGCTGAGTCTTGTCTGTTGCCTCTTGTTTTTTTCCTTTTAGCATACGTTAGCATGTCTCAGTAGAAGAGCTAGAACAGTGCTCAAATTCTGTGATTGTCTGGGTTTGACTCCAATTTGTGTGGGGAAACAGGCTGTTCAGGGAATTAATTCCATTATGCAGTGGTTGAAATTTTTGGAGTGACTTCTTCAATTTTGATAAGGCCCAGAAACAGACAAAAAAGTATGACACATTCTTAAGAGTGTGTTCAGGAGCTTGGGGAGCTTACATGTGGTATTATAAAATAATATTTTTAGCAATAAATAGAACATGCCTTGAAGCCTTAGACTTGGGCTAATACTTGTTAAGTGGCTGTAGTTGGATGTGAGATGTATGATGCAGAATGAAATTGAAGTAACCTACACTAGCTTTTCATTTGTCTTGCACTGGCCATTAATGTAGACAAGTTTGCTGCTATTGTTTGCCACTGACTACATCTTTTCAGAGCAATTTTTAGTTGATCAAGAGATAGCAGGAAACAGCTTCTTGAAAGCTACTCCCGCAGAAGTAGTTAACACATTAACTGCATTGATTGTGCAAAGTGTGCTGTAAAGAACAAAAAAACTACACAGTGTGAATAATATGTTTTACATTGTGTGGAAGATAAGTGGATGATATGCTGTAATGGTTTGCTAACATTGAAGAGGAGAGGTTTTTCTGCTTTCTCTTGACTCTGGTTTCATGGTACCGCTTCTTCCTTGCCAGGTCGGGTATTTATGATGCCAGCATGAATAGCTTTGGTCCAGTTAGAAGACTCTGCTTGAGTGCAGAGAAGATTGATTGTGCTGATCAGTTACTTCAAATCATAACTTACTGTATTTTTGCTATGTAAATTCTGTCTGAGATGCTAAAGTAGTGTAGACAATGAAGAGAGGAAATGAATGGCATTTTAAGATCCTACTTCCTTTCCCAGTTCTAGTTGAGAAGTATGCTAGGATGTATTTGTCATCAGCTTCCAAAAGCAAACACGTAAGTGAATGTGCAGTTTAGTTTTGGTTGAAATGTTCTTCAAAGTGAAATTCTGTTACATAACTGCAAATATGCTAGTAACCATTGATTACCTCAGGGAGGAGAAAGTACACTGGCGTTGGGTTTAACAGCAGTTCCATCCAGTGGAGGCAAAGTCTTCAGGTCGCTGGTACATAAACAACTCCACAATATTGTAGTGACAGGGTATTTTAAAAGGGATTCTACTGATTGAAATGTATTTTAGTGTTGCAAATAGTAATTAAAAATAAATAGCTGTCACAATAATAGGAGCTTACTTGTGGTGAGACTGCTCACAGTAAAAGCATGCCTATTTATAGCAGCAGACCTTCTGCTTTTGGAGCTGCTATATTACCTGGAAAGGCTATAGCCATCATCAGTCTGTGTTGGTGTTAGGGCCGACACTAAAATACCTTGGATGTGGTTGTTACCCACATTGCAGAACAGGTTTTTAATTCTACTTACAAGCCAGGGATTTTCTACTAACTTGAGGAGGAAAAATTAGAAGTATTCTGAATTTTCACACACAGTCATTGCTCCTCATTTTGGGGTTGGCATTGGTACTCTGAGGCTGGTGATAGTTCTCCTCCTTACATCAAATTAGTTGAAGTTAATAGTTTTGTCTTTGATAATAGCTTGGGTAAGTTTCCATCTCTTGAATGATCAAGATTCTTGCAGAACATATAATCTTGTCAGAGTTGATCATGAATGTCTTGTTAACCTACATCATCCACAAGCACTGATGCCTGTTGGAGTGAGGAAGGACAGATAAATTGTTTGGAGTTACCTGCTTAGATCAGTTAATGAACTGATCCTTTTCTTTTAGATACTACCAATGAGAACCCAGTATTGGTTAAGCCTTTGCAGGCAAACACAAGCTGCTGGCTTTTATCTGCCCAGAGAGTGGCACAGCAGGTATGGATGGCTTAGTAAATGTTTCCCGTTTCTGGTTTTTAAGAATAATTTTCTATACTGGTAAAACTGAGTGTCAGAGGGATGGCATGGTTTGACAAACACTTCTGTTGAAGCCTGAACTGTTGCCCTCTCCAGTTTTAATTCTTTGCTTCATGTTTCTGCCCCAATGTCGCCCCTCTGTCCCTTGTGTGGATTCAAGAATTTATGGCTTGAACAAATCTGTGGCTGCTGAACAAACTGGCGTATGGAGCTGATTTTGTTGAAAAAATGTATTTAAAAACCAAGTATGTTCATTTTCTGGGCTGTTCAGACAGATTTTTTTTTTCCTCCTGACCTAGTTTGATTACAGAATCATAAGCACTTAAGCACTCACAGTAGAGAAGGCTGTGTAGAAGTAGAAATGAGTGACCATTGATATAGTGGACAGATGATGTCTTTTCCAGGTCAAACTGACACCAAATGTCATTTGGGGAAGGCAATTGAACTGATGGTAGCGTTTGATGTAAGTTCTTTCTTGAAATTTAGTCTGCCTTTAATGATACAGCATTTCAGCATATGGAATAACAACATGATATAAATTTTAAAGCATATATTAGTATTTTTAGGTATTTCTTGTTTAAAAATAGGTTTAACTATACTACAAACTTAAAATACCACATTTCTGTGATATAAAATAGTAAAAACACACTACAATTTACTCCCATCTATTTCTCTGATTATTTATGTAAAAGATTAAATATGCTGTAGTTGCTTTTGTAGTGAAATATTATTAATAAATTATATTAATATTTTCTATGTTGTATTTCAGAGGTAGAGATTTTCGTTAATTGGTCTAGTTTGGTATTTCAGAATACCCAAGCTGACAGTGGCCTTGGGAATATATTTCTTCCCATGGAAATGAGAATGTGGTATTTTACATAGATAAGTTTGAAAGACAACCACGTTTTTTGCTTTGCTTTAGAAAATCCGGAAAGCAGAGTGGCAACTATAAAACTTCTAGTCGTATCTTTTTGTGGTTTGCTGTAATAGTCCAGGTAAAAAGCCCTTTGAGGTTCTGTGTCATTTCCCCCCCCATCCTACAGCTTGCATAACCTAATGTGGAAAGATTTAGCAGCTCTGAAATCACAGCAGTGAACAATTTTTCTTACTTAATCCAAAAGAAGAATATTGGTTTTTGACCATGTTTTCTTTCTCTGAATCTCTCTGTGCTGTTAACAAAAATTTGTTATAAATATAGAAGACAGATCTTGTAGATTAGAGCATTAATTTATAATTAATTTTCAAGTTAGTTTTTTTAAAGTCTGGCAATATATATGTGTTTTATTGTTTTGGTTTTTTGGGTTTTTTTGTGTTTTTTTCAGGTGCTTTATAGTTGTAGTAGGAGTCTAATGGAAACTGCTTACTCCAGAAAGGTTTAGGATAAGTTCATAGACAGTATTATCTTGTTTTGCATTTAGGGTGCATGAAGTAGAATACTAAAAGGAAATTTCTAAGAGTTTGTAAGCAGTGAAGTTTAGTTTAACATATCTGAAAAGTAGTTAGCTGCAGTTGAACAATCATTTTGTTGTATTGTGCTGTATAAAATCCTGTAACAAAAAGATTATGTGAGTTCTTTATGAAGTAGTTTGGTAAAATTAACAACTTTAGGTCTAAGCTTAATGCATTGGGTTTTGATACTTGAAATGCATTCTTTTTGGGGGTGTTTGGTTTTTTTCTGTTTTCTAGCAGTATTGAAATGTTTTGCAGGCTTGTGGAAAAGTCTTGTTAATCCCTTCTGTTGCTAAAATTCTGCTTTTTTGGGTTGAACGTGAAAGTTGTCCTAAATTCTGCTGCCCAAGTAAAATTTTTTTTAGTTTGTGAAAAAACATGGAAGGGTGTGGTGGGGTGTGGTTGGTTTTCTTTGGTTTGTTTTTTTTCTCTTTAGGTTTTGTAGATGCTTGAAGGAGCTCTATGTTGACTTCAGATAGGGTTTATTATATAATTTGTCCATTAGTAAGGTTGCATAAGCTGAGGCTGAAAGACTTGTATGCTGTCTGGATCTGATAACAGCTTACAACTAAAGAGCATGCCTGCCACTCCAGAGCAAACTGATGTATGAAACCAGTGCCTGTTTGTGGTTTCATTGCCTGTACTAGTTTTTCTCTAGTGTTGGTCTGATTTTCTATAAAATTCTTCCTGCCTTATAGTTGTGCAGAGGAAGCCGCAGCTGTGGATGGGATCATGAAACTCAGCTGTGTTTCAGAAAACAATTGCGAAAGTGAGCTTTTATTTATCTTTGGTCAGTTGAATCCAGTTAATGAGCCATGCTGGGGTTAAAATAAAGAGTGGGGAAGGGTGGGGTGATGGTACAGTGCCATGGCTGCTGAGGAAGTTACTTGGGTGAGTACCTTCATGATGTAGTGTTGACTCTAAATTAGTAAGTGTATGCTATTTGAAATGACAGCTCCTGAAGCCAGCTCAGGTGCAGGCTTTGAGCTTTCCAGTCAGGGGCAGTACGTCACTGCAGACAGGGTTGTGGGCATGCTGAAGGTGAGGGGGAAGAGAGATCAAGCAGCACTGTGCTATTGTCCATTGAGCAGAGTCCTGCAGTTAAATACATTCCTTTAGAGCTCCAGCTTCTGAGAAGCACTTGTGAAGGCGTTTGGCTTTCTGGGAAGTAGAAGCAGTACTTCTCCCCTACCTGCCCCATGCTCCATCTGAATTATTTTATTCCTTCATGGCTCTCCCATTACTCTAGGCATCAGAAAACCGTGATTGGTTATTTCATTACTCTGTTTGCATCGGATTTCAAATGCAGTTTCTGCACTGGGTTTTATATTCTCCGCCAACCTCACTGTCCCCCCTCCCCCTGCACTGAAACTAGTGGTTAAGAGTGCTCTGAAGTGCAGTATTGTGGTAGCATATATTTAAAATATGTGAATAACCTTATGAGTGTAGTTTAAGTCACAAAGAAAGAACTTAGAAATTATGCTATGCTGTACAAAATACGTTTCAATTCATAAATATCTCCAAACAGTAATCCCGAGTAGTGGGACGATAATGTAATATTTCTGCAGTTTAAAATATTGTGTAATATGAAGCACAATTACAAACTAATAGTGTTCTTTCAAAAGGGCTGGCACCCTCATTTGTTCTCCCATGCTTTTCAGTTGAAAATTTTCATTAATTTATCTTTTTTTTCTGAAATTTGGCACAGTAGCCAGAGGAGCTTAAATATAGTTTTTGACAGCCGTATGACTATTTGAATAGGCTGCCTAATTTAGAGAATTATCTGTGTGCTTGTCTGTCACTGATGGATATTGCCAAAATCAAAGAAAAATAGGACGTTGTCTTTAAATAAGGCTATTTCTATGTTCTGTAGGCAAAACAGGAGCAATTTGAGCTGAAATTGTTCTACTCTTCTTTGTCTCGTTGTGAATTCTAGATGTATTGTACACAACTTGTCTGCTGAAAGTAAACGTTGCCTGATTTAAGCTTACAGGCATGAATTTTCTTAAAAACTTACTGTAAAGGATGTGGGTCTTGTACAGAATTATGAAATGCTCAGCAGGGTTTCTTTAAAAAAACAAATGTATATGAAAGCATATACATTACACTGCCATTTTTTTGTTTTTCATTTCCAGCTACACAAGTGTGAGTGGAAACAAAAAGTAATAGCTATGTCTGTTTCTATTTCCTTGTAGCTTTTTCTTCTAAATTAGTGTTTAGGTGGCTTTAGTATGTCTTCTTCCTAATAGCCCCTTATCATTCCCCTTAAGAGGGGTTAGCTTTGTTATTTTTCTTGTATTTGGGGGTCTGGAATAACATTGGTCCTCTTGTTAGTATAATTATGTCCTTTTTCGCTGTCGCATTGTGGTGATTGCCCCATGTGGAATGAGACAGTCCACAGTGTTCCCTGTTCTGCCAAGAGGGTGCAGGGAGTTATGGCAAGGTTTCCCTCCCTAGTGTGATACCATGTAAGATCTGTCGAGGTCTGCTCAGGTTTTGCATGGAAGTCACTGTGCACTTTGGGAGGAGAGCTTTCCCTAGAAACAGTATCACTGCTTTGGAATTGGGCTTGCTTTCTTTGTATCTGGACATGAAATATTCTGCCGAAAAATAACTGTGTTGGCTGCTACATAGTTTCTTTTTTTTTTTTTTAATAAAACTTCTCAGGACTTGGCTCTTCTTTGGCAGGTGGTTTCTCTGGACCATTTTAATCAAAAGGATTTAAAAAATGGGAAAGAATAAGATTTTAAAACAATACAAATAACTAGCAGAATTCAGAAGGGGAAGTGGGCCGGAGAAGAGGCACAAGGCCTGGGGGCTTTCGGAATCAGACCACTGCACTAAGACCATCCAGTATCATCTTTTATTTATTAAATTGAAACTCTTTCAAACTGCAATGTATTAAGAAAGGCTGAACTATTCTTAGACAGATGGGATTTAACTTGTGCCACTTCGGCTGCTGTTGGGAGTATTCTGAAACTTTATATGAAAAGTTGACTAGTTCCTACAAATTGATCTTAACATTCACTAGCTTGCCTGCTCTGCAGTCCTAGCTGTTACTCCCATACAATGTAGTTTAAGGAAGATGTACAAGTTTTTTGTCCTGTCTAGCAAAGTGGGAAATGTGTAGTCTATTACAGTTCAGAGTACTTTCACCATTTCTACTGTTTATGTGCACAAGAAAGTGATTTAGAAGAGGTTTGTCTTACACACAGGTAGTAGGCAAATAGACCCCTAGTAGGCTTGAGACAGCATCTACAATCCTGAACTTGCCCCAGAGACTGAGTTTATGTTGATGTTTCCCTGAAGTCTTTTAATTCTCCAAATTACTTTTGCTTTCAGGGCTGGTCCAACACCGTATTTTCATAGTTCTGTCTCATGTTTTGCTCCCCAACACTGACTGTCCTTGCCTGTGAAATTTCTTAGCCCAGTTTCTCAGCTCTAGCTTCTTAAATTTCTAGTTTTATGGACAACCTTTGAACTGACATGAGAAATAATTTGTAATGTTTGTCTCTAGTCCTAATGTGAAGATGATGGATCAGTTGCAGTATGAGAATTAACTCCATGAATATGGTCTTCCTGCCCTGCCCCCTGCCTTGGTTTATTTTTATTCTGTACTGTCTTCTGAGATTTGGGACACAAAACCAATTGTCTCCTACCACAGTACATATGTTCGCAACTGTAATTCTACTTTGGTTCTGTTAAACTGCCCAGAAACATACAAACATGGATCACTTGGCTCGAAAAACTGCTGCTCAGAGATCATTAATATATTAATTTTTACAATCCCTGAAATTTTTTCACAAACATGCATCCAGGACACCTTCTCTTTCCTTAGGTACAATTTTTCTATCTATGCATATGCTTTCTTTCCACACAATGCTTTTTCTCTTAACATGGACTTGCCATTTAAGAGGTAGTTTCTAATTTGTTCAAACATATTGGGCTTAATGTAGGATGTATATCCCACTGACTGTTGCACATTAATATTGTGGCTTTATCTAGGAGAACTTTTTCTTGTTGTAACTTCACATAAGCAACAGTGCATTATTTTTCATTTTCTATCATGTTATTTGGTGCCCTGACCATTAAGTTGCCAATGCCGTACCCCAGATAACAGCTTGAAACTAGTGTAAGAGGAGAGTGTTCTTATGTCTTCGTTTGATAGACAGGTGTCTGCTTAGGAAGGTGGGAACCTTCCTTAGAACAGAGAATGTGAATCCCCTTCCCTCCAAATTATTATAACTTTAGAATCAAGGGCTCTCAGGCAAAGGTATGGGAAAAGGAATAAGAGTTTTTTTACTAGTATCTATAATGAGGTAAACAATCAGTAACAAAACAAACAGTAAACAAGGTAAAAAGACAGTAAACAAAACAAAAAAAAAACTCGGTGGCAAATGTCCCTGGGCTGTCAGGCACTTTCCCGGTTGGTGCAGTCACGGTCACGGCCAGCAGGGGCGCTGTTGGGCTCCTAGATCAGCAGGGCAGGTGCGATGACTCCCGGGAAGCTGCAGATGGCGCTGTGCCGCGAGGTTGGATCTGTGTCACGCACGTAATGGCCGACGGGCTGGAGCAGGGTGGAGCGCAGATGGACAAAGCGCAGCAAAGGGATGGAACGGCCAGGTGGGCTCACCTGAGCCAGCCGGCAGAGGAGGCAGCAGGAGCTTCGCAGCTGTGGCAGGCAAGGCGTGGGGCGGCAGCAGGCAGGGCGAGGAGCGGCAGCAGGCGAGGGGTCTCGTTCTGCTGCAGCGCAGCTGGGAAACGCGCCCTCCCGGAGGGTAGAAGGGGCCGGGATCCCGTCCTCCCCCGTCCCAAGTGAGAACTCACCCAACAGGTAGAGAGAAAAACCAGTGCAAAACTGGGCCTTTTCTGCAGTTGCAGCTAAAAAGCAGAGCTGCCTTTTTCCCCCCCGCCCTCCGAGAGTTGTGAGCGAGTGAGTGTCTCGTTATCAAGTCTTGCCATCTCTTGTTCCTGTGCCCGCCCAGCCAAAAAGTCTTTGTCTCTTTTGTGAGAGTAAAATGTCCTCTAAGTACCGATCGTTACTTGCCTAGCAACAGAATGGGAAAAATTCCACTTCCCCCCCCCCAACCTCCAACATCTTATAAGTCGTGTTTGTTTTTGGATGAATGACCTGAGTGTGTGTAAGTTGTGCTGTTTTAAAAGGAAGTACAAATCTTATGCAATGTTATCTTGTTACCATTTTAATACAACAGGTAACAATGATGTTCATTACTGGAAAATTTGAATAGATTGGATTTTTTTTTTTTAATGGGGATCTATTTCTCTAAAGTCTTAGATCCTTGTTTATGGGGTCTTCTTGGGGCAATATTTAAGTTGTATGAAATAAAGATGGGAATTCTGTTGGGTTTGTCTGTTTGTTGTTGTTTTTAATCCAATTATATGTGATTTCTATACAGATCTGCTTTTGATGAGCAGGGCTTATCTGGCAGTTTAATTTCAGTTAAGAAAGCTTTTTTTAAGCCTGAGTCATTTGTTATTATCCAGGAAACTAGAATAAGAAGGGCTGTGGTTCATGGAGTATTAAAGTAAGTAAATGTAATTTGTGTTTCAGTTTTATGGGCTATGTTACTTCAGTATTTTCAGCTGAGCTTTTATTTATGTTTTGAGTTCATTGATACTTTTTCTGTGTCTTTTGGCTGAATCATAACTGAAGCAATTTTCATGTTCTGTATTGCTTACAAATGGAGATTGTCTGTTATTTAGTGGTACTTATTCTGTCTAATTTATTTCCAGTTAGTGAGTTGTCTTTCAATACTTTTGCTTTGCTTAGTTTAGCATAAAGTACAGTGTATTCTCTGTACTTCATAATGCTTTTATGTTGCTCTTTAATCAATATCATAGTGCACTTCGAATCCCTGATTGTCTTACCTGTGTTCTAACATGAATGGCCAAGATTATTTTTTTAATTTATAATTTTATTTTTTTAACTTTTGTAACCACTGATGTTGCGGTGAATGAGATACAGGTGGATTTGACTTGCTGTCTTGTGCATGGAAGCAGGGTAGCTGTGTTTGGTGCTTTATTCTAGATTTACCTCCCCGTACTGGTTCTCCGTCCTCCCCCTCTGTCTAGTCAGGTGCATTATGTGATACTTATTTGTGTGTCATTTTTCCTCAAAGGGTATTTCCCATGATATGGGTTGGCAATTCTGCCATGTGTTTGTAGGTTATTTTTCATTCTAAATCTAAAACCCCAACATTTTTTCTTACAAAATGTGATAATTAAATCGTAAGTCTTGCACGAAAATGTGTTCAGGCTCTTACAGACTTACTACCTTTTTGTTCACTATAAATGAATGCATAGTCTTGAGAATAAACAGGTTCTATATTGATTTCTCCCTGTCATTGTCATCATAAAGTCTGATAGAACTCAAATCTGACCTGTACAGAACTGCTGAAAATAGAGCAGTAAGCTTCCAGTAACTTGGATACAGCTGTACTTACAACTGTCAGGGGAGCTGTAGTGTGGGGCAGAGAAGGTAGTACTGGGCATTGGATTCAACACCTCTGTCCATGTTGACCTGCCTTGATAATTAGAAGGGCTGGAATTGTTTCTACTCAAATTGATTATGCTTGTTTGAGAATATATTAACCTTGGGGAACTGGATATTTCAGCCTTTCAATCCCTGATGGCTACTGTGAGTGGTATTTTGAGTTATTCAGTGAAATATTTTAGGTCTTTCAGTGCAGCTCTTGAGAAGAAGCCAGTTTTTGATGTAGTAGTTTAGTTTCAGGATGCTGTCAAAATAGTCGTTGCCAGCATAGTTGTAGCATACGGTCCTTGATTTTGAAAAATACAGAGCAGATTGGCATATTCTAGCAAGACATTTGGATTATAACATAAAAATACAGCTTGATTGCCAACAGTCCTGTAACGTAAAAATGAACCACTTGGCACTAGGAGTGTGATCAGTAAAAGTGGAATCAGTGGCAGTTTGTGGTCTTACAGAATACTTGAGAAAAGAGCCGAGTATCTTATTCTGGCTGTTTCAAAACTCATTGTCTGAATTTCCACAAATTTTTCATGCTTGAGTGCCTGGGTGGGAGAACTGGGTACTCCTTGGGGTACCTCTTTGTCAGCTCCAGAAGTCTAAAGGGGGAGTTGGTGCCTTAGTGAAGAGGACTCCTCCTGCAAGGAGGAAGAGGTTTGTCTGCCATGAACATAGTTCTGCAGAAGTTCATTTACAAGGCTATTTACAAGGATTCCAGTGTGTATCTTTGCAGTGGTAAACTTGATTTGTTCCTCTTCACCCCTGTAAATCCATCAGATACCTTTTTGTGTAGAGGTATTAGACGTGCAAATGGGAAACATCCACTGATTTGCAATTAAAATTACTGTTTTCTGGTGCCTATCACTAAATAAGTTTTCCTTTTTTTTCTGTTGGATTGGGATGGTATTGGAAGTGTGTGACTGAAAGGAATTAAAGGAATTCATATGAAAGATATTAATGTTGCTGTCCTACCTAATTTCCCTCTAACTTCTGTAAGCAGTGGTGTCAGATTTGGTAATACTAACATGGCATTGCCTCTTGTAGGATAATCATGGGTCAAACCGGAAAAAAATCTGAGAAGGGACCAATTTGTTGGAGAAAACGTGTAAAATCAGAATATATGAGACTGAGGCAGCTCAAGAGGTTCCGACGCGCTGATGAAGTAAAGGTACTTTATCTTTCAGTTCTATTGCTTATAAAATTGTGCAAGTATTGATTTTCTTCTGAGGTATGTGTCCTGCAGTTAACACTTGCTATAACAATTTCATTGAATACTTTGTCAACCTACTAAAAACTTGTTTCAACCCTATGGTCTTATAAACAGGTATGATACATTTATATGTGATTGGTTTGAGGATATTATATATCGGAAGAGACTGTAGAGAGCTAATATGGCAATTTCATTAGCTACATACTCTTCCAAATTCCATTTAGAATTTAGTTCTGTGCTAAATGTGTGAATCTCTAAATGTGAGAACATGGTGTGAATTGAGGAAAGGGGTGATGAACTATATTGAACCTCACTGACATTTAAACAAAATTTGTACGTTTGAGTTTTGAGCATTTTTTTGTTTTGTTATGACATGTCTGGTTAAATTTTATAATGCCTTAAGATGCTAACAGATGAATTTAAAGTCTTTCATTTATTTATAATGTTGTGGTTAATTTTTAGAGTATGTTTAATTCTAATCGTCAGAAGATACTGGAACGAACTGAAATCTTAAATCAAGAGTGGAAACAACGTAGGATACAGCCTGTTCACATCATGACTTCTGTGAGCTCATTGCGCGGGACCAGGGAGGTTGGTTAACATGTGTTGTGGTAATTCCACTTACAAGGTTGTTAGCATGTTTTCGTTTTATTACTGAAAAGTTGGCTGTTCTTTATATTTTTTTCAGCATGATATGACATGGCAGCTCAATGTGTTTTGTATGAGTGTCTTAAAGAATTTATTTATTATGTACTTTGTTCATATGACTTCTGTAAAGCAATAAATATGTAGCTGGCTACCTAGATTTGAATGACACACAAAACTGAAACTTCTTTATTTCTGATAATGCTTGGATCATACCTCAGCATCCATTAATCAGATTGTTCTGTCTCTGTGGTACTGGGAGTTTACTCTTGCTCCTATTGGAGTTTTCCCTCAGTCATACAAAGGATTGGCTACTTTGGCTCTTCGTGAGTTAAAGCACGTGAAAGCTGTGAACACACCCACTTGACAGTCTTCTTTATATTAATTAAAGTCGTTTATCAACAGAGGTCCTAACAGGAATTAGTTAGATTGATGAATCCTTATGTTGCACAAGCAGAATGGATGCTAAATTTGTGAAAAACGCTTTCATAGTTGTGGCATAATTTGAGCACCTAAATTTGTTTCCACAGAATTGGTAAGGTTGGAAGGGACCACTGGATGTCATCTAGTGCAACTTTCCTGTTCAAGCAGTGTCATCCTAGAACATGTTACTCAGGATTGTGTCCTGTGTCATGGTAGCTTCAACAGTGATTTAAGCCCCCTCCAGCTTTCTATATTAATCCCAAGTCAATTTACCTTCTTTCTCAGTTGCTCTTTAGCGCTTCTTCAAACTAAACAAGTTTGAGGATGTTTTATCTGTAATAATCTGAAAAGCTAACTCTTCAATAGGGTAAGAATGAAAAGACTTTACTGTGAATGGGTTAAAAAAAGCAAACCCAAAGTACTTTATCTTCAAGGAAATTTGCAGAGTTTCTTTTCCTAAAATTTTAGTGGAGAATTAGGGAGTGAGAATGTGTTGCAGAAATGCATTTGTATGCATGCACGTTCAAATGCAAGGAGGTGAGGACGTTTGGGTGTTCTCTTTTAAACGTTCTTGAATATGCAATTACTCATGTACAGCTCTGTAGCTGTACATTGTGTGGGATCAGTACTGATAATAATTGACACAGGTACACATCTAATTTTCACTTGTT
The DNA here is from genome assembly GCA_036785705.1 of Acanthornis magna. Lineage (NCBI taxonomy): Eukaryota > Metazoa > Chordata > Aves > Passeriformes > Acanthizidae > Acanthornis > Acanthornis magna. The sequence continues at coordinate 14,297,011 of JAWUZG010000029.1, forward strand.
TTTTTTTGTTACTAGAAGATCATTTGTCACCATTCCTCTTTCTTTCTTTTCTTTCTTTTTAAGTGTGGTGTTCACTATTCTTTATGTTAATTTCCTGCCTGTATTGATAGAGCACACTAATTACTGCATTCAATCCAGTGTCTGTCTAATGAGTCAGAACTCTAATGCTTGATTTAAGGTTGCCATAATTTATATTAGAGAAGTGAGATGAAATAATGGTTGGGACTTTAAAAGATTACTTTAAAATCTTTTCTCAATATGTTGAATTTCTTCAGGGTTGCATAAGGCACTGGCTAGAAATAGAAAGGTTGTGTGAGAGGCTTGCTGTGTTAGGTGAAGACTGCAGGGCATTGCTGGTGACATAGGTTTTCTCCCATGGCGAGTCTCGTGAGCACCAGCCAGAGACCATAACATGTCCTGTGCTGGCCTCCCAGACATTAACCTGAGTTCCATACCAGGACAGCAGAGCAGCATAACTGAGGCTTAGTACCAAACACTGAGTCATTTTGACGTAGCCCATTTGTAAGCCTGAGACTTCGAGTTCCAAAGATAAAAGTAATTAGTTATTTTACTTTTGTATTTGCCTTTAAAAATACATGAAAAATATGCTAGATGGCTGCTAGCTAGAAAATTAAACATTAACCTGAAGTGGGAATAAAGCAGTAGCATAGGACAGTGTCTAGAATATTAATATACACAGCAGAAATCTAATTTCATTTGCTGCAGATTAAAAAGAAAAGAAACAAATCTGGCTTGTGTCATTCTGCTGGGGTACTGTCTCTGTATATTGTTTGTTACATTACTTTGTGTATTTCTTTAGAAATGTGAAGCTCTGTTCATCTTTCCCTTCTGGAAAGGAGAAAGATCTTTTGTCTCCACTTCCTTTTTTCCTTTCAGGTAGCTATGATAGCTGTTCTAAACTTTATTTTACCTACCTCCAAATCTTCTTTGTTGTACTTCCCCTAGCTTTGTATGTTCCTGTCTGCTTTTGCTTGTAACTTTTCCCCCCAGAGTTCTTCATACTGCTGTCCAAATATTTGAGAAAAGTTAATCTGTTTGTTAACTGTTATTAGATGCAAGAATAACCTAATTGTTGTCTGTATTTCTATGGATTGTTTCTCCTTTGTAGGCTACATTAATCTCTGAATCTCCAAAACAGAAGTCCTGTAGCTGAAAAACTCATTGACATGTCCAGAGTTGCATATAAAGAGTTAATTTTCATTCTTCCTTTGCAAGCAGTGAGCATAATAAAAGGCTTGAGGATGGGATAAACAGACAATAAGGAGGAAACAAGGCAGGAGTTAAAGACATATGGAGGTTTAATTTATATAAGGTGTCTTGCTGGCATTAAAATTTTATTTATTTTTATAACATAAATAATACATGATTTCTGCAGTGTATTGATCTGAAGCCAGGGGAATTCAGTTGCCTCTCAGATGGCCTGAGCAAATACACTAACATCAGTGTAGCAGCAGCAAGAGGTACTAAATCTGTTTTGAGATACCAAACTTAATTTGTATTGTAGGTTGAATAGTCTGAGTAAAATACTATCACAGCCACTTACTATTAAGTGGAAAAAACCCATCATGATCTATTAGCAAAGCTATTGACATAGAAATAATCCTTGAGGTTCTTTTCTTGCTAAAACTATTTTCCCTGTTAAAAAACGGATGCATTTTTGAAGGTTGATATGGCTAAGTTTGAGAAATTCTTTGAATTTTGTACATTGTAGAATGTTCTGTGATTTATTTTTGTTTGGTTCTTTTCCTGATGTTGCTATGTAAGTGTAACTTCAACTTCTTATTTCAGTGCTCTGTTACCAGTGACATTGATTTTCCAAAACAAGTCATCCCGCTGAAGACACTCAATGCTGTTGCTTCTGTGCCTATAATGTATTCTTGGTCTCCCCTTCAACAGAATTTTATGGTAAGTTTAAACAAGTGTTGGGAGGAGAAGGGTGTGGAGGGAAGGGAGGTGTTAATTTTATAAGCATGCCAGCAAAAATCTACTGCCAATTGCCCTCCCTACCTTAGGTATTGGTAATAGGGCAGTAGTAATCAGAAATAAGCTCCCCCAAATAAAATAAAGAAAAAGGTAACTTTGCAAACTGAATCTCTGTCCTCAATGTACCTAAGTATTTCTAAAATCTTGCTGTAAAGTTTATTTAATTCAGGTGATCTGTTATATTGTGCGGCCTTTAACAAATGTAGTTATATTTGAAAGTATCTAATTAGTGTAGCGAGAAATGTTTTCTGAGGGATATGAATGCTTTTATGTAAGGCATTCAAGCAACGTGCCTGTAGCAGAATAGTAATTCTTGTGAAATAATGGGAATTTTGTCCTGAAGTAGTCTCCCTACATAATGGTCATTCTCATGTCTGAGTATACCCTTTTTATTCAGATTATCTTCACTGTACGCAGAAGCAATAATGTTAGATTTCTGATGTAGGTATTTGACTTCTTGAAAAGCTTAGCTTATTGCAAATCTTTGTCACATTATTTTGTGTATGACCACCTTTGCTGACTGGTTATTTCAATAATAGATGTTATAAAGTGGTTAAAACAACCATTTTTTTATCAGTATACATACAGAGTTCTTCCACACATTTTTCTCCTGGCTTTCAACTCATCAGTGTTTGGATATTTTGGACTGCTGCAGAATCATGATCAGCAGAAAAGTTTACATCTATTTTCTTAACAATAGAAGATTCTTTTGTAGTATTGGAAGATGCGGCTGGGTATCAAGGTCCATAAATTCTACTGATAAAATATGGGAGTATTAATGCATTTAGTCTATATGCAGTCAAAAAAAAGAGACAGTGGAGTTCAGATTAAGTTGTCAGGCATGTTTCTCTGTTTGCTGTTTAGACAACTTTAATTTAGAGTCTTTTTGTAAAATATTTTTTTATCTCTGGCAAAATAATGAAAGGGTGGTTTCCTGCAAGCTTCCCAAAGACAAGTAACCTAAAGAGTTTCCATAGCAGAAGCTTTGTGGAAACTTTCTGCTAACCTTAAGATTAGGAGCTAGTGTTAGTATTTTGAGCCAGCCACCAAGAATGCAAACAATTGTTGAATGTCATTGAGGTTTGTTTTTGTTTTTTTTTTTTAGTTAATGGTAAATGTGCTAAAGCAGTGAACCCAGTTAGTTTACTGTGATAGGTAGACTCTTGTAGATTGTGAAAAACAATGCAGAAATGGTCACTTGACAACACAATTTAAAATTGTTTGATCATAACTGTTGTTCCTAGGTAGAGGATGAAACTGTTTTGCATAACATTCCGTATATGGGAGATGAAGTGCTTGATCAGGATGGTACCTTTATTGAAGAGCTGATCAAGAACTATGATGGGAAAGTGCATGGAGACAGAGGTGAGCCCAAACACTCAGGTATACTATTCACTTCTTTCTATATAAATAATTGTTGTAGTGTTGCTTAAGGCCCGATGCTTGATTGTTACAGTAGTATCTCTAGAATCTCTACATCGAGTAAACATTTGGTATAACAGACTTCCTTATTTAAATGAATTGTTCTGCATTTTCATAAGGCTGCAAGGTTTTAAAGGGGTAGTGTGGAGAAATTAAGCACATTAACTTTTTCCCTATACCATACAGTGATTCTTGGTACTCAATTTTGTACTCAGAGCTTTGGAATATGATGCTATAATGTCTGTACGTGTCCTGCCTAGCAGAAAGTGGCAGGAGAATTATGCAAAACTCTGATAATGACAACATTTCCAATGTGATTCAAAACCTCTTGTAGGTTTGTGGGTTTTTTTTCCTTCCTTTCTTTAAAGAACTTGCTAGCTATTTAAAAAACCCTTCTCTAAGTCAGTTTATAGATCAAAGTTGGTACATTCTATATGTTTATTCTTAGGTGTAGTTTACCTGTTCCCCTGTGTGGGAGCTGGGCTACAATGCAGTATAATCTGTCTCTAGCTTTGCTGAAGTCTCAGTGAAGTGGCAACCTTTCATTTGCTCTGTGCCCCAGAACCAGCTTATACAAGCCTCAGTTTTACAGTTGCAAAGGTTTCTCTTGACTACTGTGATTCCCCCTTCACAGAAATATTACCCACACACTCCACCCTGTCACTCAGAGAATTGTTTCTTAAAATTTATTATATTCCTGTTAATGCTGAAGTGACTGAAAAAGAGAACCACATTTTTTAAATTCATCATGTACCATTTACGAAGGTTAAGCCTGTGATTCAATCATAAATGCTGCTCAGTCCTACACTAGACTTGTTAATGTCCTCAGTATAGCTGGTGCCTTTGTATTTCATAAGTAATATGGAATGCTTCATGGTGTTTGGCATTTATATATTTTTATGGATTTACTGATTGCTGATACTGCTGTCAGAAAACTGGTTATGTCAAAATGATGACTTTACTAGTAAATGTCTCCTATTAGTAATTTAATTTATTATCAAAGGAGTTTAGTTTTAAAATTAATCCTGTTTGAGCATCTCGAGACCCAAGTTTATGACGGCAATTACTGTTATTATGGGTTCTCCGTAATATATAAAATATATTAAAAGTAGAAAGACTTCTTTTAGTCTCCCAATTACTAGTATTGTGTGACTGTAATTAAATGTAAATGCTGTGGGAATCTGTAATCCAGAGGCATTCCCATGTAAGAGTCAGAATTCTAAACTAGCTCTGTAATTGCACTTTTGGGAGATAATTTCTACTAACCTGTGTGTGTATATTAAAAGTGTTTAAAACATCCAAGTGGTGTTTTCATTGTCTACATAGTAATAAAACTATTATTTTCCGTCAAGTTATTTTGACATTCAAACCCAGTCCAGGTTCAAAAGGACGGTGATAAGCACAACAGTTCCCAGACAGTCCATGTTTTTTTGTCTTTTTTTTTTTTTAAATAGTCTGTCAGCACTAACTATGATTTTTCCTTTGTGCAGAAATGCCTTATTATTTAATCTGTTCTGCCATCTGAATGTCACAGCAGAATATAATCTAATAAATAGATATATGCAGCATTGTATCTTTCAGTTTTCTCTTGAATTTTTTGTATATACTGTATTCTTTTTTTATCACCCAGCCAGTGGTGTCTATTGTGGGAAGTGGATGCTAAGGAACTACCAGTCATAAACCTCTCTGGAGATTCCTTAGTTGTCTTAAGGATTACTTTATAGACTGTTAGCATGCATTTCCAGACTGGCTTAACCCAACTGTACTGGAACTGGGATTCTGGCATAAAATCTCTTAAATAATCTCACTGGTAGTGTTTTTTTATCTTACAAGGAAGAGAGATTTATATATGTATACTGGTATGTAACACATACTAGTATACATATATGTGGGAGCTGGGAAAAAAATGTTGAAATTTTTCTTTTCTCTTCCCTGCTGTCAGTCTAAGAAATGAGTAATGAGCATTTTTTACTTGTCTTGGTTCATACACTGCAATTTAAGAGGGGAAAACTACAAAATTGCCTTTCATAAATGACAGCATTTTCCCTAATTTAATTAAACTGTAGGGAGGATTAAAAATATTTCATGTACACCCTGTGCTTTTTTGTTCACTCCCAATTTTGCTGAATTTCAGAATGTGGATTTATCAATGATGAAATATTTGTTGAGCTGGTCAATGCACTTGGTCAATATAGTGATGATGAAGATGATGATGATGGAGATGACAATCCTGATGAAAGAGATGACAAGCAAAAAGATCGGGAAGGTAACAGGATGGGTACGTCTATCTGCAGACTTTAAAAATTAAAACCAAAACTTTTTATTTAACCACTCATTAACTGTGTTCAAATTCATCTTTCTGTATGATAGTTTTCGGGTCTAAAGCAGAATAATTTTCATAATTTCCTTTTCATTTAGTTCAAGATTTGTATTGAGAACACTATGAAAGGCACTTTTGCCAATTTTTGTTTATTGGCATACTGAGGCAGTCAAATGCACCAAAAATCAGTCAGGTATCTGTCTAATAAATGCTTTGGTACTCCTCAGAAAATGATGTATCATTATTCTAAAGCAGGCAGAGTTCTGAATTTCCATCTCCATCTGCTGGTGAAATAATAGTTTCTCCAAATTTTATTAGTAGAATTCTGTCAGCAGGAAAGATCACTTAACACAGTTAAAATTGTAAGTGATTTAGAAATAAAAACTTTTACTTCTTTTTTACATTAAAATTTTGGTGAACTCACCCTTTCTCTGAACACCTTCTTGAAGGTAGCAAAGGAGCAGAAATATTTTTTTTTGTTTTCCAAATTTTTCGCTTCCTTGACAGAGAAAGAAACCCACCCACCTCGGAGATTTCCTTCTGACAAGATATTTGAAGCCATTTCCTCAATGTTTCCAGACAAGGGTACAGCAGAAGAATTGAAAGAGAAGTAAGAACGTATTTCTTAGGGCATATTGCTGTGTTGCTTTATGAAACAAAGATTCCTATCTAAAATAAACCCTTCATTAAATATTTGTTGGTTAGGAATGGTCCCCCTTGCAGCTAGTTCTGTGGCAGTTGTGTAACTACTGCAAGTGACACTTGAATGGGGATTTGACTGTTTCCCCCAAGTCAAACAATACAGAATTATTTATTAACCTTCCTTTTAAACTACTGAAAAGGGGGTGCTTGTGTGTCTCTAATAAGATTTTTTTTTTTAACAATAGCTTTTATTTTACCACCTCAAAGAATAGATTATCTCCTTTTTTGGAGTTAGTGAGTAATATGTAGGAGATGATGATGCTCTGGAAAATGAATGCATTCTTTCCTAGCCACTTTTTATTGATGAGTATGAAATTAATAACTTGTCATGTCATAAACAGATTGACCTTGTAGCTGGCACGTATTTCTTAGGTTTTTTTAAACTTGTCATTGAAAATGCAGAGTGGTGGTATTGGAATATAAAATATTTAAAAAAAAATTATACTTAATAAATAGCTTCTATTATTTTCTTTTAAAGATACAAAGAACTCACTGAGCAGCAGCTTCCTGGAGCTCTTCCTCCTGAATGCACACCGAACATAGATGGACCAAATGCTAAATCTGTTCAGAGGGAGCAAAGCCTGCACTCTTTTCACACACTCTTCTGTAGACGCTGTTTTAAATACGATTGCTTCTTACACCGTAAGTACAGTTAAAGTGTGCTTGCATATATCTTACTTTTTTTTGCAAGTCAGGAAACTTAAAAGTACCATAAGATGCAATGCAGGAAAAAGGAAAGAGAAGAAAAAATAAAAGCAGGAATATCTGTAAAGTTTATGAAAACAGCTTATACATGTTGACCTTATATTGCAGTGGAAACTCTATCTCAAAAATCTGAATGCACCTGTGTGGGTAGTTATCCTTTTTGCATTTAGGACTTCGTATAGAATTCCTTACTTGGGCCAATCTGTAATGTCAGTTCTCTTTTTATATACTCTGCAAGAAAACGACATTTTCTACTGTTGTTTCTGTGTTACACTTTCTCAGTTTGTGCATGGAGAATGGAATGTATTTTTCCATAAAAAATCCTGGTTGTTCATCAGACTAGCTTCATTTTCCAGTAGGGAGAATGAACATTCATGAAGAGTTTTCTCTTTTATTCTGCCATGTTACTTTCTAGCCACTTTACTTGTACTTGGTTATTTGAAGAACTGTTTCAGAGAGTTGAGTTTTAGAAATTGTGATGTCCTTTCCACTGAATTGCTTTCATGTTGCCCCATTCTTTTGGGCCAACAAACTAACAAGAGCTTAGCGGTGATGTTGGCTTTCACTTGCAAAGTATAAAGGGATTCTGAAGCGCTACTTGAGACAGTTCTTACTCTGGACAGAGTTAAATGTAAAGAGGAAACTAACAGCCAAATATGAAGTGGTTTCAGCTTGTATAGTATGATACCCTCTATATCAAATTAATTTTCTCTTGACTTAACTGTTCATTTGCATGTTCCACTGTGAGTGCGCATGCATGTTCATTTGGAGATCCTTGTGCTTTGTCAGCAGCTGCTCATCCAGCACACATGCAATCTGCCTGTATTTGTACTCCACACTGAAGGCTTTGCACAGGGCTGCTGCTTTTTCATATCCCTTGGTTGCCTTTCAGTTTGAGGAGGTATTGGACTTGTTCTCAGATGGTGGGGTGGGGGGAAGATTTTCATGTTCCTAATTTCTTTAGTACTTGTGCATTTTGGAGTTAGGTCTGTTAGTTTCACTTTCTCCTTATATTCTGTTGACAGGCCTTGCTCGAAAATACAAAATAAAAAATAAAAGGAAGATGTTACTTCTGCATAACATTTAAGGACAGTAAGTTTCTGGAGGTACAGCTGCTGCCTTGTCCAGCCAGCTTCAGCACAGTGTGTTCTGTGAAGCTGTAGGTCTTGTAGCATCTTAGCTGCCTGGAGAACTCCCAGGAAGTGCTGTGTGCAGCCTTGGTCTGTAGGACGGGGAAGTGAAGCTATATGCTGATTCTCGGCAATCCGTCTGTCTGGCAGGGGTTTTAGGAGTTCTTGACACTCTCAATAGTCTAGCAGAGAGATTAGTTGCCATTTTAAAAAGATTTTGATTATTAAGTCAACAAAAAAGCATTGTCTGGACATAGTGAGAACACACCTTAGTGGCACCTCTGAAGACTAGGTATTTCTGGTGCAGTGATTTTAGGCATTTTTTTCAATGATTTTACAAACTTTTAAGAGTTTTTCAGTGAAGATGGGGGCTCCTCTAAAACACATGTATATTTCATTACTCTATTTCATTAGTCTATGTTGATTTGCCTTTCATGGTCATTTTTGCAGACTGATAGAAGTAGAACTGAAAGGTTTTGCTGACCCTTTGTTCGTACCTGCTACTCTGGGGAGCCCGGTATTTACCAGCCCCCACAGTCTTGAGGCACCAGTTCTGAGGGACTTTAAGTGCTGTGAAGAATCAGTTTTGTACTTTTTTGTCATGTTCCGGCTTCAGGCAGTGAAAATGTCTGGAGCCATTTCACTGATTGGTTGAAGGACCTCTGTTCTCCCACTAGCAGCATCCTTTAAGCCAAAAGTGTTGTGGCTCCTTTCTCTGTGTTCATAACCTTGAGATGGAAGACAAAGTATTTACGCTACAAGACTGCCTAAGTTCTTGTTGCTGGTGATTTTTGATCAGTCCCTTAAGCAGGTCCGTGTTCTTTCCAATGTGGTGTATGTCCAAGGCTTCATTTAAACTGTGCCTCATACTTAAAAATGCCCAAACTTAAAAATGCCCAAACTTTAAATCATCCCTTCAGGCTTTCAGAGCCATAGCAGAAAGAGGGATGAATAGCACTTTTGCTGTGGAGGCATTCAAGATACACCTTTGTGTCAGGTGGAGGATGAAATTCCCAGTTATGACAGTGCTCTTTGTGATGGCTTGTGCAGAACATGCATTGTCACTGATAATAATGTATTTATACTTGATCACGGCAAAGAGATCTCTTGAGGTTCACTCTGTGGCCTCAACACTGGACTCTGAATGTAGCAAACTGATGCTTCAGTTGCCATTTCCTGAAAACATACCCGAATTCCACCACAGCAATGACTGCTCACTGCTTTGAATGCATTGCTTCCTTTTGCTTTTGTCAGTAGTTACACCAAGAAAAGAGGATTGTTTTCTGTCTGTGTGTCTGTCCGTTCTGTGTGTCTGTCTAGAGCACGGGATTTTTTTTGTTAAAAATGGAGACGGTTGTTTGACATTTTTGCTTTCTGTGAAATTATAAGACTGTTGGTCAAAATTCACCAGGCTCATTTCTGGGAATAAGTAACTCATCAAAAAAAGCCAAACAAACAAACTGAACCTGCTTTGGTTATTGAAAGGCTGCAGTAGCAATTTTCAGTGTCTCTGCAACAATTTAACAGTTTAACTTTTATTACATTTCTACAGTTGCTTCTATGTTCTTTTTCATGCACTTGCCAAGTGCTGTGGGATGATGTCCTGGCTTCTGCAGATGATATTTTTGATGAATTACTTTGGTAGTGTGGTGGGCTACAGTTTACACATTTGTACTTTGAAAGGTGTAAGTCTCTGGAGAAGGCATAGAGAATTAAAAAAATACAGGAATTCTATTAGGTCTGGTTTTGCTTTTTATATTTCCCCCTCTTAGATTCCATTTTTGTTAAGATTAGCTTTATTTACTGAGTTTCCAGTCTTTGTTCTAGAACATTTGAGTTACATATAGGAAAAGTTATCATTAGATTTTTAACGTGTCAAGTCCCCTTGACGACCTGGCAATCCCTTTATGTGCAGGTGATGACATAACTGAAAAAACTTGTGTACCGACTTCATTTGCTGACAGCAAGGAATTATGCCTAAATGTCTGGACTAACAAAGAATTTAGAAGAAGGAAAAATATCAGGTAGGGAGAATTTCCCAAATAGCTTGACTGTGAAGCAAATGTACATTTCAGGCTAAACTGTTGCCTGTGTACTTTCACATTATGAAAAACGAGAGTTGAGCCCATTGGGGATGAGACAGATAATAAATCTCAAAGACAGAAACCATGCTTAGTGAAGCTGTTTTAGAATTATTTCTCTTAAGGAAATTATTAAAGAAATACAGACTTTTATGTGTTTAGGAAATTCTACAAAGTCTTCTGTGATTTTTTTTGAAAAAAATTACTACTGATGTTTTAAAAATTCATAGTACATCTGTACAAATAGTTTTATTCTTGTCCTGGGTCCTTACTTTGTAACAAGCCCCCAGAAAAATACCTCGCAACAGAGGTGATAGATTTTGACTATAGTTGTCTTTACTGTACCATGTTGGGTGTTTTTTAAATAGTTAAACACAAGATACGATTCTAATTCTAAGTATCAGATGTAGCCTATTTTTGAGGTCTCATGGGTTTAGAAATATCAAAGTTTGATTTGTTTCACTGTATTACAAACTAAACATTTCTTCATCGTTTAAGGGAAAGCAATTTTTAAAAATTTACTCATTTTAGGACCTCACACAAATGAACTTGCGAGAGAAATGATTGCATCTGCAAGTGGCACATAAAAAGAATAGCTTTGATTCTGCACATTGCAGTGGTCTGGTATCGATCATGGCTTGCAAATGTTTTAATGTTCTTTTGCATTGCTGAAAAGTTATTTTACTTATGGTATGAAGAGAAGGTAAAAGAGTTAAATGGAAACAAACTCTGAATGAAAGGGTATACTGTGCAAATTTAAAGATACAATGTTGAAAAATATAGGGGTCCCCCCCCACTTTTGGCTAGAGGGCTCCCATCATCTCATTGTTTCTTAAAAGATGGAAAAAGGTAGAATAACTTGGCATTAAATTGCATGGTTTCTTTGTTATTGTAAGTAAGTGTAACATATTTTACCTACAGAATATATGAACGCTTGAAGGATATCTGAAACATGAGAAGTGATGTACCAATAGAAGCTTTTAACTGGAATCTGGGGGAAGGAAGAGCACTAATAGCAACAATATGCATAAATTGGATTCCTTTACTTGCTTGTAAATAATTTTTACATATCTATATGGCCATATATAGAAAAATGAAGCTTTTTTGTGTTTCCAGATTTATAAAATATAACATATTTGTCTGGAGAAAAGGATGTAATATTTAATTAGTGATACTTTTTTATTGTTTATACCATTATAAGAAAGCTTTGAAAGATTACATTGCTTTCCTGGGGGGTTCCCATGCTCTCTGGTGTCATTAATGCAAGCACAACATTATAGAATTCATGATTCGGTTTTTCAACCCACCCTCCTTTATGGGAGGGAAACATGAAGTGATGATTGCAAGATGGAACTGGTCACCCTCCCTACTGGTGCAAAAACAAGTGCTTGCAAACAGACAGCTAGCACTGAATAGTCTTTTCTTCTTTAATTTTAAATTTCCATGCATTCTCCATTTTTGTTCCTTTCCATTGTTAACACATTTAGAGGGAGGAAGTATTTGTTGATATCTGTCTATCTCTCTCTAAAAAACAAAATTATTTTTCCTTGAGCACAGATTACTTGTTTTTTAAAAGAGAATTGCAGAAAACTAATGATAATATCTCAAAAAGCTCCTAATATAATTTGGGAGCATGAATATAGTAGTTTTGATGAGAGTCTAGTGGCACCAGGCTTCAGAAAAGCTCTGTAAGGGGTACAGAGAAGTTTCCAAGACTTCCAGCAAAACGGTGAAAAGTCAGTCTCTCTGAAAACAACCTGCTGGGAGACAGGGATTGCCTGGGAGGAGAGCTGGCTCTGGCAAAGAGGGTGGGTAGGAAACTCTGCCCTCCTGTTCTCAAGGTGCTCGTGTTGCATGTGTAACATGCCCAGTTCTGCTCCTTTCTGAGTCACTGTTCTGCAACTTCTACAGAGTCTGTCACATACAGGACCAGACACTTCTCTGCAAGCTGCAGACTTAGCTCACTTACCCATAGTGACTGTGCAATGCTAACTTATTTTTACCCTGCAGCTGGGACACAGGAACTGAATTCTTATATCCTGTCAGCTTAGCTGGAGTGCAGATAAACTAATAGAGCAAAAATGCTTATGTGTCCTTCCTGCTGATGAAAATGCAAACTGGGTCTATTACCTTTCCAAAGCATGCATGGGGTGGGATTTTTTGACAAGATAGAAATTAAACAACTGAATCTTGCACATTGAAGAGATGACCATTAATAGGAGAAGCTCTGAATAATTCTGTTTAACATGACAACAAAGTCAAGTCTGTTCTTTTGTTGGAAAGGGTGATACACCAAATCTTCCTTGATACATGAAACAAATGTGATGATTGTCTTTGCTGATGTAAACGGGTATAATGGCTTTAAACTGAAAGGGGATAGGTTTACATTTGAAGTAAGGAAGACATTCTTCACTGTGAGAGAAGTGAGACACTGGAACTGGTTGCCCAGAGAAGTGGTGTCTGCCTTATCCCTGGCAGTATTCAAGGCCAGATTGGATGGGGCTTAGAGCAGCCTGGTCTAGTGGAAGGTACTCCTGACCATGGCAGGGGAAGATTGGATCTAGATGATCTTTAAAGTCCCTTCCAACTCAAACCATTCCATGATATGTGCAATTTACCTATGTGCTGTCTCTGTGTATTTAAGTGGTAAGTCATATGTCACTACATGGGGTTTATTTTGTGGGGTTTTTTTCCATTTGTTAATATTTTTATTCTGATTTTAGTAAAGTCTTGGTAACCTTGTGTTTTGGGTACTATTTGAGGTAAGATATTTAATGTATTTTTATATGAAAGCTTAAAAGTGTGATGTTTTGATTCAACAGCATTCCATGCAACTCCTAATACTTATAAACGAAAGAATACAGAAACAGCATTAGATAATAAGCCTTGTGGACCTCACTGTTATCAACATTTGGTAAGATGATTTTATATGTCACAATTCACTGAGTGCTAGTGCTAGCTGCAGTATAGCAGGTTGCACTTAGTCTAAGGACATGCTGGGTTTAGGATAGTGCATCTGCTTGTGGGACATTTGCAGTCAAGAATGTTGCCTTCAGCTGGTGTGAAAGAAAAAATTTAACTTCCAGTAGTCTTAAGTAGAAACACTTGTAGATGTAGCCTGAGATATTTGTAGGGAAGAAATATTACTATCCCCTAATAATGGTGTTGCTGCTATTGTGCCCAGTCTAGTCAAGGAACTGCAGGCTTAGCTCTCTTGTAAATTCTATCACAACTTAAAATTATAAAGGTTTTTTAATTTGCTGAAGGCAGGTTCCATCCAGGACTTGTGCTCTTAAGAAGCAACAGGATGGAAGTTAATAAAATGAAATCTTTAATAATATAATTTCAAATCTCTCTCATAATTCCCTTAATTTTTTTAGTGTGAGAAACTATGCAATTTTCCCATCTAAAAAACTTGCTCCACAATGTCATACCCTTTTCCACTAAAAAACAAATTACCAATGTTTCCATTTTTAAAAATGCAGAACACATATTGTTTAAGTGCCACATGCAAGAAGAGTTCTTGTATTTTTACAGGTATTTTGTGTGGGAAATCCTTATTTTTTTTTTTTTGTCATTTGCGGAACTAGAAATTAACTACTGAATTATTTTTCACTTGGCAACCAAAGTAAAAGGTGAACTGAAATACTGACAGGAGTATTTTGTAACTGTAGATTTTTTCATGGTAGCATCAAAAGTATTTGTGTTCATGTTTGGAGTACCTTTAGCTGGAATTTCTTTGCTCGTGATTATTTTGTAGAACAATGGGAAGTTACTCAGTATGCAAGTAGAAGGTGTTCTCCCACAAACCATGACCATACATGAAAGCACTTCTCAATTCTCGTGCTGCAAATTGTGCTGTTTTGTGTCCAGGAAGGTGCAAAGGAGTTCGCAGCTGCCCTGACTGCCGAGCGCATCAAGACCCCGCCGAAGCGGCCCGGCGGCCGCCGCAGGGGGAGACTCCCCAACAACACCAGCAGGCCCAGCACGCCCACCATCAACGTCCTGGAGTCGAAGGACACGGACAGCGACCGGGAAGCTGGGACTGAAACCGGGGGAGAAAACAACGACAAAGAGGAGGAAGAAAAGAAAGATGAGACATCCAGTTCCTCTGGTAAGGCTGGTCAATGCTGCTTCATTGGATGAGCTGTAGCGCTTGAGAGGATGAAACAAACAAAAACAACAAAAACCCCAACCCAACAAAGGCAACAAATAACCAAAACAAGTTGAGCTGTGCGATCCCAGAAAACTTGTGTTTGGAATGTATGGAACTGAGTGAAAAGACAGAAGAATAACATTAGTTTAATCAAACTGTAAAAAATGTCTGTATTGTCTCAATTTATGTATAGGTCATGTTATTCGAACTGTTATATAGAAGTTAACAGTAGCTATTATAAGAGGCATGTGAAAAGCGCTGTTTTTTCTGGCACTTAGGAAACAACAACAAAAAACCTGGGATTTTTGCATCTGTATCACAACTGCTGTTGATGATTTGCCATTTTTAAGGGTAATGTAAATTTTGAAATATAGCCTTACTCTCGATTATTTATTACAGAAGCAAATTCTAGGTGTCAAACACCAATAAAGATGAAGCCAAATATTGAGCCTCCAGAGAATGTGGAATGGAGTGGTGCAGAAGCTTCAATGTTTAGAGTTCTTATTGGCACCTACTATGACAACTTCTGTGCAATTGCCAGACTGATTGGGACCAAAACGTGCAGACAGGTAAGAAGGGAAACTACTTGATAAGAGTGATAGTGACTTACTGTTAAAACTAAAGTATACAAAGACTAGTATTGATTACTAAAAGGAAAAAGTAATTAATTTTCTTGGTTTTCCCAAGAATGCTATGGTCCAGAATTCATACCACAAATACATAAAAGTTAGTTTTAAAACTGTTTTAAAATTAAATTTACAGGAGGTTTAAATTAGACTATCAATTCTTAAATGACAAAAATAATCAACTTTAAATGTATTGAAAAGAGACTATGACTGGATATAATCTGTAAGTTGTTGGTTGGAGGAAATCATACTAACTTAGAATATGAGCAACTTTGTACTAGTGAGAGATTTATCGTGGATGTGTTATGGTATCTCTTGTTAGGTGTATGAGTTTAGAGTAAAGGAATCTAGTATTATTGCACCAGTCCCTGCTGAAGATGTTGATACTCCTCCCAGAAAGAAGAAAAGGAAACACAGGTAAATCTGTTACTAAATACCCTTAGCATAACAATAAATTTGAGATACAGGGGATCAGAACAGAAAGTATTTTGGAGGAAAAGTTGTGCAACTCTTCTTTTGCTTCCAAAACAAAAAGTTGCATCAATAAAACAAAATGCTGTTTTAGTTTCAGACAAAAGTCTTACTGCCTTGGCAAGTATAACCTTCCTCTTCTCTTTCCCTCTCCTTCCTTTTTAAGCTCTTCAACAGCTAGATTCTTGTAGGTGTATTGCTGCAAGTAGTCAAAACTCTGTTAGGTTACAAATCACCTATGTTTCTTATTGCAACATTCAAGATAGTGTGGTATAATTTTTTTGCGGCGATAAACATTAGCATTTCAATGGGATTCAGTAATGATTATATGGTGTTTTGTAAATTAAAACTCTTTTTTTTAATGATGAAGTGTATTCTAGCAAGATTGAGATAGCGAACTAATCGAACTAGTAGGATTGCCTTTTTCTTCTTTAGGAGAGACAATTCCTTCGTAGCACCCGAATTTCATTAGCACCTAGAACACCAGCTGAAGAACCAGGTTAGCAAGGTATTATTTGAAGTGAAGTTACAATGAAGAAAGAACAAAATTATGCTTTTCTGGAGCCACAAAGATCATATGAAACAATTTCCATTGAAATTGCAGACTTGGTGGCTACTGTCTGCCAGTGAAATGCATTTTTCTTTGAGAATTCTGAGGTTTGGAAAATGCAACTCTGCATTGATTATTTTTATTCCCAGAGATAAGAGCAGAGGAGATAAAAAGCTGACCGAAAATTAGCAAGAACATTTCCTTAGCAAGAAATAAGTACACTTTTTTCCCATATAATTTCCTATTTCTCTCTTTAACTTTCCTTATTTTCCCCCAAGTTTATCCTTCTAGTTGTTCTCCCATCAATTCTTCTTGCTTCTGTTTTAGCTTGTCTATTTATTATTTCCAGGCCTAGTGAAATTCCTGAACTGGTTCAAAGATCCTGTTGACGTGGAGTAGAATATTTCTGCTTTGTAGCATAGAGGCAGGCAACGTGAGCTGGGAAAAGATTCAGTGAGCATCTGGAAGAGATTTTGTTCTCAGCAAAAACTATTGATTTTAATGCTTTTGGCACAGTTTTCAAGTGTTTGGGCATTTGGTGGGCTTGGCTGTTTAAATTTAGGTTATTAACCATGGTGCAAGTTTGGAATATGCAGCTGAGACTTAGCTTGCTGTCAGATTCACATAAGTTGCTATAAAAATGGTGCCACATCTATTTAAAAAGAGCAGCTAAAAGGCTCAAATGTATTTTTGCAGCTGAAATGGATTCTATGATTACCAGGCTGACATTGTTTTGGAGGAGTTTTGAGACATTTTTTAGTTCAGGTTTTTTTTTTCCCTTTTCCAAAAGCACACACGATTGCATGGGGTTTCTTGCCTTTATTTTGTTTTTATTAGTTACCAATATAAAACCTTTCATGGTAGCAATTTAGCTTTGAAATGCCCTTTAATTCTTTAAACTCTCATTGAAGGAAGGAGGAGATAGTTTTGTAAATTTCATGTCTGAGAATATGTAGCAATCAAGCTGTCTCCATTCTTCTATGGGCAGTAGCCTTTTTAAAAAGGAAAGCAATTTAGCCTGCCTACATCCTACTGTAATCTGAGTCTGAAGATGTCCCACAACCAGCAATTGGGACAACCATCTGGAAGTCTTTCTCTGTTTCTTACTTTTCTATTAGTTGAGTTTACTCACTCTTAGAGTAAATCCAGTCCTAGAGCCAGGAAGGCCCTTCCTTTCCTTTTGCCCTTTTCCATTGCAGGGCTCTTACCTGTGTGCAGGTTGTCCATGTGTGCGCATGGCAGACAGGCTTTGAGCTAAAGCAGCGTCACCAAAGAGAAGAGGAGCAGCAAAAGGCAGCTTTTGCTGGCCTCTTGTAACTGATTTGAGAGCAGATTTTCTTGCAAGACTTTGCCTGTTTCCCACATCATCTTGGTTGCCCATATGGGCATACTGAGTAACAAGCTGGCAAGACTGCATCCCTCTTGGATAATGAAATATCTTGTCTCCCTCATTCCTGAGTTATTTTGTTACAGTAGCCGTAATAAGGCTGATCAGTGGGAGAAGAAGACTTTTAATATAGTTGCTTTTTGGAGAACCGATGTGTCAGAGCCTGGCCTATGTATCAGATTAACATATTATTTTGAGAAACTCTGCCTTGATGAGAAGTGAGTACTTTGCATAGAAGCCAATAAAAAAATCTGAATGAAAAAAGAATTCTGAAAAGCATGGGTGTGTGCTGGAGGGAGAGTATACTTCAGTACTCTTCTTTCTCTCATGTGTGTGTTTTTCTTCCATTGCTGGGAGCTGAGTTATATTTGCTTTAACTAATCAGCACTCCTTGCTCTGTTTTGGTACTGATTTTAAGGCCATGTAAAGCTGCTTCTTTATTATTTTGGTTTTCCTGTTCTCCCTCATACCCTCTTCAGATGCCATGTAGTAAATTTTACTTGAAAATATTTTCTTCTTTTCTCTCCACTTTCTCATTTTCCTCCTCCTGTCCCTACCTTCTGCTGGACTGCTGTTCACTGCATGTGTTTGAATAGCTTATGTAGTTCTGCCAAGAGTTCGGGATGCCTTTTTGTATGGATTTAAAGTCTCACTGTTATCAGGCAAAAGGTGCAGCTGAGGCATTGGCACAGATTTTCTTATGTGCCACCTGGTTGGAGGGCTGAGTCTTGGAGTGGTGGGGAGGCTGTGGATAAGACAATCTGGGAGATTGAAATCTTTGAGTGATGCCAGAAAATCAAACACTGCAAAGACTCAACTACATATTTGACATAATCAGCATGTATTTTGAATTTTCAGTGCTCTTTCTGATGGCATACAGAGTATCTCTGTGCAGGGCAAGAAATACTGGAGTAGCTTCTTCCAAAGAGTGTGTTTTTAGTGCTGGCTTGGCTGACACTGCTGCTGCCTGAAACCACTGGCAAAGTCCAGTAGGTTGTTAGGAGAGAAGAGCAATATCTCTGACAGCTTCTGTCATGATGCTTCTGGAAACACTTGTTTTCTAAGCTGGCTGTCCTGCAGATGTCAGCAACCAGATGTACAAATCCACCGGCTTGCTTGGAAACCTGCCACGGAGTTTCCAGTTGGCTTTTTTTAAACGAAGCTTCAAGTCGTGAGTGCTCTCTCAACTTTGTCTTTTCCTTGCCTCTGCTTCTGGGTGCATGGGACCAGGTCTTGCCTTTTGTTTCTGCTTGAGATGGCAGATTACAGGGCAGATACAAAAATGACTCTACCTTTAGTATGGTGCTTACTCAGGCTTCATCTTTGTGCACTAACCAGGGGAACTTGCAGTGCTTTGTGGCAGTTTTTGGAAGTTACAAGCCAGTGAATATACTCTTTGATTGTGCCAGTCAAAGCTCCTGTCAAGCTGGTCAGTGTTGGCAGCCTGCTTCCTGTTGTCTTGTGTCATTCCCCACAATTCCTACTGCCACTGTGTGTCTCCAGCCCCTGTCTTGCCGGCCTCTCCCTCCTGTGACACCAGACTCTCCAGAAGAGGGGCAGAGCAGATGGATGCCTTTCCCGTTGTGACTGCCACCTGTAGTTTTCTTTCTGCTTTGAGTTGTTACTATTAAACGCTTTGTTGATGTGTACGTTTGTGGACATTTAAAGTATTAGGGTAGTGCTTACCTTAGGAGAAAAAGTAAAGCTGCTAATTGCTAATGAAAGGTATTTTAAGAAGTTTGGCCACAGAAAGCTTTTAAGGGTTTGGTGTGCTAGTAGATCCTTACTATCCTGGAGTGACAGACAAGTTACTGTGAAAAACTTGTTCGAAAATATGGTATTGTTATATTTTCCAAATACCAGGCAGGCAAGAAAGAAAGAAGTTTGATGTGCATTAGAGTAATTTAAGTAAAAATTGCACTCCATTCAGGTATATGGGAAGTGTCTTCTTGCAGCGTCAATGTCTCATAATTCATAAATACATGTTGGTAGCTTTTTCTTCTAGAGTGAGTCACTCTTAATAGGAATGTCATCTATTTATTACAGTGCTCTGTGATGTTGATAGTCTTTGGGTTCCTTCCCTCCCCTCAACCTTTAGTTACTTGGACAAATCTGCCTTTGTGGGTTTCTAACCTGTATGGGCTGTTGGTTGTTGAGTTAAATCTCACAGTAAAGCTTTAAAAGGGCAATTTCATAGAGAACCTTATTTATCTGAAGCTGTTGGAGGACACAGCACACTATTAGGTTGAAGTAGGAGGTGTTACGCTTTTATGAAAGAAGTAGCAGCTAAAAAGTCCTATTTAAGTAGTTACAGCAGGAAGTATTTTTTCAGACTGCAAATTCCTGAGTGTTACGTTCCATGAAAGGCAGAACAGCTTTCTAGGTGTTCTGTGCTGGGGATTTTTTGTACTTGTGTTCATAAGTGTTTTGGGCTGCTCAGTAAATCTGCAGAGAAGGTGAGGTTGCTTGATGCAGCTGGCAGCGTCAGATTTGGCCAGGGAATGAGGCTCCTCCCATATTGTCTTCTTGTTGTTATATGACACACTAAGGAAGTCCAAGAAGCATATACTTCAAAAATCCTTAATCTAATTTTTTTGTTATGTGTGTTTACTGAAATACAAGTGGTAACTAAAATGCACGTAATTGAAGAAAAAATAAAACAATTGATTTTTCCTTTGATTTTAAGGCTACTGAAATTAAAAGTCTGGCTTTCCTTTTGGTACCAAAGATCCAGACAGGTGTTTTTGCTTGATTGTATCTGACACGCTCTTTATGAAATAGCTGACATTCCCTGGCCAAAGAGCTTGCAATTTGAAATGGATACAAAAGAAATGGATAATTGTAACTTGCAAGAACTTTCAAGTATAGTGAGTTATTTTAGGATAACCAAAAGCATGTTATTCTTAAATAAACACATTAAACCAACAAACCCAAGCAATAAAACCCAACAGACAACAAAAACACCATTTCTGGCAAAGGGTGTGCTTGGCTGAGCTACCTGAGAAAGGGGACACTGAAGGAAAACTGTAAGGACCTAAGAGAAAGGAGTGTAAAGTAGAAGGGAAAAGGCTTAGTGCAGCGTGACCAACGAGGACAACCGGGGACAAGTGTCCAGCCAGAAGGAATACTGAGGTCCCATCAGAGTGGCAGTGCCAGGCAGACATTGTCTCCTGTTGTCAAATACTTGGAACTCCTCAGGCGAAGGGACCTGGCTGTGATCTGTAGGTGACAACCACAGTGGTGCTGGGGCCAAGTCCTGTGAAGCAGCTGTCCCACTTTCATCCCCCCACTTAGGCATGACCCTCCAGATCTGCAATTTCATGTCTTTCCTTCTGCTGCTGCTCCTGCCTGCTAGCAGCAGCTCCAGCAGCCTGCTCTTGGCAGGGTTTCCTTCAAGGCCATCTGAATTTCAGCATCTCTAGCCTGGGCTGGGTGGGGACTGCTCCTCTGTACAATCCTGGGACTAGAGGAATGATGTGGGGAGTGGGGGGAGCAGCCTGCAGAGCTCTGATCTTGTCAAGCCCAAGAGGCTGGGACAGGGTGGTTCTGCTGCAACCACCTCTGACTTGTGTGCAATTAGCAGGTGTTCATGTCTCCAGAAACTTTCCCATCTTAAGTCAAGTGTGGGTGCAAGATGCAGCTGCCTTTCCCAGCCCACTGCAGGAGGAGTTCCTGTCAACCTTCTTGTTTGTTTTGTGTTTTTGCAGGTTGTGGGCTGCTCATTGCAGAAAGATACAGCTGAAAAAGGGTTAGCATCTTTCCATTCAATTTATGTCCTGAAATTTTAAGATTCTACAATTGCTTTTTTTGGTTTTGGTTTTTTTGGTGGGGGGGGGCCTGGTTGGTTTTTTTTTTAATGTTCGGCCATTATATTTGTTCCACGGGGAGCTAGAAGTTATAGGGGAATGAAAAGTAAAAAAAAGTAAACTCTCACTACAGATACTGTAGGAACAAAAGGTACTCTTAGGTTTACGTAACTGGAAGAGCTCTGTGTAATTCAATGAAAAGGGAAGGAGGCTGAGTTTACATTCTTTCCAGCATGGCCTCACTGAAGTACAGGTAAAAACGGTATAAAGGATAGGAGCTGCAGTAAAAAGTACCTTTTTTTTCTTTTTTTTTTTTTTTTAAACCAGCTTCATTTAGACATAATTCTCTGAAAATTTGTTGAGAGTGGTTGGGACTTTTAGCAACATAAATAATTGATCAGTTTGTCTCTCTCCTTTTTTGTTGCTGATTGCTAACTTGAGCGTTTTTACAAAATCGACACATTCATGCAAACCCAACAAAAGCTGAGGAGTATTAATAGCAAATATAATTTATACAACACCAAATTCTTCTAGCTGCTCTATAGGTAAAGCACTAGACTTTAGTTCCTGGTAGTTCCTTTCCTGCCTAGAAGACTTTCAGCATTTTCTGTACTGGAAAATTGACTTGGGAAAGCACAGTGGTATAATAACCGGGAATTACACTGTCAGTGTTACTTGTTTGAGAGTTGACTGTTGTTCCACATTAAAAATTGCTTTGGGTGTTTAAGCAAATTTACTTTGCTGAATAGTATCAGTGCTATTCCAAAACATGTTCGCACAGGAAATTATACCATTGTAGTTTCGTTTTTCAGTTTTCCACATAAACAGCCTTCAGCTCTGAATACTCAAAGCAGCTGAGCAATGGCAGAATGAGGTGCACTAGGAAGGCAGCTAATGGTGTAAAACACCTCACTAATATTACAGTTCTGCTTTGGTGTCTTTTGGGCTTTTAACCCCACTTGTTGTGGGTTTGGGTTTTTGGTTCATGTTTGGGCTTTCTTAGGTAAATGACTAAAAGGGAATTTCTGCCTTAGAGGGAGGGGAACTGTATATTGTTTGTTTGCAACTTTCAACTTTACAAAATGTTGCTATTTTTATTTAGATGGGTCATCGAATCATGTTTACAACTATCAGCCATGTGATCACCCACGTCAGCCTTGTGATAGCTCATGCCCATGTGTAATTGCTCAAAACTTCTGTGAGAAGTTTTGTCAGTGCAGCTCAGAATGTAAGTAAAACATATAAAAGTTATCTATAAACTTCTCTCACTGTCCCACCATCAAGCTCTGTACTACCACTCTGTTCATACTGCAGACAGTGGTACAGGAGCAGCAAATCATGTCAAATAGTGTGAGCATGTGCCCAGTTTAATTTGGCCCTTGTATTTAGCCATTGCATGAAGTCAGAAGCAGTCTTCAAACTTAAAATTGAGGAAGAGTAATTAAAATCAGGGAAGGAATTTACTGCAATGTCTGTGTTGCCAATATTCTGATATGCTCTAATCTGCAGAGTCTTAATTTTAAGCTGTACTGTTTCATACTTGCTCTTCTCCTTTTCCACACATTTCTTTGAAGGCCAAAATCGTTTTCCTGGGTGTCGTTGTAAAGCACAATGCAACACCAAGCAGTGCCCCTGTTACCTGGCTGTCCGTGAGTGTGATCCTGACCTCTGCCTGACGTGTGGAGCAGCTGACCACTGGGACAGCAAAAATGTTTCTTGCAAGAACTGCAGCATCCAGAGAGGATCCAAAAAAGTATGTCCAGAGTTATACAACTGCATGCCTATTCCCTGGCTTTTGAGGTGTTCTTATATTTTCAAGCCAGAAAATGGTATCTCTTTGCCTTCATTTTGTCAAACAGGAAAACAAAAAAACCCAAACCAAACAGCAAGGAAGGGAGTTGTCACTTGTTAGCTTGCTCATGTGCTGCTGTTAAAGTCTACCTACATCTTGTTGTGTACCAATTAGTGCAGGACTGTGCTGCACTGCAGCAGAGTGTCTCCTTTTCCCCATTCAGACTTTGCTTCTTAATTGCAAATAGGCTGCTGTTTTAAAGTGATACCTCAGCAGTCTTTCCCCAGATCAGCATAACAAAGTTCATTCCAGAGTCCAGAAGCTGTTTCTTTCTTCAGTTGTGGATTCTAAGGCATAAACTTGTATACAGTCTACTGAGGACATCTTAAAAGCCCATTCAGTTCTGGCAGATAAATAAATCAATAAGCCAAAGTTTATTTCTACTCTGGAACAACTTCTCACAAAATAGTTCAGTTGATTACTGAGCTAATCAGTGGCAGGCTCCTGTCTGCAGACCTTTTGAAGTTGCAGACCTTTTGAGGTAGAAGTCTTTAGTAAATTATTTTTTATGTAACACCCTGTGTTCAAGGTTAAACTAAAATTTTTAGTAGTTTTCAAGTACTTGAGGTAATTTTTCTTTTACATCCGCCTTCTGATCCACAAGCTCTAATTTTAGTGTGGGTTTGATCATTAGAAGACTCTGGATTTGTCTTCTCTCCTGGAGTCCCATCATATACATTTCACTAAGTGATACAATTAAGTGACACAAAACAAAATTAAAAAAGCCTGAACTCAGATCTAAGCCAAGCGTGTCTAAACTTCTTGTTTTTTCTGCTCCACAGCACTTACTACTGGCACCTTCAGATGTGGCAGGCTGGGGAATTTTTATCAAAGATCCTGTACAGAAGAATGAATTCATCTCTGAATACTGTGGTGAGGTAAGGATGGAGAGCACTGGTTATGAGCTTCATTGGTGAAGTTATGCATTGACAGGGAACAACCATGGGATACCATTGTCTGTAACCTGGTACCATGTTTAGACAGAGCCATGTGGCTGATGAAGTGTACAATACTGCTGTCACAGGCTCAGACACCAGGAGCTACACAGCTGAAATGTCACAAAAACTTTGAAATAGGTTCTTGTGAGAAGGAGAGGCTGGAATGTAATTTTTATCTTCGATGGAATTTCAGTTCAGACATGCTTGGAATTTGGTGGCAAATCATTTAATATAGTACTGAAAGTCAGTAGGTGCTTCCACTAAGCTACATTCTGTTGCAATAAAACTCTGAATCAGGTATGCAGTCCTGATTTTGAGCTGAGAAGCAATTCTTGCTTTTTCTTCTGCTCTGAAAGAGTTTCTTTATGCTAAGAGCAAAGCATCAATGTTTGGTAAGTGCAGAATGCCTGCTGAAAACAATACTTTGTTTGGGAAGACTTTGAATCCCAGAGAATAAAAAATTCCCACCTGTCTTTCAGAATGTTGGCTGGGGGTTGACATTAAGCTGCTGTGGTTACAAAACAGAGGAGTTCTTCTCTTTTTTCATGTACTCTTTCTTTCAGATTATTTCTCAGGATGAGGCAGACAGAAGAGGAAAAGTGTATGACAAATACATGTGCAGCTTTCTGTTTAACTTGAATAATGGTATGTATGCATTAGTTGCAACCCTTAGCAGCATAAGCAAAGTATGTATGCTCAGCGTTTTGTTCAGCCCTGTTCTTCTGCAGATAGCAGCTAACAAGAATTTTCTTCCACACATCTTTCACTATCAGTGTGTGCATTCATGCTATCGATAGCTAGTATTTGGGTTTTTTTTCTCTAAATGCTA
Source organism: Acanthornis magna (assembly GCA_036785705.1). Lineage (NCBI taxonomy): Eukaryota > Metazoa > Chordata > Aves > Passeriformes > Acanthizidae > Acanthornis > Acanthornis magna. The sequence goes on from JAWUZG010000029.1 coordinate 14,321,990, forward strand.
GTCAAGTAGATGTAGTGACGGAGCCTATTACACAAGCATCTGTACAAGAGGATTAGAAGTAGAACTTCATGGAGTAAAATTAAGTGCAGACATTAAGTAGGCTAAAGAATTTAAAAGGCTTGCCAGGTATTATCTGAAATACTTTTACTGACTTAAATCAGCAGTAAGTTATGATGGTAATTGTGTTGGGGGGAAAAAGCCACATACAGATATGTGGTATGTCGTTACTGCCACTAGAAGAGAAAAATACAGACTGCACTACGTCAGCCATAAAATACTAGAATATAGTTGAAATGAGTTAAAACCCCACTGTTTTATGTCAGTGTTGATTTAGGATATCTATGGAGCTTGTCCCTGTGGAATAAAGGCAGAGAAGCTTTGATGAGAAGCTAAGGTGGTGCCACTGTGGCAGGAGGTAAAGGGAAAGCAGTGTGGAGCATTAGAGTACAGCTATTGTACAATGATGGACCAGCTCTTCCATGTAGGAAGCTGTGCAGCTACCTTCTCCAGCTGCTAAGCTCCAAGCACATTAGGTATTAAACTCAAAAATGTGTTTGTAGATGACCTCTCCACCATTTGTGGGTTTTGTGGTTTTTTCTGCTCCCCTAGATTTTGTGGTTGATGCAACACGCAAGGGCAACAAAATTAGATTTGCAAACCATTCAGTAAATCCCAACTGCTATGCAAAAGGTAAGTTAAAAATTTACTTGCTTTTCATCAGTGTATGCAGTATTGTGAGATACTTCTTTAGCATGCATTTTATTATTTGTACTAACATACCTAATTTCTTTTAAAACAGTTATGATGGTTAATGGTGATCACAGAATAGGAATATTTGCTAAAAGAGCCATTCAGACTGGTGAAGAACTGTTCTTTGACTACAGGTGGGTAGATGGATTTCACAGATGGGATTAACTTTCAGTATCTCTGTGCAGCTCATAGTTAATTACTGTGCCTGCATGGTCCTTGCAACTTCAGGTCTTGGCAGCTGTGAAGCAGCACTCCCCACATGGGTTTTGTTAAGCCAGATGCCATAGCAAGACTGATTTGAGCATAGCAGCTGGTTGAGAGCCTGCTTGGAACAGCAGCTTGTATAGAGCAAAGTGTAGTGACAAATGGGGACAGACTTTCTCTGGTAGGGTTCCCTAGGGATCAGTTAGGGTTGATTCCCCCATCATTCAGAAATAGGCAAGTATTGCGTTACAACAGAGAAGTGCTTGCTAAGAAAGTGTTACTTCTACACTCATCTCACTTGACCAGAACTAAGCTGGCCAGTGGCAATACTGTGTAGGCCTTGAGAAATACAGTTGCTGTCCAGTAGCGAAAATGAACTTCAGAACTGTGAGATTCAAGGTGGAAAAAGTATAGAATTTTAGTAGTTTTTCTCCTCTCGATCAAAAACCTCTAAAAATAGTTTCTTGAGTGGTCAGCAGTGTTACGCACCTGCAAATTCACACAAGGAGGAAATGCCCCAGCTGGTGAGGAAATTATGGGAAATCTGTGCGTGAGAGTATTACAAGCTGTGGTGCCATCCTGTCAGAACAATGAAGCTGAAATGTCCCTTGATACTGGTTTTTTATTTGTGATTTTGGTCTTTTTTAAATTTCAGATATAGCCAAGCTGATGCCCTTAAGTATGTGGGCATTGAAAGAGAAATGGAAATCCCTTGACACCAGCTACCTCTTCTTTTAAATAAACAGCTGCCTTATCTTCAGGAATTTCTAGTACTGTGGGCAATTTTAGAAAAATAAAAATGATGCAATTTGAAATTCTGTATTTGCAAAGTACTGTAACAGTAATTTATAGTAACAAATTTAAAAAAAAACCAACTTTTTATTGCCTTCTCACCAGCTGCAAAGTGTTTTGTACCTATGAACTTTTGCAATAATGTGGTGTGGTACATTTTTCAACCTTGAATAAAGGATACTTGAACTTCTTCATTTTTACTGGAATTGAGTTGGAATTTTGTGTCAGTCTGTTGAGGAAGCAATTTGAATTTAACTTGTAACTTCTGAGCAAAGGCAACTCCATCCATGACTCCTTCTGTTACTGGTACTTTGGGTACTTTATGATCAGTGTGAAGATGCAAACAGCGTAGGAGATGTCAGTCACGTGATTGTGATGCTGCAGCACCTAAGTTAAACAGGTGTGGTCTTGCAGTTTCTCTGCTCCCATGCCATGCGGCTACATCCATGTTCTCTGGAGTAATGGCTGCAGCCCAGAAACTCCTACAGTTGCCAGAATAGCTGTAATTTCTGTGACAAACTTTCACGATAAAGCTGTGATACAAGCTGCCCTTGCTGTGGCTTCTCTGAAACACGAAACTGAATGATGAATACATCAGTAATTACACATCCATAAAAAAAATTAAGAGATGCAGAGGAGAAAGGTACAGTTTTTATCCAGAATCATTTAGACTGCAGCTAGATGTGTGTCAGGGTCTTGTACAGGGCTCCCGCCTTTCTTTCTTCCTTGCCTGTGGATTGTGACCTCTGCAGCCTCCTGCGAGGTAGAACACAATGCTCTGGTCAAATCACCTTGAGTGGGAGGACAGGCAGAGAGTGGCATTATTGCCAAATTGATCCCAGGAAATCCTGTCCATGGTGACCATGTACCTTCTGCACTGAGGGGGCTCCAAGCCTGGGACTGAGCTCAGCTCTTCCTGCTTCCCCACTCCCTGTGCAGCAAGCAGCTGCCATATGCCCTCCTGCTTGGTGGTGGCCCAAGTAAGAACTAAGAGTTAATGAGGAAAAGAACAGCCCAAGAGTAAAAACCTGACTGCCTTCCTGCTTGGGTAGAGCACGGTTCCTGGTCTGAAGCACAGTACACAAAGCACTGCTTTTAACCAGCCCAGGGCAAAGTCTGGGTTTTGAAAGGCAGCTCAGAGGAGATTATTTCTGGCCTTCCAACTAAGAAAGGAATTCAGGCTGCTTCTTTGTCATCATACCACATCCTGCTACAAGAATCTATTAGCCCTGAACTTTCTGCAATAAGGGTTTACAAAAACAAAACAGCACCTTAAAAAAAACCCAAACATTATAGAGGCATCACAAGCTCCACTTCTAATTTCCAAAAGCAATTTTAAACTGAGCAGTGAGATGCTTCTATTGCCCATAAAGGCAGTCTTTAGCTCCTTCAGAACAGAAATAACAAGCATACAAAATCTCAAGTGCAGATTACACTTACCCCTCCCTTTTTCCAAATCAGTTTGGATCACATTTAGTACTGCTCCGTAATTTTTTTTTAAACTCAAGAGTTCAACTATAACCATTAGTTTCCCTCAAGAGAAAAACATTAGCAACACAACACCTGGCTCCCTTTCTGTGAGAAGAAACACTGAACAAATCCCAGATTCTAGGGGGTAAAATGCCTACAGAACTTCTTTTCATCATAAGATTATAAAATAGAAATTACCAAAAGTGAGACCTGTGAGGATGGCAGCATTTTGCTTGTATCATGTGGAAAGCCCATACTTATTTCATAGAATGTTTTGAGAAGAATGGAATGAGGCCTGGTTAATCAAGGTAGGTGTAGCAACAGCAAAATATTTTAATTCCCATCACAGGTTGAATTTAATGGGAATTAATCTTTAGGAACATACTCAAGTTCCTGTTCTAATCAAAGAAATGGGCAGCCTAAACCCCCTTTATTCCAGGCAGCTTTTATATAAGTGTGATGCATTTTATAGCACAATGAGCAATATTAAAACAAGCTCCAATTTCAGATGACCAAGCATTGCCACATATATTCTGAGTATTTTCTGTTCTGCATATCTTGTGAAATCATCACAAATTTATTTTCAAAGTGCAGACATTTCCTATTCAAAAAGAAATAACATGCACAGATAATGATAGATGACAATTTCTTCAGAGAATAAAATGTTCTTAAAGCACCAGAAAATGGGGAGGAAAAGCAAAACAAATTTCTAATAGCTTTCATAACCATTATACCTTTTATTTACATTTAGAAAGATAAGTCATGAAACTTAAAACAATAAAACCAAATGCAACTTGTACAGAAATCTTTTAAATTTTTTTTTATTATTTATCACACATTAAAAAATGAAACACACTATACAAATGGTTTTTCATAGCAGATTACACATAGGTCCATTCAGACTCGCTCTCCAAGTGCTGCCAACATGTATAAGTACTGCCTGTGATGGCAGCTGTTTATCATATAGCCAATGTATTGATTTAAATGCAGTAGCATGCAACCCTTAAATGAGAAGGGTCTGATTCCTTTCTGTTCTTAAATTAGGTTAAATGGCATTGGTGTCCATATTTACATACTTGAAATGTATCAATCCTGAGCAGTTCTGATGTAAAGCTGAGACTGGCTGATGGAGTCCTGGTCTCAGTCATTAAAAAGGGAGGTCCAAATGGCAGCAGGGTGGCTGCTATGAAGTTCTGTCGCTTTCATTCTTTCCATCACATACCTACTTGCTGAGTGTCACACAGTCAAGTAATTGCTAATAAAAATGTTAAGCCAAGTAACTGTAGGTGTCCTTCTCACCATCTACACGTTCCAAGTACTCCTTCTCAATGAGGATGTCGATGCATTTCTGTGGGAGGAACAGAGGTAAGCAGAAAGCCCTCTCTGGGGTTGCTGCCAACTTTGGTTTTGACCCCCAGGGAGCTCCCTGCCAAGCAGAGGACAGGAGTAGGCAAAGGGCACAAACTATAGCAGTTCACTCTCCTCTTTCTGACCACATCCAAGCAGAGGACTTTTAATCCACTAAACTGAATTACACTTACTGGATGCCATTCCAGGGGTGTGACTGGGAGATCATCAGTATGCTGAGCAACTTCACAGTAAGACAGCAAATAAAGAATTACACCAAGATGCAGTGAGCTTATGTAAGGTCACCAAAGACAGCAGCTGCAGAGGGGAGCTGCCTGTGTCACTGCCCAGCACTGGTGCCAGTTTATGCAACTGCTCTCATTCCCTGTTCTTTGCCCCATCTACCCCTCAGTTGTGGGTGTAAAAACCACTGGTGAGCTCACTTAAACAAACTGGTGAAGAAATTAATATACATAAGTGAATGATCAATATAATTTTGACTAAATAATTAAATTCAATGCCCCCTCCCCAATATTTTTATTGTAGAAGAAAGCAGGAAACTGTTTTATTGAGCCAACTCCAAGGCTGGCTGTACTCCCACAACTGGGAGACCAGGAACAAAAGGTAAGCCTGGATCAAAGGCTGTGGTAAGCTGACACTGACGTGAAAAGATGCAGTCCTGCTTCTATTTTACCACCACAGCCAACAATGCAAAACATGGGTGTTACCCTAAGAGAAATGCAGTATTTCTGGTTAGAGTATTTCCTACTTGCAACTCAAAAAATCTGTCCTTGCCAATCCCATCTCCTTAGCTTTCCTTTTTAATTCAGAAGCATGTGTTTTGTCTGTATATATATCCTCCTCACCTCCTGGAATCCAGGTTCAGAGATGTGGTTCTCACATACCTTAATTACAGGAACTCGTGGCTTGAACCTTGAGGACAGCTGTGTTAGCACTTCTCCAAGCAGTTGCTGGTGTTTTAGAACCTTCCTCATTTTCATGATTCTCACAATAGCAGCCTGTGCAGCAAAGTCAGGAAGGTGTGTTTAGGAGCAAACTACTTGTCCCTCTGGATAAAGCCATTTAACTTCCCTAGATCATGTCTGCTTGTGCAGAAGCACCACCACAACAAATGCGAGCAGCAGATGGGGAGAAGCTTGCCCACAAGTGTCAGCTACTCACACAGACTTCAAGAACTCAGATTCTGCACAGCACAGTCATCAGAAGTGAATGTCACATGAATTTTGAGAACTGTGCTTAGAAACAGTAGCACCAACTGTACCAAGAGCCACACAAAACTACCTGTGTAACAAAAAGCCTTCTTTATACCTTTAACCTTACACTGACACTATCTTAGTGGTACATCTGTATTTCCTTCCCCTGCCTCTCAAGTGGATTCTAAATGAACTGATATAAAACCACTGTTAATTTCATACTACCTGGGTATTACTATTTTTTTTATTATTCGGATTTCATCCAGGACAAGGTCTGGTGAACGTGTGCACCCATGGAACCCAAACACTCATCAGCACCAGGTTAGAAAAAATGTGAAGAACACATCCAACTGTAGAAATTACTTCCTCCAGTCTCTATTGCAGACTCCAATCACCTTTAAGAGTATTTTAAACACAGTTTTTGAACTCTAACACAGTGCACTGCAATGACATGTTATCTTCTAACAAAAATTAAGAAAATCCTACACTAAGCTTCATAATTGATTACAAATTGTGATTCTGAGTTCATGGCAGCATTCTGCAATAAAACTCACCTGAATCAGTAGTTTCCTATCTTCCTCTATATTTTTGTGTGTAGTTTCTTGCTCCTGCTTCTGTTCAGTCTTCATTGGCACATTGATGTTTACCCTTAATTTTTTGCTGTTAAGAAAAGCAGAAGTTAGTAACAATTAGCCTGTTTAAAAACCAAAGAAACAAAGAAAAAACTCAAAACAAAACCCTACTCCAAAATAAAAGCCACATCACCATAATTACTTTACAACAAAAGAGGACTTTGGCTCTTCTGTTTTTATAGACACTCTTACTCAAGTTAAAAAAAAATAAAATAAGAGTAAAAAATGCCCACAACCAAAAAAAAGAAACAAAATACCTTTCTGGTGGGAGTCTGTGTATTTCACAACTTACTGAATCCATCCTAGTGATCTGTGAGGTCAAACTAGCACTGTACAGTTACACTGTATTCAAAACATTTCTGTGTTTAGTAAGAACCTTTGAGTCAGTGAAGGGGACAAAGGAAGTCAATGGAAAGAGAATCCCCTTTCTGATTTACAGACTGGATTCTGACCATAACGTCGAGAGATCCATTTGTTCTGCAGAACTGAGTTCTGCCTTTCTTTCACACGCTCCCTGGCACTGATGGCTGTGCTGAGCTGAGCCCACTACCACACATGGCCATCTCAAGACAAGGTCCTGTGTCACTAGTGGGGAGCAAACCTCAGCAAAGAGCACCAGGGAGTACAGGGCTCCACTCAGCCTGTTGGCTGCACTGAGGAGAGGATCTGTTATTTATTTAGCACAGTGTTTTTCATCAGAAATCAGGAACCAGCAGCTGCACAATGCAGCAACACTGAGCTGTTTCCATCACTGCCATTAATGTAAGTGACCATGAATTCTCAAACCTTTAATTTTTGGTAAAGGGGGACAGAAAACAGATATAGAGTGAGGTACGAGGAAAGGTTTTAAAATGTTTCTTTCACTTGAGATCGTATCTTTTGGAAGTACTGAACTCCTTGCTGAATTTATGTGTGTTTATATCCATGCTCTGGTAAGCATGATAGAAAGTCCCACACTGCTGTAAACAGCCTAAAATACACAACTGCTTAAGTAATAAAACCTACTGAAAATCATGTTTATTAAGTCTTCAAATCACTGTATACTCTGTGATTATAAAATGAGCCTGATCTTGTGTTAGCAGTAGTGGAGGAACATTTATGCCTTTGACCTTTGCTGGTCACTGGACACTACAATAACCTTATAAATTTTGGTGGATTGTGTCACGTGCATGCGAATCATGCGCCTTGGTGAAACAGCAGCACTTAAATCAATTATTCAGGAATTAGACAAGAATCAAGGAACAAAAAGGACAAATGAAAATGTCAGGCCTTGGCAGATTTTATGACAAAGAGCTGAAATTGTACCCATCCCCCCACAGTCGCCAGCCCTCTCCCTTAATGCTGGTACACATTGGATCTACATTTGAATTGGCACTTGAATTGGCTTTCATCCCAAGTATATTAGTTTTCACCTAGATTTTGAAAGCACAGGAGGATGCTACCCATTATATGTAAGTGATGTATACTGCTCAAGTTTTTCCTTACTTTTTGTAACCAAGATACAGTTTTATTAAAGTATCTGGTTTTAACTCCACTTCATCAACATTTGCATTTTCATCTTCCAAAACCTGCAAGAAATAAACAAACAAACAAATAAATAAATAGTCTTTAACATATTTCATTGTATGTTAGGCAAGGTCATAAAAAAGCCAGAGTACTTACAAGCAATTTTGATTTCAACAGTATCTGTAGAACTTGTGCCAAGATATCCTACAAAATTATAGAAAATATTACCAGCGCAGATAGACAACACCTTTGTCTAAATTAAAAACTTGACCAAGAATGCACATAGTTAGACAAAGAACTAATGAATGCAGAACACTGCAAAATGATGGGGGGAAAAAAGAGCAGTAAAAACATAGTTCACAGAAATAAAAAGTTCAAAAAATAAAATGTCCTTTTGGATGTTATGACACATCCACCTTGTGGTCGGTCAAGTAACATAAAATTCTCAAGAAAGACTAATTCCAAACAACATCTTTCCAGCTTCTGCTTTAGGAACTATTTTGCAAGCAGATTTATATGCCTAAGAAATAATTTTTCCCAAACCATGCAAATATATATGCACCATGGCAAGCTTAAACTTTGGAAAACAAGCATTCTGCTTTCTGATTAACATCTTTTTTCTTTTAACAGGGATCTGTTATGGTTGCTGTTGCTGGCTGGTCACCCAGAAGGCTACTGGCAATATTCTGTGCAGGCCTGCAAAGGTGCTATTTTACCACAGTCTAGTACCTGGCAACCCTCTAAGACTTCTGGGTTTGCTGTAAACCATCAGCAACAGTAACTTTTTAGATATGCATTTCCAGAAGTAAAGATCCTACTGAAGAGGAATTGCCTAACTTTCCAGAAGTAAGAGCAGACTTGATTAAAACCTGCTACTAAAGGCCAAATGAATGCCAAGTAAACTGTGGGCTATAAAGACTGCTTGGAAAGAAATGGGGGGAACCTTTTCCACAGCAGGGAGTAAGCCAGTGAACTGTAGATTTACTATGTTCATGTAAAAAATCCTTGACATATGAAAGAGTGACAGATGCATGGACCAATCGTTTAGGGAAAATGCTGCTTTTGCTAGAACGTTGTCTTTCAACATTAAATTGTATGCATTGAAACACTGAAAACTTCCAACCAGAGCTCAGCAGGAAGCTAGACAATTCACTCCAGTCATGAACAGGAATTACATGCAGTAAGATTCATCAGATGACCAGGCAGTTATGATTACAGGGAAGTAAACCAGCGAAGTGAATTGACCAAGAATAGAGCACATCTGTCTCCTTCGGGACAGAAACTGATTCTGGCTCCAAGCATGTGTAATCCAAATTTCTTATCACAGCAGGAAGAGCCCTGAAGACCAAAACACTTGCTCACAAGAGAGTGGTAAAATGTGCAACGTCACTACCATTTTTATTTGAGTACTGTCTGTCAGCTGCTGCACAGTGTAGGCATCTTCTGTGTTGTACTGCAGTAAAATCGCCATCTGGAATGTGGATGCCTGACAGATCCAAAAACAGAGAACAGAGGGGAGAGGGGGGAAATCATAAAATGAGAACAAACACTTTCTGAATTTCAACAGCCTGAAATTCACCAGTTAAACACATACACTGGAATATCTGGACAACAGAGAATACCCAATTGGTGCTAATAAAAAGAAAAAAATCTAATGTTGCTTATACAATCTGAACTCCCCCTTCCAGCATTATCTAAACATAAACCCCAAGATTAGGATCATTTACCTTGCTGCAGACCCTCCATCAAATTTTCTATTATGGTATCAATGCATTATCCTTCTACTTGTTCATACAGCTTTAAATTGTTTTCCTCTGTCACTCCAAACCTTACCCATTTAATCTTCATTAAACCCAACACAAGACTACTGAATTCATCCTCACAACCCTCCCAACTCCAGCAGAAAAATGAAGCCAAATTTATAAACAAAGCAGCTATTAGTGACTTATCCATGTCTATCACCTCAGGGTTAACATATGTTGATGACAAGGTCAAAGAAATGATCTTGTTTCTTCTCACTGCTGTGAACTCCCCCATCCCATCTACTTTTTGAAAGAAAGCAAACAGGAAAGCAGCATAAGATCCTAGGCAAAGAGGTTGCAGTTGTCTCACAAAATGCAGTTCAACACCTGTTTAAACCACAGGCAATGTGTTCCATTTCCTAAGTCAAATTTCTTTTAACACAGATCTTTAGTATCAGTACAGTAAATAAAATAAACATACAATAAAGGTTCTACCAGCTGCATCCAGTCCTCTGAATACAACTGTCACCAAGTGTTTCTACTGGCATGACTTGTCCTTACCTGTAATGTGTATCTGTTTTTGAAACAGTTGGTAACCAATTCCCCTTTGGACAGCTGATACAACCATGTTAATTTTCTTCCACTATGACGACTGGCATAAAATGCAGTAAATCTCTGATAGCTCCGTTCTAACTGTATAAAAATATCAATAATAAATAAAAAAAATTATTTACCTTCATTTGCCATTAATAGAACATACTATGGAAGCAACAGAGGATCATCAAATCTGATCACCCTCAAACACTATGTTGTCTGAATAACACAAACAGAAACCCAAAGTATTCAAATTCAGCAGACTGGATGAAAATTTCACTCTGTTACAAGTTTTCCCTTTAAAGTATCGTTAACAGTATAAATGTACACAAGCCTTTAAGTTTCATTCATCTTTTTAGGATACATTAAGCATGGCTAGAAAAGCAATTTGTTTTAACCACCTTCATCGTCCAGGTAACAGCACTAAACTTATTTCTCATGCTAAGTATTCATGTCTTGTCTCTTCTGGATAAGCGCCCAGCAGAAAATTAATGATTATAATATCCAGAGATTTTACTGGGCAAAGCTGAACCAATGGTATGAAAAATTTTCTTAAGTATACCCAGGAAAGTGGACTATCAAAAATTTGCTTTAGATGCTGTTGAGTATTTTGAAGAAAGATTCATTAACCAGGGACTTTTCATGGGCAAGATATGAAAACATGTATTTCACAGTTCCCTCCTACTACCTTACTCAATTATCTTGTTCCACGTATCCTCAGACCAAATAGGCAAATGGCAGAGACACTTGTAGTCCTCTCTGATACACAACAGAAGAAGACACCAGCCTTGTTAAACAAATTTCTCTCATGATCATTCCATGCTCAGATGAACCAAGTGCAAGTGCCTCACCTCAGATGGCAGAGCAAACGTGCAGGACTGCTGGAACGGCCACGATCCAGAACTCAGCACTTGGATGCTGAAATCCACTGAAAGAGAGGTGAAGAGGATGAGTTGCATTACCCCCCTTTCTTCTAACTCCATCTTCAAACCTAGTCCCAGTTCTAACACAGAAATTGTTCTGGCCTTGTGGTCAAACTAATATGGTAAAAAATCATTAAGCACTATTTTTTTTTGTCAGACCATAAACAAAGCTAGTCACAAGAGATGTCACTGCAGTTGGCGAGCTTTAGATTTACTGTTACAAGCACTCAATTTTCTCTCATGCGGAGAAATTATTACCCTGTCTCTATCCCTACAACGGATTTCTTTTTTAACACACAAGTGTTTGAAAATTTTAAGTGTTCATCATCACTCCACAATACCCAAGTGCAAGAACAGACCTTTCACATCTATACTTCTAAGGCATTTTGATCAAGTCAAGTACAAATAATATAAAAATTAAGTAAAATTTAAGACTGACAATACATAACTCTAATCGTAGTCCAAGAAATAATTATGAATTCTTGACAGAATTTGGTTCAAAACGCTTCAAATAAAAAGAGAAGCATAAAAAGGTGATAGGGGCATCTAACAACATACTTTTATCCTTAATACTTTCATTTAAGTGTGAACTTAGGCCACATTGTGCTAAAAATCAAAATTGTTTAAAGAAAAATGTCTCCCCAGTCAAAAATTTAAAAAAAAAAAAAAAAAGAAAAAAGAGAGGATTCAACTTCATTTAGTTATATACCTAAATATGAGCTGCAAAATCAGGAGGAGGCTACTCATAAAAGATATAAAGTGCTGCTAGAAGACAAAGAACAGACTTAGAAGACTAATTTAAAAATCCCAGCTATCTTGCTCAGACGAACACTAACTCTAACTTGTGGCAGTATGAGTAAGTCAAATATTTCCCTCACACATTTACTTCTGTAGAAATAACAAGGTAAAGGCATTACTTACAATCTAATGGTTCTGAATTGGTCAGGTGCTTTTTAAATTGCTCATTCAAATCCTTGCTTACGCCAATATCTTGGAACATCCGCTGCAGCTTGGAGGTATACTCAAAACCACAAGCTTGCTGTATTTTAAAAGCACAGATACATCAGCAAGACACATTTCTGACATTGGATAATGAGAAGAACAAAGTATTGAAACTTATTTTCTTAACAGAAGATATACAAAGTTCCGTATTTCCCTTACTCAAAGTGCCGACCCCCCAGGAATATGAGCTTTAACTGTCATTGAAAACTGAAGAAAATTTTGTTTAAAAATTAAGCAAAACACGATTAAACAGACTACTCAAAAGGTAGTATATTGTATTTAGCTTAATTCTGCATAAATATGGGTTAATTAAATTAAGCAACCTTTCAATAGTCATTCTCTTGAATAATTAAATCCATGTCATTAATTTTGGTTAAGAATAATTAAGCTTAGCTTCATCAGACTGACATGCATTAGAAGTTCCTGCGATTAAAAAAAATACAGAAAAAAAGACCAAGGTTGTGTATTTTTCTGTGCATAAAATAAGCAAATGAAAGAACATGTATCAGTGCTTTCCAAAACAGTCTTGAAGACCTGCAAGGCAGTAGATCATGGGGAAGCTGTGGAGTACTCACTTTTAATTTGGAGATCATGCTTGCTTCAGCATCATCACTGGCACTGTTCTGATGCACAAGTCTCTTTGCCAGCATTTTAGCATAGAATTTTTGAAACACATCTTTATCCTCAATGTACTTGAAGACAACCATCTGGAAAACCCAAGATAATTTTTAAGGAAATAATATTTAAACATTTGTCTTGAAAAAGCTGTAGCAGAAGCTACTTCATTTGCACTTAAATTTTTAAGATTGGGGGTTTTGTTTGGCTTTTTTGGGGGAGGGTGGAGGGACTGGTGGTGTGTGTTTGTTTTATATATAGATACTATTTTAAACACATGAACTGTATATTCCCGCATTTTATATATATGTGGATAGATAATGATACAAAAAGATGTTGTAGAAATTATATTTTGTATATATTTTGTATGCATATACAGATTAAGAAAAAGCATAGCTTCAATATAGCCTCTTTAAATCTCCTGTAAAGCAGTTTTTAATAAAAAAAAATTTAAAAGGCATACATATTATTACTGAAAAGCTGAAATACTAAGCAATTAAATCAAATATGCAAAAATAATTTTTTCTCTTATCTGCCTTGTGTGACAATCAAACATTACTAACTTGCCAAAGCTTACACAGAAGAGAACTGTATTTATAGACATCTTACCACTTGATTGAGTGTATCTTCCAATTCTGCTTCTTCTGGATTCTTTGAGCTGCAATTAAAGAAGTGCGTTTTTAATGAGTCCCAAACCAGCAGAATTAAACCAACACATGGATGTATATGGAAACTTCAGAAATAAAAGAATGCAGATTTGAGTAGTTCTGGGATCAGAGGCTCTATAAAGAGGAAACAATGTAATGAAGTGAACACTTCACTGCTCCACCTGTCAGCAATTCTAAAGTTCCCAATTGTCACAGGTTGAAGTCCTGGACCATGACTTGCTTAGTACTTCTTGCTGGCCTGATACTCCTCAGGATTTATGGGGACCTCTCTCTCTTCCTGCTGCTAAATGCTATCTTTATTTCTAATCTTAGTACAGTGAGAAGAAACCAGCTCACAGAGCTGGGACTTGACTGGGTGAAAGCTCAGGTGGCACCACATTGGCTTCCTCCATCTCACGCTTGTCCACCGGGCATACCCCAAACCTACCCCGCAGACAGACAGTATTTGTAAAGGAGAAAACAAATCCTTTGCTGAAGGAAGAAGGGGATGGCAAAGGGAAAAGTGAGCAAGTTCTCCCATTTTTGGGTTGTTTGGTGGTGGCATTTTGTCCTCCCCCAAAACAATTAGAAATGTTGCCGGGGACAAAACTGACACCAATCCAGTATGAAGTGAGCCGATACCAACTAAGCTGCTGAATCATTTAAAGCCAAATACCTCAAATTAAAATATGAACCATGAGAGGTTAGGAAGCAGTTTTTGTCCTCCTCAATTTCTGCCCAGATGGAAGAAGGTACAGAAGAAACAACAGGAGGAAAGCAACAGTTTCAATGGGAAAAGGCAATGTGCATCTCCTTACAACATACAATCCAAATTCAATTTTTCAGGGTAAAAAACCCCACCTAAAACCCCTCCTTCCATTTTACTGAAAAACCAAACCTTAAGATTCCTGTAAGGTACGAAAGGTTTGCTTATTTCCTCCACTCTTCCTTAAAAAGAAAAGTAAACAACATAACCTTTAGGAATGGTCCTACTGAAATTTTTGTATCTGGTACAATTAATTTCTTGCAAAGTAAAGTTCTGTTTCTGAAGACAGTATAAAACTTCATAGGCTAAAACATTTTAAAATAAAAGCCAACGTGAAATAATTTGTCTTTGAGGACATACCTTTTCTTTAGTAAAGAGTCACAGTATCGTGCCAGTAGCTCTGGGGATTTACTGGATGATTGAGCCATTTTTGTCACTGCATTATTATTTATAAATCGACCACAAGCCTATAAACCACAAAAGACAGTGAAATTTTGGGACATACATTTTTTAATGCTGCATGGAAATAAAAAAAAGTCCAGCATCTGCCACTACATTCACTTACTTTGTCTAGTGCAGCCACAAAGCCAGCATCATTGTTGAACGCAGACATGACTAAAGCATTGTATTTCTTATGGACATCCAACACTGTCTGTACATACATTTTTGGATCCTGAAAAAAAAGAAAATAGATTTCGCAACCTGTTGACTTTCTGCTTTCTACTTCCTTCAAAATGGAACTATTCATTGGCCCAAGAGAATTTGCGTGGGGAAGTCTATGAAGTATTAGAAATGTTTTAAAGGTAGACTAGTACCCAGACTGGTTCAGGTCCTACGTCCAGGACTGATTGATGTTAGCACAAGCTTTCATTTACAGCAACCAGAGTGCAGAGTGTACACATCATATAGTACAAAATACAACAAAATATTTACTCAACCACTGCAAACATTTTGAAAGATTTAAGCTTATTTCAAATCACACCTGAGAGAGCTGGACAATCATAAAACGGCAGTTCCTATAGAGGAAAATCTCTGTAGTAAAAATGTAATTGGTATATCTCCAATAGGTACAACTTAGTACAGAGACCTCATTCATTGACAGTTCTTAAAAATTATCTGCTCAACACCCAGTGGCAGCCAAATAAACATCAAGGTTATTACACTCAGACTGAATTCTCTGTGCAGTTACTGATCTTTGCATCACAGTAAAGATGGAGTGGAGCCAGAGTAGAGACAATGATGGGCAAACAAGTCACCAGGCACACAGGACAGCTAATACACAACAAACTAAAAAGGCTAGAAGTCTTCAATTTGGAGATCACAATGTCGTGTTGGCAAGAAATGGCCATGGCCTGCTAAATATGGGTGGGGTTTTATCACAATCCTGAAAAACATTTTCTGTTTCCACTGAAGACAGACATAGACCACATGGACCACCAATCTAATGCCATGCTTGAGATAAAGAACTGAGATTACTGAGAACTTCTGAGATAAGGAATGCAAGTGGATTTGAAGGACATTCAGAAAAGTATCTACTGATTACAAGGACTAAAAAACCAAAACCAAACCAAAGGCACAAAAAGCAGCAAATCTTCTGACTGAAGAGCAGTTTTGTTAATACAGTTAACAGAAACTAGAGCACAAGTCATTGTGCAGTAAAAATCTGAAGTAGGTGAGATGAGTCAGGCTCGTATGACTAGCTCTCTGCACTGACTAGAGAGAAAGTGAGAGGCATTTGTTCAGCTGATTATCTGTTTAGACACAGTACAGGTAAATGAAGCTGGGCAGAATCTACCTGAGTGTGATAGAGGGCTACCAAGGCAATGATGAACAGCAATACAATGGTGTGAAGGATATTGCAAGAAGAGGCAAGATGGTTCCCAAGGGAAATGGCCAGAGGTACTGCTATGAAAAACAAATGTGCAGAATAAGAAAAGGAATAAAAAAGAAAGATGAGGAAACAAGAAAGTGTCAGAGGCATGAAGAGTTTTATAAATAGCTGGAGTCAAAATAACTAATACATACAAATCTTGGGCCTCCCCTCTCTGAAAGATGAAATAATTCTTGGAGAAAGAGCTTTCATTTTGATTCTGGTAAATTCTTCAAGGCCTAAACAGAAAAAAAACCTCAAGAGTGATGACCACCAGGGTGATGTGTCAAGGATGGAGCAGATCTTATTTCAAAATTTAAGGTGACATCTACAAATGAAGCTGAAGATTCCTGAACTTGCTTCATGATTACTTCACTATTCACAAAAGACTGACACTGCTAAAAAGCTATGCACTTAAAACTACAGAAGTGAACAACAGACTACACCCTTCAATACAGATTTCCGCATTAGTATGAAGCTACTTCAAGAATTTCTCAGGACAGCAACAGGTTAAAATGAACTTTATCAAAACTCAAAGTTAATCACAGAATCATAGAGTATCCTGAGTTGGAAGGGACCCACAAGGATCATCGAAGTCCAACCCCTGACCCTGCACAGGAGCACCCTGAGAATCACACTGATGATGTTATCAACAGTGACAATGCCTGCGAGCATTGTCCAAGTACTTCTTGAATTCCACTTTAAACAAAATTTACCAGAATCTATATTCTATCCTGATTTTGCTTTGTGCAATGTTTCATTATTTCTTTTCTCCTCTGGAAAACATCATATTGTCTAAAGAGAAGAAGGTCAGCAAAGGATTTAAACAACTTCATGTTGCCAAGATGTAACCCTAACGAATAAAAAACTAAGTTTGAAATTACAATGATGGGATAAAAATCGAAAAAGCAGCCTTTCCAAAGATGTGACCTGCTCTTTATACTGTGATCTTTCCAACCATTTCAGTTCCTTCTTCTATTTCTCATGCTTTTCCAAACAGAATAAAAACATTATCAAAAAACTCAAACCAACAGAAATTTTCTCTAGACAGTCCCATCCAAGTCAGAACTCCTTAACACAATGAAATAAAATACAGTCGACTGGAGATAACACTTCTTGAAACAGTGGACTTTCAGGTGTATTTGTATTGTAAATGTTGGGTGTTCTATCTGCACAGACAGCTTTCCACACACCATGGGATTCTGACGGAGAGCAAAAACTCAGAAGGAAACTCACCTTCCCCCCCAGACAAAACAAACCCAACTTCCCCTGCCCCAAATCAAACAAAAAACCCACACCTACCCCGCCTCCCCCAAATTCAAAGAGTACTAACAAAGTGATCTCTGTTTTGTTTTAAGCCTACTGTCAACATTTGAGAATTGCCTAGTCCTTACAATTGCCTAGTCCTTAGAAGTTAAATTACTGAGAGGGAAAACAAGCAAACTGGAAGTTTCACGAGGAAGCATTCACTGTCCTCTAATGTAAACCTGGCAGCAACCACACACAGACTTGTTTTGATGGGATACTTGCATTTAGTGCAGCTTCTCCACATTTCTCAATTGCAGCTAGACCCTGATTATGAATATGGGTTTCCAAAAGTTTTTTCAGCTCTCCAAGGCCATCCTGGATTCGAGATACAAGGTTATACATGCGACCCAAGTCTGTAAAAGACAAAAAAAAGAAGAGCTAACATCTCCCATTTCTACTGGTTATGACTCTAATTTCTCATTTACAAGTTGTCAATAGGAGCTAAACATCCACTGTTAACAAAAACACACACGTAATTGCTCCTCTAAAAAGCCAGGAAAAACTACAGTAAACAATTACATCGTACAGCAAACCTTTGCACTCATCTGGAAAAGCTAACACTAGCTAAAGAGAAAACAATCTGTTATATTAAGATCTATTTTTTACCTTCACAATGCAACAAATCTCAAGATTAAAAAAACACCATTTGAATGGCAGAAAATTTACTTCTGATTTTTACTTTTCACAGGTTTAAAGCAATGAATTAAAAATGGTGTTAAACCTCTCTTATTTAAATAACAGTTTGAAGTGCTGCCATGAATTAGAGACTGTTATTGATGCTACTGCTGGCTCTGGTACAAGTACTACATTTTCCAGCTGACCACCGTCCTTTAAATCTTACTCTATACAGGTCAGTTCTCAGAGATCTAACACTACTTGTAGCCCTTTGCATATAAACACTTTTACTTTGGGCAGCATCAGTTGTAAGAGTTGGAAATTTAAGGCAAAATATTATGTATTGTTATGACCTTAGCAGATAAACTGAAACATTATAAATGAAATTTCCTTCAATAAAGCACTGTCAGTAACAGACATCTCTTAAAAATATAAAGTTTAAGTAACTGATTACCAGTAGAAAAAGATGTATCTGAAAGAAAAAAGAGGTTCTGAAAAGCATTACAATAGAACTAATATAGGTAAAAATAGACTGGATGTTATTTCACATATGTCAAGGCTTCATATTAAAATCTCACCAATTTTCAGCCAAGACTTTCCAAATCAATTAGCAATTCTGGAACATCTAATATTGAAGAGGGTTTTGTTGGATTTTATTATTTAGTTTCAACAGGACAGATGCTTTGTATCTTCTGAGTGCAGAACTCTTTTAAACAAAAAAGCAAACTTTGAGTTGGCCATAAGCCAGGTACACAAACCTACCAGTCACCTCTTGCAATCTTACCCTCACTGAACAGGCACTCCAGTGAAACAGTAATCAATTATTTACTGTAAACTAAGGAGGATATTTCACATTGTGGAACCCATCTTAAGGTTGATAGTTGCATATAGCTCTTCCGAAGTGTAAGGACTTCTCTGAGGAGCTTGTGAGCAATTTATTAACACCAGAAGATTATCAGATTAAACAACAGTGCAGTCAACGAGCTCGTGCTCTACTTAGCGCTGAAATACAACACACAGAGTGTGATGCCTTTTAATACTGAAGGGTTAACATTTCAATTCAGTTAGGTTTCTGTATAACACTTTTCTTAAAAATTTGTCAAGCTTAAACTTGTGGATTTAAAAACAAAACATTTTTTTCTCTCTATGAAAACCACGACTGCAACCTGATGCTAACTTTTATAAGAACATAAGAATACCCTGCAAAATTTTAGAAAAAAGGGAGGAAAATAATGCCATGCATAGATACAACAAGCTGCTGATAGATCTACCCACAAACAAGGGTTCACAGGTTGGTCTACCAGGATTTCTGTGTTAGGTGAAATAAGGAAGAGGTGCTACAAAGCCTCAAGGAAGATTTGTATGGTAACTCTGCCTACATCATCATAGCCCTCTCCCAGTAAATCTAATTGTTTCCTGAAGGTATCATACTGATATGAGTAGGTAACACATGAGGAATGTGTCCCACAACCTTTATAACCAATTTATACATTAGTTGCACTATGTGATTAAAAAGTTACAGAACACCAACAGGAGTGGCCTGTAATATGATAAGCTCATAGTTTGCATGGGAGGACCTCAAAACCAGTGTACTTACAAGAGCAAAGCAATGAATATTTTAATCAAAAGCAACCTTTTATTGTAAGTTTAGGATAGTCTACCAAAGGCTATGTTAGTATATCACAAATTTGAGAATGAACTGATTACAGTGATTAAAGAGTGAATTACCAGATTATTATTCAAAATAAATTTTCTAATCTTGAAATTTTATGAATCTTAAAAAGAGCCAGGGAACTGTTACAATTTGCATAAGTGAAGCCTGATAACAGAAGAGAAAATATTTTGAAAAAGGAGAAAAAAAAACCTAAGCATTTAAAAAAAAGTCTGGTCAATCTTAGAAATAACCTACATGAAAGTAAACCCAAAGATACATAACTAGACAGTGCCCAAGCTATTTCTTTTCTTTTTTACCTTGACAAACTTATGGAATTACATCATTATGGTAAGTGATTGTACTAAGGGCTCACATAACCCAGGAGCTTGAGGAAGTAGGAGGAAAAAAGAAAAGTCTGTGAAGGCATCGGGAGTTCAGAAAAAAAATTTCTTGTTTGTTCTATTGCTATTTCAATTGTCAGAAGTCATTTATAAAGTCATTTCACAAATCAACACCCATCAAAATCTCTTCCAATTAGACAGCAAATATTTACAACATAAACAACATCTGACTCAAATACTAGTACAGATTATTTACATTTGAATCAGCTAACTTCTGACCTACTAATCATGCTGAATTGTCCTTTTTGATTTTGAAGCATCTCTTAGTTATCAACATGACTATTACAGTAATAATTCATAGTTGCTATTTTAAGACTGATATATAATGAGACAGTGTCTTAGTTACAATTTAACACTCTAAAACAAACAGTATCATCATTAGTAACTTAACCACAGCATCTCTTATATCCTGCCACTTTCTTAGGAGCAGTATTTCAGCTATACAGCCTTACTTTGACTTGAAATACAGATTTAGTTAATTCCCCAGCTCAGAAATCAGAATCATCATTCATCCTTATCTGCGTGATACACAGGAATTAGTTGAGGCTGTTATTTTGTGCTCTATATTAACTCCTGAAGAAATTCATACAAACAAACACAACTGACAATTCCTTAAAGATACCTAAACTCAGATAATCTTCACTTATTTCAGAGGAAGTGGTGAAGAAGTCTTTATTCTATGCATTCTCTATGACAATATAAACTTGATCCATTAGCAACTCTTAAGAATAATTTTCACAAAATTAACCCATCAATTAAAAATTTCCACCCTTTCCTTGTGCTCCATATGCAATATCATATATTTCATATACTCCATTTTAAAAGCTACTTATTTGTTTTTATTCCTCTTTTAATATTTCCTATCCATACTTCTAAACACTCTGGATTTTCAAATTCTCAGTGCTGACTCAGGAAGATCCATGGATTTAACTGAAACAGCTGGGAACAGTACTGGTCTGTTTTTCACCTCCCATCTCTCACACAAGCTTCAGCTTCTGCCGGAAGGATTGCTCAAGTGCTCTTGAAATTCTTCCAGCCACGTTAAGAGAAATCAAACTAGTGCTGTTCTTTCTTAATATCTGAGATTGGGATATGGTCCTTGAAGCGTATCATCAACCATCCCAATTTCGTCAAAACCTGCTTGTCCATCAGTTTAGTGACTAGCTTTTCTCTTAATCTAATCCCTGAACAAATGACATTTAGGTAGCACCAGATTTTACATTATTCACAAATCATTAGGGAGGAAAGCTGTAAGCCTAAAGCCAGTGTTTGAACCTCCTTACCTTCATTTTTGTCAGCATCCAACAAATTCTGAAACTCTGTATGAAATATCTCCAGGTGTTTTTCGATAAGTACTTGCTCACACTTTCGTGCTAACTCATCTTGTGTGCTCTCATGGAGATACACCTGAACTCTACGCTGCTCCTCAAGAAGACGAGCTTCAGCCTACAAAACACAGAGATAAACATGAAACCTGCATGGAAGGCAGAACACGAATACAACAGCAGAAAACAGATGACTGTTCAGTAAATTCACCTAGAAAACAACAACAAGCAAACCTCTCTCTAGTTTGGTGCTATGGACCACCTACTTAAGCAGTTATTTTTCTGGGAATCATAATACACATTTGGAATTGGTGTTTATGTGGACAAAAATACTATACACTGTTTAAATGGTGGGGGAGAATCATAGCAAGATTGTTTTCCTGTCACTTCTGAATAAGATATTTACAGATGGAAATCTGCTGTCAGAAAAAGAGAAAGCTGCTGACATGAGATGTTGGCAGTTTTAGAATCAGCAACCTCTCCAGCTAGAGAGGTAGTTTTGTTTAAGACAAATATGAATGTGTTTTGTGGCTCCACAAAACTAAAAGGCAGGAAACCACAATTTAATACTATATCCATGAGAAATTTATTTTAATACTCTCATCTACATTCTTACACAGAAAAGTTTCCCAAGAAACTACAACAATTTAAATTATAGTAGCATTTAATTTGGCATATGAAATGCTACATATGCACATCTTCCTGGCAAACTAAAATTCTAAATGTCACTCAAGGAATAAAACTTACGCCAAAATGTAAAACCGAAATTGTTTACATAACAATTACCTCTCTTTTTTTGCAAAAGTGTTAAGGATTCACATTACAAACCATTTGTAACTGCAGCACATTATTAGGGATAAAGTGTGTATGTCCTCTTGTCAGCCGAAATCGTTAAAATTGACGTCACCAAGAAAATGAAATTAGGTGAATTCATTTTCCTATTTTGCCAGAATGTCAGGTAAGCATGAAAGATCATACTCCAGACAATAAAAAAGGAACAGTTACACTGCAAGTGCACTGCATCACACAGAGATGGCTTTAAATCATCTCAGCCACTGTTCGCTTCACTCATTCTGTAATGAGTGAATGCTTAGCTCTTGTGAAATGGTCCTGGATTACTGTTTCCTAGAGCTAAACCAGTACTGATCAAAATATAGGAAATGAAATCAGCAATTTGAGAAGGGATATAAGCTCCAGCTCCAGAGTACTTGCCAGTTTCTTACCAGTAAGGTATAATAATTAACTTCCTTACTGAGAGCAAGTAGTAGCAAATCGTTCTTATGAACACTGGAAACTGGAATCACGACTAGTAGGCCTACTTATCGTATATTTAACCAATTCTGTATTTCTGTAGGTCAGGAAATTCTGCCACTTCTAATGCTGCTTCTTAAAATATCCTTAGACCTTCACTTTTAATGTTAACAGTTAACTTGCACTTTGAGCTCTTCCATGAAAAGAAATATTTACTCTGGCTTCATGTTTCCTTATACTCTCACTTTTTTTGTGTTCTTTTAACTCCATTTTCCTTTTGAAGTTACATTTCAGAAACATGGGAAAAATAATTAGTTCACACAACAGTATCTTCACTTGTTTCAACTGTAAAGGTCAAAAGTTCAGTTTGAGACTGTATTTCAAGGGACAGTCTTAAGCAATACTGACCTTTTTCCCTACAGCACATCAGGCTATGCCAGCTTTACTCATGAGCTCTGGACTGAGAAGAAAAATTTACAATCCTTCTAAACTCAGTAAGTCTGCTGATGTAACTACATAGACAGAACCTAGTTCTAGTTAAGATTTCACTGAATATTCTACAAGACACAACCACAATTCTACTGTAACATGGTAACACTGATGCTATGCTGGTGTGTGCTAGGGTACTCCAAGGCTTTTTATTTTGCAATGCTACTTATAACCAGATAGAACTCAAAGTAGAGTGCTCCAGTGAGACTGTCAAATAAGTGTACTGACAGCAGATTACTCTGTTCACAGTTCATGCTTCCAACACATTGCTTTGAAGATCTTATAACCACTAGTCTGTAAGGAGATGCCAACAGTGCCCAAATGGCTTGTATATATCTCTAATATATTAATTTGAGCACAGACATAAGGCTACACTCTTTCTTGCTGAACATTTTCCCTGCTAACTTTGTATGTGCTTTCAGCTTCAAGCAAAGCAAGTTGCTCTTTTGTGGATTTCTGAAGCCTTGAGGATTGTTTGGAGTACTAATATGTTATTTCTACTTGCCAGTAATCTCTAGTTCTTGAAATAGCAATGACCTTCAGACAGCTTTTTACTGTCCTGAACCAAGGAAGTCTGCATGAGCCAGTCATTCAGGTTCTGAATGACTGAAATTTCCTTACTCTCTCTTTATACATATATTAGGATGAAAGTTAAAATAAGAACTTGAAAGGGAAGTAGCAAAAAATAATTAATTCAACAACAGAAAAGTAAATATAGGTTGGTCTGGTAATTACTGGGCAACAGCTAAAGGCACAATTCCTTTTCTTGTGTTATTTCTAGGACTTCCCCTCCCACCTCTTTTTCTTTTTGGGTAATTCATTGACTTCAATGCCAAGAGTTAAGAAAGGACATGCTCTGTGGTAAAAAGCATTACTCAAAGAATACTGCAGGGAGGGATGTGTATCTGCATATTACATACTCAAAAAGCTCTCTTATTTTTTAACTAAGCTGAGGGGAATAAACAAGCAGCAATTCAGAAAGTGAAGGAATGTGCTGAGAAAAAATATATAAAGCAACACCTGTCCAAGATAGAAGATGACCTATCTGTTACCGGGTCAGTAAGGTTGACCCAATACCCAGGCTAGAAATAGTCAATGTTTATCCTGCTTCCTCTTAGTTGCCCTGTCTGGGATCCCCAAAACCAGAGACTAGTTAAGAATTTAAATCTGGCCTCTGTTGATCAGAAGTACTGTTCTGGGGTTCATGACACTAAAATATTCTGAGAGAATTAAAGCTAATTAACAATGTATTTCCTTAGCCAGCTTGCTCAGGAAGATATTCCAATAAATGTGTCAACACACTGTTCCTTGTATAGGAATGGTAAACTTGGATTAAAGCAGAATTACTGTTTTGGTGTCTTGAAGTCTAACAAAATCTGAATTTGTTTTAACTCAATCTTCTGTTTTTCCTGTTCAGAAAGTTTCAAACTTTCACTGTACTCACTGAAATGCAGTAAGGAGACAAACTTCAGACCAGATAAACACAGAAACAAATCACTACAGGGAAAAACAGCTAGCTGTTTCAGTAAAATAACCACCATTTTAAGAAACTGATAATAAAAGCCTAGAATTTATATTCCTTTACCTCTAAAAAGTATCTGTATCCAGAAAAACAAAAATCACAAAGCAGTTTAAGTAATTTACCTTCTTCATGTACTCTGTGACTGGGTTCTGTTGCAAGAATTCAGTACTTTCTCGTGTATAAAATCTTTCTGTGTCAGCAAGAAACTGAGATTCAAAGGATTCTTTATAGACAGTAAGCGTAGGTCCTTTTGCAAATGCATCATCTTCATTCAGCCCCAGCTCCACTACAGGAAAAAAACACAACCAAACAAAAAAGACCAAGAAATAACAAAATTGTTTTTTACAAAGTGGTCTCCTGCAAATAAACAAGTACACTCCATCTAACTTAGATGAAAGCAATCAATTGGGACTGTATCAAGACCACTTTTAAAAATGTACATTGATTTTGCATTAAAAAAATTATCAGTACAAGACATTACTAATGTAAACTACACTTTCAGATACATTTCAGAAATGTATTTCAGGATTTGGAAAACTTCACTATCTCAAAAGCTAGTTCAAATTCTCCTTTCATTTTTCTCTCTTAGGTGTCCCAGATTACATGCTTTTGTTTTCAGTAATGAAAGTAATTTCAGTAATTTGGATGGCAACACTCTCAATATCACGCAAAAAGGAAAAAACAACCCCACTCTGCTTTGTAAACTACCATCCTTCCCCACTTCCAGATTTAGCTCCTTAATAACTGATTTGTAAATGATGAACACTCTTGTCTATCAGTTGCACTCTCAAGTTTTACAAATATGGTATAATCCACTGTTATTGTATCAAGTGTCAGTACAAATGTGAAGTTAAACATAACTGCATTTATGTTACTGTAAAAAAGAAATCTTTACTGGACATCCAAGGAGGTGGGATGTTACTTCTGGTCTCTGATGGGGTACACAAATTTATTTATTTTTAAGAAAGTAATAGAATCTTAAAGAAATCACATTTACCATAGGATTGTACAACTCCACTGATCAGTCTTGTATTGATAGTTTCACCATTTCTTTCCTTTTCAATCAATTTCAACACTGCATTTGTTACCTTAGAAAACAGGAATTAAAAGTTAAGTCAAGCACAGAGAAAGCAGCTGGTAGATCAAGCATCATATTTAATCAGGACTGTATTTCTACATTCAAAAAAAGTCAGGCCCCTTGAGAATAACATTTAAGGTGATCTGAACATATAAGGTTCATGCAGAGTATGATACAACGTTAAGTTAAACAATATAATTGCAGTCTGACTAGTGGCAAGGTGTGCATGGGTATTAAAGCATTTAGTATTTTTTTTTCTTTGATTTCAAAAAATCAAGCCTTCTAAGCCAAACTTATCTTTGTTTTATACCTGAAATACAAATAAACTTTGTAGCAAGAGCTGAACCACCTGTTCTTTGGACAAATAATCTGCTGCAACTACTTCATCACAAAGTACTGGTATGAAATCAACATATACCTGTACCTAAAAATTGCAATGGAATGCCTTGTTTTATATTGTGCTGATTCTCTGATTTTAAACACCTGGCTGACCTGAATCTCCCAGGCATTACTGTAAATGCAACAATTCACAGTAACATTAGGACAGACCAAAATCCCAGCCTGTCACTATCTGCTCTCATCCAATCTCGACTCCCAAACCTTAAAACATGACTGTTATCAGCCTGTACTCCTGCTTAGCTTAGAAGTTGCTACTTCATTTAAGATGAGTCCCCTTAGCTAAAAAAAAAAGTCAAGGGTCCTCTCAGCAGAGAGATAACAGAACAGTCTTATTATCAAAATTCATTCACACACATGCAGGCCTATTCCTCCAAAAATTTATTTTTTTTTAATATCACAAAGGAGAAGCAGAAGGCTCCCTTTTATTTTCTGGGCCTGTTCAACCCCTCCCTCTTTCCCCCCCCCCCCAATAGCAGTTACTAACAATATATGAAATTAACCCTATAAAATAACACTACAGTTTTAATATATTCACGTATATACCTGCTTATTTAATGGCCTGAATAAGCAGTCTCTCCAGGTCACCAAGGCAAGCTAAAAACAAAAGAAGGGAGAAGAAAAATGGAATAAAGAAAGTATTTACATATACAGAGAGGGTAACTCCCTTTAAGGAAAGCTGATGTAGTATGCTAACTGATCAGAACTTTTAAAATTATATTTTGGCACACACATTTCTCAAGCAAAGAGATTGTTTCACACTAAAATTACAACTTGCTTTACTACTAACTTTACTAAGTTGTTCCTTTTTCTAACGGGGATCCACTGCCAACTCTGAAAACTAACAAAACCCAGAAGTCACTTTGAGAACATAAAGCTTTTTTTGTTGGCAGTTTCTAGGCTGACACAGTCACTTAGCATTAGCCTAGTAAAGTTAAGAGGAAGGGAACTAAGGCTACCAACTGTTTTTCTACCATATGTAAAGTTATTTTAGTAAAGCAGGAAAATAGCACAGCACTTTCCTAATGCTTCACCAGCAAGGATACTAATTATCCTTTATTAAAAAAAAAAAAAAAACAAACCCTTTTAGTTATCTGAGATACAGAACTTCTGTTAAGTTCTTCTCTTATTTACATTACTTTACATTAAAAAAAATTATCAAGATCAGATATCAATCTTTCAGACCTATACCAAAATAACTTACACTACAAACCAAATGTTGTCTGAATCTTAGCAGCT
Organism: Acanthornis magna; assembly: GCA_036785705.1. NCBI lineage: Eukaryota > Metazoa > Chordata > Aves > Passeriformes > Acanthizidae > Acanthornis > Acanthornis magna. The sequence goes on from JAWUZG010000029.1 coordinate 14,349,342, forward strand.
TGGATGCTAAAAAAATTTGTAGAGATGTATTGAAGTCACCAGAAAAAAAAATTATTTACTTCTTCATTCGGTGTTTGAAATGCTTGGTCGAATTCTAAGTGGGGTGACAAGGCCACACTGAGGCACACAGATAACAGCATAAGCAGCAAATATTCAGGAACAGACAACCCTCAGCAGTGTACTACAGGAAGTCCCAATATGTACAAGGCAGAATGAACATCTCACAGGCTGAGACCCTTGGAATTTTCACAAATATTCTGGGGTAGGAGTAGTGAAAGGGGGGAGAATGCCACTTTGCCCACTTCTTCAAAACTTCTATGAACTTCCTACAAGATTCAAGAAGCAATGTGCAGGATAATAATGCAAACATGGCAGATAGAATGGACAAATTACTCACTTCAAAAAGCTACTTACTGAATAAATTTCATATATTCCTTTACGACCTTCATCGCACTCACGACGAACCCAATGTCGATTGAGGTAGGCACATATCCCATTCAATACTTTGCTTGAAAACCTATAATCCTCCCACTGTTGAGTGTAGAATTTCAGCACACTCTCATCCATCAAATCTTCACCATCCTGAAATTACAAGTTTGCCAATACTGTTGTGCAATTTTAAGGTACAACCAAGATGTTTCAGGGCATACAAACTGACTGTAATAAATCTACACCATGCAATGTATTCACAGGAAACACAGTGCTAACACATTTAGCTCTACATTAATAAAGCACAAAGCCAGTATGAGATTTGGAATCAAAAGGCTGGGAAAAAATGCACAGTACAGATAAAGCTCCAGAAGACATCCCTGGCCCTCTTGATGCAAGACAAAATCCAGCTCTATTAGTAGTTTATGTATTAAACTAAAATAAAGGCTACCATCAGGCATTTTCAACATGATAGGCACCTATTTTTTCAGCATGCCTTATATTCTGGTTAATTGGTTGGAAAGTCTAGCTATTCTTGCTCAAGTACAGGACATGGCATGTAAAATTACTTCTACAAAACACAGCAATGTTGCTTTGGCTTGAAGAGGAAACGCAGCTCACAGGTACAAACTTAGGGACTGATCTATGTCCAAGGAAAAGCCAACAAAACATTCTAATGGCTAATGGAGACAAAAACACATTTCAGGTTCATTCAATTTGCTTCCAGTGGCTGCATACACCTCTAGATTTATTGATACAGCTTTTGTCACCCCAGTTGATGTTACTACAAGTGCAGATCGATCTCATACCCCATCTTACCTTAAGGAGATTTGTCAAGTAGTTCTTCAGAAATTCTTTTAGCCGTTTGTACAATTCCAAGCCAACAAACTGAGCACCTCCAGGTGTCTGGCCCTTTTTCGATTTAGAAGGAGGTACTCCAGCTCCCCGTGCTTGATTAGACTGATGTACACTGGTACAGTAGTTATAAACATGACTGACATGAAAGTTAAGGAATACATTTGTACCAGCATAAGACGTTAAAAGTACAATGAAAAACAATGTTAATTTCAATAAGCTATTATTTATATAACTGTGAATGACTTAAACATAACGCATTACAAGATGCACTAGCCCACATCAAATCAAGCCAAAGCTAAAAATTTTAAGTAATTCAGCAGAATTATCTACAGCAGAATTGTGTCAGACTGCTGAGGGCACTGCAAGTACTGACCCCAACATTAAATTTATTTAATGCTTACTTAACAAGACCACCAAGAAAACAAAGCAGTGGAATTTGCTGATAAGATTATTTCCAAGGTTTAAATGGAATTTATTTGATCTGTTATACTGGCCTTCTACAAACACATAAGCTTTCACTGGAACTGAAAGAAATTTCAACACTAGCCTCAAGCAACATTCAGTAATTGAAAACACAAGAGAATATTTTTGCATTCCTTCAAACATCATCCTCTATACAAGATGTGGCCACTTAAGACTGGCACATGGGACAAACCTGGAAAGCAGTAATGGTGAGACACACACACATTTAAATGCACAGGATAAAACAAGATTCACTAAAACCCAGTTTTGGGCTACAAATTAATCCCAAAATTTCAGTGTAAAATCACAGAGTCATAGAATTGTTTAGATTAGAAGACTTCTAAGATGAGTCCAACCACTAACAGCACCCCCATGTCGACCACTAAACCACTTCCTTAATCACCATTTCTAAGGGTCTTTTAAATACCTCCAGAGACATTGATTCCAACACCTACCTGAGCATATTATTCCAATGCATGACAATGCTTACAGTGAAGAAATTTTTCCTAATATCCAATCTAAATCTCTTCTGATGCAACTTAGGGCCATTTCCTCTTGTCCTGTTGCTTATTACACGGGAGAAGGGGCCGACCCCCTGGCTACAACCTCCTTCCAGGTAGTCATAGAGAGCACTGAGATCTCCCCTGAGCCTCCTTATCTCCAGGCTAAACAGCCCCAACTCCCTCAGCCTCTCCTCATCAGACTTGTGCTCCAGCCCCTTCACCAGGTCTGTTGCCCTTCTTTGGACACACTGCAGCACCTCGTCTTTCCTGTTGTCATAAGCCCAGAACTAGACATAGGATTCAAGGTGTGGCCTTATCAGTGCTGAGTATAGCAGGACCATCACTGCCCTGGTCCTGCTGGCCACACTATTGCTGATCCAAGCCAGGACGCCATTGGCCTTCTTGGCCACCTGAGCACACGTTGGCTCATGGTCAGACAGTTATCAACCCCCAGGTCCTTTTCCATGGGGCAGCTTTCCAGCCACTCTTCCCCCAACCTGCAGCACTGCCTGGGGTTGTTGTAGTTGAAGTGCAGGACCCAGCACTTCACCTTGTTGAACCTCATGCCTCAGCTCACTGGTCCTGCCTCTTTGGATCCCTCTGCAGAGCCTTCCCACACTCCAGCAGATCAGCACTCTCACCCAACTTGGTGCCCTCTGTGAACTCACTGAGGGTGCACTTGATCCCCTTGTCTCAGTCATTGCTGAAGAGATTAAACAGAACTAGCTCCAGCACTGAGCCCTGGGGAAAAAGGCTTGTGTCTGGCTGCCTGTTCGCTGCTTGTGCTGCATGCATTGACATAGATGCACTTTGGCTGGGCTATTAATCCCACTACCTTTTTTTGGGGCTAGAAGCCTTAATTCCTATGTGACCAGGCAATTCTGTGGTTTCCAACACATCAGTGACCCTTCTGTCTTTGCTTCCACATGGATCTCTACCCCCTACCTCCACTGAGATGTCAGATCGAAGGACCTCACTAGCACACCATCCCTCAAACACTGGCATGCTGCCCCCTGGTTTTATCCCTTTCCCTTTGCAAATCCAGTTTAAAGCTCTCTCTAGAAGACCTGGTAACTCTGGTATCTGCAAAGATACTTTTCCCTTTTTGACGCAGGTGTACTGTCTGTGACCAGCAGACCTGGTGTCATGTAAACCAACCCCTGATTAAAAAAAAAAATAATCTGCCAGTGACACCAGGCTCAGAGCCAAGTATTGATCTGCCAGCTCTTCCTGTTTCTTCCCTCATCATTCTTCACAACTGGAAAGAAAAAGGAGAAAATGACTTGGGTTTCGGATCTCTTAACCAGTCCTCCAAAGTCCCTAAAGTGTCTCGATTACCTTTAGACTTCTTGTTGCAACTTCACTGCTGACTACCTGAAAAATCTAAGCAATGTTCCAGGATCGGAACTTTGCTCTTTACATCTTTAATCCAGGTATCAGAGAGGCAGCAGACAACCGTAGTAAGTAGCAGCAATATTTTTTTTTCTTATACTAATACAGCCTGGAAGACTTGCTGTAACTGTTAATGTAACATTTCAAGAACACACTCAGTTTTCTGATCTAAAAAATTCAAATATTCAGAATTCTTCCAAAGTAATAAATGGAAGCCACATTGCCCCAAACACTTAAAATGAGAAGGTGTCCTTAAACAAGCTGCATTCCACAAGCAAGAAAAATAAACTAGGTGGGTACCATCCAAACTGAACTTGATGAGGACTCAGATTTGACAACAAAAATCACCCTAATGACTCACACAGACAATAATAAGCCAACAGGAACGAAACTACTGAGCATTCACTCTTCTACTGACAGTCTAAGGACAGGCTTTTGAGTCACAGCCCTTGTTAGAAAATACTGTATTAACCAATTCAGAAGGTTTAGTTTGGTTTTGTGTTTTAACACAAGTAGACCCAGCTTTAACCACTGGACAGGTTTCCTCCACAGCACATCATGAAATTAATATGTTGCAGAGATTTGACTTTTATCTTTCCCTTTACAAAGTCCAGCACAATAAAATGGGGAGACATCAGCACAAATAAATACCAAGGGAATTACAAATCACAAATATATGATGCATTACAGTCATTATAAACAGACTTGCTTTTAAATAGTAAAGCTCAAGAAGAAAAATGTCTCAAAATATCCAGTTAACTTCCTTGTAATTAATTTTATAAAAAGCTTCAGAGACAATTCACACCCTTAAACTGGGTTTAATGATCAGAGTATCCTGCATGCCACCAGGAGCAAGGCTCAGGTGAAAGGAAAAGCTTTCTCAAACTGAAAGGAAAGCCTACTCACAAGTCTGTATTTACATACTTGTTCCGAAAGTCATCGCATTCTGTGCAAAGAAGTAAAGCACTTTGCCTCAGATTAATCCTTTTTGAAAATACACAGCGTAATTTATTTCTTACCTGTTACCTCATCCACGTGCCAAACAACTAAATTTCCCACGATGTTAACCAATAACATAAAACCTTCATTTGTATTGAATTGGAGCAATTGAACTTTTAATCAGCCTCTTATCTCTATCAGCCACTGATTTCCTGGATATTAATGATTTCTTCCAGCTCCCAATCATTTGTTTGTTCAAATTCCCTGGCACTGTTGCTACTTTTACTGTCTACACTTGGATTACAGAATTCCCTGTTCATGTGAGGAATGCCAAACACAACAACTATTTTCCTCTAGATATGCAATTTATTTTCCTTCCACAAACAAGAAAAGCAGGGTGTATGTCATAGTTTAATTTTAAAACAGTTAATATATACATTTCTCTAAATTGTGTATGGAAAACCTGTCCATAATGATGTCCAACAACCAATTTAGAGCTGATTCATAAATACCCAGCTGACACTCTTGCCTCCCTCATCCCCCAACTCTCCTATCCCAAATGTGTTTGAGCAAGCCTGAAAATATGAAGACTGTCTGGATGACAGGTAATTCTTGCAGTTTTGAGAGTACTGCCTGACAAAAGCATTCTATTAATTTCTACAATCACAACAGCCTTCAGACAGATAAAAGGCCAAGGTTAGAAGACATAAGCCTTTTTCTAACCCCATACATTTTACTATTAAACCCAGGATTCCTTGTAAAGTAAACACTGAGAAACCGAGACCTTTTATCCATACCTGACAGTAATCACCTCAGAGCTGCAACAGAAATAATTCCAGCAATGCCCATCTTTACTTTTATTCTGACTTGAGATTTGCTAGCCAAGGGGTCCAGACAGCACTTCTGAAGTGCTCTGGTTTAATTGTTCCATACAAGTCAAACTGAAGTTAGTTTGCCCATGCGGAAGGCAGTTTGCAAGTGTAAGTAACTCTTTGACATATTCTACATAAAAGCATGCTCTCTCACACTTTGTTTACAATCTGTGTCCCCATCTGCTAGAGCCAGCCACTGACAGAAAGAATGACATATTCAAAACAAAATCAGATTTGCGCTGCTTACAACGAAGTATATGACAGTCCGTCTGAGAATCACAAGGGGAATGCTATGAAATGAATTCTTCGTTGCAGAAGGCAAAATAAATCCCTCAATGCTTTGTATGCAGGAAGCTATATACATATTCAAACAGCTACCAGGAAACACTTTTGGGGGCGTTTGCACAATTCTGCATAGCAATTTGCATACCAAAACAAGCAGAGAAGTTAATTCATCAACAGAAAAGTCTGAACCACAGCAAAGCTGCGCTAGTCTCCAAGCTTCCGACTGCCGAACTTCAGATTTGGCCCAGCAGACAAACCATCTACAGCAGAAACAGATAAAGATCAATCTCCTCTAACATCTACATCTTCCTTCTGAGTGAAGGAGAAATTATATTTATTTGTCTAAATTAAAATTTGAGGTAGAAAACTGCAAGGAAGTTTATCAAATAATTCACCATTGCATTGTTCAAGATGAAAAATCCTTTTCAGAACTTTATTCTCCTCCAAAAGTCTTCAAAATAAAAAATAGCCAAAGACAAATTAATTTTACCACCTCTGTCATCAATATAATTTATGCTACTTTTGATAACCTTGGCTCAGTTTCTAAAGGTGGGCAAAGGAAAAAAAATCCTGTGCTGCCACACCCCAATGAATTTAAGGCCTTGTATAAGATCACCTCCAGTGAAGGAAATGGTCCTAACATACAACCCAGCTGGAGAGCTTACTTGCCACCTGGTTTCCAGTAGCATGGAAGCTCATGCAGGCAGTCAGTCACGTGGATTGGGGAAGTAACTGGCACTACAACCAACTGTTTTCCTTGTCCCCAGACCCTTTGGTGAGCAGATGTGAGTTTCTGTGTTCACACAGGGGAAGTGAAACAGGCTCTTTCAGCAGCACTACATATATTTTTTGAGCAAGTGTGCCAACAAAACACAAGCTTGAACACACCATGGTCAATAACCTAACTTCTGCCCTCAAAAAGTACAAAAGTACTCCATACAGGTGTTTTCTCCTCTGGGTGCAACTGTAAACCTAAGTTATACAAGAAACATCAGTTTTGTAATTCAACACATAACAAGAAAGCACTCAGACTTTACACTAATGAGCATAAATTAGTCAGTTTAGCACAAGCCTTAAAGTAAACAGTTCTGCTGAGGTAATAACTGATGCATCTTTCACCAGCACAGCTGAGTACCCACAGTTTTTCCATTTTGCTATGAAAAATTAACATAACTGGAAGAAGTCTGCAGGAGGAACAGATATGTAAAATTAAAGGAACTGAAAGGGAAGGAGAATTAACACAACACAGCAAAAAACTAGCGCAGAGACACTCACAACAACACAAGCTGAACAAGATTCCAACCACAATTTCCCTCTCATTACTTCTAGTTTCTTCATTATAAAGATCAGTTTTAGGCACAAATTTGCTATTTCACAGACCGTAAGCAGTAATTAACTCTATGCTCAGTGCTTGACAGCTGGCCTACAGGACTAAGTTGAGATTAGATCCACTTTTGTCAAAAATCTGTATTTTCCTAGATTACACCAAAGGCATGCAAGAACATCACATGGAGAGTTACTGAAAATACTGATAGGAAAACTGCTATGGAAGATATTTGAGACTTTGTATTATTGTAGAACCACTTGTAATACAAACAAAGCAGCTTATTATATTTACTACAGAACAGCTTTACATATTTTATTTAAAATTAAAGCCATTCAATTCCTGTTGAAATCCAGAATACAAGGCTGGATCACTCCAGACATAAGAGAAGCTGTGAAGAGAAGTGGACATGCCTACATGACTTAAATGTTTCATGAGTCAAACGGATGGAGGAATTTTGCATGAGTTTTTGAAATTATAAGGTTGTCAAAAAAAATCACTTTTCACAAACTTTGTGAGGAGCAGCAGTAAAACAAAAAATCCAGAAGTCTTCATTCTTTTCAGGGAGGTATCAGCAAGAGATTTTACGCATATTCAGTTCATTGTCCAGTAAGGAAGGGTTACCCCCATAAAGCAATTCAGAGAAAACAAACAAAATTAAGATCCCGTACTTAACCCCACACATCCACCACTTGTGTTAAAAACAATTAAGTCTTAATTGATATATTTAGGTCTGTAGATTTGATACAACTGCACTGTTACATGAGCCGATTTTAGACAAACCATTTTAGTCAGGGAAGGACAGAGGCAGAGACTGAGGAGCTATTACAGCATCAGCCATGCAGCTGCTATGGAAATCCAAGCATAACTCAGCTTGAATACATTTCTACAAATCTGAGATCAGGGACACTTCCAACGAAAGCCATCTGAAGACTAACAGATAACTTGTTTCTCTCTTCATGGCATAAACTCAAGAGCATCACAGAGAAGCAATGAGTTACAAGGAAAACACAAAATTTCAAAGCCAAATGCATAAAGAAAGTGTACTGTCTTTATGCCAAGGAGTATAAGAACCTCCGTAACTGAGGTTGTTTTTGAATTTAGCTTCCTTTGCATTGACAGAGGTTGGTTTTGAACAGAATATTACCGGTTATTATAAAAAGCAAGTAGAACAGCAAGCAATCATTGTGGAAGAGTGCATAAAGAAAGGAAATGTTACACAAATGTAAACATATTCTGCCCTTCTTTCAAACTGAAGATTCAATCTTTGCAAATACACACAAATGCATACAATTACGTGTACCTTTCCACACCAGAAAAAGTGTATTATGTACCCTCCAAACATGTCAACAAATACATTTACTTCTACCTTCATGTTTCACACATGCACTAATTGGAACATGAGAAGTGTTATGAAATAGGATATCGAATATAAGCAGGACTAATACTGGCAGACAGAAGAGGCTGCCTTGATGTATCCAAAGTGACCTTAAACAATTTGACATTGAAGTGAAAGGATGGCTTAGAGTGACAGAATCTTAAGACAAAGTGGAACAGTTTCTGAGGTGTAAATAAAAAGTGCATGCCCTAACACCTCAGTATCTTTTCTGTACAGAAAGAGAATAATAATCTGTTCTGAAAGAAAAAACAAGAACATACCATGCTGCCTGGCAACAACAGATTCATGTGATTAGAAAATAAAATATTTTCACAGTTTTAATATGCATCTGCTGATCTACAATCCTTCAAAAATTCAGGAATTCAAGTGAAAGCCACAAGGAAAGATTGCAACAGAAACAACTACAAAAGACCTTGGCAAAAGCATGCCAGGAAAAAGGCTTCAGGGTTCTGCTTGGTCAACATGTACAACTGGTGCTGAATCTACTCACAGGGAAAAAAAGTTAAATATATTTATACTTTCTATTTTATGAACAGACAGATTATCCTGAGTCATCTGGTATTTTTAAAGTGTAAGCATACTACACTAAATTATTTAATGTTCAACACAGTACTCTCCTATATCAATTGCTAATACCTGAGAAAAAAAATCTCATTTTATAAAATGATTACAGTAACCTTTTGTGATGTACAATTACTTACATTTGATCCAGTGGATAATGAGTAGCTACCACTTTGTTAAAGTAAGTAAATAAAATGGAATCACAGTAAGGAAGGACTTTTCATAAAATAATGAAATGTGACAGAACAGGCTAACATTCACCTAACCTTCACAAACTTCAAGCAATTATTTTGAAAATATTTACTAATGATGGATAATAATGGAATAATATAAGAAACACATTTGTAAAATCCAATTTACTGATGTAAGACTTAAAATTTGCTTAAGTAATAATAAATTCTGCCACTTTCTTCAAATTTCCACATAAGACCTATATGACAATGATTCCAATCAACTACTCAAATGTACTCTAGGAACCTGCTGAAATCAACAGTATAATTTTTATGTACATAACATTTGAAAGATGTTGAAAATCAATCTGAACACTGCAATCTGGACATTGCAATTTATGTCTTAGTTAAGCAACCACACCACACCTTCCACAGCATTATAAACTCTTCTGATCAATGAAAACATTTTAACATTTCCAGAATCTTTACACAGGACACACAGGAGCCATCTTTGCATCCCACCCTACTCACTAGCAAAAACTGGGCCAAGGAGAACCACCACAGATATTCTTATGTAGATACAAATCTTATTTGTTATAAATTAATAGCACTTGGAATCTTTAAACAGTCTTATTTTTCTCAATTTTTATTTAAATATTAAACTTGAAAAAAAAGATAAATCTGTTCTGTATGGGCATAAATTAACTACATTGTTTAAAAGAATCCCTAAAAATGCTTCTCAGATTATGTTTTGTAAATCAGGGCAATGAAAGCATGAGTTTATGTTAAAATTTTGGCATTTCAAATAAAAAGTACACACATACAAAACAGAAGCACGCCACTAATCTTTCCATTCACCAATGTTATTGGAAAATTGTTAAGTTGATGTGTGCTTCAACAAAAAACCCACGTATTTTAGAAAGTTACTCAGCTTCTTGTCTAAGTCATTGTGAAAAATTACGTTACTTTGATACAGTGCAGGAAAGTTTTCAGACATTTTAGTACTTGGTGTGAGAATCTTCTTAAGATATATAAAACAGGAAAAATAACAAACAAGAATATATTAAAGGCACTCAGTAGAAAAACTCTCAGAGGTTCTACTACATGTCAAATTTCTATCAGACATTCAACTTTTGCAGACTTGTTTCACTGAGTCAAGATCAATGTTGAACCTAGTGCTGCAAGAAATCACTAATTTTAAGTCTTAGGAAAGGTTCTGACCCTCAACAAATGTTATTTCACTATTAAATTTATTTCACTTTCATTCTCCCCATTGCCGAATTTAAATACAAATGTAAGTAAATCCCAATTCATCCTCTCATATCATGAGGCCTGAGGAAAATAAATTGCAGGCTCACCACACAATTAGCTTGAAAAATGGACATCACCTTCTCCCAGAAGAGAAGAAAATAGCACAAGATGTATGAATATTTTATTACTGCCAAATGGAGTTAAAAAGTGGTGGCTATAAACCCAAGTGGCTTACAGCAATATAAACGAGTAAGTTGAATAAGAATAATTCTAGTAAACCAATTTTAGTTTGGTTTAAATAAAAGAGGTTTTCAACCAACAATTCAAAACAGAAATTCAAAACTTGCAATACACAAGTACAGTTCTCTCTTGGACAGACTAACTGGAAGTTTCATCCAAACAGACTAGATGGCACCAGATGTTCTGTATATATATACACCACTAACACTGTCTTACAAGTGAGTCCTGTGGCTTACAGCTTTCAAACTAACCATCACTAAATGAAAAATAGGGTAAACAGGCCCTTCCCCCACAATATTAGTAGCACTGTTAGGTCTACTGTTCTTAGAAATCTAGAGAATTTTATTAACTATTTCTCTTTTCAGCATAAAGTCAATGCTTGGCATGTAATTCTGAGACAGCTTGTAATACTGGTTGCCAGATGATGTTAATTACTGCTGTAGGAACTACTACGCTCTTCAGTACTAGAAATTACATAATATCTGGGTAAGGACCAGAAAAATATCCAGATTTCATTTTCAAGAATTTACATGTGGGGAAAAAAATGACTGAAAAATCAATAGCAGATAGAGGATTGAAGATAGGTTTCTTTGTACGCATAGTTCTTCTCTTATAAATTAGAGGGATTAAATGAAATCCACTTCTGGAACAATATCCTGACAAGGAAAAGAAGGGGGTTGGGGATGGGCAGTGAGAAAGAGGACAAAAGAGAATGAAGAAAGACTAAATTGTCCATTGGGCAAGACATTCTTGTAAGTAGGGCTGATCTTCAGACCAATTACAGCTGCAGCTGAAACTCATGTGCAGCTGTTCTGCTTTCCAAACGAAGCTGGTTGACAAGCAAAGATTCCTGAAATAAAAGTCCACCAAAGTACTAAGACTTGCTGTACACAAAGACTGAGAAAATATGTTACGGTTATGGCATTGAAAGGGGTGTAATCTTTTAAGCACAACTTTTGGACATGTGTACTATAGCATGCAAAATGCACCACTGTCTTCATGGTAGATTCAAAACTCAGACTAACCAGTATCAAATATTCTGAGTTATCAAACTATTATATTAATCCAAGTTGACCACCAGAATTACTCCCTAAACTAATTCCCTTATGAAATTAACAGAAACAGCCCTTAGTTTTGAACCAACAACTCCCTGAAGCAACAATGAGGAAATGAGTAACCAACAGACAGTATATCCCTTTTACAGCTTCATTCTGAGCATTTTTGAGAACACCAGGAGAGAGAAAAAGCCAGTGTTTTACCATTACCATTATAATCAGTAATTAGCCTTCAGCTGCCCTGCTCAACAGACCTCACAAACAAGAATATATTAAAGGCACTCGGAAGAAAAACTCTCAGAGGTTCTACTACATGTCAAATTTCTATCAGACATTCAACTTTTGCAGACTTGTCTCACGGAATCAAGATCAATGTTGAATCTAGTGCTGCAAGAAATCACTAATTTTAAGTCTTAGGAACAGCTCTGACCCTCAACAAATGTTATTAATCTCACTATTAAAGAAATATCCTAGAAACGCTCAGCAGGCGGCTCAGGGTTTTTCCCGCCACGCCCTGGAGCATGGATTCTGCAGGCAGACATAAAAGATTACACATTGATGTTGAGATTACATGTACAGAAAAATTTTTCTATCTTGTTAGAAAGTCCAAGGAATTACAGAATTGACTGGTTTATAGCATTCAAGCTCCTCTTTCTTTTATAAAAGCTCTGTGCTTTAAAACAATTAATACAGACTAAAATTTTATTTTAGTCTTCCAAATCAGTGCCAACAACAGTGTAGACATTAGTTCATGTATCAGAATAATAACTCCATTAAAAAAACCAAACCTCTAAATATAGGAAATATATTGAGTCATCATATCTTCTATCACATGTACAGCAAAGTGTGTAGCTTCTTAAGCAGCACTGACTCTACTGAGCAATACAAGGTTACAAGAGTCAATGCAGATGAAAAACAAAGGTCATCAAATCTATTTACATGTCACCTTATAGGTGGAATAGAAAAGAATTTCTTGCTTTCTAAATCAAGTCTTAAAGTCAAAGCTATAATACAATATGAGATGTCTCCTTCAAATTAATTTAAAAAAATCCTTATGTGCTACCTGACAGAAATGGGTTTCCCACAATTTTCCAAACAGTACCTCAGCATACTTGCACAAGGAGGTTAAACCCATTTTAGCATCTTATAACAACACCCAGAATGGGGAGATACTGGAAAATAGCTCCCCGATTCAAGCTAGGAATTAAAGCAAAATCCACTGGAGACATTCTTACTCCAGATGGATTATACAATCAAGTCAAGAGTAAAGTATTACTTAGAGACTGACAACTAAAAAAATTTCCAGGTAACTGGACATGATTATCAGTAAGACCTGCAGCATAATGCCAGAGACTAACAGAAAAAAGAAAAAGAATTTCTGTTTTCTTTGCATGCATTGTGGACTCAAAATCTGACCTATTAATAAACCTCTTCAAACATGTGCTCTATTAAAGACAATAGTAATCAAACCTGAAATACAGAGGTAGCATTAATAATTATGGGAGTCAGTTTTCCAGACAACAGAATGTTCCTGCAATTTGCCAGTAATATTAAACAGAAAAGGCCAATCTTCAAAATAAAACCATGTATTCTTTAAAAACCATTAAGTGAAATAATTATGAAGCAACTTTGAGTCTAAAAAGTAAGAAGCTCTCTCTAATCTACTAGCAGTGAAAGTAGTAACTGCCATAGGGATTAGGATACGTGTAGAGTTCCATGTATCTGGATTTTGCCATACTTTGTCTGGTGTAAACCTGTTGAATTCCAGCTCTTAGGTCATCCCATATCTGGTCAAGACCAATCTGTTTAAGTCCATGCGGGTTCTGACTCCTATTCGATGACATTTTGTATTTCCTGTTAAGTCTTCCAGTGCAGAAGCCTGAGATCTGGTTATTCCTCCATTAGAATCACAAGTCAAGTAACATTCTAAACTCAGTTGCAGCAACTCAGTGAGATATTCTTTACACGCAAAAAGTGATGTTTCCTGGGAAAATAACCTGCAATAGGAAAAGAAAATATACATGTTATATGACAGTCCAAATTCATCCACATTAGTGATACAAAATTAATTATTTCATTGAAATATTGTCATTTAAACAGATGAGAAATACATAATGAGATCTGAAATACCAAAACCAAGGAACATAATTTTGCAATTCAGCAATCCACTACAAAATAAGACAGTTAGTACCCAGAGCTATCCAAAGGCTGTAGGTACTTAGATCAATACAGCTGACAACAAAACCCTAATGCTAACAAAAAAAGGTAACAGTAAAAAGCTTTCCAAGCAGCAGACACTATTTACCAAGAAGTGTTTCCTTCCCATTCAACAGTAAAACTTCAGTATTTCTGAGCAACTCTGGGTTCTCTGGTAGCTCACTGTTTAACAAACATCCTGATGGATATCAAGGATTAACCAGAAGATACTACAAATAACTTTTTCTCCAGTTATGAATAACTCTTCCAGATCTGAGATTCTATTACAGGTAACCTGAAAGTCCAAGGCATTTTGGAAGCAGAGAATTTTTCTATCTGGTAAGCATATGCTTACATTAATTTATTTGCTAAGTAGAAGAACACCACTTCCTTCAACGTCATTTTACCAGCAAGAGAACACACAGTCAGTAATGGCTGGAAGAACTACTAACAGGAGTACACAGAAAAAACATTGCATGAATTGTGAATTAAACAATCAGAAAGTAAGAAAATGCACTACTCCCACGAGTTTTAAGTGCACAAAGTTCACGACATAGCAAAAAGATGGCTGCCAATTCATCAGCCTCATGATATGATGGAGTAGGAACACAGTCACCTGGAAAGGCCCACTGAAAACATCAAGCAGAGAAGATCCATTTTTACACAAGTTATGAAAATATTTTTGCAATTTTAAGATGTCTTATCCTCCACAGCAACAAAATTAAGAAGATATAAAAAAAAGACAATGTAAAAAATTAGCCCACAAGTCAGAGAGCTGTAGTAAGTCAGGGCCAACTTAATCTTACTGCGATCTTCTCATTCATACAGGGAGCTTATAAGAAATATGAGAAAGACTTTTTACTATAGTGACTGGAGAAGGGTCAATGGTTTCAAATTAAAAGAGGATAGATTTAGAGTGGATATAAGGAATTCTTTACTGTGAGGGTGGTGGTGAGACACTGGAACAGGCTGCCCAGAGAAGTTGTGGATGTTTCACACTGGAAGCATTTAAGGCCATGTCGAACGGAGCTTCGAGCAACTTCATCTAGTGGAAAGTGTCCCTGCTCAAGACAAGGAGACTGGACTAGAATCCTTCCAGCCCAAACCACTCTGTCATTCTGCACCCTAGAGCTCATTGACTGGAATACGCAAACCACAGTAAAACATTATGGTTTTTCAGTCTTCTATAGCCAATACGGCTTTATGATAAACCTGTCACCCAAAGCTCATGCGAACCCTTCCATAATTTCAAGAATAGTACAGGCTGAGACCAGATAAATCCTATTATTTGTTCTTGACCTCTGAGCAGCAGAAAATAAAATATATTCCTTCAGGACCTACAGTTAAGTCATAGGTGCTTTGTCACAGCAACTTCTAGGCTATTCCATGTTCCACTCCATGCTTCACAGAGTTCTGAAGATTAAGCATTCTAGGTATAACAGAATGCTTAATCTCCCTGACCCCCACCCCATTACCTGAAGTTCTCTTCTGCCTTTTCTCTTGAACCCTAAAAAGACCAGCTGAGATCGAGGCATTTTTTCATTCTTTCCAGTCAATGACTGTCTTACCACAGTAACACAGAAATTATCACTCCTCATAGTCCTTTGCTTTCCCATCACTCACACGCATTTAAATCTCAAGCTCTAAGTAAAAACATGAAGAAGTATTTTCATTGTCAGTCTCAGCAACAAGTACTGTCTCCTTTTAATCTGACATATAACTGATTATGTAGCTAATATTCTTTTTACAGGGGTAACAGTTACTCGGAGGATTACGTGGAAAAACAAGAATTCAATCAATATACATCTTAGAAAACACACACCTAAAATCCAGCCCTGCGTTTTTTGTTTCTCCAATTACAGCAAGCTAGTTATTAAAGACACATGACAGTCATGAATCATAATGCTGAAATGCAATCTAGACCATACCTTGCTTGTATTTAACTTCTTTAATTTCTGTAAATCGAGACTGCTGCAGTACTACTGATGATGGACATTCAAGACTAAGCAACAAAAGCCAGGAAGAACAAAGGTCTATGAGTGGCCATTCACCTCCACTGCGGGAAATACTCTCTACATGTTACACACCCACAGTCTTGGACTATGATCGTAAGACAGCATTGCAATAAAAGCAAGAAAATTAATTCCATGTCTACAATCCAGCAGAGCAGAAACTCTGACTCCTTAAATCTGGTACTGTCTGAACTCTGCATAGAACAAGAGAAGACACGGTTCTGAACCTGCAACCCCGTGACAACTGCAGTACGTGTAAGAATTAACTGACTGTCACTCTCGTATTAATCTGCCAAAAGCAAGCAGCCTGGGGTTAGAGTGCATTTGTGTAAAAACATTTTGGTGTACCTAATACAAAACATTTCACTGCTGTATAAGAGTTTCTAACAAAATGCCAACCCCATGTTAGCTAGCAGAAAGCATAACCAGCAGCTTCCCCCTCTATGATGATGGAAATATTTAACCCTTTTCTCTAATTAAACATCTTCTAATTTTTATGTACCCTGGTGCATCTATGAATACTACCTTTTCCCAGAATCTTTGCAACTCAAGGTGTTCCTCATTCACACTGTATTAATTTTCCCTCCCTTCCCCTAGAGTAAACCTCTGCATTTAAGTCAGGATGCAGCTATTAAAATCAATGCTATGAAAAAGAACTTAATTTTGGTTTTTATTTTCTCACTATATTTTTATATAGTGCAGTCCACTATATAAAAATATTCTTTATAAGTCATAATTCCACTGCATTTGACACTATCTCACTATCCTTTGGCTGGCTTCCAATTTGAATTTTGCAATTAAACACATGAATATAGAATGACAGCACCATCTCACTAACTTCTAGACTAAACAACTTACTTCTTCCAGTTAATTACTAGTTAAAATAATCAGAAAACAGATCAATAGATTAATAATTCTACAAGCTACTATTAATTTTTTGCAGATTTATTCATGTGCAAAAAAACCAGAAAGGTAGTTATTAATATATTACCTTAACAGGGGTAAAGTTTCAATATGTAAGAATACTTTAACTACAAAAGTACATTTATGAAAGAAACTGTTTGTACTTAGCAGTTAAACTAAACTATGGTATTAAATATATAGAAAGAGCAGGGGTAGCACAAGGTTATGTTACTCAGCAGAGTTATTATACACAAACACCCAGTGAAAACATGAAATTCTATTTCATGTGAAAAGTGCTATTACTCTGATTCACACACCAAAAAACCCTTCCTAGGCAAACAATTCTCAAAGGTCAAATCGAGTCCACAGCAGTTACACTGCATCTCTTCACCCAACATCCCAGTTGCTAAAAAGACAGAGAGTTCCTAAGCCAGATTTCTCAGTGCCCAGGCTGTGCGCAACTGCCTGAATTAAAACCTCACCATTAAGTCATGACCTTTAAATCAGTGAGATCTCACCCCTGCAAAGTGCTCTTGGCAGGACTATGCACAAGATGGTCTTGAACCAACCACCACTGTGCTTTCTCGCCCAAACAGATCAGACTTGCTGCTGATCTGCTTCAAGGATAAGACCAGCTGCCTGAGTTGCAACATCCACCCTGTAGCTTTGGACTAGAGAACCCAGAGCTCATTATAGCTTCAGGACCTGCTATATTTGCATGAAAAGTATTACTCCTGCACTTTCCGGACAATATATGCGGTTTGATGCAGCAGCATCATAGTGTTCAATGCCATCCAATCTTTCAACCCTGCACTCAAGTACTGCAATTAAAACAGTCCAAACAAAAGGAGGTAACACTTCTGCCAAAACTTTAGAACAGCCTTGAAGGACGTAAAGAAATGTTATTCCATTTTTTTCATTACTTGGGGACACACATCATGATAAACCTCATATGCAAAGAGACACACTGCATCAGAAAACAGTGGGTTTGTTTTTATTGATAATCTAATAATAAAGAATATTTTTTTAGATATCCCCCCCATCTGTGGAAAATTATGTGTATGCCAGAAGAGGCCTTCAGGAAAATGTGAAAGTTAACCCTGCTTTTATCTAACAAACAAAATAAACCCCACCAGATTTTCAGCATCTCAAGCCATCTGCTGGAGCAAGTACTTAATTTTTACATCCTAACACAACACAACTTTCAGCTTTACAGCTCCAAGGCCTGTGCATCACCTGTTGTTCTCTCACAACCCCTTATTTATAAATTACATATTTCAAGATAGTTTACTTCAGTAATTACAGATATAATTTGAACTTGTCAGCTTCTTCTCTAGTAAGAACTTACAGGTTCAGAACAAGGTTTCCCAGCTGACGCAAGAGCCCAGATAGAATTGTTTTAAAGACGCAATAACGAGAAGAGGCACAATCCCTAGACTTAGCAATTTCCAAGTATTTTATCTCTTGTCTAATTTCAAATGTGAGGAGAACATTTTTTTCATGTCTAATACCATGAGTTTAAGTGACCAGATTTAATCATACAAAACTCAAACACATTTGGGGGGAGAAGCAATGATTGTCACTAAAAATAAGTTCAAAAACTTTCAGCCTTATGAAGTTTCTAAAGTTTACAAGCCTGTGTATTAAAGGTCAGAATTTCACTTCCGTACACTGCCTCAAATCCATTTGCTAAGTTCTCCAGTAACAAAAGTACAGTACTAGTTCATTTGGACAGTAGCTGCAGGTTGGTATCTTTTGTAAAAATTGATGCAGTGACCATGCTCACTTTAATGGCCACTAAAAGCAAAATATCAGGCCTCTGTGCTGCAAGAATAAAGCATAATAAAAGTTTAATCTTTGGCTTTAAAAGCCAAGAAATAGGACTAAATTTAGTAGAGCCACTCAAAAATGCAGGATGAAATTCCTCTTGCAAAACTCTTTTCTCCCCATTTTTCCAGCCCAACTCCTCTAACTTACTTTATTCTGCTCTCCTGTTGCTGTATTTCAGCAAGTTTGATCCATAAATTCAACAGATGCTCTTGTGTTCACCAAACAGCAATACTCAATAAGGTTCTAAACCAGTTTTACTCCCTCAAAGTCTTTGCACTGAGCCAAGGCAACTACTCAGGTTACCCAAGATATTCAATACTGATTGAACACTGTATGACACAAACACACAAGTATTTTCAAAAAACTGAAACAGAAGCACACTGAACACTACCTTTGGTCTAGCACAAGCTGTGTGCTTGTTCTTATATTATTAAATATTAAAACAACTTAAAACATTGCCTGCTAGTTTATACTCTAGCTCACAGAAATTTCAAAATGGCTATAGTTGAAGTGGCCCTTAGGTTATTACCATATCAAAATATTTGGCAAGTTGTTGCCTTGCAATACCCATCCAAAGGTACACCTATTTTTCAGCACTAGGCTTGATACAAAACATACCAAAAAATAAATCAAACCCCTCTTGCAACTGAAGTAGTCAATTCAGTATTCATATAACCTCTCTTACCAAACATGGACAGTTTCAGAGATAGGACACTGCCAATGATCAATCCTACAAACCAGGCTTAAGGTTCTTCTTGAAGTCATGCAAACACCTCTTGAAAAAGGCATGCAAATGCTAAGTACAGAGCTAAGAACAATGTACCTTCCTCCATTGCTAGGTAGCCTGTAAGATACAATCTACATGATTAATTAGACATAAGTGCTGGGAAACTTATGTAAGTATATACTTGTGTATTTATATAGGTATACACTTATGTATTTATATAGGTATATACTTATGTAAGTATTTAAGTATAAGGTGGGGAGAGATTTAAAAATTGTTTGTTTTCACCTTTTACTTCTTTGCCTTTACAATTTATAAGCTATTTCTTTGAGATTTTTTCCTGGTTAAAAAATGCTTTTTGACTCCTAAAGGATGCAACCTCCATTCCAGCATGTATTTGTCTGCTGGAGAGGAAAGAGACAAAAGAATTAATTCTATTTTGTTCCTATAATCACTTGCACTCACAGTTTATGATTTCAAAGGCACCTTTCATATCCATGTACCTGCAAATTAATTTTGTGTTTACTTGTCTTCAGCTGAGGTTAACATTATGAGCTCTAAACTGTAACATTGCTTAGCTGGGCCATGGTCCTGCATGCAACATTATATAGGACTCACATTTCTGTCCAGAATTACTTTAGGTCACTAAATATAAAGGCCATAAGCTAGGTAGACAGTTTATGCATTTCACATGACACAATCCTTAAAGTAAAACTAGGAACAAGCATAATGTCCTTCACATGCGACAAATGTGTAATTAATAAACTTCTGGAGAATCTGCCTATAGCAGACACTTTCACTGTGCCCCAGAAAAATGACACAACTGGTGTAAAAAATGGTTATTCCAGAAATCAGTACCAGAAGAGAAATATTACATTTTTTCTACCTTTTCAATTAAGATATTTAACAGACATATTACAAAAAATAGAATGTTCAGTTCCTCTGTATTATTACAAAATACTGAGTTACACATAGTGTGAAAAGCTTTAGCTCATCTTATTTTCAAGGGAGTTAAATTCAGTTCATTATGAGAAAAGGCAGAGATGTATGCAAGCATTCCTCCCTTCCAAAAGTCGCCTTCGGGTGGTAAAAAATTCTGTGCAGCACAAAAAAAAAATGGGGGTGGGGGAAAAGAGCAGAAGCAAGTACGTGTAATTTGGCAGTAATTTAAGACCAAGTTGTGGAAATTTGGTGACAATTTTGGGCAGTTAATACTGTACCTCCCTAAGGATGACTTAATTTCTTCATTTAGGGCTTCAATTTTCTCCCCACACCCTCTCCTCCATGTTTCACAGCTCAGATCAGTGATATCTAAAGCACTGTAATGAATACACTCCTACTTTACTTCATGTGCCAACAATACAATTGCCAGCTGAAAGAATAAAACAAAAGCCTGGACATGTTCTTCAGAGCTAGAAAGACACTAAAATTCACTTTTATGTTAAAATTTAAACTCAATATATGGAAGTAACTTGGAATTGCAGTTTTCACACTTTTCTTATTTACTTAAATGATGCATGATTGTGTTCACGAAAAGCCTTTTTAACTGACGTGATTTACCTGCACGCCTGAGTACAAGAATCTTTCCAAATTATCATCAGCTATTGCTCAGAAGAGCACCAAGAAACTTTGAGTGTGCCACTTTTTCCCTTCTCTTTGCTTATTCTTTTACCAGCTCTTTGACATTCTTCCTTTTTTTCTTCCTTTCAGTTTTACCTTTATCTTCCTTGACTAAATAATTTCAGCAGCTTTTGACAGGTATCTCCCTACAATAATGGCACAGCTAATACAAAATCCAACCCACAATAAACCCCAACATATACATGCTGCCTCATAAACAAAGGCTAGACCTAGACTCAACAAGGTTTGTTGTTGTATTCTACACAAGCAAACTCCGTTCTGCAATTCCAGACAAAGTAAACTTGGGTCAATATTCAGAATCCCATCAACAATAAAAGTTTCATGGTAGTCTTATTGCACCAAGATCAAGTTCGGTAACAGTGTAAGGGACGATATCCTTAAATAACCATATACGTAAAACTCTTCAAGTTTTGCTTAGCTATCTTCAGAGAGAGATCGCTTTGCTGCTGATGAAGTAATCCTTATGTACAAAGTTTGTAGATTACTCCTAAACTGAAAAGTCCCTTCTAGCCTAAGGTCTCACATATTCCTGTGCCACAAACAGGATGCAGACTCTACAGTATTTTTTAACTGAGCCTGCAGAAACATGCTTCACAACTTCTTAAAACACTCATTACGGTCAGCTTTTACACCTTCAAAAAAGGAAGGCTGCAGATTAAGAGAACAAAGAGAAGACCAAAGAGAATCAAGAACAAAGAGAATCAAGATATGAGTGTACTGAAGGAAGAAAGTTTTACAGTAGTGTAGTGGGTTTGTCTGACCAGGTTTCGGTAGTGGCAGGGGGGCTACAGGGGTGACTTCTGTGAGCAGCTGGCAGTAGCTTCCCCCAGGTCCAACAGTCAAGGCCAGCCGGCTCCAGGATGGATCTGCTGCTCGCCAAGGCAGTGCCAACCAGAGATGGCAGCAACACCTCTGTGAGTACATATTTAAGAAGGAAAATAAGTTATTGCATAAATGTAATTGCACTCAGAGAAGAGAGGAATATGTGAGAGGAACAACTCTGCAGACACCAAGGTCAGTGGAGAAGGAGGCACTGGAGTGGAGATTCCCCTGCATCCTGAGTGAAGACTGGTGAAGCAGCTGTGCCCCTACAGCCCATGGAGGACCACAGGGATGCAGAGACCCACCTGCAGCCCATGGAAGTCCACAGGGGTGCAAAGTTCCACCTGCAGCCCATGAAAAAGACCCATGTCAGAAGAGCAGGTGGATGCCTGAAAGAAGTCTGTGACCCCATGGGAATCCCACACTGGAGCAGGCTCCTGGCAGGCACCTGCAGACCTGTGGAGAGAGGAGCCCAGGCTGGAGCACGTTTCCTGGTCAGACTTGTGACCCTGTGGGGCACCCATGCTGGAGCAGGCTGTGCCTGAAGGAATGCACCCCGTGGAAAGAGACCATATTGAAGCAGTCCATGAAGAGCTGTAGCCCGTGGGAAGGATTCATGCTAGATAAGTTTATGAAGAACTGTCTACTGTGGGAGGATCCCATTCCAGAGCAGGGGAAGGACTCCTCTCCCTGAGCAGCAGCAGAAACAGCCTGTGGTGAACTCACCATACCTCAGCCCCCATCTCCATGTGCTGCTGGTGGGGAGGAGGTAGAGCCCGAGAAGGACAGAGAGGTGGGGGGAAGGTGTTTTTAAAATTCATTTTACTTTTCATTAACCTGCTCTGATTTTGATTAGTAATAAATTCAATTAGTTTGCCCAAGTCCAGTCTGTTTTGCCCATGATGATAATCAGTGAGAGATCTGTCTCTGTCCTTTTGTCTCAAACTCATGAGGTTGTATTTTTCATCGTATTTTTCACTGTATTTTTCCTCCCCTGTCTACTTGAAGGGAATGATGGACTGGCTTTGGTGGGTACCTGGCATCCAGCCAGGGTCAAACCACCACAGTAAGACAAAGAGCCTTGAGTATTCCCATTTTCTCTCTGGCTTAAATCATATATATAAACCCAACCAAAAATAAAAACAAAGAAGAAAGCAAAAGACTAAACAAAGGCCAACGAAACCCAAATAAACATAAACCGTGAAGGACAATGCACATGAAGCTGCACTTCTTGGATCAGTCAGGAAGATGAAGAAAAGGAATATGAGGGATGACAAGCCATGAAAACTGTCAGATACCCAACATGCCAAGCACAAGACAGAGTAATATACCTTGTTTTCCTAGAAAGGGAAAAAGAAAGGTGGGAAGAAAGGCGGGAAGAAAGGCGGGAAGAAATCGAGTCAAATTTAGAAGGAACAGGCACAGAAGACTAGAAACTCTGAAATACCCTGGGCCAGTTTAGAGACCTTAATGATCCTGCAAGGACAATTCTTATACATAACTGTTTTCCCAAAAAATCTTATCAGATATCAAAACTTCAACTAAATGCAACTTAACAAGCCAAAACATCACAATCCTGCTGATCTCCACCAAGAAAACTTTGGTATTGTCTTACAGTTTGCTTCAGACACAGCATGGCCTCCACAAGAACACACAGGGCAAGCCTCTGAACCCTAACACAAATCCCCCAACATTATAACAGCACTCAATGCACCACAACACATACTTTTATACTGCCCTGTTAAAGACACAAACAGAAATTTTCACCTACAATAATATTTCCATACAGAGTTTTTCCATGTTCTTGGAAGGCAGCAGTTCTTACCAATACCTTCAGAACAACCATTAACATGTTGTTAACAAGCAAAAACCAATTCTGGCTGGAATCTCTTCCCAACAGCTTGCTAATTTTACAACTTTTTCCCTCTTGCTGCTTGTGCAAGAGCTCAACTGATCAAGGCAATGCAGTTCATCACTTCAATTTATAAATAAAGATGACGGTCACACCAATTCATCTTGCAAACAGTCTGATATTTTCAGACATTTAAATGTACCACAAGAGCACAGTTTAATACTGAAGAGCTTCCTCCTGTATTTACCTTCATACTAATGTTTCATTCTGAAGTGACAAATAATGGACAAATCAAGGACTGTTGTAGTTACATTCATGACAAAATCATGACCTGTGAAAGCTGCTCCCTCTTTATTTTCTTATTTTTCTTTTAACTCATGTCTGCATTAAGGGCACAGATATACTAGTGCTTGATTCCTGCTGCAAACACAGTTAGCAATGAACACTACAGCTCTCATAGATTTCATTCCAGATGCCTAAATACAGCCAGCCCAAAAAAGAATGAAAACTTTCTCAGTAAAGTCTAGAAAAGGATTAGTATGCCATTTTTCTGGTTCAACTACGAAATCTGAATTCTAACAGCCTTAACTTACAGCAAAGAATTTATACCTCACAAAAAGTTAGTTCTGCTTAAATTCAGTATCATTTTCAGCAACTTTTTAATCAGTTTTAACCTCTAATGACTGCAACAGGCACCCTTGGTGTAGAAGTGAAACAATTTAGTTTAATTTTGTAAAAGTTAAAATTGCCACACATTCCTAACACTCACATTTAAATCCTCCTTCTTGTTGATTAAGATTGCACCACCAAGCTTTAAAGCTAAGCCTGCATTAGAATCTAACAAAATCAATTTAATTACTTAAGGACATAAATTTCAATTTTATACAACTACTAGTGATGGCATCCTAGCGAAGACACACTCTCAGAAATAACAAAACTTTTCCAAAGTTACCTCTGAAAAAAAGGAGCATAAGATAACAGTCTATTTTCTTAAGAAAATGCAAACATTCTAAAAAAACATTTTCAATTGTACAGTGAAAAGTTTATCCTTTGGCTACCCAGAAGCAAGCAGAGCATCTGCCATGAAATTACTACCATGAAAAACAAGATGAAAAGACTAACAGCTAACAAAACAAGAACTATTTCCTATAACCCTCTTTTCTCCCCTAATTCAGTCCTCCAAGCTTTAGATAAAACTTTCAAGTGATGGTCTCCACTGTCGGTGAAACTAGAGGAGCTTGAAAATTTACATATGAAATTAAGTTTAAATTACAGAGTAAAACAGGGTGAACTAAGGTAACACCAGCAGCCTCAGTTCTGAACTCTAACCCACATTAAGATATTGTCCAACCTGAAACACAGAGTAACAAAACACCAAGTTACATCGAATGCATATTAAAAATACAAACAAGAAGTTTCTGAGTTCAGTTATGGCTGAAATTGCATTACTATTAACTCAAATTCTTTTAGGTCTCTCCTTTAAGTTTAAAAACTTAACTTTTGTCTACCTTGTATATTAATGAATCAAATACATTTGGGTTCCAGTAGCAAAACCATCAGTCTCCAATAAAACAGAAGGGTGTGTGTGTCTTCAAAAGTACATTACCAGAGCAGGGTGAGAAGCTCCCTGCACTGCAAAAACTTTCCATCATCATGGTCCTCACCATCCTACATGTAAATCCCTTTCTTCTTCACAATAACAGCAAGCTTGAGACACATAGCAACATAAACTGGAGCAAAACTAATGAAATCCAAAGACAAGGAGAATTTTATATCACCTTTAGGTACTTCTAATTTAAGGAAAAACAGAAGTCAATGGTATCAAACTGATATTCAAATCTAGTGCATAACTACAAAGATGTCAGAGAAAATGACCCTTTATTCTTAGTCCTGTTGTCAAGCAATGCCTTGTACCTACTAGACCAAGCTAAAGCATGGAACCTTTTGACTCCAAAACCAGAACAATCCAAAGGGGAAGAAAAGGAGACAGTATAAATCTTTTTCCTGAGTTTTTGGAAGAACATGACATCAAAGTTACACTGTTTATTCAAGAACCATGAAATAGTTTGGGTTGAAAGGGACTTTAAACATCACCTAGTTCCCACTTCTCTGCCACAGACAAACATTTTGCACTAGATTAGGTTGCTCAAAGCCCTATTGTACCTGGCCTTGAACACTGTCAGAAATGGGGTATCCACAACATCTCTGGTTAATCTGTTCCAATGCCTCACCACCCACCACAGTAAAGAATGCCTTCCTTATAACCAATCTAAATCTACCGTCTTTCCATTTAAAACTTATGTCCTTTGTCCTGTCACTAAAGGCCTTGGTGAAAAGTCTCTCTCCATCTTTTGCATAATCCCCCTTTATATATAGAATGAAAAGCCTCAACAAAGTCTCCCTGGAACCTTCTCTTCTCCAGGCAGAACAACCCCAGCTGTCTCAGCCATAGGAGAGGTGTTCCATCACTCTGATCACTTTTGTGGCCCTCCTCTGGAGCTCCTGCAATAGGTCCCTGCCTTTCTTGTTCTGGGTAACACAGAGCTGGATGCAGTGCTCCAGGTAGGGTCACCTGAGAGCAGAACAGAGGGTGAGAATCACACATTTCTTTTTACAAGCTCAGGATACAACTGGCAAAGAAAGAGCAATTTTGGAGAGAAAGTATAAGAAACCCCAATTCTGGCAAAAATTTACGTATGACTCTATACCCATTTCCTGAAGTGCAAAATGGAACTACTATTTTCCTATTTTCACAGTAGCCTTCATTCCTTTTTCTAAGGTTCATACATAAAGAAGGATTTAAAAACTCCGAATTAAATAACATGGAATGTAATCAATGTTTGGTTTAGTTAAAAAATATGTATTTGATTTCGACTTGCATCATTTAAAAGAGGTAAGGCAGCAACAGGAAGAGGTTCACTCTTGTGACATCAGAGGCTCTGTGGGTAAAAAGAAAACGGACAAAAAACTACCCACTGGGACACACATTATTTCCTAAACCAGTACTCTTTCCAGAAGCTGGAATAATGCAACGTTCCATCTGTGTGGTTACATTAAAGGCTACAAGTTACAGCACTACAGGCAGGACACATCAGCTCAGAACAATTTTTTACCAAGTCATTTAGTCATGCCTGTAACAGGTCTGGACTGTAGCGCTGTAGAAACATGAACAGTTGAACTGTTCTTCTTCTAGTAGTTCTTCTATTGAAAAACCTACAACTCTTATAATAAAATAGCAATTTACTCATGTAGACAAGCTCAACAGGTCTCTATAATTTTCCAGTCGTTACATTTTCTTACTGAAAATTCTCCTTTATCAAGCAAGGGACTCAAGCAATGGTCTCCATAACAAACAAAAAAACCAGTAGCTTAAGTTTGCATGCTGTATAGATTATAATTTGTACCTCTAAATGTTGGTTCCAACAACCACTTCTTTACATGGAGGTAAACTTGAAAAATACAGTAACTAAAAATTTTCTATTAGTGTACTCTCACCTAAAAAACATGCCAGCACCCAAGTATTCTGCTTAAAATGAGATCATGCATTCCTAAAGCATATGCAGAACTTCCAAGGCCAAGTTTTCCATACTTTTCTTTCTTCCAGGTCTGTGCAGCAGGTAGACTGTATGAACCCGCAGGCTGCTATGACTGCCTGTGCACATCCTCCTGATATCCCCTCCACGTGGGACATCTGCCCTGTTTTCCTTCTGATGCACAGACAGACTCTGTTGAACAGCATGGGAAGTACTATAACAAAGCTGGTAACACACTGACAACCTCTGACTAGGAAATCCCTCACTTCATGTTCATAATACAAATTTTTGATGTTGAGAGTGGTGTAAGTGCAAGCAGAACATCCTTAAAGTGGTTTTGCTCACTAAGACTTTATGGGGTTTTTTAATAAGTAAAAAAAAAAAATAAATCAAACTTCAGCGGCAAGAGAGAAGATTCCAGGTATTCCCAATTCATGCAACCACGGACACCTGGGATATGACTCATCATCACATTGGGCCCTACTGAAATAATTGTAACTACGTAAAACTAGGCACTGCCTAAGAAGTGCAACAGATGAGATGCAGTGCTCAGAGATCTTAACCTGTAAATTGGAGAGTAACATTTTTTAAGCTGAATATCTGGGATAACTTTCTCAAAGGACTCAGTATCGTTTTCATAACAATACAGCTAAAATCCAAGAGCTTGCACCAAGACTAAGAATAAGCTAGATCAAAAAATAGGCACCCCCAAAGCAGTATCCAAATAAGGATGTGCATCCATTTAGCTTGAATGATTTTCTCATGCCGACAGTCCAAGTAACAGGACCAAGTTATAAGGCCAGTTCAAACCAGCATACAAAGGAGTAAGGTGGAAGAAGAATCATTTCACTAAAACAGCACCACTATTTCGTCGGCCAAGGAGCAGGATATATATACCTAATTTGGTGCCTAAACTAAGACACTGTTTTCTACATGATCCCTGGATAGGCAACAGAAGGTTTCCTCCAGAGATGTTAACACAAGACACTGAACTGGGATTCTAGAGTTAGGTGTACAAATTA
The DNA here is from genome assembly GCA_036785705.1 of Acanthornis magna. NCBI lineage: Eukaryota > Metazoa > Chordata > Aves > Passeriformes > Acanthizidae > Acanthornis > Acanthornis magna. Next base: position 14,377,617 of record JAWUZG010000029.1, read on the forward strand.
CTCCCGAGATCAAATGTGTTCACTGTTCCTCCAGGGGACAAGTATGTCCAGTGTTTCAACTGCAGCTCAAATATGTGGTCATGATCTGACTGTGAAATGCAACCCATCTTAAGAATCAAAGCAAGACACAAAATAAGAAGTTGGACAACAAATACTGAAAACAAGAAGTTACAAAGCAGAGGGAAAAGACTTCTTTCTGGTCAAGTCACCATCAGAGACACAAAGTGCCGATGTCCCACAGACATCTAACCATCAACACAGAACATTATAGCAGTTCACTGTGAGTAAAAACTACATACCGTGGTACCTGTATAGTATCTCACTACCTCCCCAAAGAGGACGCATCCCAACTACACTCTGTATCAACTAAGTACCAATTCACATTATGGTATTACAAACATTTTTGGCCTAATTCAAGTTATGCAGCCACTAGGTATTTCTGGCCCCTGTAGACCATTCCTCCCAGTCCTGCCAAAAGAGTTTTTTCTCCCAGGGTATGTTTGCGTATCAGGGCTGAGGTGTATGATTATACATGAACACATACACCAAACAAAAGGTTGCTGAGGAAGTCAGTAAAAGACCAAAACAAAATAAGGTAAAACAAGTAACTCATCTTTGACCTTTCGGTAAGGGAGCATAAGTATACAGATAACCTAGGGTAAAACTCCCTTCTCCTCAAAGGCATACCTAGAGGATTTAAATACAAAGTGGGGAAGATACCATATGAATCTACAAAGGAAAGGAATATGTGGAAAGAGTTTTAAGTAAGATCACAAGGAAGGTTTTAATGACAGGAAGGTACAATCAGAAGGGCAAAAAAAACCCATGATGAAGGAAATGGTTACTGGGAAGAAGAAAACTGGAAGGGGAAAGGTAACAAGACGGATAATGACAGTGCTGGAATATAACTTCAAGAGGAAACAAGAAGGACAGGGAAAGGATCCCAATCAGGACGCAGTTAGCTTTCAGTGGCAAAGTTACTGGGAAACAAATGAAACAACAAAAAGGCAGGACTAGTCATCTGGATAGAAACAATAAATACACAAACAGACAAACAAAAGGTTACAGGGGGCACCTTCTCTGGTAAGGCCACAACAGTAGGTGGCAACAAGGGGAAGCCTGGTGCACAGTCCTTGAGAGCGAGAGAAGCCTAGAGAAGGTGACAAAGATGAACTATGGCAAATATGTCCCAGCACCGACTATGGTACTGGGGGCACTGGGGAATTTTGCTAGGTACAACCAAATAGCTCCTAGACACACCCGAGTATCACTAGAGCTATGGGGATGGGTGAGATACAACAGGGTGAAAGGAAACGGCACAGAAAAGGACAGGGAGGACAGAGTGCAGGAGAACACCCTAAAACAATACCCGGTTAGGTCACGGACAAAAGCTCATAACGCAAAAAGAGGGCAGAGGCGTGGAACGAGCAAGGCCTGGGATGGCTGGGGTGGGCAGTCCCGGGGCCGGGGGGAGTATAGCGAGGGGTGCGGGAGGACGGGCCCGAGAGCCGCCGGGGCGGGACGGAAAGGCAGGGGCAGCCGCCGAGGCGCCCTGGCCATGCGGGGGCCGCGGTCACGGGGGAGGTCCGGGGAAGGACGGACGAAAGGAGGGAGCGGGCAACCCGCCGGCGGCCGAGCAGATCCTGCGGGGCTGGGGCAGCCTGCGGGCGCTCCCGCACCCCAAGGGGGGCGACGCGTTCTGAGTGCGCAGTTCGCGGCCTCCCCGCTCCAGCCCGGCCCGCGGCTCCGGGGCCGGATCCACGAGCGGGCCGGGCAGCCACCACCGCCGCCCCCGCGCTCCGGGGCCGGGAGCGCGCCCGGGAGAAAAAAGGCAGGCGGGCGGGCAGGCAGGCGGGCCGGGCCCGGCCGCCCCTTCCCCCGCTGCCCGCGGCGTGACTCAGTGCCGGGCCCCGCGCCGCCGCCTTCGCCTCCTGCCGGGCCGGGCCTCGCTGCGACACAACGCCGCGGCCTCCCCGCACTCACCAGCATCGCGCGTCCCGCAGAGTCAGGGCCGCGTCCGCCCGCCCCTTCCGCCTCCGCCGGGCCCGGATCCGCCGCCGCCACCTCCCCCCGGCGCGGCCCGGGGATCGCGGAGGCGCCGCCCCTCGCACCCGCCCCGCCCCGGTTTACGGCGGGCGGGGGACCCGGGTTTGTGGCTGCCCGCGCGGGCAGGGATCGGTGGGGCTGAGGCTTGGCCTCTTGGCGGAGCCTGGCTGCGCGTATGAGCTCCTCGCCGGGGGAGGCCGGCCGACCGCCATCTCCTTGGCCGCCAGGCAGGGCCGGGCCCGGCCCGGCTCTGCCCGGCCCTGCCCGGCCCGAGGGGTCGTTGCTCCGACCCCTCCCCAAGTTAGTCCAGTGCTAGAAGAGCTGAAGCATGAGCTGTGAGACTTGGGAGTGATGGTTGATGGAAAACTCAACATGAGCCGGCAGTGTGCTCTGGCAGGCCAGAAAGCCAACCGAACCTGGGCTGCATAAAAAGCAGCGCCGGGCCAGCAGGGGGAGGGAGGTAATTCTGCCTCTCTGCTCTTCTCTGGTGAGACCCCACCTGGAATACTGTGTACAGTTCCGGTGTCCCCAATATAAGAAGGACATGGAGCTGTTGGAGCAAGTCGAGAGGAGGCCACGAAGTTGATAAGAGCACTGGAGCACGTCCTTTACGAAGACAGACTGAGAAAGCTGTGGCTGTTCAGCCTGGAGAAGTTTGAGTGGAGACCTCATAGCAACCTTCCAGTATCGGAATGATCCTGCAGGGAAGCTGGAGAGGGGCTCTTTGTCAGGAACTGTAGTGATAGGACAAGGAGTAATGGGTACAAGTTCACTGAAGAGAATTTTAAGTTAAAAAGGTATTAAGATATTTGGAAGAAGTTCTTTACTGTGAGGGTGGTGAGATGCTGAAACAAGGGAATAAATTGTCCACGGAGGTTGTGGATGCCCCAACCCTGGCAGTGTTCAAGGCCAGGTTGGATAAGGCCTTGAGCAACATGGTCTGGTGGAGGGTTGGGACTAGATGGTCTTTAAGGTCCATTCCAAACCCTTAACATTCTATGATTCCGGGTGTTTCAGAATGACATTGGTAAACACAATAAGACTTTATCCATCCATAGCCAAGCAGCTGCTTTTGTATTTATGAGAAACATTGGTTTCTAAAGTGTCTTGGACATCGTGAACAGCACCATACCGAGTCTGGGAGCCCAAGTGGATGGTACAGCTGTGTGTTAACAGTGTGTCCTTGTTGAGCAAGTGTTAAACCAAACTGTGAAGCTGCTCTCAGTTATTCACATCAGGAATCATTGTCTTGAGGTGCATGAGCATTGCCTTGAAAACTTTGATTAAAGTGTGGCTTTTGTAACAACATGGAAATCTTTCTGTAATTGTGAGTTTCAGAGTAGTAACAAAACTTGGAAACAACACTGCAGAGAGAAGAAGAGGGTAGACATTGAAAGGAAATGTTATTGTTTGGCTGTGAGCTGCTTGGAAGATGTGTGAAGGCATTTGGTCTGACTTACTAAGGGACAATAAGTTGCATGAACTTGTTTGCAATCTGCAAGCAAATTTAAGTAAAAATACCTAGTGCAGATAACTTTAATGTATGATGATAAAACATAAACCTCCTAGCATATTTGCATTGCTTCTATGTGGATTGAAAGTGGGGCAATTAATTTTTCTTTCTAAGAGTATGAAATTGATGATATAAATCATACCAAAATTCGGACAGGTTTCAGATAAGTAGTATTTTGGAGTAAGTTATGTCTTATTTATTCCTGAAGACTGTGGAATTACATTGCTGGAGCAGTGTTGTGAAGGAAAAGAACATGGTTTGTAAAAGATGTCATTAAGAGTTCTTATCCTTTATATTAGTATCAAGAGTTAAACTCATGAAATTCAGTAGCTTCATGGGAAAGAGAAATGGGAAAGCAATAGGAAGAAACAGAAGACTTAGTTTCTTTGCAAAATGCTTCCCTTGCATTCTGGTTCTACCAGCTGTTCACCTTTTCTGTAAACTGGCCTTCTCACAGCCAGTGGTCCTTAGTCATGTAAGTGCTGGAAAAATTATTTCCCTGTATAATAATGCATTAGCATGGCACAGCCTACTGAAGTGGACACAAGCAAAGTCAGTGACACAGCTCTTCCAATGAAACAGTGCTGAGTAAGGTGCACTGCCTGAGGAACTGGTTTAAGGTATAGCAGGGACACTGCCTCAGTTGGCTGGGTGGCATCATGACCCTTATATTAATTTTGCCTATGTAGATAAACTTTGTAAATGCCATTCCTGGGCATGACTAAATCTTTCGTTTACTGACACACAGGAGTTGTACTAGAGGGGAGTTTGTGTTACTCAGCATCAGTATGGGTAGTTCTGCATGGTGTGTTAAAGACTGGGGACAGTGAGGGCAAACAAAATACTCTGTGGGAGACAGGAACCAAATCCAAATGAGGGTGAACTGATCATGAAAAATAAGGACTGATTTTTCAGACTTGGTAAGTTAAGTTTTGGTGCTGTATTTTCCAGCAGTTGTCTTTGCAAGGGGTAAAGGCATCATTGTTTTACAGCCTGAAACAAGGGGACAATAGAGCAATGGTTAAGCAAGGAAAGTGGAAGAGAAATGACAGGAAGGGAACAAAATAAGGGGAGAAGGAAGGCCTGAATTAGCACCATCTTGCACTAAACTGTATTTTTTTTTTTTAGCTTTTGCGATTAACTGCACTACAAGCTTGATATCTGACAGTTTGGAGTGTTGAAATTAGTTTCTTTTTTTCCCCCTAGGATTTCATTATGATTTGTGTTCACTTCATAGAGCCAAGGCACAGTTCTCTGATTTTATTCATGATAGTGGTGGCTGAGTTGACACTCTGAAAAGGTAGGCCATAAAAAAGCCTCACTAGCCAATTGAGACATGGTGCATAACATGGCTCCTTCATACATCCAGTGAAAGAATTCCAGTAGCAGGGTAAGTGGTCATAGAGAGAAAAGGGAATTGAATGCCAAAATAAGTATTACCAAATTACTCATAGCAGGATGGCTAATGCATTTTAAATTGTCCAATGGAATTTATTTACTTTGCATGAAAGGAGAGAAGCTTCTCCTAGAGACTGAGGCAGCCAGAATTTCAAAGACAGACTTAATGAGAGAAATCCACTCTTATTTTTACTAAAATGAGTTTGCGGTGCTGCTGAGAGGGGCCTGTTTTCAAAATAACTTGCAGGTCTCACACTTGTTGCATCAGCAGTGAATCAGCACACATCAAGCAAGAAAATTATCATGACAATGTTTGCTGTCAGTTTAAGTAGGTAGCTCCCTCAGCAGAGAAGAAAAGCTTGAGTCATTCAAAGACACAGAGTTGTAGTGGCTACTAGTTTATTACTGTCAGGAGTCAGGGCTGATGTGGAGGGATACTTTCCCTCCTAGTTACATCTGCGGTGATTGTCTGAAAACAGTAATTATATCACCCCTTCCGTACAGCCAGGAGGACAGGCTTGGTATAGGCAGGGTAAATGACAACCAGATTTGGTAAAGGTTGCATGGCTGTATTAAACATTTCTTGCTTTTTCTGGCAGATCTATTTTTCTCAGCATTTTGGTCAAGACTGTTTGGCTAACTCATGGCAGTTCTCTATTTAAATGCTTTATTCCTGCTTTTGAGCTGAGCACAGTTTGCTCCCTAGCTCTGAGAGTCTCTGGTTTTGAGCTGGTGAGAGGCTGCAGGTGTGTTTTTCCCATTACTGTTCCTTCTTGGCAGCGTTGCAAGCTAAGATACAGAAAATAAAAACTAGCATGTTTGGGAAAGGGATATATGGTTGTGTACAGTATATGAACATAATAACAATTTCTACAGCTTTTTTTGTTGACTAGAAAACTTGAATTTCCGGATTTTCTGTGATTGCTTGTAAATCAGTCTTGGGCTCAGTCTGTCATGCACATTTGTATAAAGTAATTGAGTAGAGACATCCCCTGTGCTTCCAAATTCAAAGATGCCCAAAAGAATCTGTGAATGACAGATGATACTCCACTGCTCTGCTGCTTCTTGTGCTGTGAACCTTTGCAGGAAGGTAAAACGCATTTTACAGAGACCAAATCATTCTTCACAAAGGCCAGTCTCTGTGGTTGTCAGACAGGTAGTGCCAGGCTCCTATACTGAATAAAAAGGCAGCCTAGGAACACTGCACAAACACAGTAACCTTTGGTTAATCTACTCCTTTTACAAGCACAGGCCAATGTTGGTATTGTCATGCACTCTCTCTGGCTGTATCACCAGCAGGAGTGGTACAATGTGTATACAGATGACTATAGAAGGCACAGAACAGCAGCTCTGGTTTTGCTCTTCTCTGATAAGTTGTCTGTCACCTGGACAATTGATTGTTTTAGAGGTTAACAGCAGACTGAATTCCAGCATTAGACAAGAGAAAGAGAGAAGAGTTGTGTTAGAAGGGAGCTATAACCGTATTTCGGTCCATGAGCAATTTCGCCTAATCACTTCTAACAGTTCTGAGCTCAAGGTGGGATGTGGAGATATTATGCAAAGTAGGATCATAAGCAGTGAAGCATCATTGCCCATCCAGAGCAAAGACAATTTATGTCTCTTTGGAGGGAAGATGAGCAAATATCCACCTTGTTCTCAATTTTAGGATATTTAAATTCCAAAATGGAGAGTATTTGTTCACACATCTAAAGGCACACATGTTCTCTGGGAATTCATAGAAGGAAGGTGGTGATAGGTTTCTTAGTTGGTTTTGTTTTATTTTTTCTTTGTAATGATTTCTAGATTAAAAGCTTTTGATCAAAAATGGTCTCCTTCTGCTAATGCCTCTCCTATCAACCATGGCAAATAATGCACTGATCCACTGCCTTTTCTTTTTCCATCCTGTCCTTCATTGGGCAGAAGGTTTCTCTTGGGCCTGAGATCCAAGGCTTGGCATTGGTTTAACTCATTAGAGCTCTTTCTTTGTAGGAGTGTTTACAGACTGAAAGACAACCTTGGTTATCAAGGTCTTTTTTTTTTTTTTTTTCAATTTTGAGTATCAGCTAATCTGCTGCTAATGTTGCAGAATTCTAAGTTTCATTCATCTTTAGTAAAACTAGTATTCCTTTTGGGTTTTTTGTTTATTTTCTGTAGTCATTTGATATTTTGTGAAGATGAACAGCCAGCTGTTCACAGACACAGCATATATAACGAAGGAAATCGATGTTCTGTATGAACATTGTTCATACAGGAACACTGCTCTTCAGGATTAGCTTGTTTCTCACAATATTTTTACCTGAGGGGATGAGAACAAGGAAGAGGAGTGTCACAGGAGAAAGCCACAGCTCAGCTTTTCATACTCAGCAGATTAAAAACAAGAGTTTATCCTTACTGCATGTTTTCTCCGGCTGAAACTTCAGACCTTCCAAGGCTTGTTTTCCTTAGTTTGGGCCCAGTGAGATGCTTCACAGGACTCATTCTCTTGTAGGCTAATCAGATTCTCTCTGATCACCATTGGGTTTAGCCACTGTATACAGAATTCCTGCAAGCAGGAAGGCCTAATAAAGAGCATGCAGGAGATTTTTCATAGTGTACTTAAATACTGACAAGCTTCTGATTTTTCCTTCAGTGCTGTGATACTTCAGAGTTTATGTACTTAAAGCTTATGGTTTAGGTCTTGTAGAGGTTTTTAGTGGAAGAAAATTGTTGGAGGAAATATTTGTATCCTAACTTCTTACTAGCTTGACACGTACACCCAGTGAATTGTAATATATTAACTATATGGGTACAAATTACAAGAGGGGAAATTTAAGACAGGTATTAGAAAGAAATTCTTTACTGTGAGGGAGGTGAGGCACTGGAACGGGTTGCCCAGGGGGACTGTGGATGTCCCAACCCTGGCACTGTTCATGGGCAGATTGGATAAGACCTGGAGGAGCCTAATGTAGAGGGAGGTGTCTGTGTCCATGGCAGTGGGGTTGAGACTAGATGATCTTTAAGGTCCCTTCAACCCTTAACATTCTGATTCTAAAGCAAACACAAAGCGGTTGATTAGCGTAAGTTAGTGTGTTACCTGCACGTGTCAGCGCATGGCATCAAATGTAAGGCGGATGTTGGCGGGACAGGTTAGAAGACAGGTGGTGTGTATGGTCAGGAAATCAGATGATGCCTGAAAAGCTGTCTGAAATGCAGCCTATGCCATAGAAATCTCTGCAAGTCCCTGCTTTTGATATCTGTGATGTGGGTCTATGGGTACCTATGACAGTGGCAGGAGCTCCAACACCTCCCGGGGATCTACAGGCTGTGAAGATTGCTCTTTCCGTGAAGAGACCCTTGGTATGGGACTGACAGTGAGGCCCGTGAACAGACACGTCAGCCAGTGCCAGACGACACTGGTCCTTTGCCTGGCACAGCAAAACTCAGCAGTACTGTCCTTTACTGAGCGTGCAGTGTGTTTCTCTAACACAGAGATTTCAGTCCTTTGCCTCTTGTCCCCCATGGCCTGGCTCTTCTCCCAGCTAGGGAGGTCACTATTTCTTGAGCCTTTACTTCTAGGGTTGACCCTTCCCTTTTGGTACCAATTCTCATGAATTGGAAACAGGCTGCTCCTTCACGGCTTCTGTTTCCTGCCTTTGCTTATGAGCAGCTCTTGCAAGAACACTGCTGCTGCAGCTTCCTTCATCTTGTCTCCCTTTGCCTGGATGCAACTTCGCTGTTTCCAGCTGGTGTCCTCAGCACAGGCCCTCCGTTGCACTTACTGGTGCTGCTGGGATGTGAGGATTGTTTGCACTAACCCAGGAGCTCACTGGAGGGATAGATACAGGTATAGGCATAGATATATGTGCGCTTGTGTTCCAGCATCATTTCTTCCTGGTTGTTTCTAAGAGATCATTATGCTTGTTTTGTACTAGGAGTGGGCAGAGGCAGTAGCATTTTCTACTGCTGTTTTCAATGTGAATAATGGTGTTTTGCCTAAAAGAACAGTTTGTTCAGACACACACAAACATTTCCTCATTTCAGATAGGAACCCAGCAGGGGCTGTCTTCAGTAGCCTACACTGACATCTCCAATGACACAATGGGTGGCTTTCCCTTTTTCCATGTAGTCCACTCAAGAAATTAGCCTTATGGGAGAGAGACCAGCAGTCCTTCTGCATTCCAAGGGTGCAAACAAACTTGCTGGGGTGATATGCTCTCAAGGTCTCAATCTCTACCCTGTATACAGGACCCTTTCCTTCACAGATATTTAGCTGAGGTGTTTTAAACTGATACACACAACTGAGTCAGTTATTTGTTTTTCCTGAGTGTTGCAGGGAAAACCTGTTCAGTCCACACAGCTTAAAGAAAATTGAGATCCAAGTGCTTGACTGATCTGTCAACAACATGAAATTAAGCAGCAATCAATGAAGTGTTGCATTTGAGATCAGCAGTAGTAATACAACAGGTAAACTCCAAAGCTAGACATATACTAATATTAATGAGCACCAGAAGATTTCTAATCCCCCTCTGTAATAAGTACAGAAGAGATTTCTGAAATGCTGTGAGCCTTTTCATAGGAAAAACATACATTGTGTAAAGCCCTGGTGAGATTAATTTATACCCACGGTATAAATTGCTTTCTTTAAATAGTTTGGAGGCCCAGTTGAATTTACAAGGATGACCTGCAGCTGTACCCAATATGTGCATACACCCATCCAAGGTCAGGGACAGCCTCCTGGGCTCAGGGACTTGGTCTCTAGACTTTAAAGGGCTAGTAAAGCCAAAACCTTGAATTAATTTGCTATATTAGGCATTATGGTCACTAAATGTCCAAAAATAGTTTGTGTGATTCCTGTCTAGATCAGATAGATTTTAGTGATTTGCATAATGAGAGCTGCCAGAATGCCTTAATGTTCCTATCCCAGAAGTCTGAGAAAAACCTAATGAATCTTTATCACTTGGAGACCAATTCTGTTGGCAAATAGCAACTACCTTCACACAATCGCAAGAAAAATGTGGTAGACTTAAACTCAGTAGAGCAAGTAATCAGTTTTACCCTAATTCTCTTGTATTTTTTCATAGCAAAGTACAAAATCCAGATAGTAACAGATGATGTACATTTTTTTCTTAAAAGTGAAGGTAATTTACAAGTCAATTATGAAGGAATTAAAATTGCTGTTCTAAAATAAACCAAGTACATTGTGTTGTTTATGACTGATGCTCTTAGTTATTTGTCATTATGTTTGCTTTTTTTGTTCAACAATTTACAGTGGGTTTTCTGCATATCATTGCAAAATTAGCCCACTTTGCTGGATAATAAATAGTGTTATCTCTTTGCTAAACAAAAGACTACATAAAATGAATAATAGTAGTATTAGTATATGAAAAATCCAGTGCTCCAAAAAGCCATTATAAGTACACTTGAGCAATAATTACAGGCAAGAATGCCTCCACTCCTTGAAATTTATCATAGAAATTGTGATAGCACTAAACTTGATTAAAATCTGGGACAATTTAGAATGCCATCTACTTAAAGACATTTCCAAAACACATCTGCCCCCATTAGAAATAAACACACAGAAATAGCCCCAAAAGCTGAAAATGGGCTAATTGTCCTCTGTTTCTGTATTTTGGTTTCTGGAAACTAGGTATTCCCACATAATAATAATAATAATCATTATTATTATGAATGCACCTATCTGTATGAACCACATGGACTTCTGTTATACAATATAGCAAGAGAACAAAACAAAATGCTTTGTCAAGAGCCACATGTAGTGTTTGGGCCCAGATGCCATATCCAGGGTAAGTGTTATGCCTCTGTACACAGCCCTTGGCGCCGTGCAGATCAGTTTGTAACTCCTCTTGGCTTATTTTTTTTCTGCTGAAGACACAAACCAGCATAAATGCTGAACTTTTAACACAAGCTTGGCTATATGCTTGGGAAGGATTACTTATCTTTAAAATCATGGCAATTTTGTTACATCAGGGTATGAGACTGATGGTCAAGAGGTACACTACTCCCACCTCTGCACCAGTTAAGGCTATCATTCAAGATCAGGCTATGTCAGTAAGAGAAATAATGTTAGATAATATTAGTGATTCCAAGGCAACTAATCCCTAGGGGACAACATACGAAAACATTTGGAAATAATTCTGATGACATCAAGGTTGGTAAATAACACAGGTACTTTGTACACCTTCACAGTACATACTGTGAATGATCAATTCACAACTTGTAAAGTTGTAGGCTGAACGCAGACCAGCTGCTGGACTGCTGATATCTTATTTTTCATCTGTTCTTGCCAGTAAATACGATGCTGATTGTTCCTTTTGTTTCCATGTTGTGTAAGATAACTTGATGAAGCTGGGACTAATAATTACCAAGATTCTCTATACAACATATAAATGTTAAGTGTGACTTAGTTTTCCATGTGAATGGATTTGGTTTTGCCAAATACTTGCCATCAACCTCGTTGGTCAATGTCTGATAGTAACTGAGGCATCATGGCAGCCAAGCTCCACCACAAAAGAGGCTTTGTGTACTCAAACAGGGTGGCTGGTGTTAACATGCTTGTTATAAAAAAATATTACTCCTCTTTGACACAAACATGAGAAACTTCCCATTTAATTTGAAACATCCCGAATAGCATTACTTAATATTGGAAATACAACTGAGATTTAATTCAATAGTGGAAGACTGCCATTCTTTACTTACCAGTAGACTACACTCTATTCCAGAAATTTCTAGAAAAGTTATTGCTGTCCAAATGAAGAAAGTACACACAGAGTTATTTTAAAGTGTTCACCTTATTTTACTGATGCATAATTATTGGTCTGGTTTTCAAAATATTAAGAAACTAGCTCTTAGGGGAACTATTTGTTAATAGTTGTTAAATAGATAGTAAATAGTTGTTCATCTCTAGAGAGCCAGTAATTTTCATTTTTGTTAAGTGACTCAATCACCATCATTAAAGCCTCCATTAGTTCACAACTGTGATCTATTGTCAGTTTACTTCTGATTAAAACACCAGTAAAAATATCCTAACTTCTAACAAGGTGATTCATATATCAGTTCTTAATTTTTTTTTTCAAAGCAATACAGATCTCCCTTGTACAGATCATGTAAAATCAAGTGTTTCCTATTTTGTAATGACCTCTCAATTTTTATGGGTTTAAGTAGCTCTACTAAACTAACTATTATTACTGTAACTGTCTCATATTAGCCTCCTTCCTTCTTGCTAAGTCTTTGAGAATTTACTTAAAGACAGGAGTTATAGACCCCTTCAGATTTTCCCCCCTGAAGTTTGGGCAGCCATTTTACAGAGCATTACAAATCCTGAGTGCTGCACGTTGCTGAGGCTGGTCAGAAGGCTTGTGTGATCTTCTACAAGGACATGGGGTGGCTGTTTTTCTTGCTCGCTGTCCTTGGCATTTCTAGCCTCCAAAATTCCAGGCATTAACAATAAGTCTCATTAACCTCTTGGTACATAAAAGCTGTAAATGCAGCAATGGGAGGAGATGATGAGCAGGTGCTGAGCTCTGGCTGCAGCACAAAGCATAGTCCGTGTGTGCCATTGGGCAGTAAGTGATCTGCATATGTGTGGGGGCACGTGGCAAAGAAATGGGGCTCCTGCCCTCTCTGTCACTCCCATGTGTTGGCTATTATTTTCATCACAGAAGTCATCAATGGACCAGTGTTGCTCTATTGGTACTCAGTGGTGCCCCGAATGGATGGTGTCTGTGCTTCCAAAGATAGTGGGTTGGTTGAGGGGGAGGAAGAGGAAAGGAATCTTTCAATAACGGTATCTTAAAAAGCACAGTTTATATTTCAGTATAGCTGGAGGGTCTTGAAAGGTCCCACTTTTAAGCTGGAAGTATATTGTGTAGCATAGAACAACTCTTCAGAGCTGTGTTAGGTATATTGCCTCGTATCTGTGCAGCCAAATTGTGTGCAGATTGACTTTTAGAGGTACTGAGAAAATCTTGTTTCTATGCCTGCTGTAGGTATTCAGCACTGAAGGCACCTTATTGAAGTCCCTAACAATTACAGCTCCAAGTTTGAAAATGTGATGCTTTATTAAAAAGCACAGAAACTTAGTAAGATTATTCTTCCATGACTTTATGAGTGTAGTCTTTGGTTGCAGTGTGCTCCATACAGCTGTTGTGCCTTTTCTCTTCAGCCCTGAGTATCGCTAGTGGAAAGTGCGAAATTCTGTGAAGTGAGTTTTTACAGCAGCTCATGATGGATTGAAAAGACTTGATTTCTGTTAGGGGTGTGTGTCAGAGAAAAATTGATCTATGAAGGAGTTGAATGCAAAGTGCTAGTTGCAGGTGCAGTCTGAATTTCTGTAGTATAAACATAAAACAACAGAAGTATTAACATAAATATTGCCTAACAGAAAGCAATCAGCTGGTCTGATCGAAGCCAATAGCATACCAGAATAAACCTACAGCAGAAGCCCCACAGTAACTAAAAATGTATGTTAACATTGCTGTTTAATTTATAAGATCCTGACAAGAGAGAATATAAGAATCTTTCTGTGATAATTTTGTGCAATTCTCTTCAAAGTGGTCCATGTTGTAGGGAGGCACTATTTTTGTAAGAAACTGCAAGAGGCACTGAAATTCTAAGATCCTGTTTTTCGTATCTAAAGATGAAGGCAAGTACACAGGGAGTTTTCCCAAAGCACATAGTTCCAAGCCCCTCATGCATTAAAGAGAAGTTAGGCATGGATGTGGTGTTAAAAATACTACCTGAATTGTGATTGGCAAGTTGAAATAGATAAATTCCTTTTCATAAGCTTGCAGGAGCTGATTCCCTCCATCTCATTTGTTTCTTTACTAGCTCAACAGAATTTGCTCTCGGAAAAAAATCAGACAGAGAAACCTTCAGTAATAAAAGCATTTGAAAAAATATGGTGAGTCGGAGGAAAAATATATAGCAACCATTAACAAGCAATGTAATGGTGGATGGAGGCAGCACAGAGAATGGGACATATTGAAGTAACAGAACTGTCCCTTTGCCACAACCGTAGCACACTCCCAGCTGCACAGAGATGGAAGGAAGCTGGTATTGAATATCACAAGGCTTTCAATATCTAATGCAGTATCAGGATCTGCTCTCTATGTTTAAATGTTGATAAAAAGCAAATATTTATGAACTTAAACATGGCAGGCTGTGCAGAGATTTTTAGATGCAGGAATGTATTTCTCAGGTACTTTCTGAATTAAGGTTCTCCATTCTACAGCTGCCAATGAACTAGTCAAGTTTTCTAACCTCCATTCTAGCCACCAATTGCTGGGAGTTAGGGAAACAATTGCCAGGAAAAGCTGAATATAGGTGGTGCATAGGAGAGATAAGGAACCTTACCTTCATGCTGCTGAAATAATGTAGATCCCACCGACCCTGCCCAGTAATGAACATGCTCGAGCCCTACTGTTCTCCTACCCTGTTCTAGCTCTGTGAAATGACATCAGAGCCAGGAATGGGAAAAGCAGTTCCTCACCAGAACAGGACAGATACTGTTGGCTGTGAAGCCACCCCCCATTTTTCATTTTCATGGGCAATTTTAAGTCCTCTTCTCTTGGTTATGAGCTCTGTCTCTCGTGCTGGGTCTAGCATAGTCAGACAAGAAAACAATGACATCTGGACACTTGTTAAAATGCACTCACGGAAGAAATTTGTTTGAAACAGAAGAAGATGAAAAATTGTAATCTTATCTCAGAAAAACACTAAGCTTCTGCATTAATATTATATTAAATAGTAACATTAAGAGTATATAGTAATATTATTACATTAATAAATATTAATGTCAAGTTTCTGTATTTTTAAAGACATGTTTAAAAGTTGCCCAATTATTGTTGCACAGTAATCACAGATTTTGCTGCTGTTGCTTTACAATATCGTAACCTTCATAGGTATTGAGTAGTGAAGATTTTAGCTATGAAATGCTGAGGGGTCCCAAAGCCATTACAGCTAAACTATGTAAAATCATGGCTTTTTAAATGAGGGATGATGTCTTTCTTTGTAACTTTCTCAGTCTTTGCATTTCTATCATTAAAAAAGCAATGAAAGTCCCCATAAACTTTTTCTTCTTCCCTTCTATTTTCTCTTGTCTTTCTTTAATAATCTTTCTATTTTATGTCCTCAATTTTTTTTTACCCTTTTAAATCCTAAACATTTTAATAGGCTATATTACATTTTCTGTTAAAAAGCAAAGCAAAACAAAACAGCAAAACTAGTTTTGGACATTTCTCCTTGATTTTCTGGATATTTTTAATTTCCAAACTTTTCCTCTCTAGTATTTTGTTTCTCGTATGAAATTTGAAATTAGTCTTTTGCACTTTCGCTCATTCATATTTATCTTTTCCATTTATCAGTATCTTTCTTTCTACTGCATCTTTACTCTTCCAAACTTGTTTCACTCTGTCTTCTGTCTGGTTTCCCTTTGAGACTCATGAATTATAACACTCAGAACATGACAGAAAATGTTCAGGTTGACATCAAAGACTGAAAGACAATCCTTGGAACATGAAAAAGAGAAGATATTATTGGTGTGAAGGACAGTTTCAATTTATCAAAAAGACCTTGATCTTGGAGAACCTCAAACAGAAGATGAGCAATATACAAATTTAATGGATGTGCTTTTTAAAGCCTTTGGTGAATCAGGTTAAGGCTCATAGCTCCATTTCACAATGAAACACAGACAAAAAAAAAGTCTTATTCCTGGTCTTAAACTTGATATTCATCTAGGCTTTATATGCTTATATAAGATTTCTCAAGGGAAAATTTCATCAAAACAGAGAACAAGGTTTACCAAGACGAATTTCTAATTGTGTTAAGACATATCTCAGTTTAGCAACCTAAAAGAAAAATGGCAGCCTGATTATCAGAATTCTTGAATACCCACAATTCCAATTCTTGCATAGCTTTTATGTAGCAACTAAACTCAGTGGCTCTGGCAAAGAGAGCAACTTTATTAGAGTAGCTAAAATTAGACCATCGGTTTCAAAATGTTTATCTGCAAGAACTTGCTAGAAAAGTTCCATAGAAAACCTGGGAGAGCCATCATTCAAATCTAGGATATCTAGCTGTCAACTCTGTTCATTAATCATGCATCATCCTTGGGTTTTTTAATTACATGTAGTGCAGTAGTATTATGAATAGTCTTACAAAATACAAACAGGCAAATAATTTTTTATGTGGCATGCCCCAATTTTCATTGGGTGTCTCTGTTGTAAGCTCTATTTCAGCTTGCATTCCTGCAGAGGTATCATTAGAGAACCTAAAGTAACATACCTGGCATAGGCCTATAAGGATGTGGCTGGGTCTGTTTTCAGTTTAGCTCTATATCATCTGAAAGCTGGATTAGGTCTATGCATGCACAATAACCTTTCTTGGCAGAGCCTATAGCTGCCATGAATAACTCCTTCAAATTCTCACCCAGATCTCAAAAACTCAGTGAAAAGACCATGTCTATTTATGAAAGGCAGAAGTGAGGTCCAGAAATGTGGGGTGGTTGGCTTGTGCTGTAGCCAAATCTGACGCTGAACCTTCTTGCTCTCTTGCTGCTGGGCAGGTCTTTGGCCATGGTGCCTGACCTCAGCAGGATGGCTGCCTGGATAAGGGTGAGTGGCAGCAGCAGGAAAGAGACCAGTATGGAAGCAGGAAAGCTCAGTCAGGACTCACCTGCAGCCTCAGGAGAAGAAGGTGTCAGCTTTCCAGGGTTGGGCAGGGAACTGTGTGAAGCCTGCCTAAGGAGGAGGAGGAGGGTCAGAGGCAGCAGAGTTCACCTCCGAGGTTGTATCCTTCCTGTTCAACAATGGCATGTTTGTTGAGCCATAGCAGTGGTGGAGTGGAAAGGGGAAGCAGGCACAACCTGAGCTGATTAAGCTGTTCAGGGGGATTGAGATTGCAGGAGGTGAGAGGGAAAAAACTATTAACTTGTCAAAATAGCTTTCTATTAATTTTAACTGGCTTTCTAATCAGTTTTACTGTAGAACAGGAAGAACAAATTAACTGCTTGGATTTACCTTAAATCAATTCAAGTAATGCATGCAAAAGATGTTTAAAGAAGCTGGATTATTCACCTGCATGATTCCTATCTGCTTTTATCTTTTACCATGATTTCTGCATTTGCTGTGATTTAGAAATGGAAAATTGTTAGCATAAGCTATGTATGATCCACCAGCTATGAGGATAAACCTGATGCTTGTTCTGGGGTGCTTGTTTTTATTGGCAGGAATATTTTGTAATGACCCAAATATCCTAAGCAGTGCAGATGCCAGGGATGCTGTCCTACCTAGGTAACGTGGGACAGGCTATGATTGTGATCTGATTGCCACTCTAAGCCTTGGCTTAGGCCATGTCTTAGATGTTGTGGGTTTGGTCTTGCTCCCTCCCTTTGGAATGTTGCAAATAGAAATAAAATTATTCTTATAAATACAAATAAAAGCTAACACAGAAATACCAAGATCCTAAAGTTATTTTATATATAAATACACACACACACACACACACATATATATATACATATACACATACATTTAATATATTTCATCTTTCATTAATATTTTTGTCCCCACAAAGGCAAGTTACAGTTTACCAGGAAGGCCACAGCTGGCTTCTTCAAGAAGAAGATTGTCTGTTCTTGGCTGTTTCCACATAGAAGTTAACATTTCAATAAGCTCATGCTTTAAAAGGTTTGCAAACAAACTTTTTTCTTCCTCCTTACTCTTTCCTCCCCTGCCCAGCTGCTGCTTTTGCTTCATGTCAGGCATGGTGCCATGTCCCCAGTTGGAGATAGGAAGTAAAATGACCAGTTTAAAGAGGTGAAACAACCCACAGACTAGACTGTCTCCAAACCTCTGTGTCCCACAGCAGTACTTGAGACACTGACAGTGTCTTGGTCCAGCTACATGTCAGCTTTTTCAGCTGCTTGGTGTTTCTAGGTCAAGTCTGGCTAAGCAGAAGAGATTGCACTGTCATCCATGGTGAATGGCGATCTATTAAGGGCAACAACCTAGTATGCCCATCTATTTTAATAGGCCTGGAAAGCTCCTCAAGTGAAAGAGCTCGGGAAGAGGGAGGGTATTCCAGATTTTTTTGCAAAATGGTTCCCATTCTTGAGGTTTTGCTAAATCTAACACTTGCCTTTCCAATTGCCCAATTCTGAGGGTATATATTGTAACCAGCTATGAATCCGATCCTAAAGAAGACGAAAAAAAGGAAAACACTCGTAAAGCAGAGAACAAATTAATGCTTAAACAGTTTAAATAAATGCCATGTTAAAATAAGCAATTTCAGATATCATTCTCATGGAAAAGTTTTTAAAGAGTTCAGTGAAACTGCAATATTTTCACACCAAATAGTAATTCACTTCACTTCTTCTTGGTATGGAAAATCTTTTGATCATAAACATGTCTCTTCACACTTCTAAGGAAAAATTAATGAAACTTAAAAAAAGAAAAGAAAAACCTCCACCCTACACTACTCCCAAGCTCTCAAATTAAAAAAGAGAATTTTTTCTTTACTGCAAAAAGACTTTGAAATACATTTGCCTAGCAAATAACATAGTTTATTCATCCAGTCTGTTGCACAAGTTGGGTAAGTCCAGTCCTTTATACGAGTGCACCAGAAGGTACTGATAGAAATTAACATGTCCCAGTTAGAGTATAGTGAAAGCTCTTGCTGATCACACTTTGTAGCACAGAGCCCTCAACTCCTTAAGTCTGTTTCAAGGTACTCTGGAAATTTCTATGTTCATATTTTAGTTGCATTTGGGAACAGAAACCAAACTGGTAATTTTAATTTATTCAGTTAATTTGTTCCAGCATCACTGCTGCTCAAGTTTGTATAACATGAGTTATATAATACAGTTATTAATTAAAAAAAAACTGCAAAAAACTTTATATATTGTTATATATTGTTTTTACTGCTAGGAAATGCTTTCTAACATTAAATTTTGAGATCTTAAAAAAAAAAAGCCAACCTGTCATCCTCAGGATCATTATTTTTATTCAACCTGAAGATTATTAGCTGTTGAATTCCACACCTTAAACCAGGTGGACGTCCTCTGTGATGCACAACTGGGTACTGGAAATCTTCTTTCTTTGTCTCACTTCCAGATACTGATACAGGAAGGGAAGCAACTGAAAATTTTCTGGTGAAAATAATAGATTAAAAGTTTTCCTGTTAGCACGGGGATAGGAGTGAATAAAAGTCAGTACACTTAAAATGCTGTCAGAAAGTGTAACTGGTTAAAAACCCATAAGCCAGTGCTCCATTAAAGCAGGACAGTTTGGGGAGGAATAATTTCAAGTCTTCATACTTAATGTTTAGTTGGCATTTCATTTAATTTCGTAATTTAACAAACACCAGGAAATGGAAGTAATGAGCTCAGGTATGTGTCTAGCCAGCCCCTGGACTAGGAACATACTGGCAGCTCTTGTGGCCAGGACCAGCTCCATGGATATCCTTTCACTGTCTTCTCCTGACTTCCGACTGGAGACTTGCCCCCTACAACTGTTGGGCAGCTATAAAAAGTTTTATTTGCCTCATAAATTCATGTTTCTTCCAATTTAGGGAAACCTGCCTTTGATTTTTTGCAAGCTAACGTGTGGGCTTTTTTTCCCCATTTATCCAGAAGGATGAATTCTCAACAACAGGTGTAGGTAAAACTGAAAAAACCTGCAATTTTTGTAGCACTCCCAACACAAGAATTGCCTCTTAGGATGATATGTAAAATAAAAACGAATTACCAGCAATGTTTAAAAAATAAATGCAAAAGTTACATATAGGACAATTATTGCCAATTCTGGATGCAGGAAAAAAATCTGGTATTTTTCACACAGAGGCATGTGTGTAAGTATATGTGTATTTATTAGTTAATAATTTTTTCAAAGTATTTTGCAGTCTGCCATGAAAGAATAGAAGATGAATAGAAAGATGATCAGCAAGGAAGGGCAACCATGGGCTGACCTCCAGCTGTTTCTTGTAATAGCAAGAATTGTCAGTCAGATGCAAATAATATATCTGTATTTTGCATATGCACTTCCACAGAGGCAAGTAGGACACTTTTTGGTTTAATTCCCTCAGAGCATAATCTCCTAATTTGTACCTAAATTCACCTTTGGTAAATACAGATCATGATTATTTTCTGTTCCATTTATTTATTTATTTATTTATTGCAGGGGAATATCCTGGAAGTATGTTATTAAATTTCTTCTAAGGTAGAAGGAATAATGAAGTCTTTCATCTCCTTGGGTAAATTCTTCGGTCTGGCAACAGGTAGCAAGAACTTCTGTTCACTCTGTTAAGTACTCTGCACAGTAAATATTTGCCTTCAGAATGAAGCAGCATAAGTGTCAGGTGTTTTCATGTCACTGAGTGCTGCAAGGGACAAGAAGAAAATCCAACCCATGGGCCATTCTGCAACCTTCTTCCACTTTTCCTGGCCTCATTGACATGAGCTAGAGCATATACCTGTAAAACATATACGGTATTTTTAAAATCCACGATGATCTCTTTTTTGGTTGCTGTTGTTCGGAAGAAATAAACAGTTTTCCCAAACCCACAGGAAGCTTCTGTGTGAGAACCCAGGGTTGGGTGAGAAATCAGAGGTATTTTGCTGATGTTTCTTGTTTTGTTGGCGAATCATTGTCACTTCATCATGCCACGCTATGTTTAACTGTCGTTTATAGATACATACAGAGAAACTATCCCTAAACTACCTTAGCAAAGGACCATGCTAAGTATATGGCTGGCTGTATGATTGAGAAACAGATTAGATCAGCAGTAGCTTAAGTGTTGTCTGGTTTAAATGAAGCAATAGGACTGATGCAAAGTATTTGCTTAAGATATTCCCAGCAGTTTTAAAAACAAAATTTGACTGTCCTAAGAAAACCAAAATCTGGGAGTAATATTTTAAAGTGAGCAAGACTTGACTGCATTGTATCTTTTGTCAGAGCAAAAGCTGTTTTTCAGGGTCTGTAATGGGAATATTGCAGGCTTCAGTGTACTGTCCTATAAAGGGTTTCTTTCATCACTGATGAATATGGTACGTTGCTTTTGTTTATGAGATCATCTGCTTATAAGTAATTGGCTGAAATAGTCCATTCTGTGTCCAATTTTTGTGTGCATGCATTTTAATATATGCAAGTCAACAAATCTTCATGCACGTGTATACACACACACATATATATGTTCTATGCATATGTGGGGACACACACAGGTTATATGCTCCTACATAGAACCATAGAATCCCAGATGGATGGGGTTGGGAGGAACCTCAAAGGTCATCAAGTTTCCACCCCCCTGCTATGAGCAGGGCCACCTTCCACTAGACCAGTTTGCTCAAAGCCCCATCCAATCTGCACTTCTGATGGGTTTTCAGCCCAAATATATCGCTGAGCATATATATATCTGCGATGTTACAGTATAAGTGGCCATACAATTTAGCAACAGAAGCCAAGCTGGTGAGAGAACATCATGGGTCACAGTTTGGGCCTTGATGGAGATTAGGCATGCTGTAGATTAGCTCAAAGTCATCCAAGTGCCAGGAGTGCCTGCTGTGTAAACTACAACCCTTCTATAAAACTATGGCACTACTGCTTGTTTGCTTTCCGGAGCTCTTTATCAACAACCCTAGTCTAATGTACTTATCAAGCCTACCACACATTAAAAGAATAGCCATCAGACCATGACTGAATTACCATGGTATTTGCCTGGAGGGTTCTCTCATGCATCATATATGAAGTTAAAATAGAAGTCACAGAGGGGATGCATATTGTTCACAACTTTTTCTGAAATTCTTTCAAACTGTTTGAACAGTAACAACAGCCTGGTTACTTCTATACCAGCCCATCTTTTTAACCCCAAAGGCACAATTTACCTGAGAGTTATCTTTACAGAACAGACTACAGAAGAAGCACTCCCAGACAGTTGATGTAATCAGGACAAAATGTGCTTGCAGTTCCTGAAAGGTGGAAGGCAAGTCACTGTGTGCTTTAGATCTTGTCTTCAAAATCTTGTATTTTCCTATCATTTGCAACCTTTTCCCACAGGAAAGCACTGGGGGGATGAACTCAGAGCAAAAGTTGACTTTCTGTCATGACAGTGTATGTGGTTCCTGTACCTCCCCTAAAGCTGATTCACCCGGAACAGAAAAGCACTTGAATTCTCAGAACGACTGGCCCATTAAAAGAAAGGATGTTTGTCAGAAAACATGGTGAGAAAAGTTGATTCTATAAATTTCTGGACATGTCTAATATAGTCCACTGTCAAAGAAATATTAAAAGACAGTAGGTACATCTATACATAATGTAACATAATGTAACACAACATAGCATAGTAGAGTCCATAGTCTGTATTATATTCATACTGTATAGTATGTAATATAATATAATATATAATGGTCTATATGGTATATAATATGCTATATATAATACATATAATCTGTCACATACTATATATATACATACATATATATATATAGAGAGAGAGTTAGGAGAGAGAGAGAGTGTGTGTATACATAATATAGATATATATAGAGAAACATTTTTTGATGACAGAATCAGTCTTGATTTTCCCAGTGGACCTATCACTCCTGCCCACATCCCTCTTTTCCTAGCAGTGCTTCTAAGTTTTCATAATAACTGCCCAGGGCTTTTGGAGCTGTAAGCAGAAATTTAGCTTTTCATTTGTAATGAATAGCAGGAAAATTTCTAATGCTTTCAATAATACTAAAAAAATACTTCTAAATGAACTTTTATGCTAATCTTGCATGTCTGTACTAGCTGTATAACTGGAAAAAAAACCTTACCCCAGAGACACTTAAAAATATTCAGGGATTACCAGGTGCATGTATGAAAGCTAAATCAGGTTTTTTTTCTTCAGCTTATTAGCTGTTCATCTACAGTTTATGGTACTTGCTTTTAATATTTTTAATGATTTTTTTAAATCCCCTACTAGCACTTAACCTCCATCCTGTAAACTCTCTTAACTCTTTCAGTGCAGAAGGAAAGTCCTTTGAATGTAAGACAAGCACGGCACCTTTAAAAGCCAAGCTGCAGGAGAAATAATTGAATTTAACAGAAGCTACAGTTTCTAAATTATTGTGTGTTAAATCACAAAAAGACCCATGATAATGGCTTAATAATTCATTCTTTGCATGCACAAAGCACAGCAAAATATTTAGTTCATGAGATGGCAACAATATCTCATGATCTTTGCAGAAATACAGTCTAAACTTGCATAGATGGAAATAATTTACAGACTTTGGAAAATTGGTATTGCAGAATAACTATGTTATAGCTTAAAAAAAACCCAAACAAAAATGTATCTGTGCAGATGCAGTCTTTGAGTTTAATCTTGAATCCCTCTCACTTCTCTGTATGTTCACCTGAGTCCCAGGTCAGCTAAGCAGTGGTGATACTACCTGTAATGCAACTTGTAAGTTTGGGATGACTGTAAAGCTTTGATTCATTCTAAAATTATTAAATTATCATAGTTATTAAATTATTAAAATGTTTTTTGGAGGCTGGTGTATATTTACCTTTTGCCATGTGTAAGAATGTGTTTTTATTAACTCTCAGTTCTC
Source organism: Acanthornis magna (assembly GCA_036785705.1). Lineage (NCBI taxonomy): Eukaryota > Metazoa > Chordata > Aves > Passeriformes > Acanthizidae > Acanthornis > Acanthornis magna. Next base: position 14,401,154 of record JAWUZG010000029.1, read on the forward strand.
TGTACTTAGCCAAGGACGCTGAACTCTGACTGCATTCTTATCATGCTTTTTGTCGTTAATAGCCATGCTCCAGACCAAAATAAGCCCTCAGCTACACCCAAACACCTTTGCTCTCTGTGTTAGCCTTGCACACACCCTGGCTGAACCTGCACTTGGGCAATTGCTTGCAATTTTCCTGAGGAGCTGCAGGAGAAAGTTAATGCCCAGCTTAACTTTGCCGTTAAAAGCAGTAGGTGTGATTTAGCATGCTCTAGAAGCAGAACAGTTACTGAAATTTTTTGTCCTGTCATTTTACATGGTTGAACACAGGATAAATCCACAGTTTTGGACAAATTTTGGCATTGCCATAATCAGTTCTCACTTCTCTGCTTATGTAAATCTGTCATCACAACCAGTTCAACAAGTCCCTTGAGAAATCCCATTACATAGAGAAGCAAGAGTCTGTCAGTGCATTTCCACATCATTTAGTTAAATAATGCTCTGGTCAGTCTCACAACTCACCTGCCACGCCTCTCACCTACTACAGCTTTTTCACTCTGCCACCTTGCCCAGGGCTGAGTCTTGAAAACAAGATTCATTTGAAGATGAACTGAGACTGCACCTTGGTTGTACTGAGCAAGGCAAGAACAAAATATATAACCCTCATTACCATAGCCATCAGAGCAATTGCTTCCTTGATGGTTAATTTTGCCCAGGTTTCTCTGATTGCTGGAGAGAAAGGATGATAAGTATATTTTGTGTTTGGTGACCTGCTTGGTGAGATGGATTTGAAACTCAAGCTTCCCTGGAGGTGAGCGCAGGATGGAGTGTGGGCTGAGGCAGCACCGCAAATACTTGATATCCTTCCTTCCTGCAAGGGAAGGTGATGGTTGGGAAGTATAAGCTGAACATGATATTTGTTAAAACTTCCTGTGTTTCCTAGCACTGTGTTTCAGAAGGTGTAGGGATGAATACAAGGGGAAAAAAAAAAAGGAAAGCCAAGGAAATGGGTTTGGGCACGTACTGGACCTGACTGCGGCTGGTACTTTGAACAACTTCTCAGCACATGCACCAATCATTTGTAGAAGCCCACTCAAGACTCCAAATATTTGGTGTCATGCTGTGGACATCACCCCGGCTGGGGACAGCAGTGTCAGGACAGCCCAGGGGTTCAGGGCAGGTAACTTCATAACTCCCTGCAAAACATCATGTGGATGTGCCCCATGACTTGACTGCTGCTGGTAACCAGCTTATCTATGTTAATAACTGGTCTAGGTACGTCTGCACATACTGCCCTGAGGGTAAATGGGAGAATAGGAGGGATAAGGGTAGGAAGAGGAGAGACAGAAGTAGCAGAAAATGAACTGAGGAATTTTTTTAAATGGATTTATGGTTTCAGAGACCTTTGTCCATGATATGAGAGAGTATTTCCCACTGTGGTGTTGCCATTTGATCCTGTCCACTTGGTGGGAGCATCTTTGTTTCCTGTAGGTCCCCAAAAGACTTGAGTCTCCATATTCCACTTACACTAATTTATATCAACTGCCTTGGATATTTTTGCTTTTCATTTACTTAACTTCTCATTTAGTTTTCTAGAGCAACAGTACTCATCTCCTTAAAGTTTAACAAAACATAACTCCTTGGTATCTCAGAAAAAATCTAAATGGAAATTGGCAGTAAAGCATTATATAGAAGCAACTCAGATTGTGTTATGTTCCTGTTTAACTTTGTGTTTTCAGTGGACCAGAGCATTTAAAAAGACACCTGATCTGTGTATTCATCTCCATGGCCCATTAATGCAAGTCAAGAAAGAGTCAGCCATAGCATTGATTTGCTTGGGTTTATTGGTCTGAGGAACTCAGAGATGAGAAACATACAACAAGGAGACAGAAAGGATGTCCTTCTGAGCCAAAACAAGCGAGTAAAACTTTCATCCTGTCAGGATAGCTGAAAGCAATCAAAAGATGGGTGTTGTGACAAGCATCCAGCAACTCAATCAATGTGTATGCAGGAGAGCGGTAGAGGGTTCATCAGTAATTTGTAGATGGTTCAGAGAATGGTTTACTTCCCCATGATGTCCCTTTTCTGTTCCCCCCCCCCCATTGCAGACTTCCATCTGCAACTCAGACACCAAATACTCTAGGGACAGGAGAATAACATGGTGCCAATTTCATCCTTAGATGCTTGCGGCCTCTGGCCCACTCTGTGCTGCTTCAAATGGTGCATACAAAATGCCAAATGATCTCCTCAGAAGATACTATGTGAGGGACACAGGATTTCTCTCCCCATCCAAGCTGGTTTTCCTCCTGTTGAAGCCAGCTCCCACCAGTGGTAGGGCTTGAGAGTCAAGCCTGTAAAGAATTCCCTGCTTTAGCTGACACTTTCTTTCCCATCACTGTGTACCAATGTACCATAATCAAGAAAGCAACGCTTGGTGCTGCAGAGGGTAATCATTGTGGGGTAATTCTGGGGGTACTGTTTCCACCTTTTCAGACTGTGGGTGTTGTGGGGGCAAGCTGACAAAACCAAAACCCAAACAACCTGCCAATGTAAGCTTCCACATATTTCTGTATGTGCAAATACCAGATTTCTGTAAACTGTCAACTTCTGAAAACTTCTTGTAGCTTTAAGACAAACTGAATTGTCTGCCTTCATGGCTTTAATAAGGAAGGGAAAAAAAGACCTTCTCCCTACTAGAAAAGTCTTAAATCCCCCTGGATTTCAGAGCTAAATGCAGTTTGCTGTGTTTTATCATGCCTTATCAATTATTTCGATGGAAAGTTTTCTTTTCCCACAAGAGGTACAGTAATCTGCTGCTTGGATGACCTGGGAATTGTCTCAGGAGCCCTGCAGGTATTGCGGGAGGAGGTCAGCTCCCCCTTGGTGTGGACAAGCTGTGTTGGTGCTTCCATGTGCTTCTGGCAAAAAATCAGCTCATGGTTCAACAGAAAGGCCCTGTGGGCCTGTGGGCAAGTGTCTGTCCTCTTGCCCAACACCAATAACCAGCCTGACATACCAGGCATGTGCAGTGGCAAGGGACTGCAAATATGTCTGGAAACTCAGATGGAGAGATTCAGCTCAGAAAATGGGTCCTTCATTTTCTTTTCCCATAAATATGGCTTCTGTATATATAACTGCAGCATCAGAATCTGGTTCTCTGGCTGCTTCTCCTGTCTTGTCAAACTTTTCACTGCTGTTCACTTTTCACAGCCTGTAACTGTATAGAAACATCTGACTATGAAATCTGTGACTAACATCTTATTTTTTGGGTACACAGTGCCATCTAGCCCCTGACCAAATAAGCTAGAGAGGCATTTTCAGAGTTCCTGAAATGCTGTTCATTTTATAGGGAAAGCTGCAGGAACAGCTTCTGTTCAGAGCAACATTCAAGCCTTTCTGCACTTCTCTCCTGTCCTTAAGCCATCTACATCCCATCATCTGCTGGCTTGACTTCTACTTCTTGCAGGTGGTTACCTGCAGTTGGTATGTCACTTCAGTTAGTGGCAACCATTTGACCAAAACCAACCAGTTCACCTACTTGGGTGCCCCTTCCTACCCGACTGTACATTCATCTCTTATAATCTTCCTTCTGAGACTGTTACTGACTTGCTCCAAAGGATATGTTGGCATGCTCTGGTGGCTGGCCAGACACCTGTAATAAGCAAACAGCTTGAAGCCCATTACATCTCTCAAAAAATATAGACCGTGTTTTCTCAGCATACAGCAGGTAATCATCACGGTGATGGCCTGTGGCCTTGTGCTGAATACATGTGCTGGGAACTGAAGCAAGAAACTAGCAAAGAAAGGCAAAGGAGGGTCCTGCTGCCTGCTGCTACCCCTCCTATGCCTTCCTGCAGCAGCCCAGGAAAGCCTGCCACTCAGCAGAGATGCTCCTGCTATGGCCAATGCCCAGGGGACCTTCCCCATGCCACTCTGCTTCTCTGCTGGAGTCCCTAAGGTTGGAGAAGCTACACTTCCCAGTGGAGAGGCAGCCATGACTGTTGCAAAACCTGGGAGATCTGCCCTGCTAAGCACCTCAAGAAGTTTTCATTACTGTGACACTGAACCTGGTGAGGTTTTGTATTCCTAGGCAGATGACTGTGGACTTTTGTTACCTTTTTTTCGCAGGAATTTTCAGTGACAAAACCTCAAAACATTTAATGGAAACTGAACCTTCTCAAGAAAATGCTGTTTTGAATGAAGCTTACTTGCTTGGATAATATTTTGAATACTAAATTCTATCTAACTCTGAAAAAGTTTCCTTTCTGCCGTTCTTTGATAGGGAATGTAGTTAGCATCAGTATCGGATATAAATTGTTAACTCCTGGATTAACATCTATTGAGGGGAATGGGGCAGTTCACACATCTCATCTAAATCAGGACGCGTGAGCAAATCAGGCTGGCTCTAACTACTTGCTAATCATACTAGTGAGTGCTAGCTGGTTAACAGCTGAGGTGCCACTTCCTACAATCCATCCAGTTCTCCAACCAGGCACTCATTGCACGGGAGAGCAGCTTCGAAGAACACTGCTGCACAAGAGGCTCTTGGTCACGTGTGAGGTCTTGTTTATTGCTCAGGTCAATAAACTTTGATCTGGATACTCACTAGGTTTTCTAGGGGTTGATAGGACTACAGGTATCAAAGATACTTATGTGTTTCCTAAATGGAGCAACCCTATTGCATGTGCAACATATCTGGACCTGGATGGACCAGTTATCCTCCAGGAATTAATATGCTCTCCATATTAAAGTACTGTGTTTGAGCTGACAGGATGAGATGGAGTGGTTTTTTATGTTCTACAAAATCATGGGGAAAAAGAGAACATCTGCATCTGAGTATCACTATTTCAAAAATCATATTTTAGGAACTGTAAGTTAATGAAGCTGGATCCCTCACGATTCAACAACAGCATGTGATATATCTAATATGACTGACATTTAGTTTTGCTTTCAACAGTTGCTCACGTAAGAGGAACTATATGAAATACGTTTTGAACAGAGGACACAGAATGGGCTGATGTAATACTCAGTGATCCAAGCTTTCCAGTGGAAATATCTTTCGGTGTATTTTCCTCAGGCAGCATACAAAGATTTCCTTCTCTTTGCTGGAGGTGTTTGGCAGTAACTTCCTCCTTGTTTGTGGATGTAGAGTATTTCACACACATAGCTCATGATCTTGTACCGTCACAGTTGCAGCAAGAAGTGGGTAACAACTAGTGGAGCTACCCCAGTGAAAAGTCACTCAGTGCCCAGCTTGAGCTAATCTGTAAAAAAACCCAGTCCACAGAAAGCCACTTAGTGATGCTTTAACATACAAACAGATATTACACAAGATGCATTTATACATGCTTCAGTTTGTTATTTGCAGGCAGGCAGCACCAGCTTTAGTGCAATACCTTGGAAACCCCAGTAGATTTTTTTTCCAACCAAGAAGAGAAGAACTTAATGATGCTGTGACAAACTTCAGAACAGTGAGTGACTAGGGAAGAGTAATGGGGGCATAGAGGCAATTTATGGACTTTGTGCTTGACTGCAGCCTGCTATTTGAGCAGCGTACCAAACAGGAATCCTGAAGCTTTCCCTTTCATGTCCATGCTTTCAGACAGTCAAGCTCTTGAATGGTGTAGGCATAGAAACACACAAGGTGCATCAGTGCCAGTTTAAGCTTGCCTTGAGATGATAAAATGGAAAGTAACCTGAGAACAAAAGAAAAAAATTGTTTTCTATGTTGTTGACAGGAGAACTGTGGCTCTACTGGCAGTGCTGACCCCTGTAGCTGGTTTCCCAGCTTTGGGTTAGTCCCAAGAAGGATCTAAAATGGTCTGAGATGCATGAAGTCCTCATATCATAGAGTCATCTTTGTGCAGGAAGCCACATCCGGCACCCAAATTTGCTGTGCTTACACATGCAACTTGTTCTTACGAGCAGTAGATGGCACTCTTTGGATTAAATTGCTCCAAGTAATTTTTATATTAATAAAAACAGGCACATGCACAGGCACATGTATACACACACACACGCACACATGCACATGCGAATATTTGGTCCTCAGAAAAATATATAAAACAAAAATCTGTTTATCTGAAATTTTACTTTAGGCACCATTAAAAACAAAACAAAACAAAGTGAGAACAAAGTCTATTCTAAAGTTTCCAGGATTTTGCCATTGCACTGTGTGATTTCCAATGTTCCCATCTCTCTTTTTAACACATTAGTGTAAACAGATGCTTGCTCTTTCCATCTTGCTCTCCAATAACAACTGTCAAGGCTGCTAAATTACCTACACAGATGAACATCCAGTGCCAGCCTGAGAACTAGCCTGTCTTACAGCTTCTCCCCAACATGTTTCCAGTATAATAATGGGATGGGATGAAAAATTTTTTCCTGTCCTTTTTAAAAGTGTGAAAGCACAAACTCACACAAGGGCTGCCTACATGAAGCCTGTCCTGATTGGTCTCTGCTTTCCCAAGTCCTGTTTTATCTTCCTTCTCTGGTCTCTCCAATGAGCTCCATGGAGGCCCTGCTGGGGGGCTTTGTGTTGACGAGATTCAGGGAAACTCCAAACTTCAGCCCTTGCTCTCTGTGCTCCCACAGGAGCACTGTGCTTGTTAAAATTCACACCACAGGAAAGTGAACTGTGTGCTGCTTTTGCCTGGCTTTTTTTGGTTTTGCTGTATTGTTTTTGTTTCTTTAAATTTATTTGCCTTCCTGAAATTCTATTTCAAGGAGATTTTCTGAATTCACAGCAAGCTCCACCTGTGGAGCCTTATGACTCTGCTGAGGTCATTGACATGTTGAGATACACAACTGATGCACTGTAATTCCTGCTAGTAAATCCAGAGAGCAGATGGCCAGCCCAGTTAACTTCCTTCTGTAGCTGAAGCTGTGGATTTCTCCAGGCATTGCTACACAGTAATACAGCAATGAATATTTGTGTGACAGGGCTAAGGAAAACCCTAATCTGACAGTACAGCAAATCCTTTATGCACATTGGCTTGTGTTGGTGATAGCAGCGTGCCAGTCACACTCTGCCTGTGCTGGGGAGGCAAAGATTGTCACGGCAGTTCACAGGATAACTAACTTGGCATCTTGTTTTACTCACACCTACACTCAAACCTTGGCATCTTTTTTCACTACGCCAGGTCACAAATACTCTGAATCAGGTGCTCTGTTGTACAACAGGAAATATTTTGGAAGAAAATGATTGACGATGCTTCTTTAGAAGCAGAGTCTGCTTTGAGGCTCTGCTGGCAGTTTGAATGCAAAGGTTTCAATTCTGTCACGTGGATTTACAGAGAGGCAAAACAATTGAAAAGAGAATCTGGCCAGTATGTTTTATACACCAGATTTCCCCCCTTTTCTCCTTACCAGCTCTTTTAGGAGGTGGGAAGAAAGAGGACTTTGCCCCAGATTGTAGCCAGTCAGTCAGTGCGTAAAAGAGAATACTCAGAAGCTGTTAGCATACTAACTTCTGATGGTTATTTTGTTACTGGAAGCTTTTAAAATATTTTCAGTTTAGACTATTTTTTTAAACAGCTTTAATTATTTTTATCCCGCAATCCTTCAGCTTTGAGTAGTAAAATACAATTCCTGACAGAAGTCCAAAATGCCATTACTGTTCTGCCATAAATCTCAAGAGCATCCTCTGCAGCAAATGGAGGTATTAATAAAAGAAATGAGATGTAGAGAACAAGCTGATAATTTTTATTGAGACTGAGTCCCTAGTGATACTATCTATCGTTAGCACTAGAAATCCTACCATTTGGAGGGCACCCAAAAGCTCCTAAACTGACTTCAGAGATTTTGGCATTTCTGTTTTATGTTCTCTGCCCTTTTTCAAACCTTCCTTATTGCTTGTTGTATCATGCTGAGTGGTCATCCTGAAACGGAATAATACCTTTTGCCACCATCCACAGTGACATCTTCACCCAAGAAAATGATTGCCATTGTGTTCTCCCACCTTCACTGCCCTTGAAAATGAAATGATGCTTGCAACTTCAGTGATACTTGGGCTCACTGTGCCTTATGTCCTCGTCTCTCTCTTTGACCATGAGCTGCTGGGTGCACTGCCTGGGATGACTGCTACCCTTGCATCCTCTGTGCTGCCTTCCCTTCTTTCCCCAGTCTCTGCCTGCCAGCTGTCAATTAATCACACTTATGACAGACCACAATAACACTTTTTGCCATTCTTTTAGCTCAAGTTCCTGTCTGTGTCTCCTTGGTGTAGCTAACACTGAATTGCCTCAAATGCAGATCAGGGCTGTGGAAAAGAAGGAAAACGTAATGGTCCTTCACAGACTTCTCCCTCCTCCAACCCTTTTTCCTTAGGTAATTCAGTCCCTGCTGTGACACTGTGAGTGAATTGTGATTGCATGCTTCATCCCAAAATCAATTGTAAAAGTAACAGAAGGAGAAAAAAAAAGGGAAAAAAAAGTCAATGCAACTTATTGCAACTTATTGCAATGCACCAGAGTAATTCTTCTTTCTATCAGCATGAAAGAGTCCTTGTGGACTTCACAATTGAGAGAAAACAGGGAAGGTGGAGGAGGGGAGTCTAGAAATTGATTCTGGACTAAAGCAAAACACCTTGCTAGGTCTGAAAGCCCCAACACCAAAGAACCCATTGCCCTTCTTCATGTTGCATTGGCCTGGGCTGGTGCCTTGTTAACCATCCTTAAACCAGCTCTGACCTTGGCTGCTCTGGGAGCAGATGCAATTGCACCCTCAGCTCACAGAGGTGTGTTTGCAGCTGTTTTAGTTCATTCACTGCCAAATAAGCCGTGGAAAGCCAGCAGCCAAAACCTTCATCCTGTTCCCAAAGGTATACCTGCTGTGTGGGAAAGCCATCCTAGCCAGCTGGCAACCTCACTGGGGCTGAGTTAGAACTGGCACCAACTGAGCAAAGAAAACTGCCTGCAGGTTCATTTTTGCTTGTCAACAATATCACTGTCCACCACCAAACCTTTCTTCTGGGTGGCAGGAAGAGTCAGCAAGATTTTGGCCTATCTGCTTTCATTCTGTTGTCTACCTGCAGGGACAGCCCCATTTTAAGTTGTTGTGATGAGAACTGAGTTTGTGCCTGATGGCAGCTTCCCACATCCAGGATCCTACAATGTGATGCACAGGTTTGCCTTTTTCACACCTTCCTGCCCACAGAGGACTACCACAGAACAGCTTCCACACATCCTAGTGCTTGGTGTGTGAAGACTGGTGGCTGAAACAGGGTGGGTGACTGACCATGGCAGTGTGAGAACCAGCAGGAGGTTTCTTACAACTGGTCTTGATGGACCACTAGAAGAATCATCTACAAACCGGGAGTGTGTCTTAATCTCAGAAATGCTTGCCCATGGACTGCCATTTCCCTCTCTTTCAAAAAAAAGGACAAAAAACCCCAGACCCCAAACCAAACTAAACAAAAAAACCCAGGCACCCTAAATAAATAAACTCTACAGCTTGAAACCCTTCCATTTAAGCCTTTTTTCAACACAGTAGAAAGTATTCTCCCCCAAATCCCTTTCACACAAAAGTAGCACTTTCACTTCTTATCCAGCTAAATGTGCGGGCATCTGGAAATGGAGAAAAGCCAGTAATGGTGACCTGCCTACGACATCCCATCATGAAACAAGTGAAGGATTTGGAGATTAACAGGCTTACCCAGCACAATGCTGCAAAGGGATATCCTGTCTCATTGACTTCTGAGGCTTTGTGCTTATAGGATTTAAAATGCTTCTTTGCTATAGCCCCTGTGAATCAAATCAAGCAGCTAAACCCCTTGGTTCTACCCTTCCCTTCACTGTATCCTGCCAAGATACTTAGCAGTTCGAACCTGCTGTATCTATGCAGTTCTTTGATTCACCTTAGTGATCAAGCCATCAGTACAAGAGAATGTGGGAACACCTCTTTCAAGCCAGTGAAAATTCCTTTCCTAACTCTCCTGAAAAAAAACCAAGGTGACCTCCCTATTTAAGAAGGCACTGCACCACAATGATGCATTTTCAGCATCAATGAGCTTCACACCTGTTGGAAGAGAAAGGAGTAGCTGAAACTCTTTAGGATATTCAGGGTTTTCAAGTGCATCCTCTAAAGACAGAAGATGAGGTGTGTTGTTCACAGTTGGGGGACAACCACTGTTTAAATCTGCTGTGTGTTTGAGGATACTAATGAAATGGAGACATACAAAACACTGTGAGAAGTGTGTGGGAGTAGCACAGAGGCAGGTGGGAGAAATGAAGCTCTAAGAGTTGCTATCTTTTGCTCTCGTCCTGAAGCTTTTGAGTCCACAAACCCCCACAGGGCACTTCCATACTTGAGGGATTGAGACAAGATGAGGTAAACCCCTCCTCTGAGAAGAGACTTCTGCAGGAATACATCATGAAAGATCACAGAGGAAATCCGTGATAAATGGGAATGGAGAGGTTTGGAGAGGTCAAGCGCTTCTGGCTTTTCTTGGTTTACACGGGATCAGGACCCATAAGCCAAGACCCTGAGGTAGCACTGCCTACAGTTCTTCCTTGATGTGAATATACCAAAGGTGATTTTCTACCACATAGTTAGGTTTCATCTAAAACCAAACCAGCACAAGGGAATGTCTGAAAACAAATAAAAGCAAAATGAAACAACCTCTCTGCTTTGATGGGTGATTCAGAGGAGGAACAAAGCAGGTCTTTCTCTTGTCTGCATTGCCTTCCTAGGCCAGCCTCTTTCTTTCATCCTTACTCTCAGTTCAACGGCTTTCCAGACCCTCCTGGGTTGCAGCAAACTTTAAAAAGCATCTTTCAGAGCCCCAGGAAAAATCTTTCTTTCTGCCATCCCTGAAGCTTGTTGTCTTGCTCTTCCTCCAGGAAGCCTTCCAGCCCTGATCTGTGCTGCCTTTCCCTGCTTTGCACCCTCTCCATCGGTCATCTTGCACAGATCCCCCTACCTCTCTCCCCCAAAAGCTGTTGCTGCCCAGGCTAGAGCTGGCAGGGTCGGGCAGCCTGCAGCCATGCTGCTGGGCCCTGTCTTTAAACAAGGGAAAACCAGCAGCCAGCTCCAAGGTAGAGTGCCTGCATCTCATATGAGCAACGTGACTCTCCATGAACACTGATAGATGAGGAAATCGTAAGATAAAAAATAATGCTCTAGTGCAAGCACGATGTGGGATCAAGTTACAAATCTTGTTAGGTGGTGATGGGAAGTATCAGTCAGAAGTCAAATCACACAGGGTTGAAGATTTATCTGGGTATCAAGGCTGTGCAGTCTGTCCTCAGTGTAGCATTATAAAATGCAGTGATCTTTATGGGCATGTGCAGAGATGTAATTGGAACTGTGCAGAACACAAATTAGATTTGAGAGATTCCTTTTGCATCTCTGCTTTAAATCATGATGAGCTTGTTTCACTAACAAGCAGACATAAAGGAAAAAACTCTCCTTCTTGCTTGGTTGCTGGTGGGTTTTTTAATTATATAGCCCAGCAATTCACAGTTTTGAAAGGACTAGGGTTGGGAGGAGATCCCACTTGTCCTGCACAAGCACATGGCTAGTAGGTATGAAAGAGATGACTAAATATATGAAAACACTTCTGGCCCCAAAAGTCCTTTAAGTGCACATGGTTGGCAGCTGAGAGGAAGCCTCTGCTGGCAGAGGCTTCCTCTGAGGAAGTAGCACAAGTACCCTGTGCTATGGAATTACCTTGCCATTGTTGACCCTAGACATCTGCTTTTGGGCATGGCAAAACCAGGCCATGACATGAGGTGCACCTTTGGTCTGACTTATCGTAGGTTACATCACTCAAAGTCTGAAGGCAGCTCCTGAGATTCCACTAGCAAACCAGCAGGTTGTCAGAGATGAGAATCCCTCTCTCCTCCAATCCCCAGACAGGTCTTTTTTCTCTTGCTGAATTTCAGGGAAGGGCTCACACAGTGTCCTGAGGGATGAAGAGTTGCCTGCAATAAGGAGCCAGCTGACGAAAACCCAAAACCTTGCACAAAGAGGCAGAGAGCCTTTGCTTCATGAGTACAGTAGTGTGGTTTTCTGTTCTGTGGGAAGCACTGGCATATCTTCAGTACCCACAGCTGGGCTGCACACAGAGGAGAAGGAAGAGTACCAACCCATTGTGTGCCAGAAAGCTGTTGCTGGTCTGTAAAGGGCCAAGGCAGCAGGATGGTTGCAGGAAGAACAGCCTTTGGGACATCTGTTCCCCTAATGAGTAGCTCCATGGGCAGTACTAGTCATTGTTCAAATGCACAAGGCATGTCTTGGGCAGGGATGCATATGCTCTACCCAAATGGGACAGAGGGGTACAGGGTGTGTAGGGAAAGGGCCACATGTCTGCAGCCTGTGGCACACCAGCTCTTGCTCTGAAGGGGCCTAAAGCTTCCTTAGGTCTTTCTCCCATTAAATAAACAATATTTGCATGTGCATTGGTCTGAATTCTCTCTGTTGACATAATGAAATCTCCTTTAAAAAATCTCCGGCCAGTCAGTAGTGCTACCAACCACTTTTGTTTCCAAAAGATACTGGGTCCAAATTATTCAGAAGAAGAGATTCACCTGTTCCCTCCATGGGGTCACTGTACACAGAAATCTGAAGAGCCCTCTCAGTGTCTTATACACAGTCTGTAAAGGCTCTTTTGTGGGTTTTTTGGGTTTTCTTTTTGTACTAAATGAAGATGTAAAGTATTCAAAAGGAACCACACATGCAGACACACAAAAAAACCAGTCCTCATCTGGCAAGGCTCTTTTAATGTTGTATTTTACCAAACCACAGTACATACTTCAAATAAGGCCTAACAGATTATACTCTTTATAAATTTACAAACAGTTTATTCTCCTTAAAGAGATCATATTACTTTTATCAGTCTTGTGTATTTCAATGAATTATATGTTTATTCAAGCATAACATAGCAAATGTAGCCATAAATCTTTTAGACTAAGTGTCTATAACAGAGGAATCTCAGATACACTATACTTTCGGATTAGGATGTTTTTTAATATACATGTTTTTGTTTAATTAGGGTAACCATCATCTCCTGGTTATGTGTCCCATGGGAAAATTGTGCTCAAGAAAGAAACCTGTGGACTAGAGTAACTGCAAACAGACAAGGTCTTGGCTCACCTGACGGGAAATCGGGCCAGCTTTGTAGGCACATAACCCTCGGATTGGCTTTCCACCTGGTTTGGAAGGAAGGGGTTAGAGACTGCTTTTGCTTTCCTAATAGCAAATGGCCATGGTCTTTTCCTGGGTACAGACTGCTCCACAGCAGCAGGAACTAGATCAGTAAGAAAGGACACCTGCATTTCCATCTCTAACCAGCAGCCCAAGTTATTGAGAGCTGGCTGGCTGGTAGAGATGTATTACTTGGATGTGACATACACACAGTACTTTGGGAAAAAAAAAAGAAAAAGGGCGTAAAAGAAGAGAGGAAGTGAAATTTTCTGCCCCCATAGCAATTTTCACAGTCTTTTGCTACTGCTATGTATATGAATCTAATTCTGAACCATCATTCGTGTCCTAGTCTCTGCTGATCCCTATTTCTGCTCGCAGGGCTATACCCATAGACCAGCTGTTGCTAGCTTGCTATCTTGTAAAACAAAGCTAGCAAGATAGGAGCACCTCATCATGCTGTGAAACCCCCAACAGACTATAATGAAACTGTGTTTTGAGGACTTCACACTGATCAACATCAGGGGCTGTGCAAGGCAGGTGTTTCTGAAGTGTGTTGTATGGCACCAATGGCTTCAAACCATCTCTCAAAGATTGAGAAATAAGTTCCTGCTTGAGCCCAATATGTCCCTGCCAGAGAACCAGTGAGGAAAGAAAAAAACCTGACACTGAGACAAAACCCAAATCCAAACCATGCAAATTATAGTTGAATAATAAAAATCAAAATCCAAGCCCATACCCCAAGTCTCCCTTTCAACAGAGACAGCTGATTGTTTTCTAAACTGCAGAACCAGCCATTTCTGTAGCTTCTAAATAACAAGTTTGGCAATAGTTACCATGCACAAAGTAAAGGCCACTTATAAAACATCTCCATAAAAATATCTATTTATCTCTATATCTCTATTTATATATGTCAGTAAGAAGCATCAGACTGAGCACAGCCCAAGCACTCCATAATGGGTGGGGGAGGGGGGAAATCTACTTAATCTCCATGAAATTAAGCACTCTTAGTTAGGATTGGCATCCACACGTAGGATTAAGTCAGTACAGGGAATTTCCATCAGGCTCTTAATTAGCAGTAGTCAAATGGGATAGCAGAGTTGTTGGGGAACCTAAGCCTTTCAGGAATATTGTGCCAAATCATGCTGTTGTGTCAGAGGAACTCCCTGGACTCAGGCTGCTCAACGTGTGAGTCAGCTCACTAGGACTGAAGATAATTTATGTGTCACCTGCCCAGTCAGCCCACGGATGGGTCTTGATCCACTGAAGAGCTGAGGCAAAGTTCCCATTTCTCGTGTATGACTGAGACTGACCATGCAAAGCAGATCTGTGGAAAGCCAGCTCTCTGTGCTTCAGAGTTAATAGGAATCAAGTGATGCCTTAGCCTTCTTTATTCAAGTGACTCTGATCCCTTCTCTTAAGCAGTTGGAGCTTCAAAAGACCAGATACAATGCAGGAATTACAATGGGGTGACTGTAATGTCTCAGGTATTCCAAATACTGAAACATTTTTTCCCCTCCAAGATGCTGATCCAATGAAAATAAAATTATTTAATAACCAATGTTGAGAATTCTCAGATGTGCTCATCATTGAAACCTGTAGGAGTGCTGACTTGCTGGCCCTGTTGAGCTGGACCTTTAACACTCCAAGAGACTAAAACCAGTAGAAGCTTTTATAATATCAAATTTCTGTGTCCTACTTTGGGGCTTACAAGTGGCCTTGTAGAGCTGCTACAAAAGCACAAGGGAAGGGGATGGCTGAGAGCTCAGTCTGACATCTTGTGGCCCTAAGGAGAAGACACGTTGACTTTTGCTAGGCATTAATTTTATTATTGGTATCTCTTGGGAAAATCTGAATCAACCAATAGAAAGTAACCATGCTTAATGGAATGAAGTGCAGCTGCCTCATTTTCAGACTCTCTTTGCCAGATGATGCTGTGATTTTGGAACAAATACAAACAAGTTATAAAATAATGCCACAGATGGCAGAAACCAAACTTATACTTTCAGTCACTGAGTAGTATGAACAGATAAAAACCTACTGCAAACATAAGAGGTGATAAGAGTGTAGTGGCATATAACTCTCCCACTACCATGGTTACATTTTAGGAAGGTGAAAGGCTTCACCTAGGTCAAAGTAGCAAGCACTGCTGGGAAGGAGTTTAAAGATGACAGTGAAAGGCAATAAATTTGTCAGTGCGAGGGAACACTTCTAAAGTAGAGAAAGAGATGTGAAAAAACGTAGAACTGTCAACAATTTTCTTTCCTTGGAGTAATGGGTAGATGGGTTTGAAAAAAGGAAACATTAGATGTCTACAGGGATCTTACTCCTTATTCTTACCAGGAATTGCATAATGAAAGGGACTTTACGCCATGTTTCGGAGTGTGCAGCAAAGGCAATTTCTCTTTGTTACCTTGCCCTGTTGTAGTAGTTTATGCTTCAGGGATAAAGGTCTCAGTAGTGCAAGTCACACAAGAAAACTGTGCAGACAGACCTTGATTTTATAACAGAAATAAATTACAACTAGCTGCTGATACTCTGTCCAGTGCTTTAAGGTGGCAAACCATAGATTTACTTTTAAACATTTACCCAAAGGAATTTTTCAAGACAAAGCAGTGCAGGGCTATTTGTTCAGCTTGTGAATGATTGATTGACTGTGCCAAGGTCAGGCTCCTTCAGTGACACAAGCACTGTAAGCATGAGAATGTGCAGTTTAGAGAATAAACATTAGCATACAGGGGATGGCTACCTTGTCTTTATTCAGCCAAGTTTATTTGTCTCACATACCTTCACATGGGTCTGGAAAAGTAATACACAGACTTGGCTAATTGTCCATTGCTAACCAAAGGCATGATGAAATGAAGGAAAGCTGTTAGGCTGGAAATGTTCCACGTGAAGCCTGCTTCTACCTGACATGAGTTTTACTCTAAATTTACTGTTTTCTGGCTGATTCAAGAGTTTGTTGCCTTGCTCCAGTGACTGTCTGTCTTAAACAAGAGCCTGTTGATAGTCTACCACTCTGGAAATGGAGTCAAGGATGCTAGATTACCTCATTTAGGTTCCCTTGCCCACAAAAGGTTGGACCAGAAGGTCTTTCGTGGTCCCTTTCAATCCGTGATGTTCTGTAACATGGGGAAAAAGTGACAAAAGACAGGGACAGGCAGCAGGGACAGGGGCATAAGAATTGTCTTCTAAGCAGGTAGAAGAGTTTGGGACTTGTGACTGTGCTCTCACCAGCAGCCTAGAGCCAGTTGCTTAAACTTCTCATCTTGCAACAGCCTATTTTAAAGCATGTGAAAGACAGAAGCCAAAAAGGCAATGACCAAACAGCAATATAAAACTGGCCACAGCACGGTACCTACCCCAAACTCCTGACTGGAAGGCAAGAAGCTCTTTCTGGAACAGTTTATTGTTCTACATGCTAAACATTCTCTCAAATGGTTTCTGCTCTAGTGTCATTCCAGTTATTCATGTTTCTTGCCTGTCAGAAAATATCATCTACACCCCTTTTCAATAGAGTTTCTCTAATTTAAATAGAGCAAGTTCTGTGCTAGAATTCAGAATGCCAGTATGTTGAATATCATTCACTTTAATAATTAATATAATGATAGTACATCTCTGACCCTTGGAGACAGAAGAATTAATGCAATGGAATTTGAGGAAATAACAATTTGCTCTTCTTAATACCCTCTTAGATATCAGGTAAGAACATTAGTCTATGGTAAGACTAAAGGCACATATTTTTATGTTTGTTGTTTATTCCAGGTGCTTTTCCATTAAGGAGACAACAGCAGTGGGAGCACATTATTGGAAGCTGTTGAATCAGAGAAGAAACAGAATGCACTAAATTTGTTACTTGCTTATATGTGTATTTCCAGAGTACATCTTACCCCCTTTTCACTGAAGTGGTTCTGGTTATGCTTAAATAATTGCTCAGCTTTTCTCACATGATATTTTGAAAATAGAAGACTAGCGAAAAGAATTTCTTCTCTGTGAAAAAACCCGTTAATACCAATTTTTTTTTTTTTTACATTAAGTGACTTTTAAAAAAAGGCTTCTTGTGTAAAAAAGTCACAAATTGGCCCCTTTTCTTCCTGATTCTTAAGCTGTTGGCATAATCAGCATTTTGAGCATAGTGCCTCAAGAAGAAATCTGCTCATATGTGAAAGATTTAAAAGAACTGTGTTACAGATTGTTAAATAAATGCTCTTCCATTACCATGTCCAAGTCTTGTCTCATTTGAGGCACCATATGTGCCTGCTACTGTTGGGCACAGTCAGAGTTTATCTTCAAAATTGCACTTAATTTCAAGAACAAGTGATTTTGCTAGCACAGCAGACGCAGGGATTTGGAGCAAGCTTGGTATCTTATCCACCCACATTATGGCAATTGCCCGAGTGGTGCAGACATGGCATCCCAAATAGCCTTATGTGTTGGAGGTGCACATGCACACCCATACCCCTCTGGCTGCAGTGAGACACCTGTGGCAGCAGAGGGAAGCAAAGACTCCTCGTGTTGCAGTGTTCAAGTATCACAGGGGCTTGACACTTGAACCTTCACTCCCATCTCTTTGTTCTGGAGCTTTTCTATATAAATGAAAAATATTCCTGCACAAAGCACGGCTCTCCTTCTTGAGGTTGCAACAGTCAAGTACAACAGAATAGTCAAAATATGGTCACACAGTATCACACCAGGACTTTGCCACTATTATATTCCACAAAGGAAGCTAAGGTCTCGCACAGGTCCAGGGGTCTGGTGGGTGGTTAAGGCAATTCTCACTGTAGACAGAGCAACAGTCCCTCTGACTCAGGTGGTTCTTGCACTGATGCTTCTTTGCCTAGGTTTCATACTCTCCCATTCAAGTGCATTTAACATAGTTTTTTATAAAATGCTTCATGCCATAAAAATGTTTTAAAGCCTGATAAGGTATTTTATTAAAAGGAACAGACAGAAGTCTGTTGAGCTGGGCATACATTTTTCTTGACGGTTTCAATAAAAGGCTCTCATTCATAAAGGAAAGGACAGGGTTATGATATGAAAGGAAGGCAAACAACCCACACTCAGTCATTTGTAGTATGTAACCCTTGTGAAGCTGGCAATGCCACAGAATCTGCAATAACAAATGTGAGTAGAACTGATAGAAGACTGCTTGCTGCTATCTGCAAAGTGATCAGAAAGGGAAAAAGCAGAAAGGCAGTAACTGAGTTTCTACCGAAACCCTGCCCTCAGACCCTCTGCCCACCTCAACAAGTACAGATGCACTCTCTGTAACAGGTAACCCTGATACAGGAGGTAAATACTTGCACTTCAACAAATCTTCCCTGGTTTTAGCACCCTCTCTTCTTCTTATAGCTATGTTCTGAAGTACCTTTTTTCACGTACTGGGGGTCTTTTCTTAAGAGGTTTTTCCAACTTCTGTCCTTTGCAAAATTATTTCCTGATACTAGAGAAGTTAAAAATACAGACAATGCCCAGAATATACAAAGCATGAGGAAACAGTTGTTATGGTGATTAAAATTATTTCAATTGTCTTTCTTCTTTTTTTTCCCCCCTCCTCTTTATTTACCAATCTGGTTTCTAATAGAACTTTAGTTAAAAGGAAAGACATTCACAGAAGATATTTATGCACATAAACACATTGCCCTTCATTCATTCTAATTTGCATGCTGTTGCTGTTAGAAGGCAAGGTTTTTGTTTAATTTCTCTAGAATGAATAATGACATTTGATTAACAGAATTTAGGTTTTGCTTTTCAAAAATGACACCCTTGCAGGATCATCATGCTTGATGGAATGTAAAATCACTCATGTGAGAAATCATATTGAAAGCTATTGCTTGTCGAACTTAGCTTCACATTTCAACAGATACCCTGGAAATTAGATGCATCTGCCATTAAAGGACATTGTTTTAATTAAAATCAGTTCTAATCAGTACAATAAACTTGTACATATACACCACTGCTCCGGCAGTCTTACTAAAATATTTATGATGACCATTCTTTTACATATATCATTCTGCCTAGAGCATGACACTAAAATGCTGCCGCACCTTTGAAGTGGTTACTGCTAGAAGAGATATAAAAGGTACAGGTAAAGTTTAAGACACAAAAAATACAAAGCAGAAATGCTCCAGTACGAATTAAAGATACATATTCCTATTTAATACATCTGAATTTTCTATCAGTAAATACAGAATAAGCAGTGTGTGAAAGACCTGATTCCGAACCTCCAGACTGGATTGCAGATTTCCCTTGAGGCTGGGTTGACATCAAAATAAGTTTTCCATTGCTTTGGCTCTTTGGAGCTCCATGTCTCATTACCTGGTGGTCTGGTGTGAATGAGAATCCAAAGTATTGCTTAAATTTTTTCACTAACACTGAGAGCCCTGATCTCCAGCCCAGTCTTGCTCTCCCCACTGCTGGTGGCAGTTTTGCCATCATTTCCTGTGGTATCAGGAATGACCCTTTAGAAACACAACTGGGTCACTTTGGCTCCCAAACCAGTACAAGAAGCTACATTTTCCTGCACAGTTCAAATAGGTGAAACAGCTTAAAAAACAGGTGATAAAATACTGATTATTTTAATATTCTTTGGGGAAAGTACAGAGTTTTATAAAAGTGGGATCCACTCTCCCCTCCAACAGATTTTTGCAATTACCTGTTAAACAACACGAATTTTTGGCACAAGTAAGAGTGGGTGAAATAAGCTATGGATATTGTTTCAGCCTTCAATGCTAGGCTTGCAGAGGAAGAAATCCTCAGAATAGATATAGTGCTAGCAAAATATACAGGCTACATCTCTGAGCCTGCTCCTGCTTTCCTTCCAGGATGCTGAATGACCAGTGCCTGTAATTAAACATACACCATTCTCAGAAATTAAATACAAAGCAGAGAGGCAGGAATTCACCCAAAGTCACCAAATGCCTATACAGAGACCAGCTGCTCATCAATAACACCATGTCTAAAGTCCAGTTTAAGGAGAAAAAAGTATTCTAATAATTAAAGGTTTCTAGAGTTATGAAAATGACTAGTTTAACACAGCACTAACGTATTTCACATAAAGAGGTCCATGGAGAGGTGCAGGTGCTTGTGACTTGATTTCAGAAATTAAAACTGTTTTTCAAACTTCAGACACTAATTTACAACTATTGCTTATGCAATGGTCAAAGGTTATTTTCCAGAAGTTCTTGCTTACAGGGTTGTGGGAGATTAGCTGTTAAGTTTTTAGAAAATCAGTGAATAGAAACAGGCTTCACTACCATAACCCAGAGACAACTCTCTCTTGCTTTGCCAAGGACTTGGAGACCAAGCCCTCTTTCCCTTCTAATGCCATGCTGAGGCATTTGGCAATTTGCACTATGGCTGTTAAATCTGTCTCTCCCACATAAAGTAGCGGGGACTGTATTCTCCCAGGATACATAACTCAGATTAGGAACTTCTTGTCTGCAAAACAAATCCAAATCTATACAAATGATGCTCTATTCACTTCTCTTGGTAACTTGAAGTTGTAGACAAGGATGTTTTTCAGAGTGGACTAAAATACCACTAAAATAAAATGAAACATAAAATCATAGAGAAAAGATAATGCCTTTTCAATCCTACAGAGACATCTCTGATTGTTATGTAGTTTGCTGAGTGGTGGTGCAGGGTAGATTCATCCCCTGCTGATACTCTCCAAGGAGTGAAGACTTATTTTACACCCATGATTAAACCCAGGACTCATCTGCTTGATTACAGACAAGAGAGGGAGAGGTTAATACTGGAGGCAAAGTAAAAGACTGCAGAGCACAAGAGTGACAGAGGTAATTTTTATGCTTACTTGAACCTCTCTGCCACATATGTTACCTGAGAAACAGTAATTTCTTTTGAAATGGGTATTTTTTTTGTATGCTAATTCCAAATCCATAAATAGATGAAATTAATGGGCTTGATTTGCTCTGATATCTATGTTCAATGACTCCAGAACTGGACTTTAGGCTACCATCCTTAAAACCCAAACTATCTTACCTTGTCTTTCTGACAAATTGTGCTTATCAATTACTTGCCTGGTACGACTCCAGTATTTTCTTCCCCCTACGTGATTTTTTTTTTTTAATTTTTAAAGTGTCAATTAGAATAATTAAAGTTGCAACCAAAGAAATAATGAAATTAAAAATGCCAGCACCGATCAGTGTAGTAGATTGCACATTTGGGTGAAAAATAAATCTTTCTTGTGCAGAAAAATGAATTAAATCTGTGCATCATAAACCCAAAATATTGAAGGCAAAGCAAATCTAGGACTGTCACAAGAATAAATAGTTTCAAAGGGAAGTTCTTGGTATTGTTTCTGTTCTT
This sequence comes from Acanthornis magna, assembly GCA_036785705.1. Lineage (NCBI taxonomy): Eukaryota > Metazoa > Chordata > Aves > Passeriformes > Acanthizidae > Acanthornis > Acanthornis magna. The sequence goes on from JAWUZG010000029.1 coordinate 14,422,607, forward strand.
TTAGCACATGGCAAAGCCTTGCACTATATTCATTCCTTCATTCTGTTCTGCTGCAAAACCTGTCCATTAAGGCCTTAAATTCCTATCAATTCAGACCATAAGAAAACCATGTTTGTGAACAGAGGGCAAGCTAAAGCTTTGTTATTGCCACCAAAGGGTATTAGGTCTTCAGGCTGCCCCTTTGCCTTTCCTACTAGCTGCCTGCCTGCTGTTCAGGTGACACCTACGACTTTCCTGATTTGAGAGGAAAAATGGGATGCAAAGTTGTACTTGGCATCGGCCTTGCTATTCTTAAAAATGCCTTACAAAGACAGTAAAATAGTTCAGGTAAATCTCCGTATTGAAAAGTAACTCTCCCCTGTGTGCTGTGTGTTTCTCATGTGCTCTGGAGGCAGAGTTTTCAAGCCTCCTCTGCCTCACCTTCCTGACTGTGCAAACACTGCCAGAGGAGGCTTTCCTTGCAAAGGGACTGAAACAAGGGATTTAAGGAATAAATTGCTACTCTCAAGTTGAAAAAAAAAGTAGGATGTGAAGCCCATGGGTTCACATGCATTGACTAAAGCTATACTAATATTTCTATGACAGCGTATTAAGAAGAAACAGAAGCAAACAAAGTCTGGCTCTAATTCCCTACTACAATGTACAGTATATGCCAATATGCTACAGGCAGAGTTGAGTTTAACCTGGCACGTGCCTCAGGTCACCAGTGCCATAGACAAAGACACAGGAACAGACTAGGTCTACGGACTCACACAGCATCATCCTCCCTCAGAGACCAACAAAATAATACAAAAAACCTTTAAAGCCTCCTGTGCTTTACGATAATCCTCTTTAGTAGTTGTAGTAGTAGTCATAATAACGGTATTTTTACATTGCTGATGAGAATTGCACACAATCAATGAAGTGCCTGGGTCAAGAAGATGGGTCCTGCCAGGGCTGACATGGGCTGATGAGATGTTGAGAAACTGGCAAGTAAGATTTGCATTAGTCCTCACCCCCCTGCCCCACCCCCAGCCCTGAACCCCTGGATCAACGCCACCAGAACGAGTGGTGATGTGGTCAAGGTATGGGGCTGAGGGCAGCCTGCGGGGAAGTGGCCAGCCAGGAAGGAACACAACGTCGGGAAGGAAGGGCTGCCACTTTTCTCAGGACAGAACCACCCACATTTTAAACAGCTTTTAGAAAATGTAAAAAACCAGCCCTGTTTCTTGTCACAGGTATCCAGAACATCTCTAAACACACACAGAAATAGACAGGTATTACTGAAAATTGTAACCAATGCTGAAGCTGCAAAACTGCTTTTTGTTGTAGTTGTTGGGATACAGAAGGGGCAATTTGCTGTAAATAAATATTAAAAAGTATTTTTTTCTTAAATGCTTGAGATATTCTTTTTTTTTCTCCAGTCTCAGTGGTATTTTCCTGTCACTTGCTCCTCCAGTTGTGCTGATCTTTTTATCCTATGTGTGCTCAAGTGTCCGACACAGAGTGTTCTCTCTCCACTGCAAGAGTCATCCCAGTCCCACCCTGGCCCAGCTCATATCCCACCCCAGGCCCCACCCCCGTGGGCTTAGATAAGCCATTCCTTCTTGCTCTCGTCTATGGTCTCTGTGAAGTTGGGGTCATTGTTCATGATGGCGGCGTCGGCGCTCTCGGCGGACTCTGCCCCTTTGGCCTCGTTGGTGTGGTAGGTTCCCTTGTGGCGGAACATGTAGCGGATCAGGAACACCAAGGTGCAGAGGATGGTGAAGATCACCACTGCGATGACACCTGCGCACAGGGGGAGAGAAAAGATGCCCCTGGTGAGACCAGCTGCAGATTTTAACACAAAGAAAGGATCCCAAAAGTCCTTGGGGCTGAGTTGAAGCTACTCGGGCAGTTGGGAATCAGCACAGTTGCTTGGTTTCTACTACTCTAATATTTATATATCGTTTTTACTACATACAAAATGCAACTCCATGAAGTCTGCTGGTGACTTTCATCCCATAGGTAAAAACTTTATCATTAATACCTACTTACAGACCTGAGCTTTGCTGACCGTGGGGCAGAGGGTGCTGAGCTCTCCCAGAACAGTGGGGTGTATTGGTGATGTGCCATGGCCTGGGCAGCTCTTTGAAGGTGGAATCTCCGATGTTTACTCTCTAGTCAATGGCTGTAAACACCTATCATAGCTCCTCTACATGTCCTTGAAAATTGGCTTGGCTCACTGTTGGCTCATGCCACCCACCAGGCACTGGCTCCACATAATTGCAGATGTAACTGCTTTATCATCAGTTCTAGCCTTCATTGCTCTCCCTGCAAAGGTCTATTTTGGGTTCAACCCTGTTATAGAGAAGTCTCATGAATGTTATCTTCTTAGGCATAGGTATCTATGTGATAAAACAGCATTGTTCCGGTTTGGGCCCTTCTCTACAGAGATAAAAATCTTCCAGGATGAAGGCATTATAAAGTTTTCAGGTTAAATAAATCTTGTTATCATCCAGAGCCACTTTATGCTAACTGATGCATTGGGCAGACAGGCTGTTCAGGTGTGGCCTGAATTTTTCTGAGGAGTGTGATGCTATCCTTCTGGTATTGTAAAGTTTCAAAGCATTAAGGAAAAATAATAAGTAATAACAAAAATATAAATTAGAAAGGAAAAACAACACAGCAAATCAAAACTAAAGTATCTAATCTAAACCTAGATATGGAAACATAAGCCCTTATTACCAACTGCAATTCAGCCATCAGAGTCATACTGCAAAATATCTTAGAAAAGCAGACAGTTTTCTTACCTCCAATAATAGCTGAGTTTCTGTTAACTCCATCTCCTATAGCTTGACCATTGTATGGGAAATCAGCACTTGCTGTAAATAGAGAATTAAAGATTCATGTTGTAATAGCACTGAAACTTCTGTAAAATTTCAGAATTACATCCAACATCCTCAGGTAGAATTTAAAGAAAACTGTGAACACTAGATATTTATCTGTAGATGACTAAAAAGAAAAGAACTTTCAATATTATCTAATCCTACAAAATGACTTGCTTCTTCCTCATAACAAAAGTAAACTTAGAGAAGATACCCTTGGTAAGCATTGCTGTTGATACAGAAAGACATTTTGTCCTGTACAAACATAAGGTCAGCAAGTTTTAAGTGGTAAGTTAGCACAAAACCCTGTCTTTTAAAAGTGTGTGATCATACTTACTAGTATAGAGGTTTTTGCCTGTCACTGCTACCCATTAAAGGCTTCAGAAATTTCCAGGATTTTGTGACCACCATTGTGTACAACTTTAAGCCCTTTGAAAGAAAAACTGGAATCCTTTTGCTGCTGCACAGTCCAAGGTAAGAGAGGGGCTGCATCTTCTATTGGTCAGAGCCATAGAGAAGCCACCCCACAGAGCACATGCCAGCACTTTAGCCACTCTAGGAGAAAGCCCAGCATGTCAGCTGAGCCACTGCTGGAGCTGCTTTGGAGCTGAGGAGCAAGACTGTGAGCTGGAGGAGCTGAGGCATGGCAGGCAGGAGAGCCTGCGGATGAGGTGAGCTTCCAGCACCCAGATAAGGAGAGGAGACACAGGCAGATGTGCCAGCATTCACCTGCCAGCAGCCTGAAAAGGAGAGACTGTGCAGCAGAACTGGATGAAATTGGATGAATTTGGATGGTAGCCTTGGTATTAACCTCCAGAAAATATCACAGAGGCTTTTCAAAGCCAATCTTATAAATTAAACTTATTACCAGCATTTTCTTTATAGTCAGACAGAGCAGCTAGACACTGCAATGACTAAGCAAGCCCAGGGAGCTGGGTGAGTGGTTGCAATCATTTCTTTCTTTGCCACTGGACTATGGCATTGATTTTGAAGTAGAGAAAATGTTGTTAAAAGTGCATAACTGGAGAAAGTTAAAATAATCAAGGATATGAACTGCTTCTTAGGGCACCTTTTAAAACCCAGCTGTATTTTCCTTGCTTGATGGATTAGGTGATACTATATTAAAATAATCAATTGCCTTTATAGACCAGAGATGCATTCAGTATAACAAAAACTGGCCGAGGGAATTCAACTGTCTTTCTGTGAGCATGGAGTAAAATCCATAATAAAGTTCCTTTTGTATTGAAAAGCAGCTGCACAAAAGAATGAAGGGTTTCAGCTTGCCACATGGCCTGAAAAGAGGTTTGGGGCTAGAGTAGCCCTCTGTGTGCCTACTCTGGGAGAGAGTCAAACCAGCTGTGTGTTCAGCAGCTAGTTTTTGGCTGGCTGCCTGTGGGACAAACAGGAGCACGTTTCTCAGAGCTCAGTGAAGGGGCCCTGTCCTGCAGTTTTTGCCAGCAGCACTTGTGCCTTTGACATTTGTTGGTGCTCTGGCTTCTGAAAACCTTCTTCTGCACCTCTCTGAAACGAATCTGGCTATAAATCGTAAAAGATAAATAAATACCTGGTTCTGTATCAGTGGATTTTGCTCCAGCGAACTGTGAAGGAGCATTAATGAAGACATTTTGGCACATGGTCCATAAACATACCCTTGCAGTGCTAAAAGGGAAAGGCTGGCAATGGGAAAATACAACCTAATTTTAAACCTGCGCTCCCTGCATCTCATGGAATCTCCTATAGCCAAATAATGCTATGGGGAAAACATCAGTTTGCTGAATCACAAGGAATTGCTCTCTGCCATTCTAACCCAAAAGAAGACCCCTTGTCATCCGAGCAGCACCACAGGCACTTAACAAGTCCTACCACTTGCCACTTGGCTGAGAGTTGGTCTACTGTGCTCTCACACAAGAAATCTAAGTATCTACAATGGTCACAGTTCCTCCTTCCCTTACAATTGAATATTATAATTCATCTTCTTAAAAAAGGTTATTTCAAAGACCATGGCACCAGTGAAGTGTGAAGAAAGAGGAAAGCTGCTGTTCATGGCAGCGTGATCCCTCCCAAGCTGCCACATCACAGTGGCTGTGCTACAAGGAATTCCTGGCAGATGGAAGACCACAGCCTAAGATGTTCAACAGGCACTGAAGGACACTGCAGGATAAGGAAGAACATTGTGCAGGATGTGAAGGTCCATCCTGAATCTTGTCTGAGGGTTGCTGCTAGAACTGGACCCAATGTCTCCACCCAAAGCTGCTCTCCATTGCACCTGCTCATCTTACACACCCAGGAGGAGCTGTCCATTGGATCAACAAGCAGATGTGATTCAGTCTGAGACTCTCACCTCTGGCAAAAAGGAAACAGGAATATGTGTCTTGGGGCAGGAGACACTGTATTTCAGCAAGAGTTCACCATCGGATTAGCTAAATTTTGCCATGCTGCAGCTGCTGGAGAAGCAGGAATGCACTAGGGAAAAAAGGAGCTTCAACTTTCATACTTTCATGAATCTTTTTTTTTAAAGCACCTCCAGCAGTGTTGGCAGATACTATTGCCATCATTCAAGAGTTCCTGTTCTATTATTCTTGTGTCACCAAGAGACCTGCTTGTGTATTATGGGGAGCTTCTTGACTAAAAAATTGTATCTAAAACCTCAGCCAAACATGGGGTTATAGAATATATTTTTTGGCAAAAGAATCGATACGATTATTTTGCTTAATGTATTACTTCAGATGGATAGAGGAGAAAGAAAACAACGAATTAGTTTCCTTTTTGAATGGGAAGTTCCCTTGAAATTCTTCAGTAGCTCCTCAAATGAACAGAAATACCTACAGACCAGAGGTCTAAGAACCGCAACAGGGTAATCCCTGCCACAGCAATTAGGCAGAAAAGAATATATGAGGGTGCAGTCCTTGACCCTCCAAGATGAGCTTAACAGAGTATTTTCCCAACAGGTACCAAGTGCAGGTATTTCAGATAGGAGTTACATCATTCAAACATGAGGATTCCTCTCTGACCTTACTACAGTCACATTCCTTGGCAATATTAAGCAACTTTGCCAAAAAGACAGCCAAAGAGAGTTTTTTTCCATTGCTGCTGAAATTCAGGAACTAAAAGAGGAAAGAATATGTTAGAGCATGCCGACAAAGGGACAGCAGTAATACTGACACTCTGGTAAAAGCACAGAAGACTACAGAGCGCTGCTCATAGGTTGTAAAGAGTAATTCCTAAAATGAATCTTCCCCAGGTTGCTCTGAGTAGCCACGGTCTCATTTGTGTGATTCAAAACATAAGGAACAGAGCAAAGAGCTTTTTAATCCATCCTGGAAAACAGCTACATATTGACCCAAGAAATGTCCTGCCAGCTTCCTGAAATCCTCAGCTCGCACAGCTATGGCACAGAGCCATCAGTCTGTTGTCACGGCACACCAAAGATCATTTCTGAAAACCTGCAGCTAGTGTAGGGACAGATTGCTCTGCATCAGGAAATGCTAAGCTCCTCTGTGGCCTATGAACATCACTTCATCTGCTTCCCTTCCAGGATCCAAGTTGGGTGATGTTGTTCTTTGCACGCTGTCTTTCCACAGCAGGTCATCAAGTTTGCTTCAAACACCATCATCCTGAAGCCAACTTACCGAAAGGGACACAGTACATTCTGCTTTCTCTTTCTTTCATGGGCTGCTGTTTACAAGGCCACAGTAAATCTACAAAGTCTGAACTCACATTTTGCACTTTTCAACTTTCTGTTATTAGGCTCAGGGTAAATGGGGTTAAAGAAACTTTGCAGCACCTAAAAGGGTGATTAAAGGCTGGCTGCAGGCAAATTCTATGTTTTGGCCATCATTGTAATGACATTTGAAGTTTTAGATGACCACAAAAATGCAGTAGGGGACCTACCACCCTTCAGCACGCCCAGCATGGTCATTGCCACAGCCAGATGCAAAACAGCAGCCCTCAATGAATGGAGAGGGAAGAGGGGAGTGGATAAACAGAGCACAATTAGGATTAGATGTTAAAGATGACAGATGTGCTTGGTTTAGCTGAGTGAATTAATTCTGCTTCATTATAATCGGCATGATTTTACATCTGCCATTTTCAGAGGGAAATTTTTTCACAATAGATCCCACATAAAAGCCTTTTGCAAATTCACAAAATTGAAATACAAAATGACCTTGGTAAAGTAGAAAAGTAGTCCAGAACGTGGGTGTGGGCTTAGAAACAAGCAAAAGGCTTTTCACTAAAAGGCAAGAGGAAACCCAAAACCAAAGAGGGAGATTTTCAGATAAAGAGCAGTAGTAAGAATAAGAAGTACACAGTCAAAAGGCAAATTTCATTTTGAGATATACTACCAGGAGTGTTATGCATAAGTCATTGGAAGCAATCTTTTTAACTGAACTTTTTTACTGAGTGGGCGAGTCTTGGTTAAAATATACCAGCTACAAAGGAAGATACAGTTTAGATTTGCTCCAAAAAAGGAAGTGTGGGAGTTATCACAGGTCTAAATCAAACAGTGGAGGAAATGTGAAATTCTGGAAAATTAGTTTATTCAGACTAGATCTAATGTGCTGCAAGACTTCTTTGACCTTTCATCTTTACAGATGTCCAGAATTTTGAGAGGTGTTCTTCCACTATTAAGACCAGTTGGGTTTTCACATAAATATGAACTAGAGAAGCAACCAGAACCACCAATATGGTGATCACAAGGTATATAACACCTGCATTAAACAAGGCATTGATCAGAAGCAGAACAGTAAGTAAGACAACAAAATAAAAGTCGTGAACTATAACTCCTTCTTCCTTATTCTATTTTGCTGCCAGGCATCCAAGAATTGACCTTGCAATGAGAGCAAATGCTCAGTTACATGTTAGGATTATGAGAAAGTTTTGGACACTAGATCCATTCACTGTGTTTCTTCACAGGACCATAGCACAGAGGAAAATAAAAGCAAGCTCTCTGGTGGCATTCCATAAAATCATGTCAACTCTGCTGGTCAGGTGAGACTGTACTGCTGTGGTTTGAAATTACAGAGCACTCCTCATTAAAGACTATAAGTCCAGAAGCTAATTGCTTGACTCTTGATAGTAGAAATTAAGGTGCAGTCACAGTCACACTCCCCTTCCTGAAGGGACTGGATCACAAGTGAAACTCTAAACACATGCACAGAAATGATGGAGCAGGAGTAAACAACTCCATTACACTGTCTTACTTCAAAGGTGAACAACACTGCCCTTAAAGTCCTGTCGCCCTTTCTTGCTCATCCCACTGCCTGTGCCCACACCACCCACTTCTCCTGAGCTTGGCTCAGTGAAGAGCTCCCACGACAAGCAAACTGCCGCAATTCAGCAAAAGAAAAAAAAAAGTGAAGGAGTATTAAAAAAACTGTCACTTTTAACGCACATTTTTATGTGTCTGACTTTGTATTGAAAGTTCCTATATTTTTATTTTTTAAATTAATATGTCTATTTTTTTCCTACTTCTCCAAGCTGATAACTGAGAAAGCAGGAAAACAACCCCTACTCTTGCTTTTCTAGGCATTTGAGAGCAGATTCTGAGGGAACACTGTTTAACATTAAACTCTGTTAACAGATTTTACTTGAAGTCCTACTGACATCAGATTAAGTATAGAACCAAGAATTTGGCTGAAGTGATTTTTAATATTAAACACCTCTAAGTTTAAATAAACCCAACCTCACAGTTACCCTGCCACAAAATATTTAAAAGATATTATTAGCCATGTTCTTTGTAAAAGGTCGGGTTTGTTCTAGCATATTATGGGGGGGTCAATCATCACTCTGTGAATTTTTAGTGATGCCTCAAGTGTAGCGTTAGAGGGTTACATGTATATCCCTATTATGAACCATTTTCCTGACTTTACAGAAATAGAAATCTTCACAGTCACAGACTTAATATTTTTTTTTTTAGTACAAGTTACAGGATATTGGAAAAAGTACACCCACATTGCAATTCTGTAACTACCAGAACAGACGTGCAGCTTAGAGGGAAAATTGGGGCTTTTAATTTTAAAAATGTCATTTTCTTCTTTCTGTTGCCAATAATGCTAATTATTTGGAACATGAAAATCTCCATGTTGGAATAAAATTCACTAATTTCTTCAATCCTTTACAGCCATCTTGGCTGGGGGGGATAGGGAGGGAAAAAACCCAACACAAATGACAAAAAATCCTCCAATGCATTAGTGTTATTCAGACCAATTACTTAAACTAAGTTTTGTCAGGTATGTTCTATTAGATCAAAAACATTTTGAAAGGTTATATTGTTTTTCCCTACGAATTTTTCACTGAATCTCAAGTGGTTTTTACAACAGCTTCTAGTGAGTTCTGCTGAGAGAGAGATACATGCACAGAGATAATGGAAAACACAAAACCTATGGTTTTATGTGTTTGGTGTGAAGGGTCTCCAGTCCTGTCCCTTTATTCCAGTAGGAAATCAGTATAAATTAAAAAATCCTCTCAAATGATGGCTTAATAGAAACATTGTCCTCTGAGAAGCCCTTCTGCATGCAAGTGTCTGGGACAGTGTGGGAAAGTGAGGATTATAGAGGAAAAGTGTTGTTGGATGCTACGGTAAAACAAGCATGAATTTTAGAATGAACAATGGAAATGCCAACAAAGAACAATGGCAGTGCTGGGACAAAATGAAGTGAATGCTCCATGGTCAATGAACTGGGACAATACAGACTCTCAACACTAGACAGCAGACAACCCAATCAGTCAAGATAGCTGTTTCTGAATTGCTATGTTACCAGTCCTTTAATTTCCTCCTGCAGGTGAGATTTGCCATCCATACTCCTAAGGAGAGGAGGAAATGGAGTTTTATCAATGGCTTACACCATGAGAGTTGTACAATATTCTTTCTTTTGGTCTTGAAAAGCAATCTTCCTAGCAAAGGGACAGAAGAATTTGTGCCTTATTAGGAGACCCATCCTTGCAGCTTAAACTCCCCCAGTCAGTCCTGGATGAAATACAAAACAGGGAAAACATTCCTGCACTGTCTGTTGGGATGGGTTGGGTGATTCTCCCTTGCTTCTTCTTTTATACCATTGTTTCACACTTTCTTTTGCACACAAGCATGTAATTGTACAAAGAAGTGGTAAGGCAAGACACTTTATAATACTAATATCTGGTACTTGTATACTACAGAATTTTATTCTTTATTTAAAAGGAGAACAGATATTTAGCATCACTTTTCGATTTTGTTCATCTGCAGTTGAACATCAGCAAATTCGATCTCAGAAGCAGTATTTTGAACACTGGCTTTGCCAGATTTCCAACTGATTTGCAGCACCCTCATCCATCAAAGACCTAAACTCATCTATCTTTTGATTCCTGGTAGTAACACCTCTTTGACACTGAGTCTCACTATGACTCCAGACAGGAGTCATGCTGGCCTAAGCTATCACTTCCATGAAAATTTTATGAGCAGTGCTTACATTTCACCTGTTAAGGAAGATACACAAATACTTCCATTTATAATTAATGTAGAAGATGAAGTGCTTCGGTGCTCTCAAATGAACAGTAGAGTTAAGTGCTGGTCAAAGCCTGGCTGTGTATAGCTAATCTCTGATAATGGACCCAAAGGGAATATGTGAAAGAAAGAACCACTGCTCTCCCCAACACCGCCAAAAAAGAAGAAAATCTACCCCAATGATCAAGAATGCCAAACAAGCCTGCAAACTTATGACAGCTACAAAAAAGGAGAAAAAAACCCCCCAAAAATGAAAGGCTTGGATTTGGGATAAGAAATGGGTCAGATTGGAGAGTTCAAACCTAAAAAATACTTTAATAGCTGTAATGACCTGACTGTAATCTAGAATAACCTCTTACACAGGAAATAAGAGCGTATCTGCGTGAGGAAAGGAAAAAGAAAGCAGTCACATGAAGTCCTCAGGCACATAAGCGCTTCCTTCTCTACTCCATTTTCCCCTTAATTTATGCCATCTCTATGTTCCTGGTTAAGATTAGTACCTGTGTAAAAAGTATAGTCTTTGCAGAGGATGGAAAAGACTCTCTTTTTAGTATTAGCACCTTCTCTTGACATTAGGTAGCAGCATTAATATTCAAATCACTGCTTATGAAACAGCTACAATACTGGTCTGTCAACGAATGCCAGAAGAATTTACAAGCTTGGCAGTCTGCCAGCTGTCTGATACACTAGGCAGAGTGTCAGAAATTCCACACTGAAATTATATAGTCTTAAAGTTAAGACAAAGCTATGCATAATTGTGTGAAGGAGCTACATGAGACTGAGGAAGACATTTTTATTCCAAATCAATAGAGAGATTTGCAGTAATTCAAGCACCATAATTAAACCCTTTAAACATGAAGCACTGATGGTGCCAAATTTTAGACAGATGCTCTTCCTAGTTAGCTGTTTGAGGGGCAGGAGAGAAATAGAAACTGTTGCCTTTAAATGTTTACCACTTACAATCTTGTCTGCAAGAAACACTTGGTCCTTAGAAACAGCTATGAGTTTCTGCTAGACTTAATCCCTCTTGACTGTCTGACAAAAAATGCTACCTTCCTGTTTGAAAACAACTCAGGTCAAGGCCACTGGGAACATGGGGGATGAATGCCGGTCACTCTCAACAGAGTAAACAATCACAGAAAAGCACCAGAATCTGGCAGTGGAAGAACCTGTTGACTCAACAGGGCAGGTTGCAAGGGCATCTTCAGTCACTGGTATACAGAGTATAAATATTAAGCTAGCTGACTGGCAGACAAACAGCCTCCCAATGTTTACATGCTATGTTAATTAAAAAAAAAAACAAACCAACCGCCTTGCGTAATCAGTAACCCTGAAGAGAGAACCTGGCATCATTCTCTGATTGCAGTACAGGTTTTCTATTCTTGAAAAAAGGAGGAGCGTCATTTAATTCTAGCAAATGCCTTCATATCTATTTCTAATTTTGCTAACACTAAGAGATCAAATTTAGATGTGTAAGGCTGTATTGTGAACAAAAGTGGTGCAGCTCCTCTGTCCCTCCTGCCTGGACTCACTTGCCCCTTGCAGGAATCCTGGGGAAGTGACCCTTCTCCCTCCCTTGGTGTCCCTTAAAAGAGAGAATGAGTCCTCATGTCCTATGTCACCACTGACTTTAATGCTCGTGCTCTCGGACTCACTGATGTGTACAGGACTCCTTCAATGTCTGTGGCCAGGAGAAGAGTGTTTTGTTCATGTGCTTGTGACCGAAGACCACTTTGAGGGCGGCGGCGTCACCCATCAGCAAATAATGCCTTTGATTCTTCCCTCCCGCTGTATCATTTGTAACAAGCCCTTGACAAGGGCAAAAGCTATTTCCCTACTTCCTATTCACACACCAGCACACATCTGACTCAGCCTTCTCCTCAGGTGCTGCTGCTCTGCCCTCTGAGATGTGGTACCAAGTGGTCACAGGGTGAGACGAGATGCAACCGATGGCATCTGAATCACGAAGGTGACCTTCAGGACTGCCACCAGTAACGAGTGACACTTAGTGCAGAAATGGACTGCTCTCTTTCTCTTGACAAGGAAATTAGCTGGCCAAATAGGCAAGCTTGGATCATATGGCCAGTGCTCAGCGCTGTTGCTCTTCTCTCCTGCCATCACTTGATAAAGGAAGAGGGATGAATTTGTTACAAAAAGAGACCGAATCCTGTAAGCAGCTGTTTTAATCTTGAAGAGAGTGGTACATGTTTTTGCCAGACATGCTCAATATAGGTTTCAAAGTAAGCTGTTGATTCTTAAAAAGCGAGACCTTTCAACTATTACAAAAAAATAAAGAGCATTTAGGGTTTAAACATGCACAGTGAGAAAAAAGTCACGCACTAGGAAAGAACATTGCAGATGTAGCATTTAATCCTGCTCTACTTAATTTGTAGTATGTTGCAGCTAATACAGGTTTAACTAAATCCCATGTTAAATACTCTAGATGCCATTCTGTTCATACTCAGAGTAAAATGCATCTTGCAGCTATAGAGTGCCATGACAGCTTAGAGCTGCCAAAACATAGTTTGCCAACTATTGTGTGCACCTTGCTTTTTGGGGATCTCCTGCTTTTACTCACTTCAAGATTGGGTAGTTTGGCAAGCTGAAGCACATTTTGCCTAAAATGGACAGGTACATCCATGTGGTATGTTTCTTTTATACTTTTTTATATAAACAAGAAAAATTTCAAAGAGAAATTTCATTAGTAAACTGCAGAGCCTTTATCTTAGATAAAAGCACCCACAAACTGAACAATGCTACCCCAATAATATGCAACTTCTGATTTTAATTACAAGGAATTTTAGGTGTGGAATCTTTTTACTACAAAAATAATAATGTTTGGGCTTTTCTTTGCTTCTCTACAATAAGCAAGGTGTCAGTTATCAGTGACAGATATCTTAGCTAATCTGAATGGAGAGATATTAAAAAGCCCTTGTGATTAGTGTTTTTTTAAACCTATGCGACAGTAATAGATATTAAAATGCACACCAATACAAGTAAAGGCTATAGAAATGAAAACTTTCATTTTGAAATGTATGCCAGACTGGTAACTCAATGGTTTGGACAACATGTGAAGGTAGAACATGTAATTTTTAAATACTATGTTCACTGATCAGGCTCTTTTTAGCTTCTTTACTACACTCCTTTTGATGTAATCAAGGCAAATTGGATTGTCTGACATGAACTGAGATAATACTGATGGGAGGAAAACACAGGAACGAACTATATTGATGATCTCCTTGGATGTGATTATTGACTTTTTTCTTTTAAATCATGAGACAGTCACGTTCCAGAAAAGAATGACTTGTTGAATTCCTGTGCTTTATCATCACCAAGAAAGGATCACCATAGCAACAGGAAAAGACTATGCAATGTAAGAATACTCATGCGCTGAACAAGATCATGGTTTAAGATAATGTCCCAGAAGCATGGCAAAATGCCAGCCAGGGGTGGGGAGGGAGGGAAGCAGGACTTCTACCATAACAAAGGAATTTAAAAAGATCTAATATTGTAAATGTGAAATATATGTGTTTTCAAGGCTAATGGAAAGTGCAAGACAGTGAATCGACAAGCTGTACAGCTCATCTGTACATCTGCTCCTCTTTCTGGGGAGAAAATCAACAGGGCTTCTGATTGATAAACCCCTGAACTAGTTTTTAAAGGTCAGCTGCCAAGTGACTGATGTGTGTCATTATGATTTTCCATTTAGCCTCTCTGTTAGGGCATCCAAAATGTTTTGCAGTTAGCAGGACATGTTCATGCAGTTACTACACAGGAGAGTTTAAAGAAAACATTTCATGTTGGTCACCCATCAGGCAGAACCTGCTTAACTTCTAGTAATTGTCTGCAAAGTCTGATCCAGCGCTACAGTCGAGAGGTGAAAGGATCATTACATTTTTTGTCTGGTGTATCCGTTCTATTTAGACACTTACCTTTGATCCCCTCCTACAACATTTTTCAATCCACAAAGCTCAATTCCACAATATTTGGGAAACAATGCTAAAAACTTATGCTTAACTCAAAATAAGAATCAGGATGAGTTCAGAATATGTCACTGAATGAGATTTAAACCATATGATACTTCCCACAAATATTTTCCTGATTTTTTAAAAATTTTCCCTATGAAACACCCATCCTCAGCTCTCATGTTTTGTTAAGAACTATTTAAAATTAAATAGGTAACATAATACTAAAAATTGCAGATAAAAATATGTTTGAAATGAGAAACCTTGCACATAGTAACTGCTGCTTTCAAAGCCATGTTATTTGCAACCATTTCTTTGTGGCAAAGCATGAGTGGCTTTTGCTTTAGTATCACTACAAATGTTTCTGTGAATTTCAAAACTGCTTTTTGTCTTTGTCCCTTCAGCCCGTTTAGTAAAGGAGTAAATTCACACTGAGAGAACTGAGACTATTCCAGTTCTGGAGCCAATTACTTACACCTCTCATTCCTTCCTTTTCTCTCTCAACATGATCTGTGTTAAGTAGGGTCTGGGAAACATAAAAAAATCCCCCGTGAAAACTGCCAATGTAAAGTGACACTAAACTCAAGCATTTTAATTTAGCAGTCATTAAGATCATTTTGAGGACTGACAGGCTATGACTTTGACAACTCAAGGTTACACAGTCTACAGTATATGATTTTCCTGTGACTGAGATATCTGTGTCAGACCACCACTGACACTTTCACAAAGCATGAGTTGTTTTTACTGATGCTGATAGATGAATTGCTGAGATACCTCTTCTTTGTACTGTGGAGAAGTCACCCACAGTAGAAGTCAGATACTGCTTACCAACCAACACTTGAATAATCCTTTTATTCCTGAACCAGTGAAACACCACTCCTTTGCTGTGAAATTTCTTTCTACCATAACTCACCTGACATTGTTGCTTTCTTAGGTGTACAGCAGTCCCTCATTAGAAGTCTTTGAAGCAATATGATCTTTTCCTTCCACTGCTGTGGATCACTGGAGAGGACAAGAGGAGGGGTTCCTAGCTCCCAATCTTACTAAAATGAATCATTACCAAAAATGAAGGTGGGTTGTGGTTTTAAATTTCCTGAGATTCGCAGAAGCCGGCAGAGGAAGCAGGCAGATGAACTCAAGATGGCGAAAGGAGCAACTTTATTTACAAAAACTTCTTTATATATCCATTAATAATATGGCAACTATTGGTCAGCAGGGAATCTACCTCCTAAAACCATTGGTCACAGCTATACAACACCTAATACCAAACACAGAGATTAAGAAAGTACAAGAATGCAGCTTATCTCTATTCTCCCTGAGAAAGAGGAGAAAGATTTCTAAAACAGTGCAACTACAGTGGGTCACTTGGGCTCTGTCTGCTCATGACTTGAAACAGTTAAGTCTGACTATGGCAATGAGATTTATTTTTTACTGGCAGAAGTTAACAGACAGCTTGAGCCAACCTACTATCATGCTGTATGTTCCCTGACATCCTTCATGCTGCCTCTGTGACTGACTACTACAATTAATCCAGAAGAAAAAGTGTAAACTGTAATCTGCCAGGTCAACAAAGTTTCCAAGATGAGACTGAGCTGACACAAGGTGAAGCATAATAGCATGTGGCAAGGACAAACAGGACCTCTTTCTTTGAACTGCAGGAGCTATTAGGAGTGGTGCAAATATCCTGAGTAAATCCCACCATAGTCTTTTACTAGCTTGCAGTCAAATGAAGTGGAAGGAAAAGTAACCAACAAAAATTAACAACCAAAACCCATTAGATGCACATGATTCACAGCAGCAGTACATCCTCAAGAAGTTTATAGCATGCTTTTTAAAGACAGGACCAGTGAGGAATCCTTTAGAAAATGTGTTTTTATAGAAAGAGGAGCACAGACTGTAACGTTCAGGTACAAAGAGGTCTAATAATTTCAGAGAAGAAAGGGACTATTAATTTATGATGAAAAAAAATTCAGGTAGAAAATTGCATTCTATAAGTGGGGAAGAGACATCCTGAAATCTTACAATGGCATGGCATGGCAGCAAGGAGGGAATGACAGGTTAAAAGAATGATACTGCTTGTATTAATGTTTGGGATCCTCAGCTCTACAAGGAGCTCTGGCTCTCCTTAGAAATGCCTGCACTATTTCTCTGCTGAAGAAGAGATGAAAGGAAATGCTGCAAAGAGTTCCTTGACAGTGCAAGGAAAAAACCCCCAAACAGCAACAACAAACCAAACCAACCAACTAACCAAACACGCACAAAAAAACCAAACCTCAAAGGTATGATCTTGACATGTACTTTTGAGAAAGACATATATACCTGCCCCTTGTCATATAAAAACTGTCATATGGATGCATCCCCAAACACAAAGACTAATCATTATAAAAATCATTACAGACCAAGTTTTTCCTCTAGAATTTTAATTTTATACCACTTCAAATGCAACAAATTTGCCGGGACAGGTTCTAACTTACACTCTACAAGCGAAATCAGAATGTGGACAAAATGCAAAGGAGGCATCAATGTACACCTGACCCTATAAATCTAAAGGTAACCTGACATTCAAGAAGCAAAAGAGAAAAAAACAACTCTCTAAACTTAGCCACAACATATATTTTCAGGGACTGTCAGTAACAAAGCAGGATGAGATTGCTTGGATCAGCAAATTGTTTTGGCTTTTCAGCATTTTCAGCACAAGATGAATGCCACCATGACTAATGGGATTTTCCATTAAACATGGCCTACAGAAAGCAAACATTTCAGAAAACAAATCAGCACTTTACATAGATGCATTTATGCTTAAAATTAGATTTAGGTTTTTTTGTATGAAACTGACTGAGGTATATTCATTTATTAGGAATACAGCATAAGAAACGCTACTGTTCCTTATTTATATGTACTTGAAACTTTTTGCTGACTACAGAGAAAGTGCTATTGCAGCAGCTAGGTCAAAACTCCACATTTAAATAGCCTGAGACTTACACAAAAAGAAGAATATTAAAAAAAAAAAAAAAAAGCAACCTCATCCCCTCCTCCCGTAACTGCATTTAAAAGTGGTGGCAAATCTGTCATTCCAGTTTTGCATTTCCTACCGTGATTACAGCCCTACTGTCACCTATCAATCACTTAAATCTCATTTTTGCTTTTCTTTACAGAGGAAAGCAGAAGGATTTCTTCTCCAAACTGCTCTGCTGAGTTAATGTGACATGAACCCCAGCTTACCTGAGTCTAAGTGCCAAGGGTCGGTGGCGGCCGACATTGGTGGGATGGTGAGTGGAGACGCTCCGCAGTTGGATTCCACCAGTTCCCCTTGGATGTGGACGTGGGAAGAGGTGTTAGTAGGTCTCAGAGCTGCTTTGAGTGGAGCAATCTGGTTGAACTGCACTCTTGATAGGCAGCCAGTGAATCCTGGGGTGTTGTATTTATATATATCTTGGTCAATCTTCCCGATTTCTATGGGAAATTGAAGAGCGAAAAGAATTAATAAAAAAAATTCATTGCTTTGGAAAGCATGGTTGGTCTGAACACTTGATTCCCAGAGCTCAGCTCCCAAGTCCCTCTCTGAAGGAGACAGAGATTGTGTCAGACCCTGACAGGTTTCTTCACATTTCATTACAGATTAAAGCTGGAAACCTCCAGGCCTTAACATGACTCAGTTTCACTGCTATGCTATCATTAAAATGAAAGGCTGGCATGAAGGAGTCAGTGAAGGAGTCATCAAAGAGCAAAAGGCCAGGAAAAAATATCTTTTCTGAGGATAGCAGTGCAAGAGCAGGCAGAAGGACAGTCTTGGCCAGGATCTCTGCTCCCAGCTGAAGCTGCTGGTGTAAGAGATGTCTCTTCCTTAGCTCTGGCTTGCTGCCTTCTGGCTCCTCTCAGTGGGCTGAGACCACTCCTGGTCACTCCTGTCCCTCTCCCATCTCCTCATCAGGAGACCAAGTGTACCTTCACCAGGAGACCAAGGGTGAAAGGACCTCCTGGGTCCCTTCTCCTGGGAGCCAAGCATCCCTTTGGCAGGGAGACAAGCTTCCCTTCACCAGCAGGCCACATGTCCCTGTGGCCTGAGGTGGAAAACCATCCATCTCCAGTCTCCTTCCTTTATTCCCCTGCAGTGCTGAGAGGCAGCAAGATCTCATCCAGCCCTGCTGCAGGCTGAGGGACTGAGATCCCTGTGCCAGGGACTTTGCTGCTGTGGGCTGACAGACAGCTGGCAGCTGGTATCCGTCAGCTGAGCAGAGGGCTCTGCCACCACTCTAAGAGATTGCTGTCTCTCAAAGTTGTCCCCCCAGGTAGCTTTCTCCCTCCTAAAGCACCAGCTAAGATGACCCAAAAATCATGTAAAATGCCCTTACTACCCAGGAAACCGGCATCTGCTCCCAGCTGTTTTAATTCTGCCAGGACCTGTTGGAACAGCCTGACTCACAACCAAATCAGAACTGTCCCTCTCTGTCAGCCATCTGCCTTAGAGGGTTATTAGCATTTCAAAGCCTCACTGCAATGTCTCATATAATATTTACACGACAGTGGGGAATTTGGCTTCCTTTCTTCTATGGTAGCACAGAGTGAATGAAAAGGGCCCATCATGCTTGTGCTGTATCAGGGATTATTGCTCCAGAGGCACGGAGACATTTCCAACCACCATTCCCTGGGTTGTTAGGTTAATGCCTGGCCCTTGAAATCAGTGGAAAAAATCACACTGAGCTGAGCAAAGATGTAGGGGGACAGAAAAAAGGGAGCAGCATCATATCATTCAAAGCACCACATTATTCAAAGGCAACTTTTTCAGACAGCAGCAAAGATAAGCATCTAAAAATTAGTTTTTTTCCAGAAAAATAATGCTTGTAAATTATGAGATTGTGTCATAAAAAATTAAGGAAGGAAAATGGGTGGGAAAGAGAAGATTCTGAGAGGTGTGAAGAGGAAGTGGGAAAGGGCTTTATTTTAAGAGTTTGGGGTTAAAGTGGGAACCAAAGCACATCTGGGTTTGAATATTGCTACCAAAATAACAAAACCAAAAAACCCAACCCAAACCAAACCAAACAACAAAAAAAACCCCAAAACCAACCAAACAACAACAAAAAAACCCCCCACAAAACCCCACTCAACCAAAATTATTAGAAAATGCATTTGGAAATATCTGTGTTCAGTTCTAACTGAACCAGGAACAATTATATGAGGCCTGAGCTGTTTACTGCCCCTAAAAACTCTCATTATATGTATGTCAGTGCTATATCCCTAAGAGTACTGAGGGCTTTGCATCAGGGATACATACAAGGAGTTTCAAGGCAAACCAGACAAAGCATTCTATTTTTGGGGTTTACACTTTAAGCATGTGTGAGAAAACTGGTGGAAACTGGTCAATTCTTAAGCATGAGTTGTCTTAAAACAACTTCTTGGTTTTCACACAGAACTAAGTTACCCCTTTTCTGTCTTTTGTGTTAGAATGATAAAAACACAACATTTAAGTCCCCCACACACCTAGCATAACGGCACACAACAAAGATGGATAATCTGAAGATTACTTGCACTAGATCCTTATATGATCCACTATACAAGAATGGATTTTCTAGTCCCTGCATTTTCCCTTTTCTTTCTTTCTTGAGAATGTCCTTTCTTTGCTAGTGCTTATCCAGCCTGTATTAATGTTACAGCCACATTTCACAAGCTGGCAGTGAGCAGTGACTGTCACCTCTGACAAAGTGGACGCATCCTCAGGACTCAGCTAAGGACTAGCTTAAATGCTTAAAATAATTGCATTAGTCACAAAGGTCTTTCATCCAGCTCTCCTTCAAAAAAGTAGCTTGACCAAACCATTAGCAACATCTCCTTCAAAAATTTGATAGTAAGGAAAGAACCTCACCCATGCATGCACCCATGCAACATTTTCCATAGTTAGTAGAAAAGCTGTACAAAAGCCAGTTCATGCATTTGAATATGCTACCTGTGGACCATGTCACTCAGACAAGGTTCCTTTCTGACCACAGTACTCACTCTCTCTTACTTCAATAAAATATTCATGGTTTTTAAAAATAATATCATCTAAGAAACAATTATGAGACTCTTAAAAAATTGTAAACACTGTTGTTAACAGTCCAGTGATTCCACTCACATTTTATATATTCTGTGGAACTTCATGCAGAAGCTAATAGCCTCCCACTCACAATGCGGACTGACAAGAACAGAGACCCATGAATATGACTGTGCTAATTTAACAACTTCAGCGCCATGCTCCTCTAACTACATAAATAAGTGATGGATACTAGATATTGAAAGAATAAATTAAAAAAAACAAACCAACAATAAAACAACAAAAACCTCAAACCTAACAAGGCAGCTTGCTGAAGACCTGCATTTTTTGTTTAAAACATTCCACAAGTGATGGCTGTGCAAATCACGCCATGCAAATTTACTGCCAGCTCACATCTCATCAGTGCTAAAACAATATAGATCAACTTCCATGACTGTGAACATGTTCCTGCCCCTGCATGTCCCTTGGGGCTCAGCACACTGATACCCTCTGATGTTAGGCCATTACACTTTGTTTCCCTGTGCATTTGAGCTTAATAAAACAATTCCTGGGGAGTGCAGTGATTGCACAATGAAATATGTCTTTTTTCTCATGACTAAAATTCAACTTTCTTCCTATAGCAAAGAGCGGAGAAAAACAAAAGATGATTTAAATCACATTATTTTAAAAAATGAAATGTACAATGCCACTACCTTGCATTGTTACAATTTTCAGCACATAAGCTAGTGCAAAGTCATATAAATATTTCAGCATATAGTATTATCACTACCTAATAGCAACATTTGTATTATTGCTTTCAGATCTGATGCAGCAATCTCCTGCTGGCAACTTACCCTCAGGTATTTCTGTAATGAAAGACTTCCAAAAAATGACTTATAGGCCCTTTTTTGGGCTTCTACTGGCTTTAACCATTTTCTGCCTTGACCACACAACTTGCTGACATGAGATGAAGACTGCAATTACACAAGACCATTCAGGTGAACCCATTCTAGCACAGATGCCTTGCAGTGTGCAAATCCTTAACACGAAGCATTCACAGAGTAACTGTGCAACTGCCTACCCACATCACTTAAACATTTAAAAAGTCTATATACGTAGCACACAGTATGCCAAGAAACTCACAGATGTTGCCCCATGTCTTGTGGGTTATCATTCACAGGAGATATATTTAACATCAGTTACTTGTTATTTGTGTTTTGCTATTTCTGTAACAGTAAAAAGGCAAAGGAATTTAATCCTTAGTTACACATTTTTATTTCAGGACTTATTTCTCCTATCTGTGACAGAAACA
The DNA here is from genome assembly GCA_036785705.1 of Acanthornis magna. Lineage (NCBI taxonomy): Eukaryota > Metazoa > Chordata > Aves > Passeriformes > Acanthizidae > Acanthornis > Acanthornis magna. The sequence continues at coordinate 14,444,217 of JAWUZG010000029.1, forward strand.
TGCCGCATAGTGATGAAAATAATGTTCTCTACTAAAAAAGCTCTTTATCCACTATGTGAAAAGATGTAAAGAACATCTATTTTCAAGCATATTTCACATAATCAGAATATTCTGAGTTGGAAGAGACCCACAAGGATCATTGAGTTCAGCTCTTGAGTGAATGGCCCATACAGAGATCAAACCCGCAACCTCGGCGTTATTAACACTCAGCTCAAACCAACTAAATTAATCTCATTTCTGAAACAAGGCACTGTTAATGAGCACCCAGCAAGCTGAAATTGATTATTCTATGAATCTAGAAAACAACAAGCAATAATAAGTTATATTGAGGAAAAAATTGTGGCTGGACCTGCGCATAAGTAACAAATGTACAAGCAGCACACAGCAATACTTATCAGTGTAATTACGTGATCTGTTTCTTAAGTATTTTTTCCCTTACTACATTACCTGTAGGTGCAGAGCTGTGGCTCCTGCCTAAGGACTATTACAAGAGAAACCAATCAACACTTTGATTCACATTATTACCCAAGCTGACCTAGTCAGCATGCATCTGATGAGCTATTGTAGAAGTAGACACTTCACCAAATACACTTTTTACCTATTTTTTTCTCTCCTTTTTCTACTTTCCATACCTATCAGTAAAAGATTTATAGAGTAGCTCAAAAGGCCATAGAGCTTCTAACAGCACAAAAAGGTAGTGCACTGCTGGAGAGGTCTGGCTCCACTTAATTCTACCATCTATCTTTTATACATTCTCGTAGCATCACTTAGAAAGACAAGAAAAAAATGACAGCCTGATGTGGCTGAAATCAAAGATGATGTGTCCCATCGCTCTGAGCAGGTTTTGGAGAGATGAAGAACTGCTTTCTATGTATGTAAAGTTCCCCGTATGAGGATCTGAGAATGTTTCATATGTACACAAGGCTCTGCAGCAAAAAGCTGTGCAATCCAGTACAGTACTGTGCCACACCAATACTTCTGTGGCACATCAGTATTGCTGTGCCACATGTGGAAAGATGGCCTTGGACTGTGTTACACATGGACCTTGGAAAGTGGGACAGGAGAGAGAACCAGCCAGGAGGGAAGCAAACCTACAAAACATGTTTTTATTAAATGTATGTGCTGAGTATCTTTGCTCAATACCTTCTCACTGTGTAGCTGATCTGTGCATTTCTTTTCTTGATGGGCTCTCAAATGCATATCAACACAGAAAAGTTATAATAAATTCTGAACCTTGAACAGTGTTCCTGACATACAGAAATCAAGACATCTATTTATAGTAAATTATGTTCCATTAGGAAAGAAATGTAACAGAACTTGAAGTACAGTTTGTGGGTATGTACTACAATGTATGTAATAAATATCCTCTTATGAATTCCCTTGGAGTTTTCCAGTGGAGCCCTTCAAAGTAGAAATAAGGCATAACTAAGGGTACCTATTCTAGCTCAGCAAGGCTTTTGGTAAATTTTATAGCCATCTAGCTCTTCTTTCATTGTTGGTAGTGGGAAAGCTCTGCCCAAAGAAGCACACAGTGGGGTAGGAAGAAGAAAAGCTCTATATACTGGTGTGATTTTGATCTTGACAGAAGATACCTTTTAAACAAAGTAAAGTCTCAGAAGCACAACCAAAGCCCTTTTCAGTTCAATTTGCTAAAAAGACTATTTCTTACACAATTTACACAACACATCATTTGAGTTTTGAAAATGGTGAAAAATCTAGCTGTTTGGATTTAGGACAATGACCTGTTTGTATGTGCCCATTTACGCTCAGAACTACAAGAGCTTAATGATTTTGGAAAGAAAGGAGCCACATCAGCAGTGGGAGAAGTTCAGCTTAGCCATATGGTGGTGTTTCTGGCTGAACTACCACGATGCTCTGCCATTTCACTGCATCCACTCAGTGGGTAGACAGAAGGCAATCCATTATCAATCTCTATAGCCCTTCCACTAGCAGTACTAAATTGAGGCTAAACAGTATCATATTTTAATAGACTGCACAGGTGGATTCACCAATTCAATTAAATGAACCACTAATTGCTTTTGGGTCAACCTTAGCAATAGATTTTCTCCTAGAAATAAAGTACCATGTGCCTCCTTGTCCCCTGTACTCAAAAAGATACCTTGTTATGTCACCTGCTGCTCAAAGATCAGCTCAATCAGCATCCTAAGCATCTCTCTGTTATGGTATCAGGCTCCACATAATAGAAAGCAGTTTAAACTCCGCTGAAAGGAAGCTATTGATTTCAAGAATTCACAGTCCACAGAGATTACTAAAGCACTTTCACTTACTTGAAGCCTAGATGAGCCGTTCGGTGCAACATCAAACTGTAGCACATGCCAATACTTGAGAACTGGCATGGTGTAAAAAACCCAAGAGAATAAATTAATTAGTTTGAATCCCAGTCATGGGGGGAACCTATCTGGGGTGGCATATACCTGCTAGACTGGAGCCACAGGGCTAAAAAGTCCATGTCAGGAGGAGTCGCTACACATCCAGAAGAGGGATAACACCAGGGACTGGGAAAACGACATTCTGACACACCGCCTGGGTCTTCTGATGAACATCCTCCAGTGTAAACATGGAGCATCTGTTTTCTTACTGGATTTTTATATCGCTTCTGTCCTAAGATCAGCAAGTTCTATGTATTAAAAAAAAAGCATACTAATACCACTTAACTGTGTAGACAACGTGTGATTCTAGAGATGCTAAATACAGTACAAAGGAAAGAAGCTAAAGCCTCAGAACTACGTTTAATGAGCTGTACTTAATGTAAAACCTCAAGATGTGTATGGGGACTGAACTAAGCTACTGTAAAGACTTTTCACAGCCCTCAAACTTCCCTGGATTTAACTTCAGTCTCTGAAGTAAAATTCATTAAGTGGTACAAACTGAGTATAAAACAATAGGGACTCCATTTTGTCCATTACTCAAAACTGAGCCAGTGCATGCTGCTTTCTGGACACTCGTACCAGTGGAACAAGATGCTCATTTATGGAGAACATGTTCAAGGGATGCTGGGGGCAAAAAAGGGTGAGCAGCCCCTGAAAATGGACACCTGATCTTCACAAGACCGAAGTGCAAATGGCTACCAACTCCTCTTCATGCAAAAATTAAAATCCTGAGCAGCAGACACACTTTTTTCAGTCCACAGGTCTGCAAGGGCCAGGTGGTATCCAAGTGCCTCTCCACCTGTCCCCTTCCCATCAAGCTAATACAGTAAAGCTGCAGGTAGCCTCCAGCCGCCATTGTGTCGGGAAAGCCACCGTGTCACTCCCTCTTCTGGCACCTGTCATGAGAGACTCATCCATCCCATTCATCCTGGAACCATGATCAGACCCCAAAAGTCAGATGTCTCCAGATACGCCTACAACTGATGGCTTTCCAGAGCTTTCAGGCGCTGCTCACAGGATGGCCCTATCCTGCGAAATAATCCTCCTGTGGTTATTTTAACCTTTTCTATGTAACTTTGTTACTTCTTGTAACTCTTCTTATTTCCCTTTATAAAATGTTACAGCTTGCATGGAATAATTTTGTTTAGACAGTTTATATCTAGACTGACAACCTCCCTGAGCATGCACTGAGACACAGAGAAGATGCTATTCATGGTCCATGAAGCACTGTGCCAGAAACCAAAGGATTTGACATTAACCCAGCAGTGCCAACCAGCTGCATTGCACAGCAAATGCACAGTGCTTTCATTTGCTGTCTGACACTTAAGAAATGGCCTTTCCACCTATGGTATAAGCAAGAGAAAAATTACTTATGAGGGCTGTGACAGCTCAGTGCACACTTTAGTTGCAACAGTGGCTTTATTAGAACTGCCCAAACAAAGGCCATTCCTTTATGAAACATTTCTGATACTTTCTGCACGAGGTAAAAATGATTGAACTGGGTGAAAAATACACAGGATTAGAGAATCTGAGCTGGCCTGGAAGCTGTGCTGCAGCCCTGGAACACTTCCAAACCCCAGTCCCTGGCAGAGGAGTTACGGCTTTCGGGTCATGCTATAATGGAGACAGCAAATCACTGACATGAAATACACTCCTATCAGAGTCCCATTATTGCAGGAATAATAAAGACTGGTGCTAGACTGCAGCTCCTCTGTCAAAAAAGGCACTGTGAAGAATGCTATGAAATGGAGATGTTATTTGACAGCAGCCTGTTTTCGCATTGCCACAAAAGTAAACTGTTTGAGAAAAAAATTGGGTTTTTTCTCCTGCTCCTCTGTAGTGATGATATAATTACTAAATGTTTCAAGATTTTATACTGGATGTATGATTTCCTGAATCTTCCATTTTAAAATGTCATGTGTTAAGCAACCACAGTTATTATTAAGAAATTCACACTGCTTTTTAACAAAAGAGAAATTAACTGATGTTGCAAGGTTCTTAGTAATTGCATTATAAATGCCACAAAAGTAAGGCCAAGGGGAAAACTGACCATCATTCTTTCAAGGAAACAAGCCATTTTTCCACATTTTGCTGTTGACTTGCTGTATAACCTTGAGTGAGCTACTTCAGATATTCATGCCAAACTCTGTCTCTCCCTCTTAGTAGGACACAGAGAATTCTTCTGGCCCTGTAGTTGAGATCTCTCTCAAGGTGTTTTGAAACCTAAGTAAAAAAGGTATGGACTTTTAAATATGAAAATAAAATTAAATGGTTTTTCTTAAATACGCTTCAAACTTCTCATGACTTTGGAAAAGTCACTAAAGGAGATACAGATTATATGGCACATTTACATAGATAGAAAGTTCTCCCAAGGGTAATAGAACAATGCAATATCAGGGGAAAAGAGAAGAAATACTGAGAGAAATACTAAGTTTCTAGGGATCCTTTGTTGCCAATGAACTATACCCAGCATGCAGATATCAGATGAAAGTCTTGAATTTGGCAGAAGTTTTCAAATGTTCCCACTCAAGAGTGGCTGTTGTGAAGTGTTCAGCTGGGGCCAGAATCTCAATGGGAGCAAACAATCAGCTCTGTGCCAATGAGACCAAAATTCTCACTGGTTTTGTGGAAGGAGATAGCAATGTGCACATTACCCTTTATAACCAACTGTGAGAGCTAATACAGTAGTTTCATAAATATCTGTAGCATTCTATTCTCCTCTAGAGCACTAATCATTCTCCTTGGGCACCAGAGGTGAAAATCTCAGCCTGTTGTTGAAAGGAGGAGTCCCAAATGTAGGGAGAGTTAAAAAGAAAGGCCATTATTCACCCAGAAGATGTCCTGAGCTGACAGGACACTAAAATTGTTTACTCGGGCTGCACCACATACCTTGGCTGAAAACCCTCCCTAGAGCCGATGGAAATCTTTTGATTGAGAAGCAAAGTGCTCAGCACACATGGGTGTAACCTACCAAGCTGCAGAAATAAGCAGTTCTCAAGGCAAAACTGCATAAGAAGTATCTGACAGTTTGCTTCAAGAACACTTTTCTTTTTCTACCCCCTCCTCTATCCTTTTGACAATGAAGCAAGAGCAATCAGATCATGGGCTGAGGGCAGCAGGAGAGCCACTGCTGGGTGTTTCATCCACAACAAAGAATTAAATGTTTCATCTCTTTTTTTTCCTGTGGGCAGGCTCTAGACAGAGTGAGAGGAAGTGGATGATGGGGGAGGAGGAAAAATTATACCGACAAAATTTCTTAAAAAAAATACAAACAACAAATTTAAATGACTGACAAAATAACTAAATAATTTTATCATCATAGATAACGCTGTGAAAAAAAAGGGTTGTTATTACAGACATAACATCCTCAGAATTAGCTGCTACACTGTATTTCATCAGGATTTATAAACCCATTTTAATTTATGCTCATGATAAATTACCTTGACAGCATCCTTCATAACCCTTAGAGAAGGTTATAAAATACATATGTTTTGCATTATTATGCAAAAGAAATACGCGGTTTTATTCGTATCATTTGTCTAAATGTGCTTGTATGTCTTACGGAAGCTGGCTGCAACGCAACACAGAAAATTATTTTCAGGCTAGAAAGTAAATAAATTATCAAATATCTCTTTTGCAGCCTGTAGTCAAATGTAATGTGTCTTGGCCAAAGTCCAGTGCATTTAGTTATACTGTGCTTCTGTTAGAACTCTATTAAAATTATGTAATTATTTCAGTCTGACATTACTTTGCATTTTAATGGGTATTCTCCTATGAGTACCTGCACGACTTCATAATACACTTTGCATTCTATATCAAATATCTTAGCAAAACTGCAGTGTCATCAGATAGGTAGGCTGAAATTCCCTCTCTTGCCTCACTACTCCCTTGCTTATCTTAGTCTCACTTGGAGATGGTAAAAAAGCCAGAATAAGCATTTGAAGAAGATTCATTGTATGCAATTAAAACTGGAAAATATTTTTTCAGTAGGATATTATTTTTATTCATATACCATTTATGCCTCATATTAACCTTATATATTCATAAATGTTGTTGAGGGTTTTTTTTTCTTCTTTGTTTTTAAAATAATTGAAGAGTTAAAAGATCTGTAATCCGTTAAGAAACCACTTTTAGGGATCTTAGTATCACAAAGATAAAATTTCTTCAGCAGTTTCACATAATTTTTCTTATTTAATTTTAAAGAAATCCATTGCTATTACACCTACAATGTTGGATTTCAATCCAATGTGATATATAAATAGAAATTTTTTCTGGAACTGACATTTTTCAGATTGTATACACACTGCCACATCAAGAAAAGATGTTTCGAAGTAGTGGCAATTTTAATTCAGTTATCAAAAGCCTGAAAATAGCAAGCAAATGAAAAGCAGAATGACAGCAAGGATAAGAATGCTAGAACTTAGTAGGTCATTTTTGCTTCCAACATTTTCCTTCTGTTTGCTCTACTTCTTCATTTGCTGTTTAATTTTTCTCAGATCAAAACATTCACTTTTTTGTACAGACAACACAAACCTAGCTAGCTGTAGTACTGAAAACCATCATTTATTTTAACAATTCACAAAATACTGTAGGAAAAAAATCATGTAGGACAGTGCAGGGGAAAAGAATCAATTAATTTCTTAGAAGCAATTTCTTTTATGGTTGGGGTTTTTTCCAGTATTGTATGATTCACAATTTGAAGCTGAACAATTTATATCTGAACAATCTCTATTATGTGCTTCTTTGTTACAAGTATGAAATGCACTTTTGTATTTCCTCTGCTGGAACATGCTTATGTATAATAAATTCACTTCTTCAAAGTATTATTGTTTGATGCACAATGTCAAATTATCATAAAAATTTAACAGCCACATTAGATAGATCAATGACTTATCTAGTTCATTGTTCTCTCTCAGAAATGAAAAGTGACAGTAGCTGATTCACAAGTAGTGTAACAGCATGGGGCATGTAAAACGATCCTCTCCCAGAACACCTTTTCAGCTTCCCATAAACACGGGTTTAAAACCTTTCTCGGATAAGAGCTGCATCTTGCCTTTTACATTTATCTACCAGCAGAGCTGTCTCCCATGAATGTGCCCAATCTTTTCAGAAACCATTAATGCTGCTGACCTTCACAGTATCCCACACTGGTGAGTTCCAGTGCTGAACTATTCAGTCTGAGACAAATAACCTCCTGCAGGTCATTTTAAGGCTGCAGCCTGGCAAAGGTAATCGAGGGTCTCAACTTCTTGTGTTGTGAAAACCACTGCACACCTCCACCATTATAGGACTGTACTTTATCAAAATTTGAGTGGACCAACTATACAACTAAAAAGAGAGCTCTCAATCTTTGGTTTAAAAGAAACCTTAAGGCACTTCAGTTACAGTGTCAAAGCTCAGCAGAAGACCCTCTCCACCTTTAGGGAGTGGAAATTATGATTTCATAAAGAATTAAACGTAAAACATTACACTATGATCTGGAAACAAAAAAAATGCACTCTCATTCAATAAATACATGGGAGATGATAGAAATAGGTGCAGTTTGATGCCACCCAAAAAAATTCACTCCGTGAGAAACAGTAAAGAATATGTATGGCTAAATTGGACCTTTATTGCTTTTCAAATCACATACAGAATATTACATGCCAGGCTTGCTCAGTGTACTTGTTTTTTTCAATTTCTATGATCTGCTCATCCACAGACTTATTCAGCAGGTAATGATAATAGACATTTTGACAAAAAGACAGAGCTGAGTGTGTGGAGTGATGATGGACAAACCAGACGAGACAACATGCAAGAACCACCTCAGTGAGTATCTCTGCATCTCATGAGATGGCGTAAATAAAACCCTTCTAGCTCACCTAAATCCAACTGTGCACTACCAATATGCCTTATCATTTTTACTATTTTTGCATCCAAGCATGGAGTGATACCCTGGAGTAGTATCCGAGGACACAATGCCATTTGCAGTATAATGGCTTTGTTAACAGCTGTAGCATGTGCTCCCACCCAAATACTGAAGCAGAGCTTTGAGTGTTTCTTACCCCAAACGTAATGGATTTCTTTAGAGAGACAGGGAAACCTTTGATCAAGCTGCAATAAAAATAAATATAAAAATATTGGAATTCTAGGATCTCGTTACGCTTGCCCTAAGCAGAGAAATACATTAAAATAAGATATTAAGTTCAAGATGCTACACTGATAAAAATACTGTCATTTCCTTAATTTTCTTCAATGTCGTACATGATTAAACACTCTGTGTCGCATCTGCTGGATCAGATACCAGACATGTCTAACACAGGACTGCTTACTAATTTGCTTCTTTTACAACCAGTTCGTATAAAAAATAAGCAAAAACTTACAGGTGGGTCGCAGTACCAGCGCCAGAAGACGATCTAAGTCAGATTGCCCTTCTCCGTCCCTTCAAGCTACGCCTCTGCCTTCCGCCCAGCACCCGATTAAGCAGAACCCCAGGCAGAGACAAAAACGTGTAAGCCAAGGTCGGGAATCCCCAAACCCCAGACGGGCACCCTGGACACGCCTCGCAGCTTTGTTCTGGCACCAGAGGTGCGCTCACCTGCTCCGCGGGGCTCCCGGCCAGCTCCCGGCTCCCGGCACACGCTGCTGCGGGACCGCGTCCCTCCCGCCCCCGCCGCGGGCTGCGAACCGGCGCCAGCTCATCACACGAGTGCCCCAAGCCCCCCGCCCCGCAGGACAAGCCTCCCGCACCCTCCGGCCCCGGGCTACCTGCGCTGTGTGCCGGCCCTGCCCGCCGGGCACTCCGCGCGTCCCGGCCGGAGCTGCGGGGCAGCGGCGGAGCGAGCGGGCGCAAAACGCGGAGCGGAGCCGAGCCGAGCGCAGCCGCCCGGCCTGAGTGCTGCGGGCGGGAATACACGGACTGGATCCGCAGGGGGAGTGGGCGGGGGCGGCGGGGGGTCCCGGGCCTCCAGGCGCCGGTCTCGCTAGGAGATGCTCCTCAGCAGCAAGAGCTGGCGATGTTAAACGGGGAAAATGGAGCTGAAGGTCATTATTTTGATAAGGTTTGAAAGGTACAGTTCAAAAATATTTTTGTTTTTAATTTTCTCGCGTAGAAGTGTGAGACGACTTCCCTTGGTCTCTTTTAAGACGGCAGAAGGGAGACTCAGAAGCCTGCCTACATGGTGCTGAAAAAAGAAGGGGTTAAAATCCATCTATTGATACAGAGATTATGACACCACTTATTATCCAGCTGTTAACACAGGCAGGATGAGACCACCTCTTCCTTCTCTCCACTCAGTCTCACAAGTGCCTCCTTGCTCTCTCCTCCTCTCCCAGCTGCACCACCACCTTCCTACCTCCATCCCTGCCTGCTCCATCACTCATGCTACCAGCTGGGGAGAGGGTCCCATGTGCTGGAGGGAGGGGAGAGAGGCAGAAGAAGCAGATACAGTTTTGGGATTGACATGAACCCTGAAGAGTCAACAACGATGTAGGCTATAGCTCACTTCTAAAGGCTGGGCTTGGCTATTGCTGTCTGCTGCTCTTGCTGCTATGAGCCCCAGTTTGGAAGCAGATGCCGCATGGCTTGGGGGGAAGGAGGCTGCCAGCACTGACTCAGGCCAAAAGTATCACTGCAGCCAACAAAATGCACTGGCCAGGGGGCAGATGTGGCCTGTTCAGCTTTTTCGCCAGCAAGGAGCCAGAAGTGAGTAAAGGAAAAAAAAAAAAGCAAAAAAAAAAAATCCAAAAAAACAAAAAAAACCCCAAAAAACAAAAAAAGCAGCACTTTACCAGAAATAGGCCATAATGGGAATAATTGATCTTGGACGAAATGTAGGACCAGAGTCTCAGATTACAAGTCCTGCAAGCTGTCTCTCCAGAAGTAAAATAAGAAATAATAGTACTCTTTAGCAGGACCTCATCTAAGACCTTTATTCAACTCACATGGCATCACAGTTAATCACATCAATTTAACTCACGATTTCAATTTCAGTGTCTTGTCCCTGTCCTGGACATTTCTATATTGTCCAGAACAGCAAAACTTTCACAAAACCATGGCTGAATCATTCATTACTTACTACTAGAGAAACAGCCAGAGTCTCTGAAATAGCTTAGACAGAATATTTTTTAGATCTATTCCAGAAGACAACAGTAGTTTCTGCTGTCCGTATTTTCAGAAACAGAGTATTCCTTACATATTCTTAGTGGGTTTTTTTGTTTCTGTCTTTTTCTGTGTGTTAAAAGGGCAACACTCATTTAAAGCACAGTTTCAACTGTAAATTATAAAATTTATAATTAAAAGGAGCCTCTTCAATTTCATCTGTTACCCTCCCCTCTTATTTGTGCTGTGTCAGTAAGGGTGAATCTTGAACAGTATTTGCCATAGCATTTCATTAACACCACCACGTGCAACAGCAGGTACTTTCCTCACTAAATGACCATAACATGTCCATATATTTAAAATTCTGCAATGCTCAGCTCTTGAGTAAAAACTCTGAGAGAAAAGTCAAGCAGCTTGACTGAGAGGCTTTTGCCCTATTTGGATTTATTAAACAATGATGTAAAAAAATGGGGGGCTTTATTGAACAAAACTGGCATTGACTGTACATACAAACTATGTATTGCTTTGGAGGATGCAGTCTGAGACCTGTAAACCAGCTGTCATCGCCATTTTACTGATGTCCATTATTGTGGTTGTTCTGAACCAAGCCAGGTTTGATGTAATAAAACTGGGTCCTGTTCTGCACAGGCACACAATGTTCTGTTCTGTTTTAGTATTTCACATAGAAAATGTAGAGAGCTTCCTCAGTCCTCACAAGTAATGCATGAACCTGCTAATTTTTATAATGGCCAAAAACCCCCAGTAAATGAGGTATCTCTAATTGGTGAATAGTAATTTGTAATAATTCTAGCAGAGACAATATACAATTTGTGTGAGCAGTAGCTCAACCTTAGGTAGTGAAGGCACTCAGAACTCAGCAGACAGCTGAAAGGTCTCTCAGCATGGCAATCTGCAATTTAGAGATATTCAGACTATATTTAAAAGAGCTGGCCCAAGTACCAGAAGCAGTTTAGCTGCAGAGGAACAGAATTCAGTGCAGGATATTTATTCCAAGTTTCGGAAATATAAAATAATAATTTAGGCGAGAAAGACCCTGCCAGAATCAAATTTTAATTGCATGTATTCATAAGCTCTGAATCTGAGATATAAACAAAGGGAATGGAAAATTCTCACTTATAATTACATTCTTGAGAGACAATTTGCTTGACAGGAATGTTAATTACAGAATGCTGAGGACAGCTTGGTAGGGAAGGAACACATCACTGATGATTTCTGCTGGTGAATAACTTAAACCAGCAAGATCTTAAATGTGGGTGTCCCAATATGTATGCTAATAAAGCTAATGAAAAGGGAGTGATAGACATGTCTGCTTTGCATGAAAAAAATGCCCTCAATCTCATTTTGTAGAGATGCAATGTGGGATGCTTGTGCTGGGATCTCATGCAGCCACTAGTAGAGCATCATTAGATTATTGAAATTTTTTCTGAAAAAAATTTTACTGACTATGACATAAGGTAATTAGTTTGGACTTCATTATGATGTGAAAAGAGGACTTAATCACTGGCCTGGAAGATGGTGGTTGCCTAGGGACCAACAATCATAACCTGATTATGTTCAATATGTGATGTATGTACTTTAAAAAGGCTATCTGGTTGAAGCTGAGGGAAATAATGAACAGCAGTGAGAGGGAGGAGAGACAGGAAGAACTCTGTGGATGGAAGTGGATGTTAAAGAATAGTTGTATATTAAAGAACAAGGTTCCACACTATATGCTTGTATCATATGAGGATGTGACAATTCCTTTTCATCAGAAAAAACCCACCAAGTAAAACAAAACAATCCATCAAGCATGGTCAGTACTGGGACCAGTGTTATTTAATATCTTCATTAACAGCATAAATAAATGGATTGAGTGCATCTTCAGCAAATTTGCAGACAAGACCAAGCTGAGTGGTGCAGTTGACAGTCCTGAAGGACAGGATGCCATCCAGAGAGACCTGCACAAGCCCAGGAAGTGTGCCCTCAGGAATCTCATAAGGTTTGACAAGTGCAAGTGCAAGGTGCTGCACCTGGGTCAGGGCATTCCCTGGTATCAGCACAGACTGGGGAATAAACAGATGGAGAGCAGCCCTAGGGAGAAGGACATGGGAGTGGATCAGATGGTGGACGACATGAGCCAGCAATGTGCACTCCCAGCACAGAGAACCAAAAGTGTCCTGGGCTGCATCCAAAACAGCGTGGCCAGCAGGGCAAGGGAGGGGATTCTGCCCCTCTGCTCTGCTCTGGTGAGACCCCCACCTGCAGTGCTGCATCCAGGTCTGGGGTTCGTATCACAGGAAGGACATCGACCTCCTGGAACGAGTCCAGAGGAGGCCACTAGAATGATGAGTGAGATGGAGCACCTCTCCTCTGAGGGCAGGCTGAGAGAATTAGGTTTGTTCAGCCTGGAAAAGAGAAGGTTTTGGGGTGACCTAATCGTGGCCTTCCAGAGCCTGAAGGGACCCTACATGAAAGATGGAAAAAATACTTTTCACAAGAGTATGGAGTGACAGAACAAGGAGATATGGCTTCAAACTGAAGGAGAGTAGGTTTTGATTAGGTATTGGAAAGAAATTCTTTACTGTGAGGGTTGTGAGGCGTTGGGACAAGTTGACAGAGAAGTTGTGGGTGCTCCATGTCTGAAAGTGTTTTAGAACCAGGTGGGATGGGGCTCTAAGTAACCTGCTCTAGTGGCAGAGGCTTTGAAACTAGATGATCGTCAAGATCCCTTCCAACCCAGGCCATTCTATGATTCCATTATTCTATGCTTTTAACACTATATAACTTATAACTTCTATGCAAATAACACTAATCTATTTGTTAGTGTTCTCTAAGAACTCCTGTGTGTAAAGTGCAGAGATTACTCTTCCTACAGCATTCCACAGAACTTTAAGCACTGGAGAAGTTACAAAAGACTGGAAGATTCCTTAGGTCCTTTCAGAAAAACTGAAAACTGGTTAAAAAAATCATATGATTTGGTTATAAGCCTGATACCACTTTTCATAAAAGCAGTGGAAGAAACATTGTAGAAATCTCTAAGTAATAAATAAATGAAAGAATGATTAAGTGAACACATGAAATCTTCAAATAAATTAACAGCTGTTTCCTTAAATTTCGAATTTCAGATTTCAAGTACAAGTTTCATCAAGCTATATAACTGTATTTTAGAAAGGTGCATGTGTCTTCATGGCATGTTGAATTAATGAAATCAGAATCCACAACATCAATAAAGCATGTATTTAGTGGAAGCAAGTTAGGGATCATAAGCTTAGAAGCTGAGAAGCTGCCTAAGAAGGTACAAGGAGCTAAAGAGCTCTTTAACCAAGCCAAGAAGGACATAGCAAAATATCAGTGTCTGTCAGCAAAAGCCAAACACATGGAAATAAGAGCAATTTTTAAATGTGTAGCAGACTATAGGAAGAAGTGAAGTACGTTGTGTTTTATTATGGTTCCTGTTCCAATTTGCACAGTTCTGTTGTGCTTCAGTACAAGCCTTAGAGTTTTGTGATGCTATTTAGCTAGGTTTCCTCTCACTCCATCTGAAACCTATATTTAAACTGATGGCTGCCCTAATTGAAGGCAGTGGAATTATTTTAGGGACTCACCACAAGTGCTTAGTCATTTTGCTAAATGGTCCTGTCATTATTAAATGATGAGTACCCTGTAATCACCTGATGTTGTGCTGCAGTTCCAGAAGCAAGTTCAGCTTTTCCATCAAGCATTTGGATGTGAGCAATACAACCTTGTTTTTGGTATTATTTTCGGCATCTCTTTCATGTTACTGGAACATCAATGCCTGTCTCTGGCTAGCTCATTACCAACCTTTGTTTCTTGCTTGGCTGGAGTTGAAGAAAATGTGTGACAAATTTCTATTATTCCATGTGCTGTGCATGAGGTAAGGTGCCTCAAGTATTTATGAAAGCAAGATTGAAAGACACCTGCAGAGGAATGCATGAAGCAATTCAGCTCCACCACCCTTCCAGAGAAGCTCTGCAAATACACTCCTTTAGACAGGCAAGCTCAACTGATGCCCAAGGGCAAGGGCCCAGCGGCTTCACTTTTAAGGTGCCGTCCTGAAGACATCTCCAGTCCAATGCAGTCGGTGCCATCTGCCTACCAGAGCTGGAATTGCTTTTTTTAACTGCCAAATTACCAGTTTGAGGTGAGACAAGTCACTTGAACGAATCACCTCTAAATGGGTATAAGAATGTTCAGCTAGCAAATTTACTATTATATAATAAAAAAGCCAACTGATTGAAATTCCAAGAATATTGCTATTATTTTTTGTTATTATGGGTACAGAGTTAGAAAAAACAAGAAACTCTCTTAAAATTGACAACAGAAAAGCTACATGGAGAGCCCAATTAACCTGGTTTAACATAGCAATACTATAGTTGAGACTTAAGCCTAAGCCATTCTCTGTTGGGACAAAGAAAATACAGAAACATTATATTTTTTCATTCCACTAAATGAAAATAGACAGTGATGCTTTACCTCGGCTCATGAAGTTAAAACATCAAGTTATAGCATAGGATACTAGGCTGGAAATCTCAGCCAGCTCTTGCCTGATGAATTAGGAGCAATCTTAGAATATTTATAGAGATGACTACCTTTACTACTATGCTGTCTGATCACAAAAAGTCACTTTCAGGGTTGTAACAAAGGTTATTCAAAGTTTATTGCAACCTGGGTGAAGCTCACCCACAGGAGAATCAAGCAGCTTGTGTCCTTGTGCTCCCAAGCTTTAGCATTTCCTGGGAAGCATATTTTCAGAGATCTGCAGTCCCATGGACAATTAAGCATTTTTACTCTGGGACCATGTCATAATTGAGTAACACAATATTTGTTTCTGCTGTGTGAGAGATAGTCTGGCGATGAGGAAAAGACACAAAAAACATTGGAAAACTTCTTTAAGGGAAACATCTCCCTGCATAACATATGCCTCCAGTAACTGTTTGATAAATTCAAAAAGAAAACTCATCGGTCATTTTAAACACTGGTGTTGGACCAGCGGTAATGCCTCTTCGCAAATACAATCTTACTATGGCAATTGTGTTGGTGTTAAGGGAGCTGATCCTAAATAATAACCTCAGATTCAGGCAGGCTCCTTTTGGAAGCTATGCTTTCATGGAAATCTTGAGCAAATTGTCACCGATTCTTTTCTTTTTGAGCGCATGCTTGTTCCAAAAACAAGAACTGTAGGTTGAAGGCTAATTTCGTGGACCAGGGGGTGAATGTGAGAATACAGATACATGTGGCCAAACTATATTGCTCTTGGCATACTGAGGACAGCTTTGGTAGCAGGTTAGACACACTTCACAGTAGAGAAAAAAGTATGAAAAAACCTTCTGACCTACAACATGTGGGCATTCCAAACAATACTTAAAAGGATAGAGATTTAGCTAAAACATTTCAACCAGAGTGTTTCCAGTAATTTGCTTCAGATCTTCAAAGAACTTAATCACTAAAATCTGGAGCCAGATAAGGAGAATATGCATGTTACCATCCCTCCAAGCCTGCTCTCAAACCCGGCTTTAAATATTAGAGATTAAGCCAGTCATCGCCATGAAAGATACATCTCGCTTGACTGTGTGTGTTAGTTGCTGAAGAAACTGTAACTTAAAGTTCAGCAAACAGGGAAAGAGCAGCAGTTTCCTTTTCTTGTTTCAAGAGTAAACACCTGGACAAGAAGGCTGGCATAATGATTGTGGTATAAAAGGCCCAGAGGCTGTGATAAATCATTTTATTGCTATGATTACAAGAGAGATGGGAGTGTGCTTCCATTCCTTCCTCCCTTTCCTCTCAAATGAATGCAAATAGTTATGGAACAATTGTAGAAAATGTTTGTGTCACTCCTGTTGAAACATCTGCTCTTCCTCTGTATGTTAGGAAAAAGAACGCTGTAAGCATAAAAACTATTTTGTTGTTTTGAAGGACAAGGCCATAAGTGAAGGAGGTGATTCTTTTGTCCTCCTAAAGGGAGGCACTTAGTGCCAGTAAAAGGACTGGGAAGGCCTTTTGTGTGTGTTTCACTTTGCAGATCTCAGGACATTCATTCCACATAGTTATTCCTGCCAAATGTCCAATTCTTCCACACTTCTTAGGGGGACTGGCAGCCTGGTAGTCACTCTATAGGCAATGCTTTTGTTTCACACAACCTTTGGTGAAGGTCTCTCTCTGAAATAAGTGCACCCCTAGGGCAGCTGGTTGAGCTTTTGCATTGTTAGGGAGCAAGATTGTTCCTTGTCTCCCCAAAAAGTGGACTGCCACTAGGTTTTACACATTTTACTTAAATTACCTCTTCAGCCAATTAATGCAGGGTGGTGGTGAGGTGAGATGTGGTGTCCTGCGTGTACCGAGAGGGTCCCAATTCCCAAACAGACCCTTCCGGTCGCTGCACTGGGCAACGTGCAGGTAAGACCTCTTCTATCACCTGTGCTGATGGATAGCACAGACACACACACACACACACCCCCCAGAGCTTCTAATAAGCTCAGGCACTACCAGGAACAAGGAACTCAGAGGGCTCAGTCGTCTGGGTATATTCCAAAGGCATCTACTCGCCAGAAGGACCCAAGGGCAAAAGAGGGACAGTGGCTCTGAGTGGCCATTCTTATATGGGTCAAGGGCCAATAGGGTTGGGGAGAAGGTGGGGAAACACGATGACAACCAATAAACATAGGAAGATTGACATAACCTTAGTGAGAAACCATTTAGCACCCAGGGAGTATTTCTGCTGTCTTGGGACCTTTCAGCTCCCTGGTACTCTCAAGATGGTTGAGACCACCACAACAGCCAATGACCTTTTGAATATGTGGTCAGTGATCGTTTGGAGTGAGCTGTGCACTTAGGCAGCTCTTTACAGAGTTCACACTTCCATTTGGGAAATAAATATGATTACCCTGTCTAGCAGAATTTCCTGGCACCACCTAAATGTGAAAAGTAACTTGTTCCTTTATAAACAAAGTAAAACAAATACAAATTACCTTGATTTTATTGTATGGCTTTTAAATTTTCTGGCTCATTGCTAGACCAGTGGGCTTTACAATACAGTTCCAATGTACTTTCGGTATATACAAATAAGAGACCTCAGTTTGAGATTTTCATGCACTTGTCAGGACTCTAAAACCGAATTACTGTTGTGGCCGAAAGTTGATGTGTTATTCATCATCCAGTGAGATATAATTGTAAATAACAATTATTGATTGAAGCAAACAGAAGAAATATTTCATGAGGTTTAGAATATATTTTACCCAAACAACAACATCAACAACAAAGTCAGTAGTCACTGTCTGCATACTGCAAATATCAGAGACAGATACAACAGAGAAGGAAATTCGATCTTAATTAATGGGATATGATGGTCTAAATTGCAATAATTTCTCCCCAAAACAAACTTCCAGAAGTCTGCTGCAAGAATGGAAAGCCAGCTTGTCAACATTGCCTGCTAGGAAGTCGCTGGTTTTCTCACTGCAGCACCTGTGCAGTTTGCTGTTCTGCAAATCACTGAATTTAGAACAATCAATCAGTGCAATTTTGTCTTCACAAGCACTCTGTGTTTCCCTCATATGGGGTACTAGTACGTCAGAGAACAGATTTTTCAAGAGATGAAAGGAAAACAGCAACCATCATCTGTTAGAGGGAACAGACTAATGTGATACTCATTATGTACATACACTTTGCAGTTTTATTTGCCTGACAATAATTTTCATGAGCTAAAATAAATCAGTACACTGAATTTCTTTTTCTATTCTTGGCCTCCGTGCTGTAGCGCTGCATCAGAGGTAAATCTCTTGCTTCCTGGTGTTTTGAGCATCATAGTAGAATGCTGAGTCTTGAGAGGTTTGCCCCTCCTGATGGAAGGACATACCTAATTATATATACAAAGAGTGGAGCCTGCTTGCAGAGGTCACGCTGCTCAGGCAACTTACACAACAGTTTTGCTGCTCTGTTTAAAAAGGATTTTAGTATTTAAAACTGTAAATCAGGTTGCATCTATAAATAGAAGATAAAAGAGCCAACAAAGGTGTATCTATAATGTATATGCATAGTTCATAAAAATACACATATTTGGCAGTGAACCAGGAGTTTGCTTTATGCTTTTTTTGTCTTGAGTAATAAAAACTGAACTTCAGGGATCTCTGTCTATGCAGGATGTTGAAAAGTGCAGAAATTTAATGTTCCTCCTGATTAGAAGAAAGTCAGGAATTTTATTATATCAAAGAACTCATTAAAAATAACTGTTTCATAGCCTATTTAGTTAACATTTATCCCTGAGACTGACAATGCAGAACATACTTGGAAGGGAAGGATGCTTACAGAGCTGCTGTGGTGCCAAATGGGCTGCATGTTTCTTTGGTCAGTCCGAAGGCTGCTGCTGCCATGGTCTTGTCACTCCTGCAGGTTTGTGCAAAGACAGATGGCACTGTGCTATTTTGAACCATTTCTAAAACTCTGGATCTCAAATCCCAAACTAGCAGGCTGGTTTATTTTCCACTACATCATTCCAGTTGACACTACAAATGCATGACACAACTGCCTTCAAATCCTGCCAGAAGAGTCGCCAGCACTGTCTGTCTCCATCCTATTGAACATATGCTGTCTCTGTAACACGGTTATCAGGACAGAGACTGGCTGATGATGTAGATATTTCAAGAAGCCTTTAAAAGGCCTCTAAACAGCCTGATTAAAAGCCTTTGCATGTGGAGAATAGAGCTGCAACTAAGAAGGTTTGGATTAAATTGTTGCATGGACCATGCCCCAGTTGTGCAGCAGGGAAGAGGAAAAATAAAAGCAGTAGATGACTGTGTAGGGGGCATAAAACCGTGAAACTGTCTCTAATAATTTCAAATGCTGATTGGGCTGTGAACCACTGCAAAATAGCACTGATACAAGGTCTCAGAGCCCTACTGAAGCACAACATTTGCCAGGACTCAAAACCAGGCTGGTGATCAACTGTTCTATGGCAACACCAGGCTTTGTGCAAATACAAGATGCTTTGCTATGGATATTTCACAAAAGAAAAGGTCACATAGCAGATAAGAAAAAAATTAAACTATTGCCCAAAAGCAGAAACAATGGGAGAGGTAATGAAATGACAACGCAAGAAGTACAAATATCCCAACCCTTTCCCAACTGTCCAGATAAAATTTATAGAACAGAAATGCTTCTTGTTGGTAAAATACAATGTGAAGACAGAGCACAATCTGCTTTGTTTGGAATGCCTGAAGTCTCTTGACAAGAATAGAAATGCCACAGCTCCACATCATGAAGAGATGTATTTCCTGCTAATCTTTTTCTTCCTTGGATAATTTTTTTTTTCTTGGCACCATTTAACATAGTTGTCAGTGACATGAACAGGGGGATTGAGTGCACCCTCAGCAAGTTTGCCAACAACACCAAGCTGTGTGGTGTAGTTGACCTTCTGGAGGGAAAGGATGCTATCCAGAGGGATTTTGGCAGGCTGGAGATGTGGCTCCATGATGGGTTTTACACTAAAGGCAGTGTAGCCAGCAGTTTGAGGGATGTGATTTTGCTCCTTTGCTCCACTCTTGTGACACCCCACCTGGAGAGCTGTGTCCAGCTCTGGGGCCCCCAACTTAAGAAGTAAGTGGACCAGGGGAGGGCCATGAAGATGCTCAGGGGGCTGGAGAACCTCTCCTATGGAGAAAGGCTGAGAGAGCTGGGGTTGAGAAGAGCCTGGAGAAGAGAAGGCTCCAGGGAGATCTTAGAGCACCTTCCAGTACCTAAAGGGAGCTACAAGAGTGCTGGAGAGGGACGTTTCACAAGGGCCTGTAGTGACAGAACTGGCTTGGAAATGGCTTCAAACTGAAAGAGGATAGATTTAGACTGGATATCAAGAAGAAATCCTTTACAGTGAGGGTGGTGAGACACTTGAACAGGTTGCCCAGAGAAGTTGTGGGTGACCACCTCTGAAAGAGTTCAGTGCCAGGTTGGATGGGGTTTTGATCAGCCTAGTCTAGTGGAAGGTGTCCTTGCTCATCGCAGGGGCATGGAACTAGATGATCTTTAAGGCTTCTTCCAACCCACACCATTCTATGGTTTTATTAATGCCCTTTCAATTTTAAAACAATGCACTGAGGGTAAAAAAAGTAAAGGCTTATTGTGAGATACCAATGAGAATAAAATTAGATAATTAAAATAAGATGTTCTTTTTAAAAATAAATATGCAAGGGAGTGTTCCCTTCTCCAAGGAATTAATTTATTCTTTTCTGTCAAAAGGGTAGTATCGAATAAGCTGGAAAAACATTAGATCCAAATTGGAGGCCCAACTAGAAAATTAGATATTTAATTAATACATACAGAAATGCATGAACTGTAAAATCTCTGGAATGGAAGAATATTCAGATAAGATTTCACTGGAAAATGAGAAATAGTATTTGAATTGATAAAGTAGATGCAGTGTTAATATACTGAAGATTGCACACCTTCTAGGAGGAAATAAATTTCTACAGTCTGCTTGGTATCATTGTACGAGAAATTATTTCTAGCTTATATATTTATACTAAAAAGAAAAAAAGAAAAATAACCATATAAAATCCAACCCCTTTAAGATTTAGATTAACGATTAATACTAAGGCTCTTTAAGGCTTTAATGTGTTAAGTAAATTTTAGTTGCAAAATACACATGTTAAACTATTAGGGCAGAGAAGCTAAATCCTTGCTGTTTTAAGGTGATAAATCATTTGCAGTATGACTAAGAGAAGAACACCAGAGAATTAATTTTCAAAGAAAAAAAACCAAGACCTAAGGAATCACAGAAGAAAGCTCTCCATAAAATGTGCACAGGTTTTTGCTAGGTATGCTTAAGTACAGATTTTAAGTAGAATTTAATGGTTTAGCTGGAGTAAAGCTTATGATATTTCATTAAATGTTTGGCATCCTGTGTCTCAGGGGCTTTCTGTTCAAGTATTTGGTGCTGATTATGTGATACAGGTCACCACCTATCTATTATGGTTTTCCATTCAGAGTTTTCTCCCTATCCTCCTTTTTCACCACAGTTTTTCTGTATCTTCTTTACTCTTAATTCAGTTTTTTCCTTCTTCCCTATTTTTTTCCAAATACTATCATCAGTTATATCCTTTATTCTGTTGTTACATCTACCAGTTCCCCTCTACTTTTTTCTGGTGAGTCTTTTTTTTTTTTTTTTTGACAAATAGTTTTCCTTGAGTCTTTAAGCATTATGGGGCTGGTTCATGCCCCCAGGTGATGTGGATTGGTAGACTGCAGTGGGATGAGAAAACAGTTGTTGTGAAGATGCCTGCCTCAGACCAGAAGAGTTCTTCACAGGAATCTGGAAAAATTGCCTTATTTGAGAAGCCTCAGGTACTCCAAGAACACTGGCATATGTGAGAGTTTCTGTGCTAGGAAACCTTAGCGTTGTTCATCAGGATCTCTATGTTGAACTGGAGTACTAAATCCTCCGAAATATGATAGGCTTCCTCCACTTCTCAATGCACTATTACTGATTGAAACAGTTTGATGTAAGCTGAGAAAAGAATACACCTTTAGCGACTGTTTTGCCCCAAATATCTGCACTTCTCTTTTCACCCACACTTCCCCTCTCCTGAAAGTGGCAAAAAGAAACAGTTTGAATATTGCTGGTAGTTCCAATCTAATAGTGAGCTTTGTGACAGTCACACATCTGACAGCATTGAAATGCACAGAGAACACTAAGTCTGACACATGAACAGATGTACAGCGAGGCTGAAATATTCTGGATATGCTGAATTTGCTGGGCATAACGTTTAGCTGTGCATCTGTGCATGTAGCCACAGCATGTTCCAGTTCATGGGACGTGCAAAGCTGAGTTTAATTTCACAGGCACCATGGTGAGCTGTCCAGGATTTCTGAGTGACAAGTCACCCTCACAGACTATCTGCTGGGCTGCTGAGTGGATATGAGTCAGAAGAGCTGTAAATAAGGAACGTAATGGGTGACCTGTAAAAGCAACTTGTGTCTTTTAGCAGCTGCCAAGCTGGTAGGTACTCATCTGCAGAAACTCTATACACGGACTGTATTTAAGCATGCTCAGCACCAAGCTCTGCAAGAAGAGTTGAATAATGGCACAAGAAATCTCCAATATCCTTAAAAAAATACTTGGGATTTTTGCAGATGAGTCCATCTGAAAACTGGAAAAGATTTAAATGAGTATTTTTTAAATTTCTTTTCTCCCTGTCTCCAGTTTTTTACTAACAGGAAGAGTTTGATTCGGACAGCAAAGTAGATGATAAAGGTGAAGGCTAGATTGACATTGCAGGAGTTTAAGATGTAGAGAACCCTGTCCTTTTGTCTTTGAAAATCTGTGGCTAGTTGGTGTGTTTGCCACAAGAGGCTGGCTCGTGTTTGTAACAGTTAAATAGCAAAGCACTGAGGTTGCTGAGGTCAGGGAGGGACCTTCTGTCCGCCGCTCAAACTGGAAAGGTCACAGCAAGGGTAGCACTGATCACACAACCCTGTTCGTCAGCCTGTTCTTGCCTATGGAGAGGGAGAGCAATGTGCTACCGATTGGGTCTGCGACACTGAATTGCAGTGACCAGAGGTCCAAGAGAAAGGAAATGAGGCAGCTCAAAACTTGATGCCCTCCATTTGAGATCTGTGAAAGCGGCCCAGGCTGAAGCCAAACTTCAGTTTGTTCAGAGTCACGTGCTCAGCTGGGACAATTGTGCATTTTGACAGGAGACTTGACTTTGTTAGGGAACAGATGTCAATCCACAATAATTAAGAAGAAGCAGATGGGTGAGGTAAAGATATATTTGTTCATTTCTTTGAGTCATGGTCAGGCAGTAAGAAAAACTCAAAGAAACAAGAAAAACTGGTACCTCCTGAGGACAGCTGATCAAATGCCATTTCCCAAGCTGTCCATTCCTCCAGTCTGGCGCCACAGAAGCAGAACAGCCATATTCGATCCGCAAGCATCTGGCATGAGCCATCTTTCTAGCTTATCTACACTGTTGATTTGTCAGCACTGTTTTGTTGCCTGTATCTGTGCTTCTCACAGCTTCTTCCCTGTGACTCCTTAGTCCCTTTGGCTCTTCTTTTTTCCCTCCCCCTCCAGAGGCATTTACCCAAATTTGCAACAAGAACTTAATATTCAGAAGACACCCTTGCTGCTTAAGTCTCACAGAAAGAAAATTGTCTAACCAGTTGATATTAATTTCTACTTTTTTCCCCATGTTTGATGATTTCCATTTGAACTCTGGAAGAAAGGAGGAAAAGCACACTATTTGCTCATGCTAAGACCCTGGAAATTTATATGTGAGCTGCAGCCAGAGGGAACCAGGTGGAGTAGTAAAGGGAGTCAGAGGATGAGGGTGGGAGGAGAAGGGAGATATGGGCTAGGGAAGAAGCCTATAGCAATTGTGTGTATGAGGAGAGCTCCCCAAATTTCTTTTATTTTGGAGATAGCTAAAGCAATTGTAACATTATTGAAATGCAACACAATTTTTAGTAATAAGAAGTGTCCTAAGCCTGCTGCCCTCACATGGGGCTGTGGGGAAGCTCAAAGACAGGCAGGATGGGAACTGGGAACAAATGCAGGGGAACTTTCGTACCTGTCTGGCCTATATTATGATTTTGCCTATGTTTAACATGGCTTTTAATTTGACTGAATGCATTATTTTGACAATTATGTACAAAGTAAATTTCTTAGAAAAACCCCCAAACAGTCATAGGTGAGTCTTAAGGAATGACTGGAAATGGCCAGCTTGGAAGTAATAGAAATTAATTTGGTGGGTAAGAGCCATGCATACCAATGAAAAGCCACAAAACCAGTGCAGAAAAAGCGGGGTGTGCAGCACTGTAGGTAAAGGGATCACATTGGGAATAGAGGACAGTATCTGAATGCTGTGATGAACACCTTACTAGATAGTTCCTGATGAGGGAAACTAGAAAGAGGGCAGAACTAGGTCTGAACACAAAATGGGAGTTTGTGAAGCTCATTATGTCCCACTCTTCCATGCAACACAACTCTCATATTTCCCATTCATTTATTTTCCTGTATGAGGACAGGGTGCAGCCTATTATTCTAATTCCAAGGAAAAAAAAAAAATATCCTTCATAAATTTAATGCTCTGGTTTCAGCGCATCCCTCAGCAGAAAGGATGTGGCACACCACAAACAATACCCAGGAACCAGATGCAATGCAAACTGAGCTGCCAGGCAGGCATTCCTTCACCCCTGGAGGGGACACTATTACAGAGTCAAGGTAACAGATTTAAGCAATTAAGATGTGCTCTATGCATTAATGGAGAGAAATCTGTGGAATCCTGCAAGCTTGCAGGCACTAAGTGGAGAGCTGCTGCATAGGCTCATTTCTTAAGGCAAAGGAAGTACCGGAAAGGATGGCAGTGTAAAACACCATTTCCTCCAGCTGACATAATGTTGCAACACCACTTTAATGTCCTGCTTTCTCATGCTGGCCTAGAAACTCAGCAGAATCATGTGTTCTCTGATATGACCACGTCAGTTCCTTTGCTCCGAGCAAAATAATGCTTGGGTTTGCCTAAGAGAAGGTAAAATGGTTTGAGAAGCTGTATTTGAAGGTCTTGTCCCTCTCTCCTGTAGCTTTTGCAAACACTTCTAGACTCAGATCAGTTTTAGCCACTGATACATTGTTGTTTTTTCTCCTTATACACTTTTCTCCATATGTTGGTTTTTCTCCATGTGCTCTTTTCATATCTGGAGGATGGGTTACAGAGAGCTCATTAGTCTTTGCACGTCCTTCATAACCCCCATCTCTCATCCTGTGATGCCAGGAAGTCAAATTTGGTACCAATCTTATTAAAAGCATATTTTTGCCTACATTTAGAGGAAAACTTAAGATGTTAACTATGAAAAATGTAAGGAAACCCTCTAAGTCCTGGTTGAATTAATACAGAAATACTAGACCATTCCCAACTTCATCAGTCATGTTATTGACTGTCTTGCAAAGAATACCGTGTGAATGCAGAGGCAGGAAACCAAGAGGTTGCCATTGCTCCAGGGAGACCAGCAAATATGCTAATCTTATGTTAAGTGAGCATTTACTGAGTGAAGAAAATACATATTTTCAAGGTGCTAAACTGAAATCAAATCAAATTTGGCTGAGAAAGATATGACAGCTTGATGAATTACATTAGCAACTGTAATAGTATTTTGCTTTGAAGATGTCTCTCAATATCAGTATTTCTGAGGTGTCTCATCACCTACAACTCAAAAACTTCTTTTCAAATTATTCTAAAAGAAAAAAGTTTTTTTTGGGAGGGCTCATTTTAGCCAGAGTATTTTAAACAATTCAATTTTTCTGACACTTGATGACAAATTCATTTCTCTCCCTGGATGTTTTTGCAATAACTGTATATATTTGGTGCAGCCTCTACCAAGTTTGGGTTCTGCAACTGCTAAGAAGGACCAGGAGACAGTTTTTTTGATCAATAAGCATTTTCATGCAACAATGAGACAGATGACAATCTCTCTCTAAAGAAAAAGAAAAAGAAGGAAGGCCTGGTAAAACTCAGAACACAGTCTGAAGAGGGCAGAAAGCAGGAAGGAGTAACCAGTTAATATTATCTTGCTATCAGACTGAACAAAAGAAAAATATTACCTTTTGATGGGAGACTGACTGTAACCTTACTCAACTGCTTCATTTGCAAGTGGTGTACAACCCCGGTGTTTCAGTAGCTGAGAGTCACTGAGGTAAATTTGTGAGTTCATATAGTCACAAAGGAGAGATTTGTAGGCAGCAGTCTGCATTTATGGGAGAGGAAACAGGCCTCTCTAAAAAGAAAGTTGTAAACATGTGAGTTTATTCCTGTTGTATTTAAAGGAGCTGTTTATGAAATAGTCACTGTACTGCAGATTAAATAGAGTTTTATTATGGCATATAAGTCTAAGAATCAGTGACTGTCATGGTCAATGGCATAACACTGCTACTGTTAAGTCAGAGTTAGTATCAGAATAAACAACCAAGTTGCAGCACAAGGAGCCACTAGTGACATTGACTCTGCTGTAGAAAACCTCTGAATCTAATTCAGGGAGCTATTTAAAAACAATGCTATCCCTAATACTGTACTATCCTATCCTATCCTATCCTATCCTATCCTATCCTATCCTATCCTAGTAGTATACAACATTATTTTCTTGAAACTTCTAAATTATTCGCAAAACATTCACATAAGATACCCTATTTTAAGACAAAAAAACGCCCCCAAAAACAAGACAGAATTATTTCAAACGACCAGTACCTGCTGAGTGGTGTCAGCTCTATTGGCTTGGCAAGTTTTAAAGTGAGGTCACTGATACAACCACAATGCCTGTTGTTATTTACAGCATGGATGTGGCTGAAGCCATTGGGAATCATGCAATCTTTTGAATGAGTTCCTTCTCCATGACAACTAATAGTGTTTTAACTGTTCCCTGAAATATGCAGATGGAGAATACATTACTGTACCTATCAGAAAGGGCTTATTTAGAGGGTGTATATATATAGCTTTAAAATTTGCTGGGCAGAGACACTTGAAAATAAGACATCAGCCAGGTTTCGGTTCTGTAATTTAAATAATGAGGGCATTTCTTTTAAAAGAAATGCAAAGTAGCCGACAGTCAAAGGTCTGGCGAAACAGGAAAATGTTGAAGTGTCTTTCCATAATTTATATACTTCCCTTTCTTTTGTGATAGTGGGAGTTAAGCAAATTATTCACCGTGAATAATTTAGACTATGAATTTATAGTTCTATATAAAGGTCCTAAAGAAAGATTATCTTCACATTTATTCATTACTTAATATTGTTTGAGGAACATGACTATTTTACTATGTCTTGAATACACTTACACAGAACAGCTGTTTTTTTTCTTCTGTGAAGAACAGCAGCACAATATAAACTTACTTTACATTCTATATATAGTCTACTTAAACAGAGTTTAGTAGTGTAAAGGTTGTTGAGACTTTGAACAGAGATGAATTACACCCTAAAAACTGGGCAGCTTAAAACCACAGGGACAGCCCAGGCTTCACTGAGAGAATGAAAGCTGTCCAGACCTAAGGCAGCTCTGAGCCCTGAGATGCAAAAGTGCATTAGTGCAGCACTTTTCCAGGATCTGTGGTCCTACACTCCTTTTTGGGCTTTATTATTTCAGGCACGGTAGCACATACCATGGATTTCCTATCTAATTCATACTCCAGAAACTCTCACATCCCTTGCCCTTTCTTTTTAAAAAAATTTTAAATAATTTACAAGTCTTGAAGGTGCTTTGAGCTCTTCAATTTTGCTATCTATGCCATTATAATTTTATGGGGCAGGTTTTATTGATGTCCCTGTCATGTTCAGTTCCTTTCTTTGACCCTTTAAAGCAGCTGCATTTGGAATAAAATAGTATTAGATGTTACACAGTACAGGCAAAATAGTTCCTGTCTTGCTGTGGTAGGGAAAAGTTGTATAACTAAGATATGCCACCTTAACAAAATACAGAAGTTAGGAAAAGGTCAGTGTAATTACTGGAGTTTAAGTTTTCATTTTATTCCATTACTTTTAAATAGTGTTATCAGTGTTTTGAATGTCAGATAATACTTATGGAAATACTCTGTTCAAAATGACACTAACAAATTAAATTGCCTTACAATCTCCTTTTACTTTTCCCAGTCTTTTTTTTTTTTTTTCCCCTTTCAGAGACAATAGACAAATACTTTGGAAATAACTGTAAAATGACGGGATAATTATCTCTCCAAGATTCTGTAGAGTCATTTATATGAAACAATTTTCTGAGACATATTAAAGCACAAGGGAAAAAGCTTCAGAGTTTAGGAATTTAGGAGACTCCTGCGTCCACTTAGAGTCTGGTATGTGTTCCAGAGGACCATGAGAATAAAAGATGGCCTTCTGGAGCTGTTGAATGCCCATGAAAAATTCGAAGATTTGGAATCAGTGAAGTCTTTTCACAGAGAATAGTGCAACAGGAAATGAAAAGGCAGTTGCCAGTATAAAGTATGAAATTGGGGCTGAGAGGTGAAGAATCACCTGAAGGGTGAGAGTGAAAAGTTTGTGGGTGGCAGTGACTCCAGCTAATTTTTGGAAGAGCAAAGCTGGCTATACTCATGACAACTGAGATTATCTAAGCACTTAATTTAATCCAGTTTGTGTGGAGTCTACCTTCTGCCCTCTCTGGAGCCGCAGCAGATGAATCCTGCAATATTCTGAAAAATGGAAAGAAGATGATGCATGGATGCTGAAAGGCATAAATGAATATTCTTGGCTTCTCTTCTTCATTTTGTTTCTCAAAAAATGGATAAAATTCATGTGGGCTACCCTCATTTCTGCCTCAGAAGTTATTGAGGTTGAACTTGCAATTCAAAGTGTTTATCATGCCCCTAAAATGGGAGACCTGTAGATGGGAAATGTTCCTTTTTGAATAGTGCTTGTAGGTAGGATTTCTCAGAGAAACCAGACAGATCAAAACCAGAGATCTGAAAGAAAGAAAAATTACTTTTATTTTGGTTGGGTTTTGTCTAGAAGAGCTGTGGAACATTTCCACCTTTACCAGAAACACTTCAAAGAGTGTGATACAGACAGAGAGATCTGAGATCAGAGAGACAGGCAATACTAAATCCCAGAGGTGTTTTGCCCAGGCTGATAGCATTATACAGGAGGAGGAGGAGAAGGAGAATTGTCCAGATGCTTTATTTTTGTATGACAATTCATACATAACTCATGCAGGGGAAAGCACATCTTTAATATTCAACAGCTACCTGCTGTAGCGGGAGGACTCCCAATATAACAATATGCATTCTCACTGAGATGACAGAACTGAATGTTAATGCTGGTGCTCAGAAATGAAGCAGCAGGCAGTTACTTTGAAGTAACTTGGTGGATGAATTTACTGCATGCTAGCTATTTTCTTCTCATTATCAGGGAAAGTAGGGTGAGCTGCCCTGCACTCAGAGTGTCTGTCTGCACTACAAAGGGAAGGAGAGCAGCAGAACTCAAGCTGTGGAGCACTGAATGCCCCACTCCTAACACATACAATGAAGTGTTAGCCTCATTATGATCATGAGGTAGTAGTAGATATGTCAAAGATGTGTAGCAGAAGAATACTTCTGGATTATTCATGATCTATTTACAGCTCTGCACTGTCTTCTAAAATTCAAATTTAAGAGCTGAGAAAAAGAACCCTACAGTATAGAGATATAATTCTAAACTGGTATTTTATATATATATTAGCAGTAACTTCATATCAGATGATGTCAATGTCTAACAGCATACCCAAACTGAGCACTAATTATGACTATGCCTATACCCTTTACAGATTTTTTTTTTATTAATGTTATCAAAACCCCCTTTTCTAGGACAATGAACGCTCTCAAAGGGATAAAATGCTAATTCTTTGACATGAAACAAACCCTTTAAGTGATAAAACTCTGCAGTTGTGTGGAAACATGGACACTGAAGCTGATTTTGAAAGAGTGTGATGGTTTTGGTAGGATGAATTACATTGTAGGTCATTGATGTTTTTCAGCTACAAGTGTTGAAGCACCAAACTGCCAAGCTTTTTCTATAGAAAAGAAAGTATCTTATCTAGCAGTAAAGAATGATTACCTCTTGGAATAATTGTCATTGTTCACTTCTGGAAATTCAAAGAATTTTGAACTTTTGCCTCCTATTATCCAGTGTCTATTTGTAGAGAGATACCATGCAAGGATAAAACAGTTCTTATTTCTATACCATACCTAAGCCATGAAGCAATGCCATTTATCTCTTCCTTTTTGTGAAGTTTTTCTGTGTTCTCTCCTTTGCATATTTGAAACTAACTACTTGGCTAGATCTTACTGATCTTACTACTTAAGCTGATCTTACCTCCCATAGTCCAAGGTGGTGAATGTCACAATGAATCCAGAGAAATGTCACCTGAACAATTTTAATTTTCACCACAAACCCCAGTGAAGAAACGGAAACTCCAGTCAGGGAACAATAAAAATCTTTAATTTAACACCAGGAAAAAACCCCCACATCTAGAAATGGACCTTCTTCTACCACCACTTCTTCTCTAGGAAACTGCCTTTTGAGGAAAGAATCTAGACCACTGTGGTTGATTGCTAGGACTTGTCTTTAGCTGTAGAGTGATGGCAACTGCTTTTGTAAGAAGGAAGGAAGACCTGAAAGGTATTTCCTTTTTGGTTTCTCTTACTAAAGCCCCTGAAGAGCACTAGCTTGAGGCAGAGGTAAGGATGGAGTGCCCAGAGGTGAGCTGCAGGGACAGCTGTCAGTTCTGAAATTGATAATCTGTGTGATGATGACTTGTATTATGTCAATTTTTTCCAAGTGGATATTTAAATATTTCTGAAAAGATACAATTTAATTTGGAGTGGTTGGTTGAGATGAAAAACAGACAAGGAGCACATTTGTTTTACTTCCCTGCCACTTTTTCAAGAGTGACTCTTGCCTGATCTTGGTGTTTCTGTGCTCAATCGTATATCCTGTTAAGAAACTCTCAAATCATTTCTGTTCACCGGAATGATACTTTTACAAAATCATGTGTAATTATGTCTATCTAATTCCTTATAAATACATATAAAATGCCAAAGAAATGCTCCACTTTTAATAATAAACTACAGGTGTAGGTCTTCAAAAAGGATGTGAAAAGCTAAATATTGCATCCAAACCCTCTATACTTAATGGAAAAATCAAACCTCTGTGCTATTCTACCTCAGTAATGAATTTCAAGTTGCAGCCTACATGAAAATGTAGATTTCCGTCACATTGTCTAATTTTCACTTTTTTCTCTTCATAACTTATCATGCAGATAGCCAGATTTTCCCTCTTACTTTGTCTGTGTCAGCCCTCAAAGCCTAAGTACATCTAAATAACAGATAAAAGAACTTCCTTGAGACATTAACAATACCTTTCTACCATTCTTGTAAAATCCTGCATTTCTCTAGTATTATTGTTTTTATTGCTAGACACACATGTAAAATAGGATTTTTCATTTGTTGTCTCTTTCAGCTTTATTTCACATATCAAATCATTATCCATTTTACCTAGGTAGTAACTATATACTAAATGCCTTCACCTCCAGTTTTACAAAAGGCTAAAATTATTTTATATCAATGTTTTTCAAGCCAGTGAACAAATGCATTTTTTAAAAAGTATTTCAAGAAAACAGAAAGCACCTCAACTTGGAGAAGAAAAATTCTCCTTGATTCCAACTCAAATATTTATGTTGTTGTTTTTGATGTGACCCTTCTGCTTTACAGATAATATTATGAACAGTTATGAAGCAACATTTTATAAATCAGCCATACTGTCGTAACACCTAGAGCAGAGAGAGGTAGTGCATTGTGGTAGGTGTTGTACAAGGGATCATTTCTGACGGGGAGCAGATGAACTCTCTATCACAGCAAGCACAGCTGTGGCAGAAGCGGCTGCTCCTATGCAAATAACACTAATAAAAACAGAAATAAGACAGAAGGAAGACCAGTTTCTCAGTAAGCTTGTTCTAGAGTGCTCTTCAAAAACCCATCTGTCTCTAAAAATAGGGCCTTGCATTCATTTTTGCTGACAAATAAGAATTGCATAGTATGGGAACAACAGAAACTGTATGCAACTGATGCCAGAGCAGCAGTAAAATGAGAGGCTACTCCCACACTGCCCGTTTGGAGAACGTAATTGCATGTGGGCACAAATTGCAACTTGATCGATGTATCCAGATCTTCTGCTGGTTCTAAACCCTCTAGACCACCAAAATATGCCTAGTCAGTATGAGTTGACAGCTAGAGGCTTTAAAGATACTGAATTCTGTGTCTGCTTTGCCCTTCAAACTGCTGCCCTTGGGTAACCCTGCTAACTGAGCTCTTCCTTCACTCAACACGACTCCGAGAGCTGCACAGTAAAGCTCGTCAATAGACGTGGTGAGTTGCACAACAATTTTACATCAGGAAAACCATCTCTTTGCAGTGAAGTTCAATTTTTATTTGGAAGCAAGAATAAAAGGGATTTTTTCTTTTTTTGTTTGCTTGTTTGTTTTTTTAGTACTGATATGTTCTTCTGCTTAATAAAATGCCCTCTTTGCAAAGACAGTAATAAGAAGAGAGGAAGAAGCAAAACAATCATATTCCCAAAGGGCTAATATAATCCCATGCTATTAAAAAAATTGAGTCATGCCATCAGCTCCAGTCCAGCTGCCCAAATTAAGTGCAGTGAGGTGGGAATGCACCCAGTTTCCCAAGATTGACCAAAATCAGACTGCATTATCTTTTGTACTATCAACAGAACTGACTTGGAAAGTACCAGAAAATAGTTCATGACCCTCCTGATAGCCAGTCATTTTAAAGGCTTTTCATTTCGTATTCCACAGAAGTTCTACATGTTAAATTTTAAAAAAACAAAACAAATGGAAAAATTTATCTAAAAAAAGTCCCATTAACGATATGGTCAAATTCTTTACCACTTCAAAAAACAGTGCAAAGGGTTCACAGATTAATGCCTTAACAAAGAAAAGTTTGCAAATTTTCTGGACTAAGCTCTTCACTGAGTTCAAACAACCATATCTCTGTAAAAAGCACTTAAAGGAAATAATATTAATTCTCCTTTATCTCTGAAAAGGGGGAAAAAGCCCTCCTTACAAGCTGCAAATGTTGGGAAGAATTGATTCTTGAAGTGAGTAACCCTGGAAATTCGTGCAAGAAGCCAGTAGCAGAAAAATGAAGCAATAGAATGTAGGATGGCCTAAAAGTGAGGCCAAGGAATTTTAAGGTAACACAGGGGGTGGTGGAGGAGTGAGATGTGGTCTCCTGCGTGATCCAAGAGCGTCCCGATTCTCAGATAGACTCTCCTGGCCGCTCTATTCCACAGCGTACAGGCAGACCTATTCTATCACTCGTGCTGTTGGCTAGCACTGACACACTCACACACCCCAGAGCTTATAATAAACTCAGCGTTACCAGGAATACAGAACTCAGAGGGCTCAGTCATCTAGGTATGTTCCAACAGCACTTACTCCCTCAAAGGGATCCAGGCATGAAAAACGAAGAGCCAACCTGCGTACCCATGGATATAGGGGTCAAGGGCCAATAGGGTTAGGGAGGAGGCGGGGAAATACAACGGCAACCAATGGAAAGAAGGGAGGGGTGGAGTGCATGATACAATGAGAACCAATGAGAGGAAGGGAAAGGCGGAGTCAGGGATACAACAACAACCAATCAACATAGGAAGATTAACATAACCTTAGGGAGGGACCATTTAGCTGACACTCAAGAGGGTTTTTCACACCTCAGAGCTGTCCCACCAGTCTGCTGCTGCTGTGGTTACCTCTCGGGTTCTCCGAGATGATTTCATCCACCGCAACATTAAGGTGCATATGTGTGGCCCCTTGAGTTCATCTGGGGGGCTGGCCAGGAAGCTGCTGCACTGGAAATAACCATGAGATCCATAAAAGGAATAGAAAATGTCCAGATGAGTGCTGTTGGAGGTGTTACAGACTCCAGAGGACCTCGCTGGTGGGGGTTACTGTGAAACGGTGGTGGTTTGCCAGAGTGATGACAACTCTGAGGGACAGTTATGACACAAGAGGGTGCATTGGGATAAGAAGTCTGTCTGCATGGATAAAGACATTATACAAGGCACACAGTAATTTCACAGTGAATGGCAATATTCAAACTAACTTCAGTATGTCCTTGTAGAAGCAGTAGTCTCAGTAATTTCCTCATGTTGCCTCCACTGGACACTGGGAGGGTAATGAAACCTCACAAAGATAATGTTACAAGTGTCTCTTTGCCCACAGCTTTAGCACAATTATCTATTTCTGTGCTCATCAGCCTCTGTGACTAGGTGAGCACAAACCCTCCTCTAGATGTAGCCCCAATAGCACCTCTTGTTGATCAAGAGTGATGAGTCCAGCAAGCATCCTGCTGCACACACATCATTTTCTCACGTATAAAAAGAAATCTTACCTATAACTTTTCCTAGGAATAGTGCCTTTGGGGAATTGAACTGAATGTCAGATGTGGCCGGCAGGCTGTAACTTGTTGGAGGATAGTGATCAAGCTGGGGAAAGAGAAAAGAAATGATGAGTATTTTGAACTGATCTGCTTAGTGCAGTTCTGTTGAATCAGGTCTACCTCATGGAGTTTATGCCATCACTTAGAACTATCTCATACACTCTACTTTCTTTTTCATGAAGGGAAAACAACAGTAAATACCCTTCCACATCTGCCATCTCCACAGTTCCCAAGGCCTTGAGAATACCTATAATGAATACATTTTTGCTCTGATTGCTGTAGAATTGCATTAGTTTTTGCTTATGTGCTTCAATTGCTAAATATAACAACAGCATCAAAAATAAAACAATTAATTATTTCCATAGAAATAGATTTACGTTTGGGACCTATGTTACTGCTAAAGCCAGATTTACATAGCTGGGAATTTGAGACTAATTCAGGTGTTGGGCATTCTTCTTTTCCCTGAGAAAAGTCATAAATTAATAAGACATTCTTTTTTGCACTTCATGCATATTACTTTCTTGTTGAGAATGTTGTTCAATTTGATTGTGATGACGCCTACTGAAAGCTAATTAAATTCAAGAGTACTCAACTTAGCTAAATAGTTTAATCTATAGGAAATAGATATTATCCCTGATATGACATAGGAATCACATTACATTAGCATATTTCCCCCTGGTTTTTAGCTATTTAACAGAAAAAATGTGAGGAAAGAGAGTAATAAAATTAATTGCCTATGCTGAATAATAGTGCTATTAACATAGTTTAATATAGCTGAATAGAGTTTTGATGTTCACAATTCATAAAATAATTGGGATGAATTTTTATCTTTGCCATTATTTATTTTCTTAGCTTTACATTTTTATTATGCAGGCTTTAAGAGGACAGAACAGCAATAGTTTATTTTATTCTGGCCTTGCCTTGGCAGAAAACAGGATAGAAACTCATATATGTGATTTAAGACTTTGCAGGGTAGAATAGACTGCAGAAGTAATTCTCAAGAAATGGCAACTCTACAGGGCGTGCAATATTTTCACATTTCTTTTTGCCATGTTTCTAATGTCAAAATGTTATTATTGTGGATTACTTTGTTTTAATGACACTGCAAATGCTCAATTCAGTGGTGAAAAGTAAATGAATGGCAGGTAGCATAGAACTGAAGGGCTGAATCCCCTGATACCCTGAAACACTGTGAGCTCAGGTACTTGGAAAGCCTGCTGGTGTCATGAATCTGCAGAGGCAACCATCTCAAAAACTATAATAATTGGAGGAGTCACGTCTTTCTTATAATTCCCCATAAAACCCCAAGAAGAAAAATGTGTATACATAGTACTCAGAGAGGAATTACAGTCCCTGCAGATTGCAAAAAAAGTCTAGTAAATTTTAATGTTCAGAAATAATTTTTAATTTATCATTAGTAGTATTCAAAGTGATTATTTTGAGAAAAATACATGCAAAACATAGTTCCATCTTCTTACTCAGAAAATAAGTGAATTGAATGACATGAATTCAAATTGAAAAGAGTTATTTTTGAAAGGGTGTAGTCAAGTGAATATAAAGTGTTAAAATACAAAACAGATCTCAACCTCAACCACCTCAGGCCCTCTTAAGTACAGACTCTATTTAAGTGCTTGCTATTGGTTTTCCTGATGGAAGGGAAATGTTCCAGCACCCAACACTGCAAGTGCCAGACCCATTTTCAATGGCAACTGCAGGCATATCAGGTGAAAAGAAAATCCCTTCTTATTTCAGGGGACAAATAGAAATGGCTCAGATCTCTCATGGTATGTAATGGTAATAACCCTTGTGGTTATTAAATGAAAGGTGTGGACTTTAGAGAAGTGTATAGGGAAAAGATTGGTGGAAACTAATCCACAAAACACTGATTCTCCAGCCTCTCGTATGTCAAGAGGTTAACCTCATGTAACTTCTTCGCCTGCAGTGGAATTATTTCCAATACATACACAGGATTCATCTTCTAGGTTTTCCTTTTATTAATATGACTTAAAATGTGCTGAAGTAACTAGGATAAAATAATCTGGCATGCTACAACATACATCGATATCTGTCAGGATTATCAATATTTAGATTCTTTCTTTTTCAAAATCAATCTGGAGGAATTAAAAATATTTCTTTTTATTGTGATCTGGAATCTGAGCAGTGGTGTTGATCAGATCATCATTAATCAGATAAAATATAAATAAATTAAAATAATTATCAATCTATGATTTAACTTATCAAAGTATGGTGGATGTCCTAAAGCAGTAGCCATGTGTCCATCATCAGAATAACAAGTAATTAGTAACAAGTAATAAAAAAATCATCCCTGCCTAATGTACAGACTGCCTCTACCTGGATACACACTGCAGGACATACATCTGCAGGACATACATCAAAATGATAAAAACAACTTAAACATTGAACCACTGTGAACATTTACATGCACAATTACAGAATACCAAATCCTGCCTGCTGTGGTGTGATAAGACTCCCTTTGTCTTTAGGTAGAGTTCAGGATGTGGAAAGGCGCTCTCTTTCCCCATCTAGGAACAGATTAGTTAGCAGTAACCTTGGCCAGACTAAAAAAAACCCCAAAAGGTCCTTTCAGTGACCTCACCTTCCCTTGGGACTTCAGCATAGCAGAGCATTCTGTCCCAGTACAGAGGCAAAAGGGATTAAAAATGAGTTTGAGGATGTGTTACATTGCACGCTCTAACAGGAAGAGACACTTTACTGCTGAGTTTTACTCCTTTAAACAGAACTCTTGTACTGAGTAAAAACCTGAATCTATCCACTCACATATATTTTTCATATCTTGTTGAGGTCAAGGAAAGATATCCCAATGGGTTCAGCTATGAATTGTTTTTGGGATTTAATGACTGTCTGAAGTGTTGTGCTGTTTTGATTCCTAGTTAAAATAAATCTCTATTTAGAAGCTGTTGAGAGCAATTTTCTGGGGCAAGCATATCCAATCAGTAATAGAGCCAGCTCCTTCTCCACGGACAGCTCTGGTATCTCTTTTCAGGGGACACCTGCATTACTTTCCACAGCTTTGAGCAATGCTTTTCTCTAATCCTGGCACCTGGAATGGAGTGGTTCACCATAAGACGGTGGGTCTAGGGAGTAGCGGGTGAGGGAATAGGGACATTTCTGTCCTCTTGCTTTTATAGTATGTTTTTTAGAAGAAAACTTTTTCTTTTTTTTAAGAGACCCTCAGCCTAGGGTCTGTTTACAGGTCAGTGAAAGCACTGTGCTGAATTCTTTCCAAAGTTGTATGTGACTGCCATCCAGTGGGTGCTCCAGTGTAAGCAGCTGGAACGGAGCAGCCTGCAGTCTTTGTGTGAAATACTAGCCTATCAATTTAATAGAAGACATATAATAAAAAAGGAATTACTAGTGTCAAATGATATTTGAAAAAAGTTATTACATTATTTAATGAAAATTAAATAGAACCTCGGTATACACAGATACTGATGTCATGATTTTGTATTAAATTACAATTTTAAAATTATATTTAAGATTTTTCATTACAGATACTTTTAAAACTCAATAATTTCATTTGAGCTTCATATAAACATACAGCATGGCTTTGAGTGTTACACAGATGAAAGTCGGTGGCAGTTTCTGAGAAACTTGCAGTTTCAGTTCTCAAGTCATGTCATGCCAAGGCAGCCTGCCTTTTTCTGAAGTTGTTTGGATTTAAGCAGAAATTCAGTAAAATGCTCTTCCTTTTAAATTATTGTTCACATAGATAATAAAACTAATCTTGGTGGGAGTTCTGAGATTAACAGAGATATCAATCTAAGGGCAAACATAATGTCTACATCACCTTAGTAGTCTCGGGGAATAAAAAAGGTACAAACACGTGCCTTTATATTGACCCTGTGGATATATTTACATCTGAATCATTATCAACCCAGACTGTAAACTGCTATAAAGTTAAAGTTTTTCTTTTTGCTGGAGATATTTTATTTAAAAAATTGTCAAAATCAGATGGAATAATAATGCTGTAAGGCTTAATTGCACACCATCTGATGTCAATACAGCTCTGCTATTGATTTCAGTTATAGCAGGATAAAGAAGGGG
Organism: Acanthornis magna; assembly: GCA_036785705.1. Classification (NCBI taxonomy): domain Eukaryota; kingdom Metazoa; phylum Chordata; class Aves; order Passeriformes; family Acanthizidae; genus Acanthornis; species Acanthornis magna. The sequence continues at coordinate 14,482,758 of JAWUZG010000029.1, forward strand.
GTATTATCATCATGATCAGTGTAGTATTTCTCTTCTGCATTATTATGATTATTTATCACTTATCTTACAAAGTTTTCTAGCCCTGAACAAGGGCTTTTTGTGCTAAGTTCTATGACAATACATAACAAAAAATGTTCCTACTCAAAAATGCCTACTAAGTTAGAACAGAGTAGGCATGAGACCCCAGGAAAATAGCAAGGTGGTATGCAGGTGTTTAGATAGAGCTCCTCACAAGTAGGATAGCAGTGTATGAGGAAGCAGGAAGTAGACTATGAAAATCAAATGGGAGGTACCATTACTTTCTTTTTATTGGTGAAATATAGTTGATAATTCACCTGCTGAAAGGTTAGGAAAAAAATTACAAGCAATATTTTTAATATAATGATATTTGATTTTATTTTTTTTTCTAGTACAGCAGAAAAGGAGTAGATTGGAGTGGTAATTATGTAATTCCTGAGGCTGATCATGGCCACTTTTACTGCAATTCAGCTCCTTCCTTAGTGTGGCACTAGCGCTTCGCTGATCTGTTTCCGACAGGTTGGGTGCTTGACCCAGGTCAGTGCAGATCAGATCAGAGCCAGAGCAGGGACAAGCCATGGACTGTAAATGTAGAGTGGATCAAGAGAAATAGGCAGGACCATAAACCCAGCATTTTTTACTGCCTTAGACTGTCACAGACCTGCAGCCTCAGTGCTCATCGGGAACACAGGAGGAGGCACACACTTCACCAGCATGATGCAAGGCAAACTAAAGGTTTGCATTGTGCTTTGAGGTCTGTAGATGAAATTTTTACTGAGGTATAGTAAATACTATTTTAGGAACCACTCCTAAAAATCTGTATTGCTGATATAATGCACTGGTTTTGCCTTTAGCAGGTTAAAAAAAAAATAATAAAGGTCAACTGTATTATTTTATAATAAAATCTCTTTGTTGCAGGGGTTAATATTAAAAATGTGATTAACGTGATACAGACACAGAAAAAAAATAGATACATTGCAGAAAAAAAGAAAACAAATATAAAGGTTTTTTTTTCTGGTTTAAAACTTGAATCCTTTATGTGCAGTAAGTTTGTATATATACCCAAAAGCTGCTGTTGCTGTGTTAAATAATGACAGGGATAATTTGCCTCCCTTAAAAAACCCACAAAAATCTGGATAAAATTTAAATGGAAATGTAGAAACTCAAAATGTAACAGAAGTACTGATAAGGAAAGGCACACTATTTAGTTTGGCTGCCTTCAGTTAAAATGATTCTCCGATGCTTCTTTCACATATCTGTTGACTTTTTATTGCTCTCTTTTGTAGATGAATTACAATAAATGTTAACAGAAGCAAGAGCAAGTCATATAATGTCAAGTCATTAAAATTAAAGAGATCTACCTCAGGTACCTAAAGATGACTTTCACAGGACATTAATTTGTCCAATGTGTGATTCCATATAATGGAAATCACCTATTTCATGGTAAGCTTTGACTTTTTTAGCTTTGTCTTGCACTCTGGAATTACTTAATGATTTTTTTTTTCTTTCCTTGTTTCTTTAATTCCAATAAAATTATATCAAACAAGCAATCACACAGGCCAAGGAAGACACACACACACTCATCACTAGAAATACATTATAGAAGAAGGAAATACTTTCATCAAAAGCCAATGTAAGTAACATATTTGTGAGGTGGATAAGCCTGCTGATACGTTCTGCAGACCTTTGCTCTGCTCTGACATGCAGACTCAGGGACTACGTCACTGCACCATGCTCCCTTCTGACCTCAACTGCCTTAGCTTTATTTCCATGGAGAATGGGGGTGTACGGTGAGGAAGACATTTAACTTCTGGGTCTTATCATGAAACACGGCCTAGACATGGGCAAAGTTTGGGGGCAAGGCAGCCGCAACATGACTCTGAATCCAGCAACACAGGCTCTGCTAGAAAGATAGGAGAAGGATGGATACGTAAAAGGGTTCTTCTTCTGTGGAGTGGTTTTACAGCGCAGAAAGTAAAGAGGAATATTCTTCCAGAAGGCCTCTAAGTTTGAGACTATCTCAACTGATGCAGAGAGAGTAAAAGTTTTGTAAAGATATATACTTCATTAGCCTGAGATAGGGATGTATGGATCATGTTTTTCCCACTGTATATCTGCCAATAAGAGAAAGATCTGATGCCATGTCCTGATGTTCAGGGTGAGGATATTTCACCTGCTCATTTTTTGATGAGTTTTGAAAACTTTTTGTCTGGATGTTATTGAGCTGAGATTCAATGGGGATGTGCTGGCTTACCTTGCAGATGCCACTAACCAGCTCTATCATACACAACAGGGAAGTAGAATTCATTTATTTATGAGGTTCCTGTCTACCCATAACTACTCTCTTTAACTTAAACATTGTGAGTCACACTGTAAAATAAAGAGTTTGTGTAAATTCAGTGAAGGTTTAAAATCAACAAAACTGTTTGGAGCTCATGGTCATCCTGTGAGCATAAAAGAACTGGTAAAAAAAAAGAATCGGTGAATTGTTCATTTCTGATTTTCGTGCCTAAAATTGAAATTCTGTTCTGCTGTTTCTTGCCGTTGTTTACAGACTCTTCTGACTGTTGAACACCTGGTCGCTTGCAACATCATTACAGTTGGAAGGAATTTGAAGCATGCAAAGATCAGGATCCATGATTCTTTATATTTTGGAAACCAGATGTTGCTTAGAGTTATAGGCATGATATACTATGTCAATAAAAGCTTTATTTTATTTTCAAAAGTTTATGGATAACTGTTGATAGCTTTTTACGTTACTTTGTCATGTATTTGTGAAAAAACCAAACCCCTGTATTTTCAGAACTGAGTAAAAACCACTTTCTTGTGACTTCTGATTGAAAAAAGAGCTTAGCAGTTATGGGTAAACTAAGTGCTAATGCATTAAACATGCAGATCTAATGCATGGCTCTGCTCTAGAAAATGGTCTGAGTTTGCCTTTCTTTGGCACTAGCATTTTGAGTAATACATTGCCACTACAGAAGGGCAATACATAGTGAAAAGGATGTATCCCCAGGGATTTTAAATAATTCATTTCAGCAGGAAGGCCTTTACTATTGATAGAAAAAATGATTTTTTTTTCCTTTAAGCAAAACGTGTTTGGAAATTCATTAATTATTCTTTCAATATAATGGAATTACCTGGGTATTAGGAAACAACGCAGAGGGTTAACTGTTGCATTGATGTTAACTCTGGATTACATGTTTTACCTGTGATTAAAGTCCTGGATACTTAAAACATGTTTTATTCATGTCAGCTGCTGTGGAATTTGTAAATACTCTCTGACTGTTTCCTTTCAAATCATGAACATACTTCCCCTTTTCTTACCAGTGAAATGTTAGCTAAACCAACCTTAATCTGGTGTCTAGACGATTTACAGCACTACCCAAAGGATGCTGAGGCAGCATAACTCCCAGAAAATGAAGGAAATAAATAAAGATGGTATTTCTATGTCATTTTGATGGCATAACAAGCATTACCATTTCTAATCCTAGGGTAAATGTTTTCAAAATGTGACTCAAAGGGAGAGTTTTCAGAGAAGAGTCAAAAAATTGTTTTACGTCTCAAAAACTATAGATGATTGAGGGCATACTAAAATAGATCAGTTTATTTAGCTTCTTGCAGACAAGATGAAAAGATGTTTTAATCAGCATCTCTAAGAAAGTATGAAGGGGATTGACACCTGACACTAAACATTTCTTTCATCTATCAAACATAGGCACACAGACCCCAAAGTTAAATGTTGAAGTCTGCAAAATTCAAACTGTAAATTAGGTGCAAATTCTTTACAAGGATGGTACTCACGCATCATAAGACATAGCCAAAGGATATGGTAAAATTTCTGTCATTTGAAATGTTTAAAGCTAGATAAAATACCTTTCTAGAAAATTTGTTTTACTGCTGTCATTACTTTTTGGGTTAGATGTTTTTTATGGCCTCTCTTGAGCAAGAGTTCAACGATCATATTCTGTTGAGACTTCAAAATATAGGAAATGCTATAGTTAGTGTGATTCTACAGCAACAGTAATGATGGGAGATGAACTTATAGCCTTGTTGAAGTCTGTGAGAAAGTTCCCACTTCCTTTAATGAGAACAAAATTTAATCTACAATTATAAAGTCTTTGATACATTCATTGCATTTAAAATGGGGATTATATGCAGACTGCTTTGCTCCACTTCACCCATTTTATTTTATTGCTATTATTTTTCCCATTTTATTTTGTGGTTCAGATTAGTTTTGAATTAACTTTGTATGATTTACATTTTTAAAACATCTAGGAGTTTGCAATTGTTATCTCTTTTCAAGTAGTGCAGAGTTCAAAATGGAAATGGACTTGCAAAAATTCGGTTTCTTTTTGATTTTTCATTTGTGTAAGCATCAAATATTTCATTGATCATTTTTCACAAAGATGGGCATATTGTGTTGCTTGCCTCTGGTGAAGCTGGAAACTGGAGAATTGCACAAATACATTTTCTGGAGTATTCTCAGCCTTATGAACAACTGAGTTCTGGTCAAGATTTCCATAAAGCCTCATAATTTAGCTCATTTTGAGCAGAGTCAGCAATTACCATTGTGACTATATGGCATTGTTGTGTACAGCCCCTCCACCACAATTCAACATTTTGTCCAAGCCTGAAAGAGACAACTGTCAGCTGTCCTTCCGTGTGGCCTTCTGAGAAGGTGTGCAGTGGCTGCTGACAGATGTCCTGAAAGTATACTGATAGTTTTGGAGAGAGCTTCTTCAGAATCCTGAAGAAGTTGCTCGGATGTAATCCTTTTCAGGAACAAAGAAAACATTATAAACTTGTGACTCATAACCCATTAGCAGAAATGGCTTTAAAGCAGGGATGGAGAGCTGGACACCTGTTGAGGATGTGCAAGTAAGGAGGCTGAGAGGCTCACTCTATGTCACTTTATTCCGCTGTCAATCATACTTTTTCTTTTCTTTCTTTTACTTTTTCTTGGTAGCAAGCTGATCTACCTTTGTGCAACAGAACAGAAAAGTCTCTGATCCAGATTCCATCCTGGTTTTACTCTGGGGACATGCAAAGAAGCAGAAGGTACGAATCTTGCACTAAGGATGCAACTATCACAGTTCTTTAAGGTACAATTTAAAGCCTGCTGGAGGCAATGGAAGGCCTTTCATTTACTTCAATGGGCTTTGGATCAGAACCTCTGCTAGGGAGCTTTTGTCCTTGGCTTTCTTCAAAGAAGATTTTACTGATGTATGAATAGAGTTAATCACCCATGAACACTTGGTAAAGAGTGATCTGGCTTTTATGATATGTAAAATACCCTGCTGAAGCATGAAATCTTTTAATGAAGTCAAACAAAGTAAAACTTGCCCTCCATAACCTAAAGCTCAGCTCTTGAAATGTCATTTACTGGCATCATGCATTCCCCATCTGTCAGTCGGGGCTGTTTCATGCCACAGATGAGCTAATGTAGCCATGGGCGTGTGCCGTGGTTACTAGTTTTTTACTAGGGGGGGGGAGAGGAATTGTAACTATCAAATGTCAATTTTGTTCACCTCATGGAAACAACGGAAAATAAGCATATCTTCACCCCTGAATTTATGTAATTTGCTTTTCCTTATGCATAAATTGACCGTATTTCCTTAACCTTATCCTTGAGAAATAACTTGCAACACAACTGAGAGCTTGTTACTTAATGTAGAGCTAACTATTGATTTGTCTGCATTCAGTGAATGTATAAAACTGAAATATAAAAACCATTTGACAGAGCCTTTGTTACTAAGTTTAGTCTTGACTGCCATGGTATGTTAGGAATAGGGATGCAATTATAATAAAAACAATTAATGTAAAATATTTCTTGGGCTTTCTTTGTTGACTTATGGACATATAGTATTGTGGATATGTTGATTTCAAATCCCACCTCAAATTCTGATTTTATGTAAGTAATCAGTGGTCTCCTGTCTGCCAGCATGAGGTGAAGTCTCATAGACTTCATTAATGAGTCTTTTTTCATATTTATGTGTAAGCAAAACTTCTGAGAATCATGATAAAACTCTGGTTCACGCAGTTCATATGGTAGCAATTTATTGCCTGGCTTCAGATTTTTTAAATCTCTCTGGCACTACAGGGTTATAACAGTAAGTTAGAAAGACAGGTATTCTAAGTATGAACTTGCTGTTAAGATCTCAAAAATACTGAGTGCTCTTGAATTGAAGCTTTGATGAGAAATAAATCCTTCTTGTGACACTTTTATGCCATGTAGAGATGTGGAAGTGTGAGCAACAGCACCTGGCAAGCAAGCTGTCTTCTTTAAAAGCAAGCAAACCAGCTGCTCATCAGGTTGGAGAAGGATTTAGCAGGAAATAAAAGTCTACTCAAATGTTCATAGCTCAGATCTGCAAGAGAAAACTCATACTTTATGATTTGTCTTCCGGAAACTGAGAAAAACTGTATTTATATCTACTGTATTTTCAAACACTGTGATGAGTCCACTTTTGAAAACAGGAGTCATTTCCAAGTGAACAATCTACTTAACAGATTCATTTCTATTCATATCAGCTCTCTCTTTTACAGAATGTAACCACATAAGTAAAAAAATTAATTTATGGAGAAAAAACAAAATTTGATAGAAATAGTCTCTTTCAGGATACAGTAGGGATAGGATTTCTGGGTTTGCTTTGTATGACTTCCTTCTTTCCCTATTCTTGCATGTGTATCAGACAGATCATCTCATGTAATAAGCCTCAAATGTATCTGCTTTCTGGTTACATAAACCAGCTGCATTTTAAGCACATTAAATAGATTAAAATTTTTTTAGCCTAGTAGAGCAACACTAACCAAAATGTTTCTGGCTTTTTAAAGTCCTAGATAGGTAGTGGTCTTGTAAAACATTGGGAAAAAATTGTTGGGAACCAAATCTAAGTGAGTTGATGCAAGGCTGGAACATTTAACTGTGTACATGTTTTCCAAGTGGGCAAGGTATCTCATCTGATCCCTCTGGAAAATAATTTATTTAGTATTACAGCTGCCTAAATCAGCCAACATGCTCCACAGGACACATGCCATACTTCCCCAAAATAGAAATATTTAACACCAGAGGGGCACCAAACTCAAGGTCTTGCTTAGCTTCCATTTAGCTGTAGGAGAAGTAAATGCAACAGCATGCAGGACAGACACATATTTATCCCTCCCAACCTCCAAAAACCTGAAAAGAGTTTGGATGTATCACCTATATATAATTTTAGGTTATTTGGCATTTTGGGAATAATTTTGTGACAATTTTACTTTAATGCTTTCAGTGTTATTCTGAGTACTGAAAACCTCAGTGAAATGACATTGTAATGCACTGAAAATTTTCCTTTTGATACCTTGAAGTAATAATTGTCAGGGATTTATTTTAATCTTTGGGTAGATAATAGAGTGATGGCTACTATCCTTCACCTTTTGGTTTGATTCCCAAGGAAACTTCCCATTTTTATATTTAATTTGTTATTGGTTTCGGTTTGCTTCTTCTGAACTATCAAATCCGGATTAATGTATCCCATCCACCCGACTCTCCTGCTGACAAAACTGTTCTTACACCCTGCTTGCAATCTCCATGCTTGCAGATGTGACAAGGAGGGAATGAAAAGAGAGTTCTGTAATGACCACAGAGAGGAGGCTGCCTGGAAACACTGCTTCTTGCAGCGCTCCCCTCAGTTATATAAATAGTATTATACTATCCCAAAGTTTTGTAAACTGAGATATGGAGAGATGAAGTTCCTGTGCTGTACCAAAACCTAAATAAGCCAGAGGTATGTGCCTTCAACACTGCTCTCTGTCCCAGACTCATGTCACACAAACACTTAAGCATCTGCTCATCTTTGCAAAACAGCTCCTGCAATTTCACTGGACTGCAGGGTAAATTTAAATTTAAAGACATTCTCATTTGCAGACTCAGGACATACAGAATGATATTATTTGCATCAGGTTTCACTGCCATTTAGGATGCTGTAGGGTATCCCTCCTGGCTTCCAGCTGCTGCTCCAGAATGGCACAGGTTTATTCTAAGTCCCACGTTATCTATCAGCCCAGATGTCTCTGATGCCCTCGAGCATCTACAGTGACACCTGTGTTAGCCCAGCTGTCATCACACTAAAATGAGGGCTTCAGAGCAACATGAGTTGATACAACACAGGGAGTGAATAGCTTTTATTAACTCCTAGGAGTGTGATCTGCAACCCCATCTACTGTACTTTTTATTTCCTAAATTGCACTGATCTTTTCAGAGGAGTGGAGACCCATCAAGAAACAAAATGCTACAAGTTACAAGTAGTGGATCCAACCAACTTACCTGCAGCATGATGTCCCGTCCGTTCCGTGTGACATTAACAGTGTGGGGCTGTCCATTGGCCATGTTTCTGTGGTCAATGTCAATGTTATATGGCTCTTTGGTACCACCGAGGTTGTACCGAATTTGCAGACTCCCTAGTGAAAAAGAAAAAATGGGAAAAGCACCCTCAGGTATTTTGATCTTTATTCACCAGCTATTTTCCCCTCTTTATTTTCACATACAGCTGTTACCATTTCAGACTTAATTGCTCTCATAGCTGGTCTCTGCAGTGAGAGAAGAGCTGGTGTTTGAGATTATAAAGTTACTGGGCTGAAACTACCTCTAGTTTATTACCCAGAAGTGTGACAATGACCAGCATCTCCAAACCAGGGTGTTTGTAAACACTCCGGACTGCAAACCAAACAAATTGGAATTATGCCTTGAACAATATGGACAATTGGTACAAAATTGAGCACATCAGTAACGCTTTATTGTTGAGATTATTGTACTTGCTGCAGTAAAATTCTTCTAAATTATACAAAGCATAACATTTTCTAAAGAATAAACCATTGACATGTATTGAATAAAGGCAAAATTACAACAAATTAACAGTGACACATAATTCACACAAGGGACTTTCTTGCTCTCTCATTTAATTGTTGTTGATTGGTGACTGTCTGGACTTCCATGGATATTTAATATAATATTGCAAAATGAAAACCTTGGGTTACATTGTTAGAAAAGTATAGTCAGAAGTGGTTAATTGATATTCATAACATACTGCCAGACAGATTTTTCTTTTCTAAACAGAAATGAAGTGTCTGCTCTTCATAACACATTTAAATATTTGATTAAAAGGAAGAGTGTTTGAAAAAGGAAATGCAGCCCCCACTCTTGATGAAAAATGGAAATATGCTGGCCCAAAAGAGCAGACTTAGACCTTTATAACTATAGTTTAGTTGTGTGATGTTGGATTTCTCTCATGCACCTTCTTTCTTCCCCATGAAGGGAAAAAACTGAGTGGCATGTAGAATACTCATCCCATAAAAGAGAGCAGTAGTAAAATCATCCTAATTGTGATTTTCATGGGACACTAAGGCACTATTTGGAATCAAAGTATATTAGGTTTATATACAGTTTTAATACTGTAGCAGCAAATTTTCCATATCCAACCTTCAACTATCACCAAAATGTTTAGGACAATATATACTATACTACATCCACATTTTAGCCACCTCAGTGAGTATCCAGATTTTCAGAAGAGCAGTACTTGACACTTTCCCCTGACTAATAGTGATACCGCCAGGAGTTCAGCTATTCAGGTGCCTTCATGTGGATACCTACTTGTTCCCACCATAATGCTGGTTCATGGCATGGGTCTGACTGGTACAGCAGGTTTTTGGTTACTTTTTTTTAGTCGGTTTTGTTTTGCTGGGGAGGATTGGCTAAAGAAACACCACTAAATTGAACAGTTATGTCAGCACCAAATCAAGTAGAAGCAGAACATAGGTTCAGGTTTCTAAGTGCTTTACTTTTACATGACAAGAGTGAAGAGACTTTCTCAGGAGGGCAGAGCTTCCCCTGAATGTCAGCCTGGTATTGCCAATTGTGCCTCCAATGGGGAGAGCCCAGAGCATTGCTTACCAGTTGGCTTCACCAGCACAGCCATGAAGTCCGGGGTGTAGGAGCTGACGTACAGTAAGACACAAGGGGCCTTGGTGGTACTGAAGCTGAAGCTGAGCTCTTCTTTGTTCAAGTTGAGGTCAGGTACTGTGATCTCAGGATCTGCAGAGCTCAAAAGTGTCCGGCTGACTAAATCCTTCATGCTAGTCCCTGGGGAGTGGAAGTTGTAACGAAGCCACATTCCTTCTTCAAAAAATGCTCCCACATCTTGAACAGAACAGAAAAAGGAGGAAAAAAAAAAAAAGGTAAATTAAATGTGCTGACACCTTTTGGTTGAAATATATTACTGTGAGATGATCACTATTAATCTGCATGCTTCTACTGCTGCATTATTTAAGCACAATATTTAGGTCAAAAGACTCACTATTTTCCTATGAGAATGAAAAGAGTAATCTCCATTTTATTGGTGGGTACCTGGATTCACAGAGCAAAGGAAAAATTTCCTTTGGGGAGCACAGAAGGCCTATGCCTATATCTCATGTCAATATTACAGACAAGAATAATTATGCTTTAAATTTATTCTCATTTAAATTTTGCAGTAGGTAATACTCCAAGGAAGGAGGTACAAGGAAGAGTGTTTTAAGGGACAAAGTAAACAAACAAAAGTCAAGGAAAAGGAAAACCAGCTGTTCTGACCAACAAATTTGAGTGCATTTGGAAGAACCTCATGCAAAGGAATAATGGCAATTCCAGACCCTGAAATGATTGGTCACAATGCTAGTAAGTTATCCACTGCTAGCACAATCCTTCATGAGGGCTCCATAACAAGGACCCCCTTATGGGAGATAAAATTAACTAAGGATCTTGACACTGTTGGGAACAAGAAGCAGAAGATACCTGAACTGTAGATCCCAGGAGGTGCTATCTAGACAAAGTTTTCAAACCAATCTGAGACAAGATGTAATGTTTCAACACTCCTCACAAAATAAACCTACTTTTGACAGAATTAATACTTTCAGGTGAAAAAGCAGTAGTATTGCTTCTCATAATAATGCAGTCCAACCTATTCTTTAACATTAAAATCATAATTCCAGGCTGATGTTTTTTGCTGACTTTGATAACCTCCTACAGGAATTACTGCACAGTTGCCCACTGCTGGAATCACCTATTCTCACTGGGGATCGCTTGACTGACTTCCTATGGCAGTCACTCATTTAGAGACATTGTGGTACTAGATCAGATGTGCCATCTGGGATAACACCATTAAAGGAAATGTTTTAATTATTTGTGAACGTGATTTAGGTGGTGTGTTTATGAACATTTCATAAGAGTTTAAATAATTATTAATAAACATTATAATCATTATATATGAGTATTGCATTCAAAGAAGGGGTATAAGAAATGCTTAAAGCCATAAACAGTCTGTAAACAAAAAGTCTTTAATTGTTTACTACGTTCCTGCATGATGCAAAGTTGCCACAGTTTTGTGCAAAATTGCCCATCTAAACAAGAAATTTATTTTTATTCTGTTTTAGTATTGTGAGTCCTCACACAATTCTAAGCAAAGGCTTTATCTCAAAACACATGAAAGAAGATGCTTACTTTCCAAGCTCTACACAGACACAGAGCAAGTCAGGAAAGAGCCTGCAGAATTCCTTCAGAATAGCTGAGCAGAGAATAAGTAAGAGGATAGGTAAAATTATAAAATTATTTTGATGATTCTTTCCAGAGTTTTGCTAAATCTAGTGCTGGAAAAGCTTTATGTTTTCTTGCTACCAAATAAAAATTTTCCAAATCTTAAAATATCAGAGTCGTTCTCACCATATGGATATATAAAACACAGAGCCAAGCTGTGGTCCCAAAGTTCTATAAATAATTTGATCATTCTGATAGATTTATAACTGCAATTTTATAGGAGGAAACTTAAATCACCCTGAAGTTATAGAAGAGGCAATTTCATTTAAAAACTCTATTTTGCAGTAGTCTCAACTTTTGTGCTCCTGGATTAAACGTGAAGGGCCCTGTCATGAAGAAAGTTCCCCAACTCGTGATGTCCTCCACCATTAACAGTGGCGTAGGAAACAAGTGTTAAAACGCAAAAATCTAAAGCAGTAGCTCCAAAAATTTACGAGATGGGCCTAAAAATATCTCTATGACCATTAATTTATTCTTCAGCCCCTGCCTGTGGGTCAGCAAGCTGCTTCCGGGGCAGATGCTCTATCAATTACGCACCGCAGCACTGGCAGAGCTGGCGGCCGTGCCGGCCCTGACACTGCCACTGCTGGTGGGGACTGCAGCCCCTGTGGAGGCTCCACACACGCACACAGCACACTGATGCAAAATTATGTTTGCCTCCAGCCTGTTTACTGCTTGTCATGCCTTTCATTTTAGGAGTAATCTTTGGAATTGCCTGGTGCTATGCTTGCCCAGGGCCTCATGCTCTGGGAATACTGGGACCTTCAGTCCTGACCTCAGTGCTGCTCTGGGGCTAAACTGGAAAGCATGGGAAGCATTTTTCCAGAGCTGTGAATGTTATAAATTGCTATGTTAAATGTTCATTACTACAAAGAAAGCTCTAAGTAAATGGCGCTCTCTGAAATGATTATTCAGATTATTCTGCAATTCCGTGAGGTGAACTCAATCATCCTTGTGGGCCCCTTCCAACTCACAATACTCTATTCTATGACTTCTTTTTCCAAAAGGGTTTCATGACAGAGAAAAGAATGTTCTGTATGTTTAACTTGATTTGCACTGAGAAAATAATTTTCGATGTATCTGTATTATTATAGGCATACAGGGTATTGTAATGAACCCTGAAATTCTCCTCACATGCACATCACTTCTTTTAAAAGGCAGGATAAGAGGAAGGTTCCCTTTGGCTTTGTGAATTTATTGGGCCCTCAATAGGAAGATATTGAATCCTCTCAAGTTCCAGCTCATCAAAGGGGTTGATGTACATGATTATGCTCTTTACTAAAAGAACCTGAAATCCTTGCAGCAGGACTGCCAAGTGTTCAGCACCTCAAAGGAGCCGGCTGTTTAAACTATTAGGACATAGCAAAAATAGCTAAAAGATAATTTTCTCTATGTTGAATGCAGTTATATGATGACTTGTAAATGCTGAGGGCTGACCAAAGAAGAAACTACCTACTTGGATGTCACAAACGTAGCATCTTCCTGAAGCTCTGCTAGAAGGAGTATTGAAGTCCTTCATGCAGAAAACCAATCAAGTTGCCTCAATAAAGAGGGTCAAATGCAGCACAAACCCTGCTGCTGAAATGTGAGGGAAGTTTCCACGCACAACTCCATTTTTTTCTGTAATATTTGAAATGCTATCTGAAAAGATGCCTCTTGGGACATCAGGCATAAGGCGTAGTGAAGGTTGGTCTGCAAACCGCCCTCTCAAGGCACAGGCCTTAGGGAAATGAATGTGGTGGTAACAGATCTGTTTCCTTTGAAAAGTAATACCTATTTCTACACCAATATGCAGTGCAGACATTCTCTGTTGACAGACTTTTCAAGCATAAACACTTTGGGCTGGCTTTGTAAAGGAACTCGGAACAGGCATTGTGGATCATCAGAAGCAATTTAATCAAGGTGCATGTGCCCAGTGTGAATTGCACATACATTACAAAACTGTCTAGCTTCAATTTGGAAAGGGGTGAAGCAAAAGCTGATCCAAAACTTCCACAGAAAATGCACATGTACCCAGAACTGACAAAGTTGTTTTGAAGGTTATGATTCTTTGGTCATCTCCACAGTCTCCCTCTCCTCACTCAGCTAATTTTATTTTTGTACACTTTCATTCTGTCTGGGATCAGGGGTATTGAAAGACTGAAGGAAAAAGCCAAATAACAACAAAAACCCCCATTTCTCCTACAAAACTTGCAAAGTCTTCTGACATTTCTGGGCCAGTGCTGCAGACCTAAGAAAATGTAAGTAGGAATCTGATTCTCCTCTACTGCTTTTTACATCAGTGAAATGACAGTGTTGGTTCTTCTGTTCTTATGTAGTTATAATGATTCTGTTAGCCGTACAGTCAAATGCATAGGGAACTTGTCTTCTTTCTCCATAACCTTTTTCTCACCTCTGAAAAGCATTGCCAGCATGGCACAGGTGTGGCTGAACACAGCTTCAGCAATATTTTCTATCTGGGGGCATATATATAAGAGATACAAAACTCAGCAGGATTTACAGCAATTGAGGTTGCTCTATGCTGACAGTTGGGATAGGAATGTTAATAGGAATTGCCATCAATCAAGTACCAGATATTACTCTTAATATATAAAGAAGCTGCAGATCTGTGGAGCTACCAAAAAAACCCCCAAACCATCACCCCAAATCCCTCCAATTTCAACACAGGACCTTCTCAAGAGCGGCATCGTAAGAAGTGGAATCTCCCTTCTTTAGTAGGAGAGCTCTCACTGACTCAAACTGCCATCTCATATTTTTCCAAGTAAACAGGACCTGATTTCTGTCACCTTTTACCTGGAGACCAAGGAGAAAGAAGTGCCGGTTATTTAGTTAATGGGCATGAGAGAGTATACCTGCCTTACAGAAGCTGGGGACAAAATCCTGACAACTATGAAGCCTGGCTAGGACATGAGAACTGGAGCAGGAAAAGACTCTCTCCTCATAGTTTCACAAAGCTGACTGAGATGACTTCTTACAGCTGTAAGCATGTCCCATCTGGAGGCCCTAAACACCTCCTTGGCCCTGCTCAGATTCCGCAAATTAAAATTATTACTCTGTGATGCTGTGTGGAGGGACAAAACCTGGGTCCGATCCTCTCCAGAGACAGCTTGGCCTCCCTGGGGGGGGGAGAGTCGGAATCAGGGGTGTAAGCACCGCCCCAAAGGGCCAGCCTGGGGGGGATCTGGGTTCTCTCCACCCCTATTGGGCGGGACTGGGGCATGATGGCAAGGATGGCCCCGCCCCTTCGTCCAGAAACTTCGTGGCAGTTACCCCCCTGACTGGTTCGTTTGAATTACTCCCACCCTCGGTTGTATTCGGTTGGTTCCGAGACCCCAACTCCGCCCCATTCCTTCCCTCTGATTGGGTGTGCCCGTCGGTTAAAATGTCCTGCACAAACCCGGTGCGGGCAGATCGGTCTGCCGACGAGACCAGTCCAGTTGTCCCGTTGGACCTGTTAATAAAGCGGATCTTTGGCACCGGTCTCCTCCCGCGTTCTTTGTCTTGTGGAGTCGTGTGCGAAGCCCAGCCCTCGCAGGTTCGACGCTCCACCGGGAGGCTAGGTGGACTGAACCTGGGAAGCGCGGCATCGCGACTCGCACCAGCAGTGGATTTACAACAATGCTGCTTGCTAGTGTACAATGAGATGTCTTCCCTGCATGGACTTCTGGATATGAAAATCAGTTTTTTCAAAATCCTATGCAAGGTTAGTCACTGGAGGTGTTCTAACACTCGATGCATGTACAAAACTCTTCAGACAAGGTAGACAGTCAAATAAGCCCTCTTTCTTTTTGCATAATTTCCTTTTTAAAATTTATTTTACATATAATTATGAATATTGAATATAGATTAACCAGAGCTTGCTTCATCTTATGGCAAAAAATGTGCTAGAGAGCACCTAAAATTGCTGCTACTTCCAGACTGTGGTCACAAAGACTAAGACTTATTTGCTGAGATACTTCCTGGCCATAGGGCAGTAGTAAAGGGTCAGAATCTCACAGCTGTTGATCTGGGAAAGAATTTGAGTGCTCTGAAGGTGATAACGCTTATCATTTATCTGGTTAGCTCACTCAACCTTTTGTTCTACCTTCTGGCACATTTAGTTAATGAACAAGAAGTGGGGATTTAAAGGTATTGTTCTACATCTCAGGTCTCACATTCTGGCTGCTCTTATACTAATAATTTGCGATGTATGTTTGAACTTCCCATGTGTGGAATAAAATACTGAAGTACAGCAATTGCTTGTGGACATTAATAGAACAAAAACCTGTTGAGGATTTGCTTCTTCTATATGAATGTATCAGTACTCAATATAAAAAAGGCTTTCTTGAGCAAATGGCTCTCAGAATCGGGGGACATGCAAAATAATGTGCACCATTGAAACTATGGGGTATGATCATAAATCCATGCAAAGATTTCCACAGCCTTTGGTAGAACAGGATGAGTGCCACAGGAGATGAGGTTTGGCCACTTGATTCATTAAACTTTCAAGCTTCCCTAGTCAATGCCAACAGGTAGATTCTGCCAGGAAGAAGTTTGATATGCCTAAGCAAGGCTGAGCTCTGCACCTACTTTTGTAATAGCCCTGTAAAGTAGGTGCCTTTTATTCTACCTTTCTATACCTGGAGAGAAGTGTGCATGCCACAGAAAGCCTAAAAATGTCAGGAAAGTTGCAGTTGCAGTTCATTCTGTGCTGATTTGAAAGTATTACAGATGTTTGAACTGATGTCTAGGACAACAGACTCAGAATAAGGAAATGGCATCTGGTGCCATGTATTTTCCGTTGCATCTAAATGAAAAGCCAGCTCTGTTTCTAGTGGAAATATCCATAATGGTTAAAAACAAAAAACCTAAACACCAACCTACCCCCCGCCACTATCAAATCAAATTGGATGGGTGAAGAAAATGTTATGTACAAGAGACCAGATTTCATGATTTCCTGCCAGGGAGGCTACGGAGTTAGCTCTTTAGGTAACCTCAGAGAAAAGCTTGTAGCTTTGCTAGAGCCATTAGAGAAATATTAGAGACTGTCACTTGATGATTGCACAATATTCAGAATAACAACCTCAACAGGTGAGATCTGGCTTCAATTCTTTCCTGTACGACAGGTATCCACTTTAAATGTGAGCAGATCCTTCCTGCCCTCATTATCTCATTCATTTTTGGCATTACCTTGATAAAAGCATCTTCTCACATTACAGAGCTATTGTAAGGATAAATGCCCCATCATCTTGTGAGGTGCCAAAACTACTTCAATAACATGCAGATGTATAAATATTGCACATGGTGTCTGGTATGAGCACTCTAACCTCTCAGTTGCCTTTGTACAGGCATGAAGCAGCCAGCAATGTTGCTGAGACTGCTCTACTTGACTTTCATGAAACATCTGCATTCAGTGAGCAATGACACTAAAACAGGTCTATTTTAGTTGTATGACCAAGGAAGTTTATCACATTTTCTGACCCAGAAACTTATTAACTTATTCCCCTGATTTTTTAACTTATTCCCCTGATTTATTTGCTGTCTGAGTATAAAATAAGGAATTCATAGCTTCTAAGAGTAGTTTATTATGGATGATAAGTGAGCTGGGAAACACAGCTTATAATCAGGTTGATATCTCTTTAAGATACGTAAGTAATATGGGGAAGGTTTGTTTTTCTTTAAAAAGAAAAATGTTGTTTTTCTTTCCAGAGAATGAATTCTTGCACTGAAGTGCAATTTTCAAAGCACTAGAGCATAACTGTGTGTGTTTAATAAGGCAGTATTGACAAGACTGAAGAATGGAACAGCTTTACAAAGTGTATATATTTTATGTGAGCATATATATTTACTCAATAGAGGCTAGAATATGAGTCCTGAAGTTTGATCTACATGTAAAAAAGCCTGACTGCAGCACTCACACTTACCAGAGTGGGAGGTTAACATTAACAACCCAAGGAAAATTTCTAATGCAACTTTTGGCTACCGTATCATGATCATGTTGCATATAGTAGAGTGTTTTGGGGTCTGGGAGGGAATGTTGCCTTGATTTTCTGAGTTCTGTGATTCTGAACTATGAAAACTAAGGAGTTAGTTACCTTAAACCACTCTAACAATCACCTCACCATTGCTTTCAGTAAAACAATGCAATGTGTTTGCAACCAGCAAAATAAAGGGAATTGAATAACCAGGGCAGAATTTGGAGGTGATCAAATGTCAGTCTGAGAGTCGGTGGAAGGGCGCAGAGCTTCTGCTCCCTGAAATGTCTTGCATCCATTCAGCCTGGTAAAAAGCTGTTTATTCTCTTTGAGACATAGAAGGGAGCAGGAAAAGAAGGAAATCCAACTGTGACAATACTATTTGTAAGTGCTTTCAGGGTTCATACAAATATAAAAACAAACATGAAGGAGCTCGTTTTGGGCATTGGCTTAAAGGTTGCAAGAATTCACACTGTGAATCTGAGCTCCACTCCAAAGCAGAAAACAAGAAAAGAGTATACCATCTCCATGATGTTTCTTAATGCAAATTAAGCAGCTGCATAAAAACTGGGAAGCTTTGAATTTACCCTTCCAGCACACCTGAAGGTATGAGTCATAGCACCAGCTATATAATTTTTTTTTTCTTTTTTTTTGGCCTCACTCTCTTCGTGATGCACAATTTCTTCTCCTACTGTTGCACCACTGCATTTCAATACCAAAGGAAGAATGTTTTCACCCTGGGGTATGTCCCACATCAGAATGCTGCCACATGCCCTGCATTTGACCTTTGCTTTTTTTCTTTTGTCTAAAGGGAGAAAAGAGTTTGTTTTTGAGGAACAAAAATTAATTGTTTTCTCAGAAATGCTTTTATGATGATAGGACAGCTGTGGGAGAGAAAAATAGAGAATTTATGCTTAAACAAAGGACAGGGAAAGGTCAGAAAGCAATCTACAGGACTGGAGAAATACTTCACCTATTCCTCAGAGCAATTTCTCTGAGCAATGAAAGAAGTAAAACCAATTGCATATGCCTCAAATACAAAACAAAAATACAGTTAAAATAGATGTCAGACTGCATTTTTGTTCTTCTTTTCATCCTTGTAAAAAAAATAGTGTAATTTCCAGGCCACTACAACATCAATCACGTTGTGGTGTGCTGCTAATAAGGCTGGAGACAATGCAATTTCTTGTCAGTCATCAGTCAGTGGCTCTAAGGACGGATTTCATCGGCGAAAGAATCCACAACGTGCGAGGCCTACTTTTATTGTGAGATGAGTTTATTACTCACGAGCCATTGTATGGTGATTTCCACATAGCAATGTTTGTTTTTCCTTTGATTTTCCCATCACTTCTGCTAGCACTTTTGGTGTGTAACCAACCCCAAAAAGTTTACTGCGGGCAAGTGATTTCAGTATCAGAATAAAACTTTTGGATAAGGAAAGTGTCCTGTGGCAAAATCAATGGGAAGAGAAGTCAGTGCTACACTGTAAGAGTTGTATTGTGCCACCTTTCACTCCAGCTGAGTGGCATATTTTTCTGGTTACACCTCATAGTGGTTTGAATGTGATGTCAGGCGCTACTGATTATCAAATCAACAGATATATTTGGCCTGGAATATTTACTCAGGGGAGTGAAATAATGAAACCTAGTCCTAGTCTATCATGCAAACCATTAAACCTGCTTTTTTTTGGCAGCCAATGTGAATTCCTAGTGATGGTGACAAAGGAAAATATTCTTGCCTGCCTTATATTAGACTCACCCAGCATTACAGCAACAAAGAGCATGCTGTGGTGCAGGTTATAAAAGTGACAGAGCAGTATTCAACTCTATCCTTACTATAAAGAATAAAATTACTTGAAAACAAATCATACAGCATTTGAAAACATGTTCATAGACATTTCAGTGCTTTTACAGAGCAGAAAGTGTCAAAGTGTTAATGAAAAAATGAATTGAAATGTAAGAATTACAATCTTTTCATCAAAATAAATTAAAATTAAAATATAATTTAGGTAACATTTTTATTTTATAGGAAAAATTTCCCAAAAACTTTTAAAATTTTTATAAATCTTTAAAGTATTTTTTTAAACTATAACGTACTTGGCTGTTTTGCCAGTACTTATTTTGCAGTTGTTATATATGTTTGCCCTTTGTTTCCAGAAAACACATTCATTCTTGTCTCATGGACCAAGAGGACATGGTACAAGATTCCAGGAGCTGCTATTAGAAAAAAAATTTAGAAAGAAGGAAATATTAGAAAGAAGGACCCCCGTCTTTCACAAATCGAGGAATCTTGACAACATGCATAAGTTGTTCCAGTGCTTTACTTGATTTAAAAGGCTTAATGCAAGTTAAATTGACAATGTAAAATGTAATGGGCTGTAAATGAACTATTCTAAAGATCATTATCAACATTGTTTGTTAAAGAGATTTTACAATTATTTTGATCATAGGATGCCCCAAATCCCATCTATTTTGTGTAATTTATCCTCCAGTTTTTTCCCCAGTGCCCCACTGTTCTTTCTACAGGGAAGCCCCATGAAGTCACCCACACTAAATCACACTTGGGGATATTCTAGGTGAGTACAGCAGTTTTCAGCACTAACAGATAGGAAACTGGCAATTTGCACTTTTTGCATAAGATCTTTAGGATTTAGAGAGGTATTTTTAGCTGGGAACAGATTTGATATTTAAAGCAGAGATCTGATGTCATGTTTAAATGGCATAACACTGAATGGCGCAGACATCCCTGCACTAACAGGAGTATCTTTGCGTGAGCCAGTGCTGCCCGGCAAGTTTTACTGCATGCCCAAAGAATCCCTGACAGAGCCCTGGACCTTTGGCTGCACTGGGGGGCTGATCAGGAGAAGGGTATAACATAGTATAATATTACTGCCGTTGCTATGGCAGTGCTTACAGACCAGCCAAAGCCGGGGTTTGTTTGTGCTGGGTGCTCGATTATTCCCCTAATGGTATGTTTTTATTCTGCTAGCCTCACATCTGAAAAGAATTAAGCACTTTAGCTTAGAGCTAGTTTGGGCAGAAGGCTGGGGCTCACCTATCCGTAAGAGGAGCAGAGCCCTCACAAATAAAAGTTCATGTGACAAGTTCTGGCAACACAGAAAAAGCTATAAAATGAATTTAGTGAATATGACATGGCAGTAATTATCTTTTTCTTTTTTTTTTTTGAGTCAACATGTGTGACCTGTAAGAGATTGACCCAATTCCAGCCTGAATGGTTTTCCTCTACCATATAACTGCATTAGTGAACAGAAATACTAAATAAGCATTACCATTAATCATGACAAACTATTTGCTAAATTAACTGAAATTACTGTTATTCACATTCTCAGGAGTTGCTGTATGTACAGTCCTGAACTGAATGGGCATGTTTTACAATTTGCCTTTGAAGCAACACAGCATGGTGAAAGCTGATGAAATTCCTGCATGCAAGCACAGTGGAAGCCATTACCTACAGAAGCAGCTGCTTCCCTTCTGCTGCACTAGAAATACTCCATATTTATTGGAATTTATAAAATAATCATGCTGGAGATTCATCCATATCCAGTGATGTGAATATCTGGTGATGTGAAAACAATCCCTTGGCTTTTAGAAGAGGGTGGTCCTGTATGTAAGCAACATCAACAATGGACAATGGTTTGCTGTGGTAATATGAACTGAAGGTGGATATGTATGGATATAAATGAGGCTGGCTGAAGTGTGTGGGGAGAAAATGCAGTCCATAATATAGCATCAGGTAAAAGGACTGCCTATTTCTCTTACAAGCTCTATGTTTTTCTCTAAGTGTGGCTAAAAGGAAGCAGGGTATGGATATTTGCAGAATAATTCTCGGATTTTGACTTGGAAAAAAGCTCCTGAGATGTTAAGAAGGAGCTGAAAACCAGAACATCAAAAGCCAGGTGCTGTCCCCTACTGCCAAGTTAGCTTAATGAGGGGACTCTGGTGTCTGGTGACCTAGACTGCCTGCAGGACTCCTGGTGCAGAGGGGAATGTAAAAGCAGAGGAGCACTTTTGAGGCTACAGGTTTCTTTAACATCAGGGATACTGATTACAAGAGTCTTCACATTTTTAGACGAAACTTTGAAGAAGCTTTTAAAATTATTAGGAAAATCAGTGAATCAGTCAAAACAAGAAAAAAATGTGGAAATAAATTACTACTTTTATTCTCAATTTTTTGTTGTTGGGTCCCTCTTTCCCTTGCTCCTTGCCTTCCTTTCTCATGCAGACCTGCGCATCCATAGTACATTGTTCTCTTACAATCACTGATTTTGAAAATCCAAAACATATTTTAAGCATTTCCAAAGGACTGACATAAATGTGTGAGCTCTGTGCCTTCCCTTATCCTAGCAGGCTCAACGTCTAACCCAGTTTGAGGTACCAAAAGACTTGATTTACCTACGGATGGATAAAATTTTTAAACCAAATGCTGGCCTCTCTATATATAGGATAGTCAACCCAAACCTCATACCTATATATCTTTAAATATGTTTCTGGATGACTAGGTAGCTTTTGTTTACATTAATGTTTTTTCCTTAAAGAAGTAACCATGACATTGTACTGGTTGGAATTTCTTGTTCAACAGCTCAAGGCTATGGAATACAATGTGCCAGACCTGCTACTACTACAGGCAATCCTGATGCATTTTGTTGTTATTTGGTTTGAACAGGTAACATATAGTCCCACTAAGAGACGTGGTTTTAAATAGTCACATTTAAATATACACACAGGTGTAAAATTTGACTTGTTAGGCAAGAAGTATTAAACAGGATTTACTTGTTCAACTAATAAAGCTGAAGCATCGATTCAATTGTTTTTTTTTCCTCAGGCAAATAGTTCCCCCGTACTCTGCCTCCTGCACTAAAGCATTTACCTTTTATACAGAACGGTCCATCATAGGCAGTTTTGGAGCAGTCACAGGAGTAGCCATTGTATTTCTCCACACATTTCCCGCCGTTGGCACAGTACATCCCGTAGCTTGTGCAATGGCCAGAGCAGCCAGGCTTCACCCCGGGCGTGACTTTGGCTCTCTCTTCCAGGTCCAGTGTCACCCCATTCATCCTCAGGGAACGAATGCAGCCCAGGAAGCCCCGCTGGCCTCCTGCGGCACCTGAGAGGGAATGTTGAACTGTGAGACAACATTGAACAGATTTTACTGTTGCTGCTTTACATGAAATATCCTGCTAAGCCTGTGGTAACTTCTTTACAAGGGCAAGAAATTGTGTTGTCCTAATGACAATAAATCAGCGAAACCTAACCTTTTGTTACCATACCTTAAGTAAGCATAAATAGTAGTTTTTTATCAGTGTTTGCTTTGTACAGATTAGACATTTGAGATTCTAGCCCTACACTGTAAGATATCCTTTCATTTCAACTTTAGTGTTTTTAGAAAGAACAGTGGGAGAAATGGGCTTGACTTGACTGCTAAGGTATATACGCATTTCTCTCCTAATGATTAGAGATGGTGGATGGCAATAATAATGCCATAATATGCTATGCAGTGTTACGTTTTTCAAAGCCACAGTGGGCAAAGAAGAAGAGGATTCAAAATCCCCATTCTCAGTTACAATAGGAAATATTCATATTAATTTCCAAGAAACATCATGGATACTGTTTACTTATCAGAGCATAGACTGAAGGATGGAACACTGGAAAACTACATTTGACCATCTGGGTTGACATGGTTTTTACAGCAGTTAATAAGAACAGTCTTTTTTTCACCCCTAATAAACACTTGCTGAAAAAATGTGATTTCAGCTAGGAAAGACTTATCTGAGGCTGGATTAGCAACAACAATAAAAAAACCCCAAAACCAAACCAAACAAAACAACAAAACCAAACAAAAAAAAAAACAAACAAACAAAAAAAAAAAAAAAAAAAAAAAGGAAAGAAACCCAAACAAAAAATGAAAGTAAATAACAATGAGTGCTGGTGGCATCTTTTCTGCTCATCCCTTCTCCCTCTGATTATTGCAGTGACGCAGGTGCCAGAGAGTCCCAGAGGAGATCTGAATGCTCAGCACCACGGAGCACAGAGGCTGATATTTACCTGAGTGGGGAAGAGGACTAAATACAAGCCAGAGAGGGCTGCTTCAAATCAAGTACTGGTAACTGGATGATTTGGAGTAGGAGCAGGCAAGGCTTGGTCCCTGCTGAATGCACATGGCAGAGGGTGATCTGGTGTCATTACACTCTACGTAAACTCATATACACTGCAGTGCAGAAAAGCTTTCTTTCCTCTCTCAATGACTTTCCTAGCCCTTAGGAGACAAAGTCATCATCCCTCAGGCCCCCTTGCTCACCCAAAGAATGGATATTTATTCTACAGAAAATGGAACAGGAGGCACCAAAACAATTCTTGTTCAGTATTACTCTCTAGGTCACCAATATTCAGTGTTCATTTTGGGCACTCCAACTCAAACTCATTCAGGTCTGACTCCCGGTAAAGTTTGAATCTGGTCTCCAATATGTGTGCTCCAATCATCAAGTTATATGAAATAAATGCAATTCAGAAAGAAAAAAATCTGGTGCAGATTGTGACATTTGCTTTTTGGCAACAAAGGTACTACATATTTCAAAACATCGCTGCTGTTACAGTCAATTAAAAACTAACAAATAAAATCATCATTATCAACAGTTCTCAAAGAACTCAGGCTAGAAAAAAGAAATCCAGCTCTGTTTATTGCAAAAGACTTGGTATTTTTTTAAAAGGTTAGATGTACTTCTTTCAAACAAACTTCATCTTTCAGCTTATTTTGAAATCACCTTTTACTGTGATCACAGTAGTAAAGGAGAATCTGAGATTGTAAATAACACCTGCACATCTGGTGGCACATTATACACAGTTTGCAGTGGCACTGGGCTGATTACTAAGACAATGAAGGCTTTAAACATAATTTTAATTCATTTGAGTGGTTGAATTCTGACCAACATGGAGTTAGTCTCTTGTTAACAGTTATCTAGAGAGGTAGGACAGTGCTTCTTTGCTCAACATTTCATGCAGTTTTGATTCCCGCTAATGACACTTGGCATGTCGGCACTTTGCAGCTCTGAGGCTAACAGTCAGAGAAATACAAATGATGCTGGAATAGCCTGCCCAAAATGTAGTGGAAACCAGTAGCTCCAGAAAGCAGCTGGACTAGCTTTCTAGTTCCAGGGAATGCATTTGTGTAACACTGTGTGGTGCCTTCCTACATCAAATGAGTAAATAGCCCATGGGACTAAAGGAAAAAGACTGCAGTGAGAGCTGTGAATGCAAAAGTACGGCCAATAATCAAATCTAAAGAAGCTGCCAAAGCTAGGTTGGGCACTGCAGGCACATGCAGTCCTGGAAAGGACTCTGCAGAAGTTTTCACTTCTGTGGTGAATAAGTGTGTGTGTGTCTGGGAAGAGACACTCAGCAAAAAAAAAGGAGTTTGGCACTGCAGTCTGTTGGAGGCACTTTCAGCCAGGAGCTGCAGGTGGAGAAAGACTAAAAGGACAAGTTTTTAACACACAATATTTTTCTCTTAGCTGATCTTTGTATTTCTGTAATTATGGACATGTTTGTGTTTTCTTCTTTTTTTTTTTTTTTCTTTTTTCCCCTCTCTGTTGTCAAGCAAGGCAAGACACAAGGCAAAGAATGTTCAACATCTGAGAGCAAAGCCTGGCTACCCTCTCTGCCTCTTACCAACATAGAGCTGGCTGTACAATTCCAGCCGCGTGTGCCCTTCTGTCGGTGCTTTCCGGACCTCCAGGGGTAACTGGTCCACCTGCAGGCTGGCCTGCTTGACATTCCTCTCGGCCATGACCCGGTGCCATTGGTCATCGTTGAGCGGGTTGGGAGATCTCACGACAATTTCCACTGGCCCATTTCCAACGTCAAATGAAAAGGAGACCTCTGTGGCAGCTGAAATACCAAGCAAAAGGTATTGCAAAATTCGTTTGCAATCTTACATTGCAAACACATTCACTTACACTTCCTAAATGGTAAGGAGTCATATCAAACAGAAATATGCACAGCTAAGTCATCTTTCTGAATTTATAAGCACGTTCAGTTCCTTCTAACTTGAGTAGGAGTTAGACTTCTAGAAGAAAACATCACCAGGCCCTCAATCAATTGCATTAACCTTTGAACTCTGCAGCTTTCCAGCTTACACTGGGTTTTTTTTAGGGAAGAAGAATTTTGATTTAAAAAAATGGTGCAGAAGAAGTCTAAATTTTCTTTTATTTTGAGGGGCAATGAATTCATTGCAATTACTTCTTGCAATGAACAAATATGCTGTGGTTAAGATCCGTGTGAGATTTTATGGTTGGAAAAGAAATAGATCTTAAGTAAGCCCTACAGTGCTCCATTTATAGGGTGTGATTCAAACCATGTTTAGAAATTTTACAAACGTCCATTAAGCCTTACTAGACATTTCTTCAAGTCATCCTTGGAATGTATATAATTGATAATTATTATTGAATGATGAGTGTGATTAATAATATATCAATTAATTTTTAATAAAGCTATATAATTAGGACTTTCCAACTGACATTTAGTTTATATAACTTTGGGCTGTAAATTGTATTCTGGTAGCAAAACATCGGATGAAAGGGTTAACAGAAAATGGATTATCAGTTATAAGGTTCACAAAAGAAGACACCAGACAGAAGTAAAGACAACCAAGAGCTCCATTTAATTTGTTTTTTTTACACACAAAATAAAAAAGCCAGAGCTCCCTTTTAATTCCTTCGAAAAATCTCAGGTGCCCAATTATGGTCTATGTGTTCCAGTACAGTTGCAGTTTCTGGTTTGGTTGAATTAATAAAGCACTATTAAAAAACTCTTATTCAGCAAGGCCATTAAGTTGTGGTAAAAGCACCACTCCATGTTCATTATCACTAATAATGCTGATAAATAGTGGGAAATACTTTTGTACATGGCCTAATGGATTTTCACAAGGTTATATCAGACTGACTTGACAGACAGCATTTTTAAGAATACTGAAAGGATAGGAATGATTTTTTACAGAAAATGTTCTTTCAACCCAAATTTACTGTATAATTGATTTTTTTCCCCAAAATTGGCTACTTCTAAAAGAAAAAAAATGAAAAGCTGTTCTTTCTGTTCTCTGCTGAATAAAGTAATTTAATTTCTGGGATGAGCTGCCTTTCATAAGCCATGGATTTAGTCTGTTTGGCCTTTTGCACTTTACAAGGCACAAAATCTGTATAAAGCTTGTTGTTAAAGACATGAGGATGTTTTGTTTTAATGTTATTACGTTTTGTAACTTCAGTGGTTCTGCCAATAAACCCAGGCAAAGTAGGAGTCAGAGTAAAATGTCCCCAGTACTTAAGCTGTATGTTGTGTTCCAGTCTGCTTTCAAGGGTGTGGGTATAATTCTGCTTTGATTTTACTTTGAAGAACTGCCTTAGATGTCTTTACTGTCAGGCTTGAGTTGCTTCCCAAAAGCTGTCTGTCTACAAGACTGCAAAATAAGGACCTCTTAACAGACTTTTTCTCTTATTCTGAGGCAACTGACACCCTCAATATTGCTGCTGTGTATCTTGACTATTATCCATTCTGAATTTTTGAAAACCTCCACAAGTATGCTTCTTTCTTTGCAAGCTCTTGGTCTCCTGGATAGAAGTATCCCTAGTATTTTAAAGGAAAATTGTTTTTCTTTTAAAAAGGGAAAGTGAATAAAACTGGCAAATAGAGATATTTCAAACAGAAGTTCTGTGTCTCCATAGTCTAACTTTATGCATGGCTTAAAACTAAAATTTGTATCACAGCCTAAAATACGTGTAATTCAATTCGTACTTTTTTGAGAAAATCACTCCCTTTGCAGTAAGGACCAATTGTATAAATAATATTGTATTTTTATATTCAGGGAACTTAGGGAAGGAATAGCATTCCAGCAAAATCCTTTCATCATAGGCCTTTTCCAGTACATGTATCTTCTGACATGCTGAAAGTTAGAGAAGATAGTACAGCATCTATGGACTGTTCTGACCCTTCCTCAACCAACCTAAAAACATGATTTTCATACCAAAGGCAAGGAAACATATTTGCTAGACTGATGAACTGAAAAAAACATGAAATATGTCAATGAAAGGATGGGCAGAGGCTGCACAACAGAATGTCTCACAAGCAAGTTATGTTGCTGGTTCTGATTCTTCATTCCTAGTTCCATTTTCAGTCTATAGAATAAGTACGTTCCAACCAGGGACATCTCTAGGTAAGATGACAGTTCTTAACAGAAATGGATAAATATCTGACCTCAGGCATGCTAGTAAGAAAATGAAGACAAAAGAAATTTCATGCCCCCAAAAATGAGACAGGTGACCTGGTGACAACTGACAGGCAGAAGGTTGAGGTACTCAACATTTTTTTACCCCAGTTTTTACTGGCAATTGTTATTCCCACGTTTCTTGAGACCTTGAATCTCAAGGCAGGGACCGGGAGAATGAACAGTTCAAAGTCAGCTTGGACAGGACTTTAAGCACACTGTGCTGCCCCCACTCCTTTTTCCTCTATGCCTTTACTGCTGAGCAAGGTGTTGAGATTTTAGTCAATGATCAACTGTCCTGGCTGTGTCCCTTTCCAATGTCTTTGCTGCCCTCAGTCTCCTGAGTGGGATAGAGAGAAAGCTCTGGAGCTGTGCAAGCTCTGCTCAGCAGTAGCTAAAACACTGGTGTGGTATCAATGCTGTTTTAGGCACAAATCCAAAACGCATCACCATATGGGCTGCTGAGGAGAAAAGTAACTCCACTCCAGCCAGAGCCAGTTCAACATCTCATTTGTTCAGAAGTTCAGTGTAATTACTTACATAGAAAAGTGGTAATTTTTTAGCTTTTTTCCCTAAGTATGTTATACTTTTCAGTCTCTCTCTACACATACAATCCTTGCATGATACGGCCTCTTTGACTCAAATACATCTTTGGTTGATGTGACAGTGGTATTATTCTGTCAAACATTTGAATGGGATGATTAAAAAATACCTAACATACATGTGCCTATGTGAGTATTTATTCACAATGATTGACTGAGCCAGCACAGGATTTTTTTCAAAAAGATGGAGAAAACGAGCAGTAAAGGTCCCAGAGATTTGTAGTGGTCACTTTGTAGGTAATGGAGTGAGTTTTCCTAATCATAATTTTATTTTCTAATCTACCGAATACTGTAAAACCCAAGCCAGTTTTTCTAAGAAATGAAAATAAGGATCAGACTTTGAACAAATGTCTGAAATTGCCTAATTATGAAATAATAATAAAAAAAAGTAAATGAGGGTTTTAATTTATGCGGTTAGAGAAAGGTTTTGTGATAAAAATTTGTAAAACTAAACAAGAGTGATTTTTTTATGTGCTCCTGCTACATAAATTTACTCAATAATGTGAGGTTTGTGGCTTAGTTTCACCCTTTCAGTGCCTTGTGCAATTGCATATAATTAAATCTGAACACTTTTCTTTCATCGATTCAATTTTCTAAGCTCTCAGGGTGTTGTCAGCCATCTGTTCAGAACACAGAAGAGCAACTTGGGCAAACAAAATGCCTTTCTCACTCTTTGTTCTGTGTTGTTTTTTAGCTCTATTCAGATCTCACCATTTCCTCGTCTTAAATCTATGAGGCATGTGCCCATAAAAATGAAGGGATACAACTGAGCCACTGTGCATGAAGACCTGGACAGGCTGGAAGAGTGGACTAACAAGAACCTGTGAAGTTTAACAAAGACAAATATAAGAAGGTCCAGAAAGATGATCAAAGTAATGGGAAGCCAATAGGAGGAGAGGCTGAGAAAACTGTGTTTGTTTAGCTTTGAGAAAGAAGGCTTGAGGGACAACTTATCACCATTGTTCGGGTATTGAAAGGGTGGCTACAAAGAAGATGAAGACATCCTTTTTATAGGAAGTCACATGGAAAAGATGAAGGGTAATGGGTACAAGTTACTCCTGGGGATACACAGGAGGAAAATTTGTCACAATGAGAACAATCAACTACTGGGATAATCTCTCCAGGGCTGTGGTAGGTTCTTCTACACTGGACACTTCAAAGATTCAGCTGGACAGGGCACTGGTACATCTTTTTTAGACTTTGCTTTTCTAAAAGGTTGGACCAAATGATCCTAGAGGCCCCTTCTGACCTGGTATTCTATGATTCTGTGATTGGGTGATTCTATGACTTCATTTTCTGTAAGATTCCATGTGTCTGGGGCCCTTCCTTTCAAGTCTTTCTCATAGATATGCTTTAGTTAAACACAAGTTCTGAGGGTCAGCTGCAGGATAAGCAGCCCACACTCCTATGTCCTTTGCTATGCAGAAGGTCAGGTTAAACAAGCTGATATACTTTACTGGCATTCAAGATCTGTGACCAGCTAGATCTCCCATTTTCCTTGAACTCCTTGTGTTTCAAGTATTTTTTTCTCCCCTGTTTTCTAGTTTGACCTTTGTTGATGATTTTCAGGTTAGGATCTCTAGTCATGAGGCTGCCAGCAAAAAAAGAGATATTAATGGATGGGTGGGTACTCACAAGATGCTAAGAAGTAGGTGGATGTTCTCGAGATACATAAATTATGAAAATAAAGGAAGAGGGATTACAACCCTCCTCTCAACCATCTCTCTAATGTATGCCCATCTCTCAATTTCTCTCCTTCTCCCCCATTATCCTTCCTTTGAAACACATGGCTTTGTGTCCTCCCTTGCACTTTGTTTCTCTTACCCCCCCCGATGTATTTTTATACCCTTCAAGTGGGACTGACTGATGTTTTAGTTGACTTACATCAAAGGGAAAAGTATCTAACTTCTTTAGGATCCTTTTGAAATCCCATTCTTAGAACATAAATGCCGTGTTACATCTAGAATCAGAGCTCACTCACTTGGCCATAAAAGAGTTTACAACAATAACCCATAAACTGTAAACTGAATCTGCCAGACAGATATTTGTTCTGAGAATAGCTTGAAAATGTTCTGTCTCTGTAAGGGCAACATCTGCAAAACTTCTTGGACATTTAGTTTGTAAATACACCTCTGACAAAGTGCTCAAACTGTCTGAACCTGTAGACAGAATTCAATGAAATGATTGAAAAGGAAAGAAAACTTAATCAAAAGATATGATAGGTATTTCTAGAGCTAGTGGTCTACAAAGATGTATAGAAATCCATCACTATGGTCAAGATCAGGTCTGATATATGCAGTTACTGGAATCCTTCCCACTGCCTTTAATAGACTCTGGATAGAAAAGAAGGCATTCTAGGATTTGAAAGTAACTATCTTGTCCACCT
Organism: Acanthornis magna; assembly: GCA_036785705.1. NCBI lineage: Eukaryota > Metazoa > Chordata > Aves > Passeriformes > Acanthizidae > Acanthornis > Acanthornis magna. The sequence continues at coordinate 14,513,592 of JAWUZG010000029.1, forward strand.
TTCCCACTTATACTCAGATATCTGAGTTTAAAGATAGTTTTACAAAGTTATGTCTAAATTACCTTCCCTGGTGCCCTCATTTGCACAGTGCTGAGAGAGGCCATGCCAATGCTGACATGGAAACGGCAGTGGTACATTGTTCTTGGCTGCAGAAAATAGGTGAAAAGGGCTACAGATCAAGTGCCACATTGGAACACAGGACCTGCTTAAAGGAGGCCACTTCTCAAAGGACACGACTTAAAGCTACCAAAGCAGCATAACAGAAAGAAATTATTGATCCAAGTTGCTTGACTGCAATACAGGAATTACAGTGTGACTTGGCTGTCTGCTAATCATCACGTAGTTGTCAAAAATCATGACTATATTTACAATAATTGGACTAAGCATCTGGATGGTTTCATCATTTATCTAATTCCCAAATGAAAAGTCCATTTGAACTAATGAGCAGAAGCTTCATTCATTTGACCAAATGACAGTGCACATCTATGCCCAAGACTTCAGCAATCCCCGAGCTAAGTGCCAAATGAAACAGTTCTGGAAGCTGCACAGCTGCATCAGCATGATGTTGTGCCAACAGTAATTAGTTCTAAGGAGAGACTATACTGCATCTAGGATCAAGCCCAGCATAGCTGAGTGCTGATTTATGTGGAAGTGCTAAATCCTTCTTAGAAACAGCTCAGGTATCTCTCTGACACAGGGGTTCATTGTACAGACTAGACACACTTGACATTTGCCTGTGGGTTACAAGTAAAATAAAGAAAAATCATGCAACTTTACACTCTTTTGAATCTTATGCAGTCATTTACATAAGTGTCGAGAAGGAAAAATGGATGAGTAAAGCTATTTATTTGATTTAACATTATTTAACACCCATGTCTCATGTATAAATCTATCTACAAGAGACAATACAAGTGAGGCTCAGTGTCTTTCTGAACCTTTAGGACAAGCTGATATTCTGTAGGGAATGAACAATCCATCTGGGTCTGATGGTGCACAATGTAAACGAGCAAGTTGGGGACATCAAGACTGGAGGTAGCCTGGGCTGCAGGGATCATGCACAGGTGGAATTTGAAGTCCTGAGATAAACAGATCAGGTAAGAAGTAAAGTTAGGGTCCTGAACTTTAGGAAAGAAACCTGCAGCTCTGTGAGATTGCCCTCAGGGATGGGGGGGTAGAGCAGAGTTGGCAGACCTTTGAGGAAGTCTTCCATAGAGCACAAGAGCTGGCAATCCCCAGGAGCAAGAAATCAGGCAAGGCAGGCAAGAGACAGGCATGGTTGGGGAGGGAACTGCTGGTCAAATTAAAGGGAAAGAAAGAAATGCACAGGCAGTGGAAACAAGGACAGGAAGCTTGGGAAGGGTATAGAGATGAAATACAGCTGTGTAGGGAGGGGTGAAGAAGGCCAAGGTGAAGCTGAACCTGAGCCTGGCAAGAGACGCAAAGAATAACAGGAAGGGTTTCTGCAGGTTTGTTAACCAGAAAAGGAAAGCCGAAGAAGGTACACCCACCCTGATAAACAGTGGTGGAAAACTGGTGACAATGGACGAGGAGAAGGCTGAAGTATTCATCATCTCTTTTGCCTCAGTCTTCAGTGTCAGCCTTTCTTCCCACACCTCTCGAGAAGATGGACAGCAGGACGGGACTGGGGGAGCACAGCACTTCCCACTGTAAGCAACCTGGGGAACCTGAAGGTGAATGAGTCTATGGGACCCAATGAGATGGTCTCCCAGAGGCCTGAGAGAACTGGCTGATGATTAGTCAGGCAGAATTTTCTCTTGGTAAAGCCATGTGGGCTGTCTCTATTCACCTCCCTCTCATGCCTTGACATAGCTTCCAGGAGGACCTGTGCTGTGATCTTACCAAGTAGAGAGTTAAGGCTGACCAGTAGTTCCCAGGGTTCCCTTCTTTATCTTTTTCCAGTCACTGGGGACTTTGCCTGAGAGTAATGATATTTCAGATATCACAGAGCATAGCTTGGCAACTACAGTAGCAAATTCTCTCAGGACTATGGGATGCATCTCGTCAATCCCATGGCTCTAAGGTTGTTCAGGTTCCTCAGGTGATTTTGAAGCTGAGTTGGGTTGCGATGACAGAAACTTTCCCCCAGTCCCTGCCCTGATGTTCAGGGACCTGAGACGTGTGGGAAGAGAGATTACCTTATGTATTGCTAAAATGTTACTTCCCCGCAAAAAAGGAAGTACAGTGACTGCTATTGGCATTAACATTTTGATGATATAACTGTAAAGTTAGTTTTAAATAGTAGTGATTTCAGACATTTTGTAGCAGTATTACTGATTTCTCTTGGTGAAATTCTTGTTGCCTGGAGGAAATATTTTTAAACACATTTTACCTTCAGTCACAGGAAGTCTAGAAACACGTATAGAAAGGAAAAGAGAAATTAACTTCTAAATGAAAGGTAAAGGAATGAAAACACATATAGCTGAATGGCTTTAACCATTAAAGGTTTGGAAGAAATTATAACATAATATTTAGAAAAGATACAAATAGTAATCCAAGGGTGCTATTTTCCAAAGACTAAATAAACTAATTTATGGTGAATAGAATTCATTCAATTCCTGTACAATTTCATTAGGAATACATAACTCTTCAGAATGTCTGACGCTTCTTATGACCTTTTCAGTTTGTTTTTATCGTGAAATTTTCAAAGTATTCTGCACACCAAAAAAATCACATCAGAATGAAAAATAAAGGAAAAGGCTTTGTTGAATGCAGGAAAGAGCACCCCCTAAAGTGTCTATCCTCATAGTTTTAATCCTCTTTTTCTCCACTGTTTGGTCTGCAGCCTGAAGGCATTTGATTCAGTCCTTGCTGAGTGCAGTATCTACATCTGGCAGCTGTAAACTTGCAGTGACATTTCTTTGAGAATGGACAGGGAATTAGGTCCACTGAGAGACCTTTACCTGATTCAGCAAAAGCTGCTGTTTTCTTGGGCATATGATAGTGTTGTTACATTGTAAGACAAGACTGCACACAAATAAATAGTTTTGCTGGATATTTAAAAGGAATGAAATTTAATGCATTATTGTCCTTTCATCATACTTTAGTATCTTCTTTCTAGTCAGATTTACAGCTGGATCAGTGATTTCAACAACTGGACAGATAATAAGTCCACATTTTAGTTTCAGTTTAAAGGAAAAAAGAATATTTGGATTAATGGGAATTAAATATGTTAAAATCACTCTTTCATAATTTTGTTTTATGACTGTTCAAACATATTTTCATATATCTGGCTGTCTGACTGAATAACTAGTTTTTTTTTTGTTGTTCTTTCATTGCCTGTGTTGGAATAGACTCTACTGTAATAACCTTTGCCTGTTGTATACATGCTGAGCCTTGAAATTCATTATCCTCACCTGTGGTTTTAATCTTAGATATTCAATATATACCATTTGATGCAGATGTACAGTACTACACTGCACACAGACTACCTGAAACTGGCCAAAAGCTCTCCAGGTGCAAGGTAGTAAAAAAAATATGGTCCTGGCTTCTCTCACCTTGTAGACAGACAGCAATTCCCTTTCTACTGGCAGACAAGCACACACACAATTTACAATATTTTGGAAAGGCATAGCTATACTGGAGCTCAATATGAAGGGAAATCAGAACTCAATACAGCACCTTTCTCATCAAGAGTAAACATCTGTGTTGGGACAAAGATAAGGAGGGATTTGATTTTGGTAATAACTAAGTTATTTTATCTCACTTTAAAATAATCTTGACTGCCAATGAACCAACGAAACATAAATACCAATCATTCTACACTGTAGATTAGATTGCTTTGGGGGACAAAAAAATTGAATTAAATGAAAGTACCAAATTTTCTCATGAAAGATCATGCAAAGACCAAATATGCCCTAAGAAGATAATTATTTATTATCGTTATTTATTAATTACTTCAGTTATGTTAATTGCACTGCAGCTGTCTTATAGATAAGCACTTGGAAACAACTCTCATTCTTTTATGGTTGTATTTTAGTTGATGCAGCAATTTTAAGCCATGGGCTGTAAGAAGAAAAAAAAAAATTATCAGACCTGGATAGACAGGGAACCAAAGCAAAGATATGTGAAAAGACTTAAACAAGTCAAGCATTAGATGGTTACAGCAGGACTTGAAAAAATACCCACTTGCTTTAATTCTAAAGCAATAAATACAATTTCAGATAGATGTTACTTCCCATCCAGCCAGCTCTCTTCCAATAACTACTTAGCTGCCTGGAAAGAAGGAAGGAACAGGAACAGTGACTCATTGAAGGTCTGTTGATTCATCTCATGAGAGTTAGTAATGCTTAAAAAAAATACAGCATCAATATCTTCTGGTTCTTTTTGTGAGATGATTCACACAATGGGAACTGTAGTCAGTGCACTGAGTGGAAAAGGGAAGGAGATGTGTGTTCTCCTGTCTGTAGTGGGTTATAATATACTTCATTATATCCTTTTAACTGCGGCACTTTACCATGAAACTCAACTGGCCCTTTGCAACAGAAGGCAGCACAACAAGGGGGAAGCAGAGAAATCAGAAGAGAGCTCTCCCTTGCTGCATATAAAGGGTTTTGTGTAACTGGTAGTTATTTTTTGTTGGATGTAAGGCAAAATAAAAGCAGGTGGTAATGTTCATGAAATCAGATTTTGTCTGAGCATGGTAAAGCATCAGAGAGGTTTTTGGAGAGGAGAGAGTGGCTTATTTTACTGTGAAAAATTGCTGTGAATTTGGCACAGTTCTGAAGCTGCTGAGCAATGTGTCTAAGTGTTTACAAACAGACACAAGGCTATCAACCCCCCTCTTGAATATGTCACATTTGAACATAATAAAAATCAGTCAAGACTGTAAATTGTGCATCATACTAAAAGTGGTAAGAGCCTGGTGCAGGTTGAAAACTAGACATCCAGACTGTCACTCTTCTGTAATGTGCTTTTATGAAAGCACATTCCCTGTGTCCTTTTCTTCCTCTTCTGTGGTGCTTTCCTCATTCTGAAATTTGTTTATTAGCTGTAGGTTCTCATGTGGACTGTGGCTAAGACTTGTAAAGGTGTTTAGGTGCCTGGGTGGTAGCTACTGAAAAACTTTTGCATCAGAGTAGGGGCTCATGATGATATGAATTTATTGATTTTTCTGCATGGCTGTATAAGGTTTTGTCATTTGTAGTGCCTCTTTTATAAGCAATTTTTCATGGCTAGTTGTTTCTCTGTGGTGCTCCAGGGTCACCATCAGGGTAAGGACCCTGTTGCACTATGCACTTTACTACCACAATAAAAAAAGGCTATCCAAAAATATGACTCAATTTTGTTTTTAGTGTAGTGATTCTGTATATGAAAAGGGTGTGTGTGAGGGGGCAGGGTAGATGGACCCAGCTAACTGCATCCCAGCTAACTCAAACTTTTATCAAAAGTTTGAGTCAAAAATTTTCTACTCTGAAAAATATACCTGTAATAATTTATAGCTTCCAAAATCCGGGGTAGATTACCCAAGATGGAAGAAGATATCTTTGGAATTGTTTTCTTTTTATCCCACAGCAGGAAAAAGGATCTACTAAAAATACAAGCTAGAAGTATCATGAAATGATACAAGAGGATGGGAAACAGAACTGACTTGTGGGAGGTAAAAATATGTTCTCAAACTTCATGGTAATTAGAGGTAGAAAACTTGATCCAGTATGTGAGTGAGGAACCTGCCTGGTTTAGCCACCTTTTGTTAACTATTTTGCTTGAGTATACGTGAGTCTCAGGAAATGTAAAGCCAACAGGAGACCAGTTCCTGTTTTCTACTGTAGCAGTGGAAAATATAAGAGGGTAAGTGAGAAGATTTATGTATTTACAAAGCATTTGTTTCTAAGATTTCATACTGGTAGAGAGCTGTCTGCAGTCCATAAGTTGAGACAAAGAGCTCTATTTTAAAAACAAAGTCAAGACATTTAGATCAAGAGGATATAAAAAGTCTAAATTATGCAAGCTAGTGTTATGGCAACTTTGTGATAGTAACTGCCTCCATGCTCTTAAAAAATAGATAACCATTTTATTAACTTAAAAAAGAAATTTTACATGAAGTTTTCTTTCCTTTTAAAATGTAGGAAATTATATGTGTGCAATTTCTAAAAGAAAAATTGTGAGCAGAAATATTAATTTTTCTCAGAACAACCGTAGCAAGGCAAGATAGAAAGGCAGGGCCCAAACTGAATGTGATTTAAAAATGAATTAACTTCCATCATGATTTCAACTGATTTTTCTTAAAACTACCACTTAAACCATAATGAAATGCTGCAAAGTGGGAGGAAAATCTATGGCCAAAACTCTGTATGGACATTTAGCATCTGCCTACGAACACCTAAGGTGAAAATAATTATATTTACTTGCAACAGTCTGTTGTCATAATTTGAATTAATCATCTGCATAAATACTTTAAGCACCATGGATACAACTGTATTATTATTAAAAACACCTCCACTTTCATTTTATCCAATTGTCTAGTCACAGAAAATCTTCTCTTTGAAACTGAATTGCCCTGGTAAAACCAATAAGGACTAATTTAGACTTTCAATAGACTAAGCGAACAATTTCCAGCACCTTATCTAAAAAGTTCCTCTTAGAGAAAAAAAAGTAGTTTTCAGAGTACCAAGACTCTGTTTAACCACTAAGAAGAAAGATTCTCAAAAATATGTAAATAATTTAGGACCAGAAGACATATTGGATTGAGGCCACATAGCCTCAGGAAAAAACAAAGCTTGGTTGGACCTTTTCTAATTTCCTCACTCATGGCATTTCAAATTATGGCATGATGATGATGATTTGAATAAAAGGTAAGTGGGACAGTGACAAAAGACAGTCAGATCTTCGTGTGCATCCTCCCCCTCCTGTCCCTTCTGCTCTCTCTGAAGGGCAAAGATATTTGTCCTTAGATGAGAACACCAGGTGAAAATTGCAGGAGGAACTACCTGGATGCTCTCAAAACTGATGAATTCTGGAGATGGGGAGCTGAGATATTTGTGACTGGCTTTGGTGCACATCAGCCTGCATAAGGGTATAAAATGATAAGACTTTTCTGGTGACTTTTTACTTCAAATTACAGGAAATTACAAAGAATATGCAAACTAATGATATTACCATAACTAATGACTTAGTGAGCAGATTTTACCCTGCAGTTGATTAAGATACAGGTAAGAGTGCACATAGAATCAGCAAGTGAAGTAAACATCATTGCCTAAAGTGAAGCAGAACACAAACAGTATGAAAGTATATAAAGGATTTACCAAAGTCAACACAATGGAAATCATTCTTGGATTTAAAAAACCTCTGATTTTTGGAAGAAGAGAGTTTTTATAGATTTAGCATATTTGATTTTCTTCCAAAAAGAGATGAGACGGAAAACAGAATTGCAGAGATTGCTGATGAGATGGATGAAGTAGGGGTCATCAGAAAATTAGAAGTCCTCTAATTTGGTTAGGGTCAAGTTGTTTTTAGTATTATAATGAATACCTTTGCACAAGAAGCCAGCATATGTATATTTTTTTTTGCCAGTAACAGAAGGTTGGAAAGGTCAGAAAATAATACATAACAAACAGTATCCCAGTGTAATCAGCCAAAAATTCCTAGGACAAATGGGCAGCGTAAGAATTAATGTCATTGTAGAGGACACTGGTAAACCATTATCAGAATTAATGTGGATAGTTTTGACTACCTGTGTTTAAGAAAAAAGAATTCAAGGTGCAATGAGTAGGGGGAACCTTATTAGTATAACCAGAGAAGGGAACAAGAGAAAATATCTTATGAAAAGAGATTATGTGAGTTTGTCTTGCTTAACATAGCAATTAAAAGCTGAGAGGAGATATGATTGCACTATAAATATACAATGGGACAGTAAATGCTAGGAGAGAAAATAATTAGTTCAGCCAAAGAACAATGCTGAAACAAGAATGCATGGCTAAAAAGAAAAGATGCAAATCGAGCTGTTAGGAATTAGAAGACTTCTAAAAAATGAAGATGTGAGTCTGAAACAGTTGTTCAGCTGGCACAGATTCAACCTATTTTCAACAGAGACTTGGATAAATTTAGGGAGCTAGACACAGGTTATGCATTGTGGTTGTCTGTGGCAGTGAGGATCTAAATTCAAGGACCCAGAAGGTTTGTTTCTGTCATATGCTTGTAGCATCTGGCAATTTTGTGCAGCATAGCAAATATTTACTTTCTGCAGAAAAATGATTAGCACACATGAAGAAGGTAACAAAACCTCTGCAGTGTCAGCTTGTAACAGGAAGTAGACTGGAAATAAGGATGAAGACCTGAGATGAACTACTGGGTGGTAATGCAGCAGTGGTTTGCCATGTGTTGCATGTTTTTAGAGTAAAGCAAAGTCAGGGACAACAATGCTCTTTGAATGCCAACCAGTTCCCTCCTTGAACATTGTGTGAGCTGTAACTGATTTATAAGACAATGCACATAAAATGACTTTTAAAGTGGCATTCCTGGAAATGAGAAAGGTGTCCAATCACCCTTGAAAGGAGAGGGGTAGTGCTAAGGGGGTGCACCATGTAGTGAAGGGTCATGAATGCCATGACGACGTTGAGGCAGACCAAAGAAAAGCAACCTGGACCTACACTCTGTCAGACTGCAAGCCAGTTACAGTAGAGTTACTGCTGCCCTTAGTCCCCCCATGGCCCTGTGTTGCGGCGGCACAGGTCCGAGTGGACCCAGAAGGGCGACCGCAGGGAGAACAGGGCCAGGAGGGTGATTGGTGGCAATAGGTTTGAAGCATCACCCCTCCTGGTCATGGTGAGAAATCATGATCCCCTGCAGCCCCTGGTTTGCATATGCAGTTCTGTCGCTCCTAAATGGCCCCGCACTCTTTCCCGCCTCTATTCTCTTTATTTGGTTAAGTTTCTAGAGAGTTCTCCCCTCCTGTAATGTTTATTGGGTCCCCGGTTTTGGTTCCTCCCTCCGTAAATCCCTATTTATTGTACCCCCTTTCCATCTTCTTTGTAGCGCCCCTTTTTCCCCTTCCCAATTGGTTCCCGATGCTGACCACTCCCTATCCCCTGCTCCCTTTTAAACCCTTGCCCGCCTTTGCCTGGGGCTTCGAGCTTCGACCTTCTCCCTGTTCATGTTTCTCTGTCCCGTTTGCGTTGCACCCCAATAAACCTTTTCCCGAGAAGATCCAGACTCGAAGTCCGTATCTTCCATTCCTGTTCCCGGCTCGTCAGGCCTCACCGAGCCTCCGGGCGCATTATCCCATCGGCTCTAGCGGATGGCGATCTTGGTCTTTGAAGCCGCCGAGTGCCGCCTGAGCTAGCTACTGCAGACACGGGTGACTTCAGCCCTGTGCCTAAGATTTTCTACTGGTCACTTTTAGCTTGTTCCCCAGCTAGAATGTTTATTTGCTGCCTTTGGCTTGCTCCTACATGCCAGACTGGGCATTTATCCTCATCTGATAGTTAGGAACAAGGTACAGGTGGAACTGAGTCACAAATTGCTCTGTCTGAATATCAGGCATTTCTGCATCACCTGCCTCACTTGAAACAGAATCTTGTCTTTCAAAGAATGGTGTTTGCAGTTCTTCAGATCAGATTTTCTTTTTGTTTGTTTTAAACTTTCATATTGTCCTGGAGTAGGATGAGAGTTTGCAAGTACTGCTGTAAAAATATTTGGGTCATAAATTTCCCTGAAGAGATGTAATGTTTTTCCATTTAATTTAATAACTTCTTGGGGCCTCTGGGATAAAGAGATTCCTCAGTGTCCTGTGCATTCTTTGACATGTGGCTAATGCAACATGCCTTCCTAGGGGAGTGTTTTACAGAAAAGTGACCTTCTTCTAGGAAAACAAAATAACAACTCAATTAAAAGTATCAATGAAGGTTGCACTAGTTTCCCTGCTGCGGTGAAAAACCACACAGAGGAAAATGTAAGCTGTGTGTACTTTAACATATGGGACTTTGAGCATCATGTGGAAAACACATTGATATGGTAGAATTGCATTTTAGGATTCCTCTGGAGAAAGAAGTGATGTAGTTATTAAAATTTTTAAGAAAATATATTAATTAGTCATGTGTTAGAGCATTCAGTCTGGAGGAACGAATGCTGTCTGGGCAGAAGCAAACAGCCATGGGAATCATGGTCCCTAGTCTGTCACTGCTTCTTGTCTGATTTTGGAGGAGTTACTTATGTCTCAACTAAGTAGCCGAGAAACAGCTGAGCACCAGAAGCAGCACGAGACTTTCCACGTGCAAATGTCAGGTATTAGAGTGCTGTGAGTATCCCCTGCCCACAGAGCAAGGACACCCATCCTGAAGCCACTGCTCTCATTAGCAAGCTACTCCGTATGATCCCTTTCACAGCTGCCAAGTTCAATGATCACTCATTGGGGAGACTTTTAGGGCACTGTTAGGGGTTATCAGCCAAGTGACATCCCTGAATGCAATGGTTATAAATGTTCCTGGTTAACAATAAATTAATAAGAAAGATCCTTCCTCTCTTACATGTTCATGACAGAATCAAACACAAGCTGACCTTTATCTCTAAGCCTCATCTTTTTTTTTTTTTTTTTTCTGTTGCAAAAGTGACTTGCTTTTTACTTACCTCAGAATAATAACAGTGAGACACAATTCATTAGTGTCTGTGAATTGCTTGGAAGTGCTGGGATGAGAGGAGTTACAGAAGTGAGTAGAATGTCTTTTTCATTAGAATTTTATGACAGTGCCATTGAGAGAGTTTTCTGGAAACTGTGATGGTAAATGCTTCTTCCCAAATTACCACAAATATGCCCCCTTGAAAATTTGTTTCCAGGAATACATATTTTCCAAAACTTGGGGTATCTCTCAAAGAGAAAATGCAAATGTGATCTATTTGACAAACATCTCAGGTATGAAGTAGCTACATTTTCACAGTCATAACTCTAAAGTCTTCAGTCCATATTTGATAAGTGTACAAAACCATATAGGAAAGCTCTAAAAGAGAAAGCATCCTCTTTTTCTCTCTCTAAAAACCAGTTTTAGTTTTAAAAACGTGGAAATTTTGACCAGAGATGTATGGTTTCTGGAAGCCCTGCCTTACAGAAAAATTAATGCGTTCTTCAACTATTACTTTTCTAAGCAATCCTAGCCATTGTCAGCTGACCAGCCAGCTATGAAAATAATGTTGTTCTGTAGATTTACTGGTGTATGTAAAAATTGAGGCTTCAGGTAATTCTACATCTCTGTCAACTGTTCCATGAATGGTGACAAGTACAAGCCTGCCAGAGGACTTGCTTGATAAATGGAATAGCTGAAGTCTTCAGCCTCATTCATAGTAGCATTTTATCTCTGTTTTTTTCATGGCAGTTTTCCTTGCCAGCTGTTTGAAAAAGCTATTTCTGAAATCAGAGAAACATGGTCTTCTCTTCCTTCCTGTATTTCCCTCCTCCTCAGAGATGGCAATCTGGGACTTTGCTGAAGGCACATGAAGTTACTCTTCAAGATATTGCAAATTTCACCTCTTTCCATATGAATCTGGAGAGGTAGAAAATCTGGGCAAATATTAAACCCTAAGACAATGTAAGACTCAAGACTTATTAGAGACAGCATGCCAGTAAAATAGTTTAATGAGTGTTCCTAGGAACAATTTTTGTGCTTGGAATAAAACATGCAAACTCCTTTCCAAAGACTTGAAGCTAAGAATTTTAATAGACTGAAGGATGTGTTTCCCTAATGCATTCACTAAGTGCAGCAAGCTGATTAAAATAGTGGATATTGTAGAAACTTTGAGTTCCTGGTCTGTAGAGCTCAGCTTATATACATTATTAACCACATATTACAGGTACACACGGGAATTTTATACATAAGGGAGAAAGAAAATAGAATTTCTATGGGCAGGATGCTGATTTTAACATTTTCCTTTTGGAACGGTAAAAAGTAAAGAAATTGAGAACCGGCTTTGTAGGAAGCCATCCTTCAATGGGAACTGTACCTGTACGAGAAGGCAATAAACAGACAAAAGCAATCCCCTATGTGAAGTACAACAGCTTTCAGTAAATACCTGGTGGTGGTCATTATGTAAAAATTCTCAATACAAAGTAGCTGTTCTTGTGGAGAATGTGATGGACTAGCTAAAAAGCAGCTTGCCAAAGGAAAGCTTCTTCAGAGTTCAGGGATAATTCTGTAATTATGTCACTGACTTAGAATTATGTTCCTATCAAGGAAAAAATTCACAACTTAATTTTACAAAACTTCTATGAAAGGGAGACAGACTTTTAAGAAGCAGCAGAATCGACTGTAGAGCCATGTAAGGTACTTCTGAAATGCTGAAACTTTACTTTTCATTTAAATGAGTTCCAGAAAACTGCAAGTGCAGACTAGAACAAAACAAACCTAAAAAATGTGTAAAACAAACATTCATTAATAAATGTGTAATGGAGAAGAGAGGGTGGTTTTCTCTTTTTTACTAAACCCACAGTATTCAGCACTTTTTCAGCTGTGACCTGTAGAACACTTAAGTTGCAGAAAGGCCTTTTCCTGGGTCTCTGAAAATTTCAAGCAATAGTTTCCAGAGAAAAAGGGTAGAGTGAATGCAATTATATCGAATGAACTGCTTTGTCCTTTTTAGCAAATACAGTCTGAATAGTTTCTACAGATGTTTTACATCTGTTCTTACAGATGATATTTCAACTTCCATCAAGAATCTATAATCTAAGGCTTAGATTGAGGGATATGAGGCAGAGGTTGAATTTATGCATCTGCCAGGTGGCAGAAAAGTCAGTGGATCTCAAGCATAGGCTTAAAATTAAAGTCCTCTGGGCACACTGCCACTTACTTTCTTGAACTCGTACATCTATTCAGCAGGCCACTGCAGCATGATTATTATTTACCCTGAGCCATGTTAAAAAGAATTTTAGTTGCTGTCAAGTCACCTTTATACACTGATATTGTCACTTTTTAGCTAAGTGAACAACAGCATGGCTGGTCTAATTGCAGTGGCTGGAAATACCCTCTATAAATTAGAAGAGCCAGAAGCTCTGAAGATCTACACCTCAGCTGACTGCAGATACTACTTAAATTCAAAGGGAAATTAGAAACATCTGCCACTTTATTAAGAGGCCATGCCCCTTGGTAAAGCAAATAAGACTATTCCCTGTGACTCAATAGGAGCTATTTTGATTTGCACAAGTTGCAGGTTAGAGAAATTTGATTAAACAATATGAACTAAATTCATTGTAGAAAGAAAGAAAAAAAGTCACCCAAAGGGAACTTGGCATTTTATTCTTACCTGGGGGGAAAAATTTAAATGCATTTTTAAGGAGCCTCTTGGTGGTTTCTAAATTTCTACATTCTGATTTGTGTGTTTAAACTTTGAGAAATGTGGAAAATGGCTGTTTGTTTTAAAATTAGATGTGTATATGTAAATCACACTGAATCTGCACAAAAAAGTAGATAATTTAGGGTCCACAAGCCAATTGCTTCTGTTTCAATGAATGCCTCTCTGACTTTTGTGCAGCAACATTTGGGGCTGGGTCCTTGTCATCTGTGAGTAGCTCCTGCAGCAAAAGGAAGCACACAAGCTTTTCCCAGTGCCCCAGTGCTGGAGTGCAGGGAGGCTGTAATGTGCTGCTGGAGGCTGTAATAACAACCACACGCAGCACAGAGGGCCTCTCGCTGCTCCCATTTATGGCAGGGTCAAGGGAGAACAAAGGAGACATAAAACATGTTTCCGACTAATTCAGCTTCTTCAATTCCACTAAGCAGAATTCAGGTGCGGCTGAGGATTTCAGCACCTTCGTTGGAAAGTTTGCCCCTGGGCCATTAAAAATGGTTTAAATAATAAAATTGACTTGCCTCTTGGTACCATTATGCCCTCTTTTTCAGATCAGCGATTTTATTAACAGATAATGCTGATAAAAATTTATTTTTATGAGATGTTTTATGGCTTTTAAATATCATATGCAAGTTTCCAGCTCTTTGGCTCCTTGCAGTGCTGATTAGGATGGCCTCTCTTTTTTCTTTTTTTCTTGTTTCCAAAGCAACCATGAAATAAAAGAGAAAAACATACAGAGCTGAAGACATAAATTTCTAAGAAATAATTCTGACATGCAATTTAGAAAACCCTTCTCAGGTCAGCGTCATTTTTGTAATTGATGTTGCCAGTTCTATTCTTCTTTGTATTCTCCCCCTCAATAAACAACCCAAATATATTTCAAGTACTCCTCTCACAGAAGGCAACTTGAAAATATGTCAAGCAGTTTGATTTGGGAGCTGTTCCAGGATTTAGAAAGCTTACACGTTTTACTGAATGGTACACATTTTTTGAAACCTACCATTCAACATAAACCCACTTCAGGTGCAAGAATAGTAATAGGAAGCATCTACTTACATTTCAGCTCCAGTTTGATGAAGTCAGTGTTCCCCAGATTCTCAAGAAACACCCCATCTGAGGCTGATGTTTTGAAATAGAAAGAGATGTCTGCACTGGTTTCCCCTTGGAAGGTGGAGAAGTGGAGGTAAGATGATGAAGTAACAAAAGAAGCTGCGTTCCAGTAATTCCCTGAAGGGGATAGAAAGGAAAGACATGTTTCAGTGCTCCCTTGAAGATGATGGAAAAGTTGAAGATTTTAATGTCCGCGTATGCTAGAGTGCTGTCTATGCTGAAGAAACAACCCTGAGCACTTTGATTCTTGCTACCTCCTTTTTGTTTTTCTAGGCATGGTGTGTCAGATTTTAGAGGACAGAGCATGTAAATGGTAAATTTATTTTCAAACTCTGAATTTATCACATCCTGTCATACTCAAATGTGTTGTTATTACATGTTTAGTACAGTAACACAACTCATGGGAGATCAGATGGAGGGGAAAAACACTAATTTGGTGTCTGCCTCACCTCAGAGACAGGTTTTGCTTTCATACATTGCTTCACATATGACGTATCTGTCTTCAAAATTATTCTACACAGCTACACCCCTTCCTTCTGAAAATGTAGCCATGTCTGTTAGAAGTCTATTAATATATATATCATAGGAAAAATCCAGTAAATGAAGCTAAGCGATACAGACACAGTTAACATTTGCACCTAATAGTTCCCTAGTACATTCCGACTGGAGAAACATAATAATTAATAACATCCAAGAACTATTACTGTACTTTAGCTAGAATGACAGTCAAATTCAGTGCAAGGTAGCATTAAAATGTAAAAAAAAACCCCATAAGATGTAAGAGAAGATAAGATTTTCTTAATAAAAAGATCATAAGATTCATAAGGGAAGGCTTTATGGTGACCTAATTGCTGCCTTCCAATACCGAAAGGAGGTACAAGAAAGAGGGAGAGGGATTTTTTACAAGGGCATGCAGTGACAGGACAAGGAGGAATGGATCCAAACTGATAGACAGTAGGTTTAGATTAGATATTGGAAAGAAATTCTTTACTGTGAGGGTGGTGAGGCACAGGCACAGGTTGCTCAGAGAAGCTGTGGATGCCCCATCCCTGGCAGAGTTCAAGGCCAGGCTGGATGGGGCCCTGAGCAACCTGGTCTAGTGGAAGGTGTCCCTATCCACAGTAGGGATGTTGGAACTAGATGATCTTTAAGGTCTCTTCCAACCCAGGCCATTCTATAATGTTTCTATGATGATGATATAGGTCATAGGGTAAGCTAATGGGAGACTGAAACAGCTCGTTCTGGATTCATCAGAATGATTATGTATCCAGTTTCAGAAATTTTTTAGAATATCACTCGTTATGTCACCACAGCTGAGTCCTTAGTATTCCAGCTAATAAACACAATAATAAATTACCTTCCATTCCAGTCAAAAGTCCCAGATATTGGTTTTCCATTGTTTGTTTACTGAAGTAAGTGATAATGCTATTATTAGGACTGGATGAACATGAATGAGGATGGCTGAAGATTCAGAAGCTCAGCTATACTTATGTATTACACCACTGGCCCAAAACCATGTCAGAACTTATATTATTTGTGTAATTATTAGTCTCTATTCAAATTTAAATTGAACATCTGAATTAACAGAAGTCTTTGGGCATAAATACATACATACCATTGCTTTCCATATGACTTATTTCATACTCTCCATTTAATTCTGCCTCTCTCAAGGATGCAGAGTATTTGGAAAAAGAAGCCACTTTCCTTTTACTTCAATGCATCCCAGGAGGAAAGTTGTAACTGAGATGTTGTGTGTATGTGTGTAAAGACATGTGTGAGCAGTGAAAATGGGAAGAAATGGACATTCATGAAACAGATGAGTTTGTGAATTAACCAGTTAGGCTAGGTCAGCTAGTTTTCAACATGTATTACTATTTACCTTACTTGTACAAACCAGTAATTTCCAGATGGAATGTTAATAATTTCTATAGAAATGTCAATAATCTTCATATCATAAACCTGCTTGGGCAAGAAATATCTGCTCATTAATTGCAAGGCTGTTCTCTGAAAACATACCTAGTGCTAAAGCAGCAGATAAAAAAGGTCTAGAATTTTATCTCCATTCATGGTCTCAGGTCTCTTTCACTTTTCAAAGTGCTCCCTCAATATAAGGGTAGTAGATGCAGGAGTACTTTGCCGATAATTTCTTAGTACAGGATCCAGATGGGCTTTGTATATTCTTTTCCACTTGCAGATGTACCTGGATATCTATATTTTCTTTTCCTGGGAGCTGCAGATATGTTAGCTGCTGGCAGACCCTCAAAAAAGATTTTATTCCACTAGCTGAATAAACTCACATGAAATAAGTGGGACTCAGACAAAAGTCAGGAATATATTAATACAATCCCTGTTCAGAAGCTAATTTAGCTGCCCTGAATAACCTTGTAGAAATGCTTGCATGTCTTTGTAAGTTAAGTAAGTATTTTAGATCCCTAAATTTACATACCCTGAATATTACGAAACTTGTTATCCTAAAACATGAAGAACACATGACAAGGAAAATTGCTACGAGAGCTGCAAAATACGAACACTACTGGAGACAAATCTCTCTTCAGTGAGAAAGGTTCTCCAGCCACCAAATGAGACTAATACAGTATATTATTATGATTAATGTTGCAATAGAGTAAATACGAGTAGGAACTGCTATATGAAACAGCTATATATTTGGCAGTATTGTATTTATATCTTTTTAATTGTCTTGCAAACTTGAAAGCGTGAAGTGCAATATGACATAGACTTAGTCTGCAATGCTAGGACACAATGGCTTAAATCCTTAACTATGAGAGTGCATAACGAAAGCATGATTTGCCTTTACAGAGAAGTAATTTTCAGTTGTAAGCAAACCAGTGTGGCATGTCAGAGTTTTTAGGATTGGTATTGTTTGTGGGTTTATCCAGCAGGGCCCAGCCCTACGGCTAAGATTTCAAACCTTTACCTCAGCACGCTTGCAAGAAGGACTGCTGCTACTGAGCTCAGCTGCAGGGCCAGATAGGCAGGTGGGTTCAGATGGAACCTTCATCACCTTCTTATTGAAACAAAATGAATCAATTTTTATTTAGAGCTACATTCAGCCTACTGAAGAGGTCCACAATGAAGGATTTTACATTTAATTCAAAATACTACAGTTTGACTCTATAGAAAACCTTGGTCGTAGATGTTATTGGTGAGAGGATAAATACAAACAATGCAGACAGAATGGGTGAATCTGCACTTTGAGAGAGACATTTTCAAAGACCATTCATAAGAAATTCCTATAAAGATAAAATCATGTTTTTGCACACTAGTATACATTCATCTCAAAGCACTTTCAGGTGGAAAAGACTTTTTATTAAGAGTGCAATAGAAGTGTTTTGCTAAACATAAATAATGCTTTTTATAATAAAGTGATATTTTTTTATAAGAAAGGGGTTCCCTAAGGAAATACTGTATAAAAATTCACTTTACACACATTATTATTGTTTCTTGCTAGGAACTTTTGTCAGTCACTACGCCTTAAAATTTAATTGGTACATTGTCACAATTTTTTCCTCAAGTGGCTTGAATGTATTGATCCTATAGGCATTTTTCTCCCACTCTAGGCTGACAAGCTGTAGATGGAGAAAATTTGGACTGGAATTTAAACCACAGAGTAGAGGTATGGCAGCAGGAATATCAGACTAACAGAAGGTGGGAAAGGGAGTTTATTTAGAAAGAACACTATAAATGAGAAGTTTTTAATTTATAAAAATACCGTAGTCTAAGGACGATTTTTATTGTTTTATGTGAAATATGACATTACAATTTTGCTTTCTTCATTGTAACCTCAACTATAATTCTGTAATGAAGGCCGTAGCTCTGTTGTGCTGTTCTGTTCTTTTAAACTCACTTTAGTGTTTAAATTTGATTTAAACCAATTAAACAAATACAGAGCATGCTGCTGTCATGGAAACACAGTTACAAATCAATCAAGGCACAGACAAGCCTTTTGAGGCGTTTGCAACTCAAGATGAACATGGCGATCCCCAAAACATGGCTATATTTCTCATAAAATTGCATTTTTCTTGGTGATAGCAGTAAGCCTTAGATTACAGGGCTACCAGAGGCAGGCAAGGGAATTGCTGACCAGAGCACCAGAGGAAACTCTCATAGGTGTTTGTGTGGATCCAAGCAGGAATCAGAGCCATAGCTGAGGCAGAGGCGCTTCAATGGACCGAGTAACACTTTGTGATTTTGTTTTCAATTTGTGTCAAGGTTGCTCACAGCTCTGCTTGTCTGCTGTGAAAATTAAAATGCAACTCGTTAAGCTCCTGCAAAACACTCTTACTGCTTTCTCATTAGTTTTGCTAACCCTGAGTTACAGTGTTCTTTGTAATTTGTATGGTACAAAGTGTCTCTTCTACAGCCTCTTCTTCAGTCTCAGACAGAAGGCTGCACTATAATTATAAAGGTATAATTTTTACAAGAATGGTGATACTCTGTTGCCACAACAAACCACCCCTACTAAAAAAATTAATGAGAAGGGACACCTTAAATCTCAGATAAAATGCTGAACTAAGATTTGAAGATTTTTCCCATGAAGTCCCATCTCAGGGAGAAGGAAGGAGACCCATAAGACTAACAGGGACAAATATACCTTGTCCTGAGTTATGCAACATGGACAGACATATTTTAATGTGTGGCAGCTCAGTAACTCGAAAACATAGAGTCACTGGCCTTACAGCAATCAGCCTTTCAGCTCCTTCCTAGCAATATTTTTGTTCAGAGCTCCCTTGCTGTCTCCCATCAATATCTTCTTTCTTAGCATGATTGAAATTCATGCTTTAACACCATCAATTTCACTTTTACATTTAAACCCCATTGAAATGGATAATGGCAATACCAGAACTGTAAAAGACATCAGTGCTTTTAGCCCTGCTAGGCAATTGCACTAGAGAATGAATGCTGCAGTGTCAGGCAGCTCTTACGTATTACAATAGACCAAAAACCTCCAGGGCCCTCATCTGCAGCAAAACAGATTTTCTATCAAAACCATTATGTGAATAAAATGTAAGAATAGTCTTCTATTTCAGAGAAGATGGATGTGTGAATGGAAAACTGTTCTGTGGCACAAAGTAATGGATTGAGATTATCCATACAATTATGCTCAACAAATCAGGTTGGTGGGGTTTTTTCCTCTTCTTTTTACATTCTGAGACGGGAACCTAGGCATGCACACAGAGCAGTTTGGGTATCAGTACAGCAATAATCACACCTTTGACTTGAGTCTTCAGATCCACTTCAGAGTTGAACTGGTTGTAATGAAAACCAAATTTGCTGCTGGACTTTCTATTTCAAAAGTCAAAGAAAATTGGCAGTGTTTCTTGCACTGAGCTGTACTTTATTGTGGAAGATGTAACCATGACCTCAAAGCAGGGCAGGCACTTTTTTATCACCAGCACTAATCTTAGGGGAACGAGGATCACAGCTTCAGTCTGAGCAGGAGCAGGGATGTGCTGGGGGAGAGGAGAGCAAGGATAGCAAGTGGTCAGCATTCTCTCCTTTGCTGGGAGGACTGCAATGCCAGTGGCTCCTTCCTGACTGAAAGATCTGCTTGGTGTCATTTTTCACTGTGCTAACATGCTTCTAAACCTTTGTTGTTCTCTGGTCTGCAAATCCATGCCACATCTACATGTTTTACTGTACAACATTTACTATATTTAATGTAAGTATAATTTACTATATATGGTAATTTTTGCATATCTTTGATTTCTTTGATACCCCTAGAATCAGTTTTGACCAGCTCCAGTCCTGAGCTCGTTATTTGATTGTTTGTGATTTGTTTACAGCCCTGGGGTCCCCCGCATCAGCCAGTGCCCAGTCTTGTATCATCCCATGCTTTTACCCAGAATCCCATGTTCCCAATTTTCAGGACTGCTGACTTTATGCCAGTTGTGCATTTCTCTGCACTGCATCATTATTATAATTGGTCCTGCGCTTTGGCTGCAACAACCTCTCACATTGCTGCAGGCTGGGGAGTGCAGCTGGAAAGCTGCTCAGGAGAAAGGGATTGGGGTTGCTGGCTGACAGAAGGATGGATATGAGCCAGCAGTGTGCCCAGGTGGCCAGGGGCATCTTGGCCTGCATCAAGAACGGTGTGGCCAGCAGAAGTAGGGAAGAGATTTTCTCACCCTACTCAGTGCTGGAGGGGTTGCATCTCAAGTACTGTGACCAGCTCTGTGCCATTTGCTTCAAAAAGGACATTGAGGTGCTGGAGCATAACCAAAGAGGGGCAATGAAGGTGGGGAGTGGTCTAGACAACGTCTTATGAAGAGCAGCTGCTGAAAGTGGGGCTCTTTAGCCTGGAGAAAAGGAGGTTCAGGAGGGACCTCTCAGCTCTCTACAACTACCTGAAAGGAGATGTAGCAGAGTAGGGGTCAGTCTCTTCTGCCATGTCTCAAGTAAAAGACTGAGAGGAAATGGCATTAAGTTTTGCCAGGGGAGATTAAGATTGGCTCTTATGAAAGGTAAGCACTGGGGATGTAGCACTTGGGGATATGATTTAGGTGATTTACGTGATTATGGTAGTGCTGCGTTGGCAGCTGGACTAGATGATCTTGAAGACTTCTTCCAGCCTTGATGATTCTGTGATTATGTTAGGCATCAGTATCTCACTCCACACAAAGAAACTACTTTTTATTATTATCTATATAAAATGGGGTTGTACCATAAGAAGATAAACAAAAGTGAAACAAACTAGGCATAGTACTCCTGCCATTAGGAAAAAAAAAAAAAAGGTGTTTCATCTAAATAAAGTTTGAGGCAGGGCACAAAATAGTCCAAGCCTGACAAGTCTGTGGCCTTGTATCTCCCCTACAATACCCAAAGACTAACTAGAGATAGCAATAATGTACTGGGCTATGGGTTAACAGTTTCTCAACATCACAGCAGAATAGCACTTGAAAAGAAGCATGTCAAGTGATAGTTAATTCAAAATTAAGATAGTAGTGTCCTGATTTACTCAATCCAAATGTGAATCAAGAAAAATAAACTAGAAGGAGTTGCTACACATGATTTTGGATTAATAGCAGAAAAGTCTTTTGACAACACACAGGAAAAATAATCCCCAAGTGAACAGATGGAGAGTGCATTAGCACTGTATAACAGCAAACTGACTTACCCCCTTTCAGGCTAAATAAAAATATAGGTTAGATTTCAATTTCCAAGCTAAAACTAGCTGTGTATCTTTCAACAAAGTAACAAATGGCTGGAAGTCCAGAACAAAACCTGCTGAGAATATCAATATATACAGAGATGAGCTCAGAGTTAACAAACCAGAAAAGTTAGCTCTGCAGTGGTTACTGTCATGTTAAGGACAATTCAGATTTTAAAGGACAAATTCTAGGCTGTAGAATTTTTTCTTTACATTGACCATTTAGTTCAACTGCCTGACCACTTCAGAGCTGAACAAAAGTTAAAGCGTGGGTTTAAGAACATTGTCCTTAAACACTGACAGGCACAGGGCATCAAACACCTCTCCAGGAAGCCAGTTCCAGTGTTTGACCACCTTCCCAGTAAAAAAATGTCCCCATGTCAAGCATGAACCTATCCTGATGGATGCAGCTTTGAGCTGCACTGGGTTCCAGGGAGAAGAGCTCAGCACCTCCCTCTCCACTTCCCCCCCTCAGGAAGCTGTAGGGAGCTGTGAGATCACCCCTTGGCCTCCTTCTCTCCAAACTATGCAAACCCAATGCCCTCCGCCACTCCTCAGAGGACATTCCTGCCGGCCCCTTCCCCAGCTTTGGTGCCCTCCTCAGAAAACAGTCACAACCTTCACATCCTTCTTCAATGGCATGACCCAGAAGTGCACACAGTGTTCAAGATGAGACCAACAATGCTGAATGCAGCAGGATAATCACCTCTTTGGACCATCAGTCTTACTGTGTTTGATGCACCCCAGGATGAGGTTTGCCCTCCTGGCCACCAAGCAGGGCACACACACTGCTGACTCCTGTTGAGCCTCCTGTCAACCCCCAGACCCCTTTCTGCAGGGCTCTTCTCCAGCCACTTCTCTCCAGTTTTGTGCCTGATGTTGCTCTATGGTGCAGAATGCAACATTTTGACTCATTAAATTTTATCCCATTAATAAAAGCCTAATGATCCATTCCCACAGATTCCTCTGCAAGAGCTCTTGTCCCTCAAGAGAGTCAACAGCGCCTCACAGTTTAGTTTAATCAGCAAACTTACTGATGGTGTATTCAACTAATACATCCAGATTGTTGATAAATATATAACCCCTTCAATTTCTATTACACCTGAAATTCAAAGTAATTCCTTGAGGCTTCTATTCTGGAAGTTCATTGCATGCACCTTCTCTGAAAGGGAGATCCTGGAAAAGGTTAACTGTCTACTCATTTGGATGGTCTACTCATCCACGGATGCCTTTGCCTTCTCCAGTTGTGGGAAGGTTGTTTGGTCTTCACTTACAGACCTTTGCCACCTCTTCTTCTGCATGCCTGTCAATGCTGTGACAACTGTTGATTTTATTATCATCTTTTCACATGGGCCTAAGGTCTAAAGCCCCAAACTCCTTTACGCATAACAAGATACTGAGGAGAAAGTAAGTGTATTTAAAGTATTACAAATGCAGGCTAGCCTCAAATTACTTATTTAGAAATTAAAGAGCCTCATCCCTATAATCTGGGATTGACTTGAGTGCTCTGGTCAGCAATGAAGTGCATAAAACAACTTGTATTAACATTGCAGTAAGATGGAGAGCAGTTTATCAGCTGCCATTATAAATTATCTGTTTTCATAAAGATTCTCAAGTGACATAACACTTACAAGATGCTGATCAATGGATATAAACACAGATGCTAAAGTTTGCTTTACTCTGCCAGTCACTATATTTGCTGAGAGAGAGAAAAAGTGCAATCACATTTATCAGTGAAATGCTGGAGTCAATAAAACAGGCTCAGTGATGCAGAAAAGTTTCCAGCACCTGCTGTGTTTCCTGCAATCGTCTTTGGAAGATCATTTTTCAAAAGTCTTGTCCCCTGGTTAAAATGCCTAATCACGATACATACCCTGTCACTGCTGGCATCATTACTTTCATCCATCTAAAGAATGAAAGGTCCTGATCTGGCCTGGTTTACAACCTGGAGCTGTGTAATGTGCTGATGGAGCTTTAATGATGCATGTAAACTGGTGTCCTTTCAGGGGAATTTTTTAAACAATAACTGACCTGTAAACACGAGCTTGATCACCACTGTGCCACAGTCAAGGCAGTATGCAGGAACCCTGCCATGACGCCAGAACGGTAAACATTAAATAAAGGAACCTGCTGCTGTCCACAAACCACATTACTGTGAGGATCTGATTCTCTATTGTCTTGTCCTTATTGGTGGGTGTTTGTAGCTGCGTAAAGCAATTGTAATAGTTTTACATTCCCACCTGGTAATGTTGCATAACCACTGTATGCTCAGCACGTGTCTGTGCAACATGGAAGGCAAATACACAGGGACAATAACGTAAAAAACAATGAACTTCGTTAAGAATTCAGTTCCTCTGTGGTATTAAATATTTTCCCTGTGTTATGGAGGTGAACTGAAGGAAATGGTAGCTCTCTGCTCTTCAGATGCTTGGCTGAGTATGTGGACAATGCGATGCAGGTCTTGAGTTCAGTAGAATCAGAGCCATTGCACTGGCCCAACATCATGTGGACAACATGATCCAACACCCACTTTGTCTTCTGCTATTCCCATTTGCTCTTCCTGGAATGATGTTTTAAAAAACCATGTGCTGGGTAATCTTCACACAGCTCCCCCCCTCCACATTTTCTCATTTTCTCTGCTTAGGGTGACATTTCTGTTCCTATTTGTGGCTTTAAAATCATTGGTGTTTGGCTGTGGATCTAAACTCAGTATCCTGGCTCTTTGGTTACCTGATTTTGTTCTCCTAGAGCAGCTCCACTTTCACAATGAAAAATGTTCTTCAGAATTAAACTGAAGATGCAATTTCATCTTGATGTAGTACATTAACTATTCTTCATGCCATTGATTCCGAAATTACCTGTTATTCACAGAGATCATGAAATAATTTTGCTCGATCTTCTATTACTGGATGGATTTCAGAGCCTTCTGAACTAAAGCTGAAAATATTTAACTCATGAGATATGACTTTGGTGAATTGTAGTCCTCTGAACTTTGATGAAACTTACAGCTGAAACAATTTGCTTGAAGTATTAATTTAATTCAGCAGGTGCATTAATACAAAGTTATGCTGCCTAGTGCTTATTTGTAGAAATATACTTTCAATGACTCCTTTTTTCATGCCCCAGTTCCCAGTTCACAGAAATTAATAATACTTCAGGTATACGTCAAACCAACAGTTGAGTAAAACTATCATCATTCTTATGGTGCAACTCCAGTTTTATGTCACTGTAACATTATTCCAAGTACAACTTCTCATAATAAATATATTCTTTGGCATGTAGTTTTTATGGATTGTTGCTATTTATACTCAATTAAGAGCAAAGAATTCGAATTATAGAGATGGACATCCTGTTTTGAATTCAAACAGCTCAGAGCTTAACACATCTGTGGCATTTCAGTCCTAGACTGCTCTAGGAACTGAGAAGAACCAATGGAATCCGTATTATGGCATCATTCCATCCAGACACGAATGCTTTGGCTAGAACATCTGCTCTACTGTGTGCTATGGCCACGGAAATGCTGCTTGATATGCCCATGTCGATAAAGCCTTTCCCCCTTTTGACTTGGAAAAAAATGTCTTTGAAAAGTAATTTTGCAGTTCATTTCTGTATCATCTATGGCAGAGAAACTTCTCACGTGGCTGCATTTCAGCATTTATTCCATTCCCTGCCTGTTCCTTATCTTTAAAATGACTCATTAAGACTATCACTATTCTCAAAATCTTCCTTTGATCTTACTATCTCAATAAGATCTAAATCCAAGAACACAAAGAAAGAATACCTACAAAATTTAAATTCAAAAATAAAAGTTTTTTAGTCTTAACATTACCATTAGTGCCACTGTTAATATTGTTATCAGAGAGTGCAGTTACATGGACAAAGGTGTGCTCCCTGTAGAAAGGTGAATTTCTTGCTGCTGGAAGTGCAGCTCTCCCTGTTGGAACAGGCTACTCATGCGTCAGATTCCATAGAGGTGATGCAAGCAAATACATGTAGTGTAATAGCAAATCTAAACCAGAACCTTAATGAAGATTTTTTTTAGACTAAATAGGTTGTCATACAGAGAGAGATCTATTGAACTCCTGTTGCAGCTTAGTGGTAACAGCACTGAGACCAAGAATCTTAAATGTATATATATGTTAGAATGCCTTTATATGAGTTTAATGACTATTAAACTAATCAGAGTTTAGAGAGTTATAAGAAAGGCTTATACATAACACATCCCGATAAAAATACCAGCTTTACCATCCAAAAAAATCTAGCACCAATAACCTGTGTTAAAGGTTTAACTTCCCTAGAGACTCCCTTCCAACCTCAACTATTCCGTGAAACTATTAACAATGGCTCTGGCTTGAATAAAAATGACAAGAAAAATAAATTTCATTCAAAAATTGAAATAAAATTAGAATTTTGGAGGTGAGATGATTTGTGGAAGCAAAACACAATGCTGCATCTACAGGAGATCTGATTCTGGCCACTTGCACATCACTTAGGCATAGCTCTACTGTTCATAGCATTACACTCAATTTATAAAAACGGGAGAATATTTACTCAGTGTTTACTTCCCAAATCTTTTCCATCTTAGCCAAAGGGCTATGTAGGGAAAGAGAAAAGGGTGTGAAAAAGATGCCACATAAAGAACCAAAGTTCGTCCTTCCCTCCCTCCCTCCCTCCCTCCCTCCCTCCCTCCCTCCCTCCCTCCCTCCCTCCCTCCCTCCCTCCCTCCCTCCCTCCCTCCCTCCCTCCCTCCCTCCCTCCCTCCCTCCCTCCCTCCCTCCCTCCCTCCCTCCCTCTGCGTCCCTCCCTCCCTCCCTTCCTTCCCTTCTTTCCCTTCCTTCCCTTCCTTCCTTTCCTTCCTTTCCTTCCTTTCCTTCCTTCCTGGCTTATAACAACAAAAGATTGCAGATAAAAACTGCCTTTAGACATTTTACAAAGCATGGTGCTGAGTGGGAAAAGCATGAGCATCTAAAACTAGACTTTCAGAACACAAAATGAAGCGCTTGCACTGAAGATTTTTATCTGAAATGGCAGGTGACTTGGGGTAAAGGCACTGTGACATAATTTAGCCATTCTAAATTCAATTTCCTGGCTCTGACATTCTTAGAATACATGGCCCTGGCCAAGTTGTTTATGGCTTATGGCTTCAGAGGCCAAGATCTCTGAGGTGAAGAAAATACCTCTTCTCTGTGTTCCTTTATAAAGCCTTTTTGAATCTTGGTTTTGTAGGACTGCGAACATTTGCAGCAAACCGTGGTTATAACCTTAGGCTGCAAGAGGCAGCTTTTCTTCTTGAAAGAGTACTGAACTTGGCTGGAATTTGAACATGCTCCTGTGATACAAGTGCTGGCAATAATTTTTTATAAGTTTACTTCTTACTTTTCAAATTATCTAAATGCATTGGTGTTGCATGAAGTCATTACATGAGTGTCAAATTATTTTGAAAATGGGGAACACAATGTGGCAACATCACTTATGGATAAAAATATATACATGCATAAATATTAGATCTAGCAACACTTAAAAAGAAAAGATGAGAAATATTTTACTATTTATTAAGATGCAAATATTTCTTCACAATGTTTTGTAACCCTGCCTGACTATAATTATCTCATGGTGACCAAGATACTCATCATGTTGCATTATTTGTTATGACATTTCTTTCAAATATAAATTAAATATAAATATAAATAGAAATAGAAATATAAATATAAGTAATAAAGTCCTTTGATCATTAATGATTGCTCGTGATTTTTACCCAGACTTTGCTTGAGCCTCAAAAGCACCATATCACTTGTGCTATCATGCAGCCCAAAGCAGAAGTCTCCTTAGGAGTTCTTTCATAAGAAAAATAAATAAATATCTTACATGGTAGATCTGAAGTTTTTGAAAGGGAACATCACAGTCCTGCTTACTATCATGGCTACTGGATCAGGCATTTGATGTTGGGAAAGAGTTCAGGTTAAACTAAAGAATAGGAGCTATGATCTGTATTTGGTCTAAATAAGAAACTACTCACAAGCTGTGAAGAGTTTGGGCTGCTTGACACCAGAGGTGTACTTCACTTTGATCTACAAAGTTTTCCTTCTTCTGCAAGAGGGAAGAACTGTACTCTGACACTCCACTTTACAGTTTTCTTCATTGGGAAAAGATTGCACAGCAATCTTGAGCCTCAAATGGAGAGGAAGGGCACAAATGGACCAAAATATACTTGTATTGATCAACTGAGATGTCAAATATACATTTAAAAGGCAGTCTTGGAGGAAAAACGTGCCTACAAAGAAACTGATTTAGGGAAACCACCTAATTTCACAGGAATTTGTTGCTGCATGACAACCTCTGTTCTTGATGGAAATTCTCCCAAGGACAAAAACGAATGTGGCATTTGTCTAAGGAAACATTGACACGAGTCAAGAAATGCCTTGAAACAAAACCAGAACTAACCCTGCAGATGGAATCACTCGAGCTGTGAGGGAGTAGCCAGGTCACTGAAGCACAGATACCCCTCCAGGACTGAGGTGGAAGGCTAGGGAGCTGAGAGCGGGAGCTGGCCAGCACAATCTGACAGTGAGCACTACGACAGGTTCTCTGCATTACTCTGGGCTCTTGTCATTTACTGTACAGGCTTGGCTGGAGCTCCTTTGTGTAGATAGTGCTGCACTGCACCTTGTAAACTTAACATATGCCTGTACTAATTACCTTGACTACAGCTTGACCCTCCAAGTGGGGCTGCTCTGGCTCGGATTCAGCCCCCATGTTAGTCACTATGAGGAAAACTAATTTTAGTCCTCCCTTTTCAGACTATAAATAGGCAGCACCTGTAACCAACATTGCATGTTTCCTGTGTAGTCATCCCTAACAGACAGAACAGCTGGCAAACTAGGCTTCTGACAGTAAATCTTTGTGATATCAACTCTTCGCATGTGATGGTGGCTTGCCTTCTCAGCCATCTCACAAGAACACACCGACACAGAGCACTTGACTTCAACCATCACTAGCTCTGATTTGTGGGTACTTAACCCGGTTTCCTGTTGTCTTGTGTTTATAGCCTTTTGTTCCTGAATTTGTTTCGTATTCTCTGGGAGCTTGAAGTACAAATAAATACAGCTTAAAATAGAAAATTCGAAGAGGAGGAACCAAATGGAGCCCTCTTTCTTGCAACAAAGGTAAAACTGGCACCTGTGTTTATTGTGTTGTCTCAGCGTAAGTGAACAACTTATGTACATGTTATTATATGCACATGTCAGTATTTGTCAGCAATTCAGGCTCTTACTGTTTTTCTCTAGAAACTTACTCTTATATTTTTTCAGTGACACCTCAGGCAAAAAATGGAGTATCACATAAGTGTGACCAATCTTCCCCCACATTCCCTCTTCTTCTTCCTCCCTCCTTCCTGCTCAATCCCTCCCCCAAAAAACATCACAAACAAGCAAACCAATGAGTATAAAAAGAATTTAAAAAGTACCAACTAATGACAGATTCAAATTTAATTTTTCTGGGTATTTGAATGAAAGCCAGCAAAGGGTTAGCAAAAAATCATCTCAGAGCCTGGTCACTGCTGAGCTTACCTTGTCATTTCTGATTTCATTACTGAGTTTCTAGCAGAACAGTTGAACCTGCAAAATGTTCTTTCTCTCCCATGTGCTGAGCACAGTAAGCCAGCTGCTGCAAGTGCTGAGGCAATGAGGGTTGGGGAATAGGGTGGCAGCAAAGTGGATTACTCCAGCTGCATCTAAAAATGTATGAATTCTGCAGAGAGAGAGCAACAGGTCCTGCTTCAGAAAAGGGCTGATTGGCTTTTCTGAAAAAAAGGTCATGGCGCTGTGAAAGGCTCAAATGCTCATATGTAGGAAAGAAACATCATCTTCATATGAGTAGCATAAGGACAATTCTGTCCATAAATATTTATTGAAAAAAGTACACAAATAGCAGGGATTGAAATCTTATTTTGCAGATTAAACCTGTCCTGTCAGGTTTCTTTCTGTAGGCTGTTTGCTTTTCCCGGGTTTGTTGGGGGTTTTTGTGTGCTTGTTTTTCTTTGTGTTGGATGTGTTGTTTGCTTTTTGGTTTTTTTTTAAATTTGATTGGGGATTTTTCCCCATCTGGTGAGTAATACAATTTCTTTGCCTTATGATAGTGCTAATTATGCTTTTACTGAGAAAAATATGTCTTATTTTGTAAGTACATATCTGTACTGCTTATTTCCTTTAAGAGACACTATGATGCTAAGGAAAGTTCTTCAGTTTCCAAGGCAGTTGATAATGCTTGCCCCGTCAGAGGACAGAGGAACTTAGAAGCATCAAAACCAGGTTTAACACTATTTACAGTATTATTGACTCTGCAACAGTATTAGCAGCCTCTCCCTTCAGGGAATAAAAAGGTACAGGTTAGCAAATCAGTACTTCTTTTCTTTTCTTTTTTTTTCTTTTCTTTTCTTTTCTTTTCTTTTCTTTTCTTTTCTTTTCTTTTCTTTTCTTTTCTTTTCTTTTCTTTTCTTTTCTTTTCTTTTCTTTTCTTTTCTTTTCTTTTCTTTTCTTTTCTCTTTTCTTTTCTTTTCTTTTCTTTTCTTTTCTTATCAATTCTTCAAACGACTGAAAGAGCAAACAACCTCTAAGTCAAAGGATAAATCTAGGTAAAAGATGATTATTTGCGAAGTCATTCGGGTTTTTCCCCTGTCAAAACCATATGGTAATAAAAAATTTAGCCTTCATTAGCTTGTTGTTTAGCATTTTTCCTCTTCTGTTACCACTTTTTTAGATATGAAAATGAATATCAGTGGGAATTTTTTATGTCTTCATCCCCCTAACCCCCCCTTCCCACTCCCAGTCTCATCTCCACATCAGTATATTTTGGCTTGAGAAAGAAACTTTAATCAGCTGATTATTTATCTGCAGACTACTGCAATTTGGTAATCAAACTCATCTTACTCCCGTGTCATCATTTAAATAGAATGCTTTTCAAAAATACAGAATAATAGGAGAATTGTGTGCCAGATTTTACTTTTAAAGGAAGATGGATTTCTTCTTTACTGAGATGAACCAGTATTTCATAGCACGAAGAAGATTACTCTTTAAAATGGATAGGACATATTCTGTTACTAATTATAGATGCAAATCAGGAAATAGTATATTGACGTTAATAGCTTTTAGTCCTTCTACAACTTGAATATACCACTGCTCTTAAATCTCTTAAGCTTATCCAACTTAACGTTATAAGAAATTTTATCTGATATTATGACCATTGAAGAAAAGATGGTTTGAATTGAAAGCCCTGGGAAAAAACCTGCACCCACACAAAGTTTTTAAAGCTCTGTAGAGATTTTCTTCTTAAGCTTTAAAACAACATGGCAACCATGGCTTTTCCTCCTGGATGTAAAGTCTAATGCTCAGTTTTCTGTATGTCTTAACTCCTGTGAGTATTTCTACTGAGCAGCTTTAGCAGACCAGCCCCTCAAAGTAAAACATTAAACCTTTTCTTCTGTTCCCATGAGCTTTAATGGAGGGAAACGCAAATGAAAATGACTGAAAAGGAAACACGATGAGTTATATCTACTCATGGAAGGTAATAACCAAGTAAAGAAAACTTAAGATACTGACATGATCTGATGTTCTGTTTGAAGGTGGCTTAATCACAGGTTTCTGCACAAAAAGGCTCCAGACTTCAAACAATTGTGCTGGGCTTGCTGCCAGGAAGCCTCATAACTGAGTGTTGTTATCAGCCCTTTCAGAAAGGAAAAGTAGAAATTAAAGGGCAAAAAGGAAAAGTGCTTGTCCTTCTAATACGTTTGGCACGTTAGCATGCTTGTCAGAGAGGTACCACTCCAAATCTGAATTTTACTTTAATGAACAGAAGGACTCTGGCCTTAGCTTCTCATGGGACTTAAACATATGCCTGTCTGAAGGTAAACGCTACTAATCAAATATGTCAGCATTTTGATAGGTTGTGACTTCAGCAAAAAGGCTGAGGAAGAGAAACTGATACCTGCCCTTAAGGCCATTATCCATTTGAGCCTCAAACTGGGCCTGTCAGCTACCAAGGAGAGGGACAGAAAAAGAGAAAAGCTCAAAAACAATTAGCCCAGAGAAATTAAAAAAAAAAAAAAAAAAAAGGTAGAACAAAAATCCAAGCAAAAAACAGCTTTTGTGAGGAGAATAATTCACATCAACAAAACTTGTTCTAATTTGAAAGCGATGGCCCTCAGTCTTATTATTTTTTGTTTCCTCCCTTCTTGTTCTAAAGCAGTTCTTCTTATGAATTTTTCTCTTGTCCAAGCTTCTTCATCACATGCAGTAACTCCATGTCTTGTGTATTCATCTACCATTACATCAGTTCCATCAGCATGGGCATTCCAGGGAATGTGACCACAGCATTTTGATAGAAATTTGTATCAGAAAGAGTGTTTGTGTCAGAAATAGTGCGACCAGAAGGACTAAGAAAGTGATCACACCCCTGTACTTGGCGCTAGTGGGGGCAAACCTTGATTCCTGTGTTCAATTTTGGGCCTCTCCCTACAACAAAGACATTGAGGCACTGGAAGATGTCCAGAGAAAGGCAGTAAGTCTGGTGGAGGGTCTGGAGCACAAGTCTGATGAGGAGCAGCTGAGGGAGCTGGGGGTGTTTAGTCTGGAAAAAAGGAGGCTTGGGGGGACATGGTCAATCCATTTTCTTAGGCCTCAATGATAGTAATTTCCACTCTCAAAAGCTGCCACAGTACAGAAACACTAGAAACACTTTAGTTTTTCTTGGGGTCAGAAATTAAATTAAAAAAAAAAGAAAAAAAAAAGTGCTGCTGTGTGGCTAAGGACAAGGAAACTTGTGCCTTTACTAGTTGGTTCCTGAATGTTAGCTGTCAGCTCTATCTTCCCAGCAATTTTTGGATACTGTTGGTTTCTCCAGCTGGTCAGAGACTACAGAAACAGTTCTTAGATACTGAATAGCAAACTGTTGGGAACAAATGCTTTGCAATGGCATTTGTCTGGTATTGTTACAGGCCTGAAATTTTCTGGTTTTGTCTGACCAACCCAGGCTCCAGATGTAACTTTAGACAAAAGTGCTTCTCTCTGCACCAGTAAGTGTCACGGCAGTGAGACCTTGAAAGCCTGTTCAGAGTTTTCAGGCATATACCCTCATCAAGTCTCATCAAGTCTCTCCTTTCTATGCCATGTCCATTTCAATTTCACACTGGAAGGGATAAAGATGCCCAAGTGCCACTATAGTGACCAAAGTGATATGGAAAATACAATTGAATCCAAATTTGGCTTTTCAAAAGAGTTGAAGAAACACTGCTTGACACTTCTGAGGCCGAATTTGTTATGTGCAGCCACAGCTCTGTAGCTAGTTCTCCGTAAGTGTTTGCAATAAATAATCCAGTTTTAATTAACATGGGATATAATAACTCTTATTAAATCTAAATTGAATGCATGTTAGGGAACTTAAATTTGTAGTATTGCCCAATACAAACCTCCAGAAGTGGCAGCTTCAATTCCATTACTCCAAGTTTTATCACTATGTTAAAAATGACCTGCTAAATTACTCTCCTGGGTAATGTGTAATGCCATAAAAATTAAACACTAATTTATTACTTAAATAAAAGACATCAGAGATTGTCAGGGTGTTAAACATCAGGGCTGACTTGTTTTGCAAACCATATTTTATGGCAGACCCAGCTGGTACTCCTTAAATGGAGCTCACATAAACAACCTTTTTTCTAAATGAAGATAGACAAAGCCAGGAGGGGCTACAGGCTCTGAATATGGGATTTCAAACTTTTTTCCCAACATGGATCACATGGTAGTGGAGTGACTATATCCATCACTGTCACTGGTGACTTAAAATATCATATCTTCAGTAAATAAACCCATTATTTATATATATCACCTCCTGAGACCAGAGGTTTAAGAAAACACCATGTCTGCAGCGTTATTGCTTTCAGTTCATGGGCTGCTGCTCGTTATCACTGCTGCTTTGTGCCAGCTTTGCTAGCTAGATATGAGACTGATAATACCCTTTCTAAAGATTCAATTGCAACTTTCCCATTGACATAAAATGAAGCACAAGCAGGAATGACACCACTTTCTCTTTGATGGCTGTTTTATTTCATTTTCTCCTCCTAGAGTTTGTGCAGAACTGTGGCAGATCAAGCATCAATCTTCCCTCAACCCTGTGTTTTAGCAAGAAGAATAATGCATACAATACACAGTGTTGCTGCAAAATATGCATTTTCCCCTAAGTGCTGGCAGTTAATAGTGATAATAAACAATTAGTTCGGTTTTCGAAAGGATTAGAAGGGTGAGGTAGGTAAATGCAGACACATCTCAGCCCCGAGTTTTCGTTTTCTTGTATGATTGCTCAACTTCAGCATCTTGCAGAATCCTAGTTTCTCTCCTCTGGCACACATGTGGATACCTGAGCAATGCCGTCTCTTTTAAAAAACCCAGTAGATGGCAGCATGGTACAAACTTTTGGGAAAAGGATACGCAGGCGACTGGAGTTTTACCTTCGTGTCTAAGGAAGTGTGAACAAATAGTTTAGTTTTTTTAGTTTTGTTTTTTTTTTTTTTTAACACCACCCCCTTCCCTCCCCTGTATGCAGAGCAGAAGAATGGGTAATTTACTGCCCTCTCCCGTTTCAAGTATCCAGCATCTCCAGTTACTGAGGGGCTGTATGCGCCCTTCTTGCTTTGCGGTTGCCGTGTTGGTCTTGCAAAGGAGGGCAGCAAAGAAAAGCCGGGTGGCTTCTCAAGGAGACAGCCTTGTCTCCCCGCTGCTTTCTTTGGAGCTGTTCTCCCTTTGTGACACTGCCTGCAGTACAGCCTCATGTCCCTCTGAAGCGTGTTTCCATCCTTCCCGAGTCCCTGTGGCCCTTTGGGGAACTGCTTATGAGCTTGTCTGTGCACTTTAGAAACAAAATCCTGTGCTCCCCGGTGCTGGCAGTCGGGCAGTAGCCACCTGCCAGTCTTTTAAAGACAAGAGCTATTCCTAAAAACTAATAGCTCAGTTTTGGAGCTGAGGAACAGTGGGTTCAAAGCCTGCTGAGATGTGTGCTGTGACTGCCCAGACACTAAACACCAGAAAGCTTCAGTCCTCACCCATGGCATCAGTGGGTTATTGTGGGGCATTTATTATTGACAGGCTGCAGTGAACAAATAGAGGCAGAGGATCTGAGCTACAGCACAGGGTGAGAGCTGCTCTGCCATCATCTCCCGACACTTCTCATTCTGCCAGAAATACATTCTGAATGTCCACATCCTGGCCTCTCACACAGTGCCCCGTGTCAATGCTGGGACTCAGCACTCATTCTCCAGTCTTCCTTCAATATTTGCTTCCACTCTGCCTTCCTGGTGGCTTTCAACTGCTGTGTCTCAAACCATGTTGTAACTTCTCTGCAATACAGACTGGCTGCAAACCCTAAAAGCACTTGTGCTGGCTGCCCCACAATAACCACAAACCCCAGTAAAACAAGAGAGTTTATGCTTCTTTCGTAAAATGCACGTATTTGTTTCATATACAAGGACAAAACAATCACCTAATACTGCTCAAAAGAAAAATAGGGTCTGTGGCAGGTGAATAGGAGACAGCTGGAGGGGAAAGAGGCTGGCTGGAGCAGCAGGTGGTATACTCCAACAACCTGCTCTCTTCCAGGAGCAGAAGGAAGAGCGCCAAGCAGATTTCAGCTCTCAGATTCATATTCTGCTTTCTGGGCTTCTTCACTGGTAGGACAGAAATATCCTGTCTGGAGCATCTCTCTGCATGAGACAGCAGGAATGGCAGGGATTTCTGTCCCCGGGTGCATGGTGTGCCAGTCGGGTTCTGTGTGCCAGCCTGATGTGGGAGCAAGAGACACTCTGATGAATTGTACCTGACATAGCACTTCCTCAGATAATATGAAATGGAAGTCTGAAGATCAAGATGTCTGTATGGGCCACAAGAAGCATTCAAAGATAAAATACAGACTTATGTTTCGATGGAAGTAGGTTCTTTTCTGTAAGCTCGATTTCTTAATACCAATCAAAAATGGAATAGAAATCATCCCTCAAATTTTTATCACAACAATATTCTACATGACTTTTCTGCACTGCATCCATTATTTTCCACATTTCTTTAGTAGCGTTCATGTTCTATGCAATTATTTTCCAGTATTTCCCTAGAGGCAAAAATACAGTATAGGACCATTGCCAGAAGGAAAGCTCCAGTCTTTGGAAGGCATTCAGCTGCACACCTCTTTAGTTGTGCGGGACACAAGACGCCATGCGTCCCAGAGAGAATGAAGGACATGAAAAAGGACAGTTCATCCCATTTTTGTGGATACTCTTGAATATCCTAGGTAACTTTCTTTTACATCTCTGGTGATACGTACATATGCAGCAAACACCAAAAGCAGGAGCAAGAAAGGTAGAAATCAAACATCTGATGTTTTCATCATTATCCATTGATGATTTCAAACTGATAGTGCCTGCTTGAAAAGTTTTCTATAAATAGATAAGAAGCTTGCAACAAATAAGAAAAATAGTCTTTCAGACATGCTGCTTTGAAATTTTACATACACACCTGGCATATTCATCACCTTCAAAGATGTGTACTATACACGGCTTCTCTATGAACAGGGGATGAAGAATAAAATCAT
This sequence comes from Acanthornis magna, assembly GCA_036785705.1. Lineage (NCBI taxonomy): Eukaryota > Metazoa > Chordata > Aves > Passeriformes > Acanthizidae > Acanthornis > Acanthornis magna. The sequence continues at coordinate 14,549,776 of JAWUZG010000029.1, forward strand.
CAAACCCACAAGCCTGAATATGTTTCCCTAATTCCTATTCTTGGATATTTAACGAAGTAGCCAATTTGATAAAAATTAATTAAGTGGTTGAAAATACTCCTGAAGAGCAGGTTTAGTAGTCTGGTTGTCCTGGATTTCAGTTCCAGTATACTTGATGGGTTTCTGCTATGTTTTGTTTTGTTTTAGTATGCTGAATTTAGATGAGAATTATATTGGCAAATACTAAGAAGCAAAACATTTGCACCTCAAAAAGAGATGCATAGACACACCTTAACGATCCACAGAACCACAAAACTTCTGAAAATTGTACATTCCCAAATATGTAGTGTGGTTTGCAATGGCGGGAGGAGTTGGTTTTTATTACTAGCTTTTCTCACACACAATGGCTTCAGAGTATGGAAGGATATTTCTTTTCTTCTGCAGAAAGCTTTCTGAATTTCAACAGCACTGAGACAAGGGTTAGCAGTTTCCCAATAGAAACACAGTTCTGCTAATTCTAACCAAATACCCATAATGATCAAAACTGGGAAAGACAGCACTTTGGATTAGTAAATGAAAGCCGTTATTAATACCTACGACCTTGTAGTCTGCATTTCCTGACCATCCCTAATGTGACAAGAGCAGCCTCAGTATGTGTCGGTTATTATGAGCAAAATCAGCACACATTTACAGACTTATAAATACCACAGGAAGCATCTGCACCATTCAAATAATGCTTAAATTATGGAATGAGCAAGCCAACACATTTTATTATAATGAAAGGGTAGAAGAAAAAATCTGGATAGATCTTTAGAGAGCTTTCAGGGTGAAAGAAAGCCACAGTCTATGGAAATAAATATTCATGTAAATTTACAAGCACAAGACAAAAATATCCCTCTACATTGTAAATTAGACAAGAAAGTCTATGCTATCTGTATTTTCCCGATAGGGTTATAGTAAATGTTTCACATTCATATTTTATTCTTTATCTGCAACAAAGCTTTGTGATGTTGTCCACTGGTAGCTGATGGTATTTGAATACATGGAAACCAAACTGGTGCAAAAAAAAAAAGGAGCATGTGGAGAAAAATACTGCATTGTTATATGCATATCACAGTGGTGGAAAATATGAACCTACATCAAAATGTTTCAGTAAATTAAACATTTTCCTCGATGGCAATCCTATTTTTGCTATTACTTTTTGATTCAGGACTGTCAGAAGGAAGTGTTAGTTGCAGAAAACCCTACACCTGTTTTGAGAATACCTGTTACATTCCCAATCTCTGAGTTTTAATGAAAGAAATCTCCCCTGAAATTATTCTGCCTCTTATTCAAACATCTTCAGTCTTTGGATTAAACCAGCATCAGGTGGCACAGAAGGCAGAATCCTCTCTCAGACCAGAAAAGTACTTACAGAAAACGAGGCACTAAATTGCTATGTAAGCACTTCAGATCTTTTTCATTTCAGTGAAATACTTCAAATCAGAGCTCTGCCCACTGCTCCCGCAAAATAAGAGCCCATGAATTGTTACTAATTTGGATGGATAAGTTCTTAAACAGGAATAAATTACTCAAACACCTCCGTGGATGTGAGCCATGGAGCAGGACACAGGATTCTCAGGAATTTGGTGCATTGACAAGGAAAGTGCACAGACCCTGTTGAATGCACGGTACCAATATGAGAGCTGTGTGGCTCTTTATCTGCTCTCCTGTCACACTCTTCCCCTACCAGCAGCAAGCTTCCAGCTGCAGGCAGTATCATCTGCTCTTCAAAATCTCTTCTGGTGTGTCTGTTTCACCAGCTTCATATCATGTCCTCCCTTGATTGATTTCCTATCATTTACACATTTCTTTCAAGCTCTCTTTTCCAGCACCTGATCTTTGTTTTTAAAAACAAGAAACCTCTTGTTCACAGACCATATGTTGTCTATGATCATTAGCCAGTTCTGGGAGCGCAGCCAGGAAGGCAGCAGTGGGACAAGGAGTGATGGGCTCGCAGGAAATGTCCCTTCCTACCTTCCCTGTACATACCCCGGCAAAAGGGGAGCATCAATAGCTGAGCTGGAGGAAGGATGCAAGGAAGGAGGGAGGGAGAATGAACCACTTACACAAACTTTGAAGCTGGTAGGAGAGGAATGTGTTTCATATCAGCCTTTTCAGGAGCTGACCATCATCTTAATGGTGGGTTTTACCACACTGGACCGAGTAATTTCCAGCTCAGATTGTTGATTTTTCCCTGACCACCTATTTTTGTGATGTTATTTTCCAGACTATATTGAATTCTAAGCCTATTTTCATTTCTTCATTTCCTTTTACTTTCAACATTATGATCCTTACAAGCTCTCTGCCTGACCTCTTCACAAAGTCAGGGAGCACAGAGTCTCCCATTTTCCCTAGGACTGTCCCTAGCCAGTCAGTTATCAAAAGTGAGCTCACCAAACATGAACATTTACAAGATTGATACATTTACAATAAGGGTAAAAATGAATAATAGGGGGAAAGTAATTTGAGTCAGAGACATTTAAAAGGAAGGCAGTTAAAGACATTTAATTACTTCTTTATTGTCTATATTAACATGGTAGCAATGGTTTCAGCCTATTTCTCTTGAGCTGAGAGACAGTTTGTTATATGCTGTCTCCAGCATGCAATGAATGAATGAATGCATGAATATCTCCAGCATGCAAATAGAATGCCTTGTAACTGCAAAAGGCAATTACTCTTATAACATATGCATAATGAAATCTGACTGCATTATCTTTTCGTCCTTAATAAGAACAGTTTACATTTTTGCAATTTGTGATGCATTTTTTTCCCTTTAAGATATGTATTTGCATGGTGCTGTTTTTTCAAAGAGGGAGGAAAAAACCAGGAGTAATACAGGCCAAGTAGCCACCCACAAATACATATATTCAGGGTGGAATTATGGTATTTCTAATTAAGCTGGAGACAAAAAGGAAGGAAGATTTTATAGAAGGACAAATCTTCCTCTAAATCAAAGAGGAGACAACTGAGAAAGCAGGCAGCTTCTGTCACTTTGGGCTAGGGACAGCTGTCCCCAATGAACAGAGCTGGACAGGCTAAAGCAACACCCAGCATTTGTGCCTTTTGTTTAACTGATGGGACTGCCCACCAGAAACGTGGTCTGAGCCTGAGAGCTTCACTGTCCCGTGCTGATGTCCTGGGAGATTAGAAAGGATCAGTGCAGTTCCCAGTACGGTCAATGGCTTGTAGAAATAGACACTAACATTTGTAAGTGCACAAGCATATCTATCTATCTGAGCTTTCAATGACTCCCCTTTTTCATAGAATCATAGAAAAGACTTCCGAGATCATCAAGTCCAACCTTTGACCTACTATTATGATGTCCACTAAACTGTATCTCAAAGTGCTACATCCACTTGTTTTTTTGACTTTTCCAGGGATGGTGATTCCACCACATCCCTTGCATCATGACACACTCTAATGTTACTGAAATTCTTTTACTGAATGTTGTAAATATGTAAGATTGTGATATTGAACCTGGTGGACTTCAGCCCAATAGTGTGAACTTCAGAGAATCCTAGAATGATTTGGGTTGGAAGAAATCGAAAAGATCATCTAGTTCCAACCCCCCTGCCATGGGCAGGGACACCTTACACTAGACCAAAACAGCCTCAGAATGGCCTGGCCTTGAATGCTTCCAGGAATGGGGCATCCACAGCTACCCTGGACAACTAGTTCCAGTGTCTCACCACCCTCACGGAATAGAAATGCTTCCTCATGTCCCATTTAAACCAACCCTCTTTCAAACTACCCCTTGTCCTATCACTACAGGCCTTGGTAAAAATTTTCCCTCCTACTTTCTTATAAGGCCCCTTTATATATCTAAGGGTTGCAATCAGGTCTCCCTAAAGCCTTCTTCAGGCTGAACAATCCCAACTCTCCCAGCCTGTCTTCAGAGGGGAGGTGTTCCAGTCCCTGACCATTCATTTCTCTAAACCCACTCCAAAAGACCCACGTCTTTTTTTGTGCTGGGAATCCCAGAGTTGGATGCAGAACTTCAGGTGGGATCTCAGGAGAGCAGAGGGGCAGAATTGCCTTCTCGACCTACTGACCATGCTGCTTTTTATGAAGGCTGAGATCTGATTTGCTTTCTGGGCTTCATGCGCAGACTTACAGAACAAGTTTTTAGGGAGTTTAATGGGAGTGTTGAACATTCAGACAGGGTAGTTGATTCAGTTCAACGTGAATAATACCTCAGCATCTCTGAACAGACGTGAACATGTTAGTTGAAATAATGCATTTTTGTTTGGTCATAAAGAATTACAAGTATTCAGATAACCCATTTAATTTAGGTAATTAGCAAACTGTCTTTACGTGCTTGGTTTTAAATAGATGGATAGATGATGGTTTAGCAAAAAACTTTAATCCCAGCAGCTAATGCTCATTGTTCTATTGAGTCACATTGAGCTCTATTTCAATATGTCAGAATGATGGAACATGCAAGCTGCCGTCAAGCCGCCAAAAACATGAAGTGTGGAATATAAATAGGTGTTTTTAGTGTCACAGGTGCTGCTGAATTGTCTGGAGACATATTATTCAAATTTGCAGGTAATACTCCATCCATAGAACACAGTAATCATGTTCTCTGTTGTTTCTTGAAAGCACTGTCCTGGAAATAATTAACAAAAGTAGTTTCTCATGGGGATAGTCAAGGTTGTGCAATCTTTGGTCTCTTACAAACCTGCCTGTAAAACCCACCTGTAACCTAAAAGAAGAGTTTCATGCTATTAGGTAATGTTTGGTATAATGCATGCTTTTAGTTTTTCTAGTGTTGAGCCCTCTCAGGCAGAACAGATTATTTATTCTGGGTTATATATATATATATACATTTACACCATTGTGGTAGTTGACTTCTTTGCTCAAGTGTGATACAAATGCATGGGTTGGGATACTGCAAGTCAAAGAATAAATTGTGAATGCAGCAACAAAAAATATTGCTGCTAAGAAATTATTGAACTCTGTATTTCTTCAGCTTCCAGGTCCTGAAATGTCTCCTTGAAAACATGCTGGCCACATGGAAAGGTATAATGTAGCCCTGGTCATTCCTGGAAGACTTCTCTCCAGGCTGAAGAAGATTCTGGTCTTTGCAAATGCATTTGCCCTGCTTTGAAAATCCTCCATGAAGTGCTAGGATTGCTGGGCATTTTTCCTTTTCCTGGTGCTTCTCCACTCTAGAAACTAGACAATTCACAGTTCAGTTACTCCTGGCCCAGGTTTAAGTCTTCAATGCTCTTCCTGAGAATCACAGCAAAGAGTTTTAATAGGGATCTTAAGTCTAATGACTCCCATTTAAGTAGATTAAATATTGTTATCCTAATTCAAATTGCATGTAGGAGGTAAGTGATGCAGAAAATCAGAGCTATTTACTTTGACATCTATGTCTAAGTCTATGACAAAACTGGGACCACGGTCTCTCAGGACATTACAGTCAATCTTCCTGGCAATACCTCTTTTCCACCTGGCATAGCAAATAAACACTAGCCAGTACAAAGGAATCTTATTTTATGAAACAAAATAAACCTTGCCACAGACCCAGTATGCTGTCATATTGATCCTGAGTCTTGAAATTTCAGCTTTCATCCTAGCAACATTTTAATGCAATTTTTAGAAAAATAACAGAAAGCAACCGACATCCTTAACAGGCTTATCAACAGATATTGTGCAAGAAGTGGAGGGATGAGACATGAACGAAATAAAAAAAGAACCTCATTATTATTTTCTTTTGAAACGGCATGAGAACATACAGTATTTTCATTGCATTGTAATTACTGCAATTATAGAATTTTTAAAAAAGTTCTATAGTAGCATCTGAAATCTGAAAGTAGAACTGCAAGCAAAGATAGACCATGTATATTATACATAGAGAATGAAATCAGAGTAATTAAATGATGGATGGTGGTAAATGGATTGCATTTTTAAAGCTGATGTTGTAACATTAAGTGCTATTAGTAACAGGGACAAGCATCTTCTAAATAATGCCCTTAGCTACAAGTGCAACTCGCGCAAGCAGATGGTTACAGCCACATGGAATGTGACTGCAGCTTGGATTTTCCAGGGTAAATCTCACTGCAGGACTGGGAGATAATTATCAGAGGATCCAATTCAAGCTGTGACAATTCACCATATTCACATATTTCATCTGCATTTTACTCGTGCCTTTGGCTCCTAAAACTTTTGTATAATTTTTTTCAGTGTGTTTTGTGGCAATTCTTGAAATCTGTGAGTGCTCTTGGAATCCCATCAGCTGTTCCTACTAAATAATTTTAAATCTTGCAACCTTGACTTGTGGCTGTGTGTGTTAGTAACCTTACACCAGTAATTCTCAGTCTAATATCGCATAAACTTCTTTTGCAATAACACTAGCTTGTTGCTGCACAGCCCAAAGACTCCCAAAAGCTGTATTAATAAATGTAGCCTTTTGTGACATTCTTTTTAAAGATAGATAATTCCAAATGAAATGTTGGTTCAATGCTTCAGCTCTTCAAACCCTTCATTTCTGACAGTCTGTCTCTAACCTTCCTCTCACAAATTGTAGAGGTAACTTGAGTGACATTGTTGAAATACATGGCTTGTCTGTGATTCCTACAGATGAGTATGACTTAGGTAGCTGTAGTTTGGCCTTTAGTAACCTAGAACCACAGAATCACAGAATATTCTGAGTTGGAAAGGACCCGTCAGGCCCCACAGAGGACACCCCAAGAATCACACCAGGTGTCTGAGAGTGCTGTCCAAACACTTCTTGAACTCTGTCAGGCTTTGTGCTGTGACCACTTCCCTGGGGAACCTGTTCCAGTGCCCAACTAGCCACTGGGTGAAAAACCTTTTACTAGTATCGAGCCTTAACTTCCCCCAACTCAGCTTCATGCCATTAACCTACGTTTCACAACTCCTCTGAGACGGCGAACACTATGTACGTGCACACGTTTGTTCTTAAATGGCAATCAAGGCTCCAGATTACATGATTGTACAAGGGTTCACGACCTTCAGTTCCCCAGGACATTTAGATAAAAGGACAAAAGGAGAGCAAATAGTGTGGAAATCCTACATGTTTTTCTGGGATCTGTATGCCATCAGCCTTTCAATTTCACAGAATCATTTCACACGCTGTTTCTATAGGAATCTTCAGGGATTTAATTTACCCTGTGGCTATATATACCTTTTCATTTATTTTTCCACAGTTTTCTTTGGACTGTGCTTCCAAACGTAACACTGAGTTTCAAAATTAGGCATTTCATCTTGTTAAAAGAAGACAAAACCCTTTCCTTTCTTTCCTTACCAGTCCTGTACTGTGACCCAGGGAAACATAGGTAACTTCTCTCTGGCACAAACTCCAGAACAAGCTGTGAAGCTTGTGGATGGCTAAATACTTATCAAAGTTTGATCTGTGTGTCCTTATTTCTATTCATGAAGTTGCTCAGGTATAATTAGAGGCCTATATATAATTACAGAGTGGCTTTTTGTCCCCACAGAATGGGGCACACAGATGGACACTCTAATGGAAATTAGTCAGCAGCCTGTCCATGATTGATGAGTCGGTAAAGTGCCCAGCTCCTACCCTCGCTGAAGTATAGATGCTCTTGGACCCAGCCAGCAGGAAAGAGAGCAAGCAAATCTCCTGAGTGAAAGATGACATCCTTATATAATCAGTTTTCAGACCAGAATTGTTTTTAGGTAGAAAATCCCTCTCATTCTCATAGAAAAAAGCAACACTGAAGTGCTTCTTTCAGCTCTTCTTTTTGCCTTAGTAACATGGAAAAACTCCAGACAGATGAGCCAGGGACAAATGCAGAGAGAACTCTCCTGTATTTACTTGACTCACATTTCTAAGCATAATTGGAACATGGATCTGGCCACATTCATGGCTCATGATCAGACTTGGCACACAATGCTGAAACTCCTATTAATTCTCTGAGAAAGCTGTCGGGCTCCATTTTGATCTCATGCCTAATGAGAAAGGTTTGTCATGCCCTCTGAAAAATACTGGGCAAGCCTTACAGGTTTCTAAAATCTCATTTTCATTCCCTTGCTTTCTGACTCTCTGCTGCGAGAAGCTCAGTGCCACTGCTCAGAAGTGGATGAAAGGGAGACAAAGCGATGCAAGTGTGAGCTGGCTTGAATCAATGCCTGCCTCACTGCAGCCAGGAGATCAGCATGCAGGAAGCACGCTGACACCTGGGAAGTGCAGACTAAGGCACAGCACCAAGGGATACCAGGACAGCTGGATTAATGAACCTGTACTGGAAACTTCATGTGGGGATCCTTTTTTCTCAAACAGGGAAAGAAACAGAATGGATGAAAATGAGTGGTAGAAAGATGAGGAGAGTAGAAAAAATAATTTCTATCAGTCTCTTGAGATAAAGTATGAGGAAAGGAATGCACATGCTTCACAAACAAATGTATTTAAAGTCACATTTTTTGCTGTCAATCTCTTGCCCTCTGATCAGTATAAAATAGCACTATTGAGTCTAATCAGTGCAGCCTGGAACTCTTTATTGTCTGAAGTGATGTGCATGTAGTCCTGCTGCACAGTAACTAGGGCAGAGAGTTTCTGACAAACGTGTGATCATTTCTGCCTCGTTTGAATGAGTCTATCAGTTTTAGTTTCCTCGTGCAGAAAACTTTTACGTTTTTCAGCTCTTGGGATCTGATCATTAGTCTTTTGACTGTTCTGAAGGTACAGAAATACATAGAACTTTTAACTTCCCTGAACTGCCCCTTCCCTACCCAAAAGCCAAACCCCAAACTGAAAAAAGAAAAAAAGAAGAAAAATAAAATGGTTCTAGCCTAAATGACTGCATTGATTTTTTTTTAAACCATGATATTCATACTCAGAAACTAGAAAGCAGTGAAAGGAATCTTAAAAAAACCCACATCCCCATGGTGTCTTATAAATACCTGTAATTGCAAAACAGCAATGTACTAAACGGAATGCCAGATTAAAAGTGTTTATGCCATGTGTATGTGGGAACAAATGCAGAGAGAACAGTTTCATTTAGCAGCTGTAGGTACTGAATTGCTACATAACATCAGATCTTTGCCTTCTGGGAATTTTTAGAAGCTTTACCTAAAGCTGATGGCTATCCCAAATGGAATTTAATACTTCCAATACACTGAAACTGTAATAAGATACATTTGTACATGCTGTTGTGAAACTGTCACCAGCAAATACTGCGCACAAAGAAATTGTAAACCTCTAGCTAATATGCTGCTTAATGCCATGAAAACCAATTAGAATGTCATTATTAGAGCTGCTGCTTCATCTGTGTGGGATAAATTAATAACTGGCATTAAATATATACTTTCACAAATTTAGAAATAGCCCCACATGATTGCTTAGCTCAGAGTTCACCATTACCTTCAAAAAATAATTGAAAAGGAAAACTCACAAAGGCTGTATAAATCACTAAATTAACTTTTCCTATCTACTGCCCAAAAGACTGTAAAAATCCCCTTGTGTTGCAGAAATCCCTTCAAAAGAATATATGATAAAATGATAAAAATGTTAAATTAAATGCAATGCATGAAGTGATGAACTATGACTAGACATTGCTTTAGTAGACTAATCCTATGAAACAAACTTCCTAGAGCTCTTGGTTATTATTTACTTACTCCTACTTATAATCACATAGCAAAAATGGAAACAGAAAAAGTTTTTGCAGTATTTCAGTAAAGAACAAGTAAATTTGTTCAGATTCTGTTATGTGCTCTGTGATAAGCAGGACAGGTATGGCAAGCAGGGCCGAGTATTGTCTCGTATGTCTTGAACACTGGACTGATAGATGGGTTTGTGCATGCAATACCATAAATTAAAGCACCTCCAGGGACTGCTGCTCACATCTCCCTGTGAAGCTCTTCCAAAGCTCCAGTTAAATCTCCTTCAATTCCACTGCTGCCAGTTTCATTTGCCAGCTTGAGAGGGAGCAGTGGGGAAACAATGCAGATTCCTAAGATCTTCCTTCTAATGCTTCTGTCCTATGCCTTTCCCTCCAGTCATGGCCCAAAACTAAGACCCTATTATGACAAGAAAAATTACGTTTCCTATATCAAGAAAAGTTTACAAGATCATCGTTCTGAACGGAAAGTTAGGATTTACCTGAGCTAGTTCTGAAATGCAGATTTCATCGAGTTTTATATTGCCCAAATACTTAACATTTTAGAGTAGTATTTATCAAAACTTCCTTGCATTTCACCTTACATGAATACTATGATAGGTAGAATGTTTTGGGATTATATACATAATTTTGTTATTTTCACTCTTCAGCTGCATAATGTTCACTGGCATTTATTCCTTGTAAGTGTTCCAGGTTATGTGACTTACAAGTTGCTTTAGAATATGATTTGGACTTGCCCCATTTGAATAATGTTTGAGTAAAAATTCAAAGTGCTTCCCCATCTGCTTCCCTGAAAAATGACTTTATGAAATACCAGTATGGGGTTTATTTTCTTGAGAATTTCAATATCAAATGTATTCAGCTGAAGTATATAAGAGTGAAAAAAAGTACGTGGGTTTTGGTTTCTTTCCCAACAGTCAGCTCAAATCCAAACTTGAGAAATAAAGGCATCTTTCCTTTTTGCATTAATGGAATAAGGAAGAACATAGAAAGTCAGCTGATAGCTAATTGGTACATTTCCACTATTTTCCAATCATACGTTCACTGTTACTGTCATAAAAAATTCAACAAGATTTTAATTGATTTAGTTAACATTTTAATTACTTTCTTACAATTTTCTCCATTCTTAGTGCTTTGCCAGGACACAAATGCTTTGGTTACTATGCAGCAAGCATCACACATGCTAGTGTGATTTAGAAATGAAAACTGCTACTGTTAGCAGTGGAAAGAAAATAAAAATGAAGACGGGGCATCCCTAAAGTGCAGAAGACCTGCAATGAACATGGTGCAAAAAGGGAAAATGTAGTAGGTATACTGCATAATTCTAGAAAGCTATTTGTGTTCACAAGCAAAGAAAATTGAAATCTAGGGCAAACATTTCAAGCTGTTGTCCTGGAAGGATAACCCCAAAATGCTCTGAAAATGATAAATTTTTGTGGCAATGAGAAGTGGAAGGCATGTCAGTAGTGCAGCTTTAGCCTGAAACACATCCATATTTCTATCCAAGAATATTTTAGATACAGAGTCGATAGGGGCAGCTCTGAATATACAACGTATGCATCCATCAGTAGATCACAACTCTGCACTATTTATGTTGGTAAGGATATTGTAGACAGCATTAGACTACTCTTTAGGTTGTTCCACCAGAGAGACAGATAATGTCTTCCCTTGTTACCTTTCTCAGTATAAACAAACCCCTTCAAATATTCTAGAGAGCAAAAGAGTTGGTCATAAAATTAAAAGTAGATTCTGAATATGCTGAATGACCATCAGTTTGTAGGGCTATAAAATGCATATTTATTCTGAATCAGTTTACTGTAAAACTTGAAATTGAATTCATGGTATTACTAGATATGCAATTTTAAATGTCCTCTAGAATAAGCAGAAAAGCTATAGCTGTTGAAATATATGACTCTCTAATGTCTTGCCAAAAAAGCTTTGAGTTGCATACAGAACTAAATGATATGCTTCATGTAGTAAATTTGAGCCCCATTAAAATAACTGAGCACTTTTCAGTAGTGTGATCTGAAGCTGTGATCCCAAGAAGAGTCCAGCAAATGAAAGTCGGCTCACAGTTTGGGAGGAGTCTTCTATCAGAAATTTCTGCCGCTAAAGCTGTGGAGTTGGTATTTATTTGGTATTTGGCATTGTAATAGTTTTATCAGCACTTAACAAATGCTTTAGAACAGCATTAGAAGGCACAGTTTGATTTGTTGCCTTTAAAGTCTTGGCTATTTTAGCAGTGAGCTCTTAAAGACAGAAAAGGGGAAAGAAACCTCCACACCATCGTAGTATGGAAGAACAGAATGCTTAAACTGAACTACACCTATATGATTGTCACTAATATGACAAACATATTAGTACACTTCAGTGTCCTCCCTTTGAAATGGCTGTCCTGAATATAGAAACTTCCTCTCCAAAAACCCACAGGATCCAAGCAAACAGCCTCTCCTTCAGTGGCCGACTTGGTCTGTGTGTGGTTTATATCATGATACCACATGCTGTCACACAAAGAACTAACATGACCCACTGAATATCGAAATCTAGGTGTAGGTGCATATATTTTTTTCAGTGGGAAACAGATACAGCACATCTTCCTTGACCTGGCCTTGCTTTCACACCACAGTTGCAGTGATGAGGCAATTGAGGGAACTACATCCTATATCTAAATGTAATCTGTGCAGCATAATCATAACTGACTAAGGCATCTATTTGTTTTGCTTAGAACGCAATGAACTGAGATAGCACTGCCACAATCTCCCAAGGGATACCAACATTCGCAAAGTTCCCAAAAATTGCTTAGGAGCATTAGTAATTCACAAAGTTGAATTCCAAGTATTATTCTTTGAATTATGAAAAAAGTTTTTCTAGGACCATGGAGTTTCTGGTCATTATCTGACTCAACCAACAGGCTTCACTGGCCATTTAGTAATGAGCCTTGTCTCACCCCTAGAAGAAGACAAAATCCTCAAAGTCCCAGTAGGAGCATCAGAGCAATGAACTGTGGCTTTGTATGCACAAAGTTCCCTCTTCAGTTATGCCATCTCCTTAATGACACATTAAGCACAAACAAAATAAGTTTTAAATACATTGATTTCCTTCAATGTTATCCATTTCTACTCATTGAAAGGGAATAGTTAAATGCTGTCTTATGGTGTTTCAATGTACAAATCTTTCAAACTACATTAATAAAAGGTGGGCTTTCCTTTGTGTAGGAGTAATGCAGCTGTCTGTCACTGACTTTGAATTGAAAAAGAAAATTAGCTTTGTCAGCAGGAACAGCAGGGAAAGGTAACCTGGTACTTAATTTAGATCAAATATTCATAGTGAGAGTATGAATTAAATTGTTCATTTAAGCTATTGCTCTGTTTCTGATGGACCACTAAAAACTGAAACAGAGAGATTGATTTATTTTCTTTTCCAGATTAAAATATCAGTGAACATCATGAACTAGCTCATGTCACAGAAATAATATGACCTGAATATATAATTTCCTTTGGAGCTATATAAAAAATACTCCCCCTTTGCAAAGATTTTACTTTTGCATCTATTAAAAATATAATTAAATGAGCCAAAGAAACGTTATTGGCAAACATGATAAGGACTATATTGTTATTATTTATAAGGCACTGGTACTCTACTGAAAAAATAATTAGAATAATATTATTACTATCACTTCACTAAATCCTGCTATTCTATTTTAGATTATGGCATTTAAGCATTTGCTTAATGTTGAAAATGGCCATTAATTGCTCTGCTGTACTGGTTCCAATATCATTACCTTTGATGTATTTAGTCTGGGCTGACCTCTCGTGTAAGAATTCAGATGTAAAAGTTAAGAAGATAATGTTATACTAAAGGTCCATACAGCTTTCTTCTGCCCAAGAAAATTGTGAATGTCTAGGGAAGAGTACAATTCCAGAAGAAGCAGATACTGATACTCCCTGTCAATATTTTCCGAACAGAGGCCCATACCTCAAACACTTTACAGAAGTGTCAATATATTTAATAACTGTGTATTATTTTCCCCCTTGAATTTGTCAGTCCCTTTGTGAATGATGTGAAATTTGCAGCTGTGACAAGGATTTCCCATGCCAAGTTATATTATTTTGTGAAGAAATATTTTTGCAGTTACTTTTGGTAAGGGAGACAGAAAATTAAAAGATGTTTTCAGAACAAACAGTGTGCATCTGTTGTAAAGTTAAAATTCAGGCAATTGCAACCTAACTTCCTAAATTTCCCTAATAACCTCATGATACTCATCTTGGTCTAAGATTTTCATATGCTGTTGAACACTATCCTGTGTATCCTGTCAGTCAGTAGCAAGTAAACCTGTTTGTGTTTAAAAAAAAGAGCTTCAGAGTACCTTGGGATCAAAAGCACAACTTAAAAATGTAAAACTGCAGCTGTTTTATGGCTAACAGTCTGGAAATCTCATGGGATGCATTATGGTGAATATGCTGTACATCTCTTTCTTACAATTCATACTGAACTTGAGACTCTGGTATGTTTCAGGGAGCTTTTGTGTGTGGAAAAAATAAAAATACTTGTTAATCTACACTTGGCACAATGTATAATGAAGTTAATGTACTACCCTGGAAACACTTTTAGAGTAGAAACAGCATTGTTTTTAGCATTTAATTTTTTTCCCCATTAAAATAAAACCTGAAAATTTTCATTCTTCTAATTTTTTCATGTATTCCCCAATCCTCAACAAAAGCAAAGTAGAAGCATGACACTGCATGATTTTCATTTCCACTCAAAATTTGAATTCCAACAACTTTTAGTATAAATTTATATTTAACATATGTTGTTGAGCATCAGTAGTGGAAGAAAGGAGTTTTGATTCCAAAAGTTCTGTGCTCAGCAGGGCTGACAGTGCCATCTCCAGACAGCTCACCTTCATATGTGATGAACTGAAAGTCAATTTGATGAGGAAATAGTATGGTGAGACTTTGTCTTTCCTGCTGAAAACAGGAGAGTCCTGAAGGTGACTCCTCACCTTACAGTCATGGCTGAGAAACAGACAGGGTCTGGCACCCTGATGAATGTGCTTTTGAGCCACATGAAGCTGCTCTCTTTCTGCCCTCACTCTGCTTCCAGTTGTGTATTAGTATCTCTGGGAGATACTAACTCTGGGAGAAGGAGATAGGAAAATTAATTCAGAATCTAGAAAACAAAAAGCCCACACATACACACAAAACCAAACAACAACAGCAACAACAACAACCCCCCCAAAAAACCACTCTAAGAGGCCAAGGAATTAAATGGGGCAAAAAAAATCAACAAAGATAAAAATATTATAAAATGTATATATTAGATTTTGAAAGAGCGTATCCTTCCTCTAAGGCCTAGGATTCTTACATATTATGTGTGTAAAGTGTCTTTTTTCTTACATTCTCTTTTTCAAAGGTATAGAGATGTGAGTATTTTGGATGGTGAGTATTTTCACTATGGACTCTGACAAAAGGGATCCAATTGAGCCTGAGGTGTGCTAGCCCTTTAGTGTTGCAAATGCAAAAAAACTGGCAAAGTTAACTGTCCATAAATGTTGACTTTTTAATGACAGGTACATTGTTTCCCAGACATATAATATTTTCAGTACTTTAAAAAAATTACAAAGCAGCACTCCAGGAATTACTAATTCACCAGGTGTTACGGCTGTCAGCAGTTCTTGATGTTACTGTGTCCATTTGACTTGAATCAAATAGCATTGTGGCAACAGATTTCTTTAAATTGTTCTTGTAATAGAAGGAGACTGAAAATACTATAAATGTGAGCAAGACTAAATGCATTTAACTGATTTTTAAAAATATGAAAAGATCAGCATGGAAATACCAGGTACTTTTTGCAAGAACTTTTTTCTGGCGTGTATCTTTTCTATAAACTGTAGGTGCAGTTGCAGGAAGCAGGGTAATCAAAAAAACCCACCTCAACCATTATATATTATATTGATATTGATAAATTCTAAATTTACACCTGGTAATCTTAATTTGTCGAAGGGAGCTTGAAATCACTTCTATTTACTGCTATCCAGGTCAGCTTAATGCTGAATATTTGGGCTACATATGCCTATCTTTCACAAATAGAGAGGTAGAAGGAGTAAGACAGTGCTTATTTGGAGGCAGCAGAGAAAAACCAGGATTTTATTACCATCCACTGCTCAAAATTATTAAATGAAGCAAACTAATCTGGAACACACAAGCAACCAGGAGCACACATACTCAGTTGTCAAGTTATTTATATCACCCTTTCTAGAAATGTGATAGATTTCCTCCATTTTATGGAACCAAAAAAAGCCTAGGATATCTCCTGAATGCTTCTTCAGCTCAGTTTAACCTCTGCCAACTCATGATCCTACATAGTCCTGGATAAATGCCTTGGGTAAAAGGACTAGAATAGATCCAAGTGCCAAACAAAATAATATCTTGTTTTTATAATTGCCTGCAGCCATGGAGATGGTGAAGTTCACTGCAGAAGGTTTCCAGTAGCTTCCAAGAACAGTAGCTACAGGGGATTCAGGGGTCTCTCTAAGCCAAGAAGTTGGTTGTTAGTGCAGCCAGCTGTCTGAACGCCTACTGACGGGATCCCTTATAAATTTCAAAAGGGCCTTAACACTCCAAGGAAAATTAAAAGTACAAGTACCTGTGAGTACAGAAATACAGGCTTAGGTAGGCTAAACTTCATAATTGACTCTCCTTCTCCCTGTCCTCATCTGTGAAAATCAAGAATATGCAAGCTGTATTTCCCATATGAGCCACACCATCTTCTGAAAGAAGATTGGATGTCATAGAAACGTTTAGCAATCTGTACCACCAATGACTAGGATGGTAGGATTTATTATCACACTGATACATTGAAAACTGTGCATTCAACTTTCAGTTTGGTGATAAGCATTGGCACACTTAACTTGAACTTAGTATTGTTTTTCATCTAGTAAATGGCTATTTGAGTTCCCCTAGGAGCTCTTCTCTATCTGTGTTTTCAAAGCTCATATGTCTTTTGGCTTCCTTCACATCATGAAAAGTGTTTTCTCTGCTCATTTACAGACTGCTGTGCAAAAAGCAGCCTCTGGAAATGGCTGGCATGCAGCATATCGTAGTCTACAAATCTGATACAAAAAGACAGCATTAAACGTTTTAACAGCTACAGGCAGCCCTGCCATTTGCATCTGCTCCTTGCAGAAACAATCTGATGCTCTTCAAATGGTGAAGTTGAATGTCTGCAGTGCTACTTGGTGTTAATGGGCAGACATTTCCTATCACCTCGTTGGTTACCCCATCTGGGCACTCCCTGACACCAGTATGTGGAGTACCAGGAATGCTGTTGAGTCCCCACAGAAGGATCACTTGGCTGGAGGCAGCAGCGAGTGATGGGTAAGGGAAGGGGGCGCAGAAAAAAAAAGGTCGTTCAAAGCCTCTTGTTCACAGAGTCAAATGGGTCTCTGGTTCTGTTCAGAGAATGCAGGATGGACTGGGCAAGCGCTGGCCGGCTTTTACTGCGTGAGAGCTGCAGGCAGCAGAGAACCTTGTGCTGGCAGGCTGGAGAGCCGTGAAAGCACCATTGCAGGGGCTCCTTCTGCTGAACCTGATGCCTGCTGTCCCACCTTTAGGATGGTCTGCACTTAAAAGCTGCAGGAGAGCTCTTACAGTTCAATTTGCTTCAGTATATGTGATAATTTAGTTTCCCATCAAATATAACAGGGAATACACATATTTGTCCTAGCTATTTCTACCCACACAATATGTGTTTATTCATTACCCGCTCAGCTATCTGTCTTTAATTAGTTCCTCAGCTGAGTACTTCAAGCTGTGCTGTGCACGTCTGGAATGTTTCGTGTTTTACTAATGAATTTAATTTCCTTGATCATAGCTCAGTCACTCTGAACTACTGACTCTTCATGTGTAAATAAGAGGGAGGAGATGTGGAGGGCCCCTGGCTTGCTCTTTGTGATAAGTGATGATGTTTACTTGCCTAAGTCCCTTCAAGGGTATGAGTACAGCTAGGAAAGAGGGGAACGAGTAACAAGCTGGGTAGAGAAATCTACAGCACAATCCACCACTTCTCTAAGGATCTCAAGGAAAAGGTCAAATCTAATAACTCTTCCTACAATGCATATTTAACACAGTCTGCAGAATTCAGCATCCTTGGAGCCCAGAAAAATAAAATTTGCAGGTAGACTTTAGAAACCTTTGAATATTATTCAAGAATAATTTTGGTTCTTACATACTGAGATCACAAAGGAAAAAAAATTGTGTGGAAAATCATGGAGTAATTTCCTTTTCATGCATGGTACTGCACAGAATAAGGCTAATATAGACTGAGTTTGATAGTCTTACATGTTACATTTTCTTTCAACATAAAAAAGTACTTTTTGGAGGCAGAACACTGTCTTGTTTTGTCTTGGTAAATCACTAAGCATATATGCAATTTCCTGTTGGTTTAGGATATTTCTTAGTTTGGGGTTTTGCTCATGTATTTTTGGATGTGAGTGGAGATTACTAGCTTGGCTAGTAATTACCTAGGGATTTCTAGGATTTTGACAAGTTTCTGGAAGTGATTCCAGGAGAATTGATGGAGATGGACGATGAAGTTCCTGATATATATATCCTAGGGTCTCTGGTTCATTAGTATGTCCACCAGCTTCTATGCCACTGAAGATCAGGAAGGAACTGAGGCAATTTTTTTCTGTTTATATTCCCTTACTCAGAACACTATAGATTTGTGATTGCTAGGCAGACACAAACGAATCATACTCATCCCTCAGCTGCTTCTCTGTGTGGTTAGTAGCAGTTAAAGAGAGCTCCCACATGTGGAAAGGCATCTTCCAGGTGTTAGTTGAGCTACTGCATCAGTACTAGTTATCAGAAGTATTCTCCTGTAAAACCCAGGAGAAGGAAAGGCCTGACTTACAGATCTTGGCTCACGAAAACAATCAGTTTGTGATCTCTGCCATTTTCCTAGTTCACAAGGTATCGTATATTTAACAAGTGTTTGAGGTCGGAAGCATGTGAGGCATGAGGTGAGTCTGAGGGGACTGGGTTTGTTTATCCCCTGTCCACTCTTTGGAAAATATTTTCAGTACAATGCAAAATAAATTTATCAATTAATGGCTAAAAAGATAAAGAACTACAAAAATGAAAGTTGACACATTTTTGTTATTTAAGGGTTCCAACAGTTCATGGATTCAAGCAAAAAATCAACAAAACACTTTTCCTTTCATGTTGCCATGGAAAGTTGTTATTGAACTGCTAACAATGGCACATGTCTTTAATTTACAGCTTCAGATTCTGGTTTGCCACTTTCTCAAATCCTGCCTATTGCTTTAAGCATCTTAATTTTATTTGGCTGTATCTTGCCCTACACTACTACAGATCTTCTGAGACTGTGATAGCTGCAATGCACTGTATGAGAATAACGTTTTTATTTAATGACTGGCTGTCCTTACGGGATCCCAAAACTGCCTAATGATATTATGGAGAACAATCAGATTAGCCACCTGAAATACAGCGTGTGCATAGAGAATAGGGAAGAGCTCTCTCTGCAAGGTGATTTACAAACTTCAGAATAAGGAAGGAGGGGTAAAATATCAGTAAATAACATTATGATTTAAGCAGTACCGAGGATACTGCAGGAGTGTTTTATTTTACAGAAGTGAAAGCCCCAAAATCTCTATCTCAGCATAGGGATTACTTTGCATTTAAAGAAAGGAAAGAAGAAGTGTCCCTCCATGAAGGATACACTAAATTTAGTTTCGTTTCCTAGCAATACCTTGTCATTGTTAGAAAACATTGAAGCTTTTCAGAGTTTTGAAGGAAACGGAAAGTTTCTTGAAACTAACGAAATGTAACTACTACACTGAGTGATTGGTTCGAAAGTATTACTCTGATTTGGACATTTTAAACAGCCTTTTAGTTCAAAACTTCATTTATGAAATATAGTGATGGAAATGCTCTTTTATAAAATGATGAAAGTCAAAGTCACAATGATGTCCTTCCATCAATGGGACCTTGATATCCAATGTATTCTGTTTCAAAAGACTTCTTATGTTTTTCAGAGTTTATATGGCAAAATTTTTTGAGAATATTCTCTTCTTTTGGGATGGGAAATAAAAGTATTTCCTGGAAAAATCCATTTTCCACTACATTTTCGGGAGCATCTTAACTTTCCTGGAAAATATCTTGCCAACTATGGATCAAATTTACTTCTGCCTGAATCTGAAATATGAAGACACAATAACAGCTCATAACAATAGATTCTTTCAAATTTAACCTTGTCATAGCTAACCTAAAGGAAATATTAATGGAAGTTACTTGAACACAGGTACATGAACTATGTTCTGTGTGTAATAATTGATTTACACTGATTTAGTTCCTCAGTTTTCAAAAGCAGAACTATTTGGAGTAATATGACAAAAGTTTTCCATCAGCAGGAGTTCATGAAACCAAGCATAAATAAAATATAGATACAGTGTGCATGCTGGAAATTGATTAGCTAAAGAAAAGGCTGAAAAGAAACTTTTGAAACCATAAATCACTTTTGGCTCTCTTTCCATAACTGCTTCTCTGAATTAGACCAAATCAGATGTGGAGATTCTTCACAAATGAAAGTTGAAATACAGGCATATAAAAATGTTAGAATTTGCTGCTTAATATTGTAGAGTTGAAAGCTTCATGATTCTGCAAGCTTAGCTAATACCTTCGAAGTACAGATTACTGTAAACTCCTATCAGGAAATGGATAGAACTGCTCTGAATTGCTTTAATGACAAAAAAAAATTACTATTTTGCAAGGTACAGGATTTCCCCCTCATCTCCTTTTTATTCCATCTGAGCTGATTCAAAATTAAAGCCTTGACTAAAAGTATCAGCATTTTCAAGTTTCTTCTTGGTTTGCCTTGAAGAACCAAGTTGGTACCTCACAAAATGTAAGTTTTAAGCACAGAAAAGAGGGAGAATGAAGGGGAATTTCCTCTGAAACCTGCTCTCTAAATACCTAATTTATGGCACATTACAGGTTGCAACATTGATTTGGAACCAAGCATATCCAAACTCAGAAATTTAACAGTGGAAGTTATCCATAGCATTATAATTGGAAAAGGGAGTAAGTAGGCAGTACTTGATATTTCTCTTATAGTTTTCTAGCCCTTTCCCACATTTTCAGGTTTTTCCATAGAAGACAAAGGTCAGAAAAAAACCATTAAAAAATAGATCAGAGAAAAGAAATAGGAGGTTAATTTTTAATAGATATATTCCACTTCTCTCAAACTATTGCTATATTCCCTTTTAACAGTTCAGACTTCTAATCATGTGCCAAAAATGCACAACTTTGCAACCCTGTGTTAATAGGTAGTTCCTTTGGGAACCGCATCATAGTTCAACATGAAAATCTCAAATGACCTGCTTCACTGAGAGAGAGAAGGATCAGGTAACATTCCATCAAAAATTTTGGAAAACATGTGTATAACAATATATATACCCATATAATAGGACTTGATTATAGGAAGGTTTTGAACTGAAGCTGTCAAAATTCAGTCCTACAGTTAAAGGATGTGGAGAGTAGCCTGTGGGATGAGAAATCATTATGAATAGCAGCCGTGATTGTGGAATACATCCCCGACCTTTCCTTTTTATTCTGTCATTGGATAGAAAAGGTTCGGCTGTTGTAAATGCTTGTATTTAGACATAATTAGAGTTAGCTTGGCTCCCTAGCACAGAGATCAGTGGTGCAAGTTTAACGAGCACCAAAGGTCTCCAACTTCTTCTTAGTTTTCCCATCTTGGTGATTGAAGATTTTAAGTGTCACTGAAACACTTTGTGTTGTGTGTCAAACATTGGGTGCTATGAGGTTATAACTGGAGATCTTCCACCCTGCTGCCAATCACTTATCCATGTCTAAATGAGACTGAATTTGCATAACTTACACATAGCGATGGACGACACTGACCTCACTCTACCTCACCTTCAATCATTTTCTGCCTTTTTCTGTTCTTTCTGCTCTTTAAATGTCAGTCAGTGCTGCAGGAATGCGCAGGCCGAAAGTATTAAAGTGAGAAAGAGTTCAACCTAAAAAATGAATATAGATAATTCCCTTCATATTATACCTCATTTCTAAGATTACTCAGGCTTATGGGGTGGAATTTAAAGGTGGCTGCAAATTTGTACATGTAATATACAGGATTCCAGCAACTTCTCAATCCCCAGTTTAGTCACTGGTTCTCCTAATTCCTTATGGCTTTACTGACATCTCCTTCTCATCACTTTTCTACACACTGTGGGAATTCTCTCATAATTTCATTCTTAGATTTTGTATCCTGCACAATTGCTTTTCTCAATTTGCTACAGGTAAGAGGCAAGATACTAATACGCATTGTGATCACATAGATGGTAAAATGTTTGAAATCATAATTAAAGGATAACTTCAAGAGGATTTGAGTTTAATATGAACTGCTACTGTATGTCATCTATCAGACTAACGACTCTTTCTTAAATTCCCTAGGAATCTAGAGACAATACTTTACATGAAATGCCTCAGATAGTCCTTTTTTGCATTAAAGAAGATAAAATTAACTGCAATATAATCATAATGATGAGGAGAATTTGAATAAAATTAGTTCTTAATTGCATTTGAATTCTGTATCTCTGAAACATAAAGCTCATAAGTCCCCTATGGAGTTTCACCATATTTTTCTTTTATGATCAGTTGGAGAATTGAGCATGGGCATGGATTGCCATATGTTTTCATTACTTCAGCAAATATGTAAAAAGAGAAAAATTTATTAGTTCACTGATATTTGAATGAAAAGTTTTCTGTAGTTTATACCAACACGTACATTTAGGTAGAATTGAATACATATGAGAATTAAAATTAATTGATAATAGGCAGGTCTATTTCTATCTTAAACTAGACTTGTTGCCTGGTTTACATTTTATGATGGATCTGGGAAGGGTGGAGATGTAAATTGTGGCATTGTGTTATTCTTTGTACCTACATTCACATATGTGAAAAACAGGTGTGACTTTCCTTTTCAAAGGCAGTAGAGGATGCACAGAAAAAGTGACTACAAGAAGGTAAGCAATAAAGATGAACAGGCTGAAATGCATTTCCCATCAAAACAGATACTCAGACCATACTGCCTTCATGACCTTAAGGAAAAGTCTCCAGCAATGTAAACTGCATTCATAATGAAAATACACACTGAATGACAGTGTAATCTATAATACTTTCATACACTACAAAGTACTAGGAAAAAGTGTCAAAAATCTCACTCTTTTGAGCAAAGAACCCAGGCTCTACTGGATCTTTGCAAAGCGGAAAAGGATTAAAAAAAAGGGGTCAAACTGCATCAAGAGCCATTGCTTGCAGTTAAAATGATGTGTCCTCAGTATATTCCTACAGGATAAGGTCCACATTTTTCCTTTTTACCCTGGTTTACTTGCTGGTTGTGTGGCATAAACTATGTGGGACACTGTTTTTCCCAATGTGCCAAAATTAAATTTTTGATTTTACTGTTACTTTTTTCTCTTGCACTATTTGCAGGCATCCTGTTCCTTCAGTCAGACATAAAAGGACACGTCCAATAGGAAAATGGTTAAACTGTGCGTGATCTCTACTTTTTCCTGCTCTGCCAGATGAGTAGTGATCATGGGTAGGATTTGCTTTCAGAAAGGAAACAGAACAAAACCTGACTCTGAGTGGGATACAATAGAGAATATTCATATATAACCTATGACTCAATATGTTTCTATGTTAATACTGTGCCATTTTGCAAGTTTTTATTCCATGGATACACACGTATTCAAAGTTTGAACTGAAAGAGAATTTTATGGCCATGTAATAAACCTCAGTAAAGGTCGTGTACTGTAGAAACATTGAGAGCTTATAAATCATTAATGTCACCAATTCCTTGTGGGTTTTGAGATGAAATAAAAAAAAGAAGCCTTACATTCAGGGCAGTATGTAGAAAGAATTCCCACTGAATCTTACAGTCCTGTGGAGGCTAATTTGTCCCAAATATTTAGGCCAAAATGTCTCCTGCTGTACAAATGCAAAGGAGTAGGAGAAAAGTGTCTAGAATGATTAGTTAGGTTTAAGTATTATCACAAAAAAGAAAATATTTTTGGAACTTAAATAATTCTGACTATATGTGTTCAAGTGCTGTTCACACTGCCTACCACTCCCCATCCCCTAAACCCAAAGACAATTCCAGTCTGATTTGCAATTTCAGACACCATAGGTCTTCTCATTTTGGTACTGTCCACCATGGATCATCTAAAGAAGAGCTAATCTTGTTGAAAACGTATATAACAGGAAGTTCTAAATTACATTCAAAGGTTTTTGGTGTACAATATCAGAGAATCACCTTTGAGGGTAATTATAGTGCTTCTGAGAACTGGTTGCAGATTAAAAGGGATGACAAAGCTATCAGCAAGAATGCCAGCGCTTGGAGTACTTTGCTGCTTAGGAAGGGCATGAGAACACATATAAGAGAAGGACGTACTTTATCCCATGTCCACCTTTAAATTTCCTGGCATATTTCAGCATGACAGAGAAATGCCCTATGGAGATTTTCCAGCTCCTGTTTTCAAGACGAGCAAAGTTTTATTTACATGACCAGAAACAGCCTGTATGAGATAACAGGCTGCAGTCTAAGTTTTCTTGGGAGATGAGAGAATAGAATTCTCTCAGAAACATTAAGACTCTGCAGGAGGGCATTTAAACACTGCTTCCTGGAGAAAATATTTCTGCACGAAAATGAAAATAAATTCTAGTTAAACTTCACAGTAAATTTAATTATGCATTATGAGACAGGGTTAAAGGTGAAGGGAAAGTGAAAGTCTTAAGAATGAGAAATGACATTATGTAAATAAGATATTAAACAACTGCAAAAGAATGAGGTTTTTTACTTAGAAAATCGTAGAAAAATGACCTAATGGGTCATTTTTTTTCTCTTAGGTCTCTGAGGAATGCAATTGCATATGAAGAATAATCACAGCAGTTTGAATTACTAAAGGATGGATCCCTACCCAAATCTGAACCAAAGCCTGTTGTCTTATCACCTTCAACATAATCCACTGAAAAAAGTCAAGTTATTCTGAAATAGTACTTCTTAGTTGGCAGGCTGCTTTTATTGAAAGGACACTTTTCTTTCTCCTCTTTTGCTGGTAGCACTGCAATGACTGTGATAAGCAGTGAGCCCAATGTCCTGATGTTCTTTGGATGAATCTGTACTCCATTTGAATTGCACAATTTACTATCCAGTGCAGCACATAAAGACATGCTAGGGTAATAGATGTGGAAATCCAGCAAAAAAAATTTTATGTGTACTAAGGGCACCTACAGGTACTGGTGAAAAAAATTTAAACTCTTAAATGGATCAAATTTTGATCTGTATTTACCCTACTGAACATATCACAATTCATTTGAAAATCATAAGATATTAATAATATAAAATAGTATGTAGATATATCTAACAATATAAGAAAGAAAAAAAAAAAAAAGAAAATGTAGAAAAATCCAGAGATTTTCATTGGTTTTCTAGCCTTACTGGCAGAGAAGAAATTAGCACCTTAGATGGGAATTGCCTAAATTTCAGATGTGTAATCCCATCATACAAACCTCCAGCAGAATCATTGCTTCAGGAGTTTCAAAAGACAAATTTTTGTATTTTCCTGAAAGCACTCCAGCTGGGTTTTGCTTTTTGGTATGAGGTATCACTGATGTTAATTTTCATTTAATACAGTGTTTTCACTTCCATTAACCTGTAAGATGAGTCACTACATTACTGGAATGTTTTTTAAGATAGAGTAGGAGTAAATTGTTTCTACTTCCAGTAGAGGATTCAATTCCAGTTGAATCTTGCGATAATTCAAATAGGTTGTTTTTTGTTTGTTTGTTTGTTTGTTTTTTCAGGGATACTCTCCAGCTTACCTTACCAAGGATACCAACCTGCAAGCACTGACCCTGGCAGTGGCTGTCTGGTTTAGATAACTACAGAGTGGTTTTAGTACAAACCCAGAGTCACAAAAAATGTGCATGCCCATACCACTGTCTGAATAAACAAGCCAATTCTGCTGGAACATTCTAAAAGGAGTAAAGCCAAAAGTGATATTTAGAAGTGAAATAAACAAAGCATAAAGTCATGAAAAGGGTAATGATGAGCCATCACCAAAATCACTGAAAAAAAAGAGCTCAAGGTATATTTCCCCTGAGAACACACATGCACAGTCATACTCACGCATGCACAAACAAAATCAATGCACTGATGGAAGAACTGAGTTTTGATTTGTTCCTGAACTTCTGTTATCTGTCAAGGGGATATTTTTTCTGTCACTGCAGATTCTACAAGAACACCGCTGATACTTGTCTTCCTGAAAACTTAGCTTAGAAAGAAACACAGTCAATGCAGCTGCTTCCTCCTCCACATTTTGAAGATTGCAGATAATAGAAGTAATACACAAGAAAATGATTCATGGCTCAGAAATCAAAGTCTTACTGGGAAGATAAAAACTGTACAGCAGAGCAGATGGAAAAAACATAAATCTGAGCTGTGTAAAAAACATCTCCCCCTTAAATTCTGTCTTTGCTATAGAGGAAATGGGACAAAAGGAAAATAGACTCAAGGAGAAAAGGAAATCTAGAGCAGAATAGTCAGTCTGTTCCCCTCTGGGCTTAAAAAGAGCACAGTCGAATCAAAATCCTTGGAAGTCCTTGGGAAAAAGATACTCTTAGCAGGTGGCAAATATAGAAGCTTTTTGAAAACTGGTATTTTCCTAAGGGGAATGAAAAAAATTCTTGAGAAGGTGCCAGAAGCCACAAAAGTAATTTTGATTCAATATGATTATTGACGAAATCTCTGTAGCAATAGCCCCACCATAGCAAGCTAAGTTCTTCAGTTTGGTTTCAAAAGAAATTACCAGATCTGCTTTTGAAGCCTTGATCTACCACCTCAGGCTGAGCTTAGGCAGAAAAAAACCTGTCAGCATAGTTGTGTTCTTCTCTAAAGGGAGAAGGCTCAAGGTGCCCCGTTGCATTACAGTGAAATACCATAAAGAGATGGACAAAGTCTTCCTATTACTGGCTGACCAAGGCTAAATACAGGGCAGCTGAGGAGTTCAGGTCCTATTGAATAAGTATTAGAAAAACTGTAATAGGTCAGTAAAGGGATTTTAATCAGTATCTCAAGGTTAGCTGAAGAATAAAAATTATTCATTTGTTGTCCTATGGTGCCCTTTTTCCTAGATCCTTCACAGAACACCTTCACTCAAGGGAAAACAAGACTAGTTCCCTTATCCAGTATTGCTATGGAGTCTAAGGACTGATTATCTTTGTTTTCACTTTTAATTCCAATTCAGCTAAGAGGATATTGAGAATGTGCTGATAAACTGCCACGGTCATTCTGTAAGTACAACACTCATACAGCAGTGGTCAGGAAGGACAGCTTTGCTTTAACTCTGTGTAAAGTTGGCATTTGCTGAAAATCATTGCTTGATATTTGAATCATTGCAATACAGTGTCAAAAACCCCCACCAAATTAATCTCGTGTTTATGCACCTGTTCTTCATGAAATTGGATAAGTTAGCTTCCCTGGTAGATCACCACTTAGAAAAATCATTAGATATTTAGAAAGCATTCCTCAACACTAAAATAGCAAATAGAAAAGAGACATCTTGAGTATTTAATACAAGGTGCAAACCAGGCCCCAGACCAGATTTACAGGATTTTTGCCACAGTGACTCGATGAGTTTTCATCACTCTGATAGAATATGCCAGTTTAAGCAGATCTTTAGTGGGGTAATAAAGGCCTTTTTTGCTGACTACCTTTCAGAATGCAAGTAGTGTTTTGCAAGGTGCAGTTAAATATGAAAAATACTTCTGGAACACAAAGATATGTAATCATGCATAAACAAGTTTTCTGATTTTTATCTCCAACAACAGCCACTATTCAAGATTGCCCAGAACAGCCTTAATCAGGTAATAAATCAGGCAAAAAGAAAAATGAAATTGTCATTTGTGGGACCAAAATAAAACCTATATTTCTGAAAGAAGAATTTAGTTATTTTTGCAACAGGGAAACAGTTACAATTTTGCAATCTTTCTTGGTTTGTGTCAAAACAAATTGCACTGAGATAGATGATTTTCGGATTTACTTTGGTCAGTCAATAGTGTAGGAACCGTTAATTGCTGTGGCCTCCGCTGATTAATGGATTCTGGAGAATGTGATGAGCATGGGAGGAAGTGAACTGCATGAAATGAGAAATGCCTTTGCTTTCTTTAATCCCCTGTGTCCTCAGATAGTAAGCTTTCAGGTGTCTCTTCTTACGGACTGCAAAGGCCATCAGCTCTGTGGTACTTTTACTCCTGTACTCAGGTACAGCTGTGAATTGGCCTAGGTGACATATGACTGTCACTAGAGGTTACCAAGAGGAAGCTGTGAAGTGTGTGGCTAATTATACTGCAATTCTGATGGGAAAATATGACTTCACGTGCTGCAAAATATCACTGGACTGTCGGTTGATACGACACATGGCATGGAAAACCCTCAGGGCAAGATGAGATAAGTCGTCCCAGTATTGGCTGCAACCACAATGAGAAATTCTTCTAAATAGGTAAATTTTTATTTGACTGGTTAGGCACCCTTACTTTTTCCACCTTCCTTGAAATGGAACAACAATCTGTATTTCTTAGCCAGTATTCATAACTGTAAATGAATTTCATTTACACATGCAACTGAACTGAACACATGAACTGTGCTGTGATGACACTCAACTTATTTAGTACTAATAATGTTGGTTATAATGTATGTAATACACCAAAAAAAAAAAAAAAAAGAATCAATTGGTTTGTCATTTGTTGTTGTTGTTTTTAATCCTTTCCCAGAAATTTAGTACTTTGGATCTTTCTTCCAATTTGGAATATAAGCACGGTTTAAAATTCTGAAAATTTCCCTGGAACAGAAACCTTGTTTTCCATAACGTGAAACAGCAGCTGTTCTATATGTTCAAGAAAGAACACAAAAGGGACTGCTTAGTAAATGCACAGGGAATATAAAATAGGAGCTTTTACTAACTGCAGCAGATTGGGGTTTAGGTTATCTCCTGTGAGAAAAAGTATACCAGATTTTTGACAATAATATATGGTCATGGGAGGAAATTAAAATTTATTCATAGGCAAAGTTTTTTAAAAACTACAAATCATATCTGTAAATTTCATGGAGAAAATTAAATTAATCAGTATGGTAGGAATACACCCATTTGGTTTCCCAAAAGGTTGTGTCACTCAGTCACACTCTAATAAAGGCTATTGCATGGTCAGATGAGGTCTCATTTACACTAATATTTAGAAAAGACTCATACTTTAGAGACTGATATTTCTGGAAGCACTCAGATTCAGGATATGAGGAATACAGGTGCAAGGAAAATGTTATTTGTTGCTTTTTGTCATCAGTTCTAACAGCCTATTACAAAAATGTTTATCAAACATAGATGAGACACAAACACAGACTGACTTGTGATTAGTCAAACACCATAAAAAACAAGGAACAAATAGATGATGTGAATATTTCTGCATCATCTCAGTCTTATAGGCTGAGTTATAGTACTCTCTGTTGTGGATGGGTTTTGTATTATTTATAGATCACACAAATATTAGTTGCTTTAAATTAAATCAGACAACTTTTCCTTACTGCACCTATTGCAAGAGAACTGCCTTAAAACGTAGCGGACAAATAAAAAATGTGTCAATTACACAGTTCAAATTTTTTGAAGTGTGATTTAGAAGGACCTTAAGCAGTTGCTCTGCTTTTTGTGGTGAATTTCACTTCCTGAAATATAAAACAGACTGAAGCAAGAATACAATTTTCCTCACTGCATTCCGACTTTGAGTGTGTGTGAAGTGGAAATTCATACATTATACTGATTTACTCTATCACTAGCTGATCAAATTGGGGGATGTCAACTTTATATCATCACTCAGCCTGGAAACCAGAGATTACGCAAAAACGTCCCAATGTTTTACATGGAAACATCTAGTCCTGATGCAGTTAACATTTGATAACAATCCTGTCAAATGTTATATACCTATAACCAGAGATTACAGTGATAAGTTTTGCCATCATGCTACCATTTATATTCTATAAGCAGAGTAATGATAATGACACTGACAAGAGCACCCAACAGAAGCACAGGTGTTGAGAGATATTGCTATGCAATCTCTATTACCTCTCATCTACATAAACTTAGTTGAACAAGCTGCCACATTTACCATAAAATAAAGACAAATATTGATATTTTCAATGCAAAGATAAACCATTATATGTGTATTTTCATAGAAAAGATTTCTCAAATCACACCATTCTTTCATGGAAGAAGGTCCTTTGAGTGGACTGACAGAAGTTTGCACGGGGTGTTTCCAAAGTTACTCCTTTTCAGTTGAGTTTCTACCCAGCAGTAAGTGGAAGAAAACCAAACAACTTACGGTCTCCTTGGCAGCGCACGGGACCCACAGACACCTTGGCTTCAGACCCAGGCCGGTCAAGGTCTCCAACCACCACCTGGCTGACTGGTAGGTGCTCTTTGTATGTCAACATCCCAGTGTCTTTTCTCCTGAATTACAGAGAGACAAAAAGAAAGCGATTGTGAAACACATGAAATTATTTTCCTTGATCATTGTTATTGTTCACTGGTCCAAGCACCAAAAGAATAGGTATGCAACAATTGCATGGAGCTCAAAGCCTGTTTTAGTTAGGAAGACCACTAAAATTCAATTTATAGTCATGTCTTAGAGGACCTCATTTCAACTGCATCAAGTAACCTAGTGTGTTTTTCATGCCTAGACCAAATCACTGTGCACAGTTACAATATTTTTCCTTTATTATTTCAGGAGCTGAACCCAACTGGCATTGTGTGTTGTTTCTTCTAAATAGAAAATGAAATAAGCAATATTTAATGAGGTACTTTATCTCTCAGCTGTTTTTTGGTGGGTTTTTTTTGGTTGTAGTATTTTTTTCTGTTGGTTTGTATTTTCTGTTTTGTTTGTGGTTTTATTTGTTTTTTGATATAAACACACACATAAAAGCCTAAATTATCCACATAGGAAAAAATGACCTATATATAGTGTTAAGACTATACTTTTGATACAAAAGAAGGAAAGAGGAAAGAAAATAAATCCATCTACTTCTCTCTCTCTTATTTCCTCCTCTTTCTTTTTTGCTCTATCCTGCCATGTAATTGAGTAAGGAACTTTTGATCTAAAAAATCAATTCCTTTGTTCAAAAATACCACAGAATGAAGGATGAATTCAGTATCTGGAAATGTTAACTGAACCACACAGTATGACTATAACCGAGAACTTGTAATGATTTAAGTAAAATGAAAGTCTTTTTCATCACTAACTTGGATGACTCCAAGATCTGACTCATTATGTTGCTAATAACTAGGCAGCACAGCAGGGATCTGCATTATCTGCGGTGATGTTCAGAGTCTTCCAGTAGCACAGTAGTGTTTTCCTGTAGCACCTCCAGTCATCACCCTTATTTGGTCCATCTGAAGAGATGGAAGGCAAAACATTCTTTTAAAAAGAAGCACAACTAAATTAATTAAGAAAATAACCATCGGTGTTTCGAACAACAGTTCATTGGAAATAGTGTCTGTTCCCTGTGATGAAGAGAGCAATTAGAAATTTAATTACTAGAGTTTTTTAAATAGCAGATGACTGTTTTTACTTAATCTGTGTGTTCTTCCCCTTCAGAGAACTTGCCTTACTCCTTTGTGCTATGTGACCCTTTGTGTTGCTGAGACCATTAACCCTCTTTGGCTGGACACAGTTACCACTGGTGCTGTGTGGCTGAGGTTGCTACAGGACATTGATGGAAAGGGAGGAAAATGGAAAATGAAGAGGAGGAACCCTGGCAGGCTGCTCCTGCACATTGGGCTGGCTTGTAGCATACTGCTTTTCATTCACAGATTGCCATGTCCTTTGCAAAGGCATCCTTTTCATCAATTTGGAGACAAGCAGTATAAGGAAAGAAAGATTAAAGGACTTTCCATTTAAGAAAGAAATAAAGTGAATAACAAAGACAGGTATATAGACCTAAGCTTCATCACTGCTAAGGACTGCATTCATGGGACCCACTCCCTTCTAATAGAGGATAAATGTAGGTCATCACTTTACTCTTTCTGAGGTTTTCCTCTGAGACTGCCTTTCTCTGCTGATTTTTACTCTTTCAAAGAACACTTTAAAGCTGGACATATCTATTTAAAATAAAGAATTCTTCAAAGAGTGTAAAAAAGAAAACTATTGGCGTTTCTCTTCTTTCTTTCTTTCCTCTCTCACAAAACCAGCTAATATTTCAGCTCCAAATAAGGATGATAGAGGGTGGCAGTTTTCCTGTCACCAATAGCTTTCACGTTCTTTGAAGGAAACAAAAAGGAGCAGTAACAATTTTCTACCTCTTTACTGATAATTTTTTACTGATTTTAATATTTTATTTATTCACTTAGTGATATGGTCACTTTAAAGCTGTTGCCATGACAATAAAAGCTAAACGTTCAGAGTTCTTTTCAGAAATAGCCTTATTTTCTGGTAATCACTTATTTGTGTCATCATTGTAGCAAACGCATTTTCCCCTGCGCTGAAACTATTGAGGGCTGGGGGTGCTAAACTAAGAGTTGAGAGAGATGAGTTGCCTTTTCACCAGAAGAACCTGAGTAGGTCTTTTGCTCTTGACAAAAATGGGATAATGATGATTTCTGGCCTACACGTGCCAATAAAACAAATAGACTCAGAGACTGAATGGCTCCATTATGCTTTTCTGACATAGTTGTAGTTCCTCAGGACATACTAATCGGTGCTGACAAAATCAAAAAAGTTTTAAGCCAAAGACTGATTATTATGCTTGACTTTGTACAACACAGTTAGAAATAATCACAGCTCGAGCACTCAGTTCCTGCAAGTGATAATGCTTCTGACGGTATTTAAAGACTTTGCACATTAAGAGGGTGGAGAAAGTCTCTGAAATTTTTCCTCACCAAAGAAAATCCCCTCAAGGGAATAAAGATTGAATTCAGAGAGTGTCATATTCCTATTAATAGCCAAATGGGAGATGAATGAATCTGATCAAATCCTGTAATTATTACCAGGAGATATTGATGAAATCTCAGTGTAATTTTCTATTCCTAATTTCTTTTCCTATATATAACAGTCTGCAAAGTGCTTCAGGGTCCCTTTGAATGAGAGTAGCAGATATTAGTGTGAAATTTATCATTGTTTTGATTACGATCATCTACTTACTCTTTATAAGCTTTCTGTGGTATGTAAAAAAGAAATGCATTATACATGTATCAGCAAATGACATATTCAAAGTAATGATAAGATTCTGTATCGTTATTAATTTGTTTATATAATGATTTAATACAACTTGACTTCTGCTACTGGAGTAATTTATTTTCTCTGATTTTGTTAGACATCACATAATTATCAGTCCAAACATACAAAGTAAAACAAATAAAGAACATAGTACAGGTAGGAATGGACTCAATTTTAAAAGATATGGTTTCATGAGATGAGAAACTGAAATTGTTTTGAAAACACCAATAAAACACCTACTGGACTGAAAATGTAAAGCATGTATTATTTAGTGATTAGCAATGGTTTGAAGAATGCAAACTCCAAAGTATGACCATTTCAAAAGTATAGAGTTGTCCACCTCTCACAAGACCTTGCTTTTTTACCATGCAAGCATCTCTGTATCAATCCCTATGTTTCCATAATCTATCTGAGGGAGGTATAAAGCAGTTTAGCCCCGTTAGTATCTGCAAAGGAATGCCTGAAAAACATTGTGAAGGGCACAGACAGGCCAAATGCTGGTATTTTCTCTCATCCAAAAATATCTGGCAAGAATTTTATTTATATTAAAACTGCTAAGAAGAATGAATATTACAGAGAATTTTACGAACAATGCAATTTTGGCAGCAAATGTAATAATCTGGAAGTGAGTTATTGGAAATATGCAAGCTCGAATTAACAGGATTAAAACCAGTGTAAACAAAAACTAGGGTTAAAGCAAAACTAACTAATTCTTGACAGGTTTTGATAAAATTTAGCTAACTTTTTAATGGACATGTTATGCAGCACAAAAGCCATGCTTTTAGATTCACCCTGTACTCAGGGCTCTGCTCTTTGGAATTATAAAGTGCAAACCATATACTCTAGGACTCGAGAAATTTTTATTTCCACTGGATTTTGCTATTCTCAGGGATCCTTGGGGCTCTTTTGTCCCTTTCCCACATGTCACCTCAGATGCCCTTACATGTTAAGTTGGAGCTAATGACTCACCCTTGATATGTCTGACAAGGGGTATTATGAAAATTCTCATTATTGTACAGGGTCATAAAAACTGACAGACAATCATAACTCAATTTAAGCTTTTTTTAACACACTGGCATTGGACAGGATAAGACCCTAGGAAATATGTGGTTCCTAACAACAAAAGAAGGATCTTACAGTTAAGAGCGATCTTAAGGCAATTAAACTTCTCTAGCATGCATAAAATACTTTTACTTTTGAGACCACTCACCTCCTCAAAGTCTAAATAATTTGATGAAAGATCATCTAGTCCCAGCACCCAAATTACTTACATAAATCCATACTTTGCCTTTTATTAGTAAAGTTAAATTATACCAAAGATATGAAGCTGATGGTGCAGCATTCACAAGTAACCTTTGTGTAGAAACTATAAAGGATTGAATTCACCAGACTAAATTAATTTAATAAAAAAGCATAATATTCACAAATAGTCCCACCAGAAGAAGGATGAACAAATGTAAGATATCTTCAATGACAATGAACTCTACAAAACAATTTGCCTTTAGCATGAGTTGCTAAATTACTTTTAGGGTCTCCAAAACTGTTTTGATGAAGTAACCAGTTTAAATTAGCCATTCAAAGATGTTTAACTCATGCTTTCTTCCTGGGATTGAGACTGAGATCTCCTTTTTTTACTTTACACAGTCTATCCCTCCCCTTACATGAACAAAATGTAAAATTACATTAGGAAATAAAATTACTCCTTTGGATACCTCTCAAATCTTATAAACACACAGCCCTCAAAATAAAATGGGTGTTAATTTAAATAATTATAAACGTTATTATGAGGATTATATGCTTTAACAGTGATTAGAAAATGAATACTTTGTAAGGTATACAGTCTATAATTCAAGAATTTGCTAATATAATACCTTTAAAAAAAAAGTTAATAGCACCTTGACCTTTTTAACAAAAAATTTAAAACACCATGGGTCTTCCAAAGCCAGTCTGATAAACAACATCCAGAATGACCAGGCATGTGGGACTGAATGGAACAATTTTAAGATGCCTGAGGCTGAAACTGTATCACCCTGAAATTTGTGCAACCAGTTTGGTGAGAGTCTCTGAGCTGACAGGGACTCTGGTCCATTTCTTCCCTTTTTTCCTGTTTGGGAAGAGATAAGACACCAAAATCTTTGGCAGCTTGAAGGAACCTTGAGGTGCAGAAGATATGCCAATGCTACCATGGCACTTCCTGATTCCACAGGTGCCAGAGGTATGAAGGGAGATACACAGAGAAATTGGTGAGAAATATGTCTCATTTAAAAAAAAATCCATCAGGAAGCAGACTGAGACAGTTGACACTGGTTCTACAGGTTCTCTTGCCTGAAAGGACTTCTTGACTTTCCTTTTTCCTTTCAAGTAGGAGTTTGTGAGAAATTGAATAACCACAGCAAAAGGTGAATAATGGAGAGAGGAAATGGGGCTCTGCTTTCTTTTGAAAAATATGGAGAGCCTTCAGGTGAAAATCTGCCTTTTCTGAGTATTTGCTTGTATTCTCCTTCCAAAAAACAAGTGGAGACAGAAAGTCTTCTCAAGCAGAGCAGCTCCTCTTACAATTTTCATTTCTTTAGTGCTATTTGGAAGAAATAAATCTGGAGATTCTCTTCTTTTGTAGTCTAGCAACTCCTCTGACTTGACTGTTAATTTTTCTTATTTCTAGACTGAGATATTTTGAGAATGAAATGTAGGAATTCTACCATGCTGTAATTTATCTTTGCATCTGTCAACAATTTAATCAATTTTAAGTTTGAGTTTCAATTTTTTTAAAGTAAGTCTGGGAACATATGTGGCAATTCCTTTAGAAGAAATGCTAAATTGGAATGTCCCTTTCACCTTGAGTAATTACAGAGATGAGATTACTTGGGATTCATCTGAAGCCAAGAAAAGAAACTTGTCCTGTGAACGTAGAGCTGAAAATGAATACGGGAATTTTTGAAGGAAAAATTGACTTTGGAAAGGGCAATAGCTCGATCAAGAATTTTTTTTTTCTTTTAGTTCAATTTAATTTGGCATTTTAAAATCATTGTTATTATTTGACCTCAAAATACATAAAAATTTGAAAATTCTTTTAAAAAATAACTAGTTTATAAAAGTACTTAAAATATCCCACAGTTAGCAATGCCTAAAAAGCTTTCTAGTCATCTTAAAGTTTAAATGTTTTGTTTTATGATAGAAATGAGAAAATCATGAAGGACTCTACTGTGTATTACCACCTGTTTTAAAATTTATGTAATTTAAACCACCAAGAATTTCAATTACATTTCTATACATCTGAATGCACTACAGTAATGGTAGCATTTTTCTGTGTGGACACTCGAAGCACTTATCTAATGAAATGTGTGTTTTTAATATCTGCACTCAGATATTTTAATATCAACAGTACTGAATGTACTGTTGCAAGATCTATACAGGTAAATGATGATTTCTTTGCAGCATCTATTCTACTGACTAGCCACAAGCTTTTGGATCACATCCTATCAAACTATCAGACCAAATGTACTTCTGTCATGATTTTTAGGGCACAAAGATCTGTATTGGAAGAAATATTAAAAATCTCAGAGCAGTGGATCAGAGGTTTCATTTCTTGGAGGTCTTGACAACTTTGACAGTTTTATTTTGTATGACTGAAAGAGCTAAATAAAAATAATTGACTATGGCATGACAAAATAACAGATGGCTGTAGTTAATGCTGACTTCAGACCCTAATGCCAGGTGAGTTCAATACAGTACTGAAATGCGTATCTTTGGTTTGAATTTGGTCCAGAAAAGTGAAAGAAGTATGATACTTACTGCATCCAGAAAAAGACAGTAAAACACAATTATATAAGCATCTACCATTACTCCTACCCTTCCACTGGCACCTCCTGTAGTGTTCACCCTTACGTCCCATCTATGCATATACCTCATACAAAACCGAAACCGATCTATGGCAGGCACCGTGGGGAATATAAGGATGTTGTGATTTTGTTCATGTCTTGAGTTCATTGTATAGCTTTGACACCAAATATATTGAGAGAAGATCTATATTGAGCACACCTTGGAACAGAGCACTTGATTAGATAATCTCACAAAAGCTCCATACCTGTGATAAGTACAACCAAAAAAGGGCAACAAAGCAGCTGAAGGGTATGGAGCACAAGACCAGTGAGGAGCAGCTGAGGGAGCTGGGACTGTCTGCCTTGGAGAAAAGGAGGCTCAGGGGACACTATCACTCTCGACCACTGTCTGAGAGGAGGTTGTAGAAAAATGGGGGTTGGTGTCTTGTCCCAAGCAACAAGAACAAGAGGAAAGGGCCTCAAGTTGCATCAAAAGAGGCTTAGATTGGAAAAACATCACAGGTGACCTTTTGGATTACAGGAAATTTAATTTACTTGCTAGATATCACATTGTAAAAAGCATACGAGCACCCCTCTTCTAAATAATAATCTAAGTAGCCAAGAAAGAGACAAAATATAGAAGTAATGTCACATATTATTAGAATTCCATGTTACTAGTCAACTATTTATTTCCTCTCTGTAAAGGCCCCAGCCACATCTGTACTGTTTTTAAAGAAATCCTAGATATTTGAGCCTATTTTTCAGGAAGGTCTCTCCATTCTACCTGACCTCAAAGTTTAATTGTACCAACCACAATATCTTACTTTCTGTATCTATAATCAGTTCACATTCTTTAGACACTGCATTTTAAGGGTATTGCACATAATCTGTGTCTTCTCAGAAGACCTTAGCTTCAGTCCTTAGAGGCAACTGTCACATCATACTTTAATTTTGTTTCCAATCTCAGCCCCAGAAGATTGCTTCCCATTTTACTTTCATGAATGTGTGCAAGAAAGCAAATCCCCAGTAGTGATCCTTCTCTCAAAGTGGCACTTACCCCATCAGGACAGATGACCAGTTTTATTTAGTCTTACATGGCACACAACTTGTACATCTGTAGCTCCTTTCCCCTCACAAGGATTTCTTAACCTACTGCTGTTAGAAGCTGGAATCAGTGATTCTACAAATTATTATTTTTTCCTTCTGGTTATCTAACAAATAAAAAAGTTGTTTCTAGCTGAAAAATGATGAGTAAAAGTAATGTAAAAAATGAATTCTGCATCAGGGCTGTGTTTTTTGTTATCATTATTTGTTAGACCTCTGAAAGGTAGACCCTTTAAATGATCCTGCAGTTGGCAAGTAAATGGGGAATAAACAGCTATCTCAAACATGTCAAAGTCAAATGGAAGAAGCAGTTTGTGACAACCATAGCTAAAAAAACCCTACCAAAATGAAACCTTAAAGGATTTATACAAATTGTGCTCTAAACATAATGAATGATGCTTCTATGTCTACTGAGGAAGGAAAGTGGGGTCTATTATCATGAAAGCACTCTAGTTAGAAGAAGAATTAAATATCCCAGTACAAAACATTTAAAATGTGCACCCATTCATCAGAAATAATTATCTGAAACTGAATGCTCCAAGATATTCAAGCATATTTAAAGCAATGGTGCAGCATAGAGGTAATTAACAGATGTCTTTATTCATTATGTAAACGCTTTGCTATCAAGCACAAGCAAGACTAGCATACTTTCCCTCTGCTAGGAAACACACACATATATCTTTCAGAAATGATTTAATTTCAATTGGGTTCCTTTTTTAGTGCTTTTGCTAAAAAGATGGATGATCTTGCTTGGAAGTGATATGCAAATTTATCTGTAGGTTAATTTTTTCCTGACCTTTTCGTGTTTTTAGGATATTATTACCTCTTGTCTGTGTGTGTGTGTATATCTCCACACACAGTGGAGTATGTGCAATAACTGGGGAAATGAGAAAAGGTACTACACAGGTACTTACTGAAGTTTTAAAAAAAATTGTAATTCCTGCATTGTGTACAACTGTATCACCTCCAGAGGCAGCTGGGTTCTGTGGGACTGTACACAGAGATTCTCTCACTGCATTTACTCAGAGCATTATGAGAAAACTGAGTGACAGAGATTAGGATTTGAGCCCCAGGGAAGGCATGGTATGCCACACTTTGTGCTAAATATTAGTCCAAATGCAGATGCCTTTGTTTAGAAAAATCTGTTTTGCTGCACTGACTGTAGAATGTCAAGCATTTGTTTAGCGTTTTGTTGATCACACTTATACAGGATTAGCAACCTATTCATTAGCCAGATTGCTCCACTTTGCTGCTCTGATGGGTTCCCATTATCCTTTCTGTTAGCCTTTGAGCTCAGCTTTCCTTACATTACACATCACCACTTTTTTCTCCACAAAAGACTGGCAGAAACTTAGCAGAACTCACCATTCATTTCCTAACGCAATTCCATTTGAGCTGAGCCTGTCTTTTCCTGGCACAATACATGATGGACTCCACAAAATTTTTTCTACCAAGTCTGCTGTGACAGCCCTGACTGCATGGACTGAAATGGCTCTGGGCCACAGGGTTCTAACAACCTGTGACAATATGGTCATGAACAAAGGAGGCTAATGCTGAAGTGAGTGAGATGCCCCTCTCCCTCGTATCTATAAGAATGGTGCTTTTCAGAACTCCAAGCAATTCTGGGTAGATTTTATGGAGAAGCTGACTCTGAAGCAACAGGGTTGTGCTTCTCTGGTATTTCAGACTGTGATATTTTTTATCAGCATTAGGTGAAGGCAGAAATTAAAATACAATATGACATAGGTCCAAAGGCCTAGGGCTCACAGTATTCACAGAGGGTGTACTGAGAGCCTTGCCAATGTTAAGCAGCATTTTAATGTGTAGGTATGTTAATTTGCCAAATGTTGATGCATCTTTTCTTTTCTGACAGCTCAAACACGGTTTACTGCAGATGCTTCTTTGCCTTAAAACAAGTCTTTGAGATAAATGTTGCCTCCTGGATGTAGGGATACCAAGAAGTCTATCA
Source organism: Acanthornis magna (assembly GCA_036785705.1). Taxonomy (NCBI): domain Eukaryota; kingdom Metazoa; phylum Chordata; class Aves; order Passeriformes; family Acanthizidae; genus Acanthornis; species Acanthornis magna. The sequence continues at coordinate 14,589,662 of JAWUZG010000029.1, forward strand.
TCTCTACCTATTGCAAAGACTATGCAAACAATGCAAGAAATGTTGCACTCACTGATGGCAACTGTCTGCTACTGCAGGCAGCCACATCACCTAATCTTCTGCAGAATCTGAACATGTCTGCACTACTTTAATCCAGGAGGGAGCTATTTTTCTTTACAGTAGTTTCTGTGGTGTTATGTTTTGGATTTGTGACCAAACCAGTACAACACAAGGGTATTTTTGACATTGCCCAGCAGTGCTTAGAGAGTCAAGGCCTTTTCTGCTTCTCACATCATCACGTGAAGGAGGAAGGTGAGGATATTTTGAGTGATGGAATTTGTCTTCAGAAGTAGTCATTACACATGACAGAGCCCTGCTTTCCTGGGGATAGCTGAATGCCTGCTTGCCCATGGGAAGTGGTGAATGAATTTCTTACTTTGCTTTGCTCAAGCATGCAGCTTTTGCTTTACCTGATAAACTCTGTCTATCCTAACCCACATGATTTTGGACTTTTCCAAATCTCTCCTTCATTAAGGTGAGGGGCTGTGAGCAAACTGCTGTGTGGAACTTAACAGCTTGCTTAGGAAGAATTTGTCTGTTCTTCCCCAATACTCTTATCTAAAAGCTATTCCAGAACTGCATTCTTCATTGAAAGTGTTACAGGGTACACAGTGCTTGCAGCATCTATTTTATTGACCTCTTGTCCATGAATCTGTTAAATCTTTTCCTGAATCTGTTTGTTTCCTGTCTGTTTGCACAGCCTCCTTTGGCAGCCAGTTCCAGAGGTTTACTAGTGTAAATAAGTACATTTTCCCCATCTATTTAAATCAGGTCTTATCCCAGATAACAGGCTGGTACCAGCTTTTGGTGTCTTTGTGCTCTGTTCGCGTACAGTATGTAACAGTGTTCTATTGCATGTGAGCTTACCTTCTTTCTTCTTCCTTGGCAAAAGACAAGATATATTTCCATGTGTATGTAACAGCAATACCCCTGTTACTTCCGAGCAAGGTATTCCACTGCCCGTAAGGGCACAAACCAGAAATGGGGTCAGCAAGGAAATTATGTTCACATTATCTAACAAATCGCTAAATCACAGAATGGCTGGGATTGGAAGGGGTCTCTAGAGATCATCTAGTCTGACCCCCTTCATAGCCTTCCAGAAAGGTGTAATTTAATAGTTTTCAAAGACGATTTTCTTTAATAAATCCCGTGTTTACAAGCAATAATAATCTGGTTTAAGATTATAGAGGAATCACTGATAATAAAGCAACAGAACCTGGAGGTTTGCCAGTACATTCTTCAGTTGTATCAGTATAATTTATACAGAATTTATATGTATTTATACAAGGTCATAAGTGATTTGCAAGTATTAATATATCAGAAGCGGAAATTGAAATTAGGTAGGAATCATGAGGAGGTAGGTGCTTAAATTTTCAAAATAAATCACTAGAAGGTTCTTAAGAAAATCGAGTAAGTTAAGAAAGTTAAGTAAAGGCAGGTTGAGTTGGTAGATTAAAAACCCAAATACACAATTTTCTTAATTGGACAACTAAAAAGAAGTTATAACTAGAGATATAATCATCAATATGTCTATTTCCCCCTACAAACCTGAACTATTTCAGTGACACATTATTATGTTTGTCACCTATAAATAAGCTCCATATAAAAATCTCTCAGAAGACAGAATCAGCATAAAGACTGCATGTAGTAAAATACAAAATTAGCACATGCATTCAAAAACACACGCAACCTACTTAGCAACTGAAGCTGAACTACTACTGCGATAATGAAAGCAAAAAGAAAATCATGTTTCGCCTACATACCGATTCCTTATAATATATATTTCATCATGTATTGCAGATGGCAAGAGCAAAACTGACATTGAGTCAGAGAAGAAACAGACCCTGAATTTTACATGGAACTGAAGCTTGTTCAGGCTGCTTACATGTGGAAAGGGTACCCACTCCTAATCCACCACAAAAGTCTTGAATTTGTCTAGGGAAAAAAAAACAGCTGCCGGAAAGAGGAGAATGTGTTTCCAGATGCTGTTCTTTTTCCTGTTTACTGGGGTTTTTTGTTTGTTTGTTTTGGGGTTTTTGTGTGTGTCTGTGTGGTTTGCTTTGTTTTATTTTGTTTTGTTTTGTTTTTGGGGTGGGTTTCTATCGTTCTGTTCCATCCCCTGATAGGCAAAAATACATCAACAAATAAGCATATTTTGAATCATAGTATTCTCTTAACTCCTCTCAGTATTTTTGTCAAAATACTGAAAATCATAGGCCTGTAATTTTACGAGGACTTTATAGGCAATCGTAAGATTGTTGCATTATTTTGCAACTAAATGAAATCCACAAATTTCAGGAAATGCACATAAGCCAGAAACAGCACATCGCTTAACAAATATTAGTAGAAAATAACTGGAAGATCCCAGTATTATAAAGCCTAACCCCTGCAAGCTCTGCAACTGGGCACTTGGACATCATATCAACTATTCAACTCGGACATCATATTGGATATACCAGAGTCAAAATTATTCCTCACCCTTTTCCTATAAATGAAGTAGGAAATAAAAATCTGAAGCATGCACTAGTAGTTTGCTGTAGCCTTTATTTCAGACTTTCTCATCATCTCTATAACTAGAGTGTTCTTCCATGGAAACTGGAAAGACAGCTGATTCTACAAAAAGTTGTTAGATATACCTGCTTTACTCAGCAACAGCTGGTTTAAATCAAATGTTCCACTCTTTGAAAGGGTGCCTATCATCCTTACATCACCACATTGCATCAAGACAGTGATCAAACCCTGGCACAGGTTCTCCTGAGGGATTCTGGCATGTCCATCCTTGGAGGTGTTCTGGGCTCAAACTGACACAGTCCTCTGCCAGTTTGATTCCACCGTCAGACTACAAGACCTCAGGAGGCCACTTTCAGGCTGAATTACTCTGTGATCTCATGCATATGTATAGATGAGTATAGTGCAAGACCTAAGCAGCCTCAAAGAGTCTCCAAAATTATCTGTCTTTAAGAAAAGTGTTTAAAAAGCTTTTGCTTCCATGCTTGGTTTCCTCAATGATTATCTCAGTTCTTTACCTTAGCATTATGCAGGTCAATATTTATCTTCATTCCAAACATAATTTTGCTTTTTTCCAGCTTTCAGAACAGAAGATGACATTTTTTCCTGTTTATCATTTAGGTTTGTTCTGCTTCACAGTCATCACATATAATTTAACAGTTAATAAAGTGATACTAATAGAGTAAGGTAACAATCAATATTTCTGAGCTTTCTGTTCATATTTGTCGTCTTCTATCTCCTCTCTTGATTCAAGGGATTTACATCAGTTGATGTTATCTATGTTGCTGGCTTTTCAAGGTCCTTAAAGGAACACAGTTTTTCTATTTTTAATGTCAGGGATGAAAAGTTTCTTTTTCTGGGCTTTGGGCTTTTTTGTTGAATGAAATGGCAGAAGAACATAAGGTCAGTTTGAAGAGCATTATTTTTAAATGTGCTGTGCAAAAATCAGGGGTTTGGTTTTGATTCCTGAGTCTTACGAAATCTTTCAAACATTTCTAATACAATTTTCTCTCAGGAATAAGTATCTTAGATTTGACATAAGATACTTGAATTAATGCTCTTTTCCAAAATGTTTAACTCAACAGATGAACTCTTGACCATTAAACGTTATTATGACATTTCATGTCATACCCAGGAAACAACTGGTTTTAGACATGAGATTACATGTTTAGTGATAGCATTTCAAACATTTCTGCTTCATAGTAATAATAGCTACAAATCCATTTATGCTTTTACATTGGCAAGGAATAATCTTTTGCATGATAGATATAGGTTTTTATATTTACTGTATTTTTTAATCACATTTTCCAACACTGCCAGCAGAGTTTATTTTATTAACTTTATATTTGCCTGTTTGCTTGAAAATTTGGCTTTTTAAAAAACTTTCATTTTGCTTTGCTTTCTTTGTAATAATTTATATAAATGAATATATATATCCTCAGGTACATCCGTAAAGGCAACTCTGTACCTTAAGCAACAGTTCCCAGTCATAACTCAAGAAAGATTTTGTTTCCCTAATCTATGTTTAACATAACCCTGTGAACAGCTTCCACTTGCTTAAAAGTTGAGCAATAGATAGTATTTGTCATAAAGGAATACACATAATTAACTGTCCTGAGATACTGGTTTGGTAATTTCCTCCCATCAACCCACATCTTTTTCAGCAAAATATGAAAAAAACTCCCTCTGGATTCTATCAGGAGGCTTGTTTGTATAGACACAGTTCTGTAAAGAATCCAGATAGCATTTTAATTTAAATTTAAAAACAGCTGAAAAAACCTTGAGATAAAAATGCAACAAATTACCCTAGACCTGATTTACTAAGCCTCCATTGCATACTCAGACAGCTCTTAGAAACTTTGCAGGATCTCCAGGGACTGTATTTTCATAAGTATGGTATTCTGCATGTGAACAGGAGGCAGGGGAAAGAAAAATAGCTGGAGAAGAGTGGGGAGAAGGGTTAGCGGAGGCAAAGAGAGTTGCAGCTGGGACAAAATGTCTAGACATAATTAATTACAGACAAGTAATAATTTTGAATGCTTGGGGCAAACCAGGAGGGAAACATAAATGGTAACTAACATAAACCCACACCTAGTCCGTGATATTAAAACAATTTATAGAATTTAAGCTTCTTTTAAAAGCCTAATTATGGGAAAAATAAAAAAGTAAAAGCAGTCTCACTTTTCTCTAGGTTTTAGAACCATTGATTTTTTCCTCAATTTTCAGTCTTTATGTAAGGTTTCTTGATGGCTCTGAGTGTTTTCCACAGACAGTGCAAGTCATCTTCATATTTACAGTAAGTAATGCATTATCCATATAACAATCATTCCCAGGCAAACACAACACTGCGGGTGAGTCCTGCCTATCCTTATTTTCTGTTTCTTTATCAGGGCTTTTGCAGTGGCAAGAATCTGCTGGGAAAAATGAATAAAAGGCAAGGAACAATTCTTCCTTCAATGTTGAAGTGTTGCAACTACTTCAGTGATGAACTGACAGGATATTTTGATCGATTGCTCTGAAGGCAATATTCCCATCAAGTCCGGGACCTGATACAAAGGATGTATCTTAACGGCTTCTGAGTTCTGTCCCCCCCAAGACTCTCTACACTCCCCCTTCCAATTATTATTTTTATTCATCCTCATATATATGTATATATCTATCTATATCTATATCTAATCTATATATCTATATCTATATTGATATCTATATCTGTATCTGTATCTGTATCTGTATCTGTATCTATAGCTATCTATATCATGTATATATATCTCTCCTGGTACACCAAAGAACAAACAGTGAAAACAGATATATCTTTTGTTTACACTGGAGGATTAACACCTTCAGCTTGATGGACTCCCTTGTGATTGTTTCAGCTAAAATATGACTGCTAATAGTAATAACAGCCAAGCATGAGCTGCAGTCTTCATCTATCCTATAACACAGGTTGTCATATATTTCAGATGTCTTCACATCTGACTGCACTGATTCAGAAATAAAAAAGTCAGGGGAGTCCTACAATTTAAGAAGAAAAGCACCCTCTTCAAGACTTAAGCAGCTTCAGGTACTGAGCGAAATACATTGGGCTGGCCAGCATTGAGGTGATTTCATCTTCATAGCATGACACTGAGGGCAGAATCATTAGTCTTTAAGTTAGCCCATAAATAAAAGGTGGAGGAGGAGAAAATAATTGCCGGCTGAAAGTTCTGCAGTGCACAATGCTCAGTGTACTCTGCCCTTACCTGACAAGCTGTGACAGAAAGGTCATTTGCTTTAAAGCTAAGACTACAAGCTTTTCATTCAGACTGAAAAGTCTGCATCTTTCTATGTAAGGCGTAGCAGACATTTTTATTCTTGCTCTCTTGATTTGTCACTCACACTAATCATGAAGTTTAATAACAAAAAGAATACAAATGTGCTGGGAATTATATTCAGATCATCTACGTGGTAGAATTAAAAATCACATATCCGTCTGTTGACCTGTTAATTCATAAGCCTCTCAGAAATATTTCAGAATACCCTGAGAAAGATAGGACACTTCTAATAACAACAAGAATATGACAGAGAATAATAATTGAAAACTCCTAATTCTGATAGATTTTTTTTTTCAGTGCTGCTGTTGAGTGATTCTCTAAGTTGAAAAGACTTGGATGAAACCATCTGTCTGTGACTAGCTGGAACGGAAGTCAGAAAAACCTGAACAGCAAGACTCAGAAGTGAGGTGGGCAGCAGGATGAATACTCACTTTTTGTCTCACAATGATTTACAGAGCAAATTAATAAACAAGAATAAAGTCTTGTCATCATTCTCCCCTGTAAGTTCGTTCATTACTGCTAGCACTGAGAAATGGATGAACCTGAAGTCAAATGGAAATCATCTTCATCCTTAGGAGGTTGTTAGAGCTTGACCATTTTCACATTTACAGCAAGGTAAAAGACTGCTCATGATGCATGAGGCAGTACAGAATTCTGTTTCCTCATTCTTAGTTTTTTATTGATTGCAGGAAGAAAAATCCTCATAACTGCACAATGAGTGCACAGGACTGAATAAAAAACATTGAGTAAGAAGGGGGTATTTTAACAAAGAAAAGGCAGGTTGCCAGAGAGTTATTTCATGTCAAATCAATGTCCACATTTTCCTGTGTTTTCAGATTTGGAGAAAGCTAAGACTTTATTCCTTATGTGTCTGGTCACTGCCATGAGCCACAAGTCTTAAGGGAAATCCTTTCCTTACTCTCAGTGAATAGGATGATAGCTAAAGTCCAAGTGGGATCACCTTGCTATAAACAAGGCCTGAATCAAGTCCTGAAGGTGAATAATACAGAAGGGAAAAGAGAGAAGACACAAGTAAAATTTGAATGTTTCATGATTCACTGAATCTTGAAACACCTACACCTCTCAATCTGTATCAGTTCAGGATGGAAATCTGTCAGTTTCTGTGAGCTACATACTGTGGCTGTTGACAGGACTTGCATGGAACATCTCTAAAAGAGAAGGAGCAATCTAGGCGATCCTAGGTTTGTCTTGATCCTGGACTGGAGCTGCAGCTCATTAGAAATACAACGCAAGCATTAGGGGCAACTACAGAGAGCAACATAAAAGCAATAGCCTGAAAACTTCTCATGGAAGAGATACTGTGCCCTCCATCTTCCTTTAAATTAACTTTTAAATCACTCAAATCAGTCTTATATACACATTTATGGTAATAAATGAACAAAACTGAGGGAAAACCCAGTCCTTTTGTGACTTTCGTAGACAGTCTTGTGCAGCAAAACCCTGGTCCTTGGCTAGAGTCCTGTAGTGGTACTAAGGAGAATTTGAAAAGCACTACTGAGCACATCTGTAGCATGGCCAAGTGTTCCACCTCACAATTTCCATCTCTCAAACTTTTAATCTGTTTTTATCAGTAACAAAATCATTCAGCCTCGCCTTGTGGAAGAAGTGAAGAATAGGAATGCATAATGGGCAAACACAAGGTATATACAATTTCTATAAACAAAAACACAGAAAGAGGGTTACAAAAATAAGAGGACGGAATGCATTCAAGGAAGATTTCACATTTTTCAGCATGCAAACTCTGTTTCAATATTGCACACCAGTTACATCTGATGAGCACAGCTGAGAAACACACGATAGCCAGCAGCCTATTTAATACCCAGTCACTTGACCCTTTTCCCTACTGGAGTAGTTTTAATGACCAAATTGTAATTGGAAGGAATGAACTTCCTGGCTTCTGGCTATCTGATTGTCTGTTGGTGAAAGTTTCAGCTCAAATTCATCACTCATTTGGAAAAGAAGTACTACTAGCTGCATTAAATCTGATATTTCCTAAGGTTTGAATGCTTGACTTTCTGTCTTTAGTGTCCCTCTTTGTGCAAATTTTTATTCTGTGCCATTACATACTGTCAAAATGCTAAATTTTGATTGACTGGAAATATATTAGCATTAGGTGCCAATGTCAATGTACAAAGGAACTCTGCAAGGTAACCCTAAAAAACCTACAAAAGCCTGTCTGGATTTGAAAGAGTACAAGAAAAACAACCATCTGAGGCAGTGCAATTTGTCAGCTAAGTTTCCCTGCCTTCATCCGCAAAACTGATTTATTCCTTAAGCATAACTAAAAAATAAGTTTTGATATTTTAACTTTTATTTGGTCAGGAGATGTAATTACTGCACACAATTACAACAAAAAACACAATTACCAATTGTGTTTTCTGGTCTGTCATTTCAAAGATGGCCTTTAAGTTCTGCAAAAATAAGGAATTACAGCTTTCAAAGTGGGGTGGCCTAATTCTACAAAGTTTCTTCAGTTTCTAGGAAATTTTGGTTCATCATCTGATAAAGATGTGAAGCAAAACAGCAGCTGTGAAGCAAAACATCACAAATCTTACTAGATAGCTTTCTATTATTTTTTTTCTTTTCTGGTTTCATGTAATACAAACCAATGTGTTTTCTTGTTAATGTGTTTCTTGCTCTGTTTAGCAAAAATGTCTATTTTGCAAGTTACTGTTTAAATATGTGGTCATCATTTAAAAATGCTTGAGTTTTTATGCAGTCAATCTGTCTAGTTATATTGGAAATTTTTCCTGTGTATATCAGTATCTCTCTACAGGGTGTTTCTAGTCATGCATGTTCCTCACAATCAATTTTATAGTCTTTCAAATTCTTTTAGGTGTATTTATATTTGATGTCTTTTACCACTTTATGATTTCTCTACGTAATGCTAGAAATACTAATTACATTTAAACAAAATGTACACAAGTAGAGCCAATTATAAGTTCTCAGTTTGGTTTTGGTTTTTGTTTTTCACAGGAAATGTGCAGCCTAGTCACTTCTGATCATATAACATCTCTGTGGAAATTCCAGTTGCTGCCTAGATGGGAAAGTAATGGAAAAAAATATCCAAAGACATTGTTAGCAGCTTCTAATGAAGCACAGAGGAAGCCAGTGTCAGATAACTATCCAGCTGTCTCTACATCTGCAGATCTGTTACTGAGAGCACACAAGGTTAAAGGACAGATGGATTTTCAAAAGTGCCTAAGGGAGTCAGGAACTGAAATATCAATGATTTTGACTGTAATTAGTACATACTAAACTTAAGCCTTGATATCTACCTGTAGCTCCAGGAGCCTTTAATATCCTGTTAAATCTGGCTACAAATGACCTACCTGTCATTGCCACAGCTTCAGGCCAGCATTTCAACATCCACCCATATTCCTGTTACTCAAATAACTCATGTCATTCTGAGCTCCGTTTAAGCATCTTTTCCCATGACCTGAAACTTTCTTTTGAAACTCCCTTTGTAGGAGAAGAGTTGTGAAGGGAAGAGGGATGCATCCTGCAGAGTGTCCTGTAAAACACCTCATAAAAATAAAGCAATTTGGCAGGCTCTGGAGAGAGAAACTTTAATATCCACACTGTGAGATTATAAATAAGGCTCCCTCCACTGATTTTCTCCATTTGTCCAAAGCACTTTCATTGGTAAATTCTGCTTAAAGCCTTTTGATCATCTTTTGGGCCACCAAATAGTTCTTGAAAGATTAGGAAACACATCAGTAGTCAGCAGTGAAGTCCATGACCAGCTTTGTAACCTGAAGTGCATTCACTTCAGGAAGTGCTAAATGAAAAAGCTTCTTATGTCACATTTTCCGAGTAAATTCTTGAACAGCATCATAATATAAGTCTTCTGACTCATTGTGACTGCTATGTAATAAAAAGCAAGGAGCCTGTAGTGTAGAAACTTTGACCAATCTGAGTGTTTAACTGACTTTAGGGTCAAGTGAGAGCAGGAATCAAAATTTCTTTGCAGAGCTTTACATTTGCTACTTCAGTACAGCATACCTATCTCTGCAATGCCAGACATTTTTTTAAAGGAGCTGCCTAAATTGCAATAATAATGTTTTTATTCAAATAAGATTTTTTTTCTAAAAGTCATACATTTTACCTAAAATTAATAATTTAATTTTGTTTAACAGCAACCCAGAGAACTTCTTGCTACTAATAACAGCTATGTTTATTCTCTCAAGATTGAGGCAATCTGTCTTTAAATGTCAACCACACACACTTTAAAAAAATGATCTTTATTAGCAAGCAAAACTAACCTTTTTATATAAATGGATCCATTTAACTCTGAATTAATTTCATTTTGGACACAAATCATAGATAATTTGGGACTAAGGATCATCTTGGCAGGATTACTCTGGGTGAAGCTCTTCCACCTGTGTTTTGTTTCTTTATCATGACAAAAATGATTACTTAATACTTACATTGCAGCAACAACATGAGATCTCTTAAGAATCAGTTCTATTTTAGACTATGTGTGCAAATACACATAAATCTGAATTCTATATCTCATATTCCCTGACAATATCTACCATTTGGCTTATCTACCACACAGGCATGATAATCAACACATTAGGCATATGTCAAATAGTTCGATAACTATTTTATTCAGATAGAAAAGGTGTAATGTGAAATTTTAAAAATCATTAATAGAAAAACCATCCAGATGCAATGTATACCAAGCCTATAGTATACACTAATCCCTGGGAAAAGTTATATTGTAAGTGAGTCCATAATTAACGCAGCTGGTTCTGTACTTACACAGAATTACTCACATACTTGGTTTAAAAAAAAAAAAGCCAAAACCAAACACAAAATTTGGAAAAAAGAGCATTTCAGCCTGCTTAAAGAGCTTTAATTAGTCCCCTGGTCCTATCATCATGATATGATCCTTGACTGGTCACTGGTTATTATTTATCCTGGAGGGCTTCAGCATTATTCAGTATAGGATGCAGACAATACTCATTTAGCATAACATTGCCCACTCTCCAAATTTACTGTCATGTTTCAGTACGTGGATCTCATTTTAAATCTAATGTTTTATTTCAAATCTTTCTATAAAGACCTCATTTTCTCATTGGCTTTTTCATAGCGCTCATTAGTACAGCAGATGATTGCTTCATAAATCTACCTATCTTTGCAATGCCTCTATGAGGGAGTACCTGGCATAATTTGCATTCCACAGTTTGGATGTGGAACGTTGAGGCTGAAATATGTTAAGGTTAAAAACACTCATACTTAATGCTCAATCTGAGAGGCCTACAGGCTTTTTTTTTTGTTTTTTTGGTTGCAGCTGTGAATGGTATTTTCACAAAGTGGACTTCTGGGTTTCCACTAGGTACCCAGAAAATTAGGATCAGACTAATGACTGTTCTATGAAGAAATGGTTCATGAAAAGGAGGAAGAATCATGCAGGAATGTAGTTCCAGAAGTAGGGTTAGAATCCATTTCTCCAGGGGAGCATTCTCCTGCCTTTGCTAGGAAATCATTCATCAAACTGTAATTCCTTTCTTCATTTCTAAAACAATTTCTAACTTCTACAATAAAAATTGTGGACAATATTACACTTACACTACATCATTCTGCTTCAGCCTGACCTATTCTTCACTGGCTCCACAATTTTCTTTAAAAATCTCTCATATTTTCTACAGTCTTCTTTTCCCATTTCACTTCCTTACCTTTTCTAATATAGTTATTGCTCTGGCTACTGCATTTTTTCCCCACTGTATCTCCCCACTGCAGCCACCCAAAAAGCCCCTAAGCAAATTTTCCCACACTGTCTGGACAGGAGCAGGACATCATTGTGGGTGTATCACAACCAAATGCTGTGCTCCCAGCTATGGACAAGATATGCAATTACTGCAAAAGTCCCACTTGGACTCTCAGCCATAGTTCAGCAATTATTTCTGTTTTCAGGGACTGTAAATTCTTCTAAAATAATTTGTGCGGGTGAGCTATGGTGCCAAGATACGTTGTTAATATATGAACTGAGGCTTATCTGCTCATCATAATACTCTTTCAGATTTTGTGATCCAAATCAGGAGCTGTTTTGCTGTCACCAGAACTGAGCACAGATGTATTGGAGGCCCTGATGACTGAAGTCATTGAGGTCTCCTATCCTCTGGAGCTCACTTCGTTTTAGGTATTGATTAACCTGGCTAGATAAAATTCCTTACTAGGAGTCCTCAAAATAACTCCCAAACCCAAAAGGTATGACTATGGAAAAGACTAGATTCTGCCAAACCAAACTGAAAAAATACATCTTGAACAAAATGTCCTAAAAGACTATAATAAAGCTTTCATTTCTTCTTGTGATTTACACACACCACAGATCAATATATAATACCCCATTGTATAATTGCTTTTCATTAAAAGTCCTGTAATAAATAGTAGTTGTCCTGAAAAAATTCTGATACTTATCTAGAGAAATAATGTATAAATATATTTTTGTATGAAGTTCTGAGTAAACAGTTGTATATCTTTCATGATAATAAGCCTATTTTAGATCTAAATCTAATAACCATATGAATCCATTTAGTAGTAGAATCCATATAATCTCAGTGTATACAGGGGGTGCAGAGGTTACAGAAAAAGATTTTAGAGTGAACAGTGCTTATTAAATTATCATCTGTGATTCTTAGTGAATCTTCAAAAAATGATCAAAAGCCAGTGCCATTTCCCCCACACATTTCCCCTGGTGTAAAAGAAAACAGTCAACATATGGTACCGAGCCTATTATTCATGGATATGCATCCAGTGCCTCAGGCAATGAAAACTGTAAGTGCTCCTAATTCCACCATTATTGTAATTATTATTACAATGTCTTCCTTTTATTGTTACCATTTTGACACAGAACCAAACCTACCTCCCTCCTGCCACACTGCCCTAGTGCCTATGATTGAGTTGGAGTCATCTGATTTTACAGTTTTCATTCTCTCTATATAATCCTATCTCTGAAGGTTGGCAGCATGTGCGATGACCCTGTCTCTAAAATTGACTCCTCTGTGTCTGTGGTGTTCTACAGTTCATCACATATCATAGCTAACAGCACACTATCCTAACAATGTCAAAACTTAGGGTGGCGATGTCTGTGGCAATATTTGATTTTCCACATCCTAATCTACCATTTCTGCAGGAACTGGAAGATTTCCTTTATTACTCTGTTTTTGTATTTTTCATATTTCAGTCTTGCAGATCACACCAAACAGGGCCCTGCTGCCATCCAGACGGATCTTTATTAACTGGAGAAGTGGGTTCACAGAAGTATGAAGTTGAACAGTGAAGGGTGTAAAGCCTTGCACCTGGGGAAACAACCCCAGGCACCAGCATATGCTGGGAGCCATCCAGCTGGGAAGTACTTTGGCAAAAAAGGCTTTGAGGGTCCTGGTGGAAGCCAAGTTGGACATGAGATAGCAAAGTACACATGAGGCCAAGCAGGCCTATGGTATCCTGGGGTGCATTAGACAAGGTATGGCCAGCAGGCTGAGGGAGGCCATCTGCTTAGCACTAACGCTCCTCTGCTCAGCACTAGTGAGGCCACACTTGCAGTCCTGGGTCCAGTTTTGGGCTCCCCTGTACAAGAGAGAGGTGGAATTACTGGATGGAGTCCAATGAAGAGCCACTAAGAAGACAGAGGGACTGGGGCATCTCTCCTATGTAAAGAACCTGAGGCAGCTGGGACTGTTCATCCTGGAGAAGAGAAGGTTCAGGGGGTCTTGTCAATGTCTATAAATACCTGATGAGGAGGTGCAAAGAGGATGGAGTCACATTCTTTCCAATGGTGCCCAGTCCCAGGACCAGAGACAATGAGCACAGGGAAGCTGCAGAGCCTCCATGCTTGGATATATTAAAAAACTGTCCAGAAAAAGTCGTAGGCAACTGTTTCTAGGTGACCCTGCTTGAACAGATAGGTTGAACTAGAGGAACTCTGAGGTCCCTTTCAGCCACAACTGTACTGTGATTCTTTGATTCTGTGATTCTCCCTACTCTTTTTGTTTCTTTTTTCTTTTTTCTTCTCTGACATACCACTACAGTTCTGTAGCTGTACATTCATTAATAGCTGTAGGATTTCTCAATTAACCCCAGATGGTTTAAGGGCCGGTAATTAGTCAATTACCCACAGGCTGCTATTAATGGGAGAAACATTCATAAAAGTATGGTTTCAATGAGTCACTGAACATTCTATACCATGTAAAATATAATCCTGCCTGTCATGGCAAGAGACACAAATGATTAAGGCTTACAAACAAAATGTTTTAAGACCACAGAGAGGGTCTCACATGAAATGATGATGAGCTTTATACAGTCTGTTCATGTTTATGGGGAATATCAGATATGCAAGTTTATTTATTTTTTCTGCCTTAATTATCACATGCAAAGCCCAGTAGCTTTCTCTGAAATTCAGAGCCTCATTTCATAATATGTGTTGAGTCTAGTTCTTAACGTATTTTTCTCATGAAATGAGATAATGAGAGTTGGAGGTGCTAGGTGAGTGAATTCAATACATACCACATTCAAATGCAACAACAACACTTACAAAGGATAAATTCTGGGGAAAAACATGAAATTGCAGAGACAAAATTAATTCTGTATTGCAATATTACTGAATCTGAGGGAGACAAAGTTGTGTGAGTGGCCAAAATACTGGCCTTTCCTATGAGGACTTACCTTTGCAATTTTAGCATTCTTTCCTATAGCTCAGTGAGCTTGAAAACATAAATATTATATTTGACAGTCACAGATATCATGAATAAAAAGGAAATCAATGTATGGGTTGGCATTTTGCAGGAGCGATCACAAATATAATATTTTGCCTTTGTTCTTTGGTAGAAAAGAAAATATAGAAAAAAGATATATTCAAAGTCATGGCAGTGTTGTAAAAGTTAAGAGATTTGGTCATTCTCACCCTGCCTTCTTGTAAAGCACTCACCATTGCTTATAATCAGCATCACAGTTGCAGTAGTACTTGGGATCAGTACAGTTGCGTTCGATGCCACAAGCACATTTTTGAATGCCAGGTCCTGATCCACCCCAATAGTAGTGCTTCTCATTGGCTTTTCCAACCCACCAGGTATATGGATTCCCTTCTGCAAGGAATGAAAATGCAAAGTTAAGATGCATCAAAGAGGTAGATCTGCATAATCCATTAATTGAACTCAGATATTTAATATGGAAATCCTAACATCACATAACTGGAGCCATCTCACATTTCTGGCAAACAAATGAATTCATTATTACTGAAGGTATTCAAAGGACCTTGCCAGGTAAACAGAACACATTTTCTTTTCTGTACTCACACAACTCATAATGATTGAAATTATTTTTTTTTTTAATCTTATATGCTCTTTGTTTAGCCTTTTAATTGTACCCTGTTTGTATAATAAGAATATGTGGGCATATGCCATAATTAGTTTCAATTCATTTCAAACTCATATAGTAAGCTATCAGATGGATTATTTCAATATTTAACCTTGAATGCTACACAGAAAGATGTGTTTATTTTCTCTTATTTATTTATTTATTAAACAACAGGTTTTAATTGAAAATTATTCTGTCTTCAGTGGAAAACAAACATGTTCATCATGCACTCCCCAGCTGGTGCAAAACAAAGCGTAAAATCATCTTAACCATTGAAGAAAAGTATGCATTTTTTTAATGTAATACTTTAGCAGAGGTGCTCTGAACTTTGATGTAATCATATTTCTTCGCATTGGGTCTATAATTTGATATTTTCATATACTGCTCTGAGCTTATTTCTATATCCTTTTGAACTAACTAAGCCCTTATGTGTAGATAAATAAATAAAACCTCTCCTCTCTAATTTCTAATTTGAAAAAAAATGCCCTTACTGGAAAATTCTTTTTTATTCCTCTGGTTCAGGAAGACACTCAAATGTGAACTCAACTTCAAACACAAGTGAAGAACTCAATCTGTTTCAATGTACTTAGTGATTTTTGTCATCGAAAAATAATGATTCAGCTCAGCCTATAAACATGTTTTTTAAAATGGCACTTTTCCCTCATCAAGTCTGCTGCTGGAATTTTTATATTAAATGAAATTAAGCTATGCAATACACTTATTAATAAATTTTACCAGTAAAATTCTACATAATGGATACTCTATTTCCATAATTTTCTGTTTGCACATCTCACACATCCCCCCAAAATTAAAGGTATCATCCTTAAAATATCCATTTCACAATTATATTTGATCATTTAGACCATAAAGCTACTTATTCCAGACAGAAGTTGAAAGTAATTCACACCAAACTCTAAAGAAAATTAAATTCCAGACATGAAGAGAACAACCAAATATGTTTAAAGAGTACCAAAACCCAAAAATACGCAGCTCTCTGAAAACGTTTTTCTCAATTTATTTGAATTGTTAAACATCATATAACAACAATACTGTAATGTGAAAAATTCGTGGCGGCTGAAGGTTTTTATTAGATGTTGCTGCTGTGCTGCACAGTGTGGCCATTCAGCTCTTGTGCTAATGCAATGGGTGTGGTAATAGTATGACTTTATTCTAGACTATAAATTGGCCATTTTAGCTTCTGTGACCCAATTATCACAGAGCTAAGTGCTGCAAGTTAGAAGAGTGTGCCACATGAATGTTGCAGCAGCATTCCCAACCTGCAATGCAATCTAACAATTCTGACAGTACGTAGCCCAGGATTAAAAAAGATTATTTAATAAGCATTTAAGGGTACATGTTATCTTTCCACAGAGAATGACAGAATAGCTTATTGACACGGGATCCAGCTACAGCATCAGTAATATCTGGAAGTCCTATTTCATGGGGTTTTTTTCATCTCATCTTTGAAGTTAGTTTTTATGCTGTGGCTCCAATGCTGCCGTTTTGACTGTTACTAAAAATTCTCTTTGTTTACACCCTCTCTGTCAAGTGAAGGATTTAATGATTCAGTCAGCAAAAATTTACTGGGAAGCAAGACTGCTAATTAAAGCACCGGAAAAAAAAATTACTTAGATTGTCAAAATGCAAATCAAAAATTCAGAAACAGGTAGAATGACTAAAGCAGATGAAAGTGATGGCAGAATTACCGACTACAGTGATGGTTGTCACAGACCACTATGACAGACACAAACGGGGCATGTTTGAACTCATTTAAAAGACAATTGATGTACAGTTTTAAACCATGAGCGTATTCTAGCATAGACAGAGCTGTTTTTCACATCTGTTGTTTTTAGCCTGCATATATGCTGGCCAGGCCCCATTTGGACCCATGATTCTTTGTTCTGAAGTAAAGACCTACTCTAAGGCTTAGAAGCACAAATTTAGGAACAGACTAATGTGCATGTTTAAAATTTCCAGAAAGGTCAAGAAGATATGATTTTAAGGGCTTTGCATTTGATGCCTTTGAATATTTCTAGGTTTTTTTCCTCTTAATGCACCTGTAACTTGCTGCAGTTTAGTGCTTCTTACAAAGTGCTAAAATGCTCTGTTCCCAGCACCTTTAGCCAAAACAAGGCTCTCTGAACACAGATTCAAGGACATATTCATTGCCTTGGGGCCTGAAAATATGTAAACAACTGTAAAATGGAGGGGGTCAGACCTGGGGTGGTGAACATCGTTACCAGAGGACACGATGGAAGAATTAGGGGCCAATATGCTAATGGCACAGAACTTGTAAAAGGTGAAGGGCCCGTGACCGGTCGTCCTTTTTGGGTGTAGTCCCTGAGGGGGATGTTTGTTTGCCTGAATATACCTTGAAGGCCTCGAATAAATTTGTCCGCATTTTATACTCCCAATCTGTCTTGGCTTCTCTTTTAGGCATCACATTCAGCACATATTCTGCTAGACATCCCCAAAAGCAATAATCACAGCACTGCCTTGTGAATAGCACCAAAGGCTCCGATTGCCCGGCACATTATGCTAAGGCTTGTAACAGAGGAGATCTTGGTAGACACCTCTCCTTAGCTGGCATCCGTGCAGTGGGGCAGACTTCCCATTGGGACATAATCCCACGCACAGGAATAAGATGAGCCTCACACTACACCATCCTGCACCACAGTGGCCATACGAGAGGTTCTGGAGCTCCTCTACAGTCTATAGTTAATAAAAGCAAAGGGTGTGGAGACGTGTTATGTCCCATCTGCTCTGTGCCAGTCAAATCAAATGAGACCTGCCCTTTTCAGTCTTCCTGCTTTGCGTCAGTGAAGAAAAAGTTGAGCAGCATTTTGTCTACAGTTCATACGCTTTAAATCAGGAATGCTATGCAGTTATTTTGCAAATATTGCTATGACTGATCATAACAAATAGTAAAACTGTGAAAATGGAGAGACTAAAAAAACAATAGAAAAGTAAGGGTAGAAGGGAGAAGGATGTATCATGCAAGAAAAAAAATACTTAGAAATAGGAACACTGGTTCCCTTTCACACTTCACCCTTTTTTATACCTCTATAGTTTCCTTTTGAGGATGTAAATCTTTCTGCTCTGGAGCCCCTTCCTTTTTTTTTTTCTTTCCCTTGGAAGATTTTGGAGAAGGCTAATCCAAGTAGAAGGAGCAGTGCAGTCCAATGTGAAGACTGGACATTAATGGATGTAATTTTAAGCATCAGAGTATTTTACCATAAACTATTATTTTGCTAAAATATCAATAGTATTGGTCTTATGGCATTAACAGTATATAAAGTCAGTTTAAGGAGAGAAAGGTAGTTTTGAAATGCATTGCAATGAGAAGTAATACCAGAAGATATTTCTTCTGTTTTTAAAATTTTCTTACCTTTTATATAAATTTTCAGTCATGGGAAGCTTTTTAGTTGTTGTCATTGACTGAGCGCTTTCTTTCCCCACTCCAGCTTTTATGGACAAATAGCATCAATGAGAAGATGGAGGAGGAAAGAGACTCTTGCCTGCCATGGGTTTCTGATTAGAATTGAGCCTTGATGCAGAACTGTTTCTTGGGTACAAATCAACCATCCTTCAAGGGTTGCTGTGCAAAGTGTTGAGGTTTGTGCATACTGAGTTGTGATCAGGAGGCCTTTCCACTTCCCTTCTTGAAGAGAAGCCCCTTGCAAGGTTTTGTGTGCTCAGCACTCAGTGACTTAACAGAAAAATAATGATATTATCCGAGTGAGACGTAGATACCAAGAAAATGCATAAAGATATCCTGTTTTTAGGAGATCCTGTAACCTCACAGAAAAGAACAGTCTTCTAAGGACAAAATGGCCAGTGTTATTTTATTGGAGCATCTAGACATATGAGCATGGCTATAACATCAGACTCAAATCATATTCGTGGTGTTTTGAATCTGTCTGTCTCTCTCTCATATACATACACACAGACAAAAAAAAAGCCGTTAACATTTACATGTAATACATTTAACAGTGGTTGCAATGTCTTTGCAGTGCTGGACTTTGGTTAAAATTATTGCAAAATATGGATTTTTATTTAAATCCCTGTGCAATATTAGCCCAGATTTGCAGTTTTTAGATCAAAGTATGTAAAGAATCTGGTCATCAGTATTTTCTATCAAGTTCTCCTGTACAGAATATTCAAGAAAAAGAAAAGACTAAGGAAACTTCTTTTTATTCTCACAGATCACTTCTTTGTATTCTCACAAAGTGTCATAAAAAAGTGATTCCTTTTTCATCTCGTAAATGTATCTTTGTGTGAACCATTTCATTTAATATAAAACCATACCCAACAAAATTAATGTAGTATGAATAGAACTCTTAATAGTCAATAATATATGTATTTCTAACATAGCTGAATAGTCTCAAAATGTGTAACTTTTGAAAGTGCACTTTAGCCGAAAAGTCTCAAAATGAATAACTTTTGAAAATACACTTTATATTCCACTGAGCATTTAATATAAACAATTGTACTTATTACTATTTTTATGCAACCAATTAATTAAAGTGCTGCTACTTTCAACATTTTAGGGCTCTTATTTCTAGGTGTTCAGTACTAGTAACTGAAGCAGAAATACTGAGAGAACTCAGGGAACTGAATTAAGTGGAGAGATGCTCCATGGCACTCTGCGTTCAGCAGGCTCCATTCAAAATACAGCCTTCAGAATGCTGATGACCGTATTTATTTTTAAAATATCTGGAGAAGCTAAATATTCCTCCATTTGCTCTGGAAATTTTCTTGACCTCTATATGGTCCTCAAAACCAAAGGAAATGGTTTATAAAGAAAGGCTAGGAATACTTTCAAATGGAAGTCAATGGTTCAGAACTTCTGAAAAACAAGACAAGCGAAAATTACTTGTTGGGGACCCTGTCCAATAATTACATTTGGCTATTCTCTGCAAGCATTGAAGTGTTCATTTACAGAACTGGAGATCTTTGAATTGAACTTTTAAATATTTTTCTTTAAATGGGTCCTTTCCAGTTTCCACTGGTATTACAGAGCCCCATTAAATACTAAGGAATGTCAACAACAATTATAGTACTTGTATAATTGTTATTATTTTCATAAAAGATTCTTTTGTTCAGTCTGTAACTTCCTTTTTAATGGAACAGCTTGAATTAATTACCCAGTTGTTGTTATTGGCAGAATAGGCCCAGAGATATCTTTCAAAAACATACTGCAGTTTTGGACACCTGAATTAATCATAGGTAGAAAGGAAAGGTATTTCTCAGGGGTAATATATGATGATAAAGCTAAAGACAAAACTTAAAAAAAATAAAATTCAATCTGCACCTGTGGAAAGCCAGGTATAATTCTTCTATTTTTTAATTAAATACTTTCTTTAAACATGCATTTTGCATTCGGCTGCACTGTGACACCCAGTACATTTAGCCTCACACAAGGGCAACTTGATTTAAGGTCATGGTTCATTAACACCTGTGCAGGAATTCTATCTGCTATTGCGGTGAAGAAACAGACACTGAAAGAAGAATTTTGTGACTGTTTGAAAAGTTCAGCATGCTAATACGGCTGTGCGTTTCACAGCTTTCACTGCTTCTTTTTGCCAGGTTTTTTCTTCACCATCAGTAGTATCTGTTCCACTCAGGTCAAATCTTCTTAATGAATTTTG
This sequence comes from Acanthornis magna, assembly GCA_036785705.1. Classification (NCBI taxonomy): domain Eukaryota; kingdom Metazoa; phylum Chordata; class Aves; order Passeriformes; family Acanthizidae; genus Acanthornis; species Acanthornis magna. The sequence goes on from JAWUZG010000029.1 coordinate 14,610,555, forward strand.
TAAGCCATTTATCTGGGCTTTTGAAGACTTAGTATTTGGAAAAAACAAGCAAATGCGGTTTAATGTCACTCATGCATCTAGTACATCCACGTTCCAATTTAGGGTTCTAGTAGTCAATGGTGTAAAGCTGGGTAGGCTTTGCTGACCTAGTTTATTTTGTGCTGATTTGATTTTTCCCCATCTCTATCATTATGTGTATGCTTAGGACCAGCACGAAGCCGAGTAGACACTTTCCAGTTTGCTGCCCCTGTCTCATGTCTTGGGAAGTGCCCACCCAGACTTAACACCAGCAGCTGAGGAGTTTCATGGCAAGAATGGAAGTTGCCGACTGAAGATGCTAAACTGCTTGCTGCTCCTGCTTGCAACCTTGCAAAATGTGGATTACGAGCAGGTTCTGCCGGTTTCAGTGATCAGTCAGAAGGCTGAATTATTTGAAACCGAGAAAACAGAATCCAGAGAAGAGTCTGGTGGGTCACATTGCCACATTTCAAAGTCAGTACTTGTGTAGAAAACTGACTTTGAGTGAAGCTTCTAAAATAAAAGAAGAGTTATTGTATAATATCTATACGTGGTTGTATTGAGATTGTTTTAATTAATATTTTACCCATTTCCATTTCTTCCAGTAACATTTCTTGCTCACTAATGTGCTGTGCAATATATACACATGAATTTAATATGACAACTATAATTGAAGTCAATTCTTTTATTGTTACTCTCAGTTTGTTATCTGATAAATAATTTTTTTTTAAACCAATTGGGAAAACTATAAGGAGTGCTTACTATTTGTGAATAGAGTTTGCAACAGTGGTCACCATTCTTCTAATGACTAACAGCTGAGATTAGTCAAACCCTCATGGCAACATGAATGAGGCATTTGAACACGTTGGAAACTTGGTGCAGAAAATAGGGACTCAGAAACAAACCCACAAATGGAAAAAACCTAAAAGTACCCTTGGCCACTTCAGGAAACTAGGAACAACTAATTTATAGCTGCTTGTGCATTTAATGGAAGTATAACCTGAAATTTTTTAGTTTGTTATTTATTAAAATTTGCATTTTTTAAGTACTCACATCTGATTTAGTTTTTGGGGTTTTTCTTCACAGTGCTAATATCAAATAATTTTTTTTTTTTAATGAAGACTAGCCTTAAACATTTGTTTTCTTAATAAACTCACTAAGGGGGTTGGTTTATTTGACGGTTCTATTTATTTGCAAAGACTGTTTAAACTGGGTGAAAATATAACATTTAAAGTCTGCCCAGAAAGGGAACTCTGAAAAAAGCCTTGCTTGTTAGTATAAGAATTAATGTGATTTGATGTCTGAATTCATAGCCAAAGCATTTTAATGCAACAGTCCTTCGAAAGAGGTGGTTTATTTTTTTTTCTCTTTGTAAGATATTCAGAATTATGTCATACTTCAAAAGTAATCTATGAATTCTTCTTAAGATTTTAATAGAAAATGAAGATAAATATTGGAAAATACTCATGAAAAGCATACAAAATGTCAGTAAATGTTAATACAACACACTCTATTTACTAGTTTCTTAAGAGCACGTTAAGAATTAATTACTGTCCCCTTTTCCTCCACAGCCATAAAGTAGTGCAATTTAAAGTGGAGGTAAGGATAATCATCTCCATAACCCAAACTAGAAGAACTTCCATGACCTTCACTATCAGGAACTAAAATAACATGTTCAGATGTCCAGACAGGAGCTCTGGCTTTCCCACTTTTCCTGGGACAGAAAACCCCTGCGATCTGTCCTCACCATACTTAGGCTTCAGTTATGTTTTGGTGCATAAAAATTGGCCAAATTGAGAAGAGCCCAAATTTTCTTGTCTATGTCCAGTAAAGACAGAGCAGGGAACCTATTCAAGTGCTTGAGAAGCAAAACTACTGCCTTAATGAGGCCCATGCCTCAGGCTGATGGCCATTGCCATGTTCTTCAGTTTGTCAAAGTATTCTCATGTGCCTCTAATATTTGCCTGTTAATTTTCAGAGAACTTATTTCATACTTATATATATCAATTGCAAAATATAAAGCACCAAGTACAGTATCTTTTCCCAGATAATAGACATTTAGTTAAAGAATCTTTTTCAGGAAGGCTATAGGGGTACACCTGTTTATTGAGTCTGTATTTTTGCTCTAGTACAACTGCTGCTAAAATGTCAGTGCCTGAACCCACAAATATGTAGTCAAAGATGACTTTTCTTTCAGAATTAGCAACCTATAAAAAAGATCTGGAGGGAGAACTGTCATATTGATGTCCAATGGCATCTTATGAAAAAGCTGTCTGACAGCTTTATTTTGCCATTGGAGAGATTTACTCCTTGCCCCAGCTCATGAAAAGCTAGTACAGTACAAATGATTTTTTCCCTTGTCAAGACTCATATTCCAAGTTGCAGCACTACTAACCAAGTCTGACTTGTTATTTTTCTTGGAATCAAGTCTCAGTGGTGAGATTTAGCTGGGGAAAGTAGCTGTCAGATGTCCTTGTATGCTACTATTTGCTGAGATTTAAAGTGAATTCATTATAAATCAGTACAGTCCCTGCCATCCTTAACAGCATGGTGTGCCACACTTGCCACTGTTGCAATTTACTCTATACTGTAAATTCACTGGATCATTTAAGGCCTAATAACAGTGTCTTTGCTTAAGGTATTGCTGAGGGGAAAAGAAAAAAAATGAGTACTTTCAAAAACAAAATGTCATTTGAGAGATAAAAAGAAAACACTTGCAGTCATAAATATTCAATAGAAACAGTTGATTATAATTTTTACGATGGGCTCTGGAACAACAGGCTTATGGCATTTAATCTCTGAAGAGGGCATACAGGAAAATCACAGTCAGAAAGTGTAACTGCAGTTGGAATAGACTTTTCGCAGCTAGGACCACCCGAGGGAGAACAGGTGCCAGCAACAGCAAAGCTGGGCAAGTCTCACAACAAGCTTATAAGTCACCCTGAGGTTCGCCCAGCCAGGTTATGACAAAATGCACATGTCCGTGTCATGAGCTTTCGAAGAACATAGTAACAATAAATCAGAGGATTCCATGATTTTGCTATGTCTTTTTGTGAACAGTTGATAAACATATCTCTATACAGACTTGATGGATGGGTAAACAGCATACACACATACGCGTAGCCATTAGCACTAAAATTCTGCAGGTTAAAGCAGCTAAAGACTCTGGTTTATTTAACTTCTTTAAAAGGACATAAAAAAGCCTAGAAACTCAGCAATGACATTTCAACAGTGAGGGCATGACTTTTGAAGTTTTCTGTAGCCACAGCCTCATTTTATGGCAGAGTCCCATTGGGAAGACTTCAGAAATTGTGGTTATTAGCATAAAAATTGCTACTCTTACAGGCAGTGTGTTTAATTGGGAGCATAAAATCAAGCTGAAATTATCTGATCAGACTCAGTGCAAAAAGAGGATAATTTAAGCTGGCATTCTATACATTATGTGGCAACAGGGCAAGAGCAAAAACAAGTTTTGTAAAAGTTATGTCAACGTTGGAGATATTACAGAATTGCATTCATGATCTTATTATTAGATTAATTCCCTTGCTGTTAATATATAATGAAGACTATCACAATATTCCTTAAATAAGCTTAAAATAGCTAAATAATTATTGGGATCTTGCTTCACACACCTACATAGGAGTTCCTTTAACCCATACAGAGAAGAAAATGGGTAACATTCTTATGTGCACCTACATCATCCAGCCCAGAATGTCCTGCTGCTCTGTTTTACCTGATTTGCAGTAATAACAGCCTACATGGAACTAAAATATGACAACTCCCTAAGAGCTGATGCCATCATTTTACTAACAAATGAACCAAAACTAACAAGATCCCAAGGTAAATTAAACTACACTCAATGTGAGTAGAACTGATGCAAGCTTTTCCTCCAAATGGTCTTTCCTAGGAGGTGCCATACCTCTCGAAAGCATTTCTGCTTTTGAAATGTTGCTCCTTGCCCCCAAGCAGTAGTTTAAGTTGAAAGAAAAAAGCCATTATAAGACACAGAAGGACTTCAGGCTTCTCTCCACCCATGAGAACTTAATATCTGGCACTTCATACAGAACGTGGACAGTGGCACTGTAGGAAATTGGTTTTGGGAAGCACAAGGGTTTTCTTTTGTTGATGAGACTGCTGCAGCTGTCGCTGCTGCTGTTGATTTTCTTTCCCCACTGACCCTTGAGGAACCTCAAAACATTCAGCTTTACTTCTGTTTCATTGTTCCCCTACTGCTGTATTGCAAGGCATGAATTCTTGATAATAACTCTGATATTTCAGTCTAAGAAAAGCAGTCCTTTTTTTTTCTTTTTTTTTTTTTTTTTTTTCCAATTACACAGTGTGCATGGACAGTTTTGAAGCCAGAACTAACACTAATATATAAATAGAGATATTATCCTGTTTGCATGGTAGCAACACTATTCCCAAACTGCCCTTAATTCCAAGTCTGGAGGGTATCCCATCCTGTGGAACTAATAATGACCCAAACAGGTATTACTATGACTTGCATTACGCTGTGTTCTATAAAATAGCAATGGATTTCAAATGAGGAAAAAAACGACACCATGAGCCTCAGCACTGAGGCTTACAACAGGTTGACTGTCAAGCATATTCAAATTGAAATAAAGGAAGCTACACTACACAAAAACCATCATTCTGGGACCAATAAAGATTAAAGCTGGAGGTCCAAACCCAAGCCATCTGTTAAGGAAGGGTGTTTGAGACAGAAATGGAACATGGTAAAGAATCAGATTCCCAAAGAAGCCCTCTCAGAATGCATTTTAATGCTTTCATGTTTCTACAGTCCAAACCCTTTCATTTCAAAATGCTTTTGCTGTTTGAGATCAACCTGTAAATTACTGCAGACTGTTATATCCTCTTATTAAAATTCATACAAATGTACAAATAACCTTTTAAGGGGTATACTTCATGCACATGGATTTTAGAAATTATGAGACATTAGTGATAATGATGTTGCCACAGAGAAGTTATTTAAAGGGATACAAATTTCAATGTCAAAGGGGACAAGCAGGGAAGTGGGGTAACTGACTTCAGATGTGTGTTGTATTATCTACAGCTTGCTCTGTAGAAAACTATTTGCATCCATTGCTGGGATAGTAAATGAAAATAATCAGAACCCTTTTTTAGCTGATCATTTGTCAGACTTGATGATGGGCTGGTGTTTTGCTATTTAGACAATTTCTCTTCTAGATCAGGTTGGGTCTCAGGGTTACTGTAAAGAACTATGTCTCTATTGGTTTCTGGGAAACAGACACACGTATTGATCGAGACTGACAAATGGAAATGTTAGGTGGTGTGCTTCACATTGTCAAGATACCACCTCCTACAGTCTGAGCTCAGGGCAGTCTTTTTCCTTGTTGAAGCTTGTTTCATCAGTCCATTCAAGCATATTAATTCTCACACTTGGATTTCAGATTTCTCTATGGGAAAATCGAAATTGGCTAATGATGCACTTTACCAAAGACCTAAAAAGATATTATGATAATATCTTATTCTATGAGTTGAAATGACATTTCTTAACTATCATTATATACTCACAGGGCAGAGGAATTACACTAATGCAGTATATAGAATTCTAGCTGCAGTATTAACAACAGAAACAAGATTCCAATTTCATTTGCTTCTGAAAAACTTGACTTGAAAATCCTACATTACTGCACTGACATGATGAATGATTTCCCCTGCTTTGTGTGACAGAGTTGAAGTTCCATACTCTAGAGAGAGAATGACATATTGCCAAAGAATACAACACCAATTTTTTTTCCCTGGGGTCAATACTTTGGACTCCTTTTGCTCCAGCATGCAATTTTCTTTCATGAGGACCAGGCGTATACCACCTTGCCTTCAGGGACAGCTTGCTCAGAGAGGTCTTTGAAAAGCCTCAGCTGACTCTGAAGCTTCTCCAGAAAAAGCTGGATGAGGCTTCAGCAGAGACTTCCTCCCAAAAAAACTCTGCCAGAAAACCTCATAGGGACCCCTCCCTTTCCTGGAGTCCTCCTTTCCAGAATACTCCCACATATGCAACACTGCAGGCATTGCAACCTTAGACATCTCCAGTTCCAGCCTAGGCCCACTGGATTGCCTTCCGGCCTGACCTTGAACCTGCCTTGTCACTGGCAGTGACAAAGACTTACCCAGTGACTGCTGGCCTCTGTCTGAACCTGGCAATTGTCTCTGACCACGACTTGTTATGGAGATACCTTCTTCAAGTACCAATATTAATGAGAGCAAATAGCCCTTGGATAACTCTTGATTCACACAATATAGAAGCAATTTACACTGCGAGAAGGGTTTTGAATGTATTTGGCCTGTTACATGAGTGTCCTGGTTCTGGCCAGGACAGGGTTGATTTTTGCAGTACCCAGGAGCAGCATGGCTGGGACATGGAGGTTGTTCTACACCACCCCAGATCGTTGCTGGGGCTGTTGGGGAAGGGGTCCCATCCAATTGAGTAAGTGTGGCAGAAGGAGTGGTGGGGTAGTGCTGATTCCAAGCTGGAGGAAGCATTTGGGTAGCATGGGTTCCAAGCAATCATGTGTGAATCGTTTGCCTCTCTTGTACATTTTATTATTGATATTCTAGTTGTTATGGCTTTTCTCATGTCATTGCTGTTTCCAGGAATTTGTTCTTTTCTCAACCTGTGATCTTTACCTCCAGTTCTCTCAAGCCTGCTTCAGGAGGGGGAGGGGAAAGTGCATGAGCAGTGCCCGGTTTGGAGTTTCAGGGGGAACGCTACACTGGGGAACACCATTCCTAAACAAAACAGAGTGTCAGTGAAACAGTGTGCGCATCTCTTCTTGCCATGAAGAAAATGTGGAGGAAGATTCTAATTAATGGACTGAAAAAGCTGGTTTAGAATTATTATCATTTTGAAGGGCCTGAATCTTGCATATGGAACCCTTCTGGACTTGTGAGTCAAAAGCATCTAGCAAGACGGCTGTCCTGCTGAATCCTAGTTGTCACACAAAGTCTCCTCCTCCTCCACAAAGCCCAGAGCATTGCCAGCTATAGAAGTGATGTTTGGCATTTGAGTTTGAAAACCCTGGAGTAAAATGGTAAAAAGCAAACTTGGTTACACTCTCCTAATACCTAGAAGAAAAGCAGAAGCCACAGGAGCTGTTATGAACTTTCTCACTGTAGCAGGCAAAGCATAAAATAACCTCCCAGTAGAAGAAGGTGTGAGGCATTTTTAAGCTAGAAATAAAGTTCAGTGAAATTCATTAAACTTTGGCACAATTTGCTGAGAGTTATGTTAGATTCTTCACAAGTAAAAATTTGTATAGTGAAAAATAAGATATTTTCTAAAACATATGCTCTATATAAAGAGAAAATGCAATGCATGCTTTAAAGTGGAAGTCAGAATAAATAATTGTAAAAATCCCTCTGGCCTTATAATCTACTTTTCAAATAAAACAAAAGTTATTTGCTACCCTTGAAAACTGCTTGGAAGCTTTAGTGATGCAGAACATGACTGATTTTCCTCTTGTACTTGCTATATAATTAATAAGATGGATACCCCATCATTTCTCTGCAAACAACACTGGATTCTTGTTTCATTTTGATAGTGGAGCTTAGAGTTGCTATTTTCACGTTGTGCCGCATTACTGAAGTCCTGCCTCTGAGACTCTCCTTTTTCTCTCATGTTTCATTATCATAATTTTATCACTGAACAGTGATGCTCCAACAACACGTGGCATTGCCAAGCCATGATGATGAAAAAAGCCCTCTCCTCAGTCTGCTAAGGTTTCATCTACCCTTCAGTTCCTGGTCAAAATTTTCTTCCTGTATTAGTTTCAAAGAAATAACAATGAAGATTGGAAGGAACATCCGGAAATAATTTACTCCAAACATCTGCTCCAAGTAGTGCTAACTTCAAGCTTGAATCAAAGCACTTACAGACTTGAAAAATCTCCAGAGTCTGGGATTCCACAGCCCTTCTTGGCAGCTTGCTGCAATGGATCACTACACTCACAGTATTTTTTCCTTTAGATCAGACTATTTTTTCTTTAGATTCCTCTGCCGTACTTTTCTTTGCCGCCTATCTTAGAGAAACATCTGTCCCTGACTTCTATAGAACCACCCCTTAAGTAATGGAAGACAGCAGTTAAATCCATCCTTAGCTTTCCCTTCTCCAGCCTGAACAAGACCACCTTTCTCTGCTTCTGCTTGTTTATTATCTTCTCCAGTCTCCAAACCATTTTCATGGCCCTACCATGACCATTTTTGGAGGCCAAAACTGGATTGTTGAACTATGTAAGTATCCTGCCAGACCACTTGTACAGCATGTAAAGTGTCCTCTGAGTGACAATGTAGCACACTGACCACTCTGGTGAAGTAGCTGAGAGTACATTCTGTCCCACCATTTCTGACATAAACACAAATTGGCATTAGCTTTAATGTTAGTCCCCGAAGAACAGAAGGTAGACTCTGCACCACTGGCTGTGACACTTTCCTGGCTATTCAGACAATTTTCTGCTGACCTCAAAGACCAAAAGACTGATGGTTTTCAGGCAAGAGAGCCTGGTATGAGATTTCTTTTGTGTCGGTTTCAGATATTTACAACTGATCTGACAAATTGTTTAGTGTTTGAAGAGTCCTAGGTTTTCTCGTGCAATATTTTCTCACATTTTAATTCTTTTGTGACTACTGACATGTTCTGTTTGGAAGAACTAACCCTATAAATCAGATTAGATTAGAAGGTACATGTAACTCCCAACATTATATTGAGTGCCTTTTTCCAATATCTTTTTTCTACATGTCAATGACTTAACAAAGTTTATTGTGCGACTCAAATTTTCAAGGTCTTGAAGTATTTCCATTAATATGAACTCAGGCCTACTTATGTCTAGCTTTTAACTTTCCATCTGCATTTGAAGTCTGAGAAGAGACCACTAAAATTGTCTTTAAAAGCCTTTGGGGAACCTACAGGATGATGTCCGAATAAAATGCACTTGTAATTGTATGCATAGAATTGCTTTTTACACTATAGTTAGTCTATATCATTTCAGAACAAAGACGCAATTTGAGAGAAGTGTTAGAATTTTGGACCAACTGTGCAGAACACACTGCTACTTTGTAGATAGTGACAAACCTTTACTGAGAAACTGGAAAAAACCACAATCTTGATGCCCAGAAAGAAGCACTAAACCCAACTGTACAGTGTGGACTTACTGGGTGAGATCCAATAGGATCTGCAAACTGTGCACCTTTTAATGAGTAACTCATAAAATTGATTGCACATTCTGTATCAAATGTATATTTTATTTATGACTTACTGTGTTCACTGAGTCTTATCAGCAATGACCAGCTGCTGCCTCTTCTTCAAGTCTTTAAACTCTGTCAGTCTCTGGAAAAATAGAGGTATTGTACAATCTGACCTAACAGAACTGGCAGCTGTGAGTCTGCTTTATTGATGGATGATCTGAACAACCAGAGAAATCCTGGCTTCAGACTGGACATATTTATTTCAGAAAGGGAAACAGGCTGAAGGACTGACATGAAATGAAGCAGCAAAAACTAGTTTTGCATTATAATGTAGAATTTTTCATTTATACCAACTAAATAACCCATTACTCCAGCAGTCTTGTTCAGTGTTTCTCCAGCTGTGAATCACATACTCCTCTTAAGATATTTGGAGCTATGTATAAAGCAGAATACACACTTATCTGTGTGCTATCCTGTGATAAGGTATGAAGAGGCAATAATTGTGAATGAACTGGAAACCAAACTCATCAATAATAATTTTGTCACTTTTACATAATCCATTTCAAACTGCTCTGGTCTGTCATACATTAAGAGTAGCTTTAAGACTCCTAGTACCACAGCAGAAATAGTGTAAATGCATGATGGAAAAGGTATAGATTTGGTATGAACTCACTCTACCAGCGGCTGTGGTTTGAGCACAGCTGTCAACTAGGTACCACACAGCTGCTTGCTGACATACACCCCACCCCCAGCAGGATAGGGGGAGAATGGAATAAAGTTAAAACCTATGGGTTAAGAACAGTTCAATAATGGAAATAATAACAAACCCAACAACAATAGTAGTAATAATGTAATAAAAAGGGAGCAATAAAACCCAAGAGAAATGAGTGATGTACAATTGCTCAGCATCCCCTCACCAGCACCTAGCCTGTCCCCAAGTAGCATACAATTGGCATCTCCCAGCCGACTCCCCCAGTTTATACACCGAGCATGATGTTCTGTGGTATGAAACGTCCCTTTGATCAGTTTGGGTCAGCTGTCCTGGGCTTTCTCCCACCCAGCATCTTGTGCACCTGCTCCCTGACAGAGCATGGAAATTGGAAAAGTCCATGACTTAGGGTAAGCAGTACCTAGCAGCAACTGAGTTATCAACATTATTCTCACCCTAAATCCAAACCACAGCACTGTACCAGCTACTACTAGGAAAAAGAACTTTATTCCAGCTGAAAACAGGACACCTGTTCAAATCATCCAAAGACAATGATGGATTAACTTAGTCTAGGCAGGTTTTATTCCACATCCAGTATTGCCTGTGCATGCAACTCTAACTCTGTGCCAGCTTGAGGTACCACCTGACATCTGTTCTTCTGCAGGTGACATCAAACCAGACTAAGTGCATGAAACTGTTAACTTTATTAGCATCATCTTCAAAAAATTCAAATGAGATTCAGTGATGTTCACCTGAGTGAACTAGATTAAACATACATTTCTGGCTCATCCAATACTGCACAGATCTGATATTAATGACTGTGAAACAGCTACAAACCTACTCTTTGCCAAGTTTCCAAAACTCTGTTCCTTGATCAGAAACAGACAGCATCACTGGTTACTGCAAACATAAATATCTAAGAGAAAAGTATAATTAAAGCTCATCTCTATTGTTTCAGTGGCATGCCAGATATTTATTTAAAATTTTGACTGACAACATAATCAAAAGAATGAGAGGACTAGTTAAGAGAACACCTTTCTAGAAGATGCTATGGGGTAGTAACTCTATCACTCAAGATGCCAAACAACAATTATCTTACTAGAATATTATAATGTGATATTTTGGTTTTGTGAGCTCATAGTTTTTAAAGAAATGCTCAGTTTGTTGTGACGCAGTATTTTCTTAGAACTCCGTAATAAGAAGTAAGAAAATTTGGTCTTTGCCCTGCTCTTTCAATACAGCATTTATTTTTGTTGCAGAGGTGATCTCAAAATGAAAACTCACTTTAATTTGTCAGAAATGGAACAAAAACTTGCCATTGTGGGAAGAAAACATGGCAGGCAAAATCAGTATCTTTTTGGAGAAAGGGCAGATGCAGAACACATACATGCACAACTTATGTCTTTAATAAAAGGGATCAGAATTATTTTCCTCCAATTCTTTTCCTGCAATCCCTACAGCTAGCCATTCACAATGGGTTTTCTGCAAATGGAATTTCAAGACATTCCAGACGAGGCACTAGTTCCTTCTATGCTACAAGGAAGGTGACACAAATACCTGCACAATGCATTATGGGGTGTTTCTGATACCTGACTGAACAAAACTCTGCATCACTGAAGCATTCAAGGTAGGTGATAACAAAAGATCAATTTATTTGGAGGAGACAATATTTTCTTCTCTATGCTACTATGCAGAATAAAGATGGAATGTAATTTATACTTTTTTTTGGTACAATTCCTGTCCAGTGAATTGGCAAAATCTAACCATTAAAGCGTTACACTGTTATTTATAAAAATAGTAGAAAATAAAATTTTTAATTAAGGGATACGAGTGAGACATGAAAATATGCATTTGAATGTATAATGACTAAAAATATGGTAACTTTTGGATGCTTAATTGGCAATTAATACATGGAACACTGTTCAATTATAGTCTGCTTGACAATTATTGTCCCAGCTCCTCCATCCTTTGGTCACCACTCTTCAAGATTCATAGAAGTTATTGTCATTACGGTTGTCACCAAGTGCTAGGTTTCAAATGTGAAGAGACTTATAATGGGCTCAGACCAACCTCGAAGGAAAGGTTTAGCCATGTGGCTCTAGGTGTTTTAGGGAATAAGCCAATGGCTAGGAAGTTCTTTCTGATAAAACTGAGGCTTCCTTCAAACCTTTGTCAAATAAATGTTTATATTCTTTTTGAATTCTGCATCTAACTTCCAAGTAACTTTTTACTCTACTGCCTTTTTTCCCACCTGACCTCATTTTTACCTCTGGGGTTTTTTTTTTTTCTTCTGTAAAGGAAGGGTTTTTTTAATTGTGGAGATATGAGAATTAAAAAGGAGAAAGGAGGTGTATAACACAAGGGATTGCCAAGTTGCCATAGCTCTCTCCTTATCTATTTAGGAGTCCTCATAAGATGACAAAGCAATCAAAGCCAAAATGAAGTAATTCCATACCAAAAGAAACTCCATGTGTTTCATTAAATTTATGTATGGAGTATTACCACGTTGAGAAACAAGGCAGGCAAAACAAGAATCCAAAATGGATCGCCGTTAGCTTAATAATTCCAATGCCGTATGTGTAGGTATATGTGCATTTATATAGGAAAATGTATATATGTACCCTGTACACATGCATATGCACATACAGCTATGTATGTAGATCCTTATGTGCAAGCAGGTGCTTATCTTTTTAGCTTATACACATTTATTTTACTTCTCTTTACCAGCTAACGTGGTCTATTTTATTGGACAAGAAATATCTTTCCTTTTGGTAATTCTGCGCTGTGTAATAGCATCTGTCTGTCTTTCTGTTCTGGCAGTCCCAGTCTGACAGCACAGTGAATGGTATTTCAGTTACAATGTTCAACATGAATAACAGAAGGGTAAAACGATTTTCTGAAATCTCATCCCACCACACCACCACCAGCCCAGCTCAATGGCCATCTGGAGCACTTTTGTGACAGAGGAGAGAAATGTTTGCACTTCAAGGAGCTCATTCTAATTCCTTGTTTCACAAAGCTGCCCAGAAAGAACTGAAAATCAATAAATGATAGCTCTGTAGTAACTATTATGACTTCAGTCTCCAATTACTTTTAATAACTTTTAATAACAGGAGCATCAAGGAAACGCTAAAATCTCTTGAAGAAGTCCCAGGCCTCAGAAACTGAGGACTTGCTTTTGTGCATTGAGCCCCAGAACAATATAATTTTAATTCTGGCGCTCAGAAAATCTCAATGCTTTGATAAATTTCTTTCACACATTCACTGTGTTTGCTACCACATACACAAATCCTATTAACTTAATTGATTTAAAAGTTCACTACAAATTAAACTGCAGAAAAACATAAAATAACATGACAATCCCACGCATTGCTGAGTAGGGATGAATGCAAAGCACAAGTACAAGACAGGGAACTTGTTTCTTCTGGGATAAACTGGAAGAGTTAGAGGAGCCACAATTGAAATTTGAGTCACCAGTGCCATGAAAAAAACAAACACCTCACACAGAGAGCTTCCAAGAGATGCAGAGTGATTCTGTTTCAACACTTGGATGCTTCATTACCAGCTAAAATTCAGAACCAGAAACTAGCAAAGGGAGAGAAAGGGAAAAGGAGGCAAGGGGGAAGGAGAAGTTGACTGGACAGGGACTAGTAGATAGCCGTGAGAATAATCAGAAGTCCAGAAAATAAGACGTACACAGAATAACAGATTATTTGTCAGGATTTAGGAAGAAAGAAAAGACTGAGGGACACAAAACCAGTTATTGCTCACAAAACAGACTTCGGCAAAGCCAGGAGAGCAGTCTGTATTGCATTCACCCAGTGGGCAGGCAAAGAATTAAAATTGGAGCAAGGAACATCCAGAAGAGACCTCAATGAAACTGCTTCCTGGTAAGGACAGTGAAGTCCTGGAACAGGAGACCTGGGGAGGCTGTGGTGTCCCTTTGTCTGTGGTGAGCTCTATTGTTGCATCAGAGAAATATCTGCCAGGAAAGACAAAGGAGCAGCTGTCACAAGAGGTACCAGATGAGCTCGAGAGGTCTCTCCAGCATTACTGTTCTGTTCCTTATTACCATACTGTAAGCATGGAAGAAACACATAATTCATTAAACCAGTGAAATTCTTGCCTCTTTGTTTTTCTTCTTGATTAGAGACTTACTGACTGCTTGAGAATATACAGAAGTATGTCAATTTGAATGATAGGTGTTGACTTTTACTTACTCACAAATAAGACTTCCCAGCTGAGATCTGCATCCAGATCTCACCACAAGGCCTGTCAGTTCAGCTGTGTTACAGAGGCTTAAAGCAGATCTAAAGCTGCTTTCTTTTCTAGATCTAGTCCTGAGACTTCTACTCCTTCTTGCAAAGCTTGAGGCACATTGGCTTGTTTGTGGCCTTGCTTTCTTTGCTAAATGCCATTTTGTACTAATCACTAATCTTTATTTACTGATGATGGATGGGTGATCTCCGAACAAAATCAGTCACACTAAATATCAGTTTCATGGCAGAGCTGCATAGGTTATGATGACTGGTCTTTGTAGCTTAAAATGCTGCAGTGAGAAAGGCAAAACTCTCTAGCCATGAAACATCAGGTTTTTCCTAAATCAGGCTACATCAGAGCATTAAGAGCACCTATGCCATGCACTAAGCTCCTTCCCTTTCACCCACTGGTAAACTGGGGAAAAGGAGAGCAAAGTACAAAAGGCAATCCCTGATTTAATATGACTATCTGATCCAATGAGGGTCATGAGTACAACCTCTGAGCCCGTCCTCATGCATGTTCATTCACCTGAGATAACATCCTCTTGCCAGGGCCTAGCTACACAGGGCCACTCAGTGACCTCAACACCCATCAGAGACTTTTTTGTAATAGCATTCTTATTCAGCAGTGAGAATTCAAGCCTATCTGACCAATGCAACTTTCCTCCCCAAAACACCCTCAAAACCAAAAGTAACTTGCCTGTATTTCTTGTTCTGTGATATGCTGCTCTTTGGACATCCTTACTTTCATTTCTTAGGAGACAGTCTGAGACAAACCTAGCCTGGAGTCTTAACCAGGGAAAATCTACCACAATTTTTGGTTTTGTAGCATCTATTAAAACCAAATTATGTTGGCCAGAATGATGGGAGGATGTAGTTAGCTGTGTCTTCAGGATAAAAAATTCTTTAAACACTCAGTGACCATGCCATAGATTACACAGGGACTGGGTAAAAGAGTAAAATCCACATTGCCTTGCCTTCAACAAAATGTTATGAAAATGAAGACAGTTGTATAAAGATAACCAAAACCTAGGATAAAAATCAAAGAGAAGATAAACAAATAAGGCCTTATATGACAAGTTAAATTATGAAGGACCGGAGAGGAAAAAAAATGGAGCAATGGAAGAAATGGACAAAAGGTTCTAGTCATAATAATTGACGAGTAAAAATGCTAAAAACAGCCATCTAAAAAACTCCAATGTTGCCAATTCTACATGTCATAATCATGGAGGGAAGTACTATATAACACAGTTGTGGGTGCTGAATGTTTTGAAGGATGCATTTTCCTACACTGTGTTCATTGGTGGTATGCATATTATTCCAGACCTCGCACTCCGCCTTAAACAAGAGATCATATTTGGGATCTGAAATAAGAGATACATGGGTACTCAATGTATTTTGTCCTTTCTTCATCCCTAAACCACGATGGATGAAGTTCACACCTATTTCCGAAAAGGACTATGAGAAGTGTTATACCTTGCTTGTAGTCTTATACAAAT
Source organism: Acanthornis magna (assembly GCA_036785705.1). NCBI lineage: Eukaryota > Metazoa > Chordata > Aves > Passeriformes > Acanthizidae > Acanthornis > Acanthornis magna. The sequence goes on from JAWUZG010000029.1 coordinate 14,626,262, forward strand.
TCTGTTCTGGACAAGCTGCACTCAGGGGCATGGCACTGAGCTGCTGCAGAGGGGGGCAATAACATCATCATGATGCCTTAATTCTTCATTATGAGTTCCTGTCCTCTCAGAGAAGGGTTGTACAAGTAGACAAAATGCTAATCCAAAACGAGGTAAGTCCCTAAAATCTTGTGCAATGCATTTATGCATTGTGCCACTAAGGTGGGCACAGTAGAGTCACTGAGCAGGATGACTGAATACACAACAGCTTCAAAGACTTCAGAGTTCTTTTTGAGCAAAAGACAATTAATACTAAAAACATTGCTAATTGAATATGCAAATGGCTTTTGAGGAAAAAGTGTATACTATTCTCACGATATGGAGAATTTTATTGTTTGAAATGTCTGCAGACTTTCTGTTGGTATGAAGATAAATTTTTTTCCCTGGAATTTAGAAGAAATAAAAATTATTTGCCTAATTTATAACTATAAATGATTGAAAAGTGAGTGGATGAGCTTCTCTTGTTTTAGAAAACTTAGTTAACTTTTTCACTTGTTTTAATGTCTTGCTTCTTAAAATATGTACAGAGTGTGTTACACTCTTTTCCCCTTTTTCAGTTCAGTAACTCCATCTGGCATTTTTAGTGATCAGTCCAGCATGTCAAATCAAAAAATGGACTCTTGCAATGCTTTGATGAATGTATATTTGAATATATCAACGTATATATGGCACATAACTGAATTGGGTTTTGGTACATCATGTTTCAGTAACTGCAAGGATTTTATTGTGCTGATGTTCAACTCAGATGGATGCTGGGATGTGGGTAAAATGACCCACATCCTGCTAGACATTTACGCCAGCATTAATAGGGAAAAATCTTTTAGGAGATCCAAATGTAACTCACTGCATTCTCTTCTGAGATAATTTTATGATAGAACTTTGACTTGAAGGAAGTGCTCCTGAAAAAGTGCTAAACTTTGAAGAGTGAATAATAAAATCTCTAAATACAACATATGCTGTTAGTTCTTAGCTTCATGTTTATCAAGTTTGGTTCCAAAATATTATTGCAAGTGCTACTGAAATTACCTTCAGATGCAAAATATTATTACAGTGCTTCCATTTTATAAGCACAGCTGAACCTCTCTTGAACTCATTTTTCTTCTTCTGGGGCTAGTCTTTTTTCCAATACTAAAACTCCTTCAAATCTTTTCATCAAAAGGTTACAAATCCTCCTCTTTTATTTTTTGTTGCAATTGCAGTAATAAGTGTCATACTGTTCTTTTCACATGTAGTTTTTCTTTTCTTTCATTACACTCAGCTAGAAGTCTCACTTTTCTCTACACATTTTCTATTAGAAGTATTAGGGCTACTACCTAATTCTTTTCTCTATGCAGAAAAATGTTTCACAAATCTAGATGACTTTTAAAGGAACATTTTACAAAAATTGTCATGTCTATCCCAGTATAATTTTCTCATTTTCAATCATTTGATTGATTTCTCTTTATTAACACTAATTCTTTGTGACTCAATATTAAAGGGAGCTCAAGTTTCTAAGCTGAGGTACTAAAAGTTTTGTAAATTCCAGGCAGGAGAACAGGGATACAAACTTATGCCTGTATTGGAAAGACCGCCCCCCCCCCCCATACCTTCTACTGGATATCAAACATCCTTGTTATCACTAGATGCTTATAAACATATTAATAGTATAGTGCTTGCCTCTAGATTATTAAATTTATCACAGGAAATGCAGTGAGGAGGTGGACTAATAATATATGACACAATCCCGTCCATTTTTTCCCGTGTTCACAGAATTGTCTGTTAATTATTATTCTGTTATTATGTCTGTTAATTATTATTACTATTCATCTATTATTTACTCATTCATCACTTTTTGGAAATCAGACCAAAAAATAATGACTTACATTTCACCTGATACCTTTCCTGAATGTTAATAAGGTGACTTGGACAACATGGCACTAAGCTCAGATGAAGAAGAATCAAACACACAAGAGATGTAAGGACTAGGATGCAACTTGAAAATATTTTTACTTGTGTTATGGACACATGCATTCTTATCCATGCAAATAAAGTGTACAACTCTTTAAAAAAACCAAAAATATACAACCCTCCCCAGCCAGTGCTCCAGCATAATGATTATCTATAAAATTAAAAGTATTAAACAAGAATAGAAAAAAAGCAGTTCACGAAAAACCACCATAGCGCATACCTGCAATTCTGAAGGTCTTGCAAAGGCAACCTGCATAGTAACCACTTTGAAATCCCTTACAGGAATTAAAATGTAAGTTGATTCTCCCTAGTGATAAAAATCTATTTCATATTGGCTTCTAAAACCATCTTAGACTTTCACTGATGCAACAACCTTATTCAATGGTATGTACTTTTGTCTGATGAATTACAAAGGCAGAGATGTTCTCAAAAATATGATTTTTTCTCATTTGTTTTCCCACATGTGGGCCAGAAACAGGCTTTGTGCCAACCTGACAGAACACTCTCTCCGGACTTGTCTGGGTTTGCCTGGGCCTGTGTTGGCTCTGTCGTGGATGACAGTTGCCATTGTCCACACGACTGATGTCCAACCCAGCTCAGGGAATCCCACGGACACATGAAGGGCCAACAGACTTAGCAGTCCCTGCAAAACAAGCAGCAGCCCTTTGGGTTAACTGAAGGTGGGAGAGGAAATTGTGCAATTTTTGACCTTTAGCTGTAGACTGATGTGACAGAAGCAGATTGTGATGAGAAGACAAGTGAATGGAGTTCTAGGCAGACTCAAGACTGATGAGGAAGAAAAGCTCACCATGACCATTATACTTTACCTAGAGAAGGATCTGGGATGCTGAGGCCTATTGTGAGTCTCTCTATTATAGTATTAACTTGGGATCCAACACTGAGAAAGGAAGGCAGAAAAGGGAAGACAGTAGGAAGTTTTCTTAGATAATAATTTTTACAAACAAAGCTTTATTGCTAGGCTGTTAAAACTTCAATTGTACTAACAACAGGTCCTTGCCTCCACATATGGGATGTGTTCTCTTTTGCTCCCAGAGTGCAATGAGTGGTCTGAGTGTAGCATCTAGTTCTTGTGCAGTAATAATTTACTGCTGTCCCCAAGGCACTGGCTCACTCCACACTGCAAGCTGGGCTGGGGTGTACAGGCACTGTCCATTTTGCACACTTCAGTTTGCCTGAACTGCAAAATGGTATTTTATGTAGGAAGAAAAGATGAGGCTTCTTATGCTCATGTATGAAGCATACTCCTAATTAAGAGACTTAGCTAGAGTCCTTTGTCTGCAGTTAGCTAAATTTTCTTTGTCTGTCCTCCAAAAAGACCAACAGATAAACCAAAGTCATTACTCATCTAAATATTCTACCTTCCTCTCCCTGGATCAAATGTCAAACCTCTATCCCAATTTTTAAAAAAGTTTTCTATTTTAGTTATAGCTGTTACAATGTCCTCCCTGGCTAAAATTATTGCTTTTATTTTAGCAGCTGATTTCCTACCCTGTGATCTACTGGTGAACTACTTTTCACTTTTTCTTTCCTGTCTGTATCTGGCAGACCCTTTTACTATCTTGTTTTCAAAGACTAATTTAGTTCTAGCTACTCTCTTTTGATTTAACTCTCTTTTTCCATTCACCTCTCACCATATATTTCTCTCCCATCTAACATTTTTACATTTATATCTTACTCTTCAAGGAAGACTATGTGATCAAACTATAACTTTTCATCTCACACTACTTCTGATGTGCTATTTAATAGCCTTGTTACCCTTTTGAAGCTTACATGCTGATGTAGAACTTATCTTCCAAATATACTGTATACACATTAAATTTCCATGAGATCATTTTTGTAGGAAGAATTATTAAAAGCTTTGATTATTTTCAGAGTCATCAAGCTGTTCTTCTGGACATTTGATGGGGCCCAGCTGAGCAACAAGGTTAGTGAATGGCAGAAGTTTTTCTTACTATGAAAGCACCTTGTCAAATTAAACATACATAATTTATAATAAAGATTTTCTTTGCTGTTCAGGGGTAAAAACTTCATGCATCTGCAGAGTTTCCAGTCCTGTTTTATCAGAATATAAATTTGAGATATATGACTGATTAGAGCTTGAGTATCAGTTTGTCTTAAGCAAAGACATTTTGTACGTACAGTTGATGACAAATTCTAGAAGAAATGAATCACCAAACCTGCTAAACAGACACAATGGATACAATAATCTAAAATTTTCTTAAGGATCAGATAAAGATTAGGATTTCATCCTGGAATAGGTAATAGGATGCACAGATCGGACTGGAAGAGGAAATAATGTGGAAGGGAATTTTCTGCAGATATGACTGACAAAGCAATCTAACTTCTAATATCCTCTAGCAGTTAAAATGGTGAATTGTTTGGGGAAATTTCTGTCTTTTCATGATATGTTTTCCAATTTTTGCATTACATGATATGGTGAGAACTTGCTTTACACTGGCTCAGGAAAGCAAAATTACAATCTCACTCTTCAGGGAGCTGTTATTAAGGAACTGTTTTGTGGGCAGCTATCTTATTTCTGGTTAACTGTACAGGTTTTCTAGCTCCTCAGAAATTAGGGATATCATGTGGACCCAGGAGACAGGTAGTAGAATAAAATCAAGGGCAGGAGCACCACCTCCTACTTGATGTTTTAGTTCAAAGCCTGTAATTAACTATTTTACTGTGAGTTTTTAAATAAAATCTGTCTTTCCCAGGACTCAGCTTCCTAATAGCTTCTTTCTATGCTATTTCCTCTTTCCTCCACATTAAACAATTGTATGGTTGGAGATAGAAACCAATCGGACTTCAATTTTTTTCCTGGGTCTGAATTGTTTTCTCCTGTAACACAACTCAGAGTCTAGAGATTATTTCAATTTAACAAAAGGATTTCTCTCATGAAGGGAGAACGTGAAAGGGAAATTAATATTTCTTTGATTACTCTTCCTTGTGTGCATTCCTAGCCAGGCACATTCCTGAAAATCTCTTTAGAATCAAATCTTAGTGCTTAAAGTAACATACCAGGAAAATGCTAGGGTTTTCATTCCATGCTAAGCCACAGAACTAAATAAACCCGTAAGATCTTACTGTGACAAGCTCAATTATGGCTGAGAAAGATGATGTAAACTCTGTCTGCACAAATGCAGTCTGAGCTTCTGTCCACAGCTATCCAGGAATGGCCATGAGCCAGGGCCACATCAGGAGTTTTAAAGCTCTCTTTTTATACACATCACTTTATAACAATACAAAGCCTATATCTGTGCTACTATGCTACAGATAAAACTGCCCAAACTCCCCAGGTTTCTTAGTTGTACCACAGAAATACATTCTAGGAACAGATGAAGGGACTATGGTTAAAAAGGATGATATGCAGCTATTCCTTTTAATGTGTCCACACCCAGATGAAGTTACAGACCTGTCCCAGACTCAGGAAATTTTTTGTTCTTTATCAACTCTATTCCCTTGTGCTTGTCTTTAATCCACTTCTTTTGTGTGACATCTGCTCCTGGACCTGTTTAATCCATCATTAGCAGTCTGTTAAGACAAATGTTTAGGAAGAATTCAATTTGCAACTTTGGTGCAATTTTGCCTCTCATGGCTGTCAGGGGACTACAATTTACAGTATAGTGTAGCTCATGGCTAAGGCTTGGCAGGTATGCTATTCTAATATTTTCCTGACTTCCATGGAGATGCTCTCAGTTCCTACCAGCCCTATAAGCAGATGGTTAATTGTTACAAAGCTGCACACTATTAATTTTGAAACTTGCATATGCTACCATTTTCAGGGTAACATATGGCTTAAAGGAATCACAGAACATTTATAATAATGCAAGGACAGGAACAGCAAAAAAATCCCAATGTCTTAAAATATGTTGGGCTATTGTGGGTCACATTTCTGCTTTTGTGGCACAGCTTTCCAAAGATGATAAAACAGAACGAACCTTTATAGTGAATGAACATGGTCCCATAAGCTACTGTGAGATGCTGCTGAATATTTAAAGAGCTGGCATTCTCCTAACTAGGAATTTTTCATGTTGTCTTTTGTGAGAAATGAGCCGCCAATGTGCAGATTCTTGTTCCTTCAAGACCCTTTGGTTTTCTTTTTTTTTTGGTTGTTTTTAACACTGTACAGTTTACCCTTTAAAAATATCCAGTACTATATTTTAACATCCCAAAGCAGATCATTATAGATTTTTTTTTCAGTCATGCTACTAATAGCATATTAAAAAAAATTATTTACAGATAATTTTTATAGATAATTTCTGATGCTGTGCCTTCAAGAATTAAATTCTGTTTTTCTTATTTCTATTGAGTTTTTTACTAATTAAATACTAATGGATAAAATGTCTTGATAAACCCATTGGTTAAAAGTAATTTTTGAGTGAATATTTACAATTCTTCAAATCATAATAATAACCTCAGATTTTCTTTATGTCTCAGCTTAACGTTTCAGTCTTCCCCTTTCATTCTAGTTTGTCACAAATGTAACAACTCATACAAACAATTCATTGCCAAAGTCTTTCTGTAACAGTAAAAATTCTCATCACTTAGCACACAAACATATTCTTTGCTATATTTATTTTACAGCTGAATATTTGAGTACTTTCTAAAAAAGTTAAAACTGATGGCAAATGGCACTAGAATATTATTGAATTTAAATTAAAAAAATATAGTCCCAAACAATTTTATTCTATACAAGACTCTGATAAAATTTTATTACAATATAAGAGAAGTAGTATAGAAATTGTTTTGAAGTGCTTCTATTTGCTCATCTATTTGATGCTGAGCTTAGGCTATTAGTCAGAGATGGTCATGACCTCCTAAATACAAAGTGAGTTATATCAAATGGTTTTCTTTTCATGTAATTATAACCCCCCACATGGGAGGTTATGACAATGAGCTGCACGTTGTGCATCATTATTTTCTTTGTCAGATCCTGTAACTATTTTACTCTATGTTACAGCCTGTCTATACAGACAGTAACAGTGTTTACCTGTAATGTGATTATTTATTGTAGGACTTGGGCTTTTAAAAAGCTTTTTCCCCTCACTTAAAAGAAACATGACCAGCCTGAGTTAATGGAAACAAAACCAGCCTCATAAGAGCATATTTTTGAGCTGCCCAAAATTATATGGAACTTTGCTGCTTGTTGATTATAATAAAACATAACAATCCCCCAAGGAGGAAAAAGAATCACTTCCAGGTGTGGGTATTTTAGGTATAAAGAGATGCTTTGATCTTTGAAGAATGAAACAAACATAAGAAAAAAAAAGGTATTTAACTTCTGAACAGAAGTATTTGTTTTATAAAACATATATAAAGACACCAAATTACTTGACCTTATCCACACTTGCAAAGGACACAGCAGGTGTTGATTCTTTTTCTTTTTGAACAAGATCACTTTTTAAAAATGCACAGCTTGGAAAAATTCAAAAGAAGATAAATTTGCAACTGAGAGTTGGTTTTGGAAGAACTCCACTGGAGGGATGGGTTAAGAGGAGAACAAAGAAGAAAAAACGATTGAAACCAAATATTTGTGTATGTTTGTAATAGTTCTTAAACATATGCAAAAGTAGAAAAAAACAGGGGAAATGTTTCAACCTTAATCAGAAAGCTTGAAAGAGTCAACAGAGATACAGCTTGCAGCACTTGGAAAAGGTACAGCTGTGTGATGATGTAGCTGGCTTGTGTTTTTTCTCATGTGATGTGTGATGACATCTATTCCCAGGTCCCTGGATCCCAAAGTATTCATTAGGAATGTGATGGAAATCTCCCTTGAATGATGAATGTAAAAGATCTGCTCTTGAAGCATCATTAATCTGTCTAGGCGTAGAAATCAGTCTACTGTCACAATCCATTCACTATGACAGATAAAATGGGGGTAGTTTTTTATTTTTATTTTTGACTTATGGAAAACAAAAATGGCTTTAGAAAATGCATTTTAGTCATGATTATGATCAGGAAAGGGAGCATAATGCATGTGCTGTTTAAAGAAACCTGGACAAACTCAGTTCCTTCAGATCTATTTCTGTGCTCATCTACATGAACCTCCCCTCTATTCTCAGCACACTTAAGAACAACTAAAATCTTGGGAAGAAAAGCCACTGCTCTCGGTGTCCTGGCAATGTATACTCAAATAATTACCAGTGAGATTTGGAGACTGTTGACTGCACTATGAAAATAAGAAGATATTTCCTCAAAAATTTAAATCAAATTCAAACTGATTTTAGTTTGAATAGTTCATAAGTAATTTTCCTCCTTCCCTTCAGTAAGTGTCAGAGAAACTTAGAGATAAAATATATCTAAGACAGGAAAAAAAAATTCAGACAATGTACCCTGCTTATTACTTACAACTACCATCAATATAAATATACATGTTTCCACTTGATTTTTCTCTTTTTCTTTAAAAACAAACAGAAAAGATGCATATCATTTGTATAAATGCAAAAAAAATTAAAGCTATCATATATCATTCTCATTGAGTTTTTATGGCCTTTTCTAACAATCTGAATAAATTATTTATTTTAAAGAGAAGTAGGAAAAGTCCAAGGAAGAGCAGGAAAATAAAAAGCAAAAATGAGAAGAATGAAATTACCTATCATCCACTATAGCATAATAAGGTCTTGAACATTCTAAAATGTTTGCTCCTGGCCTTTGCCCACATTAGTGGGCCCCATATTAGTGACTACTGCAAATGAAATGAACTAATTACTTAATCAATTTCCTTCAGTTACAAATAATCACAGACATATCAAAAAGTGCAGCTGAAATAAAAAATAAGCAGAAGTAGAAACACCCTGCAGCTCTTTTTCTCTAGTTCTTTTTACCTTCTTTCTCCTAAAATCCTCTTTTTTGAAACAAACAAACAAACAAAAAACCAATTTTATAAACAATTAAAAAAAATAGTTACATTGTATTTTTTTGAGACTGGTGTTAATTTTCTTCATTTCTCATCCCAGACTAACTATGCTAAGCTCCTGTTTTGGCATAAAGTCTGAATGAGACACCTCTACTATTTTAGGATGTTTGTGACCTGAATGCCCTCTGATTCTTGATTCTCCAGACTCTTTCAGATGTAAATAGAAATCCCCTTTCAAAGAATCTATGGAGACATCCAGAGGCACTCCTGATTTCTCCTTCCCCAGTACATCTGCTCCTGTTTCCACCACCCAATACTTCCAGTTGTGTCATCCTGCTCCAGCTGCGCCTCTGTCCCCTGGGCTGACTCAGTTTCTGTCTAGTGGCACTGTAGACCAGAACACAAGAATAACTTCAGATAAAAACAACCATGATCTCTGCTGCAAAGAGCTGTTGTCTGACCTGGATTTACTTCAGTGATAATAAGACAACAATAATTAACTATGTAATTCTTATATAGACATAAGGACTAGAGTTACAGAATACACTCTGTAGAAAGATTCAGCATTCCTTGATGAATAGGAGGCAAAAGGATTCATCACAGCCAAACAACACATCTACAGTTCTTTATGTAAACAAGTGTGCGTCTTCTGCAAACATGGTTTTTCTACTAATTTTTCAGGAATTTAAAAGTGAAAAATTTCTGCAGCTGTTCAAATAACACATTTAATAATGCATTTTACAGACTCTCAGCCTGTACTCTCAAACTCCAGAATACTCAAGGTGTGGGATTTTGAATACTTTGCAAACTAAAACCAAGCCCCTAGCGTTTTAATAGACTTAAAACCCCTGCAAGCTAGGGCTACAACTGTTTTAATATTTTCCACTCATTTCTATCTGGATCCAGAATACACTGACACGCGTGGTACTAGAAGAACTATATTTGTTACTATCATGTCTAGTGCAAAGCAGCATTCCAGAGTAAGCTGAGATTCATTTAAGGATCTATCAGATTTAAAGCCAAGCATGTACCATTACAGTTCAATAATAATGAAAAACAAAGTAATATTTTAGTGGATGACACAGTCTTTCTAAGAAAAGGATCTGCCATATAAAAATGCTTGTTGCCAGTATGTGCTTATATATAACATGGGACTTTCAGAACCCAAAGCTTTTTATTATGTGTTTATAAAAAAACCCGAACCTGAATAAGATAAACTACAAACATTTAGTGTCACCGAAATCCAGATACTTACAGCTAAAGGGATATAATAAGTAAATATAAACATATGAAATCTATACCACTCTGGAGCATCGATCCAAAGAACATGAGAGAATTCATAATTCTGTAGTTACAGTGTTAGTCTGTCTATATATGAGAAAAAAATGGAGAATGTAGTTAAAGTCTGGTCTTGTTTAGACTTCATGAAACCATCTCATGAGTGATAAATAAAAAATAAATCATAAGTTAGAAACAGCCATGAGAAAAAATAGACAGATCTTCAGCCACTGCTCAGGATGAAACAGGAAACAGCACACACTATACCATAGCAAAAACTTACCGAAGGAATAACAGCAATCTTATGTCTGATAACAATATTTGAGATGTAAATGGAACCCACAGTAATTCAGAGATACTCCTGCCATAGCGCACTGCATTATTCCATCCAGCTATATGTCTAACTTTCAGCTTAATGCTTTTCAGTCATTATTTTCTGAAATATATCGGCTGTGGGAGAATTCAGACTGCAAACATCACTTCAATAAATACTGTTACAACCTTCTTTCAGATCCTCAATCTGAAAAACAGAATCAGTGCGAATAATCATTCAAGAAAAACGCCAGAATTATGGTCTACTAAGCTGAGTTCTGTATCCCTTATGTGAAGGCAGCTTACCAGTAGCAAAGATCTTTTCTTTACACAAAATTATCTACTAATAGTTTGAAAGAATGAAGTTAATTCTCAAACAGTTGCAGCACTTTTAAATATAAGCCTCCTTTGTCATATTTAAAGCAACATTTTTTTTTAATGGCTGAGCAACAATATTATGCTAAGTTTAGCAGCTGAAATGAAACTTTATCTGTTTTGAACTTATTGTGAGACTTTTCATAAAGAACACTGCTCTGATATTTTAGGAGACAATTTTTGCTACTGGTGATATCCAAGTTCTCTGTAAAGCAAAGAAAATGAAAAAAATGACTGAATCCAAGAAACACTATGAATTAAAAATGTAAGAGTCATTTATTAATTATTAAAAGTAACTTGTAAAGAAGGCATGAGACTTAAAAGCTTTTTACAAAACCCTCTGTCTTTAGAGGTGAAAAGACTAAGCTGAAACTTATCAAGAAACAACTTCTGATTGTTTCAAAATCCTGATTTAATACTTGTATTCACCACCTCCAAATCAAAAGATGTATGTGGATTTGACGTAAGGAGATTTGAATAATTTGAACAATTCAGGAAAAAAGAAAGTAACATATTTAATTAAAATTTAAAGATGCGGAAGTTTTTTTATATACTATTTTTCTTCATATTTAGAAATATTAGGAATTTGGGAAAGAAAGGGTGGTTAGTAAAATTTATGAAGTTTTATCATTTCTTTCAAATGCATAGCAAAATTTCATATCATTTTTTTTTCTCCAGAGAAAAAGGTTTATTAATAACTTGTCTTATTCTAACTTTTAACAATTTGTGAAGACTAGCTTACACAGTTTCTCAGTCCACAGGTAACAGTGATTTGTGGCTTCCTGTTGGCTAGAAAGATAGTGCAAAGTAATTATGAATCATAGAAAATAAATAGTTTAGTCTGGAATACACCTTTACCATCAGCGAGTCAAATCATTAAGAGTATTGCCAAGTCCACTCCTAAGCCGTGTCCCTAAGCACCACACCTATGGGTCTTTTAAATCCCTCCAGGGATGGTGATTCAACCACTTCCCTGGCATCCTGTTCTGATGGTGGGAAACATTCAGATTAGGATAAAATCTACCAATAAATATGACGTACTACTGGAATATATTGGAAAGTTCATGCAATACATGTGGAGATTTTTATAAAAATGTGAGAGATAAATTTCTATCAGGGATAATATAGGCATTATTTGATAGGGGTAGGGATTAAATTAATTGTTCAGTTCTCTTCTGGCCCTCTTTTTCTATACCTTTGAGAATCAGAATGGTTGATTCTCTTTGGAGACTGTTCTTTCAGCCACAGGAAGGTAAGTGAGAGTATGCCTTTTATTGGGATCCCCCACGTGCAGGAGCCCACAAGGCAGCACAGTCCCAGGTACCCTACAGAGCTGCAATCTCCCTCCTGCTCCAGGCCTTCCAGGGGCTGGCACATCACATGATGAGAGGCTGACTGCAATGGGCTAGAGGTCTCACAGCAAGGAAAAGTCAAGTCACACACAGGAAGGAAGTGGGATTTGCCCGAATCACACCAGACAGCCACCTCTTTAACAGGATTTCTTAAACATAAGATCATCGCTTCCTTGGCTCATAAAAGTGAACAAATATCAGAGCTCTATCATCTGACATCAGCTGTCACTAGCTCAAAATACTTCCTGTATCTGTGAGCTAGAAACAACAAATTTATAAGTTCAAGGACCGAGCAAACCTGCCATTGTAAAAACATTTAATTTCTCTGCATCTGAAGTATGAAGCCATTTGCAAAGTGATATGCTCAAGTGTTTGCTGCAAACACTCTTATTTCTACTGCAATTAGTATAAGACTAAGAATAAGGAAGAAACCCCCAGTGTTTTAGCTTTATTTTTATGGTCCCAACTGAGCTTGCTTTTGCAAAATGTCTGCACGCTGAGCCAGCTTTCCTGCCAAGCTCTGGCTGCCTTGTGCCACCATGCTGGCCACTCAAAATAGTTTGCACAGGAGACAAATGGTCAGCTTTCAGGGGAATTTTTGGAGTTTAGCTTCACCAGAGAAGTGGCAACATTAATGTGCAAGGGGAGATGGGCCTGCTATTTTTAAATTCTGCTGCCTGATGTGCAGCTCTCACATCAGACAAAGGTGATTGCTGCTGCTCTAGACCCTGTAAAGAAGTAATTGCCTCACTCCCTCCTTGAATCTTTGAAGAGATAATAAGAAAATCCTGGTTTTGTTAAGTAATATGCTCAGTTCTCCTTCCCAGCAATCCACAGAAACAGAGGCTGTCAAAATTTGCCTGTCACTTCTGACCTTCAACGATCTTTATTGTTAGGACTGATGTCCTAATTATGGCCACATAAAAAGCAGGACACAAAAACATGTCTGTCTCATAGGAGGAGCCGTGATTATTGCACCACATGTTGCATTGACAATATGTGCACTTTTGCTACTACACACATGATGCCAAGAAAATATTTTCCACTGTAGCCCATTTCAAGTCACAGGAAATAACATACTTACAGAAGGATTACCCTGTTTTTACACTGGAAAGGTACATACCCAGCCACCAATCCCAATCAACCACTTATCTAGTGATTTAGTGTTAGCACAACTTACCTACAAGGCAGGAAAGGAGCCATTGATCCTTTAGCTCTGACCCACCCCAGGGCCTGTTCCCCTGACTCCCCTGGTACCAGCCCCCCCTTCCTTTACTGTGATGCCAGGATTGTTTGCCAAAATGAGGGTGAAAGTGCCCGGCCAGCAGGCTCTTCAGAACAGATGGGAGTGGGACAGTATCACAAGTGAAGGATTACCTAACGATGTAAATTCTTAATTTTAAGGTACAACATTTTTAAAGGGATGGAGGTATTCTGGAGATCAGGTGATTTGTAGGGAATGCTTTCCCAGGTCAGGAGAGCTCTTACCATTTATCATTAACAATGTACCACTGATAACACTTTGAACTGTGAGTCCCAAGGGGATGGTGAAGTGGTTCACTGGTAGTGGATGCTTTCCTCACATCCCTCCCTTGCTGAGCAGCAACAAATGCTTCCCTGGATTGAAAATCCTGAACTAGTGGTCTTTACCGCCAGAAACAGAAGCAGACCTGCCTCTTCTTCCCATGGCAGTTTAAAATGAAGTGTTTGTGAGTATAAATAGAGTGGTTTGACATTGTCACCTTAAAATGGATGAGTCTTTGAAAGCAGTGATCCATGAAAACCCCACAGCTAGCACTGGGGTTGGAGATTTCTTCTGGCTGGGACACTGAGGTGTTAAAGGGATGATATTGCCAGGAAGAATAAGCACTGAATGGAAGGATATGATGTCTTATGTAGAGAAGACTGTAAAGCAACCAAATACCTCCATATTTACTAGGAAGATGAATGTCATTCACCCAGTGAAGCTGGATATTTAAAAGCTACACCCTTTCATTATTCACACATTTATTGGTTTTGGTTCACATTTTTCTATTGTTGCAGAATGCAATAAATTGTTACTAAAATTTTTCAAACCATGAAAAGAAGGATGGAAAAGGTGGAAACCATTTTGTAGGTCTTCCAATAATTTTAAACTTAAAGTGAATTTTTGTATTCAAAATAGCAATGAACCTCTTTCTCATATTGATTTTGCTGGTAACAAGTGGTCTTTTATTTTAAGTCTTATTATTTTGCAGTTTTCCGTCTTCCACACACTCAGGACACGGTTCTCATCTCACTCATATTGTGCCACTGATGGCAGTGAAGACAGCCTTTTTTATCCAATATAAGCAGGATAAAAGCCTTCAGCTTGTGCAAGAAAGAGCTTTTCAGCTCAGATACCCAGAAAGTATCACTGGTCAGACAGTGACCTTCAGGAGTTAGGTCTCCTGGGACAAATACAGGTTTTGTGCCATCCTTTAGCTGATAGACTACCCTCTAATCCTGAACTACTGCATTATTCAAACAATGGATGAAATAAGTCAGGAGCTGAAGTACCTAGTTACTAAATAGCCTCATGCTGTAGGATAAAAGAAAAAGAAGGAAAAAAAAATGTAAAAGGATAAAAAGAAGCAGGCAGTATTTTTAAGAAATAGCCCTCAGGAGAAGCTGGGAGCAGTTCTTGCCACTAAATCATATCCAACCAGATCAGTAATTAACAATATTGGCACTAATAACCTTCAATAGCATGGAAGCATGCTGATATCTGTTGGTATTCCTGTGATCATTATTGCAGAAGGAAGAAGGACTGAACTTTGCACAGATGGAGGAAATGGAAGGAAATAAGTGATCTTGTGAGAGAAAATAAAGTTTATGGGCTAGAAGAAGTGACAGATTTTGAACTAAACTGGCTCAAATTTTAAGCTTCTATTACAAATGTCCTCTTCTCAAGCAGATAATTATTTAAAAAGGAAGGTAAAATGCACTTTATTTCATGGTTTGAAAATAACTGACCATTTTAAAACAGAGGAAAACGATGGCTTCTGAACAGTATCTTTAAATCTAAAAACCAGCTAGGGCATAGTTGGAATATGTCCTAGGATATTCTTATTCACTTTCAATTAACACAAATGACTACTTTCTGTATCAAGTGTTATAATCCTTCTAGCTGCTCATAAGAGAAAAAAGAGCATGTGTTAAGTGGAATGAGACTGTGGGTGAGAAACCTTGTGAAATACAAGACCCAACTACACCTTTAGCAGCAGCATGTGAGAAATTGAATAATTGGTGTTCAGCTGTGCTAAAATGAATGGAAAAGTTGTATACAATTTCCAAGTGACTTTTTTTGTGAGAGTCTAATCCATGGGCTTTTCATAACACTTTGCCTTAAGCACTGCAGAAACAGGTTTCACATAATACTGGAAACTTCACGCAAAAGAATGAATTGGCAAAAGGAACCTGTAGACACCTTGAGTCTAGAGAGGAGACAGCCACTGAGAAAGGAGCCAATTTGCTGTCATTTTTCTGAGGTATTGTGTGCTATAGCCTTCGTTTCCTCTGAGCAAAGTGAAAATTTGGTGTAGCTGCTTAATTGTTTGGGTTAGCAAAATCAAAAAATTATACAGGAATCTTATGAGACTGAGTGTCTGGTAAATAAAATTGAATTGAATGTTGAAAAATATAAAGCAATATTTGCAGAAAAAAATACTAATGCACAATAATGGGTTTTTAAATTAAAAAAAAGCCAATTGAAATATTCAGGAGAGATATATTGGTGTTTTAAGAGATATTTCTATGAATAGTTCAGTAAAGCACTTTGAATGCTAGGAATTATTAAGGAAAAAGGGAAGAGCAAAACTGCAGACATCATTCTGCTACCATATAAATGCATGTACATTTTAAAAGCTGTCTGCAGTCCTAGTGTTTGAACCAGCTCACATATGTTATGGAAGAATTAGAAAAGGTGCTGAGCAAGATGGGGAGGATGTAATGGCACCTGTACAGGGAAAAACTTGAGTACAGAGCACTGCTAAAGCTGCATTTCTTCACACTGGAAAAGGAAGTGTAACAAACAGATCAAATAATAACTTATGATAAATGGTGTGGAAAACACAAACATGGATGTTTCTGGTAATATAACACTGAGACATCAAATGAAACTATGAGGTGAGAGACTGGAAACTAAGAACCTATTCTTCACATGCAGAATATTTATAATGTGAAGTTTGCTTTATGATGACATCGCAGCTATTCACATTAAAAAAAAACAAGGTCAATTTTGAGAAAAAAAACCACCACAACCAAATTCATTGATGAAATGATCCATTTAAGTGTTAGTAGTACAAAGATACCTCCTGCAATTCAGTAAGTCCTTGAATCATAGACTGAGGAAACTTACTCTCAAATACTTGCTGTATTTCTACATCCTTGTCTAGGCAAATGATACTTTTGTTAGACAGAAAAGGCAAATCTGGCTATTTGGCTTGACTCAGTGCATCATTCAATGTTTTTGTGCCCACTCAGTATTTCTAATTCATGTACTAAAACAAGCAAGTGAAAAACTAGATTACATTTGAACTGTATGTCCTGGATGGCTGTACTTTCATCAGCTTAGAAGACAGTTTTATAAACCGTCTGGACTGAGAGAAACAATGGATTGAGGTAACTGGTGCAACTCTGTAGGCTGTCATTCATAAACTACGGTCACTCAGTTGATACGCTTTATACACAGTATATATGCACACCAGAGATATCCTTCATAGAACTGTGTCACAAACAGAGCTTTTCCAAGTCACTCTGCAAGTGCTCTGCATCACCTTGACATTTATAGTCTCGCTGAAAAGAAAGAGCTGTTGCATATCTTCACTCTTCAAAGAAAACCAGTTCAGACTCATTTTAGAGAAATACGTGAAATCACCTGTAGTTATTCTTATCCCTGGTAAATACTATCTGTATGCAGCCTTTCAAGCTCTGCATATAAATAACTAGCACACACCACTGTCTACACCTCTCACATATAGATTTAGAACATTAGTTAAAATTAACTACAGCTGTTGAAAGACAATCTACAAAAAGTAGCATTAGATATTCTTTTTTATTTAGAACAGGTTAAAAACTTCATGAAGAGAACAAAAGATGAAAAGGATATATGCAGAGAAATAAGACCTTTCATTTACTTCTAATACTATTGTGCTAATTGCTCCCTCTTATAGGTGTATCTTGGGAAAATGAAACAATAAGGTAAAAGAATAATAATGAAGTATCTAAAAATGAACAAAGGTTTGGATTAAAGGCCTCTAACGGGACAGAAAATTGAAGATGATGATCAAGAATACAAAGATCAGAAAAATCAAGGCAAGAAATACTTAGAAAAGGACTTCATAACAGCTGATTTTTTGTATCCGCAGTCTTTCTTTTTCACTCAGAACCATACAAAATAATTTTATAGAAACTGTACCATTCCCATGTACATGAAGAAATTATTAATCTCTTAATATCAAAAGTATCAGGGATTTTTGGCAAATAGTTACCTATTCATTGACCTAAAATTAAATTAAAACTACTCCTGGTGGGATCCTCTGAGATGCCCTGAAGAGAGCATCCACAAGCACTTTGTCACCTGTGGATTCTACAGACACTAGAGATGCATTTCCCCTCCACTTCCCCACTTAAGTGGAAATTACATAGCTTCACTTTTCTGATTTGAAATGCAATAGATATAAAAGAACAATGCTTAGTGCAATCGTAGTTCACTGCAATCATGTCATATTTAAGGAAAAGAAGAACGATTTAAGATAACTGAGGAGAGCTGGATTCAGCAAATCACATTAGAAAGGAAAAATATTCTTGGCAAAATCTCCCATTTTTACACAGTCTTCAGATATTTATATCCAGATAGGATAATCATATACCACAGAAAGATAGTATAACTAGGGTTGGGGAAACACTGTTTGGTTATGGCATTTAAACATAAACATTCTGTATTCAAAAAGTTAACAGCAAAATATGGATATAATTCTTCTCAAATGTATTAATCTTAATAAAAAATGTATTTGGTCAGGTACGGGTCTGTAAAGATAATGTACATAATTCTATTTCATTTTGAGCTCACAAGGCAAATCTCTATGCACTTATCTTTAGATTCACAGCACTTTGTATACTGGTGATAGTTCTGTGTTCATTCTCAAAGTATGCTACCTTTTATATTTGGGATTTGCAATAGTGCACAGATACCTAGTTTTCTCTAAAAGTCGGTGGCACTCAGCCTAACTCCCTTGGTCTCCCTCTAAGGCTTTTTGATGAAGTTATTTTTGTGGATTCAGATCACCTTGGCAATCAAAATCTAAACCTAGGTAACAGTTCTGAGCATTTCTCACATTTCATGATAAATGGCTATTTTGCGTAAATGCCTACCATGACACAAGTTTATTCTAAGTATTGGAAAGGACTGGAAGGTCAAAGATCTCCTGGTATACAACTAAAATATGTCATTACTGGTAAAACAAATTGCGTCTCTTATCTCAATAAGAAAACTTAAAGTTACCTGAGCCAGAGCTTGTACAGTACTGTGTTGTTTAATTGCGATCACACCACTGAAAACCTCAGCCAAAGGAGAATCTCTGTGGAACTGCACATACATTGCCACACAATGTGCCTTTGAATGCAAAGCCCAGGGAAGTCCCAATCTCACAGCACGACAGAGCAATGCAAAAAATAGCTAAATGAGACTCAGAGCAACAGCACATATACAGGCCTAAAGGGCTCTTTGCATGGTGTGCTGCTTTAGGCTGGGGCAGAATTAACTGTCTTAAAGTGACTGATAGGGGGCTGTGTTTTGGACTTGTGCTGAACACAGAGTTGATAACACAAGAGATATTTTGTTATTGCTGAGTATGGCTTACACAGAGCAAAGGCCTTTTCTGCTTCTCATACTGCCAGACTGGCGAGGAATCTGGGGGGACACAGCCAGGACAGGTGACCCAAACTGACCAAAGGGACAATCCAGACCACAGGACATCATGCTCAGTATATAAAGTCAGGGAAGATGGACAAAAGAGGGGATGTTTGAAGTTATGGTGTTTGTCTTTCCAAGTCACTGGTACATGTGATGGGGCCTTGCTCTCCTGGAGATGGCTGAACACCTACCTGCCCATGGGAAGCACAGAATTTATTCCTTGTTTTGCTCTGCTTGTGTGTGCAGCTTTTGCTTTCCTTATTAAACTGTCTTTATCTCAACCCATGAGTTTTCTTTTATCCTTCTCATTCTCTCATTGATCCTGCTGGTGGGAGAGTGAGTGAACAGCTGTATAAGGCTTGATTGCCGGCTGGAGTTAAGCCATGTCTCACAGGGAGTAAAGATTCCTATAGAGTCTTTGAGTCTCAGACTAGAAAAATGGAAAAATTATCTGAGGATATTGAAGTCAATAAGTGGTGCACTGGGCTTGGATTTGATCTAATTTACCCTGGTTTCTCAGTGGTGTTTTTCACTTATTTTCAAAATTTACTCTTTAATTGCATTGGCACCAGAATTCAGACACCATGTGCATAACCAAATTAGAAAGACACATCTCTCTCTTAATATGCCATTGAGTTCTTTACCACATCAAAATAGGTCTGGTAACTTAAGAACTGAAAATGGGTTGCTTTTAGAAGCAATATTTTTGGTCTTGTCTTCCTGACTAAACTCAGGTAAAACTCCTCGTGAAAACCAGAGGGGATCCTGCCTGCAAGGAGACTCTTATGCAAGGCTTAAATTATCAAAGTAGTAAGGAAAATTCTACAGGGGAGCAATCACTCTGTGGAGGAAGCCAATAATTTAGTTACAGAAAATGTATATTACAGATGAGGATTAACACTTATTCACTGTACTTGGAATGTGAAAGAATATATTAAATATTAATTCAAAATTACAATCACAAAAGTTAACAGAAAATGACACACTGAGACATAGAGTTGTGATTAAAAATTTTAGAATTAGTCAGTGATTGACTGTGATGTTTTTGCCTCTCCTTCTGTTCAAAAGGTTTTGATGATAGAGTACCAGTGCTCAAGATTTGCTTGTTTGCTGTGAATGTGTTTTTCAAGTAATGTTTCTCTCGGGGGGGGAACAGACCAGAAAACTTAATTTTACATGTGCTTAATGTGCTTGAGGTATCAAATTTTTTTTAAAAAACCACATAATATAGAACATAAAAGATGAGAACAAATAAGAAGAACACTGAGAAGAATTTAAATACAATTTTGCTAACCAGTAACAAAAAAGATATACCACATTAGAATTCCAAGGATACTCAAGATCAGCAAACTTTCAAAAATAATTTAGGACATTTCACACCTCAAAGATATAGAAAAAGTTGAGGGAAGTAAGTCTTTATGTTAAAATATATTAATTAAAAAAATTCTAATACCATAAAATGTATTCAACCAAACAAATTGCACATTTTGCAGAGACATTATCTACTGCAAGAATATAATTCAGCAAAGTTTAACATTCCTGTATGCTGTACTTCTCCAACTCTCTTCTAAGAATGTGGCAACCTCTGGCACCATGAAACTAACAAAAAAATTACTAAATAGCAGAGATCACATTAGAGCAAACTTCCTATATTTTATCATGTTGCTGCTATTACACATAAAATTTTAATGTTACAAGCACACATTTTATGTCTAATTCCAGTAGAATGTTTCAGATTGATATTAATTTAAGTTGCCATTCATTCTATCAGAAGACAGAGTGATTCCCAGCTGTGCAATTACTGGGAAATTTTGTAGGCTCAAGACTCATCATACAGAATAACAAATATATCCTTTCTGAATGACTAAGATAATCCCCAAAATGTGTTTCAGAAGAAAACTCTTAATTCAAGAAGTTTTCAGGGTAAGCAGCAAAGGCATGACAGGCATTAACCCTTGTGTCTCCCAAGCCTTGTTTCCACAGCTTCCTTCTTGCCCTTGTGAAAAGCAGCTGTGCAAGAACAGCGTGTCCCTGCTCACCAGACCCACTCACACCATGCCTTTGATTGTCTGCCTAATTGCATGGCTAAGGTAAATCTCCACTGCTTTCTACTCCTTTGTGCATGATAACACTGGCACAGAAACAGGAGACTATAGAGAGCATTGCTTATCAAATCCTGCTCTGTAACACCTCTGCAGTTCCACAGTCAGCATCAGGGACAATCAGTCATCCAGAAGTCAGCGCCTGAAGAGGATCGAGTTGTTGAGGAATTGCTGATGGTACAATTTGATCAACAGAATTTTCCTAAGAGTGATGGCGTCTGAGAAAGAAAAATACTCCTATATGTGACTTTCTTACTCTGTGTTGAATACGCAAGACTTAGTAACAAGAACAGAACCAATGCCTCAACAACTTGATCGTTGTGAAACCATCACATAAACCATCACATTTCGTACTGTAACATGTGCAGCTACAACTTCTCTCAGACAATTCTCCTTTCCCATCAGCTGTTAACCAACCCCTGTCAAACCATACCTTGGACTGGTGTCAGCTAGCCATTTGTAATGTTTCAAATCTATTTAACAATACCTAGCATTTTGTGTGTTGTTGTTGTTGTTGTCGTCGTTTGGTTAGCTGGTTTTTAAAATCATAAGTCCGCACAACTGAACAGGACATATTGAGCTGGTATTTTTGTGTTACTATTACACTCATCTAAATGTATTTGGTAACAGTTTCTTCACAGAATTCTATAGCTGTAGATCTTCAGAAATATGAATAAACACCCCTGTTTTGTTGAGGAGCTAAACAAATCCCCTGATACTTCTTCCAGGTAGAACTAAAGAAAAAGCTATTTTAATACAAGCCTGAATAAAACAGAAATATTTAAATTCAATCAGATGGACAAGCTGGTTAATGAAAATGCCCCTTGCAATTCAATAATGAGGTTTTTAAGTTGCCACATTTTATAAATAACTTTTATAGAGCTGTTAAAAACTAGCAAGCACATAAGCAGAATGTTTTTTCCATTCCTAGCTCTACTGCTACAAGGACTTCCCTACAGAATGACAGCGCAAGTCTGGCGCTGTAAAATTACACAATGTTTTAGAGACAAAATTTAGAGTTTTTAAATCTCCATACACAAACTTCATTAAGAAATAACTTACTTGCATACTGATTATTTTTGACCCTATTGTGATTACTTACATTTCATAAAACCAGATATAAGTGGTTTTTTGACAAATACACAGATTTTACTCACCACATGACAAAGTTGAGTCTTTAAAGTTATAGTGACTTGATTTATTGAGCAGAAATCCAAGTATCATCTTTGTTAAGGCAGAATGCTTTGGTTGTTTTTTTCAGACTATTTCTTGTCCAGCGAGAAAACACTGGGCCAAACAGTAAGAATTATATTATAGAAAATGCTGAAAAACACTTCAAAAACTTGCTGGGGTAGTCAAGTGGAGTTAAATTCTTCTATATTAGAGAACTTATGAAAAGCTTAAAAAAGCCCTAAAAAATTAGACTTATGTTTAACACAGAGGGCATTTTCAGACTTTTCCCCTAGCAGTGGCTGAGGATCCATGTCCGCTTACATCTATCAGGATGCATTAAGATAAACAATATACTGCTATATGTAATGTGCAAACTGTAAATAATGTTACATTTACTTCTTGTTTTCTGCTTTCACCAAATTTCTGAAATACTATAATAGTGGGAGTTCACTAGACAGAACTAAATTTAGCAAAGGTACAAATTCTGTACTGAACTTCATAAAAATTAATATAACCTGAAGATGCTACCATCTATATGAAAAAAAAATAAATTGTAATCCTGATCTGTGTCACTGCTTTTGCCTGGAAGACCATGCTTAGATATAAGATACTTCCCTCAAAAATTATGAATGAATGTTAATAAAATACATTTGAGTAGCCGACAATGGACATTTATCAAATACTCCCCTATTAATTTCAATTTAGTATGACATTAAAAACAGATTGGAGGAAAGGACTAGCAATACATGATACTCGAGGCACAAGAAGGCCTTATAGACAATAGAGATGTTATCCTAATTCTACACATACTTTCTGTTTAACACAGGTGAGGTAACTTTAATGAACTGGGCCAGTGCTGTTGAAAGTAAAGAAAATTCAGAAAATGGAAGAAGAAATTCAAGTCCCTAATTGTCTGTAGTAGTAGATTTCTTCTTAAAAATACTTATGTATATTGAAAATAATTTGTCTGTCATGGCTTCTTGTTTATAAAAATAAAAGGGTAATTTAGAAGATTTAGTACAATAAAAGATTGGGCAATATATTCTGGCAGTGTCAAGTTCTGTATTCATTAAATGCACTGTAGAAATATTTGGGAAAAATCTCAGTAGCACTGAGAATTGCAGAGGTGAGACAATTAATAGTCTTCTCCAAATTTTGAAAGACTTGTTCTAAATCGGTCCTGAGACATCATGTCAAATGATTGAGTAGAAATGAGTGAGGGTTCAACTCTACTGAAGCTGCTGAAGGTATACCACAGAATACTAAAAGCACTTCCTCTGAAAGCCTTTGCCTACTTTAATGTATGTTGACTTGCTACAATTTGACTTAATCAACTTTGGTTTTTGGTTGTCAAGACCTGTACTAATTCTACTGTAGTATTATCTAACTTCTTCATAAGGTACTACAAACACTGTATTTCTAAGTAGAGACACAGATGATGTATAATAGTGTATAAATCATTGAAAGTGCTGGACAAGGGACTGATTTTTTTCTCAGTTCAGCATGTTTGAAGAAGTTAGGTCCATCTAAATTGGAAGGTTTACTGTAGAAAATACAGACAAAAATTAGAGTATTGAACAGAAGAATTCTGTCATGGAATACCACCTCAATCTGTTTCAAGGCAGCTGAGACTAAAGAAAATATGTAAGTTTTGGTCTAACTTTTTCATAAGTGCACTGTTTTGAAAAGACACTTATTGGAAATACTGTTGAAATCTTTCATCTCACAAAAGAAAACCAGAAATGATAACTTCAGTCACAGAGGCACAGCTTCTAGGACATATTAAATGATTATCACAGAATCATAGAATGGCTTGGGTTGGAAGGGACCTTACAAATCACACAGTTTCAACCTCCTGCCATGGGCAGGGACACCTTTCGCATGACCAAGTTGCTCAGTTCTCCAATCAGCCTGGCCTTGAACACAGCCCAGGGATACCTATCATTTCTCTGGGTAACCTGTTCCAGTGTTTCACCACCATCACAGTAAGAATTTCTTTCTGGTCTCTAATTAAAACCTACTCTCTCCAGTTAGATGCCATTTCCCCTTGTCCTCTCATAATACACTTTTAAAAAAAGTCTTTCTCCATCTTTCTTCTATGTGCTGTTCAGGTACTTCAAGCTGGAATCACGTTCTCTTCTTCTGGCTGAACAATCCCAATTTTATTTTTCTCTTGGGAGAGGTGTTCCAACGGTTAATCATCTTACTGGCCATCACACCTCATCACCAGTTTCAAGATGCAGAGTTCTCAGTTGGAAAAACCGCCCATGTTTATAGGTTACTTCAATGCATCTGAAGTTCAGAACGCCAGTAGTGTCTACATAAATCCAGCCTACTCCACAACATATCGTTTAGTCCTACACAGAGAAAGAAGATACCCACTTTCCCCTTATACTCTTGTAAAAATGTTTTACATTATTATTTGAATTACTGCTATTCTTTAGATAGGCTTCTCAAAGATAGTGTATCAAAAATGTAGATCAAAGGGTGTTATCAAAATTGATCAGCAATTTATTTCATTCTGCATACAAAACTAAGTCCTTTGGAGTCACCAACAGAAAACTGCCTTAATTTATGCATGCACGAGAATGAGCAGTGGGGAAAGAACTGTGTTATAGAAGTTCATGCATAACAGTCAAGATACAGTAATTATCTTTGTTTTGCAGAGAACATTTGGTTCTGTGCATAACTTTTACCTTTTACATATTCATTAAGCTGTTTGTATTAAACGTTGTTTTAAAATGAGTCCAGGCTAATTTTGCTGATAAAAAAATGATTACTAGCTCTCATTATTGTTTAATGTGGTTGGCTAATTACTTGTTATTTAGACTAAAATGTTACTACTAATGTTCTGTTAATAGCCAGCACTCTTGGCTAGGCTTTTGGGATGAAATCTGTTTATGTATGTACTTGGTTATATTTCTATTCTGAAGGCCCTTGCAAATTACTACTCAGTTTTTCGCCCATATTCAATATTTTCAGCGAGAGAAATTTATGTGGTGTGTCCCATGGTATTGCTGAAAGTCTCCTATATTTACATGCATTTGTATGGAGTGCAAGTGAACAGTTTCCCACTACAGATTCCTGACAGGTGAATCACAAGAGGCGAAGTTTGTTCTCAGAAATAAGGTCCATTATATTTTAGTGAAACAACATCCTGCAGTTGCTGGGGTTGGTTCACCTCGTTTGTATGCCAGCTCCTGCAAGCTGAAGTCTGGGGTTAGTCTACCTCAGATAAAGCTGACTAAAGAAATCAGCACTGCCTTTCACCTATGCGTCAAAATTATTCTGGAAACAGATTGTGGGCTTTGGCGAGGAAATAGGCAAAATGGCCCATTCAGTTTCTCTAACAATTACTTTTTAGAAAGTTTCTTATGTTCTTATGGAGAATCGAATCACATCACATTTGGATCAACATATAGGATTGTAAAGGACCATTTACACTGTCTATTGTCTTGTGAAATGGATGTCACACTTTTGCTGTAACCCTCTTTGACATATTTCTGTGTTATAGTCATAAACAAGATTATTTTTAAATGGAAAAATAAATCAAATATTGCACCACTCTTGAATACACAACATATATGCAGAACAGCTGATTTTATAAAGTTTAACTGTATATACTTTTTAGACTGGAGTGTTAATATATCAGATATGAAAGAGCCAAAATAAATTTACCTTCTGGGAAGAATACATTTAAAAATAATTTGTAGGTTTGAGAAGATATGGTTGCATGCACAGCTGGTGAATACAGAAAAATCTGGAACTTATACAGATAATGGTCTATTGTATTTTTGTTTTGACCTGTTTTATAATGGAACGTTTATTTTCCCCAAGTTCAAAACAACCATGGGCATCTTTAGTGACTCAAAGTTTGTTATTATTTGCAAGTGATAATATTAACATGTTATTCATGTAAATATTTTTTGAAAAGGGATTTCCATAAAACTAATCCATGTCTAATCTTTATGAAGCCTTTGTTGCTACAATGAAGCATATCTTCCTCCCTCCTATTTTAGAAACAATCTGATAGCTCAGATTGAGGTGGCACCTTCACAAGAAAAAATTATTTTACTTAAGGTTTTACAGAAATTTTGATAGAACCACAGTAATTTTTGGGTCATATACATTAATAGTTACTTTCAGGCTTGCACCAACACCTTTTAGACTTTACCTATCCCACAGAAACTTGACTGAGATCAGTAGAAAATGTACTATCTTTTAAAGTCTACTTAATTTTCAAGTAGATATGTAATACAACAAAACTTCTGCTGCTGGACATTTTGTCTATGTTCACTCATGCTCATCTGAATATATCTATATTAGATATTAAAACATTAATTAAAGAAATGGGTAATATAATAATTATTATATTATTATATTACTATCATAACAACTGTATATATATTTTTAGAGTGGAGTGTTAACATATCAGATATGAAAGAGCAGTAATAAAGTTACATTCTGTGAAGAATACATTTAAAAATAATTGGTAATTTTGAGAAAATAGTTACATATGCATTTGGTGAATGCAAAACCATTCAGATCTTATACAGATAATGGTTTGACTATATAATAATCTATAATATATATATAATAATTATATGATTACTATATTAATTTACAATTAATTAAAATTCATTATTTTCCCTTTACAGCAAGAGACCAATGCTAAGATTCTTTTTACAGATTTAGAAACACAAATAAAACCACAGGGTTTTAAAACTGAGAAATAATCTACTTTGTACTTTCTTATTGCTCAGTGCTTTGTAGTGTTTCACTTTCCTGTTGATTTTCAGTATCAAGATCCTGCAAAAATTAGGATGGCTAGAATGACACTGTTTCACTGGAAGTAATTTTTTTAAACAATAGTCTTGAGAGCTCTTCTATACAATGAAAATAAGACAAGCACTTTGAAAACTCACCATAAATTATGTATGTCTCAGGTGTCAAGCAGTCAACCAACTCGTTTAATTGAGAAACGAACAAAAAACTAGGGAATGCCACGTAAAAAGTGCCTGCTTAATATAAAAATAAGTGATGTTAATGGGAATAAATATGTTTGTAGCATAGCAACTGAGGCCAATTTTCCTTAACATCTCTCTCTACTGACAGCTCTCTTTGATTTTGGATATTAGCTAGAGTTTTCAAGCTGAGAAAGGCAATTTTCTAAAATTGGCATTTTGCTCCCTCACAAACCTTAACTGTGGTAGTGATTTGCTGTGTTGCTTTGCTTCTCATGAATTATCCACAATTGCTCCTGCTCCTTGGTCTACCCTTAAAAATATGCTACTATAAATCAGTACTTGGCCATGTGAATGGACAGCCATCTGAATTGTTGTAAACTACATACAGGATAAAGCCAGAAAAACATGATTTGATCAAAAAATCACTCCAGATTAAAAACATTTTTTCCTCTGTAATGCTAAATTCTTCAGATTTGCTTTTATGTTTAAAGTTTCAGCATAGGAGAAAATTTTATCAGCATAAATTTTATGTCTTTAGTTCAGACAGAATATGAACTCACAGTAGCATGAAAAATCGATTTAAGTATTAATGTTGCTAGTAAAATAGACAGTGTTTCATAGATGTAATGTCATTTGGCCCTACAAATTTACAAAATCTGTGTGATATCTCTCAGTTGTAAGAATCCTTTACTTAATGACATGTAATGAGTGTGTGCAAGGCTTTGCTACAGCTACAGAATCTCTATAAACATGAAAAATTGACCTATTTATTTTTATACTCTTGTGAGTATGTTTAATTAATGAAATGAAATCTAGAAACTGGTGATTCAGGCTGTCGGTGGGTATGGGAACTGGCCTCACCAAAGAACTTGGTTATTTTTAGTATTTCACAGAATCACAGAATAAGCTGAGTTGGAAGGGACCCACAAGGATCATCAAGTCCAGCTCCTGGCCCTGCACAGCACCATCCCCAAGAGTCACACCACGTGCCTGATGGCGTTGTCCAAACACTTCTTGAACTCTGTCAGGTTTGGTGCTGTGACCACTTCCCTGGGGAGCTGTTCCAGTGCCCAACCACCCACTGATGGAAGAACTTTTTTCTAATATACAGCCTAAACCTCCCCTGACACCAATTCAGGCCACTCCTTCGGGTCCTGTCACTGGTCACCACAGAGAAGAGATATAATAGTAGAATCTTATGAATGACTGTTTTCTAGATTTCATTTTGTTAATTAAAATCCTCTGTTTGTTTGCCTCCATATTATATTCTACTCTTCAAACTCAAACCTAATTTAGTTCTGAGCAATACAGTTACACAAATGTAAATCCAGTCAAGTAAGAGTCCTCCCCTCAAAGAGCCTACAATGACAGCAGGAAGACCTTGCAGTGTTCCCTTTTAATTGATCATGCAAATATAGTTTGTCACCTTGCATCTAAACAAAAAACCAAAAAAATTAGAATTGACTGTCCAAGAAAAACTGTGTTTCCAAACTACTGTTTATGTAATGTAATTTGTTGAAAGTAACAAAAAGATACAGGGAACTAATCAAAGGACCCGGATTGAAGCTAGGTTAAAATAACAGAGATGCCTAGACAATTAAACCACTGTGGATAATTGCTGGTTACTGAAAAGATCAGTCAGAAGGTTAAGTATGATTATATATTTTCTTCTTTTTGGCAATTTTTGAGTATGAAATTTGCATGTAGCTTTGGAATTTCATCTACTGATAGCTGACCATACTCATGAATCTGAAGGACAGCTACCAAGATGATCAGAGGGATGGAGCACCTCTCTTATGAGGAAAGGATTCTCCTCTGATAAGTGGGATTGCTTAGTCTGGAAAACAGAAGGCTTTGGGGTGACCTAATTGCAGCCTTCCAGTACCTGAACGGAACTCACAGGAAAGATGGGGCAAGATTATTTACAAGGACATGCATTGAAAGGACAAGGGAGGATGACTTCAGACTGAAAGAGAGAAGGTTTCAATTAGATATTAGGAAAAGATTATTTACTGTGAGGGTGGTAAGGCACTGGAACAGGTTGCCCAGAGAAGTTGTGGTTACCACATCTCTGGAGTTGTTTCAGGCTGGGTTGGATTGGGCTCCAAGCAACCTGACCTAGTTGAAAGTATCCTGACCACGGCAGCATGCGGGTTGGATGGACTAGATAATCTTTAAGATCCCCTTACAACCCAAATCCAAAGATTTTATGATTCTATGATATAACAGCTGTTTGTACAAGCATTTTATTTTCTTAACACCATCTCCATCTGGCCTAAACAATGTGACTTTTGGGGTCGAGGATTTAATAAAATCTTCAATTAGTTTGTATACTGAAGCCAACACTGAGTGCAACACCCATTCACTAATTAGCATTTCATACTGTGCAATGCTTGAAGATTTCTGCTGACTTGAGCTGATGGTAATTAAAATATAAGTACATAGGGCAACAGTAGAAGACCCATTGTTTATGCACTTAAGTCAGCATATTGTATTTTCCTCGAATAGATTCAATTAATCTGCAGCATTGCTTTTTCTTCTGATGTTGAGTTGGAAAATCTCATCTGTTCCCTACCTGAGGACAGCTCATCTCTGGCTCAACCTCCCCCAAAATACCAGATAAAAGACAAAACTAAGAGGAAGCACTGTGTTAGGGAGCAGGATATAAATACCTAACATTCATTACCATGAATCTGTCACAAAGGTTTGTCTTGAGCATATGACACACAGTAGTAAGCATCTGGGAAATAAGACACAAAAACCGTTTGTGTTGACAGTCACGAAGTATGAAGTTGCCCAAAAGGTGCTGATGTAAAGCATCCCTGCATCAGTTTTATGTTGACATTGCTGTGTTAAGGGCATCATTATCTATTGCCTCTGAAAAATTACCCAGTAATCTGAAGTATTAACTCTCAATTCTTTGTGGGGAGGGCAAAGAATGTGTGTATGTGCATACTCTGAGAATTCTAGATCCAAGGAACATACAAGCATTTCTTGTGGTGAGCAGTTGGAGATACAGTATGTTGTTACAATAAAATTGTTAATAAAAGATAAGTTGCAAAAGAGAAGACTTGAGGAAAACCTATTAAAACCTTCTGTTGTGATATATAAGGAAAGGAATTCAACTTGGGTTCCACAGAGGGTGAAAATCCCACCTCAGGCTTTCAGAAATTATGGCCAGAGCTCAATTAATTTCAGGAAACCTAGAATTTCTCCTGGTTGGACAGTAGCATGGACCAATCCCTTACCTCTCCCTGTGTGCATTAGCAAGTAGCAGAGCATGAGTAAGCACAGACCTGGAGTGAAAGAGTTATTGGTAAACACCTGTACTCCACCATTGCGGATGGGGGAGAGGAGCTAGGTATTCTGGATAAATTTTAGTCTAGTCCTGTAGACTTAATGCTAATTAATTGTTGGTATCCAGCAGGGCTACTACCAGAGTTGTGCTTCACTTCATTCAAAAGGGATTAAATGTGCATTACTATATGGTCTTGTGATCTGAGCCAGAATGCAGGAAGAGCAATGACTGGCACTATCCTTTGAATGTACATGTCTGATCTGTACCATATCTGTGTAGATGCTTCTGGTGTACCAATCAGTTATTCTTTTAACTGAAATGAGATTAATGATGCTTTTGAAGTACACTAGGTCTATTAGGATGAAAGCTACTCAGTGTGGTAAATACCAGGTGCCTCCCTTTAAAGTCCCAGTTTGCTCGTGCAGTGTCACTGGATGAATGCAGCTTTGAGAGGAACTCCATGGGACAGTTGTACAACCGCATTTCATACTATGCAAGCAATTTAGGACTAGATACATCAGCAATGCACTCCAGCTGTTTTACAATATTCCCACAGCACAAAGAGGTCATAAAACCAATTTAACTAGTCTGTTAAGTCTGGTTCATGGCTGCTTTGTGCCAACAGGCACAAAGCCACTGAAATGTATTGGTGAGTTTGTCCTGTATTCCATCTTCAAAACAATAGAAAACCTTCAAATAGTCTCACCTGAAGTGATGCATTGTTACATATGACAAAGTATCAACCTACCTGGAAACCTTGTTGCAAAGTGGAAACACAAATAGAAGGAAATTGCTCATTGGTAAAAAGAATGAAAATACCATACAAAATGGGGTTCATTCTCTGTTTCCAGTTCACCTATCATTGGTGTTCAACAAAAGAGAGAACATTCCCACCTGCCACAAAGGCATGTAGAGCTGGTAGCAGTTAAGACAGACTTTCTCCATTCTACCAGGAAGCATTTACTGAAGCTATTAGAATTCAAACAGGCTCTGCTGGGCACTGAGTTTTATTCTTACTTGTTTTAAAAGTATACAGCAGGAGGTCTTGAAAACACAGATACTTCAACACCGTTGGAGATATTTTCTGAAGTCTACTTTTTCCCCAAAGGATATGAAAAATACTGTTTCATTGACTGAGAAAACTTTATGCATCTAGTGTTACAATATATGGAGTCCTTGCATGGCAAGTGCAACATTAAGCCCACTAAAATAATAATTTCTTCAACCATTTCTAAAAAAAATATAATGATAATATCATATGCTTGCAAATGTTCTTTTACATTGAGGTAATTCAATTTCCTTTCCTTAACAACCACGTAGGCTAAAATAGTCTACTTTAAAGACATTAACTATGTTGTGTTTAATCCATACAAAGATATTAAAAAAAGCAGTATGTTTACTAGGATCTTATAGGCTTGCTGAAAGGGTGGCACTTCTCACAGGATGGACTTAAATATACACATTTAGTACAGACAATTCTTTAGTATGAGATAATTTTCAGGGGAAAAGAGTAGTATTCATTTTTTTAGCTGCATACCTGCATTCCACCAAATAAATACTATCCTTAGTTGCACTCATAAGATAACCAAGCCAAGGAAACGTAAAGGGCTCTTGCGGGTTAGACTTTTTATTGTCCCACTTTTTCCTGACTCCTCATTCACTTATCCTAAGTAAATGACCTGTTAGTAGAGAGGTAACATCTACTGTTTTTCCTAGTTGCCTAGATCTCTTCAGTCAATAACAGTAGCTGTAGCAACCTTAAGCTACTTGCATTTGGGTAGGTAAATCTAGCTACAGAGAAATGTCAGAAAGAGAAGCTGCCCTTCATCTTTGAAATAATGAGTCTGGCCACATATGATGCTAGATTTAAGTAAACTGCAAATTTTAGTCTCTGACTTAGATGATACAAAACTTTCTCTCAATGATTGCAAACAGCGATATTTCAAATGCCATGTGCTGAAAGAACGTGGATGGCTTCTGTATTTTATATCGTTGATAATTCATGAACAATATGTGCTCATGGGTAATTGTTACTAAGCTCCTTGTGATGTTATCTGGAAACTACAAGCCTTTTGATTGTACAACATAAAATTAAACTGCCTTCATTTCTTACCCTTTTAATATTTTTCTGTCTAATTGGGAGATAAACAGGGAATGCACAGCTTATTACATGCACGTTTGGAGATCCATGATGTGGAAATTATAATGGATACTAATTAATCCAGTTTGTAGTGCAGAAAATACTGTTTTCTGACAGTGTTTCAAAGCTTAAAGACTTAATTTACCGTGGTTCCTAAGTAAACTGGACTTTGCCCAGGAATAAAACCCCAGTTGAGCACACTATATCAGAACTGAGGTTTCAGAAATGTGAAAAACCATAAGAGGGCGTAACCCGTGTAGAAACTTTGCCAGCCACCGACAAAAGGTTATATACAGTCTTTAGGTGAATGTGAGTACAGACATTTAAACTGGATCTCTGTTTCAGTTAGAAAAAATAGGTACATAAAATTAACTTGCCTTCACCACACTGAAATAAAAAAAAAGTTTATTTAATCTTAATGAGGAAAGGATACCTGTCCTCTCTGTACAATGCTATATGTAAACTACCTATTTAATGATTGAATAGACTGTGTTTATAGTCCTTATGAAGCTGAAAGGCTGCAAGACATGAAACAACTATATATTCCATTCACTAGTGTGTGAGAGACTTGGAAAAAATCTTCTAGGACCCTTAAATCTCAATATTTATCTCATCAGCTGGATAAGTTTTTCGACAAAGACACATGGTCTTAGCTTAGATAAGGGAGCCTTTGTGTAACTATGCTTAAAAAAGTATAAACCCAAAGAGAATAGACCCCCCAAAACATCACAGAAACAAAACAGTCTTCCAATGGCAGAATAATTAAAACTGTCCACTGGTGACCAATTTCAAAATAAGAAAATTACAAAGTGGCAGAGATTGAAACACAAGGTTAGTTTTGACTCTTTTGCCAAATGAAAGAAACCCTCTCTCTCCCCCTCTTTGACTGCACCCATACCACACATTTTCATACTATATATGATCTCCTTGTTCTTACCTTTCTATATGGTTTTAATTCCATTTCTTTTATATTCTCCATAAATTGACTTAAACCAGTTTCACAAGATTAAATTTTCATTATTACTTGATTATAGTTATCTACCTGTTACTTCCTCTCTTGAGTTTAAAATCTTGACCTCCTATTTCTTTTCTTCCTGTGGCTCTTCAAAACCCAAAGGCTATCCTTCATAACATTTGCTTTATGCATGCTTCTGTAATTCATATGATTTATATTGTTATGAATATTTTATTTAAGAGATGGGACACACTTCTATTTTAAGGTGCAGTGGTTAAATGAGGAACATTTTGGAATTATATTTAGGGCTGTGTATCTCAAGACACAACCATATAAAAGGCAGTTTACCCTGTCTTTTACTTAAAATTAGGAATGACAAAATACAAACTTGACAAACTATGCATTCTTAACCCTGAGATGAAAAAATTAATTGTGAAGCCTTTATATAGTAACCTTTCAAGAACTTTGTTAATAACATTGAGTTTCCGCAGCAATTAAAATGGATATTTCATCATAATGGAATGATGTATCTAAGTCAGCCGTTAAATCTGTAGTTATCCAGGTTTTTGTTTTATAGTCAAGGTGTTTCATAGTTCTAAGCTGAATGAAGACTTTTGAAATATTTTAAATTGGCCATCTTTGATGGCAATCTGACAGTGACAAAGAATGTGGCTATGTAAACTTCAGAATAAATTTAAGAAAAAATCTCTACATTGAACCACAGTTTAGAAGCAAATATAACAGGAACAAAGAAATCTTTTCTTGGGACAATGGCCTGAAACTAATTTTAAACCAAAATACAAGATGCTTTGTCAAAAAATCCCCCCCAAAATGAAACCAAAAGTCTTCAGTTTTCTAAAATACTAAGATAAAAATTTTATGTTTGACTGAAGGATAACAACCATAACTCAGCTTTAAGTATTAGTAGGTGAATGAGTCTGGTGGAAGAAGAAATGCCTGGTCCTCAGGGATAAGGGCGTAAATGTAACATGTGGCTACACTTCCTGCATGTTTTTGTTTGAATTATTTGGCCCAAATTGTATAGATAATAAGATATATCACTCCTTTACAGTCATGTCTGATATTGAATCAATGAAAATGAGGCCATAAATACTTTTGACAATCTAGGCCCTAGTAGGTTCCTGTGCTTCGCTTTCTCCAATTGTAAGAATGTGCATTAACTAATTATGGTAGACTGCCTTGTTCCTGCAGCAAATAAATATGTAGAATATGTAGAAGATAGAAGAATTTTGAAAAACCCATAGAAGAACAAATGGAAAAAAAAAAATTTATTTCTAACTTGAAAATGATTAAAGATGTACTGCACAATTTCATTTTGTTAGATGAGCTGTGAAGAGCCAAGTAAGCTATCATAAGGCTGGCCATGACCATGGACCTGAAGAATCACGTTTTACACTGGGCGAACTGAATTAAGACAAAGCTCTGGTCCAAGTCCAGATTAACTAAAACTGATGTAGCCCATCTTCATCTATAATGATCACAAAATTCTGGTCAGTATTAAATTAGCTGACTTAATGTTACAGACATGTTTTAGTATGACACTTTTTTGTACTGAAGATAAGGTCAAGAGATTTGTCAAAAAAAATTACAATAATCCTCAGTCTTCTAAAACATAAAGATAAAAACTTTCCATTTGACTGAAGGATAACAAATGGAACTCAACTTTAAGTATTAGTAAGTGAATGAGTCTAGTGGTGAAAGAGAGGATTAATTAATCTACAGATCAGCGTTTCAGCTACAAGGAATTACTTCCCTGAAGTTCTTTTCCCGATAAAATGAATGAAAACAGGATTGGAGGCAGTGAATGAATGAGCTTTGTAGGAAGATAAAGAGTTAGTCTGAATTTCTTTCAGCCTTGGATTGATTTTAAGCTTTTTGTGCTTTCAGCTTAATCCTCCAGGAATGTAATAAAGTGTTACACGAGGTCAGCATGAAGGTGAAAATAGCATTTGAGTCCGCAGGATTATCAAACCTCTGCTGTTAGTCTCCCTTTTTCCTATTCTCAATTACAATTCTCAACTTCTTTTAATTTGACGTTAAGCGGTGTAAAAATGGATCATAACACTCCATGAGCATCAATATAAAGAAATAGAAATAAAAGTTAAGATATCAGGAGCAAAACTATGGTAAGTATTCTGTTGGCTCAGTTGATAGCAATTACAAGCCTAGTATACCTCAGTGTGTCTGGCTTTATAGCTGGTAGAAATTTGCTCGATAAACACACAGGAATTACAGAATTTCCAAATTAGTTGCCTCATAATTTATTAGTTGCTTAACTAACTGTCAGTCCTCCAAGGACAGGATGATATCTGTGGATGAGGGAAAATCTGTGGATGTTGTCCATCTGGAATTTAGTAAAGCCTTTGACACCCTTTCCCACAGCATTCTCCTGGATAAACTATCTGCTCATGGCTTGGATAGGCCCACTCTGCTGGGTAAAAAATTGGCTGGATGGCTGTGCCCAGAGAGTGGCAGTGAACGGAGCTAAATCCAGTTGGCGGGTGGTCACAAGTGGTGTGTCCCAGGGGTCAGCACTGGGGCTCTTTCTGTTTAGCATCTTTACCCATGATCTGAATGAGGGCAAGTTCTCAGGAAGTTTACATGTGACTCCTAAGTTGCAGTGATTTCAAGTTGAGCATAACTCACGTTGGGCATGAGTGTCGATCTGCGGGAGGGCAGGAAGGCTCTGCAGGGGGATCTGGACAGGGTGGAACCATGGGCTGAGGACAGCTGTGTGATGGTCAACACGGCCGAGTGCTTGGTCTTCTGGGCAACAGAGCTGGTGAAGGGTCTGGAGCATGTCTGATGAGGAGAGACTGAGGGTGTTGGGTGTGATTAGCCTGGAGTAAATGGAATGCTCAGGAAGCACCTTATCACTCTCCACAACTAGCTGGAAGGAGGGTGCAGCCATGGGGGAATTGGTCTCTTCTCTCGAGTAACAAGTGACAGGGCAAGAGAAAATGACCTGCAGTTGTGTCAGGGGAAGTTTAGACTGGATGTTAGGGAATTTCTTTATGGAAAATGTTGCAAAGCCTTGGAACAGGCTGCCTAGGGAAGTGTTTGGGTCACCATTCCTTGATGTATCCAAAAAACCCAAAGATGTGGTGCCTAGGGACATAGTTTAGTGGTAGACCTGGCAATGCTACGTTAATATTTCAAATCAGTGATTTTAAAGGTCTTTTCCAACCTAAACAATTCTATGATTCTATTCTGTAATGCAAATATCAAGAAGAAAATGTCTACTACAAATCACTAAATGTGGTTTAGAACGGTAATAATCCCTTCAAAAATTTTCATTACAGCATTTAATGACTGGCTCACAGGTACATTATGGACTTTCAACATCACATTGGTTCATTAGCTGTCAAATCGGCCAACAGTGCTGGCACTGACCAGCCCTGTAATAATCTTTGGTTATCCTTTATCCATTACCCCTATAGAAGTCATTACTCTAAAGAAATGGGTATCATAAGCTGGAAATATATAAAGTATATACTTCAGGTTTAAACAAGTGCTTTGCTCATAACATAGCCACAGTAAGTATATCAGGCATTGCATTCCAGCCAGGGTAATTTGCAGCTGTGTAAAGACGCAGCCTTTATGTTCACAGAGGTAACAGGGTAATGAAACCTGCTGCAATCAGCAGAAAGCTCAGTGAAAGCTACAAGACCTGTTTAGGCTCCACAAACGCTGATCCCTGTATCCTGACATAATTACAGTTCTATCAATATTCAAGACAGCTAATTTAGAGCCAAATCTGTTCTACAGCAGTTTAAACTTTGGTTCGTACAACGAGAACAATAAAAATGACAATAGGAAATATGAACACATATGGAACAAAACCTAAAAATCATTCTCATTGAAACCAAGTAGAAATAATTCCTGCAAAATTTTACCTAAGCAATTGAAAGTACAATCATCTTTTATTTCAAATAAGTACTTTTTTATTAATGAATAAAATATACTGTTATTTTAATCAATATTAAATACCAAGGAAAAGAGTAGGACTGTTGTCTTTTACCTAGGATAACATATATTTATGGCAGCTATCAGGAGAATGAATTCGGTTTTTAACCTACACAGCTCAATAAGAATATGTCACTAAATAAGTATTGTAAAATTATGTGTTTAGAAATCAACAAGCAAAAAAGAAATCCCATAACAATTAAGAGGGGGGGAATGCTAGTGTACTAAGCCATGGAGCTATAGGTTTGAAATCATGGAAAATCAGAATTACAGTCAAAAGAAATTAGAAACTTGTGACTGAGAAGTAAACCCCTAAAATAGAAGAATGTTCAGAGAATATAGTCAAGGACTTCTATAATTTTTAAATTATTATTGCAACACAGCAATTAAAATACAAGTAAAGTCATACGTCACAACTTTTCCCCATCTGAAAAGTTCTTGGTGATGTCAACACTGGTGAACTTTATTATAGAAAGAAAACCCCTGACCTAAGAAAAAGGGCTATTGAGTTACTTCTTCTAAGGAAAATGTAAGAAAACGCCATCACTTGGTATAAAGTACTATTAATAGACTCCTTGCAATCTTTCCATAGTGTTAGAACTAAAAAATGGGTACTTTAGTAAGAGTATAAATATAACTCTGGAGGAATGGTGTTGCTATAATTACACCTCTGAGGATAAGGGACAGGTGATGGAAAAATTGTTATGAAAAATGAGCATGAGAGCAAATGAAAGGTGATTTTTTTGTTACATCTATAACCTTTATTACTTAATTATTCTTAATGCTAAGCAGCAGGACCTCTGGAAGTTACATATATCTATATCTAACTATATATATATATATGT
Organism: Acanthornis magna; assembly: GCA_036785705.1. Lineage (NCBI taxonomy): Eukaryota > Metazoa > Chordata > Aves > Passeriformes > Acanthizidae > Acanthornis > Acanthornis magna. Next base: position 14,664,843 of record JAWUZG010000029.1, read on the forward strand.
ATCTAATAATGGTAGAGTAATTATCTCAAAGCCACTCCAGAGTTGTCAGAAACAGTAAAGTGAAAAGAGCCATCTTATCTTGAATTTTTGTGCACAAATCTCTTATGTACAAATTATAGTCAAACTAGTAATTTAGTTTGTTTAGTTTAACACACTGACACTACTTTGGAAAAACAAAAATCAGTAATACATATGACAGAAGTTTGTAATTTTAACATTTACACTGCTTGTATGATTTCCATCATACTCTATAAAAGGAATTCAACAAACTCATTAAGGTGTTGAAAACAGAACTGTAAGGTTGTTATTATAACTTATAGCATATACCAGAACAAATTTAATAAATGTTTCTTTGAAAGGATCTGGTTTTGGGTGTCACTTAGGATCCTTACAGCTGTTTTAAGAATATGCCAGATGTTCTCATGGCATGGTTTCCACACAGTTTGATAACTGCATTATTCAGTTGACACCAAGCAAAATAAGGTCACATAGGGAGGTTGTAAGGATGACTTTATATTTAAGTGTCTCTAAGCATTACTACAAAAATTTTAGATGTCAGGCTTAAGAAAACCCTAGTATAAATAATATGATTTTGAGATCTGGCAAAAACTAAAAGTTCCTCCTTGTTTTAATTTGACAAGCAGCTGGCAAATTGTTTTGGAAATGAGGGGACTTAAGTAATTTGCTTTGAAATTGGCTAGAAGCCTAAACCTAGGTGAGAAAGTAGTTTTAAAATCTTCAGCTTGAGTGTCCCACATTCCTAACCACTTCTTAGACACTTTCCTTTATGCATTACAATTGAGAGGTGCCCCAATGTTTAATCACCATCCTTTATTTTAACTTACCAGCTAAAGCTGTAGGTTTTCTGTGCTCCACAACTAAAATTCAATGTGACCTGATTTGTACATCTTAGCATGGTCCCTCCAACAGAATCTTTGCTATTCTCGAGCCTCCTGACATTTGTCTGTTGTGGGGCTTTCTGGGCACAGCCTTGCATAATAGAGAGATGCCTTAGTGACTTCACCCAGAAGACAGACAGCAAATTCCTAGGGCTTTGTGCAGCTTGGCAAATGTCAGAACCCACTGAGTTGTCTCAGGTGGAAAGATACACAAGCCATAGGAAAGGTCAGGCAGCTATGATCTTGGATATGCTGCCAATAACATATAAGAGTAAAGAATAAATTAAAAATTATTTCTTGTATGCTACAAATGAGTAAGTTTTTAGCTCTTGCTTTCATATAAAGCAATGTTATTTGCCTAGCATACCACTGCAGACAGTTTCTGAATTCTAAATTAATTTCTGACTGATCTTTACTAGAAGATTTACAACTTACACAAACCTGTGATCTGAAGCTTGATTTATAACTCACTGACACATAGCAAATAGAGAGAATTAAGATGCTATTTGAACATGAAAGCATAGTGCAAAAGGAGCCTCTTCAGACAGAAATACAGAAGTTAGAACAGACAATATGCTCAACCATGCAAAAACTCTGCCATTACATAGTACTCCAGGGATTAAAGCAAATAAAAAGGTGACCCTTCTTAAAGCATTACTCATTGCAATAATGTACAAGCTAAGGATAAAATTATGCCACTTGGCCAAGGCTAAAAAAGATACTTAAAATAAAATAAATAAATTTCAAAATCTAGGGCATCAGTGGCTGCAACTTAAATGCTCGATCCCCTAGGAAAAACTTCTTCCTAAAACCAAGGAACTAGAGAACACTGTTTCTAACTGAAACAGAAATATAAGTAAATGGAAAATAACATTTACTCAAATGGCAGATGGTTTTGATCAAGGAGATTATATCTACCACGGATAAAAATTAACTGACTGCAAACTAAGTAAAATGCATGAGAGGTGTACTTTGGGGAAGATTTTTGCAGTCCAACACAAAATGACTTCAAGAATTACAGTTCAAGCTTAAAGTAAAATGCTTACAGTCACACTGTTGTCTTTACATTATTGTATGTGCATATGTGTTTTGTATTACACTATGAAGGAAAAAGTATAGTCATCCTACAGATGTTCTAAGGGTATTTTTATCCACACACATAAGAATTACTCTGAAATTCAAGTGATCAGAACCACTCTCCCAAAGGTAGTGTTCTGCTAAAACGCTAGAAATCAATTGTTGATTTATTGTTTACTGTCAGCAATAAAGCCCACACTGAAGCAGGCTCCTGGCAGGACCTGTGGATCCTGGAGAGAGGAGCCCATGCTGAAACAGGTTTGCTGACAGGACTTGTGACCCTATGGAAGAGACCCACACTGGAACAGTTCATGAAAATCTGCTGCCCATGGGAAGGACTCATGTTGGAAGACTGTCTCCCACGGGAGAGACCCCACACTGGAGCAGGGGAAGAGTGTGAGGCATCCTCCCTCTGAAGAGGAAAGATTGGCATAGGCATGTGATTACCTGACCACAGCCCCTATTCCCCATCCGCATGTGTGTGCTGCAGGTGAAGAACAGGCAGAAAAATCATGAGCAAAGTTAAGCCCAGGAAGAAGGGAGGAATCGGGGCAAGGTAGTTTTAAGATTTGGTTTTACTTCTCTTTACCCTACTCTGATTTTGATAATAAATTCAATTAAATTTTTCTAAGTCAGGCCTGTTTAGCCCATGATTGTAACTGGTGAATTACAATCTCTCTCCCTGTCCTTAATCTTGACCTATGACCCTTTCATTGTATTTTCTCTCTGTTCAGCTGAGGAGGGCAGTGATAGAGTGGCTTTAGTGGGCACATGGCATTCAGCCACAGTCAATCCATCACAATATTGAAACCAGTATGACTTCTATAAAAACTGCCTCTGATTTATGCCATGGTCAAGAGGGGTAATCTGGTCTTAATCTCTTTAATGGAAGTCCATGTGAAAAAATAATTGTTGCTTGTTTTTCCACTATTCTAGCTATTTTCTATTTACTGTCCTATTTTAAGTGACTATGACAGTACAGAATATATGGTTAACCAAAAACTCAAAGAAACAAACCAGTACTGCAATCCTTGTTGACGTTGTTCTGCTCCTGACTGCACTAAGGTATCAGGACTTGGTACATGATGCCTATTTTCAAACCAGGTGTTTAAGCCTACATTTGTTTCAAAGCTTCAGAGACCTAACGTTAAGCAAAGGCTTATGGAAATGAGCTTTTCCCTTTAACCTTTCCATAGTATTCCATTTTAGGAGAGGTTTTTCTGTGTGAAATTCTTACTGGACATAGGGCATGCTCCATATTCCTTAGAGTGACGTAGTATATCAATGACCAAAACACATTTTGCCACCATATTAAAGAAATAAGAAAATGATAGCAGTAATTTCATGCTTCAGGTATGTCCTTACCACTTCTCATTAGTGATGTATCAAGTACTTCACTTGCATGCACATGACATCTTAAAATTACTGTTTAAGGCCACTTTTGAAAGCTCTAGTTATGCTTCTTATGCTACTGCAGCTCAAAAATTAAAAAAGATAAAGATTAAGCTAAATAATAATTATCCCTTATTAATCTAAAGGCAAACAGTTAAAGTCAGCAGTATTACCACACTAATCGGGAAAATAATTATCAAGGCTAAAGATAAGCCAGGAAGTTACTCAGGACTGCAACATTAAAATTTTACTTGCCTTTCAGATCTCCTGCCCAGAAGGATAAACCTGATTGAGTTAGTGCTTGCTTTTGATTAAAAGAACAAACCCAAAACAACAACCAAAAAACCCCAAATAAACTAAACAAACAATACACCTATTGAGAAGGATTGAAAAATAAGGCTCCAGGACCTGTAGCTCTGAATGACTTTTCATGTTCTGTTTGGTTTTTGCTTTATAAGGTATTAAACTCTAAACACAATAGTGTCCTTAAAATGCTTAAGCTGGGTCATTGTTTGCCATCAGCTCCTGAAATCCTTACCATCTTAAACCCTGAATCCCACACGATGTCTGTTATTTCCTCTCCTCTCAGAGACTGAGGTGGGGGCTCAACCTAAAACCTGTTGGTAAACACTGAAAGGGGGATTTTAATGTCCCCTCAATTCATATAGCTTATGTTTTGGAGTGTATCAGAGATATGTTCTGTAACAATGATTTTATTGTTTCCGGTAAAGATCTGTGCCTTTGTGCTCTGTCAGTGATCCAAGGTTCATGCAGCAAGCACTCAATTCTCTGCCACTTAGGAAAACTAGATAATCTACTGATCAGATAGTCTGCTTGATCCATAAACTGTGTCATAATACTTAAGCAGTAAAAGCACTCTTTTCTTACAGCTGTTGACTTCTTTGTCTCCCTTAACTTTCTTGAGTTTTGATTGAAAGTCTTAGCTGCAAGAATGTGAACCCAGTAAGGGGTGGAAAATTCAATGGCAGTTAAAATGAACCCTCCAACTTTTTTGCTACTACCAATTTAAAAAAAAAAAGCTTTTAGTAGAAGATATGTCTTGGAAGCAAAATGAATCACACGCCATGTTCTCTGGATAGTCTCAATGATATTTACCATTAATAGAGCCGTATGGGAGCATCTGAGTACGCCCCCTTTATCAAAAATTGTCTATGCAAAAGTTAAAAGAACCTAAAAATCTGCTGGCACTTGTAAAATCACATTCAAACCACAAAGACAACAGTGCTCAAGACTGTTCCTGTTTAATATTTGAGAGATTATAAATTATTCAGAACATCTATTTTTTTCCAAAGAGGTACCCTTCAAGTTTCTTTTTAAAATCCATTTTTAATGGAGTTTAATTCCTTTATTTCTTGCCCTTTTTTTCTTATTATGTCCTTGAAATTCTGATTTTATCTGGCATGGTATCAAGAGCTTGATCATTAAAATCCTCACTAAGCAATAGTCAGTGAGTGCCCGCATAACAATTAATTTAGTTTTGGGTACCATTGTTTCGGTTTTTCAGAAAACTGAATTACAGGAAAACAGAGGATGGAATGGAGGAATCTTGGAATGACTGCTTGTCCAACTCTTTACTGAAATCAGAGAAAATTTTTATTGCATCTCATAATTGTTATTGATGTGCCCAGCTTCTTCAGAAGAAACATGAAATCCAGAACTAAGAAATTCCAACCCTGGGCAATCTATTCCCAATTATTGAATATAACTTTAAATGAAAGCATTTCTGTTTCACCTGCAGTGTACAACATTACACACAAAAACACAGAGCAGATCTGTGCAAGAAGATTAAACTCATAGAGAAAGCTTTTAGTTTTGTTAAAAGATGAAGAATATGTTCAAAAGCCTAACAAGTGAACATCTATATTGTAGCAGGAACAATGTAGATAAAATGACTTTTAATCTTACTTCCATTGCTTTGCCACCTTGAAAACCTCTATAATTCAGATGCCAACTGAGGCACAACAAATTTTATAACGGTATATATAAAATAGGCCACTAGCGATTATACCATAATACCAATGAAAATTCATATGCTTCCACTTGTTAGATGACAGTTTACAGGAAACAGCTCACGCATGTTTCCAGCAGCCTTAACAACCCACCTGTCTCCTGTCTTTCCTTCCATGAAAGACTTGAAGACCCAAGATTCCCAAAGGAAATGGAAATTACTGGGGAATCTCCTATCACCTTATGAAGGAATACAAAAGATTAATTAAATCACGTTTTTCTTGGCAAAGAAAATACTTGGTAATATTATTAAATAGAACTTTTATCTACTTCACTGAAAAATATAAAACAAAGTTATTTCATTTTTTAATGGTTTGTTTCATGTATTTGACAGTTTCCAGATCTTTATTTCCTACCATCAAGAAGGGTGAGGCTATGAGAGATGATTTTTCTCTTCCCAATTCTACTAACTCAGACACACTGACAGTTAGAAACCAAAGAAAGCATACTAGCACCACTGGTAAATGGAAATGCATGAAAACTTGACTTGTTGCAGGTTTTTTTCCTCACAGTTGCACACATCTTTCTCATACTAGAACCAAAAATTATTTTAAGTAAACTTTTTTCCCTATTAGTGTTTCTATCCTGAACAGAATTGATGTTATCTCTCTTTGCTGCATTTTTTACCACTTTTCTCTTTTCAAAATTTGAAAAAAAATGAAAAAATCATCACTGTAGTATTAAAACTGTTGCTGGAGTTGGAAGGAAATAAAGAAACCAAGAGAAATGTATGTTCGGTTCTTACTTCAGGAAGAAGGAGAACTGAATAAAAAACTTCTTAGAAAAAATCAGGGTTATTCTTTAACAACAGAACACAATATCCCAAAGTAAGCACATCCCCCTACCCCCACTCCCTGCAAAAAACCCCAAAAAACCAACCAACCAAAACCCTAACCTTTAAATAACATAGTTACCAGAGACATCCCTCTAAACATCTCAAAATTTTTAAATGTCCCCATTTCAAGAAACATGAATGGAACTTTGATTGGAAATCAAGCTGTCATTACAAATCTTGTGTTTAGTAACTTTCTCTCTTCCTATATCCAAGGAAACCACTGAAGTTCTGTCTAAGCAGACTTACATGATCACAAGCATCACTGATGATAATGTTTTTTTCATAAAGAACTACCACTTGCAATAACACCAAAAATTTTCAAGTTACACTTTTCTCTCTCTACAAGCCTTTCCTGTTAATATTAATTTAATAGAACAAGCAATTATCCAATTATCTTTGCATTTAAATTATTGAAATGTCCAGGTTATAATTGTAATCATTAGTTACTGAAATTGCACCTGCAAATGCTATATATATATATATCACAAATATAGCTTTGAAACATTTATGGTTTTTTTCTGTAATGGATATTTAATAATTTAATTTCATTATTAATACTTCCTAGTATTGTGTTAAGGAGTTTTGTAAAAGTACTCATTGCTGTAAAGAGCAATTTTTTTTGTGAAGGAATGCAACCGACAAAATATCAATAGGGTTTTTTTTTCCCTGTCTTTAGTGAGTGACAAAGGTAATATTATGACAATACTACTATCAACAATAGCTGGCTTTTGCCAATGGGCTGCTACAGTTCCATGTAGCAACTGTATGAACAGCAAGAACAATTTGCAGCAACTACCCTAAAAATAAATTTTGTGTTTTTGAGTTTTAATGTCTGTTTTCAGTACAGAATGTGTGTTTTAGTCTTTCTTACTAAAGTTTGTCTGCTTCTCTTTGGGAGTATCTAGAGTTTGAAACCATAATATTACTTTTTACTAGTAGTCTCCCTTCTGGGAGGATTTAGGAAAGGAAAAGAAAATAGGTTTAAGAAAATTTGTTATATTAAAATTAATTTAATAGGTATGTGCCTGTGCACCATGTATAAAATCTTTGAAGTATAAAACTCCCACTGAACTGGTTTTACTGGTTGGGAATTTTTGTATATTTATTGGTTGGTTTGGGGTTTTTTTTTGGCACAAAACTCACCTAAATATTTCTGAAGATAAATCAGCAAAATATCTGGTAAGAAGTTAATCTAAAATTAAATGATCTTGCAGGTATATAAATTCGAAATTTCTCAAACAATTTGAAAAAGGGCACAATTATTTACAACTAAAGTACTAATAAAGAAAGTAAAAATCTACGAAAAGAAAAAACTGTCTTCTGAGCCCAATTTAAAAATATGCATTGGTAAGAGTTTTGTCAATTCCATGACACAAGCCTATACAATAGGAGAAACATTTGCTGTTTAGTGAGAGAACAGTTTTAACCAATTTCCCTCCTCTCATCCAGTTGCCACTGTGCAGAAACAACAATTGTCTAAAAACAAACAAACAAAAAAAATAGACAGCTACTGAAAAAGAACTGACAAACTCTCGACTGTTAGAGATGCATGATGTTTTTCAAAAGCATTTCTGGAATTGAAATTCTGTGTGTTTTGACACTGATGACCTACTTAATCACTCAGCAGTCTGACACACTGTGAAACACCTACTTTCCAAAATCTAGATGGACATTTAAAGCCTATTTTTCTTTCCTACACCCTATGTATCAAGACGAATTGGCTGCCTGCTACAATTATCTAAAGGCCCTTACTGCACTGACCACACATCAAAGAAGGCCCACACTGAACTCACTCTTACCTGATGGACTGTTTCATTTCTATAGAGGAAATGGGAATGGGATTGGACATTGGCTGCTGCAATTAAATTGGCTCCACTGTCTTCATAACTTCCAGCAAGAGCACTTAATCTCAGTCATACTTGAGCCTCTAGAGCTTGCAGAGGGTCAAAGAAAACATGTGTGTACTCAGGCAGGATTTCAAATGTGTTTAAAATCACGACTGTTTAATCTCAACTACCATCAAGCTCTCTGTATTTTTACTTCAAACCTTTTGGGCTGTTTTATTTCTCCACCACATTAAATTCTCTATTTCCTCATAAAACTAAGCTCTATTCATGTGAATTAAAAAAAAAAAAAAAAAATCAATATTTTATCCTTAGTTTAGGGTTCTCAGATTAAGAGGATGTATAGTCAAAGATGTGGCACTGGGTGTCTGCTAACAAAACAATTCCCAAGCAGATGAGTATATTTATTGAAAGCGAAACTCTAGAGTTTCATTCTTAGCATTCTTCATGGGAGGAAATTACTCCTGACTTGTTCCCATATAAATAGAAAGCAGGTGAAGTATTGAAGCACTTGGCCTAGCCTTCCATAGGGCTCTAGCTATTACACGTTAGAACTGGAGTGAGAAAAACGTGCACTGCTGAGACAAAGTAAAAATTCTTCTGTACTATTAACTTCAAGCACAGCCCAAGAACATTTCTTTGTACTATAATATGATCATCTAGACATTTCAGCTAGTACTTGAACCAAACAATTCCTAATACACTTTGGCAGCTGGAAGAGTCCAGATGCCATTAGTAGCAAAGATGAAGGATGTTTCATGTCAGAAGGCATCAGTGCCAGGCAATCTATCCAGGTGTTTGCTAAATCAGGAAAGGCATGCCCTTAAAAGACCTGGTTCTTTAGGCTGCTTTTGGAATACAGTAGCAAGCAATCTGGTTTCTGTGTGCTTCTTTTCGCCATCATAAAATACAGAAAATCCATGGGAGTAAAAGAACAACCTAAAATATTTATTGGATCATTCTAAATATGAAAAAATATCAGCCACAACAAACTTTTAACACAGTAATTGTTACATGGCATATCAATAGACATGCCTACTCCACTTGCTGTATGCTCCCTAAATGGGACTGAACTCCTTCAACCACAGTGGTGAAGGAACAAGGCCATATATCCCCCATAATAAAAGCAGGTCACATCTCCTCACATTAGTATGGTATTAAAAAAGCCCCAAATAACGGGACATGGAAGCTCAGTTTAGAAATTCAGCACTTCCAGGCAAGAGCAGGGCAATGGTGAACAGATGATGGCACTAGAACTTCAGTAAACCATGTCCTTTATTCAACTGTAGTGTTTCTGTTTTGCAGCTAGATTCTCTCTCTTTAAGAACCTTTTCTTCACCATACTGCACCACTGAGCAGTCTACTCAACCTCTAGAACTTCTTTCAGCTCTACTAAGCTTGGCCAGAAATCAGCAAGAAATAGAAAACTATCAGCATCAAGCCCCTGAAGTAAGATGCCCACTCCCCATTGTAAACTCTCCCACAAAAAAACCTCAAAACAGAGCAAACCAAATTAAAAAAAAACCCAAAAACCTGAAAAAACAGAGCCCAAAAAACTTCAAAGGGAATAGGAACAGCTAGAAAGGAAGAGCTGTTAGCACTACCCAAACTGGAGAAGTTTATTCTTCTGAGAACAAAATCTAGTCAATGAAACCCTTCATAGGATCATAAAAAAAATTCAGGAAACTATGGCTACTATCCAAATGAAAGAAACAAGTGAACTAAAGCAAGGTGATCACCTTTTGGTTTAAAAGAAGAATGCATGTCAGTATAAAAGCAAGTTTATAAATGTATTTTATTGTAATAACTACACAGGTTTAGGCCTAAGAAAGATCAGGAAACTCTTAGGAAATATAATGACAAATATGGACAAATCTGAACTTGTGTTTCACTGAATTTTGAAATGTCTCTGTCACCTGTTGCTATGTGGTTTCTATCAATATAACAGGCCTCAAATTGTCAAAAGAACATACCACACTTTTGGCTATAAACCTAATTTCACATCCAAGTCTGATAAGAACATCAAAACAAGGATTTCTTGCTGAGAATCAAAAAGGTGTGGTGCTTAGGAAATGTTATCTGAAGCAATGAAAAATATGCTTCTCTTGTTTGCAAAAACAAATTTCTGATAGACATGCCCATTGAAACATAAAAGAGTGGCTTGTTCAGCACAGGTGGTTCCTGGACATTTGTTTCCAGACCTGTATGCAGCAAACCAGTGGAACTGAGTGTCTACTGTCTCTTCCTCATCTTCCCAAAGCAGCTGCATACTACCATGGCCTTCCTTAATGATGACATAATTTTAAAGGTGAAGTTGAAGGAAGATTCAAGTGCAGACAGACTGTTTTGAGAACTAAAAGAATTCTCATTTCACACATGATAGGGTTTCTAGACACGGGAGTGCTCACACTGATGAAGAGATTGCTGTTCCTACTAAAATGTGATAAAACTAAAGGTTTATCTCCAAAACCAGACTGAACACAGAACAGAGTTCAAGACTGAAACACTCCTGATATGCAGAAGTTTTCATTTCAAGAACAATGATTGCTAAAACTGGGCTGTATATGCATTGAGAGTATGCATATGCATGTGCTGAAGGTGTTACTAAGGCAAAATCATGAAGATGATTAGCATTAGAAAATATTAAAGTGGTTATAAGCCTGACTGAAATCTGAGAGAGGGTTATTGTTCTCATTCAGTTACGTTTTAGAGAGAAACTACTATACTTTGCTCTAAACTAAAACAGCAGCCAAAGGTGCAGACAGTTCGTCTTTCTCCATGTGACAAAAAACCCCCCAAATGAACAAACAAAAAAAGCCCCAAGAAACTCAAGCTTCCTTGAAATGGTAACACACAATCCTGTAAAAATATCAGCTTGCTAGCAGTCACAAAAAATTCTCCAGCACAATTGTTAGCAATTAGTGGGAAAGAAACTGACAAGGCAGAAAATCCTCTTTTTTCAGTACATAAATAGGGCACTCATATCAGTAACATCATATCCAGTTTTGTCCTGAACCTCACTCTGTGCCCACATCCTAAAAGATTATGACAAAACTGAAAAGGCATTGAACAGTGACAGGATGATTAAAAGTAGAGAACAATTTCCTGGAGGAAAATGCCTACATGGTCTAGGGTTTTTCAGCCTTGAAATTAGATAAGTGAGAGTAGATAAAATGGAGGTATACAAAAGTCATGAGTAGTGAAAAGGGTTAAGTAAGAACTATTGATTTATTAAAATAACACCCTGATCCTTTTCATACAAGAGCTAACATTATGTATTGGGTTCAGTAAATTGCTTAAAACCAGCATTAAAACCCCCTCCATGCCATCCCAGTTCTTGAAACCATCAAAACATTCAAAGCCTCCCTATACAAATATTGAAACATTTCTAGTCAGGTTTTGTGTATCCATGTCAGCTGAAAAATCTATTCATTTCTTTTATGTTCTCTAAAACACTTCACTCAAAAGAATAATGGTGGAAACTTTCTGAAATGAATGAAGTTCCAGAGACAGTTCCAAGGTCCTGCTTCAATGACTGTTATTTACAGCAAATCAAGTATGTCAAGAGGACTTTAGAGAAATCTCCAGCAAACACTAATAGCTGGGGCAGAGTGCTTTCATACAAGTGATCTCATCTTCAGTTCAGTCTCCAAACTAGGCATGCAAAGGGAAGGGCTGTGAAACCAGATTTCACAGCTGCTGGCTGTAACCAAGGAGCAGATATTTCAGTTAGTTTTTCTCTTATTTGCTGAAAAAAAACCCCAAAAACCTCCTTTTGTGAGATGCCTACCTTCACTCTAGCTGGGAAACCTAGGCAAAGAAACTGTTTTTCCATCACCTTTTTCGGAACCATTTCTGCTGACTGCCTCAGCTTAGCTACTGCCTTCATACTTTTCTTGGATGCTGTTCTAAAATGTCTTCTGCAAACTGAACCTTTGGGAATAGCAAACTGCAGGGGTGATTTTCCTACATGAAGGCATCAATTTTTGAGTAAATTCAGAGATTGTGACTGCAATAACTGTTATTTAAGACTGCTTGTTTTCCTGTCCTGTCATATTAAAGTAACAACACACAACACTGCCAAGTGCTCCACTTCACAAGCACCAAGGCTCTCTTGTCTGCCCTACTCAGTTTTTTTTTCCCACTTTAGTCTATAAAGAATACAGGACTTTCCCTGTTTGACAAACAAGATGGCAAAGACTAACTGAGATTCAGGGCAAATTGACTTTGACAACACCAGCCCTGTCTCCAGCATGCAGCTTTTTGCTATAATGAAAATATTGGCATGACATGACTCCATTTACTTAGCAATGACTCAGGAGACATGTCAGTAAAATGAATTATCTCGCTTCTCTAAATTTTGTGGATATTTTAAGATGGACTCATTTCACTTTGTCAGAATTTTTTGTGGTCAAAAGAGCCTGGAAAACAGTGAGAGAATAAAATCTGCCCTGTTGGTGCGTGAGATACTTAAGACAGTCATATAAGCTGCCCTCCAGAGCCTCTCTGACTATCAATTGCTTTCCAAAGTCCTTCTAAATAAAATAATATATAAATTGAGTCTCTAGACATTACACACAATAAATATTTTATCACTCTTTCATTTGCATCTAATGCTTTAAATCTTCAGGGCCTGTACTGTACCAACATACACCATTTAAATATGGCCTTGACAGGTTTTTTTTATCAGATACATCCTGTCTGTGTCTGCTGTCACCTAAGAAGGCTGGTGGATATGCAGGATTATGCAACTGGAGTTGAAACGAGCCCACTGGTGTTTGTAGCATGCTGGGTCCAAGTTGTCTTTACACTCACATCAATAAAAGTCAGAGGGAAGTAAAGACTATACACACAGATTAGCTTTTAGGTTATTCTTTGAGCTAGGGTAAATCAATACAAGAAGCCGGACAGGAAGTTTCAGACCTTGTGGAATCTTTCCTGTGATCAATGGTAACTGTGAACTGGAGGGGTTTCCAAAATCTGGGTAAAATTCTCTATGTCTTAAGGGATCAAGTCCAGAATATACTGACAGACTCACATGTGTATCTTTTAAATTTCTTATTTGGATAGATTGATTTAATAGTAAATGAAAAAAAAGCTAAAACAACACCAAAAGTTTTAGACTGTTTTCCTATTTATTATTTGCTCTAAGTAAGCAACCACTTGATGATGATAATGAAAACACTTGCCTTAGGAGACTCATTTAGCTGTTTTAAATTAATGTTTTTTAATGTATATCTTACACAGAACCAGCTAATCCTGAAAATGCTGTACATTGTTTCCTTGAGCAAATACACAGAACATTTTAGGTTTAGTCAGCTGAAATGAATACTAGCATCAATAGCAAAAATATGAAAATGGAAAAGAAAAGCTGAATAAGAACAAATATGTCAGCATAACTAACAAGGAAGATGTCTTGGGGCTGGTACTTAGCACACATACTTTGGTGCAAAAGTATTACTGAAACAAGCAGTTTAGAATGATTTTTTGATCTGTGGAAGAGCAGTATGAAAAATATTGAAGACAGATTTCCTTAGAATGCCCGAATCCAATACTATGCTTGGTTGTGATTGCTTTCTTCATTAAAGCTTTGTACTTTTCAGAATCAGGTGCAGTTTCAATAAATAGCATGTAGTAGGTCTATTAAGTTTTCAGTGAGCTTACTGATTCATGTAACTTACACAAACAGCGTATGCATCTTCCTGCTTTGTTGCTTCTATAATCTTTCTGGACTTCCATTATGCTCTTTCTTAGTTCACAACTACACATCTTTGTTTATTTGTCCATACAATGTCTGGGGGTTTTGGTTTGTTGGTTTTGTTTTTTTTTCCCTTAAAGAATATTGCATTTAAAATATCTAACAATTTAAATTTTATACACATATCCCATGATAACCCAAAACAAAATGGTGAATTTCTTGTCTTAGAGCAACTAGTTTAAAATCCCCATTCAAGATTAAAAAGACCTAGAGATGTAGCAATTAATATTAAGCTATTTTACTTTTAAATTGATAATTTTGGTACTCTGTTTGTTGCCTGATATTCCCGTCAGTACATAAGACATATGCTTAACTTGTAAACATCAACATTAATAACAATGTTGTATTACAATTTTTCTGTCTTCAGCCTATTGACAAAACTTATTAGCTAGCTATATTATTTACGAGTAACTCATCGTGATATTATTGCCTTTCTTGATAATAAAATTGTGCAGTAGTTGATTTCTGCAAATACATTAATTTCCTTAAAAATTCACTGACTCTTTCAGATGAAAAAAAAAGTGACTTGTGTGTGGATTTTTCTCCCCAAGCCTAGTACAGAATATATTATACAGTATCATAATACAAAATATAGAGCTGCATCTGTCTCCTGACTAAGGTGCATATATACTGAACATAAGCCTGAGGAACACTGATAGTTTTGGGAAGAATGTTAGCACATACTGAATCTTCTAGTACCTTTCAAAATAAGCAGATACGTTGATTTTCTGAATATTTCTTTGAGGGCAATCAGATATATGGACCCAATATTTCTGGGCAATCAGATATATGAACCTAAACACATCACTGAGTAGTTGAAATTGATTCATAATTTCTATACGATGCATCATTTGCAAATCAGTTTTTCTACTATCTAATGATATATAGAAGTTATAATAAATGCATATTCATGTTCCACATTCTACCCTAAATCTCTCCACATTTACCTATTCTTGCAGTATATCAGTTGTAAGTAGCTGAGAATGTTATTTATTTATGAATAAAACAGGTCCTGTAGGTCCCATGTAAAATCAGTGTCACGAGTGCTGAGTGAAGGCTTTTACACACAGAAAGTAAAAAAGAGTTCCTTATCTAAACCCTCAAATTTTAAATAGTATGGTTAAAAGGTGGTATTTTCCCAAATGATCTCTACACCACAAGAGGTATGAAATAAACTAAATGAATTCTCGTGAAATCTGTGACTGAACTACAGAAAATTTGATTTGCCACAAAAAAAAGTCAACAAAAATGTTTTTAGACACACATCACTCTATTTTGGTGGAGTATGAATGCTATTTTTAAGTTTATATCAAGGCACTATAAAATATAAGTACTGAAAAACACAGACAATGAAAATATTTTTTTCGTATTACACTCTGCTCCTTCTGAATTCTCCAATGTATTTTGCTATGTCTCTCCACAATGCATTTTGCTATTTACCAGATAAGACCACCATGCACAGTCTTGGTTCAAAGTTTTTTTGAGAAACCAAAATTTTTGATAACTGGAAAATCATCATGAAGACAATAACACAATATTAAGCAATAATCTCCAAATTCATCCCATCATGCTACACAACTGTAATGGCACCAGATGTACAAGGAAAGGAAAGGTCCTTTGGTTTTCACTATGGTCATACATCTAAGCCATCATACAAGCCAACCTATTCAATAAGAACTTCGAGTGAAAATTACTACTGTTTGAGCTGTAAGCTTAGACATGGATAACTCAAAGTGCTATTTCATTTGGATCACTGATCACATGTCAATATGAAACATCAGTTTTCATAAGACAACCCCTTACCCTGCCTTCAGTAGCATAAATTCAATAGGAACTACACCTGTGTCATGAAAGCCAGAACCAAGCTTACACTCTTCTAGAAAATTGTAATGCAATTGCTTGCTGTTTTACAACACTTATTTTTTTAAATCTAGGATTATCGAGCTATAGAGCTATGTTACAACCAGATATGATCATTCACTATGAAGATAATAACTTCCATCTCTAACCTATTTTCCTCAATCCTGAAAGGCTGACTCCTTTGACAGTTTGTATATATGCTAATATAAATACACACAGTACCTCCCTAATGCTGGCAACAGTCCTTCAGAGACTAAAGTAAGACAAATAGACTCATTTTGTCTGTGACAGCAACGCTGGACTCATAAGTAAACATTTCAGTGAGGCAAAGTCAGCATATGTTAATCACATCCAACATCTCGTTTCACTTTTCTTCTAAAATCAATTAACAAGCTTTAATGTTCCACTCTATTCTGAGAGAACAAAAAGTAATTATTTTAATGGTGGATTTTTTTTTTCTCTTTAAATAAGTGCTGTCCTTTAGACCAGGCTCTCATGCAATCTGTTTTTGAGAAACAGAATTGATTGTCCCTACTGGTTTGCTCATATATCCTTATGGCATGCCATCATAAATAGAATTTGGCACTCCTGAGCTGGCTTCTCACAGTAGTTGTCTTTAATGTCATTCACTCAAGTGGTTCAAGGTCTTCATCAATAATTAATGTTTGGCAATCCACCGCAGTGCTGCAAGATAACCACTTATCAGCCTTTAATTTCAAGTAAGTCTTGACACTTTCATTCAATGAAGATAATACAGGTAACTTTACACCCCTGAAATTGTAAAAACATCTCCAGAATGAGCGCAACAAAGGCAAGACTTGCTGCTGTAAAGAAGCATTGGCCTGAGCAATAAGTTTTCTAACTTGTCCTTAATACAAATGAGAGTACAGAGAGTATGCTTTCTAAGGTCTGCAGAGAAAACAAAACTTATCTGAATAAACAGAAGGTTAGTGAAGTATGACATGCTCTCCTGCAAAAGATATTAGCTTATAACATGTAACCAATATTGACCTGAAAAAGCTCTCTTTTTATTTGGGTCACAGTGAAATACTTTTTACTGAAGCTTAAGGCAGTAAATGTCCAACTCCAGCTGTATGTTAGTCATTAGGAATATATTGCAAGTCTTCAGGCTGTTGATATCATTATTTATTATTTGCATTATGTAGTGCTTATAATCTCCAGTAAGGGATTCCCCCACGGTGCTAGGTAATTATTGTAACACTAACATGGCATTATAAAATCCTGGAGTGTTGTCATTAGAAAAGAAACAGCTAGAAAAGAAAATGTGATCGATACAGGAGACATATGATTCAGAAAGAGTAGTTGTTACAGACAAAGGTCACTGTTAAAATATGAACCTGGGTCTTCCCAGTTTTCAAGATCTACTGTTTTCTAGATTGACATCAGTGATCCAGATCTGACAAACCAAGACTTTGAATCAGTATGGAGTAGGTCTCAATAACATTCTCTACTGAAACACATGGTAAAATGAATGAAAAAAAAAATAGAAAAAAAGTCAACAGGAAAAGTATTTCAAGCCTCCTGACTTGGAAATTTTCAACATACACATTTAATCATTTATGAAGACTGGCAGAAGTGTGATCTTACATACTGACTTAACAGTGTACCATACACAGTTAGAAAAAAAATCCTTTCTGTATTGCACAGAAAGGAACACGAGTAGATAGCATAACTCATCACTCACTAGAGAAAATGTGTTCAGAACTTTTTAGTTTTTAACACTGGGACTTGTTTCAGAAAAAGATAATTTTTTAATAAATGAACAAATAGACCTCACCCCACTTAGTGCCCCCAGGGTGGAAAATTTGTTCTATACCTAATGTAACAAAATTATAAAAACACTCCAAAACCAAGAGTTAGTCTATTAGCTTGTCTCTTCAAGAGAACAAATATTGCTCTAGTTGATGAAAAAAAATTATTTACAGGCCTATAATATTTATCTCCAGTACAGGAATCAGTCTTAGATTAAATTCATCACTTGAGCAACACAAACCAAACCCAACTCACACTAGGAGAAGCTTTGCAGTTATTGAGAGACCTATGTGTCCAATGCAGGACCATGCAGAAGGTATCCAAAGTACTGTGATGATTAAAAGTAGTATATATTGTGCTGCTTGACTTTCAGCAGTCTCAGGATGAGACTGGGACTAATGCTTTGTATAAAACACTACAGAGATATAAGAAAAGAACTGAATACAAAATGAAACAGAATACTCAGTCTTGTACAGAGTGTAAATCTGATTCAGATGCAATGCAAGCACAGAAAATTTTGTTAGCGTCTGATTGCTATTATTTTCTCCATATTAGATGCAAACATTTGAGCACTGTCACAGCACCGATATGAAAGACTGCCTTAGAGAGATATTTGTCCCAAAAGTTGAAAAAAACCCCATGAACACCACTTAATTTGTAGTGTTTTAGACATCTTTCCTGATAGACTCTGGCTTTCACACTGTAAAACAAATTTCAGTGAAGTGGCTCACTAATACAAAGGTGTTGCCTAAGGAATTTGTGATTTGAATATTGCTTCTGAAATCATCCAACAAAACCTTAAGGAAATCAGTAACAGAAAACTGCTTTCGCTCTCTTTTTTTTCCCCTCTCAACAATTTTACTGAAGCTTAAAAAAGATTCCTTTGTTCCAAGTCAGATTTTGACCCAGTTTTTAAACTTCATAGGCATTGTCCTGAGTTTGCAAGGCCTCAGGACTGAGGCTTGTTAGATTTTTTGTAAGCTGCTGTTGACCTGACCCAACCTTTGTATCAACTAGGTATTGTAATAACTTAAAAAATAAAAAAGACAATGTGGGTATGCCTAATTTACTTAACTTTTGCTTTTCTTCTTAAGTTATAACCCAAGTATTTGTACATGTAGTATAAAAATGTAGTTATTCTGTGCAGAATTAAATATTTATGAATAATGCACACTGCAGAGGAATACAGGCCTGGTATGATAAGAGGTACCTTGAAAAGTAGGGGCATAGGTTCAGGATACAAGAGTAGGATGATAAGAGTCAGGTGACATTCTGTCCCTGGGGACAGCAGATCTACAAACCAGAGGTCAGGTAAAGAAAAGCATGCTGGGAAGCTGGGAAAAAAGTGGCTATAGGACAAAGAAAAGAAAGAACAAGCACCTAACCTAAATAAAACATCCTATAAGGAGAATTCAGGAGTGTGGGCAAGCTGGAAAAGACAAAACCAGTCCCAAGTAAACCTCAGAGGTGATAAAAAGAAGAAACTCCACCAACATCCATCTTTTCCCAGCAAAGGACTTGGGACACCAATGACTTGCTCTCAATGGCCCCTGAATAAGCCCTGAATAAGGAAGGGTGGTGGTATCAATGTTAGGACCCAGAGAGGCAGTAGGAGAGTGAACATAACACCAGAGAAAATGGTAGATAGTGGGAAGCATGTGTATACAATTCTAACTGTTTATTATTAGTAGTAGTATTAGTATTATCATTATTATTATTGTCATTTTATGTGAGAGAACTCCATTTTCCTGGTCTTTAATAATTACATCCGGACTTACAATAATTCTTTCATTACACTTAAGATTTCACCTATATTGACCACAAAGCCTTGGCTTTAAATATCAGTTGTGTTTCCTTTATCACTCACAGCAAGATTTGGAGTCCAACGAAGTATATCCAGGAGCACACTGAAAAATATTAACTTACATTTTGGGATAAAGTTGATAAATGAATGCTATTTGTACATATTCCCTGGATAACTATTTCTCTACTTGTACATCTGATATCATCAACCAACAGTGAAGCTACCTGCTGTTTGTTATTAGGATACAAAGAGGAATTTGTGGTGAAGATTCAAAAGTGTATGTATGCAGTAGGAGAGAGTGGAAAATGGGAATGGTTGGATACACAAGTCTATAAGGACGCAGAAGCAAAACAGGAGAGAGACATACTAACAGGGAATTCGGGCAGCGAACTAGGAACTACCAACCAGAATGAACATAAACTAAATGGCAAGCTAAGAGGGCTAATAGGGTCTGAAGTGGCATGGCCCACAAAGAAAGTAATGGGCAAGACAGAGAAGTTGACAGTGAAATGGTCAAAGCAAAAAGGGTTTGAAAACCACAATAAAACATTCAAGCTAGGAGAATAAGATTTGATGAAGAAACAGTGTCAACAAGAAAAATCTAAGAAGATGGACCTGGAACTGTGTGAGAAATAACCTTCATGGCACTTGAGAGTCACTGTGCAACCAAGTATTTGTTGAGTGTGCTGGCCAACACATCTATTCTTTTAGACACCTCTCCTGTTTACCAAAAATGAGGCTGATGTTGCATATATTATTTTATAAAATAACTGTGCATCTTTATTACTGATGTTGGATGGTTATCTTATGTCATGCATTTGGTATCCAACATAAGTTCTATATTTTCTCAAAAGACCACTTCCATGAGGGCCAAATAAGGCTTAACAGAAATTCACAGAAAACATATAATTTTTCAAAAATACTCCATTATCTTAAAAGAAACAAACAAAAAATCAAACAAAAATTGAACTTGCAATTCAGCTGGCTGAAAATGCATTTCAAAAGTTATTAACTAACTGAAAACTGATGAAATTCAATTTCAATTTCAATAAAATTTTTTTGGCATCTCATAGAAGAAAAGGAGAGAGTGGCAAATAATTAGTGTTTTCTATATTTAACCTTCCAAGAATATGTCAGAGATGGTTTAATTTTTCTTGTATACTTAACACAGTAACCATGTGTGCCAAAAAAACACATAGCACCCTGGAACCATCATGCTATAGGGAGCTGATGCACAAAACAGATGCAATAACAAATGTGTTATATTGCTAAACAAACACACTAAATGCTAACATGAATTTTGTGAAGTATCAAGTGTAATGTCATGAAAGAAAATATAGAAAAATCATTATAGATTATTTTCTTCTTTGGTCTTCTCATTTTATAATAGCAGTTAAGGCTCCAAATCTGTACAATGTTAGGGCAGCAGCTGGGTCACCTTTTTCGGTTTTCAATTCCTCTCACTTGTCTATCATGTTTCTAACTTTAGAACTGTAATGCAATAAATGCTTTCTCTAGGAGCAAATTAATCAGTTTATTGCAGAAAATAATATCAACTCCTTGCAAAAACCCCTCTATATCAAAAACTCTTCAAAATAACAGATAATGTAGTTGCCTTTTCCATTGTATCTCCTATATTTTGTCAGAGGGGTAAAATGATGGTGGGATTATATCTCTGCTCAGTTACAAATCTTAAATGTCAATGAGACAAATTCTCCTTATATTCTCAGCACTGAACTTCTGACTTTACTCACAGAACAGCCTCCCCCGCCCCAAATAGATGCAATACAAAGAGCTCTACACAAACTTTCTCTGGATTACCTAATTAGTCAATGGTAATCAGCCAACCAGAAAATTAGAGTACAATATACACAGGACATGACTGTATTTTTATCTCCCGCTGTTTAGAATGGTTTGTTTGCATCTAAAAAGAGTGTCAACAGTGCTCAGCTTCAATTTGAATCTACTCTAACCTGAACAGCTACAAGACTTCCTTAAATAGCCTGCAGGAGCAGGAACTCTAATAGAAGCCCATATGCTTGCAACTACCTCCTTGAAAACTGCTATACTTATTCTGGTGGTAAAACAGATCCAATGCAAGAGCTCTGATTTCTTCACTTCAGAACTTATATGTGATAAGCAGACCTAGGGTATTTCCCGCTGGATATGTTTTACAGAATATCTTCAAAGAACATATCTGTGTGGTTAGGGAAAAGACACATGAAACTATAATAGCAGAGGCTGGCATACAATACTTATAACAAAGGCATTAGCATTAGACATTACCATCCTTCCTGTTAGCATCCTGACACTTGATGTCAATATTGTGAACCAAGTAATGTTATGCCTTGCTTTGAAAACACAGGAGTAATGTAAACATCCAGCTAAGACTTAAGTTTTGGAAGGTCAGATAAACTATTTCATGGATACATACATCATTTGTAGGTCTCAGAGAAAACCAAATGCTATTATTCTTTTACATTTTAAATATTTTAAGTTGTTGGCATCCATTTACCAATCAGATGAACAGAGAAACCAGTTTCATTTTGCTCTGACTTCCAGAGTAAAATACTGGCATTACTGACGGTGCTGAACATTTTGCCACTGAGAAAATGATACTTTAATTTCTGTGTTGTTTACTATGAGATGAGAGCGAGGAGCATTTACTAACCATAAAAAAAAAAAAAAAAAAGAGAGAAAAAAGAAAAAAAAGAAAAAAAGAAGAAAGAAGAAGACAATGACCAGTAATAAAATTAGGAAAGTAAAGTAGACATACAGATGTTAAAAGCAAGAAAAAATTTTAAAGTTTTTTTTTCTTTTCAACAGAAAAAACACAAATTGACTATATTGTGTAAAAAACCTGTTTCCCATCTTCATTTGTAGAAACACTTAGATGAATTTCTATAATAAGTCTTTGAATGGAAGAACAAGCTCTCCAGTGACAGGGAAAGTAGGTACTGCATATCTCTGCATCACACTCACTGAAGTGAGTATAACCAAGGGTTAAAAGCAGCACCAATTTAATTTCAAGTAGAAGATGGCCTCTTTGGTTAGTCTTTCAGAAAAGAGCTAATTTGTTGATAAATTGCTCCTGTCATCCTTTAAAGAGGCTGGTCATCTGAAATAATAGAATGACATTATTATTCTGTCAGAAATTTAGAGAACAAAGGAAAATATATCCTAGGTATATAAAAAAGACCCTCAGGTATGTGTTCATACAAGTCTAACGTCTATTAAATTGTTTAATGATTTTTGAAAATAAGGCAACAAATTTATACTAAAATTCTAAAATATTTTCAAAGCTTATAAAAGGTGCTTTCAATGAAATGGAAGAGTTTGATTTAACCTTGTACATTTTTATTGTGTATTTTTATTCCAACTTATAGTTTTGAAAAATCTCATTTAATTCACATTTTCCTTCTCCCTTTGTCTTCTCAACTTCTCATTTCAGAAAGGTCTGATCTTTGACTTAGGCAGTGCAGTACTTCATCCCTTTTGAGCATTGATGTAGACTATTGTATTATTCTTGAGGCAGAAATGTCAGGTACTATCAAGAGCTGCACTACTGCTCCTTGCAGTCAGGAAGACTTTAACCAAACCCTGGGTTCCTTATTCAGGATGTTTTTTGAGAGAAGTACCTTACGTTGCATTGCCCAAATAATGTTGCTTGTAAGTGGATAAACACAAAGCCCACTCTATCTACATGCAGTGAGGATTTCTGTATACATCTGACTCAGAAACAGCCATGAGGTTGTTGTTGTACTCTTGAGTGAAAACACTGGTAATTTGAAAAAAGAAAATGGGAAGAAACTGTGGGTAATCCTCCAGCTCTTGTGTTTACCTGCAGCTGCTGGCTGAACCCCCAAAAAACGTTCTCAGATGGTACATGCTGTAAACTCTGTGACAGGAGGTGACTGAAAATGTGTCCTCCCTGATATTATCATTTGTAACCACCACCAATATGACTTGCAATTCAACCTCTGTAAGGCATATTAAATTAAAGCTAATAAATGTTTAATTTTCTCAATTCACAGGTTAAAAAGCATGGGTCATGTTGTGTGCTAACACAAGTGCCAAATGTTATTTTCTATCACAAAGTGAAATATGCAGCATGACCCACATGCAAATACACTGATACAAAGTCAGAAATATTTCCACTCTGAAAATGAAAGATCTTATTCAAAGGAGTTACAGCAAAATATCTTGAAAGTTCTATCCATTAACTTAATGAGAATACGGGCTAACTTGATGGAAAAAATAAAATGAGGATTTGTCTATGACTGCAAAATGCCTCACAGAATGAGATTGCTTACACCAGAAGGTAAGGATTTCACTTCCCATATAGTGACTTTGTTCAAGAAACCTCAAAAAGTGCTCTGTTGTGCACTTCCCAGTAGACTTTATCTGCAAGTGCTACTCAGCAGAAAAACATATAAAAACATGTTGAAAGAGAGTGTATACATTAAGAGAAAATTAGACCTTGGAATTCCCAATGAAACTGAAAAGCACCAGAATTGCTTGCAGGAATTCACTCTTCCCTTGTCTTCTCTTCCTTTTCTTCCTTCATGCCTGCCTGCCAAAGGCCGTTGGCTTCTGTCATCAGTTACAGCTGGACTTCATTCTGCTTTTACCATTGCTATCCTCTGTATAAGGCTAGGTTTATTTCTGGCATTGTTGGTTACTGATAGATTTAGCTCCCAGAATTTGTAAATCTAAAAATATATATATTGCCATATTTTAGAGTTTCAAGAGATGGCTATTTTCATGAGAAAAAGTTAAAATTTCTACATTCTTTTCATATTACCTCTACCGCAAGTAAGTAGC
Organism: Acanthornis magna; assembly: GCA_036785705.1. NCBI lineage: Eukaryota > Metazoa > Chordata > Aves > Passeriformes > Acanthizidae > Acanthornis > Acanthornis magna. The sequence continues at coordinate 14,688,937 of JAWUZG010000029.1, forward strand.
AGTATTTTTAAGATAAGCTGCAATTTTCTTTTATCTTACTAAAGCAAATACATGTTATAATTAGTTTTTTTTTTACTTGCATATTAGCTTCATAATACTATATTACAAAATTCCATACACATGTAAATTAGACCTAATTGGACTGGCTCATCAATCTGTTCCTCAATTACATAAGAAAAATACATTAACTGAATGTGATTTATGTATAAGGTACTTGTGAATGTTCGTGATGGAATTCATAAAGCGCTCATTTGCATGTCCTAATTAGCAGTTTATTAATCTTAAATGCATACAGAAATTAACAGCATTTTAATCTCCTAAAATGCAGCTTTTTTATCCTTTCATTAGCAACCATCAGTCTTAGCATGAGACAATTTTAATAACTTATAGTACAGATTATGATTGCCTATGTACATATAAAAATATATAAAGGTCTTGTGAACAATTTTGTCTTCCCTTCACCCTGAAGAATTGCCACAGGAGACTGTATGGCTTTGTGGAGTAAGACTTTAATAAAAATAAATGATGAAACTTTTCCAAGTAGTTATATATATTTTTATATATATATAGCCTTTTTGCTAAGTAGTATCATATTTTAAATCACCACAGGTTAATTTTCCTTTTGGAACAGAGATTGATTACATGAAAGATTTTTTTTTTTTATTTGCATCTTCCATTTCATGTTTATAGAATGTACACAATATATTTAACTGGAGAGGAGAGGCCAGCTAATTAAATGTCCTAAGAACCAAATACCAAATGTAATATATGTTGCATAACAGTGAAATTTTAAACAACATTGAGAAAGAATTTTATTCCATTTTTTCTGAATCTCCGTTGAAGACAGAATGATAACCGCTCTGTTCAGCAAAGTATCAGGCAGGTGTGCTTTCTAATTTTAAACTGTAGTAACAAGTCATTGCTGATTGTTGGGCAATGACTCACAACTTTCAAATTCTTCAGACTGCAATTTGCTTTTGCAAGTATGCTATTTTCTGTTCCATATTTTACATTAAAAGCTTAATGCTCACAATACTATTTCTTTCTTCCTCGCTTAAATTCAAGTGCAGACTAATAAACCATCTAATTTACTTTTATATTGAGCTGCACCACTTGCAACCTACAAATAACATAGAGCAAGAAACACATACATGAGGTTTTGTACAAGACTCGGGATTCATTATTACTGTGTAATGGGTGTTCGCTGATTGTACAATCACATAATATTCCTAGGGAGGAAGACTAAGGTCATGGCAGTGGCACTGATAACATTGGCTCCTTCTGTGGGGCCAATCTTAGTGGAGTACCAAAAGGACCAGGTAAAAAAAGCATTTTAGTGTGCTTTAGGCAGGATAGAAATAATCTTTCCTTTTTTCTTCAGCTCCTGCTTATTTATCAGTCTGAGGTGATGCCAGTCATCCTGTAGTCACAGTAGAAGGTGGACACTTTGTCACAGGACTAGGCATGGTGACATTGCCCACAGCTCCTAGACTTGCTCTTTTTAGTCAGGCTCTTATTTTTGTCTTTTACACACAGATCTCACTTCCATTAAGAATCCAACACAGTGACCACAGTGACCAAGGTACAACAACAGTGCCTTTAGAGAGAACTCTTTAAAGGATCACTTGTGTAAAGCTGGACCATTTATCTACTTCAAGAAAACTGCAGGTGAGAAGCCCCTGTTGCCTCCTCCATTTAAAAAGTATATTCAAACATAAGTGTTTTCTTTAGCTCTGTTGTTCAAAATATTTCACAAAAATGAAGACTTAGAAGTATCTGTAATTGCTGGGTATGAAAACGATAAAAAGAATTTCAAACCCAAGATCCTATTGTGTATGTGTCTCATTTAAGGTGTTTCACATATAATGTCCTACAGGTGGTGGGGAGAGAAGGAAGCTCTATCTTCAAAAACTCCTCTAGAAGTTAGGTTCTTTAAAAGTGATAAGCCAAAAATAGAGGTCCTAAAAATCACAAGTTATTTTAACAATTATAATATGAATCTTTAAGTGATCTGAAGTTGAAACACTCCCAGAAACAGAACCTTGGACTTTTGGCTTCTAGTCCAAAATAAAGCTGAGAAAATCAGTGTAACACAGAGCAAAATTGAAAATGAGAGAAGGAGATGTTGTCCTTGAAATCAAAATGTTATTTTATCAGTGCTTTGGAAAGAAATGTTCCAAGAAATAAAATTGTCATGCTGCATATAAAAGGAGAAGTTTTGAGAACTGAGTTAAGATATTCTACTCGTTATCCTTTCTCCTTTAAAATACATTGTACTTACATATAGCGTATTAATGTTTACATTATAAATGCCTGAAAACACAAAAATCTTACTTAAAGTACACATTGACACCCAAACTTGAACTTTCTGGTTCAGTTTATAGATAAGTAAGTACCAGCCAGATGAGATGTAAATGGTGAAAATGGTACCAAATTTTAGACTGATGGATATTTAAAAAATGAGTATGAATAACAAATTGAACTTGTGATCTAAGTCCAGCTGTCGTGACAAAATAATATGAGTGTACAAATGTTAATCTATGCATAATGCATCCTCTTGACTACAACTGGCTGAATTTCATGTAGATAGGATTAACTATACTTGTCTAGCGTATGCACAGACTAACATCCAGTCCATTTTACCTTCCCTGCATTTGTATTCTATTGCCTGATCAACATAGAATTAAATCAAAACAGCAGTTTCTAACATTATTTTAGTTTGACTAAGTGCTTTGCTTGTCTACTGTTTGGAATTGTAATATGCAATAAGACAAAGTAAATGCAATTCAGGAAGTTAAAGAAGTTTTAAAAATTGCCAGAGTCATACATGAGATGCAAAGTAATTTTTCAGTCTGAAATTAATAGTTTCCAATGTGTACTGTCTCTGAGGTAGTAATCCATAACTAAATCCTTTGGCACCTATCCATCAGGAAATGTAACATTGTCTAAACAGTTAAAAGTGCAATCATATCTCATTTGATGCAATATTGTAAGCTCAACTCTACTGTACTCATTAAATTGAATATAAGAGAGGCTAACAAAAAAAAAGTTAGTCTGTGCTACCCAGCTTTCTCAGACAATTACATCTGTTATGGAAAGTGCCTACCTTGATTTCTAAAGATGTATGGTAATTTTCTATTAACAAGGCCAATAAAAATAATGCCCATCTTGGTGTCAGAATATACCTATTATCCGGTTGTCAATTTTTTATCTGTGTGAGTTTGCTACATCTTCAGCTTGCCTTGAGCAGAAAAGAATCTTGAAGCAAACTTGAGCTGAATACAAACTCAAAGATTTCATTTAATTTTACATTGATAATTTTTCATCTATAATTTAATATCATAAACATTTTAGGAACTCACTCATAACTTTTCAATTTTGAAAGGACAGAAAATGAAAAAAAAATCAGTCTAGTCTGAAACTTCAAATAAAAACCATTGGCATTAGCCAATCAAAGCTGGAAGTCAGCCCTTGACTAGATCAGAATAGTTAGATACATGCAAACACATATATACGTATATATATGTGGAGTGTGTGTGTGTATTAGCCACTCATAATTTTGATCTCATTAAAATTAAAATAGAGAAAGTGGAAAATAGACTTAGATACTAAATTTAATCAAATTTCATAAGGTTCCAGTGGTTTTCTTAAAGGATTTATCCCTGCAATGGAAGATGGAGTCACACTTTTTGCAAGGTGAACAGAAATGATCAGGATAACTTGGGAGTGTGTGAATCACCACTTAGAAACCATTTGGCTTTGGAACATTTGCTGGTAATGGCTGAGTTAAATGTTCTGTGCTTATCTCTGTAAACTAGCATAAAGCAAAGAGCTGAGTACAGACGAGATTCTTCTGACCTGAGTGCATTTGCTATGTGAATTGGACGGAGATTTTTCATTTCCTGTATCATTCACCATAAACCAAACAATTCCCCAAAGCTCAATCATTCATTACTCTTGAAAAAACAATAAAGCAAAAGAAGATAGAAAGAAAAATATTGTGTTGATTATGAATAAGAAAATAGAGATTTTTCACTTAGAATTGCAAGTTGTGTTGACAGGCGCGTGCACTACCTTATAACTTCTGGAATAATGCTTACTTTCCATTTGCTTAAAAACTTCAGCACCAACATAAAAAGAGATGAAAATCTCAATGCCTCCTATGCTTTCTGTGGGTGTTTCAAGTTGTAAGAAATGCAACTCACTAATTTTAGACTTATCCTCAAAGTAAGATTAAAGAAACCTTTCTCCCTGTCTCGCATTAGCAAGCACTCCCACTCCACACACTGGACTCCTGCATAGCACTTAGTTAAAAGATACAGTTCAAGGTACAGTTTCTGCCACAGGAAAATGCAAAACACAAATCTTAAACATCTAATCATGAGTATGGCCTGTTGCTGTAACGCTCAGGGAGTATCAGTGAAGCATTTTAGCAGCAGCAGATCTAGGACTGCTCTTGCTGCACTGCACATGGGGCTCCATGTAACAGTAGGAAGAGCAGAGCCCTGTTTAGCAAACGAGCTATGTAACAAGCCATCCACAAGTCCATCTTCTCCAATGCTGAAGACCAAATAAATCCTAATGGTGGGCTGGACTTGATGGCCTCCAGACATCCCTTAAGAATAAAGAAATTATTGTGTGATTCTAATTGTAACTTCTGTAGTAGTAACAACATATGCTAAACTTGATTAACTGCTACAACTCAGTAATAAAAACTGCACTAATAACTCAGGCTCAAGCATCTTCCCCACTGTGGTTTCAGGTTTCCAGATTTATGGTGACAGCACAGAATGATTATTAAACCTGAGAAAATGTTAATATTAATTATATTGCATTGAATTAAAAGATTAAAAGATTAAAAGAATAGAAAAATTAAAAGAAATATTAAAGCTGTCATTTCAATGAGATCTACAGAGGACCTATCTTCTGAGACTAAGGGAAACCCCAAGCCCCTAGTCTTAGAGAGAATAAGAAGTGAACATTCCTGGACTTTCAGGTTCCTCATCTAAGCCAGAAATCTTGGAATGCACCTGGAATGCCTCTCTTTTCCATATAGTTTCCTTCCCCCAGAGTACTGAACATTTTGTGAGTGGTAATATTTTGTGAAATTCCTTCATTCACATACAGATTAAAGAATCACCTTCTATAAATAAAATTTCAAAGCATCTCTGAATTCTTTCTATTTGTATGGACTAAACTTGCCATAGATTTTTATATTTTTCTCTCACTGAAATCCACCAATATATCTGAAGGTCTCAATCTAGCAGATGGGTAGATCTAAATAATTAAGTACCGTGGATATTTTGTGATATCAAAATGCCTATGACACCAGAGATATGCATGATATGGGAATGGATCAGGACCATGTGCATAAGTGCATGACAATGTTAAACAAGAAAGCCAATATGGGAAGCTACAGACTTTTGACCAACTTATCTCACAAAGGCTGACGAAAAGTGAAACAGAGAAATGGGAAGGCAAGCTTTCCAGAATTTCTCCATCTCTGAGAAAATTGTTGTGCTAGGCGACAAGAAATACTTGCCTGTCCCAATCTCAAGAAGATGAATAATTTAGGACTACTGAGATGGGATATCACATTTAAGCTGTCGAACTACAAGGGCACTGGACTTAGGTCAGTATGGTAATTGAACCTTGAGAGCATCCATGCGGACCAAATATACTGACAATCATATCCTTTGGAGGTTGAGCCCATATGCTAAACTCTGATACATACTGTTCTTTTCAAAGCTTGTACAATCTAAGGGATCTCTTCTACCACATTCCTGTTACAAGAATAATAGTTTTTACTAATTGGTTCCATTTATCTCATAAGTTTATTAAAATGTCCTATTAAGGGACAAAACATGACAAAAACCAGGTTTTACAGACACCTACAGAATGGTATCATGTAGATGATATCAAACTGCCAGCTACAGTATTGCAGACACCAAGGAAGAATCTTGGGTTTTGTATGATTTACTGTGTATGATTTACTCACTGTTCTAACTCACACTTGACTTAAAAGCATGCTGTAAATTGGTTCTCCTAAAAGTTATAGTCCCTGCCTGAAATTATTTCCATCCTTTCTTCTAGGTCAAAAATGGTAAAAGCACTTTTTTTAGCAACACTTTTTCATTTCTGTTATAAGAGAAAACACTTTGACATATCAAATCATGACAGTCTTTTAAGTAAAACTTTATAGTATGATTACCCAAAAGGGATATCTCATAAAATAATGAATGACAATGCAAATGGGTTACTTTTATGTCTCTCGTTGTTTTATTGAGTAGTGATACCTTCTGTATCTGGATTTTGAAATAATAATGAATTTTTAAGAAAATAGTGTAGTTCAAGGTTACTACAGAGATTCAGCGCCATTCTGTGCCCAAACAAAGTTCATTGAGCCAGCTGGTGGAACCATCTCTGAAGACTCATCTGTACTAGTCTCCTGATTATAATGCTAATTTTATTTTTCAGAAAAACAGAGCATTGCATGAAGTTCCAGAAATTCAGCTACATTCTCCTGCAAACAGCTTTCAGATTTAAACCATGAACCTGCCCTGCTTTCCCATCCTGTAAAAATTGACCTGAATAATAGAATTTCTTACAATTAGCTGTTCCCCAGGCAAGTTCCCTGTGTACGCTTACTACAAGTTGAATTAATACCTTCCATACATGCAGCACTGTCAAATACAAGTAAAAGTAATTTTTGTGGAGGGACAAAACAGCCATGTTCAAGGCGCGACAAGTCAAGCTGGGCATCAGGCACCACTTCTGCCATTCAACCTCAGTGAACCCAAGTTTCCCTTCTAGAGGAATTGCCATATACCTAACCTAAGTACACAGCAGTACCTGGCTAGGCTCATTAACCCAAATTTAGAAGCAAATTCAAGAGGAAGCTGGTGTGACTGCCACCCCAGAGACTACTTGCTGCATGTTAAATGCCAGCACGCCATGCAATTGTCCTCATGTATTCCTGCCAAAAATTATTTTCACTTACATTCATAAGTAAGGAGAACAAAACCTGGATCCAGATAGGCATTTATGAGGTATTCATCCCATAAGAGAAAATAATTAGATTACCTTGTGGGCAATTTCTCATTTCTTTATTTTTCAAAACTAAGGAACAAGTGCAATAAAAGCACTATTTTAAAAGGAGAAAGAGATGGATAAACCTTGCAGGTGGGCATTTATGTCTTTTTTTCTTCAAAGTAATAAAATCTTTGTCATTCTAAGCACCCTTTAAATTTAATAAAAATGGCAACATATGGCTGTTTACAGAGATCTAATTAGTCCATTTCCCTAAATATGCTTTTACACTCCAAAATATTAAAATTGAAATGCAAATTGTAACATGCAGATGAGAATTAAGGAGAAATTATTTCTACTTAACTGCCTGAAGACAGCCAAATCCTCCTCCTATCTTTCACCCTCCCCTTCAGTTTAGCTGAAAGGTATATTGAATAAAGATGATATTAATGTCAAACAACCCCCTTGTTTGCTTCTGAAGCCTTCATTATGCATATACTTCATCATCAAAACATGAACTATCTACAATATCTGTAACAAGGAAAGAGAATGGGAAAAAAACCCCAACAGTTCACCTGCTCAGGTCTGCAAGACCTCCAATCCTACACAAGAAGCCTTTTCTGTGTACATTTATAACAAGAAGATTAGTAACATTCAAATCCCTTTCATATGGCTGGATATCTGCATGGAATACTGTATGTGACCTTCTAAAGGACAGAAGCTGCTATGTTAAACACTTAATGGTCTCCTATGGTCTGTTCCTCTGGTCCATAGCAATGGGTAACGCCAGATGTTTTGGAAAAAGTGGTGGAAAGTGATAAAAGTGGTTATGTATTTCAGCACAGCAGTGGGATATTTTTTCATAACCACCGATGATGCTTGCACTATGTTACAACATAATGCAGCAGACTAAGTTCTACTTTAACTAGTACAACAGCTGACAGCTTTTATTCATGCTATTTAAATGACCACAGCCCTGTCTCATTGCAGAAGTGTGCTGCTTCTGTATGAATACAAGGTCTATTTCCCTATAAATCATTAAAATATTTTCTGGGAAATATCAAACTACCATGACACAAGCACTATTTCTGTTTCTTCTATGTATAGGAAAAAAAAAAAAGCTTACATGAAGCAATTGAAAGCGTCACTGAGATTTGCCACAGTAGTCAACTCACTCTCCCATTAACCTATAAAAACAAATATCTATATTTGGGATAATAAAAGCCTCACAAGGCTAAAGAAGAGATTATTCCAGCTGAAGATGTTCCATTTTAAACAAAAAGTAGTGAAATGGAATATACAAATGCACATGTATAACAAATGTAAGAATACAATCAGACTGAAATTACACAGAGACACAAAGGGCACCTGTGCTTCTGGCTTCTCGTCTGTCTGAAGAGAAATAGCTGATGTCAAAGAGTGGTAATGATGTCTCCAAGATTCATTGTTCTGGGAGATGTCAATACAGATACAGGCAGTGCCTCTAATGCTTTCAATTAACTTGTGTCCATCACAAGAATCACAGGATTGCTCAAGGTGCTGTTAATCTGGTTTATATGCAGATATAATGGATGTAATAATTAGATTCTTTCTACACCTTCCAATGGAGGTTAAAGCTCCTTCATTTGTTTGTCTAAAAGGTGATGTCTAAGGAGCAATGACATGGATCCAGTAAGTTTCCAAAATACTTTGAATATTCCACCACTGGCTGATGGTTTGGAGAGAAGATAAATTACTTCCAAAGCTGTTTTTGCATTTCCTCAAATGCCTGGATGTTCATAACTGCTTTATCAGGAAAGTAACCTGAGGAATTTTAGTTACACGTGACATATAATATTAGGTGTCAAGGAGGAAAAATCCTTTGTGGAAACAGTTAAATGGAACATGGTGTAAACATGATGATCTTAAGGGTCTGTTTCAACCTAAATAACTCTATGATTCTATGAAAATTTAAAAAAAAATAAAAATGCAGGTATTGGCAAACTCTCCCTGTTGTCAGTCCGCTCTTTCCAGGTTTTGAAACTATGAGCTTAGGAAGGTGCACTTTCGGATGACATTTCCCTCATAAGAAGAAGTCTGCAAGAAAGAACTGCCCTGAACTTTGACTGTGCTGTCACTGGTGTTATTGCCTGGAAATGAGATAAGGGATGTGAGGTGGAATGTCCTGAGGTCCTGCAGGGCACTTCCTGTGACCTGGCTGTTGAATAGAAATGGAGCATATCTAATAAAATACAATTAAAGAAAGAGATTTGTGTGAAAAAGCCTCAACAGACAGCCTCAGTCAACTAGAAATATATTGATTGATCTGTAATGAAAGCAAACACAGTAACAGAAGTACAAAGACTAATAGAAAACACATTTGAAATGTGTTGATGAAACTAAGAATTAGATCGTGCATGTGTTCTTTTTTTTGTTTTGTTGTGGGTTTTTTATAACAGATAAAAAAGATACGTTACTAACAAGTACAGTGTCACCAACTTCAGTCTTGTAGATGGAGAAAAAAAAGTGAAACCCCATGATGGATACCCAATAGCATACTGTAAACCAATGTCAGGGCTGAAAGTGGAAATCCCAATCATCCAATTCCTGCATTTATTTTACAGTCATTATACATCCAAGCTCCCTAACCAGGATGTAAGCCATCCTTTAAATGACAGAAAAAGAAAAGTCTCTCTATAAAAGAAACCATATCTTTTCTTAGAAGATGAAAGATTTAAACAATTTCACAGACGAATTGTGATAAAATATTGCAAATGGAATCATGATCCTTATCTGAACAGTAATTTCCCTTTACATCATGAAACAAAATACCCCCTCAAAGGAGAAACTAAACAGTATAAAGATTCCTGATTGGTATGCAAATACTGTTGGCTTCAGCTACTAATAGCGAACTACTTTAAAGAGGTGTTTCCACTCAATAAGCTTAAGTAATCAAAACTCTGTTTCCCTTCTATCTCTAATCTCTGGTTCCTACTCTACACTTGATATCTACTTTTGCTTCTTGATATACCTAAGATTAAGGTGTGTGTGAGTTGCTTGTTATTGAATAGAATAAAAAATTGCACATGTAGTTACTAGCAATGTTTTACTTCATCGAACTAAATCTAATCATGTTAGTAATACACTCCGTCCTAGTTAGCTGAGGCTTTCTTTTGTTGCTTCCTTTCACCAACACCAGGCACTTTTAAATGTTCTAGAGAATTCTGTACTCTTGGGTTCATAAAACAAACAAAAAAAAATTGTGAGGAAAATAGAAATAATTATTCATTCAGCATATATTGAAAAAAAGGAGTTATGTCAATGAGGGATTAATTTTAATTATTTATATATTTATATATTAAATATTTTAAATTTTATTTATTTATAATTTATTTTTTATATTTATATTTATATAATTTATTTATATTTATTTATATTTATATTTATAAAATTTATTTATAAATTATAAATATATTAAATATTTAATTATTAATTTTAATAATAATTAATTAATCTTTAATTTCATAAAGATCTGCTTGTGACTTGACCTGTGTGCTGAGTGCAGAAGGGTGAAACATTCACAGGACTGCCTATGCACAGCTTTACATCTTTGCTTTGAAGGAGACAGGTGAATAAAAATCAGTTTGAGCACCGCCTTCACTGTCTAAACAACCAAGCAAACCTTGAGTGCTACTTTGGCTTCTGTTCAAAATTCTAGGTGGCTCAGCTGAATAAACTCAGCTGTGTGTGGTGACAGGCTAAGCCTAATCTCTTCAGGAAACATCCCCAGCCCTGGCTCCTCTACCATGCTGTATGCAACATGTTTAACCCCTGAGGGACACAACTCATGCAGAGGCACTGCCTGCTACAGTTGGGCAATCTAGTTCTTCAAGGAGTTAATGTTGCTCATCCAAAGCCTAAACACTTTCAGTCTCTCTGTATTGCTTCACACAGCTGTGATGCACTTTTAATTTTATTAGGAATTTAATAATATTTCAATGTAATTGGTTATGTACAGTCCTAGAGAGCAACAAACGTGCTCGACTAAATGATTTTAAAATGCATAAAGCAAAGTGACAATTCATGTCATCAAAGAATTTTGGCCACATGCTCCCTCCAAATAGATTTTAAAAATCCATAAAAAGACAAAAAACAAAAGACAAGGATTATAAAGAAATCCACGCTTTTCATGTTTCTGAATAGGTTCATCTGTACCACCCTTCTATTGGTATCTATCCTTATTATAGGCTTTCATGCAAAATGCCAATGTAACATAAATTCTTCATAAATATCAAAACTGTAATTATATATGCTACATTCCTGACAATTTGCTTGTATTTTGACATGAAAACGCTATGCTATCAAACAACCCTCACTCTATCCCCCTTTATCATTCAGAGTGGTAGGTATTTGTTTAAAAAAAATTAGCCAGCTGGAAAGACAGAATGATGGGCATTGAACTACCCATGAAGAGAAAATCATTGATTGTGAAGCCCTTTTTAGAAAGAGTACATATATTCAATTTGTTTGTCTTCTCTAAAAGAAAGCACACAGAAGAGTATCAGAGCAGCATCATCATAACCTACGACTCACACATCGATGCCAAAGTAACAAAGGATGCTTTGAATAACCTTTGACATTTCATCAAGAGTGCTACGTCCAGATGAAAAATAATGTTACTAGTACTTTTTTCATTTTGCTGTGAATATCCCAATAAAAAACCTCTCTAGTCTATTTGCAGATAAATACTAAAACATTTTTTATGAGTAAAGCCAATGGATCTACAAGGTTAAGGCCATTGTTTTTCAGTGATCTACAGTTTCAGGTGCTTTTTCTGTGCACTCAGGCTACAGCTCTCAATCAGCTTCTGAAAATTACATCCAAAGTAACTCAATAGCACTATGTACTATTCAATCAGAGAAAGCAGTCTGCATCCCATTCATTATACTCTAAAGTGCAACTTATAAATATTATTTTAGAAATATATGTATAATATAAATAGGGAAATAAACTTCTACAGATACATTTGTTCATGCACACACAGAAGAATTAAAAGAAAATGTTACCATAACATAACCAACTCAAACAACCAAAGAGAATTCAGAAAAAGAAAAGACACATATAGCACCTATATTACATTTAGATGGAGTATTTTCATCTACAGCTAATGGATATGCAAGATGAACTTCCTCATTGGCAAGTTATTCCACTACAAGTTTTTTATTATCTCAAAAGAATTTGGTAATAGTCAAGGTTCCAGAACAGATACCAAATTTGATTTTGTGGTCTGTTTCCGAGGAACTAATTTCTCACTGAAAGACGAAAATGGTCATTGGAAATTACTCCATGATCTCACTGAATGGTCACAGGTGGTGAGAGCTCAGACCAGAGTTCAAAGATGTCAAAGAAGGGTTTGTGCTTTAAGGCACTTGTCCAGAAAGGGTTTCAAGTTCCTCCACCTGGCTTATCCTTCCCATATGGAATTTAAATTCTACTTATTAATGCATGCAAGGAAAGGGGCACAGACTGGACAAGTTGTTGGTATGCTCTGGGAATCCAGTTATGAGCAGAGACCTCTACCACAAAACATGCTTGGATAAGTCAATTGCTCTCTTTTTCTGATACAGCTCATTAGAACAGGGTCTGAATTCAATCTGTCCTTCCCCCAGATGTCCATATCAACAGCCATAAAAGTATATTTCATCTCTAAGGATTGCACACAAAATGTACATGTTGAAGAATATCTAAGAGGAGACTTTGACAAAGGCTCAGTCAGCCTTGACTTGGGGACTCTTAGATTCCTCTTTTCAGAAGCCTTTTCAGAAGCCTTCCTATGAAGCAGTAGTATGCTTAATTAAAGGAAATGTTTCTTGTAGAAAACCAGCTCTCCTTGTAATGAATCTTTTGATGTTGAAACAGTCCCAGGTTTTGTTTGCTACAACTTTTAAGTGGGAAAGAGCAAGACGAAGACAAAACGATATAATTACATAGAGGCAACGACAGATGTTGCAAATTGTGGTAGAAGCAAAAGAAATAGAAGATTAATGGCAATTACAGTAATGATAGAAATAACAGCTATCAAGTCAGGTAAGCCAGGCAACAAGAGCAGCAATAAGGAAAGAAGAAAGACTTACAATTATCTTTGGAGTTCCATCCCTTCTCACTAAGCAGATGTTCATGAATCAACAATTTAACCTCTAAGCATTTGAATCAAAATCTGGTATTAGTAACAATTCATAAATATTACTTAACTGAAGCAAATTATGCACAGAAGGAATTATACAAACCTGAAGTAATTTGTGGGGAGTAGATCCCCTAGTTAGGAGTTGCATTGCTCTTCTTCATTGGAAATCTTTTCCATCTGTTTTATTTTAATATAGCTTCTCACCTCAATTTCACTAGTATGGATAGGCACAGTTTGGCTCAGAAAGGCAAAATAACGAACGTGGTCTATGAATGATGTGTTCAAGCATTCCATGCACTAGGTTGAAAATACAAATGAAAAATTAAATAACTCAATGTACTGAGGTGAGAGTGTAATAAAGCTACATATTGGGAGAGGTGGCTCCATAGGAGTTCCACATATTCATTCACCGAAATCCCCCCTATTTTTTACTTTAACATCTTCCTAATTGTTCAGTGTTCTGTTGTCAAAATCTGTTTTGTTGTCACTCTCTATCCTCAGGTATATCTTCTCTTAAGATGAGACAGCTGTAAGTATTTGCACTCTTGTTTTTGCCTCTCCTTGGGACAAGCTTATGAGGGTGGAACTTTACCAGTATATTTAAGGATTCACTCTGGTGATAACAATAGTTAATTAGTGGGGGCGCAAAACACAAAGAAAAGAAAAAGGACAAATTAGTCCACAATAATTAAGGCAGAATATAATTACAGTACTAATTAGAATGGTTTTCCAGTAGGAATGGATAATTTAAATATGAACAAAAAAACACAATAATGAAAGACTCTGCTGCTGCAACATCTCTTTTACTTTCCAGTACTCTGAGAATAGAACCGATAACATCACCAAATTTTTTCTGCTATCTATAATTCCAAATATTGTACTGTATTTTTATGATTTATTTGAAGAATGCTCTTTCATGACATTACCAAACTTCCTTTCAGCTTAAATCCCGGGGCTACTGCTTTACAAATTAGAAAGGGTGTAGTTTTTAAAAATTTATCCTTGAGAGTGTCCCAAAAAATAACCAAAAGCCAAGTAAGTTATTAGTTCCTACAATAAACAGTTCTTAATTAATTTACTGGAAGATTTGTACACTTCTTAGTTTTAGTGAGGTATTTCTAGGGCAAAACTAGTAAATAATAAAGAGCATTTATTTGTACAAAAGAATAAGTCAAGGCTACTTTGAATAACTGATACCTTGCATTTCACCCCCCCCAAATTCGCATATCATGCTACCATAAACTTAATGTCTTCTGAGTGAAATCTTTATTACATAAAGATATGGTACTGTTTTCACAATCAGTATGGAGAGGCTTTCACTCTTCCCATAGAATGCAGGTAATAAAGTAATTGAAATGTTGAAATACAGGTATTTTCACAGAATTTTTGTCCCTCAGATATTTTATTCCCATGATCAACCAAATAAAGTAATTAAAAAATCTGTTTTTCAACATTCTGTATTTAAGATGAAAAGAATATAAAGAAATACAATATAACCATAACAAATCTAAATGGAAAATCTGCAAAAAACATTGATCTGAGAACCAACAAAATATTCAGTGAATTTTTGAATGCATGCAAACTGGACAAAAATACCTGTCTCAAGATTGGGAGACTTTTAAAATTTGACTTCAAACAGAAGCAACAAACTATCTTGCTTGATCTTGAAATCAACAAAAATGAATCTATCCTAAACCAGATAGCCTTTGGCATAGTCTATGTTCTCACAACATGGAAAATGAAATAATTCTGCAAATTTAATTTATAATTATTTTAAGATAGTTTTACTTACCGAATTGCTCACATGGAAAAGGGAAACATAATCTCTCATTATGATGGCCGAAGAACTGAAATTGTACTCTATGTGTTTAATTAAAGCGGATGGTGCATCTGAAGATAATTTTTTTTGAAATTCATTATGATGGCATTAGCAAGTTATTAAATAAGAAAATTAATTGAGAATATTATGTTTTGTAGGGCTATGGGGTTGACCAGTAATTTCTAATTATTTTCTGGGTAATGTTTTGCTGCAGTTGTAGCTGTTTCTCTACATATAATCTTCAGATGTGTATTTGGTTTTGACTAACTGTTATTTCCCAACTCCTATAATTCCATATCTGCCTGAATGCTACAATCAAACAAATCAGTCTTCTGAAGGCAAACAGCTTCTGGGCAGGAAGAGACTATGTTTAGTGAAGGAAAGGGAAAGAAAAAAAAAAAAAAGAATGCAAAGGAAATCACTCCTGATCCCCTTCAAGCAGACCAACACCCAGCCACTCTTCAAGCAACTGTGAACTTGGAAGTCACATTTTCTTCCTCTACCCCCAGTTTCTATGCATGATGCTTTATGGTATGGAATATGTCCTTGGTCATTTAAGGAATACATTTCAACACATATAAGTACCTGAAGGGAGGGCATAAAGAAGAGAGGGCCAGGCTCTTTCCAGTGGTGCCCAGTGGCACAGGACCAGAGGCAGTGGGCAGAGCACTGGAAAGTAAAACTTTGGTTATTTTGCCTTTTTGAGCCAAGCTTAGCTTATCCACAGGAGTGACACTGAGGTGAGAAGTTGTATTAAAACAAAACAGACAGAAAACACCAACATCAGGAAATGCTGCTTCACTGTAGGGATGATTGGACACAGGTTGCCCAGGGAGGTTGAGTCTCCCACCTTGGACACTTCCAAAAAGCCTAGAAATGGTCCCAGGTAACCAGTTCCTTACCAGAGCAGAGGGTTTGGACCTGGTGACCTCCAGAGGTCCCTTCCAAGCCTTTTGCAATTCTGTGATTCCATGAATATTTACTTTTCCCCATCATATCTTTTATTCTTCATTTCCATCCCTCAATTGATGTTTTTGTGAATGCACCTTGAACCACATAATTCCCCAAACTCGCAGAGCTTATGGAAAGCATAATTATATCTCTAAGTACTATCACGTGTATCACACATGATTTCTTTTTTTTTTCTTTGTGGAGCATGCCTTTTCCAAAGAAATGATGAACACCGTTCTCCCATGTGTACTGATCTGAGGCAATGACATTGCTCACTGATCATCGCTTCACTCAGTATTTCATATCTTGTAATTTTCCCATAAATTACCTGAGGATGTGCTCTATGTTAATGCACACTTCAGTAGCAATCAACCATTTGCATGAATCCATATAAAGAACATTGTAGCAATGCTTTTCACACTATCATTAACATAAATTGCAACCTTCCTAATATCCCTTCTTATTTACAGCTGACAGGATGGGGGAATTAGCTATGGGTAGAGTCCTTCCTGATGTAAATCTCCATATTTAATACTGTTTAAAAAACATTTTCCAGGCAAAGTATGCTGACCTGTGGCTCTTGGCCAGCAGCAAATTCAAACAAACTAGAAAAATGGTATAAAATAAATTGGAAGAAATGACACTCTAATACAAATACTGAAATATGTGCACTGTGAAGGAGTCATTTTGACTATCATACACTTAATATTGTACTGACCAGACGGAAATATATTACCTGTTGTTTATAGAAATATTCTTATAAACCAAACATCAGAGCTAGTAAAAACCCAGATTTCCTCTCATCACTATTACATATATTAGGTTATGAAATCACTTCCATTTCCAAATTTGAAAAATTAGCTGCAATCAAAATTTAGTCCCTGGTCCTTAAAATCAATCAAGTTAGCATTAAGGTTGATGAAAAGCCAATTAATTGGTAAATAAACAGGATCTGTACTTTGATATTTAGTGTAAAAAGCCAGAATGTTATCAAATGACAGCAATACTTCTAGATGACTGCAGGATGAGGATGGTTGTGCTTGTGCAAAACAGGAAATCATTTTCCTCTGAAATATGGTGCAATTCAGTAAGTTGTATTGACAGAAATATTCTGCATAAATCATATAATAAAACATAACTGTAGTAATTTCACCTGGCAATTAACTTAATAAAAATAAATGACAATAAAAATTGCCAAATTCTTTAATAATTTTGATAAATGTTGTCCATCTTACAAATAAATAAAAATCAAGTAGAAACTACGAAAATGCACTAACAGCACAAGTCTGACCACTGCCAATGTGATTCAACCTGGAACAGATTAATTTTTGTGTCAAAACATCTTTCCCTCCTGAAAACATGGTTTTTACCTAATGAAAGTGTTAATTATCAAACTTTAGACCAAAAACAACTGAAGGAAGAAAAGAACCATAAAAACTGAATTATTGTTTTATATTTTTTAAACATTAATACAGTTATTAATTTATTAGCTGTAAAATGTGAAACATATAATAACTTGACCTGAAGAAGCTTATCATTTAAAACTAGATTTTAAAAAATGTTTGCTCTGTTTTTCTTATTCTCCCCGACATTCAGCCAAGCAAAAATAAATTGCTCACACTATCCTGTAACAGCTGTTGTAGGAGATTGTTGGCTGTTTGATAGGTGCCAGGTGATGATTATATTACATTCAGCATATGACCAGAATGAAGTAGAGAGAGACTTTCAATTCATTTTATCGTGATAGCTGAGCAGCCACACAGTAAAACAATTTTCAAGCATTACTGTTTTGTGTGGGATCCAAAGCAGTCAGACCTGATTGTAGAACTCTGCATTTCAATATTTAAAAAATTTTCTATACATGCCAGTTTTCAATTAATAAAACCAATTATAACACAAACCTTTCAGCTTTTTTATGTTCTTCAGTCACACATTTAGAATTAAATTCTAACATGTATTTAAATTGGAGTTAATACTTAAGTTGATCAGGTGCACTTGGTTGAGCCCTCTAAAGAAACTCTAGGAAAGTAACTTCTTGGACTATACTTCCTTTTTAACTTTTATTTAGATAATTTCATATCAGAGAATGAAAAAGGATACTGACCTCAAGAGCCCGTGAAGAGATTTTTTAGTGCATCCCAAAGCAAAACTCCAGGGTTGACAGCTATTTAAGAAGCTAGTTCGATTTCAAAGCCACTTTAGATTAGGACATATTTCTACAAATTCTATGTTCATCAAAGCAAATGTGGATTTATTGTACCATAAAATTCCTGTGATGTTTTGTGTGAAACTGGAAAGCATTTAGTTCTAAAATGCTTTTGAAGGAAAGAAACAGCAGCTATTTTTTTTTGCCTCACAGACCAGGACATGTCCAGGCACTCAAAGCTATTGTGTTATTTATTGTCCTACAACTTGCTCTGCATTTTCAAAAAGCTTTATTTTTAAAACACGGCAAATCCCATTAAAGTTATTCAGAACCCGAAAACAGCTTGTGTGGCAAATTGAAATTTCATTGTTCTACTGACCTCAAGGAAGTTGCACTAGATGTGACTTTATTCAACTTAGAACTTTGAAGTACTGTTGAATTTTTCCAACTGCATAAAACTATTCAACCATTTTTAATATTCCAGATTTTTATTATTCTGCACCACCTCCATACTTTCTAGACTCCTTCCATGGCACTCTTAATTTCCCCAAGCCAAGCTAATATTAGCACAATAGTTTCAATTAAACTAACTCCAACTTGAGAACAAAGAAATTAAAGTCAACAATGATCCTTTCAGTATATTTTCATTGGCTTCCATAAATCTTTCATTTACTACATATACAGTGTTTTGGATTCTCCATCATTTCCTAAAAATTGCACTACGTTACCCCCTTCCCAAGCAGTCTTCAAATTTCACAATCTCTCTAGAGTACTGCTGATATATAAATTCTATATCT
Organism: Acanthornis magna; assembly: GCA_036785705.1. NCBI lineage: Eukaryota > Metazoa > Chordata > Aves > Passeriformes > Acanthizidae > Acanthornis > Acanthornis magna. The sequence goes on from JAWUZG010000029.1 coordinate 14,707,842, forward strand.
CCACCTGCTAAACAATGATCCTCTTTCACCACTCCCAATATCCTTTAAACCCTTGCCCATCTTCTACAGAAGAGTCTGAAAACGATTTGAAGGGGAGTAACACAGATAGAAGTGGCGTCTCCAAACAAATTTTCAGTTTAAAAAAATGATGAGTGGAAGCAATAAGCCTTCCACAAGTACTAATAAGAGTTAGTCAGTTATAAAGTAGGCAAGAGAGGAAGAAAAAAGTAGTCAAAAACATGAAACAAAGGATACAAAAGAGAATGAAGGGAAAAAGGCAAGAAAATTAAAAAGGTAAAAATTTATTAAAGCAATTGTTTTTCTTAGTATTGAAGCTATTCATTATTATACTTTCTACTTTTTTCTTTACAAAGTTACTGTTAAAATGCCCAACGACAGCTGAAAATTTAGACTGTATATCATGAATATTTAGAATCTTCCTGACCTTTTGAAATGCCTGTTTTGACAAAGTTATAATTTAGAAATATTTGAACAAGTTTTACTACCTATATATATATATATATAAAAGAAATAGCTTTCTGGCCTGTTTGAAAATTCTAGCAGTAATAAAATGTATGAGTAAAATAGAGTACCAAGCTATGAGGGATAAAACATGAAAAAAATTTTTTAGGTTAAGTTTGTAGAAAGAACATCACAATAAGGCAACAGAGAAATAATTTCCCTTCAATATTAAAATGTTCTATTTGTGGAAATATCTATATTTTAGTAAAAATCGGTCATCAGAAATAAACAATAATTTGTGGTGTTGATAATCCCAGCATTGTAATCTGCATTTATATTTGACATCTTTTTGTTTTAGGTTGTGTTTTTTATTTAGAATAATTACAGATATTACAAGTTTTTTCATTAATATAGGAGGAATATTGGGAGGTTCCTGTTTGGAATTTGTTATGAAACTCTTAATCATAGACTCCGGCCAATTTTTATATATTACTGTAGCCCTTAGGTATCCCTCTGGCAAACATTGGCAATAACAAGTTTGATATATTTTTTTCAGAATTTTGTCACATAATTTTCTATATGAAAATACAAAACAGAACAGAATCCCACTTTTTCTAGAATGACAGACATCCCAGTCATTACCATTTCTTAAGTTTCTCTTTAAATAATGAATGATCCCCTAAAGTAGATTATTTAAAAGCTAAAGAGATAGACAAGACAGAAAAAGTTGCTTGCTGTAACTTCCCTTCAACTTTATTCATGAAACTTCTTGTTAATTACAGATTTTGATCTTTGATATAATCAGACCTAAGCAAGCTATTACTTGCTCTCTTGGATAAATTATCATATCAGGAACACAATCTCAAGATGTTCTGTGAATTTCAAACATGCCATTCCTTTAGTTTGCAGAATTGCAAGTGAGTTAATAAAAGCTTCTGCAGAGTGAAATATAATCTGCCTACAAGAATCATGCTAAGCCATATGCATATGAGCGAGGGAATTCACTCATGTATGCCATTTTCTATCGGCCAAACTTGCAACATAATGCAAAGAAATCTTTTGTGGCTCTAGAGAGGGCTTCTACTACTCTTCAGCAGGGCTGAATAGAGCTAAGAACTCCTAGTATCCTCCCCCAGTACTAATTCCAAGGGCATGCAAGTCCCAGGAGCCCTGGCTGCAAAGGAAGGATACTTTCTGGAGTGCTTTGCCACTCTGGTCCTTCTTTAATTCCCATTAGAGAACCTATCATAACTGTTATGCCTCCCTGCCTACCACTGCCCATCCATTTGCCTTGGAAGGATACCCAGACTGGCAGCAAACAGCGTGTTCAGGTTACCCAGGGCATACCCAGGCTGTGTTTGGAAAACAAGGCTCTGAGAACCAATGCAAATGTGCCTTGCCCTCAGTGTTATTCTCCTTGAGTTCATAGACAGATCAAACCTAGTGTCATATGCCTGATATTTGAGAATTAATTTTATTTGAAATCAAATTATTTTATGAATCGAAATACTTTTAAAAAGAGAGCAGGGAGACTTACAAATATGAAAAATGACAAATTGAAGATGCCACTAACTTTTCTGATGAAATACAGAGGCATTAGGAATAAAATAGCAGCAAGAAGATGCTCACCACCTTACTCTAGTGGAATATTGTTAATAATCAGTCTTAATAGAGGAGATAGGATTTCAGTAAAATTCATGTTGCTGCCATTACTGTTGCAGTACAATTAAACTGAGAGAAATCTCAAATAATACCCTGAAGTAGGAGAGAAATAATTTTAAAATTTGTTTTGATCCTGCTCAACTTATTTATTTATGATTTTGTTAACAAGAAAGCATTGCTATTTTTCAGTCATTGACGAAGATGGGAAGCTATTTTATTATCATCTGTCAGTCATAACTCTTAACAAGGATTACAAAGTTTGGGAGACAGAGAAAAATGGTCCTTTAAAAGACTGAATTGAGAGGAAATTTTTTGTGAGTTTGTTCTTAAAATATAGATAGACAGTGAATCCTTGATGAATAGGTATATAATGAAAGGATTACTGAAAATAGCATGATGTTCAAAAAATCAATCGAACCTTTTTTCTCTTTCCCTGAGCATTTCTTCATATATTTTCACTACCTTGAATAAAGTAAAATCTTGTCATAGATTGCAATAATAATACTACAAACATTGGAATTGCTTATTATTTTTCTTATGCTCACTGGAATCCTTATAGGATAAAAAACCCAGTCAGCCCACAGAGAATGCCAAGTGATTTGACATAATGGGCAACAGGATTACCTTTCTTTTGTCCAGAATCTACTGTATAATACCAAACCTGCGTGTGGGTCCAAAGAAAAGTAGAGATTGACACTGGGATGCTGCATGCAAACATGGCTCAATTTCCTGTGTACATTTTATTGAAATATATGGGTATATTCAGTTGCTCCACTTTGAAAATGAGCCAGCTGGATGTCAGGAAGAAGTTCTGTGGATAAAACCTTACTTTTATCAAAGGAAAGACCTAATATGGCCTTTGGCAGACTTTCAGTTACCACTCTATCCATTTTTTACTAATTCTGCATTCACAAAATCTTGCTGGTGTTACTTATTTCTTGTACTGGAACATGATTGTCAACGACAGAAGTGGCCATCAGGCCACAAATCACAGTGGACTATTAACCAGAGCAAGAGTCAAGATATTTTGGACCAGTGAGAGTAGCTTGCTCTCTGCCTACCGTGGTCAATGTTGGTCTACATTGTGCACTAAGTTGTGGCCAGAAATCCTCTCAATTCCTCAGTGATGCTACATTCAAAGAGACTTTGCACAGAAATTTTTAAGCAAACAAAACCAAATCCAAACAAGCCAAAACTCCCTAACACTTGGAGATTTTGCTATTTTTAGATCTGTGGGTGAAAAATTTGGCATAGTGGCACAGAGCATCATCACAGATTAATTATCTTATATATCTGACCATTTTTTTTGTCCTGTTTGCAATTTCACATTTTCTGAAAAAGAAATTGGTTCAGTATCTCTTCCAAACATTCTTGCTACTTGACATGGTACTTTGCAAAAAAAAACCCAAAATGATGAAAACACAGTCCATGCCATAGGGGACTGATGATTAAAAAGAAAAGAAGCTTTGATCTCTTACTCCTGTGTCATTCAACAGTAACACCACTGTAAATACTATTCAGATTTTACAAAAGCACATATGAAATCAGATTATGTCACAAATATCAGAGGTAGAGACAGAAGAAAGCATCAAAGAGGAATGAGCAAAGTTAAAAGAGAAAAATTGTTAAAAGCAATTTTGAGATGGATCAATGCAAGCAGAAAGCAGATGACTAGATCTTAAGGACGGGAGAAAAGATTCTGTTAAATGATACGTAATATTTCAAAATACAAATAGTTTTGTGAATATAATTTAATCCTGGCACAATACACTCATTATGGCTCTTAATCTATGCAAGTGCTACATAATTTTAAAAATGGCTTGACAGATCTTAAATGCACCTTGAATTTATGAATTAGCAAGATCTATCCTATAAGTAACATGTACTTAATTACATAGTTGTAGTTTAAACAAAAAATTATTGTTGCTGTTGTGTCAATGCACAGGATGTTAAAAGGCTGCAGGTGAAACCCCACTATTAGTTGTGGAGCATATATTTGCTTTAAGGGGTCCATGTTTACTACCAAAACATTCCAGCTATTTTTTTGCAAAGAAGGATTGGGGTACACTTCCAATGGAAGTGAGTAAAATAGGTCCTTTCTATGGTAGCTGAGACAGCAGCAAGCACTAGCTGCTGTTTTCTGAACTTGATTATAGTTCAGCAGCTAAATTGGCAACTGCTTCCAAATCTTTACCTGCTTCTTCCAAAAAGCTGGACTGCATTTCAATCTTTTGCATCTTGCTAGCAACTCTATGTTTAGCATTGCACTGGCCAAAAAATGTCCAGATTCCAAGTTTAATTTTCACCAGTAGAAATGGTAAGCAACCATTAATCTTTTTTTTTTTTTTTTTTAATCTGCAGATCCACTTTTCTAGAAAATGTGGTTATTGATTTTTTTGTACATCAATAAATCCTGTAAATCAAATGAAGTATCTTTTCTGCTCCTTATTCTAAGAACATTAGGAAGTGATCATGAATCATTTTTGCTGGCAACACAAATTTATTGAAAACAAAATTTACTGTCCATATGTCTTTTCAGTAGTGTCTATCTTATGGAAAATCAGAGGTTAATTAAGCTTTTTTGTCTTCTCACATCACAAAATATTTCAAAAGATGTATTGGAAAAGGATCTTTTTGAAGTTATTCCTTCTAAAAGGAAGCGATCGCTACCTGGAGGTCATCTCCTTCTATATAAACACTTATATGGGTATAGATCTCCAGAAAGAAATCTACAGGTACCTATGACTTGTGCCACAAGCACATACAGGCACAAAAATTCAAGGGGACAAAACACTCTCCCCCCCCAGATTATAATGGCAATGATGCTACCTGAACCTGATTTATATTAGGGCGTACTTTTCACATTCTCCCTTTAACCTTTAGTAAAGCCTAAGTCTGTCCTCATATACACCCAGGCAATGTTGGCATTGTTTTATTATTCACAAATACACACAGACAGAGTCTGAAATCATTGGGGCGGATTCATTGAGAAGAATGAGTTACATTACAAAGTAAAAATGGAAAAGTTAATAAAATGCATGTGGAATTATTCACAAGGTGAAAAGGGAAAAGTATTTCGGGCACTCTGTTGCAGAGACAATCCAGAAAAACATTTAATAGACTGATTTGATAAATAACACTGAGTTTGAATACATAAAAAGTACAGTAAAAAAATACTCCAACATACTCCTGAAATAAGATGTATCTGGGGCAATTCATACCTCAAATAGTCACACAGATATTAATAATCACACCATATTCATGCTGCATATTTTGTTCATACACATTGTGCTGTGTTCCAGAGGTTTACCTGAACTCACTATGAAAAACCTGCATGATATCGGGGTGGGATCTGCTAACATTACCAACAACAAAAAAATGATTCTTACGAAGCAGTTCCAATATTTTCAAAGTCCAAACATTAACTGATGACTGTTTAAAGAGGGTCCTGAGAAGTAGAATAATTTCCATAATACATAAGTTATAGCTCAATGCCCCAGGCTGTCAGGTTAGAATGTAGGAAAACCTAACTCTAACCTTCAGATAAAGGGTAAAAGCACCAGCCACAAGAAATCAAACAGTATTGCCTCATCCATGAAAACAGGGCAGGCAATGTTTCAATAATAGTTGAACCTTGGTCATCTTATGAGGCAAAACACAGGACAATTAACGAAGAAAAGACCATGAGAAGACCATAACACAATAGGGAATGGAGTTATGTTTTATGCACTGGGAAATGCCATTTTAACTGTGTATGTGTAGCTGGATTATTCATACAGTTCTTTCTGAGGCATTCATCTTAGGAATGGGAGTGAAAAAAGAAACACTGCATTTTTACTGCATATTTGCAGAGAAGAAAATATGATCAGGGTAATGCAAATGCATTTAGGATAGGGGTGAGGAGAAATTCTTGACAAGACACGTAAGGATACAGCACCCAGATCCATTTTGTCTGAGAAATTAATAAACTAATCTGTTTTGGTCATTCACCAAGAAAGATAACTTTTCCCCAGAACAACCTGGGTTTGTGAAGAAACAATGTCTGTGATTATTTCTGTGAAAATATTAACCATGAATTCTTTTAAGCAGCTTTTATAAAACATGATACAATATAAACAATAGAGAAATCATTGCCTTCCTCTACCTTTCTTTTAAGAAATAAAAATAATGAATCTTTTCCCATAATAGGTAGATCACATTCATATAGAGAGGGAGTATGAGAAACAATTGGTTTAGAACATGGCTAGAATTGCAAAGTTAAAACTCAGACACATCACTTTTTCTCAAAAAGGGATAGCAAAAAACTAGAGTTCACTGCACCACAGTTGCAATTTCCATAGAAGATTTCTAATATTCACAAAGTTCTTATCAGCTACCACTATTTCTAACAAACACCAAAGTAACATGTACGCTTTTTGATTTAGTGATACTAGATTAAGTCTAATTACTACAAAACAGCAAAGAAACTTGGAAAATTAGCAGAAATAGTTCACCAGCTAAAAGAATGATGATTAAGTGAAAATAGGGGACTCAGTTATTACAGTATTAAAAAAGCTCAAAGAAATTAACAAGAGACAAGCAAAGGTGCAGAGCAAACAAAGACATGAGAGAAGGGTGTATTAACAACTGCCTGGAAAAACTGACCTCAAACTAACCATTTATCTGTCTAACATTTAACTAAGAGGACCGATGTGAATTTCATGACAAACATTTAGCATATGAATTATTTTTTGCTTCTGTTTTATGGCTACATAATGATGACTAAAGGCAAAAGAGATCCCCAAAAGCTGATGGTTTCCACTTCTAGGACACAAGCATGTAGATAAGAGCATGGTCATTATTCCTGCTATTCTTGTGTTTTAAAAATCACAAGAAGTTGAAATCATCTTTTCTAGAACATTAGGAAGAAGGAGTCAATCAATATTATTGAGGCTGGACAAGATACATGACAACTTAGGGGCATGTTTTTCGAAAGAACATTGAAAACAGAATGCTGAAACCTGAGCAAGTTTTGGAGAGGCTTCCATTGATCACTGTAGTACTGCAGAAATCCCATTTCTCCCTCAGACTCTTTTTCAAAAACTCTTGTTAAGCAGGAATTATATCTGCAACTAGCACTCTAGATCAGTTAATGGGTAGCGGTGGGAAAGTTCATAAGTTCATTACATCCTGATTTGGATGGCTAGTGAGGAAAAATACCATATTGCAATTGTAAACTTTGTTTTTATCTCAGTCTACCCATAAATCTTACTTCCTACTGGTATGATTACTTTATTGTAACTGAAACAAGCAAACATCAAATTAAGTTTTCTATTTCACCTGTTCAGGTCCTTAATTCATGAAGCTGCTATCTCATTTCCTCCAGAGACAAACAGGCATGAAACAGTAATTCATGTACCGCAGTAACTCTGCTATACGTTTTTCATATGTTGCCTGCAGGCACAGTGAATAGGAATAAAAATTGGAACACAACACCAACAGATCTTGCTCTGTTCTTTGCATCTATGCTTTTAGTTCCCACTTTCTGATTATTTGTTACAGTTCCTATAGCTCTGGGAAATGACAGACACAGATTCCATGAATGCAGCAGCCCCTCTCCCTTCAGGGTCTCGTTCCCAGGGTAAAAGGAGACTGGCAGAACCCTCATGTTGTTCCCTCCTGTTTTTGTAGGCAAAGATCAGTGGCCCATGGAAAATTTCATTTGAAGAACGTCACAAGTAAGTATTAGGAAGTCTCACACAAACTGTGGATGAAGATGTACAATTTTATTAACTAACATTTTGTGTTCTATGAGTATATTGTATCACTCTTCTCTGTATAATTTTGTTTCTTACAACAAAGAAGGGAAGCTTCTTCCTATAAGAGCAAATTTATACCATATATTGCACGGCCTCTTTCCCCCTTGTTAACCAGTGGGCACAAAAGTCTTTTCTTCTGTCTCCAGGCTCCCGTTTGATAATAAGGGAAATGTCCTATCACCTCCCACATCAACTGGAAAGTATATGGGCATTGAGAACCTGGAAAACAGACAATTTTCTGCATGTCCTCAGTACTAAACACATTATTATCCTCTCAAAATGGAAGTTTCCAAGGAAACAAGCAGAAAAGAGGATATGAGAAATGTAATTGCAAAAGAGAAAAACAAACCAAAAATCCAGTGGGTTTTTTTTTATTTTTAAAATTTATATATATATGTATGTTGTTATTAGGTTGCAATGATGATCCATGGTCTTACTATTTCATTAATTTATTAACTGCCATAGTCACTTGAATTGCCAGGATTAAGCCTCTACCATGATAATACTGCATGTTCACAAAGGAATTGTTAGTTTGTACAGACACCTCTTCATATATCCCTCTGAAATCACATGACAATGAGAATTTTTTGCTGTGGCTGCAGCTAAAAAAAACCACACAACAAAACAGATTTATTAATATAAAGGCTTTCCTCAAACACAGAATTTTGAGGTAGTTTCTGTTCCATACCAAAAACATTATCTATTATTAGCAGCAGAATCAGCAGAATACTGTATATCTCTACCTTGCCAGGAAACACACAACTATAAGTAGCAAAAGCTGTAGTCCACTGACTGCTAGTTAATTACCTGTCAATAATAGATCAATAAACAGCTTGAGTTCTGATTTGTTTAAATATGCTGAGCAGTTTCTCCCTGAGAAGGAACCATGTTGTAAAGTGACCGGATTCCCAAGATGCAAAAAGTGAAAAAGCTAAATTGCTTAACTATCTTCTCCATTTTCCCAGTTCTCTTTGATGCACTTTAAAACAAAAGGACCTTTCTATCCTAAGTGGCTATTTAAACATCTGACAGGTGTGTCAGTAAAAATCCCAGCCTAGAAAAGCACCTAAGGTCAAGACCACAAATGCTATACTGATCTCATGAAGCTAATAGAGGTTTTACTACTGGCTGCAATACCACCAGGTTCTCACTTCCTGAGGAATACAAAATATCTTTTTTTTTTTTTTTTTTCATTTCTTTGTGTGGGAACAATACTGCAGTGATTTATGTATAAAGCTCAATGGTGGAAGAAGCCACATGAGTGCTTTGAGCTGTGCTGTGAGATGAATAGGGTATCATAATATATTCAGCAAATATGGCAATCCTCCAAAACAGAGAAAGGTATGAAAAATTAGTTCCTTAGTCTAGAAACCATACGCTGAAGCCAAGAACGCATAGAAAGAAAATGTATTGGCCTCTTTCCCACTTACACACAAATCATGGTGGTTCTATGTGTACAAACCATTACAGATGTTATGCAAACACTTGCAGTGTGATTTTTTGTTACTGTCTAGGTTAAAATAATCTGACTTTGTTGCTCCTTTCTCTCACTTAAAAGGAAAAAAAAGCCCACATTATAGAACATCTCTGAGAAAATCACTTTCCAGACCCAAAAATAGGCTTATAAGGGCTTTCTAAGAGAAATTATTTTTCCATATAAATGGTGATAACATGAATAAGGAGATACCTGCAAAATATGCTCAAAAATTTCTAAGAACTTTAAAAATGCAAATATCTGGAACTGCTTGTTTCTTAAAAAAAAAAAGCCAGTAAATTATTATTTTGTGTGCTGCTTAATTGTCCTTTAAATCTAGAAGCTAGGGTAAACACCTGCAATTACAGTATATATTTATTTTCTTATAATATAAACATATACTGACAAGTACAAATTGGTCCTGAAATAATAGCCTTATACATTTCAAGAAGAAGAATCTAACACTGTACATGGTGCAGAGCTTTCTGAGAACAATATCTCCAGCTCCATTACCAAATAAATTTGCCTTCTAAATACCTGGCAAAGCTATAGTCATATACAACTGTTTTGAAGCATACACAAGCGGAGAGATCATATCCATCAGCAGAATCTAAGCAGAACACCTCCAGTTATGAACATGACTCAGGATCCTAGACATTAAGGCCCAAGAAAGAACAAATCATTTTCCTCATTGCAGAGTCTCTGTGCTGTGCTAAATTAAGCAAAATAACAGCAACAGAGATGAACCATGCATTAGAAACAGTTAAAAAACAGCAGGGAGGATGGAGAGGAGTAACAAACATTACAGTGTCTATTAAGCAATGGAATGCTTATGGAAATAGGAATAAGATGCACATCCATTCAAAATGAATCCTTATCTATAGCACCATAAGAAAATATACCAAGAAAAACTGAGAGGAGGTAACCTAAAGTATAACATCATAAACATGCAGACATTAAATTCATCTGAAATGCATTTGAATTGCTCTTATTACAATGAACTCAGCTCACAATCACAAAAATGTGTTATATGTTTCCACTTACAGACCAGTCTTCCTTAAGTACCTTTAAGATTTATTTGACATCAAAATCTGTCACACACAATTACAACATATATAAAGTACTTGTTGCATATTAATAGAGCCTTTAAAACAAAATTCCTTCTTTATCTGCTAATTCTGGAGTAACTAATACTTTTGTCTATTTTGGTTACAGCTAAGCTTTCTTGAGGAGGCACATACAGAAAGGGACTGTCCTCTTCCAGTAAAGATACACAGCAAAAGAAGACGCTTATAATGAATCTACCTGTAGGTAATAGCACATAATTTCTCACACAATTGCATTACTGAAAATGCCATTCTCTGCAAGGTATAAGGCATCTGATTACCCACAAATACTCTGCTTTTAAGAAACTGTTTCAAAAGTATTAGTGGAAAAATTCCAACCTTCATTCAGCCAGTGTCCTTGCTGACTGTAGCATATGAAAACTGACAACCAGAAAAACAGGATAAAGTTCAAAGTAATTCTTCAATGCCTCTATTGATTAAACTTTAAAAGTTACTGTGTTTACCAAATGCCACCTGCTTTAAGGAGCAACAGATCTGAGAGGAGAACACACAAACATGTGGTGCAATAGCAATCATTTTAGTAGTAAGTAAACAGACAAGTTTTCCTAAGAAAATAATGTCTTCTGTATTTTCAGTTATTTACCTCTTTGTCAACTTTAACAAAGGAGAACAAAGAACAAATTGCAATGAATGGACTCATCTAACAGCAATACCTGTTAAATCGTTGAGATAAAGTTCCTTAACACCATATTTAAGGGATATCCCATTCTCAGCCTACCTGGTGTATTCAGCAGCCGGGACATCTTGCAAAAATAGGAGATGAACTGCTCACAGTATTCAGCACTACTGGTAATGGCAGAAATCTGGTCCATTGTTGCACTGTAGTTGAGCTGCAGCACAGATAATTTCTCCAGGCTGTTGCCTCCCAGAGAAGTCTGCATTTGTAGATCATGGTACACAGTTGTCCATACTTTATCCTCTGAAAGAGAGGGGAAGAAAGACGAGACAAGAACTGGTAAGAGACGGACAGTGGAACCGAATTAAAATAAATGTAGGCCTTTGACAAAAGATAAAAATGTTCTGCAAGATATTTGTTGAGGTGGCAGTGGGGAAGGAGAGCACTGCATGTGAAAAGTTATCATGTGACAGCATAGTTCCAACAACTACAAACCGATGAAGGGAAGAAACTCTTACCACCTTTATGAAAAGATGCTGAATATACCATGTGAGATGTCTTAATCGAACAACTGATGCCTTTATTTACATATGGAAGTAATAAGGATGAACTTTGATCAAAAGGACAAAAGCCTGATGCCCTAAAGATCCAAAATCTTTACGTGAAGAACATGCACTGTGCATGGTAAATTGCTGGGGCTGGGGAGCAACACTGCTTTAGTAAAGTAGTAGTAAAGTAACAACAAGGATGCACCAGATTCTCATGTGATTTCATCATTTTACAATTAATACTGAAAATGTTTCCACACTTTTTACCCAAGCTATATTCTAGGGTAAAAAAAAAAATTACTGCTTATTGAGACTTGAATATTTAAAAATACAGCACCAAATGACCTTACCAATTCTGGTTATGGTATAGACAGCAACATAAAAATCAGTCCAAGTAGAACAAAAATACAAAACCTTCTGTTTAGTTGTGAAAAGTCACAAGGAAGGAGGAAGGACAACCTCATTTTTCTGACAAGAAATACAGCAATTTTGGTCAACAGACTTCTATTTTGCAGGGTCATGCAAAAAGTGTGTGATATCCAGCCCACATTGATGTCTGTATGCTTTATATTTCTTTAAACTACCGAACAGCAAGTCACTAGAAATGTTACTGTGAACCATTTGTCAGTAGTTACCAGAGGAGATTTAAGATGAGATATCATAATAATGAAACAACACACTCCACACTCCCCTTATAGAAAGATTTGTTGAAGTTGGAAGGCAGTTTAGAAAGGAAACAAAGATGAGGTACAGAAACTTTTCTGTTATAGACCAACCATTAATTTTTCTTAGAGGGACATTCCACCGAACTAAAATGAAAAAAAATATCTGAGTAAGGCACAGGGTTTCAGAATGAAAACTATGAAGATTCTGTCAATATTATTCATACTGTCTTCCTGTAAGAATACTATTCTATCATTTAGGTGTGAAGAATTTTAAAATTGAAGTTGACTAGGTACCACTATAAAAATACACTATCTAAACTGATATGTACTACTCATATTGTCCATCTCACATAGACAAGGACTGAAATAGGTCCATTATCCTCTGCAAATAAACCCCAGAAAATTCTCTTTTCTCTATAGATTAACCTGGAGCACATCACCACAAAGCTTCCTGGAAGTGCATCTGATTTTTTCAGTAATATTATTCATGTATGGTTCTTTCACATTTTAAATTGTTTTTTCTCTTTTTCTTTTAAATTTTCTGCCTTATATAGTTCTATTGCTGAGGGCAAAGTCAAAGAAATCTGTCTTGGAATAAGAAATGCAGAACCTCAAAAAACATCACTAGGAATCTACTCTGGTGCCTTAAACTGGCTTGCACAAAAGCCCAGTTTCCCAAATGTGTCAGCCAAGCTTTTGCCCCAGCTGTTCTGTCAAGCAACACCACTGACCACAGTCGTCCTTCAGACATGCAGAAACAAAACACACAATGCTGCTAATTTTCCTGTATTTATCACAAAAACAGACTCTCCAGGGAGATCACCTGGCAGTTCCAGAGTATACTAATTCACCTGGCAGATGTGCCTTACAGCAATAAAAACCATAAAATGTAGTGCATTGCAGTATGTTTTCAATTCGTCTATGTAAATCTCTTTCTTGTTAATGCAAATCTCAGTCATTCTAAAACTTGTGGCCTGCACTTCAATGTTTTAACTACATGGAAACACTTTGCCAAACTGACACATACTCAAAAGTGCTTCAGTACTTCACCAAGCTCACAGAAATGTGCTCACATACACTGCTGAGTTTTGGTGCGACCCAGAGTAAAGATATCTCTCCACATTATGATTATCCTTATCTCCAGGTTCCTGTACTCTGCCTTATTTTCCAGTTTTAATTCTTACTGCATAGTGTCAGGCTATTTTGGATTATATGGAATCATGTGGACCCATGTGTTTGCAACTGATACGGTGTTAAGTCTTTCTAATCAAATGTTCAGAGATAAGGTAAGCAAAGCAGACAAATCCTCCACAGGTTGTACACATCACTAGCCAAATGAGATGAAATTCAGCAGGTGATGCATGATGGTTATTATGTTAATATTCGTATCCTTAGTCCAAAGCTCTTTATAAGACACAGCAATATTCCTGCATTGAGCAAAAAGAAATTAAAAAATCAGGAGAAGAAATCCCATTCCCAAGTACCAATAAAAAATTTATAATTGTCACCCGTCAAGTTATACAGAGAATATAACCCAGTTTTGTTGAGAGCCTAGGATGGAAGTTTACTGCAGGTTCATTTTCAAGAAAGATTGATATAGTTTATACATTCACTGACAGAAACCTCTCATTTTTGGCAGAAAACACTGTACATGAAAGAGCACAAAGGCGTGAATAAGGAATGTACTAGGACAGTTAGAGCCTCATACTGGATTTTTGATGCAGCAAAGACTCGAATAGCCACTAAGAAGGTACTGACATGTGACTAGCAATAGGAATTGTGTTAGGTATTATGTTTGATAAGGAATTTTCTTATGGATAGCAGATTCTAGCCAATATCCAGTCACTTCCCCTCCAAGATAGGAAGTTTAAACTTTACTGTGGCACACTACATTAAAGAAGATAGAAACATACTCCTGTCAGTCAAATGCATCCTCTGACAAACTTCAGGACCTTTCTGTCAAAGTACAAGTACTACTAATAGATAAGAGCTTGTTGCACCTTGTAATAGATCTTTTTATCAATATACATATATGTGTGTATAAAGTCAATAATCATTTACAGAAAAGCAACTCAATCTCTTCCTGCTGTCTAAAAGATGATGAGAGATTGATTAGGATACACCTGTTCAGATACTGAAAATAAACCTAGGTCTTATTTCACTTGCAACTAATTTGTTGATAGTCTGGCTCAAATGACCCATGAACGCATGCAGCAAGCTGTCTTGTCCAAACTCTGGAAGCTGAACCATCTGTGCCTACAGGTCAGGCACAGAGAAGGTGTGGAGAAAAAGTTGCAGCTCGTGTTTGGGAGAGAAGCTCTTTCTCTGCATGAGGGATTTCAGGCCCTTCATACATTTTCCTGATTTAACTGCAAAGCACTGCCATGGCACAAGGATCAAAGCTGTATGGAATGATAGGGCCTTTCCTTGGCTGGAAAAACACATTGACGGTGTAATATGGTCACAGCCAAAAATCCATCTCACCTCCCCACCAAAACCAGACTCCTGAATCTCATATAGTTAAATGTCTGGGGTTGGCTTTAAGATGTCTGGAAAGACTTAAAGGACATAGTTGCCAGGCAGAAATCTCAACTTTATCTACTGAGTGCTGATTACAAACTGTTTTTTGCCTTTTAGTCTTAATAATTTGTACTTCCCATGGAAATCAGCTAGGCATTGCTTGAAGATAAGGCCAATGTCTTCAGTTATGTTTTCAGTTTCTCAGAAACTCCTTGTCAGTTGAGACTATTCTTGAGAAAGATTGAATCAGTAACCTGTTGCAATTTCCCTTACAGAAAAGGTAATGCAGGTAGTTCACACTGTCTCAAATACCTGTATGCTCACCATTCGTGACATTATTCCCATGCAGCTGAGAATACGATACAGTAGTCACAGTTAATATATCAAAATCTGCAAGAAAACTACCTCTTATTTTCTGTCAATAGTACACAGAATTCTCATTTAAGATACTCAGAAGTGAAAAATCTGTCCTAGTTAACAGCAATTTGATACATATTCCTGGCTATTACCATCACCACAATACTGGAATGAGTCTTCCCCTAATACACTAGCAGCTGTTTGAAGAAACCTGACATATGGCTATTGCTTACCACAAGTGTTTAAGAGACAATTTATCAGTCACAGCTGCGTACATGACTTATGCACCACCAAAATACACTTCCCCTGCACATGGAAGCATATGAGGTCCTAAGTGGACTTACTAGGCTGTTTCTAGCTTCCCACTGGAGGACATAGTACCAACACCAGCTAATTGCTAGCCCTTCAGGAAGATAAGGGCTTCCAAGATGGCCACTTCTTCATTTAAATACATTTCTTAGAGCTTTTTTAAATGTTGCGTGTCCTGTTGCAGTTGCACAGGAAAAAAAAGTGGCTCTTCCATTATTTTGTTTTTAGCAGTGAAGGGGAAGTATAATTTTCTATGAATAGAATGCTGAAAACCAGTAACCATAGATTCGTAATAGAACTCATAATGGTTTACACTAAGAACAATCTAATTAGATCCAAACTGCTAATAAATTTAATGCAATTGTAGAGAAAATAAGTTCCCTGTAATTTAGTCTGTATGTTACTCTTTGCTGAAACCATTCTTCTCTAATAGATAGATATTGTAGTAAGATTAAGTTCCTTAATTTAAGATTTTTTTTTTTTAAAGGGAAATGATCACCTGTTTTCCTTAAAATTACAATAAAGTGACATAATTAATTTTGTTGAAAATACCTTTCAGTTGCAATGACAGACTTACAGTCCTGCATACTCACTAGTCCTTTTTCCAATAAAAAGTGAAGTAGTTGGCTAATAAAATAATCAATAAGTATTAGCAATGGTTCTCTCATAAAAGGAGAAATGAAATTTAAAATTTCCTTGATCACCACCTTTTAAGTGATCAAATCAAATATTAATACAAGTGATTTTTTCTACTTCATATTCAACATATTTCATGATGGTATAGTGGTATTTACTATTATACCATTAACTACTTTTCAGATACTCAGTTTCTTCTGTTATTGAACTTTCCTCACTCATTGGCTTGGTACTCAGTCAAGCAAGAAAACTTGCTTCTGGCAAGCAAATTAAGTAATCTTTTGTAATGATAATAAGTTTGAAAAATAAATTTCAGAAATCATAATGCTTACATTCCATAAGTATGGAAATATTTTTCCGCTTTTACTTTAATCTACAGTTATATTTATTGCTATTAGGGTTTTAATTTTTCCCCTGTTTTTTTTCATGAATGGACTTATATTCTTATTGTTTTGTTAGGTATTTTCAAGAAATCAGAAAACAGTGTTATTTCTCAGGAAAGATCATCTGCTTTCTCCCTCAATAGCTCTGTGGTGGTTTTTTTGATGGATGCAGTTTCCTGACCTAAAATTTGGCTGATGAGAACACCTTGGTTCCTGGTTGAACATGCTGAGAGGATGATTTTGAGAATACCTGAGCATATAAAAACCTGGAGGTAGTTCTTTGCTAAACATCATGATTTTTACCATCATCAGCGCTTTTGTCCCTTTGAATTAGATTACTGCAGCATGTTCTACAATATGCTACACTACAAATCACTGAAGAAACTAGACGGGTTAACCCATTTAAAACTGGACTGCCTTCTAGGGAGGACAAAAATTACAATCGTAATCATCTCATGAGGTCTCCAATTTTATTCTGTGGTAAGAGCCTAGTTGGTGCTGTTGAATTGTGTGGAATGGTAGCAAAACAGTCATTAGCAATTCGAATAAACTAAGCACCTTTTGCAACAACATTGTAGATGCAAGACCTGAGGCATACAATTGATGTGGGAAAAATTATAGTAGGCCATATTCTCTTCTCCATCCTTTTCTATTTCTCTGTGCGTGTGTTTACATAGAAAAGCTTAAAACTATATATAGCAATTTTAAACTAATTCTGCTACGGACTTCAAAGGAGCTACAGTTGGTTTTATAAAAATGAAAAATATATTTTCGTTTGAAGTTAATGAGTGTTTTGACAGTCTCATCTGAGATTTGCAAATGTCAATTTTGCAGTACAGTTACTCTGGTGATATGAACTGCTATCATCTTAGTAATGTAGAAAATGGAATTTAGACCAGAAAAATCCAATATTCAGGAAAAAAAAAAAAAAAGGAGAAATGAGAGTATTCTTATGAACTGAATTCTATAGAAAGAGAAGTCAGTCAGTTTCTTAATCTATTTAGGCAGGGAATAGGACCAATCCCAAAATGTAATTGAGATATTACTGCACTCATTTTCTATGTCTACTACTTTCACTCCTTCCTTTCATTGTTTCTTGATCAAGATAATAATGAATCTTCAAATTTAACTATTAATTATTTTGTTCTTTTTTTATTTACCACGGTGTCTTGTGAGGCAATGTATTTCCCTTGTATTTACATCGTATCTTTCATAAAAATTCAGGAAAGAGGAAACTATTTATTTAGTGAACTTACAGTGATATTGAACATTATAATTTTCTAATGATTTAAATCTATATATAATAGATAAATTGAGATACTTTACAAAATAACGTGGAAAGAAGTGACCAAAATACAGTTTTCAGGGAACCAAAAGTTTCCAGAGAAGTGATAATGAAATGTCTGTTACAATGCAACTTGTTAGAAACCTGAAGGGACGTTAGTGAAGTGGCAAGTAGAGGATGAATTCTCTGATCACTAGAGGTGATTGTGAAACATTCAACACAGTTGCATGTGAAAATCTAATGCCAAGAGTACCTTGAAAAACAGAATAGAAATCCCTTGTGCATTCAAAGAAAAAAGACTGCAACCACAAATATTGTTATACTGAAAAACAGTGCCTGGGGGAAAAAGATTTAAATCGAATTTGTGCCCTAATGTCAAAAATGACCTCCTATGGGTGTCAGTAGAAGCATGAGTTTAAAAATAATCATGTATTGAAAGGAACAATAAATAATGAGATACGGTATAGCCATATGAAGGAGGACTCGGATCATTTAAGTGCCTGGTCTAACAGATGGCAATTGCAGTTCAGTTTAGATTAAGGAACATTAAAGTCAAGAACAAAGGACATAAAAGAATTAACAGTGTGGTTGTTTTCAGCACAGTGAACAGAATGTGGGCAAGGACTGGAAACTTTTTTACAGTTCAATAACTGAAGAATCGACAACTGATTCTACTTTCTGAGGAGCTGCCTCATGTATAACTCAGTATTATACAAATGGAAAGATCAAATATGTCTCCTTTAAAGTGTCTTTCAGCTCTTTCTAGCATATCATAGGAGCATATACACTTAAAAAAAAATCAACTACTGCCTGATTTTTTTTCTTTTACAAAGCAACATGGCACAATCCTTTAGCTATGATCCCAAACAGGTCTTCCTAGAATCACTGAAAAGAAATAACACAGTTTAAAAAAATATATTTCAAAGCATATCCTGAAGAAAAGGGCTCTTCAAAGCTTTCACTGTGTTAGCTTGGACTTTAAGAAACCATTTCCTGAGTTATTCTGGCTGACTTTCTATTCTCATGGAGAGGTAGAAGGAAGACTAATGCAGGTCTCAAGTGCTACCACTAAAAACTCCCCTTACCTTTCATTCCCCCATCAGCTAAGTGCTTGAATCCTCACCATACTCTTCACTAATCTGACTTAGTTCTCTCAAGAACAACACACTTCACTCTCTCACATCCTGTTAACCCCTCTCTTAGGACAGACAGGAAAAGGAATAAAGTGTGCTGAAGTGCCCTTTCTAATTATTGCATCAATAAGCTGAATGCTAGGCAACCTCCTGAGAAAACCTTTTCTTTTGCTTTCAAAAGGTGCCTCCAGATTGGAGGACTTATAATTCCAAGTTTTAGTGCATGTTCTTGGTGGTTTGTAATTGTTTCATCATTATTCTGAATCATATTGGCCATATTTAAACTGAGGAATCTCATTTGAATCACCACATAAACCTAAGCATTGTCTAATTAAATAATAAAAACTACCATTATATGTAGTTTAGTGCAAAATAATGTTTCCTGTATTTTTTTACAAGTGTGCTAAAATTTCTTTAGAAAATTCAGAAAACATTGATATTAGATGGACAAGATGGACAGTAGAATGAAGTTTAGTTATGTTGTGCTTGACAGAAGAATTTTGATATCTTGAATGTCTTTAATTATAATCTCTCAAATGGAGCATGAGTTGAATGCTATAGTAAACTACTGTGTCATGCATTATTTTAAAAGACATTCCATGAAAGTTTTTCGTACACCTGTGCTTTGATATGTGACACAGAGTGACATTAGGAGAAAAGAAAAAGCCAATCAGACTTCATGGTAAAGTAAGCAAGTTTAATAAAGTATGTTGATTTCATAAAGCATTTAAGAAGGCTTTTCCTCTTCTGAACGTTATGATCTCATTCTGTCTCAATCTAAATTTAAGAGTAGAAGAGAAAAATCATAAATTTCTATGCTAGTCTATAGTAAAAGACACAGCTTGGTCCTGGGGAAAGACAAATATCCCACTTACACTTATGAGTAGTAAAGCTCAAAAGTTTAATTCTTCTAACGCAAGAATTAAAAGTACTACAAGAATGGGGAATAAAGATCATGCTAGACCAATAAGAAACTTTTAACTTCTGGAATTTCTTGAATGTTAAGCTTTTCGCTTCTTTGCAGACAAAGGATGTCTTCCCTTCCCCTTTCATCTCAGGACCACCATTAAAACACCTAACTCCTTGCAGGGGACACTGTCCACCTCAAAGAACAGAGTGCTTTTATAGAAAAGTTCATTTTAATGAAATCCAAACTAGCATTTTCAGAAACTCCAACTATCCCTGCAGTAGGCATTTGTAAAAGTAGTACTCTAAGTGTCACATAGCTCAAACAAAATGCTGTGTAAAAACAACACTTTAAGAATGCCCAATGCTACACCAGAGCCTCACTGGCTTCCTGGTAGCAGATATCCAACAGATTCTTGCTTTCAGAAAGTTCTTTCTAACATAGGACTCATGAGAAGAAATACAGGAATATGTCCACTTCCATAAACCTGGCGCTCCTGAATATTCTTTTTATGCTTCAATGTAAAAATCAGAGCATACAGAAAATACCACAGAATTTGGAGATAACGGTGGAATATATGAAAATGAAGACGCTTTTTTGCTAGATCTAATATTTATTTCTTTTTCATCAAAGGCTTGCAAGTACTATCCTATATACTCCAAAACCATTCAGAAATATAACACCATCTATTAATATATTTAACACATCTCATTATGTAGAAACTATATATTTTAAATTAATATTTCTGAGACGCTGAAAAATTAATGGTTGTGCATAATTGAACTTTGTAGTTCAAGTCCAACAGAATTGAATAGCTAAATGTTTTGTTATATTATTATCTTGGAAAAGAGTTATTAATCTGCCTCTGTTCCTGCTGAGGTACAAAATATATATGGAAGCCAACCATTACAACAGCAAAACACTTCCTAGAGCAATGAGAAATTTTTAAGGAAACGGCTCTATTCGCATTCATCAGTCTGATATTTAGGGGTTATGGAGAATATTACACTGGATCAGACAAATTCCACATATGGTCAAGCTGATTCCTGCAAATGTCGACTACAGCTTATCCACACACTCCAGCTTGCTTGGCCTGGAGACCCTTTGGCCTCTGTCAGTCATTCTTCTTTATATATACATAATATTTTCTCTTGGTAAGTACACATGCACCTCTTGCAGCTTTGCTGAACACTGAGCTGTTTGACTACATTTTCTTTAGAATTTTAAATTATTTCTCCGTCATAATATAAAAATATGATGTCTGGAATAAAATAAGTAATCTTGAAGTGGAATTTTCAATGGTGATGGAAACCATTTAGCAATCAACCACTTAGGGGTCTTCAAGTGCCTGCTTTAATTATTAACAACTTCACTCTTTATTTTATTAGGTTTCCCCATATTTAACAAATAGAAAGTTTATTTCCTTGAAGAAGACAAATTATACTCCCTTGTATACTAATGCAGCCCTCTCTGAATTCCACAGGGTTCTCTAAGAACAGACCATTAAACTATCTATAGATCAAATTAAAATAGTGACATGCAAAAGGTGCATGAAGTTCCCCTTGCCCATCAGACATGTGTATATTTACACATGTATATTGAGTGTACACTATGACAAATAATTGTCAGTGCTTAACTACTAGCATTACCCCCTACAGAAAATGAAATTACATCAACCAAATGCTGAAATTTTATGAAGACTACTGACTTCACTGCACTCTGAGCAGCTGCAGAAATCCATCTACTTGCAGATTTCCAAATGCAGGTCTGCAACTTGCATAACTGATTATGCACGTTTATTTTTTCCATACTATTAGAACAATTAAAAATGCACATACACACAAAGTTTTGTTCAGAAGGAAGCAAAAGTAGACCCAAATTTCCCCAATGAATTCAATAGGTGAAAGGTTTCATTCCAGTTCTTCAAAAGATGCTTCTCAGAGAAAAAGTAAAAGAAAAAAGGGGAGGAAAACCCCTAATCTCCTCAAACCCCAGGTTCACAGAGCATTGGGTAAAGAACTGGCTGAAAGGTGGGGCTCAAAGGGTTGTGGTGAATGAGGCTACATTTTGCTTGCGCACAGTTACCAGCAGTGTTCATCAGGGCTTAGTTCTAGAGCCAGTTTTATCAATATTTGTATCAGTCTTCTGGATGCAGAAGCTGCATGCATGGTTAGCAAGTCTGTGGATGATTCTAAATTAGGAGGTGTTGTTGACTCCTTCAAGGGATGAGAGGCCTTGCAAAGGGTTCTGGATAAATTGGAGCATTGGGTAACCATCAATGGCATGCAATTCGACAAGAATAGACATTGGGTTCTGCACCTGGGACAACACCAGACACAAGTCTAAGTTGGGAGAGGAGTGGGCACAGAGAAGGGTCTGGGGGTTCTGGTTGACAGAGGCTTGACAGGAGTCAGCAGTGTCTGTGCCCTGCCTAGCAGCCAGGAGGGCAAACCACTTCCAGGAGTGCGCCAAGCGTGGTACAACCAGACAGTCAAAACAAGTGATTATCCTGCTGTATTTAGCACCATTGTGGCCTCTCCTTAAATACTGTGTAAGGTTATGGGCCCCATAATTTTAAAAGAGCATTAGGGTATTTGAATGTGCTCACAGGAGGACACCAAAGCTGTGAAGGGGCTGGCAGGAACGTCCTCTGAGGAGTGGCTGAGGGCACTGGATTTGTCTGGTTTGGAGAGGAGGAAGCTGACAGGTCACCTCACTGCTCCCTAAATCTTCCTGATGAGGGAAAGTGTTCTCCCAAGTGGGCAACCACCAGTGTCTGAAGGAGAGCACATGAGCAGTGCAAGTCCCTCTGCCCAGGAGGCCCAGGGACCTGTCTCTCTCTTGCTGGCCATGCACTGGATGAAGCTGCTGGGCATCTTTCAAAGTAATCTGAACATTCAGACCATGTGAGTAAGGGGATTTGTACCATACACATTGCTTTGGGTGTAGGGATGTCAGAGGTGAAAGCAAGACTTTTGGTTCCTTCTGCATGAACTTTGCACAGAGGTAGAGAGCACGTGGGATTCGGGCACCATTCCTTACCCAGCACTAACACATTTGCTTACAATGAGGTCTCCTAATTTCTAGTACTCAGAAAACTGTTTCAGAGAAGCTGATGTTGCAACTCAAACATTTCATTAGAGCTGAAATTTCCATATAGTGTAATCTACTGAGTACCAAATTCATGGGTAAAATTTCACTAAACATGCAGACTGGATAGTTCAGGAAATTTATCACTAGGTAAAAGGCTTCCATCATTAATTCAAGAACTAAAATTAATCTCAGTGTTTAGACACAAAACTAGCTTTCATTTGTAGCATTGTTTTAGCCCATGAAAAAAAGAACAGTTCCCAAAAGTAAAGCTGTCTATAAAAAGATCTAGCATTAAAATGTCAATGCATAAATTCAGCAAACACTGAAGTCAACAAAAGCAAAAGATCAAAAAATTAAAACTTTTAAGAATTTCCTAATAGTTGAAAAGTCTTTGCAATATATAGAAGAGAGGTGAACAGTTCAGTTTTCTTCAAAGTAAAAAAAAAATTATTACAGTCACTTGGAAGATATTCACTCGGGCATAAGAATATGTTGTAAATAAATGAAAAATAAAGATCCTTCTAGTGCCTTAAAAAAAACCAAAAAACAAGCAAACAAAAAACTGCAAACATAAAAATACATACCTACCTACAAGAAATAATTAAATAAATCCCAAAACTTTTTACAGAGACAAAAGGAAAAACCATTCTGAGAGAACTGACTACCTCAAGATATCCACAGATCTGGACTGGGATTCAGGGTTATTTTTTTTATTTGCTCAAAAGAACAAAGATAATACTGACAATTGCTCCACATGCAGTCTCATTCATGAATCTGAAGAAATAACTTAGAGACCATATGAAGCAAAAAGTATTATTGAAAAGGGAATAGGAAGAGGCTCAATATTGATGTTGGTATTAAAATACTAGTTTAAAATACATTTCAACTGAGGGTTAGCAACTGAGTTAATAGCAGACGTTTCCCAGGCCTGGAAACAAAAGGACAGGGGAGAAACAGAAGTAATTTCAAGGGAAATTATCTTTGTCCTAACTACACTTTCAAAAAAATTTGATTTGAAAATACAAAAATCTGATCTCGAAAAATTGTCTAGTTTTGGCACTTCATGTACTGCTAAAACCCGTAAGATTGATTAGTGACTTCTACCCTAGGAAGAAGGCTGAAACAGCAGTGACTCTAATTTGATTCTTCTATCTCTGATGTAATGAAAAGTGTGGTTGCTGGTCTCTGGCATCCGCAGTGCTTCTTTTCCACTGCAGATACCACAAAGCCCTGCAAAGCATTTGAAAGTATAGGTTTGCAATACAGCTGGGCATTAAGTAATACGGTTTTAATATGACAGTTGTAGCAAAAATCTGCAACGACTATGGCTAAAGTATCAGGCAGAAGTGAAGCAACCACTTAGAGCTCTAGTACACACTAGTAAAGGCTGCTGAAACTAATCAGAAGGTCCCTCTGAATATTAAGTAGGTTAGTGCCTTTTCTTTTGTATTTTTTATTTCCCATAGATCTATAATTCCTAAGTAATCTGGTTTATGCAATGTGATAGACAAGCAAGCAATGAATACTCATGCCAGTACACAAAGCAAGTTAATGAGTAAGGCCTTTTGCTAATAACTCTTGACCAGAAATACATGTGAATCTGCCCCAGTCGTTTCTACTCTGCCTAGCAGAGATGTCAGTCACCTGAATCATCTCAGTACATCTTTTGGTTAGCATCCAATTGGCTCAGCTGGTTGTTCATCAGATGCTCAGTGTACAACACAAGTAAGATTGCTTCTGACAGAAACATGTCTGATCTAGATCCACAAATATTGCCCACTCAGGCTCTGAAGAGCTAAGTCAGCTTTGCCTTTCAAACTACCCCAACATGCCTGCCAAGCAGTTTCTATGGAATATCCATGTCTCTGTGAGAACACCAATTTCTGTCCACCAAAATATTGCTAAGAAAAAGGAAACGCAATTGAGTAGTGATGGTCCTAAATATCAAACACAATACTTTACAACTTTGCCATTTCCAATTGTTTTTGTGACAGTATTTTTCCTACTACTACTGATGTGCTATTAAACATATTTAATTTTCTTTTATGACTACTGACAGGCTTATTCCATTGCAGTCAGCAAATACTGGTCTGAAAGAAAATCTACTCTGATTTCCATTTGTGATGCACAGATGCATCCCAAAGTGAAGATAAAAAGCTATTCTCTTTGGAGTAGTATAACCTTAACGCTTAGGGTACTGCTTTGGTAAAACCCACAAAAATAATTTTAGGAAGGCATTAATTTCTTCTCACCAATTTTCTTAACTTGCTTACTATTGAATGCTTCAGTGTGTGCAGTTAGTCTCAACAATCTCATCTAGGATAATGGAAGATCATTACCTCAATAGTTCTCACTCAGGGAAGCATATCCTGAAACATACAAGATAAAGCCAATATTTCCAGGCCTCCTGAAAAAAGGAAATCTTAGGCTTAGCAAATGGAAAAAACTCTAAACCAGGAAGCACAAAAAGCCTGTTAATTTTCTTAATAATGTGAACTCTGAATATAATAAAAGTGAACCCAGACCCCTAACACTGAAATGCTTGGCTTCCAGTACATGACTGGAAGGAGATCCTTACACCCACCAGTTAAAACCCTCTGAACAAGAGACCTGGTTTGCAACTGCAGGATTTGATTCCAAATCTAAACCTTTGCTCTGTGGAAATTCTCTGGCTGTACTCATTGCACAAAGTCTCACAGGTTCCTCATCTTATGGTCATGTTGGCTGGACACTTCTCACTAAACCATGGGGAATGCTAACATTAGTTTGTTCTTAAGTTGTATCTAGTTTATTTCAACCATTCTTCGCTTTCTGGTGTTGTGGAGCAAGTGGTAATCTCAGTAGGTTTCAACCAAGTCTGGCTCTTTCATGAAAATTCCTCCTTGGTTTTAATGGATCTAAGTGGTCTCTTCATAATATTTTCTGATCAATTACCATATTTTCAGGGGAAGTGCTACCTTTTGTGACCTTGAAGCTAAAAATAAAAAAAAAGGCCAGTTCCAGATGATAAGTCCTTTTTGCCCTCATTGCTATCCCCCTTCAGTCTTTTTCCCCAGTTCTTTTTCCCTCCAAGGGGAAGACGTGGAGGTGAGTTTGCAGCATAGTTCTGGTACTGCCCTAAAATGTGTACTGAGTGCCCGTACAGTAAATTAGTAAAAATATTGTCTGTAGGTTCACATTACAGTTATTGTACATTTGCTCTCTTTTGTAGAAAAGCACTAAGACTAATTTTACATTATAAAATGCAAGCATGTAAATAATCTAGGGGTCTGTTAGAAGTGTTCAAAGAGAGCCTTCATACAAAAACTTCATAACACTGTAGACTCACATTCTTACACAATCTATACTAACTTACTTCTTAGGAAGTACTGGGAGGGCAACATGGGACATCCTGTACATCTGTCTGCCTGCCTGGAGAAACTGCGTCAGCAGTACTTTCCCTTGCTGTGTATGTACAGATGAAAATGGATATATTCTGCAGCTTATTCATTGCCCAAGTAATTTCTTTTTAAAACTCATCTTTCAGAGCTTACAAGAAAGCCTGAGAATTTTTAACAGCAATAGTGACAACACAGCTTACCTTCCTTCTAGGCAAATTTATTTAGAAAATTACACATCACGGTGCCAGCACTGCACCCTGAATGCTGGTTGGAAATTCTAGGGTAGAATGAATCTTTCTTCACTCTTGAAAATTGCCTGTAATTGTTTCATCACTTGATTATCTGTTTCAGAAATAGGTGAACTTAATTCACCATTTGTGGTCTGAACATGATTTTAGAAGTTTCCTTTAAGCTAATCTGCTCTTTGGACATTTAGCTACATTGATTCCAGTTTCAGAGAAACTATCAATAGCAACAACACTCATAACAGGTAAATGGTTTTCTTCCTAGTCCCATGGTCAACAAGAAAAGACAGTAGTAGCAGGTGGTAAAAACCAGCCCTGGATAGGACTTGGTGAGAAGCTGTTCTTTGCACTGTTGATTAAGAACAAGGAAGAGGTAAGGGAGAAGCACATATGAGAAAGAAATTCTGTATACACAAGTCCCCACATGAACCTAGTGACTCACACCTTCCAGACTTTGAAGCACTACAGCTCAGAGCCCACAGAATCATAGAGAAGCTTTCCCAGTGATGTAGGGAGTAGGTAAAAATACATACCTCACAAGATCTGTGCCCACCCAAACAACAGATAAACTCCGAGCAAATATTACCATCAAAATAAAATAAAATTTGAAAACCACCACCTCCAGCTCCCATTACTTCAGGGGTAATTAACTGTCTAGCCTTAACTTGAACTTAATTTTCTGATCAAAATCAGTAACAAAAGTTCTACAGAAAACACAAGTTTTGTTTGGCCTTTCAATAATATCCTCTACAGGAACAATTTTCTTGGGATAACTGAAGCGTATCACTGGCCTGAAGCAGCTTGTTCCAGTTCCTTACATCCCCAGTAGGGAACAACTGTGTGGGAGTGAATCCAGAGATAAATATTTGCTTCTAACAGTCACAGTAACAGTTTGAGGTAGATTCTACTCCCCCAGTTATGGACATATTTCTCGAAATGTAGGTTTGTGAGGCCCTTCAATGCACAGAGTTCTATAAAGAGTCTTTGTATTCTAATTTCTGAGAAGCTGGTTTCCAACAAATGAGGAACATTTTCTGATTGCAGATGTCAGGATTTTTTGCTTCTCCTAGACAAAATAATACATTCTGCTTTATTTTCAACTAAGTCTGCTATGTCACTCTCAAATGCCAATTTTTTCTCATGCTTTGAGGTCAGTACACATCTAGTCATCTTATACCTGATGTATGGATGTTTGCTGCAACTGTGATAAGTTGAAATGAACATCTGAAATGCATTAAGATGATGACATGCCATACTTTTATTCTTGTATATTCTTATATGATGCTTCAGAGTTTGAAGTGGGAAAGAAAAAAAAAGGAAGAATTAAAGGAATTTAGTCAGACAGCTGGAAATGTTTCTATTACTTGGTGACTTGAGAAGCCACCTTGAGTGTCAATGATAAAGCTTATTCCCTTCTGAAACAGAGCAAATCAAGAACTTTGTCCTGGAGGCAGACTTCACATAATATTTTTTATTTTATGGTTTAGATATTTTCTCTGTGGTTGCACACTGGGTAGCTTTTCATTTTCTACACATGAAAGGGTGGCTGGAGAAAAAATCTAGAGATATTCCAGCGGGATTTAGAATCATGTGGTTTTAACATGATTTACTCAAACCCTGAAATTATGACACCACATTTTTGTTAAGACACATTTTTGCTTAATGAAGTCTCCAGGTGTTGATTGACAACCTTTTTCTCCCCTTCCAAATTCTATGTTTTAGTGTTATGATGAGCCCTGAGATTATTAAAATCTTCATCTCTCTGGAGGCTTTTTCTATGGCAGTGTACATTTAAATTCTGAACATTATAAAATATAAACAAAAAACAATCTCAAAATCACATGGCCCTCAAATGTGGTTTTATCAGGCTGTAGTCCTTTACTCTGCAATCCTTAAAAGCCTGACGATATGACAAACTGGACATGCTGTCACAGAACACAGCAACAGACTGCTCTCGCCCATCTCTTGCCATCGAGATAGTGGCTTTAACCACTCAGACTCAAATAACTGCCAAGCACAGGAATGCCTGATAGCATCACTTTTCAGTGTTAACCTGAGGCAAACCCAACGAACCAAACAGAAAAACATCCTGATTTATTTCAGAAGGACTCCAGACAGCAAGCTGCATCTAATCAAGATGAGTCCAGGTAAAGGCTGATGATTACAGTCTGTCAACTGATTGAGGCCAAGTGGGAAGTTTGTATCCAGATGGAAAAACAAACATGATCACCTTTCTAGCAAGTCAGTACTGTGTTCCAGAGCATGGGGGAGAAATGCTCTAGTCAAATTTGTTGAGATACATTAAAGTACCACAATGAGGAAGAAAGCCAAACATGACATAAATTAAAAAAAAAAAAAAGAAAAAAAAAGAAAAAGAAAATAGAAAGCTGATTACAAACCAAAATTATGTACCAATAAAACCTAGAATAAAAAAGGACATGCCTTGTAAATAAGAGCAGATGAAAAATATAATCAGTGAACTAAAACCGAGATGCAGGATGCTGCAGCCAACTTGGCAGGCAAAGATGTAAACATAGTCTGTTCTGTTTCCAGGTTTCTCGTGGGTCTATTATTTTACTCTGATGCTTGGAGGATGAACTCACCTTTGGAAGAGAGTCTGCCATCAGAGATGCTACTCTAGACATGATCCTCTGATGCTTCAATGACTCATATTTTCTTCTTTCTCAGTATTTTTTCTCCTTTCTTTACACAGAGAGTCTAGCTTGATAAGAAAGAGCAACCAAAAAGTGTCCTAAATGCCTTGAAGCTTTTCCCTTTCCTTTTTTTCCCTATGGTTGTTTCTACCCTTGTTTCATCTGCAGGGAAACAAGCTTGGATACTCTGCAACAACAGCCCCAATTAATTTAAATTATTTGTTCCTCTTTTTACATCTCAAATGTAATTTTAACTTAAAAAAAGAACTGACAGACTATTAAAAAGCCCCCAAAAACCCTCTACAATGGAAAAAAAAGTGTACAAGATGCTGTTAGAAATAAAATCTTCATTTCATATATAAGAATTGAGAGAATGAAGATATTTTTCTTCCTCTGTCTTAGGCAAGGGACTTAAATATTGGTGTTGAAAGTTTTCTGCAATGAGATGACACTAGGTAAGGTCTCTATACTTTTGTTGTCATTCAACAACTTAGCTTTGCCCAATGACAATTTTTTTAATACCTTTAAAAATGTATCAATGAATTCTATTTTAGTTAACAACTAAAAAATATTAGCTTCTTCCTAAATCTTTATTTCATTAAATTGCTCCAAATTTTGTTTCACATGTATTTTTTAATATACATATATGTATATATATGCATGAATAAAAGTTTTGGTACCTTGGAAGTTCAATAATGCAGTTTTCAGGTAAGAACTCTCATCTGAAAGAACTGATTATAAAAATATGACTAATCAAATCAAACATTTACAGCTTCTAGGGTACTTTCTATCAGGATGTAGTGATAGATGGCACATTTATATTCTTGCCATATGTTTCTACATATGTCATAGCATAAAGCACTCCAGTGACCCACTACTTACAGAGAGAAGAGAGAAAAATCACACAATACAACAGTTGTGGTTGTTTAATATCTGCTCACAAAGTCATTGTAGTAATTATTACATGTGCCACTTCTGTTAAAAAAGATGACGAGAGAGAGCAGAGAGGAGGGAGGAGAGTGGGTAGAGAAGACACCTCGTACATTTGACCTTAATGAGGCAGGCTATGAATACTCATAATGATTTCTCAAACTGTTTGAAGATGAGCAGCTTGAGGCAAAAGAATTGTACTAGAAAGGAGATAGGCTAAGTACCACTCAAATGGAGTCATTATGCTTGCAGCTATTTGGATCCTGAAATGAGATAAAAGCTGCATCATGGAGGCATAAAGACTTGAGGACCAATAGAAAGAATTAACTGACATATCTTCTGGTAAAATACATTATGAAACCTTTCAGTTCTACTTTGCATCAGTAGTCTAAGTGATGAAGCAATAGAAACAGCAGGCTATGATTCTCCTATTCTCAGCTTAAAGCCTCAAGCAATTACAGGAGTGCTGATCTGCCTCTCCCACTGACATCCCTTACAGCCATTAGAATAAATAACTGAGCTCTTATGGTCCCTCTGCATTGTTTCTCTACTTGTTCCTCACTCTAAAAATTCTTACAGGACAAATGCACAAGGTAAGATCTTAATAATCTTACTCATCTGACACTTTTTCCCCATCCTCCTGGTGCCAAATAGAGAAAAAGAGAAACAGGAAAAACAGGGAGTAATCAACTTATTTCTTGTCTGTCTCAATGGAATTGAAACTAAATCTGTCAGAAGAAATGGAGTTGGGTCTAGTGATTCAGAAATATACAAAGCACGGAATGAAACTGCAACATACTCAAACTTTGCACTAACAAATTTAGGATATTAAGATATTTTAACAAATATCTTAAAAGAGCAATTCTTTCCACTACAGCTCTAATGACAATTAAGGAGAAAACAGGAAAGGTTAAACAGGATACTGAGACAGCAACCCTCCAACTTTGGGAAAAACAGTTTGAATGCAGAGTCTAACTTTGCATTGTGGACCTGCCTCTGAAAGAGGGTAAGATCTTGGCCTTAAGATGACAGAGCTTTGAAAGAGTTCACTGTTCGCCTTAGCCACAAAAGAGGCTAAACTGAAAAGCAGTCTAATGGTTAAATATTATGCCACAACGCAGCATCAAGGAATACTTCTTCCATAAATGCATTCATTTGAAAACTTCCAACTTTCTACCTCTAAACATTTCCAATACTGCTTAAAAAAAAAAAAAGAAATTAAAAAGAAAAAATTAAAAAAGCAAAATAAGCTTCCAAAAAATGATATAGTTCCTACAGATAACTATTTGGAAAACTGCACAACATGAACAACAATGCCTTAGATTTTGAAAAGCTGTTTTGTTACATCAGAAATAGATCGTTTGAATGTGGTATCTCAAACATCTTCATTGACTATGAGGACACAAAATCTAAGTGCTTAGTTCCTCTTCACTATCAGAACACAGTTCTGCATACAAAGTTTATTTCGAGAAGACAAGGACAAGAGAATTGGAGGGAGGAGCTCAGGGCTTTCTTTGACATTAGAGTAGTTTGTAGACACCATGAACTGCTGTGGGGAGCACATGCAATTACATATTTCTGACTTTGACTGCACTATTGAATCACCAGCACATTTTACAAACCAGGACAATTTTTAGTTACCACGGCAACATCTGTGAAAGGGTGGTCGCATCATGACACTCGCCAGTTTACTAAATTAAGACACACTGAATTTGGGTATGGATTATGCCCAGAAATATGTCCAGACAGCTGTCTACTGCTGCAAAATTTTCACTCTCTCTCTTTTTATTTTTTAAATATTTTTGGCACATTTGCATACTCTAACACTTTCTGACTGTAGACTTTGTGGGTGAAATGCTGATATAATGCTGAAATTATGAAATTTGTGGCTCAATATTTGTGATACAGTATATTAAAGGGCTAAAGACATAATTTCTCAACAAACAGTTTTGGTGACTTTTCAGGATATTGTCTTTGCCCCAGAAGGCTTAGAGTCAAGTGAGAGTGCAGCTTACTATCCAACATTTTGCACCAACAAAACTACAATTACTAAAGTAATTGTGAAAGTAGTACATAACTGTTAAGCCACCTTGTTTTGCAAAGATTGATATTAACTTTGTCAATAACTCTAACTTTGTGGACTTGTTTTGTCTAGGAATGGAACTAGCAAGTTACACTTTACATTACATTTTAAAATATTCTCTACTTGTTAGCTTCACTTGAATGAAAGAAGGCATGTTTAAAATGTGTATTAGTATCTTGAGTAGTAACTTATATAGAGATGCTTAGTTAACATAATGGAATAATAGGAACATTTAGATTTGACTCTCAGACTAGAGAGGAAGATATAGTTAAGGATATCTCTATTAAAATAAAATATCACTACCTTGCCATATGAAGATTTTTTATTTAATATACTCCACATACCAATCACTATAGCTAAATCTGTAGGTTACTTAGTTTTATGTTTACAAAAAATACTTAATGGTAATTCAGCTAGTTTAAGTTTTTTTTAAAAATGTAGTTCTAGCAATACCATAGACCTGCACAAGTTGGATACTAAATTTTTTGAGAACTCTTCTCTTATTCTAGCATGCTATAGTGCTTTCTGTTATATGACAAGATATGTATCATTGCTACAGAGTTCTACAGAACAGTGTTATTGATGAAGCAAAGTCCTCAAGTAACCTACTTCCCTTAACTAGTATGCACATGGCTGATAATACCCTATACAGATTCAGAAAAAGATTTAAGGTGTTGTGAAATTTCTCCTTATTTCTCCCCTCTTTCTCTTTACCCTCCAGTCTTAGTGCCTCAGATAACCACTAATTAAAAGAAAAAAAACAGCTGTGACAGCTGCAATGTATAGACACTACACAGTATGTACACCAATGATGAGCTTTACTCAGCTGAGAACAACTGTCAGTTTTAGAAGCAGAGATTAAAATTATTTCCCATCAATTTTCACATACCTCTTGCAGCCATTTTAATTGTAATGAAGAGCTAGGTTTTTATTTTTAAAATGGCAATATTTATATAGATATGAGTGCAAATTGCCTTTTTCTTGTAGCAAAGAGCTGCTGATGAGAGTGATTCAGTTAAAACAGAAAACTGCATTTTTCCACAGCATGTATCGTATTCAAATGAAGGGTATGAGAGTTAACTCGTGTATCCTGGTGTTCATGAACTCCTTGCACTGGTTAGGAAAAGGTCACATTTATGTATTCTGGAATTGCTTTGTAGATAAGAAATGTTAGTAAAATGAAATTATTACTTTTACATATCTTTTTTTTTTTTTTTTCCCAGTGCTGAGAAGCTACCAGAACCTTCTGCTGTATTTTTATATTTAATGTGAATGAGCAATGCTGCAGCACTGGATGGGTGTACTTTTCTGTGCCTAACACCACTAGGGTGGTATATTTTTAATTTACAAAATTACACTTGAAGAGTACCCAAAATCTATAGCTAGCACTAAACACAGCAGTTCTGAATAGCAGAAATCACTTAATGACACCATTCTTGGCCTTGCTTCCTGCAATGCCTACCCAATTAATTACTGATGCTGTTAAGGGTACTAGCTATGATTTTAAAACCTCTAAATGGCTCAGGATCTGAAAATTTTCTTTACACCTGTGTCTCAGAACAGACTGGTTGGCCTGTCTCTCCAGTTCAAAAAGGATCAACAGCCCTTCCAGATCTTAGGTCAGGCTTCTTTTAAGGTATGCATTTATTATACAAACACAGACATTAATTGCAACATGGAACAGTGGTATTTTCCTGCTCTCCAGCAGGCTGTCTACCTATGTGCACTTGCTCTGGGATTTGCTGCATGTGTCATTCATGCCTCCCCATCTGTCCCATCCAAGCTGGATGAAACCCATCCCACAGGGCCAGATACATCCAGGTTTCTGCTTTCAGAAGACTTGTGGAAGCTTCAGCACCTGTGATCTCTAAAAAGTCAGAGACACTGTTTCAAGCTATGATAGTGCCTTCACCTTCTTGTTGCTGATGATGGAGTCTGAGGACAGGCACAGGCCAGATTTCCAATGTTAACAGGATGAAATTCAAAC
The DNA here is from genome assembly GCA_036785705.1 of Acanthornis magna. NCBI lineage: Eukaryota > Metazoa > Chordata > Aves > Passeriformes > Acanthizidae > Acanthornis > Acanthornis magna. The sequence goes on from JAWUZG010000029.1 coordinate 14,742,096, forward strand.
TTGTTATGCAGACATTTGGGGAAAGTCAGAGTACATGTTTGTTTTATCAGCTACCCAATATTTCATATCAGAAAAAGTGCTGAGACAACCGTTATGCATCAACAGAACAAAGAAATAATATATTCTGAATGCAGAAAATTGCCGTGTTTTTCATTATCAAATTTTCCTGCCTCAGCATGGCAACACAGATGACTAAGATAGGAACTTTTTGTGAAAATACAAAACTAATCTTAAAAGCATGAAACAATACACCCAACAAAATCAATATAAGTTAATATAGTTATATATATTATCTCCAGAGTTTAGTTGGTGTTAGAAAGACATATCTAGTTTAATAGACAAGACAGACAGTAAAGAAAATTCAAATGTTTTACTTCTTTTGTAATTGATTTCTATTCCCTGTCTGTCGTGGTAAGCTGCCTTCTACAATTCTCCATGAACCACAGATACTATTGAACTCCACTACGTTGATATACAACAGTTCTGATAAATAGCCATATCTATCTAATTTTTGTTTATTTTAAATCTTTTTTTTAATGACACAACACTGAGGATACAAAGACCTATTAAGACTAATAGGTGTAATTCAAAAAGCTTATTAAATGGACTAACAACTGTCTTGCTCAAACTATCCTGAATGGTGACTGCAGAAGTGATGATCCCTCTCATGAAAAGTTCTTAGCAATTATTTTTATTTTTACAAGATATATGAATTATGAACAGCCTCTTTCTTCTAACTGCATTTAAAAAAAACCCCAAAAACAAATCCCACAACCCCCCCGCAACTGAATTAATAAATACAATGCAGTTACCTGTCATGTTGCAGTAAACTTTCAAAGGTCCCAGTGTCCCACTGCCATCTGGATCTATCCAGTAGTAATTTGAAGTTTTGCCCAAGTGTTTGTATGCTTCACAAGAGAGTTCATAAATAGCTGAAATGAAACAAAACAGAGCAACAAAGACCTTCATAACCTGGGGAAAAAAATCCATAATGACATGGAATTGATCTTATCTGTCTGTAAAGAAATATACCTTTGACACTAAAGCGATGTCACTGATGTTCACAGAAAACAAAACATCTTTCAAAAATTACAGAAATTATCATAAGCTTGAGGCACATAATTTCTTTTTTTGTAATGTGAGAGAAAGCCAGAATAGGAACAGAATTCTAACAATTTGGAGACAGGGAGGAACACCAAAACTTTTCAAGAGTATATTTAAGCCATTTTGGAAAATATAGTTCCTGCCTTTGTCTATATTTTCAGTTGAGTTTCTACCATTTCTATTGATACAACATACTTTTACCCTTAAAATTTCTTTTAAGAGATACACCAAAAGAGCTTGAGTTTTCTGTGTGCAAATTTTGGAAATTTTCATTGGTTATTACAGCTCAGGATAACACTGAGTTTCAAAATTGTGAAATTTCTCACTACATGCAATACCTGTCTCTACACAGCTATGCAGTTACTCTATTACATACATAAAGAACTAATTCTCTGTTCCAGCAAGGTCTGAAATGTCACAATATTTGGTGGAATAAGTTTAATTGATTTAGCAGAGGGGTTTGTTTCAATTTTTCCTTGAATACTGCTTTCTATTTCAAGCATAAAACTGCTTGTCTAATTGTGTTATGATGAATAGCTCAGACATAATAATAAGCATTGTAGATAGAACCTTTTCTAGTAATCCCTGTATTTTCTTAGAAATGTATGATTTTTTTCAAAATTATGTGCATTAAATATGAATAAATAATTTTATGCTAAGAAAAAGTAAAACTGATAATTTATATAAATTGCTGTATATATATATGTATATATGTAAATAAATTGTGAGTTATATAAATATTTTCCTATGCAATTCTTAAAAAAAGGAATGTGTAATGCTGCTTGGTTTTTTTAAGGACCAGATGGTACAGCTTTTTTGTTTGGAATCAATCAATCAGCTGCTAAAAGAAATGAAATGTTTGTTTAACCAGACTTCATATCCACTCTAAAAATTCATCTAATTTGTTGGCAATTTTAGCAAGCAATCTCCTTGCTAAGACTGGCTTTATTTCAAACGTCCATAAGGACGAGCTGTTTTGCTGGGCTCTGATGATGATGAGTGACTGATGACACACACATTTAAAGGCCTCTAACCAAATACCAAGGCATGGGAAGTAAAGTGGAGTCAAAAAAAAAAAAAAAAAAAAAAAAAAAAAAAAAAAAATTTGATGTGCCATGAATGCAAAGCTAAAGGCTATTATCTATCAATAATTTCCTTGTGATGCCACAAGAGAAAGAATTTCCTGGAAAGTTTTATGTGTTCATTAGAGGATATAAAGTCAATTTTATACAAGTAGATGACTTTAATTAAATCATGAAGCATTCTAAGCCATTTCCCCTTTTTCCACAAACAAAGGTCAACATATTCTTCCATTATCAAGGAGACTCTGTGTCTGTTTTCAGACACTTCATGCAGAATTCATAAGGAATTCATAACCTATTTTGTTCAGAAGTATTTCCCTCACTCTCTACATGTTACCTAAAACAAGTCATAAAATACTAACTCTGCCAATGCATGATTGTTGTGATACCAAGCGACAAATTTTAATGGATGCACTCCAGGTCAAGTAAAGAAGATAAGAAATATAGTTTGTGATCTCACTGAAGTTTTGTGTTTTCATTTTCTAAACTCTTTCAGAAAACCAGGGGAGTTTTGTCTCTGGTAACCAGACTTTTATGTAAGGCTATATGACCTTTTCATCCAAGTTTGCTTCTTTTGAGAACACAGGCCAGTATTTGTACAGAAATACTGCTACAACTCAGAAAACAATGTTAAAGAGAGTTATATGGAAGTAAAATGTTTTTATAGAAAATTGAGGGGTTTAAATACAACATCATTCTTTCTGTTCTTCTTAAATAGTAGGTATTAGTTTTAGAGCACAGAAAAAGCTGCTTTTTAATAAGTCAGATTTGTTAAACTTCAACATTATGTTGAACACTAAAAAATAGAAATTAAGATTGTTGTTCAAATGAAGACAAAAGAGTGGGATATTCCAAATAAATTGAACTTGTGAAAAGTGCTCTTACGAGTGTGTGATAGGTGTCTGGGAGGTATTATGCATGTGTATAGAATCCTAGAATTATTAAGACCTTTAAGATCATCATGTGTAACCATCAACCTATCCACCACCACCACGTTCACTATTAAAACATGTCCTTAGAGTGCTGAATCCACAGGTTTTGTTGACGAGTTCCAGATATGTTGACTCCACCACTTCCCTGGGCAGTCTGTTCCAATGTTTCACAGCCCTTTCTGTGACTCTAAACCCTCCAAGGACAACTTGAGGTTATTTATGTAGATGCACAAAGATCTTAAATATGGGAATAAACAAAAATGAAAAGATAGATTCCAGTGCAATGAGCAGTAACATAAATCACTCCACAGGAGTATAGGAAGAAAATGAAGGGACAAGTGAATTTCATATACTGACAAAATAACCAGTAATTAAGGTGCGATAGGAAACAGCAGTCATGTTCTGGTGTATGAAGACAATTGATGAAAGAAAGAGATCTTGGACTTTGGATGGCAAAGGGTAGCCACTTACAGAAACAAAAGGACACAAGCAGCAAGCATCAGGCAGAAGGCAACCCTGAAGGGGAAGAAAGTAAGACCTGATACCAAGATGTCAAAGTAAATGATGACATAGAAAGGAAGACAGCACAGGACCACCTTCTAAGCCACTACTTGCTTTTGTAAATGTTACACAAAAAGATCAGTAGTGTGTAAGACAGAAAGAGAACAGGGAAAAATAGAAATTAAGGAACTCAAAGAAAACCTAGAGTAGATGAAAAGACAAACATATAAGGAATGTTGTTTTGAAAGTTGCCCGAGCACATTAAAACAGAGAAAACAAAAACAGAGTACAAAGAAGAGACAACAGAAAAATCAAAACGGCTTAAATAAGAAAACTAATAAAGGTTACAATAAGAAAGAAAATAGCCTAACTGAACTAAGAAAAGGCAAGTAAGCAAAATATAAGAATTGGATATAAAGTTTACAGTGTTCACAGGTGAATTAGGAAAAATGGTTTCATATATCCACATAAAGAGGCAGGGGGAGAGAGGGAAGGGCTTTGTAGTGCTGATTTCATCTGGAAGATAGGAAAGAAAAATAAACAAAAAACGTGGAAGAACAAAGGGCACAAGGGCAATAGATTTTTGCTTTACAAACTAGTAGAAGTGAAATGCCAAGAACATATACTTGCTTTCTTGGTAGCTGGTCCAAATACACAACATATGTAGTCTTAAGAGATTTCAGAATAGCATTAAACCTCAAAATCTTCCAAGCCAAATGTAAAACTCACATGCATCCTGACTCCCAGATAAGATATTTCTAGCGTAATAAATCCAGTTGTTGGTTTGCTAGGGCTTTTTAAAGGTCACTTATATTCTATCTGAGGAGAATAGGGGGGAGAAACCCTCCCTACAAACTGCTTTTTCATCCTTTACATGCTTTCATGATGCATCAACAATTGTCTACAAGCCACAAGAGGTGAAACCTGGTCAGAACAGTGATCTACGATCTTAGAGTCAGGAAAAAGTATGCACAAAAGGAACCAAAACCAGAAAGAGAAGAGCACCAAAAAATGCAATAGTCTAAAGTTTAATCTCCCGAATAATACAGATCAAACTGAGACCACCAAATATATTTAATGAAAAAATTTGAAAGAGTTTTTCTGTGTTCTAACATGAAAATAAAAAAGATTTAAAACAAAACACATTTAAAATAATTATGAATTTTGGTGTGAAGCATCAAGCTTTTCTAAGCTTCTTAGTTTAGGCAGAAAATCCAGTCATTTTAATTAGCTAACAAAAGCTACTATGAATACATTTTGAAGTTCACCATTGACTAAGCTAACATTCACAACAGTGAATTTGAGCATGGCTTGAGGAGAAAAGTGTCTTTACTTAGAAAAGCTTGATTAGATAAGCAGGCTCAAGGAGAGCAGCCTAGAATGAAATAAATACAAAAAACCTTGTAGCTACACAAACCTTAAGAGCATTTTCATTGCTTCGTTTCTTCACAGGTTTTGAACACCAAAGGGGAGGTGTTGATGGATGGAGAAGATAACACTCATTTCCGAGTTTTTAGAATCCTCTATTTTAAACATTAGAGGGAAAGCAAATAGTTCAGAAAGTGTTTACAGAATAGCTTTTTCCAACTTGACGTAGTCAAAAGTCGGAAAGAATTAACACCTACTAGATTTCAGTGGCTCTTAACTGATTGAGGGAAGCAGATGTTCTCACTCCTGTTTTACTTTCTGACTGTTGTAAAGATCAAGGGATGGTTACCCTGCACAGGTGGCACAGCTGCTGACTATCTCTGAAAAGCAGAATAGCTGAATGACAAAAAGGATTTAGAAACTCTGTGGCCTTATAGGATATTCCCATAAAATTTCATTAGGACCTTGGTGAACTACAGTTTTTCCATCACTATGAAAAAAGGCAGCTTTAATTTTAGGGCTGACAAACAGTCTCCCTTTACAAGTGCAAAGCTCATTAAAAATAGATTATCTAGCATGACAGTCTGCACTATGTGACTCAATGAATGTGTTACAATATGTTTTGTTTCTGTCAGTGAATACAGTTGCTGCAGGGAATAAACTCCATTAAACACCTGCTAATATAGGAGTAAATTTCAGCTTTACAGGAACATAACAAAGGTGTAGATACAGAAAAATGGATGGAATTAAGTGACAGCAAAAGTGACAAAAACAGGCAGTGCATCAGATCCACAAAGTCCAACTATGTCTCTCCAGCACTTTCAGCTTCTTGGAAAAACATTGAAAGCTAAATAGTCTGTGAGGTGCTTGGGTTTATGTCACTCAAACTGGTCTCTACTCTTCAGCCCTGAAAGGACTGAAAGTGCAAACATACAAAGAAGGGGGGAAAAGCTCCAAGCTTACTCAAGAAATAGCTGTACACTGAAATGTCATACCTGAAGTTTATTTTAAAATAATAAAATTAAGATTTGTTGCTTTGTTATACCATAAATTCAGAAGATAATTGGAAAATGGAAAAAGTTAAAAAATAAATTTTTATACATCAATATATGTACACTGTTAAGTTCCTACTCTGTTAGCAGAGTAGAATTTTCTCTCTGTGCAGATCCCCATTAATCCTATACTCACCCCTTACTCATTCCAATGCTATATGGAGGATAAATGATACCTTATTATTCTTTTAAGATAGGTTAAGAGAACTACATATTTCACCAGTGAAAACAAGATATATATGAGAGAAAAAAAAATGCCCTGTATTCCATATTCTCTTTATGCTCTGTATTCTGACAGAAAGAACACACAAAGCTGCTGGCTTCCTGTTCTGCCTCAAGTATATTAAAGAGTTTTTTAAAAGCTCCACAAAAAGCCAACATGATGCAACACTACTTCAATGTTCTTGTTATTCTGTAGGACAATGTCTGCAGTGGTCAGAACCAAACCTTATATCTGCCAGTTTTTTCAAGTCTGGATATAAAAATTCTGTAGTTTGGAACTCATTATACCACTTACAATGTCTAAGAACAGGAAAAGTAAAACAAAGTAAAAAATTCAGTCTTCAGTTATAGTTAACTTAGAATAAGTATATGTGCTGTTAAAGTCAGACAAAAATAAATGTGAACAAGTATTTACTTTTACATTTCACACTGTGAGAAGTAGCCCTTTCAGATATGACTTTGAGATGAAATGTTTTCTGAAGCAGCTTTTACCACGTTCCCAGATGTTAGGGGTGCACTTGTTCATTTGCTGTTGGAAAAGAAAACGTGGTTGGAAACTTCTGCTGAACATTCCTGGGTTTGCCCTCTCCACCTTTTTAGGCCACCAGAAGCTCACAACACCTTCAGCTATGAGAGCTGAAGCCAAAAATTAATTACAAATCAAAATCCAAGGAGAATCTTCCACCACCAGCAGCCAAAAAACTCATCGGTCCAACAAGGAACAGATGGAGGAAACTAAAGCTGGGGAAGAAACCATCACCATTCTGATATAGAATTGCATGTGTATCTAAAATTCTTTGTGCGATTTCAACACACATCTACTAATCCTTCGAAGTGTATGCACACTCATCTAAAAAAGCGCTCCAAAACATTGAAAACAACTAACATATTCTGATCCTACACAGGGAAGATTTTAAGGTAACCAAGACCTCTGTTTCAGGACTTTTATCTTGTTATTTTTATTTATTACGCAATAATCTTGATGTTAAAAAAATAAATAAATAAAAGAAACACCTGGTTTACTTTCTGCATACTGCCAAAGTGGCCTTTTTAAAAGTCCTTCTTGATTTGAAAGTATCTTGAAAATATTTGCTAAAATAACACCCCTCCATTAAATAAAAGGTGGTAGTGAAGGATAAAAAAAAATCCTAACTAGAAAAAAAAATGTCTTGCCATGCCAACAATAGCTCTTCAATCTAAATTTATGATGGACTCTCAGAGAGAGCAAGTCCTCCATGACCAGAAGGTGGATCAGCACAAGCAACCCCACTAAAAATCAGGCACTTTCAGCTAGGATGCCCCTTGAGGAAAAGCAGAGGAAACAGCTCTTTCAGTGAAATACGGGGCTCTAGTAAGATAAAGCTGTAAGACCTGCAAGGCTCCTGGCCCTCACAATGCAGAAGCAGCTGTGGCTGCTCACAGTGTGCTCCCCTGGACAGGCCAGAGCAGGAGGAATATGCCAGCACACTCAGCTGGCTGCAATACCAAGTTTCTGTGCCCAGTCTATGGGCACTTGGAAACTGCACCTGGATGTGTCAGCAACAGCAGTGAACTTCATGTCCAGGAAGAAAACTGAGTTTCTCAATGAGCTGCAGCTTTATGCACATCCTAAATATGGTATGTACATAAATGGTGCATAAAAAGATTAATTTTGACATCTGAAATGGATTGACTGTGAAGCCTAAGGGAATTCCATAAATTCCTTTCTGAAGAGATATAACTATTCTAGATGCAGTTAGTTTTCATTCGGTTACAACCAAATGACTTTCCAGGTAAAAAACAAGGAATACGGAAGTGTCCAAATGTGACATGCCCTTGCCAATGCAATATCACCTCATTATTAAAGACAGTAGAAAACAGAAATCCTGCTTTTCCTGGCTTCATGTATAACTGAAAATTTGAGTAAAATAAAACCACTAAAGCCCTGAGAGTAATACAATTTGTGTGCTTATGTTGCATCTGCAAGAATACTAATTTTATGCTGGTCTTAAAGAAATGTTGCTATCCACGAACAGCCACTCAGCAAAAAATGCGATTTTTACATTCAAGTGCCATTAAACAATTGGTGAATTTCACTGTATATGAGAGAATTGGAGAAAGTTGGAAGGTACCATGAAAAATTCCACCAAATCACAGGTGTATATGACACGGCACATGCATTAGCCACTGATTTTTCCAGTTGTAGTAAAACCCAGATCAAGTACTATTTCTCAGCCATGACTAGGTTACCTCCTCAGCCAGAAGTTGAACTGAGCTACTGTAGCCCCAGAAGTACAAGCCAAAACAACCCCTGGCATCTTCAAACACCTCCCCAGTGAAACTGAGATTTGCTTGTTTTTTTCTGAGTTACCTTCATTTTAGGGGCCCCTGGTTTGCTCTCACAGCTGGCTAGGGCAAGCACATGAATTCTAAGAGCTGAAAGCTTCATCCTTTCACTGTCCCCATATGAAATTAGCAGGAGTCTTTCCCACACCACACAACTATTTTACTCATGACAGTTCAAATACAAACTAATTTAAAGCCCAAGGGTCCAATTTTGTTACCCTCAACATGACAGTATATAAATAGTTCATTATGCTAGAAGATTACTCCTGGAAAAGGTAGTTCACTTAAATTATATTTGAAGAAATCAGTGCTGAGATAAAAAGCACTATCTTTTTTTGTGGTCATAATTACTACAACAACAGCATGCCATGGCTGTGGTGAGCCTCAAAGATAATCTAATCCAGCTCCCAAAAAATCCATGTATCGATGTCATTCCTTACATAGTCCTGCTTAAAGTTATGTAAATTCCTCGACAGAACAAGGCAGCCCAGAGCTCCACCAGCCCTTCACCATTAGCATTTGTCCCACTCTTTGCACTGTGAGGCTGTTCTGCTGCAATTTAAACTCACCATTTCTCTTTCTATTCACAATTAATTTGGAGGATAAGTTAATGCACTCCTCCTTGCAGCCATCTTTTGTCTATTTGCAGACATGAATCTCTTCTCTACATTAAAATGGCCAAGTTTGTTCATTTTGACCACTGGCTGTGTTTTCTAGGTGCTAAACTATTCTTTTCTGCACTGTCTATTTTTTTTTGTGAAGCTCAGCATATGAAAATGGAAAATGATCAGCACAGCCAGATTAATTTGCACATTCCACAAGTTATACTTCTGTCAATTCATCCCTAAACAATGTTTCCTTCATTCACAGAATCATAAGCCGTGAACTACAAGGTAAATCAGCCATCAATAACTCCCATTTCCACAAAGCTGAATTTAAAAAAATCCAAACACAAACCATCAGTTTTCCTCAACCATTCTTCTACAATTGGTTAATGCCTCCGAAGCATCGTCCTTCCCAAGGCTCAGTTGCTTTGCAACTCAAAATCCCTAAAATAGCCACCCAAAGGAAAAACATTCTTATATTTTGAATATACATATGATAGTATGCACATAATATATACATATAAATCATGTATTATATTAACAAGATATTGTATAAAAAGACAGCTTTTTTTTTTTTTTTTTTTTTTTTTTTTTTTTTTTTTTTTTTTTTTGTAAGTAATAGGGAAGGTAAACCAACGGAGGGAATTTTAATTTTTATGTTTGGACTGGTGCTGATTTCTGTCCATGCCTGCACTGGCTGTCATGCCACTAAAACTTTCCAACAGCAAAGGTCCCTCATGACTGAGCATAAGCCTTCTTCACACTGCCATTGATCTAAGCTTCACAGCCTTCTAAAACCACACTCTTCCTCTGCCTTCTACTGTGAGCTAATGAACTTAAAAATGTTCTCATCATTAGCAAAATATCCAAATATGCCCCATAGAAACAGAAAGGAAATTAAAAAGCAGTAAAAACAAAAATAAGATATATGAAAACTTGCAGATTTTGCATCAAGTTTACTCTAGGCTCAGTTATGTCAGTACTAAACATCACAATTACCATTGAGGTAAAAAAGGGAACAAAACAGAGGCTTTGCCATCAGAGTGAGAAAGAGAGGACAAGTTTGTTTGCCACTGGGATAATAAAGAAAATTACTGCTATAGGGGTGAAAAGTGCAATTTGAGCTACTGCACAGTAGCTCGACCCAGGAATTTGCTACGAATACAGAAAAAAACCATCCCATTAATGGCAAAATGAAAGGTGCTTCTGTTTCTCTCTCAGCTTTGTTCTTTGCTTTGGGCTGGGAGAGGGGGGGCACGGAGAAATTAATTTAAATCCAAATGGCTGAACCAAAATGGATTTTTAAACAAATTTAGCAGTGATTTTAAATTACAAGCCATAGATTAGGCAATTAGCATCTTTTTAACAGTGTCAGCCCACAGACATCACAAGAAAGACTAATTAGACAACAATTTTTAACAAGGTGTTTTTGTGAATTAAGTCATCCAAGGATACACAAACAAAAAAAACCCCCGACCAACCAACCTAAAAAAACCCTCCGAAATACATCCAAAACCAAAAACCAAGCATGAGTTTGGGACTGAACTAAACACCATTCAGGATAGAAATATTTGAAAGGGAAAACTTCAAGTTATGTCAAACATCTCCACATCCCAACATGTGGCATAATTTAATTTTAAATCTGGATAGTCTTGCACATTTTTGTAGCTGTAATTCATTACTGGGTCCTGTATCTGAGAGGGAAGATTGTAAGAGAAACTCAGATATTCACCATACTTGTCCTGGTCTTACACTGGGCCCAGCCACAGAAAGCTTCAGAGGTGCCTGGACTTGGTTTGAGTCTTCTGCAGGTGGCAGGCAACAGGAACACTGCCAATATCATCTTGTTCCCTTCTTCCTCCTATCCCTCTCTTCCAAGCAAAAGGCTTCAAGGTTGGTATAAAAACAAATTCTGAAAAATCCATACCAGCAAAGAAAAAGCATGAGTTCTACTCTAATTCTCACTTACTTTGTATTGCCAGGGTAATGGAAAGGAGAAGAGACAAGGTACAAGCCTGGATCTACAATTTCCCAGCTGCGCAATACAAATTCTTGGTTACACTTTACAGTGAACACAGATACACAAGAGAAAAGCTCAGCAAATTATACAAGGGCCAAAGGAAGGGACATAACTCCAGTGAAGCCAGAGGTCAAAAGTACAGATTATCTGGAGTCTTATTTTAACACAAGGTATCTGTAAGTGTTTACAAATAGCAAAGATGGAGAATAAACCAAAGGATTCTCCTTCACCAAGTATACACTTCTTTCCTGCCATGGATATCAGAGGATTTGATCTCTCTTCAGACCTGAACTTCCTACTCAATGTTAAATAATGCCCAGATCAACATGGAGATATTCTCTTCACACAGCTTTGAAGGAGACTGCAGTGTCAGGGGTTTTTTTATTCACAAATATTAGTATTCCTAAAGTACATTACTCCCATGCTCATTTATAGGACTGAAATCTAGTTTTCTTTTTACTAGCCTGAACAGCTGTTGTAATTTTCACCATTTGCTGCCTTTCCACACCCCTGATCCCTAAATATTTTTGTATCTGACCTTCTTATAACCAGCAATCCTGTGAAGGAAAATATAGTAACTTTCTTGGCTGTACTTACTGAATACAAGATATAGCTCAAGTTTCACTTGAGTGAAACTTCAAGTTATTGGAAAAAAAAAATCCCAAACAAACCAACAACTGGTCAAATAAATTAAGATTTCTTAAAAATCTCAATTTAAAAGCTTATGTTTGAGAAAAAACAAAACACTAAACCCACAGAACAGTAGCTTGCTTATAAAACCACTGCTATACACACAGACTGACAGACACCTAAAGGAATAGCAGGTTTTCCAGAGGATCTGAGCACCTATTTCCACCAACAGAAAAGAACTAAAACATTATGAAAACAAAAGCTCATATCAGCATTTACATTATCTCAATCAAAATGTCCTCTATCAACATGACACCAGTTTAGAAGGAATGCATCACGTTTGCCATTTCCATTAATCACTACGCAACTTGCAGTGCCAACAGGATTCAACCTTTTTAACTGACATAAAATTATCAACAGAAACATCTGCTCCCTGTCCCCTTTTTTCATGCTTTCTCTCCAATGCTTTCAAATGGGAATGACTGAATGACTGTGTCCTACCAACTTACTATAAATCATTTTTACATCTTTTTCACGTAAATATGTGAGCTGTGAAATTGGTAAGATGTTAGATGGGTACCTTGGGGGTTGCCCTTGTTGGCACACACTCTATTTTGTCAGTATCTGTTTCAATAGCAACACTGTAGAGTATTAATTTAGACTATTTATTGAGGGGATGAGAATATGGAGAAAGTGTTAGGTCCTGAAAATAACCACCCATCTGAACATTTACAGAGGAGCTCAGAGAATCAGTGGCATGACAGAGGTCAGAATCGTATCCTGGGCTGCTCCCAAGCCCACCACAGGAAGCATCAGACCATCCAAGGCCCATAAGCCCAGAAAAGGAACCCAAATCAAGGATGCACACAAGCAACAAACAACCTGTCTGGGGCTGTCACAGCACAGCCTCAGCTCGAGTGTGTGGGTGATGGGAACCCATCACCGTGAGTCATTGGTAGCAGCTCCCTCCAGCACCTTTCAGACTAAAGGAGTTGCTGCCTTGGAGGGGGACACATCATGGGATGCACTGATAACATAGCTCAGGATTGCACAGGACTTGTGGAATATTTAGGGATGGAACTAAAGGCAGGAAAAGGGAGAGGGCTAGGCAATTTGGAGGAGGGAAGAAGACAGAAAAAGAAAAGAGGGGTAAGTATAAATAGTGGTGTGGTAGAAAAAGAAAAGAGGGGTAAGTATAAATAGTCGTGTGGTAAGTATGCTTGCCTGGTTGCTTCCTCCATCTGATCAGCACAGTCTATTTTGCTTTCTTATTAAATTCCTTTCCAAATCTTTCCTGGGCATGACGCTCCTGTGTGCACACGTGTGTGAATAAGCAGCTGTGAAGTCTGAGTGAAGAAGAAAATAATCAGAGCAATGATTAGAGAAAGAATGATGAAAGGAGGAAACAAACTGTTAAGGCTGATAGTAGACCACAAAGAAATTGAGAAACCTTAAAATGGGGGAAACAGAGGAGGGTTTGAAAAGGAGAGGCATAGTTAAGAATTTAAGAAAGACATAGCAAGTCCTTTTAGCTGAGCATGAATCTGAGAAATGCAGTGATATCTGTAGTGCTCTGAAGTAGCAGTCAAAAATATAAAGAAAAAAAGAGTCCCAAACAGCACATTATGTTTTCCTCTCTGTTTTGGAACATCTGCTAGTGCCTTCTGAACTTAAAAGTATACTGAAAAATGTATCATATTAAATACAGCAACCACAGACACAAGTAAATTTAAAATTTTCTACACAAGCGGTTAGGCCATTAGGGAATAGGGATGGGATAAATGAGCTGGTGTAAAAGCTACATAGTGATACATGGGCTTAAAAATTTGCAAGATGAGAGTTCAAGAAAGACTATGCTTCCAGTAAAATAGAATTAATACTGCTAGATATACAGTTAAGTACATGTAAGTAGTATAGCTAAGACTTCTACTGAGAAAATGAGAAATTAAACAAATTAAATCAATACATCTCAGTAGTTTTACTACTATTAGCAAACTGCATTTTTATTTATGAAACAGCAGCATTTTCCATGTTTTTCTAAGGTTAGCCAAAGGTAATCACAGCAGATTCCTTGGGTTTCACTGAAATATTTAAGGAATTTCAGTAACTTGTCATTACTTCTGCTAAGAGGCTTGTCTAGCCAAGATAACTATTGGATGTTTACCTAATGTGAAATTTTAAAGCAACTGTTGTGAAGGATGACTGATACCAAACACCTACCTTTGATAACAGATTTTGGTTCTAAAGCTTTCCCTGCTCTACCTCTCATTTATATTACAGCACATTGGGAAGGAGAATAAAACTCAAAACCCCTCCAGATTAAAACTACAAAGAAACATGACAGCTCTTGCCCCTGTGTGAAAAGGGTTAATGTGGACAATTGATTCCTAAGGAAGGCATATACAACTGCCATAAATTTATGCTGCAATATAGTGAAAAAAGTATTATAATGATGTTCAAGAATGGTAGTGTCCATAAACAAGAACCAAACTGAATCAAAACCTCCCACCATCTGGAACATATATTATTCACAAGGAAGTATCATAAGAGAACTGACAATAATTATTCTCCGTGCTTATTTACTGCAGAAGCCACACACTTACCATTATAAAGATAAACATTGTTATAGTAGTTATTAAGACAAATTATAGTGTAGAATGCACAAGAAGTATCTCAGGGTTCACTCCATTTAATTAAATTTTTTTTCAATCCACAGTCCTGTGAGATTTATCAGTCAGCCTTCAACACATAGGAAAATTCATTGCAAATGTAGAATTTATCAAAACTTTCTGCACTAGGTGATGTACATAGGAATGTTACAAACCCCGGATAATGTCTGGTTATGCATCGGTACATAGTGTCTTTTAATAGCAAGCATAATTATAGCCACTATTTTTCTTTTTTGGATTATTAAAAAAACTTTTAAAAAATAATTTCATGTGGACAGATTAAAATAAGTCTGCATACATATCTGAAGAAGTTCTCATTGCTTTGACTATGGTACATCTTTAACAGCTGATATTTGCATTAACTTCATTCTCTCTCATCTGAGAAAACTAGGATTAGAGTAACTTCAAAACATGTTTTTTTCTGTCTAATAGCTGTCAACGGGATTTTAATATCAGCACCTTAAAAAACTTTAATTGCAAAAAAGCATTAACAGTGAAGTATGCAATATGTTAGATTGTCTTAATGGAAAAGTTTAAGAAAAACTAATTAATTTTGAAGTCTTTGTATGCAGAGCTCTTTTCAGGCTATGAATTAATTCTGGCTTTGATTTTATGGTATAAATGAGCTGCTTTAAACTTATCTATTGTTAATTACATGTTCTCTTTTAACTGTCCCTTGGAAATAATATTTGGTTGTGCCTTGTGAACAATAGAGAACAGTCACAGTACCCCATGAAAAAATTCAGCTAATACCCAAATTTTCCCAAACGTAGGCTGTAATTCAGGAATGTTACTTAGATAGTTTTACAAGAGTTAGCTACATTGAATTCAGACTGAAAATGCTCTGAGTTAGACCCTGACTTCATACTGGTCTCCCACTAGACCCCCCCGTTAGAAATTTAGCTTAAAAACTCATGCCACTTGATTTAAATGTAGAGCTACAGATAATCTACTCAACTGTACAAAATGCTAAAACCTGAAGCCCAGTTTCAGCCCTTACACTCTTTCTCACACCTTGCCTGGTGGAGTTATTTCCAGCTGATTTTTAATTTCAGCATAATTACTGCTGGTTGATTATTCATCTTCTGCTTTGCATCCTAATGCTCATTTTCTCCACTTTACCTTCACCAAATACTACTGATGCTATTCCTCATTTTGGAACTGCAGCCCTTTCTGGCCTGAACACAGACCACATCCATTTACTTACAATAAAAATGCAAGTTGCTACCAATTCATTACACATTCTGCATTTCATAAACAGCTGGTGCAGAGCAGTTCTCAGTTCAGCTAATAATAAATTAGTAGGAGAAGAGCTCTAATTTATATCACTGAAACTAAGAACAATCTGATTTTTAAACAAATGTTGAAGTTCAAAACCAAAAAACTGCAATATCCCCAAACTTAAAAAAAATTAAATATTATCAGTGTGAAAAGCCTGTCTTTCTCGGTTTTGTAGGAATAGGTGAAAAATGCAACAATTTTGGGCTTATATGTTACACATGAAAAATTACTAAAGAAGACTAACCCAACAACTTCAGTCTTGTTTTATAATTACATTTTAATAAAAAAGCGGTAATTTAATATAGTCTTCAACCTTTGAAAAGATATGCATTATGTTAAATCCTTTGAAAACATGCAATTAATAAAATATGAATCCACAATGACAATTATAAATTATGATGACAATTTCTTTGAAAAGCATTATTGAAAAAAGAAATTAGTCTCCTTATAAAGGTAGCATATTGATTATACGATCCTTTTAATAAACCTCTGTACACAAAAGCAGTTTTTTATAAACAGGCTTTGAGAACCTCCGTTGTCAAAAGAAACAAACATCTGAAAAACGAGGTTTTTCAGAGCATGTATCAAATTTAAACATTTGATTACTTTAGATAACAGAGTGTGCAAAAGGAGGCGAAAAATAAATTGATAGCAACATAATGGACAGAGAACAGTCAGTAGTTGAAAGCGCTTTCTCAGGATATTATGAGCAGAAGACAACAACAGGCTCTTTCTAGAGATTCCAGAAATTTTAGCTCATTTTTCACCCCCTATGTCTCCAATATCAACATTGCTCACACATCCATATTGCTGCGTTTGAATGCAGAATTATTCACCTCCTGCAAACTGCTCTACTTAGACTCAGGTCCCACACAGTGTCTCAAATCAGGGACTCAAAGGAGCAATTAAAAAAACTATAGGCTTCAACAGGGACACCGAAACAAAAGCTCACAAGAGGATGAGGTGGTAGGGTGAGGAACTATATTCCCTTTCCTTACAGCATCTAGTACAAAACTTACTCTTTAATAACAGTACTAGAAGAGCTGATAACCCTTTTCTTATCACTGTGCCCAGCATTAGCTTCATAAATATTTCCCCTAGCCCCAGTCTCCCCAAACCAAGCTGCTCAGACAGAACAACTCTTACCATTTCTCCAAATTCACTTTCCTCAGGGTAACTTCACAGTTTACCTCTCTACAAAGCTCCTCATTCCCATTAGTGTATCCCACAGCAGCTATCTTCTATCAGCCCAAATGAGGCAAATTACACCAAACACATGAGGAGGGGGGAAATGGGAGCAACACATATTTTGCCCTACTGAAAACTTCCCTTTCATGCTTTCAAAGGTAAGCAGTTTTGCTTCCTGGTATTATTTTTCATTCTTCCTTTCACATAATTGAAGCAATCTGTCTGCTGTGAACAAGTTTAATGAGCATTACAGAGTCCCACTGCATGCCTTAAATGTCAGCTTTCTGCAGAAACTCAGCCCAGCATGTTCTGTTGTTGTTTTATATGTTGTTTGTATGTTTTGTATGTTTTTGTTCTGTTCTATGTTATCTGGTGCTGTCTTTCTCCAAGTTTACTAATGGAAATTTTTTATTTGCTACTGGGAAATTGTGCAGGCTTGTGTGATCTGTTCAGTCATATGGATGCAGGACGTGTGCTAAATCTCACTAAATTCAGATATTGCATGTCCACAAATCTGCAGCATGTATCACTATTCTTCTTTCTGCAGAAGGGCCAATGCTGGAATCCAAAGTTTGTTTATGCGTAATGCTGCTAAACTAAATGACTAAATGCTTCGCTGGCAAAGATTCAGAAATGTCAAGGTGATAGTTTGGAACAGCCCTTTACATAAATCCCCACAGGACAACTGAAGAGGAGACAGTTTTATGCCAAACCTTCCCAAAATGTAGAACATTTCTGACTAGGTTGTATCTTCCACTTCAGGTGTATTAAAAAGCTGCATTCTTCCTTTCTTTGCATCAGAACATCCTTTCACAAGAATGTCTTACATATAACAGTTTCTGAGCACAGAGTTATTTACAGCATTTTTCCTGATCAAATAATGTGTTAATAGGCTTGTGAAACTGCAAGGCATCTGCTTTTTCTAACCAATCAGTTTGCTATCACTATGATAATTGTGTTCTCAGAATTCCTCCAGCCTCCAGTGAAATGGAAACCCATACTCTGCTTGTTTGGGATGACTAGAAAAACAAAGGAGTTTCCTTTTTTTTTTTCCTGGAGTGAATTTCAGTGCATAGTTTTGCCAAATTATGTATATGCTTTTTCATTACGGAACTATTTCACAAATTATTGACAGGAGAACACCACTGCCATGATCTTCTTTCCTGTCTAGACTCTAAATTTATAAAGTCCAGTGTTTTGGTTGCTTTCCCATTTATAGAAATGCAGGAAAATCAGATATTACAAAGTAACTGATGAAGGTCTTGCTGAAGATCAGGGCCTGTGCAGATTAGATTTGTGTTGCTGACTATTGATTTTGGCAATAATCAGCAATGAGAATTATCAGAGCTTCTAAAATGAGTACAACACAAATATTTCTTACTCAAAGTGTGTTTCTAGAAATTATTAAGCCCATTATTAAAGCAATATTTCATTTTAGCGAGATTGTCAATATTCCTGGGAAAAATATCAATGCCCATTAGATTTCCAGTGACATTTAATGTACTTATCATTGCAAGAGAAGTTTTATTCCTCATGAATTTTGAATCAGGATCCAAAACATAGGGTAACATTTATTCTCAACAAGCTATGAGAAGACAGATAATTCAGGGGTCAAGTTCCCTTATATGGAAACTAAGAATCACTACATTGTTTCAAATATTCATTTGGAAAAAGACTTTCAGGAAACTGCCAATCTAAAAATGTAATAAACCCGCATGTTCTTTCACAGCAGTGTTGCATTCTCTGAACATTCTGATGCAATTAATGCCTCTTTTAGGGACAGGAGTACATAAGACTGTATTTCTCCTACAGTTTTACAGAATTAACACTCAAGAGACGTGACCTGGATGCTAGTCCCTCCTATGGAATAACTGAAGAAACTGTTTCCTGTCTGATATTCTTGAAGGAATCTGTAAAGCCAGTGTTTGAGGGTGAAACTAAAGAAGAATAACTTGAAAAAGGAAAAAACTTGTCTTTCATAAGAGAATGCCCTGGAGAGATCTTATAGAGTCTTCCAGTCCCTGAAGGAGCCTATAACAGAGCTGGAGAAGGACTTTTTACAGGAACATGTAGTATTAAGAATGGGGGGGGTGGTTTTAAACTGAAAAAGGGCAGGTTTAGGCTGGATATTAGGAAGAAATTCTTTAACGTGAAGGTGGTGAGACACTGGAATAGGCTGTCAAGAGAAGTTGTGAATGTCCCATCCCTGGAGATGTTCAAGAACAGGTTGCATGGGGCTCTGAGCAACCTGGTCTAGTGAAACGTGTCCTTGCCCATGGCCAGGTGAGTTGGAACTGGATGATCTTTATGGTCTCTTCCAACCCAAACCATTCAACAATTCTATGATCATTAAGATTAATCTTTAAAGTGCAAGTTGAGTATTTTTGTTACTGGAAATCCTTAGGAGAAGACAATTATCATCAAACAAGGTGCTTCTGGCTTTTATGTTTTAATGTTTATGGAGGAGGTGGAAGGTAAATATCTCACCTTCATAATATATGTTATAAGTCCTTTGTTGCGTTTCTCTAAAATGTGGATTCTAGAGAAAGCTTGTTTTGACTTATATTATTAAAAATCTGAGAAAAAGAAGCTTGAATAATCATTAGTTACCATGATAAACAATTTTTAAAATTACACTACTCTGTTTTAAACAAGCGGTAAACAGCAGGAAGAATATTAGAACCTAAAACTAGATAGACAAACTTGTGAAAAGTGATGGAGATGATAAGTAATCAGGAAAACGAGCTCCTGTTCTCAAAGGTTTCAGGAACCATTTATTAATAGACTCTAGAAAAGTATCATTCTAAGAACCCTGCATGAGCAGGCCAGCCTTTGGTAGGCTGTAAAAGTTAATTAGTCAGGGCTTAAAATATAGATAATACAATAAAGCTAGTAAGGATGATACTTGCTGTTAATTATAACTCAATTAATTTTTAAATAATTTTGTAAATGTTTCATCTCTGCAAATCATTATTTTTAAGTAAATACATTCATTTATCTTCTAGGACTGCCTAATGATAAAATCAATGCTCTAGTCTGATATTTGCCAGGCCACAGCATTTCCTTGGGCATGAATATCTCTTTGCTGAGAGAAATCTGGTAGATTAATGGGGTATTTAACATGCAGTAAGAAATACAACTTTCCAGTAGTTTTGGTTAATTTGCCATTGGGCTCCAGGGACCCAGCTGTAGCTGGATGAAACAAATTGTCATTTCTTCTGAATAGCAGCTTAAGTCTCTGAGAAATAACAAGAGAGTGGACACAGAGCTTGGAGATTTTGGTCTATCTCTGAAAGGTGAAAAGTCTTCCTGTAAGAGTGTCATATTCCAAGAACCAAATTACTTCATAATCCTAAAATAGAAAACAAGTGTAATTGATTTACATGGTTGGAGAGATAATAAGTAATTCTTATTACTATTATTATTCTTCTTAAGCTTTTATTTCAGATTTGTTTATTTGGAACCTTTCCTTCTCTAGCTGTTTATTTTTGGTTTATAGCCCCTATTATGTCATAGCCCCAGAATACATATTTCTGCACTTCTCTAGACTAACTGCTGTTTTCACTATCATACTTTATATTATGGCCAGATCTGTGTGAAACAAAGTCATTTTGATTCAAAAGGTTTTCATGCAAACATTTCTCTCCGTTTCACTTCAAGGAGTTCATCCCTTGAGTTTGTCTTTGAGTTTCAACTTCAAAGGAACCTAAAACTGCAATCTGAAATTCAGTGAAGGCTGCAAAGCTTTGCCTTGTTTCAGGTCAAAAGCTCAGGAAGGTGTTGACTTACCTGATCAATGTAAAATCAATTCACTGAAAAAATCCCTTGAGTAACACAGAATTATCTTATTCCTTTTAGTTCAGCATAACTCGAACTCACTAAAATCATCAACTATGGAGTTACAATCCCCACTAACATAGTCTTGACTCCAACCTCTTTGAGAAATGCTGTTATACCCCCCATGCATGCACGCATTGAGAAAAGAAAAACGTATCTTACTGTGGTGTATAATATAATTTGCTCCGTAAAATAATATTATCTTTAAATAAAATGGTACTTAACAAGCGTTATCTGCACTTAAACACTTTCCTGCTCCATAGAATCATGACATCTGCTATACTTTTCATGCAATCTGCAGTGCTGTTTAGAATTGCTTAAAGCTATTTTTATACCACACACCAGTTATCATTCCAACTTCCCTCCTTCCCCAGCACATCTTTTATCCTGCTATTGCCATAAACTTTAGAATTCAAAAGCAAAAAGCAACACACTAAGCGTGTCTGAGTATACACACACACACTGCACAAGCTGGAAAGGACAGTAGGGTCAGAATCGTCGCAGCAGAGCTGAGGTCCCAGACCTCAGGACAGCATAACTACAACCTCTGGCAAGCTTCAACAAATCCCCTCATTATTTGCAGCTGCATCTGGAACATGTTCCTGTAAATACTGACAACTATTGCCTGCTCAATAAAGGAAGAGGTAAAGTTGTCTCAGCCTGTATCTTGACACTGGAATTTTTATTTTTTGCTTATTTTTGTGCCATTAACTTCGATACTCTAGAAGGACATAAGATTTCACACATTCTGACAGGATATCTATCAAGTGAATAACTTTCTGCTCAACCTTGTTTTGTAAAGAACAAGACTTCTAAAATAGAGCAGCATAAAGTAAAAACAAAAATTATGTTCTTTAAACACAAAAACGTAACAGAACTAAAGCTTACGCATCTAAGTTAGAAACTTTGCCTGAACTAGAAAAGTAAAAGTTCTTGAACAATGTGTCTCCAAATGACCTGGAGAGTGTATGTAATCCCATACACTTTATCCATTCCGTAAAAACAGGACAATATACTTCAAATCCTTCTTTTGATATTGCAGTTCAGCAATGCCTTTTACTTGCCTTATTGCACTGTTTTATTCATAAAAGGCAGGTGAAAATCCTATTAAGAAAAATGTCACATCTCCTTGGATTATTACTTCTTCCCTTTGTAATAAATGTGATTTCAGAAAAGTGATGCCATCTGTTTGTCCTTGCTGCTTTTCTTTGGAGCTCATGAAGAAAGATTAACTCCACACACCCACAAAGGAGCACAGATAGACAGTGGCAGGAGAGAGAGCCCAAAAATACCCTGTTGGGCCATCCGACATGAGGGCATCAGGACCTGAGGAGTCTGGAACCCAGGGCAGGCTACTGGACCCAACAGGATACGGTTTCCTCTAAAGTGTAGTATTTTAAGAGGCTCACTAGAGAAAATATACTTAACTAAACTTCCATCCCTGCATTTCTGCAGTTAAACAACTTAAGAGCCTATCACATATGTAGGAATTGCATTTTCCAAGTGACTGTAGTCAAAAAAGCTCTAAACATACTTTCAGAAAAATAAATTTTTATACTTTGTCTTGCTGAAACACTGCATCACTGCAAATTCTGCATTTTCTTTCCTAAGATTAGATACAACTGTGTAATCACTGTGCACATTCCCTCTTGGTGGAAAAAGGGCTTCCTTGAAATGTCCCCTCCACACATTGGTACGTTAAATATTTGTCTTTAATCAACATTCATTTGTCATTTACCTCTTACAGTTTTACAATTTCAGTAGCCAGATCATAGAGAACTTTGACAATCAATGTACTAATAGTTATATAAAATATATCCCCTCTTGCATTCATATTCTTTAACCATAAAGTTGTTTTTTGTTGTAATCCAGACAACTGCGAAAGGTCAAAAATTTTCTCATTGGTTTGAGTTTTTTAGTTATAACTAAGAAAAATCCTCAATTATCTTTGTAAAATTATACACAGCTGTATTTAAGGTAAATAATAAAGTAATATAAATTTTCATCTCTATAACCTGGCTTCAATTTCAATTGATCACCTGTTCAAAAGCATTTTTTACTCTTAGTATTAGGAGACTGCTTGTAAAAGAAAGAAGTGACAAAACTAAGGACTGGTTATGTTTTCTCTATCTTCTAGGTATTTTAGAATACACTTTGCAGGTGAAACCCTCACTTTTTAGCATATGAGAGAAGGAACAGAAGACACATGCCATTGAGTGAGCATGCATTGCTCAGTACCTATGAAAACGGCAACAGTACCTTTCTTCTTTCTGTGCTTTAATAGTGTAGGGCACGTGGAACTCATAGGAAATATTCTTATTTGAGAAACTCATAACCACAGAGCAACTAATTCGATTTTAAACTGGCTGATAATCAGTGTATAAACACCCTTTGGGATTAGCAATTCGAGCCAGCATCTCTAACAGCAGTCAGCAGCTCTCCCCAACAGGTCAGGGCAGGTTCAGTGTTTCTATTTGGAACTCTATCTCCTGTGCAATTGCTGAGAATGTGTTTGCTCAGTGCACCCAGCTGCTGTTGTGTTGCTTTGGTGTGCAGCATGGTGCAGCACAGTGCTATATAAATACATCCTGATGCAGATAAAGTAGAGTGTGATTAAGCCAACACCTTCTTTCAAAAAAGGCTTGAGGATCTTTAACAACCAGAAAGGAAGGTTTTCACTTTTTATCTCAACAAAAAGACATGAGAGACTTCCCTACTTCACTGAAATTTTGAAATTGCACGGTGGCTTACAGTTATGACAAGTGGCACCACTGTATTTAGTTCCATCACAAGTGCACTTGAAGCTGTCCCACGTCTGGGTGCATTTTCCATCGTGTTCACAGTGATTGGGCACACACCTGTCAGGACGAGATGCAAAGAAAGAAAGAGAAACCTAAATGAGCATCAAGATTTACACAAAGCAAAATTTTGAGCTGCACAAGCAGTGTATTATGTCCTTGTCTGGTAACTAATCCTTGTTCTTTCAGGCGGAATAACAGAATTTATATCTGAACACACAACTGCATAAAAGATTCATCAAGGCTTTGCTGAAGCCCTTTTACAAACAGTAAAAAAGCACATTAGAGGTGGAATAGATTCATCATCATAAATCAGGGTTCTATGTGACATATGACTGGTACTCAGCTGTCAAAACAAAAAGAACATCGCAAGTCACACCTCCTCCTGCTCTGCAGTAGTGTCATGCCTCAAGGAGTCCAGTCCCGCAGCTGACTGGATGTTAAAAACAAAATGCCACTGGGTTGCTGTTCATCTTTCTGTTGCCAGCAATGGCATAAAAGGAAGGCAGGTTGCCTGCTGGCTAGGATTCAAGGAAATTAGTAAAGCTGCATTACTAAAGCAAACTATAGGTGTTATAAAAGTTGTGCAAGTCTTTTTCACAGGGGTTTGTGGCAAGTGTTGTTCATCTCCCACACACCTGCTTTTCTTCTCCAGCTACACTGTTGCTGGAGAGTGGAAAGAATGCAAAAGAAAAAGTGGAATAGCTAAAAAACCATAGCAGAATGGTATAGCAGAATGTATATTTATTGTTTGAATTATTATCTAAATGTGATTTCAAAGATTTGAGTTTGGCCAGGTTATTTTCTATCAAAAATAGTAAAACCCAGGAATTACCACTTACTTTCACCTCTGAAACTGTTAAACTTCTTTTCCTTGAAAAGGCTTTGAAATATCATTTCAAAGAATTTTTTCTTTTTCTTATTAAATTAGTTACAATCAGATTCAGTATAGGCACTTCCTTTTTGATCAAGAAACAAAGGAGCTTTCCTTTCATGTTTTTTTTGGCCAAATCTATATTTTTTTCAATTATGACACTAAATATCAAAACTAGGAGACCCCCTATTAGACAGAGACAATCTTTTCATAAATGCATTAAAAATTAAGTATTCCTATCTCTAAGATAAATCTGAAGTTCATCATATTCCTGTGATAGTTAACAATACTCTCATGAAAAACACCCAAGGAAAGCTTTACTTTTCTCTGTAGAAAATTATTGAAACTGGAAGTGTCTGGGTCATTCGCTCTATAAGCTCACTGTCTCTTATGTCTTCAGTTCCCAGCTAACAGCATTGGCACAAATGGCTCAAAAACCAAGAACAACTTATGTCACAATATGCATTGGAGAACTGAACATTGTGTACTCACATTTACAAATTATTTTTTTATTTCATGCATGCCAGTACATGTACTTCAGAATATACAGAATATAAATGTCTTACATCCTATATCAGCCTTTAGAACTCAAGGCTACCCATTGTTTTCCAAAAAGATCAGAAAATATTGTGGTTAAAAATAGTTCTTAAAGAAATGCCCTTCTAAAGCAAGAAACAAAGCATTTAAAATGTTCTTTTCACAGTAAAATAGAGTGAAACTACCTGAGGCAATTATCGCAGTTCAATAAATTATGTTTTCAACATGGTTTAAATGAATTCATTTAGTTTTATAAGTGTGGCAGACTGAATGAATAGATGGAGCTGATTACTCTTATTCAGTTGCATTCTCAACACCGACGAAGAAAAACGAGAGCATAATAGCACATTTCTAAACATCCAAACAATTAACAATTTACATGAATCCATAGCTGCTAGGTACAAGAGTAGGGAAAGCAAAGGGCAATGGCATTTCAAAAATAATCTCATAAAAGTAACTTTTATTCAAGGCTGTAAATAATTACAAAAGTTCCTAAATCTGAATATGGTTTTGTTTTTTTTCAAGATAACTTCTCTTGAAGATGACTTCTTTTTATGTATTTTCTTCTTCATTTACATTTGAACATACATTACTTGAAAAGTAATTTTCCAATGACCAAACCAAACATTTTTGTATGTGAATTTCATCAGCTATTTATATGAACTCTCATATGTAATGCTTACAACTAGTTTCACATTTTAGTGCAGTATAACTTACTTTTATTGCAGCATAACTAGTAAAGAGACTGCTTTACTGACTATATAACTGAGGTAAATGACTTAATCTTCAGAAAGATGAAGAGTAGATATTTATCTGTATCATTTAATGGAGCATATTAAGTCATAAAAACAGAAACATTCAACAAACTCCTTGACATTAATTTTATGCTTCCACTATGATGGTTGGATTAGCGTAGTCTGCATCTGCAACATTTCTTTTTCACTCGTGATTTTTCCTGTTCTAAAGATGGTGCATTTAGAAAAATGGAATAAACAATAGTTCAATGCTAGTGCACACTGAAGTTTTGATCAGACTACAGGATCATTTCCTGAAGTTCTCCCTTCACCCTCTTTTCTGGTAGTTTATTTAATCAGAATTATAAATTTTATTTTCTATTAAATCCATTAGTAAACTTCTGTAACATAATCTGGTGCTCATCTGTCCGCATTTGGGACAAACCTTGCCTACTATAATAGAGTTTACAGGAAATACTAGATATCCAGAATGTAGAAATTTAAAAAAATCACCCCGTTTGAATTCACTAAATAATATCATAAAGAATAAGAGTTATCACTGTAAACTCAATTAGTTTTCAAACACATTTCTTTCCATAGAATGAGAGCAGTATAAAAATTTCCATATACATCTTGCTAAGAAATTTGTATTTTGACCAGATACAGTCATATAGTTTATCTATCTTATGCTTATCATTTAGTAGAGACTCAAAATTTATATACTCAAAACATAAAAAAATTTCAATATGTGCATGATTTTCAGATTATTTGTATTAAAAGACTGTGTTTCTAGGCAATTCAATTCTTTCTTCTCCTTTAGGAATAAGGCTTCATTACATAAGAAGCAAAATAAAACAAAACAGCACTTCCCTCCTAAACCAGGCTCTGTAGTTAGAAACCATCACAAACCAGAACTGGAAGTAAGCTCCCCATCACTGAGTTCTGTCGCTTCCCATTGTGGACACCTATATTTTAAGAACATCTTCTTGCAAATTGAGAACTTTCCTGATCTATGTCCCCTTCTGAAAGACAAGTCTAGAACTTCATCCCTTCAAGTGTAATGCACTTTCTTTTAATTTCCACCCCAAAATTTATCCATAGAAAGTTTACAGATGTTGTTTTGTTTGGTATTTTATTTGGAAACTTTGACTTGTGTATCAAACAATGTTTGTTTTCCTTTGGGATTTACATCTCAATACTTTGCAGAGAGCAATCATAACTTTTTTTCATCTGTAGTTTTGTGAGAAGTCTCCTGTTTGAAAAGATACTTTCCATAGTTTTTCCTTGTAACTCTTCTGCTTGCACTTGCACTCTGCAAGGAGGTCTTATCAATGTTTTGTGATTTCTGAGTTGATCAACATTTTCATATTTGTTTACTGAAATTGTTTTGCTTAATATATAGCATTTTGTTGACTACCAAAGGATAGTGGCTCAAAGTAATCCTGAGATTGTTCAATTCATTAAACACCTTCAGTACATTTCCCTCCTTCTTTTCATTACTTCCAACCAATGACTTCCATTATATGCAGAAAATCTTGCTACTGTTTTCAACAGAATTGCTCTGTACTATAACTTCCATGGTGTCATCCAGATCTTTCAGGTTATTTTTCTAGGCTGAAACTGTATCATCAGCATGTTTCATCAAGATATTCCTAATTTTGAGCCAAGGTTGAAGCATTAAATAGGATTTTCTCTGGCACTGATCTCTGAGCAACTCTCATTTCCCAGCCAGCCATTAGCCCATCAGTACAAATTGAGAGGCAATTCCATCTGACAGTTCACAACTTACTTTGCAACTCCTTTCTAAAACCCCTGCTTTCATGGTTTAGCTAATAATTTCCATCATTACAGTATATCAAATATTTTATTGACATCTGACAAAACAGATGTATTACTTTTCTCCTGTCTGAGACAAAAAATACTGTGCTTTATCAGAGAAGGAGATCAGGTTAATCCTGAACAATCAACTGTTGATAGACATCTGCTGCATTCTACTCTACCTTACATTTACTTCAAATAACTCTTATTTTCCTCAAAAGCGTAGTAAAACTACTAAAGCCAGATTAATGGGTGTCTGTTGATCTGGATCTCTTTCTATTTGTTAAATTACATCAGGTTAACTCTGGCACCTCATATTATAAAACCATGAGATTTTTAAAATTCGTTTGGGGTTTTTTGTTGTTGTTTAGTTGGTTTTGTTTGGTGTGTTTTGTTGTGTTTGGTTGGTTGGTTTTGGTTTTGGTTTGTTTTTGGTTTTTTTATTTGGAGTTTTTGTGTGGTTTTATGTTTGTTTTGTTCCACATGTGGTACAGTGATCCTAAGTGAGCTCGACATATATCAATGACAAAAAAGAAAAAAAACCAAAAAACCAAGAGAAAGAAATGGGATCTCATAATGTTAGTATAAGCAGGAGAGTGGTGTCAGACCCGTGGAGAAATCCTCACAACCTATTCAGCAGAAACAAGAAACGGCTGATATTCAATTGCTCGAAAATTTGTTGGAAACAGGAAGGTTACAAACAGGAAAGGTTGGAAACAGGAAGGTTAGAAATGTTCACAGGGGGAGGGTAAAAATGCAATGCAGTTCAGTAGTGGTAGAATATATTTTCAGAACAACTCAGAGTAACATACATCATGAATGGCTTAAATATATTTGGTTCTGCCTGAAGGCAGGAGAATGAGCTCAGAGATCTTTCCAGATACCTTTTTAATCTAGATATTTTTATATTCCATAAGAAACAGGAAGCATTTCTTTCAATCTATTTTTTTTAATTATGAGACTATATTTTCTTAATGTTGTAACAGTGCCATTTATCCCCTGTAAGTCAGCAGGTCACTACCTCAGTCTTTTTAGAGGACTCTATCCCTCAGGGCAGGCTTATTCAAAACATTAGGTAGCTTCCCCAGACATATTATGCCCAAAGTGTTTAGTATTTGACTCCATTTTTTAGGTTTAGACATCACTTGAGCAAGAAGATAAAAAGTTATTTTGTGCAGAAAGGCAAATGTCCATATGGCCACATGCAGACTGTTAAACAAGGTCCCTCAACACTGAAGAACCATGAAAAATCTCTCTATTCTCTATAAAACACAGACCTTTCCTTAATTTCCCTGTGTCTTCCTTTCCCGCTTCCCTCTAACACTCCCTATCCCTAGCAGAAGTGCAAAATAGAGCTTGTGCGTAGATAAAACCTAATCCGACTCTCTTTATATATAAATTTGAAACAATCAAGCCAGGAAACCACCAAAACATAACATTCACCCGTGCAATTACTCCTCCACCTGAGAAGTCAAAAGGAAGGAAAGAACTACACACAACACACACAAGATATTTCACATGTACTGCCTGCAACTGTAGTGAAAAGAACACAAATGCTACAGTGATAACAATAGCATGAGAATATCTGTAAAGCAGAACAAAACATTACAGGCCTTTTGCTAAGGAAAATTACCTGGGCTGAATTATGCTCAACATGAAATTCAATCTTTTCCTTCTCATCATCAAATCCCTAGCTAATCTTGCTTGTCCTCACACCTCACCTGTCATTTCTCTCCCAAACTGCTTCTGTTCTGCTTTTCTCCCCATTTCTCTGCCTCTGAACTAATCAGAAAGTTTGCTTTGAATGGCTCTCCAGTATTTTCCCACTAGTTGTCCTTTTTAATACTTCCAAACACATCCTTCACATCCATATTTTTTATCACAATTTTTTGCAAAGCTCCTTCAAAATGCATGCTGCTGTCCTCATTGAGTATGCTGTTCTGTCACCATTTACCTTTATTCACACCCACACACTATTAAAACATTATAAAAATTTAGGCTTTTTTTACTCTTCAGAATTACTTGACTGCTCAAGAAGACCATGAAAGATTAAGTCTATAAAATAGCATAAAAGGAAAATAATTAGTAAGAGCAATAAATGCTTTCAGCTGGTAATTTGAATCACTGAAGATCTGTACGTTTATTTAAAAGACATTCTGTAAACTGGTAACAAAATCACAAAACCATTCTAAACATATGTGCCTGTCTTCAGTGACATTGGTCTTTAATGTAATAGAATGCATTGCACTCATCATGGTAAAGCATACTGAACAGTAAGATAATCCAACTAAGTACACAGTACTATTGCAGAGTCCTACTGTACCAACATTAGGTTAAATTAACCATTCCATAGAGAGTCTATGTTTTTCAGAGTATCGTAAATGAAAGCAAGAACAGTTGATCTGCTTGTAAGAAACTTTCTTATTTCTTACAAGGTAACAAGTGTTTAAAGTGACCTTGAGATTTTCAGCAACAGGATTTGGATCTCTTATGCAAGGCAACACAAAGGGCAGATGGAAGGGACTGTAAAATTAATTTAGATTCCAAATAATTCCCAAACTAGTTTAATTTGCTGCTCACTTCTAAGCTAATTGTGCACAGATGCATATAATCAATAATGGCAGAGCTAAAAAACCTGAACCAAGAAGTACCTAGCCTTGCTTTGTCACTTACAGTAATACAAGGCTTTCATGTTTCTTTGGTGGACATTATCCAACTTGTTCTGTCATGAGATCAAAACAAAATGCTTGGCACTTTTGAAGACTGTGATTTACAAAGAGCAAATCAATATTAAAATATGCAGTGACATTTGGTTGAGAAAAGATCCTTTATGCCATATTCCTAGTAAAGGCTGCCAAACAGTTTTCTCGGTGTTATCTTCAGATCTGTAAGGTGCCATGCTAAGCAGTTTGTATTAGAGTGATTAAGGGAGAGCTAATGCATAAAGAAAAGTACCACAGTTATCTCATTTAATTATCCTCTTGGATTTACGCAGTTTTTATTTTGTATACAACAATGTAGAGACTAAATTTTCCTTTCTTTTCTACTGCTCTTAATTTTCAGAGCACTTCACAAATTAGTTCCTTAGAATTAAATCATGCTGGTTCCAATTTAGTAATTGCAGGAGCTGGATAAGCCAGCAAATTTTTCTGCAATTGTTGCAGACAATTTCCTGTACCTGTATGTTTTGCATAACCTATTCCCTATGGTGTCTGATAGCTGAAAAACTACTTTTGTCCAACTCTGACTGTTGCCACTTCTGCTGAAGCAAAGCAGGGAAGGATAAATCTACAGCAGCAGTTAATAAGAAGGAATTTCACAGCCCTGGTGTCCTTCCTGTCAGTTCCTACCAGTTGTTTCATGACAACAGGAGACCAACTCTGTGTAGAGTTGAAGGAGGAAATGGTGTATCAGGCAGCACTTACTCCGCTGTTGCCTATCTTCTCTGGAGTGGGGCAGGGCAGGCAGGAGGAACATCAGGATAAAATGGGTAGAAATGGCCCATGGGCTACATCTAGATCAAAAGCTGCAAACTAGAGTGTGCTTTGATAATCTTACAGAGGTAGATGATAAACCCAGAAATTAAGAAATGATTCATAAATCAGGCTAGATAAAAAGGACAACTTCTGTTGCACATTGTTTTAGTCAGAAAACACAGGCTTAGGTCTGTGTAGCTGGTGTGAATAACATTTGCATCTATTTTATGCCTATTAAATGAGTTGAAACAAAAGGAAGAATAAACTTTTATGAAAGGCCAGCTACTAAATATTTATTTCCAATGGCTTTATTGTTAACATTTTCCATTACCTTTGCCTAGTTATTAACCAGATTAAGGCTTTCTAGAGCAGATGAAAGGTACTCTGCATAATAATTTTTCTTGGACTGGTGTGTTTGAGTGTGTTATTTGAACAACTGTGCAGGAGTGGCTGTTATTCACTAAGCTAACTGTGCCACAGTGGCACAACACAGACCTCGTGGGGATACGAGAATATGTGTTAAGCATCGAGACTGTCCAGAATAATCTCATGGGTTTTATTCACTAGGTTTCTGCAGAAATCTTTAAATCTTTCCAAGTATTGCCCTGTTCAAAATCTGGCTGCATTAGTTTTGTATTCATCTAATCACCTCTCTTTTGCTACTTCAAATAGGTAAAGTACAACATATTGGCTGGGCTTGAGAACAAAACATAAAATAGATTTTTTGGTGTCTTAATTCTTCATTATTTCTTCTTTTTATGGTTTTAATCAAATACAGCTCCTGAGATTTCATTATGTCAGCTTCACTTTATAATCCAAAATTATAGATGTTTGGAGAAAGTTGCTCTTATTTTTTAGAAGATCATAATTATCAAAGCATGTGGACCAGTGAACAGCCTATATAATACAGAACAGTGACTACAATATTCCCTGCTAATAGAAACAAGTCATCATGCATTGAATCACCAAGGAAACACAGAATTTATAGAGCTATGTTTTAAATGAGATTATTCTTAAATTTATATTTTGGGGAATAAAGAAACTGGTAATTAGAAATCTTTATGTTTCTTCCCATAATGTAAAGAATTACTTGGTAATAAAGATGATTATAATACTGATGGATGTTTATATATCAAAAACATCTTGCTGTGTCAGTCAAACCTGGGAATGGGCTGTCATAGCCTTTGGCTATGACACTTCTCCACTTCTTGGTGCACAACACAGCAGATCTTATCTTTTGCATTACTTGTTGAGATTGTCTGTCTCTTAATCCGGGACAACAGTGATCTCGTGGAATCTTCCAACAGGTGATAAAAGTCTTGCTATATCATATGCAAAAAGCACAACCCATTAAATATCTCTTGCCTGGCAAATGACAAGCATATGAATCACCTCAACGGTCATGAAGCTATAAGATGCCATCAACTACTATTGATATAAGTACAGTCGTGGCTCAGAATCCTATTTTACTGATTTGGTTATGACATGATGAGATGGACTTGTATTTTATAACTGGTGGGTTTTGAGTTGAATATATTGAAAATTGATGTCCCAATTGCTACGGCATTGCACTTTAAAGGAAACTTGAGGTAAAACATGATTTAGTACTGCTAAAGTGATGCCGATCCTGCAAAATGCACATTGACTAAAGGACTTTGTTTAACTACAAAAAATGGTGGTAGTCCTGAAAAAACATCCATACAGCAAGTGGTCTTTTTTACTTGCCTGGTATGAAGGAATTTTGATTTTTATTTGATTCATCTAAACCATCTTTTTAAAATTATGATCATTGTTTTAATTTTTGCTCTTGTTATTATTGTTACTCTTTACTATCATTAGTTAAGAATCTGGCCACCTTCTTCACTGTGATAGGCACAATCTCAAAGCTTCCCTAAAAGACCATTTTTCTTACAAATACCAATTTGAAGGTAAAGTTAATACAAGTCCTAATGTCTTGACAGACTGTGGATCTTGCATTAACATTCAGATTATAAACAGTTAATTCCAGTGGATTGCTCTAGTAACCATGTAACCAGAGGAGTCTGTTCTGTAAGCATTGTAGAAAACACTTTCTACCTAAGCATTGAAGGTTTTCCCCTTCAAAACAAAAACATAGTCTTGACAGTAAAGCAAAACACATAATCTATGCAATAAAGCAAATGTGAGATGGAAGCAATCATGAAATATTTCTGAGATAGTTATTAATGACAACTGGTATAAATGCCAGTTTCATTATTAAATCCCTAGTAGAACACGTAAGTCAAGGACAGTAATTTCTCCTGCCTCTAAGAGAAACTCAGATCTTCCTTATTTCATGGCAGAGCAAAAATAGACTAATGAAGACTTTTAGTTATCCCTCTGTACCATAGAGGAACAGCTGAGGTCAGCATGCTTTTCTTGCAGTACATCCTTGCCAACTCCCAGTTTGCTCAATACTGGCAAGGACATATAGACTAGATTCTCTGAGTCATTAATTTAAATTTGACTTGGATCAATCATGAATGAATCAGACAGACAGCATTCACACATTGTTTACTTCACATGGAACATTCTCCCTGAGTTGACCCATAGAGTCACAAAGCTTAATTATATTTCATCATTCAGTAAAGGCAATATAATGTGCATATTTATTTGTAACCCTTTCCCCCTTCTCTATTCCCATTTCTCATCTTTATACTTTCCAAGATTTTTGGATCAGAAAAAAGGATTTAAATTTATATTTGCATAGGATGTTTTCACAATGGAATTTCCTCCACCTTATCATTGCAGTCATCATGAACAACAATAGCAATAAACAGTAACACGGAAATGAGTTATCTTTTTGCACTGCATGATTCTCCTCCAAATTATCATGGAGCATATGCTAAAATCTACACAATTTTCTTTTTCTCCTTTACTATGACAATTCTGCCATCTACCAGAAACAACAATATCCTCAACTAAAATATCATGTATAAAACAAGAAGCATATAGGTTAAACCGACTTATTCCCCTGTCCTTAGTCTGTGTTCTTAGTGCACATCAGTATTTTATTATTTTATAGAAGCCCTAAAACATTTTTAAAAATTGCAATATAATGAGTGTTGTAGTCTAAAGACATGAAAAGCAAGGATGTGCCAATGAATTTGCAGCTCTGCTGCAGTGTGGTCACAGCTCTGTGATAAATATACTAATACAGTGCTCTACTCACAACCTATTATTCAATTCATTTTCAATTTGCTGAAAACAGATATGTTGTATAAGTAATAAACAATTCATTTATTACCTTGAACTTGTACAATGAACTGCTTTGAAGCCAGGAGGCTTCCTGTTGAAGTATTAAGTAGGTGTGGGTGGATGCATACAGGTGCATTTCTCTTCACACACCTACATTCAATATGCATAAACATGTACACATGCTTTTCCCAAGAATGGTGACAATTTCAAGCTTCTGAAAATGGGAAGTCCTTTCAAGAAAAAAAATCATATTTAGAGCAAAATTGTTTTTAAGGCAAATGTAACTATGAGGATACAACAGTTTAAATAACATGTACTTGACAGTAAAAAATGTAATTACATGACCCTGGCAGGCTTAATTTTAGTTACAAATAGCTCAGTGATGGGAATCTATTATTCTACCAAAATAGGCTTGTGATTGCCTTATAGAACAATTGATAGATCATAATTTGGAGTACTTTAAGGGTCCTGATTCTGTTTTTCTGCTTTTCAAGCACTGCAATTTGGGAACCATAGTTCAGGGTCTGCCAGTATTTCATTTTATAATAAGCTTTGATTTCTCAAGGGTTTTTATTTCAGTTACAAATTTTACTCCAGAAATTCAGCAAACAGAGCAGAAGCTAGAACGGAAATAAATAGTTGCATACTGCCAGCATTGGTTCTGAACTAGTTCATGCACTTAGTATTCCAGGAGAGTAAGGACAGGCTGGTCAATAGTTTTAGAGGTTTTACTTTAAATTGAAGAGGAAAATAAGGAAAAATCCCCACACAATATTTTGCTTTTGCTTTCCAGACATTCCAGATAATTTTGTCATTAAATCTTTGGCACTTCTTGAAACAGATTCTTCACAGTAAAGGGCCAGATTCGAGTAATATCTCAACTGGAAAAATGTTGGAAAACATGTTGAAGTTTTGAAACATGTAATTTAACATGTTCAAAATGAAGTGTCTTTTTTGGTTTAAAATAATTTTTCATTTTGAAATGTGATGTAAAATATACTGTACAGATGGGACTGTACCAAACCAAGTACTAACACCTCCCAACCCTCTGTTTCAAACTGAAAGTATATTTCCAAATATACTGCTCCAACTGTTTGCACTTTACCTGAGAGAAAAAAGGGTCAGAGTCATTGACTGGGGCAGTATGCAAGAAAACTGTTGAAAGAACCTTTGCAGCTTTGATAGCTGCACTGACAGAGGAACTGGGAATAAGAAGTTAGCTTGAAATTCAGTAGATCTGATATGGGAACAATCTAAACTGGTGCACCATTGGCTGCATCAATGCTAAGAAAGGAATTTAAACTGAAGAATGAAAAGACAGCACAGAAAGGCACTGTAGGTAGAAGACAAAAGTAGAGAGAGAAGAAAAAAATGAGGAAAAAAGTTTAATCACGAGTGCGAGCACTGTTGGGGGAAGTATTTCAAACTACTTGAAAAACAGAAATTGGAGAGCTGCTCAAAGCAAGACAATAAGGAAACAACACAGACACCAAGGACAGGAAAGAGATGAACTACTGCAACCTCAAGTGCCAATAAAATTATTGTTTTGGGAAGCATGAAACAATATAATCAACTCATCATGTCAAGATACTTGCACTTGCATAGTGGCACTGAAAAAGGTCTCTTTGTCTCTGTTTTTATACTTATTCTCTTTAAACTCAAGTTGTTTTGACAGTTTCATGGAAATCTGCCAAGGTTTTCTATTTACATTATATCCAAAGAGATGTGGTGCCATATGTATAAAAGAAGAATGGAACCTTGGCCACTGCTGCAAAAATGATATATCTTTTCATAGTTTAATTACTTCAAAATGCTAGTTATATGATATACATTTTTTCTCCTCAAACTTTGTTTTATCTAGTTAGTGATCATCTCTTTAGCATATTAAAAATATGTCAGCAATTCCTACTGCTTCATGTCCCTGTTCTATGAGAGATTGGAAAGAAATGCAGAAGAAACATCTTCCTTTGGTCAAGTCTTTTTTTACTGAATATTGCTGACATCAAGGGCTGTGAAGCTCTTCCCTCTTTTCTGAATGATTTGCATATAACAGGTAATGTAGGAGTGATTGATGTAGGGAAAGGGGTATCCCAGATGATGCCAGTCATGCCTATTCTGACCTGTAATTACAAAATAATAAATATGGTGAGCCATAGCAAAAAGCCCCAGTTTCAGTAACCTCTCAGGAACCACAGGAATGCATACATGGCTCTTTTTTCCCCACTCTACCTACAACATCAGCCAACTCAGTAGGTTATGCTTCACTCTCAGATACACATCTCTTATTTCTACCTCTTACTGCTATAAATAGTCATGGTCAGAAAAAACATCCTGAATGATATAATAAAATCCTTTATGGAACCCAAAATTTTATCAATGTCATTGAATGTTTTCACCTACATCAGGGTGTTCTCAGATATGTATCATTTACTTGTGTCCTTTCAGTGAAGGAACAAGTAAGCCTTACAGTGCTAATGCTTAGATTGTAGCCTGTGTGCTAATGCTCTGCTGTAGTTAGAAAAAGTGTTTCTGGCTCAAGAAATAAAGCAAGCCCCATGAATCAGCCTTTACAAATCTGATCTGGATAAATTAAACTAGAGTTTCCTAATTTCTGTGAATTTGTCCAACAGAAATAAGTCAAAGATTTGTAAGCCCCTTGCGGAACCTGCAGTCACTCTGTAAAGCTTTACTAAAAAGCAGTTTCTGAGACAGGTTCCCTGGTAGACATCTCTAGTTCCTGTTTTTGATAAAGAGGGACCTATATCCAGCTCTGTAAAGAAAAACTAAAATGACAAATAAGGAAATTTTTCTTTCTAAAAGGTTAACTTGGAAAACAGTCAAAATCAAAAGCAAATGTTCCAACTCTGGAAAAAAATACTTCTTATTCTCTTCCTTGATCACCATAGTAATTGTATTTTTCAGTGTTTCATGGGAAGAAATTTTTATTTTCTCTCCAGTGTTCAGATGTGGAGCATTGGAATCAAGGCTATGTAAAGTAATTGCAGAGAGTGGTGTGGTGTAGCCATTCTTTACATTTTACCATGTAAAATGATGAAATGAATTGCATTTAAAATAGCATCAGATGAATTAAGATCTGCTAAACAGATTGTACTTAATTCTTAGACTTTCATAAACCCTGATTTTTATTGGATGGTTCTTCACCTTAGAAATCAAGGATTTGGCCAAATTATGTAAAACCCAGTTAAGTAGAATTCATCATGGTTTAACTGAGCCCAACACCAATAGACAAGAAATTTAAAACTTCAGTTAGAGATTATTATTTCCCTAATACTTCAAAACAAAAAATAAAGAGTAAGGGAAAGTGAACCAAATGTGAAAGTGGTAGCCTGTGTGATATTCTCTTCCAGTCTATCACATGCCACATCAAACGTGCCAATCACATTTTCAAAATACTATTAGTGGTACTCACAATTTATTTATTCTAATAATTTAAACGAGTTTGTGACTTGTTCCCTAAAAATGGAAAGACTTAAAATCTTAGCTGTTTATTTGTGAATAGTGATTTCCATCTTAATATTTTAAATATACAATGTGTTTCTTCAAGTTATATAAGTAAATAGTTCTTCTCTCTTATTTATAGAGTATTCTATAGTAGTGTTCAATGGCAACAGGATCAAGCTGAAATTGCCACTAAGCCTAGAAAACTTGAAAAGTAGAATTTGGCTGCTCTTGGTGATGTATAAAGCATAATACTTAGTGTTTTATCGAGAATTTTAAAAATGGCGTGAGAATTATCTGAAAAGGGAGAAAATTCAAGGTTGTTGGATATGTATTTCTTTTACTGAGGAATACTACTGCATGTGCTCTCAACAGACAGTTACACTATGACTGTGCTACTTGATACATTCAAAGAGATATTTTTAAAAAATGCTGAAGAATAAGCTTAACTACCCAGTGAGAAGAATTTTTATATTATTTAGGCTTTGACAAAATTTCACCTGTATTCCGATACTGCATTAATACCAAGTTCATGTATGTCTGATAAACAAAAAAGTGGATGCAATTAGACATAATGCCATTATGTGGAAACATCACTCTTTGTCTTTCCATGTCATATACAGATGTAGAGCTAAAACTTGAAGTGTGAATGTTTGGGATAGAATACATGCAATGTAACCCACAGGATACCTTTTGGTTCCTCATGAGGGCTTGTGAGGCCAATATGTAGGTAATTTTAAAGTTCTTAAGTACATATCCTGGATTTATTTATTGTATATTGTGCTAAAAAAATGGACCAGATATCTTCTAAAAATGTCAGGGTTTACCCTAAATTTATCTCATCGTTCACTGGTCTTCTTCCTCTTTTCTTTTACTCTTGTCTGTTTGGGGGACAGATGGATGGAAGTTCTTTCCTTCAAACCAGAAAGTGTTGCTGGACATATAGATTCACTGTCTCATTTAGAGCTCTTAAGTGGTATCAACAGGATGCAATGGATGTAACTTCCTTTCACTTGTCTCTTTGTGCAGTACGGTCTGTGAAAAACAGCTATTTAGTGACAGCAGAGAATTAGGATGACCTTACTGGTGCTATTTGATAACAAACACAGTTTAAGAAATGTGCAGCTCTTTTCCTTTGCCCCTGCAATGGCTTTAATTCTACGTTTTCAGATGTTTATTTCAACAATTGGGCTTAAATCTTGATACTTTATGAACTGTAAGAATCAACACCACCAGGCCTACATAAGTGGAAATGAACTATGTCAATCATCTTTTCCACCAAAGAAAACCTATCTTGTAACTGCAATGCTAGACTCCTGATTTTAGAGCATGATATTCTAGTACAGCCCATGTTAGTCTGATTCTCTGGTGAGCCACTTCTATTCATACTAAGGGACTCTTAGCATTTTTGGTCCTCACAGCACTGTCAAATATATAAAAGCTAAACCTTCACAACATGTTACAGATCAGAAGAGATAAATCATCTACCAAAATCTGCTTGAAGTTTTGAAGCTACTCAAAAAGATCTTTACAGTGAGTCACAAGTCTTGCAAAGATAGGTCACATTTAAATTATGAACTAATGCATTATTTATATTGGAGAGATTGTAACTCAGAAATCACTGTTATAAACAAGAGAAAGGTCTATGCAAGAGCAGAGAAATTATACTGCAATTTGCTCAGCTACAAAGATAAATTATTTCTAAGCAATATATATTATAAATAGCAGTGCTATACAAATAAGCTGTCCCTGAATTATAGTGGAACAGGACAAAATGCTACCAATTTCTGTGAAAAACTGAGTGTGGTTTACAAGATAATGACAGTCCTCACAGACAGAAGAATACATGGTTCCCAGTGAGCTACAAACAATAATCAAAACTAAAAGCTGAAGCTGACAAAACTGATTCCTAGAATTCTAAAGAAAGAGTCACAAAATCATCAAAAAATATTAGGTATTATCAGGTTTAAGTTAAAAATCTACAGTGTAGGAAAAGTAAGTTTATCACAGAAGAGAAGGGGAAAGAATACTAGTGAATATGTGATCTAGAAAAAGATAGATAAAGAGAATTCTGCTATAAAACAACATTCTTATCTCACCTGCTGCAAGCTTTCTTTTCTCTGGGCTGAACAGTCCCAGCTCTCTCAGTCTCTCCTCATAGGATAGATGTTCCAATCCCTTAATCACACTGGTGGCACTTTTCCTGGACTCTCTCTAATTGGTGCATTTCTCTCTTTCCTGTACTGGAGAACCAAAAATGGATGCAGAACTGGAGGTTTGGCCTCACTAAGGTTGAGTAGAGGGGCAGGACCGCCTTTTCCACAGGCTTACATTGCTCATTCATCGTCAGCTTGGTGTGCACCAGCATCATCCGGGCCTTTTTTGCCAAGCTGCTTTCTGCCTGGTCAGCCTCCAGCTTGTACTGGTGCATGGGGTAATTTACCCCAGGTTCAGGACTTTTCATTCATCTTTGTTGAACTTCATGAGGATCTTGCCAGCCCCTTTCTCCAGCTTTCTCATGTTCCTCCTGATGTCAGTAGAACACTCTGATACGTCAGCCACTCCTCCCAGTTTTGGATCCCCTGCAAACTTGCTCAGGATGCACTTTGTTCCAGCATCCAGGTCATTAAGGAAAATATAATATAGTATTGGCTTTGTTATTGATACCTGGGGTATCAATCAAGTCACACTAGCAACTTCCTTTCAACTGGACTTTGTGCCACTGATCACAACAATTTGGGCCCAGCCTTCTGTGCTTCAGCCTTCGACCAGCCTCACTATCCACTTACCTAATGCACTTTTTCAGCTGCTCTGTGGGGATGACATGGGAGACAGTGTCAAATGCTTTATGAAAGACAAAGTAAAGTACATCCAGGGTCCCCAACAAGCCAGTCACCTTATGGTAGGAGGTTTTAGGTTGATTATGCATGACTTCCTCTTCATAAATCCATGCTGACTACCCCTGATAAACCTGGTGCTCTTCATGTGTTTAGAAATATTTCCTTCCCAGGGACTGAGATGAGGCTCACCAGCCTGTATTCCCATGGATCTTCTTTTCTTGTTTTTCTTGAAGATAGGAGGGGAATTTGCTCTCTTCCAGGCTTCTGGAACATCTCCCAGTTTCCACTTTTCAAATGCGACTGATACTGACCGTGCAGGCATATCAGCCCATTCCCTCTGCATTTGTGGGTACAAATGCATTGACTTATGTATGTCCATTTTGTTGGAAGTGTTTCCTAAACCTGGACTTCTTCCACAGAGAGTAAGTCTGTTCCAGATCCCTGGTTCAGTGGCCTCAGACTCCTGAAGACCAATTTTACTGGCCAAGACTGAGGCAAAGAAGGTGCTGAGTATCTCAGCCTGTTTCATGTTACTTGTCCCTCATTTTCCTATGCCGTTCAGCAGTAGGCCTACATTTTCCCTAGTCTTCCTTTTGCTGCTTGGGTGCTTTACTGCCAGTGCTGATTATTTCTACATATGATTTTAAAAATGTACTAAGACCTGTAGTTATTTTCCTCATAGGTTGGAAAAGAAGTATTTTCTTTTCTTTTAAATCCTGGGAGGCCCTCAAGTGAGGGTCTTCCATGTTAACAAAATTTGTGACCCTTTTGCAATGTATGGGCCTCATGCGAGCCAGGATTCCTGCTAGATTAGAAGTATGGTATGGTCATAAATGACTAATATTTGAGAATCCTGGGGTTACCCACCAGTGAAAAAAGAGGTCACATAGTTTTCACCAAGGCTCTCAGTCGGATTTATTTGAATGAAAACAATGTAGCATGTGCTGTGAGGTTTTGACAGCATAGTAAAGCCCAGGATGCATGATTAACTTTACCTGCAAAGAAAACTACAGATAAAGAAACTAAAAGCAAAAAAACCCAAAAAAAGCTTCAGACGACTGAAATGCACATGGGGAAATAAGAATGATAGGTAAGAGTTACTGAAGTTAGGACACATAGCTTCATTATGCTCTCCTCATGAAAAAGTATAGCAAGATCATTAGCAGCCAGCAGGGATAAGTATCTCAGTTTTATTACTCACAAGAAACATTCAAAATACGTGAACATATGCTTCAAAATGTCAGTGTCACATTCTGACCTCTTCTTGGGCTGTCATAATTTGTTACTCTTATATCCTAATACATTTTAATTTCTGCCATCTTCTGGAAACTTCCTACAGCACAATACTTGCAACAAAATCTTGAAGTGTAGATGGTGTCAAAACATCTCACATCAACTCCTAAATATGCTGTTCTAATGAAATGCAGGACTGTAACGTAATTCATAGATATGGGTTTTATTTCCATCTACAACTAGGAAAATTATTAGGAGCCATAGGATGCCCATTGGTGTTGGGGCCCTCACTGGAATTGTGGCCCTCCAGCCGCACAAAAGATTACCCTGAACAAGGAAGCTATGCTCAAGGCGAATTTAAGGGCAAGACATCCTTGAGTAGTACAAGGAAGAAAAACAAAGCAATAAATATCATACATGATGGCTCCAGAACAGAGGCTAGGATGTGTCTCTTTAACCTCGGGGAGAATGGAATTTGGCTGCAGGGCTCTTACTGTGATAAGTAATCTTTAGCGAATCATATATCCTTTTATATTTACCTTTGATGTAACCAACCATACAGAAATCATGTAACAAATATTAGCGAGTAGCAAGAAGATATATAAACAAGAGAAAAACGGAATAAAGGAGCTTGATCTTGCATGCATGCCAGACTGTGTCGTGTGGTCATTACGCAGCCCACAACAATTGGCCATTCTGGTACTGCTACTGCAGTAGCTTGATCCTGTGCAAACACTTCCTGACTACCTTTGAGAAATTAGTAGATCCAGAATAAACTTTTTTTTTTCTTTTTTCCCTTTATTTGAAGACACTCTGATGAAGGCTTTGGCACGTTTTAAACCTTTTGCCACCTGCACATGCTCCTCCCTCCCCCTTTACCCTCCCCTGCCTTTTTTTACACAGAAAGGTTTACATCTTGGTACACTACAAATACAGTTAGCTTTTTAAAAGCAATATATAAATCTAGTTCACCAAGTTATCTCTTACTGTAAGGCAGAGTAATTTTTTTGTGCATAGCAGAAAGAATAGCTTCACACACAAAAAATCAGGTCTCCTTTCCTCTCTTCAATGAAGAAATAAAGAGCTCACCTGGCTATCCTCTGCTTTGAAGAATAATTGAGACTTACATTAGAGCACACTACATAGAATACAGTGAAAAGAGATAGATGAGGGTCCTAAGACTACATCACATTATGAACATTTTCAGTTACCACAACCTCTTTGCAACATTTGCTAGATATAGGATAAGACATTGGAATGGAAGGTTGAGAGTTAGCCATAGAACTTGAAAAATGCAAAAATGTAGAAGACAATTCTGCACTAAATCCCCATCATATATAACTGCAGTACATTTTTATCCTTGCATTAATTTCTAGGTTTTCAAAAGGAGCAAGAAGCCAAATAGGCACCATGCCTATAATTACCTTAAGCAAGTGAGATCGTGCTAAGAGCTTTAC
Source organism: Acanthornis magna (assembly GCA_036785705.1). Taxonomy (NCBI): domain Eukaryota; kingdom Metazoa; phylum Chordata; class Aves; order Passeriformes; family Acanthizidae; genus Acanthornis; species Acanthornis magna. The sequence continues at coordinate 14,785,354 of JAWUZG010000029.1, forward strand.
TTAGTGGGGAAACTTAAACTGCTTCCTTAATTATACTTTTTTTTTTTAAACTGTAAAACAAACCATTATGTCATGGGGCCCTTTCAGGGACATCTTAAAACTGTACCATATAAAAGACCCCATACAGAGGAGTAACCTCAAATAACTTCTCTCCTGGAGGCTGATTAGTTCAGACAGACAGAGGAAGCAAAAGGAAAACTGAACCGACAGACCTTGGCAGTGCCGGAGGAAGAGGAAGCAAACAACTGATAGATTCAGGTGTGGTGAAAAGCCACCTCTACCTGCAAGTGATTTTCTGCAGGGTGAAACTGGGCAGGCAAGCTATCAGTACACACACATACACAATCAATCATTCACCTGGCCCCAGCCTTAGGAAGCCAGTTAGCCAGAGGGCAATATAGCATAGCTCTCGTGGTTGCCCCATTTCTCTCACTATGATGGATTTATCTTTTCCTGCGATGGAACGATACTGATTAGATCCCAATGGATTTGGATGGTATTGCAGGAACCAATACCAGGACAACAGATGTCATTACCTCTAGTTAAATTTTATGCTCTTTCACTCAAATCATCAAAGTGCTGCTCAGAAGTGGTTTCCTACCATGTATCAGCTGTACTTTGGCCTCTTACCTGAAAATCAGCAGGAAAGTTTTGAGGCAAATACTAATGTAAAGAAATATCTTCCATTTTAGAGGACAAGACCATTTCTTCTGCCGAAAAGGTTTTTTCAATGATGCCTCCTGTCATCCTTCTGTTTAATGAGCAAATGAATAAGGGATAATGCAAAAAAATTACCTTTATACCTTGTCTTATAAATACAGTCCCTGACTTCGCCAGATTTCAGCACACATAGAGAAACTAGGAGATGAAGCTTAGGAATAAACAAAGAAAAAATTGTCTTCATATGAAAAAAAAGTGGAAGCATTAAAGAAAAAATCTGTGGAATTCTGTTGGGAACATAGGAAACATCCTTATCAGTGAAGTTCACACTCTCTACTGTTGCCCTGAAGTTTGAAATTACATGAGTCCTAGCTATAATTGATTTCTCTGATTTATGCCTGAATGGCTCACTTCTCCTTTAATATTAAACTCTGCAAGCGATTTGCTATTTCTCTGCAATAGCATTAATTTCAACATGCTGTCAAGTGGATTTGCTGGAAAATTATATGTAGAATTTGCATAGAATGGAAGAACTTGTTTTGTAAGTGGGAGAAGTTATTCAAGGGCTAAAAAGCTTCTGAAAAAACACAGCTCTATGACTAGACAATAAACGGCAACAAATCAGTTATTCCCTTGGAAAGTTGTCTTGGAAAACTTCCTGTAGGTAGCAGCTCAGTGTTCAAAAGCAGGTAAAGAAGGCAAGCAGAATGCTAAGAATTATTACAGAATGAATTAAGAATCAAAGATTTTGAAAGTTAACATTTGCCACTACAGATGCGCATGTTGCCTCATGTTTGAATACAACATGTGTTTCTTCTTATCTCATCTCAAAGAATAAGAGTCTAACATGGTCTTGGAAGAGGACAGCTAAGGGGTAGTACAACACAAACTTTTATTGGTGTGGTAAACTGGAACCGGCAATGAGTAGGCGTCGTTCTTGTGGTATAGAGCTAAAATTAATTCACTGACACCACCAGGTAGCAGGGCCAAAACAAAAAGGAGTCCTTCCTCATGTTTTTCCACTGTAGAGATCACTACCTTTGGGCTTTAGGGCAAGAGAGGGCAATATAAACCAGAAGATAGTTCAAAAGAGAGTAGAAAAATTACAGGCAAGATAAACATGACTGCAGCCTCTCAGTCAAGAATTTCTTAAACTACTGACGGTTGGAAAGTAGACCAAGAAAATATTATCCTACACTTATCCTGTTCTTGAATGTTTTCCCTAGGCACCTGGTAGATGCCATGAAACTTGAGGCCTGATGCAGTTCTCACCTGGTTTTGATGGTGCCCTTTTTAGAAAGCTACTGCCAGGGAGCAGCAAGAACGGGCTGTTCTATAAGGGAAGAGTTCCTGGGAAGTTAGAGTGAATAAAGGCAGGCAGGGCATGAAACTCACTAAGAGGTCCCACAGCACCAAGCAAGATGAGCCATGCCCATCTGCTGCTTAGGACCATCAGCCAGTCAGGCAATAAAGCAGGTAGTAGGACAAGCCAGAAATGAAATCAGTGGGTCAGGGCTTGAATTAGTGAGGCACATTGCCAGACACTGGCCAAGATGCAGTGTAGCTCAAATATGAGAGGAAAAGCTTAAAAACAAAGAGGTGGAGAAGCCATTGCTTCCCATAGCTCTTCTCCACAATGTTCTCTCCACATGCCTCTCTGGCACAAGGACAGGCAGCTGCACCAAAAACTGGCCCTGAGCCCAGGCAACCAAACCACTAAGGGCAATGAGATGTGAGAGGTTGCACTTGACCCTGATATTTGTTTGTACAGGGCTTTGTTTGCTCCACCAATGCATTGAGTGTTATGTTAGCTTTCTAATGCATTTCAAGTGTAGGAAAAAAACACTTATTTTTAAGGGTTGAACTGCATTTACCTAAGAATTAGACTTAACCTCCTTGTATTCAGTGCACACATTTCTGCTCTACTCTCATTGTAACACTGGTTTCAGCAGAACTTTTCACTTCATTTAGAAAGAGCACTCTATGATAGTGGCTGTGTTTCCTTTTATCACTTGTAGCCTATCATTACAACCTTCCATATTGTTGGTGGGCATAGCCTGTGAAACACATTCCTTTCAAAAATTGCCAGAATTGAGTGTAAAAAAATTCAGGTCACAATATATGACGTTTTTTATTGGTCAAACATATAATTAATTGCTGGTTCAATTCAAGAACAGCAAACACAAGTTGCTGGTTATTTTTACCCCTGTTTGAGGGATATATTTTGTTTTAATTACATCCTAAACTGGTAGAAGCAGATCTGTTTCTGAGATGATGGCTACCTCAGCAAATCTTTTACTCAGCAATTACATTTGTGTTGGCATTCAGATTGAAAACATAGAAAAACATTCTTACACTCAGATTTCATTATTAACTCCATTACTGTTAGCAACTGTCTTTTTCAAAGAAAGCTACAGAACTAGAGAAGTGTATGGTTCATTAAATACTTACATTTAATAAAAATTTCCTTGAGGTTTTATAGTGCCAAAATGCTTTCAGATTCTCCTGTTCTTAACAGAACCACCATCACAGTTTTAACCTGTGAAAATTGCTTCATTCTTTACATGTTCTACACCCCAATTTGGAGTTTGGCACAGTTTTTAACAAATACAGTGAGGGTTTCCCTTTGAAAGTAGAGCAAACTGTGTAGTGTTTGTACCTCAACTTCACCTCTCTTCACAGTGATTGGAATTTTCTCATTTAAAAAAAACACCTAACAAGACCCTGTACATTCTTCTCACCACAGGAATTTGAAACAAGAATGAGGATGAACTGCACACAACTCTGTGAAGGTGTTGCTACAGTAATGGAGGAGACATCTTAGTCACAGGAACTACAAGGCTGAAGGGAAGAAAAGAAACCCACTAGAGTTTATCACGTTGGAGACAGATACCATGTGAAAGACGTTGAAAAAAAATTCTAACTCTGCATATTTGATAGAGAAAGAACTAAAGACCTTGAAGAAAACAGTGTCAATAAAATATGTAACATTCTTCTGGCTGTAGCATTTCTTGCCTCTTACATGATCTTCAATCACCCCATCTTCAAGGAAGGGTATAAGACGGGCAATTTAGAGCAGAAATCTCTGAATTGCCTTCTTAGCTATATTATTCTAGGGAAACTATTGTAAAAGTCCGTGGAAAGTAGCTGGTAGATCTGGTTACCTAAAAGAAATTATCAGATTTGGTGTGAAAACACATCTCACTGGACCAGGCTAGAAAGAGATTAGAATGGAAATGTGGAGAGGAATTGCAGGTAACTTTTGGGGAAAAAATGTTATAGTGAGTGACTTGAGAAAGAAAAATATATTCTATTGCTATAATAAACCTATCTGACAAACGATGAAAGATGTCAATTGTTTATAAGAAATATGTATTTTCTGCTCTCATCTAACGCAGTCTCAGAAATTTTAGTCATTGAAAATAATTGTATGTTATTGAGTACTAGTCTGCTCAGGATTAGGAGGGATAAAAATGACTTCTCCATTTAAAAGTTTTAAAATTTAAAACTTTTAAATGTGATCAAAGCCCTTTTATATGGACAATATGTACTAGCCTGAGGGCAGATCACAGAAAGAATAGTTACAGTTTTAATCAGATTCAGAAATAAAATATGGAAAGCTGTGAATTTCACAAGATCAGGTAGATTTTACCACTTTAATAAATTGAGTGAAATAAAGTATATACATCATATATTTCTTATCTATAAAAACAGGTCTGGATTAGCAGGAGAGATTGTACAGTACAGATTTAACACATGTAATTTTTAAATCATAGAGGAGAAATGGATAGAGGATCACATACCTTTATTTCAGTAAATATGAAGATGATGAAATCTGGATATTTTATCATCAACATTACAAATATCATCCACAGGTTATCAGCATTAATTCAAACATAAAAGCATGATGCAGTTATTGCCTAAAACCACCAAGATCATTATAAAGACAGATGTTGGGCTGAGACACATTTAATTAGATTAGCTGGCTACATTACTGAGTGAGTTACTATTTCTGCTTGATTTGACTAACAAATGGCCTCATAATGTTGTTAACCACCCATTCTTTTACAGGTTGCTTTTAGCAAATGCTGCGTTCCTTTGTAATCCCCCAGTGTGCACACTGTTTAACTTCTAAGGCACTAGAACCTGGCCTCTAAATAGGATTGGTGGTACCAATTGTGAAAAGAGTGTGTAAAGATATCTCAGAAAAATCAGGCAGTAATTCCATTTCAAGCAAAAATTAGAGAAAGATGTGTTTTGTCCACAATAAATTTTCATACAAAGGCTACTTTTGACAACTATCTTCATGAAAGAGAGAGTCACAGAATCACAAAATCAGTTAAATTGGAAAACACCTCTGAGATCATCTAAGTGCTTCTGACAACCAACACTTTTATGATGGAGAGATACCTTCAGCCACTGTAGATACTATTCCATTAAAAAGAAAGCTTACTGTGTACGCACAAAAGCTTAGGTAGACAAAGATGCAAGAATTTTTGAAAATGCTACCTTGACACTTGAAAGTTATTCTAAATAACATCATTCATGATAGTTATCCTAATCTTTCATGACTCTTTTTTTTTTTTTCTCAAAGAGAAAACACATCCAAAGTGAAACAATACAGGCCAAAAAACACTACTTGAGATCACTGAGCTCTGCTCTCCTATAGCACTTCCTCAGGTTTCAGTAAGCCTTTTCATCCCCATGTCAGGAAAGCAGATAAGGTTAATGGATGATGTATTTTCATAAGCCTGTTTCTCAGCTTGGTTATTCTGCCTTTTAAAATATGAAGCAGACTCCCTGAAGTCATATAAATAATAGTTTACCTGAGACCTTCAAAAGGGTGGTTGATGCCCTTGCCTTTGGCTGTATTTTCTTTACTGTGTCAGATAGGAACAAGAAGAATTGCACTGTGAACAGGTGATTAAAACAAAACAAAAGAAATCAAAAAAGGAAAGGAAAAAATGTCTACCACCCCCTGCACAAGCTTTTTCCATGAATACAAATTAAACTGATAGAAACTGCAAGTAACGGGCAAGGATGATAAACCACTCAAGTAATGCACCACAAAGGGTAATGTAAAAAATAATGCAGTTAGCACCAGACAACTTTTGTAAATTTTCTGTGGAAGCCATGCACTGTTCTGTCATATGAAGTCAAGATTAGTTTTTAATTTTCCTCTTGACATTTGCAGACTGTTAAGTACTACCAGAAATTAATTATTGTTGTTCAACCTTGTTTTGAACTTCAAGCAGGGTAATTTAGCTTTTGTTTGTATCATAAAGTAGTAACCTTCTTTTTGATTTTTGAGCTTTAATTCTTGCTTTTGCTGTTATGGATGCTAGCTTTACTAGTGTCTTTCTCTTGGGGGAGATTTTACAGCTTTTCTTAGTATTATGATTCAGTAACATAGTTCTGCCAACCAGTTTTTCATGTATGGGTATCAATAGATTTTTTTCCCAGATTCTCAAGTAAGCAGAAATCAGATTTAAAAAAAAAAAAAAGCAGTAAAAATGTATCAGAGGCTGAAGTCTACTTTAAAAATACATACTGACTCATCTTTCATGAATGACAGCCATCCTGCTTGCCTATTTCCTACCCTCACAGTATGCTATCAAATCAATGTAAGTCCCCAGCAACAGGGTCTTCAAAAACTACAGGTTTGCACCCATGGCACATAGTCACAGAATCTTCTAGTGAGACAAGAAAGATTTTCTCCTCATTTATCCTTGGATTATACTGCTGACCTGAAAGGCATTAACTCAGGGTGTTCCACAGCATGTCAGAACAGGATGCAGCCTTGTTTTTGTACCCACTGCAGGTGCCCAGATGCCAGCAGGGGGTCTGCTGGCTCTGCGGTGTCTGTGTGGAGAGGAGAGGCCAAGGCTGTCCCAGCTTCAGTGGCCCCAGTGTAGGACTCAGCCATGGGCAGGTGCCTTGGGGAAAGTGCATCTAAGAAAGGACAGAACACTGCTTGGTGGTGAGGAGTGAGGGAGTTCGAGTCAAAGGGAAGGGGTTTTAGGTTTTCTGTTTCTCACCATCAAATTCTATTTTAATTGGCAAAAATTTAAATTACATTCCCTCAGAATATAACTAAGGATCTGGCCCAGAATATTTTAGATCATAACTGAGTACTTATCCAGTTTTATTTACAACACAAAAAGGACATACCTTCATCTAACTATGGCAAAAGAAGATAGTTCTGAACTCTGACATCTGATGCCATTTATATCATACTAATCCCCAGATTCCTTGGGCAGCAAAAGTAATGGAAGACATAGAAAGAGTATCTCCCTCCTTGTACCACCTGCAACAGGTAGTGAGAAAACGACAAATACATTGTTAAAAATATATGATCTATATTTACATTATGTTATCTACTAGCTACAAATACATTATCTTTGTAAGTTAAATTGAAAAAAAAATCATTTATCTAATGACTGAATGTGAGTTTTCAATCATGGTTCATCTAATTTAGAATCCAATAGCACAATTGATATTGTGCAAAGACCATGCTATGCTGCAATTCATATGAATTAATTTGAGATGGGAGTAATTAGACAGAGACTGTATGAAAACTATGATGAACTCTTTGGGAATCTCAAAATCAACAACAGTAATGTGGTTGAATGTGGAAATATGTAACAGAAAGAACATCTTTTCAGAATAATCAACAAAACAGAATCTGGATATGTGTCAATCTAGTAACAGAAAAATTCATTTGCCTAAAGGAAGTGTTTTCATAAATTAACAGTCTGAACTGAATACTATTGCATTGTTATTGTGGCTGTATTCCTTACTCTGGAAAAGCAATAATTCATACTAAGAAATGCTGGAAAGAAAACTTCTATAAATTATGGCAATTCTGTTTAAATGTTTTGTGACATTCATGTGAACACATGTCCAATAAAAACACTGCTAAACCTATTGGGAAAAGAGGTCTGCTGGATTTCAGGAATGTTTTTCACCTTCCTAAGCCTGTTTTCCAGCTGGTTGCCATAATATGGACGTGGAGATCACCATCTTCCCCTGTGGGACTCCTCAATGTAGAGACAACTGCAAAGTGGTGATGGAGAATGTTGCCTATACCAAAAAAAAGATCCATAAAGACCTTCAGGTCTCAAGCAAAAGTTGCCCAGTTCCACCAGCTCTGTTTGCAGGACAGGCTGGAGTTTAAATCCACCAGGGAATGGAGCCTGGGCACTGAGACAGGTCAGTCATAGTTGAATGCTTTAATTAGGAGCTATACAAAGTGCTGACAAGGTCTTGCAGTGCACAGGGCTGTAGCCAGCTAAAAGGCCTCCTTCAGAAGACTTCACTGCTTCCCTAGTGAATCAGACTGGGTCTCTGTGTGTCCTGTTCTCCACTCCCACATTTTGCTGGGAAGCAGCTCAGTCAGTGTTAAGGAACGGAGATCTGAGGGCAAAGAAAGAGGTGGTTGAGAGGACAAGCAGTCCAGAGGAGGACTGGATCCCAGAGAGCCTTTATAGATCACAGGATTGGCTGGGAGTACGAGAATATTTCTGGTAAGGAAATTTTGGCATACACAGCACTGAGAACTGTGGTTCTGCTAGCGATACCACCGTGTATTATTTATCAGTGGCTGTTACATACACTTTTCCCATCACTTGTATATTGTAAATGCAGTAAAGCAATCATCAGGTTTTGCTAAAGGTTCATGTTGAAAACTGTGCTATTGAGGATCACTGCAAGCTGAGAAACAAAGACTCTCAAGCAGAGGGGGAAAAAAACCTCACAAGCAAATGTGCTGACGACTATAGCTTTGTATCCACTAACCTCTGAAGGGTGTGCTTTGCTTCGAATGGATACATTTAGTAAGAAAATTTTAAGAATCTTATCACAATTGCTTTTGCATGACACATGCTACTTTAGATCCAATTTTGTTTTCAAATACCAGGATGTCGTTCTCACAGAAAAAGAAAAAAAATATTACATCTAATTATTAAGAGAGAAAATGGGCAACATGCTGAAGTCCTGAGCTCAGCAAGTTAACAAGGGCAGAATTTCACTGAGCATATCTCGACTTCCTTGACTTTACCTTTTAGTTGAGACAAAGAAACCTATTAATTCTCAGTTATTCCCCTGTTCTTTGTTTATTGCATATAGTTTTTGCTGTTACCGCAATTTGCCGCTTGCTAGGCTTCCATCCTACTCCTTTAGATGTGAATAATATAATACATCTTGTCACTGATAACATCTAAATTCTTGCACACAGTTAAATACCAATACTGATTAAACTGGAAGGTACTATTGTTTTCATAAGATTTGCCTTTTTTTTCCTAGAGGACTATAAGGAAGCATATTACCACTTCATTAAAAAAATACACATGTAGTAACCTACATTTTTAATAGTTTTCATCGCTCTGAGGTTTTGTAGAGCGAAATTATCAGCCATTGATTTAACTCATATGGACAAATCCCATTGTACATTTTCTTTGTTTTCTGTTCAGCTGAGCTCTGTAGATATTAAAATTGTCATTATCTACCCACAGGCAGTTTCAAAATACCCACAGGCATCTTGCTTAACTACTGCTTGAGGCTTTGGAAAAAAGTAGTGCCATACAAAGCTGCAAAACCTATAATATATATGTAGAAAAAAATCTGTCATTTTGTGGTATTTCAGCCTGTATGACATATGCTGGAGGTCTATAGCTGCTACTGGTAAAACTGCCTTAATGTTCCTATGAATTCTACATAAGAACTTGCTAGCAAAAACACATTGCTTAAGGCAGTCCCACATAAGACAGCAGGTTGAAAGATAAATGGGTCCCTGCGCTGAAACTGATGATTTTTCCTAAGTATGAGTGATTATAGCACAAATTCACAAGCTTCTAGCAAAGGCTTTACAGTCCCAACTGGTAATATCATACTACTGTGACTAAATACACACTGTGACTTGAAAAGATCTGATTCTAAACTGTCAAGAAAATCATCAACACATCTAAGCATCAAGCAAGTATTTGCAAGATTATTTAGGGTAAGGGGTGAAGGAGAGTCTGCATCTTGCATCACAGGTCACTACCAAGGAATACAGAAAAATGGTGCTGGGAAATCTCAGAATGCTTCCATAATTGTTGGGAGAGAGCACAGGCTGTGTTATGTACTACCTGCACTAATATGAAGTTAAGGGCATAAATTAAAAACAAACAAGCTGTTCTTAATGAACTTAGGAAGATATACTGCGGTAAATGAAAACTTAATGGTATTGAACCTCTGACACTAGATCAGAAGGGTGAAACTAAACTATAATACAGAAAAATGTGAATTATTGAATTACCATTATTCTTCATTATTCACATAGAAACAGAATCACTCATGCTAAAACAATAACAAAATATATTCTACTGAGTAACAGCTTCAGTGATGTGAAGTAGCAACTACTGTAGTTGCTTCCAGACTTCATAGGGTGAGGTAAATCATATCCAAGAGCATAAAAAAAAAAAAAAAAAAGCTGAGAAGATTGTCAATTTACATCCTTATACACTTTAAAGGAAGTTCTTGGAATAAAATCTTTAAAAGAACAGTACTGTGGAATCCAATAACCGAGAAGTCTAGACTTGAAAACTGATGCTTTGTGTAAGAAAGGAAACGTGAGTCCCATGTATACAACAGAAGATGTAAAAAGGAAACAATATGTTTAATCATACAGGATTAGTGAGACCTTTACTTATAGTCCTCCTGTTCCTAGTTCTGTCTACTACACTCAAAATCTTGCCATGAGCAAGAAAGAGCATGTCTGACAAGTGGAGGTAAAAATTCCTGGTCAATCCAGCTAATACTAACAGTATAATAATTTAAATTGTCTAGTTAGTACAGGGAAAAAAAATCTATGAATAATAAAATTAAGTTTCTAACTCAAAACTTCCTAGCATTTGTATTTCTTCCTAATAATTTTGTTCACTTTCCCTCCTGTCTGTTATGGTTGTCTGCTGACATTTTAGTTTTCCTTGAGAAGAACAGGGGAAAAGAGAGCCATGGTAAAGTCTTATCTAGGAGGAGTTTGCTGTTTATGGTGACAAGGCTCCATCATCAGCACTGAGGCCTCTTGTGCTTACATTTATATGTTTCCAACCACAGTCCTTTTTCTCTATTCCCAAGCTAAATGTTGAAAGTTGCACAAAAGCCACCCACAGCTGCAGGTCACACAAAGGGCTATTGTCTATTACATAGGGGCTTCACAGGATGTTGGATTCACTGAGGGGAAATCCGTTCAGGGCATATGCCACTCCACACATGGTCACTGGCAACTCTTATCCCAGGTACAACCAGGTCAGGCCAAGGCAAACCCAGACATGCCCTGAGGCATAGAGTAACACAAAGGCTCTAACACAATTTCTGTCACTAGTAACAGCAAAAAATAATGTGTCTGTGTTACAAGTTTACTTTTAGAAAAAAATAGCATAGATTAATTCATTCAAAGGGTTAGAAAGAAGTATATGATTTTATAAATTTCACCTGTTTATTCACAGAATCTTCTTGTGTGCACAATGAAGAAATTTTTGAGGAAGTATTTTTGCTTTAGGTAGAAAACTGATCCTGACAACTGAAAGCTCCAAGTTGAAGCTAGACAAATTCAAGATCGAAATAACATACATACTTTTATCTCAAAAGAAAATTAACCACTAGGGAGCAATTATCTGAAGCTTTAGAAGCTTTCTATATCTTGGAATAATTAGATGAAAACGGTCCTTATAAAAAAAATCCCCCAAAAAGCAAGAAAAGAAAAGCTAAATAGGAGAAGATACCACTAATGAAGTATTCATGTAGTAAAACCTTTTATTTTCTGTAATGGAAGATGCTTCAGCTAAGTGGCTTTACACGGTTGTTCTGATTGTAATCCATGGCAATCTTTTCCTTGGTTCCCACAGAGTGATTTAATTTGCCTATAATTCTAATGAGATACATGGAAAATTTAGCAAACACAGAGTCTTCAATTAATAGTATTCCTGCTCAGGATTTCTAAGGTCCAGATTAAAAACCTTAGAAACACAGACAGAAGGGACTATAACATGAATATTCCAATGCACTGCTGGATAGCACAGTGCTTGCTCTGATAATTAGCCATTCACAGTTCTCAAAACCTGCAAGAAAGAATAATTGCCCTAAAAGCAAAATGCTATGCACTAAAAACTACTAATGGCAGGTAGGTTATTTTTCATCTTATTAAAAGTTTTCTTGTTTTATTCAAAGATCTCATGAAGATACTTCTGTGTACTCCTAGGACAGACTTTCATCATAATTTTTTCCCATTGAGTATTATCATCAGTACACTCTAGCTGAGAGCATTTTATGTTACTTTATCACTTACACCACTATAGTTCAAAGGAATTAGAACAAAAGATCTGGATAATCAGAGCATGAGGAAAATAATGACCCAGAGGATGCCTGGACTATGTCATGAGTATGGGGCAAAATGCTGGATTTTTCTGTCTTCTGAATACCAAGGTAGAAGTAAACTTTTAAAATAAATCTGAGCCAGCTCAAGTTGACATTTATATTTGAGTTTCTGTTTTACAATGCAATAGAGTATCTGGAAACCTAAAAAAAATTTATATGCATAATCTAGGTGCAGTTTTTTCTGTATTTCTGTTAGCATGTCTTTTTATCCCATATTTCCAGAATGTCATGTCAAGAATCATGACAAGTATATATCACGTGAAAGTTCTGGCACATCACTATGCTGTTATTTTAATTTCTGCCAGTCATTCTGGAGGCAAAACATAGTATCATTTTAAAACTTTCATTTCATAGTGTATCTGGCCTTTACATCTTCTCTCTGAGTAAAGGGGTTTCCTTCTAAAACTTTTCTGACCCAAGCCTACTATTTGTCTATAATTATGATAAAATTAAAATATTTATAATTAATTCCCACAGGAGCTGAAAATGGCTAAAGGATACTCCATGACCACTGATCATATAATCAACTAGCATTTAGAAGCACAACCAGCAACACAGAGAAAACACTTTGTAGCCCCTGCCACCAATCAACTGCTCTCGGAGGAGGGAGAAGTTGATCTAAAGGATTGATTTCTTATCATCAAGTATCAGCACTGGAGCTATAAGTACTTCTTTCTTTGATATAGCACTCAGAATTTTTCCATATGCTCTGCCCAATTAAAACTATAGTAGAAACAACATGGACTTACAGAGAAGGCTATTTTAGACATGCACCAAATGTAAAGGCACTCGTTCCCTATTAAAAGCCTAGGAGTCGTGTAGAGGTCCAGGAGCAATATTTGGCTTTGGCACTTGTTTTTTTGTTTTTTTTTCCTCACTTAAAGAAGCATAACTATTGATCATATAGGATTCATTGATGTAGAAAACCCTTTTTTTTCTATGTAAATCTCTTTACCCTCTGCCCCAAGGATTTGGCTTATGCTTAAATCATTTAAACAGCTATGTAGCTTATATGTCTGTCCAGTTTAGAAATCCAGTTTCCTATTTTTAAGTCAATTTACTCTTCATCGTGACCTAAGATTTCTGTAGCTACAGCCCACTGTCACTTTCTTCAGCAAAACCAGTAAACTTTGTAATAAAAGTAGCAGTTCTGCCAAGACAAGATAAAGCACTGTTCAAGTCCCTCAAACCTTTCATAAAGGAATGCTTATGGGTTCCAATTCTGCTTTTTAAGCCTGAAGACACTTCACTTTTTAAAGTTCTACCCATTCCTCAACTCCTTCACTAAAAACTTTCTCTTCCTTTCTTTCTCCCTCTATCTTTCTCCCTCTCTTTTCCTTTCTCTCATATTCTAGGATAATAAACTACCTATTTCAAAAGAGGCACAGACTTTTAAAGAAGTATTTCACATTACAGTGATTAGCAACTGCATTTGCCTTTACTGCTTGTACTTTGGTAGAATAAAATAAATGAGATCATAGGTATACATCTGTTAGGTTTAAATAATACATGAAAGTGACTGGTAGCATTAAAAGAGGAGAAAGCATATTTTTCAAGGACAAAATTCTGTGTCTTCAAATGTATTTCTAACATCAAACAGTAGCATTATACACTTAAATCAGGAACTTTACTTCTTTCAAAACATAATTATACTGTTCAAAGAAAACTACTGAAACTACTGTGTACTTTTGTGAAATGATACAATGCAACTATACTTTGCAGAGCACATTCATACAAACTGCATTATGAAATGTACTACAGAGATAAATAATGGTTACACAGTCAAATAACAAACAACAGCAGAGAGAGAAAAACACGAAGTCATGAGAGATGGAGAAGAATACATCCTACAAAATCTGAAAGGAAGATAGAGGCAGTAAGACAGATATAAAGGTGTTTCTAGGGGGCAAGAATAATAAAACAAAGGTTTTCACAATAGCCAAAGTAAGACTGCACAAATGAGATACACAAGGTCACTACTATTTAAGCAGATGGAGAGTGAGTTACAGCCACAGAGCAAAACTCATAATTTATTTTGTGCCATTTTCTGACTAATTGTCATATGGCAAGTGAAACATCAAACATTTGAAACATGCTGACAGCCACCAATGTAAAAGTATGAAATTTTGGCATGACAAGCCCAAGTGCTGTCAATACTAAATATGCAAAATAAATGTCAGGGGTGTTATTCGACTAAACACTGGAGTAGTTAACGTTTGATGCTCTGACTGATCTTGAGTGAAAATAAGATGCCATCAGGAGAAAGTGAGTCCGCTGAAAGACTTGTTATTTTATGGTTTCCTGAATCAAAGATCAGACATTAATAAAAGAACAGATATTATAGCTAATGGCCCTTTGAGCAAAGCTTCAGATGAATAAATTTAATACAATAGGCACCATACCATGCAGGAAAGATGTTATCATTGTAGTAGTACAAAATATAATTTTAAAAGGTAACTGGACTCTTAGAGAGGATGAAGGAGAATGAAACATCAGTAAATTCTAAAATGAACAGTGTTGAATCTGAGAAAGGTGTAATTTTGTTTGTTAAGTTAATGATTTTGAGGTCAGTTTGTGTAACAGCACCAAGTTAGTGTCTTGCTGGTTTATTGAGCAACCACAGAGGAGCAGTCAAACAGAACAAAGGTGCATAGTACTGCAAAAACTCAAGAAATTGTGCTATTGAAAAGGCAGACCAACCCCTTGATATAAAAGAGAAAAAGAGCACATATTGCCTTTCATGTTGAAGTGAAAAGAAACATTATAGGAGTTAGATTTCTTCTTTCCTCCAGAATTCTCTGTAGGTTAGTATTCTTCTTTTACTAGAAAAGTGAAAAGACAGGTGAAAATAATATCTACCTTCACTAAAACTGACAGTGAATTTCCAGCTTTCTTTTGCAGAATAGGAAGTTAATAGATAAGGTGTATCAAAAACTGTCCTTGTACTTGTGTACCAATTGACTAAAGCACCATCAGCTTTAAAATGTCTAGAAAACTTTTCAGTTTCTTAAGTTTTAGGAATTTGATCTGAAAGGAACTCAGCATTCAATAGAATTCCAGGAGGATGGACCAGTAACACCCTTACACAGGAAGGAAATGTTTTAAGGAAAAAAATTAGAAGCCCTTAAAAATTGTGAAGCTGAGTGAAATGAGCACTGAGAGTAAGATAGCATAGTTATTTGACTCATATCACATATGAATTGATTTATATCTATTTAGGACTAATTTCTTTTGTTTGTTCATTAACTGTCTGAAATGAACAAAGAAAATGCATGATATTTCAATATGGAATAAATCTTCCCTTTAGATGATAACTTTCCATATAATATATTTAATAGAGGGGCTATTTAATGATTTAAACTCTGAAAATCAAAATATATTATATTACATATTATGCATCAGTTCTGCTCAAAAACTCTGAAAGCATTTCCCCTGCAATTACAGTATAACAAGCAGTAGTTAATCTATCAATCATAGTTGAGTCAATATTTCTGAATCACATTTCACAGCGTTGACTCAAATGATCATGTGAATCTGTGAGAAAATAAGGATGAACAGATATATATAAACCAAGTAAATCCTTCTACAAACTTGTTTGAATCAATCTCTGAACAATGATCTACAAAAGCTAACACTGATTATATGAAATCCATACAGTGTCATACAGATTAATCACAAGCATCCCAATGTTGTGACATGAAAAATTATACAAAGTACCAATGAAAGGTGCTGCCTAGATTAAAAAATTCTGACTAATAGAGCAACAATTTTGTGCCAAAATAGAAAACTGAAATGAAATTAATTGCTGCCCTCCAACAAGTCTATCTTAACAACAAAGCTTATCACAATGAGACAAAAATAGAGATGTTTTTGGCTGAATGCATGGCAGCAGAAAAACGCAACAGATGTACAAGCAACAGTTATCTTTTCAAGAAATAAGAATCAGATTTCTTTTTCAAGGCACAAAATTATCTCCATAGGTGTGAAATCTATAATACCTTAGAGAAATTGTCTGCTTTTGTTATAACATATCAGTTCAGTTTAAATTCTTGATCTAAGGGCCCTTGCAGGCAGTTGTAAAGGCTCTCAAATCCTAGGCACAATTACAAATACATCATGTTTTTCACTTCTAAGCACTTATTTATATTATGGGACTAAAATCTCCCACTCCCTCAATGGAAAAGTTTTGTACTAATTGGCACAGAAACACCGAGTTTCTTATTCATCAGTATTGTTTCTAATAAGAAAAATGTATACATTTAATGAGTATTCTGCTGAAAAAACCCACCAAAATTTCTGCCAATGTAAAATGCAGAGGCATCATTTGTATGCTTTTTCTAGAAATCAGAAAGTAGGCTACAATAGTTTATCTCTCTTATTTGCCCTAAACCTAATAACAAACTACCTGCATAGGTTCCTTTGGCTTCTGCATTGGCTAATTTGCACCTTTTTAAAAATAAATATGCTAAATTTTGCAAAATCGGCACACAGCTAGTATAGGATACCTACACATAGCAATGTGAAGTTCAGCTTACGGGCTGTAGGCAGAAGCTGGCCTGGAAGATATTTCTGCAGGGCTTCTACGTTTTTCTAAGCAATAATTAGGCAACTAACAAAGGATGACCAATTAATAGAGCCTGACCAGGCAGACATTTCTGTCTGGATATGTCCTCTGAGAAAGAATCAAAACCTGTTGCTCCTACCACAGTCAACTGAGATGGAAAGGAGGACCTGAGAAGCCTTGCATGTTATGCTGCTTCTTCCTCTGCCAGTCTGAATACTGATCACCAGATTCAGTCCCACCACAGAGGTGGTGCACTCACTAGAACACATAAGCACACATGGGAGGAATTCCAGAGGTGCTAAAAATCAAACTGGTTTTGGCTTCACTGAGAATCTTCTAAAAAATATGTCTCTTGTTTATAGCTCTCATTACATACATTATTTAATATGACTTTAGTTGTGATGAAATGTCTGAATTTCTTAGTCTCTCATAATAATATAATGGCCCATTTTCCAGGTCCTTCAGAATGTTATCTTAACTAACAGTTTTAGAGGTCTGATGCAACAGCACAAACCATAGTGTAATAATCAAAGAATAGAATTACAAAATGGCTTGGTTAGGAATAAGCATATTTTCATCTTTTTATTTTTATTACTGTTTTATAAGTAAGTTCCACAGAATGGAATCTTATTCCTCAAAATTGAGAATTTTATGTAACAGAAATTGCAAGAATTAAGTGCCAGTGAAAATTTTGTTGCAAATATTCAAGTACAGATTCAATATAAAAATTCTGGAAAAATGTTATAGCTATGACTTTTTCTTAGAAAGGGCAAATATAAAATACATTTACTCTACAGTCATAAATGAAACATTGTTCCATTAAACATTCCTCTAAATTAACTGGTCTTATAAAAATAATTGTTACTTTCTTTTAGGATCACTCAGGTAAGGCTCT
The DNA here is from genome assembly GCA_036785705.1 of Acanthornis magna. NCBI lineage: Eukaryota > Metazoa > Chordata > Aves > Passeriformes > Acanthizidae > Acanthornis > Acanthornis magna. The sequence continues at coordinate 14,802,891 of JAWUZG010000029.1, forward strand.
TCCATATGTAATTTTTTAATCCTTTTTTTTTTTATATATTATACCAAGAAAAATAGAACACATTCACTGCACAGATTAAGTATTTTCCTTCTGGTGAAACCCAACCCTCTTCATATCTCTCCTAATCTAGATCTCTATTCAATATTAATTTCCTTTCTGTACCCTCCTTTTTAAAAACAGATAATATAAACTAATCCACTGGTGACATTTACAGGGAATGAATGAAGACCTGTTTACTGAAACCTTGTATTAGTTACTTCATTTAAACTATCCTTCCAGGAAAATATCAAGGATTAAGCAAGTAGCATCTGACATCTATTCCTCCAAGGAGTTTTATTCTTTCCAATTTCTTAGAATAAATCTGGTTAGGTTTTAACTCAATTTCTCATCAAGAATTGCCACCTGCCTTTAATTTGATGCACAACAGAAATCTGCAGACTCACAAATACTAAAATGCATCATAAACTTTTTGTGTATTAGCTTTAAATCTATTCAACATAATGCAGGAAGGAAGATTGATTTAACTGGAACATAAGTTTGATGTGGAACTGGAGAGGCAGAGTTCAAATCTGTGGTCAGCCTCAAAGCGTATGAGTCATCTTGGTCAACCACCATGTGGCCCCAAAATTACTTATGTACCTATAGTGAAAGTTATACAGAAAAACACCATCTGGCTGCTTCACCACTGAAAGTTTACATAAGAAGCCAAAGAAAAATGGAACCTCTCTTCCTTCCCTTTGTCTGCTATCAAACCATTCTACATCCTCCAACTAATGATGTAATGTGCTGAAGTACAACACAAGGATTGGGTGTCAAGTTCTCCACTCATTATGGCATACATGTGTTTTCTCATTTGAGATATTTCTAGGCCATAAAATTCTGTCTGTATTCATCTCAATGCTTTGCTTGGTATTTTGTCTGCTGTTAGTCCTATACTTTGATGCTTATGTCTGCTTATCTAGGCTACACAGAATTCAAGTCCCTCCCTCATGACTCCATCCCATTCCCACAGGCAGAGAGAGCCACAAAGCCTAGGGAGCATTATCACATGTAAATACTGTAAAGAGTCTAGGCCTTAGCCTTTCTCTAGCTGTATTTTCTTTAAAGGAAGATGCAATGAAAAATACAACAGAAATAAATACCAGAGCACTCAGAAATTTTAATCTTGCTGGTTAGAGAAAAGCATAAAACAAGTAGGGTGAACCTGTTCTGTTCAACGTGCTAGTAGGAGAAATTGATTTGATCACATTTACTTTAGTTTTAGGTGGCACTGTATTGCTCTGCAAAACATCTGTGAAATCAGTATCTGGGAGAAATATGATACTGAACAGGAAATGATGCCTTCTTTAATGGATAGACAGCAATTTTTTGAAAGAGTCTAATCACTAGCGAGCACTCACTAGCAGCAGTAATTCTGAAATAAGCACTTCTTTTTGAGAGAGGGAAGCTGGAGAGATACAGAGACAATATTGGGCCTAATGCACATCTCTAGACATTATTACTATTACTAATGATTTCTAATGATGGCATAGTTATCTCTTTTTCTTTCATGTTTTAAAGAGCAACCTATGACTGCTACAAGACCACTTCTAATCTATTAGACTTATAACTCTATTTCTTTAGGCTCTTACCAGTATGAATATTCTGCATGAGTTCAATATGCTAATTTTAAAATTATAATGATTCCTGAAAAAAAATAAAAAAGTAAATCCCGCAGGAACTGTACAACAAGGCAATTTCTGCTAAAAGTCAGACTCCATCCACAAATGGCTATACTTATTTGTAGCAGTGTTTTATGCAAGACAAACTGCTAATTCTAGTGCCTTTATTGCTTGCTGGAATGAAAAAGAGATGGACCCAACATTTTAGTAAGACAGACATTTGCTCAAAATTATTACCACAGAAAGTTACTGCCTGATTATAAAACGGTTATTCTATGGTTTAACCTCTTTGTAACATATCCAGTAGAAATGCTAGAATCCAATAGGACTGGCTGTCCTCCAGATGCATATACTTCTAATGAATGGGTTAAGTTTACTCACAGATTAATACCTGATTACAAATTCAGAGCTGCAGTCATAAAACTGCAGCAATAATCAGCAATTATGTACTGTACAGAAAGAAAATGTCTATATTTTTCTTTCTACAGTTTTGTTTCTAGTATCTGGAAAATATTTAAAGCAGATGCCATTACTACTTATTACAACATCATGTCATACCTATCAAATATTAGCCTGTCTACTATTATACCATATAATCAAATCTATTACAGTCACTAGTAGACAGACAGTCTATTTGTTTGGATCATCATTATCCATTTTCTCTTACTGGAAAAAAATATTAGAAGTATTGATATTCATATCTGAGAGATTCATAGTTAGTTAACAAATGCAAATGAGAGGATGATGAAATTTCAATCTTATTTAAAGACTAGTAGTAATACGGACAGTTCCTGAAACTTTTTTGCATTGGTTACATTTTTGTAAGCTTTAAAATTAAGACAACAATCTGATTTTGTTGATTTTTGAGAATGAACATGTACAGACAGTTTCATTAAGAGAAGTAGCACTGTTCATCCAGGAGAAGATATCTTAATCACATAAAAATAAGCAATCTGCATAATATATTAATTTTTTCAGTTATGAACTGATTAGGAGCAATAAGTGATGAATAACTTGAGAGAGTCATCAAAGCAGTTTGACTTCAGAATCCAGTTGAGTAACCAGGGAGTTAGTTTCAACAGTTTTATTATGGGATCAGGTAAATATTTAGCATCTACTCTTGTGAGAGTATAAATTTCATGTCCGAGTGAGAGCTTTGTGGATGTTTGCTCAGTGCTCTCATTTTCCCCACAGGAGAATGAGAATAAAATAATAATTATGTATAAATGTAATACAAGCTGTACATTCAATCAAGTCCCCTTAGCAAACTAATGCATGTAAGAAAAACAAGAAATTAATTTCCACACAAAGATTTTGCTCACGACTTTCATAAATTATAGATTACCCCATTTGATTAAGCTGCTGCTATATTAGTCATGCTGTAGCAGACAGAAAAAAAAAAAAGGAAAGGTTTTGCCAAAACAACTTGTAACATTATTTAAATGATAATTTTTTAAAAGTTTGCCACTATTACCAATTTTTCTTCAAATCCAAATACCAGATTAGTAAACATAAGCAGGTGTGTGCTTTGATGACAGGAACCCCCATAACTGTGGCCTCACCATTTAAAAAGGATGCTGAGGTACTTGAATGCATCCCAAGAAGGGCAGCGAAGACTGTGAAGGGACTGAAAGACAGGGAATCGGAGAGAGCCCTAGGAGGGGCTGTGCTCAATGTCACTGAGGGCAAGAAGCAACCCCTGGGGGCCACCCCTGGGCCCAGCCCGGAAGTCTAGAAAGCTTCCTCCCACCAGATGGGAGGCACAAGGGCAGCAGGCACCTGACCAAAATGGCCCAAAGGAGGCTGAGGGCTGTGCTCAGTGCTGCAGAGGAAGGCAGAAGGTGTTTCAGGGTATGAGAGGCTGCCTGTCTTCATGGGGCAAGTACAGCAGGCAGCAATCTGGCCAAGAGGGACCAGAGGAAACCTTACCATCACATGCTCGATGCTGCAGAGGAAGGCAAAAAAACCACCAAGGGCCAGTGCCAGTCTGCCTCAGTGGAAAATTCCTTCCTGATGCCACAGGTGGTAATCATCTATACCCTGAACATATGAGTAAGACCTGTGTTCTCATCCCACACATTGGGCATGCATCCCAGGAGATGCCTGACTTCTATTCTGCCCCATCTGGGGCCATGTCAGGGCTTTCCAATAATGAGCAAATGCCCTTGGCCTGATCTGCTTTCCGGACAAGAATCCTTCCTGCACCTGGCAGGGCAGCACTGGGTGCTCCAAAGTACTGGGATCCCTTGCAACCCCTCTGCACCTCTTATGTTTGCTGCCCCTGGCTCCACAGGGGGTGGGAGGGCAGTGAGTTTTGCAGTGTTCCTTAAGGTATTCCCTAAATGTTTACTGACTTAGCTTTCATTTTAGCAAGAACCAGTATTTATCATGAACAAATAATCCACTTTCTCAAGAAAATAATATCAGTAGCCTACATTTTTAATAATAATAAAGAATTATATTAATATTTTTTAGAGTAAAAATAGAAGATTTTTTTCCTCTGCAGAGCTCATATAGGACTAAACACAAGACAAAGAACAACTGAGGATTTTCTGAGAGTTCAACATGTTCAGGCATCCAACTACAAGATGATGTATAATCCACACAGTTACTTGAAAGAGTCTCATAAGAATGTCATTGGCTATTTTAACCTGTGTAATATAGGATAAAATGAAAAAAAAACCATGGCAAAGGCGTAAGAATAAAACAGCATTAAGCCACCTGCATCTCAAACAATTCCAACTTGTTTAAACAGTTATTGATTACACTATTAAGTTATTTATCAGTCTGGGCCATTAGTCACACTGTTCCACACAGATAACCTCACAGGTTTTTGCCTTCTATCCATGCAGTCCTACTACATCCCTTGCTGCTGCCTTTTTTTTTTTATTTAAGCTTCCATGATCTAATCACCATCTTTTTCTTTCTTTCTGTTGTTGTCTTGGGGAGTCCACTTCTAACTAATGACAACTGGAAGGCCCAGGCAATTTCTTGATGATACCAAAGTACTTCATATACTCTGTTAAATTTTGCAAGTTATTAAAAAATTTCCAGCTGCATGCAAGGGGCGAGGTTTGTAAACACATGGAAAACCCAGTTTATTCAATTTTTAATGTTTCTCATGCCTTCTTTCCCCTGATTTTTACAGCGTTTCACCCCCATTCCCTTTTTTGAGAATGGAGATTTTTAATAGTAAAAAAATACTGCAAAAAACTAAGATATGCTCCAAAAAGCAATTAAACTATTCCTATTTTGTGGTTAGCTCTGTAGAGTTTCTAACCTCCTAGTTGTCTACTGAACTGTGTTAATAATATGGCAGTTGTCACACTCTGGTACATCATGGACAAGTATTAAAAGCATTGTCATCTGAGGTATAATCTCCATCTGCAAATTCACCTTTCTGGACTGAGATAGATTATTATGCAAACACACTTGAATCTTTCTCATTGAAAGGCACACTTCACCTCCATTTCCACATAAAAAGTTTGTATGGTTACAAAGAGACATGGGGAGAAGACACGGAGAGGGAGAAGGCACATGCAGGAAGTGGCTTCCAGCCATATGGCCAGGAATATCTGCAGGCCAAAGTCCAGGTATAGTTTCAGCCCTTCCCCAGTTGTATATAACTTCCTTTTCCTGAATTTGTATTGGAAACAACTCAACTCCAAGGCAGGTTTGCTTCCAGCCAGGACATTCTTATATCGTCTGCTCCTCATGCAGAGCACTGCTGGATGATATCTGTCTGTCTCTCTCACCACTGAAATGGCAGAGGGAGGAGAAGAGCAGTGAGGAAGGGCAGAATCCTAAAGCCTGTGTAAAGATCCAGAAATTAAGAACTTTAACAGTACTTGCAGTGATGATTTTTAAATCCAAAGAAATTTTGTCTTGCTGCCAGTTACATTGTGACCATATTTATGTATCAATATGCTTGCCGTGTTTTGTTATTTAGATGAATTATTTCAAACTTCAATTGGCAATCCCACAGTTTACAGAATGTGGTCATACGGGATTAAAGTTGAATGCTAGCAATCTGTCATACAGAGTACAACCCCACAGCAGGTAAGCAATAATCATCCAGAAATGTTCTGCCACATGTATCTGATTACTTAAATTAATCTTTAATGTGAAATTATTCTCAAAAACTGGCATCTAATTCATCTCACTGTGTTACAGAGGGAATCACACTGTTTACACATTCATAAAACACCAGAAACAGCTACATGAAAATTTTTCTTTTTTCCCCCCATTTTTTCATATGGCACACAGAAATTTTCATAAAATTGGCTTATGTGCTGCATAATCTCCAATGGTAGATTTGACGCTGTATTTTGAAGTAATTTTGCTATTTCTTCATTGTGATTTTGTGATTAAAATCCATAATTCTAGCCGTAATAAAGTCAGGAAAGCTTTAGAGTTTTGTGAGACTGCTGGGATAAATTAGTTGTGAGTAATAATTCCCGTTCAATGTCCTGTGCTAAAATCTGAAAGTACAACAGTACCATCTGGACTGTAACAACAAGTTAGGTAGTTAATGTTAAGTAAAGGAGGTGCATAGATACCTGTGCTGTCACGAGCAACGCAGCATGTGGATCACTGTGACAACAATGCAACTTCCACTGCTAATGCAATTATAGGTAATTAAGAGACGGAAATAAGGATGATTATTTTTATTTTTTCAGTAGCATTTTAACTGCCTGTAATTACTATATACATACCTGCATGAAATGATATGTATTTATACTATTTAGCCACTGGTAAAAAGAGAATGTTCCTTAGCTTTGATGTTCCCCTGTAATTACATCTCAGCTTGCAATCTTTGCAACTAAAAAATGCTCGTGAGAAGGGCAAGACAAAATAAAACGACACTGGTTCAACACTTGTATCTCCCAAGTACAAGTGTAATACTCTAACATGACTATTGTTCTCACATTTTTCAAAACTGCTGGAAATTAAATGCAGAAACCTTTTCCATATCAGGCCAGTGTTTACCTCAGCAGAATCTGGGACTTTGGAAGCAGTTACCCTCAGGCAGGTGCAACCTGAGAACTCAACAAACCCTCAATACCTTTTGTTATGTTCTTATTGAGAAAACTCTCCCCTCTTTACTAACCACTCTGACTAATGATGAAAAATGCCACCATTTAAAACTTCACCTTTTATCCCCTGAACCAAATGGCTGAAGCCTGCAGTAAGAATAATTCAATGTGACAGCTTATCTTTTTGCCCAGTGGGGGTCTTTACTGAAGTGTGGCTATGAAAGCAATTTCCATGTTGATGATGATGACCGAAGCCTTTATGATTCAGATCCAAACTAGTATAAATAAGCAGGAGGATCCCACCATGATATGCCACAAGTATCTTCCCATTTCAAAGGAAGTGAAATTGAGATGACATATAGCACACATGGTACTTGGATTCTTTAAAGAAAGCCACATAAACAATGTTATATATAATGGCATATTGTAGCAGAAGTGCTTGTAAACTCTTATTTGCAGATGTTAAAGACAGCTATGAAAATCGAGTCAGATCTAAAGTTTGGCATTGCTACTGTTCAGCCAAAGGGTTTGTTCTAAAGTGCAAAGTAATGAGATATAAACTTAATCATGGGAAAACAACAAACTTGATTACATCTCTATTATTGAAGAAAACAAAGCCAAGCCTAAGAAACTTATTTGGATACTATTCTAATTTCCTGTGACTATAGAATTGCTACTCTGCTTGCAACACCATCTTTCTGTGCTAAAAAGCATAAATGTAAGACGTACAGTTTAATTTATATGAGGATGATATCAGCACTCAAGGTGGAAGAAGAGAGAAATTGTGAGAGTATATGTTCTTATATAAAGAAGGCATACATACCTCAGTATATATAAAACACTGTTATTTATGCCAAACTCTATTATGAATACAGCTCATATATATATATATATATAAATCCTAATATATAGAACTAATACACAAAAACATATGAAGTATAGTAATGTTTTCATATAATAAAAGGCCACTATATATAACTTTTATGTGACATATGCATTATAATAATAATATATAATATATTATAATATATAATAATATAATAATTAAATATTTGGATATATATTATGTGTTGTAAAAAGAAATAGCTTCTAAGTAGTAACTTCTATATGAAGTTAACTTTCAAAGTAAGCTGCTTGATGTATAGGAAGCCTTAAGTCTTGTATTTAATAAATATATAATAAAGTTTTGATACTAATTAACTTACATGGTAAGCTACTTGTAATTACATCATAATACATTTCAAAAGCTGAATTTTTAATAACTTCCCTATAACAACGGAATTATTTCTAATAGAAACTCAAATAAATGGGTCAAATCATTGAGATCAATACAAACTGTTACGTAAGCTTAAATTTCTCCACTGGAGGAAAAGCAGAGACTTAATTTAGCTGTATCTTCACGTCCTTTCTTTCAAGTCAGTTTACATTTCCAAAACCAAATATTCAAAATAAAACCGAGTAATTCAAACTGACGAATACCGACCACAGAAGTTCTTTTTAATTTCAGATATATGTGAGGAGACAGAACAAACTTCATTCCTATGACAGCAGGTTGTCATTTGCTCTTTTCATTATGACTTCAACCTTCAACAGGTCCATGAGGAGCATCAATATAAAGTGGCCTGACATACCAGAGCAACTCCCTGGTACATGACAAAGCATGTTCTTTAACACTTGTATTACTACAGTGGTATACTAGGTCTGGCTGGGATGGAGTTACGAAATTAATCTTCTTCTCAGCAGCCCATGGGTGTTGTGTTTCCCAGCTGTGGCTAAAACCATGCTGGTATCAGGCCACTGTTTTGGCTGCGGCTGTACCATGCTTGTCCAGAAGCATCAAGGCTTCTCCCCACACCCTTCCCCTGAAAGGCTAGGAGGAGGTGTGTGGGTAAGAGTTTAGGCAAGGACATAGCTGGGAATTGATTATGGGAAATCCCATAATGTACAACATCACGTCCAGCAATAAAAACTCAGGGAATGGAAGAGGAAAGGAGTATGTTTAGTGTTATGGACCTTCTCTTCTGGAGAAAACACTACATGTGCTGAGGCCCAGCTTTCCAGGGAGCAGCTGGACATTTGCCTGCTGATGAAAAGTAGTGAACAAATGTCTCTTTTTTACTTTGCTTGCATGTGCAGCTTTGGCTTTTCTTATTAAATTGCCATTTTAATCCACAAGTCTTTTTTCTTTTCTTCTGTTTTCGTCCCCATCTCTCAGGAGAGGGAAGAGAGCTAAAGGTAGGTTGGGTGTTTGGCTGCTGGCCATGGTCAACCTACGACAATTCATTTAGTGTAAATGCAAAAGTCTACATTTCAGGAAGAGAAGGCATTTTGCAAGGCCAAAGCAGTATGTCATATTTTGTTTTTTTCACAGTAGCACCTATCTCTTTGAGACTCTCCTAAAGCAGGAAATAAAAAAGCCATGCATTTCTTTACCATAACTATGTAGATATTTGCTAATGATATCTAAAATCACTGAGCCAATAGAATATCTATCCTTGGAGATATTCAAAGCTCAACTTTTCATGGCCCTGAGTAACCCAATGTAGCTTTGAAGATGGCCCTGCATTTAGAGGGCAACATGAGCTCCAGTAGTTGGTTGTTACCTGAATTATTCTAGGGTTCTGTGATCTAGTACTCTTTGCTTCTTTCATAGCACTATTTGAAAAAGGCATTTACAGCTTTCCAGCAGGCTTGCAGTGACTTTAATGTACAGGTAATTTTCATGATAAGCCAAGCTGCCTGCATTCAGGAGTTGGGTACTTGTTCTTTCTGTCTTTCTGACTATTTTCTTTTTTTCACCAACAAAGAAACCACTAATCAGAAGCAACTTAAACAAATATAGGTAAGTAGTTGAAAAGGTAGTGCCAAAGCAAAAGGCTGCCCTAATTCTCAATTACTCTTCTCAGACTGCAAAAACCAAACCCAGTAAGCATTATTTTAATTAAATTGGAGCATTTATTACATGCACTGATGTGCAAGCATGGGGACCTGCTTTAGTTCTATGAGGAACACAGGGAACTGTGTTCTAGTTGCAAAAATGTCCCCATAACAGTCATCCAGGAAACAGACAAAATGTGTGAGGAGTTCCCCCTTTTCAAGGCAGTGATATTATTGACCTATAGGCTGAGTCTGACTTACAAGAACTTTTCACTTCCTCATCTGCTGGTGAGTGGGGAGATTTGAGAGTTCCTTTCCACTGCGCCCTACACAGTATACAATTTAAAGCCATCATCTCCATCATCTAAGCATGGTTCCCACTGCTAGAAAGGTAGGACCACCTTGACATGATCACTGGCAGTGTCAGGACCATCTTTTCTGGATCACTGCATATTTTCAGAATATGAAGGACATGTCAGTGTATCCGAGTATGAGTGATCTCTCCACAACTTACCTGTCAATAATGGCACACATGTCAATGGTGACGTTGGCAAAGCTTCCCAGCTGGCCTTGCTCCACTGCATGCAAATCCACCAGCTGATCATCCACATGAATAAACTGCATGCATCCTTGAAAAGAATGCTCAAATAGCGAGTGATCCGAGTCATTCAGTTGTACAGGAAACCCTGCAGTGAAGCAAAATAAAGAGCATTATTAACCTCATCTACTATTACTTAAGCCAGGATTTTTTCAAAGGAAAAGACGTTTCCTAGATGAGGGAAGAAAAAAGGCAACATGGTAAGAAAATATTACAAAGTTATTAGTTTACATTGCAATGTTATTGATTTAACTACCTGAAAGAATTTGTATAGTACAGCTGATGATTCATTAATTTTTGTCTAATGGATGGAAGTCTTCTGCCACCTCCTCCAGTCCTTTCTACTGCTATTTCTCAGTCCTTCTTTCTCATATAAATATTATTGGAACAGGAAAAGGATTTATTTCCTTGCTATATTTTAGAACTCACATTCTAATTCCTCTGATTTTTCTGACTAAAAATGCAGCCATGAAGCGAATTTCCAGTTCAGCCTTCTCTAGAACTAGGCTTCCGCTCTTTTTCACTTTGTCTTTTTGTTCATGGGCAAAGAATACTTGTGCCAGAAACTTTCTGTAAACTTGAAAATAGTCCGAAAATCTAATGTCTTGGATGGCTTCTGAGGAATCTGAGGACATTCTGTACACACTCTGAATACATTCATTTTCTTGTCTGTTTGAAGGTGGTCTATAAGAGATGAGAATGACTTACTATCTGGCTCAGGCTAAAAGGCAGGGAGACAGAGATGTTTGTATGCAGTTCTGAATGCCCTTCAGAAGTGAACATGTCAATTTACTTGAGAAAAACGTCCTCGATAAGACAGTGGAGAGCCTCATTTACCACTTATAAATCTTTAACAATGAACTCCCTGAAAAGGCAGAATTCATTGAAGATTGGAGAAGGAAGGAAGGGAAAGGGACTAACAACAGTTTATTGAATAGAAAAGAAGGTAAAGAAGGTAAAAATCCTGAAAAAAGTATAATGCTTTTGCAGATTTCAGCTAGATGACCAGCCATGCACTACTTGCCAGACAAGGGCAAAATATTGTACACATTCGCTTTAGTATCTAAGACAGATAATACAGCTCCTGTTCCTCCTCCCACTTTTCTATCCATCTTGCCAATCTCCAATGCCTTATGCTCTCTTCAACAGCATTTGTGGAGACAGGAGAATAACAGACTATCAAACTAACATCATGTGAAGAGTGGCAGGAAAAGAAAGGAATAAACATAATTTTAAATTCTGTTCCTGAAAACAGTTTATCACATACCACATAAATAGTTTAATTCGGTAAAAAAGAGGGCAATAAGTAGAGAAACAAGCAACTGGGGCTTGAGGTCAGATAATGCCTAATATGCCACATATTACTAAAAACCCCACAACTCAGTTACATATAGGTCTTTGCCAAAATCTAATTAAGACATGTTTTAATTGAAAGGCTTTGTCAGAGTTTTCACATGATAATTAATGCTTTCTAAAATTTTCTAAAGTGACCAGGCCCATCAGCTAAATTTACTTCTGGTAGCTTCTAAATTTCCCTGACTCACTTCAGTAAGCCCTCACTTCAGAGTTTACTGGTGGTGACATAGAATTAATCAGGGACGATGTAGTAATTGAGCAGGGACAATGCTAAAAATTAGTTCTGACAGGTATCTCTAGAAGTTGGGCTTGCCTGGAGGTTATATTACCTCTGGACTAAAACTGTGACACTATTGCAGGGAGCCATAAACTGCTATGAGACAGATAAATAACCCTGTCACATTAACACACATTCAATGAAGAAGGAAAAGCTCCTTGGGAATCCTCCAAATGCCTAACTTGTGCATAATAACCTCATCAGATCAAATGCCACCCCACCAAAAAAAAACCAACCAACCAACCAACCAACCAACCAACCACAAAAAAGTGCTAGTCATGGACTGTAGGAATTGGTTTTTTGGACAGGCAGAAAAATCAAGTTGTAGGGACATGACCTATATTGTGTTCCCATCATGGGCATTGGCTAGTGACTTATCTGATGAAAAGAAGACAGGGCCTTCAAAAACCTGCCTCCTACTTTTTTAAAGTTATTCTTTCTAGTGACTGGTTAAACTGATTTATGTGAAGCTTTACAGCCATCAGTAGAGAGAGACAAAAGTGCAACTTAATTCTCTGTTGTTTGGTGCATGCTAGCACAGTATTTGCCTATTCCTACCAGGCACCTTCTCCAATTATATTTAAAGAGCTCACTTTCTCAGTATAATTGCCTGAGCTGTCACTGAACCCTAGAACTACTCCCAAGCAAGAATCCCCAAACTAACACATAGCATGTGATAATTTAGATCTTTAGTGCATTAGCAGACAGGGCAGAAAACCTGTATATCATCTTCAGGTTCAAGGCACTTATATAATTCCTTTGGTTTAAATATTAAATTCAAGGTTACCAGCACTGGGGTAAACAGTAACATTCATGTAAACCCTGCAAAGCCAAGGAAATTATACAGATATATCTGAATATAATGAAAGATTATCCACCATCCTGCAAACACTAACTGAAAAATAAGATCAAAACCGAGAGCCACAATTCACTGTTCACATCAAAAAGAGTATGAACCAAAAATCTAAGTTAAAATCATATTATTAGATTCAGCAATTTGACACCATTCAAGAACTAACCACAGAGGTATTTCAATACGTGATTCTCAGCTTCACTGCATCTGAAATATGCACAGCTATTACTGCTCTCTGGCACATGTTCTGCACCTTGCTACTGGTTGAACCTGCAAACAGGAAAGTGGCAGGTTAGACCTTCAGCGTTGGAGGATACCGCAGGTCCTTGGGTTCACCAGCTGGAGCAGGAGGGAGTCATGAAACAGAGTGGCTGGAAGTGGCAGCTGCTCCTAACTTGACTACATAAATCAAGCTTTCCTCTATTACCAAGGGAGTCGTGTACACTGAGTGTTAATCAACTTGGGATTCTGAATTTTTCTAAATCTATCAATGGATGAAGACTATAATTTTCCCATTCAAATGTCTTTGTTTGCCTGTCTTGCTGACACTCCCTTTGCTGTTTCCAGTCAAGTAAGAAACTGGAAGAGGCAGGAGTTTTCTGCACTAATACAGCACATTTCATAAACTGTCTGTGGGGCTGGCTGGGTGTCAAAGCATTTCAATCATGCTATACTATAACAGATAATTACGCAAAGAGATAATTTTGAAAAACAATTCACACTCCACAGGGAATGGAAGAATTAGTTTTTTTCAACCATATGTTTCTCACAAAGAAGAAGAAAAGCAACTAGATAAGCCTTGCATATAAAACCTACATTTTTCTTGAGCTACTAGGTATACCGTCTGATGCCCATTAATTTTGGTGAGACCTGGACATTTAAGATTATTCTGGTCAGAATCATTTGGGGCAAAGCTTCTGCCTCAAATGTAAACCTTGAAATGACCTACTACCTTGTGGCTGTTAATTCAATAAAATAGAAAACGCCTTCCATTTCCAGATTTCCATTATTGATACATGATTCACTTCCTCATCCTTCCCACAGTGAATGAAATTTTAAATAAATCATATTCTCTAACTAAAGCTGACAGTAATGCTGATACTAGAAAGGCTAAGTAATGGATGAACAATTTGGACAGCACCTCATTGATCTTCCTGTTGACAAGAAACTATGTACATTTTCAAAATGCACATAAAATTCAGTTTGCACAGTTCAAAACAATATCCACGCTTATGATTACAAATGCAACTTAAAGTCAGGTAGATTCCATTATCCAGTAATTTCTATGTCTTTCTGATGTACAGAGTCTGTATACCACCATTTTATATTTCACATTTTAAGCCCATGAAGAGAGGGATTATCCTGCAAATATCACACATGGATTAAATCTGAATTTTTCTTTGTTCAAGGGAACTTGTTTCCAGGACTTCTTTCTGATGCACCAAACACAAAATGGACAAATTGTACATCCAGCTCCAGATCTTAGTTCAAACTTGCAAGAAAAATCAAAAAGTCTAAAGTTTAAATTAATGCTATTTTCTATGTTAAAAGTCACTTTAATATAATAAAATAAATGAATTAAATAAATAATAAGTACAATAAAGCACCTATGAAATTAAAACATATTCCTTTTCTGGTGTCAACATCTGTTATGTCTCTCTTTGAATCAGCTGAGTAAGGTTTTACCAAAGGCATTTTAAAAAAGGAAGTTAAAGGGAGAATACATTCAGGGTCATGGTATAATAAGAAGATAGTTATATAGAAGAACATATAGTCGGAAGATCTGAGGCCCTACTTGATTCTGCGATCTGACCTAAGAATGAAATATCATACTAGAATCTGGAGGTACAATCAGAAATTATTTTGTACACCTATATTAAACACTCAGATTTTCTTTGAAATGTAATTTAAATTTTATTGTAACAAGAAGGCAGTTTTTCTTTATAGCATTATGGATTTTTTCTTTTGCATTTTTTATAAGTTAATGATGGGCCAAGATTGTATACAGATGGTACTTGATATTTTATTTCTTTAATAGAAAAAATACACTTGAATAAAAAGAAAAAGTACCTATTAGCTTAGAAATCTAACTGGTAATCCATATTGTCTTCAACTAGTTGCATGGGTAGCTGGAGCATATAGTAATTAATAGAAAAATTGACTGATTTCAAGTCTGACAGTGATTTTTATTTGTTGAGTATTTCAAGGATATGCCCGGGATCCCTGCTATGCAGAATGAAAGAAATAAAACAAAATGCTTTATCTGTCAGGATAAATAGCAGTGCAGTCTCATTGAAGGGCCAAGTAATCAAATTTTCTATACATATCGAACAGAGTTAAAAGATGTTCTTCTGAACCCACAGAACAAAACTGAAATTCAGTGCCTAACAACGCACTTTGATTGAAGATATAGCTGATGTTTCACATGTCAATAAATAAAAATAGACACTGAAAGAAAATCTTGATCCACCTACCAGTTCAGATTCACTGTAATATTTTATCCTTGTTTCAGTCAGACCAGAATGGGATCCTCAGTGTGAAGTAGAAGAAAGGCAGTAATTGTAGAAAACTAGAAGATTCAAGCTTCAAGAGCATGAAATAAACTGAACAAATTGCAGACAGGATGAAGCTTGAATTAAAACAGAATTTTTTAAAAAATTCCATTGCATTTCTGTAAAGACTTTTTTTTTTTAAACTGTAGTTATCCTTCTGTATTAGGGAATATGAAGACTACAGACGGGGTTTGCCATGGCATTTGGATCCCATGTCTAGTTACTATAAGAACTGTTCTGATAATCGTGGAAACATACAATGATGAAAATAAAGATGAAAATAAACATGACTTTAGCATCTTTCAGCTTGGTGAAATGTAGAAAAGCAAATCAGAATAGGGACTAGAATTTTTCTCTGTGTGTTTGAAAGTCACCAATTTCTTGAATAAGTAATTTTGTAATAAATCAATCTTTACTCTGCCGTCATTGTTTTGTTTATGGAAATACAGAGTTTTATAGCAAGGCAGTGCATTCTATCCCCAAAAAATCTAAATTGCTAATCCAAGAACCCCAAATATGTCTCTGTACGCAGAGAAAAACAGTTTACTAAACCTAGCATTTCGAAGAAGATGATGTGCTTCTAGCACTCCCAAGGCACACAGGAGTCCCTTGGTAAAACAAGGTAGCATTAAAGAAGTCTCTGGCGGACTTCCCACAATCTTCTTTGTACATGCCATTTGTAGTATGATGAAAAAGTTTAACTCAATCTCACAAGACTTGGCAGCACTTTCTACCAGTGGTGTGATTCCTGATTTTTTTTGTCTCCCTTGGAAATCTGCTCTTCAGCCATACCTTCTCTAAGAATATTTTATCACCACTGATTAATTGGAGCCAGTTCTGGAGAAGTACTGAGGTTTTTCAGTCGCAGTGTATACTATCATTCCTTAATCCTCAGCTATATTTCCTTTGGTGTATTGACACTGCTTCAGTACCTACCAGTTCTTAATAGAATTTTTAAAAAGAAGCTTCTTAGACCTCTCTACTTGAGGTATGAAGGATATCAATACAGCACTACAGATTTCCTTTATTGTGTGCCAGAGAAATTTTAGGGTTATGTGATCAAGCCATAGATATAGGTCATGTAGAGCATAATAGGTTATCTGAACATATAATTATACTGGTAGTGTTTGTAAGCAGTCTTCGAAGAAAGAAAGAGGCAGATAACAAAAAGTCCAAAAGATACTCAGATGATAACTGCTGTGCAACCAACTGTGAACAGACCCTTCAAGCCACAACACAACTTGCACAAATGCTATTTTACAAAATATTAAATGCCTAGGATGACAGCCCAGTACAAAAAGTAGAGGAATACAATTCTGAAGGCACTGACAAGAGCATAAACAAAGGCCAGGCATGCTGTATTTGGTAGTAAACAGGAAAATTGCTGAAAAGGGAAGGATAAGACTACAGTAAAATTGTCTCTTTTACCAGCTTTGTTGATTCTGTGCTTCTCTCAGATTGCTGTGGACCTTAGTGTGAACAGTAGTGGACTTGTCAAGAACTGTTTTGAGACAATTTTCCAAATGGCTGGCCA
Organism: Acanthornis magna; assembly: GCA_036785705.1. Classification (NCBI taxonomy): domain Eukaryota; kingdom Metazoa; phylum Chordata; class Aves; order Passeriformes; family Acanthizidae; genus Acanthornis; species Acanthornis magna. Next base: position 14,819,635 of record JAWUZG010000029.1, read on the forward strand.
CGGACTTCAAGGTATTCAAATATATTTGGGACTTCCAATTATTACTGTTGGAAAAAAGCAGGTTTGTAACCCCGGTTGCATGGTAATGGTACCAGTTCAGTTGTTTGAAATGAATGGCAATGGGCACTGAGGTACATCTCACCATTAACTATGACATCTTTTTCCTTTCCCTTTATTTTTCCATGCTAAAGGATTTTTTTTTTAAACCTTAGGTAACTACAAATATGGTATCCCTCTTATTTTCAAAGTAATTTCCTGCTATATATGTAGACCATGTCATTCCCAAATAGAGAGATTATCTGGAAGATTGTGTGCAAGCACATTTCTCTTCCCAGGTCACATGTCAACTGGACTACACACTAAAAAAAATCCCTGCGTTAACTAACTTAGCAGAACACAAGCATGATTTTTTCACCAGTATTTCAGTCTTAATAAATACCACAAAATGTCCTAAATAGCTGTTTGCTCAAGTAATTAAACTTCATATGCTAGTTCAAATAATTCTGAAATGGAAAAGAAATATTTTCTGATAATCCAGAAAGACATCTATATTCAGAAAAGATACTATCTATTAGTGTTCTCAGGTCTCAAAGACCTGTTGCAAACCAGGTATGATAATAGTCTCTTTGAAAATTGCTGCTGCAGACTTAGCTTCCCGAAGGGTCATACTTAGACCTTACAAACCCAAGAACATATGAACAGTCAATAAAATATAAGATGAACTATGACTCAATGGTGGAAGAGAACAAATATAGTTATTGCATGAGACTGGTTTTATTAATTTTGTCTTAGATGTGTAGAAGATGAGCCTAATGTCTCTCCCAGCTCCATGACTGTGTGAAATATAATGACTTCTCCCTTTCTATGGTTATCTCTGAACTTTATCTGGTTTTCTGAAGATTAGATAAAAGCAAACTGTTGCCCATGTGTTTGAGGGATGGAACAAGATATTCTTGCCTGATGAGAAAAAAAAGACTAAATATTACTACCAGGCTATGGTAGCATCTAAAAATGGGGAGCATAAGGGTAAAATAATTATGTAAAATAGTGTCAAAAGTACACATAGGTGCTAAAATTGATACTTGTTCAAATAACAACAGAAATAAATCAGGTATTTACTCAATGCACAGATAATTTTCCAGCTTTTATTTGACTCACTGTTCTACTTCCTTTGCATTGAGCTTTTTTGCTTTTTCTTCAGAAACCACTTGATTTTTCCAGTTGTTAAATACTTCTAATTCCTGCCTACTTCAATGGACTTTGAGAATAGTCAGCTAGTAAAAACATAAATAAAGAGTCCTCAGGAATAGTAGAATAAAAAGACAAACAACTACTTTAAAATAAAAGAGAAAATTTGACATACATTTAATCCTTTACTTAGAAAGTATCAGTGCACAAAATATGTGAGGACATTGAGATTGTAATAAAGTTAATATAAATAACACCATTAAATGGGACATAAATTAAAAACAGCCCACATTGTTTGAAAAAATGCACTTACTATGAGGCATTTAAGCACAGCTTTATGCTCTTAGTACAAAGCTAATTCGGTTTCCTGGCAGAGTAACATTTAAATGAATTAATAAAATATTTTTTACATCATCTGACAAATTAAAATCAACAAAAATGTCTTCTGTTGTTTTAAGATGAAGGTTTTATTATTTTTATATGGCAGTTTCCGTCAATAAAAATGTTGTGCATGTGTGGCTGAAAACCTAAAATACGAAAGCAGCAAGACGTCTGCTTTGGAGCAAAATCTAAAGATGTCCTGATATATTTCAAATAACTTGCAAAGAAGAGTAATAGCAGCAAGTTTCAATCATCACTTACTGACTTGCAAAGAAGTAAGAATGATAATTTTTACCAGTCCTGGCTAATTTAAGTCAATCTAACACTTTACTGCAATTTCCATCTTGTTTTATACGATATGATAGAAAATACAGAAAGCCACATAATGATCAAATTGCAGCAAATTTGTACATTACACTACTCGTATAATACACCTATCATAGGTTTTCTATTTTATAACAAAGAAGATAAATGTACACTACATTTTCAATGTTACTGCTACTTCATTTGTACCAAAAATACCTGATGAAGAAAAAAAAATCTAGATCCTGCTGAAGATAATTCCACTTAGGCAGACAGAAGCAGCAGAAAATACTCTATCCCTATTTACTGCCTTTAAGAGTTGTAGAGTGTGGATTGTTGACATTAATTTTGTAATCTTATTTGTAGCTGCTACCTGAACTTATCTGGTATTTTTATGTAATGCAAAGTTGTGGCTACAATATCAATATTGTGAATTTACTTCGAATGGAAATGGTGGTATCGCAGGCATTGAACTGATGCAGCTAGAGATTCACATGATTTACTTCCACCTAAGAGATTTATATTTTAATCAACAACTATTTTTATTTCACTACAGTTAGCAAAGGTGTCAAAATGAAAGCATCTAGTGATGAGTAGCTAACCACCCAAGCGAAATCGTTGTGAACTACAGCTTGTACAACGACAGTATGACACTTTGAGCTAAACTGCACCAGTTTGGACCTGAGACTTGCTTTAGGTACCTTAGCAACTACTTCTAGTTTCATGCCATTCATTGCAAGTTCTCCAGTATTCCCAATTTTCTCACTTAGCTTCTACTGCCCTGTGTCAGTTATAACTACAGACAGTACCAACCTCTCCAGAGATTTACCAAGAAAGTAGAATTATCTCTTAATTCCAAAGACTTGCTTGGAACTTAGTTGCTAATAAATTCTTATATATCTTAACACTGGAGAAGTGATCAGATTTAAGGTGAATTCAGATATTCAGCGCATCGTAAATGTCTATTCTGACATTTCTGTTAGCAGTACCTTACAGGCTTTAAATACCTTATATTTAATTTTTTAGACTTCCAAAACTACATTAAGCATAGCAATCTATTTATATTCTATTTATGTATATTCATGTTAATCTATTTCATATATCACCATATAGATGATCTCCACGGATCAAAACTGAGGATGCCCATTAAATATACCAGGTAGCTTTGAAGAAAAACATTGTTGAATTTTAAGGGGAAAACTAAAAGAAAAAAAACAACCAATCAACCAACCAACCAAGCCCCAAAAAGCAAAAACCTAAAACAACAACAAAAAAACCCCCCACCCCACCGAAAAACAACAAAAAACCCCCAAAACCACCACCCCCCCAAAAAACCAAACCCAAAACAAACAACCCCCCAAAAGTAAAAAAACTAAAAAAAAACCCAAACAAAAAAAACCCCAAAATTTGAATATTTAAACAGTTGTCATAATAAATTTTGTTCTTTTTCTTTTTTTTTGTGCAAAGCTTAGATTTTCCTTGGTTAATCATATTTTTATAACCAAATTCACATAAAATTATATTATCTGAGTAATAAAGAACATTAAGTTATGTAGAGTTTAATGAAATTCCTGTAAAAAGTCACTAAATTGAATGTAAAGGCTGCCCTTATGCTTATTAGAATCTTATGTCAAAAGATATGGTGATTAAATTTAAAATCTGAGCATTACAAACTGTAGAACTGATTAACAATTTTTTGCTATTCTCCTACATTTTCAGTTCACAATAACTTTAAAGACTTATAATAACTGTAAGGACATATGACACAAAATTTAAAATGGTACTTTTCTTATCACTTGCATTTTTTAATATGCATTAAATGAAGAAAAGAGGAAATAAAGGCAAGGTAAAGAGGGAAGAAAGACAAGGTAGAGAGGGCAAATTGCATGATCATTCTGAGTCTTATAACTTAAACATAGCAATTAGTAGTGATTAGTAGTCCCTCCACTTCTTAATAGACTAGCTATGCCATTCGCTTGTATTCTGAGATATTTATAAACTGTTCAAATTACATATAGATTTGGACAAATTTGCTGATTTGACTTAATAAAGTGTTTAATTCAGTGGTAGAATATAACTTTATATACTTTCTGTTGGTTTTGTTTGTTTATTGTTTTGTTGATTTTTAGGAGATTTTTTTGGGGGGGTTGTATATTTTGCTATTTTTTGGGTTGTATTGTTTGTTTGTTTCTTTGTTTTTTTCTTTTTCAGGTGGATATGATTTGAACAATGTTTTGCTTTCTTATTCCTATTTAGAAATACAAATGTGGAAATAGATTGCCATTAAATTGTCTTTCCAAATTTAAAGAAAAATATCAGAAAAACCCTACAATGTAAATGCACATATTGTTACCTTTCTGAATCTGAACTAATTTATCTATAGCACATAATTTGCAACTATTTCAAGTGAAAAGTTAGCAACCCTTAAAAGTGTTGTAAGTGGAAACCACTCACATAGCAGTGCATAGTCAACTTATAATAATATCAGAAAGAAATTAATAAAATCAATCAGAATGAACTCTAGGCAACAATAATAACAACTAAATCCATTTTCTGTTCTCTCCATAGTTCTTGAAAGCTTTTAAGAATGGGAGCTTTTCACTAAGCAGAATGAAACAGCATATTTATCTCTGACCCCTAGCACTAGAATGTTAGAAAGGATTACCATTCCGTCATATTTTTTAAACTATTTTTTTAAATTGATACTCCTCCCCAAAAAAAACCCCAAAACCAGTTTCAATTTTAGAAACTGATCTTTAATCTTGTACAATTAGGAAATTAATGAAAAATTTCCAGCTATTGAGTTACAGTGCATTTCTTCTTTCTCAGCTCATCCAACCTTTACTCTATTACAAGTCTGCTCACTCAAAACAAGGAATATATACAGTAGAGAATTTGTAGAAAGTACAATACAGAAATTAATTTAACTTCAATCTCCTGTCTTTTTTAATGATTAAAAAAAAAATCAGGCAATTTGTTTTCAAAGAAACTGAATGAAACTTCAAACTTTAACCACAAAACAATCCTTCTTTTTTCTTCCCAGGAGAAATATCAAGCCCAATGACGCAAAGCAGATTTCTTATCCACCATGGCTGACTGTTCAAAAGCGCAGCAGGCATAGCAGCAAAGCCTCATAGAGTAGTGACTCAATATAAAGTCAATGAGAGTTATTTTGAATAGCAAGCTACAGGACTTAACTGTGATAAATTGCCCTAGCCTTATTAAATCATCTCTTGAAAGCGCTTTAGGATGCATGATATTGATTGACTGACATGCAAAGAAATTATGTTATTTTCTTGAAAGAAAGTTGTTGGGTTTTTTTCTTTTCTTAGAAATATACACTATAAAGTACTCTGGAAAAATAGTGTTATCGATATACTGCATTCAAGATGGATTTCCTCCTACTGTAATGCTGAATGACGCCTACCAAAATGACTGAAGCAATACAGTGGGTTAAGGAACGCTATGCAAAGAATATTACAGATGCCCAAGTATAAAAGAAATCTTAACTTTTTCATTTTTGGGAAGTTTTTGTTGTTTTTTTTAAATATAATATTTGTACTCTTAAATATTCAAAATAATCAGAGAAGTTATGACAGTTGAAATTGAAAATTATTTTCAATGGGAGTTCAACTAAAATCTTTAGCACATATCAGGCAGTTACCTTCCATTGGTATGGAGACCAGTTTCTTCAGTGAGACCTCAGAGAATATTAAAAAAAGACCAAAGTTGCAGTAATTTATGAAAGTAAAGTTATAAAATCATGAACTAATTTTATTTTAGATAATCCAAATTTTTCTTCAGAGAAAGTGAAATTAGGAAAAGATGCTTAGGGATATATCCAGTCCAGTTCACTGTCTCTGAGGATGGAGATTTCAGAACTTCTCTGGACAAACTCTACCTATATTTGATCACTGTCATAGCTGAGAAATGTGTCCTTATATTTAATCAGAATTTCCCATCTTGCAGCTTGTGTCTGTTGCCTTTTATTTTCTTACCATGTTCCTCCAAGAAAAGACTGATCCTTCTCTAAACCCTTGGAGCTTCAATTCCAGCTGAGCTTTGGCTTTCCCAGTTCCGGCTCTGAACAATGGCAATGATTCTGTATTCCTCTTGGGTAGTCAATCCCAGCTTCTGCCTGGTGAGTGGTTTCCATTTTGCATTTGGGCTTATTCAGGTATTCTCTTTTTCCTATAACTATTGATAGTTTCCTTTAAACAATACAAATTATTGAAAATGTTAAACTATGCAAAAAGCCCAGAGCTGTATGTATGGGATTAAATTCTGGATATTTATGTACAAACAGTCTTTATTTCTACTGGGAAAGAACAGGAAAATCAATTATAATATAAATTGCCCTGTTGTCCATTTCATATTATGTTCTTTGCTAGCTGTTAGAGTGAGACTTCACAGGATGGCTTTGGTGGATCTTCGCTGAAATTGAAACACTGGATGCAAGAACGGTGAATGATATTTTTTGCTCTTGTCTATGCAAAATAGGCATTTTGGGGAAAGTCTGCAAAAAGATGAGGGATTCAACTCTAGATGAACTCTGCTAAAAGGTAGAGCACAGGAGTTACATGAGAGTTATGTTTTGTAAGACCAGGGTGATTTTGTTGTCATTTGGAACATGAGGAGTTTTTGCAGGGAAAGAAAAAGTTCATAAAGGTTATATAGGGATGCTGAAATTGGATAGTTTGGGATAAGTTAGCAAATTAATGTCTGTGGAAGAGAAGAGGGACCAAAACAATTCAGAAAACTCTTATACTAAAACAAAATACAGCTGAGAGGGAGCTAGGAGTTTTACAAGGGTAGGAAGTACAGCTAACTTGTTCAGTGATTGTCCATACCCATCTGATTCATAATTTTGTGAATATTTTTTAGTGAAATAACACTTAAAAATTTAGTTGGTTTGGAAAGGACACTGAGAAAACCACAAGGATTTTCTCTCATTATGGCTTGGATCTTCTGAACGTGCTAAAAGTGAAAGACCAACCTTCTGAATTTTGTGTCTAAAGTTACCAGAACAGCAAGTATATGCAATCAAAGAAACACAAAGGAAAATAAAAACATCGCTTAACTCCTCTTGGTAAACTAATAAAGATGTTTAGACAATCTGAACTACTCTACTGACTTCATACCGGGCTACATGTACCTAAAATGATAGATGCCAGTTCATAAAAAAAAAAAAAAAAGAGTGGTTGAACATTTGCAGTTTATGTCCACAATTACTTATTCATGAAAGCATGTCAATCCATGTATATGGATGTTCAATAAAAAAAGGCTTATTCTCTCAAATTATTTGTCTTATCTTGTAGGTAGCATTATCTTGATAATACGGCTTTAAATTGCACAGGCTACAGACCACAGGAGACCAGCTGCTACATCCTATCTGACTTTATTATCAGCAAATTTTGTCTGTGTTGAGCAGACAGTAAGTAGTGAAGTCCTTTCAGCACATGTGATTGAAAGCTAGCCTTGAACATAATGACTCAAACAATACTTAGACAAATTGCCCAGACAGGTGGCAAATGGCTATGCATATAATTTCTAGGCTCTGTCAGATCACATACCCTGAAATTTTTTCTTGCCTCTATTTTTCCTTTTCACTTAAATATTTTGTAAGGAGAATTTTAAATGCAAAGTGAAAAACTGGAAATGTACCATTTCCAGCATTCCTGCGAAATAAAAAGAGGCTTTCTCTTATTGCAGTCAGAGACCAGGTGTGAAATGAAAACAACCATGCAAGACTACTACATACAGAAAAAAAGTTATTTGCATTTCACTCTTCATTTCTTTCATCAGAAATCAATGGGCTTCTACACAGTACCAGTCATAGTCAGGTCCTATTTCTATACATCCACTCGTGGTATATTTAATTCCCATGTTGGCAGTCTGTGAAGTTAATGTCCACAAAGCTGTGATTTTGGGGTAGGAATGTGTAGGGCACATTCTGTAAGCAGGAATATTTTGGTAAATTTTGATGTTCATTGTAATATTCTCAAAAGAAAAGAAGCAAATTAAGTCCAGTTCTAATAATGGGAATATATGTACTCCATTGGACTTCACACACATGCATGACAGAGACAAAGGGACAAAGAAGGATATTGCTAGAGTCAAGCAATTGTATGTGCAGCAGTCATTAGAAGATGGTAATTCTCTAAGTTTGACAGGGCAGTGTGTCTGAGCAAAATTCATCTCCAGCAAGAAACCTGATTTACTAATCCTTAGTGTTTAACACTGAAATCCAAGGACACCCTAGCACAGGGAAGAAATGTTACCAGAGGCCTATCTTAAAAAAAAAAGGACAAAGGCAGTAATTGATAGCAGTTATAAGACCAGAAAGTCAAAAAATTCTTGACCTGGACTCCAGTTTAGAATGATCAGATTATAATGTTTGAATGACTTTGCCTTCTGTTAGCCAGAGAACCACTACAGACATCTGAACTCTTAGAATAATCAACTTACCTTATACTTAAAAAGAAGTTAATTTCTTTTTGAAAAGTTAGGTTTGCCTTAGAATTAATTTAAGCTCTCCCACTTAAACCATGAAGACAGTGACGACTTCTGTGATTCAAAGGCACTCAGAGCTTTGTAAAAACTGAAATCTTGCACGCAAGACATTCACACATGCATATATACTTATATAGAAAAAGGAAACTTCACTCAAAAAGTTCAGTTATTGTCAGAGGTATTTCAAACATCCATTTTAGGGTAAAGACAAGTGCTCATAACTGGAAAATGCAGAAAATATGTACAAAATTATAACACTGCCAGTCTTCAGGAAAGAGGAGAGAGCTTTGTCCAGTTACATTTTTGTGAGTCATGTCAACTAGATTGCACTGAATTGATCTGATTGGCAATGATAAAAAGCAGTTGCTTGTACAATTTTGAAAGACATTGAAGTCTATCAAATAAGGCGTTACAGGCAAAATACTGGATAGCAATGATCTGAAATTAAAATCAAATTTAATTATGAGAACAATAAACACAGTGATACAGATGGAGAGGTACAAGCCATTAGTTTGTAAGCCCAGCACAGCTAGCAAAGCTAGCACTGATGACTTATAAGCAGCACCTGGTATTTCAATACAGCATTACATTCTTAACTCACATTCTCATGAGTTAAGAAGTCACCTTGTTCAGTTCTGTCACTTAACTCACAAATGAAAGATAAGCAAATATTCTGATACACACAAAATGAGGAGCACTTGGCTGGAGAGTGAGAGGCAGATTTTCCAAGACAGCAGAAAGTGCATTAGAAGAATTGTATAGCTGCTACTCAAGAGAAGAAAAACTTTGGAAAACAATATAATTATTGGAAAATTACAAACATACCTAAATCAACTACCCTAATTTATTAATGTAGTTTTAACCACGTGTTCTCACAAACCTAGGTAACTATAGCAAAGCCTCAAAAACTTTAACTATCAAATTTACTACAATATTGCCTTCTCATGCAACTGTGAAATCAGAATTGTATTTAGAGAATACAAGTATCAGCTTTTAGAGAAAAATGAGCAAATATCTTCCCTATCTATTTTTCCAACTCTACTGCCTTCACAAATGTGTGCAAAGCAGCAAAGCTATAAGCAATGTTTATCTTGAAAATATTCAGTCAAATTATTGAATACAGATTTCTCTGCCAATACTGCCACCCAAAATATTTTTCATGTTCCTCTTTTTGACAAGGGCTTCTTTAAAATTCAGCACAACAGATGTGCACTTACTATATATTTACACATACTTATTTTGTCCCCTCTCCCTTCTATCCTCTATTTTCAGTAACAGAACTAAATTAGAAAGAAAGGATGTTTCCTAATCATTCAAGGGGAGAAGATTTGGACTTAGCAAGTCAGATAATAGGGGAAAGGGATTTACAGTGTTTTAAAATATTGTTTGATAAATGAATGAAAGAAATCATATGGCAACTTACTGTGATTTTCCAGTAATAAATCAAGGTTGTATATGAGATTTGGTATGTAAATTTTTTATATTTCTAAGTAGAATGGAAAAAAAGGTGGATTGCTGTATGTTCATAATGTTTGTATTATACTTCTACTGTACTGCTTCAGGGCTTTTGTTGGCAACCTGCAAGGGCACATGTGAGCTAAGACTTTAAAAAAAAAAAAAAAAATTCTTGATGTATCAGTAGACTTCTGATGTATTTTCACCCTTTTGTGAAACACTGAGTTGCCACAGCAAGACTGAATCTGACACAAGGCCAGTGTTCCCAGAGGTTTTAAATTCTTGAGTGACTCCCCTTGACCTGCTCATTTAGCATGCTCAGCTAACTGGAATGGCAAATATACCTGGAGAGGTTTAAGGTTTTCCTCTGTGAGTAGGATACTTCTACCTGGATGCACAGGAAATTTCAAATTGACTCCTGCAGGTTTAGACTATTGGTACTGCTTCATGAACTCTCCAAAGTTTTCCTGTGGCTATGAGTATTCAGAGGATTTTCTTTAATTTTCCCTGTGATCAAAAGTCAGGCTTAAGGTTCTGGTGATAGGGGGGTCCAAAATCTGAAGGTTTAAATATCTACTTCATAGATTGAGGGAAACAGAAGACACTGACTTTCCAACCTTATGTTTCTAAGCCACATCTAAGATATAGTATTTGAAAAGCAGAGAATATTTAATAATGAATATACCTTTTAATAGTTTAAATTTTTCCTTCCATTCAAAATCACAGTATGTAGATCAAAAAGGCTCAAGTGCAAGCTTCTGTGCAGAGATAATGTACTTTAATATTTTAAGCAAAATTAACAGAGCCTGGCAGAGGTTTTAAAGGTGAATTTTAACATTGCAGCTTTGTAGCTATGCCTTGGCAACTTCTAAAACTTAGGAAAACATGCCTAACATTATTGCTGATGAAGCTAGATTGCAAAAAATGACCAACTATATCCCTTTTCTTCTCTGCCATTCTACTAGCAGTTCTTTGACAGAGAAAAACATGGTAAAATATGCAGAAAATATTATTTTAAATAAATTTCCATAATTAAGTTTGATTACTTCTATTTCCAAATAACTGCAGATGTTTTTTTCCTAATTAACACTGGGAATTTGACACTGGCACTGACTCTGCTGTCTTTTCCTGCAGGAAATTGTGTACCTTTGCCCATTAACTTGAGTGTGTAAAGAATGTCAACATGCGCAACCAATCTGTTAGCCACATTTCTATGTTGCTCTTTTTATTGAGTTCCTTCCCTCAGGAGTCTACACTGCTACTATTGTAAAATTATATTGAAAATGTCGTAAAGCATGCAGACTTCTGACTTGACACTAGTACTGAATTTTAACACCGTATATTTAAAAATGCCATTTAAAATATTGTCCAATGATTAGGTCCAGGGGAGCAAAAAAAGTCACAACATGAACAGTTAATTAAAATAATTATTCCAATAAAAATTATAATATTACTCTCAGGACAAATAACATACCCTTCTTTATCTGGGTTGTTTTATTTCAATTTGTTTCACAGGATGGTGTTAGCAGACACCATCATGGGATGTCTGCTGATTGGACTGTGCAGAAACCACTGAATGAATACTTAATCTGTGTTTGTTTCCTTAGGCAGGCAAGTCTTGAAACTTCTGATATCTGGGATATTTGATAGCAAACATGGACACTACTAAAATTAAAGCAAAACTTGTGGCCTTTCCAATGTTTTTTCCTCAACTTACCTTTTCCATAAACTATCAAATTTCTTTTCTGGCATTTTCTGAACAAGCACTGGCAGATTTTACAGGCAAGTGCATCCATAGCTGCATTTAAGGGCATTTGCACACTGGGTAGGAAATGCCTCTTTAGCAAAATTGGTGTCTTATTACTTGCACAATATTGCCCTAATCTATGGAACTCTGTGTTCTTGGAACCAATTTGCACATCTCTTATCTCCTTTAGACATTTTGCTGGAAGTTTATCTTTCAAGATCATTTTAAAATTATTCACAGTGATTAATCATGTTTACATATTTGCATAAGGAGTACTGTATCAAGGCAAATGATTGATCTGAAAAAAAGAAAAGTATATTGATGTTGCACCTTCAGTTACTCTTAATTGGCCTAGTCCATTAACTTTAGTAGAATATCAGTTTACCAGGTGAGAACTTGCTTCTTTCTCCCATAAGTTAGAAAGCTTCTTATGTCAACTTCTGATAGCAGTTTACACTGAACTGTGAAGAACCTTACATGGCAATAAGGGCTATTACCTTGTGCACTTTGTTAATGTGAATAGAAAGTAATGTAAGAATTAAAGTTAATAAGAATTTTAGAATAAAGGTCCTTCTCATGTTTAAAATGCAAGGTATTATTACAGACAATTTGGTAAGGATTTACCCTGTGCAAAGAGATACATGGCATTTTTGTTTTCAAATGAGCTACTCTGTCCTGAGACTCACATTAAATCTAGAAACAGGAAGATTAAAAGTAAGCAGCTTTGATTTGAATACATTTGACACTGTCTCATTCAATTTGGCAGAATCTGAACTTTAGAAGTGTCTCTAGTCCAGAAACACAGCTGTTCGATTGACATCATGCTACAAGTGGAGTCCCCTGCATATAAATTATAGCCCTGACTGGAGATTAGGCCCCTGAGCACACAAGAAAGCAATCACCAAAGTGTCACAGTCTCTTATTAAGGTATGCATAATGTGCTACCATATCCAGGTCACCTGCAAAGACTCAGCATGTTATTAAAAAGAAAAAGTAATAAAACCTTTCCCCCACTACTATGAATCACCACTATTCAGATATACAGGATTTTCTCCTATTTCCACAGTCATGTATTCATTCACCTTTCTTTGAAGCCCCTTACTTTCCTTTTTGTGCATTTAATGTTTCCCCTTTTTGCAAATTCTCTTCTCCCAGTTTTTCACTCCATTTCTTGCCACTACCCTGCCTTCTGCACATCTGTATCTTTTCTCATTGCTCTATCAAACATCTATTTCCCATGGTTCACTGATACCTTTCTCTTCTGTTTATTACTTCCCCTTTTGTCTAATATAAACTTATTTTTTTCAACTTTCATATTCCTGTACAAATATAAAAATAACCATATGGTCTCTAAGGTGACCAAAGTAGATTCTCAGGAAAAAATATATGAGCACAGCAAGGACAGGGTGATGCATCCGTTGGCATGCTCTGCTGAATTCCTGTGGTGTGCAATAAAGGGACCATCCTGAACCAGTTTGCCAATCTTATCTGTTTTTAATAGCTGTTGATCAACTTTTCTTCTGTGAAGTGACATAACTGTTCTCTGAAGCCAGTTACACTGCTCTCATCTGCAGCAGTGTTTTGCATTTGCATACACTTGCATTCATATAAACACGCTATTAATGCTTGGCTTGTGAGAAACACTGAACAGTCATTTCCTAAGCGCATTTTCCATGCCATTCATGACTGTACAAACAGATCACATCCCTTCTCATCCAAGAGCAAGATGAGGAGTCTTTTCTGTTCTTAATCTCTTCTCATACAGAAGTCTTGATCTGCTTTACCATCCTTTGCATAACCCTTTTCTACTTCTAGTATATCTTTCTGAGGTGAGCTGATCATATCAAAATGGACACAATGAGAAGGTGGGGGGGACATAATTGATCTATATAATGGTGCTAGCTCTTGTTTTTATTCCTTGTCAGCTCAGTTTCTTGAAGAACCTCTCATAAGGAACTTAGTCTACAGCTTCTTTTGAAATTCAGATATATCAGCTGGCCTGCAGTTTATCCATATGTTTACTGACTACTATGAACAGCTGTGAGCCCTCTACAAGAACCACACTGATGCTTTATTTTCTTGCATAAATTATTTCTATACTTGATCAGATTTTTATTAACTTGCATCCACTTCAGAAATCAGATTTATTCTCTGACTCTTCCTGTTATCCTTTAATAAGCGCTGTCATTTTCCCAGCTCCTATACTTCTAGAGTACGGGTTGACAAGAGAGCTAAGTAATCAGTTAATACTAACTTATTTTTCATATTTGGCTGCCTTTAGAACTCCCTGGTGAAGGCTATCTGGTCCTGTCAACAGTTCTTCACTTGGATAATCAAATGTCCTTTCACTGCAGCAACTAGGTATTGGTAGATCTCTCAGTTCCTCCTGGACTCAACACAACCCTTCTGGTTGATGCATAGCCACACTTCCAACTTTTTGCTTATTATCTGACAGATTCTAGTATGAAATTTGAGTTCTGCTAGCCCAGCTGCTGCCTAAGTCTCCTGAGTCCCAGGTATCTCCAGGCCAGAGATGCATCAGAATACATGAAAGTTTCTTATCTTACCAATATTAATTTATTCCCTTTGATGATAAAACAGGATACTCTCTCATTCCTTTACTATCAGAAAACCTCAGAAGAAAATATTTATCCAGTTTTCAATGCACAGTCCAAAAGAAATTCTGTAAAATAATGTTGGTTTGAGTTTGATGTTTAAAATACTATTAGAATTTTTAATCAGACAACCTTATAGTAAACAAAACAGATGATTGCCAAAAGTACAATGTTATATTTCAGCAGTATTTTTCACTTGAAGTCAATGTTAAGCATGAGAGAAGAAAAAAAAAGCCACAAATAAATAAAATTAAAATATGGATAAAATGACTTAGTTTAATAAGGACTTTAGTTTTTGTCTTCTGCAAGCATCTAGTTTTGTTTTTTAAAATGCCCCACAACAGCTATAACTTCCTTTTAATCTCATTCAAACTTGCATTTTAAAAAAGTGTCTTGAGTGTCTAATATTAATCTGTAAGGTGAAGTGAAAATTCAAGAGCTCAGTTTAGGGTTCAATTATTTTTCTGCACTGGAAATGAGAGACTCATGTCTTTAAAACACAGCAAGGAACTAGATTTCTGTAATTTCTCTCAGGGCTGTGGGTGCTCATGATACAGTCACTGCAGTAGCAGAGGTAAACAAATAGCCTCCACTAAAATGCAAATAATGAAATAGAATGCAAGAATTCCCTGTGCCATGTGGTGAGTGTTCATCAGTGCTGAACATCACAACTATTGTTTTGAACTGAAACTAGGAGAGAGACCGAAAGAGTGCCTGAAGGTTTCAAGTCAGCAAACCTGTCATGTCAGCAAACCTTGACAACTGGACTTAGTTTTAAAAACTAAGGTAATTTCAAATGGAAATTAACTGTCATTTAATCATAACTACATTACTACTATATTTCTTTTTGCTGTAGTTGGCCTTAATGTGTTAAATAAAGAGCCTTTAATGTAAGACATTCCTGGAAATGGCTTCAAGTCTGCTTACCAAATAACACTGAAACATTTAGATTTTATTGTAAATTTGTAGCAAATTATTTCAGAGAACGAACACATAGTTCAATTATCATAACATTTTTTGTAAAATTTCATATTTCACTTTCTACTTAACCTTTTAAATCTGCATATTTTATGCAAGGTATGCATATTGTATTTTATACAGTATGTGTTCAAGTTTGCTTCCAGTGAGCAAAGCAAAAAGGCTTTGATGTTTATACTATTTCAGTGACACCAAAATTAGTGTGGCTTTTATTTTTCAGTCTCAGTATAGTTTCTAAATAAAATATTTGTGTTGATGTTGAATCATACATTAGCAGGTACTTGAATGTAGAGGCGTCTTTCGTGGTTGGACATCTCAAATATTGACTAGCTTGCATTTTTTTCTATTATAACAGGTTATAAAAGCTTCTACCAAGTGAGAATACGTAAAAGATAAACCGAGTACGCCATTCCCAATGACTAATTCAAAACTGTAAGAAGCATGCAGGTTTAGTAGTTATCTTAAATGAACTTCACAAGCCTTTGATTTTGGTAGGTAGCTTACTAATGCAGGTATCTGCTGGGTCAGTCTGAGAATGAAAATAATTTTCAGACTATTTGAAATAGCTTAGTAACACCGTGCCACTCAAAACGCCTACTAAACTTAAGACACACTGTGTTTTCTGTGACCTTGAAAGGTAGGCAATTCCTTTAAATGCATTTAGACAAAGTTCCAAAGGAGGATAAATTGCAGGAAACATTACTCCTGGCAATTCTGACTGTGATAGCATGAGGAAACAGTGGAATGGAAAGAAAACTAAGAATTATCCAAAGGCATTGGGCTTAACAAGAGGCTGGACAACATTGCTTCCACTGACTGGTTGTGCAACAGTCTGAGCCACCACCTTATCTTCTATAAACATGCTTCCCTGTCATTATTCTTGAATACAACAGGGAGATTTTCCTGAATACTATTTAATTGAATCTATAATGTTTTCCTCACAAGTTCTATTACTTTGAAAATTGAAAATCTGCAGGGGAATGTTCCTTGTTTTAGAAACAGAGGAGGAAATTGCTGTTGCAATGACCAAACCAAGCCACTCACTTAATGGAATTATTTTGTATTCAAGTAAACTAAATGCAAAATCTAGAGATGTTACTCTGAGTATGCAGTTTTCAGTGAAGTCTTTAAATTATCTCACCAACAATGATTTGCACAGAAGGCAAAGCTTGAAGTCCTTTATTAGGCAAAGGTTTTACTGACTCCAAAGACCTAAGAAACAGTTTAATATCAACCACGCCTTTCTGGAAATACAGTGCAGTTTGATTTTGGAATGCTGTAAGGAGAGTGCAAACAGACCATTCAAGGATCACTATTTGCATTTCACTGTCATTACAATATTCATTCTGCAGCATCAGTGCAGAGAATAGCCACAAAAGATAAGCAGTGAAAAATGCAGGAACAGCATTTTATGTATTTGAGACCAAGTCTTCCACTGACTTTAGACCCATCATTCTGTAAAAATAAACTGGTAATCCCACAAGTGATTTAACTTGAATTTAGCACTGATGAGAGCAGGGAGGATTGGACCACATGACCTCAAACAGCCCCTTCCAACCAAATTATTCTATCATTTTAAACATAAATAGAACTTTATAATGCAAGTTTTGAATTTGCAATACCTGAGAATGCAGATTCCTATGATATGAGGTAGCATAGTGTGGTGGTGAAATGGGTCAATCACCAATGACAAACAGCAAAGTAAAACATGGAATCCAACATTTGGCAAAAGAAGAAATAGTGAGTATTAGACTCTATTGAAAATTACCAAGAATTTCCAAAAAGAAACATTAGTATGTTATTATTTCTGTCTTCTTTGAGGAACCCAATTTACTGAAATGTTTCTCATTATAAAAGCCTACATATCCTGATTTATTATTTTTCAATAATAAACGGTCAGCTTTTACCTTTGCTTTTTTTTTGGAAACATGCAGGTGTCAGTTGCTTGATTCTTTCACTGTCAGTTATCATGAATAGGCCCTTACTGCTTATTCAATCTCCAATTTGATTAGTTAACAACATATAGAAATGCCGTTTGGTGGAACTTCTGGGAGTGAGGCCTCAGAACACATTCCTTCTCATAAAATTGTTAGGTCCAAACTTCAGATTATTTTGTGACAGCAGTGATGACAGAAGGACAGGAAAATTTTACCCCCTCCCTTTCTTTGCTGAAGAAATATACCCTTGAAAGCCAAACTTCAAAATTAATAATGACATTCTGGCTGCATCAAGAATAATTTTGAAAAACTGGAAAAAATACTTCAACCACTTATCACCTTATTTTAATCTCTGACCACATTCATCTATATATGCATAGAAATTTATATATATTCTCTTTATATATTTTTTATTCATGGTTATTAAATTCTTAATCACATCCATACACACGAAGACTGAGTTTCTTGCTAGTGGAACAATTTTATATATTAGATATGAAGTAAACTCCAGTTTTCTGTATTTGAAATTAAACTTCTTTGGTTGAAAAATACAAAATAACACTCATTGCTACTGTTTGCATTATTGTATTAAAAGAACTTTGAAAACAATATCCTATTACCAAAGTAGGATGTTAATTTAGTCTTAATTCCTTGGGGGGATACTTCTTCCCCTAGAGAGAGATCAAAATCCTACTTCAATATGGTCTTTCTGCTTCCTTTTTTTCCCCCCACGTGTTAAACATGAGCTGAAGTGACCAAACCTCGGGTTTCAATCTCAAAGAATCACACACATTTCGATTATGTTCTCACACAGAAATTCTTTCTGCCCATTTAGAATAGTTATGTTTGCAGGCCAAGGTACCTAACTTAAATCATTATTCTCCCAATTAGTTGGATGTACAATGCATTCTGTGTATTTTCCATTGTTTCCAGCTGTTGCAAATTGGGGGGAATTTGTAATATTGGCAAAAGATTGATTGACTTCTTTGGAAACTGTTGTCATTTGATCAAACTAAAGCAAATATAGAATTAGATACCAATAACCATCAGGACAAAGTGACAAAATCTTCAGAATCCCACTATTTTTTAATCCACTGTGATGGTTTTATCAGGAAATATTTTCCTGTTGTAAGTGCTTTAGCCAGCTAAATGATACCAACCATTAGCAGACAATTTAAAACTCTTACAATTTTTTACTATGTTGTTTGGTCTTGGCGCTGCAATTTATCAGAAGGCTAACAACAAACAAAGAAACAATCTGTTCTGTTTGCAGGCACTCTAGCTAGTACTGTGTTAATGTCTGCAGCAAATATCAAAACCACAAGGTCTTCTCTGTGGTTTGGATTTCATTATGAACTCAGTCCATGCCCAGTGCAAGATCCGCTAGAAGTCTAAAACCTTTAAAGTAAGCCCAAGATCAATATTTTGCTAACAGAAATAAATTTAATGGTTTTACTTCAAAATCATATAAACACTCTGGTGTTGGTTAGTAGCAGACAGAAGACCATCTTCAGAACTCTGAGAAATCATGCACGAAGCCCTTTCCTGGGTTAGATTTTAACCTGATTCAAATTAGTTTAATGAATCCAGAAAAGCTTTGGGATTGTCAAACATTTATTCAAATGTTCAGACTGTTACCATCAATAATTTTAATGATAATGATCATTTAAAAAAATATAATTAATGGCCTTTAAGTTGGCAGACAGATGAATCATGAAATATTTAGGCTGTTTATCTCTCATAATGGTTTTTATCTGGATGGAAAATATCTGAACCATCTTTAAAATTTTGCAAAAGCAAGCTGATTTAGTAGCCCAGCATAGTGAGCTGATTGGTCTTAAGCCCTGTTAAAAAGGGACATTTGCAAATAAAACCCTTGAGCACTTTTCTTAAATTTCCTTTCATATAAAAGCTAAATAATCTGAATTTATGTTAAGAACAGTATGATTGAAAAATCTTCACCTGATACAATTTGACCTACAAATTTTAATTTCTAATTAGTTAAAGATGATCTAAGGGACATGGTTAGACAGAGGTTGGCTACCATTCCAGAATCGGTCTGACCACAGAACTCTTCTTACTTTTAGTATTTCATACATGAAATTGTTGGCAGATCACAAGTTTACTTTTAAGTAAAAGTCAGAAAAACTTACTGGAGCCTTCAGAACTACTTTAAATTACCTAGGAAAGGAAGATTTCAGATTACCTCCAGATGTAGATTTTGCTCGACACTGTATCAGAAAAATGCTGAACTGGAATTACTGAAACGTATGCACATAAATATATTATCCTAATTGAACTCTTGGTTTTATAATATTTTCTTTTGTATTATTATTTTTACACATTAACTGAAACCCAACTGACTCCTTAGGGATTGGAGACCATCATTCAGTCAGTTATACAATCCTTTTATGGATTTTCTCCAGAAAAAATAAATATTATCTTTTATTTTTACTTTTCCACACAACAGGATCTCCAATTGCATTTCTGCACACTATTAGAATGCTAAAAAACTGTTTTGAAGACAGTTTAATTTATTTCTATTTCCTCTTACCTTGCTATTAGCATAAAGGAAAACAAAAAAAATTAATTAAGATACACTGACCATTGAATTTAAGCAGAAACAAGAGTAGAAGAAGTCAGTAATTCACACAGAATGAGTCACTTCTTAAAATATATTTAATTTGTGAGACATATCTTTTTATCAACTTATATATCAGGTTTCCTTATTCCTTAAATGTCAGTGTGTACTTCTCCACTTAGATTTACTGTTATTGTGTAAGTAGTCCCTGAATTTTACCATATTCAGAATTTGGTTACTCAATGAACTACAGAAAAGCACAGTTGCTGTGATGACATCTTTTCCAACTAAGGCCTTTGGAGAGATGCCAGTTTTAACAAATGTATTCCAAAACATTTACAGGTTTAGGGATGCTGACTTACATTTCAATACAAAATGACCTAGTTTGTCCTTGAACTCTAAACACCATAACAGTCACTTACAGGAATGTGCTGCAAGGCTAATAAACAAGTGAAAGACCAGGCTACTGTGCATTTAAAACAAACTATGAAGTTCCAACAAACCTTACTGCTGCATGAGAGCTAACCAAGAAATGCAGGAATGTTAATTTTCTCTGAACCCAAAATAAATGCAAGTGATCCTGACATATTTTATATAAAGTGCTTTTTACCTGTCAGACTTGTTCTTCACCTAGAATTTAAGTCTTGTTCTTCACCTAGAATTCCAGAATTCACATAAAAGGACAGAATAAACACCATTTCTGGTAAGCAAAGAGGGAGTTTTAAGGAAAAAGAAGAGAGAAATAAAAAGAAAGGAAGTGGATGTCTTTGCCAAGAAAAGCAGAAAAGAATAGAGCCCTCTTAGCTCTGGGTATCTTAAAGGTTACACAGATTTTTAAAATGCCTCTGGCAGGGCATTTATCCAGAAATGTAAAAAATATTGCAACACAAATGACTAGGCTGCTTTTAGGCATTCATTTTCAAACAGCTTTCTGAATCAGAGAGGGGGAAAAAAATCATTGCCAAGAAACCCAGATCCCACACACAGAGATTTAACTAATGAGTCCTTATATCTCACACATGGTATCACAGCTGGGGTAACAGCACACAGCTGACTAAACTTTGCAGTAGAAAGTGATTTAAACAGGCGATTGGAAAAAAAAAAAAAAAAAAAAAGGTTTTGCACTTATCCTTGATGTTATGAGCCTTCATATGTCAGTGGGCAGTATGACAGGATAGGTTAGCAAATGAACAAATCTTAACAGTCAGAAGACTGGCCAGAGCAACACAGAGTAACCAGCAATTCACATGGAAACAAGAAACATAGATGTCTAGGACCACAATGCACTTAGTTATATATTTACTTGCTTTTGTCGCCCTTGATTGAGGGGTTTATTTTATTTCAAAACCATTTACTAAGTGGTTTGTTGCCATATCACATTCAAAAAAACCCCAAACTAATAGCTAGCTACTCCTAAGTACTTGTGTGGTAACATCTAAACATTTATTGTAGAGAATTTAGCCATACTTTTCTCTGTTATAAATGAATTGTTTGAAGTACATGTTAGTGTATTTATTTCTTTATGTTTGGGAAAAGAAAAAAAACAAAGTCTTAATTTCCTCCGTCAAGAATGCTATCTGTGGAGAGAAATCTATTTTCCAGACTTTGGGAATGCATGTCAGGTCTCCAAGAGGCTTTAATAGAGCTAATTTGCTCAGGTCGTTATTTTGTATTCCTGTGGATAATGGTCTGCACAGAGTGATCTAAGGAACTACATCTACTGTGACCCAATTATTTTGCAGATAACTGCAAATACTTACATATCCAGAAGCAATTGAGTTTCTATGAGGAAACTACCTCACATGTCTAAATGATATTTTTGTACCCCATTTTTATATGCAAAATATAAAGGAGAAAATGTGATTTTTCCAAAATAAAATGTAAGACATAGTTTGCAATATGAGGAAAACAATTATTAAATATGCCATATAATTATTTGCTCATTCTTTGTTACCAAGCTTTCTTCCATTAAGAAGTATACATCTGCATATGTTTTCTACTCACTCAGACTTATTATAAATCTGGGAATCCAAAGATTTGATTTTGCCTTCAAAATATGCATTGAGAAACAGTTTTAAGAGCAGAGAAATACACACATCAAAGTGTTTCTGTTCAGCCTGCATCCACTGGCTTTCCTATGCAGCAAACCTGGGAAGCTGACATGAGAATATGTATAGGGTTTGCATACTTATGATACTATGAGCAGAGGGAGACATCAGTCAGAGCACAACAGTACTAAGAGAGGGTTTTTTACAGGTGAATATTTTGCATCTGGTATCCAAAGCCAATAGCTCTCTCCAGGAGTGTGACAGGTGCAGGACTTTAAAAATGTGGACACTGTGAAGAATTAGATTGACATTTGCTGTGCGTTAGAGGGTTCCAAAAGAATGGTTGTAGCTGTCCTTCTAGTGCTAAGCTTGTCTGAATCCAAGGCAGGTACATCAGTAAACAGGTCTGACAGACATCCTTCCCCAGAAATCCTCCAAGGACATTTTACAGTGCTTGTTTGTGTGAGAAACCATCTAAACTAGGGTGAGGAGGTTCAAAGAGATGGCCTTCCTCTGGAGTCACCAAAGCAGATTTGGAGGTACAAAGCTAATTTCCACTGCAATTACTGCTATAAATACATCAGTACCTGCAACAGTAGCAGCCAAACTACAGCAACAAAAAAGTCAGGTGCTTTCAGCAGTAAGCCCCCACATCTGCCTTTTATATAAATAAGCAAATGCTTAGACCATGCCAGGCTAGTTCCCCAGCCCAACTACTCGCTGGGTAGCTCATCTGCTGCTATGCTAAAACTGAAGAGGCAACTTCCCATGGCACAAAAGCTGGACAAATACGTGTATCAAACCAATCAACCCATGTAGCTGGTGGCTAATGCCTTGCCGGACAGTGGGAAAACAGGCTTCTTACTTTTTTTTATGATTCCCCTGTAGTATCTTTTTCCTAAAGTAAGGGATGTCAAGCTGAAGGTGAGATGGATGAAAAGAAAACAGCTTGTGTTTCTTCAGACAATGCCATGGAGATCACGGTACAGGATGATGCATGGGTCGAAAAAACTGACTAGATAAATGTCAGTTATACTTAACTCTCAAAGTCTTGCCAGTAATCCTCAAATCCTGATGAAGTATGAAGACCACTCACCTAGAAGAAGTATGGAGGCTGATAATCAAGAAGATACTAGTAAAGACACTGCAGAAATTCTGGAGTGTTCATATTCTGTCCAATCTAATTATTTTATTCCTGGAGGCCATACCCTTCACAGATGAACAGAAAAGCTCAAGTAGCTGACAAACTCCAGAGCAGCACAGAGCCATAGTGCCACAACACTCTGAACATCCAAGGCCAGATGGGAAAACAGAACTGAGACTCCACAGGGTTACACTTTGATGATGCAGGAAAGCAAAGACTGGGATACCTGGATAATGTTTACATATTGCTAGCTTTATTTGGTTTTGCCTGGAAAAAGAGCCCTGGAGGAGTACCAAGATTACAGTCCCTGTCTTCATATAGCATGCCTTTCACAACAGCTGTTCCCTCAGAATGGTGCATTCTCTCTCCACCTTCTTTATTTCCACAAGTATACAAAACTCAGAGCATTTGACATGCTGCTTATTTAGACAAAAATATATTTTTAGCACTTGTAGTCATTTGGCCTCATCTCCTATTTATTTGGGACTTTCTCACCGGGTAAATGCCACGTGCCAGATGGTGTGATCAGGACCTTTCTCTTTCATTCATGTGTTTTAAGTCTATCATATGCAATTCAGGTCATGAAATACTTGGAATCCTTAAATCTGTTGACAATAGTGGCAATATTAGCTGTTCCCAAAAAGCGCACACCATGGGGAGATGTTAATTTTTCTTTCGTCAGACTTTTTTCTCAGTCATATGAAACACTAATCAGAAACCAGAAATGAACCATGACAGAGCTCATATATCAGATTTTCTCCTTAAAAGAAGGAAATAATTGTCCACTGAAATCCTACAGAAGAGGACTGTAAGAAATTTAAAATCTTATCAAACTTAACTAAAGTTAAAACACTCTGAAAATATGCACTTTTGCTCTGCTAATATTTCAGAGTGAAGACTGAAGACAGCTAGCACATACAGTGGTTTAGACTAATAGATTGCCTCTGAGAAGGACATACTAGATCATTCCTGATTGTGAGCACACCACTTTGGCATCGTTTCCAGTAAGCTCACAGAGCAGAACTATTTGGCTTTTGTCCATTGAAAATCTTACGTAGGCAAGAAATGGCATTCTGGTCTTCCCATCCCAAACCCCTTTCTTTGGCAGTGCTTAACTGTGCAATGACACATCTCCATAAACCTCTCTTGACCTTCAGAAAGTTGCTGACTACAGAATTCCTGAGTCAGAAGCGCTGTCTATTTTTTTAACAGCTCTCAGTGGGAATAAAAGGAAAAAAAAAATACAATCGCTTTTTTGGTCACATTTTATCATCCGCAGCATCTCATGGCATGGAGTGCCATAGCTTGACTACAGAACATGTGAATGATCACCTCCTTTTCTGAGTTTTGAGGAAAAACCCACTAATCTCATGTGATGTCTCCTACTTTTTGTACTAAAAAAAAATACAACCAATTCCTTTTCACCCTGACATTTCTGATTTTAAAGAGATCTATTGCATCAGTCACATTTTCCAGCTTTAGTCCATTTTTGTTTCTCCTTGTGCAGAAAGCGTCCCATGACTCTGATCACGTCACCTTCTGTCTTGAAGATACAGGTATTCTACAGATACACATAATGCTGTTCTCTAATTTGTTGCGTATGCTTTTCATAATAATAATGTCAAATACTTTTTTAACCACTGCAGAATTCTGATTTGACATTTTCTACTGTAACATCAAGAACTAAATCCTAAGTGGCAAATCAGCTTAGAGCCCATGAATTTATTTGTAAATCTATTTTCAAATTGCTTTTTTTGTGCATCATTCAACTTTCATCTGCATTGGATTTTATTTATGTTTCATCACAAAATGATTTGGATTGGAAGGCACCCTAAAGACAATGTAGTTCCAACCTGATGACAAGGGCAGAGACATCTTCCACTAGACCAGGTTGCTTAAAGTTCCATCCAGCTTGGTCTTGAACACTTTCAAGGATGGGGTATCCCCAACGTCTCTGGGTAACCTTTTCCAGTGTCTCAACACACTTCTCACAGTAAAGAATTTCTGCCTAATATCTAATCTAAATTTTACCCTTCAGCTTAAATCCATTTCCGCTAGTGTTATCTCTATATGTCCTAGGAAAAAGTTCCTCTCCAGCTTTCTTGTAGGCTCCCTTTAGGTACTGGAAGGTTGCTATAAGGTCTCCCCAGAGCCTTCTCTTCTCTAAGCTGAACCGCAACCTTTTATTATTTCATAAATCTTTTAAGATCTTTCTGAAACTCTTCATTGTTAGTTTTTGAATGACTTCACTATGTGGCATGCAATAGGACTGAAAGCAAAATTCATGGTCTTGTTGTTCACTCAATTTATCAGTTTGTTTTTTTTTAGCAAACATAAAAGCTCTCAGTACAGAATTCTGTTGAGACCACACTAGCAATCTCCTTCCACCATAGCAACAACCACATATTCCTATCGTGTCTCTCCTGCTAAGGTGGGCAGTACCCTGTTAAATAGTAAATACTATTCCTATTAGTGGTAACAAAAAATTAGTGTTTGTTAACAGCAAATTCATAGAGGAATAAAAATAGCCTACAGATCATTTGGAGAACTCAGACTAACACTTGCACATACTATTAAAAATCACCTTGTCCCCAGAAAATTGAAAAATAAAGTATAACCAACATGACTGGGAAAGCCAGAAGCACCAAAACAAACTGCCATGGTGAAGATTTTACCGCATGGCCAGCAAATGAAAAACATCTGTTCATTCAGTTTGTAAAGCCTTCAGCTAGGGCACCTAATTTTCTATGTATCATCCTTCCAGTGTCTGCAGAGTTGAGAATATTTTGGTGTTCTTGGGTATAATTAGGTATCTTGAATGAGTAAGAAATGGTGCTGGCATTCTATTCCTGCATCTTGTCATGTATCTTTTACAATTCTTACACTGAATGAAGGGGCAGGGGAGAGTGGGAGAATAGTGAACAGACGGGCTTTTTTTCCTGTTTGTTTAGCCTGCCGCTTGGGATCAGCAGAGATGAAGACTGCCAGCTGTGGATTTTTCTTTTGCTGCTCTATTCAGAGCTAAATTGGTATTTTTGCCTAGAAAATTTCCACAGGAAGCATATGCTGTGCTAAATGTTTTGAGCATTTTGATCCCTAGATATATATATTGTCACTCCCAGGTAGGAGCGATATCATTTAGCACCTTGTGATGTTAGAGAAGATGATACAGATGGCAATAAAGGTGATAGACTAAAATGAAACTAAGACAGTGCAATTCACCAAACTTTATTCAGGACTGCATCTGGTGTCACAAAAAGCTTGTAAATGCATTAACAAAAAGATTTGCCTCTTCAGAGTTTTGCTAAGTGCAATTTCCACTTGGTTTCTTCTTGTTTTCAATTTCTAAAAATGCTATTGTTCCAATTCTGACACCAAAAACATCATCATGTAAGTTGAGTTAACACCCTTTCTTACTGGCATTGCATTTTAGGCCTATCCAGGTTTGTAAGGGGCAAGATAATCATACAAAAAATTCAATGGGTTAATTTACCCTGGACCATAGGTATATCTTTATTTAAGTTCCTGTTCACATATGTCCACATACAAGACTTCTCTAAAGAAGAGTGTCTGTCTCGGAGTGAAGTTCATAGGTTTTGTTGAGTTTCATCTCATCCTACCCAGCAAAATCATGAAAAAACTAAATAATAACCATCCCTCTCCAGTGAAAAAGATTTGTGTTACGGAGATCCAGAATCCTTGAAATTAAACAGACCTAGTGTTGTTCC
Source organism: Acanthornis magna (assembly GCA_036785705.1). Classification (NCBI taxonomy): domain Eukaryota; kingdom Metazoa; phylum Chordata; class Aves; order Passeriformes; family Acanthizidae; genus Acanthornis; species Acanthornis magna. Next base: position 14,846,253 of record JAWUZG010000029.1, read on the forward strand.
TTTAATGAAAGGCTTTAGGGAAAACAAGCTAGGTAAACGTGGTTTGGGGTTTAGTGCAAATTCTTCACATGGCTGAATATGCCAAAGATGCTTTGGAGTTTAACCCTCTAAAAGCATAATTTACTAAGAGACAATCAAAGTAAAAAAGCAACCAAATCAGAGCTGTTAGTATTATTTCGCCATCTGCTCTGGTGTCTCAGAGTACTTGCTCTTGGAATCACTAGATTTTTAAGCATGACTTTCTTCAGCCATTGAATGAGTAAGGAATATCAGTAACTTGATACCATTGCAAAATATGTAACTTTAGCCACTGTATTTTTAGCAGTGGTGGTATACTTTTTCTTATTAAAAATCGATGTAACATTATCATGTCTGTGAGATGCCTGCTTAGAGGCCAATCGGAATGGTTCTTCTACCAACAGTACTCAAAAAACTGAGCAAAACAGTCAATGTCCTGTTAAGTATTGTAGTAAAAATGTCAAAATACATTCACAAACAAAGGTGGAAAGTTGTCATGACTACTGAAAACCCACTATGTAGATTATAAGAAAGTAAAAAGCTCACTCAACAGAGAAGAATCTGTAAATGTATTTCCTTTATACAAATACAGAGTAATGAAAGTTAACTTTATGCATTCACAAGTAACTATAGCTAATTTCTTAATCTAACTCTCAAATAAAACTAATACAGACTGACCATTTTTCATGTCACCTTCCAGATGCTATTACAGTTTATTCCTGATACATTGTAATTATCTTCAGTGAAAATAAACTTTCATTTGGGACCTTGTCTTTAGTAGTCTGGGCCAGACTGCCGACATTGTTAAGAACTTTTCTTTAAATTTGTACATGAAAGAATGTCAAGATAAATCAACAGGATTTCTGTTCATTTCAGAGATGATACAAACCCAGTTTCAATATATACAAAGATATTGTCGACAAGTTGCCTTCCACTAAAGGCTGAAAACTGCTAATGGAGATCTAAAATATACAAGAGAAACAGCTCTTGAGGAAAAGCTTTTTAAAACATGGCAACAGGATCTGTAGGGCAGATGTACATGGAGGGCAATATATGTTCCTGAAATCCAATTGTAAATGCATTTGACTGGTCTAAATTGACAGGACAGCCATAGCCTAAGATCCATCTGATCCAGAAAAGCCAGGAGGAAATGAAACCAAAGAGCTATTTCAATTATGAGATCAGAGTAACATAACCTAAGAGCTTTCTGCTTTTTTTACACTTCCTTCATCACTCCCAAAGTTTTTGCCAAATTCCCCTTGTTGTTTAACTGCTTAATACAATTTAAAGCATATCAAAAGTATCACTAAAAAAAAAAAAAAAAAAAGAAGTAGAAACATAAGAATTACATTTACAGAGAAAGTAGAGTAACGGTAATGCAGTAATGGTAAAACCAGACTGTTTTATTCCTGCATAATTCATCACAACTATCCCAGACTGGTGGTGGTTTAGAAAGTTCCTGCTGCTGTCATCCATGTCCTGTCTAATGCAACTATCTATTACTGCTTTACTTTAACATATGGATACTTAGTAAGGTATTGATCAAAATTATAGTGAAACTGGGACTTGAGAGAAGTTAAACCTAAACTTTTTGAGATGATCTCTGCACATCTGACCTCCTGCCATGCAGCTCACATGGATGCAGCCCAAGAGCAGGGCTCAGAAGGGCACTCCATCTCTTTCCTTACAGGTCAGAGATTGGACTTTTGTGGTTTCCGCCATTTTGTCAGTTCCAGAGAAGATAATGGAGAAAAGAAAGACCCTGAAACTACCATGACTGAGGGCAAGTGATGGGTGAAAAAGAAAGTGGGCACGCACAAGGATGAAAGGAACAACTCCTTTTTCATATTATTTGCTGAAAGGATCATACTGGGTTTCTGCATGATCCTTCCCAGAATTTGTGAAAGTTTATAAAAGGCAGGACAGTGACAACCAAAACCAATATTCTCTTTGTAGCATGAAAGTATTTTGCTGCATTCCTATGTGTTTCATTTGCAAGACTTTCTGTTACATGAGATGAAGCATCAGCTGTCTGAGGTATCTCCATGTATTCCTGGTTTTAGTGCATAGCAAAAAGGGAACACTGGGTCAAGAACACCAAATTGCCTGTGTCGAATTGTGCAGCTGACACAAGTGCAAAGTGTGGTGCCAAAAGACGTGGCCTTTTGTGGAAGCATATCTGAGATCCAAGAAACAATTCACAGGCTCCTGGTAGCCAAACACATCTAGCTCAGGCTGGGAAAGCTGCATTCATTTTAGCAATACAGGCTGCAGGCACGTCTGGGAAAGAAACACTGCTGTGCTCATAAACATGTTTCCTTGCAGAACATGATCCAATTTTAAAGGCTTTCAATGCTACTGCTTGACATTTAGACTTTCTCCCACAAGAGACATGTAGTTGAGATGATTTTCCGTATGTCTTGGGTCTATTCAAAAGAAAGGCTAATATTCATGAGCTAAAGAAACATTAGACTAAGGTCCCAGCTGAGGTCTAACCAGAGGATAGAAATGCATTAACCCCTTCACAAAAAAACTTTTTCGTAACTAGGACTAAAAATGCCCTTTTGTATGACTAACCTTTAAGCCAGGAGAGATATGACAAGCACCTTTACTGACAATATATTCTCAATAATTTCAAGTGAAGTAAATACTCTGGAACAGAATGATAAGAGCCCGAGGCTTGGTTTATGTTATTGTTAGCTACCCATAGAGAGAACCTTTTTCACATATGGTCACAGCTCAGGGAATCTGACCCTTTCCTGGAATTTTATATAATATCTTCTTCTTTTCAAAGAGGAACAATTCCAATGTATTGAAACAGTTTAGTGTCAGAACACATGGATGTTTTGTCAAAAAACGTGAATGTAAAATCAATGAAACATAAAGCAAAAGATTATTCAAATCAATCAAATCCTAATTAAGTAGGTAGCACACTTAGGAATAATTATTTTTATTAATCAAATCTATTTTAAATTTCTTGGGTCATCCTCTACCATATTCAGACATAAATGAGGACCCTAATGCTCCACATCTCCTTCTGCAGCCCTAACTTCTGAGAGATGTAAGAGACAGAAGAAAAGCAAATGTTTTAGGACCACAGTTGTGAAATCGCTCTATCAGCCTTAAACCAAGAAACTGCAGAGTCCACTCAGTAAAAAGCAATGTTTAATTTAGTATTTCAGACCACTGTACTTCCAAATTCTGAATAAAATAAAACACTGGCAACACTTTTGTGAATTCCTTATGTCTGTTCTTTTCCTGATTTTCATCTCGATATTATCCTTTTCCAAGAAAATTAACTGCAAAAGTTAAAAAATTATCTAATGCTCTCAACAGAGCATGCAGAAAAGAGAGTTAAGTTCACAAAGAATTTAAGAACAGAGAAAAGAGTAAAATACAGGCTCAAAAAGGGTATCAGAAGATGAGCACTTAAACAGCTGCAGAGCCCTGAATTTCTTACTTGATTTATTGGATGCTACACTGGAGTTTTTCTCCCTTATTTTGTTGAAAAGTTGAGCTCTCATTCATCTTCCCTGCACTATTTAATAATGTGAGAATCAACATTCTCATCTTCACTGATATCACAACTTTTATTTCATCACCCTTTTTCTTCAGGGCCAGAAGAACTTTCCCTGATTTGGTTTACTAGGGCTACAGACTAGTTTTGCCCCATGCTGAATGAGCAAGAAATCAATAGATAATACATTTGCATCTCAATGAATCACCTAATTAGCTGCTTTCTAAAAATGAAATCAGTTAATTGCATATAACCTTCTCAGTAAGACTAAGTGATAGCAAATTCACTTTGCCAAGAAAATTCTTTATTTCAACCACAGATCGCCGCTCTCTTTATTCCACGTGTATTTTCCATTACGTAGCTGTTGCTCATCTACTGGAGGCACGAATATCAGGCCATGTAAGCATAGTTGTGCATTGTGTGCACAAAGATTCCAAGCATGCAGGTCAAGGGATTTCAATGGACCTACACTTACATGTCTCAGGGCTATTACATGAGGGTGATGAATTTAGAGTAGCTTTTCAGCAATTTATAAAACTGGTCTTGTTTTTCTGACTATTGAGAATTATATGAACTGTGTATGTTAATGCAGAAGAAAGCTGTCTGTGGAAGACAGGAAAGAATAAATTGTAAAAAGGCTCTTCTGACCAAATAATTGAGACATACCAAGGAACAATACCAGAGTTAGTAGCTTTGATTACTTTGCCTTCTATCCAATCGTTCTATAAAATAACTTTTGCATAGAATATGAAAAGCCCATGAACACAGACAAACAATTGGTAGTATGAAATGTGATAAATCTCTGAAAACAGAAGCATTTTCCTTCACCCTGAGAGAAGGGCACATCTCTGTGAGGATATGATTTTAGGTAAACAAAACAGTAGGAAAGAAACATTTATTAGTAAAGAAACATTTATACAATGTGTTGTTTTGCAGAGGTTTTTAAGGCCTTCCTTTTGCTCCAAGATCTTTTATTTTACTGACAAAACCCCAAAGAGTGTAATTTTTAATCCACTAGTCTTACCCCCAAAGAGAAAGCTGCAAGAACCCAAATTCTAACAGGTCTGATACAAGTTACTGTAGCCAAGGTAGGAATTGGAGGGCCACACTCTCTAACTCTCCTCTGAGTAAAAATTACAGTATGAAAATGGATACCTAGAGGTGTACACTCAGAAAAAGAAAAAAAGTCAGCTGTCATTCTGATATTGAACTAATAAAATCCATTCTCTGAAATTTTCAGCATTTACAGATGATTTACAGTAGGAACATCTCCTTATTTTTAATTTATTGACTATTTTAGTAATATATAGAATATATATTCTATGAAATGTGTATGCCTAAGATATGCATAGGAAAATAAAATTTAACAGCAACATTCCAAATTAAGATATAAGCACAGCACAGCCAGTTTAGTTCCTCCTTCTATGGCATCCTTGTCAAACCAAAAACATCAATCCAATGTATTTTTTAGCTTCACTTCTAGGAATTGTCATTCTTATATTTGACCTTTTGTTGGCACCTGCATTTCTTCCTGCCACATCACTGTGTATTCCTGAGACAGACTGAACGAAGGAAAATGAATGAATTAGAAACAGGAAATTCAGATTTATTAGGATTACCCTTCAGGAAAAGACTGTTTTCTGCACAGAAAGGATTCTTCTTATGTGCAAAATCTCTAGCTCTCTTGTTCTATTTGCTGAGGCTGTATTTGCCTTAATTTTAAAGGACTTCTGTGGCACACATTTGTGCAGCACAGAAATTATTTCTGAGGTCTTCAGAACTGTCTAGAATTTATTAGGGAAATAGCCCCTAGTGCAGGTATAATTCAGCCACTAAATAGTGCATTTAACCATCATGGCTCATCAGTCTCGGTCCATTTGTTGGGAAGTACAATAAAAACAGACACAGGGAGAAACAGCTCCATTTAGATTCTAAGCAATACCTACGTTTCCCAATACACTTTTCCACAAGATTTTTCACTACAGTGAAGTTGGTAAAAACCCTGCTAGTGCCAAAGTGGTCAACTATAGTTAAACCTTTCAGGGATCTTTCCTAAGTAGAGCTATAACACATTTTTTTCTCAGGAGGAATAAAAAACAGCCTGGATTAAAAAGCACTTCTACATAAATGCAGAGAGAGAAGGACATGGAATAAAATTACATGAAAAATATATGTTAAAGGAAACATGGGGGAAAAAAATTCTGAACAAGATAGATGAGAGAAATTTATTTAGGAAGTTTGGTGATAAGACTCTGCAGTGACTAGTTACATTTTCTCATGCAATCTTCTCTGATTGTCATGACAAATGCATGAATTTTTAATTCTGGGTCATCATTAGCATCAGTCCTTTTGCCTATATACCAAAACATAATTTAAAATCCAGTGAGGTGGTGTGTGCTTACCTTACAGTGAAATTATTTTGTCTTCATCCAAACAGAAAGGAATAGTTCAATAATATATTTTACATTTTAAATTTAAATTATATTGACATATGACATGTGCCTTAAAATTGTTGTCTTCATGATTATAGGTGCGAAATTGCTGTCCCTTTTCAAACAAAGAGATGCTGAGACTACGGTGTGGACCTAAGTTTTAGTGCCGGGAGTAATATGTTATCAGTATGTGCCCAACCAGTGCCTGAGAACTTTATGTTTTCATTTAGCTTTCTTAGAGATGAGAACACATGATAAACCTATCAGAGCTACCATCCTTCACCCTGGCCTGGCAGCCTGGGTGATAGAGCCTGCTTTACATTCAGGCACAAGACAAATTAGAGTGCACTGGGCTCAGACTTCATGCTCTCTTCTTGCCAAGGAAGTAATTCATCTCTTCATGTTGATTGAGCGATACTGAGCAGTGTGCTGGGAAACAGGGGAGGAGGATGGAGTGGAAAATCATGGGGAGGGAAGGCAGGTAAACAGAAGAACAGTTAAAGGATTCTGACTAAGGAACTGAATAAGGAATTCAGGGCCTCATAACCAGTGCCAGGTAAAAAAGCATGATAATGTGTAGAGGCAGAATAAATGGTACAAACACATTCTCAAAAATGCATTTCCTTTTTTTAAAACCTTACTGTGCTTCTAGAATCAGACTAATTCAGAGTATGAAGGGGGAGAAATTATAAGATGTAGGTATATAAGCACATACTCTCCAGACCTAGATATAAGAAAAAGATCTATTAATCACTTGAAAAATGAGTTGGAGTAAGGACTTGTTTAACTCACCATTATTCAGGCTATACCATAAATAGCTGTCAAATGTGTGAGCGTATGACACCATACCCTGGACACCACCTCTGATTTCACTGGAAATTATGAACAACTTACCACTGACAGCCTTGATTATATGATCTACCCCCAAAAGTGACATGTCTACGCTCTTTGTTGTCCATCTATATTTCAGATGTACATAAACATACTGTACTAACATCAGCACAGTTCAATGTCCTTCATATAACACAAAATATTTTGAGTCACATTTTCTTCAGCTTTCAAGACAGAGGGAAACACAGACTGATTAAGAATTGAAATAATTTTTATCCTTCAAACTTCAAGTCCCACATAAGGAAACTTAATTTTGTTTAAAAAATGTTCAAATACATATTATGCAATAAAATAATAAATACAATCTGGCCCTCTAATCACTCCTTAAAATATGTATATTCTTGACATTAGCATGAAGTTAGAAGACAGTAGAAAGTGGTGTGTATCCCCTCAATCACACTGTTCCTATAAACACAGAATTTGTTCATACTGACCTGGTAAGACGATACATAAAACCCCTATCATTTATTTCCACAGCATTTATTCTGTTTTATAATCTAGACAGTGTTCCGATCACAGAGCTAAGCTCATTTCAGTAAGCTTTAATCAATTTAATGAAATTTCTATTATGCTGCAAGTGTAAGCGTTTTAAGACTGCAAGCTTTTATATAATTCAAAATGATATTTTAAGTATGACATTTCCCCTAAATATTACTTCATCATGTATCTCTGATATTTTGGCAATGATTCTATGAAATCTGGCAGGATCAGTACATCACGAAGCCTTATGGAAAAAAAAAGTGATATCCCTTTGCTACTGCTAAGGTTAAATCTGTTTCACTAGTGAAGCTCAAAATACAGCATATCTGATGTTTTTCATGGCTGTTACTAGCACCATCAATCAATTTGCAAACAAGATTTTGAGATATGCAAAATACATAACCACATAACACAAAAAACCTTAGAAAAAAATACAGGCTTTGTTATTAAAGTTTATCTGCCTTTATAGGTTGTAAAATAATGCAAATGAAATACTGAAGTATATTCCTATTATTCTTCTGTATACAATTGCAATTTAGGAGACAGAAGAAACGATCAGGAAATTGTAAAATGTCTATTGTCCATTATTTAACTCTTAAGTTTAAAAACTAGCCTTCTCACAGTTTAAAAAAAGTTGTCCTTCTCTATTAGTAAAACAAAAAGTCATTCTATATTTACCTAAAATTATTTCAGTCTTAAACACAGTACCCTTTTAATATTATTAGATATTTTATTAATATAAATCTGTCTATAATCTCTATACTGCTTGTCAAAAACATACTAATAAGCAGTAAGATACAACCACATTACTCTTTCAAGAATATTAATTTCAGTGCATCTTCAAAGCATATTCCCAGATTTGTCATTTTTATCTCTTGTTCATAAGATGATTAATTTTTAATAATACTAGTATCGATAACAATAACTGAAAATTTGATTTGCATTGTGTCATAAATCTAAACTGACTCACAAACACCCTTCAAAGAAGTCTAGCAATAAGTCTCTCAGATTGCAATTTATTAAAGTGGAACCCTAAGTAATTTATCAGAAGATACATATGCAACAACTGTTTTCCTTGGGGAAAAAGATCAGCAAATTATTCATAAAGGAGATGATAAAATTCTTGTGCTTATTCATTATGGGAAATTATTTCTGAATTTTATCAGTAAATAAATAAGTAATTTGTTTTCACTTCATAAACTGAAAATATATTAGCAATTACAAGTTAGTTCTGTTCTAGTTTTGTCCATAAGTCACATTGTATTTTCCCTGTTACCCATCTGGGTCTTCTTTTGTAACTAACTCATCACTAACTCATCTAGAAATGAAATTATGATAGCTTTATACCAGACATACACAGACACACATAAATATATATTTGTTTATATATATGTGTATACATATGTGTATATATATATATAAAAATTGCAATCCATGATGTTTGGAAAGGACATAAGCTTTCTAAAATGGGAAAAATAATTTTAAATGTCTTTCTAAATCTAAAAGAATTGACATTTCAAACAGTATGCTTTTTCATAAAACTCATCCTTTTTTCATGCAATATTATTTTTAAAACAGCTCAAATTTCAAGAATCGCTTTCAGTTAGTCTGTAGTCATTGCAGCTTAAAATGAGCTTTTAATAATTATTTGTAGTAATAAATAACTTGGACTTGAATATTCAAGGAAAACTAATACATTAGTAGTGTGAATAGAGCCAATTGTAAAGTCGTCCACAGTCAATTTTTAATTAGTCACCCTCAAATTAGTACTCTTAATGTAATTTTGTAGGTAGCCGAACAGCAGATATTAAATAACTTGCTGAGAGTCACATGCAGCCAGGCTGCAATATGTTGAACCCTTTCCAGATCTCTAGCTTTATTTCCACTGGGGTAACTTTTTAAGAGCATAAGAGAGAAATCCACATTTATCTTACAATTTTTAATTTAGACCAGAAAATAAGTTATCCTAAAAGTCAAATACACACTTATTATCAACTAAGCTAATAATAACAATTTTCCGCCACAGATAATAAATACGAAGTGATTCCACTATGTTAAAGAAGTATGTTTAGGATGTTTGAGTTTTAATGATGTAATATAATAATTTTAAAATTATAAATGGTGCTTCACTGTAACATAATACATTGCAGAGTAGCAGATTGCATTAAATGAAGAACAAAAACTTTCATTGAAGCAGAAAATCAAAATACCATCATAAAGTTCATGCAGATTAAAGTATTCAGCTTAGGTGGGTATGACAATGTGATGCAAAAAAAGGAACGGGATACACTCATGCAATTTTTTTAAAGTTGCGTGTATTTGTACCAGTGGGGTTTTTTTTGTTCAACATATATTTTTAGCATAAACCCTACAGACACAATAACTTAATTTCTAATTAATTTTATTTTTAATGCTCCATGTACTTTATAGAATTCCTCTTTTATTTTCATTACAAGAAAAGTATTTTTGAAATGGTCTTAGGCTTATCATGAAAGCAAAATACTTCTATTTATTACACTAAGTAAGAACATCTTACATACAGTTTGCAAGCTGCTGAGATGTTGAAAGTTAATGAAATTGCAGATCAATAGGATTAGAAATGTGAGTCCAAATCATTGTGAACTGTAGAGCAGTAAACTCTAAGGCTGTTCCTGAAACTGCTAATAATCATATCTTTCCTGCCCTTGCATTTCCTGAAAGTAGCAAGGCAAAAAATGGAGTGAATTTTGTAAATGAGACTAGTTTCAGAGCAGTCTCATGAAAAATTATGGGTAAGGAAGAATGTTCTGTATGTCACACCCCGAAGAATAAAAAAGATGTTGGATGAAACAAATTTCATTAAGAACGCTCTCTGAATGTTGGTATCACCCTCTTCAAAGGATTATTTTTTTCTCAGCTCAGTAAAACCTGAGTTAGTACTGAAATTCCATCAGAGTCCTTACACATTTGCTCTTGAGTGTGAAAACAAATCTAAATGGTGAAATGCAAAGCTGCCTCGCTGTAATTATGGGCTGAGAATATATTCATTAGTCAGAGTCTTTCTTAAATACATTCAAGTAAAGAATAAAATAGAGTCTGCAGTAACTGCTAATACATTTGCAAGAGCAGTAGTATAATGAATACTTTCAAAAGATATTAGAATCATGGCAAACTTCTTTGACCCAATTAATGAAAGTTTCACTGCAAAATTTCCATGGAGATCCTCAATTGCAGTACTTCTCTACTTTCTCAATCCAATGTGACTTTTGAAAATCTGTCTTTATTAATTTTAAATTACAAGGTCATTCAGATGCCACAATATTAATTAAAGAAGGTATGTATGCAAACCAAATCATTTTTTTTTGAGTGTCAGCTACAGTGCCTGAACACAACTCCGAAAGTCATCAGTGAAAAGCTAAAAAGACCTTGCATATGTCATAATCCAGTAAGAACTTCCAAGCACGGAACAGAGACAGCTACAAAACTCTTCAAATTTCCCTTACCTGTATAACATTCAGGAATTTTTTTCTACAGGTGGATTGTAGAAAAATGGAGTTTGCATCTTTTTTGGTCTTCAAAATGTTGGAGCACTAAATAAAATTAGTTCTGTTGAACACATTTTTAATGAGTGCACATGTATGCACATGTGGTTGTGTGATTTTATAGAACCATCACAGTGGCTGATGGCACATTTTAAAAGCAAAGGAATTCCACTTACCAAATGATAGGCGAGTATGAGATTTTTACATTTCTTGGCACTAACATGAGATATGACTATAGTCTTTTTGCTAATATTTGTAGGATTCTTGAAAAGATCACTCACTGCATTTATAAAAACCTGTCCTATTTGACTTTTGTTGAGATCATAAATATAATAAAATCTGTTTAAAAATGAAATAGGAATATATAACTGACAAAATGAGCCCCACTATTCTCAGGAAAATTTAAGCTTCATTTATTATTCCAGTTGTATAATTCCTCAGTGACCTTTCTTCAAGATACATCAAGATATGCAGTATTCCATCTTCATGCTATATCACGTTTTTCACTAAGTATCTACAGAATAACTGAGTCACTACCAGCATGAACACTGTTTACTCACTCCATGATCTTTAAGACATTCAAATAATAAAAAGCTCTTCCTTTCCAGTTGTGGTTTCTCCTCCACTTCAGCCAAGTTCTTAAAAAAAGGCAACAGTGGAATGTGCAATCAAAAGAAAAGCAACATGGAAAAGCTTTAATCAAGTCAATGGGGATCAAAAATCGCAAAGACAATAAGTAAAAATAAGAGAGTTTAAAAAATGCAAGAGAGTGAGACTCTGGTCAACCTGTTCCTATGAATGAAAATTATGGGAATATGGGATCTGAACACCTTGTTCCAAAATTTTACTCTGGTTTGCTATGATGTCAGTGAAACCACAAAAAGCCTAATTGATTATGGAAAACTCTGAACTTACAGAATCAAATATAAAAATCAGTTTTCAAAAAACTGACTGAAAAATTGACAAGCAAGTACAGAAAGTGTTTTGGGAAGTCTGGTCAGTAAGAATAATAACAGTCGGGTGTAAGAAGCAGATGAAGCCTTTTCAAACATCACTAAAGCTTTCTTCTTTTTGAGGCATCATCTACTTGGAAAAAGATTCACAAGGAAATATCCTTTGTGCCCTCTAGGGAGTATTTTTGCTGTTCTAGATTAAAGCAAAATACTTCCTACACAAATACAAAAACATCATGCAAACTGCTATTCTACACCACTATTTGACTTGTTTATATCGATAAATAGAAGTTTGCTTACCAAAGGCTTTTCAGTCATTATATGTTACTAGTCACAGCATCTAATCTCACTTGGATTAGTTGGACAAGATCAAATGATAAGGATGCAGATCTCACTCCAGAGGCAGAAAGTCTGTGAAATCACTTCTCAGGATCAGCTGAGTTATGCATACATTTGGTATGATGGGCAATGAACTCAAAGAGACTAAGGGTATCCTTTATTGCCATGGCAACAGATCTAGTTTCTCTTTTCTCCAATTTGCAATATAACCTTGACAGTGACCATCATCCCTCAAAAGTCTAGTATTTCATTTCTTAATTCATAAATACAGGATTTTTTCTTATAGCTGTATCATTAGTATTTATGTTAATCATCCTATCTTCCTATCTCAGAGAAATTGCTCTGTCTTAAGGAAAAACAACAACAACAAAAAAAGCAACCCCCCACTAGGAAAAAAAAAAAAAAAAAGAAAAAAAAAAAAAAGAGAGGGAAAAAAAAAAAGGATTCTGACCATTCAGTGAATAAGCTGAATAGCAGTGTCTTTGACAGGATTTAATAACCCAAAATGGTCTAGCAATGTGCTGGTTAACTACTAATTCCCTCCTAAAGACATCATCAATATTAAATATTTAGTACTGCATTATCAAACCTTCTCCACCCCAATTTAAACTCAAAGTAGACATACTTTGACACTTACAAGGTAATTTAAAGTAAACTGGGCAGTAAGCCAGTTGCCATCAGCAATCCACACTGGAGATTCGTGCGTCTCCAACTTGTTACTTCCTGCTGCAAAGTACTATACAGCTAAGTTCAGTGCTTAGCTGGCAGGTGAAAAACAAGGCTTTAAACCTTCTCTTTCAGCTTCATGGTTTAGTTTTGCCAGTTTATGCAGATAAATCAGCTCTACATCACTGACTGTGAGATTCAATAAAGTTCTTTCTTTGGAAGATATAAGCCTTTAAATTCTGCTTCATGATTTACAAAAGCATCACTAATAAGTGTTCTTGTTAGAGCTGTAGACTGCCACTTTTATATGATGAGATTTGCTGTCTTCCGTAGAAGGTGATGACAGCCTGGGATTGCAGGCATACCAGGATTTAATTGGCAGCCCTAGATACAAAGGGCTACCTGCAGTTTGCTTACATAGTAGAAGCAGCAGATAATAATTGTAATTGGAGCTCCAATCAGGTTTCATACATGTGACAGAATTTACAATCAGCACTGAGAAACATACTCCACTCAGATCATACAAATTAGACAGGCCATTTTCTAAAACATATATTTTTGCTCTGTTGACCACTTTCACAAACACTATATTTGGTGATATCTGGAACACATCCTGTTATGCATTTATGACTCATTAAACCAGATTTCAAAAGTTCACAATTATCTAGATAAGTAGATTTCTCTGAAAAGTGAGTCAGTTGTCTGACTATCATCAGAATCAACAGCATTTAGGCAACTATTTGCTTAAGGTTGTTTACAATATTAACAGGTGCTCATTCACATACTTAAAACATTGAAGTGTGACTGAAAAATTGTGTTATATTTAGAGGCGGGAGAGAAAAAGGGGAGGAGACCACCAAGATGATCAGAGGGATTGAGCACCTCTCCTATGAGGAAAGGCTGAGAGAACTGGATTCTTTCAGCCTGGAAATAGAAGGCTTACAGGTGCCTAACTGTGGCTTTCCAGTACCTGGAGGGAGCCTACAAGGAATATGGAGAGGGATCCTTTACAAGGACAGGGAGCAATGGCTTGAAACTGAAAGAGAGTAGGTTTAGATCAGGTATTAGGAAGAAATTCTTTACTGTGAGTGTGGTGAGACACTGGACTGGCTTCCCAGAAAAGTTGTGGAAGCCGCATTCCTGGGAGTGTTTAAGGCCAAGCTGGATGGGGCACAGAGTAATCTAGTCTGGTGGAACACGTCATTGCCCAGGAGAGAGGGGTTGGAGGTACACTGATCTTCCCTTCCAATCCAAGCCGTTCTATGATTTTGAAGAGGAAAATCACAGATAGTTTAAACCTATGGAAAACCCATGGAGGAGCATCGGTAAGCCACGCCCCAAAGAAAGAAAAAAAAGCCTTTGAAAAGCCTTTGAGAGGTTATATTGCACCAAGAATTTATCTTTTCTTATTTCTATTTTTATTTTCCTGTGTAGATGTGTTGAATTGCGGCTGTGGACAATAAGCACACGGATACACTTAGAAGCAAAGCCAGGATACCCTTGAGAAAAAGGTTAAGTTGGTGGAAGTGCTATTCCAGTATTAATTAACATTCTCTACTACTTAGAAGTATGATCATTTTCACACACCAGAAAAGCATATGTGGTTTTTTTTTCACATCACAATTCAACACACACACACACACACACACACACACACAGAGACATATTTGTGATTCCTAATACCATCAACAGACTACATTATTTTTAATGTTCTAGAACCACAGAGCTCTAATCAGTTTAGTGATTAGTACCGGTTAACACTCCCACCAACTTTCACTGCTTATTGGAATGCCTGCCCTTCCCCTCCTATAGGTATTTTTTTTCACTTACTTGTAGCTTTACCTAATAAAGCAAATTAAGGAGAGTCATATAGAATACAGGTATACTTTTCACTTTTAAGTGTGCCTCCAACAGCTTCCTTTTGGGTCTTCAACAAATTTCCTTTTCCAAAAGTGTTTATTTTGGAAGAAGTTTTGATAATTTACAAGCCCTCTTTCTTTCTGTTTGAAGTCAAGATCTACACTATGAAGGGAATTTCCTCTACTTTTTATTTGGATTTTCTGGAATATTCAGAGACCGGTACAATTGGCTTCGGTCTAAGACTCAGGCAACAATATGACTACTATACTTAGTGAAAAAGGAGATAAATCATATACTCACAGAGTTACAGACAATAGAGTTCCATAAAGTCAATTTACTCATTCCCATGTCCATGCAGGTTTATTTCCTATGGTACATATTTTTCCTCATTCTTTGTTTTTTCTTGGTTTTAAATGTCAATAAGAGTAAAGAAAATGTATTGAAAATTTTGATGTTCCCTTTTCTGCTGCAAACAGTCATTTGCTTTAGTGCTTGCAAGAAAATAAAGTAAAAGACACTAAGTTCCTATGCTTTATTTTTTGAGAAACTTCTAGATATGTATTCTGTGGCTAACATCTTCAGCTTAACAAGAGATTTATGTTGTAACAAGGAGAGCACTTTTCAAGACTTCATCCATTTATTTTTCAGTAGATAGACATTTCTCATATCTAATAGGCCTTTGCTCAAAAGCTGAAGTTATTCCAGCAAGACTCATGCCCTCATACATACCTTCCTAAACTGACATTACCATGCATTTCATCTTTTATTTGCTTGCACACAGTACCAGCTTTCTGCCTGCACCTGTTTTTCTTCAGGACATCAATCTATCTCCAGTATTTCTGCTTGTACTCTTGTATAAAATGTGTTGTTGAATTGGCATATTGGCATATTATAACATCGCTGACATTAGTGAAAATTAATCACAGAGAGTCACCATTATTTTACCTTGTCTCATTCATATAACATTCAAATTATTTGAATGAAATAAACAAAACTTTAAACATGAAAAAAGCCTAAATCTCAAAGAGAGTTAATGGGCAATGATGATCAGCTCTCTTCTGTTCTGTCAGTTTTATAAAGGGAATGTGAATTCAGTCATGTTTCCTTGTTCATAGTACAAGGGAGCTGATGAAATAATAAATAATTTCAATCATGTGCTAAATACCAGAGAGAGGTTTATAATTGCCTGCCATCTATTTTTTTCTTTACTTGCTGCAAGCGCTTCCCTTCTTTGCTCATGTTTATAAATTTTGCATATCTGCATTCTTTGCTCGTGTATTGACTTATAAACATATCAGATTTAACAATCCAAGGGCTGTTAAAATATACAACCCGTTCCAATTATTTTATTTCCATTTCATGTGTTTACCATTATTTTGTAGGACTGACCCGGGTTAATACCTGAAGATAAATGCTGAAGACCCACAGAAATCACATTATACACTGAGTTACTTGGAATTTCCTCTGTGTTCTCCTCATGGATTTGAGCTTACAGTAGAGTTATGAGAAGAAAGATTTCAAAAAACACTCAACACTCCTTCAACAAGAAATGTAAATTTAAGCAAATTGTCTTTTGGTCATACATGCAAAAGAAATCCCAAACCCCGACAAACAACAGATGGAAAACAGAATAAACCCTGACATACTAAAAATTTGCAGAAAAGACCTGCAAAAATACAAATACAACCAAACATCATTGTTACTTATTTATATGCTAAAAGTTTCAGATTTTCAAGAATGAGGTCAGCAGGGACTTCAGCCTTTTTTTTAAGGTAATCGATAACATGAGTTGCCATTAATTGGGTCTCATTTATTAGTTATGACACCTAATAACTCAATTTTGATTTTTCTTAACAAATTTGAATTTGAGCTGAAGTCCCCCACCCTGCCCAAAAAAACCCCCCAAAAACATGACCCCTTTCTATCTGATAATATTTGCAATTATGATAGTTCAAATGCTTTGGAAATGCCAGTGATATTACCTTAGAAGTCTGACTGTGACTATAATAGCTGTTAACGGCCAATCCACACAATTATACACAATAACTTGATGAAAATCGTAGACACACCTTGCAGAGGCCCTTAAGAAGGGAAGTTTCACATAGAGCCCAGGAAATGTGAAACACAGGAAGGTAATTTTCTCTTTTCTTTGAATTCTCTCCTCTTTCCACCACCTCTAATTGGACGGAATTTTACATAACACAACTTTTTCAAAACAAATGAGTTCTACTCTAGGAACAAGACTTCATATACTTTGTACAAAAAGGGAGGACTTCCTATATACCATATATACTACCTATATACTTCAGAGTGGCGTCCCATAGGAAACTTCATATTCCCTTCATCTTTGCTTGTCAGAAAAAGCAGCGCAGAGTGGATTGACAGATACTTGCTGCATATCTTTGATATCAATGAAAATTTAGCACTCATACTAACAAATTTACCACCCTTGATCCAGTGAAAAGGAGAGGCAAAACAGACACAATTTTTAAAAAATGCCATAGAAACAAGTCAAAATTATGTCTCTAATCAAACGTTTCCTATGGCCATCAGGCAGCTATTAGGAGGTTTGGTGAAAGCTTAAGATGCTTCACAAAAACCCTTTATCTCCAACAGTGCAAATGAGGTTAATGGACTCATTTTCATTCTGTGATTCACTTCCTCTGTTCTGTTTCTTTGTTTTATGCAGATAATTGGAAACAACAAAGAAACATCATTCTCTAGAGCTTAGCAGGGAAGGGAAGTTCACTTCTTTCCAAAAACACAAATTCAAGAGAAGAAAAAGAAGGAAAATAAAACCAGTGGGCAGAAAATAATAGTTATACGAAAGGGAAATAGGCAATTAGCACCCACCCTCCCACAAACACCAGCGCACATTCACACAATCTACAGAAATGCCTGATCTTAACACAGCTTCCCCAAGTCTTTAGGCTTGAATAAAACATTACTGCTGTCTGTCCCTTGGGAGGACCTCAGTATTGCTGTGAGATGGCACTACAGAGGCACAAAGAAAGGGGAAAAAAGACTTTAACAGTACTGAATATAATATTCTCTGTCAGAGAAATAAAGAATACTCTTATGATTTACTCATGATTTACTTACAATTTTTCAAAACTGGAAGAGTTAGTTCTACAAGCAGAAATCACAAAACATTCTGATTTCCACATCTCCTTTATTCAAACATTATTGCATATGCTGTAAAAACCTGGCTCTGCTGGTCAATGACAAGCATTTTTGAGAAAATATTGTACTGTAGTGCTGAAATGCAACTTTAAAATCTTTTCTTCAACAAAGACAATAACATCACCTATAGTATACATTTGCTATATTGACACCAGGAGATAGGAATATAAAGGGGCTTACTTATTTTGGAATCAAAGAAAGGGAAAGTTTGGAGAACAAAACACTTGCACACATATAGTAGCTCCTTCAAAGATGAAGTAGGCCATCAAAGAGTGTTCAGGGCATTCTAGAAATGGTGTACAATCTCTTCAGACACAAATTCAATGGACTGAGCTTTCTCGGTATTTGGAAAGGTCAAGAAATATGGCAGTGGGATTGGATGAATATCATAACACTGCTGTCTTTAAAACTCATCTTTTAAAACTTTAAAACTGCATCTGTTTATATTTCATATTACAAATGTTTAACAGTGTAAAAATCTGTAACTGTCTGTATTCGGTTCTTTAACAAAGAAATCTGCTGGATTCATTTTCACAATGAAAATATACCATCACAAAAGAACTGATAATTCTTTCTGCTAGCCATCTAGCATTGTGCAGAAACTGAACATACTGCCCTCTGAATTCCAGAAGTTATCACTTCCTAACCAGCTATATGTATTTGCAGAAAAGAAGTATTTGATGCTTTCTTATCAGAACTTATTCTTAAGGAAACTAATGAAAACATCTTTGATGACCACCTGGCCCAAATGTTTGAGGTTCCCCACTATTCTCTTCTCTTCTCTACATCCTCTTCTTGCAAATATTATTTATTAAATGCCATCAACTTACAGAATTTATAAAGAAAAATAAGGAGGAATATGTGCATATGGAGGGAATAGAACAAACATACCTTTGCCTTATAAGATGCAGATTATGAATATAAAGGTTTCTAACCTGCATTGAAAAGATTCGCTTTAGGTTGCAGTCTTTAATATATTATTTGTACATATATATATATATATATATATATATATAAATATAAAAGTTCTGTTTGTATAGCAATATTCATGTGGGAGCATAATATTATAAATGGATTCTATAAATTAAACTTCCTCAGATTCACAGCTTCAGACAGTTAAATGAGGAAGTATAATGTTGCAAAGGCAGATTTTGAAATAAACTTGGGACATGAAGGTTAGGACACCACTATTCTCTTGACATACCTTTAGAAGACCTTTCAGAGGATGAAAGATACTAAGGAAAAACAAACACCCCATAGTTTGTGTGACAGGACCATATATTCGGATGAACAGATGTGGGAATGAGACTTCAGGGAATTCATGATTGATTTCCATATCCCACTAGAACAATATATGCATGCACACTTGTTTTTTATGGAAGGATGGTGGAATTATAAAGTACAGGTCAGCAATCACAAATCAAGCAGGTTTCACAGTCCAGCAGAAATGACAACAAATCAACCTGACTTTTGACCAAGGAAGGGCGTAAAAAGCACCTGGAGAAATCAGACAATCTATCCTTCACAGACAAAGAACCAGAGGTAAAAGACATTTCACAAGAAATCAATCAATCTCTCTCCAGAAACATAATAGTGATCTGGGGATTTTACCTATCAAAATTCACAGAATTTAACACTTGATATATTATGTACACCATTTCTTCTCATTGTCTCCTAAGTGTGCTTAATAACTTCATTTAATTAGAATGTCCCAGACTGTTCTGACAAATTGAACATACCTTGTTTTGCCAACAAAATAATTTTCACACTTTAGCATGTGGAAACTGGTCATGCTACAACTCTTATTTGAGGCAATAGACTAAAAAGCAGTATTAGTTGAATTATGGATTTGGAAAATATGCATGTTACAGCAACAGGAACTTAAACTCTTGTGACAGACCAACTTTAATTTGATAACAATTAAATTTAAAAAAACCTTGAAAGGATTTTTTTCCATTTCTACTTAAGGTACTTCATGCACCAGTAAATTTTCCATCCCTTTGGTAACGTTATGATTATTTATACTAGCACATTTATATTTTCTTTTTATTAGATATGCATCTTGTACATTTTAAAGAAAAATCAATTTTTAACACTAATAAATTCTGCTTTTAAAATCTTTTTTCTCTGTCTGAAGCATTCATGTTCAACCTCAAATGTGTGGGACACTTCAGAAGTGCAACCTGAAGTTTTTTTGGATCAAAAATATTTTTGACATGCAAATGTAATTTTTAGTGTAGAAATTTAAATGTTAATTTTAAAAATCCAAGAGTTTTGATGGTCTTTTTTGATTTTCATAAATGCTAACATAGAAGAGCAAGCCCAATAAATATTGAAGGCACAATTTTTAGGAACCTTTTTTAATATATGGTCTGTCAACAAACAAAAATACTGAGAATTCTAAGGCTTCAACTTATGAGAGCTTCTCAATTATGCACAATGTGCATAAAATTCAGTGCTTAAAATTCAGCAAAAGGTTAAGACCTGCCCTGAACGATGATATTATTTTTTTGTCTTCAGGATTTCAAGCTTGAAAAGATAAGTTTATTTCTCCACTCGGTACCTTTTCTTTTAATCTATTAAAATTCTTCTTTCTCTGAAATGGACAGAGATCTGAGAATTCATTCTGAGTTGGATTGATTCCTTTACAGAACTTCTCAGGGTTTATTTTGTAAGGATGAAGAGGTGTAAAAAGATTCTTAGAAGTAAAATTAAGTTTAGTATTGTACTCTTTGTTGAGCAGCACCGAGGCATTTACCTATAATATGATCCACACAAATGAATTACATCCAGAATTCCATTTCACCTGTTATATAGACTAAAAGACAACAGCACTTTAAACACATATTTGTTTTGATAATTTTTTACCTCCAAAGAAGTATTTTTCTCCAGTCTTGACTTGTAGAGGGCTGTTTGTTCGAACAGCTGAAGCTTCATCACCATCAATGGTGAGGACAGCAAAATTTTCCTTAGCTAGGAATCGAACTTCATGCCACTGCCCATCATTGAGACCAGAGCCTATGAAAAACAAAAAAACATTGCAACATTTTACTTACTCCAATATTTATTATCTGTAAGTGTATTGTGTGTTTCTCTCCCAGGCTCATTATATAAGCTTTACTAAAAGCTATTGCAGAAATGAAATAATTTTGATTTCAGGTGTGATTACAAGGTATTGTTATTACATAGTTAAAAGAAATTAACTTTATATCATAAATAGAAGTCTTGAAACTACCAAAGTGTCCATGCTGGCAGGCATAATAGTATCTAACTACAGGCGTTATTGCTCACCTTTCCTATCAAAAGGCCATATTCTGCATTTTACTAATAAAGAATAGGTCTTGATTGTTTCTATGATCAAGCTCAGAAGGAAAAGATATCGATTCATCCATTTCACTATAGTGAGTAACAGACCCAAAGGACACTTTATGCTCATATTAGGCATATATCAAGTTAGATATTTCCAAGAAAAAGGAAAGGAAAAATAGGAGAGGAAAAGGCTCACACAAGTGATGAATTCACTGCTAATGCTGTCATTGGGATGTAGGGCTACTCACAGAAGAGGAAGACATTATCACAGAGGCACTGCAAAACCAGCAAACCTCTGAAACCCCCACTATCTTAGGGGAGCACCATCCTCCCAATACTGGCAGCAGTGAAGCAGATGGGATTTTTCACTCATTCGGAACTTTAAAAAAATCCCAGAATTTATATGCTTCTTACATTGTCCCTAGAATCTGGCTGAAAGCCAGTTTGCCTGGCTCATTAAGAACTGCAAAAGGGTATTTCTGTGCAGACAAGTTACGTTGGGTTAGCAAGTAAGTAGCAAACACCTTAGTAAAAGCAAATTCCAAGTTATGGCACCTCTTACAAGCAACATTTTCTCCACCTAAAGTCACCTTAGGAAATTGTCATTTGCCAAAATAAACCACAATGCAATGTAATAAGCTGTTTCAAAAATTAAGCAGAATGTAAAATGTCAGCAGAGGTATAACGGAAGATTAACTTTCAAAATATTCAAAAGAATGTAACCTTCTATGAACAAAGAACAGTAGTCATGGCAAACAGATATACCTAACCATTTAATGAATATTTTTTCCTAGTGTTTTCATATCTTTGTTGAAGATATGAGATCAAGTTGTAAAATGACATAGGGTGCTTTTCTCAGAATATTATCAGAAAATTCATTAGTATTGATAAAAGTGGAAGAAACCTCTTGAAAATATATCAGTAAGAAATGTTTCTACTAAAACTTGTAATCTTGCTCAAACTAGAGTAAGAACAGATGAAAGACTTAATATACCAAACATGAGGGATTTTTTCCTTCTGTTTGTAACCTCTTTTTCTTTCATTTTCATTATACTTGAAAAAGAAGAAACCGAAATACACATAATTATAACACAGATAAAATTAATTTCCACTGGTAATAAACGAAGCAAGAAAAAGAAGACAGAATTTTTTATAGACTTCCAAACCAAAATTGTTACAGCATGTGCCACTACGGTTGAAGCTTATCAGAACATACTTAAAGCCCCAATTTTCCAGCCTGAGATGACCTAACATTCAAAAATGTTTTGTTTTGTTTTTTTTTTTAATCGAGATATTCAGTGTTACCTTGAACTGAATAACAACGACTAGAGACTCCTGGATGAAATTAAGAATTGGCTATTAAAACACAAGGGACAAAAGTAATGGCATGAGCTGCTCATCACAAAGAGAGGTATGTCTAAAACACTCTCTGGAAAGGGGGATATTGCAGAAACCAAGACACAACAGGGTATGAGACAAAAAGGTGCACAGTTCAGCCTGGCCAAGACCCTCAGCACCGAGTAGGGAGAGGTGAGGGGAAACAGGGCAGAAAGGGCCCTGCCAACTCCAAGGGAGAGCAAGAGCAGGGACAGAGGGGGCTCCGGCCACCAGAGCAGGAGAAGAGTGCAAGAGAGCAGGAGCAGCAGAGTGCTGGTCTTACCCCTGCATCCCCTCCTGTGCTGCTCAGGAGCAGGATGTCCAGGAGCTGTGAGTGAGGAAGCTGAGCTTCAAGAAGGAGGAAGAAAGGTGCTGTAATGATTGCCTTTGTTTCTCACTACCTAGATCTATTTTAATTGGCAATGAATTAAATTAATTTTCCCAAGCCGAGTCTGTTTTGCTTGCAACTGGAAGTGGTACATGATCTCCCTGTCTTTATCTCACTCCATGGACTTCTCAGGCTTATTTTCTTCCCTTGCCCTGTGGAGGAGTGGGAGTGAGAGAACCCACCATGACAACTGATGGAGTGAAAGATAGATGATCATGCCATGAAATTGGAAATTCACTGCATTTCATATAATAAGGCTTAGTTCACCACTCTCACCTCTTGGAGATACTCCTTTGTAAAAGAATAAACTGACAGTACTAATGAGAAAAGTGTTTTAAATTTAATATGGCATGAGATGTAAATGACTTCAGTTATTTTATTCTGTCTTTTTGCATTTTGTGTCTGTACTGTGTTCTCCCCACGTGCAGTGAAGGGAAAACACCCCAAGCTCAGCAGCGGCACGCCAAGAAAGTGAACATTACAATGACTCAAGGAAAAAAGCAGCTGGAGGGAAGGTGGATCAGCAGAGCAGGTGGTTCTCCCAAGCAGATCAAGAAAAGAGAGCATGAAGAGAAGTGCAGGCTACGAGCAAAAGTGATTTCATGCATTATCTCTGTGTGCGCAGCATTTAGCAAGATATACTAAGGGAACACATTGCTGTCTGCAAGCTGCTTGCTAGAGGCATGATTGGAAAAGCATTGTTTTTTTGACTGTATTAAAAATATTTACTCCTATAAGTTGACATCATTCCTGTCAGTCCCTGAACGATCACACTGTTTCTGCTTTATGAACTCTTCAGTGTATTGATACAAAATAATAATGAGTTAAGGCTGCATTCTTCTTAGCTAGAGGTATTAACCATCCTCATGGTGCTTTGCAGTAAGACAGTAATATTCCCAACTGTTCTGGCTCAAAGTCATCACAAAAATTCTTGTGCAATTTTGCTTTTGCTTAGAAACTTCTTATTGGTACATTTTTTCCTGTGGAGTTTACCAATGAATGCTAATGAGGATTGCTCATTAGTACTCAGCAAGTACTAACTATTGTCTTTACAGAATTGTACTCCCCAGTCAGAAAACTAAAAGCACCTTTTATCTCTGCCACTGTTTTTATCTGATTTTTAAATTTATGTGTATTAGCAACATTAGTGTCAACCCTCCTTTTTTAATGTGACAATGATTTATTTCAGGAACTTAAATTATTATTGGGATATATGATATATTCAATATATATATTATGGGGGATAAATCTGTACAGCTGCATGAGCTGTTTCTATTGTAATATTTTATTACAAGCCTCATCCATATTGAGAGATTATTTTTGCTCACTGAGAACTTTATGTAAACCAAGACTCATTATAAGAGTATATCATGCCTCTTTACAATAAAAGAATTTTTGGTTGTGAAGTTTAGAATGGCCTACATCCCAAATTCACAATGCTGGTTTCTCATTGCAGTTTAACTTTCTCATCTGAGCTGATACATGTATTTATTTGCATTCTTTTTTTTTTTTTACTTTTTTTTGGTATGCAAGTTGAGGGAAAAAAAAAAGAAATACATACTGCCACCACCACAAATTCCCTACTGAGTTCTGGAAAAGATGGTTTCATATGCAAATTAAATATGTTAATGAAATGCATTCTCTCTATCTAGGTTTTCTATTTAAATGACATTTTAAAAGTAGGACTCTTGAGTTAGGCACTTTGATTGAACAAGAAGAAACAGATGTTTTGCTTATTACAGACATGGAAGAAGAACTATGTTAACGAATACCAAAAATGTACAAGGGTTTAATACATAATGGAGAATTTAGAATGGTAACATCTGGTCGAGCTTTGCCTCGAGGAAAACTAAAGTAGCAAAAATCTCAAATTCTTCTACAGATAACCTTGTGTGATCAAATCTTCCTTTAAAAGGTGCTGACCCACGCAGAGACTATCAATGATTGCTAGATTATACAGTCTGATGATGTACATGGACAAAAGTCTTCTGAAATTAACAGCATACCATCTGCCACATCAGAACAGAACCTTGTCTTAATTTTGATATAGAACAGTGACCCAAAATTCAGTTCAAATGTTTAAGAAGAAAACAGGGAAAGAAGAGTATCATTAGCTCCATGAAGCACTGGAGCAATGCAAGGCTATGAGACTGCAATGGATCTTTAGTTCCTACTGCTGTAGTAAAGAATTATTATATGTATGATAATTTCTTGCAAATTCTTACTAGGAAATGAAACCCTCAACACTCAGCCTGAATGCAGAGGGAGAGGTTTGCTTGTTCTTGTTTTCACTTTAGCCAGACAGAACCATGTTTCAGGATGGTGTTGTAGTTGTTATTCCTGGCTAATCCCTCACTAATTCAGTACAACTTTGCACTAGTATTTCTGGCTATATGAAAACAAGCCAACAATGTTTTGTTTGAAACATTCAGCTGTGTTCAAATATACAGCACTATATGCCATTAATATTCAATCAGAAAAAAAAATAAAATCACCAGGATGTAATTACAACAGCCGTGCTTCTCTGTGTTTGGTTAATTGTATTTTTAAACTGGAAAAGTAAAATCACAGCTCTTCCTATAGCAATATTTTAGATAGTTTCTGCAATAAGCCATCTAAGTATATAATCTGTTTTAGGATGTATGATTCAGAGAACATATTTTTATTTTTAGTTTTATTCCTTTTTTTGCTATCCTGATGTAAGATAAGACAGTGGAAAATGCAGTCCTTGAATGCATTTTAATGATGGAAAACCCTTTCTCCAACAAAATCAAAACAGTTATGACAAACTTTGTCTCACGTTTAAGCTCACAGTTCTTTTTTTAAGGTCAGTATTTGGAAAAATGTCCCTATTTCACCCATTGGTGGTATTTACTTTATACTGATTTTGCTCTGTAAGTTAATACCAGAAGAGTAAAGAATGAGCATTTATCTTGATATGCATCTCTAGACTCATATGTATAGGAGGTATTTTCAAAAGAGTTGATAATTTTCTTGTTTCCACACTTAGTATGTGCAGTGCAGGAAACAGAACATACAGCAAATGCATAAACATACAACGCTGCAGAGTCTTTATAGCATTCAAACATATTCTTATAAAAGATGTGACTACTGGCGATTTTAATGACTACTGGTGATTTTAACCATAAACCTGGCAAATAATGGTCAAACTCATAAAGTTTTTTTTGTTCTTTTACTGAAAAGTAATAAAACAGATAAAAGAATGTTTGCTCTTGAATGACAGAAAAAAAAATGTTTGTAAATTCTAAGTTTAGATACTTGTAGAATCTTGTGCAACTGCTGAAACAATTTTAGCTTTTCAAGCACAGGCTTTTTCCTCTCCTGTCTCTACTGCTCTTGCCACATTCTTTATTCTCAGTTAAAAAAAAAATAGTTATTTTGCCTTAGATATGAAAACATATACACACGGAAATTGGAATCTTGATATGTGTTTCAGCTCGCAGAAAGAATGCTTTTGTTAAAGATCAGATAAAACTTTTGCTACTGCCCTCTTCCTCTGTTCCAATCAACATCACATCAGAAAATGTTGGTTCTCAGAGTTCAATCTGTGCCTTGCAGTTGCATAAGACATCTGCTCAATGGCAGTCATCTCCATGAATTGCCCCAGGATTATTCTTTACTAAGAAACATTACTCATTGTCTCTGAGTGACCATTACTAATAAACATATTATTTAGCATAACTTGTTATGCTAACTTAGCATATTACTTATTATTTAGCACAACTGTTCCTAACTCCCTAAAACTTTGCAGATGAGTATCGAGCTTTATCTGTCTTTTAGCTGGCAACACTATAATCACCATACAGCGTCATGCTCTATACTCAGACAATCATCATCTTTGAGGCTTGAAAACACTTACCTACATCTAAGAGTACCTAGAACACAATCAACTTTCTTTCCTTAAAACTAGAAACATGTTAATGCAAAATATGATCTATTCTTAGGATTCAAGAAATTTCAATATTTATTATCAAATCTGGCAATTTAACTCCACTTTATCCTACATACACATTTTATAGAAGAAACCTCCACTTTTTTTCTGGAAAATTGTTTATATTTTTTTTCTTGTAATTTTTAAGAAAAAAACCATCTCAGAAACAGCATTATATTTATAAAGCTTTAACTTCATTTTATAGTTTTTACCATCACCTGCTAGATACCATTCTGCACTATTATTTTATATGCTTAGCATCTTTATATTTTGACAAGTGAGCTGGCCAGTACTTTCCATCTTATGAAACTTTAAGACAGTTGTTTTGTGGCTATTATTGCTGCAATTTGCTTAGCTTTATTTGGGAAGTCCTGTCTGAACGTGAAACGTTTTTGTATCACTAAAATTATTTTTATTTACTATATATTTATTAATTAAATGGTTAATTTGAAAATAGAGCAGGTAAACTTCAGTACTTTGTCTTATCTTTGGACTAATCAAGTCCAGATGCCTACAAAACCTTCCATGAAAAGAAGCATAGACTAGCTGTTATTTCCCTAGATTTTCTCACTGATTTCCAACTTGAACACTTTCACTAGTGTAAACAGCATACATAATTGCAAACAGAACAGAACTTGGTGCAGAGGGTTATGTTGGTAAGAAAAAAACAGGTACAAAAAGCAGAAAAACCTCCATTGAACTAAAAGTAAATTGACATTTTCTGACCAACAGCAAAAATCAAATGTAACTTTGTTTAGATATTTTAAATGTCTGAGACAAGCTTACCAGCCAGGGCTCTGAATCAACAAGAATATTTAAAAAAACTTTCTTTAGTATGAGATTACTCAAGGGTATAAGAGCCGTGCACATCTTAACTTCCTCTGGCAAACTGAAGCCTAAATGTGTCTGAGACTTCCAAAGAGTTCTTTCAATGCACATTTTCTAGAAGTCATCAATGCATGACTGAGAGTTTGAAGCATATGATGGGAGAAGAGGTGATTGAGTTTATCACTTAACTTGTGGCACACTAAAACAACTTTATGTTGCTCATTTGGCAATACTTTTAAATCATCACCTGTAACACTTTCATTATGCTCCTGCTTAGAAGAAATAGAAAGCTCTAGGCACAAGATTTTCTGAAAGGAAATTCACATAGCAGCCCTTTTCATGTCTTAATCCTATTATAAAAAAATTCTGTTTATAGTTTTATCTTCATTTTACATAGGCCTCATGCAACAAATAGGAGAAACATTGCACTTTTTCTTCTAAATGAAATATAGCACTTTTTACAAGGATTTGTTTGTACCTCTGCCTCTATCCCAGAGGAATGAACTGTAGAAAAAGCAAACCCACTGCTCCCCACCAGAAAAAATTACTGAATGTTGGCATTATCTAGCAAATACCAATGACCAATTTATTAGCGTTTCTTCATGATCTATTTTCCATTAAACACAAAGTCCATTAAACCATTTCTTATTGAAAACTGTTTGTTTCTTTTAAGCCTAAAATACTCCACTACCAGACCAAACAGTGCTACATGTGAAGGCTGATTTTCTTTGAATGACCCTCCATGCGCTAGTTGAGATCCTGTCAGTGACACATTGAGACTGGACTTAACCTTGCTACAGTCCAGTTCTGGAGCCAAAAACAAAAGCAGACGGCTCTGCACAGCAGAACAGTTTTGTGCATGAACCAGGGTTCTATAGAGGTGGAGGAAAAGGTTTACTGTACGTTTATGTAAACTGAATTGTGGTTTTAGTTTGTTGCTGAAGTGTGTGTATAAAACAAATTTTGCAGTTGTCCCCACATAGTAGACTTTGCTTTGCATTAGTAAAAGTCTCCATGCCTGAGGGCTGTATTTTCTTCAGATGAAACTAGGCCCAAACTAACAAACTTCAGTCTCGTGCAAATGACATTGCATGGGCTTTCAGGTCTCAGCATGAGCTGTTCTGCTCTGTCATTCACTCCTATTGTGCTGCGCTGCTTGCTACTGAAGACAGAGCCAGGTCTAAAATGTTGAAAGCATTTGCTATGGACATTGGGATCTGGATTTGAAAAGGAAACAGTCTGTTCTCTTCTATCAAAAGCCTTAAGGAAAAAGTGATAAAACACCATGACATGGCATTCTGCAAGGGAGAAGTTCAAGAGGCTCCTTGCTCCACGAAGAAAGTATTTGCTCCATAATTTGCATGTATTTGCTGTCACAGATCACTATTTCTGTTGTGTAAAGCAGGTGGATGTTTTTCAAAACCAGAAAGCTGATTAGAGGAAAACAAACAATAAAGATCTTAGTGAACAATAGTAGAGTCTTAATACAAGGATGATTTTAAATGACCCGATTGATTAACTAAAAAAATTTTTTAAAAGAATCGTAGAATCACTAAGGTCAGAAAAGACGTCTAAGAGTCCAGCCTTTGGCTGAACACCACCATGGCAACTAAACCGTAGTACTGAGAGCTATGTGCAGTCATTTCTTGAACACTTCCAGGGATGGTGATTCCACCATCTACCTGGGCAGCCTGTTCCAATATTAACCACACTTTTAGTGGAAACATCCTTCCTGATATCCAGTCTGAACCTCCCGTAGCACAGCCTGAGGCTATGTTCTCTTGTCCTGTCTGTACTGGAAAATATCAATATTATACATTATGTTTTCTTTGTTAAGGAAAGAGTAGCAGGTGTACATAAAGCATATTCTATCTCAAAGGAAGCCACAATAAAAATATTTGGATCTTAGGGAGTGGTTTTCTAAGAAAACCATAAAAGCATAACTAAAATGTAGAACTGCTTTACATTTTACTGAATATTGTCTTTCAGACTGCTGTTGGACAATGCAAGCTATATCTCAAAGTCAAGATAGCCTGTACTCTCTGTCCATTAACCCCATTCTAGGTATTAAAAGTGTATTTCATGTGTTCATTTATAAGGAAGTATCTAATTAAAGCAGCCTTTCTAAGAAGTAAAGAAACTTGAAAATGCCTTCAGCCTCTCTGCTTCCCTACAAGTTCAATAGGGCATCATTCCCTCTCACCTGCATTTTTTACTGGGCGTTGTCAAAGAGGAATGTGTTGTTTAAATGAATAAATTTCACACCTTTGAAGAGGTATCAGACCATCTATTCTTCAAATATACAGTGCCTTATTTTGCTACTCCTTAACAAAGCATTAGATGAACCGTGAATTTCAGTGCAGTTTCCCCAGACTCCTGGAAAATGAGGAATGACTTCAGTCCACATGCAGTGAGAAAAGAAAGGCAGTTCTTTCAAATACAGCCACAGAGCAGTGGATATTTCAGCACAGCAGTGAGATCAGAGCCGAGAGCACTGTTACTGTGCTGGCTCCTAGAAGTGCTACCTTTGAAATGCAGAAAGATCCCATCAGCTGTAAGAAAGAGAGCCAGGAATAGAGCAGCCCTGTCAATATGATTTATAGGACACTGGGAAAGCTGTCATGGGAGAAACAGTGATATGGACCTCACATGCACATGATACCCATTTCTGCTAGTTAGGATCACAGGGATTAAGAGACCCGAAATTGTGATGTTACCAACACAACTATAAAACCATACATCTCAGAAATAATAATAATAATAATTATTATTACTACTACTACTACTACTACTACTACTACTACTACTACTACTACTACTACTACTACTACTACTACTACTACTACTACTACAGAGCCACACAAATATATCTTTGTCCTTTATGTTCAGGGAGTTTAGCTGGGGTTAATGGCACTGGAGAGGAAATTGTGATCTAAGTTAAAATGCCTGTGCTGAAGTCCTAAACCTACAGGCATCTGTACCAGCTGAGAATTTAGGCCAGAATATGGAAAACCCATAAATTTTCATGGAGTTGGATTAGATGTGTGGGAGCATCCTTCACACCTACTAGCCTGTGATAGTCCAAACCCTTGAGAGGCAGCTGCTTTTCCCAGTTACAATTTCTATTAGATTTCATTATAAAAAATTGCCCCCAACACAGTTTATACATACTGTACCCACTCATAATTACTGAATCTGTTCTGACAGTGAGGGAATACACCTGTGCCAAATTAAAAACTCCTGAACTTCAAGTAAGTTGTTAGAACAAATTTCTGCCTTGAAATGCAGTTCCCCTCTTTCATCTGCATTGATCTTTGCATGAGTAGAAGGACCAGCAGTTTGTAGAGTAGGTAAGTTTTTGTAGAATTTTAATAGAATTTCTTTCTTGTAAATTTTTATAGACGACACTCAAGCCAAAGATTCTAACTCAAGTTTGAAGGTTGTACATAGATAGCAAGTTTGTTTTCTGTTCCTTTTTCCTTCAGGCATTTTATTAAGGGGAATGATGATCGATTCTAACAGTTCAACAGATTTCTTACAGTGAAATTCAGTACTAATACATGCTTCAAAAGATTTTTAAGCTTTTTGCTGACTATACAATTGAAATAATAACTTTATTATTGCTTTTTAATTCGCAAATGTCTTTATATTTTACTTGATTTTTTCTTTGTTCTAGTAGGCAATAAAAGAAATTATACTAGAAATTTTGTCAAATATGAAAAGAGTAGGAAATTAATAGTTTTGTCTGTCATGCGATACTTAGGAATAAAGTGACACCTCATGAATTATTAATAATTAAGGTGTCTTTTCCAATTATTTCTTTTCTGTCCACTCACCTTTTAGTAATTTTATTAATTTTTAAATAAAAAAGGAGACCACAATGGAAAATAGAGAGGTTAAAACCTGGTAGTTATTTTTTTCCCTTTCAGCAGTTTTAATAAAAATTCCTAATGCAAATTCAGTTTTTCTAGGGTCAGAAAATTTCATCTCTCTCCTTACGGTAAAATTTCTTTTCAATAGGAACTTGAACTGCACTGCTATAATAATTTTTCATTGCAGGTTTTCTGTTGCATTTTATGCATTAGGTGGTCTGTCATATGCATAATTAGCAATTATAGGACCCACAGGCAATAAATCATGGAAACATATTATCTTTGCATCATACTTTACTTGGGTTAGCAACATTCTGATGCACAGTGGAGGCTGTCACTAGCACTTTATGAAGACAGATGATTGAACTATGTGACTCATAAGCTGAATTGTGATAAATCACTCAGCTCATTCTTGCTAAAGGTCTTGTGACACTGTCAGTTAAACATGGCCAAGCACAACTTTTTGGCTGTAACAGGAATACATGCAGCTGCTGACACCTGTACCCCTGCTGGTGGCCTGGACACTGGTGAGGGTATGCTGGGGCCAAGCCATCTTAGAAAGCCTGTTCTCATTCAGAGGATCCATAATTTCATATATCCATTTGAGATCTGCTGACAAATCCCGTCTCTACTCAAAAACAGGAACAAACAAACAAACAAACAAACCATTTTTTAAAAAATAATTTGAGCATTTTTATAGAAAATTACAGAAAAGTTATTAGAACTGTTTGCTCTGCTGATATTCTTGAAAGGCCAGCATGACAACAAATGTCCCTGTAAATGTATGATACTTCTGAAAAATGGCTCACTATAGAATGATAATTTGGTGATCTAGTGAGAAACGAGGAAAACAAAACTCAAAACCTCAAATTATGATCTAAAATGAAACTATTTTTAAAATAACTACCACAAGAGATTTGATACAAAAATGAGTAAATAAAAAGCCAAGTAATTTGAATATGAAATTAATTCTGTTGAGGGCTTACTGTGTTTTTCCAAATTCCCTAATATATTCCTTTGAAATAGACAGTTTGGGATACATTTATCTTCTGACCTACTAAAAATGTGAACATGATGATTTTATTCCTTAAATTCTACTTGTTCATCACTGATACAAAGCAACTTAAACAATAAAATGCACAATAAAACAACAATAGCTTTGCAACTGTCTTAAAAATCCACAGTAAAGAAATAAGTAAATAAACATATTTACCATAGTAAATCTGTTGTTTCATGCATGACTGCCTTCACATCATAGAGACCATCTGGAAATGGATTTTTAAACAGAACTCCTCTGAAAATTTGATGGTGTAACTAATGTTGTTTTAGTTTAATGAAAGAAATATAATAAAGTCACATCTTAGATTCTAAAGCATGTAAATGGAAATCAAATACCTTTACTGGCAGGAATACTGGTAGAAGTCAAAAACTTTAAATAACACTTTTACTGAAGTAATTTATCTCTACATTGCTTTTTAAGTCATTCAGTGCATGATAATTTAGCCAGCTGTTTATAAAAACTTGTCATGAGACTTTGTTTAGTATTGAGTTAAACAACACAGAAAATAAAGGTAGCTTGATAAACCTTCTTGTTCTGAATTTGCCAACTTCTTTATAAATGTCTACGGCCTGTCAAACTGTTAATTAAATGTTGATTTATTACAGAATGCTGGCAATTATTGTAGCTCATTTGCTAGGGACTTACAATTTACTTTGCACTATAGAAAATCAAGAAACGAAGTCCTCAGAGTTAGATTTCATTCTCTTAAGACATGGCAACAGGAAAGACATTTCAGCTTCACATACTAATGTCAGGCTTACAGTTTGGATCATGCTCAGTCATTCTTCAGGTAGTTTATGTCTTTGTAATGTTACATTTGTTCTTATTGTTATTATGCCCTAGAAATCTCCAGTTCATTCAGTGCTTCAGAAAAGCACTTCTAAGTCAGGAGGAACTTTCTCCAGGTTTCCATAGAAATGTCTTGCTTTGGGAGAAGTTGCTCCTGCTGAATTAATGACGTTGGTTACGATAAAGCTATTCAGTCTAGCATTGAGAAAGTGCAATGAAGCTTGCATTTTGATGGAAAATCTGGAAGTTGACTCAAATGAAAAGCAAAAAGAATTTAATCTGGATAACAGTTTGAATCCTGACACTCTTCTTTTTTGGACTGCAGTCATATGGAACAAGCACATGCACTGCTAGTACTTTTGATAGCAAATTAAACATCCTGAGCCATTAAACTTCTAAGAATCGGCAATTCCTTAATGTGAATATGGGAAATAATCTCCTGTCAGGCGATTTGAAGGTCTTGATTCTACTTCAAACCTTTCCCTCCCTAGTAAGTTTTTGAACCTAAAATGAAAGAGTAGGCTTCTGAGTTAAAAATAGAGAATCCATGTTAACAGCAGGAATGATGGTTTGTTTATCAATGATGCAAGAGTTCTTGGCCTGTTATACCAATTTTTAATGGGCTGATTATCATAGAGTAATGTGGGAGACTTCTGGAATATATTTCCCTTGTGTGGAATGGTTTTGCACTTACATACCTGTCATCTAAGTGGGACTATTTCAGCAGAGCAGGGGTACTTGAAATTACATTTAAAAATATACAAAATTTACTTTTATAAAACATGATGGACAAGGCCAATTCATTCTAAAGTGTCCCAGTCTGTTTCTGAACATTTCTGACAATTGTGACTGTCCCAAATACTGGATAGCTCTGCAAGCTCTATAGGCATGTAAAGGGAAAGGCAGGGCAATAGAAAGCATATAAAATAGACACATGTTCTATAGGCCCAGGGCATTCAAGCAAGCATGTTAGCATCTTCCAAAATGATCATATGAGTAAGTTTCAGAACTATAAGGCAAAAATAGAGGGAAGTCAGCCCTCTGGAAATCTTTGGTCTGGATGGTCCTGAAATGACAGGATTAGAGATACCATTACTGGGTCAAAATAAGCATAGCTTAAATAGTAAAATACTTTTTCCCCTTTAAATATCACACTATTATACATGACTCTGCAAAGTCAGGGACTGACTCTTTACCATCTCCTCTCTTCCTCCAAAACGTAAATGTAACTTGCTCTGTAGGTGTATCTCACATGGTAACTTTTTTTAAAATTAACATCTACATTTTCCGAGGGAGGAGAATATACCAAGCCTTTGCCACAGACTATTTTAAAATACGAATTTGCTGCTGTAGGAGCATGAGTTCAGAAACCAGGACCTAAGGACAAGAGTAATTTTTTTATGATTAATGTGTTAATAAACAAGTACTAGTCATAAGTACATCTCTCCCCTGCCACTTTGTTACAAAATAATGATAACAATTACCAAGTATAACAATAAAAACCTGCCAGCTCCCTCTGCTTCTTTTTGCTTATATAAAAGGGTTTAAAGATTTTCTTTATTAAAGCACACAGGATTTTTTTAGGAACTTAACTGTATACTGCAAGGATGTGCAGACATGCATTCACTTAGAGATGTATCTTGGTATAGCCCACAGTACACTATATTCTAAGCAGGAAAAAGAGTACTCAGCCTAGCAAGCTTCCTGTTGCAATTTCTCTCAGCAATTTCTTTTTTCTCCCTCTTACCAACCAGTTTTTGTAGCACATGTTTGTAGAAACATGTATGCTCAGGTTAAGGCAAAAAATTATTAAATGATCTTATTATGTGGAAGAAAAAATATCTTTTTTGCTCCTGTGTTCATTCATAAGCCAAGTTAAAAAGAATGTTACCTGCCAAAAAAATCTGACTGACATTAATTTAGCTGCAGAGCATTTACAGAAACCGAGCAAAGTCATGTTGTTTCAACAGACTTTATCCAGCTCTGCATACTCTAGCTTCTGTGCTCTCAATTTTCCTCTGTCTTCATCTATTTCCTGTCTCTTTTGTTCACATTTGCTGTCAAGTTATGACAGAATTTAAATTACTGGCAGTTTGCTTTTTCTCCTCTTATATGATCAAGGAAATGTAATTTATCAAGAATTTAAATTGTCACATTCTTTGCATTTTCAAAGTCTCCTCCTTCCTTTACCAAAAATTGCTTCACAGCACAAAGCATAAACACAAATCAGCTCCAGGGAGAGTTACGGTGTTTTAATGTGTCTAGAATAATTTGGGAAATTTGAAATGAAGATCAGCACTCCTTATTGAAATAAATAAAATTTGGCAAGTATGACTTTGGCTGCTAAAGAGACTTAGCAATCTCCTAACCATGTATTTAGGTTGTGGAGGAATCACAATTATCAGCAAGGTCCTTCTCCTACTTTTGTAGGCATGAATGAGCCTTACAGCATGGTACAATACAAGCTAACCTGCCATCTCAGTATCAACTCTTGTTAAATTCACAATTAATGAATTCAAT
Source organism: Acanthornis magna (assembly GCA_036785705.1). NCBI lineage: Eukaryota > Metazoa > Chordata > Aves > Passeriformes > Acanthizidae > Acanthornis > Acanthornis magna. The sequence goes on from JAWUZG010000029.1 coordinate 14,882,208, forward strand.
GAAACAGACAGCAAAAAAAAAAAAAAAACAACAATGCCGAGAAGGGGTGTATGTGTGTGCAAGAGCTATCACTAAACTAAAATAAATGAAAAGCAAAGCTCTTGTAACAAATCATAGTTATCTGCTTTTCCTTCACCTTACATTTACCCCTCCTACAGTTCTTTCTAAGCATCAGTTAATACAAATAATTTATTTTCTAGTAAAACACGACTTATTTGAGAAATTTAGTCAGGTTTTACTATTTATGTAAAAATTCCTTCCTATTTTGAAAGGTAATCAAATCCCAAAACTTCCTCCAATCAGATCAGGAAAAAAAAAAAAAAGAAATTTTGTGATGGATTTCTGTAAAACACAATGGGATGTATCATGTACAAAACTTCCAAAATTAAGTCAGTATCTTTGACAATTGTGTTGCACAAACACAGATGTTTGAACATCAGGTGTAACATAAATGAAATTACTCTTAATAAAACAAAAGTGGAGTTGTTTATCTGAGCTGTACACAAAACTCAGTGAAATAAAGGGACCCTTGTGAAAAATATTTTTTTTGTTTCAGAGGCACAATCTCAAGCAGAAACCTAACAAAGAAGGACAAAGTCTTCGTCAAAACACTTTTTGGAAGATTGTATACAGATTTTTAACTTGCAAAGCTAATAGCTCATATACAAAACCTATTCTTCACAATAATGAATTTGCCTTTGCTTTTCAATATTGATATAGACCCACCTACAAAATCAGCCCTTTTTTTCTCCACTTCTTAATCTACATGTATATAACAAAGGACAATGGTGTCTCAAGGAATTTATAATGCAAATGTATATGATGAAAAAACAAAAATGTGGATAAGAAGGATGAAACATTATCCACGTCCTACAAAGAAGTACAGTGTTATGAGACTAAATAATTTGCTCCCAGTTGCACTGAAGTCTAGGAACAAAAAAAAAAATCTAATTAATACCTTTTCTAAAACACTATTTACTTTCCTAATTATTTTCTTTTTCCTTCCCCAGTGTTCAAAAACCTCATAGAAAAAAACCAGGTCTTTTAAGTATTCAAATGAAGTGTTTTAAAAACAAATCAAATTTATTATAAGCGAGGTACTTTAAGCTGATGATTTATCTTTCTTAACTAGGATAAATTAAATTCAGTAACTTAAAGGATTCTTTTGTCATTTTGAAATTAAATGCATAATTTCAGTATATATTGAATGAAGATTATTAGTTAGCAAGCAGAAAAGTGAGAGCTTTATGTGACTGAATTTTCTCATATTTATCATGAAAGCTATGCTCCATTATCATGAAATATGCAATATGTATAGCAGTTCAAGAGTGATTCCATTTCATAACAATCCAAAGTTTAAAACAATGATTTAGATGACAGAAACCTCTGTTGATAACCTGGAGTGAAGTTGCTTTCTCCAGGTGACTGGTAAAAAGAAAAAGCAAATAGAAAGAGCCTCAAACACAGTATAGAAATCAAGGACATTTGCACTGACTCGAGTTTCTCCAGTAATACCAGTGAGACAACCAAACCGTGGTCTTCCAGTCTCCCAGAAACACACTATGGCACAAACCCAACACCTTGTGTACCTTGTGTCTTGAACCTCCACAAACTATCTATTAATTGGGATCTAATAGTAATCGAGGTTCTTTTGCAATTTTATTTCAGACGCTCACAATTTTCAGGCTTTTGCTGTATCTTTGATTCTCAGGCCCCGCCTGTCCACAACCTATGAAGAGTAACTATCATTACTTCTGCAGACTAAGGATGTTGGATGTCAGGCATTCTGAAGAGCTTCTAACTTCTCTAACTCAGGCTGTTTATGGGCTGTCAGATGAGTGAAAATAGCTTAGCAGGCATTGTCCAGCCAAGGTATTTATCTATTTTTTATAATGATTTAGAACACAGCTGGCCAATTGATGGGTAGGGGAGAAAAGTAGCTTGCCAAAATAATACTAGATATCTGAGAGATTTAAACCTACTATCCTCAGTTACAGAGGACTACCCTAACTATTGTCACAGCCCATTTCTATTTCTGCCTGAACTGGGCAGAATCATAAATTTTCCAAGAGAAAAAAAAAAAGCGTTATGTTAATATTATGCCTGTGGTAGATATATTAGAAAGACCAAATTTTTTAAAAGATGAGCAAAAAGTAATTATTATGAAAAATTAAAAAGAATGCAAGATCCCATGAATCTCTTGATCTTTTGCCCTTCTCTTGTATAAATCTCAAGTGAATCCAGAATAACTGTCTACTTCAGTTCTTAAGAGTCTGTCAGCAATCAAGTAACTAACCTTAAAGAACATACTGAATATATTATTAGTTCCATTAACATCACTATAGATAAACACAGTGCCCTGACATTTTCCATCTCATGACCTTGGAAATCTCCCAGGGCAGCTGTAAAAGTCTAGTTGCAGGGGCCATTTAAAGTGCAGTCTAACAAAGCTCAGAAAAGTATACTACAGGGAACAATACCTCCATAAATAGGGAATTTGGCTAACTGCAAATTAATAGATCTTTTATAGCTCTAATTTGTGTGGGTTTATGAAAACATGTCATTTAATATCTTTATAAGTCTGCTATCCTGTATATTAATGCATCTTTTTCATTATTGTTCTCAGCCTCTCAAAAAACCCAAACCCATAAGCTTTTGTCCTGAAAACCCCCCAACCTTAAAATAATATTTTGCAATAATGGCTAAAATAATTTTAAAATAAGAAGTAATCATAGAATCCGTTAACCTGTTTTAACTTTACGGTAGCCAGGAAATAGGCCAATACCCACTGGTCTTGTGATTGATTGACCTTCCAGAACTACCCAACAAATCTAGGAAAATCAGGAATAAATTGCTTTTTTGTGGGTAACACTTGATAAAAATCTCCATTTGTTCTATGTCACAAGAATTTCAGCCAGAGGATCAGTTCTGCTGTCCTGTCCTAGGAGCTTTTCTGCACCCATTTACAGGATATCATCATCTTAATAGAGCCAGTGCTGTTTCACAATTTTGTTTCAGGCATCTACCCGCAAACAGCTGCATCAGTGATTAAAGACAGGCCATATTTACACATAGGCACATATCCTGAGAAGCCAAATTAAATCCTTAATTCCTTTTCATGTTCTAGGACATATTTTTGACAATTTTAATAGGACTTTTCAAAGTTTCTTCATTTCATTTAGGTGCCTTAGGTGTTAGATTAAATAATGAAATTTTGATTTGCAAGGCTGAGTTTCATATTGTCATGGGATTTTCTGGAAAGTACGTGATCAAAAATCCCACTCTATTTGAGGACGAGTGTCATATATATTCTTCTTTCACTGAAGATACTGTAAATAAGACATAAATCAGAAGGATCCTCAAGTGCAAGCACCTAGCGCTGCAGAGAGATGACAGTTATTTTATTTTCCCAGATTTTGTAAGTATGCAATGGCTCTTCAAAACTTTTGATATTTTCAATATTTTAAAAGGATATCAGGACTGCATTTGAGATTTATTCCAGTAGCAAAAAGTATTCATGACATGTCCTGTGTGCAATGACCTACAAATGCAACAATATCTATACACGTCACTGATCTCTTTTAAATAAATCCAATTAGTTCAATATTATGAAACAACAATAAACTCATTAATTCTCTAAGCACCACGCAAAACTCCTTTTATCAACACATAACTCAGTCATTCTCAAATACTGTAATTCTTCCTGACTTTTATAATCACATTGCCTATTATTTTACCTAGGCCTTGTTCTTGTGGGAGACTTTGTCCTGCTGCATGCCTGCTGGAAACTCAACACAAGAGAGAGGAGTCAGTCTAGGAGGTTCCTGGAGCGTGTGGAAGAGAACTTCCTTCCCCAGCTGGGAAGTGAGCCTGGCAAGGGCTGGTGGTGCCCTCCTGTTTACAGACAAGGGCTGGTGAGAGGTGTGGTGGCCAGAGGCTGTCTGGGGTACAGTGACTGTGAAATGGTAGAGTTTTTCCATTTCAATTGGTGAAATAAGGAAGATCAACCAAACCTGGACTTCTGTAGGGTGGACTTGGGCCTGTTCAGCACACTGATTTAGAGAGTCACCTGGAAAACAGACCCTAACAACAAAGGGGATGAGGATGGCTGAACACAATAAGAAAGACATCTCAAAAGGGGAGAAGCAGACTGTCCCTATGTGCTGAAAGATGGCCTGTAGAGATGAAGACCAACCTCACTGAACAGGGAGCTTTTGCAATAATTCAAGGAAAAAAGAATTTACAATCTTTGGAACAAGGGGCAGGCACCTTTGGAGGAGTACAAGAATGTCCTTAGGCCATGTAGAGAGAAAATTAGAAAGGCGAAAGCTCAGCTAGTACTCAATCTGTCCACTCCTGTGAAAGATAATTTAAAAAAGTATTTTTATAAATACATTAACAAGAAAAGGAGGGACAAGGAAGTCCTCCATTTTTACTGGATGCAGATGGGAGCATTGTCACCAAGGATGACGAAAAGGGTGAGGTACTTAAGTGTTAAACTTGGTAAATCAGAGAACTTCAACCTTCCAATCCCCATATACTGCAAGAAAAAAAGGAAAAAATAGAATTCCATCATTTTTTACAATTATTCTAGAGAATATTATGAAGTCGGAAATGTTAGTCCACAAATACCTATTCCTTGGGCATGACTCCTGATTTTAACTCCGGATGTATTTGCCTTACCCTACCCTATATGCTCCATGACATGGGAAATCGTCTATGCAATGAATTATCTTAACTCAAGAGTTCTTTGTAAACATCTATTAAGCTGAAGCCAAAATAGTGCATCACCCATGAGATTCCACATGGCTTAAGCAACTATTATCCTACAAGCAGCTTATTGTTTTGTCTTACACCCTAACACTATAAATCCAGTTATTAAAGTAGGAGGGCATATTCACAATTACTAATGAGAAAAAGAGAGATTGATTTTCTAATACGCTTTCTAACCCAATGCAGCAATACTTGTATATGCCGGCCTTGCAGGCAAACTACAGAAGACTATGCAGAATTATGTCAGGTTTTCCCAGACACCTCCTGTTTTTCCAAAAGAAATATTGACTAAGCAGTGTTTGAGGATTCTCTGTGTTTACCAAGGATTTATAGTTGTGTGGTAGCCCGGCTGAAGTGTGAGTTCTCACGGTCCATGAGTATTTGCAAGTATTTTTATATCATCTGAAGAATGATTCGAGAACCAAGAGATTTTGAAGCAGCTGAAATTAGTCACTTAACATATTAAACATCAGAGGAAGAGTTCATACCCTTTAAAAAAAAAAAAGTTTGTTTTTTTTTTAAAATTAAACATGCCATTAAAGAATGAGGCAATAAAACATAAGTTTGACATTGATGTACTCTTCCTACAATCCATTTCTATTTCTTGGCTTCTATTTACTCCATATTACTGTAAATAAATTTATTTTCAAAACATTAACTGAAATCTTGAAAATAAATAAAAATACCATTTAATATAATCAATAAATGCAGAATTGTCCTTTTAAATATTAGATGTCTCTGAACCAGTTTATGAAAGATAGCAGATTCTTGCTGATGTTGACTGCATTTATCTATTAAATTAAATACAGGGAGATAAATATCAGCGTTGTTCAAAGGCCATTTTAATAATTTGCTACATGAACAAGTAAATCAATTAAATCATTTATCTGAAGCTCACCAATGTCTGAAAACTCCTTTCTCCTCCTGTTCAAATCCCTTTACAGGAATCATGCATAAACATGAAAGCTTTGTAAATGTGTCGTGAAAGACAGAGTTATGGATTGCCTTGATCACTTGTGCAAAAATTATGTTTAGTATTCAGAAAAATGTTTTTGAACTACAAGATGAAACAAATTTTAAAAAAACCCAACCTTAAGTCAAATGTTAGGATGTTCATGAATTTACCTTTTATCTTTAATGGCATTTATCTTAATCTCTTTTTCAAATCGCATTTTCAAATGCAGCTAGCTGGTACACCTTTAGATCAGCCTATCTATTGATATGGACTTGTTAGGGACTATAGATGTATGAAAAGAGTGCAGAGAGTGTATATTTTAAAAACTCAATCACTAACCTTGAAGCAAGGAAAAGTGTTCCCAATTAAGAGCCAGGTTTCCCTACCTCTGTGACACCAAGTCACTAAGCAAAGAAGTCACTTCTGAGTGACTTACACACATTTCAGAGTCCCCTTGACTGGCAAATCCTGTGTTTTATTGGTGTGCACATACATACACAGGCTAGGAATATGTATTTTGGTATTTATGGCAGATGTTAGACCACAGCATTTTCATTAGTTTCATTTAGTCCAGGCACCTTCTTTGCTCACTGAAAATTTCCTGCGGTTAAAAGTATCATTAGGACTTGCACTACTTTAATTTTTGTTTCCTTGGGAATTATTCATTAAACACGCATTTTACTATCCACAAACATCACTAGCTATTTCTTTACATATTACTCTTCATTTGCATGATGCCACCTACTCACTGAAAATTTAGTCAGACTATTGAGGCAGTTACTCTACCTTGCCAGACAGATGTGACACATATGAAACTGGTAAAGAAAAATGTATCTAGACCAGAGAAATATTATCCAATGCAAAGACCATACTTATTGTTATGAATTGTGTATCCAGTAGAAATAGATATTTATGTGTAATACATTACTGCACATGATTCAACAATACAATAAAAAATTTTTTAAACAAAATTCTACTACCTTTTGGTTAGACATAGATGGTGGTGGTGTAGGTCAGACTTCGACTAATGGGAATAAAACAAACTTATGCATGCTTTTTAGCACAGTCCTATGCAAGGATGGAAAAAGAGGATTTAAATCTTCTTAGCCAGAGAAGAATTTTAAAAAGGCATAACAACTTTTTTATGGATTTGGAAACAATGCGTGCTTTCAGCTTCAGAGTTAAATCATCCTATAAATAATTCAGGGGGAAAAAAGTGTTTCTTCAACAGAATGAGGAAGTTTTAAAAGAGAGACAATGTCTATAGAAGAAACAGGGTATGAAAATGAAGGTATTTACTGTGAAAGGCTGAAGAAAAGGGATTTGAAATGAGTGAAATTAAATAGATTTCTGAACCATGTTTACTTTATTATACGATAGTTAAACTTTTGAAAAGCAAACTCTGAATTTTGTAATAGATTTTGGAGCTGAATACAGACCACCAATCTGCTTCAAGATAAGTCACCTAGAACAGCCCAAGTCATGATCACTGTTAGATAATAGAATAATATATGCCCATGGTCTTATTTTAATGGAAATACACAGCAGCTTCATGACTAATATTAAAAAAATTGCTCGAGGAAGGACCTGAAAACACCTACAGTGATCAACACTAGACTTGAAGAGTAAAGGATGGAGTTGGATAATGCTAGAGATTTGTCCAAAGCTGAAGACAATTCCTCTTTGCAATACAAAGACAAGATCTCCTAATTCTTAATAGAAAACATCAGTGAAGGAAAACAGACAACTCTGAAATTATTTCATAATGTTGACAAGCAGCCAATAAGAAGATTAATTCTGAGTTGTCAGTTAAGATTGAATTGTACGATGGATCAAAATAATGACAATACATCTGTACAGTAGAGACATGGAGAGAAAAAAAGACTTGGGGGAAGAAAAAAATCCTTCAAGGCTGAATTCATAGTAAAGACAAAAGGATTTCTGACCTGATAAAATTATCAAAATAAAACTCTAACAATGAAATAGCACATAAGCTGAAAGATCTCTACCATATTGTCATGGTTTAAGCCCAGATGGAAATCAAGCACCATGCAGCCACCCTCTCAACACACCCCTTTCTTCCCTCCCTACTCCAGTGGAGAGGGGAGGAGAATCAAAGTGAAACTTGCATGTTGAAATGAAAACAATTTAAAGTTTAAAAATAATGTAAAACACAATAATAATGGTAAATAATAGCAATTATAGTTATAATTATACTACTAATAATAAAAAGGAAATAAGTGATGCACAATGCAATTGCTCGCCACCTGCTGACCAATGCCAGACTCCCCTTCTCAAACCCAGACTGGCTTTCCTGCCAGGAAACTTCCCCCGCTTTATATATTGGGCATGATGTTCTCTGGTGTGGAATATCCCTTTGGACAGTTCAGGTCCCCTGTCCGAGCTATGCTCCCTCCCAGTTTCTTTCGCTGGTAGAGCATAAGACAAGGAAAAAAAGTGCTTGACTTGGGATAAATATGGCTTAGCAAAAGTGAAAACATCAGTGTGCTATCAACACCCTTCTCATTCCAAATCCAAAACACAGCACTCTAACAGCTACTGAGAAGAAATTAGCTCTATCCTAGCTGAAACCAGGACATACATATACTTTAGGCCATTGCATAGCACAAGTTACATGGAATCATAGAATGGTTTGGGTTGGAAGGGTCCTTAAAGGTCATCTAGTTTTACCTCCCCTTTCATAGGCAAGGACTCCCTCCACTAAACCAGGTTACTCAGAGCCCCACACAGCCTGGCCTTGAAGACTTCCAGAGATGGGGAGTCCACAATCTCTCTGGGCAACCTGGGCCAGTGCCTTACCATCCTTCTTGTGAAGAATTTCTTCCTAATATCTAATCTACATCTAACCTCCTTCATCTTAAATCCATCTCCCTTGTCCTAGCATGACGTGCCCTTGTGAAAAGTCCCTCTCCAGTTTTCTTGAAGGACCCCTTCAAGACTGGAAGGCCACAATGAGGTCTCCCTGGAGACTTCTCTTCTTCAGGGCGTACAGCCCTATCTCCCTCAGCCTATCTTCGTAACAGAGGTGAAACAGACCTCTGATCAACATAGTGGATCTCCTCTGGACTCGCTCCAATAGGTTAATGTCTTCTTAGTGTTGAGGGCCCCAGAGATGAACACAGTACTCCAGGTGGAGTCTCACAAGGACAGACTCGAGGGGGAGAATTTTCTCCCATAAGAAAAGTCATCTCACATAAGAAAGCAATTAAATTTCAATATACTGCCTTTAAAATTAAGACTGATTTTCTTTTAATCGCATAATCCCCAATTTAAAAATATAATTATCAATTGAAAAGAAAAAGCATCTTCAAAGAAGAGCAGGAAGACCAGAAAATGGATGTTGATTATCAAATAGCTTGCTCACAGCACTAAGCTGCTACCTTTAAGATAAAAGAAGCACTGATAAGACATTGTGCGTGCCTTGAAGGATAATCTCTAATTAAGGTACCGTTTCCCGTTTCCTAAGGATGCTATAACCTTACCTTGGATTTATTTCAAAAACTAAGAGATAACGTACTCTTAGTCCAATAATAGTGCTAGTCAACGACCTGTCCATGTGTATCATCTTTCAAGATTTTAAAGCCCTGCTACAGACAAGTTTATCCTTTCACTGAAAAGTTCTCCTCATTTTAAAAGGTAATTGCACTGGAAAGATAAGATATTATCATCTATCAGTTGGCTTCACTGAGTTTAGTGTCTGTGTCCCAGGCTAAGATATGCATTAATCAGAGGCATATATAATATATTTACTTCAAATAAAGTAACAACTGAAATGTGTTTTAGGACAAATAACTTCACTAACATCTCCAGGTTACGACCCCTTCTTGATAATTCATTATTAGTCCCCATTAAAGCTGGCATTTTAATATATTTTCTAGGAACTACCCTGTCTTCCACTATTGTCACGGACACATTAAAAGGCTCAAACTGAATCTTTTGAACTCAATGTGTATTTACCTATTTATGATTATTTTTTTTTAATCTAGTACATCAGGGTACAGGTTTAGTTCAGCTGAGAGCACACTGCCTGTTTCAGTATTGAACACCAAGGCTTTGGTTATTGGCAGGTGATAGCTGTTTCTCCCTTAAGCAACTTGGGCTCTGCTGTGATATTGAAAAAATCCATATCTTGTAGATAGGCACTGGAAATACACCAGATGATAATGAAGATCAAACCAAATGAAGATGAAAAGACACTACATTTTCAAACATTAGCAGCCAGCTAATGTTTAAAGAGTATTAATTTTTTTTATTAAGTTAATCATGAAGAAACAAAGCCAAAAGCCAATGAAAAATAAACAAGGATTTTTATGAATATATGATCAAATTACTAATGTGACCTTAGAAAAATGAACTCTGAAAAAATACTAGAGGCAGGAATGGAGGGGAATACTTTACTAACCTATTAAATTTCTTGCTCTGCAGATCTTACTACCTTTATGGTTTCTTGAACCATTTCACTGCAGCCTCAGCTTCTGAGGTTTTTTCTACACCTCAAAGTTTAAAACTGCAGAGCCTGGAACTGTGATGGGCCCTCAGTCAGCTCCCAGAAGCAGCTAAGCAAGTTCTGAGCACTAATAATTCATGAGATCTTACTTCAGAAAGACCACATTCCTCCACAAGACTGATAAGGGTTAATATAGAACAAAGGAAAAGTGGCAGGAGATCCATCTTGACTAAAGGAAGTATTGAACTCCTCAGCAGAACAGGTAGCAGACTATATGTAGGCAATATTATATAGGGAAAAACTTGCAAAGGTACAGGGATATGCTAAAAGTTTAATTAATTTTCATCATCATATATGGGTAAATAAGATCTACATGAATCTAGTTTAAGTAAATTGGGCTAACAGAGAGCTAAACTGTGAAGGTTAATCTATCTGTTTAGAGCTATAGTGAGTTTCTATTATTCTTCCTAACTGATTTTTCTCTTTTTAATATCAAGGTGCTCAGTTATTGTCCTGATATAAAAGCAAGCATACAAGGCATGGCTGGAGAGACCATGGGATCTTCTTCCCTGACAAATATCCTGCATGTGTGCTAATGCTCACCCACATGAATTTGATATTATGAGATAATGCATCCTGTTAAAACATAGGGTTTCATTAAAAAATACAGTTTTACCTGTTTAAAGAAAAATAAAAGACAAAAATACTAGAATTCAAAAATCCACTTCCTATACCAGAACATTATCTATGGATTAAAACAAATTCTTTCTATGATATATATCATTAAATGGCACTGAATTTGTCCAGGGAGCTTTATGCTCTATTACTACCTCAGGCTCCTTTTCTGCATTTGAATTTAGTCTGTCAGTTACTCTAAAATATTTAGATAGCTAAGTAGAAATAGCCATCACAGATACACCATCATATGCATTGCTCTGATCCTTTGAGATTGGTGAAGTTAACATTTTGAAATCTCATTCATGAAAAGCTTTATACGATCATAATGTTACTGTATGTTAAATCCAGCTAAGACTGACATAGTTTAATGCTTCATAAATTCTCCAATTTGCCAGACAACCACACGTAGAAAGCATATCTGACAAGGTGGTCCGTACATCATTGCTCAGGATGATTTATGTTGAAGGTTTCTAATTAAATTGCTTTCTTTTAGTATGCCCCATGACCATCATGCATAGGAACATGCCATCAGCCCTCAAACTTCAGAGTGATACCAGTTTTATCTTTCTACTGACATAGTATCAGGTAACACACAGTAGGTGCTAATAGTCCAAAGAAGAAAAAGTAAATACTGAAGTCTGCTTTATACTGTGGCTCAGAATTCATACATCCAATCTTATGTTAACTTTTGGGGACCTGAAACTCTTGGGAAGGTATCAAAAGAATAGAAAAGCAAAAAGGGTATGTTCCTTGAACAAAAGCTTTATATTCAATGTATAAATCATATGCTTGTTGACACCAGGGATTAGGAATCCATTGCCCCAGCATGCCTCTTTCTGAACTGGTGTGTGGTGTTTTTCTGATTTTCTCTCTCTGTGAGCACGCTCAGCTCATGTTTCCTGTTCTGTAACAATATTAGGAGTTTCATTTCACTGAAAAAATGAAACAGGTGGCAAACAAAGGAAGATTCATGTCTAAAGGAGAGAGGTAGAGATGTTGGAATAATAAAATCAAAAATTGTACTGCCAAAAGCAAAAAGAGCCTCCATCATGAATTTATTTTAAGACAAAGGCCATTTCTTTAATATAAATTTTTTAAGATTAAAATATCATTAAGTAGACTGCTTTATAAGTCAACAAGAACTATGTTTGTTCATATATTAAAACAATTGTAACTATACTGATACCAATACATTAATATTTCAGAAAAAGTGAAAGGATTCATGCAGAATTTACAAAAGTTTAACAGAGGCATTAAGAAATGCTCATTAAGTGCCATAGGTAATTACAGGTTAAAGTAAGTTGAAAGGTGCTTATTACAATCATAGAGCTCCCAATGTCTGATATTTTCATATCAGGCATGCAATATGCTACCACATTCACAAATCTTTTATAACATCTTTTCCAGTTAGAATTTAAATATGAAGCATATCCACTGTATCTTGTCTGCTCTTTAAACCAAAGGAAACAGACTGAAATTTTATAGAAATTAAATTTGGGGTTTAGACCTGTTTCCTTGATGTTTTATACCAATACATTTCATTTCAAAGCATTTATTTTAGCAGAGGTGTACTTGAGACTAGTGGCTTCTCATCTAAAAACGTGATCTTTCAATAGTAAAATGGCAGACAGTCTTTGTTATAACTGCTAGCTGAGGCACTCATAAGAAACTCAAAGAAAGGGGTACTTTTAAGCATGGTTTGCTTTTTCCTTTTTGCTAAAACAGACCTTTGGTGACAGCAGTTTTCCATCTTATTGACAAACTTTGCTTACTTTGATAGAAAGTTGCTTCTTACTGTAACTCAGCTGAAATTCAAAATTCTATATAAAGACACCATGCTTTACTCAACTATCTCTACCAAAATTTTTCCGTTGATACAGTGAGGCTTGAAAAGAAAAAAAAAAGGAAAGGTTCCTGTTGCTAGTTTTCGAAACAAATGCTAAAAGTAGAGATTCCAGAAAGAAAACTCCCAGGGATATTAGACGTAAGATTTAATCAGCTTTCTTCACCTTGCTCAATTGTCAAATCAGTGAAGCTGTGCAATAGACCTATAGAATTTCAAAATTTGATATAAATTAGAAACCTCATGTTGTTAAGTGATACCTTCATAAAGACATGAACAGTTTATTAGTCTGAGAACCTTAGAACACCAAGTCCCTGATTAGGCTTCTGTTTTCTACCCTAATGGAGTGTTGAGAATGAATTGTGAGCAGTTCACAAGGTCAAATCATGGTTAAAAACACAGTAAGACAATCCAATATTCATAAGGCACAACACCAGTTGTTACAAAAGCTACCAGTAAACACTAAAGTGGTGGATTTTCAAAAACTCCTTACATGTCCAGAGCCTAAGTTTTGAAAAAATCTTCTCTGATCTGCATGAATAAAAATCCCCACTGTCTTCTTATTAAATTAGATTAAATAGGCAAGCAAATAAACCCAGTACTATTTTATCTGAGCTGCTTGTCCATAGGATTATTTTATTTTTCCTGGAAAGTTTCTAAGAAGATTTTCTTAGCAGTCGACAGTCTTCAGCATATGAAATGAAACAAGATGCTATGTAAAGTACATTGAAAAAAATATAAATACATAAGTGGAATGAATAGTTATGACCTGAGAAACACTGAGGATGGAACCACTTTTAGCAAACTTCAACATGAGCTGTATTTTAGAGATGACAGAAGTGTTAGGGTATCACACTTTCATATGCGAAGTAAGAACACAATTGCTTAGAAGTGTCAGATCATATTTCTACCTGTATCTATTTTTGCATATGTTGGTACAACTGCAGGTACAGTTCATAACAAATCTGAAAGATGTAGAAGTTTGGGGTTTTTTCTCTTTCCCTTAGAACAAGATATGAAAAATTCATGCTGTTGTCAAAACTCTGCCCCACTGTGGACCAAAAACCATTTGTTGGGAAGCATATATCACTCACAAGTACTACAAAAAGCATGGCAAAATATTTCCAGCCATGAGTATATCACTTTCAGGATGTAATTCTGTAGGGGGTTTTAAGAATGGCAGAAGCAAAGTTGTTTTTTTTTTTTTGTTTGTTTGTTTTTTTTTTTGTTGTTTTTTTTTTGTTTTTTTTTTTTGTTTGTTTGTTTGTTTGTTTGTTTGTTTGTTTGTAGCAAGTAATTGGAGGGATTTTAGTTAGCTTAGAACATGTAAAACAAAAGCAATCTACTTCCCCCAAACAATAACCCACCACAAACAGAACCCAAGTGCCTGTTTTTCCACAGCAAAACCAGATAATTACTGATGGATTTTTAAAATTAGATTTTGTTATGGAAATAAAACCATTCAACACTAAAGCTCTCACAGAGCAGCATGGCCAGATAAATTTAGTCCTCATTTAGGTGAAAGGGGAATTTACAAAATGAGTTATGCTCCTTACCTCCCTCGCATTCAGACTCCATCTTTCCTTGAAAGTGGTTTTTATTCCACCTTCAGACTGATACTGGCATATTTCAATAGAAGCTTTTGCTTTTCATTTCTTGTTTATGTGTGAGACTCTATTTCTGACTATCGGACACTTTCCAGGCCTAACATCATTCCTCTCCCCTTCAAAAAGTATTGGCTCAGCTGAATCTTCTAAATATTAAAAAAAGCACAGCAATAGCAAAAACACAATTATGAGCAATGTTGCTTGATACCCCAAGCATCTCTAATGTCATGCAGCCTGGTTGTATTCTGTCCCAAAATCCTGTTTATTCTGCAACTCAAGGAGCTAGTACAACTGAAAAAATGCCTCTGTAAATACTAAGAGAGTATCCCTTTCCTCCACAGAAGTCGATGGGATACTAATCCAAAGATCTGACTGCTATCATTTAGTTCCCTAGCTGGAGTGCAGTTCAACCAACATAATCCAATTCTATAAGTGTACTCTGATGCTGAGGTTTCTAAATTACAATTCAGAGGATTTTTGACAAACAGAAAGCATTAACAGTTAAGTCAAAGCTTAGTGAACACATATATGCCATATGTCACAGATTCATACAGACTCATTTTTAGGGATCTTTGGAAACAATTTTCTGTATTCCATCATGATCTTCAAAAGCAGAAGATTAAACATCAATAATTCTTGCCAAGTTAGAACTGCTCATGGAGAGTATGAGTGTGTATGATTTTTATAAGTACTAGCCCAAGATTAAAAATCAGGCATGAAATCTGATACACCCTTGGGACATGGTTGAACTCCAAAGTGATTTTTCATCCAGAGGAAGAGTGAACTGATGGATTGCAATAGTTGTGTGGCCTGTGTTTATTGGCGATGCACTCTGGTGCACATCACCATGCATAGCAGTGAGCCTGGTATTTATAAAAACAATTGCTTATAAAATGAAAGGCCAATCTTTCCACTCTTGGCTCTGAAACTTCCTCTTTGACAAAACAAAGAAATAATGAAACTCAGTCTCTATTCCTTTCACTGAACGAAAGCAAAAACCCTTCTGAAGACTGACCAAGTTGATAGGACTTAGCAGTAAGCTCTGATGTTACCTGCACACTCGTAAAATCAGGCATCACCAGCCACACTGTCCCACAGAAATCTGTTTTGTTGTAGAAGAATCTGTGCTTTCAGGCATCTTTGTTTGCAATCCCTGCTGACGACAACATAATTTATGGCCTCATATAGAGAAAAGAACCACCATTCTCACTGAATGTGCCTTGGCAAATGCATACTGGCAGGAAACAAAATATTGATATTGTTTTCTTAAAGGTTTTTAAACATTTAAGTGTTTCATGAACACTGAAAACTGAAGAAAAACATTATTTGCAATGAAGGTAATTAAAACACTCAACAAGCACCAAATTAATTATTGGAGACTTTAATTTAATCCTGGCTACATTTACATGTAAATTCACCATGATATAAGAACACAGCTTCTTGGCCTCAGGGTTGAAAAATACCCTCCAGAGAATTAATCTTTACTATACGTAAGGGGGAAAAAAAGGACAAAGTGATAGAAATGCTATAGAGCATGCTTCTCCAGCCAAAAGCTGGTAAAAGAAGGATCAAAAGAGTGCAGTGTTCTGTATTATCAGGAGACAAAGCATTTTCCTCTTTGTCTATACTCCTATAGAGGACATATACATCAGGGACGCAGGAAAGTCCTGCTCTGCAGAAATAATCCCGAGAACTGGGAATCCACGGAGACACCGCCTGTCTCTAGCTCACCTCATCACTCTGCTCCTTGGAGAATCCTGTTCCTAGAAAGGACACGACGTTGTGTGGAATTGTGCAGAATCCAACTCCCTCCTAAATACTGTAATCTGCATTACAATCGGGTGCAATCACTAAGCACTTCTGGAGTGCTGGAGGAGGATTCCTTTAACCTTCCATTACTGCTATCAACAGCAGAGATCTCAAGAGATCTATGGCTCACTCATCCTCTGGATCTCTCAGGTATATGACTCACTGTTATGATCACCTTAGAATAGTACAAAATAAATCCCCTTCCAATGGATGGGAAAGCAAATTTTAGCTTCAGAAATTGGAACCTGTAAATGGGATTAACAGCAAAAGACATACAAATGCCTTCTGTGACCTCCACAGGCTTCAGTTTCCTTCTGAGTTCAATGTTCTGCTCTTAACTAATAAAAGGTTAATGGGTGATTATAGAAGTCTTTCAATTTGCAGTTATTCCAGATGACTTGAAATCAACAGAGGAATGTAAATTAAATGTATGTAAAAAGCAAACCTTTTAGAAAGAGATTATAAATCCTCACTTGCATGATACAACCTTAAGGGAGATCAGATCCTACAGGAAAAAGCAATTTTAGAAATACAGCTGTTACAATGTATAAAAGCTAAAAGGAACCACCAGAGGTTTTGAATCTTAGCAACATGAAGAAAAGGGGGTTTTATAGTTTTCTGCTACATTGAACTTGCACACTTCTTATTTACAGCCTTCAGGATTCTGAACTTTAGAAGACTAAAAGAAGCCTTGATTGAAACATACAACCTCAAGAACAGGTTTGTTTTTTTTATTTGGGCTTGTATCATTCAGCTCTGCGTTTGCCGGCATAAGAAAGATATGGACCTGCTTGAGTGGGTCCAGAGGAGGGCCATGAAGATTATCGGGGGCTGGAGCACCTTTGCTCAGAAAACAGGCTGAGAGAATATGTACAACCTCACAATGAGAGCTCAGAAAAGCTGTATACTGATAGTTTAATGTAAGAAGTATAAGACTGAACTGCATGGTGCCTTTCCATGTAGGCAACCTGCCAAACATTGGCAGATACACTGAAATATCTATCATATCAACAGAGCAAATGATGGGATTTTAAAGATCACAATTTGTATTTGCCTAAGTTCCTTAAAACCCTATTTCTTTTTCCATAGTGAGGTAGAGGGGAAGAGTAAAAGTAGGAATGAGCAATCTGGTGATCTGCGCAAATTTTCAAATGTACTTTTGGAAGAGTAATATGATATACCAGTAACACAAAAAGCCTTATTATTTTTTTCCCCTCCACTTTCATTTAGGTGTTTCCCTAGTCTCTTTTACAAAAGCTTTTAAAAAATCCTAGATTTTTCCACTCCTCATGATGCTTGACACTCTCAAGTAAATTTTAAAAAGACATGGAAACAAATAAAAAAGTTTGGCTAGAAAATCCAAAAAAGGAAAAAAAAAACCCCACATTTCTTAAAAAAATCTGTTGCAGTGGAATTTTTTTAAAGAAAAATTTTATATTCTGTTTAAAAAAGAAGTGAATAATAAGGGTATACAGTGTACCTTGCAGACTATCCATATATTTGCATATTAATTAAAATGCCTTTCTTGAAGGATACTGAAGTTGTATTTGAAGTTTCATAGAAAGACCTAATTTTAGACAGACATTTTGGACATTGATTTTCAGTAGATAAACAGTTAGGACAACAAAACATTCCAAAATTATCAAAGCACAGTCAAACTATGCCAAGTTTCTCCTTCATGCTCAAATTTCCATTCCAGTTCTCTTGGATGTTATAGATACTCTTCTGCTGTTTCACAAAGGGATAAAATAATTTTGATCTGTACATGCAGCAATAAAGGTTTTTTCAAATATGACTGCAACTGTATAACACAGATATCTCCCTTTTTGGAGCAGGTCCTTTCAAAATTTTTAAGACTACAGAGAAAAATGAAATGAGAATTATTTTTATATTTCTGTGGCCTAGATTGTAATGCTTGAGTTTCTTTCACAAAGAAAAAATATTCTGTGAGAATGAAATTACAGAACAGGAAATTGCTAGCAAGGTTTTTATATTTTTTCCTCTCTTTTGATAACAATAATCTTCGGTTATTTTTAATACAGTAATATATTTAGAAAAAACAGTTGACAATTAATATACAGATGTAGGGAGGATTAATATTCAGCCTACTGTATACTTTATGACAGGAACAGGGAAGGAATGAAAATTATTTTTCAAAGCAAAACTGCATGTTTGTGATTCAACAGGCATTGATTTTTCATATGAATTGCTAATGACACACTCAAGAGTATAAAATCCATTGCATGATTT
Source organism: Acanthornis magna (assembly GCA_036785705.1). NCBI lineage: Eukaryota > Metazoa > Chordata > Aves > Passeriformes > Acanthizidae > Acanthornis > Acanthornis magna. Next base: position 14,900,591 of record JAWUZG010000029.1, read on the forward strand.
TAGAATAGAAGTATATTTTTTATCTTTGAAAAATGTAAACTTGTATTTACTTTCCCCATTTTACAAATGTAAATATATATGTGGGTAATCATTATTTCTACATGAAGCATTACATAAATTTTAGACTGAGATTGTGAACCTACTAAACCACAAGTGATTAAATGTTATGCACCTGTATTCTTGCTTCCACAAACCCACATGCTGACAGCAAAACTTGTCTTTTTTTTTTGTAAATGTTGAAGAGAGTTCTAGATTAACATACAAAAGCAATTAAAGGAAAACAGAATTGCAGATGTTCCACTTTATTGAAAACCTTTTACTAAATAAAATTTAATTTATAAGTGTAGATTATGGTTTTTTTATTTCAGGGTCTGTCTTCTGTTTTAGTATGGATCACATTATTGTCACCTTTAATGCAGGAGCAACTGAAATAGTCTAGACAGGAGTGAAAGTGCAGCACTCCCAGAGTGTCCAAGTCTCCACTGTCACAGACAACTATTTCACGCATTATGATCTCTAGCTACCTCAGATCACATCACTATAAATTTGAAATCAACATATTATACATCAATTCATCTTACTTAACATCCGGCACTGAATCCATTTCCTAAGCATTCTTCTCCTACGCCCTCCTTTCCATTACAGTTTTTCCTGTCTTAAAAAGATCCTAGGATCTGTCTGTTTTTTCTCTAAGTCAAGACAAGCGCTCTTTGGATTCTCTAAATAGCCTCTCTTTACTCCTTTTTTTTTCTTTCTTTTACAGACTCTCTTATCTACAGTTCCTGCTAAAATGCTGACACCAACTAAGGAAATAGAATGTTTTAGTTTGATGTAGCCAGCAGGAAAATGAGTTTTAACTATCTCTGAAATACCACAGATTCCACTTCAGCCTTAGAATTCAGCTTTCTTTCAAGTTTCTAATTTGTATAAAGCTGGTGGACTCTCCAATATCAGAAAGAAAAACTTAAATCTACATTACCTGCCTTTTCATGTATAAATTTTGAACTCATTGCTGGCGTGTCAGGTATACTGTATTCCTTGTCATATGATTTTTCACATGAAAACATCACTATGAAACCTGAGTAACTAGAAGCATCCACCACCCATTGCCATCCAAGTATACATCAGAATTACAGCAGGAGAGAAACTCAAGGAACTGTTCTGTATTGAGATACTGGTTTAATACTGATACTGATCTTAATATCTGATCACTGATCACACCCACATATCTCAACCAAAATATTCCATCATGATTGTGCTGTAATTTTTAATGAATGACAAAATTTCCAAGGTATGAGCCACAGAGCATTAACAATGATGTTGACTCATTCTTGTGCTTTGAGAACTATGCTTAACATAAATTTACAGCAACAAAAGAAAGATTATCTGAGAGCACAACCAAAAAAACCCCCAATTCTGATTACTTTATTAAAGAAAATATAGTATAACAAAGTAGTCTAACAGTTAAAATGACACAAAGAAAATGATGAGAAAAGTTCTACGCTAAACTTTCCTAGGGACTTTCTATGCTAAACTTAAAAAGACATATACAAATATCTTATTTTCTACTTAGGTTTCTGAGACATACTTGTAGTTACTATTATATGTGCAATGTTAACCCAAGAAACTGAAGCTCAAACAAAAGGACATGTTGAAATTATTATTCTTACATAATTGCAAAACACTTAACCTTTCAGACCATCATGACCTATACGCCCCTTTCTTGAAGTTTTTCTTCTCTGTGCTAGGATTACCTTTCCTAGGATTTCAGAAGTGTGTGGGGAGGGACTTACTGTGTCTCCTGAGTGCTCTAGTGTTTGCCTGTTTCTGTTTGACCTTTTACATTCATTACTGAAGAGGTATGATTCGGGAGATGCCATTCTTCCCCCAGAGCAACTACTGAAACTGTACTTCATGAAAATATAAAGGAACTGTTTTAAGAAATAGAGAGCAGATCTAAATCCCTTGCCATCATTACAAAAACCTGCTACAGTTTTCACAAGACTATGAGCCTGTATAAATTCTCTTTGAGGTCTTGAAAGTTCTGTTGCATCCTCTGAATGCAATGCATTCTGCATTGCTATATAAAACTTACAGTATTGGACTTCATTTTTTGCATCTATTCAGTTTCAACTGAAATAAGTGTTCAATATGCTGAATCAAGAATAAATACAATGATCAAGGTAGTTTACCATTGCTTGCAACTTGCTATTCAATATTAATAGACAGTTCCTAAATAATTTTAAATTCTGTCTCTGCAAGGCACAACTCGTGTGTTAAATTTTAAATGAACAATAAAAATCACACAAAGCTGACTAGCAGTGTCAAAGAGAAGCATTAGATTTACTGGTATGTCTCCTTTTCATACTATAGTGGCTATTCAGGGAAGTTAGAACACCTTTTAGCTTTCAAAACATCCATCAGACTTGGTTGCACCTCACACTGTTGGGGGGGTAAGAAAATTAAAAGGCCAATTTGGTACCTGCTGAGGTTAGGCTAACTAGATAGGACATAGAAAAGTGCTGGACATGACATAAGAAATTGTCAGACATGTTAGATAATGAAATGAGAAGCCAACACAAGCACAGATAGTGCTATGAGGCATGGCAGAATTTCATCAGTGCTTAGGCAGAGTAAAGTGAGAAATGGTCAGGCTTCACACACCACCGAAAGGAAGCACTGGGTGCCTTTGGGGAGTGAAATCTTGCAAGGCCAGCAGAATCTTGATAACTCTTTCCATAATACTACATAAGCAAAAATCATCTAGGTAACAATAGAAATGTCAAATACGGATGTAGCTGTAGCAAAATGGGGGAAAATAGGGAGAAGTAGTTACTAAAACATTGTTTACCTGAAAGGAGAGCAGAGCAGACAATGGTAGAGTCCTAGGTTACATGGAAGGTGTAACCAAAAGTATGTATTCTATTACCATCTCCATAAGCTGTTAAAACAGGTGGGGCAGTGTTCTTTGTGTTCAGCATGACCCAGCCCTGATAACACCATCGAGGGGCTGTCTCTGCTAATGGGCCATCAAGGTCTCTGGGAGTGACTCATAGAAATCCATCAGCCCATTGTGAGATGCCCCGCCCAGAGGGGAGGAACTGAACATTCCTACCTGCTTATAAACTGAGACCCTAGAATACCGGGGTACCATTCCACTGGATTCCCAGAGGAGAACAGCTCAAGAGCCACCATTGGACCTCCAGAGACCGACGAGATCTTTCTACAAGATCACCACTTCAACAAGACTACATCCATTGCTCCAACGGGACTGCAGCCACCATTTTTAACTGGACTGCCAGCACCACCCTAACAGGGTGCAGGTTGTATTCTGACTTTGTCTATCTAAACCATTGTTTCTGTATTATTACCTTGTTCTAAACATTTGTGTAGAACTGTTATTCCTTCTCCCATACCTTTGTCTGTAAGCCCTTGATTCCAAAGTTATAATAATTCAGAGGGAAGGGGGTCACATTATCCATTCTAAGGGATACTCCCACCTTCCTTAGCAAGACACCCGTCTTTCAAACCAAGACAGGTAGGTACAAAGGTGGCAAAAAGAGAGTCAGGAAAAGGAGTAATTAGAAAAGCAAACCATGTGATTAGTGCTGTTTGGGGGAACTTGCTGGAGAGCTCAGAGCAGTCTCACTCAGGACAATAAAACTGACCATAATGTTCTGACCATATTGCACAAGTGAAGTCTGCTTCCATGTCCAGCAGGAGAAGCAAGAAGTTGGTGAGAAGGGTCCACAGTTATCAGGAAGGCTCACAGAAAAACAGATTGAACATATCGGTATTGCTGATGGAGCTTGTGGCAGGCCTGATAGCATCAGCATCTGTGCCACCACATCCTAAAATCTATGGATTCACAAGAAAATTTCAGACATCAGAGCATATCTGTGGTTTTCAAGGACTGTATTATGAGGTTGGGTTATCAGCAGTATCCCTACACAACATTCTTACGTATAATGTCATAGAGCAGCATTCTTGTTTCACGATGTGACATTTCATGAGACTTACCGAAGTACTTCCTCATTTGGATCTGCTGTACATTTCTCAACTCCAGGAAGTATAAGCATTAGATACTTCAAGGATAGCCTTAAGGAGCCCAACTATTCATAAGGAAATAAAAATACAGAAAGCTTTTGAAGTACAGGGAAATCTTTGTCCCTAAACTAAAAAATCCAAACCACCTCATTACCATAATGTTTTTCAGTAAGACAAAGGCAGAACTGACCACTTCTTTCTGAGTTAGTAGGAAGCTAAATTTTAATAGCCTTAACCAGTCCGGACACATACAGTGGAGTGGTATTTTTTTATTCCTTACTATCTTTTCCTTAATGTGCCTTAAAAGCACAGACCATCTCCAAAATCTGCAAAAGTCACTGAGAGAAAAAGGTTCATCACCACCCATGTCTAGATGCTATTCCTACCAGCCATCCTTCCACACAACATTTAATGTTTGTGAGGAGAGAGTGCAGGGGGTCCATTCAGGATAGTTTTCGTTACTGGTCTGTAAAAAATTCCATGTGTTTTGTAACATCACTGAAGAAACTGTGAAAGTACATAGCAGAACAAAATAGAGAGTTTAGGAGAGAGAAACAAAGAGAGATTGAGCATCCATCCATGAACACAAGTGGACTACTATTTTAACTACATTTCATTTATATTCAGCTTCCAACTGAATTGCATTGACTGGTGACTTATAATGAGACACACAGTGCATTTCAAAATATGGCCTCTGTATTTTGAGTGTAAGACAAGTGTCATCTATGGAAGTCAAATACATACATCCCTGTACTGCGGCAGAAGAGAACTCCAAATCCACTCCCAAAAATCCCTCAATAAAATAAATAAATAAATATATACTGACTTTTAAAAAATCATTTAAATGCAGTCTAATTTCAAATTAAAGAACAGACAACAGCCTGTTAAATGGAACTATAATATCATTCTTCAAAATCTTCTGGCTAGGATATTAATTGCCTGTGAGACCATAATGGGATAGAAACAATAGCAGAAGCAGAGAGTGTGATGCTAATGTTACTTATCACACAGATAAGTTTCTAGTAAAAGAGAGAGGAGTAAATTGAATAATTTGCTAATTTTTAAAATTAATTTATGCCTTTATGAAACATAAACACATTATTGACAAAACTGAGACCATGTAAATGAAAATTAGTTTTGGCATGGAGTAGTATAAAGGCAGGGTTAAGACTTGGGGATGACTGTTAATGAAACCATAATGCAAATCAGCATATAAATATATAAAAAGGTGACCTAACCAGACATACATTTAATTTACACAAATAATTCTAAAATGAGTATATAACTAATGTAATTCCAGAGGTCATTCATGCAAAATCTATTATTCCTTCTTTGTCAACAGCTCACTAATGTCATTATTCAGAAGACTGGTAATGTTTTAAATAGTGTTTTTCCTGAAAACCGATTCTACTTTAACATAGGTATCCCATTAGTCTTAAAAAAGGCAACATCTCTTTTACTACTGCATATGCAATGTGCATAAAATCACATTAGCAACCAGATCACAGAAAGGACGTTAGAACAGTATGTATATATTTTTATTTTCTTTTATTTACAGCTAGCAAGGAGAACTTGTATCATGTAAACACCTAGCTTTCCAGAGAATTAATGAATAGCAATTTGGAAAGCATTAGAATAAATGTATTTAAAATACCATTTGCTGTATATCTTGTATCTTTTTATAGTCTTACATTCTTTCACCATTTAGCAGAAAAATATTTAATGAAGAATTAAATATATAATTGATGTTCATGTCATTCCTTAAAGCTGTACACTATAACTAGAGCATCCATTACTGTAGTTAGGATATGTAGAAAAGCTTATTTGCCTTAAATGTTGAACTGCTCCTTCACCAAGGTAGGGAATAGGACTAAGGTGGTCAGAAACTGGTTAGTGAAGCAACTGTAACTACACTTGACACTGTTTTCTCCTTTCCTCAGAATATTAGAAATGAGAATAGCTATTTATCAGTACAGTGATAGCTGGGGATATGCTGGGATACTGAAACATGTCTCTTGCCATTCACTAATCATGTGTCTGGGGAAAGCCAAAAACTGGTTGCTGTGAGACTGAGGGTACTAACTTTACTTTTTACCCTCAGACACAGCACAGCTATACGGTCTACATTCTCCAGGCTTCTCCTTTGTGCAGATATGCAAGTCCAATCCCTTTTTTTAAAAATCAGAAACAGCAAAACTTCTATATTTTTCCCATGTTATTCAGTTTTTTATACACTAGCATGCTACCTGTGGAAAAAGAACAATTCTGACCAGTTTGTATTTAAAGAGGTCAAATATTTATGGAAAGTGTTTTCACAATGGTCTTTCTGCAAGAAGAGAGACTGCCCTTTCCCTTAAGATTACCTATTAAAATGTTGCCTGTTCTCATTTTTGAAAGTTAGAGTGCCCTGAGGACTACAGCTGTTTGGTATTCTGCAGAAGGGCTACACCAGCACATTTGGAATGCGCATTGGGTTTTTCACTGAAAATACTATTTACTTTCATTTTTAGGTATCTGATAGGGACACAAGTTCCTTATCAACTATTCTTTCAGTAAGATCCCAATATAAGGAACATTTATGAGGATTTCTAATAGAAGATCAATTAAGTTTTTATTATAAAGTCCTTAAGATAATAAAATTCCATTTTTAATTGCTTAGACCATACCCAATTATAATTTTTTTCTCAAAAATGCTCTGAGATAATTGTTTACTTTAGTTTACTGTTTTTCTCCTAAAAAGGTTTCAGGGCAAACAATGAAGATTTTTAGAAGGAAGGACAAAAATAAATACAAAATTTGTCTGCTACAATAGGGGGTCAAGGGGGGGGGGTTGCAGGGATTCAGAAACTTCTCAATAGAATTCAAATCAGGTAGGAAATTACTTTAATAGTACCTATATATAATTTTTTACTTAAGTTTAGACATTTTTCCTACTTTTACCTGTAAACTAGTCTTCTGAAAAAACAGAATTTGTGCATGACCAACAAGGCTTGATCAATATTAATGTTAAGATTTCAGAAAAGTTTGTGCTAGTATACCTGATAAACCCAGAACCCACTAAAATTAGAAAGAACAAAGCCATCCCCAGAAGGCAAATTGATGATGACATCAATTTATAAGAATGAAGACTCTCTTTTTTTTCATTTTGACTGCTGCAAGACAAGGAGCCCTCTCCTCTGCAGTCTGCTTTCTTCCAGAAAAGCAAATCAACTTATTCATGTACAGAAAGGAAATAATTGGATAAACACTTGGGAAGAAGCATGGAAAAAGTAGTATAAGATAATCATTATTAAATTGAACTTGTTGATGGTAAGATCAAAAGTGTGAGTATGGAAGGAAAGACAGACTGACTAAAAAGGACTAAAAGTGGGAGATAAGTACATCAGGGGCGGCCAAGAAGCAGTGTGTGTTGGAGAAGGGAAAAGTCTCTGACCATCTAGCCAGGTGAAGGCTGAAATTTTGGAAGGATCATCTTGATGAAGCCATACCAGGACTGAGGGTGAGGGAGATGGATGCAGGACAAATCAGAAAAGAATCTGTAGTGCCAGAAGAATGAAATCAGCTAAAAAACCCCAAAAGGTAAAACCTCGGGGGAGAAACATGTTGAGAAGAATGGCTTGAGAATAGATAATAATAACAGAAGTAGGAAGGAATTGTAAAGTCATAGAGAAGAACAAGTGGCAGGTGGATAATGTGCACAGGAAGAGTCAAAGAAGGCGCACAGACCTAGCTGGAGAAACAGCAGTCTAGGAAAGAACTTGGCTTGGTTAGGCAGGAAGCGACAGTCAAATGGGCAAAAATCAGATTAAAGATCTGTTTAGCAAATGGGACAGCAGACAACTAACTCAGGTAGCAGCAGAAGAAAAATGGCTGGACAAGTCAAAGAAGGGAACAACTAAAATTATTAGCTAAAATAGGATATACTACCAGAAACCCAGAAGAACCAAAGACTTCTGATTTCTCTCTCAGCTTTGCCTGTACATAAACTGAATATATACCAGATTGGCTCAGTTTTGGTCTATAGGCTGGATGCAAAATTTCCAGCTCTGCTCATTGACCCTTCTGAAGGGTTATCACAGTGATTCCATGTCATAGTTTTTCCCATGTGTGTCCAGAATGATTTCATGGCACAGCCTCAGATTATGTAGTTGTTGCACGTAGAATTTTCTACTTCACTTTTTACAGAAGTGGGAAGGCGTATGTAGGAAAATGATAAACAGGAAAGGTAAGCTCTGGTAGGGGAAAAATGCTGCCTTAGAAAAATGGATACCTTTCCTCATACTTCTATCTTGATGATACCTAGTAAGAGAAAACAAACATATTCCAGTCCTTATTTTCAGAGTGACTTGATATGCCCGGGAGTTAATACACAACGGTGCCGAGAGATGCAAATCGACACAAAATGCCACATCCCTACAATAGTAGCTCACATTACTGGACATTTTTACCTTTTAGTTTTGTGCTTCATCATGGCATGTGAAGAAGCAGACAAAGGGGATTGCAGATGTGAAAAGAAATGCAGAAATCTTGCTAAGGCGTAAGCACCATATGGATGGCCACATGTAAATGGGCAATTCTGTACTTAACAGCAATCAATTAAACCTATGGCTACATTTCTGAGTGACAAAGAAAAAATCACAACATTGAGTAACCACTTATTAGGTATGCATAGACCATTTTTGTGCACTAAATGGATTCTTTCAGGGTATATGGGAAGGGAGAAACATTATTTAATTAGAGAGCTTCTTACTGCATGTATTAAATGGGGCCAAACGAAAGCTGCAAAAACCTTAGATGCTTTAGATTTCTTAATGATTGACTTTGCGGTCATAGCAGGGTTTTAAATGTCTAATAAAACCAAAAAGTGTCATCACAACTGGAAATACGACAGTGGCAGTGCATTGTGTTGACAGTCTTATTGGACAGAGAGTGCAACCTCAGTGGGCTTTTCCCTAGACTGAGCTCTTCTGTCACTGCTCGAGAAAGTAATTTGAAATCTCTCATCTGTTCAAGATACACAAACAAAAAATTTCAACAGTTTATGGGTTAAAAGAGAACAAAGATTCCTCCAGACAGACTTCAGTCAAACCACAGCAAATTCCTAGCTGAAAAGAGAGGTCCCCTTAAAACAAAAGTAATAAAAATACATATAATGCCCCCTTGTACTGGCTTGAGATCACTGCAAAGGAGAGAATATTAGCTGTTCTGCAAAACACAGGCTGCTCAGCAATACCCTAAGGACTATTATTTTGACCAATAACTGTGTGATATTTCAGAGCAGGAACAGGTTAAACTGCTTTGGTGAATATCCTGAACTGAATAATACACAGCAGGAAGTCAAAGAACACACACACACACATAAGAAAGACTATAGTCTAGAAAACAGTATTTATTTATATTGTGCTATTGACGTGGAAGACAATAATGGACCTTTTATCTTGAAAGGAGATTTTTTTTTTAAAAAAAAAGGTTTTGTTGCTTTATTTAATTCTTCCCATGAATGGAACCCCTCCCAGTCACTTGATCTGAAAGACAATCATTAAGCTTTTTTTTTTTTAACAGTAGGAATCAGTGATTTAACTAAGGACAATTGTCTTTCTCAAAATATACTCAGAGCACTTAGAACAAATTGGCCTCTTGCAATATTCAGTGTGCAGTGGACTAATCCTCTAAGATTCACTTCAATTTTTGTTTTATTTTTATGAATAAATATTTAGATGTAAATATTGAGGTATTACTATTTTCTAGTTCATTATAATGAAATTCTAAGCCATGATTCAATGACAAAGTATTTAAACCTGTTTCTTGTCCTTTTTTTTTCTCCTGTGCTTTAAAATACTAACTTGTCAATTGGGCTGAAACATCTGCTTCAGAAACTTCAAGAGTTTCAGAATAAAAGAATATTTTCATGGTTCTCTTTCTAAATCTACAACTTGAATACAACAAAACTGCTACAGAATGTTTTTGCAATGTAAAATCATGGACTGAATCTTGTTGCCACAATGCCACAACAACGATCACAGAAATGCAGAATGCTCTTTCTCTAACAAGCCAGAGAATTGCTCAGTCTCATGGAGAGCTTTTTTCACACTGGAACCATAGATTACTATTTATCCATAAACACAACTGGCTAACTTTCTAGGGTAACCTTCTGCCCTCATCTTTGTATTTGATACTCTGTGGTTAATGCACTTTCAGTCAGGTCCTTGAAACTACTCATGAGGCTGTGCTCTAAATCAGATGAACAATATTAAGTTAAAAAAATCCAGATCATGAGTCATGTCTGAGAGCCCACACAGAAGATGGTTCCACAAACAGCTCCACTGTTAAAATGATGGACATGACCTGGATCTGAAATGGAGGCATCTGCCTTTGCCATCACAAAAGTTGCAAGATTTTTCCTTAAATAACATATGAAAGCACACAGATATTCACTTATTTAATGACTATAATGCCAGTTGGAAATCAGGCAGTGTGCAAGCCTGGACAATGCATGATGCCTGTAGTTTCTTCCATCCACAGGATTAAGTCTAGCAGAGATGGGCATAGGTTCATTTGCACAAATATGTTTTTATGTGCCTCGGAAAAGTGGTAAAAATACACTAAAAAGGCAGCGAGGATCACACTGAGGCAGTCAGAGAACACTTTTAAGATGACAGTGATAAAAAATCAAAGGAAAGTAAGCTTTTGTTGCAATTCTGATTTAAAGAAACTTGAAAATGTAAGAAAAGAAACCATTTCTCTTGCCTGGTTCCCACTGGGCTCAGGGCAATGGGACTTTGGCCATTCAATACAAACAAAAAGGAGACTGCATTGGAGGAACACCAGGCTGAATCAGTAAACTGCAGCAACCATCTCTGCTTTGAATGGAAACATACTGCAAGCCTCTAAATTTCAGCCAAGCATCAGGACAATCACCAGGGTGAGGTTTTCTCACATTTTTAACACCAATATCAGCCATTTTATACAAAGGACAATAATATTTAAGTGACATGATTGGAAAAAAATGTGTGGGTTCTGTAAGCAAAAATTTATCATTCCTTTTTATTGCACAGGTACATTTCACGAATTGCTTTTAATTTAACAACCCACTGAGAAATTAAACTTTCTTTGGTTTTAATTTTATATTATCAATTCTCATTTTTTAATAAAACATTGAAAAATAAGATGCTGTAGTCCTTCACACAGCATTTAAAAGACCCAGTATAATTTCAAGTTCACACATTACTCAGATGAAGTGACTTTGTTACTGCTCCTTTGATTTAGGTAATTTTCCCAAGCATAGAGTGCATCTTGGTTTTTCCTTCAAGCATACAGAATATAATCTTTAAATTATGTCAAAAGGAAATCAAAACAAGCAAAAATTTCATGAATGTAAAACCATTATCACACACCAAAAAAAGTCCAGAAGACTTTGGTCTGCTCATGAGAGGCATAATAAAATGGTTAGTGAACCTACAAAACCTAATAATACATAGATGCACATTAAATGATCAAATTTCACATCTGCATAACATGGATTAAAATTAATGGCATCCAAATCAAAATATCTTTTCACAGTAAACTCAGGGAATTCATTCTAGACCTAAATAGTAGTCTTTAAAGCACAGCACAGAATGCAGAACAAAGATAGAGGGTATGGCTAGATTAGCAAAAGCTGATTCATCTCATCAGCTATGATTTCACAACAATGCAGCAATGCAGGAAGCATGGCAACTCTACACTGATATGCAATCAAATTAGTCTGTGTCCTTGTCAGTAGATGGACATGGTTTAGACATCACAGAATATCCTGAGTTGGAAGGGACCCACAAGAATCATTGAGTCCAACTCCTGGCCCTGCACAGGACAGCCCAAGAGTCGTACCGTGTGCCTGAGAGCATTGTCCAAACACTTCTTGAACTCTGTCAGGTTTGACGCTGTGACACTTAGTGCTCCCTGGGGAATCTGTTCCAGTGCCCAATCACCCTCTGGGTGAAGAACCTTTTTCTAATATCCAACCCAAACCTCCCCTGACACAACTTCAGGCCATTCCCTTGGGTCCTGTTGCTGGTGACCACAGAGAAGAGATCAGTGTCTGCCCTTCCTCATCCCCTCACAAGGAAGTTGTACCTGCAGTGAGGTTTCCCCTCAGTTTCCTCCAGGCTGAACAGACCAAGTGCCCTCAACCACACCTCATATGGCTTCTCCTCCAGACCCTTCATCATCTTTGTGGCCTTTCTTAGATGCCCTGTAATTGCTAAATCTCCTTTTTATATTGAAGAGACCAAATGTGCTCTTTTCTAAACCAATACTGGTATTTTCCTTCTAGAATCATAAGGAAAGCAGAATGTGGAGATTGATCTGCGATCTAACAACACATGATGCAGAAACTGTGACGTCTCTCTCAAAAAATATGCTAACACTACAACCGCTTTTCAAAGTTTCTTCTATCTTTTGCCCCTAAGAGCAATTAAATCCCAGTTTCTGGGGGCTCTTTATCAAATTTCACCTTTGAGTCTCTTCTTCCTCTAGGTATAAACCTTAGTGTTAGTTATAGTAGGGTTAGGATCTTTCTCTTTCTTTTTTTTGATCCTTAGCTTGTGGATCAAGAATTAGTTGGCTAAGCTTAGCCCAAAAGGACTCTCAAAAGTTACTTATTTTCAAAACTACAGGGTTAGAATAGAACTGCTGCCATACTGGTATAAACACCAGCACAAAGATAAAAGTGGGATATGATTGCATTTAGAGATGTGCTACTCTTCTGGTAGGGGAATTCCTTACTGCTTTTGACACTGCTTAATCTACTGATAATCATATAGTAACAACTGCAGATACTGCCTATTTTTCTAAAAAGCAGATATACACTAAAACCAGAATTTCGTCTTCTAGATTCAAGGAAAACAAAAGGACAGAAATAACTAAAAGCAAAGACAGTCCTACTGAAGTCTTTTTAGTCATATAAATTCTGGAAGAGAATCCTCATTGCTGTAGCACAGGTTGCAAGGGACAACATCTTTCCTACTGCAAAAGTTATCAGCAAAACACAGGAGGAATGCAGCATACAAGGAAACATCTGTGCATACATGACATGCACAGGAAGCAATTTTTTCCTATTCTGGCATAGACATTGAAACACATCTGCTCTCATGGAAGTAGAGCAACACTGAAGGATAGGAATGCAACATGAAAAAATATATGAGTACAGACTGTACCTGGCAAACATGCAAGTATAAGGAAGAGTGATTATTAAGAAGCTTGCTTCCCTTCAGCAGTTGCAGTAGTGGAACAGCTGTGGTGATTAAAGGAGTTGAGGACAACAAAATCCATATGCAAAGGTAATAATTTTCATAAAGTGATAAAATTGGAGAATTGGACACAGTTTCACACTTGGAGCTTGATGAATGGACTCATTGAATTTTTGCATTTTTAGTTTCTTTGTTTGTTTTTCCTAAAGGAAAATTTCTAATTGAAATATGCACAGATAAACAAGTAAAGGGAGGAATGTTCCTGCTTTGTCAGGCAGCCTCTTTGTGGTGTTATCACAGCAAGTCCCTGGTAGTTCCCTGAAGTTCCTATTCCTTATGAGCCTCCTGAAGGAGAGAACAGCAGATCATCCAATGAATGTCTGATCTCATCTCTGTCACCAGCTGAGTTGGATTTCTCTTCTGGCAAACCCACTCTCTCCACCCAATATGATGGGATAGCTAATTAGACAGGACTATTGACTGAGCTGATGCAGCAAAGTTTCTACACTATCAGAGATAAAATTTCCTCAAATCTACAATACATTTCTGTCCAAAGTTCATTCAGACCTCATTATTTTCTAACAGATCATACAGAAGTTTGGAGTTCAGAGTGGAAGTTTATAGAAACTACAATTAATGCATCACTTTAATAAACATCCTTTTTGCTTCCTAATACATAATTATTAGCATACCCAACATAAATGATACATTTTAGTCAAGGCCACAATGCATTCACTTGATAAATATTATTTGATTTTCACAGAAGTGAATGAAATTGTTGGCTATTTGTCTGTAGGTTTCTAATTTTGCCTTGCATGTTTAATTGGGTTTCAGGAGAAAACAGGAGTTAAATATTATATGGACAATGGAACACTTTCTGTGCTAGAAGAATAATATCTGTTTTTAATAATAAAAAAATTCATTCATAGGTGAAAAGCTGACTAAAAAATTGTATTCTAACTCTGAATAATAAGAGATGCAAATTATAATTTATGTTTAGCCAAAAAGAAGTATAAACTCCTAATTCTACCCAGCACTGGATTTGCATTTCCTTTTGCTAAAACTTTTTTTAGAAGGTATAAATAATTTATATTGTAAAGATGCATGTAAAATATGTTAATGGATTAGTTTTTAATGAGCTGTTGAGAACTAGTACACTTATATTTGAGATGCTTACTCTTAGGAATACGTTGAGTGAGATGGTAATCCCTAACATGTATTTTGTAGTTGAAAAGAAGTGAAGCAAGTCTGAGGTAATGGAAAAATTTCCATTTGATTTCTTAAACCTCTTAGGAGTTTATGCAAGCCCATGCTTGTTCACACCAGTTCTTTTCAGACAGGACATATGAGAGTATATGCTGCATTGTGCCTGTAAGTGAAGTCTAATCTAATGAATCAGTCAACTGTGAGAGAAGGAGAATTTTCACAAACAATGAAAATCAAAATCAAAGGTATTTACAAAGAGTTTCTGAGGGGAAACCATGTTGTGAGATACACAAAGACACTTGAACATGAATTCTAAAACAATTAATTTGCCTAAGACATTGTAAGAACTGGAAAAATTAGAAGCAATATGAATTAGGATTTACCTCTCCATAATAACACAGTTATCTAGCAGTTGGCTGCACGGTACAGTGCTCTGTGGAATGGACCTGCTGCTCCCTAAGGAAAAGCTGCCTCTTACTTTTCTTATGATGATTTGACATTAAAACTTATGTGATGTTAATAACATTAAACAGACACCACTATTTATGGAAACATGATATATCTATTACTGATATTTTCAAACCAGCAGAGGTTAACCTGCATAGCTGTTTTTCTGCTACTTTTAGTATCCAAGGGAATTTCACTCTCATCTTCACTCGTCACTACCTTCCAGATAACAAATATGCAACCCAATGTAGTAAATCTGCGTGAAAAAGGCCACTGTTTTATTTCTTACTTAGAAAAAGAGAATAATTTATGGTGCTGAGTTATGAAAAAAAATCCTGCTAAACTTTTAACTCAACAGGTTCATTGTTAAAAACTCAGGAAAATTAATATAAACTTGACAAACATCAATTTTAGTCTTTTCAATATCCTTATTAGAAATAAAAAGGTAATTAAAAGGAGCAAGGAAGCAAAAACATACTGAAGACTCCAGACAGAGAAGAACTACTTTTTATGGGCAGAAAATAAAAGTAGTAATGGTAAAAAATCCTAAATACATGGAGTAGATAAAAATATGGATTTTAATGACCCATATGCCCACAGAGGCAAAAAGATACAGTATGTGACAAAAGATCAATGGATGTTCATATTTTAAGACCTTGCTAACTGCACTGGGCAGAAGAGATAAAAGAATTTATGCAAGGGTTGGAAAATCTGGCCCAAAAGATAGGGAGCCCAGCCTGGCAAGAAGATTGAGGCTAGTGAAAAGGTCTGTAAGCAGTACATAGCAGCATATTGCTTACTGAGCTGCAAATTGCATTTCTGGGGAAATGCGCTTAAAGAGTTGGAGTAGGCTTTGTTTGGGTTTGGGGTTGTTTTGTTGGTTTTTTTCCACAAGCAGAAATCATCAGTGAATAAAAACTAAGACACTAATGCACTTTGAGCAAGTGTGCAAACTTGACAGAATTTAACTCTTAATTTAACTCTGCATTGTAAAAATAAATCCGAACAGTTACGCTGCAAGATGAGTTTGCCAAGAAGAGAAAGGATACTAAGAACCAACATAATTTTTTTATATTGCAGCTGTGAATTGAGTTCTGCAGGAATTTTTAATTTTTTTTTTTTTTTAATATTCAGGGCTAGATAGGACCCTAGCTGTTACAATCTGGACCCACCAGAGCATTATTATTCTACTTGTTCTTTTCTGTTCTTCTGAATTGTAGCCTCAAGTGATCCATGGCCAGTCTATATGGCCTTATTACTATCCCAATAACTATCCTTAGTCTTAAAATGCTGTTATACCTCCCTCATGGCTACACTACTGAAGTGCCTTCAGAAAATATTAATATACATTTCCAAATTTATTTATGCTTGTAAAGCCATCCATGTTGTTAAATTAGCATGTCTATATTTTCAGACCCTCTTCTCTCTTAGTTCCTGATGCCTTGACAATTTTTAGTTTTTTATTCTTCATGTATCTGTAACTTGCTGTAGTTCTGTGCTTCTTACAAAATGCTAAAAACCTCTGCTCCCAGCACCCTTAGCCAAAACTAATCTCTCTGAATTCAGGTTCTAGGACACATTCGTTGCCGTAGAGCCCAAAAATACGTAAACAACTGTGAGTTGAGTGGATCGTGCCTGGGGTGGTTAACATCATCGCCTGATTGGAATTGGAGAATTAAGGGCCAATATGATAATAGGACAGAACTTATAAAAGGTGAAGGGCTTGTGACCCCATGTCCATTTGGAGTGTAGTCCCCAACAGGGGACTTTGCTTGCCCAAATGTACCTTGAAGGCCTTGAATAAATTTGTCTGCTTTTTATACTCCTAATTTGTCTTGGCCTCTGTTTCAGGTAGCCTGCTCTTAGGCATCATTCCCCTAACACTGTTTCGGTTGGTTTTACTCTCCTTTATATACATAAAATGAAGAAGATGAAAAGAAAAATGCTATGAATGGAAAAAAATGGAGAACTGAATTCTAGAATAGGGTGTGGTCCACAAATGTATTCAAAGATAGATCTGAGCAAGTAAGGAATTACATACAAATAATAATGCAGAGAGAATTTCTGGAGGAAAAGGGAGCAATCAGGAGTCATCAAAATGACACCATTAAGGATAAAATGTTAAAGAGACTTATTTAATTTTTTTATGGCTTGGAAATTGAAAATTCTGTAAATCTACCCACTCTCCATGATATATTAAAATCATCGCACTACATATTGATGATCACAATGCTGAATGCTGTGTCTCCAGTTTGAGTGCCCATACTAAAGACAGACTATAAAAAAAATTCAAGAATATATGACTGCCACAGAGCACGTCCTGAACCAAGGATGTTCCAGACATTCTAGCATCTGAATCTGCAGGAAATATGACACAGAAAACAGTGATGAAGAGAAAGGTGCAGCAAGACCGTAAGTTTAGGGAGTATTATCTACGACTTCATGCATGTTTTTAGAAGAATAGATTTCCTATAATTGGATAAAACTAATTTTTCTTTTCCATCTGTGGACAACTCTGTCTGAGAATTGTAAGCTGTTTTTCTCCTCATGGCTTCATAAAAAATATAGACAACTTACTATTCTATAATACATTTGAGTCATACACAGAAGAAGACCTAGCAGTTTTGGACAAGTACATCCTGACTTTAATCAATGAAGTCATGGCTGTCCTTCAGCCAAAGATACTTTTGTCTGTCATACATTCATACAAAAATGACATGAACCTGCTAGAGCAATACACATCAGTGTAAGACATAATGAAGCTCAGTGTGGGATATGAAAATTATCCCTCAACCTTGGTAAGGAATACAGTCAACCATTTGTCTATAACTAATCTAGCATTCCTGTATCATTCCAGTATTCCCATAATACACTGATAGAAACACACAAGTAATAATGACTAATCTGAAGCTACTTTAGGTAAGGAAAGCTGCCACTATCAAGTAGCAACGAACTGAAATAAAACATTTCACCTCAGCCTATTTGTAAGAACACACAACTTCACTGTCATCTGCAAAGAGATCCTCTGAATCTCCTTATCCCATGTTCCTCCACTGCTCACCGTAAACACTTTTTCATGCTGTTCCCTGCTGCTGAAGAAAATAGGCCTCCTTTCAGCTTTGCTTTCCAAAGGAAACTCCCTCCTGATATCTCAGGTCTGCAATATACAGCTCTTGCAGAATCCTGGAAATGGCTGGGTACATTATTTGGCCTCTGCTACCCACAGCTAGTTGCCTGAATGATCCTTCTCTTCATGTTTCCTGAGGCAGAAGCTTCTTCTCACTTTGCCTTTTGAAGAATAAGGTACCAGCAATGGAAAAGGTAAGTTTCACTGGGAACTTGGCGGCAGAGTGCTTATTCCTCCCAGCTCTCACAACAGACAGAAATTCACGCCACTAACTTCTTGTGCTTTCAGCACACCTTAATGTATCTCAGGCTTTACTGAAGGAGACAATTCCAGGAGAAAAGTGATTACAAGAGGATCTCAGCTACTGCTAAAACAAAGTGCACTGAAAAAATCATCACACACTGTTGAGTTCTCAGAAACTTAAAGGATATGAAAAATCTTAAAGCCAGTTTCAACCTAAGAGGCCATTTCATAATGCGCAAGGACTAGGCTCATGACTTTGCAATAATTGTCTTTCTGTGCTACTCCTGTTAATTTTGTTTCATAGGATACTCAGCTACAGGCACAGACTTTTATAATTGCAGAATGTATTCTCTTAATGTCTCTACATTCATGAAGTCTGCACAGAAACATTCTGTGACTTTGCCTTCCTGTCAGCTTCATAAAAATTCTGAGAATCTAGATAATTTCTCTATCACATAGAGATCTGGAATATTGAGCCTGAAAGGTTACCAGCCTGTGGATAAACTCATCTTGTACCTTTGCAACCTAACTAGAAGAGAGCTGAAGTTTTAAATGCAATTTATTAGACTTTAGTTTGGTTCCTTTCATATTCCCCCACCTTCCACACATGCTTTGCTTGAGTAATGACTTGGATTTTCCTGATTTGTTGCCAAAATGACTCAGAGGAATGACATTATGTCAGGCTGCAGATGATGGATTGTTATAGGTTATAACATGGATGAAGTAGAAATGCAGAAAAAGATGCTAAACAGTAAATACTTTGTTAAAGCCCACTAAAATCCAAAAAGTTTTTCAAATATTCACATTCATAGGGTAGGCTTTCAATTGATGTATTTCCTATCTGTCTGCATGTTTGTACATTGCAAGAGTCTGCATGTCAAAATAAGAAGCATTTGATTATGCTAGTGCTTTTTGATATATTAGTTAATTACAACACAATCCAATATAACAATGATCAGTTTGTGAAAAGCAAATTAATTATTCTCTTAGGATTATTTTGCAAAGTGCAATATGTTCCTCATAATGATAATGATAATGAACCTCTGTGTTTAATTTATTTATTTATACTACATATTTGATCCTAAGGGACAAAATTTAGTAAAATCCTAAAAATATTCTGTCTGTATGAGGAGATATATATAGTAAACCCATCAGATTTGGCTACATTATGCATATTGTATGTGACTTTTTCCATCATAGTTACTATTCTGAAAATAATTTTAAAGACTGATTATGGTGGCACGGGACAAGAAATGTAACTCAGCATATTTTCAATAAGAAAACAACTTCTTAATGTCTGCTTTTACAACATTAAAATTTGATTAAGGTCATTCCTAATTTTAAAAAAAATCAAAACCAACACACTCAGCACATCTTTATAATGTCCTTCTACAGCACAAAATGTTTTGCCAATGCTAAAATACATAAGGATGAGCAAAACACTTACCCAGAACCATGTCCCATTTCTAAGTAGGATGGTGTATCATGCATTATTCCCACAGTAATTTTATTAGTACAACAGAATTTGAAGTCATCCATTCACTGCGCCATAAGAAGTAAAATAGCCAGATCTCTCAGCTTTAATGTTTTTCCCATGTCTCAAACAGGAGGAGAAAGGAAAAGAGGTAAAGACTAAACATATTTTTGTAAACCTTCTGAACAGCTACAACTCTTTCACACCTTGTGTTTCAGGAGCTTGAATGACAAAGAAAGGCATCAAGGGATCCTCCTTGCTTTTACATTGATTTTAAAGTAAGTGGGATGCACAAGATAAGGACTGTGTCCATGTAGTACATGCCTGGGTGCCCTCATGGAGAGGTAACTCTTGGAGGGCTTAAACAGACAGGGAATGAATGAAAACTGCAGAGAGCTTTCCTTTAACATAAGAGTGCTTATATCTATAGAAGCCAAGAGATTTATTCCAGTAATTTTTTGTCTTATATTATGTTCTCAGTGGCTCTTGCAAGTTTGACAGTTCAGTGCCAATTAGCAGGTGTTGTGGGTCTGCCCCTGGATCTCGGGGAGAAAGGCGTGCCCAGGGCTCGGGATCCACCCACCTCTCCAGAGAGTTCTGTTCTGTTATCTGTATTATTGGTTATCTTGAGTTTGTACCCCTCCCTGCTTTGTTGCAATTGGTTATGTATGCTTATCTCCTCCCTTTGTCTCTCCCCTGATTGGTCACCCCTGTCCCCAGATAAGTGGCTGTCCCTAGGCAGGGGTGGGGCTTTTCCCTGAACCCTTCACGGGGGCAGGGTGGTCAGTCCTTCCCTTCTCTCCCTCCCGACCACGTGTACCCCTGAACCCTTATTAAAGGAGAGCTAGGGGAGGACACCCCCTCCCGCACACCCTCTACCTCATTGGCTTCTTTTTATTCAATTGCAGCAAGCAGGTTTGACAGTTCAGTGTCAATGACATATTTTCCTGCAAGTCCTAAAATATTGTCCCCCCTCCCTTTCAGAATGGGACAGGTGAGAATCCTGACATATGAGCATGAGTGACAAGTGGCATTTCCTTGAAAGCTGCCAGACAGTCTCTCAAGACTACAGGTGGTGGAATTCTGCTAGATTTATTCTGCTAGTCATCTACCCTGGGCAGCAACAACCTTTTAAAATGTCCTATTTGAAGATTTTCTGGCACAAAAAAAAAAAAGTATTAGTTTAATGAGTCTATAACACACTAAATAAAAAGATGCAATATTTTGAACTCCTGTTTAATCCAAAATTAATAAAAGTTTCTATTTTTGCTGCTTGCCCCCAGGAACATTCTTAAGACTAAACCAGTCATGGCATGTACATCTTTTTCTACTGAATATCATTAATTTACATGCAGGAAAAATTTATATGCTATATTTCTTCTTGAGGTAGCAGTACTTCCAGTTCCAAATTAAATTCCATAATAAAAATGATCAGACTGTAAAGAGAATGGAACTCCAGATTTTAGTCAGATTTTATACCCCCAACCAGGTCTTTGCAATGCAAAAACTTCAAATACTGTGAAATAAAGTTTTTAAGTTGACAGGCTAAATCTCAAAGGATCAAATGATAACAAGTAAGGTTCTGGAGAAAGGCTTTCTGATCCCTGTTGTCACTCCCCCTCACCTGCCTTTTACATTAAATGAATATGGAATGAACTGAAAATAGAACTTCCAGAGGCAGTCAGTGAGTCCTGACAGTGCTGACAAGCACCAGACAGGCATCACTGACATGGTGTGAGCTGCTGTGAATACTCAGGGGAAAGGATCTTGCACATTCTTGGACCTTTTGCTACTGTGCTTAGATAATCTGAAGAGTAACATTCAAATAACTGAGTTTTAAAAAAAGGTGTATTGCAGAGCCTTTCTCAGAAGCAGTCAGATTCAAATTCTCATTGGATTTAATTTGGCTTGAGGTTTTGACTTATTTTGACTTCAGGACTGGAAGTGTCAGCATCATAGACTTTCTGGGCTCTAAAATACAATGGACAAATTCCTGCTGTTTCCAGTGTGAACTGAGGATACATGGCAGCTATCAAATGTCTCAATAACTTGAAATAACATAATACCAGTTTTCCTATGAGACTATACTGGTTTTGAGTGAAGACAAGTTGCTACTTCAGGCTTCTCTATGCTATATGTATGAACCATAACATACAATGGTAAAAAATTGATCTACTCCAATGTTTCATTGCTAGTTCAGGGTGTCAGTGTGATCACAAGTTTAACTCAATAAATTTTCATATTTGTTTATGATTATGGATATTTAAATTCCTGGTTAAACTTACGAATGATAAAACCAGATCTGATTGCAAGTTTTAATCCAAAATGAACCTCAGCTATTTAATGTGATGGTTTCTTTCTACTCAGCTTTGTTGTAGTGATGTCAATGATACCCAGAAAATGTGGAATGTTATTTAAGAATACAATTTCTTTTAAATTATGAATAATGCAAGGATACACTCTTTAATTTTACACCTACTACAGTTTGCTCATAACATTTATGACAATGCATATCCATTTTTTTACAAATGAAAATGATTTCCAGAAAAACTATTAATAGTATTAAGAAATAATTCTACTTTGCAACACTTAGGTGACATAACTGAACAGACAAATGTATTTTCTGTAGATAATTAAAATGAAAAGTTCCTCTTGTGCATGTAAAATATGATACAAGAAAGACATAACCAAGGTACTATTAATGGAAAAGTAACATCAGAACTGAATATTATTCTATTTTCCATTTAAAAGACATTTCCAAAACATTATTGAATTCTTTCAAGCTTGTTAAAATTGTCTTTCATTAGAAGCTGATGAAGATATACCCTTATGGTTGGTTTAAAAAAGTTCTGCAGAAGTTGAATTTAATTTAAGGAACAAACTACAGAGCTACATGTTTCATATAACTATTTTTTGAAAAGAAAAAAAGGGGGAAAAAAGAACAAATCCACTATTTAGCCTTTAGTTAGAACTGTGTAATTCCCTTTCCCACTTGTACCTTTATATTCAATGTCCATGCTGAAATTGTTCTGAGGACATAATCTGAGGACACCATATTGGACCTCAGACTATTTCCATAAAAATGACGCATACTTTAAAAGGTAAAAATAGCTAAATTATTTGCTTCACTTGTTTGTACATGGCAAATGCCTGTACATAAGCAAAGCTTATTTTCTCTGCAGATTTGTCAACTGGAATTTAACAGCCTACGTGAGGAAACTTTTAAGGAAGCTGTAGTAACTGAGAAATAAGTAGCATATCTGTGTTAACAAACCAAAGCAGGATAAAAGCTTCCACAAAGGAGGAAAAGAATCTGCAAAATCAGGAAGTAGTAAACTAACACATTTCTTTCTAACTTCTTGCAGAGGTACCAATATAAGATATAAAACAAATAAAATAATGCTAATTTAATTTTTTTATGGCTAAAAAAACATGTTTGTCAAAAATCTTTATCTATCATTGACTTAAATGAAATCCTTTCCCAACCTCAATCTCCTCAGAGTACATTTATATGATGCATCTAACATCTCTTTCCTTGGTACAACCCTTTCCTGCTCACTCTTACAAGTAATGATGGAATTTCAGTAGCATAAGGTATGAAATCCTGGGAAAAAATCCTGCTTGGGAAAAAATAATTTTTTCCATAGACCTGCTGCATTCCCATATCATTGGTCTGTTCAATGGCTCATGGCTTATTGACAAAAATCCTGGTTACACTGGCTCTGATTCATGATTATGGGAATGGCAGGGATACCTAACACTGAAAAGGCCTGACAAAGCCTTCAGAAAATGTAAAGGACACTCAATCTTTCTGCAAAAAAAAAAAATTAAGATGTTGTATCCAGCTGCAGAGCACCTGGAGCAACAAGTGAGAGCAGTGTCTGCTTAGAATGACGTAAGTGGATTTCTTTTGTCGGATGATCATATTTCAGATATTTAATGCTTCTGTATGGTTTTTTTAAATTTAAAAAGCATTAAACCTTGTTCCAATCATGAAATAGCCTTGTGGAGACAAATAACCTGGAACACTGATAAGAGACTCCTGACATGAGGAAAAAATAACACTCAAAATGAAAATCCAGCTAAATGGTATATGGAACAGGCTGGACTGTAATGCTTCTAGTAACATAATTATTTATTAATAGTAGCAAAATTAGTTAATAGTATTAACATAATGTTTTTATAATCATTACTTGTAGTACGAAATGGGAATCTAAAATTCCATGAAGCAAAAAAGAAAATGTTCCCAAACACAAAGACCTGCCTCAGGAAATATTATATTAAAAGAAAGATGAGCCAAACATCACATTCATAACAGCATTTTCCTGCAAACAAAATCAGAAAAGAACACTTCATACTGTACTGTTCAAAGCTAGAAAGAAAAAGAAAAAGGTAGAAAAGGTGAGTGAATTCTTTGTGCTCCAAGTTTGTTCAATAGATATGTAACTCAGGGTCATCCTGCCAAAGAAAAATGAAATATTTTAGTAATTTCTTGAGGTGCTTTGTTTTGTTTGTTTTTACAGGGGGCTGCCAATAAAACATCATATATATATTTGTGTGTATATATATGTGTGTGTGTGTGTGTGTGTGTATGTGTATATATACACACACACACGTTTTACAGGCACCTGGGATGGTAAGGAGGGCAGAGCTGCATTGTGCCCACTTCTGTGCCTTTGGAGGATGCTTTAGAAGATGAAGGTCATCCCCCTGGGAGCAGATATTCTTGTATAGCAAAAGACAAAGCTCTATCACACAGCAAATTTGATGAAACATCACTTGTTGCCAACACTATAAAAATGAGTCTAAACCTCCCAAAGATTCCTCTGCACGACATTATTCTTTCTGAGATTCAGTACAGTCAGGGAAATGCAAGAATATCAGCTCTGTGTTGCAAATTCCAGAATGTAGAGACATGGGAAGTGCTATTAGGGTTTTCACTGGTAAATTATTGAAGTACCAGCACCAGAATATTAAGATTGTTATTTTCTTGTGCTGGAAAGGGTATGCTAGTCCTGTGGAAAAGTTGATTCCACTTGGCAGTTTGTTTTAATGCATCTGCTAATCTGCAGAAAATGATCTGTTAAAACAGCTAAAAAAGGTTAATCAATGAAACTCTTATACTTGAGGGCATGCAATATAATGTTCCATCATTTTGAATCTGCAAAAAGAAAGCAAAGTTATCTTTGTATTTTAATGAATTCTTCAAAGTCATTGTGCATTCATACATTTCTTGGAAAAGGCAGAGGGGAAGCCATTCCTCTAAACATGCTAGAACATATGTAGAATTTTCTGTTTTCCTCCTCAGTGAAACAGCACCTGTTGACACTGGGTAATGCTTAAACAAACTGCGTATTTTATAGTGGCTACCTCACAGTAAAAGAATTGAAAATTTTTTCTCCCTATCAAATGCATAAACTTAATGAGCAAGCTTTTTAAAGACAATACCATCTGCCGTTCAGCTTACAGAAACCAAAGCACTTTGGTTGCCCTGTTTCACCTCAGTGCTCGTGTGATGCTGCTTCAGCAACATTTGGAAATGAAAACAATGTGCAAAAATGCCTGAAGGGACTCGCCATCCTTTACAAGAATGGAGGAAAGGCAGAGCTAGGAACATACAACTAGAAAATGTTTTTCTCCTCAAGTCAATTTTTGCAGCAAAGAGTAACCACTTCCATCAAAAAATAGACAATACAGACTATGCCTGATGCCATTTCAAGAAAGTACTTTGATAGAAATTGCTTTTATTTCTGTCAATGTCAGTAGAAAATGCCAAAGTGCCAAAATACACATCACAGTTGTGCATGACTATGCTAACAAAAAAAAAACCAGTAAGGGCCAAGCTGACTTACAAGAGCTGCATTGCTTGTGTAAAAAAATGGAATTAATCCTTTGAGCTAGATGCCATTCCGTGTCATTGATGCAAACCTGGAGGTCAGCAGAAGCACTATGAATTTACAATGGCATGACTGAAAACAGAATCTTTCCTCTAGCACTTAAGTTTTATGCAGCATAAAATATGTATGAATGCTTGACAACTTTTCCTTTCATTATATACAAAAGTGACTCTCTCTTCTCTCTAAAATAACACTGTCAAACCAAGAGGGACTGCCAGAAACCTGTCACAGATAATAATCTATTTTCCAGGTTCCTGAATAGCAATGAAAAAAAGATATTTAGTGTCAGCTCCCAGCACATAAATTAAAGTTCCATGCCTGTAATTAGGTCGTGTTTCCCCCAAAAAAGAATTGTATTTAATATTACAATGAATTTTAATTATAATCTTGTAAGTAATAGGCTAGACATGTAGTGGACACCTACTTGAGGATTAGTGATAAATAAGATTAAAAACTAAAAATTGCAAAAATTCAAATTACTTTCAAGGACATTTGCCCTGGAAAGACTGTTCCTGGTTTTACTCAAAATACAAATGCTGACTTGAGAAGTAAAGAAAATTTTCCTTTGTTTTCCTTGCATTTGGAGATGAAAAGGTGAAAAAAGCACTGGCAGTTTTAATTTACATAGTTGATAGCTTCATATCCAGTGTTGTGCA
This sequence comes from Acanthornis magna, assembly GCA_036785705.1. Lineage (NCBI taxonomy): Eukaryota > Metazoa > Chordata > Aves > Passeriformes > Acanthizidae > Acanthornis > Acanthornis magna. Next base: position 14,926,915 of record JAWUZG010000029.1, read on the forward strand.
CACTGCTTGAAGATTCTGTATCCTTTTTTTGAAACATTATTACATAGTACATTTGATCTCCTGGTCTGTCCCTAAACATTTTTCTAAGCGTACAGAAACTAAACGTCCTATGTTCTACCTGAAGACTGAGTCTCCAGTATTTTTTTTTCTCCCCTCTCCTCATTTTTTTTTTTTTTAACCATAACAATTACTTTTTTGCACCAGCAAGGTTTTATGCCCACCAAAGATTTTTCTAAAACAACAAACTTTGAGTAAATGAGGTGGTGGCAGACCATCTTTCCAAATCTGAGAACGTTCCTTTTATTCCCGCATCTGTAAGCCACCTGCCATTCTTCACCCTCTCTGCTGTAGTTTCTTGCTTCTGAAACAATGCAGGATGTGTCTCTACCATCTTTGCAACCAGGCCCAAGGAGTGATCCATTTCTGTCCCCACTATAAGGCATGTGGAGGTGTCTCTGGACCAGTACCCTCATTCTGGGGCTTCACCTTGCTCATCCAGATGCCCACACTGCGTAAACCACATGCAACACCGACAGTCTCCTGCCCGTCATTTCATTAGCATTACATGGCCATAGCTACAGCAGCCTTGTCACAACAGCTCAGCTCTGCCCCTGACCCTGCATGTCTTTCTTTGGGTCGCAGACACTTTGGGAATGTTATGATTCTAAAAATGGGCATCTCTTCATAAAGTGGTGAATAAAAAAAAAAGCTACCTCATACCCTGTGATTTTTGCACTTTTTAAGCAATGACATCCAGAATATGCTGTATGTACAGAACGGGTGTGTGTGTTTGTGGGGAATGGGGAGGGGTGGAAGGAAGTAGCATAAGAATCTGTAAAGAGGACAGACTCCTGCAGAGATGTGTAGGAGGACAAGCCAGGCTCACAGAGTAAAAGCTGTTTTGTCCATACTACCCGTTGTAATGGACTCCGGAACTATTCCTGGATCTCAGTGCTGATCGTGAAGAAACTACTGATCCTGTTGAAAGATGCTATCCTAGAAGTGCTGCAGCCTGTGTCCAAAGGGGGCAGTTACAGCAAAAGGACCTTGAGGTGAAATAAGGAGCACCCTGGGTCTCCCAAATCCATTCAAATGGTTTTAGCTTTTTAACAAATCATGATCTGTGAACTTCCTTGGCAAATTAGCTGAGTAAACTCTCTGACTGATATGTGGCTATATACACAATGGTACATATACATATGTATAGTGAAGTGTATAGTGACTGTAATTTATACTATCGATTAAAAACTGACTCCATTCTTTTTACCTTCTGCTACCGCACTTGCTCATAGTCTTTTACAGAATATCATAACTGCCAAACTAAATAGGCAGTAGCAGTATATCTTTAAGTTATTATAAATGATTAATCGTATTCTGGGTTATCAAGAGATGCGCTTAGTCAACTACTTCTCTCTCAAATAGAAGCAAAGTAAAAAACACACTTCAAGTAGATTTCATACTTTTTCTCACTAGTTTGCAGTAAAAATTAAATCTGCTACAAGGTGAACTAAAGAGCTAACACAGCATGAAGTCCAATAACATTTCTCAAGTAATACTAACACCTACAGAAAAGTTTACAGGAACCACTACATCCTGTCATTAACAGCAATCCATGTTTTTCCACAATTAGGAAGTTCAAGTGGTGCTGGAAGGTATTTGTGCCATTGCTGAAAGAAAGACCTGGCTGACATTAGTGTGTGGTTGCCATCTGTGAGAAGCTTTGGTTAGCATAGGTGTGGGAATCCTGGAAATGGGCTTTCTCCAAGAGCCACCTTTGTGGAAAAGGAGGCAGAGACGGCAAACCAGCATATTGGGGGAAAGAATATAATATTTTGGATATGCAGTCTTCCTGATATTAGAAAACATTCCTTTCATTTCCCTTTATATTATATGAATACTTAGTGGTGTCCAGGGAATACTGTCGGGTTGTGCATAAACACAACAAATACAAATATAACTCCAGCCTCTATTGTATCCTCTTGTTTATTTTATTATAATCTAAAAGGAAAGGAATAATGGGGAAAAAACCTCACATATTCACTTCAATTAGTACCTGTAAATCCTGGAAGATTTTAAAATTCAAACTTAAGTATATTTTGCAATGCCCATTGCAACACCACCATCTTTCTGATCCGAGAGGTAATGCTGGTTTTAAATAAGCATCCTTGGCTTGCTAAACCAAAAGGTCCCTGGCTTGCTCTTTAGAGACAAGTCTTTTCATGCTCTTTTGTATTCAACAAAAATGTGCAAACAGAGAATCCACTGAAGTAAAAATCTATGTTCTTAAGGTAACTTCAAAATATTGGGCACCTCTGTAGCATTCAGAGCTAAGGGGTTTATCTTTTATTCATCAAAGTCAGAGGCAAAATTTTCACAGAGTTGACCAGAACCAGACTAGCAATAACTGATGCAGGTGTAGTAAGAAAAAGCAACATGGAAAACAGCAAAAATTGAGTCCACTTCCTATCAAACTTACTGAATTAAAAAAGAATTAGAAGGGTATGTTTCCAACTAGTTCTATCCGGATCTACTCATATAAATTACACTTCTTCTAGCAGCAAGTTAGGATTATCATTTAACTACTGACTATTTCTGGGATTTTGTCCTGAAGGGAATTCAGTGCAACACACTGAGTGTTCAAATAGTAGTTGCAAAAAGCCTCATCTCATCTTTCATGCTAAAATAAAGAGTGATCAGCAAAGGTCCTTTCTAGCTCTGTTCAATAGCACAGAGGAAATGAGACCAAAACAAGTAAACTAAACTTCAGCCTCCTGTATAAATTTAGAAAGCCTATCAAGGACAACATCCTAGTTTATGGATTCTTGGGTTCCTCCATCCTTGCAAAGTGTCAGTGCAACCAATAAAGAGTTCCATTCTTCTCAGGGAAATATCTGAAAAAGGTACCATCTATGTTTTAGAATGCATAGCTTGTGCTTTTCAGGCAACTCTCCAGTGAAAATCAGTGACTGATGAAGCAGAATTCACAAAACCCTGAACTAAACTCATCAGTTTTCTTAGACAAAGAAGGTCTGCAATCAAGAACTCTATTTCTTGATCTGATTGGTTTGAGTCTACTGTACCAAGATGCTAAACCAGACTACAGGAAAAATGTGTAGTAAAAATAATTATGACTACTACAAGTATTTCTGTGTCTCAGTTCTGTGAAATTCAAACACATAAATGCCTATTCATGTAGCTGCATTCACTGCTTAAGGTCAATAGCCAAAAATAAATATACGGAGAGAAACAGAGGGACAAACCTGGCTATCTATGAAGAACCTTAGTTTCTAATATTCAGACTCATCTGATGCTGCCATCATTCTATCTTTCATGGACAGAATTTCTGTCTCTCATCTCGATCCTGCTGACAAGTGCCTCAGGGCTATCTGCCTCCACTTACTAACTTTCAATATATAACCTACTCCCAGTAATATGAGAAACACCTGGCGGGAAATGTTACCTTCCCACCAGAAGTGCACTTATGCTCTGTGTATACACATTCCCTATTCAAGCCGTCATTTAACCACCGAGGCAAAAATACTTCTTGTTTCCCACATAAAGTGCCCCTGGGAGTTGGCACTGGAAGAGTACCACTTTAGATTTGTCAGAGAGAGACTTTTTATTACCTGAAGGATGCTATCTTAACCCAAGGTCTAAAATATAAATGAACTGCAATTCAGATAACTTGAGATCTAGGAGAAAGACAGAAGGGTGGAAAGCTTCCCAGAGATTCCAGAGGGAGAAGGCTGATTTATTTAATACAGATAAATATGACAAAAAGATATTAATATCTGAAGTTTTAATAAGCTTATGCTTGGCAGGAGGAACTGAAGTCTTGAGAAGCAACTAATACAAGATGTTAACTAATAGAGTTGAAAGAGGAAAAAGACATTTCAAGCAGATGAATTCAAATTAAAGGCAGGAGATTTTGGACACAGGAAAATTTCTCTCTTAAAGTATTATGGGCTGAAGGAGATTATGTCCTTTTTCAATGACTTATCATCTGTACTGTAGGGTAAAAATCTAAGGGATCTTCATAAACCCTCCAGTATTTAAGAAGAGCAGAGAATGTTTAGATATGAAAGGTCAAAGCTGCCTATGAAAAGATGAGTGAGAAAATAAACAGGGGATAAATCAAGAGATTATTTTAGAATCTGCCTTCATGAAAACCCAGCCTTTTCTCAAGAGGAAGAGATGTTCTATTCTATACTGAAACAGGGATTTGAGGTTTGCTTTAAAAACTCATTGTAAAGCCATTCGATGATGCCTCAGGAGTGTTGTTTTGAATGCTACTATTGTTTCTTTGAGCAAAGAAATACTCTCTGTGTTTTTTAATGAGTTACCCATTTTTTCCCCATGTTGAAAGCTTCAGAAAAGTTTAGTTTCATCAGGAAGGAATTTGGGTTAAGTTTCCAAAGCAGGTAGATAAAGCTAAGCGGAAAAGGAGGCAATTGGGATACAGGCTTTGGCTTAACCCTGCACTGAACTGCATTTACATATGGCTTTGGGAAAAGTTTCATTAAAAGTTTTTACAGCCAAGAGAGATTTGGCAGTATGACATTTTCCAGTTGCTGATTTTTCTGTGCTCAAGAAAGAAGACATTAGCTTGTTAAAGCTTATAAATAAATACAGCCTCATCAACAACTTATTCTAATTGCAAGATTACAAATACTGAGTAGGTTCTTAGTATGCATTCAAACCAAATTACTTTTAAACTGCAGCAGAATATCAGAATCCCTTAATAGGAGAAACTATATTGGAAATCTGCTTTCAAAAAGTTCTAAAAGCAAGATCAGATCTTCCATCTTGTCAGCCTAGCACTGCTTCCATCAATCCCTTGGGTAAACCCAACAATTTCTAGAAAGTTTGCCTGAATCTCATAATGGCAAAACCAGAACTTAGTCCAAAACTATGTGGAGAAGTAAAGATAAATCTCTTGACTGTTTTCTGAGATTGTCTCCTATTATTAATCCCTATGCTGGGACATACACAATTGTGAAGATATTAATCAAAGTTTACTTTTCAGAGAAAAAGTCAATAGGATGTTTAACTCTTGATTTATACACAAGCTTTAAGTATTTCACCTGTGTAATTCTGCACAGTCAGTAGCCTATTTCTTCTAATTAATTCTTTATTTTGGCTCTCAGTGGGCCTGTTTTTCCTCTTACTAACAGCAAGTTTATTAATATAACTCTCATCAATCAAATGGTGGTAGCATCTTAATGAGATTAATGTAAGAAAAAGAAAAATCAAAGCCATTGACTTTGTGCAACAGTTTTACCAGTCTGTTCACAGCCAAACAGTGTTTACCGGATGCTTAACAGAATGCTGGGCAGGGATTTTTTACTGTTTAGAGACCTGGGTTTTTTTCAATTGTTTCGAAGGTACAATTGGCGAGATCATGAAAATAAAGGAAAATAATTTGATCAGGAAGAAAAATCAGGGAGTAAATCTAACTACAATGGCTAATCATCTTTGTCCTTTTCACATACAATACAAACTGAAAGTTCACATGCATATTAAAATAAAATATTCTGTTACACTCAGCATTTTGTTATGGGCATCAGAGTGTACACATTATTAACACAGTAAAACATTTATTACTGTTTTTTACCAGCTTTCTATTGCCTCTGTCATTTACCACTCTGAAGCCCAGGACAGATTATGGACTAGTCATTTGGTCACTGCTAAACAATTTACAGCCAGGTCAATTAGAACCTGAAACTCTGGTTTGCCAGGTCAACACAAAAGTCAGTTCCTTTTTACTTGCAACACAAAAATCACATATAGTATATATGACAATATATGTAACCATCCCTGATTCTTTTCAGCCCATATAAAATAAACATTAAATGTTCATAATATGGATAGATTTTATTCACAGGTATATAGAGTTGAGGTTGTGGTTTGAAAGTGACTGAAGGCATGAAAGGAGCAGCAAGGTAAACAGTATCGATCATAACTAAAGAAGAAGATAAAATATGTTTTGCCAAAATCAGAAGTGATCTTTAGAAAATTTTCTAGAAACTACTGAGGCTAATATCAACTACCTGTGTTTTTTTAAAAGTAGCAACAATAGAGTAGCAACAAAAGTAGCAACTAAGGCATGACAGACGGTGGGAATGTCACATGCTGAAGATAATTTTGAACTCCAAACAATGAGTGAAGAAGCTTCAGACACACAAGACCATTTTAATAGGTATAACAATATTATTCTTTCTTTTGCATATTCCAAGAATAAAGTAGTCAGATGAACTATTCTGTCTATAAATATGAAGAAAACTGATCAAGAGACTGAGAGAATTTAATGAAGTATTGAATATAGTGAAATCTCCACCAGGCAGGACATGCAGTTTAATAAATGAAGGAACAATTAAATGCCTCTTTGAAAACCAAAGAATAACATGAAATAAGATGTAAGAACTCTAGCTGGGATCTGCTAATGCTGTGAAGAAATGATCCCTGACAAAAACTGAACAGACAGCAGGGAAGGATCTCTGTGAGACAAAGAGAACTGCTAAGAATAGACTGCCTGATGGAAGCTCTCAATTTCTTTGATTTTAAATGCAAAGCAATATCTGCTTCATTATTCCAGTGAATCACCTACTATTTTCCAAATGTTTTCCCACAGCATGCTGCGTAACCTCTCATGATCACTGTATTTACACAGAAGTTCATGCTTTCTATTTGACCACTTTAGATCCCTTCACTCACTGCACTTCTATGCATTATTATTATTTCATTTTTACTTTTGCAAAGTGTCATCAAAATATATGAAATTGCAGCTGTCTTTCCTTAAACAAAGGGCTCAAATGAATTAAGTATGAAAGTTCTGTCAAGTCAACAAGAAAATCTTTTTCCCCTACTGTCTGATCCCTCCTAGCCATTGAGAAGCACTTCATAAAGTAGTAAAGTAAGAAGATTGGCAGTGCCCAGTTACCAGTGAGAAAAGTGGGAATTCAGATATATTTGAAAAACTGGGAGGCTGTGCTCTCCTCTTTATCTGAACTCTGTGCATGCTAAGTTAGAGCTCCCTGAGCCAGTACATGCAACTTTAAGGTATTCAAGAGAAATTATGACAAATAAAACCAGACAAATCAGAACTGTTCCACATCAGTATCTTTGATGCAGAGAGGTGAAGGAACAAGACTGCAGCCTGCACATCAGCTTACAGCTCTCTCATGTAAATCCTACCAGTTAGTACGACTACTGCTTCTATAACCAGCATTGCACTATGTCCTAGGATGAAGTACAGATGCCCCCATGTTAAGTGGAAAACTGGCATTAAAAGCTGCTAATGAATCAAGTTTGTAAATTATGAGAACCATATAGAATAAAGATTTTAACTTCCTTCTGGAAAAATATGCTATTACAGGTGACGGGGAAACACAGCAAAGACAGGAAACCCAAACCAGACTTGCATCCAGGATGTGCTTTTAGTCTAATATTTTGTGATAACCAGGCTGCATTCCTCCCATAACCTAGAGAATTATTCATACCCTACATATGCAGTTACATAGAAGGTTACACACTTGACTGTGAAATTCTCCTTTGTCAGCTGTTAAAAATAACCAGTGAAAAAATTGTGCACCTTTTATTTATAGGATCACAATGGCCAGTAATCTTTGTGCCAAAGGCAGACTATTTTGACTTCTAGAAAACCCAGCAGGTTTATATCATATCTGTTAATTCCCCGAGATGAAGGGAAAAAGAAGTTTGCTGTGATATTTACTGTACCACAGCAGCATTCCTTCTGCAGCCTTACCTGGCAGATGCCATATTTTGCTTTTCTATGTTCACACACACAAGTAACTTTGCAGGCACTGAAATGCCTGTTGCAACAAAATTAACAGTGAAGCATTGAAATAAATCTAAGTTTTTCTAGGATAGCTATGCAGATTTTAAAAGTCTAGACAAATAATTATGGTACTAAAGAATTTTTTTTAACAAGAGTTTCCTAATTATTGGGAAATATTAGGAGCAGCCTAATTATTAGACTACTCCTAGAAAGGGAGTACACTCCCCTTTTGAAACCAAATATTTTTGCAGAGAAAACTGCAAGACAGAAGGAAGAAAGAAAAAAAAGAAATGCTGCCTCATAAATAAGGGGTATTTTTTGAAAGAATAAGATTATTTATATTTTTTTTAATTTAACAATTGTTTCAACATTCTTCTACCTCTTAATGAAACAGTAAAGAATTTAATATTGTTGCTATATAAATTTTAAATTTAGTAAAAAAATGCTCCAATCTTTAGGTGCACAATGATTTTAAACAACACCAACCAAAATGATACCAAATTTTAAAAAATCCAAAACACACTTACCTGATGAGATGTCTATCCGATTCTTCTTCACTTGAGTGACATTGATATGGATGCTGACTTTGCCCTCATTTATGTCAATCTCAACATTCCCCAGGTCATCTGCAAAGTTGCTGAAGAGAAGAAGTCCATTTGGGTTCCATGTCCGGAAAACGAAACTGACTGAAAACAGATCCTGGTTTCGACGACCAGGAACCTCAAGGTAACTGGTGGCATTGAAAAAGACAGGCACCGTATGTGGCTCCACACAAGAAAAACTTAAATTTCCCTAAGCAAAACACACAAAAAAAAGGAAACAAAAAAGAGAAAAACTTTAAGAAAAATGGTAAGATTCCGCTAAATTCATAGCTACTTCTAGAAAAGCATTCTAGATTTCACTCAACCTAGAGACTACTGTGATCAATGCACACTGCATCTAAAGATGTGTTATGAAGCTAATCATTATTGCTATCATAATAATTACTGATTTTTCTGTTCTTTTCTAGCAGTGTCCATTGTATTTTGTACTGTACACACACAAAATAAAAGGCAGTCTGCCCTGAAGAGTTGTAGTCTAGCTAAGAACAAGCTTAGATGAAAGCAGTAATATTTCTAGTTAAAAGATAAAGAAATTAATCACAGATAAATGGGCTTTTCTGTGTTCCCCATAGAAACCTATAAAAGAACAGTATAAAAATGAGTGCAGATTTCCAAATACCCTGATATCAATGCGTCAATCAATACAATACATGATGTTCTCAAAGAATGATGTATAATATCTGAAGATTCAGATTCTCTGTTATGTTTTCAACTAAATGATAGTTAGTTGATATACATAGATACTTGCATGTATAACACCTATTAATGTTAATGGCACTGAATGCATTCAAATAATATGCTAATATTTCAATTCACAAAGCAGAAGGATTTGGAATAGCTGAACAACATCTAATATTTTTGGATAGTAGATAATTTTCTCTGCAAAAGAAACTACAGTTTCCACATTGTAAAATTTTATTCTCCAGGAAACTGACAAAAAATCCAGTCAACTTTATTGATCTACAAGGCTTTAAAATGTATCTGTAAACAAGACTAGGATTAGGGACACGAATTTTTCTCTCTGGTTCTCATGTCGTTTCTCACAACAAAAGACCACACTGGGGGAATGTATTACCATTCTTTTTCCTTAGATATCATTGGTACTTTATAGTAGTCTATGTCCAGAATTAACTTATTACTTCATGAATGCAAATATAACAAAGTAAAACTTCCTCTGCTGAAGAATTCTTATGATATGTGGCAAAGTGGATCCTATCCTATGGTTAGGTTTTCTCATGCACTTTTACATGTGGATATTATATGGCAATTTTAGTCCTATTTGGGAAGAAAGAATTTTATCTGATGTAGTATAGAAATTACTACTAAAATCAAGATAGCAATTCCTCTGATATTTATTTGTACATAAAAAAAAAATAAGGCTTGAGCAACATTTTTGGAGGTACATAGATGTTTACAGATGTGGTCCACTTAAGTGGAGAGTATTCAGAATCTCAGTAGAAGTCAGTCATCATCCTTATTGCATAATTATTTTTAAATTCCATATTACTGACTTCCTGATTTAGGCTTTTATGTCACATTTCTCTATTCATAGTGTATAAATGCATCTGAAAGTTCATCCTGAGGGAATGTAGGGAATTTGGAAGCAAGACAGGAACTTCGTGTCTGAAAATGTGTGGGACGAAAGACCTATGTAAATCTTTTAAGAAGTAATTATATTCAATTGGAGATAATGAGTGACATCAATAAGCAAGTTTTAGCACTCATTTCCCAATGTCCAAACCCATCACTTTTTGAAAAGAACATCTCATCAGAAAACACTTTATCTATATCATAGCGAGATACAACTGGTGTGACAGATTCATTTTCTTATACAGGATTTCCATGTAAAAAACCAAATGAATAAAACCAATATTTTCTTGAGCACTAGGATAAATACTTTGATTGCTCTGCATAACAACCTCTTTTTCCTGCAGAACATCAGAAGTTGTACAGTCTACCTTTAAAGACCAGTAGAATAAATACCAACTAGACTATCAAGCTGGTAGCCTCCAGGACCAATTAAGGAACACTGATGTTTCCAGTAATCTGGAACTAGAGATTTCTTTAAAGTGATCTCCTAGATTTTTTTCCTAAACTTTATGATGAAGTCTCAGCATTACATGCCACATTCTTCTCCTGTGCCCAAATTCCACGGATTTAAAAAAAAAAAAATCCAAGGAATTAGGAAGAAAGGTAGCTGAAACAACAAAAGATATCTTCTAAATAAATGTGTGCTGACAGAAATCCCAGCTACCTAATGAATAAAGACCAAAGACTTCCCTGCTAAGGTGTTTGTCAGTTCTGGGATGGCTTTTAGTGTTTTTGTTTTGCTTTTTGTTTCCTTTTTTGGGGTGGTAAGTTTTATTTAAAAGTTGCCTGGTGATTTTTAATTTTACATTTTTAGCCAACTATGCATGAAATCAAAGTAGTTAACTCACTTTTTTTTTAGTAGATTTAATCTAAACATTTCCAAGTTTGCTACAGAATACTTTTGTTTAAACCACAAAATACTACATACAGTAAAAAAAACTTCAAGAGCGTCTGAAATACCCTCTGTAACCCTTGGCTATCATTCTCAGTGTAATGGTCACCCCATGCATAGAAACAACTTCTGTTACACTGTTAGGGCAGTCCTGTGTAGACCCAGAAGGCTACATCATTTTTTGAGAGATGACATTTCACAGTTCAGTCACAAATACCAATTAAGTAGTGCTCAGAGAGCATTCTGTTAGACTTTTTAAGAGTTCCTTTTGCTGCCTTGTTAGCAAGAGGAACTGATAATTTCCTCGTTACAATAAGGCTTTTGTATCCAATTGACACTGTGTTGTAATTCTGATGTTTTGGATACTTGCATGTATAACATCTGTTAATGTTAATGGCACTGAATGCATTCAAATCCTTTTTCACATCAGTGAATGCATTTCCCACAAACAACCCTGCTGCATTAAAAATTTCTTGAGAAAGTAACACATAATTCTAATTTTCCTGATAGTTAGCACTTTCCCTACTGAGCTATTTAGATTAATATGAACTGGATTATTGATTCCCTCTATGACTGTAGTCACAAGATGACTCCTCTTTTAAGTACAGCCCATCTTATATAGATTGCTTACTAGTTCTAGGTCAAGAGTTCGAGTTAATCTGCAGCTTGTCTCTATAATAGCCTCCTCATTTTTCAAAGAGAATGAGATCCTTTTCTGTAGACTCAGTGACTTGCTGAATTGTTTTCTGGGCAATGACATCTGGAAGTCAAATATATACTGTGCATTCGTATTGAAATTCTTGGTCTTCTCAGAGAATTTTTCATACTACATTGATAGGGAAAAGGTAAAAACAACTTAATTTGTATAGCTTGAGCTGTGTACCATGATCTTGCATCTATATGGCAAATTAGATTAATGTTTACTTACAAATCAATTTGCCTGTCCACATTCAAACATTATCCCTTGTGTAAAAATGCTACTGTAAATACCTTTCCCAATTATAAGACCTACTGGCTGACTAGGAAGCTCCTAAAAGACAGGTAATGAGTTTACGAAGACTACACAACCTGTGCAATAAGGATGGATCATACAATACAGGCAATACATTGCATGGTAATGCCATCTTAAATATCACCAAAGAATCAAAAAAATTTTCCCCTTTACCTTCTGAATCTAAATGCAATATGTTACTAAAGTCAGCGTTGGACGTTATTTAAGTTTAAAATACTTTGAATTTGTCTTTTCACCCTTACTCTTCAAAAAAGCAAAAGGATTCCTGGTGGTGTTTTTTGTTCATAACATGTATGTATGTGAGACATAATTTTTTTAAAATTTAATTTTGTTCAGAGAAAAATAATGATCATTGTCTTATCACCTCTGATTTTCTGGGCCTCCTCATTGTGTATAATTAATTTGTCAGGTCCCTTTCACTGCGTGACTTCTGAAATTCAACTACCTTAATCTAGGAATAATATTTTCTTTTGTTTCACACCCCTTTAAAATCCTTCTTTTCCCTGAATTTATCCCTCCTTTGTGATACTTCTCACGACCACACTGATTACGTTGCTTATATTAAGCCTCATTATATTGTGTGTGTCATGCCTTTTAAGATAATACACTGTTTGGGGCAAGGTTTATGGGTTTGTACAGAATCTCCTACAATGGAGCTTTGATCCCTCTTCGATTGCTTAAGTGCCATCATCATAAACATGCTTAACAACAGCAGTAGTTTCAAACAAGTCTGTTTTTCCTGCTAAATCAGGCTAAAATCTAAGAGAAAAAAACGGTTTTATAAAAAAAACATAAAAATCCGTGTTGATTAATTTGGAGCAAAATTGATTTTGCTTTTGAAGAGCTGAAGCAATTTAAGTAATTCTACTGAAAACAAAGGTCACTTCTATTTTTATAGTTATTCTCAGAATTGGAAATCAACAGAACCATCAAATTAGACTAGCACAACATCACCTCTTTATGTGGCCCTAATACTGCCTGAGCTTCTTATGTGGATTTTACTTTCATGTTATGGGCAATAGAATTTTAAAAGGAAAGAAAGAAAGGAAAGAAAGAAAGAAAGGAAAGGAAAGAAAGGAAAGGAAAGGAAGAAAGAAAGAAAGGAAAGGAAAGGAAGAAAGAAAGAAAGGAAAGGAAAGGAAAGGAAGAAAGAAAGAAAGGAAAGGAAAGGAAGAAAGAAAGAAAGGAAGGAAAGGAAGAAAGAAAGAAAGGAAGGAAAGGAAGAAAGAAAGAAAGGAAGGAAAGGAAGAAAGAAAGAAAGGAAGGAAAGGAAGAAAGAAAGAAAGAAAGGAAAGGAAGAAAGAAAGAAAGAAAGGAAAGGAAGAAAGAAAGAAAGAAAGGAAAGAAAGAAAGAAAGAAAGGAAAGAAAGAAAGGAAAGAAAGAAAGAAAGAAAGAAAGAAAGAAAGAAAGAAAGAAAGAAAGAAAGAAAGAAAGAAAGAAAGAAAGAAAGAAAGAAAGAAAGAAAGAAAGAAAGAAAGAAAGAAAGGAAGAAAGGAAGGAAAGGAAGAAAGAAAGAAAAGAAGAAAGGAAAGGAAGAAAGAAGGAAAGGAAGAAAGGAAAGGAAGAAAGGAAAGGAAGAAAGGAAAGGAAGAAAGGAAAGGAAGAAAGGAAAGGAAGAAAGGAAAGGAAGAAAGGAAAGGAAGAAAGGAAAGGAAGAAAGGAAGAAAGGAAAGGAAGAAAGAAAGGAAGAAAGAAAGACAATCAGAAATATGATTTTTCAGAGTCTTTACATGTCTGCTAGCTATGCCACACTTCTGAGAGTCTAGGACATTAAAATATAGGATTTGCACTATAGGAATTTCTTCAGAAACACTTCTGTTCAGAAAGAGGGTTTAAGAATATGTCCTACTAACTTGCAGCGGACTTGATTGTGTCAAGTGGAAAAATTGCTCCTGTAAAACGATTCTTTTTTATATCAGGCATCAATCTATCAAAATCATGGTTACATTACAGCTGAAAATGCCCTGCACGAAGGAAATCACATGTAATTTTGAAAAAAAAAATTTTAAAAGGTCAAAGTTTCAGGAGTTGATGAGATTGGGTTGAAAAAAATTCAAAAGAGGAATCTTACTACATGGATTATGTATCATGTTCTTTGCCTTTGACAATACTGAAGAAATTAATGTACAGAAAAAGTTATAAATGTTAGGCTGTATTACTGACATAGGCAGTCTGCATAGGCAAACATCATATATTCAAGATTATCCTTTCGATTTCCTTGACCATTTAGCCATAATGTTCATGCAGTTACATGAAATTTTACTTTTGCTATCCAAGGATAATCAAGTGGTAATCAATCCTTTGCATGACATCATCACTGCATAGGTTTGCTTTATAATTTATTACATAAAGGAAAATGAATTAGTGTAAACCTACATATTACTAATAGGACTCAGTCAAGTCTGCAAGCTTGTACAGAAGAAAGCCTTGAAAAGTTATTCAAAGCATCTCAAACTTATGGCAATAATACATTTTTTTCTTACCCACATTGCCTTTACATGCCAGCAAGCAGTTTCAGGAACACTTAGAGCTTTAAAAACATAGAAATTAAACTACATTCATTCTTAATCACCCTGCCCATAAAGCCACAAGCCTGAAAATGAAAGAAACTATGAACACTTAAGCCAGAGCAAAAATAGAATAATGCTAATAAGCTCTGTAATGTTAATAAGGGAATAATGATTTTCAAATACAGTATCTTGAGGTTTTTCAGACATATCAGAAAATACTGTAGGAGCATTCCCATCCAAAACTATTGCACTCCAGCAATCCCACTAGCTCAGCAGGCGTGGAGTATTACCAGGATTTAAAAGCTACAAGAAAGCTGCAATTCATTTAATAATAAATCTTGTCTGCACTGGTTTTGGACTACTATAATTTGAAAAGAAAGGGAAAAAGCACTTACTGGTGCAGTTGATTTTTGTTTAAAAAAAAAACAAAAAACCCAGCTGACTGAAAGTAAAGGTTAATTTTTGAAAGATGAAACAAGAGCCCAGATATATGGGCCAGAGCCCAGAGCTCATACATGATAATAATAATTTTTTTTTAAGTCACAAATGTACATATAATAAGATCTTTGGGTTTGTGGTAATTTTTTTTGTGTTTTATATTATTCCAGTATATCACAAGAATATCAGCTGCATACCCTCAAAAACTTTATACTCTTCTTTAGAAGGAGACGTGTAGATGACCATGAAATTATGCTCTTACCACATTTGAAGGTTCCAATTTCTTCCTCCTGGCAAGGTCAGTGATATTATTGCCATTGTAGTTGATGCTCTCCATGCAGCCTTTGAAATTTTTTCTACTGTTAGAACTTGGCTTGCCAGAAAAAGGCATGCCTCCAAAGGTTATCTTCAAATGAAAAAGAAAATGGCAGATAGTTACTGGAAGGCAGAGACTTTTAAACAATTTTGCTGTAGATGTGTTTGTTTTCTTTGAACACTCCACCATGGCAAAAAAAGACAGTTGGTAACACTATTTGCAGGAAAAGGATGTATAAAAAAAATACTGCAAAAGTAGAAAAACAATTGCAATGAATTTCAAATATTTATGGTAGCTAAATCCAAGTATTATTCAAATTGTCCAAACAGTGAACAGACACACATCACAGTTATTCATATGTGAACTGCTCTTCTGATTGCTACCAGAAAATAAGCATTCCAAACAAAGACATTGGAATAAATTTCCATGACAGTGTTTTTCTAAACAAAAGTAGACATGAAATTAGCCAGATAATCTGATTCAAATCATTCACTCAGCTCTAACCACGTGCCAGAGCTCAGAATACAGCACAGCAATGGTAAGCTCCAATAGGGCACGTTATTCTCCCTTAATGCTTATGTATCTGCCTCATCCAGAAGAATATGCAGAAGCACACAGTTGAAGATGCAATCCCTTGTTAAACAGAAAGACCTTTCACTACCAAGAACATGCTCTTGTCATGGAGTTATAATCAATGAGAAGTTACCCTTTGATTATGCTGGTCAAATCATCTCCTTAGAGAAGATGAACACAACCACCGCAAAGACTCAGTCATCAAACTCAAACAGGAATTGTTTTTGTCTTACAGCTGATATTCATTACCCTGGGTAATTGATTCTGGGTTATCCAGAATCTCTAGTGCTAAAATACTTAGAAACCCAAATATTTACAAACTAAAAGTGTTCATCTCTTATAAAGTCTTTCTCTATCACTTGATAGAGTTTATATACGTCTCTACCACATCATGGTCTTTATGGAAATGATTGGAAGTGAATAATGCCACATGTTTTCATTAATATTTTGCAGCTGAAATGCCAAGAAAAAGGGGCTCATGAGATTAGTCCCTGCAATTTATGTTAGGTAATTACATCCATTTGATGATGGCATAAGTAGCAATGACACCTTGCTTTCCTGCCCCACAAACACTCAGAAAAATGTCTGTTTGTAGTCTGCTGTTCAGATTTGGCAGAATGAAGTTTTTAAACATTATGCACTGTTAATTTCACTTGTTATTACCAACAGCAGGAAAACAGAGCTCTAGGCTGACATTTTCCACTTTAAAAGCATGTAAGATACCACCTTCTATACCAAAGAGGAGGCTTCCACTTGGCATATACAAAGAACTAAAACTAGAGAGTTGAAACCTAAAACCTTTATAAATTGCACATAACCAGCTTTGTAGAAGCCTTGTGGACACATCCTCAGGTATTGTATTGTAAGTTGACAAGACTTTAGAGAAGATACAGCACTTCATATGGAGAATGTGACTGTAATATTTTAATGGCTGTCAAACATTTTATGCATGTTATAGCCATGCATTTGGATTAAAGTAAATGGAAAACAAAGAATTCTGAAGAAGAAAAAGCAGAAAAACCACATACCATGACAGTGAGTTAAGGGCAACTTACAGGACTATTTTTTGATCTTGAAAATGCAAACAGAACTAATGTTATTCTTCTTTTGTGTTTACTTAGCTTTTCCAAAAGAGATTAACCCAGAAACTGTTTTGTCTGTGAAAAAATAGTTTTGATTCTTTTAGCTTTATCCCCTGTTAATCACAAAGGCAGCACTTTTAAATTTAGTCTGTGATGTCTAACTCCAAAAACCAGTCAGATAATAGTGAGAAAAGGAAGGAGAAGAGGTTAAGGCTCTTGAGTTTATTGAACCACAGAAATGTATACACTCATACTCAAATAAATTCAATTAAACACAAGGGGATCCATGTATACAGAGAATGAAACGTATCTTTGAGAACTGCAAGTGAGGTCTCTTAATGCAGATAGGATGAGGAGGTGAATGTACTGAATTCAGCTCTTACTAAGGATACATTTATTGTATGCAATATGTTTGTTATGTAAACATGCTACATATGTATATGTATGTATGTATATATACACATATATATGTACACAAATTGCACAACCCTCGCTTATAGCATTTAGCCTAATATTTTCTGTAGTTCGCTCACTTGAAACTCTCTAATAAAGTCTATTTATGTGAGTTTTAAGTAGCTCAGTTCAGGTCTTCAGTGCTCAGTAAATAATAGAGGTACAGGAAAATTTGCTTGTTATTTTCTCATTAGAACTGCAAGCAAATAATGTATTCATAAAGATTTGTTGGAATATAATCAAATATTTCACTCAGAAGCATTTACAATCACAAATACTTTTTTCAAACATTCATATATTCTTGATCAAAAAATTGTAAAAACATCAATACACAAGTTAACTCAAACTTTTTTTCTATTACATCATTTATATTTGCTCTTGCATCTTAAAATGTTGTAAGGGTGCAAATTACGTATTTGGGGCAGGCAACCACATTAATTCTCATTAGAAACAGTAAAGAGTGTAAAAAAATATTATACAAAGATTGCAATAGGCAATATGTTGAACTTCGTGTAACAGATGAGAGGAGCTGAACAAGTTCATAATAGCTAAAGCTGTAATCAAACAAATCCAAGTTTAATTACTACCAACACTGTGTGCATTGACTTGACTGATTAAACAAGTTTTCTGACAACTTTTCTAACTCTTCATTACTTCTTTCTAAAAATAATGATGCCATATTTGTGAAAACACAAGGCAGTGTCTACCTACCTAAGACAGGACAGATTAAAATCCATATTAATAAAAAGGTTCTAATCTCTTCCTTTTCTAAAAATAAATACTGACACCACAGATTAAAGCTTTCTGATTCAAGTGCAAAGTTATCACCAAAGTGGAATAACAGATTGCACCACAGTTTTTTAAATATATTTCCTGCTTAGAGCAGCTGCTTTTAGAGATTTTTTAAATCATGTATGCCTAGCTTGCTGAATAACACAGATCTCCCACTTTAAAACAAAGGGCTGAGATGACTTTTACACCAGATGGGACTTGGTAGGCTAATTAAGAGAAACATAATTTGCACTTAAGAGAGAACACCGTCGGAAAGAAAATATTGGGAAATGCAAGGGAATAAGTAATAAAAACAAATGTATGAAAAAGTAACAAAACATCTTAAATTATGTTAGCTTTCTTATTAGACTTATCTTTATAAAACCAGTTTGAATGAAGAGAAGGAAGTTTCATTGCCTACCTCATAGTCCAGGTCCAGGTAATCAAATTCTCCATTGGTTCTGAAGTGCTGCATGTGTCTGTCGAGGGTGAGATTGATGTTCCTCCCGTGGCGCTCTATGATGATGGAGTGCCAGTGGTGATCATCCAAGAGGCTGCCTGTTGTCACAGATGTGTGGCCGAAAATAGAGCCAAGCTGGTTGCTGCCTGAGAACAGAAACAATAGCATTTTTCACCTCATACCAGTTAGGCAAACATTTTCCTCTTTCTTTGTCAACGTTTCACCTGAATCATAGCAGACATGCAATAAACTGGAGCAAGTCAGTCTGCTATGAAGTTGAGATCTGCCCAGTGGAGAGTTGGTGCGATAAATACAAATAACTAGATCAAATACAGCAAGCAACTGATCACTGAACTGCATAAATATATGTATAAATTTGTAATATAGTTATTTGGAGATGAACCAGAGAGGCAATACCAGCTTCCAGTAGTAAAGTTGTTTTCATCTAGGGTTTTCTGCTTTCAGTCCTACAGTACAGAAGAGAAAAGCTGTCACCTCTGGGCCAGGTCCTGAGATACGTTGGAACTCTACTGATTTATGACTGCTGAGGAGGACATGGAGCCTGGTAACAGACTTTGGCAACAAAAAGGCTTTTCACTCTGAGTTCTATGCTTTGTGGCCTCTGCCAGTATCACTATACCAGCAAGCAGAGAGGAAAAGGCTTAATGCAGAATGAGTTTGCAGCAGCAAAAAATATCTTCTGCTATTACAGCTCGTTTTGGTCTCTTCTCCTGCAGCAATCTTCCTATTCTGGAAGTCAAGCTACTAGCAAGAGTACAGTTTTGCAATTCTCTGCTGTGTTATCTGGGGGTTTTTGCCAGTGCAGCTGTGCTAGTCAGACATCACATCTCATTGCCATCTGACTGACACAACTAAGCCAGCAAAGGTTGATAGCATGGATCCCAACTGAAGCAGCAAATGACTAATTCAGTAGTAAGTGTAAAAAATTGCTGCACTTCTCAATAACTCAATGCAATCTTCCATGTTCTGAATACATGAGGACCTAAAGCATTTCTGTGGCTGAGAATTTTTTACCCTCAAGAATGCCTGCAACTCAGACATTAAGGTTTGTGCATGCTGAAAACACATTCTGGAAAATCACACTTCCATGGCTTAAGACATTACTTCCCTACAAATGACAATACTGCCTTTATGCTGAAGGCCGATGGTCCTGTTGGTTAAAAAATAAAATAGAATTGCATGCATGTCATTGAGCCTCAATGTCTTCAATGCAAAGTCAAATGCAGTGCAAAGTGAAACCTAAACCCACTTCTTTCTCCCCATCCTTCTCCCACTCCCTGGCATTTGAAACTAAGTCACTGGATCTCGCCAGGCAAGATGAATATACTTTTCTACTGTCTCTGATGCAAAGACAATACTCTCAGACAATGGTACCATAAAGCATTACTTCTATTAGTTGAGTGTGTGTCCCACGGCCTAGTCCCATTTATCAGCCTAGTGATTTAAGAACATCCTCACCAAACTCATATATGGAAGTTATAATGGCTTATAAAGTCAGTCTGTTCTGAAGAATATAGAGGAACAGGAAACAAAAGGGTTACTACTGCAATTTAAATTGTCAAAAATAGGTAACTGCTATAGGAAGGTGTGCTTTCCTCCTCCTCATCTGTTGATGTTAATTGTTAGAAAAAGAGCAGGAGAAAATGCTAGTGGAAATAAGTACCATTCAATGTAAATAATAAATGGAATAATTTACTCTTCACATGTCTGTGAGAGAATTAAGGAATGTTTCATGAAATCTTTTTCTAAGATTCTCTTGTTTGAAGGCAAAAAATACCTGAAACCAGAAAATGTGATTTTTTTCATACTAAATGCACTTTATAAATACAATCACTCATGAGCCTGTAGTCCTCTACTGGGAGTGATAAAGGATGCTGGAACTAGAGTAACATATACAGGATTTCATCATAAGATTGCCTGATAAAACAATCTGTCTCCTTTCCTAGTCCTACTTCTCAGACTCGAGGAAAGCTGCTGAACTCCAATTTCATGTGGCCTGTAGCTTTCTAGACTGATACTCCTTTTTTTCTGCAAGGTTCCTAAGGGTGACCTTTTTTCCTCCAGAAGTGATGATGGTGTCCTTCTCTCACACAAAGCCACAGCTGATGCCAAAAATAATTCTAGCAAGATTTTTTTTCTTGTGATAATGACCATATATTGCTGATCCTGCTTTTCTGTATGATCTTCTTTTCATAGTATCTCACACAGAATAAAAAAGGACAGAATGGAACAAAACACACACACGCTGTAACATATAGAAAGGGAATCAACGAGATTTTCAACAAATTATCTGATTAAATGATGTGGCTTATCATATCACTGCGAGAAAGATGATGAAAATATTTGACCTAAAATTTTTGTGGGAGAGCTTAAAACTACCACAAAACTAAACAATCAAAACATACCTAAATTTAAATTTAGAACGAGTTTGGCTTTCTTCAGTTCCAAGGTGATATAGTCTCCTTGCTGTCCTTCTCCGTGGAAGATTACACCTTCGCTTTCAGAGGTCTTAAATTTCAGAGAGATGACATCTTTCAGTGTTTTCATTTTCTTGTTTCTGAATCTGTATGGTAACACTACATGGCCATCAAAATTGATAACATCAGCCCCTAAAGGAAAAAGCAAATAACATCATTGGTGAGTGATTATATATTCCAGTGGCTACTGGAAAAACAGACATGCCATATGCTATTGTACCTGAACAGAATAACAAATGTGCAAGTGTGATATGCATTGTAAATATATTTTCCCTTGACCATAATTTAATACCATAAAAAGTAGGAACCAGGCAGAACATAAATTTAATCCGCAGAATACAGAAAAAGCAAACAAACCAGATTTGAGAGGACAAATCCTACCACTGTACTCAATAACTTTCAGTTTCTCTCAAATATAGTTGCTGCTATTTACATTTTCCTAATTGTAGCTCAAAGCAAAAGATAAATTTGTGATGGTCATCAATAATTAATCTGACTCTTCTTTAAAATTTGCCATAGGTATCTGTAAGGACTGTAAACAGTAACATGAGCCCAGAGTATTTGTTTAGCAATTTTAGACTTTACGTAAAACATAGACATAAGCCTATTTCAGGAAACGGTGGGTAAGTTGTGACCTCAACTAATTTTGATTAAAAAAAATTCTGTCATTTTGACTAATTTCTGTTTCATGTTTGGTTTTATTCAAAATATGTGAAGAAAACTGTGGGATACAATCACTTAAGGTCAATCCAATATTCATAATATTGACACTACAAAATTTCATGTTGTCTTATTTTTGTGACTTAATCTCTACTCTAAAGAATGAACACCAATTTTCCACAATTTTCTGGATTCTAGATCCACAGTAAAAATAGCTGTAGAACTGGATTTCATTCAACAGATGCATTTCTGCTGAATACTGAATCTTGTAACTTGAGTTCTGTAAAAGATTTCAAACAGATATTTGTCTCTAAAAATTTACACATATTTGTCTAAGAAATCCCCTTTGTAAACTGCTAATAATTAAATCACCAGTGTCTTAGCTACTATTTATATGAGCATTTCATCCTCACTGTTGACAACTAACAATTTGAGTAGTCATTAAGTAAAATTCTTAAAAAGGAATTAATAAGAAAACATTTCAATTTTTAAGAAAAAAAAATCTACCCATATTCTTCAAAAGCATTTATACTTCTTATTGACATACCATATTCATTCATGCTCTGAATGAAAAGAAGGATGGCATTTCATCATATATTCTTCAACCACATCTGATTTTTGCCTTCTTCTGTGGTCTGGTCTTCAGTGATTGCTTGCAACTTTAAAAAGTTCCTAACTTGTTTTTGCTATTATGGTGGGAATTGCTTTAAATCTTTCACCACCCCCCCCCCCCCCCCAAAAACAGAGAGACAAACACATTTCTGTTGAGTAATTAACACAGAAGACTGTTTCAAAAGTCCATTAAAACACTCTGTATACTATGCCTAACTGCATATATTTCAATCTGAATTTACGTGGCCAAGTCTTACTAAACCTGCAAATACCTGATGATAAGAATTTGTAAATTGTGATGCACTTATTGTTTATGCCAACTAAATTGTGAAGAAATTTATTTAGTATATAAAACATGAGCCTTAAAAATTGACTGAAATATCCCATAATTATTACTATATATCTCATTTTTGTCACAATGCAGCTATATATATTAGAAACATCACTTTTATTTATAAAACACATCTTAAAATTCAAATTTCAATAATAAATATGTATTAAGCTTTAAGTGCAACTAAAATTCTCAGCCTGATCTGGTTCTTCTGGATGACATTTTGGGCATGGGAATCAGCTCAAAATTAAATATCAAAATAGTATGTGGTATTTGTGATGCAATAAATCCATTTAAAAATTATCAGTGTGAAAGAGGACACATTTACTTGGGCATAGATGTAGAAGTATTCAGAAGCAACAACATGGGACTTCAGGAGTGGGGTTATCATGACTCAAGTAAAGCCATTACTTCTGGAATGATTACTTTTCACAAGAAATAAAGAAAATGGTTGGAAAATACTGCAACAAAGATCATATCATCCTGTTGGTTTTGCTTGCCTTACAAGCTGTCAAGAGATTTGAGAAATTAATTCTTGAGATATTTGTATGTAGTTTTTGGAAAAAACTTTTAGAACAAAATAAAATCCGTTTATAGGAAAAAAAAATCAGCATGAAAGTCACTCTTTTATCACAAAAAATCATACTTTTATGTAAAGCAAGTTCGCTATAAAGATCCTCCTCTTTTGAATCTACACACAACTGCCTTGCACAAGTGCAAAGAAAACTGACATACATTACAGCTCAAGCAACCTTCACAACAAATAGACATCATAAAAAAATGATTCCACATTGTCTTCCACTGAAATTGTCTTCTATAAAATTTATTGAATTTACTTTCTGATGGTTACTGAAACTCCTGGATGGGGTATATCACCTTTCCCCTAAGGCCAGCTGGTACCACTTCATAACATCTGCAAAAATTACCTTAACAGTCAGACATCTGACCCAGAGCTGATGAGGAAAAGGATTTGAGAAACTTTGTGGTTTTGTATACTCGCAACAAGATGCCCATGATAAGGCAAGTATCCCTTCTGTTCCTATGTCATTGTTACAGCTGCATAGGTGTTCTCATTCTCTGAAGAAAATTTATATTACACACTCTAACAAAGCTGAGTAGAAGTGGCACATTTTTCCAGAATCTGTCCCTGAATTTCCATGTTTTGAAAATAATTCAATTGAAAAAAAAAGAAACAGCAGTAATCTTTGATTAAGCATGGTTTTTTTACGCATAGATGTTCTGGCAGCATGGGTCTGAATGATAATTCAATCATGTGACGATTACACAGCAATTATGTTTAAGAGTTATCATATGTAGACTGTAGTAATGACTTGTGTTCCTTCTATGATGACACTCAGCTATTTAATATCATGATAATTACCATGGTGCAGAATGGTACTCAGACAGTAAACCATATAATTCCCGTAATTGCAGTGTAAATATATAATTTTTCTCATCCTTAGCCACTCAGCTATCAGCATTAGTAGGAAAAAGACCTAAGCCATCACATGAAGTATGTTCACCTGCAGTCAGTGACTGTTCTCAGAGGCTACTGCTGCAATGGGGAAAACATTTTTAAGAAAAGATGAAGTCAAAAAAAAGAAGGAGAAAGAGAAGAAAATGAAGAAAGATGGAGGAAAGAAAACTAGAGGTTTTTGGTTTTTTTTAATTACATGGAAATAAGAAGTACAAATCTGATTACTTGCAATTTGATTTCTGCCCTACTGGATTTCCTATTATACAGATAGGTTGGAAAATGCTGCTAACACAGTAAAAATATAACACCATTTTCATTTGACTAGGGAGAGATTTGGCCTTCTCCCAGTAAATGTCTGAGACACCACATTAAAACCATTTCATTTGTTAATATATCATCAGGTTTCCCCTAAAAATAGTATTTCAGAAAGCCTTGCAAAGATTGACAGGAAATCAGGTGAGAAATGTGACCCCCATTCACAAATCTCAAAGGAAACTAAATCCCCAGTCACAGTTCTTCCTACCTATGCTTTTGTCCTGTACTTTTGGCTACATGAAGGATTTGGCAAAATCTGATCAGGGCATCAAATCTATTTGGTGATATTTTATTTGATGCCCCACAATAACTTATTAACTCATTATAGAGAAACAGCCTCAAATCAGACTCAAGCTCCAGAATTTTTTCCTCCATTTCTTATGAAAGAAATATAACTATCCTTAATGACAGCACTTTAAGAATGAAGAGGCACTCATTCACAAAGACTCATGAGATACTGAGACTTCTGCACAGCCACTTAGCTACTTTGATCAACGTACTGCCTGGAGTTACTAAAAAATCTCTGCTTCCTGAGACAGTAAAATAACAGCCATCAGAACAAAGCAGAACAGCAAAGTGCTTTCCAGAAAAATGTTTACTATACAGTGAACAAAAACCATGGCAATATGTTTCTCCTCCTAAATTACAAATTTAACATGTACACTTATTTTTAAATTGCTACTGATCTCTGAATGATTGACTCTTCAAAGACTGTACAGAATATTTCAGTGGAATTAAAGATATAAAACCTCTATACTACTGACAGACAGCAACCTTAGGTAAAATTTTCTCACTCTGTTCTCTCTCCTCCATTTTTTCAACTGCTTAAATCATCTGTTTAGACTAGGTGAGCTTTAGGTAAAAGATTCTCACTTTTAGCCTTCTTTTCTTACTCCATAATTCGAACCTTACATCTGATGTGCTAGTAGTATAGTACTAGATGGTAATAGCCATGCACTAAGCACCTACCATCTAAAAATACCAGAGAGGGACCAAAGCATCTCTGGCTGGCTCAAACTATTCCACATCTGTAGTTTCACTTGTAGCTATTAGTCACAGGTACTAAAATATCACGATGGGAAATATAAGCATATAAACAGTGTACTGTTTACAAATTTTAACAGCAAAAACCAATGTTTTATTCTAACAAAGAAAGGGATAAGGCTCAAAATCGTACCAAAAATAAAGCCTCATCTTGTTCTTACTCATGAAAATTTACACATACAGAAATTTCTTCAGAAAATCCTAATCTGCTTTTTCAGTAGATCCAAATGCTGACAACATGATAGTGTGCTGAATTTGCCACTGGAGTCTTTGCAGCTCAAACCTCAGCGGAACTAAGTTAGCTGAGCTGATGTTAGAGATGCATTGCTACACCTCATTTCACCAAAAAAAAAAAAAAAAAAAAAAAAGAGGAAGCTACAGCCCAGCACAGCAGTCAAAAGACCAAAAGACTGCCTCCTCTTTTATGTTTTCTTACGATGAGGCAGAGAGCCAAAGGTACCGTGTTTGAGTACTGCCTTCAGGCACTACAGCCCAGCTGTAAGGACATGGGCAGCTCTGGCTTGAAGTCTGCTACAGACAAACTGATACTGCCTCTACTCCCTTTTTCAAAAGGCAATGCACCTGCCACAAAGAAAAAAAATCTAATACAGATACAGATGTATCTTGCATATACAATGATGTATACTTATTCATATTCTAGAAGCAAATGGTGAAGGCAAATCAATCCTACATTTCTGTTCCCTGCTTAGTTTCCACTGCACTGAGCCTGAATCCTGTTGTTATCTGTCAAGTGGTGTCAATGCTTGAAAGAGAAAAAATATCTTTGCTAGGTGTGGAACTTTTTCCTTGCTTTTTTTTACATTACATACAATATATATATGGCAATGCAGTATAAAAGTAGCAAAGAGTGTTTTGACACTTTGTATTTTTAACTCAATTCTTGGGTAAATGACATGAACTTTACTCTTATATATCTGCCAGAAACTCTCCAAATAAATCTGTGAGGAAGTATCCCCTAAGGCAGTGAGAATGCATTGCCAAATTCTGAGTGCAATAAGCACTGAAGATATACAAAAAGCACTTGGTACTTTTCATTTTTTTTCTGAATTTCAAAGTCCAGACATTTTTTCCTATTATTATCCTAATATAATATTCCTATTATAATAATTGCTGTTATTATAATGTTGGTATAATGCTATTCATTTTTCTAACTCTTGTGCAAATTTCTATAAATATGTGGTTCTTTGTCTGTCATAATCTTCTGTCTAATAAGAAACAAATGCAACAAGTGAAATGGAAAAGCAGTAGAAGCAAAATTAAAAAACAAATAAGAACAATATAAAGAAATGTAATATAATGACCATGGGTAAAAGTTGTCTTGTGTGTGTATGTGTGGTGACTCTGCACTTTTTTTTTAGTAGGAAAATTGGGTTCTTTATGTAGCTATTAAACTAAACTTTTGTACAAGCCAATTGTTGCTTAAGACAATAATTTTGTGATGAGTGTACACACCAGTGGAGTACTCTGCAGTTTCAACTAACTTCTGCATTAATTACAGCATACAAAGAAGAAAACACTAAAACATTTGAAAGTTTTATGAACTCAGATTAAGCCTCCAAATATGCTATACAATTATTTTCTTGGAAGTGTGTGTAAACAGGATGATTTTTTTATAAATGATATAAAATTAGTGATTTTTATTTTGGCCAATGACTTTTTTCCTTCCAGATCTAATATAACATGAGATTTTCAGGCAAATTTTCTTTCATTAATTCTTCAAATTTCAAAAGGATAACTCATTAAAAAACTAAATGGAAACTTTTTAAAAATTTTCTGTGTTTTCACGATGAAGTGGATAAATGAGAAAACGAATGCATTTATAGTATAATTTGCAATTCAGTTTTAAGCCTATGCATTCTAATCACAGTTTACAAAGCAAACCATAATGAATGCTATGCTCCTATAGTGCACTACTAACAGTGCCAGATAGAATTAAGACTGTAAACCAAAATAATCTGCACCTCAGACAAAAACTATTCCTTCCATAATCTACTCTGATTTATAACTCCAGAAAGTCAATTAGAATGCATGTTAAGAGATACAGTCTATTTCAAGAAGTCTATTCCCAGGCAAAAAAAGAGACAACATAAAAAAAATACAGCTTTCATGGCTATACATAAGTTTTTATACTTTGAAAAGTTTCCATATGCATAGCACTACAAGGTTCATATATGATTGTGAAAATTAAAATTCAGACACCTTGCAACTATGAACTAGACACCACAAAATATTCTCTATGATCTACTATTCTCTAGCTATGGTACTTTAAAATAAATTTGGTAAAAAATATATGTATAATTCAAATACTCTAAAAAAAGTCTGCCTTTTTGTATTTTATCATGCTGATTTACAAGACAGCAGCATTCCTTGCAATCATAAATACTTTTTTTTTTGTTCTTCATTTTGAAACCCGTCATTTGGCATTGGATTTCAATGGAAACATTAAAGTATATAATTAAACTCTGAAACTAGGTACAGTAAAGAACTTAATTTACTTGAAAACAGCTAGCTTCTAGTAATGTCTTCACTGTTTATTAAAAAAGTAAATCACAAGGGCTTCAGGTCAATAAAAAAGGGCAATTCTGACTCTCGCACAATAAATGGCCAAAACAGGTCTCAATCCTTATCACATGATGAAGTCACTCATTACTTAATGAAAAAAATTACAGCAAAGAAAGAAGTTGTACCATGTCTTACAACATTTACACTCAATTTACTCATGAATAAATGTGCTACAAAATGGATAAGACAATCTATGCGCTCAGAACACCCATTACTCAAGACCAAATTCTTTCTTACTCAAGTTCTGTCTCCTTTGTTCACATAATGACTCTCAAACACATATTCATTACTTCTTCCAACCATGGAGTTAGTATTTATATTGAGCTTTCAAAGTGAGCTGCACGCACAGCAATTAAGGAATATGGACCATGGGCAGTTTCAAGCTCCTGTACTCAGTAAAGCTTATACAGTAAAAATCTCACAATTGTCATTCAGATTTCTGCAGCTGACAGCAAAGAGTAAGGAGTGCAAGACTGAGACAGTGTGGTCCAGGGAACACTCACATTTATTACAGTGAGTAACCTTGCTGTTGTCTAAGGCACAAAAATGTATGCCACCAAACCCCATTTCCAATAGATGTGTAGTCTTTTCCTTCTAACCGTCAGTCTGTAGCTGCTACTGTTGCTAATTCCATCTCGGTACACCAATTAATTTCAAGGAAACAGAAACTAAAATTAAATGTGTTGCTATTTACAGCTACTGCATTTCAATACAAAATAATGAGTTAAAAGAGGAAAATTCTTTAGCATAAATGATAGCAGAACAACTTTGCACATTTATACAGTTCAGTTTCACTGTCTTATTTCCAAACTAATTGGAGACGTATCTTGTGTTTAGCACAACATAGGAAAACAGACCACTGGCACTTGATTTTGGGAAAATAATCCAAGTTAAGTAATTCAGTCAAATATTTTTTCCTCTTGTGCCTAACATCCAACATATACAAGATCATGCATGCCTCCAATGTACTCCTTACTCAATGTCATCTTGCACATTGTGATATAAGAAAATTTTTGGATTTTGAACTTGTGAGCCATAAAATCTGAGGCACCAATTCTTTCATGGATAGACCAAGTGTGAGCTTAATGGCAGCTGAATCCAGTGTTTTTCTATAATTTTTATTTATTTTAGTGTGTTCAATTAAAAAGCCCCACTCACATTCAAGGTTATGAGTCAAAGCTTTATTTTCAGATGATCCGTGTTGATTAAGTTCTGCCTTGGTTCAGTGAAAGTCTAATAATTTAATATGTAAGCAGCCCCCAGCGATTAAGGTGCTACTGGAAAAGCGTGTACAGTTACCAATTTTAAGTGATGTATGCTGTATTTGAATTACAGTTAGCAAAAGTTAAAAATTGATGGTACTGCATCAGCATCACTTGCAACACTGTTTACACTCCATAGAAAGAAACTCCCAGGATGATCCAATATACAGCAGTATGAAATGCTTAACTTGCATTATATCACATGTATAAAGTGAGCTAGTTCCCTGAGATGGAAAAACCAGTTTTGTTCCAGCAATGCTCTCCATGACAAGAAGTACATCAGGTACATCAGGCCCACAGTCACAAAATCAGGAAGGTTCAAAGGGATCTCTAGATTTCACCTACTACAACACGTGTGCTCAGAACTTTTTTGCACATTTTATTCTGCCAGAAGGACTGAGTTTCAGTTAACTGGGTTTTCACCTTTTTTCCTTACTTGAACCAGGAAATAGAAGATTTGCTTTATCGGCATGTGATTTTCCTTGTGTTTATCACACTGCATTCTCCAAGGCCAGTGATATATTGTGTCTCTCCCCCTACAGCCAGGCATGACCTATAGAACTTCTAGGAGGCTTTACAATTCAAGATTTTCTGTTATTGCAGATCTTAAGATCTTTGAATTCCCCACTTGCCAGAACAGCCTCTAGAGCAGGAGTTTGCTTATGTTATCTCAGCTGTGCAATTGCTGTTCCTCCCTCAGGAGTTGTACCACACATTTCAGTTTCTCTGATCAGCCAGCAATTTAGTCTCCTGAATTCTGGATTATTCTCCATCTCTAAAAGCTAAAAAAATACAGAAAGATGAGAGTTCATCAATGACTGCTGATTTACTTTTTCTGTAATAATAGATCAATTTAATTTACATTTTCAAGCCCTAAAGTAAATACTGGTACTAGAACCTAAAACTATTTCTTCATTTCCTCAAACATTTTTCTAGTGTTTGTCTCTAAAGTTACAGGCTCCCAACAGAGAAATAAAAGTTAAACCTGTTTCTTATTAGAAGAGTCAGATTAAGTAAGGGAAGGTAACAGCATTTTTGGTTAATCGGTTTGAAATGTCTGGAAGGCTCAATATATTGTAAGACTGTATCTCCAAGAAAAGAAATATCACCAAAACCTGTTTTGATTTTTTTTTCCAAAAATAAAGGGAGTCTGCGTAAGAGCAAACATACAGCTTTTCTTTCAGAGGGGAGCATATTTTCTTTTTGGGACCATTAATCTGTTATTAGGGACATCCAAACTATGTTTGCAAATGATTTGAAAAAACATTTCCTTTCAGTCTTCAAATTATGCAAGATTTTTTCAGATGACAGAATTAATTAAATCATTTTGCAATAGTAATTTTCAAAAACTTGTATTCAAAAAACCTGATTCTTAAAAACAATTCAACCAGCTCTGGATGGTAGTGACTGTCATTACAGCAAATACTCATGTTCACACAACGGATGAAATTTCATAGCCCCTACTTAGGCTAAAATTGATTATGTTTAATTAGCAAAGGGAGGATAACACTCAAGATTGTTCCGGGTGGGTAAGAACATGCATGTGTGTATAGACAGCTCACCCCAGCTTCATAAGGTGCTACTATTCAATCATGAAGCAATGAATGCTGCACATGAATAAAAGGGGAAGATGCTTTCTTAAAACTCAGATGCAGAAAAGTAAATTTTATTGCTTGAAACTGCCCCATTTCATTCTTTAAAACTGTTCTTCCTTTATGCTGGAACAGGGCATTCAGAGAAATTTTCCCTATGGATTTTGTTGTGATGAGCACTCTGGTGTTTGAGAGTTATTTTTCACCCTTTATCCAGACAACATTGTTTAGAACAAATCAAATAAGTAAAGCACGTAGCAGACAGGTCTGTCTTGGCTTACTACACTGGAATACAACCTAATATGTAATGTGATAGCCACATCTTGCACACGCATATATCATGCATTCAGTTTGTAAAGGGAAATTGTTTCCTTTTGGGTTTAACAAATTATTGTTACATGGTATATGGAAGAAAGACTTTATAGATACAGCAGAAGGCTGTATTCAAAACAGAAAATCTAACTAAGGTAACAAGTAATAGACACATAAGCTTTTGTGAACTCTTTCTTTCCATGTGGCAGCATCTTTAAAAAAAAATCAATGCCAATATAAATGCAGATACTACTGTCAGTATATTTAAAAATATAAGTCTTCAGCAGAAGAAATCCATGTAGAGGTTATTAACCTGACAATTCATGCTTAGTTTGTGCTATAGCTATAGTGCAGTCAGTACTGATCTTCCTCTTGTCTAAGAATTTTCCCTAATGAAAGTAACGCTGAAGCAGCAGAACATCTCAAGTCAGTTTCCAGACTCCTGACGTTCTTGAGATGTCTTACCAGAAACCATGTTTTTCATCACTAATGTTAGTGAAGGATTAGACTTTTACTTATTTAGAAAAGACAACTGACTCACTCCTGAGCTATGCATCAATTTTCTTTAAAGAAAGAAAATCTAAACATACATTTGAGTTAATTCCCTTTGATAAGGCAAAATAAATTCTGAAATAGTGGTTAGAGAGTCAATGCATAAGTACTTACAGAAATGTGTCTTTGATGTTCACAAGAATTAAGAACAATCTACTCTGTCAGAAATCAGTGGGAGAAAAATGAGCTGTTTTGAAATTATTTTTAATTTTTGTTTTTTACTCTTGGATTACGGCCCATTAATTTTTGGGGGTTTTCATTAAAATGTAAGACTTTCTAATTGAAAATTTAACAACAACAAGGCAGTATTGTAGATACAAGAAATGCATAAAATATTTAATGTGTAGCAAGTGAAGATGAGCTATCATTTATGCATAATTACAAATAGGGTAAAAAAATCGCTTACTGAGTAAAAATTCTGCTCTTCTCCTAACAAATGACTCACACTGGTTTTCCTAACAAAACCAAAAAGCTACTTGCTATGATGAGTAGTTAAAGGCAGTTTTACACAATCTGTATCTTTCATTTAATTTTCATTTTCAACTCAACCAAACAAACGCACTCAAACAATGCCAACAAAGGGTATATATTGTATTCACGAACAATGGAAAATGTACAATGCTGTCCCTGTGCAGATATGCATGTCTGCATTTGCATCTTGGTAAATCTGGAATTATTCTGGTCCAACATTATTGTTCTAGGTAAACACCTCTGTATTACCTGTGTCTCGAAAATGAGTAAACTGGTGCACATTACCAGGCTTTGGAGAATGATTAAAAATAACACACTCTTATAATTTCTAAACTTTGCTGAAAAGTGCCTTCTAGCAGATATAGTCGGTATAACACTGCTCTGTTTTTTTCTTTTTTCAGCCTGTGGGTTTCTTTACTAGGATCATGTTTCCTTCTCTCCTCTTCTGCTTGTCTGAGCCACTGCATTAAATAACAGAAAGATTGTCCATAGTGTTTTATAGGAGATGTATCTGGCTGAAAATCAAAGCCCAAGGAGAGAAGACACCTAAACTACATATCCCAAAACTGCTCAGGAAGGAACCCTCAGTTTTTGGAGGACAAGAAAAAATAAGTATATAAAACTGTTTATATTGATAGCTTTTGTTTTGGAATGAATTATGGATCTTTCTGTTTATTTTTTTGATGAATGGTTGTAAACTCCCAGAGAAACCAGACACTACTCTTATAATTGTATGAAAGCAGTATTTCCCTCTCCACACAACTGAGCTTCAGTGGAAAGTCAGGCTTACTTGCAACAAGGAATAAACACAAGGAGAACAAAAGGCAAAAGGTATGCATGCCTTTTTTATTTTTTCTTCAGGATGCTTTAAGGATTTTGCAAGATGCTTATGATAATGAAGAAAGAATTTTGCAGAGAAAAAAAACCAAAACACTAACACACACTGCCAGTCCAAGTTAATTAATGAGCATGCAAATGACTGCCATTGCTGCTGAACCTGAGAAATCACATCATGTAGAACTCAACCAAGATTTTTTTTCTACTCAGCCTTGCAGATACCAAGCTACTGTTGGGACACTTCTGGAGAGCAAAACTTCTTCAAAGGAGTATGCTTTCAGTGCAGAACAATTCCTATTCTATTTACTGCAAAAAGTAGGAGGAAGACACTATAGAGAAATACCTGGGTCTCAAAGAGCTCTTCAGTAGTCTTTGAACTCTATGTTACAACAGTAGTACAACTATCTCTCCATTACCTGATGGCCTTTGGGAAAAAAGTCTCTAGCTATACTGAAAATTATAAACTTACAAGGTCTTAGGCCTCCAGTTTCTACTGAGTTTTAATCCTTAACTTTTTTCTACCCTCCCTCCCCCCCAAAAAAAAAACCAAACAAGAAAAAAAAAACCCTCACTGACTTTTCTAAGATATTTAAGCAAATATATTTTCAGCATTTTATTTTTAAAGAAAGATATAGTAGGAGTTAAAACAAGCAAACCAATTACAATCAAAAAACCTCATAACCTATATCCCTTCCACTAATTTATTTGAATAAGGATGGGTCCTTCTGGTAGTAACTTTTTGAGTCCTTAGCATTGTTTTCTTCCAAAGATCCTTGATCCTTTAGGGCAATGCTGTGCAGGCAGTGTGATTAAAGCCAAGGGGAGATCAAATAGGCTGCACATTCTTTTCATTTAAAGGTGCTTAAACTGCTTCAGATGACCTTGTGTACACTGAAGAATTATTACAAGAAAATCCCATCACTACCAAAGCTATTTCAGCCTCAGTAGCAACAGTATTGTTTTGAATTTTAGGGTAGATCACTCAGCAATAGCAGTACTTTCAAGCACATCTGTTGATATCCTGTATTAGCATCTATGTTATGGTAAATTTTATTTGTTTAGTGCAAAATAGCCTCAGCATAAACAATTCTTAGTCTCTCCAAATCCAAGTCTCCAAGTCTCCAAGTCTCTCCAGGTAACTTTTATTTAGTCTTCTATTCTTTTAAGGAACAGCTCTGCATTTCTTCTAAATAGATGAAATAAAACATTTAACAATACTGATATTTAAGTACACCTTTACAGAGAGACAACAAATATATTGCCTCATAAACCACAGCCAGGTCAGATTATCTGTGCTTTCTCTTATACACTTTGGATGCAACTGATTTGGCAACATATTTAGAGTTGGTTCATACTGTAAGATCTGCAAGGTAAATTTAAATTAAAGACAGGACTTTCCAGGTTCTTTTTAACCTCGGTAAAGGAAAACAGATCTCTCTTTGCTTCTTCTAGATGTGCCACCTATCTTCAGAGCATGCTGTACAGGTCAGTTGTGCAGTCTGTTTTTGGCTCAAGGGATGTGTGAATGTATGGTATCCAGCTTTTGAGTTAATATTTGCAATATTTGCAATACTTGTTCCTCATTGCCTAAGCTACTAATGGCAAAAATCTCACTGAACTTTAAGGGCATTTCTCAGCTAGTGAATGTCCTTCAAGTACAAAAAAGGTTTCAAGCA
The DNA here is from genome assembly GCA_036785705.1 of Acanthornis magna. NCBI lineage: Eukaryota > Metazoa > Chordata > Aves > Passeriformes > Acanthizidae > Acanthornis > Acanthornis magna. The sequence goes on from JAWUZG010000029.1 coordinate 14,961,635, forward strand.
CAATCCTTTTTCATTGAATTTTAAGCAGTAAAATGTAAAAATGAAACAGTAAAACAATATAAAATAAATACACAATTTGAAAGAGAAACTTGAAATACTTTGAAATAAAAAGAAGCCTGTTGCTCTATGAAGACCAGCTCAGTTTTAGAAAGTGAATAGGAAGACACATTTTGGCTAAATGACTAAATAAATAATTACACAGCTCTCATCTTAATTAAGACAATGCAAAGACAACATTTTGATTCCTGCTACTTGACTCTTTGAGGTGCTTTTCCTAAGAAAAATGGACAACAGAAATGCTGATCAAATATGCTGAATATAAATCTGTTGTAATCTCAGTGCAACTCATGAAGCAGTTAACACTGAGCATAAGAGGTGTTTCAGGGGCTTTTTCTCATGTCCTTTTTTTCTTCACTGTCTACCAGTAAAATGGGCTCTCTTGCCCTTTCTGTTATACCTTTCTGTTACTTGTTTTTCCTACTTCACGCTGGGAGAGCTGCCTAATTAGGAAGGCCAGAGTCAGCTTCTCAACTATTGTTGTTTAATACTGTTAGTTTATCTGTTAGTTAATGTGCTACTCTTTGCAATCTAATTAGACTTTTTTACTGCAGAGATAAGTCAGTGAAATTACAAAGAGGAGAAGGTTGGTGGGAGGCTCAGAAATATTTATTCCTAGAATTACTTATGTGTGATGTTCATGCATTTGTTAGTGTCTCATCTGCTTCCACCCATGCCCACAACCTTATCAGGCTTCTGCCAAGAAGGATGTAGCTTATTTCCCATAAATAATTCTTATTCCTGCCATTGAGCTGCTTCTCCATCTCTATCTCTGCCATGTCCCTTCCTTTTCTTTCCCTGCTTCTTCCTCAATGTTATTACCAAGGCTATCTCTTTTTGTGTGATTGCATTTCACATTGAAGGGCCTTAAAGTTCATTTATAACTTTTCTGAGGTCACACAAAAATGACACTTCGAAGAGGCATTTCAACAGGGCCAGAGTGTATGCACCCACGAGAACTGAAGATGAAGTTGTACTCTTGTGTTTCCATACAACACTATACAAATATGAAAAAGAAATATGAAAAACACTGGCCAAACCAAGCTCCTCTTCTTCAGAATTTAGCATCCATTTTTTCTGGTTGTGCTTTTACTAGCTGCCTCCCAGGTACCAGGATAGAGGAAAAGCTTGTGGTTGTGGGAAATAAATTAAGATCCCACTGATCAGTAGTGCTTACACCTCTCAGGACTTGTGCGGCAATTTCTCTGAAAGCAAGTCATATTCACCTGAAAATTACTGAAAATTAAATCACTAAAACCGCAGAAGTTGTTCTGTACTAACCAGAAATTCAAAGGACACATCTGATCACATTATTCTCCTTCCTATATTTCTACATTAAAAATAACATTTTTTTCCTCTTAAACTGAAATAAACCTATGTGTACTATTTTTAATAGTGTGAGCAACCATTTAATCAGTCTTTGATTCTTCTGTTGCATGTATCACAATAACAATTTTGAACCTTTGTTAATATTCTTGTGCATGAACTAGAATAATATCTAGAGGTTCCTTCTGACATCAAAAGCTATGAAATGTCTGAAACTAAGAGGTATCTTACTTTTGGCATTAAAATTCATAACCACTTTAAATATGACAAGCACAAAAATTAAATGGGGTCAACAAAATGCAGTATTCTTGTAAGAGCAGTTTCTGCAGTTTAGTAAAAGTCTTTGGAATTACTAAAACATTTCATATGTCAGATTATACATTATCATGATGAGCTGGGAAATGGGGCACCAGTACATCTTGACTAACTGGAAATAAAGTGTTTCATGTTACTTCTTTATTCTCCATCACTCAGAGATGGTTTTTCTCCTATCTTAAACAGATTGCATTTCATGCACAAAATAATAATGCTGAAGAATCTAGAACATGGCTTAAAATATAATTTCATCATTGCAATGTATCTTTGTTACCAGTAGTATAGAAAATACAAATACTTGTCAGGGGGAATATATATTATTTTAAGCATTTTTACAGAGTTGACTAATGAATTAGATCAAATGTCGAACAGTTTGATGGGAAAGAATAAGATGACAAGCAACTGGCACCACAGTTTTGTTGTATTTTAAGTAGCTTATGCCTCTTGAATACGCCAATAAATTCTGTATAATTTTTTCTAAAAGTTACTTTTTTCTCAGTCCTGCTGACTAAGAAAGCTTTTATTTTTAAAGCTGAGGATTTTTTTAATTATGGACTTAGTTCTGCAGCACAATTATTTTATAAAAAACATGAAGTTTAAGGCAAAATAATGAAAAGTTATATAAAATGAAAGTACTCCCCATCCCTCTGTAAAATCCAAATTATTGTACCAAATATACCAGCTGATGTCATAAAAACAAAGAAAAAATGTAAGTTAATTTTTTTTCATTTGTGATTACATATGGAAGACTTTATTTAGAATTTTCACTCTGATAAAATGTGGGCTTGTAAAATCAACTTTTACTCATCTCACGTCTGTTGTTCTGATTACAGAAACAAAAGTCCTTCTTGCATAACTGAAAATTATGTGCTTTACTGAGCACAATTTCTATCTTCATGGGTGGCATGTAGCTTATTAGGGAAAAATATTTAAAACATAACACCAATACAAGTAACATATAAAATGACTTTTCAAAATATCTGACATGTAAGGTTTCTGAAGCCTGGAAAAAATTTTATTTTTATCTAGGTTGTTCTAATTAGCAGTGCTCTGGGGAGAGACATATGTTTTTATTCATCATTTGAGGACCAGATTTTTAATAGTACTGCAAACCCTGAAGATCCAGAATGATATCTAGAAGGGTTTTCAAAATTATGAAGAAATACTCCCATCTATAAGATTGGTAAAATATGAATCTTTAGACATCTCTATGCCTTGTATTCTTAAGTACTCTGATGTAAATAATTTCAAGAATTGTAAAGAACAGTTTATCTAATTCTAAAATAAATATTGCTAGCAAAGACAATCATCTCATCAACTCCTCCAATAAAAAATATTTTCAAACCTCAGATCAAGTATACCCTGCCTCAGATTCTGGAGGAAAACTATGTACTTTTAAATCTGATGTGATTATCAACAGAGACAGGCTCACCTTGGGTGTAGCACATTTACAGAAACAGAAAAATTACTAGCATTTTTCTGCACATCTCTTTCTGTCATTTTACCTAAGACGGTTTTCCTGTTTATGGCTATCCTGTAAATATTGCCCTGGAATAACTTCTCCATAGATATTACACGGAAGTTGCCATCCTAGGAAGAAAACATTTGTCCTGCAGAAAAAATTACTCATTTTGTGAAGCATGCTAAAACTTCCTAATTTTAGCACATTTAATTCCATTCACTGATTGCTGTAAGGTTTGCCAAAATCTACGAAATTTCTCAGAGCAGGTGAAGATTTCCTAGCCAATTCCAATCACAATTGCAATTTCAGCACTGCATGAATGCCTTGAGGTACTGGTCCAATTCTAAATGCCATTTTAGTAGCCAGGAGCTCAGTAAGGCTGATACACAGGATGTTAGCACAGCCCAAATGCTCTATGGTGGGAAGCAGGCTGCCAGCAAAGCTCCAAAGAATGACAGAAAATTGTGTTATGCGTTCCTGCATTTTGCCCTGACTTCAGCCACTTTCAGGACTCCTTTCCCTCTTATTGTCACACCATCCCTTTCTTGTTTCTCCTGGGTACATGGAGTTGTGCAAACTCATTCAATGGAAATTTGGTATGTACCTTAGGGCATACCTTAGAGGCAGAAATATGAGCCACTGAGACATTCCACAGTCAGAAACAAAGATGACTGTCTCAAATTGTTGAACACAACTTTATTTGTTTCAAAACCCACCATGGAATATACAGTGAAAGAATGATTTGAGTCTCTCTCTAACTCCTCCTCAGTATGCTCTATCCTTACAAAGCTAAACTTTGTGAATCCATTTATGTATTTAAACATTTCTTATCAAAATAGTACAGATTATTTTCTCTGAGTACTTTTCAGAAATGAATGTACAAAGACTGGAGGCCCTATAATAATCTTTCAGAACAATTGTAATGTGCAAGGGAAATTACACTGTGCTGAAATGTTTTATGACATTATTAAACTATCTATTAAATTTGTTGACTTGTTCTCAAAGAACTTTTTTTAAAACCACCTTAATTGAATACTTGCATTTGGGTTCACAGAGGATTCTGATGCTGCTGGATTCACAAACCAGCATGTACTCTGCATTGTTACACAAATATATTCTGACAGCAGGGAAAATTCTAACCTATAGCGCCATTCAAAATACATGACTGACAAACAAGACATTCATTACTAAAATAGGCTATATTATTAGATTGTAAAGTAATAAATGCATTATAAATTTATTCTGGCTTACATTGCTTACATTTTCCATCCTAGTAGTATGATAGATAAGTCCATCACACTACATTAATTACATACTACATTGATTATCAGTTCAGAGTGAATATCAGGAACTGACTTAGAAAAATCAGACAGAAAGAAGCACCTTTGTCTTTGAAATCTTCCAAAGCTATCACTTGAGTCTGTCTCCACATACCCGCCACCCCCAATATCAGTAGGTTGGGCATGGATAAAGGGTTGGGAGGGGACATAGCCAAGACAGCTGACCTAAACTGATCAGAGGGATATTCCATATCAAATGACATCATGCTCAGCAATGACAGCCCAGAGAAAGGCGAAGGAAGGGGTTGACATCTGTGGTTACAGTATTCATCTTCCCAAGTAACTATTGGTCACACTGAAGCCCAGTTTCCTTGGCTGGACATCTGCCTGCTGATGGAAGTAGTGAATTAATTCCTTTTTTTGCTTTGCTTGTGTGTACAGATTCTATTAAACTGTCATGATCTCAGTTCGTGAGTGTTTTCACCATCCTTACATTTTTCTCCTCTCCTAGGAGGGGGAAATCAGAAAAAGGTAGAGTGGGTGCACCCACCACTGTCTCCAAACACCCTTCAGTTTTATACTGCAACTAATTTTATTGTGAAAACCTTATATGCTATCAGATATTAGCAATCTGATACGCTTTTTTTTTTTTTTTGAGCATTGAAGTCAAAATTCAAAAGAAAAAATACATATTCAGTTGGAAATTACTTCTCCTGGAATTAGACATTATTAGAAACTAATGGCACAGCAGTCAGAATAAACACAAGAAAACTAATACCTACTTTAGGGCTTGTCTGGAAGTCTGACCCTAAAACAGAGGAGAATTTTTCCCAAGAAGAGAGCATTCCATCTTGTGAAGAGCTTTCACCATTTCTAATACAATCTACTTTTCTTTGTTCCTTTCCAGATCTATTCCTGACAGTCCTGTCTAAGGCTTTGACCCATGATGGGCTCATACCCCATTATGGCCCATAGTACAAATTTAAAGTGGTTCATACCACATCATCTCAATGAGTGAGTCCATGTACTTACCTGTCTGTCAAATTTACACCCTAGGTAGATAATTTGCAGCTTTAACAAAATGAACTAAAAGGGCAGAACATCTAATAGATACATGAACAGGCTAGTATCTTTTCTTAAAATCCTCTGCATAAATACATATTTTTTTTAAAATTATCTATTCACCTTGGAACAGAAGGAAACTGTTTCTGATAACTACCAGGAATTGAAAAACTGTGCATTTCATTCTACTGTCTGTGTTAGGGATATATACACATATATATCTGCATCCAGACATAGATTGATACTCAGGAAAGCAGATGAGAGGAGGTATTTGTCATGTCTTAAGTGCCATTTCTTATCATGATTCAGGAAGAGTCTGGGTACTGTAGGACTTCTCCCTGCTTTTCTAATGACCAACAGAGGACTCTTAATAAAATAGTAGACGATAAGTTTATAATTCAAATATGGAAAGAGATTTATCCCCCAACATACTAAAAAGAAAATCACCTTCCCTTACTCTGTTTCTCATTATAAGTTCCTCCTTTCTGTAGTTTGGCCTACACTCACAAAAAATCCTTATATCCATGAAAATAACTACCACCACCACCACTAAGCTACTAGACAAGATTAAATCTTATAATTTATATATTCTTCTTTAAATATATTGATCCCAGTACAGCGCTTTCTGGCTGAATCTATAGTTTATAAATTATGTCTTTAGACTTATTGTTCAAAATCTTATTATTTTCTTGCTCTTGAGCCGCTAGAGAACATGCTGATAGTCGTTCTGACTCCAATTGATAATACCTGGGGCCTGAGAATATGAATCTTTTTTATAGCTTGCTGATTTATTATATGCATGACTTTCTTTGCCAAAGTCAGTATCTAACACTAATATTTTGTATCAGAAGCATTCAACTATATATACTAACTGAACACCAGAGAAGTTTTTTCCTGCTTGCCTCTTTTTCAGCCTTTTATGACCACACACCATTTGACAATCCACAATACAAATGTTCATGAAGACATAAATGAAAACAAAATACAGTACACTAAGTATATCAAACACTGGACTACAGGAGGCAGAATGTATCTCTTACAGACTATTGAGAGACTGCAGATGAACTGTGCCTGGTGGGTGGCAAGTCTTCATTACCAGGAAACACCCAGTTATCTGTGTAAGAAAGTTTGTCTGGCTGTGTTTACTATATGGATGCAAAGAGACATGTACATTCTACAAATATTATGCTTTTTATATCATAGAATCATCATAAATTCATTTGGGATAGAAAAAACCTCTAAGATTATTGGGTCCATCCATTAACCTAACACTGTCATCTTCACCACTAAACAATGTCCCTAATAACTTCATTTACAGGCCTTTTAAATGCCTCCAGGGATGATGACTCAGACACTTCTCTGGGCAGGCTGTTCCAGTGCTCTGTAACCTTCTCACTGAAGAATTTTTTCCTAATATCTAATCTAAACCTCCCCTGAGGTGGTTTCCTCTTAGCCTATCACTTGTTACTTGGGAGAAGAGACCAGCCCCCACCTTGCTACAACCTCCTTTCAGGTCCTTGCAGAATGCACCTCTCATGGCCTTTTCCCACAAGATAGTTTCACCACATGCCTAAGTACCAGAGGGACAAAGCCCATCCTGTCTAGCTGCTCTCCCTTGGTGTCTCTATTTCAGCATAGCCACAAACAGATTAAACTGACAAGTGTTTTCTGACATAAGCTAATAGTGCAATTTTCCTATGAGTACCTCAGTTCTTATAGGCTTTCCTGCATTAGATATATATTGTTTCATTTTCTTTGTAAAATCCATATTACTTTTGGACAGCTTCCAAATGACTACACTGGTGTTTCAGTAGCAAAATATCTTAAGAGTGTGGATATTGCTATTACCAAAGGACATGCCATAATAAATCTCATATAAGAACCTGATATGACTGGTACTGAGCTTCTAGAAGAGAGGTAATCCTTTGTATAAATAGGCTTTTTTGATTTCTGATTACACAGTGCACACAGCTGAAGGATAATGTTATTCTTACAATGAAGGTAAACACCAAATATCTCATGCCTGCTGTACTGCAATGTGGTTTATTTTTACTTTTTTAATATTTCTCTTTTTTTCTGAGCAACCATAATAAATAGCAAGTCAATGATTCATAATAGGTAATGTACTTGAATTAAATTAGTACTGATTTCAAGAAAACAAACCTCTGAATATTATCAGAATTTCTTTGTGCATTGACACTTCATAAAAATAAAAAGAAATATTTCAAAAACAGTTCCTTTTCCCTATGCCATACATAGTAATATGACAACATACTCAAACTTTAATTTCTACCGTGTGAAAAATTTCAAGCATTTATAAATGCTCATTCACTTTTTGTGTGTGTGTGCACCTTGTGAACTTCACAGTGCTCTTAAAAGAGGGGACACTTGCCTGGGTTTTGTGATAATAAGAAGCACAGAAACTTGGCTGTCCTTTGCTTTGCTCTTTATAACCCCCTTGCTAAACACCAGAAGCACAGGGACCCTGGGAGCTCTGGCTCTTTCAAGACAATTTGCCAGAATTTTCTAGGTAGTAGACATAGACATGATGCAAATCTAATGGAAGTATATACTTATCTAATGATAACAATAATCACTTATTCTGTGAAAAATACTCCTCCTGCATATAAATCTATGGGAACAATGCCCTTTTAACCAAATGCTATCAAGTATACATTTGCATTTTAAATAAGAATGCGACTTATTTTGCCACATGAATAACAGAAGTCATCAGAAGCTCACAGATCCTGCTAAGGAAACTCATGCATCTGCTCAGGACAAAGGTATAAGATGCACTATTTAAATTACCATGTTTTCCTACTCAATATCATAAATGTTTTAGATAAATATTTACAGACTATGCTGCTGTTTCAGCTAAGCATAGCATTGCATTTGACTCTAGTGGAATCTGCATATTGCTGACTACTTAGAAAAGTATTAATAAGTTTTACAAAATTTGAGTGTTTTGAAAAATCTGAAGGTTGAAACAAATTGTTCTAGGATAACCATGAAAAAAATCTCAAAAAGCAAACAGCAAAGAAAAACCCTTAAAGCCATAGTAAACAAAAAGAAATTCTGAAAATCAGTCATTTTTGTAAAATAAACACAAAATCTGAGAAAATTCCTCTAGAGGAATCAGAATGTTTTTCTGCATCATTATTCCATGACAGAGATGAATTACTAACTCTGTACAGCCTGGGGACAAGAAAAAACTACAGGATGTGAATGATGATCTGATTTAGTAACATATTTTGCTAGCAATGCTAGAAACTGCTTTGGATTTTCAGAGAATACAGTGGTTAATTGCCTAAATGTTGCTTTTCTGAATATTATTAGGCATTTGCATGCTGCTTGTGTTTCCCTATCCACATCATCAGTAGTATATTTTTAAAATATGATACACTGAAAAATTGCACTAGAAAAGTGAGAAAAATACCAAGAAAATGCAATTATACACCTGGAACAATTTTACTTCTCTGAAAAATTTCTTTCATCCAGAGGAAGTGCTGAACACTGTGGTCAGGCAGTAAATATTTAATTATTATTATAAGCAAACTGCAGTAAATAGATGTAAAGGCACCAAAGACTCTTCAACTTATCCAAAACACAACTGAATTTCTGCCAACAATGCCTCCTGTGAAAGAAAATACTTCATTATGAATTCTAGTCTCTGTCTTTATGTAGGGGAAATTAATGGGAATTTTGATTTTCTAAGAAAAGCTGAACAGCTCTCTTCGTTCATCAAATTCATAGCTCCTCAGTAGAAATACAGAAGAACAAGAGCAATATTATTAGATACACAGATGCAAGAAAACAGAAAAGAGAATAAAGTTGCTCCAAATTTAACCTTCTCTGTTATGAAATTATAGTTCATCCAAAATGAAAACCAACAGAAATGAGTATCTAGTGGGCTGTATGAGACAGTTAGAGACAAAGAAACAGAACCTCTAAGTTGTTTTTAAAAAAAAAAAAGTAAAGTTTTAAGTACTTCTTTTTAGGAGCACTGTGATGCTGTACTAAGAGCATAATCTTAATTGGCACATTACTTAAATCTGACTTTTTTATGTTATGTTTTTGTAACGAAAACCTTTGGAAGGCTAAGAATGAAACTTCTATCACTTAGTGGTAGCTTGCATAAGGCCACTAGCAGTTTTCTTATATACTTTTTTATTTCCAAGACTTCCAATATTTAGGTTTTATTTACACTTATAAAGTGTGAAGTGTTTTCATTATTTCATGCTTTACTCATGCTGGATCTGTAACCTTGCAGGAGAAAATTTGGTCATTCCATCTTGAGGAAGAGCTGACAACTCTGGAAAAAACACCTGGAAGGTGCAGGTAATGCATTAACACTTCTGTTCCGCTGACACCAAGACAGTCAGACAACAATGTGATTAATAGATCCCATTTTAACAGCTATGTGACAGTTACTCCTGGGTTCATGGTCAAAGCATACCACAATGACTTATACAGTCATGAGAAGCCATGCTGATGTCAGCTTAAGTAACTGAGTAAATGAAATTTTGTGGGGGGGAAAAAAAAAAAAGTGAGAGAGAGGAGAAATAGGGCAATGTTACATACAAAACTTTAAGGGAATTACAGAAAACACAGAATGTAGCAACTTCACACAGATGCAGAAAAGATCACAGTGCTCCTGTAATGCAGCTTTACAAATTTCAAAATTTTATGCTGCTAATGTGAAGCTGGTTTTAGAACAATCTTGTTGAACATTAAGCTGCATCAGTATTACTACTGTTCCTACTTTGATGGTATCTTTTGCAAAGTAAATAGCTATCCCTGTAGGTAAAAAATGCAGGTCACTACTGTAAAACCTCATACCAAAAAGGGCTTTTCTAGTAATCTGGGTATCCTGTTAGGATATAGAGTCTATAACCCAGGTAATTCTTTAATCTGTGACCCATCTGACACTGAAAAGCAAATGCTGTCCAATTATGGCAAGATTCTGGAGGAACCCTTTTTAGTTAAGTATCAAGAGAGTCAGAGTAATCCTGCTCCTTTTATATAGGCTGTTAAATTGAAAACATTTAGGAAGACTTTTTCAATGCAAAGTTCCCAAAATTGATTCCAAAATGCTGACAACTCTTTATGTGACTGCGAAAAATGGCACACATTCAAGGCATTTGAAATAAGCTGTGTACGATACTTACAGTAAGGTTTATAGGCACAGAGAACTTTGAAAAACTTTTTTTTCTTGTAAGTCTACAAAATCAGACTAAAAAAATTTAAGATTAGGCATGTAAACTTTGATAGCAGCATTATTTTTCTCATCATGCAACAAAAGAAGAAGATTAGATCTTAGTATGCTACTCTTTGTGCTGGAAGAGAAGGCCTAGACATCATGACAAAAATATACTCTTCCTTCACATTATGGAGTTTTGGATCAGAATTCTAATAAGTACACTACGCAAATTTCAATGAAGTAAAGGGGATAGAGAAATGCTCTCATGTCCCTATTGCTTGAAAGACATGAAAGACATGAAGCTGACAAATAAGGGTAGCCAAGACTCAAAAGGTCCACCTTTCTCTCTCACACACTAGGAAAGAATGCAACAAAGCTTGACTACTTCCAGCCTCAGAAACTTTACAGAACTGAGGGCTGGACACCAGCATGACAACCCAGCCCTCACCCAGTCAAGTGCGACCATGTTTCCCCCTACTACTGGTGCTAATGTACTTCTGGGAAGCATTTGATCTCATGCTGTTTGAGAAACAATGGCATGTACTGAGATGGTGTGAATTGTAAATTTAGTTTTGAGATGAAACAACAAATGGCCAGCTTGGTTTTCTTCCGTTTATTTTAAACTTGTAACTCCCCAGGTTTGTACGGTTTGAATATGACATGCACTAATTGCTAGTATGTTTTCATTATGATGTTACTGTTACATATTTTAAGCTTTCCAGCTTAAAGACATTTCTTATTCTAGATTATGTCTTATTAACAAAACACCAGATTGATTCAAGGGTCTTACTGCAATGACTTTGAACAAAGTACTGATTCCTTTGCTTTATTTTGGATAGTGTGTTTATTCTGGGATCATGACCTCGTTTTCTTTTTTTTTTTCTTTCACAAGAGCTAAGTCATAGTCTTCAAGTGGCAGACTACAATATCATACTCAGCATGTTCTGCGCAGAAACACTTGGGCAAAGTTTCTTTTGTGTTGCAAATGCCTATAGAGCTTTGAGAGGGTTTGTGCGTTGCTAAGTATATCCTGAACAAACAAATAGGTTCAAAAGCTAGTCACTGCATTTTTAAAGAAGAAAACACACTGTTGTAAATGCTAAAAACGGAATAAATATTTTTTACCCTTTATTTGTATACTGTCCTCAAGGTAAATGGTCATAACTGGTTTCATTGTGAAACTTAAAATCAAAATGTACTTTCCTCAGAAAATGTCAGCTTCTTTCTCCACCCTATCTCTTATCCATCAGGAAGGAAAAAAAAAGATTTGCAGTGTTAACAGTCAAAAATGCATAATGGAAATAACTGTCAGTTTTATAGATGTTTTTAATCTGTAAAAAGTCTAATTAAGTTTTTAAGTTTTGAAAAAATGAAACATATAAAGCCAGAATTTAAGATTTATTATTCAGAAACTTTAATATTGACTTTTCTCTCTTTTAAAATTCAATTCAATGTCAAGTAAGGTGTTAGAGATATAAAATATATTAAACAACATCTAAACAGAGCTGATTTACTTTTAAAGATCAGAAACTTTGGGGAAAACCTACACTTTAAATCTTTAAAGACAACAGAAGTCCAGGTCACTTTGCACTATGAAGTTGGTCACAAAAGTATGAAAAATCTTGAAAGGAAAGATGCTCAAATAAATCTAAGCAGAAAACCAGTAAGCTCAATGAATATCATGTCTAACAAAAAGAAGGAGCTGGAGACTGAAAATCAATTGATCTGAAGAGAGAGATCAGAAATTGGGACTACTTGACAGACAAGATCACGAAGGAATCACATCACTATTCTTTTTAGAACCTAAGATTTAATGTGGATGCCAGAGGGAAAAGGAAGAAATAAAGAACAATATTTATTTTAAAATCACACATTCATCTTCTCTGGCTCTAACTTCTGCCTTATCCCCAGAAGCTGCTTTGTCCCCACCGGTTACATAATTCTGATCCTGAACTGGGTATAGACTATATGGCCACATATAATACAAAAGTTCACTAAAAACAGCAATAGTCCTCAGGCAGAGCAGGCTCATCATGAGTCTCTTCTGATAGTACCTGTATAGAAATTCCAGTGTTAACTTCTTGAGAGTCAATGCAGTTTACAGTCACATAATATTGATTGCATAGTCAAGTAATTCTTGAGTTTAGGAAACTGAGTCAAGAAAAAAGTAATGCCAGAAAACTGAGAGAAACAGACTCATACCCTTTGAAAGAGCTGACACACAAAAAAAGAATTTAAATATATTCTATGCCAACATCCTTAAACAGCTGAATTGTATAAGCTCTATGCTTGAGCTCTGCAATGCAGAAGAAAACTACTCAAAGTTTAAAAAAAAAGAACTATTGCAATTTTCTTTAAATGCCCTGAGTTATTGTGTTTGTGATTTTAAATAATGTGTTTTCATTAAGCTGTCAACTACAGCTTTACTATTGTTCTCCTAAAATCAAGGGAAATGACATCTCAATAAGAACAAGGAAAATTTCTTTGAAAGAAATTATTTCACAAATTTAAAACGATTTTGTTGCTATTCGATTTAGTACGGATGGATGAAAATTTTGCAGCAGCATGTTTTTCAGCAGAACATGCTGATTATTTTACTTAAAACCATCAACAGAAAAATGTGGAAAATCTGAAGATAAATTGCCTCAAAAGCTGTTTGTAAAACAGACAACTAGACAAGATTTGTGACAACTAGACAGAAAATTTCTTATTTTACAGAAAAAGACTATTAACTGTTGAGATATTCTACTTTCATTCTTTTACTAACTAAACACAGACATGTTAAGTAGTTTCAACTTTTAAGTAAGAAACTAAAACACCAAGTTAAAAAATGGGTATTAAATTTCTAGTTGGCCTTTCTCCCACAGCCCAGCAGTAAATATTTTCAAAATTATCAGAATTTATTAGGAAAGGAAAACATCTTTCAGCCTGTCCTAATTTTGGAGAGGTGTTTTTCCAAGGTTCAATGAGATTTTACTTGTTCAAAGTGTTTTCCTTCAGCTCAAACTAAGCATTATACTAGAAACATAGAAACTTCTGCACCCAAATAAAAGAATAATACTCACTTAATCCATTTACTAACATAAATAAAACTCAAAGTACATGGATAAGATGTTTGAGATCTCTCTTGGGTGAAATAACCGGAAGGTATGTGCTTGCCTAGCTTGATAAAGTTCCTCTCTACAGCTGGATTTAATAAAAGGAAGAAGTTGGTTTATTCACAACAAGTATTTAATGTCTGCATTATGACAGAAGATCAATCTCTCAACTTCCCCTACTTCATCCAGGAAAACACATTGCTGCAAAGAGATATTTCATTCACTGTGTCTGCAGCTGTCCTAAGACACAGCTGTCAAAACTAGGGTCAGATATAGGGTGGAATAATGCAAAATTAAAGGTTTTCAGTGGAATTGCCACATAACTCAGAGATGCACTCGATTTGAAGTCTTACCTGCACATATGGAATGAAAATGGTGTGAGCATTTAATAATCACTGACAGAAGGCCTCCAGTGAGATGCCACCAGGTCTTAACTACAAGTGTGCAGTGGGAAAACTTCCAACAGACTTCTTTCCCCTTTTTATCTCCAAAATTTACTTCAAGTTAGTAGAAATCTTCAGCAGAGTGTAAGACATGGTGCTGCCTTCTTTCAATTTTCAAATTGGGTGATAGCTGCTATGCCCTAGCTTAGTCTTACAGAGGCATGCTCTGTGCCTGGGCAATTATCCTGCCAGTTTGCCTCTTAATCCAATGTTTTATACAATTAATACTTGTGATTAATTACATTAGAACTAATGATAACAAACACCTCCCCCTGAAGCTGCTACAAGTAATCTTATTCCTAAATTTATGTAAGTCCTTTGTTGTGTTTTGACTGAGGTGAAACTCTGCCAACTGAGTTTGAAATTTATCATATATCCAGAAACTGAAATTTCAAAAATTATCCACTGTCTCATATTCATATTATAGATAGAATTAAACACATACTGAGGTACAAAACAGTTGATTATGTAAATAGTTCAATTGACATCACTCTAATATTTTTCCACAGGTGAGAACTTACAAGCAATTAACTTTTACTCACAAACTGGACACAAATACATTACCTAAAGGCAAGAAAAGGACTGTGCACTTCTGTTGTCATTCAAAATTCTGAAAAATACCCTGAATGTTCCCTTGGTTTTCATGCTGTACTTATGAAAAATCAGACAAGGAAGGACTGGAATCAGGAAACTATACACAATTAAAGCAACGATACAGCAATCATAGCAGAGATTTTTGGAGAAAAGAACTAAAAATGGAGGGTAGAAAAATATTAGGTCAGTGAGAGAAAGGTTGCAATGACAAAGAGATGAAACACAGGCTTTACTAGATTCCTTTTCACTCTCCTAGAACACCAGTCAATAAAAGGGCAGTACTGAAGATGTTTATTAGAAACGTTGCCTCAGTTTAAAAACCACTTACTGTAAGATGTAAATTAGCTGAATTAATGTAAGTCATGACTCAACAGTAAGAGAAAATAACTCAGCTGAATTTATGACTGTAAACCCCCACTATCTGTTTCCCTTTTAGCATGCACTGCAGCTCAAGAGGCTTTCTCATGTCACACTGTTGCCAACATCCTCCACCACAGCTACAAAAACGTCCTCCCACCCTGAAGAAAATGAGCAACTACCTTCTCTGACCCGTACATGTTTACTGCAAGTTTGCTTCTCTTTACTGATTCATTACCACTGAACAAAACACCCTGGGTCTGACTCATTGTAAACAAAGCTAATTACCAAAACAAATCACTACAGAAACAGCATCACCAACCTTGGATATGAGTTCGGTACATAAATTGTAGTTCTTTCTAATCAATGTACGGGGCTTTTTTAAGGTAAGGAAATTACTGACCCTCCAAGGTGCTTTTTTTTTTGCTTTTTTTTTTTTAATAGCTGTGACTTTAGAAAGCCAGTTTCCCAAGTTCTTCAATTTATTTAATGCCAAGAGGACAACTAAATACATTTGGTCTATAAGAAAAAAAAACAATAAAGAACATTTCCATATTAAAAGAATTAAATTCCAATTGCCTTGTCAATATGGAAATGTAAAGATAGAAATGTTACTATGCCAGTAAAATTTCTAGAGTATTTTTAGGATAGGATCCCATTCCATAAGCTATTCATTATTTTTTAATATTTCTTATTTATTATTAAGATATTCATTATTTTTTAACAATAACCCATATGAAACTTTAAAATTCTGACTGATAAAATCTGATGAATATACAGAATTAATAAAGTATAAAAATTACTTTTTTTCTCTCATTTTTGGAATTATTTACATTCTTTTCAAAATATCTGCAGCTTGCTTCATTAAAGAGATATTTTTTAATTGTAAAATTGCTAAGCACTTTTGTGAAGAGCTGGGTTTTCTAAGTTTCTAGATAGTATTGGAATGGCAGCTGCTTATTTAGAAAAAAAGTCAGAATAAGTACCTGAAATGGGTATACATGCATATAATTATGGTCCATATAACATAATTTTATGTTCTTCTTAATGAATGTAGATCTCAGAATTCTAAGTTACCATGAAAATAGAAAGATTACACCCAAATTTGAATGTGAATTTTCACTCTTTGTTTATGGTCGCCATTTTAGCTTATACATTGCTAGTAATGTTATTGAACTGAACATTTGCCAAATGTTAAAGTTTCAAATGCAACTGATAGATGTAAATATATAAACATATTTAAAGAAAAGTTTTCTTGGAGTATTTAACCAGTTCCACCACGAATTCCTAAAGGATACACAAATTCTAAATGTCCCATAAATTCTTAATCTTTAAAATACAGCCAAATTTATTTCTCACATTTTACTTTTTCTATCCATTTTACTATTATTACATGCATTATAAAAAAAGGAGGTTATTATAGAGGCTTTAATCACCTCTGATGCATAGTGGCATTCCTGAAAAATCACAGTTATTGTTTAAAGGATTTTCCTTCACCTCAGTCTGCACCAAGTACAAACAGGTAATTAGTAAGTGATCTCTCTATGTCTTTTCTGTTCAATGAGCAATTTCGGAAGTCATCTAAATACCCACATGAAATCATACACAAAGGTACTTCAACTTAAACTATATTCAAGAGAAAAAATTTCCATTGTTTTGCTGTACAGTCAGAACAAAACAAGAAATGCTCCAACATCGTGGAGCCGAAAATATGATGTCAAATCATCTAATAAAAAGGGCTACATCTGAATAGAGCTAACATTTTACCATACACATTACATGGGACACTTCTCCTGCTATTGTGAATTAATAACTTCTTGTGACAGTCTTAGAAATACTTAGACTAAAAGAACAACAGCAAAGAATCCAATCTCAGAAAGCTTATGAGGCATTTGACGCCCTTACAACTGAAGCCATTGTATCTAGGAGGTTGCTTAGTTAAGCCAAATATTTGTTACATTTTAGTATAATTCACTGATACAAGAAACAGACTCAGAAGTTTGTTTGACTGTCTATTTCCTTATGGGCTTTTGGCTAAAACGAATTACTAGGCTGGATCAGCAGGACACTGCAGGTAGATTTATCTCATTTTCCAGTTTGCTGCACCTGCAGGAAAGGCTGGACACAAAGGTAAGTGTTCCCTCTTTGGATGGAGATACCATCAGGAAAATTGAAGGTAAGGCAAGGGTTGGCAAGGCACTCTCTCAGGGTGAAAGTACTATTGGGAATTTTATGCTGCCCCAGGGAGGACTAAGAATTTAGGAGCTCTTCTAAATGTTTGTACACTAACAGAAGCAGCATGAGAAACAAACAGGATAAACTGAAAGCTTTGGTCTTGTCCCGGAGCTGTGATGACACTGTCCCTGTGTCCCGGATGGCCCTGTGACCTGCACTGCAAAGAACTGTTCACAGTGGAGCCCTCAGACCTGGGTCGTAGCTTCTCCTGCAGAACTCTGGGTGTAACACAACATAAGTGTTCAGTTGTGTTCTGTTCTGCTCTATTCTATTCTGTTCCCTTCTGTTCTGTTCCATTCTATTCTATTCCATTCCCTATGCTCACCATGAGTCAAATAACAAAGTGAATATTTTCCTGAAATGCCAGTGGTCTTTGAAAGACATATAATACAAAGGTTACAGCTGGAAACAGGATTTCATTTTATTTTTCTGACTCTGTTTCAGAGCCAATGTTCACAAGCACTAACACAATGCACACGTGTAGCCAGAAGCAGGATAATGTGTTCTTCAGTTTAGCTTTAAAAAGCATCCCATGCAGTCTGGTGGAGGCAATTAACAGAGCTACAGAGTTTAAGAGGCATTTGGACAATGTCTTTAATATTATACTTTAAGTTTTGGTCAACCCTGAGGCGGTCAAACAATTGGACTGTTGTAGGTCCCTCCCAGCTGTGCTATTCTATTCTTTTGAAGGGCAATAGCAAAAGTGAGTGAAAGGGGAAGGGACCCTTATTGGCCACTAGAGAAGTCACCTTTATGAGATGGAAAAACCTGAACTTTTTCCCTGTTTTAGAGGATTCAGGGAAAAGCAGGCATCACAGCGACCTAATTCTCCAAAGCTATGCTCATGGGGATGAGAGTCCAACTTTAAAACACGACTTTATCAAGAAACATAACTCTGTATAGGAATTCACTGCATATAAATGCCAAGACTCATTTTAACCTTATAAAAACATTACTATGAAGAGTTAAAGTTGGGATTTTTTTCCTGGCTATAATGTTGACCTTGATACATGCACTTTGTTATCAGGGATTACTAACCATTGGCAGAGAGGAAATAAGAATTTACTCATAGCAAGACTCCATTTGCCAAGCCTAAAATAAAAAAATACAAATTGCATCACCTTCACCCTAGTTTCTGAGAAAAAAACAGAATAAATTGAACTGTGTCTGGGAGTAACTACCTCCTTATATGTTTTATTCCAAACATTCAAGAAAAGAAATACCAATGAGGGCCTTCAGGCTCCAAGTCAATGGCATAGAACCAAGACCTGTAGTTTGAAATCTGCTGAATTTTTTTATTTCATGAGAAAAAAAAAACCCACCAGATTTCTCTAGTGAATAAGTCACCATGGATGAATGGATCAATCATCACTTACAGGAATGCAAGAAAATAATGCTGGGCATAGCTATCATGAGCTTTAATTCAGGCAAAAAGAATATTAAAGGCAAGACTATTGTGATTAGAATGAAGTTTTTGACTGTAGTTACCTTAATGCTACCATTCTTTGTGAAAAAGCACACTCTAACTCCCGTTCTGGTTTTGAAGGTTTCAGATGTTTATAGAAGGATATGTTTTAAATCTCCCTCCTCCTATTAACTGCAGACCACACTACGGAAGATCTCTTCTGTGGTGTGTGTGGGCAATTGCCAGAAAACCTATTAGAAAACATTAGTGTGCTTTTTTTCCATAAGAGCAAGATCTGACTTTAAAAATTCTTCATCAAAACCTGAATGATTTTATCAAATTTGGCCATAAATTCTGTTTATATACCAGGGACAAGTTTTAATTCATTCCCCAGCAAAAAAAAATTTAAATAGCCTTTTCAAACACGCCAGCTGCTTACAGCCTTCTAAAAATGATTAATGATTTTAAAAAAATATTCAAGTGTAATTGAAAACTGTCTAAGAATATAACTGGAAAACTCCACCCCAGCTGAAATCAGCATGCTGATTCTACTTTCATTGCCAGCTAACAAATGAACCTGTAAAGAATACACACAGTTGTTGCACTTCTCAAAGCTGTGGTGCTTGAGAATATCTGCCAGTAACCTCATTACAAGTACAATTGCAAAATAATGGATTTTTCATTTCGTTACCAAATGCGAAAAGTTGAGAGAGGAAAAAGTCATATTGTATCAGATTAAGAAAAAATTGAGAATAAAATATTTTTTTTCCTACAAATTCCTTTTATGTCAAATCTTTCTGAAATATTTGATCTGGGAAAAAATGTTAAAATTAAACAATAATATATTTGGAAATTTTTTTTTCTGTTTCAGCCTGAATCTTCTGACTTTAGAAGTATATTTCTTAATATATTAAAAAAACCCAAACAACAAAACACAATTTTTTAAAAATTGTTCTAAAATTTACATGATATACCTAGTACCAAAAAGGCCTATGCTTGTCAATGATAACAACTGAAGATAACAAATGGACTGACTGAAGCCTGTTATCACTTATTTTTCATGACAAAATATATGAACATGATATAAGAACAATCACAACTGTCCTTTCCTAGAGAGGGCATAGAGGAGAACAATCTGCACTGAGAACACTTATAAAGAGAGATGGTATTTTTGGTCTTAAATTACAAAACTCTACTGTTAAATGACTACCATGACCCGAGAATATCTGGAGGATAAAAGGTGTCCATTTTCATGACCTTAAGGAAAAAACAAATCTCTTGCCTGACAAAAAAGTAGAAAAAATCTGCTAACAAGGAAGCAAACTTACCAATCGAGCATGTATTCAAACAGATCTTTAAAAGTTTGCAAAGAAAAAGTTCACAGCTCATTTCCCTCACTCTCCACAGTTTAGATATGAGTATTCATCCATGTGCCTTTAATGTCAGAAAGAGAATATCAAGCTATGTTTGCCACTGATGAGCTGTGAAGATGATAGCTAAAAATCAAACACATAGGCCTAAAAAGATATAGAAGTTCCTGGAACAGACATACTGAAATTTAAGAGAAAAGGAGAAAAACAGTAGGATGCTCAGCAGAACTCTTAACTGTCCAAAACCCTGTACAAGGAAAGCCTTTGCAGCTCACAGCAGCCTCTGCTAAATGATTGTTTCAGTTCTGTTTTCCTCCACATTACAATCCCCGTATATTCAAAGCACTGTCACTTACAGCAAGTTAGTAAAGTTGCTAGAAATATGATAACATATGATTTCACAAAATAAACACTTCAAAATGATTCTTCCTTTCTGCCAGTTAATATTTTTATGCAGTTTCACCACTTAGGTGGACAGAAAAGTCTGACCAGAAAATTTAGTGGCACATGTATTGTAACTAATAAAATACCATAAAAAAAGCTAGGAAATTTTATGCAGATTACTGGACTACATAAGTATCTTCACCATTTAGGCAGGTATTGACACAGGTAAAAAAGTGTAAGAGCAGAAATATGTATTCATACATTTATTAACATATACAGCTGTATTTTATTTACCACAGGGTGTTTCAATAGGAATCATAACACTTCATGGGACTTTGGAACATACTTTTTTTTATGCTGAATGCTGGTGAAACAAGATGTCCAGGGTATACTGTTGAATTTGGCCAAGTCAAACTTGATAGGATTCAACAAAAGAGAAATAAAGCAGCTTTCACATCTACCTTTAAACAGTCATTTCGACATTTGGACACAACAGATTATTCTGGACAATATGGAAGTTTCTCTTTTAAGTGTGTATGGCAACCATGTGAGACAGCAAGTGAGACATGGATAGTTAGTTAGTGCCAATAGCATGAAACCAAGCTAAGCAGATTCCAAATGAGTAATTTTCCTAGCAGCAAAGTGTAGCTGAATGCAGAATTAACTGTCCAGGGAAACAGTGTTTTAACTCAAAGTCAGTGCAGGCAAACAAAATTAACTACAAGAACAAAAAGATCCCTTCAGCCCACAGGTTTTACCGCTTCAATACTTCCTAATCAGTTCTTGCAAGTATTAATTTGGCTTTCCTCCTAAGAGCATCTCCAAATTTTATTTTACTTCTTGTAACATGATTCCATGACCAAAGTTTTTTCCACTTTACTATTTGTAGAGTAAATGCTCACCATACAAATATTCATTATTTCATGAATAACCACAGTACTGTGGTTACTATTTTTCCTTCTTTTCCCTCCCTCTCTTGAAAGAAAAAAAATCAGTTACCAATCAGAAAACCGGAACAATAGCTTTTGACATAGAACACAGTACAAGTAGTAGAGCTAATATCTGAAAAAGAAAAGATTTGCAAACACAGGTCATGTGACATTAGTTTAGTCCCAGTGCTTCCTAAGTATTAGCAAATAGAGCTGGTCAGTGAATGTAAACAGCTCAGCTTGTAGCCATTTATGTAGCTTTATAATTGTTCCTGTTACTTATTTGCCTTAAGTACATTGAGGATTTGCATGACTTTCTGCCATCTCCATGTGTTGTTTGTTTTTTTCAAGTATGTCCTACAATTCAGAAGTGAGCCATCTGGAATTTGGAAATTCTTAACATCAGATGTGCAATTGCATACAAAAGATACAGATTGTACTGTTTAGATCTGAAAAATCAGCACGGACATATAAAACCTCCTCTGTGAATAAAGGTATCATGAGTGTTTTCCAGTCAGCATTTCATGACTCATAAGGCCTCCTACAGTTATCTTGAAAAATATAGACAAAGCCTATGCAATAATATGCCTATTGGCTTTTTTTTAGGCATTCATCTGCCACAGGATATAGATTAAAGGAACTATTCATATGGCAATGATTCAGCAGGAACTTATCGTGATCTTCACGAATTAGTAGTAAAATGTACTATATTGTGGTTTTCATGGCCTCCAGATGCCATGCCTTTGCTGCCTTTCTCAAAAATTCATAAAAGTGAACATGGTGGAAGATCCATGCCATGTGCCATTGCTCTCTATCTCCAAAAGAATACGAATAAAATTCAGCCATCAGTCTCCATTTAACTGATTTCAGTGCATATTTTGACTTTGGTTATATTGCTTTCTTCTTTGTGACTTGCTTTTTGATACATTATGTCACTTCAAGCGTAAAGACCCTTTTCCCTTTTATGGTTTATGAAATACATAATTTTAAAATGAAAGCTAAAAGTCCCATAGACTAAGAAGTGTTGCTTATATTATAGTCTATTTGTTGTGATTTTTCAAGGTTATTTTGCTCATGCAATTTCTCCATTAATATAGCTATTAGGCAAGTTCTTAAACCAATTTTAATACTTTTTTTTAGATAAGATACAGTCAGTTTTGCACTATAGAAAAAAAAACAAAACAATTTTCGTTCTAAATCTTGCTGTAGAGTAAGGTCTTAATTCTTTTTTGGTGACTTCTATGAACTCTTCTGTTAGAATACAACCCCACAGATCTCATCTACACAAAATAAAGAGATGAAATTTCAAAGACAGAACAGATTTTAAACTTTGAGCAAAACAAAACTAAAATAAGAATATTTGGTAATGCTATGAACTTCTCCAGGGAACAGATGTGAGCTCTAATTGGTCTCTGGAAAACAGACCTCTTTTTAAACTTGATTTGTTGGACAAGGAAGGACATGGACTTCACCCCTTGTACAAAAAAAATTAAATGTGTATCTTACATAAATATCCAAACAAAACAGGAACCAGAAATATGGCAATTAGTGACCTGGTCTTTGAATAAGCATCATGATGAAGCATTTTTCTTAAAGGTCTGAGGCTTATGACCAAGTTGAAGCAATGTGCAAAGAAAGAGTTTCTATAGTCACTGTGTATGGCTTCCCAATTGAACCTTGCAAGCAATGTGAGAAAATATTGGATTTTTGTATCTGAAAATATCTAAATTTAAAAATACATTCATTATTAGTCTATTAACTAAAAGAAAAAATAAAATTGTGATTTATTGGGCAGCCTTTCTATTTACGTAGTAATTCCAAAAATTGGGGCACATTTGACTAGAAGCCTGTCTTTTAATCAGGCTTTTAAAATTGGTGATTATCTAAATGGGTAGTTCATTAAATGACAGCAGGATTAATCTGCAGATCACACTGGTTAATGGCAGTGCTTATATTTATATGCAAATATATGCACTTCTAATCATAAGGTTAAAAACTTGGCCTCTGCCAAAGGACACATCTACATGGAAAGGTGCAGCCTTTACACCTGGCTCCAAATAATTCATTTGAAGACAAGCTGGGAATTTGTAAACAGCACTCCCTGGTTATAGTATTCATACCAAAGGGCTGCCTTCCTCTCTCTTTACACAATGATGTTTTTTTTTCTTCTCAACAGCTCTGGTGCTCTCTACTGATACCATTTTGGGAGCAGCCCAATTCCTGCATGTAATAACCACACTATATTGCTGAAAGTGAGAGATATTGAAAGAAAAGTTCCTATACACATAAAACCAGAATATATAATTTTTAATCTTATATTAAGAAAACCCCCCACAATTATTATTTAAATGATGTCTAGTACAAATAGACCAGCAATACTCCCTCAGTAAAATTACAAAATTATATTGGGCCACCTCCATTCTTCTGTGAAGACACATTTTATCAGTATTTTTATGTTTCCATTGGACATTGTGTCCTTGGCAGATGCTTTTTATTTTTTCACAAAAGTTCAGCAAGCAAGCAACTTTTCATCAAACAACTAAAATAATTTTGTCAGCAAGCTGTGTTTTACTTTTTCTCACATTTATTTAAGCCTGTAAAATCGTCCAGTTGCATACCTACAGTATCTTGTGTGTTCATTTCCTCAAAATGTACCATTTTCATGTGCACCATTTTTATTGCAGCAAATATGGTGGGGGTTATTGTTTGATTCTGCAAAATTTTCTTCCGTTTCTTCCGTTGATGAGAGTTATATTTGACAGTAAACTAGGTGTTGGTTTCTTTCATCCACCCCCTGAATTTGCATTTGATGTACAAGCATGGAGGTATATTTAAAAGCAAGTATTTATTGTGCTGGAAAATTAGCCACGTTGTAATATCTGGTATACTTAAAACAGCATGTAAAACATTTTAGTAGTATGACGGTAAACACTTGTTTATTATGTACTGAATAATCAGAGTTGTCCCTAAAATTTCAGAAGCTCAGTTCCTCTTTGAGTTAAAATTAACTTTAAAGTAACCCTCTAGAGTAACCCTCAGGTAACAGATATCATAGAATCAGGGAACAGTTTGGATTGGAAGGGGCCTTTAAAGGCCATCAAGTCCAATCCCTCTGCAATGTTCAGAGACATCTCCAACTAGATTGGGTTGCTCAGAGCCCCATCCAACCCAGGAATGTTTACAAGGGATGGAGCATCCACCACATCTTTGGGTGAATTGTTCCAGTGTTTTACCATCCTCATTGTAAAAAATGTCTTTCTAACATCTAATCTGACTCCTTGCTAGTTTAAAACCATTACCCTTTGTCTTATTGCAACAGGTCCTGCTCTTGTCTTTTTGCAAATATATCTAATATACATGTGTGCCCTCAGCATAGCAGTACCAACACAACAGCAAGTTTGATTTGATCCCTCAGCTAAGTTCCTGCAGCTGTTGGGAAATTCTCTGTGACTCAATATATATTTTTAAAACATTCAATGTATGGAATAAGAAAAATAATACCAAAACCCTCTTTTTTATGATTCTATTGGTGTTGAATGAAAGTGTGTAGTCTTTTGACTATCTAATCAAATCAAATCAACATCTGAAATCCCAACTTTTCTCTTTTTTGCTACTTAGAATGGCAAAGGGCTCCAGTATGTCTTATGTCACACAATGAAGTCAATCATGAGACTTCCTCACTTCATTCTAAAGCCTGGTTATTAAAGACAAATCTCAAATAACATCTTCCAGCTAAAATACCAACAAATCCAGGATGCTGCCTATAAAACATATGCATATAGGATATCATAAACTCAGTTTTGCAGGTTTGCAGACTTTAAGCCCTGGCTGGATGGAATTGAAGGAAGGGCATTAGAAAATAACCTTGCTTTTCTTAAAGCATTATCAGTTCTGCTCTTAACTACAGAAGCACTTATAGCATTGCTCACCCAGATTTCAAAAGAAATTCTGAAGTCACGTTCAAACACTCAAGGAAATATCTCAGAAAAATATGTCACATATTCAGGCAATCTGAGCTATTCTGATAGAATTCTTGTTCATTGCTTTAATTTTATCTCTAGTACCAGGCAATAAATTACATCCTGTGTCTGTTTTATCCCTCAAGACCCAACATGACATTTGTTTGAATATGATCTTTTTCTCAAATGTCCCAATCAAGATTATACAACAGCCACAGCCTTCTACAACAGAAACCATGAGGATGAAAAGGAGCAACTTCAAAGCACTATCGTAAATTCCAGTTGTTGTACTCCAGAGAAGAACAAACTATCAACTCAGAATTAAACTTCCAACAAATATTTCATCAAGCCTTTGGTAACACAACCAGCAATCCTGGAGCTAAGGTAAAAGTCTTTAAGATTTGGATTTAATCTGAAATCCAAAATGAGTTTTTATTTAGGGAGGGGGGGAAGGCTGATCATGGAAAAACTTACAGTAGGAGCAGCCGTAGACTTCAATTCTTAACCCAATTTGGCCCTCTCCATTCCAGTCCAAAGGAACTATCCTTACATAGCGAGCAATAACTGGATGTTGTAAATCATGTCGGACCACACTGTCAGAGTTTGTATTTCCAGGAAATGCCTAAGGGAAAGAAGAAAAAAAAAATCAGTTCTCGTATCTACACAGTGGGCATCTGAATACATATAAAATCCTATAATAAATACCAATAGTGGAACAAAAACCCAAAGAGTAAGGACTACTATTGCAAACTATAGTAATCAAAATATTGGAGATAAAATTTAATTTGGTCTTTTGCTTACAGTTATAGGAATAGCTAATTACATGCTCAGACACTACTTATTCAAAAAATATATCTTAGAAAAATAATTATTTTGCACCATGCATAGTAGACCCAGGTGGTAGTAGATGTAAGCAACACGCACAGCATCCCTTCTTTGGTGGACTCACAAAATTTTAACATATATTAACAGTTATATTCACCTTAATTTTTCTGTGCTGCAGCTATTGATGTTCTAAATGATGATGATGGCAGTCCTCACTTAAGAGATGAGTTTTTAAGAAACATTAATTAGTGTCTACGAAGTACTTATATGTTTGAGTGGTATAAAGAAGTGAACAGTTCCCTCTTCTGAGCTTAACAGAAGACAATAAACAACAAAGGAAAGAATACAACGATCAAGGACCAAAAATCCTACTAAGCAGCTCCCTGTTTTCTCAGTCTTGTTCTAGGAATCACAGAACTTCATGGATGGAACAAAAAATTTGATTCCTCTAAAAATGTATATTTCAGTGAGCATGCAAGGTGGTGCTCCATATTTCAGGAGCAAATTCCATTTGGACATGTCTTAATTTTATGGTGCTTGGCATAATCTTATCAAAACCCTATTAATGTAGAGGTTTGCTGGTTATTTTGGTTTGGGCTTAGTTTTTTGTTTGTTTGTTTTTAATTTCCTAGAAGTATTAGGGTCAAAGGAAGCTGAATATAGGAAGACATGACATTTTCTACATAATTTGATTAAACTATTGATGAAAACAATTCTCAAAATCAAAATTATTTTCTGTAGCTCTCCAAACTTTGTGCCCTGACTTATGCTTTACCAGTCCTTTCTGAGAAAGAGAGCTGATCCCAGCAGGTACTTGGTATTTCAAGTGTTCCCATTGCTATATGAACCAGTAACCTCTGCTGAATGCATAAACATAGTCAATAGAGAATAAGGCAGTCTGTCATTAGATTACCAGATTAATAAAATACATTCCATTTAGTCTCTAGGAGAACAATGTCTTTCAAATACAGCCTTCATTTAAATAAATGGGGAACAGTAATACATGCTTTGTGGATAATGCAAGTATCAGGCCAAAATCCATTACTGCAAGACTGAAAAATCAATTTACAGGACCTTGAAAATTATGCACAATTGCTGAAAAGTCTCCTTTTCTGGCCAAAGAGATTTAAAGGTATAATTTAGACCCACATCTCTAGTACGAGACTTTTTAAAACAGGGAGTGAATATCTGGCTAAAAAATTAAATAAAATATAGAAATTTACAATAAGAAACCTCCTTGCAAAACTATTTTTTAAATTTTTTTTTAATAGGTGGAAATACCTATATAAATTAAACAACGTTTTAAGATTATTCATCTCATTAAGTTTTTTAAATATTATTACCTGATATTTTGCTTTTTCTTAAACCCAAACTGCGAAAATTATCAAAATGGCTCACTTGTCTGTACAACACTGTCTCATGAGCCTAACTCCAAAATCCTCTGTTGTATAAATCATTTCTCTTCTTGTATTAGATACTGACTTCTGTAAGCTGTTTTATATTTCAGCTCACATTGCAATGAAAAGACTGGGAATGCTATTAGCAACAACCACTTTTCTCAAACGTAGTGCTCCACAGGACAGCAACAAAATAAGAGTGAAGAAAGGTAAGAAAATAAGTCCCCATATCCTTTCTAAATAGTGCTTTTGAACATATGCTGAGTGGAGCTTTCAAAAGTATTGACCAAGATTTTTGTCGCTCCTGAAGAGAAAATTCTGTTTAGCTCCAAACAATTTTCAAAATTTAACAGGGCAGGTTTATAGAACAGATAACGTCTTTTAACAGGCCAGTTAATAAGGTTGAAATATACATAAACAAATAAATAAAACCCCAATCATTTGGCACAGTAGTCTCCTTCAGCAGAAGTTGTAACAAAAATTGTTGTGTGATCTTTAAAATTCCCTTTGGCTATACCAATATGCTTCAGCCATCCCACTGTACATTGGGGCACCATAGAGACACTCAGTATAATTCTCTTTCCATAACTAAAGAGTCTGAGAAAAGTGAAGGTAAGGATTTGGGAAATTTGGAAGGAAATTTATGGAAAGTTAAGATTCAGACTCAATTTTGTTTCATGTTCTTACAGAACAACTATATTTTAATCAATAATTAAAAATACTGGAGCTAAATTATAAATTCATATAAGTATTGTAATGAAGCAATATACAGCTTAACAGTAGTGTATAACTAAAACTGACCAAAATGTTCTCAGTTTCCTGCAATAAGACAGTTTTCAACAGTTTTCTATGGATAAAGAAAGTACATTGCAAAATCTCCTTTTAAGAAAATGCATTTTGCAATAAAGGATTAAAAAGAAAATTTCAGCACCAAAAAATTTGTCTCTGAAATAAGGACGCACAGAAACGCCTAAAATGTTATTAAGTGAACAAAAGCGGAAGTTTTCATACTTTAAGCAAAGAGTAAAATGATGACAGAATGCTGGTTAGATCCTCAACCAAATAAACAAAAAACCTACACTTCATTGAAAAATATCATCACATATATACCAGATAACCTAACATATTTAGGGGGAAAATTAAATCTTCACCTGACTTAATTCAGGTGAAGAATTCTCCATCCCAATTAATGATCTATTCAGAGATAAGTACTAAAATTACTTAAGTGCAGGCTCTTTCTAGGATGATGTAAAAATAGGCCAATGTATGGAATAGAAGGATGACATTTCTTTTCCTGTAAGAGGAACTACTAATTCTTTTTCATAACTTTCTGTAATTACTAGTACTTTTTTTTCACTACTTTAATTGTATACTTACTTATCTATTCTTGACAGTTATATTTTGCCTTTTAAGCAAAGGAAGGAATAATTTATGTCTCTGAATTTCTGAGAAAAACAGCTATACTTCTAGCTTTATTCTAGCTGCAACAGTGAAAACACTACAGAATCTGTGTTCCTTGGTACTATGGCTCTATAAATGGCAGAAACAGGAAACAGAAGTACCATATTACAAAATACAGAAACATCTACAGGCAGATAGAATATGTCTTTAGGAAACATAACTGAGTTTTTCTTCAGGACTCCAAGGTGAGTTAATCATGAAGCTAACTAAACCATAAAAGTTTTTTTTTATAGAAAATCCCCCAAATTCCAAAAAAAGTATTTTTTTCAAAAACTAGAAGAATTTCAAAAGTGAGACATTGACAGATTTGGTTGTGGCTGACAGCCTTCTGCCTGCACAGCAAAGAAAATCTGGAAACTGTTCTTCACTTTAATTCTCAAGACCCTGCACCGTCAAGGAGCAGAGCAGGGCTGGCTTGGTGCTGGAAGCTCTCGAACAGCAGTGCAGTGGAACGGTGTTTGGAATTGCAGGGCACTTCAAATCCAGGGGCCCTGGAAAAAATTCACATCACGTACTGGTTCTGCACAGGATGACTGAAATCCACAGCAGATTTCAGAAAAGACATTTCAAAAATGTGCTACTCTTCTGCCACATGGACATTTAAGAAAAAAAGACAAAACCTGAACTTCATAAATACCTCCTTGCGGGTGAAACGTTTCTTTGCTCGATACCTATGAAAACCCAGCCCAAGGGTATCATCCAAACTCAAACAGCAAGAATAAGAGGATTGGGTGAAGGAGAATGTTAAGAGATTAACTTCAAGGACAAGGGGAAAAAAAAAAAGGGATAAAGAAGGTAGGAAACCAGGTTGCAGAAAGAAAGAATAATAGCAAATACAGAGGAAAAAATTAATGCATCAGAAAGAAAAACGTGGGTTATTTCAGTTAGCTCAGTTTTGACATGTTGCTGTAATTTCATGTGGTAGCACTGTATGGAGTAAAAACAGGTGATAGGAAGCAGTAATTTTTTACTTGAAGAAACATTTCTTCATTCTCTCCATCGAAAAGCATAATCAGTAACACTACAGTTTGCATACTCTACCCTTTCCCTAAAAACAAATGCATTCAAAGCAAAACAACATTTCTACAGCATCCTTCATAACCACGTCACAAAGAAATGCATCTGAATAGAAAAGAAGAATCGGAAAGTAATTAAATGCTATAGCTGGTATTTGCCTTATCACAAACGATGAAATCCTCAAATGATTCAGCAGGTGCTGAATCTCATCTTTGAGATTTGTGGTTATAAAATGACCAGAACTCCTTAAGAGCTCAGGATTAACAAAAAGTGGGATCAACTAAACATTATAATGCTGATGATCATGTGCTCATATGAACTTGATTCTATGATTAGTGCTAGCAGTAAATCCTAATTTCAGTGGTTATCCATATACCTCCCTCAGGCACATTTTTCTGTTTTTTATATATATGTGTGCGTATATATATGAAAACCTATGTTATGTGTGGAGTACCAAAAATTTCTGGAAAGGTACTCACATACTCAAAGTAAGGAACATCTACTAGCAGGCTTTCCGTTGTACAGAATACACTTTCTTGTTCTATGTTCAAAATGTTTCCTAGCACTTTTTAATCAGATCCATCATTTTGTTCATGTTACACCCTTATATTCTCTACAGATTCCTAGGAAGTTTACTTTCAGGTTAAAATTCTGTCTTTGTATGCTGAAAACATATTCAAACCATGTGTGCATCATAATTTAATGAATAATATAATGGAATTATCATTACATGCAAAGACTAAAGCCAAGAGCTTATTTGCTGCCTTTTACCCTTTCACATTTCCAAGCAAAACTAAATGATTTAGCAACATAACATTATTGATTTTTATTTTTTAAAAAATGCTAATATATTATAGCATGATAAATACTGCTTTACTTAAAAGAACTCGATTTCCTCTACAGGAACTTTGATTTTTTGTTGTTTTAACAAGAACCTTAAGAAATCTGCAAGTTGCAAAAACTTTTTAAGAAATAATGTCAATTATTAAGAAATTCAATTTTTAAGAATTAAGATAACTCTCAGATATTTCAGTTTTGTACAATGTTCCCTAGAAAATGTTTTTAAAATTTAATGACAGAGAATTGAAGAGAATGATATTATACCCTGAGCATAATTTCAGATACCTGAAAGAAAAATTATAAATATGAGCTTCATTATCAAATCTGTCCGTGAGTTTTAATTTAATGTATTGATGTTTGCAGTTTTTCTTTTAAAAAAGAAACAAATGAAACTCTTATACACAAGCAAACAAACACAAACTAAAAATCCCCACACCCTCACAAGAACTACTTCCAGAACATGACTCAGTAGCTGGATGTAAGTGAAACCTCTCTTCTGGCACTGTTGTAGGATATTATCTTTGTTTAATTTGCTTTGAGTAATGAAGCCTAAACCCAAAATCCTTAACAAACAAAGAACTACCTTTCCATCTTGCTCATATAACCCAAACCCAATAATTAATTGCTTTTATCATACTTCTATGTGCAATTGTTCATATTTTATTTATGCATAGAAATATTACCAAATTATCTGTGAATTTTTCTGGGGAAACTGACTTCTTTTCAGGACTGGATAGCAACTATTTGTTGACTTTATATTACTGGAATATTTGAGGCAGGACATCTGACAATGCACATGTGTACAGATTGGAGGGTTTTGTTGTTTATTTTTTTCCCCAGAAATCCACATAATAACCCTATTCCCCTAACCTTTAGACTCATAAACAAGAAGACACAGACATATGGATATTGTTAAATTTAACTATATGGGACATCATAGATATCATCAAAGCAAAGGCACCAACAGTGTCACGTTTCTCTACATCCTGAAATTGTGCACAATATTCCAGAGATGTGTGAAATATCTCCAGCAAAGATATTCTTCCCTTTTGGTGCAGGCACCAAACATAACATGAAAAAATTCTACAACAAAAATTCACAAAGTTAGTAGATTATTTTCAGACCTGCATAATGAAGAAGAAATTTCAACCCTATGCTGAACCATATAGGTTTTGTTCCACTTGACATAAAATGGGAATATTCTAAAATTTTTTAAACCTAAGTTATACACAAAAAATATTGAAGTATCATTAGGGTTGTAAAGTCAACACTGCTAGTAGAAGTAAAGTTTCCTACAGGGTGTTAATGAATTCCTGAATATCATTATGATATTAATTTATTTACATAATTACCTGGTATTTATTCCCCAGAGATTCATAAAACTCCCAGAGAGAAAATTGTGATTATTCATCCTGACACACTAAACAACTGAGGCTGAAATATCTTGAGGTTTTAGGGGTTTTTTTGTGGTTTTTTTTTTGTTTTGTTTGTTTGTTTGTTTTGTTTTTTTAAAATTTTTAACCATATCTAAATTCAAGAGGAAAAACAGATGAGCTTGATTTGGAAAATTTTGCCAGTGGAAGTCTGTCCTAGTCTTTGACAATTTCTTCCCAAGATTTATTATCCAGCATTTACACTTTGATTTAAATTGAGAAAATACAACCTTCCCACCACTGAATAAAGTTCCATCTTTGTTGTTAAGAACAACTAATAGCATTATTAATAAAAGCTTCTTAAGACATTGGAGAGTAGTCATTAGCTTGCTCTTAGTCTTAAATAAACTAAACAGATTTTAACTCAGCTGTTGCAGCACCCATTTCAGGGATAACTTGGGGTTTCATAATGAATAAGATTGTTGTCTTTAAGACAGCTCTTTTATTTGCATGAGAAAATGAAACATGCACAGTATCCAAAGCCTGTGGACTGACAGATGGGAATGGACCATCTTCCATAAAGGTAACAGTGCTGGGTTCTCTTTGTGACAGTTCCCATGTGATGCTCGTCAAGTAAGTTTCTGTAGCACTCGGTATAGTTCCAGGAGACACAAAATGATTGGGTAATTTTGACTTAATCTTTCACTGTCTCAGTTCCACATATAAAATATGGAGTAAAAATTAAATTAAATTATTTTATGGGGCTGTAAAAATAAAATAATACTTACTAAGCACCTAGTCAAGTATTCACATGGGTGTCAAAATTAGAAATCTGAGCCTGTTGTGGTCAGCGAAGCAAAGTGGGAAATAGGAATTAAATTAAAACCTTGCCACTCTTCAGTGGCTGCACAGCAAAATATAAATTTTCCTGGGTACAATATAAATGTATTCTACAAAATAGAGAATGTGATCAACACCTTAGTTCCAAAAGTTGCACACTGACTGATTCATGTTAAAAGAAAAAGAATACAAAAATCAGCGCGAAATAGTTGTACAGACAGAATAAAACCTGCTTTTCTCTACAGGAGTTGCGGGATTTTATTCATTAATACACAAAAATTTACTTCTGCTGCATCTTCTGTAGAACAAAAGAGAAACAGGAAGAATGTGTTTCCAAATACCTAAGCACAATTGCAGTCATTACTGAAATAACAACAGCAGCAGCTCTCTGGTCACTGGCTGCTGGTCCACAGAGCTCAGCAGCAACAGCAGCTCTCACCTTGAGAAGAAGGTCAAACACAGAGAAACCCAGAGCGGTCCTTGGCTTCTTTTCCTCTCTGCTACTGATGCACTTCGAGATTTTTGCACACTTTGACGCTTTTAAAATAGCTTTTCAGTAACTTTCATAACAGTATTTACTCCTTGTGCACCACTCTTGTCTCAAAGCTTCTTGTATCTCTTCTACACAGCCCCACTACTCTACTGGGTTACTTGCAGCCCAAAAAGTTGAGGCTCTTACCAGAGGGTGCACTTAGGAGAGAACACTACAAACTCAGAAGTGTCATTCCACACCCCCCAACTTGGCGCATCACATTGTAAGACTCAAACTCCCTGCAGGAAAAAGTACAAAGGCAAAATCTCTTTTAAATACTGCTGAGAATCATCTGTATTTAGTAAGGACATTGGACTAGTTGCTACTAGTTAAAGCTTTTTAGCTCTTAATTAGTTACATATTAATCTAAACTACAGTCTTGGTCCATGATATAAAATACTGGTTTGTGACTTCAGTTTGTAACTATACATAAAAGTTACTGCACTTGCTGGTTTTATAGTCTTTCCTTTTGAATCATAAGTAAATCAGAATGGTCAGTATTTAAGATAAAATTTTCACAGTTATGAATAATTTTCATTCCTATGGTTCTTTCACAGAAGAGTCCAGAGACTGCTTTCCACATCATTGCAATTCTGACTAGACAATTAGCATGCAAGAAATAACTGTGAAACAAAACATGGCCTATCCAAAATAGTTGCAAGAATACAACTGGAAATCCATCTGTGAGGAATAAAGTCTGGTATTCTGTATTTATTGCTTCGTGTATAAAGTTAATATTTTATACTGAGATAAAGTAAACAAACTTTGAAGACAAAAAAATAAATAACCAGGTGTTTTCCTTGTATACTTTCAGTATCAGTGTAATGCTATTTGTAATTGCAAATAGCATTTGTATTCTCCATAATTCAGATAAGCTTCCCAATAAAGGGAAGTAAGACTGGATTAAGAAAAGCCAATAAGCTGTCTTTAAACATGTTTCATCTGTCCTTAAATCATTCTAAAACATTACAAAATTACTTTAAAGTCATAGAAACATGAAAAGTATGCATTTGAAATAATTTTGAATCTTTTTTGTTTTGTCTTTGCATGCTTCCAAGTTGCAACGTTTATAAAGAAACGAAGTTCACATATAATATTAAGTCAACATTTAACAAAAAAATTACTAAAGGAAAAAAAAAAAGGAAAATTAGCACTATTGCCATGTAGCACTAACAATTTACAGTTTCTGGCTGTAGCTGCAGTACTCTCTGAATATGTCAAGATGAAAGAAAATAACAGTAACTTATCCAAAATACTTGACAGACACTAAAATTAAGAATTCCAAAGGGTGATGTGGTTACTAATGTTAACTATGATACAGGAAGTCACTAATCATATTTTTTCCTTTTATTCTGTTCACCCTAGGCAGAGCCCATACTCTGAAAATCATGACTTTCAGTCAAGATCTTCCTGATGAAGGATCACAGGTGTAGAACTTTTTGGTTTGTGATCCGGGACATTAGCAGAAAAAAATGTAACCAAAATGTAAATATCAGAATCATCAATGAAAAATGTGTAGATCCTTTCTAGAACTCAGTATAAGGCTAAAAGGGCTCCAAATGCAGAGAATCATAAGCAAAATTGCAGGCAAGCAAACGCAAAAATCCTGTCTCAGGAGTACCTGGAGTAAGACTCCCCAGAATAATCTTTTCAAACTGATCAAAGGAATAATACTAAGAAATCCCCAAAGGCAGAGTTACAGTATGTGACAGGCTTCAAACATGCTTGTCCTTCCACTTGCATTCAGTAGCTGCTCATCTTTCTAGGAAAATAAGGACAGTTTTACCCACCTGGCTTTTTGAAATGATACCAAATGCACAAGAATATTTTACAAAGGAATGAGCAAAGAAATATCTGAATTGTCAGAAGTTACCTCTTTCTTCAGGGATTTAAGTTTTTTGGGGTTTTTTTTGGTTTTTATTTTTTTTTTCCTGCTAAGATGAGCATGCTGAAAGAATTTTGGGAGAACTGCAGAATTCTTTTTTTTCTGATCAAGTCCATTCTCATTCTTCATGCCGAAAGTGCCTGGTATCTATATCAGAACTTCAGAGTAAGAAGTAATCTTTGATTGGAAACCCCTGTGAATTTAGTAAGCTGTTAGATGTCTTAACAAAAGAGGCAATAATGGAATAGGAAATACTGAAGGTCCTATTTTTGTTTTAAAGTATATAATTTGATTTCATCCTGTTACCTCTTTTGCAACTGTATGCTTTCAGAAGTCATATTTTCCCCTTTGACAGAAATAATATGCATCTATAATTTCCATATGATGTTGTTTTGTTCAGATTCACATCAACTACTACTCTGAAAGTGACTGTGCAGCCATCTTTTAGTTGAAATATCTTAAAATAGCTGTTAGCATCTGAAATAGGAGGACTTCCATAAATCAAAAACCTTGTTTAATAATCACCAAAGGTAAATCTAATTTGAAAACAATAATTGGAAGAGGGAAGGATTTAAAATTTTTGATCACCTGTCCACTTCTTTTCCTTACAATTCATTAAACAAGTAGTAAAGTGTTGTAATGGCCTAATTTTCTTTCAACAGAAACTTCCTAAATTTAATTTTAAACTGTATCATAAATCTTAGGGGATTGAACATTTAGACTCAATTGATTACTAGTTGTGTGCAGGTAATTTTTTCCTCACACAGCATTAGCAATTTTATCTGACTCAGATATTTCTGGTTTATTTATTTTTGGCAGCCAGGATACATGCTTCCCTGACCAAGGAGGTAGTGACATTTTGAGTTTAGCATGACTTCATTGCAGTCTTTTCTATCACTGAGCAGGGTTGACAGCCTCTACGGCTATAGAATTGAAAGAAAAGTTGGATGTCAGTAGAACGACATTGGTGTTATTAACAGCTTTATGTGTTTTACTACTCATGTAGAAGGAGAAGGTGGAAATTCTGATTTTTAAAGACCTTTATTACTGAGGTGCAATATGTCTTACATGATTCTGCTTGCCTGTGACAAGAATTTGTTGCAGCAAAGAGAAGATGGTTGTGGTTCTGTTCCCATGTGAATGTGCAAATTGATCAGGAAAAGGCTGGCAGATGCACAGTGAATCTTCTTGCATATTCTTTTTTTTTTTTTCCCAAAGCTGCATCACACTGACACCGTTGTTTTCCAGTAAGGGAAGGTGTTCCTAGCATCACCAGCTGTAGTAGAGTGAAGACACCATTATCTTGTTGCTATTAGTCTGTTATATCCCTTTCTCTAATAAAAGAGAGAAAAAAAAATTCTTTGTGGATATTTTTAGGAAGGAGGAGCGGAAAGACAAAGGAACCAGGATCTCTCTATCTTTCCCTTTCCCTGACTTTTAGACTTGTTCAGTTACTGCTTGAGAGTATTTTGGAAACATGCTTGCAAGTGCTCAGAACGAATTTGGAGCTCTTCAGATGAAAGAGGCCATCATAATGTTATTCTGCTTCTTTACAGGATCACAGGAAGCACCTGCAGGAAATGCCTTTACAGACATTTGATAAAACTCTGTAAACACTTGTATTAGTATACGCACAGCAGCCAGGAATGACTGCTGGCAGTTGTGCTTTGCTGCTCATTTACTGTGTGAACTGAGACTAACATCCCACTGCCTCTGAAACTCATTCTGTCTGTAAAACACAGATAATACTCTCAGAAGTGTTTGTTGAGAATTAATTAGCTATTATTTATGCACTGATCCTTTAAAAACAAAACCAATCCATTCACTGTTTTTTGCATCCCTGCTCACTTAAATAATAAAAATAATAATAAAATCGAAAATGAAATGACAGAGATTCATTGACTTTGGTGGCCAGAAGGGAGCATTATGATAATCTGTTCTGGAGTTCAGTAGACACAGTGCCAACTCCCATGCAATAGCTCAACTAATGAGTTCTCAGTCTGGGCACCATTCATAAAGTTATCCAGTCTTGATTTCAAAACTGAAAGTGATGGAAAACTAAATTTATCACACCCCTACAGAAGCTCTTCCCCACTTACATTCAGTGTTAAAAATATGCATTATTTCTACTTGGTTTGTTCATCCAGTCACTCTGTATCCAAGAATTGTTCACTGTCATGGATAACTTCTTTTTAAGAACCTGGCAAACTAGGATGGGAAAACACTGACTATGCTCTATAGTAATAAAATAATCAGATAATTAAGCAAAATCAGTAATTTGTCTGGAACAGCATCCAAAATGACAACATGATCTGGCTTGCAAAACCTTTTCAGGCTTTCTTTTAAAGCCATTATCTTCCTTCCTCTCTTCCCACAATGGATGTGTAAAACCAGACTAAAATAACAGCATGGTTTTCCATTCATTTTTTGTGGAATTCATTCTATTGTCATGTCACTGTCTTAAATACCAAGGTACAAAACAGGATCACCGAAAGGTTTCCAATTATCAGTCACATTATGCATTATAATCTAGCTGGGATTGCTATATTGTACAGTAACAGAAAACTTTCAGGCAGTCTACAGTGTGCTTCATACAAACTCATCTGTGACTTAATGATATAAGAAATATGGTAACACAATAGCTGATACTTCCATTTAAAAAATGTCAATCCTTTTTTTGTTCAGATAAGTTCTGTGTGATCCAAACTGATTATTTAATGTATCTGATATAAACATTAAAGAACTGTCATATTAATACATCAGAGGCCATGGTTAAGGAGGAATGTAACAAAAATTCAATCCACCTTTGAATAAAGATGTTTGGTATTTTTTAAAGAGACAATTTCACTCATATGTATATATATATATATATATACACAATACAATTGTTTATATATATACAATATAATTGTTTAGATTTGTTAAGACAGGCTTGCTTATGGAAAAATAAAAACAAGTATACTTTAGACAGAATGAAGAGCAAAGTAAGGTGGGAAGAAAGCAGCAGTGATAGATCCTGGTTTTCAGCAGCTTTTCATAAATTCTCTTGGGAAGCCAACTGAATTTCATTGAAGGGAGTGAATCAATGGTCCTTCATAAAAAGAAAATCAATTAGAAAGTCATTACCTGAAAATTAGCACTCGAAAAACAAAATTCCATTTTAAAGCCAATTAGACTGCATGTCAGTACTAAGTTGAATTGCATTTGCATTGATGTATGCAAAATGATTAACATCCTCCATCCCTAAGAAACGTAGAGTGAAAAATTAAAGAACTTGTTTAGAGATGCTGCTGAATTTATTTTTTGCAAGCTATCTATCTCAGGCAGCAGATGACTGTGCTGAGCTTTTAAACAGCTTTACATTGTGTATCTCAAGTACTGATGTTATTATTAGAATTACAACACTTGAGGAAACCTTTCTTCTGCTCCCAGTCATGACAACACATAGGAAAACAACTGCTAATGTAAAAGCCAGAGAGGGGGCTGAAGGCAAGTACCCCAAGAACCTCTTTCTCCCAGTAGCTGGGCACAGTCCGGGCATGATGCATGCTTTGAGCCACGCTGGAAAGACAAAAAGCATTAATTTTGAGAGGGATGAGCAGACAGCATCTTGCAGAAGAGTTACAATGTCCTCTGGGGTAGAGCTGGACAATCAACCCGTTTATAGCGATCGGGTTACTCCATTATGCCTGGATCTGCAGTAAGTATGGTTAAGTATGGCACAGGGTGTTGCATCTTTGCAAGAGAGGGGGCACTGCCTCTACATCTACAACCAGGGGCTTATTTTAAAGACAGAAGATGAAAATAGAAGAAATAATACACATAAGCATGAAATCATTACAGAACATCAAGCACATCATAATCACATACTTCACATCATGCGCACACAGTTATGTAGAATTAGGTTAAATGTCTAAAATGTTAAGTGTCATCTAGAAAAGAGACACTTCTCTGAGTTGAGGTAAAATTTTTCAAGAGTCAGTTAAGAGGCAACAGGAGTGGCATCAGTGCGACTGAAGTCAGCCTTGGGGTGGCTGTTGGGTTGTGCTGTATGGTAGGATCCCAAGCTCAGGGACACCTGATCAGGAGCCCAAAGCCCCCTCAGGCCCCAGCAGCCCTTGGGAGCCAATCAGGCAAGGAGAGGGCACTATCAGGAGCTGTTGCCAGGGCTTTGCCATTTAAATGGTTCCAGGGAATGTCAGCGACCATGAGGGCAGCAAACAGAAGGGGCAAACAGGGTGTGGCACACTAGAAGCATGTGGGACATTAGAAGGGTGTGGCACAGCCTTTTCCACAGATGTTTGCACAGGCGGATCACAAAGGCAGGGCCTAGAACCTAGGGAGTGAGTCACCACCCATCAAACATTCCACTTAGTCCTTTTAGGAAAGACAGGGTAGGGAGACAAGTAGGGGGTGCAGCCTTCTATGTCAATAACTGGCTGGAGAGCATGGAATTCTGCTTAGGGAAAGATGAGAATCTAGCTGAGAGCTTGTGAGTGAAGATTAACAGGAGGGCAGGGACAGGGTATGTTATAATGGGGGTTTGCTACAGGCCCCCCGATCAGGGTGCTGTGGATAAAGCCTTCTGCAGGCAGACAGGAGTGGCCTCACATTTGCAAGGCCTGGGCCTCATGGCTTTCAACCACCTGGTATCTGATAGAGGGACAGCATGGCAGGCCATAAGCAATCCCAGAGATTCCTCAAATGTGTCAACAACTTCCTTAGACAAGTGATGGAGGAGCCAACAAGAAGGTGCCATACTGAACCTTGTACTCAGCAGGAGGAAGGAGATGGTGGGGACTGTAGTGCTCTGAGGCAGCCTTGGCTGCTGTGACCAGGAGGTGGTGGAGTTTATGATCCTGAGGACAACAAGGAGGCCACCCAGCAAGCTCACTGCCCTGGACTTCAGGAGAGCAGACTTTGGCCTCTTCAAGGACCTATTTGGTAGAGTCCCATTGGAAGCCCTGGAAGGGAGATGGGTTCAAGAATCTCAAGAGAGATATGAATTTTGTTGGACGGACCGCCTGGTGGATAAAGAACTGGCTGGATGACCTCACACAAAGAGTCCACGTCGAGACCAGTGATGAATGGTGTCCCTCAGCGGTCAGTACTGGGGCTGATGTTATCCAACATTTTTGGCAGTGACATGGACAGTGGGATCAAATGCACTCTCAGAAAGTTCACTGATGACACCAAGCTCTGTGGTGGTCCTGTTGACAAGCTGGAGGGAAGGGATAATGCCATCCAGAGGGACTCTGACAGGCTTAAGAGATGCGTTGATACAAACCTCTCTAACTCCAATGAAGCAAAGTGCAAGATCCTACATCTGGGTCACAACAATCCCAGACACAGGTTGGGCAGAGAAATGATTGAGAGCAACCATGAGGAGAAAGACTTGGGGGTGACACGTGATGAAAAATTGACATGAGCCAGCACTGTGTGCTCATAGTCCAGAAGGCAAATCGAATCCTGGCTGCATCACAAGGATTGTGGCCATCAGGCCAAAGGAGGTGATTCTGCCCCTCGACTCTGCTCGCGTGAGATCCCCCCTCGAGTGCTGTGTACAGCTCTGGTGTCCCCAACACCAGAAGGACATGGAGCTGTTGGAGCAAGTCCAGAGGCCTACGAAGTTGATAAGAGAAGTGGATAAGAGAACCTTCCCTAT
Organism: Acanthornis magna; assembly: GCA_036785705.1. Lineage (NCBI taxonomy): Eukaryota > Metazoa > Chordata > Aves > Passeriformes > Acanthizidae > Acanthornis > Acanthornis magna. The sequence continues at coordinate 15,002,946 of JAWUZG010000029.1, forward strand.
GAACACAGGCTGAGAAAGGGGGGCTGTTCACCCTGGAGAAGAAAAGGTTGCATGGAGACCTCATAATCTTCCAGTATCTGAAAGGGACATACAGGGACGCTGGAGAGGGACTCTCCATCAGGAACTGTAGTGATAGGACAAGAAATAACAGGTACAAACTGAAAGAGGGAAATTTAGGTTAGTTATTTTGAAGAAATTTTTTATTGTGAGTGTGGTTAGATACTGGAATAGGTCACCCAGGGAGGCTGTGGATGCCCCAACCCAGCAGTGTTGAACACCACGTTGGATAAGGCCTTGAGTAACTCAGTCTACTGGGCGGTGTCCCTGCACCTGGTAGGGGGCATTGGAACCAGATGATCTCTAAGGTCCATTCCAACCCCTTAACTATGTCTATAATTCTATGATTCAAGAGCTTAATTTAGGTGGTAAATTGAAGTGACAGACATGACAGGCTACCAAAACATCAATACCAGCTCAGCAGATGTGACACGGGAAATCTGATAGTAGCCAGCAGCTTGTGGCCAGGCAGCATGCCTGAGGTGTCTCAGCTGGTGCTGGGTACCTAAACTCAGGAAATGGATTTTCACAGTAGGTGCCTAAGAAATATATGTCTGTATATGAAATTAATCCTGCCCTAGGGTTCTCTACTTATCTTCTAGAAATAGAAACTTAGTTCAGTGAAGAAGTTTAGATAAAAATTCTACCTGTTCTGGTAACAGTTAGTTGCACACATAGATATATTCTAGGTATTCTGTAGAAACACATAGAGTAGAGGGTTTATATGCAAATTCATATATATTTCTTCAGTTATACTGATCAGTGCATTAGCTTTGGGGCTCAGTTATGACTGAAGACTAATGCTTGGGAACAAAAGCCACCAAAACCCTATCAGATTGCATTTATGTTGGAGTCATTTGTCTGGGTCGGCAAATTCATCACTATATCTAGACTTAACAATTGAGTGAAATAATTGGCTCAAATCACTTTGCCATCAAACCATAATTCCAAAATCTAGCAAAAAGTCCCATAAACATTAACCTGGATCTATGGAGTTGTACCATAAACAGAAAAATGAAAAAATTACATGTCCAAAATTAATACAAATAATACAGAATGAGACTGTTTATTTTGTTGGTTTTTTTTTTTCTTTTTAAGACTGTTACTGGAGTTCTATATTTACAAAATCCAAGACCACTGCGTACAGGCTATTATTATTGCTTATTTAATCCATAGCTAAAAAAACCTACTTTACAAACAGTGCAACTTTATATTGCTTTTTCATACAGGATAAAAGGTAGCTACAAAATAAAAAGATATCTAAATTAGGTGTCAGTGTAAGAATATAAAGAAAAGTTTCTAAATGTTCATTTATATTTTACAACTGTAGCTCAGGTTTTTACCTCTGCTTCCAAATAACCCCAGTGTATCTCAGCTGAATACCCAGACATATAAGTCACTGCCTGTGTTTGGGAAGGTGATTCGCTTGCTCGTGAGAGGTCCTCCTAAGAGGCAGGATTTTAGAACTTTTCTCAGCAAGAATACTGAGTACCTTATCTTTTGCTCCAACAGGTCAATCAGTAAGTCAGCTCTGCTTTCTTTGCACATCATCTGTAATTTACAATGCTGAGGGCTGACTTCTCACGTATTTTTTTGTGTTAAGGGAAAAAGAACTACAGCAGTAAATGATGAGAATATATAAGAAGTTGGTTCTAATCACAGCTATGCAATGCTGTACTCCTGAAAGTAGCATTAAATCCTTAGGGCTATGCTGGAAAATTGTTGTGTGGAGCTGAAACTATGTACTTGCCTTTGACAGATACAGCTTGACATAATATTTGAAATATTTGAGCAAGTGACCTGACCCATTCTAGGGCCAAGTGAGGCTCCATATTTCTATTCAGAGGAAAGTTTATCAGTTCAGACATCTGCAAGACTTCTATACTATTTATATTTCTATCTAAATTATGAATTTAAAGTAAATATGTCTTCTCAGACTGTAAGTGTACTAATGCATCTTAAAGGCCAAAAAAGTTGTAAATGAACAAAGTCTGTAGAAAGAGCGAAACACTAAGTACAGTGATAAAAATTAGTGGTTGTACTGGGTATTTTGTGGGTCTGATTAAGTCTCTATTTCAAATTGATTTATGTTTCAAGGAACAGCAGAAACTTTAAGTACTGCCTGCTCAATAGGATAAGACTATCCCAGATTACAGAGTAGTGCTTTTTATCAGCAGAGCCTGGATAGAACGCCATCCGGAATTTCACTAAGTTTAGAAATAGTATATTTTTTAAAAACCCCTTTACTATAAATATTAGTTGAGGTTAATATATAATACAAATAACATAATTATTAGGGTTGAGTTTTTAGAAAAATTTTTAAAAGATTAATTTTTGGTGTGAATTTTTAAAAGGAATTCACAAGTATTTTCTAAACAAATATGGTCCTAACATTAATGAAAATTTCTTCTGTTAGTGAAAATCTGTACAATCCTGTATCCCTTGCTTATGCTTCAATAAAGGCCAAAACATCTTTTCCGTAAGCAGCAGGGCTGATTGCATGGAGCACAGAGCAATTTCGATACAGAGAACATATAATTGTTGACATACATGATGTGATATTTTCTCCTTCTCCATAGATCCTCCCCTAAGCAGAACCTCTGATTAAATTACAGTCTGAAAAGAGAGGGTGATTAGAAAATAAAATTTCAGGTAGAAGAGAGTGAATATTACTTGTAGATTGGGCAAGAAGTACTAAACAGAAAGACTGTCTTGTCACACAACAGAAATTATGAGGCAACGTAAAAAACTACTATGCTGTGATAACCGAGTCAACATATCAGTGTTAGGAAACGAACACTAAGATGGGCTTTTTTTTCCTTAAGGTAGACAAAAATGAATGTAGGCTGCAAAAACAAAATAACTAATAAGAAAGAATGGTTCAGAAAGAAAATGATCACATCAGAAACAAAATCTGTAGACACATGGTGTGACACAACTAAGAAGACAAGATTATGTTTATTCAAAACAGACTGGAGAAAATTATGCATGAAAAGGTAAATTCTTTTTCCAGGATTTGTGCATTTTTCAAATTTGGACAATAGAAAGTGAGGAACAAAGACATGGGGAATGACAAGGATTTGAAAATAAGCTACATATTTGTCAAGTTCTAGGAAGGCAAAATAGCTGCCCAAAAAACTACGATTTTGAACACTAAATATATTTTAGAGCAAATGGCGAAGAAAGATGTATAAATCTCTGGGAAATAATAAAATCCATCAATGGCAGATCTAAACTAACCCATCTGATATCTCTTCCACAAGAAAATTTTTGGAGTTTTTTAGGCAAATTTCAATGTACTCTTTGTTATTCACACATTGGAGATTAGAAATTGAGATGGAGAAGATGGCAAATTGTGTAAGCTTGGAAAAGGAGCCAAGAGAATATGATGAGTGAATGAAGGGAATTCTTTGGTTGAGTTCTTCAAGAATCATCCTTGGATTTATATTATTTCATTAATAGCTCGGACAGAGAAAGTAAGGCATGTGCTAATGAATGCACAGGTGATGTGAAGTTTGAAGTTTCAGCCAAGGTCAAGGAAAAACTATCAAGCATGAACAATGCACCAAAGCTTAAGATACATCTAAATAGCGCAAAGCCAAAGAACCTCACTGAGAGAGACCAATCTGATTTTTATTTATGCCTCAACATATGTTATACATGAGGCGAAAAATTACTTCAGGGGATATATACGTGCCTGGAGTGGTGGGAGCTCTGTCCCCTGGTAAGCTTTGCCGGGCAGCTGATCAGGAAAAAGAGTTTTCGTTACTGCTCTGCAAACGACCCCGCCTTGCTGGGTCAGATCCCCGGATGCCCGGGGAAAAATACATGGGAAGTCACACTATAGGAGGGCCAAGCACATAAAGTAGTTAACGGCGACACAACCCTGGGGCCATTTTCTTCGGGTTTTTTTGGGGGAGAGGGGCTCGCCTGAAGGGTCAGCTCTGCCCCCCTCCCGCCCTTGCATTTTCCTCCCTGCGGTGCTGCTCCTTTCCTGGCTGTCTGTCCTGTCTGCCCCTGTCCTGCCCTGCTTCGCTGCTTCTCCGAGGCAGCTCCGTCGCCGCCACAACCTTGTGCTCGCTGTTTCCCCATGGAGCCGCCGCCTGCACCCAGCCCGGAGCTGCCGCCTGCACCCTGCCTGCAGCCAGCCCTCAGCCGCCGCGCTCGGGCCCTGACCACCCGCAGCTGCTTCCCGAGTGCGCCCGTAGCCACGGCAGCCTGTTCGTCACCCATGGAAGGCACACACAGCTGCTGCTGTTCGGAAATCGCGCCCAGCCCGCCACGGGGGCTATGCAGACTCCTTGCAGCTCGTAGCGCACACGCTCCACCTGCCAAACTCTGGCTGACGGGGCGCCCGCGGTACAGCGGTAGCGATCTGTCCGGTGTTCTCTTTCTCCTTTCTCTTTTTTCTCTCTTTGTTCCCTTTTCTATCCGCCTTCAGTAGGAACACTTACCCTTCTTTATCAATAAACAGTTCTCAGATATAATATTGCCGTGTTTGCGCATTGTTTTTTGTCCGAGAAATCTATTTGAAAGAATCCTTCCCGACTACCCCTTTTTACAGCGGGACGGGACACTCACCTAGGAACCAAATGACAATATCTTATATTCTTTGGGGCAAAAGTAGGTAATAAGTGAGCTGTACAGACTGTATTATCAGATAGCAAAACAAAATGAGCAATAAATCTTTCTTCAAACATGTCAAAAGAACACAGACTCCTAGGCACTTTAAAATACTAACAGATAAATAAACAATATAAGAGGAAAATAATGGCAGAAAAGTGAAATTCATTCTTGGCATTCTCTGGATGAAACTGGGGTGATCTCCCTCGAGAATTTCTTCTTTCAAAGCAGTTTTGTCAAGGATTCAGTTTGAAGTAGTGTTGGAACAAATAGTCAGAATGGAAAGTAACGAACCACAAAGGCCAGACAGTATTCAGCCATGGTTCTAAAGCAACTCAGGGATAAAACAACTGAATTATTAACCATGGTGAATATAAATTTTCACTTGAAACTGCTTTGGTGCCTCACCATAGGAGGGTGTCAGTTTTAAAAAAGCATCCTTCAGACAGCAAGGGACAAAAACAGATCAGTAAAGTTGCCATCTGTGTTAGACAAAGTCTTAAAAACTAGAATAAGGAAATTACTCCAAACACACAAGTAATTATGATCTACTTGAGACGATTAAGCTTGACTTTTACAAAATACTCCTTTATTACCAACCCACTGAAATCCACAGAAAGAGCAAATATGCATATGGAGAAAGGTGATCTGTAATATATATATAGTGTAATAAATTAAGCTTTCCATAAGGCTGTGGAAAATATTCCTCGCCAGAGGCTTTTCAGGTGAAGAAGCCTTACAGGGCATGGAAGGCCCTTAAATGGTTAAAAGAGAAGTATTAGACAAAGTTGAATTCTAACAGTGGAAATCTGCAGTGGAGTTGTTCTCATACCTGTAATGGTCGGCACACTCACAAGCTGTGTGGGAAGGAGGGTGAGCAGAGAGACAAGAAAGTTTGCTGATGGTACTAAATTATTTAGAGTGGTAAGGGTGAGAGAGCACTGTGAAGAACTGCAGCAGAACATATCTTATGAACCTGAATGACTGAAATTAAGTGTAGATAAATGTAAAGTGCTACATGGGGAAAAGAATATCCTAATTTCACATAAAAATTATGAGCTCTGAGCTAACCATTACTATTCAGAAGAGAGAACTTAAGATTATAATAGATAGTTCCATGTAACAGTCACTTCGATGCTTAGTAGCAGTTAAAAAGTAAATTAAATCCTAATACAGGAGTACAGAGAAAAGAGTTATGCCACTGTAAACAATGGTTCATCTACAGTTTGAACATAATACGGAGGTCCAGACCCTCATCTCAAAAAGGATATGAAAAAGGAACTGAAACTTTTGTATGAAGAACAACTGAATAATCTGTAAATTTTTGATCTGGAAAATAAATCACTTTATTGGAATATGGAGAAGCTCTACAAAATCACAGGGCACATGGAGAGAACGTAAGAGGGATCAACTTTTCATGCTTTCTGTCTAAAGGCATATTGGGCATCAAATGAAGGTAGGTTCAACACATTCGAAAAGAGAATAAACTCAGACAAGGGGCAGTAATTTATAGTACTTATTACCACAGTCATAGGTATTATAGGCCTGTGTGTGTGTCTAAGAATGGAAGCTGCAAAGGCAATAGGAAAGGATCCACTGAGGGTTGCTAAATACATGTGACTCTAGAAATCTTTCAGCTGAAACTAATTAGAAGATAGAAGTGTTTTACATGGAAGCATTATACATATTCTCTCCAATTTTATTTTTCCCCAGGCACTTCCTTAAGAACAATGTGGGAGACACAATAGAAGGATTTTTCATCTGATTAATTACAGCTGTGTTTAAATTGTTCTTATTCTGGTCCATGCAGTACAGGCACATAATATTGAGTCCCTGCTATATTGCAGTATAAGAAAGATAATCTTGATCTTCACATATGTCAAGTTCCATATGTTTCAAGTTCTTTTTCTCCAGCAGAAATAAGTAAATATTAATGCTATTTTATGAGGCATTGGGAAATGTTCCTGTTCCTTGTATAGGCAATTCATCTTTATAGCCCTAAAACATGGAAAGGGTATATAGAAAACACACTCAGAAATAGCAGGGAAGCAGGTCTGTCTTACCAGAGAATCACAGATGTATCTAGTACACATGACACAAAGCAAAAAAGGGAATACCTTATCACTATTGTTTCTAAAATCATTGAATAAAGTAAAAGCTGGCAAAAAAGACAAAGATGTGATAAAAATTGCACTGGTTATCAAATACCCATTACTAAAATTAAAATAGAAGTTGGGAAGAGATTTCTGACCAGCATCAGGGGGGATATTACGACATAAACTTCAAACAGTTAGCAAGGCTAGGAAATCTAACTCAGAGAGGCAGAGACTTCATTTTTCTGACCTCTTACACAAATGTAGCTGCTACAAAAAATGTCACACAACCCGCTAATACTATCTAGGAGGTCTCTGGTAGATCCCTTTACTGTGCTCACGATTGGGTTTTTGTTTCGGGTTTTGGGATTTTTTTAACTGATAAATAAATATAAAAATGATGTATAATCTTGCTTTGGTGAGTTTCAACAAGTTTTATGACCAGATTGTGTCAGAATGCCTCAACAAACTAGGATATTTATTTCTGTCAGGCTGCTAGCTGTAGCTTCAATCACAGTTACAGAAAATTAAACAGAACAGCTGTCAAATACTAGGTTGCTTAATGGTTTATTCATGTGCAAACACCTACTTCAGCAGTTTGATGCACTAGAAACTGCTTCCCAGACGTGGTCTCTATTCACAACATGAGACAAAGAGTACAAACTTGGTGCCTGAAAATTACTTGGTTTTGCTTGGATCATAATGTCTGATAGGCTAGAAGAAAAAAAACTATGTATTTTTCTTGTGATTAACATGAATTATTTAAAAAAATATTTACAATTCTTTTTGTCTAAATCTAGCGAAAATATATTTTCTGTGAAATAATTTTAACTACAACACAGTTCTCTTCAGTAAGGTGGTCTGTGAGGTAGTGCGTACACATAAAAACAGAGCAGATTTCCCACTCTACTTTGTAAGAATTCCTCATATTAAAAATATCCATGTATGTGTCAATGACAAATGATTATTATTGGTAGTAGAAATATTTTTTCATTCTCGACATTTGCCAATGGAAGGAGTTTTGTTCACAAAAAACAATTCACTTAGTTTGGACCAAGGATGAACTGCTGTTGATGTAAGCAGACACTGGAAAATACAACAGAAATAATAATTTGGAAGGGTGTTGTCACTATTATTTGTTGCAAGTTTCCTAACAATAAGAGGACCTCTCTAGGTGGATTTGCCTATCTTTAAAAATCCTAGGTAGGCTTTGCAGAGTGCAGCATGAAATAGAGCAGAAGGGTGGGTAAATAAGAAAAGGCAAAACTTTGCAAAAAATGCAAGAAGTTTAAATCAAATATAGGAAACCACAAAGAGGATTCAAAATGAAATCCAGGGTTTCTACATCAGCAAATACGGAAGTTGATCTCAATAGTCATATCACAATTGAGTTAGAGGGTACATTTTGTGTGTCAGGGAGGTCAGATGTGTGAAGTAGATCTCTAATCAAAACAGAAAATCATTCATAGATATATATGTATACTAATCTCTAGGGCTCAGGAGCAGCCTGGACATACTCTATTCCCAGAGGATCATTTTCTTCACACCCCTAACAGCAGAACATGAAGCTGAGAAAGGATGTCTACAACCCCTAATGAAGGGGCTCTTGAGAAAAATGTAAAGAGGGTGAAATTAATTACTGGGAAATGAAGAGAGGCTGCTGCTGAAGGTAGCGTGTACGGCTGAAGGCAAAGGAAGGTAAAAAGGAAAGTCTCCGAGAATTATTAACAATGAAGATGTAGTCACTGGGTTGACATTTGTAGGTAAAGAAGAAGAACATGCCACCAACAGTAGGCAGGAAAGCTGTCAAACAAGGACAAATAGTGCAGATGAGAAAACTTCTATGATATCAGTGGGAATAAGTAGGTATGAGCAGAAAGAAATCCTTTAATGAATATGAATGGAAGCTGCATTGACATGGGTAAGAATGAACATTTTCAATTAAAGGAAAGAGCAATAGGAAATGCATTCTATTGTTTAGAAGTCTTTCATACACACACATACACAATTTAAATTTTTATAAGCCTTGGACTGTAATAGAGAATGTTACAGCAGGATTTTACATTACTATGCTCTTATTTTTTGTATTATTTTCCTACTCAAAATGTTGCTTCCTCTTATGCATATCTGGTTCTTTAAATAGAAAAGATATTAATAAATGTAATTGCTACTTTACATGCTGCTGACATTTTCTTGACAGGAAGAGATTTCTTTTCATACAAATCCAGAAGGCTAGATAGCACTTGGGTTTTTGGTTTCCCAGGTGTGTTTCCAGTTCCCAGGTGTATTTCCACTTCCAGACTGCACTATGCATTACAAGGTACTTCAGTATGTAGTGGACAACAGCAGTTTTACAGAGTAAAAAAAAAAAAAAATCTCTTCTCCTTAGCTATTTAAACTTTTTTTCAAGGAGAGATTTAACACTTGAACAAGTTTCAAAACCACTCCAGGGAGTATGATATGAAGTAATTTTGTACATGTTACACTACATTAGGTTTAAGGAATAATACTTACTTCTTTGTTATAACATTGTCCAAGTCTCTTGGCTAAAATAAACCGCTGGACATAAGGAAGATATTATATTTCTGGAATAGGAGGCCATATTTCCTGCCTACATCCATGTCCCCCTGCATAGCACACAGTCACAGTGGCTGTACATCCACATATATGTACCAAAATGCATAAAAAATCCAGAAAGCCTGGTATTTAAGGGGGGAAAAAGTGTGAAAACAACGGAGAATTCCTAGCTGCTTTCTTTTTGAAGATCAGACATTTTATGGTTGCCTGAATACTGAATTGAGAGCTTGACAAAAAGGAAATAACATTTTTAAACAGTGTTTCAATCTTTGACAGATAATTCTAAGTTATACTTCTTTAAATTTCATGGAATTTTCTATAACTTTACAAAAGAAGGGTTTTTTTTCCATTTTTACACAACCATAGCGAGTACAGAATCAAAAAGTTTAATTATATTTGTTCAAGAGCTTTATGCCATAAACTACATGCATGTTGTGTCACCCACTCTATGCATTTTTTCTAAGTGTTCCTGAAATGTAGAGTCCCACTCATATTTCATACTTATATTTTTATGGTTAGTAAGATGGAGGGACCATGTGTATATCATTAATTTTTTTTTATACTGTAGTTTCTGTTATATTTTCTTCTTTCTCTATAGATACACAACAGGAAATGAAAAAGCAACCACAACTAATACCAGCTTGTTCCTGTTTTAGTATCAGGAAGAATTTGGGCTAAGGCAAAATGCATCCCGAAATGCTCTGTGAAATTTGCCTTCACTGATTGGGAAGACTAATTTAAAAAACTTGTTATGGTCTTGTGATTTGGCTAGGCCACTCTTTCATTTTCCAGCTAGGTCTTCTGACATAGTTACTGCAGGGGATGGATTTTTGAAGATAAATCTTGACTAAGAAGAACTGATCTATCATATCATATTATGATTATTATCAATGAACTAATGAAGTACCTTTATATATATTACTTATATCTCATTATTAATCTACTATATAGTCATATCCAAATGACGTTTTTAGAAGCATATATTTATGGTTTTCTCTGTTCCACTCATTTATACACCAAAAATATATTTTGTGAAAGTTGTAGAATCAATATATGCCTAGTAATTGTTTTACAATTATGAAATCTAACTGGTGCTTTATTGATACACTATGCCCTTTGACTAGTGAAAAAGGCACTCCTAAACCATTCTATGAAACTGCTCAAAACTTACTGTTGTATGATGTATCATCTATCAAAGTTTATAATTACTTTCTTAGGTATTACAATTTCAACTTTAGCTCTTTTCATTTTGGCTAGACTAATAAAGGAGAAAATGACACTACTCCATGCTTGCCTTGATATATAACAAAAATTCAAATAATCAAAATTAATTCTCATTACGTTATTACCTTTTGGTCTTCTCCAGCGTTTATAGGCATGTGTCTTAACAGTATGACTTAATAACTCAAAAAAGCACACAAGTAACTAGCACTCTGAACTTAGAGAAAAAAGTATTTCCACACTTATTTTAAAGACTTTTTAAAAAGCATAAAATCCTAATCAATTTCTATACTTTATGTCATAAAAAATGATGACAATTCTTTTTAAGTGTTTAAGGCATAACAAGCAAAATACATTGAAAGGTCACAGGCTGTCTAATATTGCAAGCTACTGCTCAGTTTATTTCAAACTGATTGACTTTTTTCTAACTACTGTCTGTCTCTTCTATTCTTTGCTATTTTCTCAGTCATGGTTTATAGATTGAAGTTATGTCTCCAGTGCTAAATTATTTATGAAAAGAGTACAGTTTAACTAGAAGATAGTATTTGATTTCCTTTTATTCCAAACAGTCATCAGGTTGAGGGGAAAAAAGTTGATTTTTTAGCTCTTTGTGCCATCTGATCATTTTGAATGCCATTGTAAGAGGAGACATATCTGCTCCACCCAGATGACTGTTTAATACTCTCATTAAAAATGTACACAGGGATAATTTTATATGTGCATGTACTATTTCAGCTTTCATAATCCCAACATGCCTCATGAACTGTTTGAATACCATCTGGCATATAGCAGTATTGTCTCTCCTTCCTAAAACAAGAACAAAGTGCAGAGCTAGCAATTAAATGTAACTACAACAAAAGCTACAGCAGAACTTGAAGTAGCAGAAGTTGAATCACACAGAAAATCAATCAGTTAATCAACTTTAAATTTATTGCCCTCATCTAGTGAACAGAACCAGTGTATTTTTTGATGGTGATTTTCTACATTGCTTATATGAGCAATCTGGTTCATGTGAGACCTAAATGTCCTAAAATTATAAGCAATTTAGAGGTGGGAAAACTTTTAAGATATATGATGGAGGTGTTCAGCCCCACAGGACTGTTACTGGTGATAGAGACCATACAAAATTTGCTTCTACATCAGCAAGATGTTACAGATTGTCTCACTGATTTTTAAATAGTCTAAATTAGAAAGAAAAAAATTAGCTTAAATTTTTTATGTGTTTGAGCCCACTTAGAATATCTGACAAATATCTGTCCCAGATGAGATGGCTGTATACCATCAACCAGGCAACCTCTTCTGAACCAGGCATGCTCTGTTATTGTCCAAAAATGGTGCAAAGTAAGCTAATAGAGCATTGTGCTGACTTCAGGGCAACTGCCACATGAGAGATATCTCACAGCATGAAATAACCTAACTCATAATAATTGCTGAATAATTGATAATTAATAGGCATTTCCAGAAGTGTTGGGATTTATAGATGGTACTTTAACCTTCAAATAGTAACAGTATTTGTAAGACTTTATACTATTCTCCTGAGGCACAAGTATTTTCACATATTTTTTGTTACCCCATCAAACACATTAACAACTACTTTTTGTCCATACTTCTAAGTACAAACATGGGAATACACTAAATTATTCTGCAAGGATTTCAGGTTTACCCTAAGCCTGTCAGCTTTTCCTCATGTTTTGTTTTTGCAGTAGGAAAACAGAAGAAGATTCTTTGACATTTACACCTTTTAAGTCCTCTGTTTTAATCCCCTGACATCACATCCACTCTTGACCCGCTTAGCAGTTTTCTCTAATGACCATCTTCCTTGTAAATAGCCTATTATTTTTATACTAAAAATTCAATTTGTTCTACTTTTCCCTTATTTTCTAGATTTTTTGTTCAGATGTTTGACTTGGTATTTGTAGTGTTTGATGAATTCTTATTTCTAATTAATAACAGCTGCTGAATGCTGTGACTTTTAAAGAGGAATACTTTCAGCAAGGGCTCTGAAATCACTTGACTGCATTTGGTATACTTTTCCTTCCAACTCTTCTGTAATTTATCCTTAGTGTTCTCTAATGGTTTTCAGAAATGCTGCAGTGTCACACAAGGTTATTTTTGGTTTACTTGCTTGCAGACTGATGCCTAGTGCAAGAAGTTGTTAGTTACACTGATTCAGTCAAGAGTAGATCTCAAGTGATGAAATTAACCTCCTGTACTTAACAGGAGAGTTTTTCCATTAAATTAGGAAAGGGAAACTTGGGTACAGAATCATAGCACAGTGAGTGCTGCATGGTGCATCATCCATGCCATAGTTAAGAATGTACATTTCTCAAAGTATCTTGGGTTTCTGAATATGCACCCTTGCTTTCCTCATACTTCAAATAATTTTCTGCTGTAACTGTTCCGATTTTTCCTTGCATCAAGGAAAACCCCATATTTCTAAGCTCTTTGGATGTAGTTGGAAACTTATGTCGAGGAAATTAGGACTATATATAAGAAAAAAAGAGTATATTTATATATGCGTATAAACATAGATGCATATATGTATATAAAAACCAGATGGATTTATTCTATTGGCATGTAAGTGTTTTAGTACTTTATAGGAAGATAGCTAAACTACAGAGACTGTTAAGACTTTCTTTTTAAGAGGAAGTGCAGTGGTTTATAGACTCTGGGCATACTTGCACTCCAACAGTTTTCACTTCTTCTGTCATTGTGCTTACTGTGTAAAATGACTGTTTAGCCTCCTTCATTCCACAAAATAATGAGGAGAGTACCTTTTCTGCTGGGACTGTATTTCAGCCATACATTTACTTTCTGCATCTATTCAAAGGGAAGGCACTCTAGAGACTGTGGGATGAAACCTAATTACTTTGCATACAAGTTCTTATTATAGCTGAGAGTTTTTTAGTCTTACTTCATCTATATCAGAACATGATGACAAATTTTTTTTGTAACGGCTTGGTGGAGAATTCCAGGAAAATGGCATTTGATTATGACCCACTGACCAAGAAAAATCATTCTCATTGCAAATACTTTAATTTTTCTTTTATCTCCTATTGGAAAAAAAATTAAAACCAGCCAAATAGAAAAACTTCCAGTTCTGCCTTCATTTATTTGACCGTTTTGTCATTCAATAAAAAATAATTTTAAATAAAAATTTGTTTTATTTTAAGTAAACTCTATTTTAGAAACACCCCCATCTTGATCACTTGCATTCTTTTCCCTTTCCATGTATTATTTTACACATAAAAAAATGTTGCAAAATTATCAAAGTATTAAGTGTAGTAGTTAAGTTCTGTACGTATGATAAATGATCTGGAAGCCAAATTAACAACCCTAGCTATATTGCAATTCATAAAAAGATAACGTTGCCACTTGCCAAAAGAAATAATTATTTCATCTTGCTCTGCTATCATCTCTAATAAGACATCTTGGTATTAGGAAGTAACACAACAATAATTTAATAAATTTAATGGGCTACATAAAATTCCACTAACAGTATTTTAGAGAAGGTTGTAATAATGTAAGAACATAGAAATAGCTATGAGAAAACTCATTTGGGCATTAAGAGCAGCTAAATTTAACTTGGTAACTTACTGGAGATAAGGTGTTCCACTTGTGTTATTTCTTTCTAGCATCTGTTCTGCTCAAGCATTTGAACCTCATGTGACTGTAATTATTTACCATTTGATGCACCATTAAAAGATCTCTTAGAGAATGTATAAAAGATTTTACACAAAATTTATTCCTCATCTGGTCAGTTACACTAAGAAAGAAAATGCCCCTGCTCGGAAAAGGATCAGAGACATTTGCTATAAGACAGGCATGTATGTTCAGCGTCCTGACTTCTACTATACACATAACCAACATCACATACTGGCAAACATACTTAAGTGCAAGTCACTCTTTTTGTTTGTTTTCCTGCCCTTGTCCTAGTGCCTCCCAACAACTTCAGAGCAAGCTTACCACTGTTGACCACACTCGGCAGAGAGTGAGAGGTTTCAGCATTATGCTTGAGTACTTTTGAATGCAAGTTTAAAAAGTAACACTTATTAAAGTAGAGGGATTCAAAAGTAGTCTTATCTCACAGATTATTTTAATTTTTTTGTTATACTTGTCAGTTGGTCATTCAAGAAGGATGTAGGTAGTGATACCTACCTCTCTGCTCATATAACATTAGAGTGATAAGTAAGCAGGGAGCACAGTATGGGAATGGATGGAATAGGGGGAATGAAGGTCACAGGGAAGGCACAGGCATAGTATAAAAATCTGCAGGAAACTAGAACAGTGTTCAGGTACTTCAAGAAGAAAAAACAAACAAACCAAAACATTTGTAAGGATGATGGAGTGCTTTTCCATAATTAAAATCAGACTGACCTAACAGTATATTTGTAGTTTTCCTGCCTTCATTTCTGTTGGGATCTTTATATCCAGGCAGCTATGTCAAACGGAGCAAAAAACATATTACATGTCTGTGAGAAATCACTACAAACCACTTCTTATATTTTAATTTAAATGTGTGGCTACCGTTAATGATATCAATTGGATACAGCTATAAAACAAGAGGAAGCACCAATAAACCACTTCAGCTCCCTGATTGCACCTACTTTACAAGAGGCACTCTCTACATTTAAGTACAGATGTGGGCTACAGTGCAAGGTTTTCATCATCATGAAGAGAAGATCGTGTCACATGCAAGTGACTAAGCCTTATGCAAGCTTGTTGTTTTGGGCACCTCAAGGAGGTGATATCCTCACGTGCCAGTAGACCTTTTTTTTTCCACTGTTACCCTTAAGTATGAAGAAAGATTAGAAAATACAGTTTTTGACTGTGTTTTTCAACTCAGCTTAAAAAAAAAGGCTTGTAGTTGAGATGAAAAGTCCTTATAAAGCACAACACTTGCTTTAAATCCCTGTTTCTTTGAGTGAATGTACTTAAAACTCCTCAAAACACCAGGGTTAAATAGGAGTGATTATATATTGAAACCACTGGGAAAATGCAGTAATAGTGTTCCATTTAGAAATATATCTGGAAAAAGGTCATGTTTTTCCAGTATCAAACAATTGGTTATATATGCACATAAATAGGAGGATGGGACAGCATTTGATGCTACTTAAACACAAATGGGAAGCAGGAAAAAGCAAGAACAAAGATGTTGCCATAAGGAAGGTTAATGAAACAACTCAGGAGATTGCCAGGTTAGATACAGTCTTAGTGTGGATGGTGGACTGCACAGACAGTGTGACTGCTTTTCTTTCATGTGACAAGGAGAACAAATGGGACAAGGTAGTATTAATTGCTACTTTCTCTTAGCTTTTGTGGTATGTGACAGCTGTCAAAGGCATGAAGTAGATTCCCTACAAAAGAGGTTCAGAGAGTGTAGTAACCTTGGAAAGCAGACCAGGAAACAAGCACCTGAGAAAAGTCACTAAAGAAAATAGAGAGGTTGGTAACACCTCTTCACTCTCCTTAAAAAAACCACAAAGCAACAACCAGCGAAAAAAAATGTTTGCATGTTTAGTAAGAGAGAAATTAATCCAGTATCTTACTATGGGCACTGTTAACATGCGACAAAAGGCTTCTGCTTATGCTTTTTTTTAACCACCCCCCCCCCCGCCACTGCTTTGTGTGAACTATTCACATCAGAAACTCAGACTCTAGTTCTTTGGACTTGAGAATTTATAACTCATTTCCTCATGAGGCTTGGTAGTGTGTAATCCCAACAGTGAAGCTCTCTGCTTGATTCTTTTAATTAAAATTAGGCTAACCTTGGGACAGTTATGTTCTGCTCTCCTATTCCTGACTTCTGCTCAGCCACTGTCCCTTCTCCAGCAATGCATTGTATTACTTCAAAACCCCTTCACCTTTGGCCAATAATGAGCTAAGTTCACTTCCAAGAGTCATCAGTCGGTCTCAGAAGATATCAAAGTGACTACCAAAGCACTAAAAAAAAAATCCAAGGTCCTTCTGATGTCTGAAATCAGTAGATATCCAGGAGATCTAGCAGCTGCCCAGTTAACTTTTCCATCCCTATACAAAAACCAGCAGAATTAAGGTCTCATTGATTTTTAAGAAGGACAGGTTAATAAACCTGGGACACTTTCTTTCTGCCTCCCTCGGGCTCACTTTCTGCATAACTGGTGACTCTCTGAACCCTTGTAGTTCCAAATGTCCTTTTCTGTTTCTGTGTTTGGCTTTTTTTTCAGTCCATCTTGTCTTACAGTTTCTGCTCTGATTTGGATGCCCGGACTTGCCCACTGAATTATTTTTGCACAACTGTTCATGTGACTAAAAAGTAAATGGTCTTCACTATGTAATTTAGGAATACTCTATAGACTATACTTAAACAGTATAAATTTAGTCCAAACTAGCTCACATACATTCATATAAAGTTACTTTCAAGCATATGTGTGCATATATGTGAATTAATAAATGCAGTTTATTTTAAAAATAATTTGTAATTTAAAAATAAAAAAGGAACGATTAATTTTGTTGCAGAATGCCACAGAAGCTTTTTGCAAATATAACAACAGATCTACATTTTTAAAAATCTTATCAATATAGCAAAAGGATTTTGTTTCAGACCAGGTAGAGTACATTTTCAATTTTTTCCCCCTGCTTATTTCAGAAGTATCAAAGTGTCCACAAATTCTAGAGCATAGTACAGCTCCATCTTTCATGCTACTTGTATTTGGTATTATTTGGAATAGGCATGCATCAGTACTTCTTAAATGCTGTCAAGGTTTAAATAAATTATTCATAAGGCATTCCTTACTCTCAGATAAGATTTAGTTTCAATAAGCAAGTAATTATTATAGTGATCTAGATCTTTCAATAAGCTAGAAAAGGTGCTGTGGGAGAAAAAAGAAAAAAAAATTCCAGAATTTTTCACATCTCTTACCTTGCTAACTCTTTGTCCTCTTCCGAGCACTAATAATTATTGTTTAATTATTATTATTTTATTATTATTAATGAAATCTTTGACTCTGAACAAATACAATGTATTCTATCATCCTACTCTTGCAAGAGTATATTATTACACTCTTTTGCAAATTAAAAGCAAAGTAAATACATTTTTTAAAATTTTGTATTAGCACTACTGAAAAATTAAGCTTCTTTCTCTAATGCAAGACAACTTAATTTCTATGATTACTTTATTTTTTCCTCATCTACCTAGGAATTTGGAAAATGAACCATTCCAGAAATACTGAAACTTTCTCCACAAGAAGTATTAATTTGCTTTTTGCTTTTTTCTTTTTTCTTTTTTTGGTGGAGGGACATAAAAGCAAGGATTCTTCCATGGTTACACGTACCCAACAACACAGAGTTAAGAAAAATAACAGTTACTGGACTCATATGGAAATCAGAGCTCTAACACAGTTACTTTTCTCTGGAGGAAAGTGTCAGGATTGCACAGGAAGTTGTTCAAACATCTCAGGAGGGACTGGGGATCCAGGCCTTGCTGTGATGGGCATGACAAGAAATTATCGCATTTATCAACCTATGTGTGTTTTTAACAAAATCTCTCTCCCCTGTGTTAGCCATGTATTAACAAGCAATGTTTTTCTCTAAACACTCACCATCAGAAGAGATGGAGAGTGTGTGTACACAAAGTGGACAGATAATGCAAAATTACTCAACCTTTGAGTACACAGATCCAGAATTAGAAAGCCACATTTTTCCACTTCTGCAGAGCCAAAAAAACTTGCAATCAGGGTGAGGACAGTCGACTTCTGTTTCAAGATCAGGTAGTGCATCCCTTGAGCCCTGTTGGGTTAAGTGCTTTAGAGAGACCAAAGATGACACTGACCCTGCAGAGAGGAGCTCACAAGTTTCTTTTTCCTTTAAACTAAAAGCTTTCACACAATAATTGTGTCAAGAAATGTACCATCCTTGATCTTAAATGAAATAACATAGGAAGACATTGAGATGAGAAATAATCTCTAGTGGCCTGAATATGACCACAACACATCAAAGTATTGTAGCACATTGTTCTTGGGAAGCCTTGCTTCCCATGGGTGCTTTCAAAAGGGACTCTGCTGGTGAAAAGTGTGCTTAGGCTGATTGCTAAGGCAGAGTCTGACTGACACACAGAGCCCTCATTCAGCCTCATCTCTCACATTTTCAAAGCTCTACGATAGCTCATTCTGGCAGACCAAGTAGAAGCAAAGCCCAGGCAGGCCCTGCACTGGTATCTGATGTTATCCAAGAAAGACATTTGCCTTTGTGTTACATTTGAATATTTAAAATCTTTCTCTGAAATTGTTTCTTCTTTTTTCTCCCAGACTAACCTAACTTCAGACACTGAATTAATATTTCAACAATTTTAAAGTTTACCTGAAAAGTGCTCCCTTACATTATTCAGTATTTCCCTTTGATAATTCAAAACTTCACAAAATTAGGAGGCAATGTCCTCAAGAAGAGCTAACTTGCTGGAAGTCACTCTTGTTCCAGATTGATCCTCATAAATAACATGTACTCAGAAGACTTTGAGCAGCTGAACAGAAACATCCTACCCTTGTACATCTGATTATTACCTAGTAAGGCTATGCAGATGAATGCAGATTTCTCCTCTATAAGTTATTGCAGGAAAAAACAAACAAACAAACAAAAACTAACGAACCAAACAAATAAACAAAAAATCCTACCAACCCAAAAAACCCACTTCTGAATTAAAATTTATCTCCCAAAATTCCAGTGGGTTGAAATATGGCAGAGAAGAAATGAGAAGGTTCTTGGGAATTCATGTTCACAAATTCTCAATTTACAGAAGGAAGTTTTTTCAGTGCTCAGTTAGTGTGTGGTGCATGAACACACTCCGAAGCCTGGGTATTGCACTTCATCAGTGCCACCACATTTTCAAAGAAAACATTTATAAAAGGACTCTATCGCTTGAAGACTGCAGCTGAGCACACTTAGGGAGCCAAGATGACACCTGAATTTGGCCAGAGTCCTACATCAGCAGAACTCCTTAAACAGTGAGAATTTACATCACATCTTAGACATGAGAAGATTTGAAGTTACAGCACAGCCTAAATAGTACTATTACTTGTTTTGCTCTTCTCTCTTCCCCATAAGAAGAAATCCAAACTGATACCTGCATTAACAAGATAAGAGAACATACCCTAAAGAAAAAAATAAAACCTTGCATATATGGGTCATATTTTTCTTTATTTTTGTGAAGCAAACTGTAGATCTATGTAATTTTTGCTTTTAAAATAAACTCCTGTTTTCTTCTGCAGCACAATAGATCACTCTGCTTAGGAAACACTTCTGCTGCCACAGAAATTTAGAAAACCATGCCCTTGCTTTGACACCAAACAAACAAAACACCACAAACCCACAGTTTTTTATGGAAAAAAAAAAAAAACCACAAAAACCTATTGAAAAATAAAGCAAATACTAAACAGGAGGATTTCTTACACTTCTTTTCCCCCAAATAATTCTAATAAAGGCTGAAAAGTCAGTTAAGTTACTTCCATCTAGCTAGTCTTAATGTATTTCAAATGCCAGGTTTGTCTCTTTTATCACAGTTCCCCCTACAGCTCACAGAAATTGAAGTTGTTCAATTTCTATTAATCATCCACAGGTAGCAGGAGAGCATTTCCACCTGGTTTCAAATTCCAATTCTGAGTGAAAGAGCAGTCAGGTGCTCTCACTCAAAAAACAATAACCTTGTCAAGGCACCTTTTGTGCCTGGCTTGTAAAATCTAAAATACTGACTCTGGTCAGCACATCAGCATGCAAAATTAAGTGAGTCTGATCACACTACAGCTTAAAATCAAGAAAATGGTCCAGTGAAGATCTGGTGTTGCACAGAACTAGACAAAACACGAATATTACCTCTGCCTCTTAAAAAAAAAAATCCCTGAATTTAAGACAAATTTTATACCAGGTAGCACTGACAGATCAATGACTATTACTTATACAAGACTTCTTATTTATTTTTTCTAAATCAAAACTTTGGGTTACCAGGTTTGCTAGGGTTCCTGAACATGATCGTGGTTATTTCAATTTAATTAATTTTCAATTAGTTTGTCACTATCTCAATCCAGCTGTTGTCTCCTGTGCCCTTGTTCTAGTCTTTCCCACACTGCCAAATGACAAGATTAATAAACTTTTATTGATCATTAAAAAAATTTACTTTTTGAAAATTACAACATTTTTCCATGTATCAAAATAGGTATTACAAAACAAAAATTACTTTTATTTCTGATGTCTGAGAACTAGAATGAAGGCCCTCCCCACCAAGAAGACTCAGTGAAAGAAAAATCAGGATTCAGCCATTTTTCCTCTATAATAATCCAGCTGTAACTCTGACCAAAAAAAAAAAAAAAGAAAAAAAAAAAAAAAGAAAAAAAAAAGCTTTGGAAATCCAAATAACTTAGTAATCTAAAGTTTCTGCAAATAGGAGGGAAAATCCCCACATTGATTTCTTAAAGTAATTTAAACAAGATCGTGAAAGTGAGGATTTTAAGGCATTAACACCAACATTGCTGTGCTAGTCCCTAATATTTTTTGCAGTGTGACTTCAAGAAAAAATATAGACAAAAACTAAAAATTTCTTCTTTTCCCATGGCAGTCCAACCAAGTGAAAAAAACAAAATTAAATAAAGTTAAATGGAGTTTTAACTCAGTATTCAGAATCAGAACTTTGGGAATTATTTCAATATTGTAAAATCATATGTGCAGTATTGACATGAAGACTTTAGAGGAAACACATTTTTTAAATATAGTAGATCAGAAAACTAGAAAAGTTGATTACTCTATGTATTTGCTAAATTAGTTAGGCCTCTATACCCTAGCTGAGCAACTTAAACAAAAATAAAGCATTACTTATTCTTGTAAAATCCTGAAATATGCTGGTAGGTGGAAACCTAAAAACTTTTAACTACTTGATCAACCTATGAAGGATTTCCATAGTTTCTAGAAATCCATTAACACAGACCCAGCAGCAGACTTCTTTAACAAACTTCTAATAAATAGGAGAAAAACATGAAATAGATTTAAAAATAATATTTCTTAAGTAAGTTATTAATAAGAAATCAAATACATCAATTTGCATTTGATTTATCAAAGATAAGATTAAAAAAGTAATTTGATTTTCTACATAATTACTTCTGATTTTTCAGGAAACTAAAATGTGAGCAAATCTGTATCTGTCTTCCTTGACCTTTCTGACATCTGCAGAAATGCATTCTGGAATTTATTCTGACACCTGCGAGACTGGAAATGAAATGCTGCATTTGATCATATGCATCAAGCAGTATGTCAAGCAGAAGATAAGCACACAAGGTCTATCACCCACTGTGACTGAGCTGGGGAAATCTAAAAGCAGGAGCCTGATTTTATACACAATATGAACACGCATGCATAGAACACAGAAAGGCCTCAAACATCAGAGATACCTTTGATTCAGGCAATTTTTTATAGTTTTTCATTTGGGTTATTTGTATATTTTTTAAAAAGCATCTGAAATGGTAAAAAATTCAGTGGCACAGAAAAAGCATTAAGAAACTGAAAGTCCCTTTCCTTATGGCGGAACTCCTTCAAATATTACTTTTTACCCAATATTTTTACCCAAATATAGCTATAGATCATGAAAACAATCAAGTAATTATTTTTTATATTGGGACAACTTATGGTTTCATAGGTTCTTTAAATTTAAAGGGGACCTGAGACAACAATTGTTCATTTTTAAAAAGGTAGGAAAAAAGACACATTTCACATGGGCGGACCAGTCATATCACTAAATTTACTCAGTTCCCATTTAATTTTCTGTCCTTAATGCCAGCATTTCTTGGTCTAACTGGGAACAGGGATGGCTTCACCTATCATTTACAACTGAGTTGTACAACTCAACTCAGTCCCTCCTGCAAAATCCAGCAGAGCAGGCTATAAAAGTTGCTACAAATCACTCCTGTTTTTCCTTTCCCCTATTTGAGCAAATCTCCCTGAAAAAGAAACTTCTATATTGTTTTCCTTTAAAAACACATAGATAATATGTCTGTGCTTATCTCAGGACTTCATGTCACAGGTTCAATAAGTTCCAGGTGTATTGTGTAACTTGACACATGGTATGTTATCTATTTATATTAAATTATTATTAATGCTACATATTTCTGAAATCTTTGAGAGTTATTTTTTATTAAAAAGATCCAAATAGGTTTTTAAGTTATTGAAATTAGTCTTAGTCCCATTAGACTGTAAAGCTGAGATTCTTTAGTAAGTGCAAGTCTAATTTTAGAGAATAGAGAAGAAAATTAATTAATTCATTCATTTGGCAAGTGCTTAAATATCAGAAAAAATAGCTCTTGTCATGAGAAATAAATATCAAATCCTGATGGATCACCAGATACTGAATGATAGGTACTTTTCATGTTTGGAGACTTGAATGGTATGATAGGCTGAATTTGAGCAATTTAGGGATAGAATATACTATACTAGAATATACTCTAGGAGGAAAAGAAAGAAATACTATTGAGGAAGATTGTTAAAAGAAAGGTATTTTCACACAGAATCGATCTGGTGGCTTGAAATGTCAGAGACTATGAAGCTGGTTCACTACTGTCTTTTACCAGATTTAGTGGTATTAGATTTGAAGAAATTGAGTGCAAAACAGTGAATGAGACCCTTACACAGCAGGTTATAACACGTGTCTTGCAGAGGTATAAGATGCAGGAGGCTGGAAAACCATTTCAGGGCTAAAAGAAATATGGGTGACCCAAGAATAGGTGAGGTATTCAGACAATAAACACCATTAAAATTCTGCTGTATTTTAAGTAGATGTGTGAGACAGCCATTGTATTTCTCTATTCCTTGTTATAGCTATAAAGATGCATGGATGAATACAGCAAGGTCAAAGTACAGAAATAAGTCATAAAGACTGGGCACACAACTATCAGATTACTTAGCAGTGATTACTAATGAGGAATGCATGTGCAAATATATAATGATGGCTTCAATTTTTTCATGTATTGCAAAAATTTTGCAGTTCATAGGAAGCTACTATTTGTGAATGGGTATTCAAATCCCAGAAGTAGTCTGGACAATTTTTTCTCCCAAAGCTTCATACCCTAAGCTGAGAACAGTTAAGAACATAGGTATTTCTGCACTCGGACAGAGTTTGTATGGACTCTATTAGTTCTTTCAATATCATTTATTCAGGTTAAAATTTACTAATTACATGAGCAAATTCTTTACGTGATCATAAACCAATCTCTTTTTTTTGCCATGAAAAACTGATCTCTGAAAGCCAGATCTAATACTACTCTCTTTGTAAAAGAATATCTAGAAAATTTTCTAGCCATTACAAGTAAGAGCCTCAGTCAGCCTGTGTGTGAGCACACAGCTTCACACCATTATCAACAGAACATTTCTGAGGTGCAAACATCTCACAGGTTTCCATGTAGAGGCCAAGGTTGATGTACTCAAACATCACACAGGTTTGGTCAGGTCAGTTTGTAACAGCAGTAGTATGAAGACCTTCTAGTAGTCCTCTCAAAAATGGGAGAGCTGGCACAAAAAATTACTGTAGTTTGCACATTAGTTTGCATTTGCTGACTGCCTCAGGGAGCCCAGCAGACACCTGCTCTGACAGCAGAGTTAACGTAGCTTGAGCTGAGCAGTGATTTATTGCTTTTAGCAACAAATGTTTAAAACTGCCCTTTGGTTATTTTAAGTATCAGTAACTTAGCTAAAAGCTCTTTCCAACTTGCACAGCTCAAGAAACCCCATGAGAACTTTCTAAGGTTGGACTTGTTCCAAAACTCTCAAGGAAGAAGCTAAGCTTTCATAGATATGCATGAGTTTTAACTCCGTAATAATTCTTCCTTCATAAATGCTGTGCTCATCATCCACGCTACCAAAAATAGCATATGCAACCCTTTTTACTCTTGGCAATTATGTACCGTGTAACTATATTTAACGGACAAAGGAGCCTACAGAAAAATGCTTACACAATGAGGTATATAGAAAGTGACTGAATGATCAAATTGCCTATTTCAAGACCATAAATATTTTATGTTTCCAGCCAAGGAGTGTTCAGTGGAAGTTGTTTTCCCTTGAAGTCTGGGTGACTTTTGCAAACTCCTGCCACATTCTAGCAAAGTTGAATGTGACAAGAGACATGGATTACTTTTGTAAATGAAAAGTGCCGAGCTACCCGCAGGCTCTCCTGAGCAGAGTGTTTGTTACAGATGATTCAGTAAAAGCAAAATAAGCTGAGGGGAACAGCTGTTCACACTGACAAAAATGCCATGCACCATTCATATTGTTAGATGAACATTTTAAGGAAATTGTAGGAAGCATTTCTGTTGGTGGCTACTTTATTTTCTCCCCAGTAAGTGCAGTTTTTAAATACAATTAAAAGAGCCCAATCTTCATACTGGGAGGTGTGCTTAGAGGCAGTCCCTGAAGCAGCTCCAACACTTCTGTCCTAATTGCTTTTCCTTCTCAATATTGTGTAGGCAGTGCTTCCACAGAAAACACAGTGCAAAGAGCATCTCATAGAATCATAAAATGATTTGGGTTGGAAGGAACTTTAGAGATCATCTAGTTCCAACTCCCTCACCACAGGCAGGGACACTTCACCACACCAGGCTGCTCAGAGAGTCCCATTCAACCTGGCCTTGAACATTTCCATGGTTGGGGCGTCGACAGCTTCTCTGGACAACTTGTCCTAGTGCTTCACCACCCTCTCAGTAAAGAATGTCTTCCTAACACCCAATCTAAATGTACTCTCAGTTTAAAACCATTCCCCTTTGTCCTATCACTACATGCCCTTATAAAAAGGCCCTCTCCAGCTCTTTGTAGGCACACTTTAGCTACTGAAAGTCCATAATAAGGTCACCGCAGATCCTTCTCCTCTCCAGGATGAAGAACCCTAACTATATCAGTTTTTTCTCATAGGAGAGGTGCTCCAGTCCTCTGAGCATCTTCTTAACTCTCCTCTGGACTAACTTTGACAAGTCTATGACTTTCCTGTGCTGGGAATCCCTGAGCTGGACAGAGCTCTCCAGGTGGAGTTGAACAGAGGTGTGGAATCCCCTCCCTTGCCCTGCTGGCCATGCTGCTTTGGATGCAGCCCAGGACACATTTGGCTCTCTGGGCTGCGAGTACACATTGCTGGCTCATGCCCAGCCTCTCATCCACCAGCACCCCAAAGTCCTTCTCCCCAGGGCTGCTCTCAATCCGCTTATCCCCCAGCCTGTGTTGATACACGGAACAATATGTGTGCAACAGCCTCACGGGGGGAAATCATTCAGAGAAGTTTAAGTATTTAGAGACTTCATAGACATGCTCTGTAACCAATGCTTTTGGGTCCCTTTATAACATGAAAGACTTCTAAATTGTGCTCTTAATAACTCACAGCCTGCTTAAAAGAAATTTTCCTCCAGACTTCTGTGGCTCTTCAAAGTAGAAAAAATTACCCATGCATAGATAAGAGATTGAGATGAAGGAAAACATACAGGTGTTGATGAAATGCTACCACTCACCTGGGCCAAGAGAATCATTTAGATTGAAGATTTCTGAAATATCTATAATCTGAGATCAAATATATTGTTTTCTTCCACTCCAGGTGGTGAAGTTATAAGTTAAATGGAAATGATACCTCATCATGATACTCTTTTCCCCAGAAAATGCAAACAGAACTATAATCAAAGTACTTCTACATGTAAGTTTTATAAAGAATTATACAACATGAGATATTCAAACTATTCTTATTAATCACACTAATGGGTGTGTAGGTAGGAGGAGGTGTCTGAAATAGCAAGCTGTATTGAAATTACATAACAAACTCCAGATAAGAGGGCTTTAAAATTGAGGAAAAGTGCCCAAGAACAGTACTTTCACAATATGTGTAGAATCTTAAAATACATCCTCCTGAACTGCTAATCAATCAGGATTTCTATTAATTATGAATGAAAAAGCATTATTGTCTGGAAGAATAACTACAGGACTAGGAACCAAGAACAAAAATTTTAATCCTACCTTTCATTTACTTTTCTAGGATCATATCAGTTTACATCTCTGGATTTGCCTTTATTAATAAATTTATTTTTAGAATAGTTGCTGGTGTGGTTTTGGATGAAGGCAGCTAGTCATCTCTCAAACAACAGCCATGCTGTGGAGCTGGAACGGGTCAGAAGCCATTCCCAATAACTTATGTGTGGTGGTGTACTTGAGCAGCTAAGGCTTTGGTGGTATGGCGTGTTTGGTGCCAGATGGCCTCATTGCTTACAGAACATCCAGAAACATTTGGTTTAGCTGTAGCAAACACTGTTTCTACATTCTGTATTTCTGCTTGTGCAGGTGGAGATGTTAAAGCGGTGTAGCAGTCAGGGGATCTTGTGTTTGCATAACCTTCAGAAGTGGAAGGAGCTCTGAAAGCAATGAGACTGTATCGGGCAAACATAAAGAATAAAGAGAAAGAACAGAAGGTTGAAGAACTGTCCCTTGTATCTAAACGAAAGGTGTTCTGGGAGGCATTTTCCCAAGGATAGCTAAATAAAAATTCAAACAGAAGATAAGTTGAGGAAGTAATATGACTTACTCTGTGTGTAAAGGAATTTTTTGAATTTTTTCTTTTTCTTGTCAACTTGATCTTACACCCATGTTATGATGATGTTTTACACTATTTCTCAGATATTGTACCATCTACTGAGTTAAAAGGACTATAGTTCTAGAATGGCAGAAGTCAGGCTAATAAGATTGTGAAATGTGCTTTATGAATAGGATGGGCAAAACATTAGCTTGATTCTTTAATTAGCCTTGTGCTTTAATTAATTTAGCCTTTCTTCTTCCTTTAAACAAAGTGAAGGTAGATGACCATAAGGGCTGGAGTATAAAATTGGATTAATATTTTAGTTAATGCTACTGTAATGTTAGATTCAAATTAATATAAATTAAGAATGAAGTTACATGAAAACACTGCTAATATCCTAATAAACCTACAAAAGTTATGACACAAACACTTAGGTATAATGCTGTGAGCCTGATAAGAGCAGTCTAAATGAAGGAAAATGGAATGTTAAAATGGCTGAGGACACATAGCACTATTGCTTGCTAACATGCAATTGTGGTAGGAATATTTCTGAAGTGTCCATATTAAAATAGGTGCATGGGGCAATGACATAACTTTTATCTCTGGTTTAGAAAACTGGTTTTTGGGCAGAAGAGAGAGAGAAGGGTTTGCCCCTTACTGTGTTGCTAACCTCAAACTGAATGTAATACTTACAATGTTCAGTGACGTCACTGGTTTAGCTTGGATTTGTTACAGACTAAATACTTGGGGTTTATCTCTATACCTAAGTGGGATTCCTCTCCTTGCAGGCAGTGAGCTGTATGAAGAGATTTATCAGTGCTTCAATGAAAGCTTTTTTCCATACTGTGATTTTGAGACTTCATTAACACAGCAAGCAGATTTCAGTCCTTGTCTCAGGAGTTGCTAATCTTCAAGATTCATACTGGCTAAGGAATAACAACAGAGTTTATGTAAGTCACTCAGCAAAGAAGCTGCAATGGCGTATACTTTGGGCTTTATTTTACTGTGGAAGTGCCAAGTTATGGCAAGGCTTGATGACCCTATAATTATCCCAAGAAACATATGCTTCCAGAAGTCAACCACAATTCTTAGTGTTCAACAAATCTTTTATGAAATAAACAACATTTATATTACATTTGTCAAGGTGTGGGAAAAAAACAAATATCTTAAATGCTAATTAAAACCACAAAAACAGACCAATGATGCATTTAGTATTTCAAGACAGGAGATTAGCAATATCAGGTGAAGCTCTGACACAGGAAAATAATTTGTTTCAAAGTCCTACTGTAAGAGGATATCTATAAGTTTTATATTAGTCAAGTGTTTTCTTCCCATTTTTTCCAAGAACAATGCATAAATATTGTACATGAAAATTCCAGTGAATTGTTTAAAAGACAATACAAATGGTAATTTAGATAACCTTTAATTTGAGAGACCTGAGTTGATCTTGATGATCTAGATGTAATTATAACTGCTTAAAAAAATTCTATGAGAAACTCAACAAGTAAAAAAATCACACCAAAAAGCAAATTTTATAGGATTTTTTTAAAAAATAAATTTCAAATCTCAAGATGAACATCCAGCTCTGAAAATGTTTAAATATTTACTTCTGAAGTAAATATTTTTGCCTTCTAAACTAAATTAGGATGTAACTTTTTATATTAAATCCAAAATCCAAATTACAAAATATAAATAGCCATTTATTTTAAAATGCTCTTTAAGATCTTCTTCAAGTTATTCAAATGTTTTCAATTGAAATTGCAATACTCCCTCTTTCAACAAAACCGTTATTATTTGAAACTTTCCCACTGGATTTTTTTAATACTCCATTAAGACTTAAATATTCTCCCTAAAGGCAAATAAATGAGGGTGGCCAGAAATGCAATATTTTTTACTTACTATTACCAATAAGTAATCTTATTACTTATTAGTAAGTAATCTGCAGGAAATATGGTTTTATTGTACTAAATCACTCTCTATACTAACAAGTTGAAATAAAATGGAGTGCCTAGGGGTATGTGTTTCTCCACTCAGTTGTCACATCAAGTGACAAAGGAATGTATGTGCTCATGCAATACTTCAGAAGATTCTTTTACTTTTCTTTCTTTTTTTTTTTTTTTTTTTTTTTTTTAACAGAATTAAGAAGAGTCATTGAAGCAGTACAAGACAAGAGAAAATTGAATTTTGTGCCCTGGAATAATGCATGTGGTTTTCAGTGTGACAGTCAAAGCTGTAACGTGAAAAGCAGGAAGCATAAAATCTTGATTAGACTGAAAGAAAAACAAAAGAAGTGATAAGCCTTTATAATTTAGATTTTCTGTACAAGAGATGAAAAAATACAGAAAATGGCATCTGCTCAAGTCTCAAGAGATGGAGATATAAGTATGAGCAATCCTGAATGAAACTGAACAAAAATTTTGAATTAATAGAAACAATATTTGACTCACGGCCATTATAGTCACCTTTTGGGAGAACATGCGATACTATTACTGTCTTCTTACAGAGAAATGTTAAGGTTCCTACAGAAAATGAATCATGTCATTCCTGTATTTTACTCCAAAAGGCAAAAACTGCTGCTAGAAAGTCACTTTATATTGAAGGGAAGTCAGAGTATGAGAAATGTCTATATTATTGTCCAATATTCCCCAATGTTTAATGTCCAGTTGTACAGGTCCTTAAATTAAAATGCTGCAAGGGCTTCCACTGAGGAAGAGCCAGGGGATTTCCCGAGTCCCTGAAATCTCAGCAAGTTTGCCAAGAATGATCAATAGACAAGTAAGACAAGACTTATTCATATTTGTAGTCTATTCTTGAGAATATTAATACCGTGATTTGAGTAAGATCTTGTGCCTGCAGTCCTGTTCTCTGTGCTGGCCTTCTGCACAACCATTGCTCATCGCCTTACAGAGCTGATTCATTACACAGGCCTGTAGAACCTTCTAATTTTCTTTTTATATACATACGTATAATTTTATATTATATGAAAGGCACTGAGATAATTTTAAAAAAATCCTTAAATATGTAAAAAAGATTGAAGAGATGGCAATACTCAGATGAAACTCACCTCTGGAAGTCATGCAACTCCAGAGAAATAAATAAAACTGTATATATATATCCGTGTTGGAAATTACTGAGCTGGAATACAGTGTGAAGACTAGGAACGTGTGTGCAGTATTAAAAAAAAATATAACTTTATTTTCAAATTTGAGCATTAATGACTATCCTCTAATCTCTCTTCAAGTACTCTACGGAAGACACATATTCCATAATGTTCTGTTCAACCGCAGGCTGTTGCGAAGTGAGTAAGATTTTAGGACACTGAATATCTACTGGGAACTAGTTAGAGCTGTATTTCAGCCAATATTTTAATCAATATTACAGTTTTGAGGCACCCAGGTTGCTGAAAAATTGCTCTCAGGTTACAAGATTACAGCATTTTCACTCCTGCACACTTAGGGTCCTTTAATTTACTTTTCCTCAAGCAACAATTGAAACAAATACATCTAGAAGTTTATGGTGAAAGCCATATAGCCTAGGAACTTTTAAAAACCAGACATTTTTTTGCTACTTTCATCTTCCCCACTGAATTTATTATTCCCTCAGATGAAAAAAAAATCTGTTTTGTAGCAGAGTGCCTTTGAGAGTACAACTCTTAACAACCAACCATACTAATGTAGTAATTAACTCCTTTTCAAGGAGAATAAAGAGCAATCGATTCATCCCTCATCAAACAGAAACTTTTTCATTCACTTTATTCACTACATTTTTCATTTATATAAGCAGAATTTTCAGTTTGTTAAGGGAAAAAAAAAAGAAACAGAAAAGCCATAAGGCACATGGGGCACAAAACTTGCCTATTTTTTCAAGCCATATTAGTTCATTTGACAAAGTGTATTTAATTTTGAATTTTTCTTGGATTCCAAATGCACACTCAAACCAACCATAATCCTACTCCCAATCACAAACAAGCACATGATATAAATCAAAGGAATTCTTGTGGCTCACAAAACTCCTCTGAAAGCTACATGTTACATCAGAACTCAGACAATGGGTACTTTACAAGAACACGATTACTTGCTAATTATCTTTTAACTGAGATAAGAATTAATTAAAACCTAAAGATAAGACTTCTCTCTCCAGTAACAACTAATTTTTAACACAAATGTTTATACTTGATGTTTTTGCCTTCATTCTGAGGAATTTGGGATGAAAATGTGAATTCCCTAGAAATGATAAGTTTATCCACAGTGAGTAGGTGCTCAGGACATCAAAATTTATCAGAATTAGCTTTTTTGGGCTACTTTAGCCCTTCCATTACTGATTATTTGATAGTTGGAAAGAAGCTAACTTTTTGCTACCATGTTACTATTTTACTGATGTCTCTCCAGCTCAGTAAGGAGGAGATTTAATTATTCTATTTTCATCATGCACCACATGTAAGTGAAGGGAAACTTCATGCTTCTCCATAGGATGGGATGCAGAACTAAAACAAGTAGGCAATTTAAGATGGACATTGTCCAAGAGACAGGGGGAGAAGATATTTCTTATTGTAATTCTCCATTCTTCTGTTTTTCTAACAAATATAAAATAATTTTCAAGCCCCAAGGGACAGGCTGATTTTTTGTGTATAGCAAATAAAACAAAATAACCTGCTTTGAAATAAGCTGGACATTTTCAGACTTGTTTTGAAGACAGTAGATCATACTATGGACAAATATTCCATAAAGTACAGAGACCTCAAAAAGCTACTGCAAAACATCAAATGTTTTACAGTTTTTAGATTCCTAGTAAATATGTATAAGTATTTACTCTGTGATAAATTCAAGTTTATCTGCAACAGAGAGAATGTTGGTTTCTATTTTAATAGAGAACTCTGAATATTGGGAGTGTTTTTTCAATCTCCTACCCAGGGCTGAACAGTGATGGCAAGCTTGGGATTTTTCCAATAAATACACCAATGTTTTGCAGTGAGTGTATATTGTAACCATTTGCATTGTACATTGCCGTGCAGTGTGAGGAGACCTTTGGATGGAAGTAGTTCACACAAATATTATAAAAAATGACTATACTAACAGTTGCATCTTTTTTGCTTTGACTGATCTTTAGCACTTTTTCTTTCAGGCAAGTAACAGTGAAGCAATACCAAAAAGCTCTTTTTTTTTCATGTGTACGTCCTAAATGCTAAGATTTACCTCATCTTTCAAAAAACATTTCAAAAATCTCAAAAAAATAAAAAAGAAATAACACCAGCAACAAGGACGTGAAAGTGAATGCATGCATTAAACCAAAAAGTTCTACAGTCAAAATCTGGTGAGCTAGATTCTTTTGTTTTGTACTGCTCCTAAGGAGACCAGCAGCTGGATTTTCCTTTGAAGAGTCATCTCATTGTGGGCCTAACATGGTTGTTGAAAGGCTTCTGCTTTGTACTCAGTGAAAAAGTAATCTGATTATGATACACTCATGCACAGGATGCCTTTTCGTCACGACAGGTTTTACAGATCCTACTTTCTTATTAGATCCTTGAAGCCCTTGTGTTTTTAAAAGCTGTTCTATTTCAGATGTAGGCTTTCTTACTGCACTGAGCAAAATGATGATGAAATGGGTCTGCAGAAGCTGTGAATATACACAAGATGCAGAATCTAAGGTATCTAGTGCAAAAGCAAAAGGAAAAGCCACTCTGGAAGTTCAAATTACTGAATTTCTTATAAGTTAAGATAAAATTAAGTGGTTTGGGGTTTTTTTGGAGGAGTTCTTTTTTGGGTTTTTTTTTTTTTTTTTTTTTTGGTGGGGGGAAAAGGAGATGTGTTTGGGGAGTTTTTTAATAAGATCGCTAAATCACATTAACAAATCACTAAACTTCTTGGGGCCTTACAGTCCAAACAGCCAGTTTGCCAGCTATCAGTCATACTGCATGGTTTCTCATAGGACTGTGACTAACACATAAATGGGAAACTTTCACTTCATATTGACATATATTATCCTTAATCAGAAACTGCTTATAAGATACTGAGAGTTGCATAGCCATGCTTCAATTGCAAATGATTCTTTTCACTTCAAATGAGAGAATCAAGTGTCTCCAAGTCCACCTTCAAAGGACAAATGTCTGTTTCCATTAATTAGTAGTAACAACGTGGTAATCTCAATAAATGCCAGTGCTGCCTCAAAAACCATATTTCTTCTACTCATTAAAGTTATCAATAACTACACCTTAAACCATTTAAAATTATCTAGAAATTATTCATCTGAGTCCATCAGTTCACAAAAAGCAAGTGTACCCCCTTGGGAGATGGAGCTGCAATTGTGCAGAGCTGATATTTACACCATATGATCCTCTTTTGGATGGGATGGATCTTGCCAAATGCTTGCAAGCATACATCAAAATTCAACAGTCTATTCATTCCCTGAGATACTGCTTGGAGAAGATCTGATTTCTGGAGGGTAGTAAAAATCAAGCAGGAGTAACAGAGATGTGTTCCTTCAGCAGTTGAACCACTTATGCTATTTATCTGCATTCCTCCCAAGCATATAGAAATAGGCAGGGTCAGCCTTTGGGTGTAAGCACAGAACAAATGGTTGGAAAGTGAACCAGAATTGAGTGAGGCTGAACATATGCTATAAGCTGAAAGAAAGGTCCTCTGATTCCCCCTCACATTATGAACAGTTCCTGACACTTATTTTTACATTACAAAATCAAGGCGTTTCTAGCCACGATGCTGAAAATGCAGGGTGGGTAAAGAAAAGATGGGAGAAACATTCTTCTGTCTCATTTCATGTGATCTGAGAGTCTGCCTGAGGAACTCACTGGAAAACCTGATTCCAATTATCATCTACTTAGTAACTTTCATGATCCTTGTGGAATCCTATCACTTCTGAACCTTCATTTTTTTTCAGGTATCTCTTAGGGGTCATTGATCTGTAACCTCCCATCATGCACAGTTGTCCTGTTATATTTTCTGTCATCAAGAAAACCGGAAAAGATACATTTGTTTCCTCAATCCACAGAAAATAATAAACTAGTGATAAACAAGTCCTTAGTCACTGGCAAAAACAAGATGTTTACAATTGCTACTGAATCCACTGGTTTATCTTCTTTCATGTTTTAAAATAGCTGGCAAGTGCAGCAGAATACACTGAATGCATTATTAATGCTTTTTTTTTTTTCAAATTAAACTTGGAATGATGGTTAGGCAAATAGCAAAATGCAAACTTTTTTTGGGTCTGTTTTCATGCTTATAAAATTGGTGTTTCAAACCTATTTTCCTAGATTTCTCTGATTAAATATCAACAGTCTTTCATACTACATAGGACTGTCAATGAAACAAATAAAAACTGTGTTCCTATAGAATTATCTTATGTGCTTCAAGTCCCAAAGTTATCCTTTTTTAGTGCAATTTTATTGCTGTTTGCAACATCATCTGTTCTAGACTAGTATATATTTTATGATAAGTAGGATAACCATAAAATATAGTTAAAAGACTGTTTCTGCTTTAGTATTATATATCCTGAAAATAGCATAAAGCATTACAATTTTGAGTCACTGAGGCCCATTCCTGAAAGATTTTCCCCAGTATTAGGTACAAGTAATGAATAAAAGAGAACATGCTGTGAAAATCTTACAAAGGGTCAGAATCTGCCAGTTTTACTCATGCTGAATAAAATCAAACATCCATAAATGGTGTTAATGTCAAGGGGCTACCTAAAGAAAGAGGCCTTAGGGTAAAAAAATAAAATTTATACCAAACAACCAACAAACAAAACACTCTGTTTCCCCCTATTTGGTAGTCTGAGAGTTTGCTGGAGTAAACCAGTGCACTCCATTAACTGATAAGTGTATTCTTCTTCCTCTGCCTTCCACAACCAGCTGACTGCATTTTTTACAATTCTGATTCCTGCCTTTACGTATTTTTTAACCTACTCCTTCCAACTAGTAGTTCCAGCTCATTGTTTTTATCTTATTTTTGTAACTTTCATTAATTTTATCTTTCTTGCTGCTCACCTTTAATGCTCCTTAAGAGCCTTAAAGCTCATTTATAAAGCACCACATTAGCACTTTACCAACATAAGATGCAATGATTTTGTTAGAGTTGCTGAGGATTGGGCCTTCATCAATACTTGTAAACAGGTGCATATAAACCACAATCTTGTAAATACTGCTGCTTGCCTCTTCCAGCTGAAGACATGGAAAAGAAGGCAGAATCCCTGTGTGCCACAATATTCTTGATGCAATAAAGTGCAAAATAAAGCCATTTCATCAGTTCCATCTGTCCCAACCTCTCTGTTGAAGGTAGCTGTTACCAATAATGCTTCAAAATACGGACTAATTTTCTTCAAAAATTAAGTAAAATATTCTGGGCAGAGATGACTGCTTTTTCATTCTTAGACCCATTTTTGCTCTCTTACCACTTTTATGCTTCACTGATTTCAACATATCTTACAACAACCTCTGCTGATACTGACCTGAGATAAGATTAATTGTCTTTAGCAGCTTCTCCAAACATGCAGAACTAGATTAAACCTGGCACGGTAACACGTGTCTGGAGGAGGAAGCTGGCAACTGAGAAGAACATTACTGAGCTCATGCCGTTCTGTACAGTGAAAAAGGCAAAGGAAATGTGAAGGCAAGGTAAAGCAAACTCTCCTAATATTTAGAAGAGAATAATGAAATTTTTTACAAAGAAGTACTCCAAGGAGGTTTGGGTATTTGTCTAATTTCCATTTCTAACTCTCAAAAACATCTGTTTAGTTGTGCCAAGACCGAAAGAAGTAACTCTCTCTCTACATAGGGAAGAATCCAAGCCTCTTATCATCATTCTTAGAGACATTATATCTATTCCACCTAAACCAAATTATATGATCAATAGGCCAGGTTGGATAAGGCCTTGGACAACCTGGTCTAGTTGGAAGTGTCCCTGCCCATGGCAGGGGAATTGAGGCTAGATGATCTTTAAGGTCATTGGTACTGCATGGATGTATTTCCTAGAGAATTGTAGAGTGTTAAGGGCTGAGAGAGACCTTAAAGATCATCCAGTCCCAACCTCCCTGCCATTAAAGACCTTTAAAGCTGCCTAGTTCCAGCACAGCTTAATAACATAAACAGTCTATAGTCAAATTACTACCAAAGGGAGCTTGATTCCCCTTTTTGGATGGGAATCTCAAAGGAAGTAGATGGGCTACCATGAGAAAGGAATACAGGGGGAATAAGGGATCTGGAATCCTTGTTCAAAAGTATTTGAGGAAGGCAGGAAGTAGAGAAAGATAATTATTAATTAGGTTTTTCTTAAGGGTTTACTTAATTTTGGAGAGCTTAATTTAAGTCTTACGATGCCTTATCTAACATTCTTCATCCTCTTTTCCATTTAATAACAATCTAATCCTTTCCTGTCAGTGAAATTGGCATCTTTGGAGGTAAAAGAAGGAAAGATAATAATATGACTTTTTCTTCTTCATATTTATGAAGACATTGTAAAAGTACTATATGTAATTTGGACTTTGAGGCCTGTGATAACACATTGTATTGCAGAAATCTCCTTTTGATGAATATAAATGAATGGACTAGATTTTCCAGCCAAACAAAAAAAGATACATCATCATGTTATTCAAAATTGCTTTCAATTGTTTTGTCTGAACTGTAAGCTCAAGTCAGTGTTAACACTTCAAATTGGTTTTCTATTATTAAACTAAAAGTCACTTAAATTCCAGTAAAAGTCACCTTACTAGAAGCATTATTGTTCACTTGTTCTTTAATAATTCATATTGTACATCCACTCAGTAAAAACATTGGTTTGACTGTGATCCTCTATTTTGCCATTCAGACTCACTCTCTTGCCATCTGATTGTAACATGGGAACATCCAAGCTGAGAGTGTTAACTGGCAGATAGCTGGGGTATGGCAAGATGAAAGATGAAATTTGAAAGCGACCCAGTGGTTCAACCTACTGTGTTAGACTCCCAGCCCTGCTAGCTTTGATTCTTAGCTATTTCTATGAATCATTTAACTACCATGAACCTAATCTCCCTAGGGAAGCAGGAGGGAAACAAAAAAGGAAAGAGAAAACAGAGGGAAACCAGTAGTTAAAAAAGGGTTTGGGAATACAGGAAAACAGTGAGCAAATTTAATGGAAACTTTTAGAGTTACACATGGATTATCTGGATGCAATGTCAACAAAGGCAACATTTGAAGCGAAGTGAGTGCTTCTGATGTCAAAGTGGCTTATGAAAAACCTTACTTTTTGCTCATTTGAGGTGAAATGCACCTCAAAACTTGGTCTTTTGTAAGGAGCTCTCAGAGATATGTGCAAAATGTCCAAGATTCATTGCATTATATTACATTGTTTTCATACTCTTACTTGTTTCATCACTAGGCATTGTGTGGGGTTTTTTGTTTACATGGTTTCAATTTCATATCTATTGCTTACTTTAATATATAGCTTAAGACTTTGGTAAAAAAGAGTTCTTCTAGTTACATCTTTCAACTCTGTGTAGTGCCAGAAAACCTTAGAAAACTAGGGTCTGAAACAGTCTTCCCTCTTGCCAGCATCTTTTGCTTCATACCAAGGTATTGAAGCTTTAGCAATCTTAATGTCCATGAAAGTCATTAAGAATGCTACAGTAAAATCTCAAAACATTTGAAATTTGAAATATTATCAGTTGGGCAAATGAGAAGAAACTGTTTGTGATAACCGGAGATATGCACAGCACTTCATATTTTGCATGCTATTTCAGTCCCTATTTCATACTGATTAAGGGAATTTATATTTAGCACTGAATGTATAAAAGGATGTTACTATAACCTCAAATACTACCTCTGAATTAGCTTAAACAGCTCCATGAGTTTGGCCTTTAGCTGCTCACCAATATTCTCCACACCATTACATTTTACATTGTATTACAGTAAACCATTACCACAAAACCTCCGGAGCAATGTAATTTGCTGAACCAGAAAATTGAGATAACCACTTGTATAGCACATTTTGACTGAGCTCATCACTTCTATAATGCCTGGTGACAATGAGTCTAAGGCAGAGAATCTGGTCGTAGCCTGTGCAGAGTTGCCATAGACACTGTGCATATTGAAAGCAGACAGTTTAATGACAATCTGATCAAAAATGACATTGATGTAATCACTCCTTATATTACTATTATAAAAGCTGTATCAAAAAACTCAAGCCACAGAAGTTAAACCAATGAAGAACAAATTATTTATAAATATCCTCATTGATGTGAACATGGATGTAAGATTTCAGTATTATCTCTATCTATGTGAACAAATGACTAGGTGCAATTCTTGGCCTACTTTCCTCTCAGGGCACTGGGTAATTGAGGTAGCTGAAATGGAAAGTCACTTATGTTTGTTTCTGTGCAGGCAGGCAAGAGTCATGGGAAGTATTTTATATGGGTAAGAATAGAGTAGTGGTTCTTAGATATTACAGAGAAAGTTTGATTTTGGAGATGGAGTAATATTATTTTGAGCTTTACAGCCAGGTTAGAGCATTAGTTCAGTAGGTCTGGGATTGAGAGAAGAGAAGCTAGAGATTCTTTGGGGAATCTGTGCTTTGCACTGTGCAGAGGAATCACATGTGAGGCAGCGCTTCCTGATCTAGCTCTGGTCAGCAGACACATCAGTCTGGCTTAACCCATCCTGCTTTCAGTGACATGGCTGGGTCACTTAGTTATATCTAAGTTACCTTTACTAGACTGTCACACACTGCAACTAACTTGTACAATTGCCAAGTCCCACGAGAAACTAAAACTGTGCTTGTCACCAAGCCAAAGGGCAGCAGTAACCGAGTTTCATAACTTTTGCATTCAGGAACGTCTTCCTGATCATGCAAATGAAGGAAAGGTCTGTATTTCTTCAAAGGACCTCTAACTTATGTAGTCTAAATGCACTAAAATTACAGCTTTTTCCTTCTTTGCAACATGCTGAGGTGAAAGTATCACACAAGTTTGCAGTTTTACTTCTGAGATAGAAACTGTTACTTTTATCACACACTTCGTTCCAATGATGATTTGTGAGAAAGTCAAATGAAACAGCATAGCACCAGAAAAGGTGAAAATAGCACATCATATACACATAAGTCAGCTTTACAATACCTGTTTTCCCAAATTAAACATTTTTACTTAAAAATGCTTAATTTTTCAAAAATCTAAGGCTCTAAAACTACCTGTCATGATTGTTATCAGAAGGCTTCAGGAAAAAACCCAAAGACCCAGGTATTCATCTGCTGAGATACTAACACAGTTTGCCTCCCCCCAAAAAAAAATCCACAAAGAAATTGTGACATTGAGTCAATCAGCTACAGCTAAATTTGAATGACCCCACAGAATTCCTATTGGTATATTACTGTATGACTAGCTAGACTTTTAATTTTACACTGACATTTTGTGATGCACAAATGACATCACTTCTGTGAACCACTATGGATAAAGTACCCATTGTGCACAAAGACCCTTAGAGAGCCCAGCTTGCCTGCAGTTCTTGCTCAGGCACTCATGAAAGCCTCTTAATTTGAATCATGTCAACGTGAAGGACTTGTTTGCTCTGCCTTGGCTCCACCACAATCTCTTAATGTTTTGACAGACAAATTACTAGGAACTATATATCCCTCTTTGACTGCTAAGGTTTCACATTATAAATGTTAGATGGTTATATAATTTTTAATGATGCAGGCATATGGCACCAGATGATGCCAAAGGCAAGAGAGGAAAAACTGGTTGAATCTATCACTGGAAACTCTAGCAAGGCACTAAGGTTTTGTACATAGACAACTTTTATGTTCCCAAATTAAGGGAAAAAAGGCTTCACAAACCTTAAGATTGATACAGATAATATTTCCACTCACCTCTTAAAAATCTAATTGTATAAAAAGAACTGGATACTGTATTCACATTTGTAAACTTTGTTTTACCATGTTGCTGTTATTCTGCTCCCCCACCCTGAGCTATAACATTTTCAACCAGAGAGTAATTTAAGAGGTTTTAAAAGAAACCCTAAGGAGATGAAAATACCATTGATGACTAGAATGCATTTAATTTGTTTGTCATTAACTTTTCAGTACTACAGTTGCTTGCCTATAGACAATATTGTAATGATTTACATGTGCCACAGCTTCACATCAAGTTCCAGATGTTCACAGTAACAACTGCTGTCTGAAAAAATTGAGACACTCTTTGGAAATAAAATTTATGAGGCTTTCAAGATGTGATGCACCCAGTGCTTTTGAAGATAATGAATTCAAGCTAGGAGGAGTTTTTTAGCACCTTTCTGCTCTTTGCATGTTTTTGACAGTAAGTCTGAATCAGGAATGAGGCTAAAATTATCCCTGGGTGAATCAGTTTCTCATTATTTACCAAGCTCTTTTCAAAGCATCATCTAATTATAGAAAAGACAACAAGACAGACTTCAATAAATCCCATTTTTTAAAAGAAGTTTGACTTGAAGTCTTGTTTTAACTGTTTTTCACTCTCAAGATGAATTTTCTGTGCTCTGAACCAGCGCAATTGATGCAGCGACAATGCACACATTTCTGCCTGTTTGCTTGGGGCTGGAAACTTATAAAACCATTCCTGACAGGAGCTAGAGTCTCGTGTCAGATATAACCTACAGCCACCATAAAGGATTCCTGTGTATTTGCAGATACTTGAGGGTTTAATGCACAGCTGCTGATGTTTCAAGATGTTCCCTGTCAGCACCAGTTGCACTTTGTCAGCTTCTGTCCCCATTTAGCACAAAGCATTCCTAGGAAATTTTCATCCAAATAGCACTTGTGGATCAGGCTGCAGTCACTCCCTGCACAATGGTCCAAGAACAAAGTACCTAAAAAGATACTCTTCCTGCTTTTCTAGCCGGGGGCATGAATTACATCACCTCTATGCCTACTGAAACTCACCGCAATATGCACCAAAATCTTGACATCACAGACTTCCAGCATTTCTTGACCACAGGAAACATATGAAGTCACCTTTGCCTTATACCTCCCACAAATAATAGTGCTAGAGAATAAGTAACCTGGCAACAGGCTCTAGGTAGAAGGATAGAAGCTGGAATACAATATCCCATGCCAAAGGAGAATTATTGCCATATGGAATTTTAATGATGAATGGGCTCATGGATCACAAGGGATATTGTGCTAAAATCTGTGAGAACCTAAGACAATTTCTTGCAATTTGTGTGCATTTAAGGGTGTCCCAAAAATGCTACTTTGCATTCACACATCACAGGAAGGAAATTAATATTCAACCTAGTACTCAGTAATCTGGTGCCAGAGCAAATCCATTCCACATTATAGATAACAATGTAAATAAAATATAATGGATGTTATAGATCTGTGATAAATAAAATGCATGGTGTCTCCTCCATTGGGAAAGAGAATGTTTCAATATGAAAGACCTCACTGATCACTTGTTTTTAAACAGCTGACTTTTCCAAAATTCTTGACACATCCAGAATAAGACACCATCTCTGAAGATATCCAATCCAGTAGCACTTACTACTTTAATCAATCCATGTTTACAGAAACAGTAAAGAGAAATAAATGAAATACTTTATTACTTATCAGCTGTCTGTAGGAACTCATTTAGTCTTTGTAGAACAGTGTTAAAAGCACACTGTTCTGCACCAGTTATCCAGCTATTTGCTACACCAGTTCCACCATTCAACATGTATATTTAAATAAATATTTCAATGTTATTTTCTTTCTACAATGCAGGTGCTGCTGAAATAAAACAGGGGAAAGAGGGAAACTGCTTTCTGGGTTTTGGAGGAAAATTGTACCTAAATTAATAGTATGTGAGTAATAAGAGCAACAAAGAGTATCTATGATATTTTTAGTGGTTTAGAATGATAAAACATCCACCAAAGATACTCACAGCATCTAAATATTCTGAATTAAGACACAGATGTATGAATGGAATACAGTCAGTTTAGAATTTTAATTTTTTTGAATTTTGGTTTTTGGTTTTTTTTTAAATTTTCCTTCAAGAGCTTAGAATCACTGATTTTAGGTTTTTCCACAAACAGAAAAGGAGAATAAGGAATTCTCTCCTGAAGGAAATAAGTGTCACTCCAAGTTAAGGGGATCTTCCATATAATGCAGGTTCTTTTATAGATTAATATTTCCATTTCCTCAGGCTTAATGTGATGGGATTTAAGATTTGACAAGATACTGGTTTCAAATCTGAAACTACTGGACATCTCATATTTTGTCCTACAAATCCAGGATGTACAAAATACCATACTTACAGGTTACATTTCTCGTCACCAGGCTACCAGACAAAAATCAAACAAACTCCTTTACACTCAGTGGGAGCTGCTCGGTGACAGTAATTTTGTACAGACTGACATTTCTTCCATAGGTGTTCTTGTGATACATTTCAAAGACTAACTACTTTGGAAAAAACCCCACTCAACTTCAGGACAATTTACTAATTATGTCTTATAAAATTCCTCTCATGAACTGACCAATGTATTTGGCATAAAGTGACATTACATTTTAGAAGATCTGACAAATTACATTGCTTAGACTGTTATAAGATGCTCCATTTTCATTGAGCCAGTGCTAAGACTGCCTGCAGGAATCCCTCAAAAAAATTTCACATTTTCTTCTTAAAAACCTTAATCTGTAGATTTTCCTGAGTGTCTATCAAATACAATCTTGAAAGAGTAGCAGTAGTTGATAACATTTGATGTTTGTAGGAGGTTAATATTTTTAAAACAAACTTCAGCTTCCAGATTTGTAGGCAGAAAGACAAGGAGGCACTTCTATTGCTGGGGGAGCCCTTGTGCAAGGACTGAAACCAGGATGGTTGAGCAGCTCCCCATCTGCAGGTGACTGGGCAGCTTCCCAGTCAGATGTGTCTCCATCCCCCATCCCTTGACAAACCACTATCCCTGTGCTCTTCTTATATCACAGAGACACAGTAATTTGTGATTTCTTTCTCATCAGTCTTCTCTGTCAGCTAAATCCCCTGTATCTCTCATGTCCCTCTTCTCTCTAGCAGGGAAAAATGGGGAAGAAGCCTTTGTCCTCTGACTTAAAATTGCACCATATGGTATATGTAGTACCTATAGTATCAGATACTGGAATTAAATTTTGAATTATTGTAAATCCAAGAAAATTTCTTCAAATTTATAGCAATTTTTAGATAGAAAGCACCACCATTATCAGCATAGTAGCACATTACACTTAGTATAGGTAGTACACCTCAAATTTGGGAAATAAGGAAAAATGCCCTTTCCAATAAAACATACAAAGCCCATTTGCAAGAGAGAGTCAACACTGTTGATAAAACAGGCAGTCATCTAGCACTGCTTTTTTAGATTTTGCCTCATTTCCTCAGAACATTTTCATTTTAAAAAATTAGAGTTAACAATGCATGTGTCTATTTCTTTAGCTTTTCCCCATTACCCTTAAACTTCTTGGTAAAAGTCAGAATTTCATACAACTAAACATACTTTTGGATAAGGATGTGCTCTTTACAACCAGGTGATGAAGGTGTGTGAGGGGGGAAAAAAAAACCAACAAACCCTTAATGACACACTGTATGCTTTATACCTGATAATGTTTCAGAACACCTGCTGGGTGTTCCTGGGAAAAGAGCTTCACAGAGACACAGAAATGTATGGGTCAGCAAATCATCTCCCATAGACCTTCGGGCCTTTTTTTTTTCCCCTTGAGGAAAAGCTGAAGTTGTCTTCTTTTTTAACAGTGTTCCAAGTAGTCTTCCTGCATCACCATTCACAGCAGTGTCAGTAACCAAGCATAAACAGCAAAAAATCTAGGACTTGATTGTTCAAAAATCAGAGAAGATGATTGATAGGTAGGGAGATTTTTATGATGTTTCCTGGCACTTGGGGTGTACTGTTAGGGCTTACCCTGACAAGGCCTCCTTAAGCCTAATAAAATTAAAGGATCACAAATCACTGAATGTAGAATTAAGTTATGTAGATAACCAAACTTCTGTCTTCTATTTCAACCTGTCAGTATTCTTTTGAGAAGAGACCTAAGGCTGTGCCAAGACATGGATAGGTTTTTCTCTATGCTACATCCTATCAAGAGGACAATTTTACAGGAGATAGCAATATTTCTGAACTACACCATAGACATCTTCTCAGAGTACCTCTGTGCCACTAAAGCTTGGTTAAATTTTCTAAGAAAGAACTAACCAGACCCTTTTCCTTTTTGATTTTTGGGGGATTGTTTTTGGTTTTGTTTTTCTTTTACTTCTCTTCATTTTGTAAAAAAGAAAAGGGAAAGTAAAACATTAGAGCATTAGGAGAATGTAGACAAATGTTTTTCCTATAATATTTTTCACTAACTAAATTTATTCTTATAGCTGCCCTTCTGTACCGTGACAAAGAAAGTACCACGATGGGAATTAATGGAAAACAATTTCAAAATATCTGTCAAGTAATAACTTTGTGTGCTGTGGTTTTACATGTTTCTCTGTTATATGATGCAAGAGAAGAGTTTCAAAGAGCTCAGTATCGTTTCAGACGTAACACCGCTTGCTGTGTAACTTTGGCTTTAAATACTTTCATCATATAGGGTCTCCTGATGGCAGGGAATTTTATCATTCCTGCTTTACAAGGAGGAAAACGTGGGCACTGGAGACGTAAATATTTGTATTCTCAAATTTTGCAGCAGAAGTCAGAAGAGATGGAAATACAAGCTAAGGAAACTCTACTGCAGAGTAACTCACTGTAAC
This sequence comes from Acanthornis magna, assembly GCA_036785705.1. Taxonomy (NCBI): domain Eukaryota; kingdom Metazoa; phylum Chordata; class Aves; order Passeriformes; family Acanthizidae; genus Acanthornis; species Acanthornis magna. The sequence continues at coordinate 15,047,769 of JAWUZG010000029.1, forward strand.
TATGAAAGAGATTATTAAATCTCTGCTTCTCGATCCGCTCTTGCAGTACAGTTACAATGCTTTGTACTTACAAGGATTTTAGAAAGGGAGGGATAACATAATAAATAATCACATGATCAAACACAGGCTTTTAAACAGTGAAAATGAACCTCAAAACTGTCAAAGTGCAGGGTACGAGGGCAGAAAAAGGAATAACTTCTCCTGCTACTTTTCTTTCCTTTTTGAGAGCTCAAAGACCATTTCCCTAAGGATATGTTTGTTCTTCTTTATTCAAGATGTCAAACTGAAGGGATTTTAACACCCATTCATTCTTAAAGTGAAACAACTTAGCTGGCAAGAGGATAAAAAGAAAAGTAGGATTACTTCCCCAACAGTATCGTTCAAAATCTTAATTATACCCTAAAAATGAAGGAAATACATTCCACTACTTTTCAAATGTAAGTAGCTCAAATAATGATGGCAAAATGAAGTGACTTAATAACAATTAAGGAAAATAGAAAATGTGATTCTTTAATTTTCTTTTTTTATATATATTGCAAAATATGCTCAATCTGTAAGTGGCTGACATAATAGCAGAGAAATGAACATGAATTAGCAATAATTTAGGTAAATGCCATGAGAGTGAGTACTGTGAGTACTTTAAAATTTTTTTGAAATGGTAAAATTCATTAGAACAGGGCCTGGGTGAAAGGCAAAACTATCTCTGTGGCTCAGCTTCCTGCTGAGAAAAATAGTTTAATAAAAGTTAAAAAAACCCACTTATGAAATACATTTAAAGACCATTATGTGCACTCCATCTTAATGAAACCTATAACCTTCACTTACATTGGCCTGTGCAAGTAAAATCCAAATATGTGCAAGGCGCCTATTGACATATTTGGAGCTCTTGTCTTGTCTCTCCACTGATACATTACACCAGAAAAAAAATGTATCCCAGGAAAGTCAATTCTTTACAAAACATCATTCCAATAATAGATTAAAAGTACTGGTAGGAAAGGATGTGAAAAGGAAACAGAGAAGAGGACCATGCTGTACTTTTATGCCATCACCCAGTCCTTCAGTACATTAACAATCCCCAAGAATCTGAGAAACTGAAATTCAATTGTCTCCTGAGGAGAACTGCAGCTACTCTAAGGTGGCAGATCAACTATCAGGCAAAATATATTCTGGAGTACACGATGGTCTCTGTGGCTCACAAAGCAAACTTTTCAGCTTTCATCTTAACTGAAGATTCACGGGAACAGATGGTTAATACACACTCCAATTGTTGCATGCAGGAGGTGCTGATAACACCAGAGAAGCCTGTGGGGCTGCTGCTCTGCCCCTCAGGTGACACTGTCACTCGTGCCCTCTCCTGTCTGTCTAGCAGGCTGTGCAAGTGTTGTGTTCAAGCAAGAAGGGCTCTCAATCAAAGGAGGCCCATCTCAGACCACTGTAGCATAGCTTGGAAGGGCTTGGATAGTTTGGAAAGCTCTGCAAGTGGAAAGTTTAAAGAAGGTTTAAGGCAAGCTGGTATCTGAGAGTGTCAGTGAACCCATTTCTTCTTCTTGAAAGACTATAGAAACCACTGAGATATAAAAGAAAAAGAACTTTGCTCATACCCTTGTCATATCTGTGCCACTTTCTTCCTTTCCAAGGAAAGGCTGGGGTGGATGCAACATATTTAACTCCCTGGCAACTGATTTGAGGTTTTCTTTTGGACTTTTTGCTTTGTTTTCTTTTAATTGCCAGTTAGTCAAGAAAGCACCAGGATCATAGGGAAACAGGCCATGATAATCCACAATACATACTCATTATTCACATAAACCCCAGTAATGTTTCTGCAGTACCATATCATAGCATTAAGGGTAAAAATTGGAGAGAAACAGGGAAAATTACACTATGAGTGTTTACCGAGTGTAGGAGTTTGAGGATTGTTATCTTTTATTTTGCTACAAGATACAATTACATCATGTTGTTTTCTCAGGCAGCCTAACAGCTTTTCTTTTCCCTCCCAAAAAAACCCTTTCTTCCCCAAAAACCAATTGTGACATTAAAAAGACTGCTCTCCCCACTGAAGATGATCTCTCCTTTTTATCAACTAATGCTTAATGAAAATATTTGGACTCCATCATACCAGAGAAAAAATTACGTTTTTACTTCGCATTATTCAGTGTGCAGAAATAAAAAAATCTCTCTTTCCAGTAAAAGATATGGAAATGAAAAAAATATTTCTCATGTTTTCTAGATTTTTATTACCTTTATAATTCACTCTGTTTCTTTAGGTCATGCTTTGGAAGCCTCTTTTTTTAAAAATAAGTGTACTTTTCATTGTAGGAATGACTCCACTGAATACTGATAGTTGTAGAAGTAGACACTGCCCTTATGGCTGCATCAAACACTGCTGCATATCTGCCTAAAGGCTACATCCCAAAACACTCCATATTTCACCATCATTATACAACAGAATTTTGGAAGAGAGTTTGGAACATCCAAATTCCTGCAGCACCTGGGAACCAACAGTACCACAATCATTCCTGTCAACTTTACTTATTTTATTCTTTAAGTCAGATGATCAATTGGTACCTATGGATTATACTAGAATGTCTAGTTATCCTTATAGATAAAAAGAAATTCCTGTGTCCTTTACTGCCACTTATGATTTTAACTTCATTTATGCCTAGTTAACACAAAGAGAGTTTATTTCCTTCTAATTCACAGCTTATTTTACATACATGAAAATCTCTACCACACCCTCACTCCACAAGCCCAATTCTTCCATTCCCGCCCCCCTCCCCCCGAGCTTATATATTCTAAATTTTGCCTCAGACCTCTTTCTAAGTCAGTGTATAAAATAGTGGCTGGTTGGAAACAGCAGTGTTAAAGCACAGAAACAATTATGCACAGTGCTGGCTCACACTGGAATTCTGACATACTTGGAGGTAAAGTGAAAGACTTGACCGTCCCTCTGCTGGAAGCCGCACAAACTCTGCTTTTCCATTAAATTCTAAATTAAATGACACCCCACTGATGCCGGATTGATTTTTGCCTTTTTCCTTTTATATATTCCCTGTATTCTTTACACATATATTTGTAGCCTATTATTGTGTTAATAGCTAGTCCCAATACTTTTCCCTACCTTTTCCCTAGGTGGAGAGACAAAACATATTCCAGATCTCTAAGCCCTGGGAGGTACAAGGCCTCTATCCTATTTTGGTTCCTCCTGGGAACCAAGGCTGAAAACAGATCTTTGAGACACATTTTTATAAACAATGTTCAGTTTCTGTCTGAGGGAGAGAATTAGGGAGAGGGGAATTACCTCACCTCTTATGTCTCTAATTAGTGATTGCTGTCAAATATGCTAATCTGCTAAAGTTATAAAACTGTATTCACCCTTTGGGGGGTTGGGGTGGGCATTTTGTGGATATTTTCCATATCTGCTCCTGGAGGCCTCCAATAAAGACCAGCCTTTACATTATCTCCTATACTAATAGTATCTTGAAAGTGTGTTGTTTTATTTCCAGGTTCCTTAGGGCATCACCACAAGCAGAAAAAGGCAGATTTTCTCTCCAATGTGTAGGGAGTGGGAAAAAAAAAGAGCCCAAAAGGCAACAGTTAGGTTCTTCACATTTGGAATCACACAGAATAACGAAAAGCACCATGGGATTTTCAATACATCTCTGTGTCTTCCGTAGTGGATTTAAATGCTTTACATATTTATTTTTATTTATGAAATGAGAATTTGTATAGGTATCATAAAAAATTAATGTTGGCTACATTAGTTATTCAGATACTTAATTGGGACATAGAAATCAAATGGTAAGATAAAGGATAATGAAAATATATTATCTGATTGTGCAAGTTTGTTTTGTAAAACATGCTGTTGAACAAGTGCGAATTGAAACTGGAAATGTAAATAAAAATGAAAATGGCAAATAATTCATTTTAGTAATTAAATAATCCCCACTACACATGCAGAAAATCTATTTTTGAGAGGCACTGCAATGCTATAATAGATTGGTTGTTTTAAATCAATAACTGACTAGAGAATGTTACTGTAAACAACACAGAATTGCGTGCACTGTAACAATGCTGGTGTGGTTTGGCAAAATTTGTGATGTAAACAATTTATGTACAGCTTCTGAATCATAATAAATTTTTGGAAAATGCTTTTGTCTTACTGATTTCACAAAAGTAAGGCAACATGGATGGCAATTTCTCTGTCCTACACTGGTTTAGAGTGTTCATAAGACCTTTGAAACTAGTGCAGGTAAATACCAACTCAATTTCCAACAATTTATGAATGACATTTGGTATTCCCTGTCTATCTGCAAACTGCAGGGCAGATGGCTTCCTCAGCACACTTTGCCCATTCTCAGGATGCTCACAGTGGTCATAGCCCTCTCCCAGGGATGGGAGTAATTCACATGTGTCCTGCAGGTTTCTTTGCCTCCCACCCAAACTTCACAGACCTCCCAGGGCACACTGAGGCTTTCGCACTGCCCATCCCTTGGATTTTCTGCTGGCAAAACCAGGCACACCGAGAACTCCAGCAGTACTAACACAGATATTATCTTAAAACTACTGCTTTTCTGTCCTGTCTGAGAAGTGGTCAGAAGTGTGAAATTGCATTACAATGGCAGGACATAGTAACTTTAGTTTTCCTGTTGATGCTTTAACTCCTAATAGCATGGTAGTGCATAAATATTTATTCAATATTATGAGGTTTAACACAACAGTGGAAACACACCTGCAAGAAATTAGTTTTTCTCTTTCCTTCCCTCTAAAGGGGAAAAATTTATTGATATTTTTTCTTATTCATTTCTTGATATATGCACTGATCAATTGAAAAAACTACAAACATTTTTTAACAAAATCTTCATGCCTAGCAAGTATATGTAGGTGTCTGTCACATGTCATGTCCTTTTTCCCTGGGGGATATTCCTACCAGGTGACAGCTTCCCAGCAAAGGGCTTATTTGCTTCAGCTTCCCCAGAACAAATTCATTTTTTTCAAAGGTCCCAGAAAAGGGAAATTCAGTCCCACATAGACCTGCAGAGGGAAGATATACATACCACAAACTAGAGGACCATCAACATGCACTAGGCAAGTGATAAAAAGCACTTTTCCCCTTCAAAGCATTTAACTGGGGGAGGAGGGAACAGGTTTTTCTCCCTTAATCACATCACTGAGAAAGGGTGGTGAGCTCAAAGGGTTATTTCTGAAGCCTGTTGCAGCTAGTACAGCAAGCCGGCATGTCACATCTGATAGCATATTTCACAGATGTACACCTGAATGGCAATAGCAATCAGGGGAAAAATTCAGCAAAACGGACTGGTAAAATCTGAGTTTCAGACAAGGAAATGGAAACTGTGCATCTGTGCAGACAAAGCCTTTTGACTCCATCTAGATCTGATATAGGCAGGAGCCAAGGAGCCATGCATCCATAAGCTGGAAACAGCAAATTCCAGCAATACACAACCTTTTTGAACACGTTATAAACAGAAGTTGTGCTTATTTAATTCTGTGTTTGCATTTGCTTTGAGACAAAATCAATACACCAGATCCAAAATTAGAAAATAATCCTAGTTACGTAATTATTTTTATTTACCTGTCTTTTTTTCTCCTCCTACATCTAGAATTCTATTTTTCCTCTATGCCATCTTCATTCTACTGTTAATCTTTTTCCTGGTATCTTCATTAGATTAATAATGTCTCCCTTCTCCCCCCCAAAAAAAAATAAAAACAAAACCACAAACAAAAGACCAAACCAAACCAACCAACCAACCAAAAAAACAAAACAAAAAAACCCCAACCCCCCCCCCAAAACCCCAAAGTGTTTACTAGATATATTAACTATGTTCTGATTAAATTTATTTATTCATGTCAGTCTGTGTATCTAATTCTGTAAACATTTTCTCATCTGAGAGGTCCTCTGAAATAAACTTGATCCAGTAAAGCACTTCAGTGCATGAAGTCAATGGAGTCATTCATTGCTTAAAGGTAGTCATAAGTCTTAAGTGCTTGTTACTGTGCGGGCCTGAGAAGGAAAGGACTATTCATGACAGTAAGTGCTTTTTAAATTGTCCCTACACAGAAAAGCCTATCAGTGTTACATTTTCAGGCTGACTGTTCTATGGAGATTACGGAGTGACTTCATCATCCATTTAAATTCACTACTAGAAACTATATTTCAGAGAGCGGCAGATGGCTTTGTCTCTTTGCAGTTCTGAACACTTACAAAGAAGAAAAGAAGAAGAAAAGATCACAGAATATTCTGAGTTGGAAGGGACCCACAAAGATCATAAAAGTCCAACTCCAGACCCCATACAAGACAGCTGCAAGAGTCAGAAATATGAAACTTTAGAAATTTGATTGATACTCTCACAATGCTGAAGTATTAATGGTGCGGAGTAAGCCAAGCTAAAATCAATTCTTAGATCTCACATGTAAAATCTACTACTACTACAGAATAACTAGGGTCTTTCAATACTAATTATAAAACACATACAAAGTGCTTTGTAGAGTGGTGAATTAAGTCTCAAGAGCAGATTACTTCTTCATATTGGCTGTAGTTTCTACTGTATTGAACAAGGCTGATACTAAACAAAAATTCCAATTACAAATTATATTACAAAAAACAGCGGGGAAGATCTCAACCTCTGTAGCTTTCTTTCATGTAACAGCATTCTTTTATTGCACAGATAAATCACATTTGAAATCCCTTAGCTCCAAGTATATTCACTTTCCCTGCTTTTTTTTTGGTTTTTTTGGTTTTTGGGTTTTTTTGTTTTGTTTTTGTTTTTTGTTTTTTTTTGGTTTTTTTTTTTTTTTTAAATAATAAATAAACAAGCAGAAGAAGTACCAAATTTCTGCTCAGGACATAAAGTAAGCAAAATCTGTTGTCCGAATGTGACACAGCAAAAATAAACTGAACTGTTCTAACTTTGAGCTTCCAAATATACAATGAATGGATAACTCCTTTGTACCTGCAAGTATCTGCTCTTCAGCAGAAGAGAATAAAAATGACTGCATGTTCCAGTTTTGTAAGGCATCGTCATGGCTAAAATTATAGATGTTTTCAAAGCCTGAGAGGTAAGTCACTAGGGTCCCTTGCTGTGTATTGATTAAGAAATAAATGGGATCGTTAACTTGTTAGCAAAGGATAATGAGGAGAAGCATTCTCATGGAATTTCAGGAAATCAATTTCATGTTAAAACTAATTTTTTTTCTCACCCTTTTATGAAGAGGACAATGTCAAGGTCTAGATCAATTGGTTTGAGGACATGATGAAGAATTACAAACTCCAGAGTTCAAATTCAAGGCTGATACTGAGTCAGGCTATGGCCATAGACCATAAAATAACATGTTTGTAAACAGGGAATACAAACCTATTCTTTCACTGCTGCTCTATGAGAGTAGTTGTAGTGTCCTAACCCAGTCACTTTAAAGATGGTTGGAACTTTGCTGTTAAGTTAAACTGGAGCAAAACTGAGAACCTGCAATTGCAGAGTATTTTAAATGTGAAGATTGCAAGGATCTTTGAGAACATAGGACAGTATTGGTTTTGCTACATTTTCCTTTTCATAACAAGCTTTATGCTAGATAAACAAAGAAAACATAGATCTTCATGTCCTCTTTTTTTTTTTTTTTTTTTTTTTTTTAATAGTAATAAACCCACCACCAAACAACCATGATTTACCCCATTAAGGCTCCAAATACTGCTGCTCTGGCATACGGAGTCTCACAGGTAGCAAACAAGCATCTTGTCATCAGAGGGCTGGTAAAAACCTACTTGTCCAGTCCTTTCAGGACTCTGTGATTGTGCTACAAGAAGAATAGGTACGTATACAGAAAGTGCTAATGTAGTGCTTTGAATCACTGGAGCTTTTTCAAGCCTGGTTCCAAACAGCAATCAAAAAGATGATCTAAACTGTATCCTCCTTTCACTTTTTGTTCTCTGAAAGTTTTGCAACGTACCAGTTTTTTCATTTTCGGATCCACACCTTTCCTCAGAACCACAGATTTGATTTTGATCTAGTTTAAGGGTCTGAAAGATCTGGAAGATAGAATTATAAAACTATACCACCCTTTCTCTATTTTATTTTCAAAAGATTAAGATAGAATCAATAATTTTAATTTAAGCAAGGCTTAAAAAGTAGGAAGTACCCTTATGAATTATTAGCTAATTTGAGAAATTTTCTATATGTTTTCTATATATATCTTATAACTAATACAACTGTATGTATTAGTTGAAACTTTACTTTTCAAGATACTGAAAAGTAACTTGATTTCCATTTCTATTGTTTTAGCAAGAAGTAATGGACTGATCCTTTGTACTGTACAATACCTAAGTAGTTCAGACATTTTTAAAAGGAATGCTAAGGTGTTTTTTAAATTGTATAACATGACTGTATTCATTCTACATATAAAAATCCCACCCACCCCCCAGAAAAAAAAAATTAGTAAAAGCTAACATATAGCCTAGCAAATTTGAGACCATGTCTCAACAGCAGATTTAAAACCACTGGTGTGAGCAATCCCTATCCATATTGAAAATAATAGTTTTAAGCATTTTGAAAGTAAAATTCCCAATAGGAAAAAAAATAAAATGTTTTAGTCATTAGATGGAATGTTTATGTTATAATGAGTCTTTTCTAAGATCACTCAACCCTTCTTTGCCTACACCAATATACAAATTGTTTCTTCCACAAGATAAATGAAATAGCTTTGGGCTTGAAAATGCCTAAGGCTTACCATGAGTGCTGTCAGAAAAAGCAGCAGCACTATTAATAGTATGTTTTTAACACAAAACACATATCAGTCACCCTCTGATTTTAATTTCTCAGCTTGAAGATTTCATACATTAGACAGATACTTCTCTTAGGTAAGTGCTTGTGTTCAAATGCCAGATAGCTTTACATAACAGCGTAGCAATTATTCCCCAAAGAGTGATTTCTGTTGAGATTCACACTAAAATTACTAACCATCTTCAAGACAGACAGATTTAACACATTAATACTGTCTAGGACAGGGTGATGGATGAATAATGAAAGTGCAACTCTTGAGCTGTCTCAGGGCTGGTGCCATTCTCTGGGTAAGGCAGAGCTACCACAAGGCTGCCATTGCCCTTTGCCTCCGTAGTACTCCCCAAGATTTCCTCAGGTTATAGGAAACAGCCAGAGACATTGCAATCCACTCCTCAAACCCAACAGATGTTACCACAGCTATTCTGTCCTTATAATCATAACACAATCTTCTCATTTATTATAGTGCTACACTGTCCTTTCCATTTCCAATTTTCCTACTGTTTCAGCCGAGCTCTCATATGATCTAAGGCTATTACTTTTATATATCATACTAATACACTCTACACTTATAGAAAAAAATATAAAATATCTTCCATAATTTCCAGATACACTGGAATTAGCACTTCACAGAAGGCGTCTGCATTAAGACTATCATCAGGTCCAAGTCTTCCCAATATGAAAAATTCTAGTTGCTGTCTCTTTTTCCTTAGGCCTTATTTAAGAGTGGCTGATTATGTTGTTTTCATTGGCTTCTTGTTAATTGCGTCAAAGCTTCTTAGAAATTCAAATTCCAAGAAGAAATTCGGTTTCCTCAACTATAGACTCTAGGATGAAGGTATTTCCTCCACATCTAGCAGTCTGTACTCATGAGCAATATCTATTTCACTTCTCACCAGAATCAGGTATGACAAGGATTGGGTTTTTCTATTTGGCTTTGTGTTTTTTGGGTTTGTGTTTTTTTAGAAAACGTGTGGGTTTTATTTGTTTAAATATTTAAAAATATTATTGTCCTAGATGCTAGTAGATATCTTCCACTGAATTACCTGAATACATTCTATTTTAAAATTGTATTGTTTTCTCACTTCACAGTGTAACTGAAAATCCAGATTGAGAGCATCATGAGTCTTTTTCCCCCAAGTTCTTATTTTTTCAGGACTTCTTAGATTCTTTTTTTTCTCTTAGAGTAAGAGGACTTTTGCTAGGGAAGAGGCAAAAATTTGGGAATGCAACATATATCGATCATAAAGTAAATAACCCATTATAAACATCAACTTGCCATGATCTTTGGAATGTTTCGAAATGTTTTGGAATGAATTTTGAAAATGTTTCCAAATAATTTTACAAGTACCATTTCCTCCTTTAATTTATAAAACACTGCCTTTTTGATTTAAACATTTTAATTATTTTTAATAATTCATTGCAGAGTCCACATGAGATTTTAAGTTAGGCAATGACAACTAGATATTCTACCTGGAACATTATGAATGTATTTTGGCAAAACAAGGTATAATTGCCTATATACAAATACTTACAGCATATTTTATTAATATTCAAAACTCTTTTTCATATATAAGGATAACTGATTCTTAACTTACATGTTTAGATTCAAAAGTTTTTATCACAAAACATGTAAGTTGTAACTATCATGAAAATAAATTTCATTTAAAAAAATATTTTAAAATAAACTTTAAAAGTTAAAATCAATATTTCCTATGCTCTTGGCCAAGTCATGCCTGGGCAAAATTTTCTAGTGTCCTAATATTATTCCTGTGATCTCGGAACCTGGAAGATATTAGGTACTCAATCATGAGCATAAACCTGCCTTAATTTATGGAAACAAGGAGTAAGTTAGGCTCACTGGAAAAACAGCAAGGCAGGAGCCAAACATTCACCTGAACAGGGAACTTGGCATGACCTTACAAAATATGAGAGTAAAATATGAGAACATTGTCCAGAAATGTGCAGGAGTTTTGCCACTGGAATGTATGGCCATAATATTTCCTCAACATATTTCTCTCAGCTATTTCCAGAAATAGTAACTAGATGAAATAATCACAGGGGAAAGCTCTTGAATAATAAGAGAATTAGAGTTCTATTTTATTTTGTTTTCCTCTGATTTTATTTTCAGCTGACCTTCCACCTTGCCTAACCTTCCCATTTCTGCAAGATATACGGATTCACTAGTGCAGAAGCAGATAATGCATTCTAAAACAGAGCTTCCTGAGTCTGCATTATCTTCCTAGGTTCCTCACTGTACATAAACTGATCACAAGTGGAAATATTTGCCCTACTGCCAAGAAACCCCTCAGACAGTGGCTGCACGCAGCCCACAGGGTGAAATTCTGTGAAATAACTATTAATAACATAGCAACACAAATTTCCAGACTTTAACCATGTATTGCCTTGGGAATGAGCCTGTGGCTCTGGGTTGGCCTGCAGATAGGCTCCTGTAGTCCACCTATTCATCTGCTCCGGAGACGTTTGTATATCTTGTGCATATTCTGAAGCAGTTTGCAGACCTTTAAGAATAAATGTCTCACAGTTTGGAAATCCTTATTTCTTAACTGGCAAGATCCAAATTGTCTTTGACCAATTTGATCCTTGACATGTTAAGCAAGCTTGCCAGGAGCTGAAAACCATCCTTTGCTAGGCTTTTACTAGTCCATATTAAGTACGAAGCAATTATGATGATCAGTATTTTTGAAAGCAGAACACAGAATTCCTTCTGAATACAGCAGGAGATACTGAAAGAGATAACAGAAAAAAGGCAAACTTTCACCTTTTGGCTGTTCTTGAGCAAGCAGAGAAACATGAGATAAAGTAAAATAAGAGAAAGATCAGATTTTTTCTGTCTGTTAGGAGCAGTACATATGTTAGAGGAGACAGAGTAGCAACAGAAATCTTCTGCAGCCTCAGATGATTTGATTTACTGCCCACAGAAAATCAAATATAATCATCTACTTTGGTTTTGAGAAATAGTACTTAGGCAGTCCTCTGTGCTTGCAGGAATAAGGTTAGAAAACCAGTAATTATCATAATCCTAGAAATCTGCTTAAAGCTCAGGTGGTCTATGGGAAAAATTTGTTCTGCTGTGAGCTGGCTGATGTCTATGGAAGCTGTTAGAGAAAATACTACCATTAGGTGTTGTGACATTTCAGAAAAACTTTTCGTTTTATTAAAAGTTTGATGAATCTTGGTTCTTTCTGAATCTGGCAATTTGCTTGAGGAAGAACAAAAGTCACAGAAGTGGTCACAAGCATCTCATCTGTACTTAACTTAGCTCAATGTGGGAAGAATATAATTAGCAAGATGGCATAAAAGAAGACCTTAAAATCCTGCAGTTGAACCTTTAAGAAAATCATGTCCTTTCAAACTCTCATACAGTTCAGTCTTATATTCAAAATGGCTTTGTACTCATCTTTCTTGTAGAAGAGTTATGACAGGGAGAAAACAGATCTCAAGGTCATTATGCTGCCAGGATAATCCCAACTATTCCACATATAAGGAACAGAAGGGTGATTTTTCTTATGCTGCTCTTGCTATGTCTATAGCCAAGTAGTTGGTCAAAAGGGAAAAAAATTTGCGTGTGAGAATTAATTTAATGCTCTGAACATTCTTGTACACCACACCCAACATGTGATGTCCTGACTTTAGCAGCAATATTGGCATCAGTTGACTGCCCAGTGGCCTGAAGCCAGCTGCCTGAAATATCTCCCACCTTTTCTTGTTGGAGTGCTACCGTATTTGCAGACGAGTGCTAGGAAAAATGACTACCAGCCAAGAAAGGGCAGTGGACTTCAAGAGTTGTGCAGGGTAGCTCCATTATAACAGGTTTTCCTGGATACACATAGTACTTACTATTATGCTTCCACAATTTACAATATTATATACTTAATAATACAATAATCCTGTACAACCATCTGATAATAGATCAGTCAAGTTTCATATTGGACGAAATACTGAGTAACTACTGTTCCCATTCACATGTTATTGTTTTCTCAATCTCTCCCAAGGAAACATGTTCTTATATTGAGCCTGTTAACAGCTGGTGAACTAGCAAGGCAGAATCGTAATATACTAAATACACAACAATTTCTGTGCATGTATGAAATGTATGTGCATGAAGGACTTGCAAAGATGTTGGTTGCCAAAAGAGGTGTTCTCCCCTGAAATCCCAACACACCAGATAAAGAATGCTTTGCATTCATGCTCAAAATTCACCTACAGTACTTCTCCAACTCCCTATGGAGTGTTTTCAAGAGTTTTCATGAATTTACACTGGCACTTGACAACAAATTACAAAATTTGTAGTAGCTTCCTTGTCAACGTAATGTAATATAACTTTTATAGGATAACCCACAACAGAAATGTGTTTACCTCCTAATTTTGTTGTTATTTGATAGAAGCCTAAAGAAGCTCTGGGTTTCTGAATTTGTACCAAAACTTCACTATTGTTGCCTTACATCAGTACCTTTCAATTCTGGTACAAAATACAAGTATTGGTATGCTTCCTTTTGGAGTGTTCTTCCAATGTCTCATAACTAACACACGTACAAAAACCAAAACCATACAAAACGAAAAAACCAAACCCTGAAACAAACAAAAAACCCCCAAAAACCAACCAATCAACAAACCCACAACCCAACCAAAAAAAGCAAAACAAAACAAACAAAAAGAAAACAAACCACCAAGCAAAAAAGCCCTAAAACAACCAAAACACAATGAAAAAAAACAGAATAATTTGTTGAATAAACAGAACTGTGAATAGAAATGAAAACCATTATTTTCATGCACAAACAGTGGAAAAACTGAGCATAGAGGAGCTCAATTGAGAAAATAAGCTTATGGGAAAACTAATCCTCAATTATTTTCAGTTTTCTGCATGGAAAATGCCCTTTGTAATTACACTATTGATCAACAAGAGAAAGGTATGCCTAGGTCTTGGCTTGAGGCTTTCAGGTAGCAAGGATTCCATGCATGCAGGTGAAGAAACATCATTCAGCTACAGGCTGCCATGTTGATGGAGAGTGCAGAGGCTCCGATCCTTTCCAAAATTGTCCAAGGCAATAAAGGGCAGCCAAAACATGAACTAGGACAAAGCTCTGTTGCAGCTGGAAGTGTAATCAGGGTACAAGTTAAAAATAACAGAAAAGGAGGACGAAGGAGCATCCCTTCATTTGATGGTCACTTTGTGGACAATAAAAATAAATGTTTTAATACAAAGAATGTTATATGAGTCTGTGAGAAGTCCAGATCTGCCTTTAGGAATTCCTGGACTCCCGAAATCTCTTCCATACATGGAAATGATGTAAAGCTTGCAGTTTTAGCCATTCCCTCCCTCTCTGATCCTTGAGCTGACAGGGGCATTTCCTAAACAGCCTCAATCAATACATTTAGTTTCTCGGAACTAGCAAAATATCTGGACTCTCTGGAGAAATTTGCTAAAGTTTTGTTGCGTCTCATAGGAGCAGAGACCATTAACTTGATTGAATCATACCAAATTACTTGCAAAACCCCTTTGATACAAGACACTGCCCACAAGGGAAAACTTCAAAACCCATTTGAATTATGAATGGAGATGGATTCCAATACATGCCTGTGCAGAGAACAAAGCCATTTTTAAAAGTTTATTTTAAACGAAATAAGAAATAACCTGCCATTCTGCTATTATTAAGATTTTATCTCATAATTTATTTTCAACTGACATGGAAAACACAAATAACCACCCCCTGCCACTGCCTGGCACTTGTATATTGCTTTGTTCATATGCTTGAAACAAATGCACATCAAGAGACCACCTCTATACTACACAGCACATTTATTTTCCTTAGTATGGTTTAGAAGTCTATTTGGTGCATTTATCATATAAAATAAGTCTTTTGCAAAGACACCCCAACAGATTTATTTGAAATCTTTTATAGGCCTTTATTCCAGTTCCAACAAAATCTGGTATTTACTGGTGCTTAGTGACATTTTACCTTGTTTATGTAGAAAGCTTGGGACTAGAATAAAATTTGTCCCTTTTCAACTTGCTCCATGCTTCAGGGTTGTTTTGGGGAAAGGAAAGGGTGGCCTGGTTCAAGCAACTGGTCTGCTAACCGTGCTAACACCATTCCCTATCCTTTCACACTTGGAGAAAGGAGCCAGATATAGGTAGGAAACTTCCAGCTGTTGCTTGTGGTAGTTCCAGTGATCAGAAACAGAAAAGGTAAAGCTTCTCAGTTTCCTAAGGCTGTGCATTGTTCATTGGAGAGAAAAACAGATAGAACTACAAAAGAGATTCATCAGAACTCCTGAAATCCTACCAGAGGTTTTATTTTATACTTGAAATCCTCAGGCATGAATAAGTAACTCCCCATTTTAACCCTACTTGTTCGTCACAATTTTCTGTCATTCTCATACAGAATCAGAAGCCCTGAAGGGCAAAAGTTATAAATAAAAACCCCCTTGTAGAATGTGTGAATTTGGATTGCTTCCTCAAGAAATTAATTTGAAAGGTTTGCATTAGCAAACTTGGTGGTTTGCACCATAACTTGGTGGTTCACAACTAACTTCCAAGACAAATAGAACTAAACTGTGCCAAGGTATTTTCATGAAAATTTGTTATGAGGAAGATGTTTGTACTGCTTTAGGTGACATCTTCTCAACTATTTTCTATGTGCTGCTGTAAAACAATTCCATAATCCTCTAGTACAATGGATATGTTTATGTGACAAAGGAAAGGTAGCATCTTTCAGCTACTTGCGAAAAAACCAGTCACCATTTTCTAATTGCACTGAGCTTTCCAGCTCACTAAAGTCTCCATGTAACCATGCCAGTGATATTCACTGTTCTAGTTTTAATCCATTTTCTCTGCACCTAAATTCTCAAGCTATTTACAGTGAAAGTTAGTCTCTGTGAACCCCCAAACTTAATGAACAAATTAAGCATTAACAGGAATATGCACTTATTTTTGTTATTATTTTAAACAGAATAATAAAATTATTAGGCCATACGATAAAAGGAAAGATAATGTAAACTCTTAAAATCTGACTGACAAAGGATTAAGCTCAATTTATGTGTTCATCTGTATATAGCTAATATGTATCTCTTCTGTATTTTACCCTTTGATAATGCAATGATTAACCTTATGATTCTCTTAATGAAGTTCCATTCATTTAGACTAGCATTGAGCAATATTTATTTTTGCTGCAAACAACAGATGATAAAAAATGTTTTTAATGCATTTAAAACACCTAGAAGGTTTAAGACTGCTGTCCCTGCCTGCCTTCCTCTCCTGCTCACCCAACATTTAACACGGTGGGTGTGGTGGTTGCTGCCAGTAACGCCAGAATGCAAAGCCTTTATTATCAAAATGGACAACTGGATCATAAAATACTAATTAAGCCTAAAAATGGACATGAAAAATACAAAGTTCCAGGGAACCAGCCATAAACATTAGACTTGAAGGTGCATTAAATTTGGCAGTGTCAGAGCGAGCGTAAAAACATAAAGAGTTTATAGAAGATCTGAGAACAATTTGGAGACAACGGTTTACTGGATTTCTTTAAATAAAGATTGACATAAAGAAGTGATACAATATTCTGTTTAAATGACAGAAGGCTTTGGGCTGTTATCAGTACGTGTACACTGCCCAGTGTGTGTTGGCTATTGTCTGAGCTCAAGTTTAAACCTCAAAATATTTCCCAAAAATCGTGCCTGTGCTCAGAAATAGGCTTTCACATGATAGCTGATTGACAGTACTGAAGTAGAGGTCAGCATAGCCTCTCTCATTACTCTTGAGGAAAATGGGAATTTCACACCCATAGAAACAGAATGATAATTTCCAGCTGTGTTGAAATCCAGTCAGGCACTGCATAGCTATTAAGCTGCATTACCAAGTAGCATTTCTGACAGAAATTGCAAAAAAACTGCCATTAAGGTTACAGATCATATGTTCCAGTGAAAACAGTTAAGAAGTAAAGGCATTTAGAAGAAATTGCTTCAAAGAGCTGTTAATTAACATCACAATTCCTTCCATGAAGCCACAAAACTGCAAAACAACTGTCAACATAAAAGACTGACAAAAAAGCATGGCTTCAGATGTGAATTTCTGTTTACTTATCTGCTCATTTGTTCTAGAAAGAAAGTTGTTTGGAAGAACAGGAAGGTTTTTTTGTTCTGTGTTTTACAGCAGGTAGCTCTGTAATTGTTGCTTCTAGTTTCATTGTAATACCATTCATATTAGTGGATTAAGGTTACTGTACTCACATTCCCAATGAGTAACAATAAACAACTTTTGGCATGAGGCAAATCAGCTTCTCCATTCTCATCAAGTTAGATTGGCAATTGAGATGTTCCGCACGTTGAGCTAATCTATCTTTTTCACTGAAAGTGGAAAAAAAATGGAACATTTTCTATTTCCAGAAAAATTCTGTAGTCTTGAGATGCTGACGTAGAAAAGCAATAAAAACAAGCAAACTGAAAGTTTCAAGAGAGATAAGAATTAAGAGAAGTAACATATCTCAAAGTTAAAATTCTCTCCGTGTTTTCATTTGTCACTGTAGAAAGACCAGCTTGTGTATGATGATAACCCACAGGATTTGGATTCTTCCACTACTATTCCAATTCCACCGACATTTTGGAAAAACATTTGAAAACCATGTCCAAAATATCCCTACTTAGGATCGGGTAGCTTCGATATTTGTGCTGATGCCCCCCATCAAGCATTTGACCACAAGAGTGGTAGGATATGGAGTCGTGGGTAAAGTAGGAGAGATCTTGCTTGTTAATTGGGTTCTCAAATCTAGTGAATAGAAAAAAATCTGTGCTTTGGAAAGTAATCCATGTTACTCTACTGCGTATTTTAGTAAGTGGGCTGCAACTTTCACATGTTACGGAAAATGTAAGTCCATGTGGGAGGAACATTATTTCCCTGAGTGAGAGGGACTGCTGGTTAACTGCATCATTTCCATTCACATAACATATCTGTTACCATATAATCCCATCATTATTTGTGACCCTTCCCTCTATGCCCTCTTTTACTCACCGAATATGGCAAAAAGCAATTTGCAGATGCTAAAAGCCCATTTCTCTAAGGTACATAACCTCAACTTAGATGTCTCCAAAAAAAAAAAAAAAAAAAAAAAAAAAAAAAAAAAAAAAGATGACTCGTATTAAACTCAATAACTTGCTTAAGTAAAAAAACCTCAAATGTGAGCACAAATCTACTTTATCATTGTGGAAAAATGTAAATGGAAGATTAGCTATTAATGCTGCTTGCTAAAGGGATAGCTATTGTGTGATTTGTTTTGACAGATAAATGAAGAGTAAAAATGGTCCTGTAGATTAACAGAGCTATCATTCCATAAACTAGGACAGAACCAAACTGAGATCTTAAAAGGCAACTTTATTAATGATAAACATCATATGGACCATCAGATAATGTTTTGACTGCCAAATAAATAGATGTTCCCCTATCATTAGCCCCCAAATGTAATACTGATATTTTGTGCAAACAGTCTGAGGGATGATTCTGAAATAATAAAACTTTATTTCTAAAACACATGTTACTGTGAACTGGCCTGGGTACATACAGTGATCAATTTGATATGGTTTGTCTACAAAAATAAGTATTACTGTTCCTTTACATGCTATGCTTGGAAGCTTTAAAAAAAAAAAAAAAATCAAAAAACCTTCTGTTTAGCATTTACACATCCCAGTTGGGCTCCAAGCTGGACTTCAGTTGTAATTAACAGGTCAGGGTTAGATGATAAACAACTTCCTGCTGAATCAAGAAGTCAAGACCAAGTACAGCAACATATATGTCCCTAAATGGTGGCAATAAGTCTGGTAACTACTGTCATCTGACTTCAGTTTTCTCACTACAAACTGAATGAATAGAAATGGCAGTGACTCTCAAAGACCACTTTGACACTGCTTTATCAGAAAGGCAGCTCAAATTGACTGCAGTTTTAATCTGAAAAATTTTTTTGGTAATTGTTTTTATACGCATAACATGGAGCTACTATTGTCATCTGATGACAGTTTTTGGTGGAAGATCTTTAAAGACTTCTCAAGTTCTCTCAAATAAGTGAGACTAATGTGTAGTATCTTTTCTAATTGAGTCCAACATCCTCCAGTTGTGCAGTAATTGATGAGCTGTCCTTTCTAGTCTAAGCTGCATCAATCTTAAATCTGTCGTCAGTAGTACATTAACAGATTTGATGTATTTTTCTCCCTTCTTGCTGTATTCTTTTGATGGAAATGGCCAGCTAGTCATTGGTATGACCTTTCCAGAATATTAATTTTGACACAAACATTGTCTATGTTTGTTCTGACATTTGTCCAACATGAATGAGTGGAGAAGTAACAACACAGGCCGTAAAACATGCCAAAGCAATAAACCCCATGGGGCGGTATTAGACATGGAATGAAATCTTTCCCTTCAGTGAAAGAAAAATCTTCCTTTTTAAAAGATTAATGTCAGATTCTCTCTTCAATATCCTGTCCTGTACTGAATGCTTTATCTCACTTTCAGGTTCCAAACATCTCCCATAAATCAAATTCACTCAGTGAGTGTTAGTAAAAACATTTTTTAGTATCATCTTTCCCTTTAGTTGCTGATTTGCAACATGTCTATGGATAGCTCAGAAAAAGCCTTGAAAAATCATTATTTCAATAAGGAAATATCTTGTCCTTGTAAATGGCCAATACCAACATATAATTTCTAAATTATAAATCCCACCAGCAGCTGTGTATTCCATCAGTGCATCCCTTAAGCAAGAACAATACAATAGGTTCTTGAAGACCCATCCTGTAACTAGATGGTAATGGTAACTCAGCATTAAAATCTGAGTTCAGGCATGTTCCTATACAAGCCATTGTAAGTAGAATTTTCTGGTAATCTTCCTAGATTCTTACTTCTGTTTATGCTCTTGTGATACTTAGGAATGTTAAAATTTCTCATTAATATTAGACTTTTAACCCAACATCATTCTGCACTGTTAATTAAACTTCTTGCCCTTCAGGCCAAAAATGGGTCCTTTCCAATTAGCATTAGCAGATCACGTAGTCTTTGCTCAGATCAAAGGGTTATTTTGAAAGCTTCATGTGGTTTCTGTGAATACAGCATTAGAAATTTCTCCTTAATGCTCCCCAATTTCTTCCCAAAGGCTATCACATGTCTGCTGTAGTTTGAATAAGCTTTCCCTGTTGAATAAGGGTTGTTAGCATTTCAACGACCTAATCTCAATGAACTTCTTTGTTTCTCTTACTGAACGGCTGCTTTAGCTAATTTCTTTCAGAATAGATCTTGAATCTTCCATTCTTCTGTAATACTTGCAATTTATGAAGGACAATCGGGACTAAAATTATTACATAAAGGTCACAGTGCTTAGTGAAATAAGAGATAAAAGAGAAGATTCCATCTAATGCAACAAAACACAAGGCTCAGCTAAGAAATGTAATCCAAATCTGGATCCAAATAAATCTTTTTATAAACTTTTTGTCTAGTCCAATTACACAGTACAAACTTCTGTAGATTTGTCATTCAGCAGCAACTAGTTTCGAGTTAGGAAGTTAACATAAGAGTATTTCATTAGAAAAATCACTTTAAGTTGGAAATTCAGGTTATTTCAGGATATACTTTAAAAATATGTTTTAAAGGTTAGTATAACCAATATTTTACATTTGTTTTCCAGTAAAAGAACAGCGAACTCTAAAACTGGTAGATCCAAATGGAGAATTAATCAGGACAGCTCAAGGCTTTAAAGGAATACTTCAACAATAACTAGGATTGTTAGGTGTGCATGCAGATGTATAAAGCTTTATTCAAAAGTCTATTTATCTTCTGCAAGGTCCCCTTTAGGTCTACAGGCCTTTTCCTCTGCTTTCTTTTATTTGCTCATATAGCACCATAAGAATCTGATGAGATATCACATCTAAAGTCATAGCAGGTTTATTTTTTTAGTCACAGTCTGCTGACAAAGTTTGACTTAATACCAATATTGATTTAATACCGGTAATAGCCATATACAGAGCATAGTACATGCAGCAAACCTCACTGTCCTCCCTGCTCCCTCCCATAGCATCAGAGAAGGCTCATTTTATGAAGATTACAGTGTAAATCTCTGGAAGTCATTTTTTCAGGCCAATTATTCTGCTGGTAAAATGGGATTTCTGAGTAGGACTGTTTGATGTATTCTGACAGTGATCTCTTAGTTCATTTATTGTATAAAAGGTCTATCTAAAGGACATCAAGATAACCCTGCCAAACAACTCCGCCACACTACATCTTTCTCAGATTAAGATGACTAAAAGGCAATATTTCCACAAATTAGTGTTAGAAAGCACAGAGTGAAAGTGCTTTTATATTAGTAACATCAAAACAGTTGGTAAAGACCAGACATGAAAGGCTTGATTTTAGGGTGAGAGGAGGAAACAGGCTATAGGTATACAAATTTTTTTTTCCACAGTGCTTAGTAATAATGCTACCTCTAATTTGGTTAACAGAAATGGACTTAAATTTGGCAGCCTTGCAGAGATACTTGATTGGGATAATGTCAATAGTGGCATTCAGCAGTGTACAGATCTATTTTGAAAAATGACTCCAGAGATCAGGTAACTTCAGAGAGACAAGAATAAAATGAGAGGATACGTAACATGCACATTTTGTTATGAGTGATAAACATGAAATCTGACTCTTAACATAATGATTTTGTTATCATTGTACTTGCATCATTTTGTTTTCCTAAAGACTTGCATTTCATTATATCAAAAATAATTTCATTTTTAGCTGAGTTGCCTCTAGTCAAGCATTGTGAAGTGGTCAGTTCTATTCCTGTATCACTTTCCTACAGTTTCCATTATTGATGTTGTTTCTTCAGGGAGTTAGTTTGTGGCTTTATAATCTATCCTGTCCTCAGCAAATGAAAGAGTCCTAATGTAAGACTGTATTTTCTTATCATTAGAAGTGTTAGGTGATACAGTAGCACAGAGACAACATTCTCTGCAGGTTAAACTCCTTTGAAATGAATATTTCCACCTACAATCTACACTGTTCAGTACTCCATGTCATGAAAGTACACAGAATATTAGTGCATTGCAGAAAAAAAAACCCCAGCAGTACATAAGCCAAGAATGATGGTTCACAGATATGACAAGGACACTAGTTAAATGACCACATGAGACAAAATCATATCACATCTCAGGGTCCTGCCACCCTAAGATGTGGAAGGTAGACACTGGATTTGACATTAGAGAGGGAAAAAATTAGTAGGCAAGTTTATATGCTCAGCTAATAAAATATACAGTTTGGATTTTCTTAAGACTTTTTCAAATCTTTGAGTTTGAAAATATACTGATCACTGAATTTTCCTTACTCTTTAAAGCATGTATGTGAGACAGGAAGTATGTCTACCATTTTGAGTAGATGCACTGGTGCCGCCATGGTTTGATCAGAGGTTGGCTGACAAGGGAATGTGATAGAAGAATATCAGACGTGTCCTGATATGGGAAAACAGGCAGCTGTTACTCAAAAGCTCTGTGACTACATTAATGCAGAAGCTGAGTGAGATCTAACACAGCCTGCCCGCTACGGACCAAGGGAAAACTGGTTGTGATTGCTCGATGGAGACAAGGGGAAGGGGAAGGCAATGACATGCAATGAAGGGTGAAAGCAGCAGAGATTGACATGAAGAACAGAGTGGGAAAAACAAATGACGTCTCTTTGTTTCTCACTCTCACAAGAACTTGTGTTTATAGCTAGGTGAAAAGGATATGAAGATTGCCAGCTCCTGTACTAAAAACTCCTGAAAGTTGCACTTCACTTGTAACTTATTTTCCATATAACCTGCAGTGAGTACCACAATGTTATTTTTTCTGCTATATATTTGTTACACACTAGTCACTTAATGGCTTCCTGAGTGTTAACCAGCAGTCTAATTCTTGAATGGGACAAAAGATGCATAGTAAGCAATGCAAAAAAAAAAATGCTGGAAGAAGGTAATGTCATGATTAAAGAAGATAAGTGCCACTCTCAAGACCTACAGACTGTTTCTATATGTAAAGCTGATTTCCAGTATAATGTTGAAGGTCATAGTTGCATTCAAATATTCTTAAGTGCATTTATCTCAAACTTCGGATCTCACAAATAAATTCTTATACAGCTTACAAAGAAAGTCTAATGCAAAACTGTTCATTTTTTAAAGTGACAGACAAAAGTAAGCATCATTTCTTGCAAAAATCCTTTAAAATATTACCTATAAAACTTTTAAAATATTATCTATTAAATATAGCAGGATTATGAAATATGTAGGATTGTTATAATGAATACTTGGGATGTCCCTCTTTACACACATTACATCAGAAAAGTGTATCTTCTCTAACTGTATTTCTAAAATCTTGTATAATATTTATAATAGGACTTTTTTGCTTTTCATGAAAACATGTAGTTCTTTGGGCTCCAGCTTTCAACAATGAGCAAAGAGACAATGCTAATTAGCAACCTAGCACCAGGAAACCCTTTATTACCAATAAAACAACACATTATCTACTCACATAAAATATTAACTTAGCTGAACAACTGCAATCTCTATTACATCTTGTTGACCCTGCCACTGATCCTACATGTCTTTCTTTCAAGAAGGTTACTGATATTTACCTTTTCTGTCTCTCTTCCACACACTCAGGTTTTTAAACGGATCAAAATTTTTTCATGCTAAACCACGCTCCATAATGCACCCTGTTCAGCATAATGCCTTTATTTGCAAAAAAAAAAACCAAAAAAACCCAAAAAACCCCCAAAAAATTAAAATAAAATTTATAGCAAGAGAGTGAAAAAAGAAACCATTTATATATTATTATTTTCCTGTTTTAGCCTTTAAGTGCTTCAAAGTGTAAGGTTCATTCTGGTTAGATACTGCATATCTTAGTCCCTACAACCATACATTAGAGCAACTAAGGGCTGGTGGTTTTATGAAGTATGAATACTCAGTAAATGTCCCTACAAAACTGAAAATTTCAGTTTTCCTATTTGAAAGTATTTAATTACATTTTCATGCTGGAAGGCAGGAGATAAGGGGGAAAAGTAGAAATGTTCACTCGTATTCAGGCCAGGAACACCAAAACACTAGAATAAAATTGCTCAGAATTTTTTTTTTTGTGTCCTCCTTTTCCTGGGAAAAAAAGTGTGTTTAAAAACTTCTGAAGAGTCAAAAAAATCCCAAAGTAACTGAAGGTTCTTCTCATCTTCAATGAAGAGAGAATGCAGAAAAAAGTGAGAAAAGTCAATGGAAATCACCACAAGAAAATAATGTTGGCAGCAAGCTGCCAAAGTACCATTACATTGTACTCTGGCATATTACACCCAACATAATTTGACGACAGGAAAGTGGGATCAAACTAGGGGAAAGATCAAGGGCAGATTTTATTGGTAGAAGACTGTGGCTCTAGTGTGTTTAAGAGCACCACTGAACAAAACAAAGCAAAACAAAAAGTGCAACCAAACCAAACAAAGTAGAGGTTAAGTACAGCCAGATGAAGAAACAGCGTCATTATGCAGATCCCTTGATCAGAAAGAAGCAGTGAGCATTGTTTACCTCTGACAGTTTTACCTTCGCTTGCTAAGTGAGGCATAGAGTTAGATGTTATTCAGAAGAGGGAGTAATGAATTCCTCTTAAGCGTCTCTTCAGAGAGAGCAATCTGCCCACTTATTCTCTGCTGCTTCCAGGGAGTGGGTCTGTGTTGACACTCTAAGTTCTTACGGTGTTGTACTTTAGAGCAGCAGTACAAGTTGTGGAAAGATCAGTTTTTATTACCTTTAATCAGTTGTCTGATTGACTTTAACCAGTTGCTTTGAATGACATAGCATGTTTTTATGGGTTACTAATAGGATGGAAATTTTATGTTCCTTTAGCTAATGTATCTTTTCAGCTTTTTGCATTTACTCTATTTGTATATACATATAAGCATGATAAGTCATTGTATAGAAATAGTAGCCTTTAGATAAATAGAAATTTTGCGCTCTAACTTAATGCTATATCCCTCATTCAGAAATTAATTAGTCTTTAAATCTGATTTCAAAGACTAAGGCTTTTTAACCTTCAAGCTGTGATAAAAGTACTTACTTAAATATTTTTAAATTATAATAATTTTGGATTTTATGGCTTTTATAGCTATAGTTCTAATGGAGGGAAGGGAGTCTGCACCATAAAAAAAAAAACCAACCAAACTAAACTTCTTCCTCTCCAATGCATAGTATGTCAAAGGATTTACACCAGTTATATTAATTCACCAGTTCTAACAGAAGAGCCAAAGATATTAAGAATCAACAGGTTATGTATTCATCTCTCTTTTCACTCCCAAGATATTCTTTACACATATCAGGCAGTCTAGAGGTGGGAAAAATGTTGTATGTATGAGGGCTAGGAAGCCATGAATCAGTTTTATATATCCTGAAACAAACAAAAAAAGTCACCTTTATATTGAAAATCTAGCTATAAGCAGGATTCTAGCACTTCTAGTGGTAACTTGTATCAGGATAAATTGAGATACAGACAGTCTGAAAAGGACAGAGACTTTGTTTTATCAGTATGTCATGTCTAGGCAGAAACTATTATAGACTGCTTAGTGTGCTTGGTGTTCAAAGGAATTCTGTTCTGAAGTGACAGAATATCTCTAGACTGGAGCTACCTCCTTTGGGTCTTCATAAGTGAGGGGAACAATAGTTTTCTATCAACCTAATCTTGAAAATAATGATAGAATAATAAATCTGAAGGCCATTCGAACTAACATAGCTGTCAGTCACTTCATGCTAAACAAAAGCAATAATAAAAGCACTCCACTATTCATACACTTAAATGAAATATGGGGAAAAGATCTAATCAATAGGTTGCCTAGTAAGATAGTCAAAAAGAAACTCTCATTATTACTCTATTTTATTCTCAGTTTTTTTGTGGTTTTCTGTGGTGGTTTTTTTTTTTTTTTTTTTTGTGTGTGTGTGTTTTGATTTTTTTTTTGTTTTGGGTTTTTTTGTCAGGTTTTTTTTTGCTTTTTTTGTTCTTGTTGTTTTTTGTTTGTTTTGTTTGTTTGGGGTCTTTTTGCTTGTTTTTTTTTTTTTTTTTTTGTTAACCTTACACAGACAGCATGGATGTGCCAGAAAGCTTATAGAGTTTAGCATGAGATCCGTCATTAATATCTGCTTACGTGCACCAGGAATTCTTTTTTTTCTGGCTTATTTCTACTGATTAAACACTTGAGGCTGACAGGATTACCTCTCTCTTCTTTCTCCTTAAGCTAACAAATATATTTCACTTTTTTTTTTCTTAACTGCGTTTTTTCTTAACTGCGTACAGTAAAGTTTTAGCTGTTTAGTATCTGCAGAATTCTCATGATCTTGTTCTCTAACACGGTACAATGTTGATTTAATTTCTTTTTTCCCCAACACACAGAGAGAATTTGACCTCTGCCTTTACTATTTCAGTGTTAACTAAATTTCCTAAGGAATTAAGGTTCCTTTACCTCTGCTGAAGAACCTCTGACCCATATTTTTTATATCTAAAAAACCCCCCAAAAAACCAAAACTCTGAGTGTAATGTTATCATAATTTCTAAGTCTCAAAAGCCTTAAGTCTGTATCACAGTCACTCCCAATCTGAACTTGTTTTCTCTAAGGAAATTTAACAACAGTGCCACACCAGCAGCTTTGCATTGTATCTTTAAGCACTTGGACTTATTTGATTTATGAATATGAACTCCTTATTGTTTGAAAATGCTGCTTTAGAGAGGCACATCTTGAGTACGTTTGTCCAACAGTGCTCTTCCTCCTCTCCACCCTTTTTTCTCTCTGTCCGGTACTTTGGTAAAATCTGTTATGAATTAAAGAGGCTGGCTTGATGGGAATAGGAAATGTGTGTGTACAAAACTGTACTTGGTTTCCAGTAAATCTATTATATGGACAAAAAAGCTGAAAAGTTTTTTGTTTTTTTTAAAGACTGAATCTATCCTCAGCTGACACCAGCTCTTTTCATAACTTACCATGGAAATACTGTAACAAAGTATAGGGAAGAAAGTCACACATCAGAGTCTGATCTCATTTTTCTAAATATTTCAAAAGAATGAAATAACTAAGGACAAGTAAGTGTTGAGCTGGAGAGAATATTTTTCCTCTTCACCCCCTTCCCAGTCAATGTCAATGCTTTGAAGTTTAAAAGGACTTTGCCTTGCAAATCATTCAGTACAAGCAATTGGCTGGATTTGGAAAAGAGTTTGTGTGTTATTCTTTCTAGAAGTATACTCTTTCCTATTTATTTTTTAAGTAACTTGCTCCTAGAATCTACTTTGTTTATAATCTAAGCAAGAAAATAAACAAATTTCAGGTGAATGGTGATTCATGGTATAAGCTTTCTTCTAATATTTTCAGTAGCTGGATCTGAGAGTAAGAAACCTATTATACCTTATGGTTTTCTGAATTTGCAAGACAAAGTCAGAATACTGCTCTGAAAAAACAGTTTGCGAAACAATTATTTTCTATGCTTCCTAAAATTTTGACAATGCATCTAATCCTCCAAACAGGAAGTTCTTCCTGTAGGTAGTCTCCTTAGGATGAACGCACAGACAAATGCTCACCAAGCACTTCCTTAACTTCAACAACACACACTGGAAAACATGCTAATTAAAGCAAGCATTTAACACAGCCCAGCATCCAGCATAGCCAATGACTTTTGTGCCAGGATTTAAAAACAAAAATTATCATTGTCAGCTGATCACGACTGGTGAGGATATCACCAATCACACTCAAAAGAGTTTTTACTACAGCTGAGGCAAGACTATATAGCAATAACAGTCAAGCCTCATTCCTCTGTTGTGGTGTTTTGTGCTGAAGTCAAAAAGTGTTGGGAGGAATGGTTCCACATTAGGTTTTAGAGATCAATATGAACTAGTTTTGTCTGTAATTGCACAAATAAAAATCCTATTATAGCTTTGTAAGTTTCTGTGATGTCAATTTAGTTAAATTTATGTACATAAAAGCAATGTGATAGAAACATTTGAGACACTGGAAACAAATTAAAGCAAGTTTTCCTCTATTTGTCTACAAGAAATTAGAGTTACAGCCTATTAATCCACATCAATGTTTCACTTGAACAGGTTTGTTGTGTCTAACACTGATGTATTGCAATTCAGAAACTTATGCAGTTTACTTTTTATTTTTATTCACATTACTAAAACAGGTTTCAGTAAAGATTAACTCATAATCTATGTTCATAAGCACATACATTGTAAAAGGCAGGGAGAAATACTATCACGACTAAAATAGCAACTATTTTTTAACAAATTACGTTATATAAAAACAATCTTTACAAATTCTGCCAAGAGTATAGTCTGCATGATGATACAAGAGCAACATTGTTTGTGAAAGTGTTAAGCACATAGTTACTTTCATTTTACTTCAAGCTTTCTATTGAGCCCAGTAAGAATTAAGTTCCAGCTAAAAGTCAAGGGCTTCTTTACATGCCTTTCTGAATAAGATCCATACCAATGAGCAATGTACTATTCTTTATCTTAAGGAGTTTTTTACTTTTTAAAAAAGTAAAAAATACATGACAAGAAGGAAATTTAATAAATAGCACATTGGAGTTTCTTGGCCTGAGTCTAACTTTTTCATATTTTTAATGTCAATTTACCACTCATGAAAGGTGTCAGATTAAGAACCCTCAGGCTGACGTTATCTATGCAGCCACAGACACACAGTGCATCAGCAGCGCCATTGTCAAATTTCCCCTTAAAATGAATTTTTCCTCTCAAGCTGATCAGAGTTTACACACTGCTAAAGAAATGAGGGGTTTTTCTTCTTTTTGCCTCATTTTTTGGTTTTAATTTTATTTTTCAATACCAGGAAAAATAATGGAAAGTGATTTTCATAAAGGAATGAGTCCACTTTCTAGCATTAAGCGGGCTTCAAATCGCATATATTTGTGAAGTAAATACTTTTCTGAAATCTTACTTGAGCAACTGTTTGATTTTGAAGTCAGGCACTTGGCCTTAGATTGTCAGCCTCCCACAGTGCATTATCTCACTTTTTTGACTGCAAAGCTCAGTCTCCATTCTCCCCAGTTAGTGAGTACCAATTCTCCAGAGAGAGAGAACCAGAGGCTAAAAGGTACAATTACACAAATGCACGAGCCAAAAAATTTACATTGAAGTGAATGCTCATTGATTTAACCATTACTTGCTCCCAGGTAATTAACCACATCTTCACTGGGAAGTTACCACCTAATGAGCCAAGGGGCAAATGGGAGACAAAGTTTTACAAGCTATGCTTTGTTCATACCATGCCTCATAGGCAACAGAAGTAGTACAGGAAAAGGCCTTTGGTTCACACGAATTGCCATAACCACAACTTCCATGTACTAACCCAAATCCTCAATTCTGCCAAACACAAATCTTTATGGAGTATTCAAAACGTATATTATAGAGAAAAATAAAATGCTGTCTGTGACCATCTCCCACTCTAAGGGTTTTAGTATTTGCAATGCACAGCTGTGTCAGCTTAAGGGTTCTTCTGATAGGAGTATCTTTCTGTTTAATTATTTAATAATTAATTAAAAAGGAAATTAATTAAGAAATAACTAAACACTTAAAAAAAATCAATCAAATAAGCACAAGACTGAAGCACCACAGCTTTGTGCACAGTTTCATTTTTGCCAGGGCTGAGCAAAAAAAAAAAGCTGAGAATACTTCCTGCTTTACACCTGCCCAACATTTAACCAAGGTTTTTATTATCTGTGGTATGGTACTGCACAAAGAATTTCAGTAAGGCCATTGCTCCTTTTTTCTAAATATTATACCAACACACTTGTACATACTCTCTGACCATGAAAACACAAATTTAAACATTTAGTTTTATTACTTCAATTTCAACATTTGAAGTTAGGCACAGGAGTATTTCATGGATCAGACTTAATTTTTCATATGCACTATTAAAAGGAAAATGTAGATTACTGGTGAAATCAATGGGGTTTACTTTGAATTTAGAACTAATATCTGAAGTTTCCTAATGTTTAGGGATATTCTATGATGCATCTCACCACAGAAACTGAAGCCAGCTGTAAATTACAAAGATAAATAAAAGCCACATGCAGAAAACACAGAATATATTCAGGTTGATTTGCATCTTCATTTCAACAGTTAGCCGTTTATGCAAATCTCAGACATTTTCGGAATCAAAAGGCTGTAAGGTACTTCCGCATGTTGTTTGATTCAGCTCCCTCACAACCTCTTTGGGCAACTTTTTCTTGACTTTCATGGGGAAAAAACTAGAAAGAAACTAAAGAAGTTCCTGACAGATCAGATTTTTGACAGTGTCACAGACAGCTATGTATAGAAGTGCATTCATAGAATGGTTTGGATTAGAAGGCACCTCAAAGATCATCTAGTTCCAGCTCCCCTGCTGTGGGCCTTCCACTAGAACCAGGTTGCTCAGAGCTCCATCCAGCCTGGCCTTAAGCATGTCCAGGGATGGGACATTCACATCTTCTCTGGGCAGCCTGTTCAAGTCCCTCACGGTAATGAATTTTTTTCCTAATACCTGATTTAAACCTACTCTCTTTCCATTTAGGGCCATTCCCCCTTGTCCTGTCACTACAGCTCTTGTAAAAGGTCCCTCTCTGTCTTTCTTATAGGCTCCCTCCAGGTATTGAAAGGCTGCAATTAGATCACCACAAAGTCTTTTTCTTTACCAGGCTGAACAAACCCAAATATTTTAGCCTTTCCTCAAAAAAGGTGTGCTCCATCCCTCTAGCCATCTTGATTGCCTCCTCTGGACTCACTCCAGCCGGTCCCTGTCTTTCCTGTGCTACGAACCCCAGACCTGGATGCAGCACTGCAGGTGGGGGTCTCACCAGAGCAGAGCAGAGGGGCAGAATCCCCTCCCTTGCCCTGCTGGCCATGCTGTTTTGGATGCAGCCCAGGACACTTTCGGTTCTCTGGGCTAGGAGTGCACGTTGCTGGCTCATGTCCAACATCTGATCCACCAGCACTCCCAAGTCCTTCTCCCCAGGGCTGCTCTCCATCTGTTTATTCCCCAGTCTGTGCTGATACTGGGGGTTGCCCCAACCCAGGTGCAGCACCTTGCACTTGGTCTTGTATTATGTATGTCAAATATATTGCAAATGTATTTTAACATAATACAATGCTAAGTAAAAAGCAAGACTCATGCTCTGTAACTCGGCATTTTCTAATTAGGGCAAGTCAAGTATATTTATCATGACTTGTTTGGGGGCTTTTTTACATCAATAGAGATCACTGGAATTCCTGTTTCTAGCCATACTTTCATCAAATGAAACATTAGTTATGCTATCCTTGACTTCTTATCCAATATATGATTAAAAATTAAAAATCAGTATCTATAAGCAATAAAAGTGCCCTTAAGCAGACTTTTGATCAAATGCTGCCCTTCTTTTATAATAAGAGTCTCATAAATTGTTTGATATATTCATACACAGTAGCCAAACAAGAGGGCTGACAAGCTGCAAGGAAGTCACTGCAGTCCATTTTCCTTGATCATGTTTAGGAGACTTAATCTAGACATTCAAAAGTGTTTCGAGAGAGAACTTGTAAAAATTGATAATCTTTGAAAATTCACCTCTGGTTCTATCATCTAAATGTGTGTTCAGGCTTCTTGCAGGGGATTAAGGCTGACCTAGATAACTATGCTAGGAGTTTTAAGAGACTATTGGTGCACTCAACAAAGATATGTTAGCCTAGATGTGATGCCATAGAGCCATGACTATGACTATTGTCATAGCTGAGCTGATTAGGTACACCACGTACTCTTTTGGGCTGGCTTAGGGACCTGTGCATTGTATTCATTGTGGGATGATGACACTCTAACGTATTTGAAAACCAAACCATCTGAGAGCTAAGAAATGGATTTAGGTGCCTGCCTGTGTTTAAAATCGGATGGTTTAACATAAACAGACAAGTAGTCCTCAGGCTAAAAACAACAGATTAGAAAATAATCCTTTAAAATGGAAATGCTCTAGCAGACTACAATGCATACCTCTAATATGTTATCCCATTTTTATTTTTTTAATGGCCTATACAGAATCAAGGGAGGGCTGGGATGCTGTCTGCCACCACACTGGGGGGAATTTTGACTTCTGCCTACTTGGCATACTCTGCAATATATTAAAATAGTTCTGCTTGTACCTCTGGAGATAGCCTAACACAACTACAGAACCTTTCTCACAATAACAGGAATAGCATCTTAGATTGAAAATAATAATAACTTTCCATCTGATCAAATCAAATTCCAAATGCCAGCTTATTTTCTGCAAAAAGATGTTATTTAAAGTTATAAGCAAACTCACAAACCCATGTTTCTGCTTAAAATAATACAAAATATCTTTCTTCCTGCAAAAAACATGTGATTTCAAAGATTCTAAACAAAAATACATTTAGAAGGTCTTATGGTCAGGATATAGCTTCATATGCAAAATATATTATTAGTTAGAGACACATAAGCATCTATTTTTGGGATTTCTTTCAGAAAAGGCAGTAGTTAAAACTAACATTACTGTTTAGCCCAGTTTGGTGTTAATCTTAGTATTCCAACATTTAAAAAGGCTATCAGATCTTCTGACATTTTAATACAAATACAGTATGTGGCTATGACAGCATTTGGCATAGATATATTTTGCCATGATATTTCAGATAACCCCAAGTATGTTTCCCTAAATGCATTAAAAAATCTTCACAGTTTCTCTTAACAGATTCCACTGGAGAAGAGTAGATTAGGAAACAGACTTCATCAGGATAGCACTGATGTTTATCTGCAACTTTCTTTTCCTCGGGGTTTCTAAAAATTCCATTTCAGCAACTGCCTGAATTTCTAAAGGTGTCCTATCAAATCTTTATTATATTTATTTGACATAATAGTGGAGACTATTATACTAGATCCACAAGAGAGTTTAGGTTCACTACAGTGAAAGAAATATTTTTCTGTATCCATACCCCTTCAGTCAGGAGCCCTCCATGTACAGGTCAGTAATATCCACTAAG
Source organism: Acanthornis magna (assembly GCA_036785705.1). Classification (NCBI taxonomy): domain Eukaryota; kingdom Metazoa; phylum Chordata; class Aves; order Passeriformes; family Acanthizidae; genus Acanthornis; species Acanthornis magna. The sequence goes on from JAWUZG010000029.1 coordinate 15,080,597, forward strand.
TGCTGAGACAAACTGACTTGGGTGGGAATTATGACTCCTTGTTCTCTCAATACACCCATAAAGGTGATATTGGCTATTACAAGTGAAGGGAGCAATCTTTATAAGATAGAGGTATGGGAGATAGGGATTCAGAGACATAGCATCCAGGCAGGGTAAGGCATAATGAAATTAAGAGAAGTCACACAGGAGATTCCAGGAGAAAAATGAGATTTTTTTCCCCCTCGCTACCCCCACCATGGAAGGAAAGTAAAAAAAAAAAAAAAAAAAAAAAAAAAAAAAAAAAAAAAAAAAAAAAGGAAGAAGAAGAAAAAGGTGTTTTAGGTGTTTTTAGTAATGAATTACCTGGAGAACTAAAAGTTAGTGAATATAATACTGGTACCTTTGAGACATTGCTAAGGAGACAGCAAGATACCAGACAAAAATCCTCCCAGATAGGAGGAGTAAGGGAGTCATTAGGTAGAAAACACCATTCCCAAAAGACTTATAAACACTAGCCAAAACTATTGCACTGATTAATATATAAAACCACTTTGTCATACTTAAATAGGTCTGCACAGTATCTGACATTCTTATAGCATCCCAGCAACAACAAATGGCAGGTCACAGACCATTCTAATCACATTTCATATTTTTGAAATGTGCCCATAGCTGTAAAAGAATATATCACATAAACTAAATTGGTTTAATAAGATAATGTAATTCTATAGAAGGACTTAAAAAAGAAAAGATAGAAAATCTAGACCTATAAGCCCATTAACCTAGTAAATCTTTCTATGATGCAAGTTGCCAGTTAAGATCTTATGAAGTCAAGACAAAAAATAGTGGAAAACAGCATTAAATATCAAACTCAAGAACTATTTAATATCATCCTTCATTAATATTTAGTTCAGGGTCACAGAATTAAGTTGCCTCTCAGGGGAAAAAGCAGTGGCAGATTTCACAAAACAAATAATTCTTTCATTTCCTAACAAAGTGGGCATATGCCAGAATTTATTCTTCTTCAATTGTTGTTGCTATACAAAAATCATTCTACTCTAAGATGTATGCACTAAGTCCTTGGTTAGCTATAAATGTTGCTCCGTAGAGCAGGTGGAAGAGACTTGGGAATGTGGTAAGACTTGCAACTTTTTCTGGGAATAATCGCCCCAGAAAATGCATGTCAGGATGAACAGAAATTCTGAGCAGATGGCTCCTACATAATTTCAGCTGGGTAGAGCTGCATATGATTGCCTTATATCTACCTAGTCATTAAATGTTACTTTAGACCTGTCTGATGGTTGGTATTTCCAAAGGCACCCAAGAGTATCAAACATCTGAAATCTCACACAGCTTGAAAAAGTTCATTATCTAACTCACTTGTACTTCCTTCACAATGGCTTTTGGCTCAATTTTACAGCAAAATAGTCTGAAATGCTGAGAGTTTGTTTTCCTATGCAAGCTAAATCCACTGTGCTGTAGCAACTTCCTTCCTTCAATACCAAGGGGAACCATGTAAATTCTCTTCATGTAAATGAAGAGAATATATTGCTCAAACAGTAGTTTATTCCTGAGTTCCCAGAGAAATGCAAAGTTCATTTTACAGTTAACTCAGTGGATTCCTGTTTATGTCACCTAAAACAGGAAGAGAACCAGCAGTATTAAAATAAAAAAAGGGCTTAAAGCCAGTAAGTATACTGACAAATTAAATTCCTTCCTAAAAATTATTATTCATAGTGAAAACTATGTAGTCATTCAATATCTTTTCAGTAATAAAATAATAGCAAAGCAGATGTTATGCATAATACACTGTAAGTTTAATTAAAATTGAAAGAAAAACAACAACATCAGAAATGCATAATTGCTTTCAACCGTAGCAGAAGCCACTTGGTCCAGGTTTAAATTTTCTGTAATAAAGCAAAATCTGCTTTCATTTACATATTTGCAGATCCACTAAAGTTCACTGAGGCTGAAGATAAGAGTCAGGTACAGAATATAATTTGGTGGTCATGTGCAGAGAGTCAACACCCCACCTTTCCCATTTTTTTTTTTTTTTTTTGTTTGTTTGTTTTTTTAACTCGTAATTACCATAATTTTGGATTTCTTTAAAGCTTTTTATACTGATATTCTTCTGGACAAAATCTCCAGCCCTCTGCTGGATAAACACATCATGTGGTGGGTGAGCAACTGGCTCACGGTCAGGCACAAAGTGTTACGGTGAATGGGGTGACATCAGACTGGGGACCTGTCACTGTGGCGTTTCACAGGGCTCCATCCTGTGCTATTCAATATCCTCATGAACGACCTGGACACAGGACTGGAAGGGACACTAAGCAAGTTTACAGATGATACAAAACTGGGAGGAGCTATTGACTCCCTGAAAGCCAGGGAAGCCCTGCAGAGAGATACGGACCGATTAGAGGGTTGGGCATCACCAAACACATGAAATTTATCAGAGGAAAGTGACAGATTCTGTACCTGGGATAGAACAACCCTGGATGTATGGACAGACTGGGGAACAAGATGCTGGAAAGCAGCACTGCAGAAAGGGGCCTGGGGGTCCTGGTTGATGGAAAGTTGAATGCAAATCAGCAGTGCCCTGGCAGCCAGGAGGGCCAACCATGTCCTGGGGGCGTCAGGCACAGCATCGCCAGCTGGGCAAGGGAAGGGATTGTCCTGCTTTGCTCTGCACGGCCTCACCTTGAGTCCTGGGGGCAGTTTTGGGTTCCACAATATAAGCAAGATACAAAGGTATTGGAGAGTGTCGAAAGGAGGACAATGAAGATGGTGAATGGCCTTGAAGGGAAGCCATATGAGGAGTGGCTGAGGTCACTTGGTTTGTTCAGCCTGGAGGAGACTGTGGGGAGACGTCATTGCAGTCTGGAACTTCCTTGTGAGGTGAAGAGGGTGGCAGATGCCGATCTCTGCTCTGTGGTGACCAGTGACAGGACCTGAGGCAATAGCCTGAAGCTGTGACAGGGGAGGTTTAGGCTGGATATTAGGAAAAGGTAGTGTGGCACTGGAACAGGCTCCCCAGGGAAGTGGTCACAGCACCAGCCTGACAGAGCTCAAGAAGTGTTTGGACAATACTCTCGGACATATGGCGTGACTCTTGGGGATGGTAATGTACAGGGCCAGGAGTTGGACTTGATGACCCTTATAGGTCCCTTCCAATTCAGCATATTCTGTGACTTTGATATCCCCAAAAATAAAATGATGAGATGGATGAGAGCTGATATAAAGTTCTACTGGAATAATCAAATTTTAGAGGATGATACTTCATAAGATCTCTTCAATTCTAGCAAGGTTCTTCCAATTTCCTTCAGGAAAGACTTCAGTGTTAGAGGTGCTAAGCCTCTGCCACTGATGCATATAATTTAAGTCTCAATGTTTTCAGAAGATGTCAGCATTTTCTTATACCTATGGAGCATATTTGCATTATGCTTAGCGTGAGACATTTCTGTTATTTATATCTGAGGTAGAAAATAGAAACTGTATTATATGTAGAATCATGTCTGGCATGTATATGTTAGGCAAATAGATAGCAATGATACAGAAATCAAAACGAGCATCTATACCAAAACAAAGATTTTTTTTGTTTACGTGAAATGCCCCAGTGGATTGATGTATAAAGGGAAACCTCATGACCTATCAAAATAGAATCTCAGACTACAAGAGTGAAGGTAGGAGAGGTGATCAAAATTCTCTAGTTGCTAGGCATTTTATGGAAAGAGGTCACATTCACTCATCTTATTAAAATTCATGAAAATTGAAAATATCCAAAAGCCCAGGAGGGGTGGGGTCACAAAATCTATTTCACAGAACTGGGAAGCTTACTCTAAATTCACCTTGAAAGTACTTTCCCCATCACAGACTTCCTGAGAGCCTTTTGATTTCTCTCCTACTTAGGAGGTAATTATAGAACTTCTTTTCCTCCCTGACTAACACATACAGAAAGAGTTCATGTCAGCTTTTTATGCAGATTGTAATGGTTTGTTCCTGACTAGATCTTTATTGCAAATTATTTCTCCTTTGCTCTCTCTCCAATTCATCTAGTTAGCTTTACTTTTATTTCCCTTTGTTTCTCACATCTCGTCCTCTGTGCCATTTGATATCATAACTACTTTCGTGTTAAATATTATTGAACTTTGCACTTCTCTTTTCCTCTTCTAATTCACTTTTGCCTTTAATTTTAAATTTACTGTTGTCAGAAAGCAATGACATTCAGGCATAGGGATGATGGAAGAGGAATGTTAAACAAAGGTTGCATAGTGTATTTCTCTTGTGGATAAATCTCTTAAAAGGTACAAATCCAAAGATAAAGAACAAATTCTTTATAAAATGATTTCTAAAGGTACCAGAATCATATGAAATTTTTATGATCACCACAGTCATTTCAGTCAGGATGAATCTGAGTTTATGAGTTTAAAGTGCTTATGATAGAAACTTGGCTTATGTGGTCTAGTCTGGTCCTAACAGCTACCACTGCTTTTAATTTCTTGTACAAATTGACACTAAGTGGAAGATTTGGTGGGAAATTCTACACCATCCTGTTTTCCCCTCAGGGAAGTCTGAGCCCTTGTAACACTACTGCTACAATAGCACACATAATTTCTCCATGATTAGGCACCTCCCCTGTTCTGGGAACATATCAAGATTAATATTTATTAATAATTAATGAGCAGTGTTTCCAAGATAAACCAAAGCTTAGGCATCATTTAACCACCAAAGGAATGTTATTTTAGGCAAACTAGAAGGAGAGTCAAGAACCATAGACTTTTTTTTCCTGGTAACAGCCCAAAAAGAAAGCAGGGATAAAGTAGCATTTGTTTTTTAAGCTGTTTTTCTAATATTGGGTAGAAATTGTAGGGTATGAACAATAGCAGTATTGCAGCAACCAGCTTGCTAGAATATATACCAAAGACTTAGCTTTCTAAATAAAAGTAGCAGACATCCATGGCTCATCACACTCTTTTGCAAGTGATGTCAATGATCAGTAACAGACCAATAGTATTCCCCTGAATCCATCAAGCATACATAAGTGCTAATAAAGAGAAAAAGGAAATGTTCTTTCATTAAGAAACTATCAATATTTTTCTATTAAGTGGTAGTATAGGTATAAAGACTTCCTACAAAGCCCTCACACAGAAAGCTGGTCTGCTTTGGAAAGAGGCAATCACAGCTGTGACTAAATCAAACAAACTAGGCATCACAAAAAGTTAAGAACATATTTTTCCTCAGCTTAACTGTTCTGCTTTATATACTATTCACTCAGCCAGCTGCAAAGCCCTCTCCCTTTCTTGATGATTTCAAGAGTAGTTGTTGGAGAAGCTTTTGTACATTTAAGATAGGTATATAAAAATACTTACAGCATTTAGTGGTTACATTAAGTGGCCTTAAAAGAAACTTTTATATTTATCAAGCTTAAGCATAAGTTGTCCCCTACACTGATGAAGAACATTTATATCACAAGTTCTAAAGAATCTAAGCCAAAATCCAATATTTTTCTCTTCAGTGTTGTCTATCTCCCCAACTTTAACTTCTTCCTCTTTCAGAATCCTATCTGGCACATGGAAGAGATTTCTTCAATAAATCAATACTGTAATAAAAAAAGATGTTTCTATGCACTCCACATATTAACTGAGTTTCTGTTATACAGATAAAACCATTCACCTTATGCTCTATATTTGACATTCATTTTTAATAACAGACCTTAATAAAAGAAGCACCTGGCAAAAATATGAATTTAAAATATCACTACGTTACATCTTGCCTGCTTTGACATAATAGCTAATCACTTAATTTGGTTTCAGAAAGAATGATAACATTTTGCTTTTTCAAGTGTACTTTTGAAAAAGAATATCATCTGAAAGAAATGAGCATGTTAAGTAATAGCTATCATTTTTTTGTCAGCAAAATGGAAGGCTACTGTTTTCAGCAAGAATGAAATTAGCAGTTTATCCACGAAAAAATGTAAAAACCAAAGCCAAATTATATGCTTTTCCCTAAAATTATTATAACATAAATATATCTTGTCATGGTTTAACCCCAGCCAGCAGCTAAGCACCATGCAGCTGTTCACTCACGCCCCCACACTGGGATGGGGGAGAGAACAGGAAAAGTGAGAAAACTCATGGGTTGAGATACAGCCAGTCTCATAGGTAAAGCAAAAGCCACACACTCAAGCAAAAAAATAAAGGAATTCATTCACCACTTGCCATAGGCAGGCAGGTATTTGGCCACCCCAAGGAAAACAGGACTCCATCACATAGAATGGTGACTAATGTCATCACTCCGAACATTCCCCCTTCTTCCTTCCCCCAGTATTATATGCTGAGCATGACTCCATATGGTATGGGATACCCCAGGAATCAGCTGTGGTCAGCTGTCCTGGTTGCGTCCCCTCCTAATTTCTTGGGCACCCCCAGCCTACTTGCTGGAGAAGGGTGAGAAGCAGAAAAGGCCTTCAGGCTGTGCAAGCCCTGCTCAGCAGTAAGGAAAACATCCCAGAATTATCAATGCTGTTACCAGCAAGAATCAAAAACACAGCCCCATACTAGCTACCGTAAAGAAAATTCTCTCTATCGCAGCCAAAACCAGCACATCTCTGTAGCACCTATATGGAAAACAATACATACATGATAAAACTACTCTCCAGTGCATGTATTCACAAAGAACTAATTACCTTCCAAAATTTTAACAGGAGAACTTTCAAAACCACTTTTTTGTCTCACTCCATGAAATTAGTAAAAAGGAGGCAAAGCATAAGAGAATCATTGGGCAATACCAACAACCAAAAATTATCTGCATGTTTTGCTAAATACCATCATCCCAAAATGGGCTTTGCTAATCTGGGGATAGCCCTACTGACAGCAGCTGCAACTTGAATCATGGTGTTTTGAGCAAAGCTCTGTTCTGTCCTGATATAAATTCTGAAGCATTCTACAAGGAGTAGAATTCTGAAAAACACAGTCAATTAACATCATTACAACATATGCCTCCATTTCATACCAATTACTTACCCAGATGTTTCCATCTTGGTGGTATGGTTTCCAGTTTCTCCCTGTATCACTGTAAAGCATTCGATATTGAGTGACCCAGTCCGAGCTGCTGTACCTGCCTTGAGTTGCAATAGCACTGATCTGCTTTCTGTTCCCAAAATCCACTTGCAGCCATTGGTAATGATCACTGTCTGATGGAGACCAACCTCCTGCACCTGTTGTGTTGAAACAGAAGACAGATTTAGAGCTCAGGCAGTTGCTTTTATGTGAACTCATTGTGAAGATGCTGATTGTTGGAAGTCAGCCCAGCTGAGAGGAATAGCATACAAAAATTGAAGATATACAAAAGAAATACGAGTTTCCATATTTAAAAAAATGCAGAGCAAACTTTAGCACAGGCTTTAAGTACGTTAATTCTGTTGCCTTATTCATATTTTGATATAACTAAAATGATTTAATGGGATGCCTGCTAGCCGATCAATGCCTTCATAATGTGTTAATTACAGTTTATTCATTTTTGCCAAATTATAATTGTTCAAGGGTTGACCAATTTGCCATGAAGTCCTTTGTCAGAGTAAGGCATAAATCAATAAAAATTGTTGAATTTTCTATGCATTTTCAAAAACATTTTAAGTTGAAGAGATAATACAGATACAAAGCGAGGAAATAAGTGAGATCTCTGCTTTCCTATGTGCACTATAATGCACAAACTGAAAGATCTACCAGAAGAATTGAGAAAGGAGCAGGTACTGCAGGACTAGATCCAGTTTGGATCTGCTGGTTGTACAAGCTGTCACAGATTACATTGGCAGATACCTTACAGAAGTGTTATTGCTCTTTATGGGTCTATGAATTAACATGACAGTAATACTATTAATATTCTTCTCAGCCACTAGACTACATTAAACTGTTCTAAATAAAGAAGGCCAGTGATGCATAGATAAATTTAGTATTGAGACATTTATGAAATTTCTTATTCTGAAATAAAAATATTAAGGGGAAAACTGTATTAGGATACTTCAGAGAATGATAAAATGTCTCAGATATTATAAAGATATATCTAGCATAATGGTCAATATTAGGAAATACATGAAATAAAAGCTTGTCTATCAATACAGAGAAAAAGTGAAGTATCATTCTCTTTATAATCATAACAGACATTAATACACAAAAAATAAAATGTTTACAGACTTGATGTGATTTACAGGGGTTTTATTTTGCTTTTAACTTTGAACCAAATAAATGTCTTGGCACACCATCAAATCATGTAGTCTAGTCCATGGGCCAATTTTTGTTGCTTTTAATTTCACTTATAGACTTCAATTGATGTCACAAACCTTGTCTGCTTGCCAAAGAAGAAACTTTGCTATACTGCATCTTATATACTCCCATCATTAGGCGGCAGCATTGCCTCAGTCTTGGGCAACTCTAAAACTCATTCAGCTGCTACAGGTGTTAACATTTGCAGGTCACTGGGCATTCTAATGTTGTCATATCAACAGGATGATCTGACACCTTAAGTGGTTGCCTTTCACTGTAATTAAAAGTGTAGCACTACACCAATGATAACTAATATGTTAAAATTTTCAAGATTTACAACAGCTGGTTTCTCCCTGCTCTACCCAGCAAAGTAAACAGGATACTTTAGCTGTAGGGAATAGTTAAAAGCTATTTAAAACAAATAAGCTCAAAAAATCACCCTTACTGAAAAATATTTACAGCAAAAAATATTCCCACACATTCCCAAATTCAAACTAGCTCTAGTTTTACAGAAAAGGGATCATTCAAAATAGAATACAGCTTCTTCTACTACTACGCATGGAGATTGGAACAGTTAGCTCTACATATTTGCTGTAATAGCAGAGGTGATGTTTTCTCCCCCTGTCCTAATATCCCCATCGAACTGATGTATCTGAGACTGATGGCACACAAAAGATAAGAAGCTGCCACTGTACAAAAGCCATCTTTGTAATAAAACCCTTTGGTAGCTACAGAAAAAAAATAAGGTTCAAATATGAGCATTTAAAAAAATTTTTATGAAAGACCAAGTTAATAAACCAATCAATAAAATTTCCTTCAAAAATGCAATTATTGAAAACGTATGACATTCTATAGTGTTATGAGGGTTAAATTAGATATTATGGTTTTTACACTTTTTACGTATGCAGGAGATTTACATTAAACCAGGAGATTTTGTTAAACACATTTAAAGGAAAAGATACATTTTCTTTATTTAGTACACATATATTACTGAGACAAGACTTTGACCTTCTGTAATTGATAAACATTGGTTGTAAATTGCACCTAGGTTTCAAAGAATCTTCACCTACAAATCCGTTGGAAAAGTTTGTAAGAATTGAGTGGTAGCATTCCTTTTCTCAGTTGGTTTTTTTTTATGTAAGAAAAGTTGGAAAGCATTTTTCACATCATGCTTAAAAAAAGTTAGAGAGATGTGACACAATAGTCACATCCAGACCATGAGATGGAAACTGCAAGACAGACCACCCTATAACCATTCCTAACAAGCAAGAGACAAGACTTTTTATTAATGTTGCAAAGAGCAGCAAACAATATTATCCCACATCTCAGTTTCAGATTTGCCTTCCGGATTTTCCAAGCAAGTAAATAAATAAATAGTCAAAAGGATGAAGGAGAAACACGCTGCACTACAGCTAAATGTGCTGCTGAGCAGATCAGCATGGTAAGGGAATGGTGATCAGTCTGAGCGGGCGGGGCAGTCTCAGCCAGTCACCAGAAGCAGCTTGTGAGTTAAAATTGTACTCTTCCACTTTGATTCACCAAGCTGTGTAATTTGGGGGAGATGACTACTTTGTTCATTTTGTTGCTGATACATGTAACTTCTATTGGTTCAAGGATCCTTCTTTTTTTTTTTCTTTTTTCAGATGCATGCTCTAAATAAGTTATGAAAATGTTGGATTACATACATATTTTTCCACTGTGAAATCTTGAAAACACCCCAAATTCTTCGGAGGAATTTAAGCACATTTGTGTCTCCATTCAATCTAAGCAGGTACAAAAATCTCACATCACCATAAATGTTCACATAACATTAATAAATGTTCATATATCATTAAATATTTTGCTGAATAAACCCCAGCTTCTTCACCAGAATTCAGAAGTTGGTTTGATACTGGATTGGGAAAAAAGAGGAGTTACTGATAAATAATACATTTTGCCTTTTTAAAGGAGAGATGAATTTGGAAATCAAACCTAATTTCCACAATATGGCATTATTTTGGAAATGAAATTAATTTTATGGCAAATACATTATGAAAGTATAATGAATTATCTTTACGGAAGCAAAATGACAGCACATTATTAGTTTTCAGGGAACATTACATCATATTGAAAACTGCAGTGGTGTATTAAGTTTGTTGAATAATTGCTATTCAGTGTTATTATTCACACCTCGGTGTAAACTGTTCATTTTTAATGGTTATAGGCTATATCCTGAATTTTATTACATTTATTGCTTGCACTTTTTACTGTGGCAAAAAAATAGGCACTGGATACATGTTTGTTCATACGATGCACCCTTTATTTCATGTACTGCATTTTAACAACAAATGCCACAATATACTATGAAATCAATGAGAGTTACAGATTAGAAAGAGAATAGAAATAAAAACTTGTTTTGAAGATATTAAACAGATGCATATAATACAGTTTACTTTCCTTAAAAAGGTAAGGAGCATTTATGGAGTCTTTTGGTAAGAAAGTTGCAATAAATTTGATTGCGGACAATATCTGCTTCTTATTTTTATTTTTATGCTATTCCAGAATTTAATGTGATTAAACATATTCACCCACTCAGCAGCCAAAATAAGTGACCCAATGACATGAACCAAGAGAGTCTCTGGATACTCTTATACCCTACAGCACTCTACACCACAAACAGGGCAAGTCATTTCAACTTGAGCAAGAATGACTGTACATGAACATTTTTAGTAGAGAACTCAAAGTTTGGCAGCAAAGTCAGCACTGAGCATGTGGCCCAAATATCTCTGAGCATCCAAGAAACTTTGCTGTGTATAAAAGTTTAAAAGTCTTAGTCAGCAAAGCCAGCCAAAGCATACCTGTGGTAAAAGGCAGCTGTGAAAGTTTTCATAAAGCTTTATTTTCAAAACAAGCTACAGAAAGTAACTTGATCTACTCCTATTGCAGAATGACCAAACTACTGAAACAAACACACGTTGTATGTCTTACGCAGAAAACATAAAACTATATTCAGAATGTTAAGATTTTGTAAAAGTGGAAATTTTTAATGATTTTTCTCCAAATAAAAACAGTTGTTAACAGACAGTATTAGCATCATTACAAGAGCTGAAGTTCAAAGATTTCATTGTTTTTAATTATGAAAATTCCAATATCTTTCATGTTTTTATTAGATTTTATTCCACAGGTTCATTCTGTGGAACAGAAAACAGCATGAAAAACATAGTCTATCTCTGAATGACACATTTAAATGATACTACAACATATTTCTAGGAGTATAAAGAATTGAAATCAACGTGGGCCTATTTTTCCAGAACTTCATGTATAATTTGTTCCTTTTAATTAATTACACATTTCAGCTCCCTATCCGAAGTTGAGAAGTGAGTTACCTCCCCTTTACTGCACAGAAAGACAGCCAACATGATGAGTTAGCCTTACTTTCTTATCATTCCCCACAATGAATTGTCAGCAAGCAGCAAAGCTGGGGTAGGTCTACAGATTTTATGTCTAACCATAGAATAATTCTATAGCCTTTCAACAAGGAAACAAAAAAATATGTCTTTTTTAATAATTATATAACAATAACCTGAAACATTCTTAGAGTTTGAATCTGCTTATTTGTATGGGAAAACCACAGCATAATCTTTCAATGAGAAATAACACTTTCTAGGTCACTGCAATAGCATGAAATCAATACTGTTTGATACCTTGCTATTTTCCAAGACATTGCTTGTCATTCCACTACATAAAAGATAAATCAAGACCAAAAAGAAATCTTTGAAATACTGAAATCATTCATTTACTGCACTTTGGAGAAAATATGGGCAGCCATTTTCTACAGCACCCTAGAAAACAATATAAGAGACATAAACTTCTAAATGGCATAAATCTACCTGCACTGTTTGTCACCATTGTGGTTAAGTAGGACATCAATGGAGGTTTTCATTTTTGCCTTGTCTTTCCCTATCCATTTTATAATACAGTGTAGATAAAGACATTACTCAGAGAAAATAAAATGCTTCCAGCTGTGAGGCCCCCAACACAGGAAGGATGTGGAGCTGTTGGAATAAGTCTAGAGGAAGTCACAAGATGCTCAGAGGGCTGGAGTACATCTCCTGTGAAGGAAGGCTGAGAAGGTTGGGATTGTTCAGCCTTGAAAAGAGAAGGCTTTGGGCTGACCTAATTGTAGCCTTCCACTGCCTGAAGGGAGCCTACATGAAAGATGGAAAGAGACTTTTTCCTAAGGGTAAAAGCTACATGCAAGGGGGAATGGCTTCAAACTGAAAGAGAGTGGGTTTAGCTTAGACATTAGGAAGAAATTCTTCATGGTGTGGGTGGTGAGATACTGCAACAAGTTGCCCAGAGAAGCTGTGTATGTTCCATCCCTCGCAGTGCTCAAAGTCAGGTTGAATGAGTTTTTCTAGTCTGGTAGAAGAGGTCAAAACCAGATGATCTTTAAGGTCCCTTCCAACCCAAAACTTTCTATGATCTTGGAACACTACAGTGGGTCTAGTCACACTGAGAAAATTATGCTTATACAGAAATCTTGGATGATTAAAGACTTTGCACTTCAAGCTGCTTTGAGGAAGGGTTGCATTTACCATTCATTTGGTGGAGTCCTCCAAAAGACACACTCCGGTCCTCATACAGGCCTTCACTTCTAATTGAAACAATATTTTCCTGATATTGGCATAGATGAAAATTTATTTCCTTATCATAAACAGCATGCATTTGTTTATTTCTTGTATCCATCTGCTGTTCTATCTAAATTTGGATTTATAATCCATTCCCTATCTTCAGGGTAGGGATTTGCTTTTGCATTTTTGAAAAGCTCTTCTTTTTAGCACATAACAGCAGGGGTGCATTTGCAGACAAGAACATGCAAAACATTGATGGTGGGCAAATAGTAAACATTCTGCTTCAGAAGAAGCAAAGGTAGATATTTAGAAGGTAAAAATATCAAGAAAATAGCAGCATGAGAGAAGAAGAGAACAAAAATGACAACTAGATGTCTTCTTCTCTAGAACCCATTATTAGAATTTATCCCAAATCAAACTGTATCTACTAAAAACTGGAAAATTACATCCAACCTTTGACCTACTTCTCCATGAGTTTCAACAGCTTTCTAGAAGTGCAGCAAGAATTAGGGGACTGTAAGTTCTGAAGCTCTAAGTTCCCTATAAAATGCATGTAATAAAACTCATTTTTCAGGGGTAGAAGAGGATTGGTAAGATCCAGTATTCAGTCCTCAAATTAGCCTTCCTTCATAGCACCTGAAAGATGCAAGTCTATAGAGAGGGTATGCTTTTTATTTCTTTAAACTATGTAAAACGACAGGGTGTTTTTTTTCTATTTTGGTGGAGGAGAGTCAGAATCAGCTGTTATTCACTTTAGCATATATTTTTTGGACAGTTTTAGACTACTTTTAGAAGACTTGCCTTCTAGTAAAAAAATAGACAGGGTGTGTGTGTATGTGTGTGTGCAAAAAACCCCTAATTATATTTCTTAAAATTATTTCATTTTCATTTAAAAACCTGAAAGTTAAAAGTAGAAATAACCCAAGGGATAACTGTAGTTATCAGGATACAGTCCGCACAGATCTTTTTTAAAAGAACATTAAAATCAGTATATTATTTTTTAAATCCCAATAGATCTTTCTTACAGTAAATGCAATTAAAATAAATCCCTTGATGTCATGTCTGCTTCTTAATACCCACTGCTTCCTAGTATATCTTAACTGAGCACACACCACATATGAGGGAACGAATGGTCAATCTGCCCTAAGGAACAGTGGTGATATCTAACAACAAAAATTGATGTAAAAGAGATCTCCTTGTCATTCACAGTTGTCAGACTCAAAGTAGGGGGGAAAATGTCATAAACCTAAGGAGTCTCATATCCTGAATTCACTGTTGGGGAACAAACACTTTGCAGCTTTGGTTATTTTAATGAACACATCACTTTAAACTATGCCTTTCCCATCTGTTCTGCTTTGTAATTACATATGCAAAAAGAAGCTCATTTACAACTGCATCCTAATGGAATCTTAAACAAAACTTGGATGAGATGTAAATATTCTGTGCACATCGTCTGTATTCAAGGCATCAAGCAGCTTCTTCTCCATGAGGTGTTTTCTTGTTTTCTAGGCAGACAGTTGAGGAAAGGCAGTGGATCACGGCACCCTGGCATACAAATCCCTTGCATACAAAATAACCAGAGTGGCAGGCAGAAGACGAGGTAGAGAGTAGAGAGATCTCCCTTTCTTCACATCACCTTTGCAAGTACCACGACACAAATCTCTCATTGTATGTTTATGCATTGCAGCACTGGGGTTTTCCTGACAACTCAGGTCATATCCCTGGCAAGAACCAGCAAGTGTGTAGTTAGTGGATAGCAGATACAACCTCTGCAGTGTCTCTGCTGAGCATTCGAGTCCTGATTAGCAGATTTTTACGCAAGATTTTAATGATGGTCAGGTCACAAATAGAAAAGTTTTACTGACTGTGATTGAATAAGATTTATATCACTTTAAAATACAGATGCAAGCTCATTACAACACTTCCTTGTAACTGCTGTGATCCTTCCTTAGTAGAGATGCTAGAGAAAAACGAGATAAGGTATCCCAGCACCTGATTTATACCATTTAAATAGCAATGAGATGCCTAAACACTTTAGTCACCTAAGTCATTCTGTTCCCATTAGTTGAGTCCACAAATTGATGGAAGGTAAAGCTGAATTACTGAAAGTTATATCATGATGTTCTAGCCTGTCTTGATTAATATTTTTTCCCTCAAATGATTGCACATGAAAAATTATTAAATGCTGTAATTCAGGCTTACATATCTTGGTCTGTGACAAGTCTTCAGGTGTGAAAGACAAAAGCTGAACCCCCAGCCTTACAGACACTTGCTGCGTGAGATCCCGTAGGGAACATAGTTTCTGTCATTGTGCTTCAGAATATACCAGTGGTCTACTGAGGTGCAAACAACACTCAAGTGAAGTGCCCATATAATATAACGATTATTTCAGTATACTCACTATCTGTTTTCTACCTGTTTTTTAACTGCAAATCTCCTGGTCTGTGTCTCCCACAAGAAAATCTCCCTTGAAATGGCCTGTTTATGGGGAGGGTAGTCCCTCCAGCTCTTTCAGGCACTGAGGGAGTCTTACCCCAGCAAGTAGAAAAAAAAATTGCCTGATTCCTGACATCAAACACAGTGATTTGGAAGTCCAGCTCCCTTAATGATTGCCAACAGTCAACCTTTGCTGGGTGCTACTGATGTTTGCAACACCCACTTGGGCTCAGCTCCTGGACTGCTACAGGATCTGAAGACTGCAGATTTTTACCTCTGTTACACTTTTTATATTTCCACCACTTTGTTGTTGTTACTGCTGTTTGTGTGGTTTGTGGGTTTTAGTTTGATTGTTTTTTTATAAGGTTCTTCTTTTGAGGTTGGCAAGAAAAAATCCATTCAGGGGTATACTCAGGCTGAAGACTCTTCCCTAGTTTTTCTTATCCAGGCTAAATCTCCTATTCCTCTATATGCTTTTCCAGCTACTCAGAATTTCAAACCTGAATCCCCATTTTACAGGAATTTATGAGAAGCTGGTCTCAGCTGAAATGGTGGTGATTTCTCAAAACTCAAAATTGTTAATAAAGCAGTCTAAAATAGTCCTTTCTTCTTGAGAGGTAAAATCACTGTGCATTTTGATAATTTGCCACAAAAAATTATAAGTGAAACTAATGAATTTTCATAAAATGGTTCTCTTTCATGGAACAATATTACTGAAAGTAAAAAAATAAATCAGCCATTGCAACTGAAACTTTTTGAATAGCCAAAAATAGTTTTGAAGTCCTTTCCACATGCAAATTTCCTAGAAAATTAGTAGTTAGAGGGAGATATACTATTGTCTTTTTTGTGCCAATGTGGTATTGACCCAATCATGAGAATAGGACAGAACTCTTCCCTATCTGCCTCATTGATTAGCCACTGCTTCCAAATGCTTCCGCAAATCAGACCTTGCTCAAGATATCACAGACCCTCTGAGACCACCAGTGCTATGCAGGAGTATAACCTACCGGTACTGCTCAATCTGTCCGAGCAAACATGCTTCATTCTTCTGGCTTTCCCTCAACAGGCAGGTGCACAGAATTGAGAAGTATTGAGATATGACTTTTGAAATCTAGTATAGAGTTGATTCAGGGGGTTTGTGACATTTTCTGCTTTAGCAAAGCTAAAAGGTAATTTTTTTTTTTCATTAATGCATCTGTTGCAAGCAGTACCGAGATTCTTATCCTTTCCATTAAGAAAATATATTCTTATTTTTAAAAATTACTCTGAACTGCATCCATTTTGATGATGGAAACTGATATTATGCCTTTTATTTTGCTAATAGCAAAACATTCATTGATATCATATGCAGAATTGCAACACCATGGGAGGAACAATTTTATTCTTTATTTTAATTTGCAAAATAATATGTTCATTTCAAGATAGGACTATACTACAGTAGCATTCAACTTTTTAGGGCAATGATTTGCCTGAAGTCTATGGTAAACTTCTAATAAATAATGATGATTCCCTAATGAGTTTATACTCCTTGGAGCCAAAACACAGCACTGTATACAAAAATCATTATAATCATATGAGATTATACAAGGGGAAAAAAAGCCAGCAGAAAAAGTTATAACACTAATAAAAGTATCAGTGGTCTTATCAGTGGCATTGAATGTTAATTTACCCTCATGGGATTAACTAATATGATACATTTTAGACACTAATCAGGGTAAGAAATTCTGCTAGCATTTTTATTCAATATAAATTAATGAGAACTCAAAGTTCATTCAGCAGAGCATTTCAAAAATTACACTATGATAAATTAAAAGCCCCAAATGCACACTCCAAACCTTCTTTTTAAAATTTTAACCCACAGAAGGGACAGGAATATGGAAATGTTAGGTTCAGAGTAGGAAGGTTCAATGTACAGAGTCTGGGGGAAGATACAAAGCAGGATTTAACTTCAGGTGTCCTGAATCACCCCCACTTCTCCCCCTGCCTCCATTAGCCCTCTAACACTCTAAGGATGGCATGGCTCCCTAGGCTGAAATTAATCTCTCTGCAGCTGCCACACTCTTCATCTCAGCTCTTCAGGCTACAGATTGAAATACTTGCTCTGAATGCATTTTTTTTCAACACTGTCAGTCAAGACTCAACACTGCTGAGAAGAAAAAAGAACTTCCGCATGTCTAGACTAACTCAATATACCCACTGCCCCAGCAAAAGGAAAAACACCACTACAAACAGCTGGACTGCAGATTGGACCTAAATAATTTCTGTTGGTACAGAACAGCAGTTGGCAGATGAAGAAACAGCCACAGTTACAAAAGGAGTATTCAAGACAGAAATTATCCAACTTGGCAGAAGCAATG
Organism: Acanthornis magna; assembly: GCA_036785705.1. Classification (NCBI taxonomy): domain Eukaryota; kingdom Metazoa; phylum Chordata; class Aves; order Passeriformes; family Acanthizidae; genus Acanthornis; species Acanthornis magna. Next base: position 15,098,240 of record JAWUZG010000029.1, read on the forward strand.
CCCAGGCAAGAAAAGATACCGAAGTGAGGATAAAAATAGCTTTAATTTGTGTGCATGTAAGCTGCTGTATCACATCGTTCACCTCACATAGACATGTGTGAAAATAAACAGTATTCTGAAACTTTATAAGAAATGCTGTATTGCTAAAACTAATAATTTCTCCTATTTCACCACAGATGCACAACCCAAGGTTCTAACAACGTAGGGCTTGCGCCTCTGACTTTACAGAAGTTATATTATTCTCTCCTTGAATAAAGCTCATGGTTTTTCCTCCATACTGAAACAAGAAAATCTTACTAACAGTCTTCAAAGAAATTTTCATCTATGAGCCTAGACAAGGAAATACTATTGCAGCTCAAGATAAATTGTCCAGGAACCTCCATGCAAGTGTATGACAGCTTTTCCATGCTCTTCTGGTTCAATTTTATATTATCACAGAGAGTTAGTCTCTCTCTGCTTTCAGCTACATGGATACAATTGCAGCTGAAGACAGAGGGATTTGCCTTATGGCAGAAGCCCAGGAAATAAGTAGGCAGCAAGAGCTTCTATAGCACTAAAGTAGCTAAATCACTACTTCTGTAAAAATTGAATCTTATGATTATTGTGCTATAAAAATGTTTTAAACAGGCAAAACCACATGGCTTAAGAAGGTAAAGTGAGATATGATAATTGTATCTATTATGGTTAGAATATAGGTTTAAATACAGGTTTTTGGAAAGAATGAAGGAGAAAAAATATGTGCTATTAATTGTGGGTTTATAAGCATCTTATCCCATATTTTAGCTTCTGATTTGGCAATGTTAATTAAGCATCAAAAAATCAGAGTTACTTATAAGATCTAACCAGCCACTGAAACTTTCTTTCTCTTTTATTTTTATTACAACAATGAATTTCATTTTCCTTATTAGTAGAAGCAAAATATCATTTGGAGAAAAAAAAAAGTTTTATTTGCCATAGATTTTACAAAGCAAATTTGGCACAAAGGTTACTCCAGTAAAAACATTTATGTCCATAACATATATTAATTTGTTCTATCAAAATGTATAATAAAGCATGAAGTTATTGCTGACACACTCCAGAAATCTAGGTTGACTGCATCCCACTGTACTGCCCTTCCATGTCAGATGTCAGAGATTAAAGTTTTGCGTGAGAAAAGGTATCCAATCTGGAGATGTTCTAAATTTATTCAAAGATTATGGCACCCACTTTCTCATCTTAATTTTGTGGATTGTAACACATTCCTGCCACAATGTCACCTAGTCACTGGCTCATCCTTGGATCCTGACACACAATGTCTCATTGACAGGCACAGCTCTACTTTCCCAGGCTCTGTGTATTTGTGTGCATCACTTGAGAGGCATTTCTTTGCTGTTTTTCTCCTCCTCATGCCTCTTTTTTTTGCAGCTTTTGCTTTCCAAACGCACACAACACTTTCCCATTCAACCGAGGCTTGTAATTTTCCTGTGTAACCCTAAATTCAGAGGACCAAAAAGATAGGGAGTTGGAGCCCTCATCCTGTGAGGAGAGACTGGATGACCAGGCCTTGCGCAGCCCTGAAAAGAGATGAGATGAGATGTGGAAATAGTGCACGATCCGACTGTCTTACACTGGCTAATGTATTTCACATTATTAAGATCATAAAAGAAGGATCTTACTCCCTAAAAGCTTTCCAACTCTCCTTGAATCAGAACCTCCAACTTACAGGCGCTCGAATCTTTTGTGAAATTCTGTTGCTAAATTTGCCAAGTTAGGTAATATTTCTGCTCTAGAAAGCAACTCAATAATAAATTCTCCTGATTTTGCACACTTGCTTTTTTTATTTTACTTATTAAAAAAAATTGCTCTGTATTGCATAATCAGCACTAACAACTATTTTCTACATCAGGATAATACATTAATTTGCCACATGACATTGACTTCTACTTATTCATTGTATCACTTGATATTATATTTCTTAAATCTTGAAACTGGGAAATCTTACTCTCATGAAAGTGGATTTCTTCAATTTTTGTAGTGTCCTACCTGATATCTCATGGTCAGTAATCTCCACATTTTTTTCCTGAATAAGTATTTTTGAGAAGTAATAGAGTTGCCCCCTCCAAAAAAACAAAAAACACACAAAAAACACCCATCAGCCCCCAGAGATTGAGAAACATAGAGTATTTCTTGAATTCATTCAAGAAGAAAAAGTAGAAGTGGGCACAAAAAGAGCAGAAAACTAGATACTAACTTTCAAACTTGCCTTGTAAAGGAAGTTATGGATTAATGCCGTGGATTTGAAGAAGAAAGATTCTAATATACTAAGAGCAAAGTTTATGACAAAATATTTACCAATAGATTCACACTGGAGTCAGTGACAGGGGACTAGAAAATATGTCGTCTTCCTTCAGTAATCATTTGCTTGCAGAAGGGCATAAACACTAGAGTCACAAAAATAGGAACTGGTTCAGCTTGCCCTGTAACAGATGTGACACCACTTTTCTATCTTTACCAATATTTTGTTACAAGGTCTAAAATTCTGAATATTGTGCTTACAGCTCATTGTATTGTGTAGTGTCAGTATCTGCACAATGACCTTAGAAGGGACACAAGTGCATCTTGTGGAACCAGAAAATGAGATCTGCAATGTGCAAGATCAAGTTCCAGATTTACAAACTTACTTAAAAACCTGAAAGTCAAGATAACTGTGATTTAATAGACTTCATCAAAAATCTGGGGAAAAAACAATCATACTTGATTGTTAACCAGCAAAACAATGTGGGGAAGTATTCTGGACACAACATTCCTCAGGGGCTAAGGTTTTTACCCATCTTTATTTACAGACTCGAAGTTCTCAGTTACATCTCTCTTGGTACAATGCATGTTTGGATCATCGCCAACATTTTAACACTCCTAGATCTTATCATAAAAGTCCTTGAATCCACAGTAATTGAAATAGTTTTAGTTGCTGCCAATTTTCTCCTGCTTTGTACAATTTTGCCTGACAAATTCATGTTTAAGGCTAGAATAGCCAAGCATCACGGAAAATGATCTAAAACAGTGGCTTGTGTCATGTTAACATCCCCAGAGGTACATTTATCTGCTGAAGGATTACATGCAAGTCAGAACATATTGTGTTACACTCTATCATGCCAGATCTGCTGTGACAAGTTTCTTCAACACTATAACTGAGTTTCTGAAGTGACAAGCCTCAGGAATCATGCAAATGCAAAATCGCCATGTACATTTCAGAATTCCAAAAACACGGCAGTTTTTATTACATATTTTTTAATCAGACTGGTGATCACTGCACACTGCCACAAACGTAACAATGCCTCTGCCACAGCCATCAGCTTTTTAATGTCCTACAGCCTTTTAAAACTTTTCTTGGTGATTGCTCCCTTTATGATGTGATGTCTCTTCCCATTAGCCATGAATAACTGCTGGAATTTGAGGTCATGGAAATGGCTGTGGCACAGAAGGTACCAGTATTGCAATAGAATAAACATGTCTTTTCTGGTGAAGTTAAATTACCACACAGCACCAAATGCAAACAAGCCAAACAAATGCAAACTAAAATTTTCTTACCTATGAAAGAACCCTTTCCATGGGAACAAGCTTTGCCAGAAAGTTGAAGTCCTTGATCTCCTCATGCAGAGAAGGGAATTTGTTTTTTCTATCTACAAACTGCAAGTATCTTTGTACACCCTCCCCATCCTCACCTGTATCCAGATTTTATTGTGCTATTAAACTGAATTTCTGGGCACTTCCAGGGATTTTAATTGACTGTGCCAAACCACCAACAGAGACAAAAAAATTCATTATATAATCCTTCTATTTATAGGGGGTAATTGCTATAAAAGGTTAGCTTTATCATTTGGAGTTTACCTCTTTTATTTGGCATGAACTTTTCTTTCAAAGGAACTCTTAGATAAATTGGTGAACTGAATTTTAGAACTTTATGTATCTATCTGGCAAAGGAAAGTCTGATGCTCAATTTTATGTCGTAGAAGCACATTATAGACTTTCAAGCAAACATAGTTAAAAAGAACAATATAATCCCTTTGGGAATAAAAAGAAATCAAATGAAGACATGGTACATTAGCTTAATAAAATCCAGGAAAGACATTTACAAACTCTCTGGCCTGAGGGTCCCTTTAGGAACAAACACAAATGATCCTGTTTTTTACATAATCTTCCTTCACTAGCACTATCCACAGTGAGACATATCCCTTCTATTTGAACCAGATAGTGAAATAACAGCTACTTTTTAAAGGGTGTCCTAATTTGTTGAGAGCAGTTTTCTCAATTAGCTCTGTAGCAGCTGCATATCAATGTAGCTTTGTTAAAACAGATCTGAATTCATGTTATTTCTACCTTATGTTTTTCATGTAAATTATAAAGAAAAAAGGCCGACACTCTCTCCATTAAATGTTAAGAACACAAAGGGATTTCTGTTCTAGACTTGCCTGGAAAATTAACAAAATTTAAGGGCTCAGTTTTCTAATATACATTTACAAATCTATCTTTTCTCCTCTTTCCAATTTCATGTAATCTTCTACAATTTAGCTTGTTCCTATTCAATTTGCCAAAATACCTACAAGTTTTTACATCTTTAAAATCTTTAGTTTTTCTTTGTGAGGGAAGCGGGAGCATATTTTAAATATAATTTTTCAGAAAGTTTCATATACTCATTATTTAAAACTCTGTCAATACTTACTAACACTGCTGTTATTGATCACCATCAAAACTAAATCTAGACATAATTTTTTGAATTAAGTCTTTTACAGACCCCACATTCAATGCATTCAAAAATATTTTCTTTGGCTGGTACTGTTGATAGTTTAAAATCATCTGTAAAAGAAGCCCATATTAGATTTCCAGTACTAACATTATATTTTAAATTATGCTATCAGCATCTTTCGGGACACTATTATGGGTTTTCCAGTTTTCTCCATCACAAGATGGAATTAGCAGCATTAGTCTGATACATAAGGAGAAAGCAGAACCTACAATAGTACCACCTCTGCTGGGTAAAGGATTTCTGCAAAATACTAACAATGAGTTTCCAGTATTACAAAAAAATAATGCCTATATTGAATTGAAAATTTTGGAAGTAAACCGGTCAATTTTTACTTGTTATAGGTAATAAAGTACATAATAAAATTACTTTCCATAATACATTCTAGCATCTTGACAGAAAGTTGAAATCTCACAATGCTTTTTACTGATCTGATCAGCAGCATCCTGTTCCTTAGCAATAATGTTTAGACCTCTTTAAAGTTCTGAGGTCAAATTTGCAAGATAAAAGCTGTGATTACAGCCTTCAATGTAATGTAATATCTGGTAAGTTTCTGAAATAATTGTAAGCACTTTTATAGCTAAGCTTTCAGTTGTGTTCCATGACACGTTAGACTATGGAGACAATCTATTTTTGTTGTTAGGCTAGCTAAAAAACATGGCAACCTTCTAAACAAAAACCAGGAAAACTTGCCTTTGACAAAGGCCTTAAAACGAGAATACAGAAGATGAAGAGAAAAGGGAGCAGCTCTTTTCAGGTGGCTAAAAATTATATGGCTTAATGATTCAGATAACACCCAATATTCTTGTCAAACTAAAGGCTTATTTTATGGCATTTTCTTATCTCTACTAAATTAGGAATTTGTTTGTACTTTTAACTTCATAATCCCAACTTTTATTTTTCAATAAACTCTGGACCCATGCCAGTAGGTTAAATCAATTTATTTTGAGGTCTCTCCTGTCTTTTTTCTTATTTGCCATCAACTTCCTCAGTTCTTTTAAACTTTCTTGCCTTTGTAGATGAGTCTGAGAGGCTGAAAGTGTTGCAATCATCCATAAAATTGGACAAGCCTGTAGATTTCCCTGGCAAACTCATCATTGTGACTCCAGCCTCCTGGAGGGACTAGCTGTAAGGGAACAGGATAAGAGCAGAGGAATTGCCATATCACACCTAGTGAGCTGGCAAACTAGCAGCTTTTTCTCAAAGGGTGCCCATTACCACCCATTTATAAGCAAGGTGCTACAGCCTCTGCACCATCTGCAGAAAAAACATTCCCTGTGAAGGTCTCAGTACAATTCCTTAATTCAAGTTTACTGGAAACCTGAGAACTGAAATGTTTAAAAACGTTTTTAGCCAATTGTTACCCAGTTTCTGGTGTCTCTGCTTTGATCCCCAGGTACAGGACTCCTTTCCAGATGACTTTGGGCATGGCTCACCAAACAGCCATTGCTGGTCAACATGCTGGTGGCTGCCTTAGCTGAATCCCACATTATTTGCTGTTTCAAGAGAAGGAAAAAGCTAAATCATCATCACCTGAGTGCTTAACATCATACATTCTGCATTAAAAAAGCAGAATTTGGTTTTGCCTAGAAACTAGAAGTTCATTAAAGCAACTTTTAGAGGTTGTTCACGATAATTAGGCTTATAATTAATAGCTTCTCTGGTGTCTCACAACTGTTATTTTTTAAACTTAGAATTCAACTTTTTCTTCTTGATAGCCGAGTACCATTTTAGCCTAATTTAGAAACTAGTTAATCACAATTATAAAAGAAAAAATGCCACCATCCCCCAGAAGAAATTCCACCTGGAAACTAATATGTATAAGAAATAATCACCTCTATGTGTTCAAAATGTGTTATGGGGAATGTTGCTGACCAGCTGTTAAAGGCAGCAAATCAAATATTCCAGCACTGGCTTTTGTTGGAGATTTTTTTCTCCATCATGGGAAACAGACAACTTCTTGATACAGAAGAAAGCAAAGCAGTTCAAGTATCATCTCCCTCCGTACATATTAAACATTTTGGCTTGTGTATTAAAAGAAACAGTTTCTACATATTCTACATTTGGCAGAATGTCAGGTAAAGTCCTCTCAGTACAGCATTATGCAATATCCACGATTTCCATCTCAGCAAAAGCACACTACCCTGTTACACTAAGCAATAATCTTATTTACTTTTCTTTTTATATTATTCAATGTAATGTGATTATTCCTTAAAAACTGAGTCATCTTCTCTTCATCCAGTCTGTACTAGCAAAATTAAAGAAGACAGGGATACCTATAAGATAACTTATTCCTGATCTATAAATATTACGTAGTTATAGACATGGTCAAGTCCTTATATTTAAATACCAGAGGACCCTTTGATCCTTACAAAAAGCAAATAATTTCTGACAACTTTCTTAACCAGTGCAAAATTAGCCCACTGGGAGTTGAGTTTCTAAAAGCCAAGCAGGAATGCTAAATTTGATGGTAGTCAATACTGAAAAGCAAAGACATCTAAAATACAACTTTCCACAAAGCAGATTTCAAGCAAGCTTGCTTTTAATTTTTCTCCTCCATTGTTTGTCACATTATACAGCCCCATGATTCACAGTACAGACAATTTATCTAACATTGATTGACTTGGAAAATTGACCATTCAAACAAATTTTGTCATAAAGAATATAAGTCTGTCCCAAATGAATTCAAAATCTGTCCTAGAAGCAGTCAGAAAAGTTTAAGGCTCTGAAAAGAAATTAGTTCATTGTTGATATTCATTTGTTTCTTAGTGGGCCAACAAACTCCCAAAGATTTCAATATAGAGCAATATTTTCTTATGTGAACTATATACGACAGCCAACAAATGGAACATTTCAGAAGACAAAAACCAGTGCAGATATCAGGAGGAAAGGGATGAACCACTATTAACATTTCTTCTGGGGATTGTTTAGTCCTCAGCTGAACTCCAGAACAACAAATCTCCATGCAGAGAACAACACAGAAAGTATAACTTTATTTCATCTGTAGCTGTATCTGTATCATCTCTCTGTGTCCACATGATTAAACTGTTGCTTCTTAATTACACCAACAGTTTTTCACCTTGCTGTGTTATAGTCACCTGCCAATCACGAAATCAGCTAGGTTGGAAAAGATCTTTGAGTTCATCAAGTCCAGCCTGTCATCCAACACCACCTTGTCAACTAGATCATGGCACTAAGTGCCAAATTCAGTCTTAAACACCACCAGGTTCAGCGACTCCACCACTTCCCTGGGAAGCCCATCCCAGTGCCCAATCATCTTTTTTGTGAACAACTACTTCCTAATGTCCAGCCTAAAACTATGTCTTCCTATCCTGTTGCTGGTTACCTGGGAGAAGAGACTGATACCCACCTAGCTACACCCTCCTTTCAGGTAGCTGTAGAGAGTGATAAGGTCTCCCCTGAGCCTCCTGTTTTCCAGGTTGAACAACCCCACCTCCCTCAGCCATTTCTAACAGGAATTGTGTTCCAGATTCTTCACCAGCATTACAGCTCTTCTCTTGACATGTTTGAACATCTCAACATCTTTCCTAAACTGGGGGGCCCAGAACTGGACAGAGCACCCAAGGTGTTGACTACATGGGAAGAATAACTTCCCTTGTCCTGCTGGCCACACCATTCCTGATAGAGGCCAGGATGCCATTGGCCTCCTTGGCTACGTGGGCACACTGCTGGCTCATGCTTAGTCTGCTGTCAATCAGCACCCCCAGGTCCCTTTCTGCCTGGCTGCTGTCCAGCCGCTCTGTCCCCAACCTGCAGTGCTGCAGGGGGTTGTTGTGGCCAAAGTGCAGGACCCAGCACTTGGTCTGTTAAACCTCATATTATTAAATTCAGCCCATCTATCCAGCCTGTCTCTGCAGAGCCTTCCTACCCTCCAGCAGATCAACACTCGCTCCCAGCTGAGTATCATCTGAAAATTTACTGATTGTGGACTCAATCCCCCCACCCAGATCACCAATGAAGATATTAAAAAGGACTGGCCTCAGCATTGACCCCTGGGGGACATCACTGGTGACTGGATGCAGCACAGTTCACCACCAGCTCTCTGGGCCCAGCTTTTCAGCCAGTTCTTAACCCAGCAAAGTAGGTATCTGTCCAAACCATGGGCTGCCAGCTTTTCCAGGATTATTCTATGGGAGATGGTGTCAAAGACTTTGCTGAAGTCTGGGTAGATAACATCCACAGCCTTTCCCGCATCCACCAGGCAGGTCATCTGGTCATAAAAGGAGATCAGGTTAGTCAGGCAGGACCTGCCCCTCCTAAATCCATGCTGCCTGGGTCTGATCCCCTGGTCACCCTGTAGGTCCTGTGTGATCACACCCAAGACAATCTGTTCCATGACCTTGCTAGTCACCAAGGTCAGGCTGACAGGCCTGTAGTTTCCCAGGTCCTCCTTCTGGCCCTTCACACTGGCTGGCTTCCAGTCATCTGGGACCTCCCAGTGAGGTGGGACTGATAATAAATTATGGAGAGTGGCTTGGAAAGCTCCTCCGCCAGCTCCCTCAGCACCCTAGCATCTCATCCCATTCACTTGCAAGCATGTAAGTAGCTCAGCAGGTCACTAATGGCTTCCTCCTGTATTGCAGGGTGGCTGCTCCATTCCCTGTCTCCAAGTTGTTCTGAGGATGTTCTCTTATTGTTGAAAACTGAGGCAAAGAATGCGTTAGGTAGCTCAGCCTTTTCCTCACCTTTGGTAACTATATTCCCCCTGTGTCCAATAAAGAATGGAGGTTTTCCTTGCCCCTCCTTTTGCTATCAATGTATTTATGAAAGCATCTTTTATTATCCTTTACAGAAGTGGCCAGGTTAAGTTCTAATTGAGCTTTTGCCTCTCTGATTTGCTTGCTGCATGATCTGACAACATCCTTAAACACTTCCTGAGTTGCCTGCCCCTTTTTGCAAAGGTGATACACCTTCTTTTTTACCCTGAGTTTCTGCAAAAGCTCCCTGCCCATCCAGGCCAGTCATCTTTCCCGTCGGCTCATCTTTCAGCACATATGGACAGTCTGCTCTTGCACTTTCAAGATTTCTGTCTTGAAGTATGTCCATCCTTCCTGGACCCCTTTGTTTTTGAGAGCTGTTTCCAAAGGTATTCTCTGAATCAGTCTCTTGAATGAGCCAAAGTCTGCCCTTTGGAAGTCCAGTGTGGAAATTTTGTTGATTTTCTTGTTTCACCAAATATTAAGAACTTTATTATTTCATATACCCCAGATGGCCTCTGACCACCACTTCTCCCACCAGCCCTCCTCTGTTTGTAAACAGCAGGTCTAGCAGAGCTTTCTCAAATCTCAGCTACGGTGAGATCTCAGCTAGACTATAACCTAATAAAGAAAAATTATTCTCTCTCACTTAAGACAAATATTTTCCCTTGCTCAAAAAGCTCTGAGGGAGATCTATACAATGCACCTGAACTGTCATTTACCCCTTCCCTTTCCACTTTTACTTCACTGTACAAGGCTTGTGTAAAGCTGAAGCTTCCTTCCTAAAGAAAATTATCTTGCTCAGTACAAGTCGACATATTTTTTTTCAAATTAGGGCCATTTTAATCAATGTTAAAGTGAGTCTTACGCACAAAAAGAGTTAAAAATTAGTTTCATCTAAGTGAGAGAAAACAAAGAGAAACCAACAGCTGACATGAGACTGGATGCTAAGTCAGACTCTTCCAGATCGAGAGATCCTTTTTTGTGACTTATGTAGTAACTTACATACAGAAAAATATGTATTAATGTTCTGTCTCTTACTGTGTAGCTCAGATTTTTGTGTGAATAATCTCATTGTGAAAGCTGAAACATGAATAAGAGCTGCACTCTCCCATCCTGCAATGAATAGCCTCATTTTATCACATTATTTCTTTTCTCTCTTTCAGCATATAACTGCAGTGGGAGGTTATAATGGTAGCCAAATAGCTCCCATTTCTACCAGCATTTATGCTTGTTTATTACTTATTTGGGAAAGGCAATGTTCTGGCTCAAATGCTCAAAGTAACAATCTATCAGTTGCATTACACCCATCTGTGGAAGGAAAACCTCCGTTTTGTGTGTAGGAGAGGGTGAAATACTCATAGCTTCTGGCAAGAGACACTGACCTTGGGAAAAGCTGACAGTGCACCTTCTGTACATTCACTACATCTTTGCCTTAATTCCAGAGCTCTGTACTTACACAGCCCTGTATCTAAGCCTGAAGTATCTGTAGATAAAACCAAGTGTAGGATATCTAAACTGTCAGTCTCTGCTGCTCCTAAATATACCTGACCTACCAAAAGAGGTTGGCCTGGTTTTCCTAAATTGACTTTTTAGGTACTTTTAATCCTGCATGTTCCCACTGTTCCATGCAAAGAAAGTAGCTCCAGTGTCTGAAGAATACAAAGTTTTCCACTTTGCTTGTTCAGTGTGCCAACTCTGATGTGGACAAGTTCCCTGTGAGGGACTGGTTTCAAGGGGTATCTAGCTGAAGTCTAACATGTCATTACTGTGCATTTTTCAGACAAATATAACAATTTATATTAAGTCTACAATTTAATTACTGTGTGCCAGTTTTTTTAAAGTAGAATCATAGGAACTTTAAAGATTATAGAGTTCCCAAACTTCCTGTCATGTGCAGGGACACTTTTCACTTCTCAAAGCTCCATCCAGCCTGGCCTTACACACTTCCAGGGATGGGGCATTTGCAACTTCTCTGGGCAACCTGTTCCACTCTCTCATCACCCTCATAGTAAAGAATTTTTCCTTAATATTCGATCTAAACTTTATTTCAGTTTAAAGACATCTCTTGCTTGTTCTGTCATTACATGTTCTTGTAAAAAGTCCCTCTCCAACTTTCTTGTAGGCTCCCTTCACGTACTAGAAGGAAAAAATAAGTTTTCCCCAAAACCCCTTTTCCAGGTTTAATTTCCAGATGGGAGTAAACGATGACAATATTCTGAGCAGATTTGGAGAGCTAATCAGGTCTGCATGTTCCAGGTGAAGTCAGTAAGAACACCAAAAGAGATTTCTTAATTATTTACAGGTTAATGTCCCAGTGCTGTTTGAGAAACTGCCAAGTTAAACTCTGGTCTCAAAGTAGTTGAAAGTACAGAATTTGGCTACTCTGGGGATAAACTGCCAGAGCTGTACTGGTGCCCCAATGATATGGGAAAAGTATATCTGTGATATATGGATCCAGTCTGGCTCTCTGTGAGGCTGCCTCCTCTCTGCCACCAGCACAGCCACGCTCCTGACAAGCCCAGCTGCCTGTTAGCATCAGAAACAACTAATGATCTAAGCTGAGTTTTGTCAGAAGAAAGCCAGCTGCTCAATAAAGCCACCGTGATCTGCTGTTACCATCCCTGTTGCCCAAGAAAGCTGCATGTTTGCCTTGTGTTTCTGGCTGGACTTGGAACTGCTGCCTCTGCAAATGATTCCTGTAAGAAAAAATTTTAAAAGCTGGAGAGCACAGTATTATTTTTTCTTCCTCCTCTCCATCTACACATGTATGAAATAAGCCAATTAGGTATTCTGAACACTTTAATTAACAAATTAGTTATGAACTGGAAAAAATGGTCATGCTTTCTGTATTCATCAGGCTATGGTAAATTAACATAAGCTAATGATGCTTTTTTTAATGCAATTACTTGAGCTTCACTCTCTACAGACTTTGTTTCTTGGATTGCGTTTTGAATGAAAAGGGTGATGCCTTTGCTTTCAATGCAAGATTCTGTCCTGTATATACACTGGCCCTTTTCTTTCATCATTTTCATTCTCCTTTTTCCTGCACCTTCACGAAATTCACTATCCTCTTGCAATGAATGTTGGAATTTTTTTCAGAGGAATGAGTTAGTGCAAACATTTTCATTCATCTTTTTAAGAACTCATTCTACAATAATAGGTATTTATGAAAAATGCTTCATTAGGGCCAGATCATTAAAGCACAGAAAACAACTTCTTAGGTCAATCAAGTGGCACAGCTGCCTTCTAAAGGGAGATACAAGTGTTTATGGAGCTGAAGTGGGTTGTGGGTTACATTGCAAATCAAAGTGGGGTACGTAACTATTTATTTTGAAGGTGAAGAATAAGCAAACTGGATTATATAGCAGGATGTGAGGCAGATAAATCAGAGAAAATGGTACACTTTTAAAAAATTCAAACAATGAGCTGAACCCAAATTCTTTATAGATTAAAAAACCAAACAAACAAAAAAAAACCCCAAAAAACCAACCAACCAATGACAAAAACAAACAAACAAAACCAAAAAAACCCCAACAAGCCCCAAAACAAACCCAGAGGTTGAAGATAGCTCTACACAAAGAATTTATTATGAGTAATACCAAAAGGACATGTTATTATAAAAAGAAAATATTTTCATTTACCCTCACAGGTAAAAGAGAACCAAAAGAAACAATATCTTGAAATGAATAAAAACATTTTAAAAACCCCAAACAAAACCAAAACACCCTTAAACAACACAGAGAACTCTGCCAAAACAAAATGTCAGTTGCGTGTACTCTCTCTAAATCATTCGAGAAACACTCTTTACACTGAGTGCAACATAAGCAATGCTATGTCACACGCAAACATGTTTTTTGGGATATATTAATAAATGAACCAATAAAGGCTTATTTTTTTCAACCATAAGTAGTTTTCCATATTCTTAAATGGATAAGTAATTATTTAATAAATAAGGACTATCAATTTATCCTGGCTTCTCACAACCTACTTACACTGTTCATGAGATGGTTTTACCAAACATACTGTATTGCGCTGTACAATGTGTGTTTATCTAAAGCACATATTTACAGAAAGAGAGCAGCTGTTTATTTACTGTTTGAAAGACAACCATGTTTTAGTCATTTAGCTCAGCAAGAGCTCTCTTATAGAAATACAAAAGCTAAGTGGATGATACCACTCTCTCATGATTGTAACTGTTCTTTTTATGCTACTCAATCCATTATTTTCAGGAGCTTTCCTACTTACAAAAGATAACATTCTGTAACCTGGACAGTGAACTTCCAAACCACTGGCACCTCCATAATTTTTTTCCAAAGAGGGTTTTAATCAAAATATAATGAGTTTTATTGTGTACAGGTATTCTTAGTGAGCTGAAAGGTGTCCTTGTAAACACAAGGAGATTGCAGTATTTGAGGTGGTGGTCTACAGTGTGCAAACTACTGGATGCTACCTTCCTACTGTCCATTTGGACAAATGTTAGTCCAGAGGGACCACCTCCTTACTTTGAGATTCATATCCAAAGTACATTCCTGGCAAGCCCTGTGAAGGTATAAGCCCAGACTGCTCACACAATCCAGGCTGATGCTAACAGCCCCTTCCACATTCACTTTGCCAAAAGGAAAACTGGGTAAAATCCTTCTCATATTCCATTAGACAACAGCAATAAATAATTGGAGAAGTAGTTATATTCTTTATGGTTTTTCTGGAGGTTTTAAAAGGGAAGGTAAAAAAAGCCTGGGCTAGGCGTCCCTAGATTTCTCCAAAGGCAAGACTGTAGTGACCTTTTTTTTTATTTTAATTGGTAGAACCATTGCCATTGATCTGATTGACTTATTGGGAATAACCTGGGGAATAAAAGAATCATATCCCATTATGGATAGTTCTTGCATCTTCCACACAGAAGGCACAATTTAAAACTTCACTGAGAAAAAAAAACCCTCTCGCAATTACACCTATGCCAACACTTAAAATTTCTGATGCTTGTTTTATAGTCACATTAATAATTCTGATAACAGGCCAAGGTCAGCACACTGATTAAAAGGTAACCTGAAAGCCTAGAGATGAGTTACACAGTGGTGCTAAAAGGACTATCTTTTGAACATCAATTGCTTTGCAGAAACTTCCTGTCATATTACGTTATCAACTTCATTGGTAGCATCAGATTTCCCCCTAATACTGGACTTAGAACCACTGGGTGCCAAATTTCCTCTTTCTTATTCCACTGTGCAAAAGATAATTTCCATATATCCAAAAATTCATTATGACCTTCATACTTTCACTGTCTGCTGGGATTATTTCTGAAGTTCTGAGACTCTAGTCAGTTTCAAGCAGCTTCCAATTATATTATATAACATTACATTATGTTGAAATAATGAAGAATTCTTCCCTAAATTAAAATGGTATGAGGTGGATGATAGGCAGCATTAATTCTTGTACTAGTGAGAAGTGTAAGGTCCAATAGCTTGGGAACCATTAAAAGGAAGATTGATAATGCATTATATCAAACGTGTGCTAAGAATCCTTCTCATGGCTTGATGCAGTCCATTGACCCTATTGATAGCAGGTCATAAGATGTTAGACCTTATCACCTTGACATCACATATGAAAAAGGTACTGAGGATAGATTGCAAAAAAACTGTAGAATGAACTTATTTAAAGGTCTCCTTTTCTCTGATGCCACTTTAGTTAGTAAGGTGGCGGCAATACGGATGACTTCTGCAGGAGAATAGGTATGACAAAAATGGAAAGAACTGTAATCTTTTTGGCTAGTCTGCTAACTAGATTCCAGTTAAAATTTGATCTGTCAATGACTTAATGGCATATATTTATGTGCCAATATGGTTGACTCCAGTATCAGTCATTTTGGAAAGTAAAATTAAGTTTTTCAAGGATAAAACATCCCCATATTCTCCAAATAGTGCATCAAATCATTTAATATTATTGGAAATGTTTGGTTTACACAGGAGGAGAATCTGAGCTGATTAGTGACAGAAAAGTCAAAATTATTTTTCTTTAGTGGTCCACCCAAAGAAAACTGCTTTAGGATTTTACAGCACAGAAAGTTTTAACAATGTTTGCATACATAGAGATAAAAGTGGTAGTGAAAGACATAAAGAAGAAAAGCCTTAAGTTACAGACATTTCAAAAATAATCTGTACCTTTGTTATAGTAGCACTAAACAGCACACAAATAACTTTAAAATGAAAATAAAAAAGATTACAAATACTACAATACAGTAGAGCACTAAGACTTGCTTGTTTAAAATTAAATATGATCTTAATACCAGCAGGATAATTTAATAGAAACTGACTGCATCCAGCTTTGTGTGAACGGTTGCTAACTGAGCACTGTTCAACTTTTTAAGTCCAAGTCTTTGGTTACAAGCCTTTAACATAATTCAGGAGACGTTACACTCTACCTTTGCCACACCTGCATGCACCATGAAATTCATTGCTTCCTTCTGTCTGTCTCCACAGAAGTTTTGTCAGAGATGAAATTTCAAAGGATCTTCACCCCCTTTTCTTTTCAGGCCTGATGGGGATAGCAGCACTTGCTTCATCCGGCATCGACTCTAGTTAAATCTGTTGGTAAATAGTAGTATATCTCGTAGCAAGTATAGTTGCTCACAAAGCAAAGCAACAAAAGAGTCTACATTTTCTGGGGCCTTCTTGTTCCCTACTTCTTTCCATGATAATAAAATGAAAGTATTTTGATTGCTTTTCCCAGCTGCTATGATTGAATGTGCCTGGGAAGGCAGAAGAAGGAGGGGACCCCATGAGACAGGCTTTGGGGATCCATGAATGAGGGAGCTGGTATAAAATGCAGACTTGCATTTACCCCCAGGCTTTTGGCTCTCTGTGATAATGGAAACACAGATTCACAGTTGAATTGATTATATAAATCAAAGAATCTTACTCACTGACATGGTAATTGTGGTTTCAAACTTTAAAATATATTGGTATGAATTTAGAAGGCACTGACAGACCTGTAGGTAACCACCGAATATTTGTTTCTACAATCAGCAAGTTTTCCTCTAATGAAAAATAACCTTTTCCACCCCACTGGAAAAAACCCCAGGATACTTCTCCTTGCTTACTCTAACGAGAAATGAAATTTAGAACAGGAACAAGGGACAATGCAGAAGAACTACCAAGTAAATTGATTTGGAGAGGTTAACCTTTCTGATCAAATTTCTGTCCATCAAATCTGCATTTCCTTTGAAATAAGTATACATAATAACCCATAAACCATTGAAGGCTTGCAGGGGTCTGAGTAGACACATGTGGAATATGGAAAATGTTCTCATAAACTGACACTGAGACCCACCCTACATATACACCGTGGAGGTTTCCAGATCAATACCATTCCACAAAGATTTAATTCTATTTGCCTAGATCACTAGTTATAGGATTTTTTAATGAAATGTTATCAAATATTAGAAATAAATCCATGGATGTTTCTGCATTTGAAGCCTCTTAAAACTGATGAAAATATTAAACTCTTTTTGGTGTGCCTCTTTCTAATTTCAACATTTATAGCAGGAACCTGAACCAGAACAACTACAGTTACAACTCCAACTTTCTTAATAACATGATGTTACTGTTCAGAAAATCTGTGTCTTAATCAATGGAATAAAATACACTGTTTATTCAGATAAAGTGTTTTGCCAGTCTAGAGTGAAGTGCCATGAAAACAGGAAAGAAAAATAATTGGGTTGGAGAGTAGAATTTTCAAACGCTCATTTCTGTAATTTAAAGGGTCTGGGTCTAGAGGAGGGGGAGTTCTTTCCACTTAATGACTTGAGCACAGTGTGATTTAAACAGCACATTTGATTTGGGAATCTATTAGCTGATAATTACTCCTTGGAGAGAAAAAAAATTGGATTCACTTATTACTGGTTTGATTAGCAATATCTGTAATTCCATGAAGTTGTAAAATAGTTCAGCATTAAAATGGAACTATTTTCCATCACTTGCAGAAGAAGAAGTATAAACACAGAGACAGACAAGTTCCTGTGTTAAACACACTGCTGAATTCTGCAGTACTTTTACTGCCACTAGGATTAGGAAAATAATATTTGTTCATGTATATATACAAGCCTCTGTTTTGAAAAGTATTTATGCTATGCTTCATAGGTATTAAGAGATGGATGACAACAATCTAGCAAAGTTGCTATTTAAACAAAGAGATGAAACTACTATTTAACAAAGATATGCAACTAAATTTCAAATGAGGAAATAAAGCCAATGTTTGGTTAACAACGACACTGATCCATATAGGTAAAGAAACTGCTCTGTAGTGAATATAAGGGAAATAAAGGGAAGGGTAAATAGAATTACAAGAAAAAATTAAATTCCAAATGTCTGATCTACCTTTCACTTAGAATAGAATATGTAGTCTAGTAAACTAAAGGGAGACATACTCATTCATCTAAGAGCAAAGGAAGATCCTCCCAGCCAAGCTGATGTTAAGTTGTATTTTATTGAAGTGGTTCTAGTGACTTTTTTTTGGACTTAGAACAGGGAATTGAATGGAAATGGACATAACTATAACCATACAACAGAATTCAACATAAACGATGAGCAGTGCTTTAGAATTGAAGCACCACTCCTTTCATCTGGACAATGAACATTTAAACAGAGACCTGAAGGGACCTGACAACCTAACAAAACACACATTCAAACACTGCAACAGAAAGTATGAGAACTGCAAAAGGCATGTAACAAAGTACATGGAGCACTGAAATAAAAGCTTGCAACCAGCATAAAACAGCATCTATTATCATTCAGAAGCAACAAACTGTGTTATCTCCTAGTCTGCAGGCCTAAAACCAGAGAAATTGCCAATGCTCCTGTCTGGCCACAGGCTTTGCATGAGATCTACAGGCCAGTTGCACTAGAGCTCTTCAGCCATATTTTCTCTAAGCTAGTCTTTTGCTTTTGTCTAGCTTGCTTGGTTGCAATAACAATTCTTTAACAACCAGGAACATAACCTGAACTGTTTTACATTTAACTTAGCTGTGTGATTTTGTGGGCTAATGACTACCAGTATAACAATTTTGATATATTTCAGTACCTATCATAGCTATTCCACAAAGAATAAACTATTATCCTATGAAAATGTAGAGTAGAGGACTACAATTACGGGATGACAGCAGATCTATTGAAAGTACAGACATAGGTTTCTACCAGAGGAAGCAGGGCTATAAATAACTCACTAGGTCAATTACTAGTCATTAAGAGAAAGTAACTCTGAGACCTGACTAAAACTGATTTTACTGAACAAAGTAAAAAAACCCAAAACACTAAAAAAAAACAAAGAAGAAAATAAAGAGATCAAAGAACAAGAATTCTACAGCTGTAAAACACAAATATACAGAGAAGTTACAGACCAGCAAACCAAGACCAATGTCAGGCCTCTGAGGGTACCTGCAGGGCATAACTGCCCTACCCAATGGAGAATCCACTCACCCTGGCTGTGACCCTGGGGGCCCCATTTCAGCTTCCAGATTATACCTGAGCACATCACAGGATTAACCATGCCTGCATCTATCCCCTCTCCTTTCCCTCTTACAGATTATGTTTCCTGGCTTGACATCTGACCCAACTCATCCCTTCTTATGTGATGATCTCCATACAATTGGCAGAACCTGTTTTGTTCTACCAGCACCACTCATCCTGTTTGTGGACAGAGGGTGGCACTTCAGTATCGTTAGACCAGGCCATCAAAGGCCGTCAAAGTTATGCACCTGTTCTTCCAACCACTAAATCTGAGGCAGCTTTGTTACTTCTGAGCAACACATTGCGTTACAGAAATATATGCAAAGCCAAAGTCCTTGTGGTGCTAGAAAAAAATCCTGAATGACAGCAGTCATTGCTGAGGTGGGAACAAGTTACATCAACAAAGCACATCAAAGCTGTTTAGTTGTGCTCCAGCAACCATGACCTTGCAAATGTTCATTTACCCAACAAAGACAATGAATTTACATGCAGTCAGTTATGCAGCTGTACTGTATGACTCCATCACATCAGGCATGTGGCCCATGCTGCTACATGGTACTGGTAGTGCCCTTCTCCCAGAGGTGCAATTACTGTCCCAGACAATGAAAGAGAAATTCATACAGTTCCTAAAAACAATCTGTTCAAATAAGCGTAAGTAACAGTATTCCACAAAAAAGGCATTTTCACATTGAAAGTATCCTTCATCATTTTTTGAAATATCTGAACATTAAGGTTGAGACCGTCCCTTACCTCCTCTCTTGTTTAACTTGGCGTAGCCTGGCACATAGCTGCTTGTCATGGATGATGAACTGCTGAAGGAGGAATGGGGTAATGCTGAGACCAGAGGTTCATCACACTTTTCTGAAACACAAGAAAACAGATTCACTTTATGCTCTTAATTATTCTTGCATATTAAGTGGCAATGTGCCCTTTATTTTCCCTCTGGGTGATAGCACATCCTTGTTACTTTTGTACTTGTGGAATGCATGTAGCTATATTCCAGCTTTTCAACAACAACAACAACAACAACAAAAATCCTACAAATGCAGACCACCAAAACAAAGAAAACCCACCACAAAACCCACAAGAAAACCAACAAACAAACACAGGAACACACAATGACATGAGAAAAGAAAGACTTCAATCATTGACAAAATAAAGTAATGGTAATATTTAACCATGAGCCATCACCCTCCTTAGGGATACAGCAGTTGAACAAAAAAGCCTGTCCTGATATATCTGGAATGTTTTTGGTAGCATCAAAACTTAGTGCTAAAGAAAAGTGTTGTCATGAAATTTTTCTAAGAAGTAGATAAGATACAAGTTTTCATTTCCATAATAGAAGTGTTGATAAATCCAATATTAAAAGAAAAAAAAAGAAAGTAAATTATAGAACATTAATGAATGCCTATGAATTATTACAAACAACAGATTCACTGAAAAAAAAAATTACTAATTAAACTCTATAATTCATTTGAGTACTGCACTTCCATTTTACCCAGTTATAAAGAAGATTAACTTGGTATTAGCATCTAAAATGGAAAAAAAAAACCCACAAAATCAGTAGCTTAGTCTTCCTAATGAAGAAAAAACTGTAAAACAAATCACCTGCTTTTGTATGATATAAATCAGAAGCCAGAAGAGAACTGGCTTTGGATTTTTCAAATACTTAATGTACTGTCCTTCGTTGAGTTTTTTGTAGCTATTTCAACAGATGGAAGAAATATGTAGCTTGAATTGCTCATTTACATCACAGGTAAAACTATAAAAAAAAAGCCTTAGCCTACACCAGGAAGCCTGACTAATCTTTTTAAACACATGCACTGCAGCACAGTCTGCTGTAAGTGGAAACACGCTCAACTTATGTATCTAGAAAGCATTAGGTCACCATAGGTGGTCTGCCATAGGTCTAAATATGCATAAGTAGCATATTTAATGCTCAGCCACAACAGCAAGTTTTGGTACAATTACAAACCAGTAGCTTGGTTAGACTGAATCACACATGGAGACCAAATTAATCCAACCTAAAAAAGAACTTGGGGGGGGGGAAAGGATTTTGAGTGAATAAAGTAATACGTAATGTAATTCTCCTAAAATGTGCAGTCTCATGTAATGAAAATTAAAATTACTTTTGTGACAATAGAAACTGAAGCACAGAAATAGAGAAGAACATTCATTGAGGAATCGGTATTTTGGCAATTAATGAAGTAAATAAGTGTCCTTTACAAATCTCTGAGTTAACAAACATTAAGGGAAAAACAAAATTCATGCACGCACAGGCAAGAGTAAAGGGCAGCTGCTTTGAACTGAATTAAGGGACAACTCCAATGACTTCTAAGTTCACTACCACACTATTTAATGATGGAATTTTGACAAGGGAAGATAAATGGGTTAAAACATTATTGTTTGTACCACAAACCAGAAGGATCGATTCCCTCCTCCCTCTGCTTTGGCTGCAGCTGAACAGCACATTTGGTCAGAAGCCTGCAGCCAGGCACTCCTCATATCACACCACCCCAGCAGCACACTAGGACTGCACACACCTCTGCCTGGGAGCAGGGATGTGGCACAGAGCAAAGGCCTGTGTTTTCAGATCCGGGGTGCCAGCGAGTTTTTATTTCAGTCAAAGCAGTACAAGGTTAGAGCTTAAGAATAGAAGTGAGCAGCAGACTGCTGTTTTTGCCATTTTTTTGTCCTAAGTGCCATAATCATATAAACACGGAACTACTTGATGAAATTTTTCTCAATTTTTCCTTTATCTATCAGTTTATTTTCTGTAGATCATAATAACTATTCAACTTGCAAACCGCTCGTGCTGCCATTTTATTAGTGTTACCTAGCTAGAAGATTTGAAAGCATTTGTCATTAATCCTGTTGTCTAGGTAAAAATGGAATGAAACCTTTAAAAGCAGAACAACACATAATCAGAAGTTTTCAAAAATGCATGCAAAATCTCTTTATAGCATTTTCCTATGCTTGCATTGCATGATATTTACTGTTAAGGAAATAACCATCTTCTCATCAGTAATGAAAGCTAAGATTGAACATGTAACTTTGTTCTGTTTCCTGAGGGTTTTTTAATATATTTTGTTAAGTAAATTGTTAGGTTTATATAATTTTCTGCCACCCATAGCTTCAAACTGTGGTGGGAGGAAAAATCTGCATCTTCCTGGAAATATATTAGAAATAGAAAAACTCAGCTACAAAAAATGTGTTCAACTTATGCAATTTGATTTATTACTAAGTATAATGGGAGGCTACTGCTTTCTGTAGTCTAAAAAACCCTGTGAAATAAAAGATCTATCTCATAACATAAATAAACTTCTAAAACGTTATTTTAAAAATGTAAGCAAACTCTTCATTTCTGCAACAGAAATAAACATGGATTTTTGACATCGTGCTCAGAATCAACACGACATGAAAAAAACCTCTCCCAATAACAGAAGCTCATCAGTACTTCAGATCTTTTAATGATTCCAGCAGCAATTGAGAAAATCTCTTCCTTTTAATTTGACAGCTGTTATATCTGTGCTACTATTGAAGACGCCCAAAAGGAAGTATGAAAAACTTATTTGGAATGAGTACTAGTTTCTAAATCATTAACAGTCTGCCTTGCCTCTGTTTCACGAACCCAAACTCTTGGATTCAAAAGAATAAGACAGAAAAGTTTGACTTAGGAAAAAAAACAAAAAGAAAAATAGACCCAGATAAAGCAAAACACCCGCACAGAGCATCACTCTATTTGCCACTGTGGTCCCAATTTCTTAATTTGGTTGGAATCACCAATACTGTGGTGGGGGCTAGGAAAAAACCCAGTGTTGATACAGTTGGCTTTCATTGTTTTTTAGGACTGTAATCTTGTCTTATTTTGACATACCAACTAATAAGAAAAAAAATCTCACTTTCTCATTGTTTAAAAAAAACAACAAACCTCCCAATCTGCCTGCTCATTTAGGCTTCAAAATATAGGAAATTCACCATCAATATATGTGAATTATAGGGGAGGACTATATTTCAGGTCAATAGACTTAAAAAGATATTACATCTCATCAGTAAGTCATGACTTTAGGTCCAACAGAACAAAAGTTAAAAGACTGCTTACATAAGCTAATATTTCTAGCCCTATATGAAAGTTCCACTAAATATATTGCACTATTTAAACTTCCATCAGAATATGAAATACTGTTACACCACAGATTTAAGAGGGAAAAAAATCCTTGGGAACCCCTGGTTCTTCCAGCAGTTAAAGTTATTTCCTGCAGAATCCAATTTTTTACTTACTGTAACCAGAAACATATATACCTTCCTGTTACTGAGATATAATAGCCTTCCCCGTATAAGTCAACGCACTGTGCCCTGTTAATCAATTACAGAGCACACTCTCCTGCCAGCATCGCAGCAGCAAAGGAATAAACTCTCGTCCATACCATTTATCTCAGTGATATATTAACATCCAAGGCAGCTTAGGTCCATTTAAATGTTAACTTTTTGAAGCAAAAAGACACTTCCACTCCACTCTATTCTATTTAGATTAAAAGAATTGATGTCTTTGTCATAGATGTAATGACATTTGCTACTCTGACTTCCCTATTCAGAGTGAAATAACATCATATGCCCATCAGAAACAAGTCTCCCTAAAATTCAAATAACTAGATCAATGGAAGGTAGGCCACCTAATGTGGTTAAATACAAATGCAAAATATCTGCAATCCACAATCTTCAAATTCTCAAGACCTAAAAATTGTTGAAACAAAAGTGTGCTGTGAACTTGCTCTGTTCGTACATGTTTTCTCAGGCTCTTGGCTATTGGAAACCAAATAGCAGATGAGATGGATTTCTTGTCCTCTCAACTGCAGCCTCTCATATTTCTGGTGTTCGCACTCAACAAAACCAAGAAAGAATATCTGCCCTTTCTTTCCTGATTACAGTGTATTTATAGGTTATTTCTATATCCCACCCATCATGCTGGATAAACTAAAAAAGGCCTGTCATCTGTTTTGCCTGTAATTGTTTTAATTCCCACTTAGTAGTCTGTGAACTATTTAGGGACCCCGTTATTTGAAGGGACAGCTGTTGATTGTAGCACAAAGCAGACCATATACACACAAACTCTCTTGTCAACCCCATAGGTTATTAAAGCTTATCCTCACTATACCAGTGACTTCAATGATTTTTGATGGGCAAAGCAGAGTAAAATACCTTGATGCTTCACTTCACAGAAGTCTGTTCAAATGCTTCCTGATCAATAAACAGGTCACCTGTAAAGTTGCTGACATCTTATCAAAGTAGTCTGAGTAGATGAAAAAAAACCAATCTGCAGTTCATCTGTTTTCTTGACATTTGTATCTAGCAGTAGATTAGAATGGATACCAACTATCTAAAAATGTTAAGAAATGGTAGGAATACACATTTATAGTCACAGGGAGTTTTTATTAATAATTTGAAGCTGCATCAAAGGATCTTACCAGAAACTCTTTCAAAGATTCTGTCAGCAAAGTAAAACGAGGTCTATGAAGTGTACTGTGGTTCTAAATATGAAAAATATTTGGATACTGATTAACAGAACTCATCAGAAATAAGTGATGTTGACTTACTAAGTACGCTTTTGAATAAGAAAGGCTTTTACATCATATGGTCCAGTGCGAACTGTGGAACATACCTTTAAATAAATCCCAAATCTCAAATCCACTAATTCACCCCTCCTGCTATAAAACCTTCAAACAAGATTTCCTATCAAATTATAATCTAGGATAACAATTTTGGTACAGGATAAATCTAAGACAAACATGCCACCAACAAAAACTTTACTAAAAACCTCCACATATGTATGCCAGAAATTAAGAACTCAAAAGCTGAACAACTTAGATGCAAAAAGACAAATGACTGCATCAATATTCTGTTTAGAATTCAAAATAACTGCAATAAATTGCTAGCAGAATATGAAACATATGAGTCAATCTGTAGCAGCATTGAAAAAATACCATATCCAAGAAATACGCAAAGTCCTGACTCTCTAAACAAGTCTTAATCAGTTCTCTTTTACACTAGACAAACAGAATATTTACAATACAAGTCACAAAATCTGAACTATTAACAGTATATACAACTCATTAATTATACAAGAATGCCTGTCAAGTGTAGGGGGAAAAGAAGTTTAAAGCTATTTCAATCTTTAGTTGTAATGCAAAAGACTCCTGCGTTAAATATGAATTCCAGTATAAATATTAGGGAGCAAGAGAGAGAGTCATATCATCTGGGTTTAATTTGTACTGTGTGCTAAATACTAGTTATCCTAAACACGTATTCCTCCTCCAATTTGAATACGTAATTTCATGTAGTGTGCTGAGGAGGAAGAATAAACCACCAAGCACTTCTGAAAAGGAGTCATAAGATTGCAAGGGCACTCTGAAACGTGGGTAAGTACATATGGGAACTGGCATATCTCCAATGACAACCAGTAGGAATATTAATGCGGCTGGTTTGGATTGCAGTGTATTATTATGCTGAGACAGCCTCACTTTCCATATAGCACAGGCAGGTTTTATAAATCAAAATGAGTGCTAGAATACACCAAGTTTAATTCACAAGCCTGTGTCTCCCCAAAGAGTAGGAATAAATAAGCACAAGTTGCTAGAACATTTTATGCACTGTTTCAAACAAAATGTTAAAGTGATGCAAGCCAAAAAGCAAGAGATACTTTAAAGAAGCTCATTATCAATGGCAACCCCTTTAAAAAAAATACTTAGAAGCAGATGTTATTGAGCACAGGCTGTCACAGGTTTAATGTCAACCTTCGCCCTTGGTCACAATCCTGATGCCCAGTATGAAACACCTCTATATAAACTTCAGATAATGAGTGACAGGAAGGCAGCTAATAGCTGAAAAAAGCCAAGTGGGGTATACCTCATACTTCCAAATACTTAAGTCAGTAAGAAATCAGTGTAGAGTTTATCAAAGACCACCATCTGTCATAGGGAAAGCAAATACTTGCCTGTCAGGTGTATTTCCCAAATGTACCAGCCTTTGATACAGTTGGGGTAGCTCAAACAAACAACCTCCTGCCTTTTGCATGTTTTATTGTGATTTTCTCAGCTTGGAAGACAGTTTAAAGAAAACCCATCATATACTGCTACTTTCTTTTTCTCTTTCTTAAGACAACAATCTGACTTTATTCCTTCCCAAGTTTCTCTGTCCTCTCTTGGATTACTTTAGAGTCTGCAGAACCTTCTGCAATCCATTGAGAATTCATCAAATGTTCCCACCCTTGCTACTGTGTCTGTTATGAACACATTTGCAAACTGTTTTGCACCCTGTGAATCTCAGAGCTGTATGAGAGACCTGCCATATTTTTTGCTCATTTAAAAAAATCACAACTACTCAGGTCAATGGCACCTGGAATAATTGAAAGTCAGTCAGTCTGGTTGTATGCTTGGGCTTTCATTACACTGTCTTTAGTGCATAAACAATAACAGACTATCAACTCTCTGCAAAGTAAAGCTCATGAATATTTCCATATTTTTGCATATCCAATCCTCAGATGTCTCTTCAGTTATTAACCTTCTGACATGCAAATATACTTCTTCACCTTTTTACTACTGAAAATACCTGAACATTTTGAAGGATTTTAAGATCCAGCTTAGGTGTGTTTACTGCTATGTGTGATTTTTCACAGACTGATACCTATTTGAGTTAAGCAGGAGGAAACCTGGAGTCAGGTAGTATGAAGTTTTAGAGCAGCAGGCAGAGGGACCCACAATGATGAAGAAAAAGAATACTGAAAATATTCACAATTATTTTGTGAACTCTTATTTAAAGTAAAATAATTTCACTAATTACATAGCCTATGTTCCTCCTCAGTCAACTTTATATCAACTAGTATCGTTTGT
Source organism: Acanthornis magna (assembly GCA_036785705.1). Taxonomy (NCBI): domain Eukaryota; kingdom Metazoa; phylum Chordata; class Aves; order Passeriformes; family Acanthizidae; genus Acanthornis; species Acanthornis magna. Next base: position 15,125,127 of record JAWUZG010000029.1, read on the forward strand.
TTATTGGGGTTTGTTTGTTTTGGGGTTTTTGTGGTGTTGTTTTTGTGGGGTTTTTTGGTTTTGTTGTTATTGGTTTGATTTGCTTGTTTTTCAGGACCTAGAGATAAGACACTAATGGATAAAAACTAGTTTTCTGAATATTTTTCTCAAGCAGCTTTACTTCATTGCTTTAGCAGGTTTCCATCTCTAAAATTAAGCTTTCATCTCTAGCAAAACCAAAATATGTGTTTTTCTCCTCACAGTCCTACTTATTTTAAAGGTCTCTTTATTTTTAGCATTTATTTATCACCATAAGTGTTCTGAATTCAGAGATCTGATTCCAGGCTTTGCCTAATTTAAGCAAGATCGAAACAACCAGTGAGTGACTTTAAAATTGCTGGACACTTCAACCAAAAACATTGCCACAGAAAGCCAAATGTTAATTCTAAAAACAATGTACCATAGCTACAGAAAAAAAAAGATGTTTTACTCTTAGTGTATTGAATGAATATAAAATATTTTCAAAAATTTATCTTCAAAATATTTTATTATCTCCAATGCGGTTAGCTACCTGCCTACATATTGGTTAAGATGTTTAACAAAAGTCTCATAAAAAAGTTAACTCGGAGCAAAAGCTGCAGATTCCTGTCTGAAGGCCTTAACAGAAAACTACACTTTCCTGACAATGACTGGGGAAAAAACTCTGTTCCTAGCAGGCAGACAAAGTATTTAATACCATGAATCATGCAAAGCACATTCTGCCTCTGGTTAGATGAGAAAAAAAAATAGAAATTAGCAGGTTATGCAAAACACAGTAGAGAATTGTCTCTCAATTTGCACAGCAGAAAGCAAACATCACTTAAGCTTAAAATCAGTGTTTTATTCAAAAGCATTATTAATTCTGTGATTATGCATCATTGTTTACCTTCATATCCCCTTTAGAGAAAAGAGATATGTCATATTTATAGCAGAAGTTATTAGCCCACTGTTTATCAGTTGTCTGCTGTTAGAAGTGGTGATAGAAGCAAAAGCCAAAAGGTGTGTGATCTATGAATTTAACCATATTACACTGACAGATTATTTGTCTCCTCTTTGCAAAAGACAAATAAGGTTTAATTTTTGTTTCCTGCCTCTTTGCAGATTTCCCCCTCCAACAAAGAATAAGTTAAGTGCTTCCTAATTCCTGTGACTGATTCATGGGAGGATTAATTATGATTGCCTTTTTACCCACTTTTTTGTTAAAAAACAGTCTTTCCCACATTTCTGAAGAAGCGCCAAGTGACCACAGAAATTAACTTGTCATAATACACTGATTCCACCTAAGCATCAACAAAGTATCCTGAAAAGGTATTTTTGCAGGTGAAAGAAGAAGTACTTCCAACCATTAATGTAGGGTATATATAGAATATGCTGAAGTCATATTGGTCTTGATTTGATTTCCCGAAACCAGAAGATAAGTTTTCAAACCATGTTTATATCTTTTGGAGGTTTTTTTAGGCCTAAAATCTTATTGGGAATTTTTAATGAACAGAACTGTGGTTAGGAAAGCAAGAACAAGAACAAAAGAAATTGAGGACCATTTGATAACAGAAAAGTGTGAGCACAGTTTAGATTTCTGAACTTCTCTCTATATTGTAGACTGAAAAGAGCAAACTGTGTTACAGCCAGCCTGAGAGACACAGTATTCTCTGAGGCTTGTTATTCGTACTGGGAAACTCAAACCAATTATAGAACATGGATGTGAATTTTGACACTAGAGACCCAAATTTCTTACACTAATACCTTGAAGAAAAGGGACATGCAAATCAGAGCAAGCTAAAAAATGTTTTCATATGCTGGGACAAAAATCTGCAAGTTGATCCCAATAAGTGCTCAGCATCCTTAAGCACACAAGCAACAGCACGAGGTACAAATCAGTTCATGGCAGTAGCTTCACAGGACACATTTTGTAAATGTGTTTTACCATATTCCCCAAGGTTTGAAGTACCTAGCATTTAATAATTAAAGAAAGAACTTTGATTTATTACCCTAGATACTAAAGAAAATATCCCAACATTATGATTTGAAGAGATGAAGATTTGCATAAATTTGTATATCTGAAGATGAGTAGAACATTTTTCTTTCTGATAGACTTAAAAGTTGGATAGATGAGAATATTTGATTCACAGGTGTAAAGTATAGGACTCCTGTTTCTGACACAGGTCAGGGCAAACAACATCAAAAGGAATCTCTTCGGCAGTCTGTTTGGTTTCATGGTTTTCTAGGAGTAAAACTTGGGAGTAAAGTCAATGTTTAAACTAAGTGATTCAGTGCCAGTAGAAGAAAATTGCAAACATTTTAGAAAGATCTGTATGAGTGATAGGTCAACTCTTTTCTAACATAGGATAAGTAAAGTGAGAAGTATCTGTCAGAAGTGCAATCTTCAATTTTGAGATGACACCCAGTTTTTATTTCCAGAAAATGTGGTGTGCCCCAACTCTAGCTGTTAGTTCTATATTCGTGTGAGACAATAAAATCTTGGAGGGGATGGTAAGGGTCTATCACAGTTTTATCATTACTGGGAGGAGATACAGATTTGGAGTGTTGCAGGTCCTTGTATATTCTTTTTAAAAAGGAATGAATTTTCAATGCAAAGAAATCCAGAGTCAGCTTTTATTAATCCTTAGCAGGAGCATAGAAGCAATATCAAAAAATTGCACAATCAGACGCTGAATTCAAATAACTTTAAGTGTGATTCAAGTGCATAAACCATGGTGCTTATCAGGAAAATACATATACGAACTTTAGAGTCACTCAGATTTTTTCAGAAGAAGGAATATTAGTAAATGACATGTTGGATCCAGCTGTAGGTACAATTTCACAAAGCAAGTTACCATGCGATCTGCTTCTTACTTTGTACTCTTCCTTTCATTTTTTAGGAATCAAAACTAGTCATAGGTCTAATACCCATGAACAATTTTTATCATTTGGCTTGAAGGGGGCATAAGGGAGGAATAGATTACAATCAATCATTGTATGGTGGTGTCTGGATTCTCTTTTGGTAATAGAGTGATAGCCAGTCAAAAAGGCACAACAACATCTACTGATATTTCCCAGAATACCTGAGAAAGTAATGATGTTAAATAAAACAAGAGACACAGAAGGCCCCAATATTTTGACATCCACCTTCATCTTAGTTTTAAACTTTCTGGCTATATTTCCTCTCTTGAAGCACTACTACTGAGAAAAAAGCCTTCCATTTTAAGCTTTTCTACCCTAAGAACACCACAGGAGTTGTTCAACATAACAGGTTCTTAAAATATACAAAGAGATTTGTGATTAAATGAATTTTACTTCTTTCCAGCCTCCTTCCCCAAAAAAGCAAAAATGTATTTGTGTTGTCCTGTACAAAATAAACAGACAGTATGAATACTTCCAAAGAGCTACTTAACTGAAAAAAAAAATTCTACCCGGACTATAAAGTGCAAGTCAAAGGACATGGGCTGCCTGTATTGATCAGTATTGATAATTCAGATATTAATGGTTCTGCATACTAGCAAAGATTGAAAAGAAAGGGTGGAAGGATGATGCTGCACTTTTACATCCCATCTTCACATTGCCCCAGGCAAAATTCACCTGCCGTTAGGAACTAAGCATCTTCAAAAAAAAAAAAAATTAGTTTTTCCATCCATAGAAAAAGAGAGCTTATGCATTACCCATGCTTGTCTGGTGCTTTACTGGGACAAGAGGAAGAAAGCTTTGGTTAGAAACAGAGGAGAAGAAAAAGCCGAGTAGGAACACCAGTTCTGAACTTCTTGTGCATCAAAAACAATTTTAAAAGGACTTAATCAAGAATAGGGTTTGTATACCAAAGTTCATTTTCACTGTGAAGCTATTACAATTCCAGGTAGCTTCAGGTGCTCCCTAAGTTTTGTAGGGCTTTTTTCTTTGTTTACTTTTTAAAAAAAAACCCTCAACCTTTCCCCACTTTTTGTCTCATCAGAAACTCTTGAATTAAGAAACACTCATTAAAGAGAATTGTAACGTAATTCATCTTAAAAGCTGGCTGGAAAGATGCTGCATGTATGGTTTTAATAAGACAGATTTTCATATATGGTATGTCACTGTATTCCTATTCCTGGTTTAAATTACCTTATGTCAATATTCTGTGGAAATCCAAGACAAAATGTTTTACAACAGCCTTAGATATCCTGTTGTTCACATAACATTTTCTGAATATGAGTTGTTGGGTTTTCCTAATTATCAAATGCAAACAGTATTGACAACAGCATCCTCTTTTATTGTATCTTCATTATCATGCACAGCTACAGCTGAGGCATTTTTAAGGCCAAGAGTATGTGATAATTATGTTTGGTACAACCTTATTATTGCTACATGTTTAACATGTCAACCAAGGAACACAGCACAGTTAAATTAGCATATCTGAAAAATGAAGGTGTCTTATAGCCCATTCCCTCCAATTTTAATCAGATATCTGAATATTAACTTCCTAACATTACAGTTTACTACCTTTGTCTGGATCATGAACTCCCGTTACATTCAGAGTGAGGGATGCCTCCTATAAATACATTGGAAAGTCTGTATAGCTACAGAAATATTGCAATGCAGAATCACCTGTAGAACTTTCCAGGCATACCATCTGCAGTTGCCCAGGCCTCGGGAGGGGTCTGCTGACTCTGTGGCCAGGAAAACATTGGCAGAACACTGCCCTGAAGTGAGGGGTGAGGAGAAAAGGGTGAGAAATGGTCCTGTGAGCCCTGAGGGGAGAACAGGAAGAGGGGCAGGAGGGCTCTGACAGTCAAATTCCTCTGGAGGGTCCCAATTCCATGGAGAAGAGCCCACACTGGAGCAGGAAAACACAGTGAGAGACCAGGAGCAGCAGAGAGGACAGCAACCCCGCCATTCCCCATCCCGCTGTGCTCCTCAGTGGAGAGGTAAAGGAGTCAGGAGTGAAAGGGAAGATCGGAGTGAAAGAGGGAAGATTGGAATAAAAGAAGGACTGAGGAAGGGGGAAGGCATTTTATGTTGTTAGGTTTGGTTTCTTTGGAACTTCCACCTCTATTTTAATTAACAATAAAATAAATTTGTTTTCCCCTGTCAAATCTGTTTGCCCATGAGGTAGCTGGCAAGTCATCTCTCTGTTTTTATTTTGACTCTCAACCATCTTCATCTTATTTTCTCCCCAGATGGGTGGGGATGCCTGGCAGCTGGCCAGGGTTAACCCACCAAGGTATCAATCAGATACCAGAGACGTGATTGCTTGTCAGAGGCACCACGGATGTTCACACAAACAAGGTTGACTAAATGCAGTGTAAAAGCATTAAGTGTTGGGTTTTTTACAGATCTATTTGTGGAGAACTAAAGAACACCAAACTAATTTGTAAGATGAATTCTACACAGTTAAATTTGGAGCTTTCTACTTCAAGTTTTAACTGCCTGTCCTCAGTATAATATTCACACCCAGAACAAAACTGTAAAGGTCAGGCTTTCATCTCTCCTTGGGATCCCACTGAAAGGAAACATGGGATTCTAGTGGAAGATGTCCCTGCCCATAAAGGGTGGTTGGGACAACAGGATTATTGAGGTCCCTTTCAATCCAAACCATTCTATGATCCAGACAGCATTCCTCCTCTATGAAAGAAGTAGGAAAGTGATACCAAAGGAGCCCAATTATGCTGTCCTTTCAGTAAATATAAAACAAGGCCTGAGCTTAGCTCAGTTTGCCCTCTACTGAGCACAGAAGAGCTGCCTAAATAGCTGTATGTCAGGAGAGGAAAGACCTCATAGGGAAGCCAAGAACGTTTTTTACTTGCCTGTTCTGGACAGCAGTTCTTCAAATTTGAGCTAGGGCTGCAAATCAAATAACCAGCACCATTTGCTGAAACCAATGGCAGAATTGGAGGATTCACTCCAACTCATTTCTATGGCAAGAAACTTGCAATGTGAGCTTATCATAGCAAGTGTGAAAACCACCCTGAATTCACATGCAAGCAACCATTTTAAATTGCAATTCCTGACATATATGCAACAGCAGCAACAAAATACTTTCACCTAAGCAGTATGATTTATCTTCTCATCTGCATTTTCAGAAGTGTGCAGGAAGTTTAAACATATTGTGTTGTCAATCATCATAAACACAGTGATAATGCAGCTTTGCAATAAGACAGTCTTCATATGTTGGCCTCTAACAGGATTTGAAAGTTTTCATCAAACCTCAAATAACTTACTCAATGCACTGAAGACACTGTGCCTCGTCCTTTTATGGATGATTACACAGAGTAATTCTGGATAAGAAGTAGTGAAGTAAAGATCAGCAAAAAGCTTGAAGCAAAGAGTAAAATGTTTTAATCCTTTCATTCAAATATGAATGAAGGCCATCCAGTCAAGATAAGGAACACTTGCTTTAATAAAATTTGTAAGATCGTATGCCAAGTAAAATTGTGCCTTTCAAGTTTATTTTTTTCTCTCCCACTTCTGAATCCATAAATGATATGTCAAATCATGTGAGATTTAAGATCTTAATTAAGATCTTTAATTCATAGAAAAATGAAGTCAAGAGGTGTTGAAAACAAATAGGAAATAATATAAATGAAATTCAAGTGAAAAAGTCAGTACAAAAATAATTTGTGCAATGAACCTCTAATTTTCCTCAATAAATCCTCCTGAAATTTAAAAAAACTGAATTTGTATCTATTTACAGCTTCCTGAATTGAAAAAAATCCACAAAACACTCCCCCCCGAGAAAAGAACCCCCAAAAAAACAGTAACAGTGACAACTCCCACAAACAACAACAGAAACAAAACAAAAGAAACAAAAAACCCCACCAAATACAAAAACCAGACAAAACAACAACAACAACAACAAAAAACCCAAAACCAAAAAACCCACCAAAAAACCCCCAAAGAAAACCAAATACTTCTTTACTTTTGTTCACTTTATTTTAAGGATTAATTTCATTAAGCTGCCCTTAATTTAATTTACAAAGTTAACTTTTATGCTCAATGCAGTTTGCCAGGATAGTAGGCTGAATTTGTGAAGAATTCATTTTCTCTTATAAAGGAATGAACAAGATTGGAGGAAGACATAATGAATGATTAAGTGATTGCAGTTAACCAAAAAGTTTCATTTTGCTCCCTTATGGAGAATGATGGAATATCACTTTATTGAAATCCATTATCCTAATGAGAAGATATTCTATGCTTGATCTTAGCCAAAAGGCTGGTGAAGATATTTTAATGACTTACTGCTTCTGCTTAATAGGGAGATTTCATAATTACTGAAACTACATCTGTTTGATTAATGAACCTTTTCCAGCATCCATGCATCTTCTTTCAGTTTGGCTGACAAAATACACTTGGAAGTACATGCACATACGTGCTTTTCAACCTGTATATGTGTACCAGTAAAACATTATTGAGAAGAAAAATAAGAACCACCTCAAATAGGACAGTATAACTCCGATTTTTATTATTATAAGTAAAGGTTAGCAATTTCCTCCTCCATTTCTGTTACACAGAAAAATACAGTTTGCAATAAACATTTATGCAAAACTTGAAGTGAGTTTTATGGCTTTTCTCATGGATACCTTAGGATGGCTTGCAATCAAGTAGAAAAAAACAAACAACCCGGGAAATACATAAACAAAGGCCCACTGATGCTGTAAATTATAAACGCAGTACCCACACATAATATCCATTTTTTAAAAAGACTGCAGTTATTCTCAAGTTTGTTTTCACAGGTTGCTCAAAGACTACAAAATTGTGGCATGACTGATGCCAAAATTTCCCCCAAATAATTTCAACTTCAAGGCACATCATATGATACTTGAAGCTCAGAAATCATAAATGAAGACCTATTAATTTATCCTCATGCTTAGAGTTGTCACATGTAGTATTAGGAAGAATAGATTATAAGAGTATCAGGAAAATAGTACAAGAAAGGACTTATAGAACTTTCCACAGACAAGAATTTAGAGAAAAATATTCATTAAATAAGGTATCAGCTATGTTCCTTAGTTATTTCAAAGAAGAGAAGGTGGTATGGTCATATCTGAATAGCTGATATAAAGGTATTTTGTATTATTTAGAGAATGAAAAGGTATTGCCAAACTATTGCATTATCCTGGCCTCAAATCTGTCTGCTGCAAATGTCAAACCATTTTTTCATTTCTCTGATTTACTGCCCCAATTGCTAATTCCTTATTAAATGTATTGAAAGAGAAAAAAGCCTTTTGTTCTCAAATAAAAATATAAAATACATTGGTATATTGTATTTTACATTATTCACAATTCATTTGCACTGAATTACGTCTTTTATCATGGTAGCACAAAACTTTGTCATGTGTTATCTGTTTTACTATTTCTAATATGATATTCAAATACAGTTGCCAATCTGTGTGCTTGATACTCTGTGAGCCAGTTATTTCTGAGACACATTTCTTGAATTCTTGTTATTTCTCAGCTAATATCTCATCATTGACATGAATACTTTTTTAAAAATGTTGATACTGGCAAAACATGTGTGTTCAAAACTTTTAGGTAAAAAACATACTGTACTTCAGCACAGGCAGCAATAAGGCACAGAAAAAGACAAACCCAGGTACTACTTGAGAAAATTGTTCTGCTCACCGGAAAGCGGATTTGGCATTCCTTTAATGTTTAGGAAAGAAAACATTTACCATGGAGCAATATGTAGGGTATTATCTATGAAATATAATTTCTAGCTCCTAAATTCCAGCTAACGAAGCCCATTTTGTACCCCAGAAACAATGGCAGTAGTTGTATGATACTTTGGAAACTTATTGCACCCTTAGAAGAAATGCCAAGAGCACAAGACACATTTCTTCCAAAATTACAAGATGGCAGAAGAACACACCAGTTACACCATGCTCAGGCTTTGGAACAGAGGTGTAACCTCTATTCCAAATTTGTTCCAAACTTGAAATAGTTACAGAAATATTTCTTGAAGAGTTCTACCAGCTGTTGGGTAAACACATTTTGAAACCCCAGTAAAAACTTTTGCCACCAAAATGTCAGATGTTTGGCTATCCCCATAAAAAACAAGAAATATTTTTTCGTTGTAATGGGGAGACTTCACTGTTTTTTGTAGGCATCTGTGTGTTTTGTGTTTAAGGGCAATTGTCAGCTGTTGCTCATAAAATAATTTACAGTTATGTAAATATACAAAAAGACTTATCTATTTTCTGTGGTCTTTTGAGTGATAATGATGGCTGCACACTGTTTTATCTGAAAAATTAGAGCTTGGGATTGCAATTTCAACTGAGGTAAATCAGCCTCCACCAATCAATTTCCTTCTCTGACCAAATGTGATAGTACATTGACTGAGACACAAATTTCGTGCAGCATTTCACATAGAAATTTCAAGTTAAAATAAAACAATATGGGAGACAGCCCAACTTTTATGCTTTCATTTTATCAAGAGAAAATACTTAGCATCAACAGGTGCCTCCCAAATCATGCCACCTGTTCAATGACTACATAAGGGAAATACTTGGAGATATTTCACTGTTGTAGAAAAGCCAGACTGATTGCTGTCAGTTTCCAGACTAAGTTTATGAGTAGTGTTTTCTGCAGCCATACTTGAAAGATGGGCATGAAGAGCATCGAATTCTGACTGCAATATCAAAGAATTGTAATTGGCTTTAGGGGAAGACAGCAGTTTTTTCTGAAGTATAATGAGAGCAGAATTGAGCTCAGCACCAATATTGCAATTTTCAGGCATGATTATGTAGCAATTAGCTCACTATCCTTCTCCTTCTCAGTTCTGATCAGTCTTTATGAGAATTTGTTATATTGCCTGTGGATAAAAGAAAATTACTTCTATGGAATGGAAAATGGAAGGCAGAACAGGTGTAACCGGGAAACAGACCAACAATAAATGAACTTATAAGCTCAGAATATTGCCATTAATACATTTATAGCCTTTAAGTTTAGAGGCACTAAATAATAATTCATATTTATTAACTCTCACAAAATCACTATGCTGTTTCAACACCATGAAGATGTGATTTCATCACAGCTGATATCCTTGTAAGCAGAGCAGAAGAAAAACACTGAAAAAGTCAGTGATAAGTTATCAACAGAAAAAGGTTTGTGCATATGGGTTGGATAACACCTCAAAAGTAAAAACTTCCGAAGTATTAACTAACTATCCCAGGCAGTTCAGTACATTACCTCCAGGGATACCTGGTATGATAAAATATCTGCTGATGTAATTTGTGTTAGAAAACCACAACCTCCCCCTCCCACCCTAAAATTAACTAGGCATTAAAATTCACATTCAGTATGGAGAGGACACATAAGAGATCAATAGGCCATACTTGCAATTGAGTTAAAACTGCAATAGGACTCCCAGCCGGACAATTTTTTTCTTTATAATTATGACAGAATTAAGCCACAAGATTATTCCATTGGCCAAAGAGGATGTGAAGGATGTGGGACTCACAAGATAGATAGTTGAGCTTCCCCATGATTGTTTTTGAAAATAAAAGTGAGAACTAAAAATGACAAGAAAATTAAAAACTTTGTCTCTTGAATGACATGGAGAAAGGCTGATATGGATAAAGTATTATTAACTAGAAATCTGCCAACCAGAATTAGAAAAGTACAGTAATGGGAAAAGGAAAAAGGTTAAGACAGCAAAAGAGAAAGAGAAAAACCAACTCTGTCAAGAACTACTGATTACAAGAACTTAGTGTACTGTTTAAAAGCCAGAGCCAAGCTTTCACCCCCAACTCACTAGCTTTCATAAAACAAAAATAAAATTTCAAAAAGACATGATTCACTGATGCTTAATCCATGTTATGCCGTCATGATTCATTACCGTCAGCCGTAAGAACCAGTTTTCATTCTTTTTGCCCTTGACAGCATGCACATATATAATCAGTAAAAGCTCCCTCTAGTGACACTACTTGTTCAAGACAAGGAATGATAAAGTATTTTAATGGAAATATAAGGAGAGCTCGACTTTCATAGAAGTTAGACAATAATTCAGTATTTAGTAGCAAGTAATTCACATAACCAAAAAAAATCCACCTCCAAATCAACAAAACACTGTAAATTATAATTTTAATATTAGTAATTTTTTCTAAAAATATACATAATTCTACATTCTATTTTCCCACATGATGCTGTAATAGTTTTATATCATGTGATTTTTCCCTTATCAGGCACTGCATTTTACATAATGGTGAAAACTGACAGCTAATATAAAAGAAGTAATGCAGAAAGAATTTTAAAAAATGTTAGAGGAAGCATGAGCAAGATGAGTATGGAATAGTTGCATATGAAAGTCAAAGTGGAAATAACATTTGTTTTAAAATCAGTCCTGGAAAGCTGAACTGAGAAGTTTAGAAATCAAATCAGAAGCAGTTATTAGTAAAATAATCCCCGGAAGAGGATCAGATGGCAGAAGAAGAGTCAAGGAAAAGGGGGTGGGGAGAATTATAATAATAAAATAGTCAGTGAAATATGTGCTCAAACTAGAATGGAAAGCAAAGGCACAAAACTGATTAAAGAGCAAAGGGAAGCAGACACATTTTAGTGAAAGAAACTTGTGCGCAATATGAATCAACAAAACAGAGAACCTCAGTGGAAATAAGTTACAGTCATAAGAGAAAATGACTTAATAAATGTACTTTGATAGGTCCATAAATCTCTGCACTCCATAAGAGTCAATAGTTTTACTTATTTATTTAAGGAAAACAAATGTTTATTTTGATATGATGGAATCAATATGGGGGTTTCGGAAAGTGAGAGGCCACTGGGACTGTTAAGACTAAGAGCTAAAAATTATCCAAAGCATTTCACAAGCTCAACAGTGCCAACCTACCAATATTTGTGTAACTAATGATACTTCAAGAAGCAAGCAGCATCAAGAAAGACAGAAACTTGGACTGTGCAACTCTTCTAATCTAAGGCAGAGTCCTCCCTTAGCAGGAGCCCCAACCCAGTCAGAATAAAATTATGGCTGCAAATGGAAATACAGAGAGGAAGAAGAAACCCCCCCAAAACTGAGCAGACCTATATCAAAACACTTTAAGGACAGCATATTCTAGCTTGCCTTTACACTGTCTGAAAAAACAACTTTCTTTATCCAGCAGAGAAATACTTCCTATTTGAAGATCTATCACTTTTAACAGTTAATGAATGCTAGAGAACAGAAAAGCCTACAGCACCCCTCAAATCCCTCCCTTTTTTCCTTTTTAATAATGTTAGAGTATATGGCTGGAGTTTTTTTCTGACATGTCTTCAGTTTTCAAAGATCAATGAAAAAATGTTTGTTTTGTCTGGATTTTTCAATTCTAATAATTGTTTTGCTACAATCCACCAGCTAATTCACCTGGGTTAATTTATTTTGACAATGAAAGGAAATAATGGTCAGCAAAAATCCAAATCCTTAAGTTTGTCAGAAGTCCCCAATTAGCTTCTTAATGAAAGAGCTGTTTGTAAATTTTTATCTGTAATTTAACAGAAAAAAAGAAAAAAACCAGGGTATTTTTGAGGAAAATGTTTACATAACACTTCCATTGTTTCTCTACCATATCTGGAACCCACAACCAGGCATTTTAAGTGTCAGGTGCCAGAAGTCTTATATGACAGAGTACAACAGTCTTTATACCTACACACTAAGCAACAAGAGACCATCTCCAGAGCATTTATGATTTACAGTATTACAAGACAGACTGCTCCAAAGCAGAGCACTTTAGTGTTGTTCAACCATCAAGGCTAAACAGTGACATTGTCCTTATAACACTGCATCTGCACATTTGCTCAAATCATAATTGTGCCTAAAGACGAGACACCTACAAATGGCCTGTCCTTTGGTGGACTATCAATTCTCAAGTAGTCATCAATAACCAGGTTTGGCAGAACAAGCAAAGTTCCACTTTCCAAATTACAGAGATACCCATACTTGTACTGGCAATGACATTTCATGTTATTGACATATGCTGTTTCTCGATAGAATTCACAATTCATAATGGCAAAAATGAAGAAATTACATGGTAATATGTCTGAGGAAGCTAAATACCATGTTTCAAGATTTGCTTAAATATCACTGAAAAGGGAAGGGAAAAAAAACGTGAAAGTTGGACAAAAGTGTCTCTTTAATAGCAGAGTTTACATCAGCAAAATGAGATATTTTTATGAGGCTGGAAGAGGTTTTACGCATAAATGGCTCCAAAGACAAGCATGGAAAAGACCTTTGGGATAAAAGCCCTCAGTGTTCTTCTGAAAAATGCTGATGTCACAGCCCAGTAACTACATTTAGCATGAGCCAAGATTGGAGCGTATCATTTGCAACAGAATTTAAACACTTCAATTAAAAATCAGAAACTTGCCATGCAAAACAGCCAATTCCATTTTATTCACCTTGACTTATCTACGATAGTGATAATACGAAGTATTTTTATCACTGCATCCACAGAAGCATGAGCTAATTACACATTTTTACTGCCAACAAGTCTTCAAATAAGGGGAGTAAACAAGGCTGAACTGGAATACACTACAAACAAAGCAGGTTGAAAAATAAAAGAGATTAAAATTTAGCCTGATTTAAGTATAATTATAGTCCAAAACTGGTAAAAATGGTACTTCTTATTAAGGCATAGTACGCTTCCTTTGTAATTTCTACTAATATTGCAACCAAGAGCAATAAAACATGACCAGGACGTTTAATTTATGCAGTATGTAGTAGAAACATTAACCAGAGCCCAGATTAAATTTAATAAGATTCTTATGAACTAAGTTTAAGCAAGTAAATATTCCCCCCCCGCCCCCCAAAAAAAAAGGCAATGGGATAGCAAGCACACTAAAACTAAAAAAACCAAAGCAGGTAACTTGAAAATCTCAACTCATCAAGAACTTACTTCTGATTTCAGAATCTTCTAATCTTAGTAGGATATTTGAGCCAAAAAGTTATCCAGATGGATATTTAAAGCTCTGGCAAGCAAAAACACCTTTCCCAGTTTCACACAACTATATTAAATTCAGCATAGAGAACACAAACAACAAAACAACAACAAAAAAAACCCCACACAGTTTACTTTAATCCCATTACACCATTTCTGCAACATTTTTAGAGGTGGAGAGGAAGTGAAGCATGTGGCCTAATTTCAGTTGTAGTCCAAAGTAAGATATTCTCTAGAAACACTGAAATTGCTTGTTATAAAAAGCTGCTAGAGCACCAGAGCTTCATTTCAACTTTGAATTAACATGTCAGAACTCTTTAGTAAGGTTTATTTAAATTAAAACTATGTTCTGATTTGGCACACCACTACCTTTTAAAATGTGTTCTCTTTTGATAACAAACCTGCATTTATAAGTCTGCTTTAATCCAAAATCCCAGTCTCTATTAAATGATCATGCATGTTATTTATACATAAGGAACCACACAGTCCCCAGCAATGCAGAGCCATGGAAGGAGTACAATGCAGCAGCTGCTCAGCAGAGCACAGCACCACTACAGGTTAGGAGAGGAAGGGAGGAGGAATTTTAAGTTTATTTACTTTGCCTTGTAAATAATTAAGGAGGGGGAGGAAAGCTTATCAGACACATTTAGTTTTTGAAGAAATTTACATAACTACTTTATTAGCACCACATAGTACATGGGGGAAAAGCAACAAACCAAGTAGTTTTCCTTATTCCCAAAGGCCAAGGAAGCAACTAAACATGCACAACATCCTAAAGATAGCTAAATAATCAAAGGGTGTCATAAAAATTGTAGTAGCACTTGTTTATCTCTCTTCTGTATTTCAGAGAAGTCACTTCAGGCACCTCTGTCACTTCGTAGCTTCTGTTCAATGGGATGGAGAACAACCCTGAGGTACAGGGATCTCTGGTCGCAGCCATGCCTTATAAATAGCGATTTTGCACAGCAGCAATCAAGTCAGCAAATGCAATGCAGGACACCTTGGTGTCATATGCTTTAGCAAGTAACACATGCCACAAATCTTGCTTTCTGAATGACTATAAGGAATATGACTTCATGAATATAATCTCAATTTCAGTTTTCAGTCAGAACTGTTATCTGCATTTCTCACACAAAAGCAGCCAGTTTCCCAGTTGAAAGGGATTTCTAATGTAATGTTTCAAAGAAGGAAATAAGGAAATTTTTAAGTACACAGTACTAAAAGAAGTGTAATTTTTATTCTTTACCCTTCCTGATCATATCAGAGAAAGTAATTCTATTTTATTCCACGCTGATTTTTATACCCCCTTATGACTATGTGACATCAACTGACACTACTACAACAATCATCACTTGTGATTTATTTTTTCATTCTTCCCCTAAGAAAACAGCTAGCCCTCCAACCTAAAGAAAAACTCCAACTAAAAACCCCAAAATACAAAACAACAAAAAAAAACCCACCCCCCCAAAAAAAACCCCTAAAAAATAAAACCAAAAAAAACCCCCAAAACAAAACAACCAAAACTCCAAACAGACAAAAGCCCCAAAAGAAATAAAACCTAGTAGAACAGGGTGAGCACAAGATTGTGTTTTTTCTTGGTAAAATTTTGATTTCACTCAAGAAATGAGCCTAAAAACCCTGGCAAATAAGAAGTTGACAACAGAAGGGAGACCTTTGATTTTAATGCCATGGTTCACTGATTAGCAGTGCATAATCGATGACAGAATAGATGCCACGGTGGGATACTCTCTGTCATGCTATGCCACCTCTAATGAGAGGACTGCTTCTTTCAGTAACACTATATTATTGACTTGGACTATAGTGTAAGAAAGATCAAACCAGCTCAATTAGGATGCTCATTTGTATTCAGGCTGCACCATCCAGGGTTCAGTTACGAGCACTTTGTTCCTGAGGATAACAAAATATTTGTGCATAATGTATCTTTTCATCCTTTAAATTGTAAAGGTCATTGGATGGGAAGGTATCGCTTTTCTGACTGCTATTCTTCTAGAGCTGTTTCATTTTAATCTCCATGCATCTATCATAATCTATTGACATAGGAAAGCAAGGTAAGAGGACTTGCTGTTTTTAAATCCCCTCTCCCACTACCTGTATCCAAAGTCATATTAACAGACATATCTTTACTATTGGAAATAAATATGGACTCATTCACAAACTTGGTAGAAATTTTCTACCCGTAAAGTAATTACGTCTGGGAGAAAGTAAATTAATATGTCTTTAAATTCACCAGGAGTAATCTTCTTCGGCTCTGTTTTGCCTGATCTTAAAGGTCAAAGAAAATATTTTCTGACTAAAAACATATTCCTTCACATCCACATAGCATTTGGTGAGATCAAATTAAAATTCCCAATGAGAAAAAAAAAATTAGTTACATTTTTCCAGAAAACTACTTATTTACTGTTCAGCTGAGATGTGCAAATATTTGGGAGGAGAGCACTGTTTCATAGACCGAGTGAAGATTACACTCTAAAGCTTATTTTGAATTGTTTGTCCAAGTTACCCTTGTGTGAAAAATAATGTTCTACTCACTATAAAACAAGCTGTTACATATTTTGGGGTGGCAGACCTGACATAAGCACAGACTATTCACTCAACAGTGCAAGTTGAGGGCATCTTTTATATTCTGTCAAGGGGTTGTGGGCATGAGTTCAAATAGCCTTGCTGCCTATTTCAGAGCCAGGACTCAAACTTCACTGAAGTATATTAAACCTTCCCATCAGCACAAAGCACAGAGCCTCTTATGGCATTTCTTGTGAGCTAAACTCACATTCCCTCTGCTTTCCCAGGGTGAAACTGCTCATGTAATTCCAGTTCCATGACTAGACTTATCCCTGTTGGTTGTGCGATGGATACACAAAAAAAGGTAATCCAACCTACTATCTCCTACTTAACAAAGACTTTCTAGCCCAGGTAGCCCTGGAAGCAGCTCAAGCAGGCCAAGTGAAGCTTGCTGGTGGAATTTTTCTGGCCTCAGTAGCACAAGTTTAGTCAGCCATCAGCCCATGAGATTAGTCATAGCATCAAAGCCACAAGGAAAGAGAGTATCCAACAAAAGGTTTTCCAACTGGTGTTGCCACATGCATACCAGTGGGATGTTTCCAGAGTGAATAAAAAGCAAAGGGAGAACTTTCCTTCCAAAATGTAACTTTTTTGATATTTGATATTCAAGCATTTATAGATGTATCATCCTGGGGTTTATTGACAAGTGTCTTGTCTTCATCTAAAATATCCTTGAAAAGGAATCTGTGTCCTTTTGTGCAGGTGCCTCAAAATCATAGTCTGTAGCCCTCTTCTTATTAAAAAGTCAGCCTGGAAGTCTAATCCTAAATAATTTCTTGCACAAGAATCCCATATGGTTGGATGTCACAGTAAAATTGAAAATAAGCAGAGTAAGCATTTACTTACTGGGACCACTACTTGAAAGGACTCATGCACAGGCTAATCTCTGGGAAAGAGACATCCCTTAAATAGGTTATTAAGCAGATTTTTGCTGACACTTGGAATTTAGGTCTATGGTTATTCTGAGTAATCATGTGAGAAAATCCCTGTTAGGAAATAGCATCTGCACCATGTTAAAGTTTTATATAACATACAGCATGTCAACATAATGACACTAATTATGAGGTTCAGTAATTTCTGTAACAAAGCAAGAAATAATGCCCATTCTTCTATTTTAAGTGAGTTTGCAAAGTAGAATATGGCTCACAGCATCTATACCAATGATGACACACATTAGATAAGACAAGAATATTAGAAACACGGAAGTGAAAGCAACTAAAAATTCTAGAAATAGCACTTCATATTTCCTGGGACTGATTAATTATCCTCTCTCCTTCGAGACCCGAGGTCTGAGGACCATTCAAATAAAAAAGACTTCCAATTTAAGAGTCTCTCTATTCTCCTTGGATGTTACTATCAATGGAATATATTTTTATTTGCAATATATTTATTTCACCATTTCATCTAACTTCTTGTATTTATGCACCTATGTTTTAATATAATAAAATTGAAATTGTGAGTAAATATAGTGCCTTACAAAAGGCGTCATCTACCATCGCCATTGAGGGAAACAGAGAATGACCAGACTGCCACTTTTCATACAATGAAATTGGATTTCACTGCAGCCATTTGTACTTCCTGGTAGTTCTCAAGAGAGAAGTATATTTTCATATTATATTTCTATAAAATACAGTACCTTTCCAGGATACATATAAATTATATTATTATATCTTTCTAGCCATTTTAATGGCTTTTTTGTTCCTAATAACCAGATATTTTATTATGCTCATACCTAGCCTATTTTAATTGTTTTATTGCTTCTTATTAAATATTTAATTAGCTTATTGAAATTGATAAAATCTAAGCCTAACATGCTTAACATTTCATTCAGATTCTACATTCTTCTACCCTGAATAACTTGAATATTAGAGATTTTTGAAGAAAAGCAGATATTTTTGATATTAGACCTAAACAAAGTCCTTCATACAATTGTAAGCCATAGCTATTATGAAAAGTGTGCATCCTTTTCCTCCATTTCATCTTTTTTCTGGTTTCAGTCACTAGTTATACCATAAGTTAAAATACTACACTGTACCTTCACATCTCCTTCCTCACACTAAAGCATTGATGGACTATAGTAGTTTTAACTTCACCCACTGGGAGCTCAGGCTGACCTATGTGATACGATACTCAGAATCTTTCCATAACCACTGCCTTTTTGATAATCCCACATCCTATGATAACACCACAGTGTTCCTACAAAACTTATGATTCATTTGGCTAAAAATATACATCTCTTTCCCCCAGAGACAACTCATGTTTTAGCATAATACCAGTAATTTTGTTTCATTTGCAAGTGTTGCCAACAGTAATTTTAAAATTTTCTGTCTTCTGCAGAGATCTGGAAGACGACCATGAAGGCTTACTATCCTTTCTGTGGGATCTTATTGGAAGAATCCCTCTTCTCACCCTTATCTCCAGACTACTCAGTTATTGTGCCCACATGGAAAGCATATTTGAAGACCATTAGTCATTTAGGTCTTAAAGCACTAAATAAATATTTTATTAATAACTTACATTGCTTTGTATATAGTCGTTACATAAAGTGTAACATTTTTATCTTTCTGGTTAGACCACCACAAAACCTTTGAGACAGACACATATTTTAAGAACTTGACGTGATGAAGATGCTACTGTAGCAGGATGACAGCGCTGAACAAATGGCTTTAATTCTAGTGGAGGAAAAATACCTATATTATCCTCTAGCTTTTCCTGTACACAGGAGGAATTAAAAAACATTATACCATTCTGCACGTGATATTCATACATGTGAGCACCCCCACGTCCTGAAGCAGTTGGTACAAATATGTACATAGTAGTGACTGCTAAACGTATTTACCAATACATTTACTGAGGGACTGCAGTTAGCAGATCTTCTGTGGCTTTCTCCCAGCTCTAGCCCCTTTTCTCTTTGGAGCCCAGCATAGTTTATGACCACTCTGCCCTGGCAATAAGGTTAACACAACCAACACCCTTTCCTAAGGCAAATGGCCACAATATGCAACCATGCTGATCATGCATCAACCCCTTCTGTCTTCCCCTTATCATCACTGTTGTTGTCACCAGGATGTGATGAGCCCTGTCACAGAACAGACAAACCCTGTCAGCACTGCAATAAGACCCTTCGCCCACCAAACACTTTTGCCAGGATCTGGTGACACCTCTTATGGAACAGGGAAGCATGACAATGCAGGAGATACTGCCGATAGCATCCAACAGCTGCAAGTCCCAGGGATGTAGACCAGGACTGCTGCTGGATAACAACAATTGTGATCTCCTGGTGGTCAGGGATACCTCCTCCATCATCTTTTCCCTCCAAGGAAGACTGATGTTCTTTTAGGCAAACCTGAGTTTAGATTAACATCTCATGCACTGATTATTAAGAATTTGACCCAGTCTGCAAAGGGTCCAGGTGACTAAAAGTCTAGGTAACTAAAGGCACTGGAAGAAAGTTACACTAACTACTAGAATTCTCTTTAAATGAAAGCAACATTTGCAAAAAATGTGTAACAATAAGCTACTACACTGACTGTGAGGGATGGTAGATAACTATAAGTCATGCAAATTGTTAATATTTTATTTAATAAAGTTCTTATTATAACTACAACCTTGTGACCAGGTGAGGATAAAAAGCAAATATCTATCTCAAAAAAAAAAAAAAAAAAAGCCTGCATTGTTTTTAAAGAAAAAAGAAGGAAGAAAAAAAAAGGAGAAGACAGAAATGATGATCTAGTAGTTTTACCCTCAATTAGTAGAAAAATAGGGGCAACTACTCCAATAATTTTCAGGTTCCCAACAAGCAAGGTGACAGCAGACAAACAATATCTGTCAAGAACAAATCTCAGAAAAATAATGTTTTTCTATGTATGACGCTGTATCTTTTGTCTTCCTTTCAAGAAGTAGTAGAAAAAAAGCTTTAAATCAAGACCTCAGTACAGCTTTGACAACTCACATAATATTCTCATAAGTATCCTAGAAAAATGGCAGCAGAAAACAAGAAAAAGGGTTAGAAGTGTACATACACCTCTGTATAGGTAGTTAGTATGAGCATATATTCTAAGTGAAGTTCAAGGGCCTCCCCTTAGTTAAGGAATATGTAACACCGTCACCAAAATAAGGATAATAAAAGGGAAAAAATTGATATTAAATCAAGAGGTGTTATAAAGTCAGCTTCAGCAAATTAGTTGGAGGGAAAGACTAGCAGTAATCTAACTAAAGAAATTATCTAAGAAAAAAGACAGGTATAAGCATTATATGCGTATAGGCAGCATTAAACAGTAACACAAACATAAGCTGGGGAAGGACAGGCTAATGCGAGTGCTCCAGAAAGCAAAACAGGCTATGTAGGAATTAAAATTTTCATCCTATCAGGTATAAAACTAAATCTGACTGGAATGCATGAACAGGAGGATTATAGCCATTTCTCTGCCCCTCAAAACTGGCAAAGCCTGAACAATACTGCTCTATCTCACTGTGGGCATCATGACTCAAGGGAGAGGTAAAACATGAGAATGGCAGTTCAGGACAGAACACTGAGTACAAAGGAGATACAGAAAGTATGGTCTGTCTGGGGTGACTGCTTAGCTCTGAAAAGAAGTGAAAGGCAGTTACATCTTCCTTAAATCTTAAGGGACTGATGGAAGAGTTATTTCATCATGGTACCTAGTGTCAGTAGTTACTTGCTTCAATTGGAGAATAAGATCTGAGAAAAAAAGTTTAAATACAAGTAGTGATCTATTCCACCAAGGCAGGTAGTCTGGGAAGCTCTAAAGAATCAACCACATGTATAGTATTACTTAAACCAATTCAAAATTCATAAATCATAAACTAAATGGATGAAGAAATGATGGAGTGTGTAACATTTCCCTTTTTTAGCAGACATAAGAGAACAGGATACAATCTGCAAAAAGTAAGGCCTACACTGACATAAGCACCTTGATCTTCACAGTGTAATGGAGTAACTTACTGGCTTCAGTCACATTTCAACAGGTGGCTTCTCACTCTTACCACTAATTTTGTCTCCTGCTGACGGTTTCAGCAGAAACAGGCAGGTCTGAGTGAGCTCCTTGTCTTATCATGCTGAAGATCAGGGACATGCCATTGTGAAGAATTCATACTGGCAAGTTTAGAGCAGCAACCCTGTCCCTGTCTAGTTCACTAACATTTTAAAAGGAAAGTAGGTTTCAGAATATTTTAGTCCTTAAGGCCTAAAATAACACACATGTGTGAAATCCCCAATAATTTTTATGGGAGGGTGTGTGGAATAAACCAATCAGGCAGGAGCTGAACAGAATTGCTCTTGAACGCACTTCTGATATTCAAAATTTGCTAATGAGACCTGAACTGTGCATTAAAACAATTAGAACAGGAGGTCTAAATGCACAAAAGCAAGCTAACACCATGACTGCTCTCCCACAGCCTAACCTCCCAAACTCCCCTTTAAAAACCTGTGTCCACAGTTGGACATAATTTATGAGTACCTAAAGCTGCTTTTTCTATGTTCAGCACTCACAAGATGCAGTGAAAAAGTACAACTCAGCTCTTTGCTTTTATGTTAAATTTTTGGGGAAAAAACAAGAATAGAATTATATCTCTTCCTTGAATCAGCAACTTTAATCCAAACTGAAGCAAAGTACCAAAATAATGCAAATGCTGAAAAACAACATGATAAAAGAAAACCAAAAAACCCCAACATAGTAGATGTTTCTTCATAAAATCTGTATCCCATATAAAACTCACATGAAAGATGAGACTTGCCATGTATCTATAAAATGATAATTTCTAGAGGTGGAAAAAAATAAAAATCATGTATTAGAAAGCAAAGCATTCCCAACCACAACTATGAGAACAGGTTGTCACTAAGAGATTAATGAATAAGCTTTCTGTTTGCCACACAAGAGGGTGATTTTTATTTAAATATAATTAATACTATGGGGCAAATAAGGAAAAAAGATTCCCTTCTTATTAAGGGGTAAGACAAAGAAACACATCTGAATAGGAAATAAAATAAACACAATTTTTCTACAGTAGAGACACTGCTACAGAAAGCCTTCGAAGCAAGAAGTTCAGGAGGAGGAGAACAAAAGGAAAATATATTCCAATGCAGAAAGCTTTATTCACTTGTATTCAGATTGTAAGGTCCCTGTGGGGACAGATGTTAGCAGGTAATTGACTATCAAACAATAAATTAAACACAAAAAGAAGAAATATTTATGGGGACATTTATTCTCAGCAAAGTAAGAACAATTAGGCAGTTGAACAATAGATGCTTTATTTTCTCTTCCTATGGTATCACATCTCCCCTGGATTCCATTGCAGTGGGACAAGAGTCAGTCAGGGGTGTAAAAAGACTCAAGTATTTTCATCTAGAGCTTTGCACACAACATCTGAAATTATCAAAGTTAAAAAATTTCAAAATTTTTTTCAGTGGATTTTACAATCAGATATACATTGAGAAGAAAAAGGGGAAAAGCCTTGAAATAATTTTTATTCCAAAGATTTTTCCAAAAATCAGCTCTGAAGACGGATAGCAGTTTTAGTTCAGGAAACAGCAACTAGAGCTTTCATTACAGAACTGCAGATCTCTTAAAATAATCAAAGCATCACTAGATTATGAATTTTCAAGGGTGTCCACAGTAACAAAGCACACACACATATGTACATATACACTTGTGCTAACTGTGACAAGGATCTACAAAGTCCTGATGGTTTTTGACACGTTGATGGGTATTACAAAAACTAAGTCAAAGAATAATGGGGCAGGGGGAACAGGGGTAAGATACATTTTCCTATGAACTTCTATATTAATTCTGATTTGTTTGGGTTTTTTTGAGAAAATTCAGGCAAGAAGTCCCTTTCCCTCTAAGTTTAAATATACAAAACCATTTTATGAAGAAAAAATGCTATAAACTCTTCAAAATGACAAGGGGATGCACTAGGTGTGCTACAGACCTTCTAACTGGGTCTGCAGAGCAAGAAATGCAAGAAAAGAAAGGGCAGAGAGAACAAGAAATACATTTTGCAAGCTGAAACTCAATGCTGTGCAACAGCAAGATGGTTGACTATTCTTACACATATTACTCCCATTTTCCTACCTGTGGTAGCAGGCCAAGAAACCAATCCCAAATGAGTATTAGATCCAATTCCAGCAGCACTGCCAAACTAATTAGTCTGATTTCCTTCATCTGAGTAAAGGAAAGGTAGAGAAGTTTTCCTGTAATGGACTGATAGATAAGGCATTTCTTAGTATATAGTAGGTTTATTTTTCTTTCAACTGTTTGTACATATTAAAAATAAACTCTCTATGGAAAAGCAAGGAAACTCTTGCTTAAACTCTTGATCTTGCCTTTCAGTTTCTCACTCTGTACCCTATTAGAATACATTTTACATAAAATGAAAATTGGTTTTCAATTCTGTCAGTAAATTTTAGAGAAAAGACTCTTGGAAGGAAAACAAGTGGTGTATGTTGGGGGAAAAGAAAGAACCCATTTTTAATCTGTGCCGTTTTGAGGGAATTGCCCCTGTTTTGTGAAGTTCGGTATTCAATTAATAGAATCAAAGACTCACAAAATAGGCAGAGGTGGAAAGGACTCATCATGATCATCATGTCCAGCTCCTAGATCCTACTGATCTACTTTTTCCCAGCAATAATTGAGTAGAAACAACCATTTTCCCCACCTGTTTGTAAAGGAATCACAACTGTATCAGTGTGTGTGATATTGCATTTTAGCTGGCTACAGAGCCAGGTTAAAGCTGTTTTCTCTCTACACATCTATTATTATTTCCCTAAGATTAATTCTCATGGTAGAATGGTGCCATGACAACACTAAAGCATAGCATAGCACTGCCCTAGATCCCAATGCAAGTCCTCAAAATTCACATTGGATGAGACTATTTTGCTGAGTTCATGTTTGTCACAGTTGGTGTTTACATTGAAGGAGTTCAGATAACTTTAATCAAATAGTGTAATACAGAAAGATATTAGTGCCATGATGCACTCATATTAACCAAGAAAGTAACTCTGCCCTGGTGCCGTGTGGGTGCTAAACTTGGTTTCGCTGCCACAACTGCTGCTCAGTATTTAATATTCTATGCATATGTTGCTATTGTTGGCACCATGTGAATCACTAAATGAAAGTGAACATTTCTGCCAAATTTATCCTGTTAAACACTGGAGTGGCAGCCCACCCTGCAGCCTACACTTCCTGGGCAGCCTGACACACAAAAGGGCATCACAAGCCTGATGAATCACATCACTTTAAGTAAATGAAATGTCAGTGAGGTAAGGCTATTGATTGAAATTTAGTGCAAATGATAGACTACTAATTAATAAATACAGCTGCCTTTGAAGAGGCTGTACTGCCTTTCCATGTAGATTTATTCTTTTTGTTCTCATTTACTTTAGTTTTATGCTATGTTTGATTCAGTCTTAATTTTCTTCCACTTGCCGCTAGGCCAGGGGACCCTGCCTTACTGCATTAGGGAATGACAGGTCTTAGTCAACCTCCACAGTCCTTGTGGCCTTCAACCCTTTTCAGTGTCTGCAACTAGTATTTGAACTTGCTAATAGTGTTAATAATTAAAATTAAATAATACCATTCAAGTCTTCATTCTACTTTAAAAGGAGGTTTTCTCATAGCTCAATGTGTGCCCACAGGAAATAGAAAAAAGGGAAAAAACAAACTCCATTATACATTAGTAAGAGTATACAAACAAAATTTTTTTAAAAATAAACACTATTCTAAAACACCAAAGCTGCTTTAAAATACTCATGCTATTTAAAAAACCCCAAACCTCAAAATAATAATGGTTTTATGTTTCATTTAAAGGCATACAGATAGACTGTCCATACAATAACATCTATTGCAATATTTACAACCTATCTTTTCAAGATTTTATTTCATAAATTCCTAATTCACCTACCATTTAACAGGACCCTTGTGTTCAGCTTTGCTGTATTATCTGGTGTGACAGGCAAGAAAGTAGAATTAGACCAGTGTTTGAAAAAGGAATTGTAGAGAGAGTTCTTTTTCAAAGGTCTGAAAAAGGATATGTGACACCATGTGAACAGTGCCATGGCAAGAAAGCAGCAAACTTTTGCCTCCTGTAAATGTAAGTAGAACTTTTGTCACTGAATTTGATAACATCATATATTTCTTAGTATTATTGGCGCTGCTTTGATGTCATCACTGGCCATAAATGTTAAATGATGAAACTTCCCGAGAATTGAAGATGTAGTTTACATTTGTTTCCTTCTCCCCACCACTTAAGAAAAATGTTTCTTTCTAGGACAAAGAAAACGAGACTCAAAGCAAATCAGGAGCAATGCTGACCTGACAGAGCGGCAGCATCAAGCACCCAGCAGAACTCTGCTACTCTGGAGGGAAATGGATTTGCAAATACTCAATGTTCATGAGGAAGAGAGAAAGAAATCCCTCCTCTTGAACACTTCTCATATGCACTTGCTGTCACATCATGATATTGTCATTTGGGGTTGTATCTTTGACAGACAATTTTTAGGAAAAATTGAGTGACTTAAACCAAATACGACTAACTACTACATTACTATCACTTTGCATTTTATATGTTAGAAACAGCTAATTCTTTTTTAAATCTCCTTTTTAATTAGGTAATTACAGATTTTTTTTCTCAATGAATGTTGTGAGCCTCTGTTCTCCTGCAAATGCATTACTACAGGGGATAACATAAAGATAGGTATCAGGTATGAGGGCCACAACTTTACTTTTCTTTCAGAAACCCATCAGTCCTCAACCCAAGGCAAACAAGTGCCATAAATCAAAGCTACTGATGCACATATAATCCAAATAGCGTCTTTGTATCAACAGCTGTCAGCATGGGCCAGTGGGCAACTGCTGTACCTGCATTCATACATCTTTTTAATTTTATGAGGCTTCATTTAACCTGATAGATTGCATTATTTTTTCTACAGGTTGATTTAAAAATTATTCTTCCCTCATTAGCATGTTTCTAAAGTTAGTTAGCTCAATGTTATGAACATTATCCTTTCTCACTATAAAAGGAATTAACAAAACTAAAAAAATCTCTATAATGGGCAACAACATGTAATTCCAGAAACACTTGAGGGGTTTTTTAATCCCAGAGAAAGTGGTTTTGATTAATACAATCTTTTCAAAACAATTTTTGAAGTAGTCTTTCCAAACTGTTTTTTAAAATAAGTAATTGAACTACATTGTTGGGGTATCAACAGCTACATGTGACTTGAATGAGTGGACACCAATACGTTACGACTCTGTGTTTGCAAGGAAGCAGGTCACAAAAGGAACATCTCATCCAGTATGGCAGTTGCATCTTTTCCAATCCAGTCCTAGCTCAGATACCCTCAGAAAGCTTGATACAAGTCAAGAGTGTTTACATAGAGAAAAAAAGAAAGTATGTAATATTGGTACATTATTGATAAAGTACCTCCATTCCCATGCTCAGATTAAATTAAAAAATAACAACAAAAAACCAAAACAGCAAAACAAACAAACAAGCTTTCTGAGCACTCCCTGTGAGAAAAAGTATTTTATAAGAAGAAACATAGGCAAATGACCTTTAATACATATACTATCTGCCAAAGAAATAATAATAATAAAAGCACATCAGTGGTTTCATTGCAATCTTACAGGCACCTCACAGACAGCTCCAACTATCAGTTATGGGCAGTTTCTGTGTTCTCTTAAATGTATAGAACTTCATAACTGGTCATTTTCAGAAACTTTTCTTCAGCTTTTGGTAAAGTTATTTGCACGTGTTAGAATTTAGGCTTTCTCAAGGTTATAATGCCAGTGACATATTTCTAGGTTAATTCTTACTTATAGAGCTTAACTCGAAGTGCACTTATTTAGGAATAAAGATGGCAAAGACTAGATCTGACATCTAACATTTAAGTAGCTACCAACTGAGAGAATCATGCTTATCTGTAATGATTTTCATTAAGATACCATGGTCTACCACAACAATGGGTTATTTTTTTAACTGCCAGCTAAGCCCTTCACATAGGAGCAAAGCAGCACAAACAAATTTATCACCGTTACTTCTTTCCCTTTGTCCTTTCAGTCAATTGATTCTGTGTATCCGCAACACTTTTAAATTTTGGGGGAAAGAAATGAAAGTTGTAAAACATAAAGCCATTAAAAGAAAGGGAACAGGGAGGTATAATAACACTAGCAAACCAAAGAGGTTTGCTTATTCAGTTAGCAGATTCCCCTGCAGTTGTGACCTGGCCCCCTGCCACTCTGTCCTGGGAAAGACAAAAGAAGCTGACCTGAGCAAAAATGGTTCTTCCTAGAGACCGGCACAAAAACCTCTTCTTTTAAGTACCTGCCAGCACGAAAAGGGAAGTCACAAGCTGAGCATTATGATGTACAATCACATAGTGTTTGAGCTCACAAGCTGCATCAAGAAGCTAAGTTTCGCAGTTGACAGATTGCCTGCCTGAGAAATTAAGACACTCAGCTTCGTTGTGGCTGACAGATTTCTTAGGCTCCAAAGGACATTTAAAAGTTATGCAAGTATGTATATTGTTCACAGGGAGCTCTGTATAGCAGTCTTAGATGTGCACCACTGGTCCTTAGAAAATGATATCCACAAAGCCAAAAATGCAGAGCTATAATACGCAGAGCAAAGCAACTTAAAGTGATCAAGGTCTATGATCTGACAAGTATATCAGATCATAGAATATAATTTCATTCTTGTAATTACATGACAGAGGCAGAGTTTGTTCCCTGTCACATGCAAGCTGTGTGACCTGTAAAGCTAATAGTGATCCAGTTACAGGGACAACTTATTACCGTCTAACTGAAAGCTCGGTTAAGAATGTTAATATTACAGAGCATCTTAAAATGAAATTATTGGTAAAAGATAGAGATTGTTAATAGAACTGTTACAAGTGCTGGTATGTGTGAAAGAACACAGCATTTTGTAAAAGTCTTCCGTTACCTTGAATAATGTTTTAGCTGCTTTATAGCTTGAATTATCCAGTATAAAAATAATTTATAATACAGTTAAAATACTTTCAAATGTTTACTTCTTCCTCTGGTGTACCAGTGAAGTGCCCACCTGGGTGCTGTGACTAACAGCACCAGTTTTCTCTCAAGAAGGACTGGCAAGGGCAATGTTATAAGCTGTTATTACACTGAGGTTCTTGCACAGAGCTGGATATCAATGATGAGGATTTCTCCCTTCTCAGTTTTGGTTCATCTTAGGGAGATACATACATGTTACTAATTTTAATTTTTTATTTTTTAAAAAAATATGCTTTCCCACCGCAGTCTGGTTTCTAGTCCTTGCTTCCTAGGTAGATGTTGAGAGTTGCCCAGCCTCCCTTGTCAAGCTCAATTAACACAAAGGTCTTTCATTTTCATGTTGTGAATATGAGGAGTCTTCAGACCTTCACTGTCTTTGAGATTCACAAGTTTTATAGGCCATTTAATTCGGAAAAAGGAGCTGGATATTTTTGAGAACTTCAAATAAGACTATGCTGTTCATTTACCTTTTATAGCAAAAAAGCTGCATGAGGTTCCCACAGCTTAAGGCAAGGACCTGGCCCAAACCTTCCAGATGAAAATGGATAGTTATAGCCTCCACAAAAATTTGGCTTTGACAAAGGTTTCTGTCAGTTCTAATTAAAAGCAATAATTGCACTAGAGCACTGCTGGGACTGCCTGAGGTCCTAAGATGTTGTGAGCCTCAAGTCTGTGCAAGATTCAGAAGATGTTACCTAGAATTGTTCAATGACTCTTCAGGTTCTTGACTACTGATTAAACAGTGAGCCATTTCCTCAGTACATGCCAAGAACAAGCATCTTCCAATACACAGGTGTCTAAATCCCATTATATCTCCACAAAAGCAGCATTATGAGACCTGGTAGGATCATAGCACAAGGCAACAATCTTTGTGGGTTGTAGATTTTTTGTGTTCTCCTGCTGCTGGGAAGAACTTTCCTCAGCAATGGCTACAAATCCCAAACAAACCTTACTAGCAAGACTGTCCTGTTTCATTTATGGATCAGCTTTCTTGAAACATATATTCAATCTAATTAGACTCTCTTTTATCAAAGAGTCAAAATTGGAGAATGATAGATGTTCCTTTGTTATCTTTATTTCAACCAATCAGAAAACAAAATCAAACCAACAAAGAGTAAAGTTTTTACATAATTTTATTCACCTGGTTGTGGTCAACCACCTTTTCACACCCTTGGATATTCTGAATGATGAGGAGATATAACATTCCTCTTTTTTGGATTTGCTTTACTTAAGGATAGGATTACATTATTAACACTTGCTCATCTTTTCAATCTACAGCTTTTTTTTTTGCAGACCTCCATTTCCCATGGCAGATCTACCATCAGAGCACCAGAACATTCTTAGGGCATACACCTGAAGATCTGTTATAAGATTTTTCAAAATCATTAAAGGAAAGATGCCTTTCCTCTATTTTAGAAATATCATTCTGATCACTTAAAAGTCTTTCAAAGTTCTCTAAAGAAAGCAGTCATATGCTTCCTTTAGCGTATCCCTTGGGGGAGCATCAGTTTTATAAACTCAAGAGTCCATCATTGTCAGTTTTCAGATCTTTTTCTGAAGGGAAATTACTTGTAGTTATTACAGTCTTTGTTTAAAGGAAAATAAGGTTTTGTCCTTTTTTTTTTTTGTCCCCAAAATGAAAACAAGTTACAAGTCCCCCTAACACTAAGTCACACATCAATTCTCATTCCATGCAGAGCATTGTTATTTGTTTTTTCCACACAAAATGAAGTATCACCAGAAAAAGTTAAATATTGTTTTTTTCTAACCTCCTATAGGAGTACCATATAGGACCTTATAACTAAGAAGAATTAATATTAAAAGGCATTAAGCTTATAAAAGGAACATTGCAATATTCTTCTAATGGGCACACCTGCAAGCATCCATGACAAGGGTACTCTAATTACTTAATTTACCATGATAATAACTTAATTCATCACCAATAATGTTTATAATTTAAGACACATTGCAGACACAATAACCATTAATATCACATCTGTAAGTAAGAATAGTCTGACTGTGATTAATTCCTTCTCCCAGGCTATATTTTAAGCCCACATTATGAATTCAATAATGTATAGTTGCATCTGCTAGTCAGAACTGTGCTATTTTTAGTATTTCCCTGGATAATAAACGAGGAAGTGCTTTGACATAAAAGGCCAATGCAAGCAAACAAAAAAACTACTGAGAATTCAGAGTGGAAAAAAATGGAAAAAAATACTCGAGTAGAATAAAATGTGCATTATTGTCAGATGAATTCATACCACTAAATAACAAGAGCTTGCAGAATACTAGCACTGCTCTCCAGCAGCGGTCTTCACCAAATCTACTCTTGTAACTTTGTCTGAAAACATTTGTGTTTCACCTTGTATTCTGTCCTGCTGTTGTTTAGTGTCTAGAGAGGAGGAGTAATAAGAGTATCCAGGCATACAAACTCCTGTTGTCTTACAAGCCTATAATTTTATGGTTATGAGAAGAAATATTTTAATTAGGCCTTAGCAAGAGGAAGGAGATGGCTCCCAACGATTCCTGCTAGCACTCAGCTATGCTGGCCAAGCCCATGGAGCCTCCCAGGGGACCATGAAATATGAGCATCAGGCAATTCTTTTGCCAAGCGTCTCCTGACTTGTAAAGCATCTCAAGTATGCAAGATAGTTCTGAATTGGCACATCCTTCATAGATAGGCTTAATCCGTACAGATGAAGAAATTCAGCTCCAGGAGGCAGGTTTGGAGTTTGCATATCTTCTCCTGTGAACTGAGAAAGGGCTTCCCTGTCCTCAAGGGATCAGGTTAGTTTTAATGGCAAGCATTTATATATAATAAATACAGGTTTATTTCTTCCCACCCACAGAGAAATAACATATGGCAAATAGCACTTTATGAGAGTCCCACCGAAGATCTGTTGCATGTATTTTAAGTGACAGGCAAGTGATACAGGAACCTTATGACAGTACTCTACAAATGTAACCTCTAATGTTAATGATTCCAGCTTATATTCACACAGTTTCATTTCTAAGAATAATTAGGCAATTGATATCTCCATCTGGCTCAAAATTCCTGCTGACACTTTTTAAATCAAACATTCTTGTCAGTCTTCAAACTGGATATTTTAAATTTAAAAATATTCCACAGTCAGCCATCAGTTATGTCAACTGATGGGTGGTTTAGGTGCAAGATGATACTTTTGGCAACTAAAGGAAGCTATGACTGCTGGTATCCTGCTGTCAGTCACCCTGCAAAAAAAAAAACAAACCGCAACTAAGTTGGGAGAAACTCAAGCTCAAATAATTTCATGTAAAGAACTATACTGTTTTCTGGTTTCTTTGGATTTCTTTCTATGAGGAATTTAGAACCCAGAGATCACATATTGCCACCCTAATAGCCAGGGTATTAACTATGCCTCTATATGCCTAGCTCACGGCTTGGTTTTTCTGAGACTTCTTGAAAGACCTTTAACTAGTTCCATAACAAAACAAAAAGAATAAGAAGCATATACCATTATACTGAATATCATATGTAGCAGGTATAATTTGGGTGCTACCTCAGCCAAGTAACTCCCCTTTAGTTTGATCCAACACTTGTCTTGTACTTTACAATAGAAATCCAGGCATGAGCGTAAAACATATGTATCCTTTGACACCAGACCTTCACAGATGCAAGTCAGAGGAAGACAGATATTTTTCCATTTGAAGAGACCTTTCTCCCCAGCAAACCACCACCTATAGGAGTATATGGTCCCCTCCAATTTGAAGAAAGGACTGAGTTACTGCCCAAGCTTACCACTTTCTCCCTGCTCTCAGAAGCTTCTTTCCTCTAAATTAGAAGGTTGGATTTTGACTTTTTACTAGACAGCACACACCATCACCTCTCCAAGTCCAGGCATCACTTTGATTTTAGTGACATTATTCAGAATATTTCCAACCGCTGCTTTGGGACTTGTCCAAAACTGTATTTCCATCCCTCATATAAAGCAGCTGTCTCAGATGCAGAATGAATAAACATTATAAACCCATTTTAAAGCACTGTCATCCTTCCCTCCATAAATTAAAGCTTCCAATCAGTCCTGTAAGTATTCAGTAAAGACATGGAAAGGCAAAGGTGTGTCTGAAAACTCAACAGCTACCAATGTCAGACTGAAATCTCCATCACCTTTTTCACTAAAGAGCTTACCATATTGCATTCCTTCTTTCTATACTTTCACAAATATATATGTATAAATAAAAAAATATACAGAAAGTATATCAGAACTTGTACAGAAATATGATGCATGATTTACTATTTGCAGTAGCAAAGATAAAAAAGTAGAATAGTAGCAAAAAGAAGCAATATTCATTTACGAGACAAAGTGAATGCAGAAGAAAGAAATGTTAACAGAAATACCCCTCATACAACATTTCCTTTCCAGCAGAGGGTATCTTTATAGCTCTTACATACACTAAACCACAGCTCCAGTTGCCTGAGAGATTGTTTATTGCGCCTGAAATGATCTTTATTACTTGGTATGCATGACAGAATAAAGTCATGAAAACCTCATACTGTTACAGTGTGGCAGAGTCTACAGCATTTTCTTCCAGCATGCCAGCTTAAAACTTCCCCCCTCCCAATATTTCCGGTTACAAAACTTCCTTTTTGCTTCTATGTAAGCAGAGGGAAAAAATATTAAAAATAATAGTAATATAGATTTTCTTCCAGAAATACATAAGTAACAAAATTAAAGATGAAAAGTGGTGGCATAAATGGTAGAATGAAAGGTATCAAGAGACAGTTGTGGCACTACAACAATAAGAACAGAAAAGCATTTTTGCTTCTGGTTATGAAAAAAATAAATGTAGTAATTACTGTTCATCACACTTAAATCCTGAGTCAGAAACTTCTTTGGTTATAAAAAATATTTATGCAGAAGAGATATTCTGTGATGCAAATAAATCATTAATCCTTATGTCAATAACAGAATTTTAATCCCATTAAATGAAACCTTTTTTGTTTTTCAGATATGATTACAAATTCACACTGAAGATTAATCTATTCCATTTGAAAATAGAGATTTCCTCAGATTTAGCTAAACCCATTCTGGAAAAAGACAGAGAAAACAGATCCTATGGGAAACACATTTGTTTCAGTGTCATTTTGATTTTGATTCACAAGGACTAACTTTGGCTTCCGCTTTTATCACTTTTAAGGGTTCCCATACAAAAATCAAATCACCTTGCCCACACCCTCAAACAATGCAGTGTAAACCATAGCTACATATATTACTTACTGGTCAGCCAGTAAGACCACATACAAGCTGCTTTTATCCAAAGATCCTAAATACAGGCAAGATATTATTACATTTTTAAACATAATTTTAACTTGTAACTCTCCCATTCCAAATGAGTCTTTCATATCTTTATTTTTCCTCTTAAAAACAAAGAATCTAAACTTGAAATTTGTTCAGTAGTTAATCCAATTAAAGTTTCTCTTTGTAAGTGTCTAAGACTCCTTGCATTCTGAAGCCTTTTAATTAATGTTAAGCAAGGGCTTTGTTTACCCTCCTGGATTACAGTCTCTATCATATCTCTGTACTGCTTTTGTCATTGAAAATGAAGAGAAAGTTGATGCCCTTTTCGGCATTATGCCTTTCCTCTTCTCAGGAATTAAGGTCCTTTATAGTCAACTTGCATTCATTTTGAGAGGCCCTAGAAGTCAACACTAGGCAGGAACATTTCATAGATAAGCAAGTTCATTACCATTTATCCCTGTGAAATTCGAGTTAAATGTTGTTCTTCCTCTCTTTGTGACATGAAGAGTGAAAGATGTTCTCCTCCCTCCCTCTAATCCCCTTCTTTCTGTAATCTTTTTCTGTTTAAAACTGAGAGGGATTGAAAGGTGTCTATTTTAATTAGATGCACATTTGCTGACTCTCTGGTTCTTGTGTTCATAGTCTTGATAAACTGAAGTGGTATCTACAGACCATAAAAACAGTTAATGATAACATGACAATTTATATGAGATTTATTAGTTAGTAGTGAAATAGTGCCAATAGTGTCTGCAAAACTTATTAAAAACAGATTCTATTGCTGAAAGCTGGTTTTTTTCAAACCATGAATAAAGGTTTCTCCTTATGCTTTTCCTTTTGTAGAAGTTTCTGTACCCAATACAGATCACATTGCACTCACAGAAAAGCCTCCTAACTTGCCTTACAAGTTCTTGTACTGCTTATGACAATGCTGTACATTTGTCAATGCTTATAGGAAAGAAACTTTTGCCAGGAGAATAATCAAAAGTAACTGGCTGAATAATTAAGGTTTCATGTATATGAATCAGGTATCTGCTATGCAGCTTGTAAGATGTTCATGTCAGTAAGAAATACTATACAACTCTCTTTACAAGGGAGAAATAATGTGTTTACAAAGTAAAGGTTGATATAAGACAGGTACAGAACCAGATGCAACAACCTGAACATCTCCTCAACAACTGTCCAAGGCTCCATGGCTTTTAGCACTGGGTTCATCAGCCTGGAGAGAACAGCAGTCAATCTACAAATATTGTGCCAAGATAATTTTATCACTCAACTAAGTAATATTTGGCCAATAAAACCCACAAATGATTACACATTGAGTCAGTCTCATACTGACTTTGGCCCACAGAGTAGAACACAGGGAAAATAAAAACATTTTCTGCTCTGACTTAGAGTAAGGCAATATTAGTCATGTAGATACTGAACAAAGTAAAAATGTACTCTGAATATAAGCCACATTGAAAATGTTTTATTACTGTACTAATTTTTAATTAACTCTACTATGACCAGCTTGAAAAAACATTTGGGATTAGAAATATTGTAGAAAATAGCAGTCATCTTTGCAGAAGGACTTGAATCTTCCATGAATCCAACCCTTTCTGAAGTTTCAAATGAGCTGGTAGCTGCCATTCAAGAGGCTATAACCTAAAATGGTCAGCTCCACCAACATCTTCTCATAGCTGCAACTACCGTGAGCATTTAATTCAAATGTCAGAGGTAGCCACAAGAGTCAGTGATGAATATGGTCATCTATTTCATGTCAAAACAAGGACAAAAATCCCTCATTGGGCTACCAAGCTTTCAGAGCATATTCCAGTTCCATTGCCATGTGGGGAGAAAATTAGTTCAGACTTCGCCAACATCCTGGTTCCCCTAGTACAGACATTGGTTTCATGGACTCTATGAGAAATAGCATTTATGCATCTGAAGGAACCAAATATGAGAGCTTACAGTTTTTTGGTTGAGATTCAAAATGGCACATTGGTCATAGCCAGCAATTCCTTTGAACAAACAAGATACATCAAATGTTTGCAAAATCACAAGACCATATCAAGAACTAATAAAAAGGATTAGTTTGAAACTATAGACAGCTGTATAAAAAAAGCCCAAATTGAGTGTGGACAGCATGACGTAATTGTGCAATGTCAGATTGAATTAATCTCAACACGTAAGAGGAAAATATTATATACTGCTTCCACATACAATGAGAAATTGCAGAATAATAAAAGCCCACAATTTTATTTTCTTATGGCTATCATCTTTCAGAGAAGCCACCTGACTCCATAAGACAAATTCTTTGTATTCCTAGCCCTCATATTCTAATCTGTTTTCTACAATCAGGTAAGAGAGGTCTCATGCATATTGCACATACATACACACACACGCTGTTAGTAAAGTACTCCAAGTAAATCAGAAATGACCTTGCTGTCATTTAAAACATACTGGCAAATACAATGCACATTTACATTCCTGGCCTTGACTATCAAGATTATCCTTGTAATTCATTCCTCCTCTGTCAGGAATGATCTCCTGATATCCTTTCTTAAAGGCAGGCTTTCTTATGCTATCAAGTCAAATCGATAGCTGTGCATTTAGACTAATTGTTTAGAATATTTCTAAATTAATGCATATGTTTCATGTCAGCAGAGGACTTCTATTAATTAATAGCACACAGCAGACTGTGTCTAGAGCTGAAGGGTAAAGACAATCAGCACAAACAAGAAAACAAAAAGGAGAAACAGTTAGAACAGATACATTAGTATTTATGAGAAAAAATAATCTGCCAAAAGGTGATAATTTCCTTTGATTTAATTAAAGGGTGAGGAGGAAAACAGCAATGCAATGGACATATGAGATTGTGAAGATTTGAAAAAGCTCTAATTATGGTTTCTCATGAGTGCTTATTATGAGTGGTTTTGTTTGAAAAGGTTTACTATCAGACAAATATATAGCAGATTCCGAACCGAAAAAAAACCATTAATCTATCACCAGATGTATGAGAAGTGTCGTTTCCAGATAAGGAAATCATTGGAAGCAGATGTCCTAAGGACTACAGAAACTCGGAAGCACAATGAAGACATTCACATTTAATAAATAAATATTAATTTTGGTGAAAGCATAACATTACAAGAAACAGACTAACCTTTCAGGTGGCGAATTTAGAGAGATTAACATTCTGGGCAAGTTTTTTCAGATGATGAGGTCTATTGTGCAAAAATGACACACCATGCTAACAAAATAATACCGTAAATTGAAATTTACTATTATTGTCATTTGATGCTTGCCAGGAATAGAAGAACAAGATGAGCAAACACATCTCATAGCATACACTCTAATTAATTCATGGACAGAATTGTCTTAAACCTATGAAAAGACCTGTACTTGCAGACCAGAAAAGAACAGTTAGACTTCAATTTAAGATTTTGGTTTATTGCAGTTGACACACACACAGCAAAAAGACTTTTTAAAGACCCTATTGCATCAAAAGTAACACCAGTTTGAGCCATTTTTCCCTCTAGTTGAAAAGAGTAATGTGGTAAAATTAATGCAACTGTGGTAAAACTGGAAATTGGTAATTGTCCTTGGAGACTGGAAAAGCTACACAAAACACTATCACAATAAGGCTGCACACATACCTTTCCCCTCTAAAAGGTGAGGTAAGCAACCATCCTCCTCTCCCACTCTCTCCCTCCCCCTTTTTTATTTCCCCATTTCCCCTTTTTTTTCAGGTCTGAAAATATGTGTTGAATTCTGGAGAAGAAAATGTTTAAATTTTTCTTAGTGAAAGAAAACTAGAAAATACTATAAATCATTTAAGAATGCCTTTTCCTGGCATTTTTACACTCTACTGTCAAAAAAGCTGTAGCAGACACTTAAACATTTCACTGCTTCTCCCAACATAGCTTCTGAACTTGAACTACCAATTCTGTGAAGGGAAATATTATCTCAGAGAGTTCAGAACTAGCTAATATGAATTGAGACTTTGCTGAACCTGCAATCCAGCAAATGACTGGGCACCAGCTGGGGAGCCATAGCCATGATCACTGGTCAAAGATTTATCCACTAAAATCAAGTAACCCTGGAAAGGGCTCAAACCTGGAGCTGGGACTTAATGTATGAACCAGAAGAGAGAATACAGGTGCCTTGCCCATGCCTTTATTTATGCTTGAGCTCTATGATGAATACAAGGCAGCAGAAGCTGATCTGACAGAAGAAAACAAATGGGCATTTGCCCTTATTTAGCCCTTTAACAAAAATGAAAAAAAGATAAGTTTAATAAGGAAGTGACATTTTATCTATTTTTTTTTTAAGACTCAAAAGGATGCATTCAGATATACTCTTTTGTTTTCTTTAAATATAATTAATCTATTGCAGATTTATAAGGATATAAATTAATATTAATGATACATTAATATAACTCACAAATGAAGTTACTATGAAATAATTTTCTGAATAACTGCAATTACGTAAAATGATGTTAAATACCGAAGAGATTTATATTTAAAAAAAACGATTCCTAAATCTACTTTAGGTTGTGGAAGTAAATGAAAATCAACAATTGTTTCTAACCATTTATTTGTTACTATGCAAGTTATTTTTTTAAGTGCCTTGAACTGCATCCAGCAGGGAAGGGAAAAGGGGTTTATATTTGTGTGTTCATTTGTATGTACAATTTGGTTATATGTTAACTACCCTGAGCTAAGTTTCTTTAGATATACTAAACTATGTCAATAAAAACAACACCCAAAAGTGTAAAATTGTGCAAAATTTTAAAAATTTGGTTGCAGAATAAACCTCAATAGCAAAGGGCACTTATACAAATCACTTTAAAATCTAGAGTATGCAGCAAGCGGGGACAATTTTGTTTTTTTCCTCTACTGAAAAGGGACTGTGGGGAAGAGGAAAAGGAGCTGGGAAACAAATTTCTGTTAAAAATAGCAAGGGAAACACAAACCGCAAAAAAACCAAACCAAACCAACCAACCAATCAAAAAACCCCAGAAGTTATATGAATGCTCAGTGTGGAACAAGAGGAAATGTCACTGGAATAACTCAAGCAGAGCAGTTGACCCAAATTTAGTCCATTTCATTCCAGTGGACTGTTAGGAAAAAATCCAAAACAAATCCAACCAAAAAACATACAAACTAACAAACAAAAAACACAGGAAGAGTGAGGAAGTGAGGGCAGGTAAAAATCTTTTGTGTTTGGTTGTTCAAAGTCTGGTTGACAGAATAATTTTAGAGCAAGACATTAACTTGCTTTCCTTAAAAGCTTTTCAGACCTGATTGCAGTTTGGAGTATTTGCAAGGAAGAGTTACTGAACTGCTAATCTCATTTACTGGTAGCCCAGGAGTTACACAAATTCTGTTCTGAAGGTACTATACTTGACACAAGACAGGAAAACTGCTTTTTGCAAACCCATGTTAAGGTTCCAGAGAGCAGTGTTCATAAGAGTGAGGTATTTTGCTATTAGTACCACTCCTAAGAGCTTGTATCAAATGAAAAAGCCTCTGCCAGTTTCTTTCCCCTGCTACCAGTCCTACAAGGAAACCAGGATCCATCTTAGTGTGGCATTTCCTTGAAGGCTGTGTTTTTCTTCATAAATGTCCAAAGCCACCAAACACCATTTCAACTAGAATGACTCTCAAAGCATCTTGACTAGAAGACCTTCTAGAGAGAATTATAAAATAGCAAAAGGGACACAGACTTATTAAAAAAAAAAAAAAAAAAAAAAGCAACATAAAAATATGCAATTATGTAATTTACCATTTTAATCATTTCATGTGTTGTCCTAAAAATTCATCCATTCACCATACAGAAATAAAGATTAAAAAATGATTGCCTGTATTACTGTTGGTCTAAATTTAATGAAGATCACTTTTATGACCTATGCCTAAGAAAATTAGATGCTTGAAGAGGAATTTTTCAGAATCAGAGAATTATTAAGCTTGGAAAAGATCTCCAAGACCATGAAGTCCAAGCTTTAACTGATCTCCACCTCGTCAACTAGACCAGAGCACTAAGTGCCATGTCCAGTCATTATTTGGACATCTCCAGGTTTGGCGACTCCACCACCTCCCTGGGTATCCCATTTCATTTACCTAAATGTTTATCCTCATACTGCAGAATCAGGATCTAGATATTAATGAAACAATGTCTGTTGTTGCTTTAAAAAAAAAAAAAAAAAAGAAAGAAAGCAAAATACCCCACACTCCATTAACAAATATGAACTCTTTAAATATTTTATGTTGAACAATGATAAGTGGTGGGGTTTTGTTGGGTTTTTTGTTTGATTGTTTCCTTAACTTCCATGTAACATTTTTTTCAAGATTACACTTTATTAGGAAAGTCAATTTAACATACACTTACCTCATTTTAACTACATAGGAGGGAGATGAATACTCATTAGAAAGAAACCTCCTGATTTTACTTTTACTATCCCTCTAAGTCAAGTAAAGAGATATACTTCTTCAGTTAAGTAAATTTATGTTTAAAGCTCATAATGAACATTGTAACTGATGAATGAATTATCCTTTTACTCATGAAAAATTGTCCTCACTATAAAAAAGAATCTAACGTTTTGAAAATTCCTATATATTAACTTAGCTAGAAAAATGCTAGAAAAAAATCTCTCTCAATTAAACTAGTCTTCAACACTAACAAAGCCAAAAGACGAAGTTCTTTACTTCAAAATACAGTAGCTCATGCTTTTTCTTCTATAGATTTGCATGTTGAAGCTGTCAAGTCTCTTTCACTATCTTGCAAGTTCACATATTCAGTCAAATGAATTTTCCATCTGTTTCACTCTAAGAAAAGCACTGCACAGAGTGCATTCCCTCTTCTGATGTTCTTCTCCAGCTGTGAAGCTATTACCAACTCAAACGGAATAGATTTCCATTACAGTGATTCGAAGTTTTGTTCCAGAAGCCCCATTATGGCTAAGATCTAAATAAAAGTAATTCCTATTTATATGGTATTTTAAGTGATATCTTTGTTTTTCATTAATAGAGAATCTAAATTCTATATAGCAGCATGAAAAAAAAAATCATGTTATCATACACACCCACCCCCAAGCGAACAGCAACAAACACCAACAAAGCCAAACCCCCAAACCAAGACCTTTATTATATAATTTGCCTGATTCCAATTCACTTTCCCACCACTCAGATTAGCAAACTGATATTAAATTTCTCAACTTGAATTGCTAGGAAGACACTCCAAGTCTCAAGACTACACTTATGCACAACTAATGACTTGATTTAGCTCTCATCTCTTCCTGGAGACATCTCCAAGCACAAAACACAGTCACAACTTTCATAATCATCACCAAACAACTTCACTCCCAACTAAGCTTCTGAAACAGGAAGGTTCCCTAATGACAGTATAATAGAAAAGCTCTTTAGTCCCCCTGATCCACTCACTTGAGGCACAACTATATAGTTGCATTTCCTGTACTGTCCCTCCATTTGACTGGAAAACTCTCCAATCTGATAATTGTCCCAGGACATTACTTGAATTGTAATATCCTGGGATAATTGTAATTGAACTCTGTCAGTACCATAGAGAACTCTGCTTTAAGGCTTAAGGTATGAGGTATTTCTGGTTTAGGTGTTTATTCTGTTATTTGAAGGGGAAACAAAATAAAATAAAAATAAAGAACATTTCAAGCAAATATAAGAGACGCTGAACTAGATCCATATCAGGGTGAGTATTAAAAAGAAGGATTAATAGAAAAGCATTACCTGGATTAAAGAAAATACTAATACCAAGAGAAATATTTTACATGATTTTTGTGAAACACTGGTTTGTTTTTCCTACTTCCAGCATGGTTTATTATTCTCCAGATTCCTAATCTTCACGTCTTACATTTTTAATCAGTTTAGGCACAATAAATAAGAGAGCACAGACACAGTAAAGTGAATGAGGCAGATCTTGAATTTGATACAGATCACCACCAAGTGCATTAGTTCTTGGCCTACATCTTTTCTCTTTAGACACTTTCTCCGAGATAGTTTCTCCGAAAGGGCTTGTAACTATTACACATTGGTCATATCTAGGTTTTTTTCTTTTTTTTACTACTGTTAGAGTAAAATCTA
This sequence comes from Acanthornis magna, assembly GCA_036785705.1. NCBI lineage: Eukaryota > Metazoa > Chordata > Aves > Passeriformes > Acanthizidae > Acanthornis > Acanthornis magna. The sequence goes on from JAWUZG010000029.1 coordinate 15,167,042, forward strand.
TTTGAGTAACCAAAAACATTTTCTTCCATTGCAATTCTCCCAGGAAGTAACTTCATACCTTTTTTCACTTATAGAACTGTGTAGCAGAAGAGATTGGAAGAAATACAAAAATACTTTCTCTGCCAAAATGAATTATAGCCTGATGGTATTTTATGTGATATTGCTGATATTTCCTTCTTTATCGTCATCTTCATTTCAGAAGGAAAGCAACCAAGAGAACTTGACTAAAACAACTTAAACTTTCATAGGTGAGCTTCTCAAGTCCAAGATAGAAAATCTCTCCTTATCATACCCTCCCCCCATTTATTTTCCTTTTCCCTCACAGTTTAGAGCAACATTTTTCAAACTGTGCACAAAGGAGGCAGAAGGTAGAAGTTGTGTGCTTGAGTATCACAAGGCTAATGAAAACACCAATCTTGTGTTACTAGTTTTAACACATAAGATTTCTAGCCACTTGAGACATGAGAACACACCTACAGCACACCTCTCATTAAGGATCACCAATCAAAAAAGTTTAAAATAACTTTTCTGGCCAAAAAATATAAAAAAAAAAAGTGTGGTGTGTTTCTTCCCAAATTAAGCACATATATAAACCATTCTCTTCATCAGCTCCTAAGTATACCAAAGGTGTGAAGTTGAGGCAGAAGAACCTTATTGCTATGTTTTTCTTTCCCACCCTAATTCAAAACACTCCTTGTTCTACTTCCTCCTCCCTTTCCTTTCCCCTCCTTCAGCCAACAGTCACTGAACATTCAATGCTAACAAGAAGCCTTCAAATTCACAATTTATCACAGCTCACAGAGTGGAATAAAACTCACACTCCTAAATATACTGTATCAAGCCACTAACAAAGTCAAGGAGTTAATGAGACCACCTCAGTTTCACACTTGGACTGTTATCTCTGCAACTGCTGGGCTAGAAGGATTTGTTTTCCTCAGCAAAACTGAAACTCTGGAGATACAATTTGTCACACACTTTTGTAGGTCACAGGTCCCTTGGCAACTCTTCCTTGGCAAACCTTACAGAACTTTAAATCAACACATGCAACAGACCATATTTATTTATTGTTTTTTGCAATTCATCCCCTTGATGGGAGCTACTCACTAAAGTGAATCATCAGTGTCTAGAGGTTAGTAGAGCGTGAGTTTGGAACCACCCACCACAAATCCTTGCTCAGTAACCAAAATTCTTCTTTGTACAACTCATTTCCATTATTTCTCCTGCCCACCTTCTACTAAATCTTTTTACAGCTGCATTTGGCTGCTGCCTGTCAAGCTGCAGAGCCAACAGTCTAGGCAACACACCCCTGCCTCTCTCCTACAGAGGAAAGAGCAGAGCAAGCTTCCTGTCCCACATCGTGACAACCTCAGCCCATCACTCTAGTACCTTCCACAAACATTGGAGAGGGATAAAGAACATATAACAAAAGGATTTTATTCTTAAATATTTGCATTACCATGAGATTTAAATTTGAAACATTTAAAGACTCACATGACTTGGGTCCAAATTCCCACCACCAGAGTGGGAGGCACCAAAAGGCATCAATGTCTTTTCCACCTACAAAGTCAAAATAATTCCTTCAAAAATACAAATGTCACAGTTTTACTCTTCATTCTCTTCCAGAGTGAGGATCTGGAGTTCCTCATTAGGAATCAGAGCATCATGCACAGCAACACACATACCCAGACCTGGAAAAAATCAGGAACCTGGAGCCAAGGTTGAGGCCTTTGGCCTCAAGCTCCAAATACCTGAGTTCCTTTTGCTCTCCAGTCTTCTGGCTGCAACATAGTACAGCATTATCAGATCAAGAACACATTCATTCCCTTCCTAAGATTTCCTTCTGCTTTTAACCCCTACTTAAGTGAGGACTATGTCTCTCCAGGTGTGCCTCCTGGCAACCACTGTGCTAGCAGGAACAGTGGTGAAAAACACCTGAATACAATGGCTCTGAGACCTCCTCTGCATTTGCAGGATCTACACCTCTTTCTGTCTTGCTCATTGTTAGTCTAAAATTGTCTAGAAGTCAAATAAATTTAAAAAAAATTTTTAAAATGTTGAGAACTTAATGAAATGGGAGGAACACGAAAATCCCAAAATTAAGAATTAGTGTGTGTGGCCATAAAATAGACAGCGAAAAAACAGCTTCGCATTTCTTTCTCCACACCTTCCGAGTGGCTATTTAGCTAGGAACATTATCTGGTTTCTCAGAGATTAAGCTCTCCTCGGCTCTGGCTGCTATTGCAACCATAGCAATGTTCAGAAAGAAAAAAAGAAATTGAGGTTTCATTTCCTGGTTTTCCAAGCCTCTTGCAAACAAATTTTATGATTAAGGTAATACTTTCATTTTTTCCTGTATCTCCTACTCAGAAAGGAACAAAATATCCCTGCTTGTCTCCTGCTCCTTTGGGAATACAGGTATGTATTGTCTTACAACCAGCTGGTAAAAATAGAAGGAAGGATGTCTCCTCTCTTGTCTGCTCTAAATTAACTTCTTTTCTTCCCCTTTGAATCAGTTTTCATGATTTTTAATGCAACTACACTGTGTTGCACTCTATTTGATTGAATTATTTACTGCTGCTATTGGGTATTTATGTCTTTGTGGGAAAGCTGAAAGAAAGAGGGTTTCTCTTGTCTTGCAGATGAATGCAGACATTTCAAGTAGTTTAATGATCTCAATTAAAAAAGAAAACAACCAACTAGTTAGCACTGCAAAACTTTTCCACATACCTCGAGACTGATCCAGTGTTACCAGCTCTTTGTGTTCCAGTCATAGTTGTATTTATAATGAATATGAAATACTTCTTTTGTTCCCAAAAAGTTCATATGAAAAAGAGGACAAGGGAATAATTTTTTATTTCAGAAGAAAATCCCTTCAAAGTCAAACTCTAGATCTTGTCACATTTTAGTGAAGAAGAATGAGATGATACTCTATTTCCAGAAAATTTCCTACATGTATGATATCTAGCATGTATCTGGCATGTCGCATGCTGCCCAGATAACAACATGAATTAAGGATTGAAGTGCATGATGGTCAAGAAAAGTGGTCTGTTCTTTGCTTCATGCTGTCAGAAAAGGCCTATCATGCCCTTGCTCTTTATTGAAAAGCCAGTTTCTCTCACTTGTTCATTCATTTACAATATCAGAAAGATATTTTTAAAAGTGTATTTAAATGTTCTGAGATAAAATAATCTTGAGGATTGCTTTCACAATTCTGAAGCCACGGTCTTCCATCTGTGTAATCGGATGGATAATAGACCGCTTTTATAACCCCTACAGCAATCCAGTTATTCAAGGACAGATCAAGACCTAGGATTCATTCTGTTTTAAAGTACCACAGATAGAGAAGGAACTGAAACACACATACTCTGAAAGTATAACCTGATTTTGACTCTGAAACATCAAGATTACTGATGTTTTCCTGTTTATAACATCAGCAATATTAGCCATTACTTTGTAAAATCAGAGTAAGGATCACACTGATTTTTGCCTGGATTTTACACTTAGTCCAAAAGACCTTCATCTAAACCTTGCAGAACCCTTCCAGTTTGAAAGAAATCTGGTTTTGGAAAAATGGTTAGTAAAATGCACATATGATTAAAATGTGAAAATCAGGTAATTTGGGTTACAGGATTTTTGTTTTTAGATGCACCTTTTTCTCAGGAGAAACCACTGAAATGGAATTTATTATTAAAATAGCGACAGATGTCGGTCAGAAATGCAGAGGAGGCATAGTTATCTTAGAGGACAGGGGAACCATATATCAATTAGAAGGAATTATTAAAACTGCCCACAATGCTTTAGGACTTTCGGCAAAACTTGCTGCTGCTTGGGGCAGCTTGGGGGCACTTTGAAATTCAGGACACTGAGGTAACTGCTCAGAAGGTGCCTTGTAATGTGGCTGTTCCGTTGCCTAAAAATAATGTAGTGCCAAGCAGAATGGAATAAAGATGGAAATTCATTAGCTTTTCTTTAGATACTTTTTTGAGTGAAATGAAGAATTAGCCCCCACCCCAATGCTCTAAATGACAAAACAGTAACTGGCATAAAGGCATATTTTCAATTAATGGAGAAGTTTACATCTACACTGTCAAATTCTCAGGATTATGGAGATAAAATTAAAAGCCCCAAGACTTCTATTCCATTGGCCTGGCTTGCATGAGTCTGTTAAGGGTAAGAAGAAAGACCCAGGCCGCTACAAGCAAGTCAGTCATCCGTCAATCTCTGGGAAGGTGATGAATAAACTAATCCTTCTAGAAATCATTTCCAAACACAGGAAGTACAAGAAGGTGATTGATAGTAGTAAGTGTGGATTTATAAACAAATGTATTTACTTAGGGGTGTGGCAGAGGAAATCTTCCATGTTTCTGTAGTTACACAGGATTTTAAAAAATAAGATACGCATAAAAGTTCTTTCTGTGGAAGAAGTTAATGTTTATACACTGCCCCTTTACTCCACTCTTATAAGGCTCCACCTGTGTCCTGGGGTGGCGTAAATGATGTTTTGTATTCCCTATCGTTTGTATGTTTGACCAGAAATATGGTTCTGTAGCTTTAACTGTGTCCTGCAGCCAAGAGAAGCTCTGCCAGCGCAGGATGTTTTGAAAACTTTTTCCCTGGACTGTTCTACGGGGGAGTGAGAAGGAAGGGACACTGGTTTTTTTTTGTTGTTTTTTTTTTTTGTTTGTTTGTTTTTGTTTTTGTTTTGTTTTCTTCCCTTGGGTCAGCTGCTGCTGCTGGTTGCTGCTGCCACCGGTGTGGCTGCTGCTTGGGGTTTTTTTTTTTTTTTTTTTTGTTTTGTTTTTTCCTGGGATTGTTTTTCGTTGCTTTTTGGACCTTTTTCCCCGACTTGCTTTCTCATCTGAGAACCTGAGGAGCCCCGGAGGACAGAGGACGAGAGTCGTCCAGGGAGCCACTGGAGGGACTCCACCGGGCCCCTTGGGGACCCCGGAAAGGGGAAGCTACGCCTGAGGAAAAGGACACTAAAGTTCATCAGCTGTTTATTCAGGTTTAATGACCCCTTTTTCCCTTTCCCCTTCCACTGTGTGGTGTGTTAATTAAACAGTTCTTATCCCACTTTCAGCTGAGATATTCTGTTTGCTGTGGGGGGAGGGGTGCTGGAAGTTTTGCTGTGGGGAGGTGTTTTATTCAGAACACTTTCCACCTAGGAAAATTTTCTCTAATCCTAGACATGAATGCTGAATATGAGAAGGACATGGACCTGTTGGAATGAGTCTGGAGGAGGCCACAAAGATGATGAGAGGGCTGGAGCACCTCTGCTATTAAAACAGGCTAGGAGAGTCTGTGTTGTTCAGCCTGGAGAAGAGAAGGCACTGGGGAGACAGCAACCTTCCAGTACAGGAAGGAGCCTACAGAGGAGCTTATAAAGAGACCTACAAAAGAGCTACACAGACTTTTTAGCAGGACGTGTAGTGATTGGACAAGGGGGAATGGTTTCAAACTGAATGAGGGTAGATTTATTTTAGAAACAAGGAAAAGATTTTTCACTATGAGAATGATGAGACTCTGGAACTGGTTGCCCAGAAAGGTGGTGGGTCCCCTTTCCCTGGAAACATTCAAGGTGAGATAGGATGGGGCTCTGAGCAACCTGATCTATTTGAAGGTGCCCTTTCCCTGGAAACATTCAAGGTCGGGTTGGAGAGAGCTCTGAACAACCTGATCCATTTTAAGAAACCCCTGTTAATCACAGGGGTGTTGGACTAGATGGCCCCTAAAGGTCCCCTCTAACCTAAAATATTCTCTGATTCCAGGATTACTAACTTGCAGTCTGTGTTAGTGCACTTTCAAATCAGCAAATTTCTAATACCAAAAAAAGCTGTGAAAGGTAAGCATATTTTCTCCCAGTGCTTTTAAAAGTTGTTCAAAAGCATTACACAAGAATGTAATGTAATTTCTCTTTGCAGAAAAATAAATTAATAAACTGCACAACCCCAAAATGAGTGACATAAATTTTAATTAATAAAGGTAAATACAATCACAATAACCATGGAGCAATCATTCTGTTCAATCAATTTTTTTTTACTGCAAACAGCATAACTGGAACTTTTTCAGTTCAATGCAGGGCACTCTGCTAGAAACTTGAGAAAAAAATAAAAATAATAGTGCTGATGTCTCCTATATCCAATTTTTTGACTGTTATTTCTCTGTTAATCGTGGAAAACATTTTTTGGGGGTTTATCAGTTACTACAGCCTCCCCTCAGCACAGTGTAATAATCCAGACCGAGGATACTACACACATTCATCAAAGTAAACACGGGTGACCTAAGTATGTTCCGCCATCCGTCTGCTGCAAGTTTCCACCCTGCTGGGGTCAGGACAGCCACCTGACAGTAAATCTTTAGCACATTACTTATTGCCGGTATTGACATTTCCTGCTGAGAGTAGCTGAATGTTTCTGCAGTAGTACACTCTGTCCCTTATCATAGCTACCAGGTTTCCAAGTCCCTTACATGGGTAAAGGTGAGCATTTCAGGCTGAGCGAATGGAGAGATGAACCCTTTTTCTGGCAGAGATCTCTGAAAATGAAAGCACTCGCAGCAAAGGCATAAATGTTTTTATTCTCAAAGAAATTACAGGATAACGTCGAGATATTTTCTACCAGACTGTGAATATAAGCCAAGAAAGCAACATATTTCACCAGATCTGGGCTACATGTCTCTCTGACTCATGAGATTTCACCAGGGGCCCATCACATTCTGACAGTATTTTTACTCCTCTGCTCACACTGAGGAAAGCTGATGTCTCTTACAAGCCTCAAAAGTTGTCTCAGATTCCTAGTGTAACTTGCAGTTAAGGTTTTGGCCCTTATCAGGACTAGTCTCACAGGACATTATGAACTGAAAGTAAAAGCTAGAATAATCTTTTTTCCACACTGAATGATTCTACACGTATCCTTCTCTGAGTAAGTTCGGATAGTTGACAGAACTGTTTACAAAAGACCCAGCTGAAATTCCAGTGGACAAAAAAAGCCACATCTGGGGAAAGGTATGAATTAGCAAAAAGTTCCATGGAAGATCAAGAGTAAAATTTTAATATAGAATATTGTGCAGTTAGAAGATAACAATTCAAAAGAAAAGAGGCATGAAATACATTTATATAGTGTTAATTTGGTTCCTTCTTTCATGATTTACATTTTTGTTTGCAGTCCTTTTCACATCAAATTTAGTTTACCTGTACCAGTACCTGAAATTCCATTGGCAATTTTCCCAGCCTTTCTTTTCCATCAATGCCTCATCAGCAAAGCTAACTCTACTGCCCTGCAAAACTCAAAACACTCTTTTTTCTCATTCAGAAAAGCATGCAGAGCTTCAGTGAAGTTCCTATCAACTCTCCAAACTGTCAACTTGTCATAGGAATCAGATTCCTGACAACCTTCAGGCCTGAAAATGAACAAACGAAACCCCAAATCTTTTGAAAATAAAACAGAAGAGGTGAAGATGGTCACCTTCACTATTTTATATCAGTGGTAGTCTCTCAATAATACTGAAAAGATCCAGTTTCTAACTTCAGACTTCATGCTAAGATGACTCTGTGCTATGCTTTGCTGCAGAAAATGTAAATATTTGGCCATTGTTGCACCACAATCTGTCTCCCTCCTTCTTCTCTGTTTATTCTGTGATGACATACTGTACTAGTATTGCTGTTATTCACTCTCCCATCTATCTTCCAGAGCCACCAGCAAGGATTAATTAGCAAGGATGAATTACACTGAAATTAAGAATTGAATAAGGTATACAGTTTATAGTCTAGAAGGGGACTAGAGAAAATATTACTGAAAAATAAATTAAAAGTCATTGAAACTGGTGAGGTATCAGAGGTGTCAGTTGGTTCTTTAAACAAGGAACCTGTCAATCATAACAAGTGACAGAGTTATTAGTAGTTTTGATGTATGCAAACCTACTGTATATTGCTACATTCTCCTTCTATTCTTTTATTTTTAAACTTTAACTCTGGTCCGCCACAAGGACAGTGCCCTCAGGCACACCTCATGTAAAGGCTGACACGAGATGCTGTGCATCTCAACTGTTCTCATTGAATTAAAAGCACTGGAATCTCTAAAGCCATTCAGCCCATAGCTGGGCCTGTCCTCTACAAAGAGGCCTCCTGGCTGCCCTGTCAATGTACTTTACACATTGTGATCTTAAAGATCTGTCAGTCATGTGAATATCAAATCTCTGCTAATACAACCCACCTTCATCATATCAGTGCTTTCACATCTATTTTATGCACCTTTGCCCCCACTCACATGCTCCAATCTATTTGCTGTTTCTGAGTTTAAAGGAGGTAGTAATTGCTGAAATGAGTGAAACTACCACACAACACTCTGCAAAACCACATTGGGAGTTAACGTTAACAAATCCTCTGATGGTTGAAAAATGAGTTAAAATATATATTTCCAATACAGCCAATTTAAAAGATACTTAAAATCTTCCTTCAGCTTCAATGTATTTTATAATGCCTCCTGAATACTTCCCAGTCATGGCCTTGAAGCTCAGGTTTTTATACTCTATCACCAATTAATTTCTTCCTAAGGAAGGACTGAATCAAGGCCATGTTAAGGATGGGCACAATCATTTCCAAACTCTTAAAAGAGCCAAACAGTTCCCAAAGAATGAAATATTTCAGAATAACAATAGCAATCATAGCATCATAAGATAATTTGGAACAGGGACCACTGGTTTGGCTGGGGACTGGAAACTGCTGTGCCCTTTGTTTTTCCTAATGCCATACTCCATAGTAAAATCAGGTTAATGGTCTCCAGTGCATTTTATCTATGTTAAAAACACATAGCAAAGATGATTTCCTTATCTTAACCAACAAAGATAAGGGCACCTCAGCCCTCCCTGGACACCTGAGGATTCCCAGCACACCTATTCACAGATCTTCCCACAATTTTGCTGGAGGGAGAAGTATCCCCAGACAGGAGGCAGAGAAGACATGCTGCCTGCTTCCTGTTGCTCCACCTCCCCACCTTGGAAGAGAGCAAAAACGCCAGAGAACACAGACTAGGACAGTGCTCACAGGTACTGCAACAGCAGTGCTCCCCTGTTGTGGCATCCCAAGCACATTTAGAATAGAAAATAGAAATGGAACCCCCACACCAAATGACTGCTCACCCATGAGCTCCAGGATGCTGTCCTAATGAATCATTATTTATTAATTTTATAGCACAATACAAACAGTCTTCAGCTTCCTTCCCTCACAAATCAATAGCATAAATATGCAACCTTTACTGGCAGGAGCTGATCCCTATTGAATTCATGATCAGCATGAGAAAAAGCAAAAAGCAATATTTTTTTGTTATACCCAAAAAGTGCCCAGCAGGAATGATAAAGGGGAAAGAAATATCAATTCTGATAAAAGAATGTAAGTGGCATTAAAACTTTATATAGATTTAATTAACTACATGCCTTATTATTTATTTTAATAATAAAATTCATATATACATTGATTTGCCCTTTGAGGTGGATGCTATACAAAAAAGAACAAAAAGGCAGGGATGATGGCACATTACACACTTAGAAAAAAACCCCGTAATTGAAACGTGACTCTTTACAATACTGTTTTGGCATTTTAATCTAAGGCATCTGATTTCTGTTTCAATGCTAAACTACAGAATGTTCAGTGGTTTTTGAAGCGACACAGGGATTAAGTTAGTAATTTTTTATGAGCAAATACCATCAAGTTAGAAGATGAAATTTCAAAGCAAAAGCAACTGTAAGAAGGAAAAATGAACAAATACACCTAAAAAGTCCTATAAACCTCAAAACCTAAGTTTTTCTTGTTAAAAATTCTTCCCCCCCCATTTTTTAAAAATTTACATTAAAAGCTGAGCCTTCTTATTGTGTAAGTGCACTAGCAATCTAGAATATCTATGCTGAAAAAAACCCTAAAGGTTCTATTAAAAAAAAAAAAAGCATACATACAGCAGTATTATCCTGGAGAACTCTAAAGATTGTTGTTTTCATCTGCTCATGGAGGACATTCTTCCCAATGCCTTAGTTCCCAATGTTTCCAATCACTGTAAATAGGATCCCAAAGAGACTTTAAACTCCAGTCTTGCCTTAACATCCAAATTTAAGCTTCCTTCATCTGTATTTAGAAAACCACAAATTCGCTGCACTTGTTTGCATTTTCAAGCAGAAATTGTAATTTTTTTCTAGCTACATTTTTTTCCTGAGGCAGAGTTTGGTTGACATTAAAGGAAATAAGCATGGAGTAACTGAACTATGAACTTAATTTGTCATTAAAACAAAATCTCATGCTATGCTTGGAATTTGTGGTCAATCTCATCTCCAAAAGAAGGACAAGTTTGGGATTAGGATTTCTGTTCCCAGAAATCTAGCTATGATCTCCCGATAAAAACTTCTAAGTATACTCTCTGCTCCATATTAAAACAAATGCAAGTATTCCAGAAAAAATACTGCTGAGATAGTGACAGCACCAATTCTTTATGAGTGTGAACTCTCAGGACGCAAAAATTCAGGGGAAGTCATGCAGACATAGACACAAAAGTTATGCAAAACATAAAAGTTTACACATGTAAAAGATTACAAATGTAATCAAAGTCTTAAACAAAAACCAGAAGAAACAAACCAATAACAAAAAAAATCTGGAATTACTTGCATGATTATGAAACTTACAAATACACATTGAAAATCTTTTCCTAGGTACATTGAACAATTAGTTCTACAAATAAAGTCACTTTGTATAGTACCAATTTGGATTGCATGGCCCTATTTCCATATACTGCCCTTCTTCAAACTTACTTGATGCAACAAAGTAAAAAAATACTGTCCCATCACCAGGCTAATAGCAATTATGATTAATGTAATTAAAATGAGAAACATCCCACAAACTTAGACGTTATCTGCTTTATTTTCCTCTATTGGTATGTTCTAATAGTTTCTTTTTACTTCCACTTTAATAATTATTTTACTATTTCATATTAGTTTGCTTTTGATAAATTAAATTTAACACACCAAGGGACCTCAAAGCAAATTAGCTGTTAGCTGCATCAGGCTTTAAAGATCCAAAGCAAGATATTGTTTTTCCCTCAGTGGCCTCCATAAATATACATGAGACATACTGTGAAAGGGCTGAAACTGGCAGCTCCAAAGTTAGATTCCTATAACCAGAAATATATTTTGTTTTCTGATTCCTCCTCTCTCCTCCCCTTGACGATATTTAGAAGTCTTCAATCTAAAACCTCCCAGAAATTAAAAACAAAAAAAAAAATTAATCCAGTCATCAAATATGCATCAGGGAAATTCTGTTAATATGTTCTTCATATTACATGGTCTTCAGATATAGTTTGTGGTCTTCAGATTGCATGGAATGACTATTATGTAATTTTTTCTCCAAATTCAGTTTTTCCTTATTTGGTCTAGAGCCAGTCCACAATAAAAGTCCTGAAAACACAGAGAGGGCTCGTCCCAGGATCTCAGGATCAGCTGTTTTGCTTTCTGGTCTTATCCATCTTGGCCAGCCCTACCTGCCAATGTAGGCATTGGCTGAGATATCCCCATGTCATTTCCATCCTCACTTGTTATTCATATATCCCCTCTCTTGTGCTTAACCTTCCCCATTTCTTCTTGCATTGAGCCCATCAGCTTTGTGAACTCTATTTTTGGGGTGACAATCAGCATGCCAATCATGCTAGTGGCATGCCTGAGGTCACCCTTCAGACCACCACACAATTATACGCATCAGAATAAATCCACTGCTACTTATGTAAATTTATACATTAGTGTGAAACTCATGTAAACTAGAGCTGATTTTTTAGACTGTTCTCAGAAATTCTACTGTCAAGATGAAATATTACCATATCACTTTAGCTTTCTGTACCTAAGTTAATCACTTAGAATTTAACTATCCCTTTGCACTTTTGTCCTTGTCTCTCACAAGTAATGTTTATAAAGTGCCTTACAGTTTTGTAGTAAAGGTGCTATTAAATTATTATGACTATTTGATTTTAAATTAAATAATTTCATCTGTTTGACACACTGTGCATTCATTTCCTTTTCTTCCTTCCAGCTCCTTAACTCATAGTAAAAACCAGTTAAATGCTACAGTCCTAAGGGAAAAGGAAGTGATGCTGATGTTCTCAAGTCCTGTTTCCAACATAAAACACTGGACCCCTTCCAGATGGTCTATTCAGTCTTGGACCACTGAGAGAAATTACGGTGGTGTCACAAAATCTTGCCTTCTGGATGCAGGCAAGATTAAAATACTGGTATTTAAATAAAGGTGGTCTCAAGTGAATTACCGATCACCAATCTGAAAGAAACTACCGAATAGTGGGTTTTTTTAGGTAAATGCCCTTCTTATAATTTGTTCACTATATATACTTATATAAATCTATTAAAACTGCGGCAAAGCTACAGCATTGAGAGTACCGCCATCACCAGATAATCTCTTTGTTCACTTACTTTGAGAGATGATCTATTAAGTTGAGGAAGAAAAATGTACTACTTGGCATCTCTGCACAGAAGCATCTGACAAATATGTGAAAGATGACTTTACGGCTCCAAAGAGCTCTTGAGATAATTGATCTACAAACACACACATTATCAGACAGCAAAGCAAATTATAACCAGCCACTAAAGGCACCAGTGGCTCAATAAATGATTTCCTGACATTTCAGTATACTACAGACAGAGTGTGTCTTTCCTTTGGGGTTCACATCACAGCAGGTCTATTTTCTTTGTAAACTCTCGATGAAGATGTACAAAGAGAGAAAAAAAAAAAGAATCTAAACAAAGCCATAAATATAATGGCAGGTTTGACTTTTGAAAATGAAAATATCCTGCTAGGCTATTTGCTCAAAATCTAGGCCATAGCAACAGTTTTCTGCAGGTTTTCCTGTGTGGTACTTAATGTGATTGTGTGCTGCAGTACTATATGTATTTTCCCAGAAAAAAAGGACATAAAAAGCCCTACATTTAAACTGACAGGATATGATTAAAGTTGCTTTTTCTCTCTTTGACATCTATACATACAGAAGAGTAGATGAAACCTCTGACTGTTCAGATCGTTATTCTTCCTCCCTCTCCAAATAAGTACAAAACCTCCCCAAATCCAGCTCCAGACAACTAAATGGCACAGAGCACCAACAATTTTGCATGCACATTTTGACCTCCCCAGTCATTGACTCAAATTTGTGCCAAGTGAAGAGTGACTAAAAAAGCCAAGAGTATGCATGGCTGTATATAAAGACCTGATGATTACAAGCAGAGTCCTTGTGGACAGCTGTCTGTACAGTCATAAATGTTACATTCACTGGCAGTTCCTAAACAGGCAAGAATAAATGTTCACAGAAATTGAGCTAATTTCTTACATCTAGTGGCACACAGAGCCAGCATACAGATGTTTGAACAGCTACTACAGCAAGAGTAAGTACTTGCACATTTCTTTTTGTCAAAGCACTCTAACTGATATAAATCTGTTAACTAACCTGTAGAATTTCTGGAATTACTCTGAATACAAAATTTTGACTTATTTTGAATTTCTCAGTAAAAATGGCTACTCTGAATGAGAGTACCTTAAGCCTTCCAGACATCTTCTAAGAAGAGGAAATAATAGGATGTTTAGAAGCATCTACTAAAATTTTTTCACTCGAAATGAAATGAAATGAAGGATCTCATCTGCAGGCTTTAGCACACCTCTTCACCAGACAGACTTAATAAACATAGTCTCTTAAGACTTGGATTGAAAGCTACAAGTCACAGTGGCTACTCAAGATTGGGAAGCTCTTCAGATAAAGAACCTGAAACAAAACTGTGCCTGTGCACATTTCTGATCTGCCACTTTAAGACAGTAATACAGAGTCACATAATTGTCAGAGGAAAAACAGTGACTGCCACTACCGCAGTGGGGCAGATCCTGTCTTTCTTTCCCTGGGATCAATGAAAAAATATGTCTGTCTAAAACATCTACAACTAATTATGCATGCTTCACCAGGGTGAAATAGTTCTAACAAAATTCCACAGAATTCTCTCAGTTTCTGATTTGTGAATGAGATGCTTCTCTCTGCATACATATTCTTACATCAATTGGATACATTTAAAATCCTTTCATCCATGTAAGGGAAAAAACAGGTAAAGCTGCTGGCAACAGCAGGACATGGAATCAAAACACAGGGAACTAGTCTTATTCTTGCCAGCAACTTCGGCAAAGCTACTCTTTGGACTCAGGGATACCACCTTTCAACTATTTCCCTTCCTCACTCAAATCTGCTTTAATTTATTTTTTTTCATCACCTTCTATTCCACCTCAAAATTTGCACACACATTATGTAATCCTAAATAAGTAAAAGTAGGATAACAATAAAAACATACATGGAATTCAGTTGACTCATATTTATTAAATATTTATAACAAGAAAAAGAACAGAATTATAATAGAACTTGTCTATGCTACACTATGTTAGGCATTCCTTTCTTGTCTTCCCTTTTGTTTCTCATTTTGTATGTGTCTTTAGAAATTAATTTTTTAAGCAAAAGTCATTCACTTTTATCTCATTTCTGGTTCTGAATAAAAACAGGAAAAAAATATCCTGCAATATAAAAACCACTATTATCAAAGAAAGAGACAAAGCATTTCATAATCAGCCTCCTCTAAGTTCCCTCCATAGATTTCTAAGCCAGCAGTATATTGCTTTATCATTATTGTTTGATCTACAGCGGTGTCATAAAAGCAAAAGATGAACATAATCATAATCAATGGAAATAACAAATTTTTAAAATGAATTTTTCTTTTTTTTCCCTCTGAAGATATTCCATACAGAGAAGAAAATAACTCAGTTACAGTTCTGGGTTCTTTTCCACTCCCTCTTTATTACTTTGCCTTATGTATTTCTTCCCAGAAGAGGAACTGAATTATATTGAGATTTCTAATAATTTTGTCTGTTTGGGTGGGATGCCTCTTTGCAGAGTCAAACTTGCACATTTCAGAATCCACTGCATGCTTTTTCATGTTAATATACATATTTTGCATGCATTTTTGAAAAATACACTAAATAAAGGCCTTTTAAAAATAATCCCTGGGGACAACTGGATGCCACATATGGACATGTCTCCATAAACAGATAATAGAGAGGTGGATTCTGGAATAAGATTTTTGACCTTGAGTGTCAGGAAAGGCAAAGCCTCTGCTGCAAGCAGGGAATGAATATAACTGATTTACATTGCCAAGATCTCAGCTGGGCAGTAGATATTGTTTTGCAGAAGTTTCTATGGATTATTTTTACAGAAAGCTGGCAGGATGGGTCAGGGGAGGGGAAGAGAAAGATTACAATCTACTAACTTGGATTTACACTTGCAGCAGAGTTGCAGAAATCTTAGTTCATTAGCAAAAGGCTTATTTTTCTTTAAATATGCTTATCGTCAGCATTTTGTTGTTCTTAGTATAGTAAATCCAGTGTATCTTTTTTATACTGAGCTAGATTCTCTTCTGCTTTATCTGTTAGTAACAGAATGATTAAGTATGGTCTAAGTTGTATTGAAAAGTTTAGAAAATTGTATTTGCAGTAAAATTCTGAGAATAATTTGGACTAAGATCAATGATCATGAATTGATTTTTTCTTTATTTGGCATTATGGATATTTCTGCTTCAATTAAAAAATCATTTGTGCTGATGAGCAGGTGGTAAAAATATTAGCTTAGGTGGACCTGGTGTAACAGCAACAATCTACAACCAATATGAGGACAAATAATATATTCACTTTGAAAACAGCAAAACTGCATACAGAACTGTCTAAATGAAACCTAATGAAATGGCACATTTACTTCAGGACAGCAATTAAAAATGAAAATGTATTGTCTACCCTTTGCAGCACTGAATTAGGTGTGGCTACAACTCCTCGCCTTATCTGCAGTGCTGTTGATCAGCATGTGCTTGATATCAGCCAATGTGGAACAGCTTCCACACCGCCTCCAGTAGCAACACTCCTTGCCTTAAGCAAAATGCAATATTTTTATCAAGTCCATGAAATGAGAGGGAAAAATAGCACAGCCTTCTGAAACAAGTGTTTTGGCACAAGCAAATATCTATGATCAAGGCAGGGAATTCATCACTACCATCCAAACAGCATGCACAGCAAATTTTAGTATAACTTGTCTGCTGGAACAAATGGAGGGAAAAAAGCCACAGAAATCTGTGAAGACACACAGCCTCTTTACACCTTTGGGGAATTCTGTATCTGGTTTATTCTAAAATGAAAGTTTTTCTATGCCATCACCCAAAAGAAAACACAGTTTTAAATCCATTCATAGTTAGTTGAATAAGTATGTCTCATAAATCTACCTATAGGAGCATTTTGTGCTTAATATGCACATCCTTATCTTGGAAAAAAGGATGTAGTCACCAATGGATTTCTGTCAGGTAAAGCTGAAATAAATATTCATCATAAAAATAATCAACTTCTGTTTATCTTCTGCCAATCTGCCAGTTTTGAGCAGTAATGATAACAAAGTCATAAGCCAAAAATAAGACTCTAAATCAGTGAAAGCCATTCCTTCTAATAAAGAGCAGGATATGGCTCTTTATTAGGGAGCCATATCTCTTCTTTAAGCCATTATTTTCTTCAAGAATTCAGATTTCCTAATGCAGTAGAATGCCTCTATTCAAAGCATCACAAAGTGGAAAATCCTCTTGAGATTCTCCATGATGGAAATATTTCCATAGGAAGTAGCAAGTGAAGTAAAAATAATAGTTTAGCTGTGGTTCTTTGGTTTGGTTTGTATTGTTGTGGGGGTTTTTTGGGTTTTTTTTTCTAAATTCCTAGAAATCATTATAGCTTGAAATTCTTTTGTTGGTGTCTTGGACCCTAACATATTCATTATTCACAGAAAGAGAATCAAGGGAATCCCAAGAAGTATAGCTATATGTAATATCCAATGCATGACTGGAAGGTAGTTTACATCATCCATGTTCAAATATATGGATGTTCATCCAACCTAATTGCCTACTTTCCATATTCAAGCCTATTTGATATTTTTTTAGCAGTATATATTTTAAATTGTTCATCATACTGTTTCCAAAGAGAATCAGTGACTATGAAGAGTCTCAGTGACTAGGAGAATACTTCCAGCTTGAGTTTGAAAATGGAATTATCTTAAGGAGGTATCAGGAAAATCCTCTCGCCTCCTCTAACCTGCTGATGGATGTTGAGAATTATGAAGCACAAGAATCTCGACTAAAATAATGAGATGCAGCTACCTGGAAGGCCTGAAAATGGCACTCTTTATACATTATATGTTTAACATCTTTATACAAGTTATGAGTTTTTTTATTTTCTATATACACTCAAATACCAAAATATGCATCTTAAAATAATTTTTTTCGAATATTTGTTGAAAGTCTGAATGCAGTCAAGCAAATGGCATTACAGATTGTACAAATGTTATTAAAACTCATAAGTATATAGGGTGTGCTTTTAAACTGTTAGTTTTACTCTAATCTTATAAAATTATTTGTCAAATAAAACTGATTGAAAGTATTTGTTCAAACAGTACCCTAAACGAATGAAAACCTAAAATGCAAATTAGTGTGGGGAAAATAAAAATGAGAAAAAGGATACAACTCTGAATTTTAAATAGTATAGATTCTGTCATTAAAACCTGTTGATAGTCTTTTGCTATTTATCTCTCTATCGATATATACTTATAGTCAAAGCATAAAACTTCCAATATTTGACTGACAACACACTTGAGCCACTGGATGTAGTTGCCTGGATATCATGAAAGCCCCATGTTTCTCTCTCAGCAGTCTGTAAGACCTGCATACAATGTTACACATATTCATCTTTAATCTGTCGTAACTTTTATCTGACCTTTTGCTTAGTACAGTTTAAGCAAAGAAGGGATGTTTGTTCATGAACAAACCTACATAACTGATGATCTATATTCAGGTCACATGCTGAATAGGAAAAGCTATGTGACGAAATTTCATGCCAAACTGTACAAGAGAGAGCAGGACCACACTCTGTAAGAAATTCATTTTCCTTTTCAACAGTTTGCATGGAAGACAGAGATGATGATCCTCAGTTTCAAAATATATGTCAATAATATTGAAGAATTTCCTATAAATATTCAAAAATTGAGGGGGAAGCATGACACAAAACCCAGGAAATTCTGTCATGAAACTCCAATCATACCAATAGCCATGTGTCCATTTATTAAATCAAGTTGCTCAAGATTATTTGGAGAAGTGCTATATTTTAAACACAAATTTAATTATCACCTGAGAAGGAGAGCACACCCCTTTAGTTTTGAAGGAGAGCATGCCCCTTTAGTTTTCTAATAATTAATCAGAGTTCGAGTGGCAGGAAAGAGAGTATAGAGAGAGGAAGGAGAAAAAATCAAGTTTATAATCCTTGAAATCCGTGTCTCTAGTATGTTCTTTTATTACTATAGGATTCTGATATAATTACACATTCTGACTCAATTTCATGTAAAAGGTTAGTTCTATCTGTAGCCAGTACACAAAAAAACTGATAAAATAAATAAGAATGTGGCCAAATCCCGTATTTTGTAAACTTCAAATAAAAAAAAAAAAATTTCCAAATATAATTTTAGCTCCTCTTTTTCAGATATTGATTAGTGAAACTGAATAAAGGCTTACTAAAATGGATAAACTTCATTCCCATGCATTGGTAATAGACAGCATCTCTGGAAAAATACACTGCTGAGTGCTTCAGAAGAGGTCCCTAGAGCTATCCCTAAAGGATTAGCAAGAACTACTACAAAAATATGGTCTAAGTGATGATATTTTTCAAACATTGTAAAAATACTTTATTTAAAAACATGTATTTTTAATTATTTTCTCTATGAAGAGAGACTTTACTCAAGTTTTCCTTAACATCCAATAATGTGGAGGTGAAGTCAATTAGCAGCATTCAAAGAATCTGGTTTGTTAGACATTCTTGGTGGTAACATTTTTATTACAGAGCCAAGACAGACTAAATTTTATAATGTGGTTCATTATAGTTAATGTAGTTTATCAAAGCTACTGGTAAGAATGGGTGAGAAACAATCTTGCCTTTGGGAAAACTGAGTGTTTGAAAACTTTTTCAGTCTCAGAATGTCTCAGATCCCTAGATTTGCATGATGAAATTAATCCAATAGGTTTTGAATCATCTTAATTTTTAAATTTCTGTCTATAGTCATGCTGTATAAATTAGATGTGAGGGATTTTAGAACAAAAACAAACTACTGGCTTTGATGAACTGACTCTTCAATGATATCAGAAACAAAACAAAAAAAATCTAACTTGCTCTTTCTTACGTTTTTGTTCTGTTTTATTGCTGTCAAATATATATTAGTATTCTCTCAATGCTATAGCATGCCAAAAGTGAAAACACAGACCGCTGCAACTTCCTTTTCATCCTCTGGCAAGGAAACCTCAACTTAGGTAAATCTCTTTTTAAGTTTCCTTCACCAAAGATCAATCCTGTAATGCATTTTGACATTACATCAACTTAAAGTAGATGCATCTTAGCTCTAATAGTATCTATAGATACTCTATACTTATAGTCTGAAAAACTTTGACAGAAGTTTTCTTTAGACCAAAGCAGAGAATGACTAACCAGACAGCTTTCCTCAATTTTCCTATTTACTACATAGTTAATGAAGCAGCAGGGAAGTATAAGTTTGAGCATGAAAACACTGGGAACAGAGCTTCCTACTCCCTAAATTTTTAAAGAATTTAATAGGGTTTTTCTAGTCTGCTTGGATTCTGTATTTGGCTTAGTAAAAGCATTTTATAGTTTTTAGTAACAACTCTGGAGAATCCAAAGTGTATAAACAGAGTACGCCACAAAGTTGACACCATTTGCATTTGAGGATGCTGCTCACCCCTCCTCTTACTTTTAGGAATCTCTTGCCAAAGGCATGAGGTTTTATTTCCCTCTCCTATTCATCACTTTTCCCCAGCCCAAGTCACACCCTGAATATTTATGGTGTGATCTGTTCGGTACGCAGTTTGAAATTTGTAATGGATTTGTTACTGTGAATGTCTGCTTTGATGAGGCATCCTTTGTTTGTTGCTGGTACTGTTTGTGGATGAAAGCATGAGAGTAAGTCCTTGAAGTTCTATAGCTGTTTGCATGAAAAGAACATATTTTGGAGAAAATGGAAAATAATTTTGCCATTTTCTACTTGCTGTATGATTGATAAAAAGCCACTCATCATTCAATATGTAACACATGAGACAGAGATGCAGCACTGCCCTGAGGAAGACATGTTTGTTTTCATGCTCGAATGCTTTGCTAGTACCTCAGTGTGCTAAATATTGAGAACAAAGACAGTTTTGCAGGCGGAATTCACTACTAGGATCTGATAATACACAGCTGAATTACCAAGGCATTCAACTCAAGTACTTTTTATTTGAATTTTTTTCTTTAGACCTATTTAGAACTAACAAATTTTTTTTCCTCTTTATTAGTTATTTTGCATATTTTTTTTCCATATGCCTACAATTAAAAACAAAGGACAACTGCTTTAATTGAGAAGGTACAGAGATTCTTTTTTTGTTTAGGAAACAAGTCTATATTTCTGATTTGAATAATTAAGATGAAACATTGTCGTACCTTTACATCTGTTGACATTCCTATTTTTAGAAAAAAATCCTTACAGAGATGAGTCAGGACTTAGCTGAGATGGCTGAACTTAACAGTAATGTTCAAAATTCACACCGTACATACTTGTGTTGTACATTGGTCCATATTTTATCTGCAAATTTAAATTCATGCAGGTAAGATGTCTTACAGTGAAGTGTATGTAATAACTTTGCTGTATGAAACTGTGAGAGCTTTCAAGATCAGGATCCCAAAGACAATTTCCAAAAACAAGGAGACTGTTTATTACATTTTACATATAGCTACTCTCAAGAAATAGTAATAAAACAAATTTCTATGATGGCTTCTTTAGCAATTTTGAGACAATTTTCTTTCTAAATATGATTTGCAGTTATTCCAGTGGAGGCATAAAGCTGCATGAGGAAAAACCAGACATCTCATGGCTGAAACAATATTGCCAGTAAGCAGGTCACATAATGGCATTATTTTGATATTGTTTACATAGGGCTGTGGGGTTTGTTTTCCTTCTATCCCCTCCTGAGTAATTTTAAATAGTTCCTTCTGCTTTAATAAAAAGAGCAGCAGAGATGAGATGGAGAAAGCAAGTTTCAATACCACACAGATGTCTGCTACCTGATGTTGCTGAAAAGCTCCAGAAAAACTGTCTTGGATCTCAAAGAAGGTATGATCTCCAAGAGCTGTACTAATGGCAATAATTGATACTGAGAGCAACTCTTCTTGTACGTCAACAGCTGCAATTTCATGTAGGTCTGACAAAGAAAGTTTTTGTGTTGATCAGATAAATAGTCTTTGATAATTGACTGAAAGCATTTAGAATGGTACTTCAGAACTTACTCATTTCTACCAAAAAGTAAAGTGAAAAAGGCAAGTATCTGAAAAAATAAAAACACTAGAATGCGATTGTTAAAAATATAGTGTTTAAAATGACAAAACAGAATATTTCAAACAGCTCCAATCAAAATAACTCAACTGAAATGTCATTTCTCAAGCTGAAGTTCTTCATTCACTGAAGTGATCATCTATTTCAGTTGAAATTATTTTATTTTTTCTATAGAAGAATATTACCCTGCAAAAAAATATATTTCCCATATCTGTTCCCTTACAGATCAGCCTAACAACCAGACTATCTTTATATCCTGTACCCCACAACTCCCTCAGAGCATTCACTATGAAATTATGAGATCTGCATGGAGTCCAGCCCACAAGAGAAAAGAGAAAGCTGCTTTGCACATGTAGACCATAACTTAAGGGGAAATTTAATTTGGTCATTAAATAAAACACAAAGCGTTTTCACTGAGTTCAGACTGTCACTCCACTGTCCCCCCAGTTCCATATAGAATATAAGAATTAGTAAGCAAGACTGACAAATCTTGAACTGTTGACAATTTCTTTTTGGAAATGTTTTGGTTTTCATTATAAATTATTTTCACATACTCTTAAACAAGTATCATCACTTATTTTCAGTTCAACACAGCTTTTTGTTTGGTTGGTTGGTTTTGAATTTTAATGGTTTATTTCTATTTAAAACAACACATTTTTGAATTAAAAAACATTCATACAGGAATTGGAAGCAGAAATCAATAAGAAAAAGTAAGCTTCCCATTTGTTAGATATAAAAAGTCCTACACTATCAATAATCCTCCTTCATTAATGTTATCTCTCAATCTTCATTCAAAACTTTAGAACAAAAATTACTCAAGGCTGGATTTGAACACAGTTTTAAGTCAGAGAAGAAAATTCTCAAGTGACTTTGTGTGATCCAGTCCCTTAGAATCATAGAATTATTTGGGTTGGAAGGGACCTTAAAGTTCCCCCCTGCTATGGGTAGAGACACCTTTTGGTAGACCAGGCTGCTCAGAGCTGCTGACAACCTGGCCTTGAACATTGCCAGGGATGGGGCATCCACAATTTCTCTGGCAACCTGTTGCGGCTCACCACCCTCATGGAAAAAAATTTCTTCCTAATATCTAATCAAAACCTACTCTCTTTCATTTTGAAGCCATTCACCCTTGTCCTTTCACTACATGCCCTCGTAAACAGTCTCTATCTTTCCTATAGTTCTCTATCTTTTCTGTAGCGCCCTTCAGTTATTGAAAGGCTGCAATTAGGTCACTCCAAAGTCTTCTCTTAGGCTGAAAAACCCAGTTCTCTCAGCCTTCCCTCATAAAAGATGTTCTATCCCACTAATCATCTTGGCGGCCTCCTCTGAACTCCATCCAACAGGTCCATGTCCTTCCTGAACTGATGCAGCACTGCAGGTGAGGTCCCACCAGGGGAGAGCAGAGGGGCAGAATCAGAGGACTCTGGTTCCCCCTCCCCCACCCTGCTGGCCACACTGCTTTGAATTGCAGTGCCCAGGGCACATGCCCAGCCTCTCATCCTCCAGCAACACCAAGTCCTTCTCCCCAGGCCTGCTCATGATCAGAGCATCCTTCAGCCTGTGTTGATATTGGGGGTTGTCCTGACCCAGGTGCAGCAACTTGTACTTGGTCTTGTTAATCCTCATGAGATTCCCATGGACACACTTCTCAAGCTTGTCCAGGTCTTTCAGGATGGCATCCTGTCCTTCAGGTGTGTCAACCACACTGCTCAGCATGGTGTCGCTGGCAAATTTGCTGCCGGTGTTCTCAGTCCATTTATCTATGTCATTAATGAAGTCATTAAGTAACGCTGGTCCGAGTATGGACCCCTGAGTGACACCACTTGTCACTGATGTACATTGGGACTCTGAGATGTTGACCACTACCCTCTAGATATGACCATGTAGCCACTTTCTTATCCATCTAACAATCCACTTGTTGAATCCATCTCCCTCCAGTTTAGAGAGAGGGATGCTGTGCAGGACCTTGTCAAAGGCTTCACATAGATAGATAGATAGATGATAGATAGATAGACGATAGATAGATAGATAGATAGATAGATAGATAGATAGATAGATAGATTATATCTGTAACTCTTCTCTTGTCCACTGATGTAGCTACTCCATCAGAGAAGGTTGTTGTGTTGGTCAGGCGGTCTTGTCCTTGGTGGGGCCATGCTGGTGTCTCAAATCATGTTCTTGTCCTCTGTGTGCCTCAGCATGATTTCTAGGAGGATCTGTTCCCTGATCTTGCCAGGCATAGAGGTGAGACTGACAGGTCAGTGGATTCCAGGGGACTCCTTTTTACACTTTTAAAATATGGGTACGATGTTTCCATTTTTCCAGTCCCCTGGGACTTGACCTGACTGCCAGGACGACTCAAATACCACGGAGAGTGGCACGGTGATTACATCAGCCAGTTCTCTCAAGACAGTGGGATGTACCTCATCAGGTCCCATAGACTTATGTACATTCATAGACGCCAGGTGATCATGAAACTGGTCATTACTTACAGTGGGAGGGACTTTGCTCCACCAGTCCCCACCCTGCTGTCCTTCTTACCAACAAGACCTCTTATTGCCCTCTTCTTGTTTTATTTTGTTTCTTTCAACTTCTGGAAGCACTAATAGAAAATGGAATTCAAACTAAGACTTACTACTATAAAATATAGCTCTTTTACAGGGCTCTTTTTACTGCAGATTAGCTATTGGAGCACTTTTAAAGGAGGTCTCAACAGTTCTCTATTTCACAGTGCAAGAACTGGGGGGTGCGTATCAGGTGAAGACCAGTTGGGAAATGAGAAATCTTTGAAAACAAACCTCATGGCTCAAAGGCTTAGTATCTTTGAGGCTAAATTTGAAACTGTCAACACTATTCTAATCTCACAAAATGTCAAGTCAGGATGTTTAGGGCTTTGGTTTGCCTTTTTTTTTTTTGTTTATCACTCTTTCTGACATTCAATATAGTTTTGTACGATGCCTGCAGATTTTATCCCTTTAGATAGATGTGACTGCAAATGTTTTTTTCTCTATTGTACAGGAAATAAGCTCAAATATTTATCCTACTAAATTATATACTCATATTTAAGAGTTGTAATTTTAAAATAATCTATTTGATGTCAAAGAAACTAGATAGTTTTGTTGGCTTTTTATCTTGTCTTAGATTTGGTTAGCCTAAGCTGTTAGAATTTGGAAAGATGACTTTCTTTTCCCCAGGGGAAAATATCACTCTGTTAACAATTAAAATGATAATAATTTTACAAATGTGTGACAAATTAAATAAGAAGTCTGATGTATGCAATAACAAAGCATAATGAAAAACAGTATGAACTACATACGCCCATGTTTAATGTCTAACTTTGGAAACTTAAGTATTAGGAAATTGCAGTTCAAACAGTTAAATTTTGAAAAATGTTGTTTATAATTGCCTTTAAGTGTGAACTAATATAATCACAAAATGTTAAAGCACATTATCCACAGAAGATTGTTTTTCTCAGTTCTTTTCACATGTTAGTTCGATGTACTTTGAATTTACTCGGTTTCTAAGCAGAGTTCATGGGTTATCTATCCTCCTGTTTTTTCCCCCAGGTGTCTAAGGTTAACAAGTTGTTTATTGATTTTTATATTTATGTAATCTTATATTAAATGGAAAAATTCTGTATCCTATTAAGCAACTGAAGATGTTTGGTTTTATATAGTCCACAGATCTTATTTTTGGCTAGAACATTTTAGATCTCCAATCCACCACAGAAATCCCTGTGTTAGTATGAATAACACAGGTAATAATGTGGTAATGTAATTTGGTTTTAATTGAAAAGCATAATATGGGATTATTTCAAGCTCAATCTTGTAAAATACATTTTTTTCATAAGAGATGTGTTGTTGTATTTTGCAGAAGTCCTAATCTATTCCCTACCTGCATATTTGTATATTTGTACTATACAAATCTGAAATTATTTGGGATTCCGTGTGGTAGTCTATGTGCCCACAGAATGACATAGGACCGTATCATCTTTAATGGTGGGATGATTAATAGACTTCTTTTACTGGTCTGGGATTTCCATTCACAAGCAAAATATCTCCCTGTTTAGAGCATCACTGTAAGAACTCCTATAATCTTGTATAAATTAAGTTTCTATAAATTAAGTTTCCTCAGAAATGTCAAAATTGTTACTCTACCTTGCAGCACCCCTCACTCCTGATTCTAATGTCTTTTTATTGCCTTGAGAAACCTGCACATTTCCACATTCATAAAAATGTTCCTTTAGGTGATAAAGGATTCTTCAATACTGATTAAAAAGTAATTGCCTGAGGCCTTGAATGAAGCCGTAGTGCTGAAATCAGCATTCATTTCAAACTTTTTAAAGATGTGAAGAGAAATAAATCTGCATCCCTTACACACTTGCTGCTAAATCACACACCAGGACATTGATCTCACTACTGACTACAGTGCAATCACCACAGCCTATAGAAACACCATAAAGTACAGCAACAATAGATGCTTCCCTTAGATACTGTTTGTCCAAATTTTTGTGCTCTCACAGTACTTCATTGGCCTTAATGGAATGAGGTAATTTACATGATACAAACATTTGGCTGCAAAATATGGAATTTAGTGTTCGTTCTTTTATATGACCACAATGACACAAATGCAATTCTGAGATCTTGTTTGTATGGTTTGTATTCCAGACATTGATATCTAACTAATTCTACAGAAGATCTGTTTCCCACCTAAATTCTCATTTATCTTTCACCTTTTTGCCACTGTAGTGACAGAAATTCACATGGCTTCAGATATTCTATACAGTTTGTGCTACCCGTAATGCGAAGAAACTCTGGACACATCATGCTCATTGACATTGCTGGTTTTTGTCTTTCCTGCTGGAGGTCAGTGTTGTAGTCACTCACACAAGCTCTAGACCTTCCTATCAAAGACATGGTTCAAGCAGCCCTTTTTGACCAGTTTGCAAGTGCCTTGCCCTTCACTAATATTTTAAATTACCATGTAAACTGCAACAAATGAGACTTTGGAACTGTGTGAAATGATGTAGAACATTCAATTACAAAGTCTCTGCATGAGCCAGTGGCAGCCTCTCAAGGTTTCATTTTGCCTTGCAGGACATCCCAGCTTGACACCCATTCATGGCTCCATTCTGAGAGACATTTAGGATAACACAGAAGCAAGTGCTGCAGAGGCAGATGTCCTACTTACTACAGAGCTACTGGACAGAAAGAATAATCATGTGAAGGTAAAAGTGTGAAGAAATACAGGAGAAACATGTCAGAGAAAAGGGGGAGAAAGGCAAATAATTTCTCAGTAATGGTTAGCCGTAACAGTTTCGGGCGCCTACTTTCACTGCATGCTCATTAATAGGTAAATTATGTTTCAAGTCTGAAAAAAAACTCCCTCCACCTGTTATTTAAACTTCTGAAATAAGGGATCTTACCTTGATTGTCAAAATGACAAAGAAATGTACCATCATGACAAACGGCAAAAACCACTTCAAAGAAATAATAGTACTCTAAATTTTTAAGAATAATCTAAAGATACAATCACAAAGTGTCAGTACTGAAAAATTGTATCTATTGACTGGCACCTTTTCTGTGATACTGACAGCACAAGAAAGACTAAACATTCTATGGTTATTATAATTTCTGGGACAAATTAACTAAATAGTGAAACACCTGTCCAGTAGTGTGAGCATGAGAACTGCCAAGGACTGGATGCAGATATCCATAAACCTCACAAGCTGAGCATCACTCTTGACATCTTTAATGGAAAGGTAGTTGCAGATCTCATGCGCCTGTTGTGCCAAAATAAGAGGCATTTCTGAATGCTTGTAAAAAAAATACAATAATCTAATCAAAAGTAAATCTTATTAAAACATTAAATATATTCAGTGTTCAGAATTTCAAAAATGTTATGATTTTCTGATATTTACAACACCAACTTCATGATGATTTTAAGAAAGAATTGTAGAATAAGACTTAAAATTTTTTTAAAAACGTAGATTAGTTCTATGTAATTTTAACCTGAAATGCTTTGTTTTGCAGTGGAAATAATTATCCTTTTAAATGTAAACAGATCTACATATAATATTTTAACTATAAAATGGAAGTGTTATTATTCCAGGAAATAAAAATAATTAATAGTTCAAATATAAAATCTTGTTTGTTGAATTCTCTGGGTTTATTGGTAATTTTGGAGGCAGTTTTGTTGACAAGGAAGATCTGGAAGCTAGAACGTGTTTTCTTCCTCTTTCATTTTATCTGGGTAACCCAAAGTCCTATTATTTATACCGCTTTAGAAAGGGATACTGGCTTCCATGCTAAAACCTAAAGTGATTAAGCGTCTCCTTTACAAGGTTTCATCTAACTTTTTAATAAATACTGAAGTTAACGCTATTTATGGATGACAATGTCAGCAAAAATAAAAAGAATATAATTTTTTTTCTCCTTAGAAACAGTTTATATTACCATTGAGCAAAACAAAAATATGGCTTTGTTTATGATTTCATTGGTTACAATTTAATTCTCTGCAAGATCATTAAAACTTTTATTTGCACATCTGTATCCAGTGTTTATTGCTCTTTTAACTGAATTCAACTTCCAAGTAATAATCTCTTCAGTTCTGAATTTTATATTTTAATTAAAGAGATGCGATTCTTTGGAAGTATACAGGATACTCTCTAAATTAATGTATAAACATCACCAAAGTGCTTGAGGCTCATGGAAGCTACAGTCAGTGTAGGGATACAATATTTGCAGAAAATATTGCAGAAACTCATATACGCTAAAAGAAATTTGAAAGCTTAATATTATGCTAACAGATTATTAGTAATGTTCCTGAATCTGTATTAAATGCTAGAGGATAGTAGAGATAAAATAACGAATGGTGATTTATAATACAAAGAACAAATATTCAAATTAGAAATATTAACATACCTTCCCTGCTCATAGAGTTGTTTCATCCCAAATAATGTTGGTATCAACCTGCATAGAGTTATGAAATTATGTATTTATTATGTGCTACCAAAGCAATGTATAAATGTAATAAATAAAAACAAACTAGGTGATGCTAGATGTTCTTTGTGTCCCCCATTGAACACTGCTTTTTCTTAATAAAATAACAGCTGTTTGTAAAAGTAACTGCACACACTGTATAGATAATAATTTCAGTTGCTACTAAAAGGGTTTGGTTTTAAGTCACTTAATTTACACTCTTAGAAATGGTGGCTATGACATGAAGTTACCCCTAGAAGTGTCAGAGAATCTTTCTTCTTTGCATTTGATTTCAACCATGTCATTATATTGTACCCCTGAGCACATCCCTTTTCCAATACCTTGTTCCGTGAAGACCTTAAACCTGTAAATTATGTATCATATCTGTCAACAGCCTTTGCGAAAATTTATCTTTGGCTGTAAGGTCTGATGATAAGAATAAATTTTAAGGCCATTTTCACCACTACTTTCAGCTGGTAGAAAAAAAATCCCCAACCAATCTCTTTGGATTTTTTTAAAGGAAAAATACATAATGAAGAGTTAGCCAATGATCTAGTTGTTTCAGGAGATATTTTGTGGGAAATTACTCATATTGTGGATGACGGACTGGGTAATGTTCCTTGTTTATTAATATTCCATACCTCTTTTATTAGAAACCAAGATCTTGGCAATTATCATTCCCTATTTAACATTCAGTTTTCTGTGGGAGTATTTCCTTGCATATTTTTGTACGCACATGATCATAAATTCTGGACCACAGATTTCCAAGAGGACTGATTTCTATTTTCATTTTTATTCAGACCATGTAACCGTAACTGCAAATTTGTACTTCTTTTACAGTTCTTGGTACTTTTATGAAAAACGAAAACTTTCTCTGTGTGCTGTAAGCATGAGGCCAGCATTCATATAACTTCATCAACTGAAAAACAGCATATAGCTTATTTATATAGGTCCTAAAAAATGGTACAAGAATTCAATGGAGGAAAATATAACTACAAAAATCAGTTTCACTCTAAGTTATTGGAGTAGCTATTGAGCAATGTCGTAGATGACACCCTTATGAAATTGTTCTTAATGACTTCTTGTTTTCTAAAGAAGTCAGTTAATAAGATTACACCTTGATAAATGTCCCAAGATTATGAGTAAAAATGATTTTTTTGTGAAGTTAAATGTTAATGTTCTATTATTTTTTGAAAAAATTCTCTAGTTACAGCAGTCAATTAGTTTAATACCATTTTTAAGCCTATTAACCTAAAGAAATGTTATGTAATTTATAAATATTTCTTCTACCATGCAATATTTTGCATTATTAGTTAATTAATATTGAGAATAGTCATATAATTATGGTGTGATAGCCAGAGTGGCACATGTACAGCAGGGCTCAAGCAGGGACTGAAGGTGCCAGGCTGAGCTGGGACACTTCCCCTGGGCCCTTGGCAGGATATGGGGGGTGGTGGTCCCAGGGGTGGCCAGTCCCAGCCACTGAGGCCTGTGAGCACCCCCAGCACCCTGAGACAAGCAACTTGCACTACTCAAGTGCTCCCTTTTAGACATTGATTGATTGATTGATTGATTGATTGATTGATTGCTTTGGAGATAGAGTATTGGAACAGACTTTCGCTCTGAGGGAGTGCTGCTGTTCTTAGGATATTGTGCTTTAGCATGTTTTCCCATGGGAAATAGCTCAGGCATTTCTAAAAATGAGTAAAAGGAGGGAAAAAATAATCGTGGGTAAGCTTGCAACCACTTAGTTCAGGAGCACGTCCTGCATCAGAGTGAGGGCTTTATCTCTGAGCCTCACTAGTGTCAGAGATAAGGCATTTTGGCATCCTGTGGGAAACCAGGAAAACTGGATGAACACAGAACACTTTAAAAAAAAAAAGTACATCACACCAGCTTTTTGAAAATTTGTGCAGATGGTCAAATGATCTAAGGTAATCCAGAGCTCCCACCCCATCAGAAGGAACATGCCTCCGTCCCAAGACATGACAGAGCCCATGCCCAGGCTGGGGCATGATTATCCATATCCAATGCCTTCTGCTAGGTCAGAGGTTAGAACTTCTCCTGAATGATACAGCTCTTAGCCGTTCCCATGTGTCCTGGCACTGGGTACCAGGGAGAAGCACTGAGCACCTCACACTCAACTTCCTCTCCTCAGGAAGCTGTAGGGAGCCGTAAGGTCATTCCTCAGTCTCCTCCTCTCCGAACTAGGCAAACTCATAGTACTCAGCCAGGTATTTCATACATTTTGTGAGAGACCCACTTCTCTGTAGAGAGGAGTAGGACCTCAGTACCAAAGTCTGGTGACTACAGGTTCTCTAGAGGGAAAACAAAGATACTGTTTGATATCACCTACACGAATTCTTCACACATTAGGAGACAGACCATTAAAATAATTTACCAAACAGCTATCAAACTGTGCCCTTTTTTTGCTATTAGTGAGCTCAACAACAATTAGATCAGTGACTGCTGTGGAAAATAACACATCATATGAGTAATTCCTTTATGAAAATATCTTTAATATTATTTTTAAGGAATAACAACAAGTAAAAATAATACACAATGTACTATTTTATGTACATACATGAACATGTACCTGTGTAGATTTAAGCATTTTAAATTACCTGTGTACATTTTAAGCATGCCCCATTTAATTCAAAAGATCACCTTCCTTTCTTCTTACACACCAACTGACAAAATCAAGTTTTAAACCACTCATATTTCCAAATTGATAATAAAATAAAAACGGGGTCAGAGTTAATTTTTTGAGGAGGGAAATGCTACGAATCAGTAATTACCGTACTTGAGAATTTAGCCAAAGCCTGTCACTCAATTAGCCAATAATTATCAGCTTCCAAAAAAGTGTTGTGAAATAAATGAGGGTGTTTTTTGCGGGGGTTGTTTGGTTTGCTTTTCTTATATACGTGTGTTTTAAAAAAAAAAAATCAGACACAATAAATGTACTCTAATAAAATACCTAATATTCTACTAAAATGTAGGTATCTCGGTAGTTTGCCATCACTTGAATTCTGTTTGCAACACCGAAGACAATGTACTTTATGCGTGTCAGTCCAGTGTAAGATTTGCATAGCTGACAGTAATAGTTTTTTATATAAAAATATTCAGTATTCAGCAGCATGATTCAGGAGTTAGCCAGCATTTTCCCAATTTCACCAATTGATTGAATATAATAATGACTGAGATTAAATAATGCTGTTAAATTAAAAACACAGGAATTCTGAGGGAAAATAATATCCATTTTGGTAACACTGGAGCCAAATCAGTATCAAATAGTACTACACTGCAAAATACTATTTACTTTTCTATTCAAAGAATATGAAAGAAATCAGTCTTGGAAAATCAGTCTGAAATGTATCATTAGTTAAGCACATGAAGACCATAAAAAGTCAGTGGAGTTGGCGGGAAAAAAAATAGATAACAAACATTCACCTTTAGCTAAATCATAAAACCAGCCTAATCAACTACTACTGAATTTTATATGTATGTACACATATATGTACATACATAGACTCTGGAAATGGTGTGATGCACATTTATATTCTAAATGATTGATATATCTTTATTGAGTTCTGCTAATCTGTCATGTCTGCATAAGTAATAGACGCCAGCACATAAAATATTATTAGAGGTATGGACTTAACAATTCTAAATTATGGAATCAAGATAGAAAACACAGATCACCTAAAAGAAGGAAGACCAGTTATTAAGTGAATTTAAGAACATATTTATACATCAATGTGGTCATATAATCTTCAGCTAAATTTTATGACATAAAATACTGAATATCAGAGGGTTTCTGTTTGGAAACTTAGCATAGTACACACAAAGTTGTGTTTTTTCCTAATAGCAAAGAGACTAAAATATAACAATGTGCATCATATTATTTGACAGAAATGTTCAAAATATATTGAATGATACAGTATGAAACACAATCGATTAAATATACTTCAGTTACATTTACACTGAGACTGATCACACTGAAACTGGAGGACACTGAAGCAAATTGAGAAAATTATTACACTAGTTTAAGGAAGAGCAGAAGTTAAGTGATCAGAATGATCTTTTTCCTAGTTGATCTGTAGTCTGTCATCAGACTTTCAATGTACTTGGTGCCTGCTCCTTCCGATCTATTCACTAGGGTAATCCATTGTTGAACATAACAAATTTATTGTAGAAAAACAGAATGCTGTTTCTCCTACTTTCAACAGAAAGCTTTAAATTTTATACAAAAAGCATTCTACTGCCAAAAACCACTCAGAGTCAAATCCCAAAAGTTTACGTACATATATAAATATTCTTCAGAAAAAAAGGGTTACTAAGCAGCTCAATTAGACAACCTAAGTATCTGTTACATTTATCTGGGTTTTCCTTTACATCCTCTCTGAGAACACAGACTTAATTGCTCAATATCCTGCTGTCACCAATTTGTCCTAGGTTAAGTATTTTCTAATAGTACATATATTTCCTTTGCTAATAGATGCAAATGCCTTTAGGGAAACTGTTCCCTAGCTTTAATAAGGAGAGAGTTGAAAGTAAAATAATCAGTTTCAATAAAAGAATTCTGAATTATTCGAACAGAAAATGTACTAGTTCTTGTGAAGATCATATCAAATTCAGTTGAATATATTAAACCAAACCAGTGCATAAATTACGTTATCTAGCTTCCTTTTCCATTTTCTTGTTATATGCTTTGAAATCTTCCGCTTTTTCATCTCCTTTTACAGTTCCTGCAGAAATTTTTCTTTTTCCTGAAAACTGAAAACCTTTCAACTTCAATTTCTCAGCTGTTTTGTGGGAAGGTAGAAGTCCAACTAAAGGTACTGCTGGCAGTTTGCTGCTAGGATGCAGCTTGCATCTGCTCCGTTTTTGCAACAATATGCATGAACCCATATTAGGTTACAAATTAATAACCAGAAATCAAGGCATCTATTACTATAACCACAGTTGTTACTAACCAGGTAAATATAAAAGCCTTAGAGCACAGTAGGATTTCTATTTAAAAACTGGTGCAAAACCACTCAACCTAACTCCCTACAGTTTTCAGGGGTAGGCTGTACTACCCAGACCAGCTCTGTCAGTGGGTGGTTTGTTTTCAGAACTCAGCAAGGTATCAACTGGTTGCTTCACAGACAAAGATCTAAAGAATCCATGGTGCATATTTTTACATGCCTAAGGTCAGAAGTGACCTTCACCAAACATTATATGTCCAGAGCTTTCATGAAGTAAAGACTAAACACAAAAGTAACTTTCTTCCCGAACACCAGGCACAGGTATTCTGGGAGAGCATTTGTCCTCCCACTGCATGCAGATACCATTACAAACCTGTTGCTGCTTCATTACTTTAAAATATGCAACACTGAATTTGTGATTACAATGTAGGAAAGTATACTACACAGATAACTGAAATATTCCAGCATTTTCATCTACAAAATGTATGCGTGAGCACCAAAGGATCAAAGTACACTGATTTGGAGGGATAAACCTGATTAACTCCCTAAATTAGTCCTAGCAAACTATGTATACACACTCTTGAAGATCATGCTCAGTAAACTCACAAAAGCTTATAATTCTCTACCCAGATTCCCTTTTCTTGACTAACAATTTGTAGAGAATTAGAGCTTCAAATCTTCATAAATTATAATTAATATTTGTTAATCACAATCTTGGCATTGAAACCTTTTTGTCGTTAGATCAATGCTCCCAGCTGCAGCAGAATGTTAAAAAAAATCCTTTAGAAAAATATAAACCATGTACATAATCCAAACCTAAATGTAATTCAAACACTATCTCAAAAGTGCAAAAATTGTTCATGAGAAAAAACTAACTACTGGAAAAGTAACATTCATATTCCATTCATAGCCCCAGGAAAGTAATTCTAATTTAGATACTCTTTTGTGACTTAAATTTTATTTCTCATGTTTTTTATTCAGTTTCTAGGGAGCATTTTGGGGAAGAAAACTGATTTTCTTATATTTAAGTATTGCAGCTTTAAATCCAAAATTTGGGTAAGTTCCCAATATTGAAAATATAAAGTGAGAGGAGCATACAAATAAATTAAGATATCTTTAGCATGAAGAAGAAACACAAATTTAGTTGATGCTTCCATGTAAGCTCAGCCTCAGAACCGCATCCAGTTATCTGTTAATAAGCAAAACCTAATATTTTCTGTGGCCATAATGAGGAGATAAACACATACAGTTTTGATTACTAATTTACAAAAAAAGTGCTTTAAATGAAAGATTCTGGAGTTTAAACTTCTGGAATCTGCTACAATATTCAGAGAATGTCAGATCTAAATAATGGCAAAAATAATGGGACAGGAAGAACACAGACAAAATATATTGACTGTTGTTAATAGGTAAGTTCTGTACCACATTATAAGGTTATTCCTGAGTTAGGGAAATGCGACAGAGTCACACAACACATTTATGAAATTTAAAAAAAAATATTAAAGTATCTAATCATAAATTAAAACATACACAGTCATATATATTTATTTTGAAATGTTAATTTCCATCGGAATAAGGAAATAATGTAATATTTTTAGGGGCCTGTACCCCATAAGTTCAAAATGTATGCATGCATTCTTCATAAAATTAAGACTGAAAATAAATCAAAAGAATAGATCTGTCTTCTGGGGAGGGCAAGTGTGAGGGCAAGTGAATTGGTTCTGCAATGTGTCTTCAATATTTGTACACACAAACCCCATCAATGGTTCTGTCTAAAATCATAAAATTCAGCTAGGATAAAAAAAAAAACTAATTAATATCATAAGTGCAAAATTAGTGATGGGACAAATGTTATTATTAATAACAGTTAAACTGTATTTTTCCTAAAACTAGCAAGTGAGAAATGAATAGGACACAATGAGTACCTTTTACTTGTCTTGCTGTTCACTTAATTCTGAAGGTACATAAAATGGAGTATTCATACAGTCATTCTTGATTTTGTCTCCATTTTACAACATGAGTATTTGGCCCTAATATATTGTGCAATAACACACTATAAAATATATGAAAAGACATTTAAAATGTTAATAGATCTAAAGCAATGGAAAGTTTCTGAAATATACCCGTAACAGCACTAATATGTTTGATTAAGTGTTCATTTCAGAAAGAAAGATGGTTGAAATAAATTATTAATGGTAACAATCCTAGCCAGTAGCATGCAATCAAGTTCTTATTGCCAGAGTTGTTAAAAAAATGCATAGCAGTTTAAAATCTTAACTAACTGAGATAATACACTTCTTATAGTGGTCCCTTTTTCTAAAACTAACCACACACTGATTACTGACTACTGTGGTAGTACTTGAACAAAACACGATTTCAAGATGAATGTTTTTTTTTAGAAATAATCTCCTTGTCTTCCACTATATTATTTTTACCTTCAACAGAACAATATTAAAATTAAATTATTAGTTTCTTTTTCTAGTTAACATTAAGATAATGATAAAGTATTCAACTTCAGACCGGTCTGGTTTAGTTTGTTTTTAAAATTGAAGACTTTTTACTATTAAAAAAACCTTTTATAATCAGATAAGTTGCTACAGAAGGAATTGAATAAACCCAACAACCAAATTTCTTTTTCGTCAAGATAAGCAATTTTTTTGTCAGGACAGGTATAATATACATATTATTTCAGTATCAGGAAACAATTTTACAGTCATCTTTCTTATGCTTCTGAAGTGACCATGACTTTGTCACAGACTTAAAGAAATAAGAGCAGCATTCTGCACAAACATCCCAGCCCAATATGAGCTTCTGTTTTACTAAAGATGAGATTCAGCTTTACTCTTGATTTTGTGACTTAACTGACTTTAAAATGTAATTCCAGCAGTGTTGATAAAAACACAACAAACCAGAGTCCTTGGATTAAATTCTGCCTTTCTTGTCCAATAATACCAAAGATGCTATTACTGTTAAATTGAATGAGTACAGCGAGATTTAGGCATTTTCATTTTTTGTGTTTTCGAGCATCGCAGGGCTGGAGGGAACCATCACTCAACGAAAAATCTTAGGTTTACATGGGGAGAGATCAGAAATGAGTAGCACTATGTGAATATGGTTCTGCTGTCACATTAGGAAGGAGGAATTAATTTAACAAAAGGAGCAAAAAATCATCTGAGCCAACCACTTAGTGGGACTCTATCCTCCACACAGTCTTCTGCAGAAGAGTAGCTGAGCATATGTAAATATTAAGACTTCTCAGGTGGCATTTTAAAGCATTTCAGGCCCGTTTTAATTACAGGATAGTATTATTAAAAAGTAGCATGCATGAGAAAGGCTCATTAAGTGCTATCACAAGTGAAGCACATCAACTATTTGATGCTTCCTGAAGTGTGTGACTATTTATAAAAATGGGAAATATGAAGTCTGTGACAATGCACACCTTATCATGTCCAACTGTTATTCTGACAAAATAGAAATATAAAACATATTTAGGCCAAATATAGCAAGTAATGTAACATCTTTGGTCTTTTCTACAGCATGAAACATTTAAAAGAACCTTGATAAACAGTATTGTTGGTGTGCAGAGAGCCATGAAATTTGCAATTGTACTGGTACTTATCTGAATGGCCTTCCAATGTCCTTTTTCTGACACAGCACATTTTATGACGGCACAGAAGCTGCCTAGAACAAATAGTTTCTATTCTTTAATTAAAAAAAAGGGGGGGGACCACAAACAAGCAAACCTTGATTCTCCCAGGTACCAAAGTTAATTTTTTTCATTTTATTTAATAGAAATAGGTGAGATACAAGCAAGAAAACAGATATGGCAAACTTTAAACCCTTTAATAAACTGAAGGATATCTGTTAAATTGTGTTATTACAAGGAAATACAAAAACACTGAGGGCTACAGCTCCCCACCTTCACAAGCTGTATCATAATAATGTTTAAGATCTAACTCTTCTCTCCAGAAGAAAAAGAGCTTTTGAATAGAAACAATGAAAATATGCCATGGTTTCTGCATCCTGTTGTCTCTGCTCACCTCTGAAGAAGGCTTTCTCACCAAGTACTAGATTGAACACAAGACCAATTATTCTGACCTTGAGATGCTGCAACCCTATTTTTATGATATTAATGTTTTAAGGTCAACAAGATAGCTGAGACTTCCTGTTTCCTCCCTCCAGCATACAAGAGCTTTAAACTAAACTAGAGCTCAAATTTGTGTAGGCATAGGCAGGATGAAATGAGGAAAGTTGTGTGGTTTGGGGTGTTTTGTACTTACTGTGCATAATTTTGCAATTTAAACCTCCGTGCGGTGCTTCCCTCAGTCTGTATGTCAAGCTCATTATTAAAACCAGCCTCAAAAATGAATAAGGGAGGAAAAAGAAACAATATTAAAAACCTGTCTCACAAGACTTAGCTTCAAGTGTATTGAAGTCTGTTGGAGTGTGGGACTTTTGCTACTTGAGGGATTCTCTCAGGACACTGCACTCATAGACACTTTGGCCTACGCTGAACTCCTTCAAGAGTGTCATATGACCTCTTTCAGAATCTTGCCCTCAGGTTAAAGTAGAAAGACAT
The DNA here is from genome assembly GCA_036785705.1 of Acanthornis magna. Lineage (NCBI taxonomy): Eukaryota > Metazoa > Chordata > Aves > Passeriformes > Acanthizidae > Acanthornis > Acanthornis magna. The sequence continues at coordinate 15,205,068 of JAWUZG010000029.1, forward strand.
GTTAATAGTTCAAATTTACGTAGTGTTTTACAATCTTAAAAAGCTTTTCAGATGTTAACATAATCATCCTGAAAGCAGTATTACGCACACATTATTCTCTATTTTACAGACTAGTGAACAAACATAAAACAGTTAAGCTTCTGACTTGTGCTACTTATTCTCTTTAGAAGTTGGGAGAGAAAAATCAGCAGTACTGGAGAGGAAACTCAGATACAAAGAAATGCCTCTGGTGCTGTAGTCTTTTCTTCTTCCTCTCCCTTTGGATTTTTACCTTTGTATATACTCATCACTTGTGATTTCAGAGCTGCAGTTACTGTACCTTATCTAAGAGTAGAATTGTGAGGAAAGCAGTAACCTTGTCAGCAGTAAAGCACAGAGGATGGAAAGAGGCTAAGAAATACCCAACTATACCAGCTGAACTTGCAGAAGTGAATTCTTGTCATCTTACAAGACATTGTTATGTGTGAAAAAATTTTTCTAAATATTGTATAGGCTGAGTTTATGTAAAGGTCAGTAAAAGTTCTGATACAAAAGACAGTATGAGAACACAGGTTTATTCCCCAAACACTCTGTGTGGTTGTATTCCTTCTTATTTTTCCTCATCATGCAAAACTAATAGGGAATCTCACAGGACATCAACCAATATCCCAGCAGAAAGATATATAAAAACAATCTGCCACAAACATTCCCATTGTCCACAGGAGTAAGAGAGCGTATACTTGGAATTATTGCTTGCCCAATCAAGTAAAGTATTTTCTTCTGCTTCTTATAAATTACACACAAGCAGATATTCATATATGTACACAGATTTTCTATGCTAGAAGTATAACTTGATCTGTGAATGTTAAATTTCTGAGCGGTAATGACCAAACACTTATGAATAATCCAGAACTTCAAATCACTAGTTTTGAGAATGAACAGGTCTTAGGAATGTTTTGATTGACACTGGGTTAAACTCCAAATACCCTGTTGGATCTTTGCTTGAGCCAAAGGAGGATGGAGGATCTCCCTAGACATAATTTAAACACTACAGCTCTTTTTTAGGGATAATATTGAGAACAAGAATATATTTAATGAAAAAAAAATTAAAGCTAATCTCACACAGTCACCTTCTTTCTTTTTTTTTTTACTGCTTTTCCATAACCCAAATACAATTTTGGTTATATAATATTTAGTTTCATTTATAGTTATACAGTATTTCATTTACTTTAGTTAGTGTGAGAATATGCATGGGTGTTACAGTTACACAAGGACATTAAAATCTGCATGATTTAAGTGTGAGGATAATAATAATAATAATAATTTTTAATATCACTTGTAAAACATTTTTAGAGAAGTTGAAAGCCTGCTTGCATATTGAAACAAATGCATTCTGGTACAAATCTTGAAATTCTAGGATCCAGTGGAGTTCGTGCTGGCAGTTTTAATTGTGTTATTCAGAAAACAACCACTCCAGAAAGAAGTGAATTTGAGACTCAGCAAATATGACAACATCAGTCCCTACGTAAATTGAGATTATGAACCAAAAAGATATATTACAATATATGAAAAAAGTTATAATAAAATGATGAACAGTTACACAGATACAATGCAAGGAGTTTAGATTTTTAAAAAAACAAAACATGGAACAGGAATGCCTGAATCTTCCTTTCAGAGAATAGATTGAGCCAGAATTGAATTAAGAAAGTATGAAATCAAGAATTGCTCCTCATCTGCTTGTAAAACCACACAAAAAGTATTTCACCTCGACAAGGATCAAGATCCAAAGAATTTAAATTTTATTAAATAAAACAGTTCTGGCCTACTCCAACACATGAAAGCATCTATGGGTATTAAGGATTAAGGATGAGGTCCTGAGAAGAAGGTCCTATAATGAAAGTGTACTTTAACACAAAATTAACTTTTACATTAAAGTTTACTCTGCTACATATTTAATTGTTTGAATAGAAGCAGATTTTTCTGCAAGCTATTTTTTCACTTGGTTTCCAGTTTGTTTACTAATAATATTTTATAATTTTCCCCTGTAAACAAAAAGAAATTTCTTCATCAAAATATACATCTATGGAATTGCATTTTAGCATACACTACTTCCTTTCCACTTTCTTATGAAAAAAGTAAAAATGTTATGATGGAAAATAGAGGCATTTAAAAAAATTACTGAATATGCATTTTTTAATGCAAAAACTATAATAACATTTTTATTTTTTGTATGCATATGAGACTTCATTGGGAGATGTTGTAATGACACACAGCAAATTTCCACTTAATGTTGGAAGATTAGCAGTAAAGTGCTTAAATCTGTTGAGAGGCTATCTACGGCCAAACATCTTACCTGAAGCTGATGAAACAATGACAACTGTAGTGATAAAAATTTCTGCAATTTCAGAACAGATGCTCAATCTTTTCCTTTTGTAAAATTTTCTTACTAAAGGAAATATATTATGTGGCTGCTCAGAACCCCTTAACATCTTATTGTTCCAGCAAGGGCTCTTGACAGATTTGAAGTGGGCTAAAGAATTCAACTTGAAAACACTCCACCAGTGACAGCCTGTATTTGCAGCTCATTGTATGGAGTACGTGTAAGTGCTGGTCCTGCATGTTTCTGAAAAGTAAGTATTTTATTTTTTACTTATTCAATAGGTTTTATACTTTGCACAGGGAAAGTAATAGCTATTCACTGAATACTGTTACTAGGGGGTAGGAAAGGCATCTTCTAAAAATGCTGCAAATGCTAAACCACATCATGTCCAGAAGTACAGAAATATAAGAGGAGAGTTTCCTCTATCATTTTATGCCCTTCTGCTCTAGGGCAGGCAACTGTTCAGGTTCTTGCAAGGGCTTTCTCTTATTTGTTCCTCCATAAGAAGGAGGACAAGAGGCATCCCCTGGTCACAGCCATTTTCAAGCTGCACTAAAGGTGTTACCATAAAATAAGCATTTTCTAGCTTTTTTCCTAATTCCCACTGAAAGTACAACCCTGATCTCAACACGCCCTATGTCTTCACCCTTGAAATGAGCTAACAGCAAAATCAAAACAAATACCAAATACCTGTACCTCTCTTCATGCATCCCAAGTTCATTTTCCTCAAAAAGTGTCCATGTAATTCTACTTTAAAAAAAAAAAAAAAATCATACTGTAATAAAGGCTTTGACCGGGATGTTTATGAGTAGTTAGCAAAAAAAGTTTTTAAATTTGCTTATAACTCTGCCTGTATCAAACATTTTTACACAAGTTTCTTTTAAAGAATCTGTCACACCTTGACAAGCTAAATAAATAAGTCCCAAACCAACAGTTACTGTAAAAATTATCCTTATTACTTTAATTGTGGATAGCCTCTACTGCAATTTAATGGGATTTTGTTTTGTTTTGTTTTGTTTTGTTTTGTTTTGTTTTGTTTTGTTTTGTTTTGAAATAAGGCTCTGGAAGAGGAAAAGATCGTCAAAGTCTGCATTTCATTTACAATTAAATTAACACCCATTATAACTTTTAAGAGTTGTGCTTGAAAACCAATGATAAAATGAACATACTAGTACCATTGTATGAAGCAGTGCATAACTATTTCTCTATTTCTCTCTATTTCCCTATTTAACTATAACTTGTAGAAATGAAAAATACTTATCTTTTCTGGGAAATCACAATACCATAGAAAATAGATCACAAATTGGACCAAAATTCTTCCCTCACTATAAGCGACTTAAAGCCCGATTTCTGATAATACCATCCTCTATTAAGTGCATACTTGCAGGAATATCAAGAAAGGAATGACTGGCAACTGTAACATACCTATTCAAACAGTGAAAATGAAGACGGGGGAAGTAGGAATCCTAATGTTGGACCTGTTTTATAAAACATGGGAGCCAAAAGTCTACCAGAATATGATTACATAAAATACATGCACAATTACAGCAGATTTTTTCCGGGCACTTTTTTTTTGTTCCTATGCAGCTTCAGATGATGAATCACCTGTACCATGAAAGCTTTTCAAGGAGAGAGTATACTTGTAATTACTGTCAAATTCATATTAAACGGTGAAGATTCACTTGATAGAACATTAAACATGCCTGCAAGGTTGTCTAGTTAGCAGTACAACAGTTAAAAAATGCTTTGGCTGGAATTTAAATAATTCTGAATTATAGTGACAGCAGAGGTTTTGTTTTCTCTTAACATTATTTGCATTCCATTAATTTCAAAATTTCATTTAAATAGATTCCCACCACAAGTCATCTATTTCCTCTTGCAGCTCACTTTCGATTTCAGGAAGAAGGCAGCATTCTTTATTGCATATTCTACTGCCCACAGAAAATAAAGGTTCTTATTAAATCTGTTAAACATCTTCCAAGAACATCAGTGATGCCAGAGTTTGCTAAGTTTTTACTGTTGTATTTTTGGATGAAGACCTTAGATCTCCCAGGTGAATACCTATGATACACATCCATAACATTTATTCACCTTCCTTATTGCTGACAGCTACCAAGGTTGATACTGCCAATTTCAGTTAGAGATAGCTAAAAGCTTTTGTGAATAAAGCAGCTTGTACTTTTTTCATCCTATTTTCCTCTAACAAAGAGCCAGCTCCCTTTTTTTCCATGTCAATTACAGCCTTACAAAGCCTAGAGTGTCCATTTGAAAAGGACAAACCGATTTTTGAACAAAATCCTGCTTGTATAAAATTCCAAGCCTTGATGTTTTGGAGTAAAGGTTGACACAGCCTTTTATCTTCAAATATAAAAGACAGTATTTGCTTCTGCATACACATCTGATTGGTGTGAAGGTGCACAGGTAACAGGACACCAGCTCGTCAATGCTCAGCTCTTACACAAACATCTTTCAGAGACTGTGAGAAAAGAGTGAAGTAGATTGTGCCAGGACTGTCTTGTGTTTATGTCTGTGTTTTTCACTGCACCACTGCCCAGACGTCAACACTGCCCATAAATAAATTACTCCCAGAACTAGAAGCTCTATAACATATCAGTGTGGTGCTGAGGTTTATACAGCTAGAGAGGCTGAACTGGACAGTATCCTAAAGTAACAGCTCTGGATCGTAGAGCATTTTGACATAACCTCATATCAAATATTTTGGAATTAGTGTTGCAGTTTTTAACATGATTCTTAATGGAAAATATGGCTGAAGACCATGAGTCATTTTCTAAAGAAATCTGCTTTCTAGAAACTGATGCTCAACATCATTAAAATTCCTAAATGCCTGAGACACTTGGAAAACAAATATGAACTGAATTTCACAGGTACCTTTGGGAAACATCTTTGTATCTTTATTCCCCACTTAAAATGGATAAGAGAGTATATGGATGAGGTAAAAAATGAGGCAGTGAGAAAAAAACTGCTTCCAAAATAGAAAGGGTTGCTAGGCTTTGCTTTCTTTTTTTAACTTAATTTCTGAGCAGATCAGCCCAAATAAACTAACTTGAGTGTATCCTACATGGCTTTTACATTTTACTTGCAAAAAGAAATGGTGTGACTTGTGGTATATTTAAACCTGTGTATTGTGGAAGCATTGCCATTGAAGTAATTGTCCAAAAATTTATTCTATTATTCAGAAGTAAATATATGATAAACAGTTTTGCAGGTTTTTTTTTTCTTCTGTAACTGATCATGCATGTTGAAATAAATACAAAATACATTTTTGCTTTAACCTCACAATAAAAGAAAAAAATACATGTTTACAAATTCTCTTTCCATGCAAGCTCAGGTACTATTTGGGAGATATATAACAGAGGCAAATTTGAGTAACATGACCATGAGCAGAAGAAGCACAACGAAGACTGGACTACCAAAAAGCAAACAGTTTGCAAGAGCCTCCTGGTGGTATTTGCAGATCAAATAATTTGAGTTCACAGAAGACAGATTTTCAAAGATTTTGAACTTGAAGTCTTACAGCTGAAAAGTATCAGTACCAAAAATAATTTTAACTTACTGTTTTTACAAGCGTAACAAAGAGCAAATACTAATTTAATAAAAAGATGGGGGATGGGAAGAAACTACCTCATTGGAAAGGCCATACCTAGAGCTCTGGTTTTGTCCTTAGATTCTCCCAATTAAGCTGCTTTAAATAAATGAAACTATATGCTTTGCATCCTAGGCAAGCTATCTAAAGAACACAGCCCTGAAGAAAGAAAAAACTTCTTTTTATGTGCCTTCAAATGCATCATATGAATCTCAGTGATCAAAAATAGTGATTCAGCTTCAAGTCATAGAGTTTAAATTATTGCTTGGCATAATATGCTAAGCAGTTTGGTGGCCAGTCTTGCTTCTATTAAATTTTAGCTGGCATATCAACTTATTTGCACAATAATAATTGAAATATCTAAAAACATGTTTGTACCTGATTGTATTAGCTGACTAGGAACAACTTCCCTCTGTTTTGTGGCTGGACAGCACGCGGCATGGACCTCAGGGGGGAAATCAAGAAATTTGGCCAAAAATGCCTTTCAAAGCCTTTTTTAAAAGGCACCATTCAAAATCTGGCAAGAGGAGTAGAGTTATTGGCTTCTACATTAATGCCTCCATTGATGACATCATCTGTGAAGCTCAAAACAAATAATGCATTGCTAGAAACTATAACATACGAATGTTAGCAGAGCGTGTGTGGGAGTTTTGAAGATGCCACAGCCATCTTTTCTTTCAGTTTATACTCTTCTACTGTGAAGAATATAAGGAGAATTTCTCCTGTGAGAAGGGTTGATTGCCTACCTACTAGACATGAACACAGACTGTTATAAATAATTGAATAACTAGTTTTTACTTAGTCTGACAGGCATTAAATGCCAGGCAACCAATGAAGGAAAATTAATAGGTAAAATTTGCTGAAGTATTCATTTCCTTAAAATTAAATAAAACTATTCATTAAAAGGAATTAATGGTCTTAAAAGATATGCAGAACATTTTTATGAACAAGGAAACTAACACTTTAAAGTGGAAAAGCCACAACTTTAAATGAAAAATATCTACAAAGGCAGTGTAGATGAACCTGTCTTATGCATTTAAAATCATTGTAATTATTTCTACAGAAGCCTTACAATCTTACACCTTGGTTTCAAAATTCAACATTCCCCCCCAAAAAAACCCCACGGTTTAATAATCACTTAAATTCTATTATAACATGTGGCTTACATCAAGCAGCTGAGATTTTAAGTATAATAAAACAAGACCCAAAATGTTTAGAAACAAGTAGCCTGTGAGTTGAGCACCAATGACTGTTACATCAGAATGTATGGGAAGCTGTTCCATACAAGCCAAGTAACCTCTCCATTAGCTCTCTATATGCCAGGCGCAGATTTTGGCCTTTGCTCTGGTTCTCAGCCACCAGCAGGAAAAGAAATTCATGAGTTTATTCTATTGCTGCTTTCAGCATGTGACAGGTAAGAAGTTCCTGCTTAGCTATAGAAAAGAAAATAATAGCTGGGACACCTGTTTGTTTTCGAAAACTTCAGAGAAAAAGGAGGCAGCGTCTCCGTGCCCCTTATTTACGCCATCCTGAGCACATGTCTTGAGGTTTAGCCTTCAATCTTTCCTCTCTCTGGCATTCTACGGGCATGAGGCTACATATTTCAGACTCAGAACCAAGCAGTAATCCATACACTTTCCTAAATCTATGTCTTTTCCTATTTGAAGTTCTATTTCCACATGAACCAACAAAACACAATAAATAAAGCAAGGACAAAAAAGGAAGTATTCCTCCAGAATATATCTTTAAAATGAACAGTTACATTGTAATACACAACATAGACACAAATTTTCCTTTGATTTTCAGTGCCTATTAAGAACAGAACAAGAAAGAGTACATGCAGTTAAAAAAAAAAAAAAAAGAAATATATTTTAAATATATTTTACCTAAATATGAGTTGGAAAAGAATAGGGCCAAATAAAACTCTTTTCCTATTCCATTTAGTTAACTCTGTATTTTTTTAGGCAAACACAGCTTTTCTCTGATGGAAAATGCATTTCCCACAAAAATTCTATAAATTTTTGTCAGGGCCTTTGTAACTAAAGAAATTTTTTTTTTTTTTTTTTTAAACAACAGTATTGGAAATTGTGTCAGGTGTAAAACATAAGAAAAACTTAAAAATATCTTGACATATCATCTGTTAGGAAGTTCGTTCCTGTTCTTTCTCCATAGTAGATAATAATTCTTAATTACAAAAATGGAAAAAGGAAACATTGGTTAAAAAATCAAGGTATGGCAGGAATTTATGAGGGGTATTAAAAATCAGTATGTCTGGTAATGACTGGCTAAAACTAAAAACCTCTTGAAAAGAAGACAACTTCAAAACATCTACACAATTACCAGCAGCAGAAAGTAATGAATTAGAAGGATAGGTGTATAAGAATGCACTATGGATTAGGTTATGACTTTTAAAATGTTATTTAAAGGAGCAATTCAGAACTCTTTAGGAGAAAAAAGAAGATTAATTATAGGTCTTTAAGGGATATCTGTTTTCTGATTCTATGCCCCTGACTTCAGAACAAAAGTTGCAATGGTTTTAGTTAGATCTTTTAAGCCCATACAAGCTTTTAACATAGATTAATTTAGATCGCTTTTAGCTTAGGCAACATGCCAATGACCCAATGTCTAACCTAATTTAACCAGTGGTCAAGCCTTCTTAAATGCCTTTACTCAGGGTATGAATATTAATTTAACTAGCCTGATTGTTTGTTTTAAATCTCAAAGGGACCTCTTTTTGTGTTTAAACTTGTATGGTTCCACAATAATGATGGCTAATGATGCATTTTAGCTGCACTTGTAATCAGAAACATGACTTGCAGAAATAATAAATTCTTACTGCATAAAATTTCTTCTGTGTACGTAATCCATATCCACTACTTTTATGGGGGAAGCAAGATTTTACCACTAAACAAAACACAGGCAACAAAGGTAAAAAAGAGGTAATTGTGGGATATGGTTTTCCCACAAGTTTAACAGTAAAACCAACTAGTCTTTCCAAATGAACTTCTAATTTTGTTATCTCATATAGCTACTCATCATTAATAAAGATAAAGTGAATTACACAGGTATCTGCAGATAATTATCTTATATTAGCCAAAAGAAACACAGTTTTGAATTCTGGTAGCAGATTCTATTCCTATTATGCACATTTAGCATCAACTATAAATGAGAGTGGAAAAATGCGTTGTCGTTGTTTTACCTGTGTTTCAGAGAAAAAAGTTTGTTAGAAGCAGAAATTGCAAGCAAAAAAACCCAAACAAAATTAATTCTTTTTTTTTCCAGGAAATACCTTTGAAGTGTTTTGTTTCAGAGCTTTGCCATGACAGTCTATCAAGCAGAGTCGTTTAGCAAATTTGACTCCTTGAATTTATATGCACTCAATGAATGCTGGGAAGAGTTCTAGAGGATTATCTAATTACCTTTCAAGGTAAGGCTGCTGATTGGCAGCGAGAGATGAAAATAGGAGTCAAATCCCTCCAAGAATAAACCTCAAATGCCTGATGTTTTATTAGAGCATCATAATAATCCCACAGGTAGGTGAAAAGGCGAGTGAACAAAAGAGACATTTATTAGACAATGTAAGAGTAGCTAAAATCTAATCTATTAACATACCAAGTGAGCATCAAGAGCAAGTTGGGTTTAAGAATCTGCTTTATGATTTGCAGGAATGTCACGTCACTACAGTACTGTGTCCAAGAAAGTCTGTGGACTGTAATGATACTCCATGGAAAGGCATCTGCCATTCAGGTACCGCTCCAATCCTGCTCCTGCTATCTGGGATATGGCGCAATGAAGTCAGTTTTAAATTAAACTGTTCATTGGCAACCCAGGAACTGAGAATAATTTGCACAGCCTAATGGTCAAGGCACTGCACAAAACTTTCCATTCTGTGAGAAAGGTGCCTTAAAAATACTACACCTTGTTCTAACAAACAACTTGCAGTGTAAAACTGCAGTGTAACGTAAAGTTGCAATGTTAAAATTTTCATGTGAATGTTAATTTACTGAAAAGTCTGATAAAACTCATTATTAATCTGGTGGTGATAAAAGCTTTAAATTGTTGCTAGATATTGCTACTCACATACTTTGTTCTTCTGTCCAGAAAAATAATTCTCATTAGCCATTATGCTCTGATTCTTTAATTTAGCATATGAACTCTAATAAGCTGGATTTGGTTGTTTTAGTGTATACTATGAAGTCCGAAATACAGATATGACACTATCTAGAAAATACAATATACTGAGTCAAAGTATTCATTTGCACACTCCTACCTATCTTGCAGCATTGCTGGATGCCCGATGGCTTTAAAAAATATCTGTGTGCATTAAGTGACACTTAAAAAATGTTACTGATATAACCATTACAACCAACAGCAGTTAGACCTACCAGCGTTATTTAAGACCTGCAGTTCTTCAGGAATTTACATTGATATTTGACCACAAGTGCATCAGACACATCCATTAACTTGTATTATGTAATGCTCCTGCAAAGTGCTGTTTACTGGTGTGTTAACTTCCTTGAAAATCCCACTTAATTCTCACCTGATCTCATCTCTTTGATCAAACTTGCATCAATGGCTACCACTCATTAAATCTTTTTTCATGGCAACTCTGATTTACTTGAGGAATGTCCTTGTCCAAAGACCCTACTGGAAATGTGGGGAGATGACACTCAAGAGCATCTCACTCTGAACAAAAGTTCAATTACGTTTTACCATTCTTTCTTGCTTAGCAAGTGAATGACAAGTGACATTCTAAGGTCAAACACATTTGCTCCTGCTTTTGTGTAATATCCAGCAATGCAGAATGCCTCTTTCAAATTTCAACTCCCAGTTTTTGATGATCATTATATTTTAAAGAATTAATTCAATTGCTTGTTCTAGCAGTCCAGATTTTGGATGCCTTAAGAAGAAAAGCCTGTTATGCCTACTGTTGTGAACTAACCATAACTGTTACCTCAGAAGTATTCACCTTCATTCTAATGAGTTGATATTATCTGCTCTGCAATGTTCTTTATGCATAAAGGTACACAACTGACAGATGGCTGGGCAAATTATGAATTTTTAAAAGCAAAAAACTTTTAAAGAACATCTAAGTGTTTCTTAAATTGCTGCCATGAGTAACCCTTTGACAAAGCAGAAAGTTATTTTACTGGCACCAAAAAAGAAAACTGAAGGTTTTGACCAAAAAAAAAAAAAAAAAAAAATCTAGACTGATATACTAATTTAAAGAAGACTACCAATACCAATGCCAGTGCTTATCTAGGCAAGTGTCTCTAAAGGGTTTGGAATTACTATGACAATCAAAGCAGTAAATAACTACTAATGTAATCTCAGTCTTACTGCTAGGATTAGTTTCTGGTTATGTAATCATGGAGCAGCAGTCAATCCTGCCCAAAATGGTGAGGTGAAACAATAACCCAAAAATCCTTTTTTTGACTACTTAATACAGCTTTCATAATGCTTGTTCTTTAATCAACAGATAATATTACAAGAGTAGAACTTAATTATCATAAGTTAACTGTCTTCTGCTGTGCAAAGGTACCGAGGAATGGCTACATTCAAGTTGTGTTACAATCCCTTTATTTGTATTATACCAAGTGGTTTTAAAATTATTAATTTTATTATGTGGATGTCATTATAGTAGAGAATAGCACAAGAAAAATAGAATGGAAAGATGCCAGGAGGTAGAGATACAGTGTGCCTCCCCCAATCAGGGACTAATTAATTCAAGTAAGCAGAGTGTCTACAAAAATGCAGCAGCTACATGAAACATCTGATTTCCTTTAATGATGCTTCATTTTTCTAAACGTTTATTACAAACTAATAGCAACCTGGCAAGCTGACTGGCTCATACTAATGTCATATTTACAGCAAAGTCACTTCATATGAGACAAAGATCACATTTCTAACAAAGCAATTCCATGTGGAGCACAAGTTACAACACTCAGTAAAAAATTGCAAGATGAAAAGACTACCTGATCTGTAGAACAATGCTGATCACTAAAAAAAACCCCAAAAACACAAAACCAAAATACCTTATGTAAACAATATAATAATAAACGGCTTTGCTGCTATTCTTACTTCTCACAGATAAAACAGAAGAAGGTATTCATCCAAAGACATTCACCCAAAGTCCAAGGAATACTTTAAGAAAAAAAAAAATCTTGAATCAAGGACCTCTAGTTCAGTCAATGCAGTTACTCTTCCTTCATCAATAGTTCTTTAGCACTTTTTGAAGTAATTTGACTTTAGGTTTATACTTCTAAAATACTTTTAGCACTCCACCAATTACTTTTCTTAACTGTTATTTGGTAAAATGAAATCTGGCATTTTTGTTTAATACACTAAAATAGCATATGCTCTCTGTCTGACCTTCTCTTTCATGAAGAATTAACTGTTCTGGAAACTAATTTATTTGACTGGGGTATTCATACTTAGAAATTTGTACTGCTTGCCAAAGGTCAGCTCTGATCATCTCTCTTCACTCTAATGCTGCCCTCTTTCTGTGTAAATGTTATGCTTTATTCCCTGAATCAATCTTGCAGGCCATGTTTACTGTTAGTGTTTGTTTCAAGCAAACATCAATCTGACAACCATGATTAGAATTTTTCAAGTGCTTTGATTCTGTCTTAGAGGAGTTGAAATTTTCTTCTTAAAGCTCAGTAGGCACGGTATAAGCAAGTCATCTGATCTTCCTACCAGAGAAAGCTTTGCACATCTCCCAAGCACCATCATAAACCTCTTCAGATTCTTTGCACAAAGAAAAAAGTATTTCTTCAAAAATAAACTGTTCATTTGAATTCATAAGTACACACAATTTCTATGTGCAGAAATAACAGACTCAAAGGGACTGACTGACACATTCTCTTCTCTTGATATTTCTATAGGACAGCAGAATTTTTAAATGCAAGTGCAAATTTATAAAGGAAATTAGTATCTGATAGAAAAACGGCAAGAACCTTGAATACTTAGAAATATTTTAGCACTTAGGTGCTTCATCACAGAGCACAGCAACAGTACTCACAAAACTACATTTCTCTACATTTGACCACGTGGATCATACTTAGGTGACCAGACAAAGTGATGTCCAACAATTGTTTTGGCTACAGGCACAATTCTGCCTCAGAAAAGCTTGTAACAGTGTTCAGGGAGGGCTGAATATTTGCAGTGAAAGAAAAAAAATTGATATTATGTGTTTAGTTGTATCCAACATTCACTTTCACAGCTGTGTTATACTTGTCCTGATATTTTAAATTGCTTATTCAAAATAAACAAGAGCAAAACCAAGAAACATTGAGAGACATTTCCTCCCACAGTTTTAGCCATATTTTGTTCTTCATAAGAAGTAATTATTTTTGCATGTAAATCTAGGAATTTCTAGTCAAATACTCCACACATCTGAGAAATTTAAAAAAAAAAAAAGTCCTTAAAGTCCTTTCCCTGACAAATGTAGATAGAATGATTTACTACCACCAGTTTATGAGTTACTTACTTTCCTATTTCTGCAGTTTTAGTTTCTTTTCCTTCCATTATTAATTAAATATTCACAGAGACAAAAAGTTCATAGAGATTAGTAGTCAGGAAATTCAGCAGCACTATGGGCAATGTAAAGATTATATAATTTGCATATGAACTCAGAACAATTTACGATGGGAAGTTATCAATCCCAAAGGTTCCTGTGATGCCAGAGCTTTGCCCTGGTTATGCTGTTTGTGCGGATATGTGCATGTGGACTGACACAGAGTTTAGGAATGTTGGTATTTAACATACTCTTTGTGTATATGTACTCATAATGCATGCTTAAAATATTGTACACATAACTACTCTTGTACATATCTGTAAAGTACACTATAAGAAGTAGATGAATTTAGACAACATAGTTCTTTGAATTGGTACAAACCTTACTTGTGTCCTCAAGAAAATATTATCAGTACAACTACAACAGTGCCATATTATTAAGCATCAGCATGTATGTTGCTATAACCTAGAAAAGTCCTCAGCTGTGTATGAGCAATCTCAGAGGAACAAAATATTTCATATTCATATCTGTGTGCGATCTTAATGAATCCAAATATATTCTGAACAGGAGACATTTACCCAAGCACAGCAAATGTATTGTTTTCTTGAATATAGACTTTTCTCAATATACCTTCAGGAAACTGTACTAAACTCATTTATGCCTTAAAACTTGAGAAGCAAAATGTAGTCGCATGTATTATTTTCAGAATCAAGGAGACTACAAAACACTGAAAACTTGAAGCTTAATTAGTTGAGTTTCAAATTCCCTGTTTGAGACTATTAAAAAAAAGAAATAGCCACTTCCTGGAATGGAGAGATACTAAAGTTGAATTATTCTGCTTGAGTAGCTTTATAGCCTTCATCACCTTCATTCTGATCAGCAGAATATTCATTCTAATAAGATTTTAGCCTAGGAAAACAGATTCATGCTTTACTTTTTTATAGGCCTGACCTTGTTTATAGTCTATACTTCTTTCAGTTTAACCTTGTTGTTGTGAATAGCCGTAAAACAAATGCTGTACTTTTAACAGAAAAAGTGAGTTACTAATGTTAACACTATTTTCCTGTCAATGAAAAAACATTATTAACATTAATCTTGTCTCCTCGAAAAATCTTATTAAACAGTATTCTAACTTATACTGAGATAAATTGCTCCCTTTACTGTCTGAATCCTGAAATATTAATGAAGGGCATAATACATAAGTAATTTTTTATCATAGTGTGTGATCCATACCACCGTGGTGTACCAACTGATCATCTTACCAAAAATGTCAGCATCACTCATTACTGAATTTTTTAATCTATAATTCAGTGGAAAATGTCAGTTTGGCAGGCCAAAAAAGCAAGAGTACAATAAAATCACAGAATAATGTCAGAATAGAGAATGTCAGAAAAAAACAAAACCACCACCATCAAAGTAATTAATAAAAGATCATTTTCAGCAGCTCTTGTGTCCCATTTTGCCATTTACATTAATGCAGCTTGCCGAAGTAAAATCATATATACTGATATACTTACAATTACAGATATATAATTTGTGTGCTATAAAGGTGGCAAACTCAAAAAATTCCTTTAATGATCCAATTGTTTAAAGAGATGTGAGTGATTCACCCTCAATATGCCAACATGTCACAAGCAAGAGGACAAAGGTGGTGAACATATTAGCTTTTTTCTATACTTACGCAGAATTTCTGCCTGTGTTTTCAGCCACTACTGAGTGAACACAACTAGACTGATGAAAAGTAGGGCTGCTGCAGGCATGCCATCAGAGGATAAGGAAACTAAGGTAAAGGCTGGGGTTGCATTTCCAAAGCAAACACCATTCTGTGAGGTATTTCTTGTACAAAGGTCAAACTGTGCTAAAATAATGATAAAAACACACCACTTGCTAATAATCACAGCAGAGAAGCTTCAGCAGTGGGAAAAATCTGTTCATGGCCTACAAACCCCTTAAGGCTCAGCTGAACCCTTGCTTGGATGATTTAACTGGAGTTTAAGCCATACCCTCCTGCCAAGGTGCCTTCTATGTCCCTGTGGTACCAGGTTCCCTGTTTAATCTCAGGACTGACTCATTGAGCAGCTCAGGCCCTACTGAAGAGGTGGGAGGAGGCTCCCCCATGACATCCCTCTCTGCAATTCTGGCCGGCAAAATGAAACAGTCTACTTAAATAATCAAATCTGACCCCAGATCCCTCTCTGCCACCGTGTCCTTGCCGGGGAGTCCCAGTTGTAAGGCAATGTTGCACCACTGGCCTCCCTGGTCAGGGGGTGCAAGGCAGAAGATAAGAACAAGTCCTCAAGAACCCCATTCTCCCTGCCGTGGCCACCTTTTTCTGTACACCCATCCTTACAGCAGAAATGGGGTGAAGCAAAAGTGGGGTAGCTGGCGCAGGATCTGTAATCCTCTTACTAGGGCACATAAACAAAGAGCTTGTTTCTGATGCTTATTTGCCCTCAGGGTCATAAGCAGCACAGAGAAAATGCTTCAGGCAGTGTCTAGACCTACTTGCAGGAGTGCACAGGAGACCTGATATCCTCCTTCTCCAGGCAGGCTGCCAAAAGTTACCCATGTCTTCAGCTGAGCCTGCACATCTAGGTATTTTTCCATGGAAAAGGAGCCTGCTCAGAATGGATCAAGATGGCACAGCATCTACTCAGGCTTCACGTCTGGCAAAAGCTTCTGTGCCCAGTAACAAACATGTATTCTGGGATCCTCATGGTGCTGTCTCTGCAGAGTCACGCTGGGGTCAGGCACAAAAATATCACAAGTGTCTTCCTAAAGGCCAGTCCCATTACTGTGCTGCTGCAGACAATTGCCTGTTTTACTTACCTCTTAAACCAGGCCTGCTAGTACTGGTCTTAACTCAGCACCCTTTTCTTAGCTAGTAAAGGAAATTCATTCTTTAAGTGCTGGGGATTGCAATTCAGCACCTGTTCCTAGCCAATATTCCATGTAGAAGTTGTGCTGATTTTCCCACAGAATCAGCATTTTGCTTGCAGTGAACTTTCAATGGAGAAAACAGGATTTCTGACCACGACCACTCACCGGCATTCCTAGGACTCCCTGTGCCTCAGAAAATAGCTACAAACAGATGGACATACACACACCCACACACACTCGGTATCAGGTATTTATTTTCATGACACCATGCAGACCACTGAACAATGCAAATATTATTAGTCCTTATTCACATGTTTGAGTAGGTACATATTTATCTCTACAATGAAAGTGAAGATAATGGGAATATTTCTGTCATGCGATGTTTCATATTGCAAATTGAAATTCACTGCTTTAAGTAATGTTTCTATTTTCTTAAACCACTGTATTTCATTCTCTAACATAAAGAAACCATATGATGTTAAGCGCTATTAGTTTACGTTCCTAAGTTGCACTTCATAAGCAGTTTCCTCCCTTTAATTAAAAATGTGTTTCACTGCTTTAGTTTTGTTCATTTTAAGAATTTTCCTTCAGGTGAAGATGTAAATTAGATTTTACCTCCTCAAATTGTATAGGAAGGCAGATTTCTAATTTAAAAACCCTCTAATTACAAACTATTAAATTCTAATATTTGAGCACTTAATTATAGAACACATTTACTGATTCCCCTAAGAACCACACTGAAACAAATTCATAAGTAGAACTTAATTGGAAATGTAATATGATTAATAGAAAAACTAGAGATGAAATATGAAGTGGAAATGTGGCTGCTGCCACAGTTACATGATCATGAAAGAAAGTTTAATGTTATAAGCAAGAAAGAACTTAATCCTCTTAAGTCAAAAATCATCTAATGGTGAGCAGAGTCAGAGTTAGCTCTTGACTTGACAGTTCAGCCAAACGGTTCTGCTGAATCTAATTATATTTTGCAAAAAATGATGGGATGATTGTGCTCATAGGCAGATAGCAATCATGGTGGACCAAGGCAGATCCCTAAAGTTCATGAACTAAAGCAATCTCCTTTAAGACAGTAAAGATTATCTGCTATTGCTAAAAATACTAATTTTAAGTACTTTTTCTAAATATTCTAGCCATCTTCACATGCAAGCAGTTCTAAATTAATACAATCTGAGTATATTTTCTAAGACTCAAAATAAAAATATCTACAAAGACATGGGAATAAACTGGACACCTGTGGCCACCACAAAAAAAAAAGGAAAGCATTTCATAAGAAATTAATGGAGTAAAATTAGCATTCCATTTTTGGCAACAGAAATGTTAAATGTGATAATAGTTTAATGATGTTAATCTATCTCCCGGGATACTTAATTCACAAAAATTACCATGCAAATTATTCTCTGTGAGTTTGTAATAGACTGGAATAAGTGAAGAAGGTTAGCCATAAGGTAGAGAATAAAACAATGGAAATGCATGTGGTACCTGAAAGGTCCTCACAGACTTTACCTAGATGGGAACATGCTAAACAGCCAAATCTATGTGGTGACATCTTTCCAGTCTCACACTACTGCCACCTTTGGCTTGCAGGGTTTGTGCTACATCACAACTCTTCTCTTGGCCACCCAAATTTCCTTGACAAGAGCTATCTGTTACTCAGGGCTTTCACACTGGGGATTAACAAAAGCAAGGAGACAGTACATGGAAAAATATTAGTCTATTTTTCAGATATTACTAGAAATACGCAAAGACAAATATGTTGCTTGTCCAACAAGCAGTGCTTGTTGCACTCTGTCTTTAGTCTAAAGAATTTTCATATGCTTTCTTCCCCTTCGCCGCCCTTCACTTGATTTCTTTAGCTGAACTTAAATAATCTCACTCCCTTTCATCCAGATCTTTTGCCAACAGTTTAATGAAAGTCTTAGCTGTCATACTGAACCAAAATTATAATGAATCCTATTTTAAACCTTCCAGAAAGAACTCTTCCACTGAATGCTTCTGACTCCCACATTTCAAACAGCCTGTGTGTCACAAGAGGCTCTTCTCCTTGAAGAGTACATCTTGTCACAAAATTGCTTCTGGGAACTGGACAGTCTCTTTCCTGACACAAGTGGAATAACCACTATTACTATAGATTTCACAAACAGTGCTCTCCTGGACAATGCTTGACATCAGGATTGCTACTTGAAGCACTTAATCAGGCATTAACTCTATTGCAAGTTTTCTGTTTGAGTCCAGCCGTGTTATTGAATTTTCTGATAATCTCTTAATAAGAAATAAATTTTCTGTCACTATTTCCATGCTGAAAAAAGTTAAACTGAGTTCCACTCATGGGGTACTAGATGTAAATTTATATGTAGGCACTTTCTCTTACAATTTAAAAAAAATGTCACAGTTCTTTCAGAGTGTAAAATGAGGAAAAGTTTTGCAATTCTTTGCTAGAAATAGATTATTTGTTTCTTCATAAACTCATGCACCAGCAGTCTCAGACAACATTTGGAAGAAATTGCTGGTGTGTATTACTTATTTCATATTTATCTTTCACACTATTAGCTCTGAGGAATAACAAAATGAAGCAAAACAACTCAGGTAATAAGTAATACACTGATTTGATGTTAGTTTTCATAGGATGTTATCTAAGTGTTATGCCAGTGAAGTTCAGAATTGCGAAGTTCTTGCTCTTGAAAGTCATTACCAGAGACAGATGGTCTTGGGAGTGGCATGCAGTGACAGTGTTTACTCAGACAAATCTAGTGTTAAAATTATACCTTAACTGTGCAAAAGAATAATGCTATTTCACACCAATTCTAATCCAGAGTATTAATTATATTAAGTACAACTGTAATTATTACAAAGTAGTGATCCATCTTCTTTTAACTGTTCAATTAATTTGTGCAGACAAAAAAAGTTCTGTTCCATTAATCTTCTTTTGAAAGAAGATTACACCATGCCAACTCTATTTAAATATGCATGCACGTGTCTGGAGAGACATCTGTTACTACAACAAAAGTGCTGCTGTAGGCCTAGATGTAAAATTTGTAATACAAAAAAAAAAGTGCTATTAAAACACTGGAAGGCCCAGACCAAATTTTGTTATCTGTTTTTGAACCTCTGTCCCACACTGCATTATTTAGAATGGCTGCCAGACTAATTAAAACACAGCACTGTATTCATGGTGTCATCAGCTGAGAGATCAGACAACTCCAGGGAAATGCTGGATTAGAGCACAATTGTGAAAAATGGTCCAGATGCACTGGTAAAACACCTGGTCCATAGACAAAAACTGCCTGAAGAAGAATAGTTTTTATGAACCCAGAAGAATCTTGCTATGGGTGTACTATAGATATGGTATTTCCATCCCTCTTAACTGTTTCTCATCCGGTTTGGGATTAATGACCAAGGGATATAGGCCACTTTCAATTTGAGAGTTAAAATTCAGAGCAAAAAGGAATTACTGAAAAGTAGGCAGGGATGATAACAGAAAGGTCCATGCAGATGAAGGGTTTAATCTTGCTTCTGCTCTAAGGTCTTATAAACTACTTAGTATTCAAAGTTCATCAGATTTGTCCACATGGGCAATTACAACAGAAACACAAAATATGTGGATTCCATCACAGTTTAAGACACAGCCATTTTCTCAGGAATACAATGAATTTCATAAACATACACAACAAAGTGTACAAGTAAATAAGATGAAAAATTCCTTACTTTTGCTAATATCTTGACTCTAATAATAGCAACCTTGTGCTGATAAATAGAATGATTTGTTAATACTGAAGATGTATTTAAATTGGTATATTTTCTGTATAGTCATACTGTTCTGATGGTAGCATTTTTGTGAATAAAGAAGAAAAATGAAGAGATAGGAAAGCCTCAAACATAATGAAAAGTTTGGAAAGAAAGTCTAATTCTCCATACAATATGCTTATAAAAGGTATAAATGGCATACTGCAAAGAAGGTGTTTAAAGATCCTGCAGTGTTTTTAATCAAAATATATCAATCATTCTTTCTGCCAATAAATTTCTTGTATTCAGTAGAATAATTGCTTTATGAAGAAATAATTTGCCTCTCTGAAACTTATCTTCAAGGAAAAATAAATTGAAAAGATATCCAAAGGTTCCTTTATAGGGAGGACCTCTTCCGATTTGCTACCTGAATTTCTGCAGTCGGAATTTTCTGAGATATTCTTATTTTTCCAGATAACTTGCTTAGATTATTAATTACATGGGACCTTCAGGAAAGAGATTTCTCTAAATTGGAAATGCATCTAATCACCTCTGTGGCTGGCTATGCTTACAAGGCTTAACCTTTTCACAGTCTATTCCAAGAATGAACTCATTGATAAGATCAGACTATTGTGCTTCTGCTATTGAAGGTTAATACAGAACCACACAGGCAATTTCCTCCTCATTTTAATCTGCATTCTGTATTGACACTTAGTAATTCAACATAATAAAATGTTACAAAGGATCAACCACCAATGTGGTAGCTTTGCCCTAGTGATGACTACCAGCCAATGCAAATCTAAAATAACAAAAGATTTACCATCACCTACAACTCTTGAACTACAGATCTGTGCATTCAACAATGTAAGAAGACACTAGATAGCTTTCTAAAATTGAAAAATAAGGACAACAAAAATAATTTCTATTTTAAAAAGCAAGGGAAAACGTACTGAATATCTTCACAGTATACTGTATAGAGGCACACATTGCAACAGGTCTGGATCCTGTCTCACAGCCAGCAGAAGTACACTTCATCCATAATTCCACTGAAACCCACAGGGGTTTTCTGATGGTAAAAACTAGTTTTTAAAAATTCATAGATTCAAAAGTTATGCATGCTATAAGATCAATTCTTAAAAAAAAAAAAAAAAAAAAAAAGGAACAGAGAAAACTCGATCCAGCCAAGCAAAAATAAATACCCTGCACTTACTGCATCTACTATTAGTTCCATTATAAACAAACATGAAAGACCTCAGGTTATCACTATCTTTCTCCTTCCCCTGGGTCTAGTGCTTAGCACCCCAGTGTCCCAGTACTTCAGAAAGGTAAGTTCTTCCACAGCAACTATCCAGAGTTTCCAGCTGCCCTCCGGTACATATTTTTCTCTAGTGTACCACATCTAAGATCCCATTGGCTCTGTTATCTCAGAACTGAGTGACAAGGGTGATCTCAAAATACCAAAGCAGTTTCCTATCATAAGCTGATAAACATTCAAAGTCAATCAATTCAGTACAGAACCACATCTTCAAGTGTAAAATAGATAATATTTTTGCAAATAAAAGGAAAATTAATGTAATGTTTTACTCAGAGAAGCATGTCTTTGTTCTTACTAGAATGGATGGGAAGAAAGTTAAAAATAGGAAGACTCTTTCATGTTTCTTTGCACTCTATGAAAAGCGCTCAGATCTTACCTTGTACACCAAATATCAAACTGTAATAAACTGGGTTGCCTAAATGAAGCATCATTTCACAGCATTGAAGTTGCATTGTTGAGAATAGCAGGCAGTATCAGATCCTTAACTAGGAATAAATTATTTAAGGTCATGGTTTGAATGCTCACAGGATATCTTCAATGCCTTAATTGGCATTACTTCCATCAGAAAAATACCAGAAATTTTCTCTGTTCCTCTCATTGGGAAAAAGTCATATTTGGTGTAATACCTAGTTCAGACTTTTTGTGAAAATTTTCTCGTTCTGGCATTTGACAGAACCCCAGAGAAACTAAAACAGAATTGCTCTTGCAGAGTGTGAAGGACTAACTGTAACACGGAATAAAAAAAAAAAAATTAAAAAACCTCCTAATCATGTAAATGCACTAAAATAAAATAGTTTTAATATTAAAATAGTATTCAGTTGAAAATAAGCATAAAATTCTATTACTATACACAAATTTCCCAACATTAATCTCCATTGAAATTCAAAATTATGTAATAGTCTATTTCTTTAAAAGGGGAAATGAAAGAATCATAGAATCACAGAATAGTTTAGGTGGGAAGGGATCTTAAAGGTCATCTAGCTTCAGCCCCCCTGCCATAGCGAGGGACACATTTCCCTAGACCAAGCTGCTCAAACCCTCATCCAACCCAGCCCTGAACGCTTGAATCACTTCATGATTCTATGAATCTATGAACTCTTAGTCTAATGAGGAAGGATGAGAAGATCTGAAGAGATTACCTCTGAAACCAGTTACAACCCACCATGGCAAATAACAGTTTTTTCCAATGATATACATAGAAACTTCTATCCTTCAGCTTACTTTTGAACTGACAACCTCTCCATAGAGAGTCCCTCAGTTCAGGGTGGTCCAGGATAGTACAACTGCAATAAAGCTTAAGGCTTGCACCAAGGACAGGCTAGGAATCAAAGCTAAAGGGAGAAACAACTTGTTAGAACAGAATGCAGTAATTCCAATGGGAAATATAGTGACTGATAGAAAGCTTGAGCCTCGCTGAAACAACACTCTGGGTAGTAAAACAGCCTTTACCACCTTTGTCATGACTATCACCCTAGAATCTTTCTGCTGCTCCTCATTTTTATTGCATTTATTCATTTGTCCTACTAGTTACATTTAGTTTCAAGTTTTATTTTTTGTTAATTTGGTAATACCAAAAATAAATATAATGAATCAAAAAGAAAAATTATCAATAAACATTGTCTTGTATGTGTTTACTTGAGTAGTCACATTTACTTATAAATCTTGATCTGGATCTTCTTGAACTTAAACTGATTTAAAAATTTACTTTTTATTTCAGTCCATGCAAATGAGAATAACTTCAGACAGCATGCTACCCAGGAAGAAATTAATTCAAGCATTTTTCTACATCTTTGTATCATAGCAGGTATCCTGATACTCATAATGCTGTGCATATGATTCATACAGAATGCCAGAGAAAGAAAAGGATTTTTAAGCAGTCATGAAAAAAATTAAAGATTGTTATTTTATCATTTACACGTTAGGCAACAACCTCTAATGAGTGTAGATGGTTGATCTGTCAGTATGCACACTGCCTCTATCTCCAAATATATATTCCATGAAAAATACAGAGGATATATTTTCATCAATTAACTGGAGAAATTTTTGAGGAACTTATAATAACATCTTTCTTTTTAGCAGCCACCTACATGCCATTCTCCAATGCAAACAGGAGTAGAAGTTCTATGAGGACATCTTTTTTTGATAAAAGTTTGAAAATATTTTCCCCATAAATCCTGCCTGACACTTGAATGGGAAGAAGGGGAAATATATTTCTGCAGACAAGGAACAGTTCCTTAAGAAGCCATCCCTAAATATTATTTATTCACATGGAGGAAAAAAATAGCCCCAGTGAATGACATAAAAGTATTCTTAAAAGCTGATTTTTTTGTATCCCTCTATCTTTCCACCTTTCTTTGGATCCCAAAGGAAAATTTTCCCTCCTGTGAGAAGGAAATTCTGTTACCAGGTCAGTGAATTGTAGCTTTCAGTCTGCATTCTGTCATCAGGAGATCCGGATGTCACAAGCAAGAGAGGTGAAAGCCTACTGGCTCAGTAATGACACGAAGAACATGACTCCTGAGCTTCGGTACCGATGGCAGCTCACCATACACCCATGGGCACAACAACTACCTCCCTCCCTTACCTCTGCCTCCCCTTTGTAAAATGAGAAGGCACTAATATTCACTACATGCCCATACAGAATGTTGAGGGCAAACGCAAATAAATGTTATGTGGTCAGAATAAAAATTTGTATTAAACCAATGCCCACAAAACTGGTTTGGGTTATGTTTGCATAAAGCATTTTAGTCATTCCTAATTCACATCAAGAACATCTTTAAAGGATCAGTAATGTCTGGGCCTGTGTAGGAATGGACTTTGGATTATATTTTTAGAACTGAAAAGGGAAAAGTCGCTTCATGTAGAAAATGGATTTATAGATACCTAAAGGAGAAAACTGCTTTAGAATTGCATAGTCTGAGAGTTTTAGAAGCCAAGATCAATGTCTGCACTTCTGAGAATACTTATCTTAATTTACAGCAAGTATGAACAGAACGACACTTGCAACACGCAATATTCTTTAAAAAAGAAAGAAAGAAAAAGTGACATATCACATTGTGTTTCCAAGACACTGCAGTTCAGCTGAGCACATCTTACTTGGCAAATGCAACCCATCACTAGCCTTGACAAGAAATTAATGCCAGAGGATTACTTTTTTGTGAAGCGGTGCTGCTGGTTGGAACTGTGGTTCTGTGGTAACTTTCTTTCCTCTTTAAGCTGATATATGATCCTGCTGCAGACAAGGTTAGTTCTCCCACTCGGCTGAGCAGGCATTATGATTCACAGGGCCAACATCACTCTAAATGAACTCTGATCCAGCAGTGCTACTGGCAGATCTTACAGCATATATTTGTCTCTTATCCATGTGGTTTGTGCTATAATGTAAATGAATGAAAAAGGAGAACTTCTCCTCAGTCAGAAAAACTTAAGCTAGCTCTCAGCAGCGTTTTAAGTAATGGAAGTGTGCTGACTTGTCTCTTTAGTATGGGAAGTGATTTTACAAAACAAAATAAGCCTGTAGATCTTGAATAAAAAACCAAAAAAAAACCCCAAACAACTAAGAAGATAAAGCATTAAAGATGATGACATTAATATGGCTATGTTGTCTTCCAGCCTACAAATTTAGTCTAAAAGCACTGCGAACATTTCTTTTCATTTAATCTCAAATAGCCAAGTTCCAAGAACAAACAAAAGCTTAGAACAAAGAAAATTGTAGGGGTGTCAATCATACACCTTATCAACATTCCAAAAATTGCCTGTCTTGATGAGAGCTTCTCCTCAACCTTGCTCTGAAAACAGTACAATTTATTCAAATCTGCAACCACTGAAAAGTACTGTCAAATTTCCTGAGCTCATTAATAAAAAATTTGAAACGGAAGTAATTTTAGTATCTCCAGTGAAAACATCGTAGATTTAGAAGAGTGGCTCTGACAGCAGAATATAACTTGATCTGTATTATGCAATTATTGAACAGACAATTGAAGGCTCAAACAAAAAATTTTAAGTGAATATATTTTCCCAAATCACTGCAAACTACAAAATCATTTTTGCAGTCTAGATTGGATGCACAGTTAACATTCTTAAGACACTTTTCCCCTCTAAATAGTTTTTTAACCATAAATAGAAAGTGAACATAACTGTGGCTATGTTAGTTTCTGTGTGACAATTAAACCAACCAACTAATACTGATACCTTATACCAATGAAATTGAAGTTATATTGTGCCTTAGTGCCCTGGATCACTTACATGCCAGTGTTGTTTGTATACCAGATAGGTAAAATTGTTTCTTTACTGTGCCTGAATGTGTGAAATCAAATTTGTTAGGACTGTGGGGTGGAAATGATTGGATAACAGAAGACTGAGCGAGAAGTTAAGACCTTCCTGAGCACCAACTTCTTTTCCAGGAAACCCAGTGGGCAACAAGGAAGGATCACATGCAAAATCTGAGAACTTCATGAACTGTGTTGTTAAATTTTATGGTGCTGAGCCCAGTCACATATAAGCCTATTTACTTCCCATTAGTTAAGGAAGCCTGGAGTGTGAGTTGCAAGATGACATCAATCCGTGCTAAATTTTCACAAATCATGAGCTGTTATCAAAGCCAGCAGGAACTCAGTACTGATCCAACAACCAGCTTCAGATCAGCATCATTCCTTGGAAAGATTAAGAGTTATTTTATGCTTCAGAATCTTGTTTAAATTGCAAAAGATAACGAAGCTGAGAACTAGGAACTCTCTCTGCCACTCACTTAATCCGTCCTAAAAGGATTTTGGCACCTGTGCAACAGAGAAAAGGAAGGGGAGGGGCAGATGTTGGAATCAGAGTATCAGAGTATCAAACCGCAGCAATGACACACGTTATCTCTGCTTTCCAGCTTGGTGCTCTGTGCCAACAGTAACCCCCACAGAAGAATTCTGGTCATAAAGATGAGCTGTCATATGGGGAAACTGAAAGATGCAGCAGAACAATGGCTACTTTTGCTCTTTTCTGACTGCATTATTTGGAAATAGGAGTGTTTAGGGTCACAGGCTCAACTTCTCCACACAGCTGGAAATCAATCCAAAATAATTTGTGTAGAAAGGTTAAATGCTAAGAGGAAAAAAAGTCCCATATTTTCTAAAACAGACATCCCCTTTGGATTCAGAGTTATTTCCCTCCATTTTGAAATATTCAGCCTTTGGACTGAAGGCTTTGTCTGTCATGATGGGATACTCTAGGGAGTATCTCAGTTCAGGAATTTGACATATTTAATCCCAGGAGAGCTTTTATTGTATTTAGTGTGTTGGGATCAAAAACAATAAAAACAAGTTTTCACTGTTATTGGTTTGCTTCCAGGCACCTGTTTCATACCCTTCTGAATTCCTTACTGGTATGAATAAGAACGGCAGTTCAAAGTTTCCCAAGCTGGCACTAACCTCTAGATGTCTTTTACAGAAGAGGAAAATAGAAAATACAAATTAATTTGTCTAAATAACCTGTCATATTTCCATGTAGCTAACAGGTAGGTCAATAGTATTAGCTACATAATAACGTGCAGATCTCCAAATGTCATGCTTAGAACTAAGAACATGCAACAATTCAGGCTGAAGGGGATCTAATTACCAAGGGATGGGAAACTTAAATTACATTGGTATAGCCTAACACATTAAATTAAAAATTCACTGATTTCTAACAGCTGGGGAATGGGCCCCTTTAAAATCTTAAAGTCCTTAGAAGAAAAAAACTAAAGAAAAATGGTCACAACCCCTTCACTGCAGTTCAACGGCGAACAGGGCTTTAGCTCTGTACTATCAGAGTGTAACTGTGGCAGCCCGCCCCTATTGAAAACACCTGAACATATCTGTCTCAAAGAAGGCAAAAGTTTATCTACACTGCAAATTTGACAATGTATTAGCTATTACAGCTACAGCATCCACTTGGGGCATCTTGTGCATTATCAAACATTGATTCCCTTTACCCTTTGCCTTCAGTACAACATAAAAATAAGCCTTGCCAATTCCTCAACTGCTTCTTAGACAGACTTGAAACTAGCTAATTTTAAGAAACAAGACATTCACAAATGCTTTTAAACAATATATGATATGTATTAGACAGACTACCTGTGTCATTAGGGTTTTTTTCAGTTTTAAGAATAAATAAAACACAAAATCTCCCTAGAAATAAATACTTCTAGTTTTTCTATGAAATTAAATGCATGCCAAGATTTTCAAAGAGACAAAAGTTCAGCATCTGAAATAACTTTCAGGCACATAAATTAATTACGTTTCTAGGGATGCCAAAATATTAGAAAAATGCAGAAAACCCTTCACTAAGGAGATTGTCCAAGTTGAACTGAAGTACCTTCTTAGCTGTCCTCCTCATGCTGTAACTCAGAGACTGATAAGTGAAAGCTTGCAGAATATAAGGGGGAAAAATTATTTCCAGAGTTAAGGGCTATGTCAGATCACCAGCAGTTGCTCAGCAGTCATTTCGGTTTCCTGCTACAGTCTAAAGAGAATTCAAAAGAGTAGAGCCAAAACTTCACTGTCACTTAGCCAAAAACCTTACCATTTAATTATTTTGGGGGGAGCAGTTCTGCATGCCCTCAGTCTAAATGTCTTACAGTTAGTAGCTCACAACACAAAGCAGCTGACCCTTTCTTAGAAATTTATGGGTTCACAACAGACTCACCAGCAGAGATTGTAATTCTGTCACAAGATGCCCTTCTTGGGTTGCCCAGAATATCTACTTCAGTTTAATCACTTTTGAACCTCCATCAGTTCTGCAGTGACTGACCAGGAACTGACTTTAAGCTCTGGTAGTAGCAATCTTCTTATGAATCATTCTATGTTGGGTACAGCTGAGATTTACATATAAGATGACGTCTGATATATAGATGGAAAACGTATGAATTTATGACTCTCATTAAAATCATACATACAGTGAAAAAAAACCCCTGTTTTCACTGATAGTCAAGTGAAGCACAATAAGGGTCTAAAACTTAATGGTGAAATGGGAAACAACAAAGACAGAGAACACAAACTGGGTATAGTCGAACATGTGACAGTCCATAAACAGAACTGTATTCACTAGGAAATTGAAATGAGTATCATATGCATTTCATTACAGTATCATTTATTAGACATAGCCTCACAGCTAAAAAAAAGAGGAAAAGATGGTGCAAGTATACCAAAACCATTCTGATTTTAAGGTCTAAGCTTTACTGTAGATAGGTATCTATCCTTCTACGTTGCTTAAATTGCTGGTTTGTCTTGGTTGAGGGTCTTTTTGGTGGTTTTGTTCGTTTGTTTGTTTTGGTTTGGTTTTTGGGTTTTTGGTTTGTTTGTTTGTTTTGTGGATTGTTTTTGTTGATTTTATTTTTTGGGGGTTTTTGGGGGGGGTTGATCTTTTGTTTGTTTTTTTTGGTTTGGTTTGGCTTGGTTTGGTCTTTTGGGGCTTTTTTGGGGGTGGTTTTTTTGTTGTTTGTTTCTTTTGGGGGGGGTGGGTTCTGTTTTGGTTTTAGTATACCAATTAGTTCAGCAAATATTATAAGTGAAAAAACCCTATGCCCTATGCATGTACTTCTTGCATAGCAGTGCTTTATTCTGGATCTGTGACTAAAACAGTGTGCATAACATAGCAGTGAATACAGTGAATAAATTCCTCTTTTTTCTTTACTTGAGTGAGCAGCTTTTACTCCACCTATTAAACTGATGTTATCTTGATCCATAATTCTTCTTGCCATCTTTCTGTGTTTTCCATGCCACGGCTTAGGGGAGCAGTCTGGTGCCTGGCTTAGGGGAGCTTGTGCTGGTGCCTGGCTGCCAGCTGGGGACACAGCACACAACAGAGCATTACCACAAAATCTGCTTTAAAACGCAAGCATCCTCTGGCAAAAACAAAGTTACCAAGAAGAATGGAGGCAAACATAACCAGCCTTAACAATGACAGAAATAAGGAGACTTTCCTTAGGAACTAAAGTAGTTGAATGGAGTTTCTTGCAAACCAGAAAACTTCTTGTCATTTCCCCTCTGGACTTACTTGCTTGTCTCTATTTCACTGTTTAAACTTAGATACTAGACTAACACTGGATATAAAATAATTGCAAATAAAACATAAAGATTGCTGAAGGCTCACATAAGTGACTAAGAAACTAGCAAAATGATGATGTGTAGGCAAACTTAGCAATGTCATTCAGGAAAGCAGAAGTCCTCATGTCTAAGTCTTATACATAAGGCTTCTATTAAATGGCTTTAGCTCAGAGAGTAGACTTGCTATGATGACAATGGATGATCCCATGAAGCTGGGAGACATCAATATAAAGGAGGAACAGAATATTATCCACGAAAAATTAGATGGCTTTGAGGTTTGTAATTGAAATGGAATGAAGTATAATAGAACAAGGGCAAGGGGCCATTAACATGAATCCAGGATACAGAATGAGAGTACATCAGCTAAAAGTGATAAAAAGGCCTGCTGTATTTATTGATCACAGGCTGACTATAAATCACGGGCATGATGCTGTTCTGAAAAAGGCAAACGCAATTTTAAGACGCATTGGGAGAAGTATTTTTATAGAAGCAGACAGTTATTAAGGCCTTTTTACAAAATCCCTTGTGTGGGAGAGTCTTCATCTGAAACATGTCATCTGATGCCAATTATCCATATTAAAAAAAAAATAAATTAAATGAACCTGTACCAGAAAACATGTGGAAGCAAGTTCCAATGATTACTAGAAAAACAAATTGCCTATGTTACAAAATAAGTGATGAGAAGAAAAGGGGTTTGCTTAGCCCAGAAAAACAATCTGGGAAATGTAGCATGGTTATTCTTTACAAGTAAATGGTTAGATAACCTCAGTGAAGTGAAAGGAAGTAGGAGAAAAATACTGGCTTAAGAACAGAAGCTTATAAAGTGGGAATGAGTAAAATGAGGCTGAAAACATTAAGACTGTTGCTAATGAAGGCTCTAGAACAGCCTTTCTAGAGGACAGTAGAAAGGCAGAAAAAACAATTTTCTATTGTGAATTGCAAAAACATGTAGATTTTATTTTTGTGTATTTCTCTGTGACAGCAGAGGTTCATTTGACTGTCCCTTATGTTATCTACACCCCTTCTTCTAAGAAGTGCTTGGCTTCCACTTCTAGTTGGTCTAACATGCCATGTCATGAACTGTAATGTTATTATTCGCAATCTGAATCTATAGCATTATACAGCAATATAGGATTTGTTCATATCCCTAACATTTTCATTAAAAAGAAACAATTTATTTTCTTATCTGCATTTCACCATCAAATCTTACTATAGCTGTTATGAAACATAAAAGGAAGGGTGATTTTTAAAATAAGCCTATAATAATTTGTGTATTTCTACTAACGAAATTTTGCAGCTTGCTTTTTTGAAGAAAGGAGAGGGCAAAGAAAGGGCAATTAGTATGAGAAATCATTTGAGGCAAGCCATTATTAACTGAAAATAACCACAAGCTATTGACAGACATTTTGCTAAGACCTAACCAGCACACCAATCCAGCCTTGCAGAAATACAAAGATCATTTATCTTGTTATAGTTGCATGTCAGATAAGTTGCACATGAGTTTTCTAATGCATTCCAAAAAATCAGTAGAGCAAATTCCTCAGCTTGACTTTATTCATGCCAATCTGATTAAACATTCCTATCTCAGACAAAATATTGTCTGCATTTGACAGAGCTGGCGCAAAAGACGAGAGCCTGAAGCATGTAATTAAGGCTAGCACTAGGTAGTTCCAGCTCCTATTATCAGTTTAGGAGACAGCTGTTAACACTAAGCAAATTTTTACTTAAAGGTATCAAAAAGGAAAAGCAGGAAAAAAGCCTACATAATTGCACCTGAATATTTTCAAAAATACACCACCTACCCCTACACTAACACACCCCAAGACAACAACAAACACTACCCCACAAAACAGTCTATGGTGGTAGTGAAGGAGTAATTGAGCTGCCAGAACACAGAAATTGCGGGTTTGCACTAACCAGGAAAAATATGGTGTATTTGCTCTAGACCACTCTCTTCATTTTCATCAGCAAACTTCAGTGCAGTGTAAAAAAAAAATTACATTTATAATCACTAGATACAACATAGCTGATACAGTAAAATCTCACAGTGGGCAACAAATTACTTGCTTGGTAATTTCAGCAGTTAGCTACAAAGTATTCATTAGATGTATTCTCAATCCTCATTAATTCTAATTCAATAGACTGGTGGTAAAAGTGACATAAAAATAATAATGCACATAAAACATAGAGTCAAACTCTGACCCTTAATGCTGCAAAATTGCAAAGCAACATCATACTAATGAGTTGAAAAATTAATACAGAAATGCCTGTGTTGTTTACCGGCTCTAAGAGGCACCAGAGCTTTACAGTTATGCTCAATTTAAGATTAAAAAACCCCATAAATTACAATCCTGCTGGATACCACCAATCCATGAGAAAGAATAACGGTGCAAAAAGATGTCACTTCATGAGAAACAAAGGCTGCAGAGCCCTTTTCCAACCTTCAGATGAGCAATGTGAAAAATATCCATTTCCTTAAAGGAGTCTCACATAGCCAATGGTTTATGGCATGGCAGAAGAGCTAACAAGAGTCACTGCGTACTACCTGAGAATTAGATCTAAGCTGTCATGGTATTCAAAGATTTGAGGTAGATTTGAGTGGTCTTTGAACAGCTTGTATCACCATACATATCAGCAATGTATCCTTTCAATTTGAAACACATGGCAATCTTTCCTCATTTTTAAATTAGGAAAGAAATTCAATTTTCAGGATTTTGTGAGAGCTTATTCTTGATAATATCCATTTTTAACAGTGACAGCTGTAGAAATACTTTTTGATCAAAGCTTTGTAAGACACTAGAAAATATTTGCACAAATTATTTGATTCAGTTTGTCTCCTGCAAACACTGTGATAAATTCACACTGAAAATCTTGCAGACAAAAACCTTTCCCTGACAAATCAAACTGAAGAATCAAATCAAGCAACAGACGTGCCCTAAGCTTCCCTCAGCTGTTGCAAGCTACAAACTGGGTAGGCAAGTGTATGTGAACTTGTTTCTACAACTTTGAGCTTTTGGAGGAAAACCAGAGAAACAAAGAGTGCCTCTACATTCTGTTTTGTTCAGGGGTGGTTTTTTGCAGCCAATATCCTATCATCCTTCTTTCCCATGATGTAAAGCCTGAAGCCTCTCAGGAAGTGTGAACAGGATCCCATTCAAATGAACCAGCCCTGGAAGTTCCACTCCCTGACTCTACCTAATGCGTCCTATTCTGTAACTGGGAGTGGTCCATGGGATCAGGTCAGTGCCTAATCCAAAGTACAACTCCCAGAATCCCAGAATCATTAGGGTTGGAAGGGACCTCTGGACTTCATCCAGTCCAACCCCCCTGCCAAGAAGCATCACCCAGGAACTCATCCAGGAGGGTTTTGAATGTCTCCAGAAAGGGAGACATCCATGACCTTCCTGAGCAGGCTGTTTCAGTGCTTTGCCACTGCCAATGGAAAGTTCTTCCTTGAACATTGGGGTGGAACTTCTTGTGTTTAGTTTATGGCCATTATTTTAATTTATGGCCATTGCTCCTTGTTCTCTCACTAGGCACCACCAAAGAGTCTGGCACCATCCTCTTAGCACCTACCTTAGAGATATTTATATGAATTAATGAGCCTCTCTCTCAGTCTTCTCTTCGCCAGACTAAACAGGGTCAGCTTCCACTGTCCTCATAAGAGAGATGCTCCAAATCCTAGATAATCTTTGTTGCCTCTACTGGACCCTCTCCAGTAGAGACTTGTCTTGTACTGACGAGCCCAGAACTGGACACAGCACTCCAGATGTGGCCTCACCAGGGTTGAGTAGAGAGGCCGGATCACCTCACTCAGTCTGTGAGCTCAATCTTCCTGATGCACCCCAGGATACTATTGGTCCTCCTGGCCACAAGGGCACTGCTGGCTTGTGCACAATTTGTCACCCAGTCTTGGTGACTCCCAGGCCCTTCTCTGCAGAGCTGCTCTCCAGCAGGTCAATCCCCAACCTGTGCTGATACTTGTGGTCATTCCTCCCCAAGTGCAGGACCCTACACTCACACTCATCAAGTTTTTCTTCACCCAATTCTTCAGCCTATCAAGATCCCACTGAGTGA
This sequence comes from Acanthornis magna, assembly GCA_036785705.1. Taxonomy (NCBI): domain Eukaryota; kingdom Metazoa; phylum Chordata; class Aves; order Passeriformes; family Acanthizidae; genus Acanthornis; species Acanthornis magna. The sequence continues at coordinate 15,238,629 of JAWUZG010000029.1, forward strand.
CAACCCAGCCTTCAGGTGTATCAGCTTCTTCCCCCAGTTTCACATCATCAGCAGACTTGGTACATTCTATCAGGTACATCAGGGTACATTCTATCCCTTCATCCAGGTCATTGATAAATGAGTTCAATAAGACTGGACCCAGTACTGATCCCTGTGGAATGCTACTGACTACAGGCTGCCAGCTGATCACAACCTTCTGAGATCTGCATTCAGCCAGTTCTTGATCCACCTCACTGTCCACTCATCTGACCCACTTTTCCTGAGCTTACCTACAAAGATGTTATGGGAGACAGTGTCTAAAGCCCTAGGAAAGTTGAGCCTTACTACTATTTATTGAGGTAAACAACATCCACTGCTTTCCCCTCGTTGACCCATCCTGCCATGTGATCATAGAAGGCTATCACATTGCTCATGCGTGATTTCCCCTTGGTGAACCCATGTTGACTACTCCTGATGAACTCCTTGAACTCCTTTTCTTCTCCCTACTTGGTGATGACCTCCAGAATGACCTCCATGACCTTTCCAGAGATAGAGGTGAGGCTGTTAGTTTCCTGGGTCCTTCCTCTTGCTCTTTTTGAGAATGGGAGTGACACTGGCCTTCCTCCAGTCACCTGGCACATCTCCCATATATACAAATTCTGTGTTCTGAGAGCCTACTAATTTTCTCTAAAAATCTGCTCCTGCTGGATACAGCAACTTGCTAATGTAAAGGTAAATAAAGTTAAATAGAGTAAGACCAGGGAGAAGACCATAACCTGTAAAAATTCACATGCTGAAGTGATGCAGAATTGGAAATATTTGTGATAGAGAATGTGTGAAGAATTCAGTAGATCTGTGCTTACCTCTAATAACTCTTAGAATTAGAGGGAATACAGTTATAATATACAAAAATGCTCAAAACTTTGCCATTCATAAAAACAGTTATTTGGTACAAATTCTGAAGGAGAAGGGGTCCAAACCATAGTTCAGTTTATTTCAATACAGAGGTCACATGTACAGCATGACTGATCAATTTACATCTTTGATTGATGTTTTTTAAAGTGTGTTTGAAATTACAAAAATCTGCAAAGCTGAAATTGTTTTTGTATTGTAGTTAACTATTTCAAAATCACACTTGATCATTATTTTCTCTTACTTAAAAAAGTGAGAACTTTGTTATACAGCTCAACAGCACCCTAAATGCCTCACAACTATTCAGTACTTCAGTATGAAATATGCATTACTGAATATGAAGCACACACTCAACTGCAGTTAAGAAATTGCATTGAACAGGAATGTATAATCACATTTCCTCAACAAAAGAAGTTAGATAGTTCAGCTGTTTTTTCTAGAGCTGGGGAAAAAAACCCACAGAAAAAACCCAACCAAACAAACAAAACCAAAAACATCTGCACCCCCCCAAAAACAACAAACCTACAAACACACAATCTTTAGAAAATGAAGTTAATTTCAAATCTGTATAGATTCATATACAACAAGGGTAATCTGATAGCATTATCATCCACTGTTTCCTACATTAAATCTTTACAACCAACTAACCTTCAATATGAGTTTCAGACTTTGTACTTAAAACCTGAATTTATTATGCAGGACTCCACTTTCAGCAATGAAAGACAAGCATATGCAGCTCAGACAGAGGAAAAACAATGTCTTGACAAAAAGAGATACAAAAGACAAATGATGAGAAATGTTTAAGAAAACTTGTCACTCCCCTCTGTTAACTACATTTATGCTTGGATATCAAAGCTCACATTTCTGACTGTTCCCTCAAATTCTTCCATATTCAACTCAAAATCATTCAGAGAATAGATGGCCAAAACTGATTTCTTTTACCTATGATTATAGTATGTCACTTAGTCATCGTATCTCTCTGGAAGGGCAATGAAAAACCAGAGAACACAGTCTCTTTTGAAGAAGCCCTGACAAGTAAAGATTTTATTTTGGACGCAAATTCAATAATCATTTAAGGTGTGAAAGAATTTTACTGGAGTAAAAAGAGTCTGAAATTCAATAAGAAAAAGTGCTCTTAGGTCACTAGATATTTCATGCAGCTATTGCTCTCACTGTCATGTAATCCTAAATATCACAGTGTTGACAGAAAAAGAAAATATCGCTACAGTATGAGGACACACTTCTCTGAGTCTATTACACAAAGAAGACAGTCAGAGCAACTAAATATGCAGCTTTTTTTTTACAGTTCCTTTTTAGATTATACCTGAGGTTTGTTTGTCTGTCACTCAAGCTGTAACTAATTTGTTGTTATTGATTGTTGCACAGTTGCAAAAGAAATCACCTTCTTGAAGTTCCTTTTTCTTCCCATCATACTTACGTCACATTTTCTGCCATCTACTTGAGTTGCGTTGACTTATACTATACAGCAAAACTAAATCTCAATGTGAAAATATGCTAAATTACTCAGATAAAACTGTCCTTGCCCTTTTTTTCTGCTACAATCATGAAAATGGAGGGAAAACACAAACACCCAGGGTTATTCATCAATTCAAATCAAAGCCCTTATTATGCAAACACATCCCTAGGCAAAGCACAGCACAAACAATTCAAAGACAGGGATCCTCCAAAGAGGAAATAAAAAAGGATTCTGATGAATTTAAAAATCCAGAGTTGTTTATTCAAAATAGTTAGGTCATTTTGCATTCTGCTCCACATTCCAAAGCTGATATTAAGCATATATTGTAAATAGACTTGAGGACATATTTATAGTAGCTTGCTAAGGAAACAGATGTAAATCTGACAAAAATCAAGGGAGGGAAGAATAGGCCTAGAGAGGGGTAGAACAACCTGCTACGGAAAGTTGCAGAAAACATCCAATCTATCAAACTATCAGCAGGGAGACTGTCAGCATCCTGAAAAATGAAAAGGAAAAAATTCAATGTTTAAGACTTCTGAATAGCTTTTCAATACTGCCATAGTATTTTTAGGCTTAAATATAATGCGAACAGATAAATAACCTTATGTTTCGTGCTGTTGCCCGTATGTGGGCTAGAAAAGCATGACCCAGGGTCCAGACTTGCAGACTTTGTCATCCCTCCATATTGCTGGGCTTTCAGGTGCTCCTCAGGACCTTTTGTTCAATCCACACTGGGATTAGCTAGCACTACCACAAGGAAAGACTCTTGTTTGCAGGTAATTGTGACACTTCTGAGGACAAAGAACACCAAATTAAGGCACGATGATTATGCTGTCTAGTTCCCTGCTTTCCTAGAGCTGTTTGTTGTGTCCTCTGGCACTCATCAGTCTTCCAGAGTAATCTCATGGGTAGTCAACCAATAAGACATATGTGCAGCAGTTACTTGACACAAGTAGCTACTTGACAGCTTACTGGAATTCAGTTATTTGGCCAGCTATTTGCCTCCAATATACTGGGAGACAACTGGAGCTACTGTTCCAAGGAAGAAATACTGGAAAGATGGCTGAAATATTCTTTTCTGCCCACTCAGTGCTTCAGGCTGGTAAAGATGACCAGGTTGGTAGCCTTAAGAAGAGTGCAACAGCTTTTGTTAAGACACACAGCCAAGTATGTATAAAAATCAGTTCCTTGCTGTTCTCCTTGATTCCTCTTCCTGCTTCCCTTGGCAGTTCAAAGGAAGTAGAGTTGTCAGGTAACTTGCACTCCAGTGGGTACATGCTGTAAGGGCAAGCTGGGGACCACAGGGGACTGACCATGTGTGAAGATGTACTTGGGACTCTACTTTTCCTCAGCTGAGAATGGCAAATTATGTTGGATTTTGCATATGGCTCCACACAGCTAAAACTACCATCTCAAATACAAGAAAAATATCAGTATTATTCTGGATGCCTAGGAAAATGCAGGTAACATGATCCTTAGGTATGATCTAGGGCTGACTCAGAATGAAACTAGTGGAAGGACTTCCCAGGGACTAGTAATAGATTTATAGAATAATATCATAGAATAGTCTCAATATTCTATTGAGACCCCCAGTCTCAGGGTCTCAATACTTTCATCATAAAAAATTTCTTCCTTTTATCTAATTTGAAGCTACCCTTTCTTAGTTTAAAACCATTATCTGTTGTCCTATTGCTACAGACTCTGCTAAAAAGTTTGTTCCCATCTTTCTCAGAAGCTCCATTTAAGTACTGAAGAGCTGCAATAAGGTCTTCCCAGAGACTTTTCCTCTCCAGGCTTAACAACCTCAACCTTCTCAGCCTTTCCTCACAGGAGAAGTGTCCCAGCCCTGTGATTACATTTTTATCCCTCTTCTGGACCCAATCCAACAGGCCTATGCCTAGCATTTTAAGGTAAAGCACAAATCTGAATTGCCAGAAAGAACAAACATAGGAGAGACATATTAGCACTATAAAGGACAAATTCACCTGAAAATGGTGAGGTGTGGGACTAAGCAGTCATCATCTCCTTCTGCTGTGCAAAGGGACACCTCTGCAATCCCACAGTCAGTACCGAACATCACTATAACACAATTAACTCCAAAAGTAAAGGATAAATTTGTGCCTCGGTATTTTAATTATGAAAAATGTCAAGTTCTGGTCTTATTAGTCTTGATGTAAAATTATAATAATGTAATTGATTAAAGTAGAATTTTCTGGATTAAAACCAGCATAAGAGTATAATTTGCATTGTGTTGATCAGTTGATTGCACACCATGTGTAATTACCCACTGAGCTGCAGTTACCATCTTCTTGAGTGTTCAGATGCATTTCGTGAAGAATCTGAAGGACTGTTTCAAAACTGCAGCAATGTTATCTATGGATAAGTCTGTGACTTACTCTTAGAAAAAAAAGATGCAATTTTACTGTTCCCCTTTACATAAAGATAATAATAAGTTTGTTGGCAATCAGCTCATGTTGTTGAACTATGAACATCAGAACAAAACACAGGTTGGAATCGCTACATGCCCGGAGTAGAGGTACAGCAGGTAAACTAGACTAGCTCACATTCAGCCTTGGAATTCAAAGCACTATTAAGAACTCAGGGGAGAAAAAAATACATTTTAATAAACTATTTAAATTTTCCCACTGAAATTTATTATGTTGGAAGACCACTGTTCCTCCAACAGTGATAGCACAGCTTTCTTGGTTGATAAAGCTGGAGATTTAAGCTAACAAATATTTTCTGCAGATAGAAATCTGAACAGGTGATGACTAGGTTCCACACCAGCAGAAAATATTTTATTTCCATTTTTATTTACCTTCATCATCAGTTTCTATAATCTATATGATACTTACTTGACATTTTAGTAAAAATTATTTAACAACACAACAGACTCTCCCCCAGCATTAAATAGTAACAATAATATTAATATTTAAATGATTAAATAATCTGATTTGTAAATAACACCATTCTTCTTAAATTTCTGCCATTTATTCAGAGTTTACGACTGAGGGTAAAAATACAGGAGAACACTGTACTGTTGAGAAATTTACAAAACAACAAGGAAGGAGAGCATGAATTTCCATTTGTCCACAACTCAATTTATGATATTAAGCATCAATAAACAAAGTGATACAGAGTTTGAAAGAAACTGTACAAAAGGGAGATAAAGAAATATATCATGTGCATAGCCTATTTAACTTGAGGTTGTTTTTCCCTTAAAGAAAGCATGTGCAAAATAGAAGAGAATCAGAATTTGCTAGAGGAAATGTATAGCAACTTACAATGTCCATTATTAAGAGAATTATTATTTGTCTAGAGAGATGGTAGATTTTCATTACATAATGCCTGTTATCCAGTTTGTTGGAGGTTGGGGGGGGGGGAAGTGGAATTTTTCCCATTCTGTTGCTAGGCAAGTAACGATCGGTACTTAGAGGACATTTTACTCTCACAAAAGAGACAAAGACTTTTTGGCTGGGCGGGCACGGGAACAAGAGATGGCAAGACTTGATAACGACACACGGACTCGCTCACAAGTCTCGGAGGAGACAGCAGTGGAAGAAACGGCTCTCCGTTTTTTTTTGGCTGCGACTGCAGGAAAAGAAAAGCCCGGCTTTGCACTAGTTTTTCTCTACCTGGTGAGTGAGTGCTCGGGGCACGAGACTCCAATCATCTCTTCCCCTCCGGGAGGGTGCATCTCCCAGCTGCACTGCAGCGGAACGGGACCCCCGCCTGCCACCACCCCGCGCCCTGCCTGCTGCCGTCCCCCCCACCCTGCCTGCCCCAACTGCGGAGTTTCCTGCCGCCTCCTCTGCTGGCTGGCCCGGGTGGGCTGACCCGGCCGCTCCATCTCCCTGCTCTGTGCTCTCTGCTGCGCCCCCCGTCCATCTGCGCTCCACCCTGCTCCAGCCCGTCGGCCATTACGTGCGTGACACAGATCCAACCTCGCGCCACAGCGCCATCTGCAGCTTCCCGAGAGTCATCGCACCTGCCCTGCTGGTCTAGGAGCCCAACAGCGCCCCTGCTGGCCGTGACCGTGACTGCACCAACCGGGAAAGTGCCTGACAGCCCAGGGACATTTGCCACCGAGTTTTTTGGTTTTGTTTACTGTTTTTTTACCTTGTTTACTGTTTTTTGTTACTGATTGTTTACCTCAGTATAGATACTAGTAAAAAAACTCTTATTCCTTTTCCCATACCTTTGCCTGAGAGCCCTTGATTCTAAAGTTATAATAATTCGGAGGGAAGGGGATTCACATTCTCTGTTCTAAGGAAGGTTCCCACCTTCCTAAGCAGTCACCTGTCTATCAAACGAAGACACAGTTTTAGGATGCTTTAGATGCACCCTAATATACACCTGAGAAGCAAGATGATCTGTGAGGCACACAATCACCTAGAGAGGAATGCATATTCTGATGATCCTTTCAGTACTTAATTGCAACACCTTTGAAAACAAATCAATTGTATTGGTTTTGCTTTCATTGTAAAAACAAGGGGAACATATTTTTTTGGGAAAAAAAAACAAAACAAGTTGGATTCAAGCAATTTCTAAGAATAATATGCTAAACAATAAGTGATACACTGTCACTGGTGGTCAATCACAGCAATCTGGTGAGTCCAGTAAGAGAATTTTTAACGACTGTTCAAAGCACACTAAAGCTAACATGCCTAGATACCAAATGCAGTTGACCAGATACACACTGATATCATCTGTGGTTTTAGCAGGAGAATTGCTGAAAAGCTGCCTGCCATTAAGCACATATCTGGGAGATTAAATAATGAGCAACATTAGGAATTCTGAAAAGTCTCTATGATCACACATAAAGATTTCATTCAGAACATTGCCCCAGCCTGAGGGTCACATGAGAACAGCCAGAGCTGAAGTTTCAGTGGAAGAATAAAGCCACAAATTTTTCCATTTCTAAGTTGACATTCAAACTAGTCACACACATATTCATATATTATTTCATTCATCACAGATGAGTGAAAAGTTAGAGGTATAAATCATAGAGAATGGAAATTTTCCCATAATCTTCAACAAGGCAACAACTTTATCTAAAACAGTACTTGCCTTTACGGTTACATTTTGAATACAGGTTTACATTTACAAAGCCAAAAGAAAGCTAAAAGAATATGATTATGAAATTTTACAGTCAAACTTATGAGGTTAAACTCCATCATTGTTTGGGTTCTCTACTCAACCACGAATTCACTTCACTTGTGTATATAAATTATGCAATTTCTAATTGACTGCCTTTGCCCCCTCTCCCTCCCAGAAACTCTGTACCATTGATATATGTAATAAATAAAAAGTTATTAATGAACAGCTGGTCAATATTTGCTGCAAACTGTTAAAACCTATGGCAAACCTATTAAATCTGTTCATTTGTCTTGAACTTTCTATGGCACTTCTCAGAACAGAGGACTGTTTCACAAAACTTAATCAATCTTTGAAACAGCCAGCAAAATGAAAGATGATATCACTCCATTTTACAAATAGTTGACTGAGGCATAGACAGACTAAGGAAAAAAATCCTATTAATTTTCACACCGAACTTGATAACTCTAGTGAATGATTTTTCAGAAGGTGATTGCTATACAGTACTTCATCCATTCAAACTAACATTCCCATTGGCTTCAGTTATAAGTGCTCAGCATTTCTGCCAGACATTTCTACAGAAATTTCTAGCTCTTACTCTGAAAAATGAGAATTGCATTTATTAGCCATTTGCAAGACGTATGGCTTGAATAACTACCTAGTGTTACAAAGGAGTACAAAGGCAATAAGAAAATCCTCAGGGCAATAATTAGATCCAGTATCCACCATTCTGTCCACGACATAATAACTTTCAAGAAAGACAGAAGCTCTATGACAACGGCTCTCTTTTACTTCCATCATAGAATGGCTATTCTCCACTTTGTGGGAGAGCTGTTTTTAATTGTTCAGAACAATAGAAGAAAACAAAATAACTGACCAACCAAAAATCTGCCTTAGGGTGACTAGGTGGGAATACTCACATTACGTATACAACAAATTTATTGATTAGATGTCTTGCCAAAGACAAGTTCAGCCAAGTCAGAAAGAAGACAATACAATGAACCTAAAGACCTTCCAAGTGTCCAAACTTTCACTAAAATACATATGGTGAGACAGAATGATTGTATTTTGACAAATAAAAATCTGGCAAACAGGATATAGCTATTTGCACTATAAAATGTACTGAAGATATAGCAGAGGGATCAGAAAATCAAAGGCTGCCTTCAATGGAGATTTCCTGACAACAGAGGAACCATAAGTCTCTCAAGTCTCGTAGTCCATTCAGAGCTCAGAACGAAAGTGAACTTCTGGATACAATCCTTCTGCACATTCACCGCAATTCTGCTATTGCCTTCCTACTCCTGATTTATCTGAATACGCCATGCAGGCTCTCTCAGCAGGCAATCTGCACATCCTCAGCTACCTGTTTTCCCAGTTAGCTGCCAAACAGCTGCCCCTTATCTTTTTTCCTAGCTATTCACTAGCTTTAGCCCCAAAATGCCTGCTCTTCCTCATTTCTTCTTAATTTAAATAGTTGATCTCTCTAAATTATCTTCTCTAGCCTGTTTTTTTTTTCCTTTTATATCTGGTCCAGATCTCCTGTCCTGAATGTCTCTCTAAACTCAGATTTCTGTCTGTCCCTTTTGCTTTTAAGCAATGAGCTTGCGGCTCTCTGCACACATCCATGTCATGTTTGAGCAGTGCTGAAAGCACCTAAAAGTTCTAGTACACCCAAGGGGAATCAAATGGTCACAGAAGGAGTTACTATTACTCACTTTTGTTGATTTATTCTCATTCTTCTTCATATTTTACAAAATTTTCAGGATATTTACCTTATTTTAAGATATTTTAAACTGAAATAAATATCTTCCCCACTTCAATATCCCTGTGAGGCATGGTTCTTAGCTTCCTGTTCTCCAAGTATGTAGTTCATAACTCTTGTGTTTCAGGGGTATATACACAAGAACCAATGTTACTTTCTTTTTTTAATGCTTTATAGAAAATCATATTTGGGAAGGTAGATGAGTGGATAATGATTTTACATTTGTGGCAAATACTTACTTTACTCAATCCGATTCAACTTAAGTAATTGCTCCTGTTTTTACAGGCCCCCATTAATAACAGCTTCTAGCCAATGAAGTTAAAGAAATACCTAAGATGTACAATAAAAAATTAATATATGGACTCCTTTAAAATCCAGAGGGAAAAAAATCTCTTTCAAAAAGCATCTGACATTTCTAATTTACGTTAGTTCTTCCTATCTGTAATAACACAATTTGTAAGGAGTCTACATTAAAGCATTGCTGGAGCACATAACTGGAGGATAAGTTAATTAGGGGTTGTGTTTTAATAAAATATGCTATTCAAAGAGTCTCCTATTTACCTGTTTAAACACCATTAAATAAAAGAAAAAAGCCTATCAAAAGGAAAGCTAACAATAAATGAAAAAAGTGGGAAAGACAGCAGGTTCTGAAAGAAAACAATGGAAAATTTCTAAGCACCGATGACAGCTGCATCCAGGTGAGAACTGTCTTTCTTTTAATGTCTCAGTGGGACTAAAAGCACTCTGCAATTCCTGAGTTAAAAAAAAAAAACAAACCCAACAAAAACCCAGCATAAGTAACAAGATTGAGACAGAGTATTTAATGCAGCTTAATGTAATGAATAGGAATTATAGGATTGCAGCCGCTCACCACTATTACACTAGCAAGTTTTACTTAAAAGAAAATAAAGGAAGCTCAATATTATAAAGAGATGAATTCAGAGGGGCTAAAGAGAGAGTGAAGTCTTGGCTGTTGTGCAGACGAGAGAAATAGGCTGCATCATCCTACAGACAGCAGATACACTGTGTGGACAGTGCACAGTGAGAGACTTACTCAAGACTATAAGCTTCTTACCTCGAGAAGCAATGAGGTAGGTTAGGGACATTATGGGAATGCCATCTTCACCACACAAGCAATGTGCACTTAAAACTTAGAGGGTGCCTGTCAATGAATTTGTTCTCAAGCTGGGAATGTCACTGCTCCACACTATCTTCTCCTGTCATTCCATCCCTGCCAGTATGAAGAACTCAGTAACAGTCATAAATTTGCATTCTGTATTCTTTATCAGCACATCACCTTTCTCATATAATAGCAACACTGAAAAAATAATCAACCAACTTTTTTTCAAAAAGTCAAGGTGAAAAAAATCCTTAATTCAGTCCTTCTCCTGCGCTAGCTTTTGTACAGGCTAAAATTTATAGCAGTGTAAGATGTGAACAATAACACAAATAATATGGGCTTTCACTTGGCAAAGTGTGTATATTTACAGAAAGGAAAGTGTGCTTTAGTTCAGCCTTGTGCTGTGACAGGAATCAGTGCCCCCATCAACCTTTGGTGCACTTGTCTCACTAAAACTAAAGGCAAGCATGAGCAGAAATTGAAGGCAACATATGGCTCTTTGCACAGATTTACAATTTTCTACTCAGCACATTGGTAGTGTATTTTGTCTCCAAAAGAAGCCTGAATAGGGAGAAATGTAATAAGGAGCACAGGAGATAGAAATATCTGTAATACAAATTTTTCACCAATCTCAGTGGAGAATGAAAAAGAAAAAACAAACACAGAAACAGAGAAAACATTCTGCAGCTGGTTAAACTGGGGGAATTCTTTCCATTAAATTATCCTAATGATTTCCACATACAATTTATTGAGTACACAGCTCAAGTAGATGGATATTTAAGAAAAGATGCATAGTGATCATTTGAAATGACAACCACATTTAACATTATCAAGAATTACCTGGAAAACCATTTGCCACAGTCATCTTTTGCATCTGGCTGTCTAATGGTGCTTTTAATGAAAGAGACAAGCATAACTTAACTAATTACTTAGAGATATTGAAATCCGTCATGTCAGTAACTTCTTAGCACACATATTCTTGGACCTTCAGCCTTTTTCCTATAGAGTGGAAAAAATTAGAATTAGGCAGCATTCAAAGTTATGAAATATGAGGTCATATTGTGACAAAGTATACCACTCAAGAATGAAAGCAATTTTAATTAAAAATTCATCTCATTTGGAGGAGCAACTTTCTGTCATTAAAAATTGGAGATTTCACTGAGCAGGATTTTAGTTAGTTGAGTTAGAAGGCATTAATCAAGACATTGATTAGCTCAAAACATAAAATGAATGTTCCTGGTTTTGTACCATCATTCCTGCCCCTGCAACATGAGGGACAGAGTTCATGTTTTTCTTTCTCCTCCCAAATATTCTCCATATGTAACTCCAAAATTCTTCTAGGGTTCTATGACTGCTTTTCAGTAGAGGAAAAGTCAATTCAACAAACACCTTTTGACAATTTTACCTGGGCCTTGCTCTTAGACATCAGTTAACATATATCCATTGAATCACAGCACCAGAGAATAGTTGAGGCTGGAAGGGACCTCTGGAGTTATTCTGCTTGTTCAAAGCAGGATAAGTTGAAACAGGTTACTCAGGGCTGTGTTCAGTCATATTTTGTAGATCTCCAAGGTGAGAGACTCCAAAACCTCTTTGAGCATCCTGTGCCAATGTTTGAGCCTGCATAATACAAATATGTTTTCCTTGTATTTAAACAGAATTCCCTGCATTTTAGTTTGGGCTTTCTTGGCCTTTCACTGTGTACCACTGACAATAGTCCGTATTTGTCCTCTTTGTACCCTCCCATCAGGAATTTATACACCCTGAAAAGATCTTCACTGCAGATTAAGGGTGAACAGTCTTGGCCCTCTCAGACTCCCCTCATCTGAAACATGCTCCATTTCCTAATCACCTCAGCAGCCCTTTGCTGAACTTGCTCCAGGAGATCCATGATTGGCCAGCACTGGACACAGCACTCCTGATGTGGTATCATCAGTGCTGAGTAAGGAGGAAAGACCTCCACCTTTGCCCTGCTGGCTCTTTCTACCACATCCTTCGTTACCATTTGCCTATTTTGCTGCAAGGACACATTGCTTTTCAGCTTGTCCACGAGGACTTACTAGGGTTTTGTGTAAAGCTGCTTTCCAGCATGTACTGGTGCATGGGATTAGTCCCCTGCAGGTGCAGGGCTTGGAATTTCCCTTTACTGAACATCATCAGATTCCTGTTGGATCACTTCTGCCTCCTGTCAAGCACAAAAACCTGGTGTATCAGCCACACCTCCCAGTCTTGTGCTGCTGTGTATGCATTGTGTCCCATCATCTAGGTCATTAATGAAGCTGTTAAACAGAATTGGACCCTGGACAAACACCTGGGAAATATCAAGTAACACTCAAGGAACGTTACATGCTTTTGTATGTATAGATACTCTAGACAATTTGCTTACAATATTCAGATGCACAAAAATACCTGAGTCACCAAAAATTTCTAGAAAATGTGCACAGAAATAATCCAGTAAGAATACTACTGAAGAGAAACAAGGAGAAACATTTTATACAATTTTTCTAAAAAAGCCTAAAAGCCTGGTTTATCACCATTATTAATACAAAGAAATAGGGACAAAAATATTATTTATTGACAATGATAGCTTATTTAGTTTCTGTCATTCATATTGGCATTACTGGTTCCAGAGTCATTACTGAGGACCTATTTTTCTCTGTTTAAAGAACAGTTCAAGGACAGGTTTGCCAATTCCAGGCAACTTATTTTTGTATCACAGCTTGCCCTCTAGTCAGAGCTGTGCTAGGGAACACATATCTTTGCAATCGCCAGCCTTAACTACATCATAGCTACTGAAGTCTATGAAACTACATTCCTCATTCAATCAGGTTTATTCACTGCATGGTGCTCCCACAGGGCTGCAGAGATGTTTGTCCTTCACAGCAAACTCTGTGACATTAGACCTTCATCTTTGACTCACAAAGTGGGATTCTGCATGATCACAAGCGTGCACTGCAACTGGTTCCATTCAAAAGATCCAAGCAGAGCCCATAAATCTAAACATACAAGTTTTCACAGGTAGTTATTTATCTTTACAGAAGTACAAAACGCCCCGCAAACACACTTTTCTGCAATTGTTGGGTCAGCTTACTGACTACATATTTTTTCTTGCTCAAAGGATCAGACATTTGTCCTTTACAATCTTTTGGGAGAAACAAAATTTAGCCTTTCAATTTTCAAGAATTCTGAGCAATTGTGTTCCATTACCAAGGACATCTTCTTTTGAAATTCTGAAGCAGGCAACAATGACAGCAATTATACATTTTATTTTACAATGCCAGCTTTATGCCTTACTGTCTTCTTTCAGTAAAATGATGGGTTTGATTGTTTGAAAAATCTTTAAATGCTTTGTGGCTAATTCTGATTCTGAATACTAATGCACAGCCAAGTGCAGCAAACAAAAATGATAGGTGAAAACTAGTAGTTTTCCTTCTCAGGTGTAGCAAGCTTTTATTATACTAGTAGATAAAAGGATTTAAGAAATTGACAATAAAATAAGACTACATACTCATCAAAACAGATTGCAATATTAGCTCAAATAATTTAGCTTTAACTACCTGATTTCTAAAATGTTATTTCTTAAGAACTGCTACTGGCAAAAAAATTATCCAGGACAACAATAAGAAAATACCTTTCTAAAAGCAGCAGGAAATTAATAAAGTTTTTGTTTGTATTTTCTATTTAAATGCAACTCCACAAAAGAACTTGACCACAGTACATAAATTAATTTAATGACAAACAGGTTTTTCATCAAAGAAAACAGATTTTCCAACTTTCTCAGAATCCTTTTTCTTTATAAAATGAGGGGATTGCTGTCCTGAAATATGCTGAGCCCATGCAGTTGTCAAATAGACCTTGGAGTTCACCACCTTAGAGGAGGGTCTCAATTGGTTTCATACAATGTAATATTACTCATGTTCCTGACCTCATCTGTCAGTATTAACCACTATCACCCTCCACTCTCACTGTGAGAGCAAAAGATCTAGCCAAAAATTCATGAGAACTAAGTAAAGCACTAGTGTTTTAAATAATGTACATATGTCCAAAGCCAGCAGCCAATTTTCTAAAGTAAGGGTTGGGGCTCGGAGGTATTAATATGAAACAAGAAAATAATGGAAAAAAAATACTCTTTGCCTGGAAAGTGTAAAGTGAATTTGCACCATATGCATTTTCTGACCTCTTAAGAAGGTTAAACTGAGAGTGACCAGCATGGTAATATATATCAGATCTTTTCCATATCTCAAAAAGACCATCATTCACATTTTAAAAAACTCTTGACATGAAACAATGATACTAAAACCAAACCAAACCCTCAGTTTTAATCAGCTTTTTTTTTAGCATGTGAAGATAAACTGAGTCTGGAAGAAAAAAGAAAATAAATTTAAAAAGTGGAGAGGGGGAGGTGGGAAACCAAGGGAAGAGGGAGCAAGCTGAAAAGTTCACAAATCTGCATCTCTAGACAAAATCACTTTCTAAAACTGAAAGCAATAAATGGCTATTAATACCCCAGTGAGAAGTAGCTGGAGAAGTATGTATTTATGCAGAATGAGAGGAGCAATTTAGTGGTGGGCCAGTGTCTTTTGTCAAACTTTCCCTGCATAAATTCTCAAACAGAAATACAAGTTTTTAAAACCAAATGAAATGAAATTAAACTTTATAACTGAGACCAGCTTCTGGATTGAAACAACACAGACCAAATACTAGAAGTTAACTAATTGAACACTTCCAGCTGAAGAGAGACAGTGAAAAGAAAGTTTTATATGGCACTGATCAGATTCTAAAATGCTTGTCAAAACAGGTCCCAAATATGCAAGAAGGAGGATAATTGATCTTAAATCTAAGATTATCACTGCCGACAGCCTCATTCCTCTGGATTCACTGAAGTCACTTGTAGAGTTGGTCACTAAGTACAAGTTCTTATATACTCAAAAAAAAAAAAAAAAAGAAAAGAAAAGTTGAAGAGAATCAATCAGTTTGGTTTTCTTTTTTTTTTCATGTGGGGGATTAAAGGGTCTGCATAGGCACATAGAGAGATTGCCAACAAATACAAATTTGATTACAAATAAGATAAAATTCAAGAAGATTACACACAACCAAAAACTGCCAAACTGAAGCAACTCTAAAAATTGTGTAAAAGTATAATATAACGTTACTTTCAATAAAATGAAACAGATTGAGCAAAGCATCAGATTTTAAGTACAGTTAGAAGGCAACTCAAAATTGAAATGAATAGAACTAGTATTATATTGAGAAAACATATGGCATCCTATGCAATAGGAAGTAGATGTACCAAATTATTATTTATTTATTATTTATTCCCTTTTTGGAATCAGGGAATCAGTTCAAAAGCATCCATTAAGCACTGCTACAAAGAAGAAAAAGAATGCACATAAGGTCAATATCAGTCAAGGACAAAATTTTAAATCCAAATTAACTAAAACTGGCTACCACAATAAATGAGATACTTCAAGTCAATCCCATCTCTCAACACTAAACTCTGAAGTGTACCAGACAGGTGTCTCCCAGCTGGGATTACGATTAGATATTTTTTCCCTGCCATCATTTTGAATACACATTCGCAATACTGAACTCCATTTTGAGGAAAACAGTCAATTGTTTCTGTCCTTCATTTTACTCTTCCTTCTATCCTCAAAGTCACCCTACCAGATTGTAAACACTGCCGTGAGAGTGTGGACAAGTGGGCATGTGTAATCAACTCTGACTCTGCAGTTGCAGAACAGGACCAAGAAAAGTGAAGTTTCTTTACCAGTGGCTTTAACTTTGATTCTATTCATTTTTCACCACACCTGCACCACTGTTGTAATGGCAGGTTAACTACCTGTGCTTCTTTTTAAATGGAGCATTCAGTCACAGTGTCACAGCACACCAGCATCTTCACACTTCAAGAGTGTGTTTCAGAAGGCATCAATCAAAGCTTCTAACCAGCTCTCAAAACAAAGGAGACACATGGAGCAAGGGCTATTCATGCTATTACTCTTTGTGTTCCTATACATATTCCCCCTTAAAAATTAACTGTGTGACCGCTTTGTCTCCATTTGGTAACCTGAAGCCAGCATCCTAAGAAATATACTTCTGTGCTCCTTGAGCCAGCTTATAAAACACTGCTGCCTCTGACAGGGTCTTGCTACAAAATTTCCTCTCCAGCCTCAAACACATTTTGCAAAGCTGGACATGTCCCAGAATAAAGAAAGACGTAGGACACAGTGCACAATGCACAGCTCAGCACAGCACTAAGTAGCATAAAATAAACCCTTGGAAATCCTAATATCTCAGCCAGGAAGTGACAAGGGCAGTGTAATGTGGCTAAAGAGGCATCAATCAAGAGTTGCTTAACAAAGCAGATTCTCTGAATCTTGGCTAAAATGGATTTCCTACCCCAAATAACTACACAGCAAGCGCATCTTTTTTCAGCATTTCATTGTATTCAAAGAAATAAGCCAGAAGACTTTCTTGTCCCATTTCTTACTATGTCTATTAATGACTCATAAGGTAATTAAGAGAAAAAAAGAAAAAGGCATGTTGTGGAGAAGAAGCAGTAGATAACACTGACCACCTCTCATGTACAGGAGGAATAGAATCATCTTTCACAATGGGAGGGAGCCACAGTTTGGGGTTAAAGGAAGAAAACACTAGCTAAGTAAAAAAAGCTCTCACATGTTTATTACCACAAATTGAGAGCAGTGAATAGCTATGACATATTATTATTTATAATCATGCTGGCCTGATTTAAGTGGACTGAAATCTGAATTTTCTGAAACACAAAATTATGTAGAGAGGCAATAATGGACTCCACCGTATCACAGAAGAAAAGGAACAACACAGATGAAAATCCCCTTATGCAAAAAATTGAGGGGCTTTTTTTCTTTCATGTTCAACATTTTTTTAACTTTCCTAGCAACTGTGACTTTTTTAAAAGGAAGGAAAGGTGGCATGCCAAAAAACACGCTGCTACCTTATGAACAGCTTATTTCCAAAGATTTTAATTTTGTAAGTGCAATAAACAAATGAAATTACTTTAATTTTTTCTTAATGGCAGAAAAAGCAAGTATTGGTATAAATTTTTAGACATAAAAAGATACATTATTGGTTAAGTTTTGAACATGCCAGTTTTATTCAGCTTTTAACTCCCTAGCTATAATTCTTTGCATAAAATATTACCTTTTTTTTTATTATTCCATTAATACATGTATTACTTTCATCAGTGAGCACAACAGTGTCTTAATAGACAAAAACTTTCTTCAACATTATCTAAGCACATTCATACCAAAAGCTACTTTTTAACAATCTCCTCTGCAGTAATGTCTCAAGAGTACTTTTATTAAATTATAAATTACAGCTTCAGATGTAATGAAGTTGAACAGTACCTGTTGGACTACATTTAATTTTTAAGCAAAATCCCACAGTTCTAAATGAAAAACTAAAGATTTAATGCTTAAAATAGACTAGATAGGTCTCCTTTTGCTTTTCTAACTAAATCCAGAGGTGTGGAAAAAAGTTTAAGGCCATCTCTAAACCATCATGCATAGGTATCTACAGCAGTAACATATATGTTGGTCATTAAATGAAAACAGCAGGAAGCACAGTAACTGCAAACTAGCTCATGGAAAGCCAGGACTTAGTAGAACAGGTTCAGTGCCACACAAATGCAGGCTTTCAGATCCCAGATGATTAGTTGTGCTGTGTACAAACAGTTATGATCAGCATGAGGTAAAAGATCTTTACAGCATCTCTATTGAAAAATAACTTCTCCACTGCCTACATTTAATTTCCTTACTGCGCAATATTTTTGAAAGCAGAATATTCTATTCAGCTAGAATCTTGGTTAATAAATTCCTTTTTTTTTTTTTTTTTTGTTTTCTATCATCAGAGAGATTGGTTTTAACTCAGCTTGCTTGTCAAACTGCAGAAGCATAATCACCTAATATCAGGCATACATGTTTAATTTCAGAAGCTTATTCATGTATTCTCTATTCTCCCATGCATGTTGCATAATACAAACTTGAAATCAATGAAAGTGTGCATGTGCTTTATCTTAAAAAGTTAAATCCATTATTTAAAAAGTATTATTTCTTCTTTTCAGTAAATGTTTTCCTTCCCTGATGTTTCTTGTTCACTACAGCTTTTATTTATGGATGTAAAAGTATGTTCTTTAAATAAAGAGTAGTCATGTCACATCTTACCAACTCGTTTCAGGGGAGGGAGTATGATCAAAAGAGCTTCTCAAGAGTTACCGTTTCAGAAATTCAGACAATTTGTCTGATTTTACTTTCCACTTTTGTTTTCTTATTTCTAATGACTTCTTATTGTTAACATACTCAGTGAAAACATTTGAACTAGTCTCTCAGATCCAGCTTAGAATACCCTGATTCCATGTTACATTGCAAGTGAGTTTCCTGGTATTAACAGGACAACTTGAACTGTTACTCAATAGAAATTATTATATAGTTGGCATGAAATAGAATGGCATAATTTAGTCTTCAGACATGTTATCACAAAGCCTACAGTATCTGGAACGGTAAAATGTAATTAAAATCAAATGCAGGTATCAGAAGAGCAGCCTATTCAACTTAACCCAAGACTAGCAAATTATAAGGATGACAACTCCTACTGAATACCATGAACTAAAAGATGCTTTCTAGCTGGGTTGACTGAGACATCAGCATGCATCAGCATGCAGCAGCAGTGACCGAGCACAGAGCACAGCAGGGGTTACTGGAGTTTTGCACATTGACTCATTTTGCCTGGCAATCAGTGACACTGATAGTAATACCACGGGCTCCTCATGAGTGTAAAATGTATTATTTGATCAGGTAGTGCGTTCATCACTGCCTGGCCATCAGCAGCAGACTGGGCACTTCTGCCATGGCTAATCACTCAGGTGCAGCCCATGTGCTGCCTGACTGAGTGAGCAGTGCACGCTGTGCCTCTGTGCTCACTCCAATCCCTAAATCAGGAACACTCTGATCAGGGACAATTAGAATCAGGCTGAAAGCTTGTTTCACTTTTCCACACGCTATAGTGCTGTTATCCAGAATAAACTGCCCAAAAGTTGGCTGGAATTTTTAACAATTCCTTCTGGCGACATTCCCAATTTGTCTTTTCAGGCCAATTTTCTGCATACCTCAAAAACTTTGGCCTTGATTTATTCCAAAAATGGCATTATTTATTCATGTCTTAAATTTATATTATGTGATAGAGAAGTTTGTGAGACAGCACATTATTTCTCTCTGGATCATATTGATCAAAATTGGGTTTTTTCCGCTTTTGACAAAAACATCTGAAGAGGTTTAAACCCTGAAACACATCTGCATGCAGACATTTTGGTAACGGGGCTCTGCACTGGTCTAACACCCATTACCAGAAAATTTGATTCTAAAATGTTTTCAGAATAACTAACTGATTTTCTCTTTTTTCTAACATTACACAGAATCTTAGAGATAAACACCTTGTAATATAAAATGAATTTATTTGAGAAAATTGCTGAATATTTATTTAGCTATATTTCAGAGCTAAGCATACACTTCCTAGTTTTAAAATAATGTAGAGAGTTAAGAAGAAGTCTAGCAGTACACCCATAGAGGAAACTTGTCACTTTCTTGGAAAAGCTGGAATTTCTTTCATTTTTAAAGCCACTAATTTAAGTGACTAACTTTTACTGATCCATACATGATCAAGTCTTTGCACAGTACAGGGCCAATCACTGGAAATGTAAATTTAAATTATTATAACCAAAAAAGAAACAATGATAGCTTCATATCAAAGATGATAGTTCCATAATTATCCATATTTGACTATCTAACTTAATATGTCCTATATTATTGCCACAAAATTGAGTTACTCCAAATTTAAAAATTAAATTAATTTTTTAAATGACTGCAACAAAACACTGTTTGATCTAAACAATTAGAAGTGAATTTATTATATGGGCTTAATGAAGCATTAATTTCTTTTAAAGTTATTTTACAAACTTAGAGTTTTCATGTTTGGACACCATACATAAAAAGAAAAAAGACAATCTAAGGGAAAAAGAAAACTGATTTTGTTTCATACACTGATAATCTTGCAATTATTAAATATTCTATCGAGAAATTAAGAAAGGAAGCTTATCTCAGAAGTTATTGAGAATTATGCCAGGGAGATAGAATACTATCATCCACAACCTTGCAAAGTTTCCTTATGCAAATGTGAAGAGCCACTGTTATTTCTGAACCTCAACAGTGCAACAGATTTGCTTAATGTTCTAATAAGGAAAATGTTCATGCTGTGGAATTGCACCAGCTCACATCTCCAATTAAAGAATGGAAGTCATTAATAACTCTAAAAAAATGAATTAAGAGGGTTTCTAAAAAAATACTTTGAAATGCAGTCATTTATTCCAATATTACATAAAAAAACCCCAAAACTGGTGAAAAAGCAAAAGATTTATTCTGGTCATGCTCATTATGAACATAAAGTGTTTCTACCAGATTTTTACACTATGAATTTAGAACCAATATCGCCTAGAGTGTAATACTCATTAAAACCCCTTACAGGTACTGTGAACTTTAGCTTTCAATGCCCTGAACGATGGGTGAGCTTAGAGGCAGCCACTGCAAACAGCAAACATATTGGAGAATTACAGTTATATTGTAGTGCAAACTGCAGTGTTTCAGCTGGAAACAGTTTTACAATTCTAATGTCATCCTCTGGAAGGCATTGAAACCATTGGTACACAATTTTATTACCACTGTTTTTATCAAGTATTACCACAATATCTCAAACAATAAAGGGTGGTTGTCTATATATGGTATAATTAACACGATATCAAACTGATTACAGTCAACATGCAGTGGTAATACATGCCTTCATTAGCTTCCTGACGAAACAATTAAGGACTTGCAAAAGTTATTTGTTTTCAGTGTAGCTCATAATCCACAAAATTTACAAATCTACATATTAACAAATAGAATCATCCATTCAAATGATGATCTCAACCACCTTTAGCTTTAGGGAGTAAAAGACATTAGGGACTCTAAGGTATTTTCAGATTTGATGAATGCATTCTTACATCGTGATACTTCATTTGAAAGCTTGTCTGTTCCTTCTAGTACAAAATTTTCTCACTTATTTCACCCCAAGTGTCTGAAACAATGACAGTATATCTGTTTTGCTGAAGAATATCAACTCTTCTTGCTCTATTTTTTTTTCTAATAAACTATCTCAACCTCAGCATCAGCATTTTCTGCTAATATAATTATAAAGAGAATACAAAATATGAAAGTGTCCTTGTATATGACAGACACCAACTTGCCATCTTAAGGAGCTTTTCATAAGAAAACCCTCATCTAGCAAAGCAACTAGTCATTCATCTTGCCAATCACAGTGTCACTTCTGAATAAATCAGACTTAACATTTTCATTATCACACTCCCACTATGTTTTCCTCAAGGCTAGGAAGTTACTAAATGGTATCAACATCTTCACCCATGCTCTGACTAAAATAATTCAACTGACTTCCGTCAAAATGGGAGGAAATTTCATGTTCAAGTGTTTAAAATTGAATCTGTGATGATACATCTTTGAACATCTTTTATGCTTATGTCTCCACTTCACGAAAGTCTAATCTTAGCACCTGTTTGTTGCATTTTTTGGCACATCACTAGCTAGAGTAGCTACATCTGTAGTGTTCTAGCCCTTCAATGACTCTTTCAGGAGAGAGGCTTGACTTCCTAATTCTAAAATACACCCATGTTTCTTTAAAAAAAAAAAAAAGAAAAAGAAAAGGGATAGCATTAAACAGAGTGGAATTTTTGATTGAATTTAGGATATCCATCCTGTATTGAATTACTTCCTAGGGAAAGATTCCCTCCTAATTAAAAGTTAAAAATTGTGGCTTTATGGAGGATAATCTTATCACTCATTAAGACCATGTACATTCTATTATGATTCTAATAAGACATCCAATATGCAGTGCCTGTGGATAGACAAGATTGTATTTTTCATAAGCTTTGAGATGCATCTGGTCTATAGTTCTTTACCTACATCTCTTCACATCAAGGATCTCATGCCTTATTTCTATTTGCACAGCAAATGACCAAACAATATGAATGCATTGCACACTTTGGAAAATTCTATAGCAACGTAGTCTCCACAGCATTAGAAATAACTCTGAATGGGATAATCAAAAATTAGCTCAGTAAATTATACTTCCTAGCCACATTTATTATTTTTGACTGTGAAATCTTCACTGTGAAAGATATTTCCCTTTATTAGTATGCTTTGAATAGTAAGCAAGCAAATGAATTATTTAAACTCAATTGCAAAACGATTATGTATTTCTCTTTCATCTTTGAAGCTTTCAAACATGAGGTAGAAACACTATCAGATTTAGGCAACCTCATTACTTCAAATTGTATTCTTGGGAACAAATCTGTCTTTAGAAAAGGATTACATTTACATGTAAAATCAATTAATTCAGCAAGTAAGATCTATTACATCTCTTTTTAAGGAACTGCATATTATTGTATTAATTTTGTTATTCACTGGTATCTTTAGAACATCAGATGCCTGCAGTTCTGAAATGCTACCCTTATTTTCAGGACAGTTTTCCCAAGGTAAATATGAAGCATTTATATAAAAGCTTTTACTTAATTATTTGCCATATAGGTGTAATATGAAAAAGCTTAAATACCTTAACAGACAATAAAAAGTTATTCTAGCTTTCTGCCTAAAAGTGATGATTGTACAGTAACCATTTCAAATGCAAGAAGAAAGCAAACCTTGAAAAGTTGATGTTCTTCTTCCATTTAATGATAAACAGAAACCAGAAGAGGAAGTATTCAGACCTTTTTTGTGATAGTCTGACTGCAAATACTAACTGGCAGATATTTCAGAGCGTGAGAAAGCCCACACTAAGGGATCAGAATGGAAGAGGATTCCTGCCATTTTCTTACGGGTTTACTTAGGTGAAGTCACTGAGATATCTCCTGGGAATCCAGTGGCTACTCTTCTGTAAAGTGAAGTTCCCATTGAACTCATAAGCCCAAGAGTTCACTTAAAGACAATATTTAGACTTAAAAAGGATCTAACAGTAGGCACAGACTCTAGAAGAAATGAAGGATTAAGAAAAGGGATTAAAATCTCTTCTACAGGTTCTACAGAAAATTTAAGTGCAGTAGAGACAGGAAATTATAATTTCAGAATGGAGCAACCCTAATCCTAAAGAGCCTAAAGAGTCACTGCCACTACATGTCATATATTAGCTGTGATCATGTACATATATATTTGTTTTACCTCTTTTGCCTTATTGAGATGGGCAGGGTTAACACCGATGAATGAACTAGAGCTAGACCTAGTTTACACTTTAAAAAATATAAACAAAAGGACCATCATCAGGTTATCAAAATACTCTACCAAGTCCAGACTCTATCATTCATTAATGTTATCCCTCAAAAAAAAAAAATTATCTGTTCTATTTTTCTAGGAGATATTAGCAAGCATACTTTTATTAAAATTGGTGATGTTAGATGCTATTTCTACTGTGTAAAATGAAAAAGATGCTTCCGTATTTGGAAGACCTGTACAGCTAAAGAACAAAACAAAGTGAATGGCTATTATGGTTCCAACTAAAAATCAACAGATATAGCCCAATACCCTGTCTCTGGCAACAAATTGCAGGCAAAGCTTATAGAAAAATTACAAAAGGTAGATATAATCTATTTTCTCCTCCAAATTCTTGGTAGTTATATGTGTTGTTCAGCAGAATACTGATGTGTGAGAAAACCAGATTTTTCATTCAGAATTGTAAATATTTTGTTTGGCTTTATGACATAAAAGTTAGCTCCTGTTTGGGCCAATTACTGTAATATGTAAAGGAAATCTAAAAATAGATAATTTAGGAGAGTAAGCAGGCCAAAACATTGAAAAAATATTTATGCCTGTCTGAACAGGCATTGAAAAATCATGCTGCATTTCTCCTTGTTTTCACATTTAAATGCTGAAGCAGTAGCTAAGAGAATTTCTATCAAAAATGTATACATCAAAATTCCTTCCTTCAGCTTGGGCTTTATGATTGCTGTACTTCATCCATATCGCAGCCTAATTGTATAATTAGCCCTTGTAAGACATGGGCTATTACATGATCTCAGGTGTAGCACAGACATAATCATTACCATTTCTATCTGTCCTGAATAACACTTCTTATCAGCAATTACTTTTCAGGGCCTGTAGCCAAAGGAGCAGAAGTAATGTGAAGGGAGGCAGAAGTGTGTATCTGGTGTGTATGGTTTTCCATGCTAAAGCTCAAACACATGCTTATTCTGGAAGCTCATATTTATATTTTTCTTCAGATTTATCTCGCAACCTGCCCTTGGGAAGTTTTTACTGTTGTCAGAAGATGGCAGAAAATAGCACTGTTAGAGAAGAAAGCAGAGATAATTTCCAAAGGTTATGTTATATAAAATATGCCTTGCTCATGAGCTGATAAAGGACAAGGCTTGACAACTGACTATCCCCACTACAATAGACTGCAAAAGGGTTTGCAAGGGTTGGTTCTGCAATATTTTAAGAGGGACAGCAGCCTCAACCACTAGGGGCTATTTTCATGCATACCTGTATCATCTGTTTCAGTTTCCCAGACTGGATTTTGTTACCGATGCCTTCTGTCGCTACAGTGGATCACTGCCAGCCTAAACCACTGATCTTGCAGACAGTATCTGACTCCTGCTGCAATGCAACTGTTCAAGTTTCTCTCCTTCAGCTTTTCTTTCAGGCTGAAGAAAACAGGCCATGCTGGAAGGAAGCCATAGTATTTGAGTTGTAGAGATGCACATCTGTAGTTCCAATTTTTTTCAGCCAAACTTCTTATAGCAAAGTTTAAAAGTATTAAATCAAATGCAATAGACTGGGAATGTCACTCTGGCATGGTGTCGTGTAATTTCTCAGACAACTTAGAATGAGGAGCTCCTGCATTTCAGTTTCAATATACTATTTTTCCAGGAGACATGGCAGATTCTGATAAATGAAATAGTTCAGTGCAGCTCATGATTTTTTTAGAAAAACTTTCATAAATTTACACATGCAGACTTCAAGTCCATGAAGACTGATAAACTCTTCATTCTTTAGATTAGAAACTGCAAGTTGTTTTATTGGTACAGAGAAAAACACATGTGTAAGGGGATTTTAGCCTGGTACCACACCTCCCACTTCTGGATAACGTAGGCTGACCTAAATAATTTAATGCCATCATCTTCACAGAGAAAACCTCTTTTAAGTCTGGAAGGATTCATGAATGTATGTAAATATTTGGCCGTAGCTCCAAAACTGTTTTCTCTCTGATCAATTTTTTATTTTTAAATGGACTCCACAAACATTCCCAAGAGGGAATATTTCTTTCCAACTGCCCTCCACTACACTTACACTCTTTTTTCCATTCTGATCATCTTTTTACCTGATCCTTTCAGTACAACTTCAAATATTTATATACAACTTTTCTCTCTTAACCACTCCCTACTTATTCTTCTATGTATTTATAGTTTAGAAATTCTCATGGTTTGAGGGTGACGGAGACAGTGCACTCCAGGATGACCACAGACAGTTTGTGAGGACGTAAAATGTAAAACTCACTGTCTCCGCACTGGTGCCATTGGCTACTTCCACTTATCTCAGCTATCCTGCCCTCTCTACTCTGTTCCTGCAGTTCTCTTTCTCCCCTCTGTCAGCCTGGTGCATCCTATACTCCTGGGACTGGAAATTATAGGGGTACCCTGTGAAGAGGAGAAATCTGCAGTAGCATCCATTATAGAGAACATGATGCAGAGGATGTGGATGGAATTAAGGAAAAAAGTTACAATCTATATATTAATTGTTTAAAGGGCACTATTCCTATTTCTTAGATTCTTGTGTCTGAAGAATATAAGAGAAAAGAGACACTCAGAAGAAGCTATCAGGGTAAAAAACTGAAATGGACTCTTCCAAAAGGACACAAAGTCAAAGAATCTGGAAAAGAGTGTATAAACTGGGGGCAGTTGGCCAGGAGTTGCCAGTCACTTCTCATGGACAGGTGGATATTCTCATGGAGGGTCAGTGGATGGTGAGCAATGGTATTGTGCAGCACTTCTTTCTCTTGAGCTTTATTCCTTTCTCTCTTTCTGTTATCTCCTTTCTATTATTATTATTGGTGTCGTTGCTATCATTATCGTCGTTAATGTTACTATCTTTGTTTCAATCATTCAACTGTTCTTATCTTAAACTTTAAGATTTACCTTTAACTGATTCTCCTCCTCATCCTGATGGGGTGGGTGTGGGTGTGGGAGCAACTGTATGGTACTGATTTGCCAGTAGGGTTTAAATAGTGACTGACCTCTTAATATGCATTACAGAAATAAAAAAAGTAGTATCATCAACTAGACCCAACTACCGCTGTTAAAACTTTAAGACAATCACTGAAGACACCTGATTTCCTAATTCCTAGAGGCCCAAATAAACTTTGCTACTGAGCAGTTTCCAATTACCTCCTGGGATTATCTGACTACATACTATTCACTGTCAAAAATGAATAACTCATTGGGGAAAAAATAAAACAAAAAAAATAATCCATCACAATAATGGCATCAAACATAGGAAAGCCAAATTATTGCATGGACCACATACTGATCTCTTTTGTAATTACATTCATGTTAAGCATTTTATTTAAAGGATTAAGTAACGATGACAGAATCTGTACTCCATTGCCTCAGAGTACGACAATATCCCAAACCGTGACATGATGTCTTGGAGTCATATTTCATGCATCATTCTGCAGCATAAATAACTGTTATTGGAATATATCACAAAAGAAGTGTACATTTTAATTGCATCTACTCTGTGTAATGTATTAATTAATAATGGTGCTACTAAAGAGTGGAAATAGTGAATCTGTTCCAAAGTCATTTGGGTATATTTTAAAATTCTACCCAGTAACTCTAACAACACTGAAAAAGCTCTGATCTAATTTCAGTAATGAAATTGCATTGACAGATGTTTTGCCCAGTGCTTATCAGTCAGGTAACAAACAAGATTAATGCTTTTTAAATATTTATGAGGCAGAAAGAAAGTACTGTACTCACAGAGAATGGATCACTTCTTTAAAGGAACGGAACGTTCCTTGATTTCAGCAAGAGAAATTTGACAGGGCTGACAAGAGAGGAAAGCATGTGGGCAGGAAATCTTGATTCACAGCTCTGTCAATTCATCCTCAACAACCTTGCTATGTGGCTGAATAAATGACAGTTTGGAATATTTTAAATAAACACCCCCATTGACTGTTGAAAACTATTTTTCTCCACTGCAGAGAAATCATTAAAACTCCCATGAAGAAGCTGTCATATTTTCCCACCTGTTATCAGAAAGAGCAAAAAAGTCAAGCTCTAGCAAGTCTTGAAGCTGGTGTAATTTCTTTTTGATTTTTTTTTTTTTTTCACAGCACTTAACACAGTCTGCAGGGTTAGGAGATGGAACAGTAACAGAGTAATGGGCACCCACCACCGTGTTGCTGCTGTCCTGCACGCCTGGTGCACTCTGGTGAACAAGACAAGAACCAGCAGAGAATGTGGATGCTTATGTCTCAGAAAAAGAGCCTCCTATTCATTGAGTTAATGACAGTCTGTGTTGACTGCTCCTAATTTTTTGCGGGTTGGAATTCACACGAAAAGAATGAATCAAGGGAGAAAAAAACAAAAAAATCCACTTTACCACTACAAAGCCAAACAAGCTAACAGACTGTAACTAACTTCATGCCTTGACAATCTCCAAATATAAGCAGAAGTAATTTAACTCAAACTGGTAGTTTTCAGTCACAAGCAAACCCCTCCATTTGATTAACTCATGGGAGAATAAAAACCCCAACAAAACAATCCCAAATGCCTCCCTGCTTCTCCTCTCCCACTATGCCCAAATCCAAAGCTCTTCCCCTTCAGTTTCAGCTATTATCATTGAAGCTTCTTCTTTCAAAACCTCTTTCAGTATAATCCAAGACACCAATACGAGTCATCAGGACAAAAATTACAGTTTATTCAATCTGGTCATGAAATATCCCTGAAGCTAAAATTTTAGTGATCAAGAGAAAAAACAAAACAAAACAAAACAAAGAAGGCCACACATGAATAGGCTTTGTTTGGTTTTGCTTTCCCTATCCCGGCCAGTATTATCAGCACCAGAGTGAATACACTACCCAAAGGCATTAATAATGAGTTTTATCTTCTTGGGCAAGTGCGCTAGACACTTCTTACACATCAGCACTGCAGCTAGGAAGATGACTGATGTTGAGAAGATACCTGAAAGGTGTCTTCAATTGCCATGAAAAATGGATGAATTGTACAGATGTGGATAGGGGCCAGCACAAGGTTCATAGAATCAAATCAAGTGTGCTTGGGAGGTTTACAGGACTTATTCTGATCTCTTTCATCTCTGCTCTTCAGTATACTTGAAAATAATTTGACTATTTGAACTTAAGTTCTTGAAACATGTCCAATTTGATACGCTGGCTTTAAAGGAAACTAAGAGAAATTTGGATTAATGCACAGCAGTAATACTTATGACTTCTGTACTTTGCACTGTTTCCCTGCTTCTCTCCTCAATTTCCTTGCACCTTCATTAGCCGAATCTTACCAGTGTTTTCAAAACTGATTGGGTCAAACTCAGTGATAAAACCAAAGCTAGGTAATTATTATTTTGACAGATGCAACCATACCAGAGCAAATTTAAACACTCCTAATTTAACAGTATTCCTCTTGCCCATGCTGAGGACAGCATCTTCTCTATCATCCCACCTACTCTCAGTATCACCCCATCATTGCACAAACTTTGTACACTGTTGGGAAGAAGCAGAATCAAACAGAGCAGTCTACATTTCTTCATTTTATGGAAGCAGAGATTTTACTAAAAAAAATTAATAAATAAATTGGGCACCATTACATAGCAGCATTACTAGTTTATCCTCTACTTCTATTTGTTTCTACCTTCCAATCTTTTTTTTCTTTTTTTCTTAACCAAAAATAATAAAGACTATTAATTCCATCAGTATTTCTCTGTTTTGAAAAGTTAAATCTACTTGACTAGGAAGTGAAAATGATTACAGATGAGAGCTTATGCTTCCGTTCCATGCCTGCAGTGAAATGCTGCATCCATGCACACAAATACAGTGATCTGGTCTCTAGATAAATTGGTTCTGATATGAGACCGGGTTTTGATCACTCTGTCTCCCCTTCAGTCTTATGTGACATAATCTCCTCATCTTCCTTTCACTCAAAACTTCTAGCTGATTTGGATCTCATGGATATCAAGATTGAGAATTCTACTTTCCCTCTTTCTCTTCCTTGCAAGGATACATCTAATTAGAAAATAAAATGTAGAAGTAGCTTTCTGAACTTAGGTTCAGCATCTGAGAATAGAATGCAGCTGTCATCCTGCTCAGTTTTCCCTGACAAATGAGTAGACATCATCATAGGAATTTTTCAAATCATAAAGGAGAAGGTTAGATTCTTTACTTTCTCTGCACTTTTCTAGGAGCTACAAGTAATTAGTATAAAGGCTGGAAGTGCATACCAACAGGCTATTAATTATACAGTTCTGATACTCTTAATTGTATCTTTCTGAATTAGTCCCTCTCACTGCATTTGGCTTTACTATTAGTAAGTTATCAGGCCAGAATTCAGACTCCGTGATGCAGAACACTGGTCTAATATATGTAGAATAAAATTATTCAGACATAGAAGAGCACTAAGAAAAATATAGGAAAGCAGAATTTTCTATTGGTTGGAAACATTGCTTAAAAAAATTAGATGTGTTTAACACATACAATGCGATATGTATTTCAGAACTTCTCCTAGGTGTTATAGCCTGAACTCAAGAATATCAACTCCAGTAAGAGAGAGACAAAATAAAAGTGACTTGACTGAAGATATCTTATGGTAAAAACTAACGACACCCTCTCTTATAATTACAGTAAAGAAATAAAAAACATTTTTTATAGAAGTATCCATTCTATTGAATATCAGTTCTGCTACTGTATAAGTGCAATCATATTAAGTTATTTTGTGAACTGCTTTGGATTTAAATGGAATAACCAGTGTAATTGGGATGAATTAAAATAAAAGAGTAAGTGCTCCCAGGGAGAAAACTCAACAGCTTAATTCTCTGCAAGGTTTTCCAGATGAGGTTTTTCTGCCAGTCATACATCCAGCATTTCTGGCTGTCTTAACTCTGACTGTCCTCCTTATTTGAACTTGATCCCCTATCTGAATCCCTGCTTCAAACTGCTGTGTAGCTTAGGACACAGAAAAAAGAGTCTCTCCCTCTTGGACAGAATTCCCTTTATAGATTTTTCACTTAACCAAATTTCTTTGCCAAACTGGAATGTTATTCTAATATTTGGAAAAAATGCCAACGGCACCCCAGGGACCAAACAGCTTTTTAGGTTTTAGACCAGATACTACTTATTAAAAGTGCTTCCAAGAAAAAGAAATATGCAAATAAATAAATAAATAAATGAGTGAGTAAATAAACAGTTTTTAAGTGTTTGAAATGGGGATCCTGACCTATGTAAATTCTCTATTGACGTGTCATAACCTCTGCAGCCTGTAGAGTTTCCACTACTCCCTCAGCTGTCTAACGACATCATTTTCCTAAGTTCTTCTTGTACAAGTATCTTTGTGTTTATGATTTACTTCTAATCCCCAATTTAGTCAGAAAAAAGCACCATTAGGCTCCAAACAAAGGAGTAAAAAGCTAATACTTTGTCTTACCATAAAACTGTTATTGTCTACTTTTACCCCTCTCAATTTCTTCTCTATTGCTTCCCATGGCCAACTATAATACATTGAAATAATTAAATCAAAATAAAACAAAAAAATCTAGGAATGAATAATCTCACCATCCTAATAAAAAAGGAAGGATGCTCAGAATTAAATTTGTGTTCTTGCAAATCTTGTTTTAACACCTCTGTGTGTTTCTGTTTACTTCAACACTAAGTGATTAACAGAGCATATAATCTTCTTGGATACAAGACAAATTTTAAGAAATTTTCCTAGTTTGTTTTTAAATGTTGTAGAGAAAAGCATCAAGTATTTTATCCAATTAAAATAATAACATAGACTGATTCAGCTTGGTTAATGAAAGCTGCAGTGTCTTAGTCAACTAATGGAAAAAAACATTTCCAAACTTCCTGTTGTGACTGCATCTAAGTATTTAAGCAAACCTGATAAACAGTGTCAGGGCGACTCTTCACCTTCTTGCTTCAGTGGAATGATGCTGGTAGGAAGTGATGCTGTCTGACAATTCCTTTTTCATCACCAAGCAAGAAAAGTGACTATAAATTGCCTTTCATAACAGTTGTGGGTGACAGAGATGTTGCTTATCCCATTCTGTTCTTTTTCTCATTCATTTGTTATCTTGGATACATACAAATATATAGGCACATTAGGTCTTTGGTGGCCTGCCAGCCTTGCAAAAGACACCCCAATTAAAGGTCCAGTAAATTAGTGAAATAGAAGCCTTATTTTGCTTCTTGTAAGTTTGGATGAGGCTTTGCATTACCATTTATAAGGGATCACAAAAAAATTGGATTAAAGGACCAAACTGACTTAAAAATTCAATTAATCTTCCCTTTCAATGGACTGCAATTCCTATACTTTGTAAGTATTTCCAATGATGTAACTTACTCGCTGTGTTAGGAAATAATGAAATTCTGAATTAATGTGGGTGTTGATGAAAGATTGATGCAGACTGAAAATTAATTTTAGCAAATTTTTAATATCCCACAACTGAGAGAGGCCTTTCTATAAGCATGTGTCTTGTGCATGTGCTATGTCAAGCAGAACTCACACATCTCTGATAACTGGTATTACTAACAGATGCTATTTCAAATAATTTCCAGATTTCATTTTGAAGTTGATTTATTAAAAAATAATCTGGGGTAAATGATGGTCTCATATACTTTTCCATATTTATATTTTTTCCAGTACTTCTTCACATCACTTGACAAATATTAATGTCAAGCATCGTCTCGTCAAGTTTCTGGCACCATGCATGTATGCTGCATGGTCCTCAGTGGACTTACCTTCCCTAGTTCTATAAAACCAATTGCAGACTGGAAACATTCAGAAGAGATCACAATGAAAGCAGTAATTTTCACAAATATTTAGCTCAGTGAAATTTTCTTCACTCTTCAAATTCAAGGAGGGAAAATAGAAGTAATTATCACAGTGGAGCTGTTACAGAGAATTTACAACAAGGTTTATGAAACATCCACAGCAAGTTTCACCTGAAGAGCTCTAAAACATTAAAAATGTTAATACTGCATTTATCAGTGTACCTCTTGGGTGATGCATGTTGTCCCACAAGGCAAAGGGACAAGGAAAGACAGCCCTTTACAGAATGTTCAATGCTAGAGCTACACAAAGACAGTAGGGTATATGTTTGCAGAAAGTGCAGCAGCAAATAAGAAATTAAAAGGGCTTTGTAAATAAGTGTATGAATGAACATGCAGATTAACTATGCTTCAGGACATGGTACTTCTACTGCGTTTGAAGTCAAACACATAAAAGGATCACACAAAGTAAAAAATCAAAAATCAAAAATCCTCAAAATATAGAACTATGTAAAATCTCAGCAGGGCCAAAATGAATGTAGCAATAGCCCTCTTGATAGCCCTTTTGTGATCTACTCCTGGGCAAATCTATCACTTGAAGAGAAAGTAAAATCATGATATATGTAAAAAGCATATTATATATTATGCTTCACATATTTAAGTGAGAAAATACATAAAACCTCCCTGCAAAGACCTTTTCTTTTGATGTCATTAGCTGAATATTTTTCATTCATTAAATGCAGTTTTAATATCATAAGAATACCCACAGACTAAAACAGTTATCTACTAAACAGTTATCTACTAATACATCAGTATTAGCAGGATAGTTAAAGTCTTACACATCATTCCACAAGCAAAAAAAAAAAAAAAAAAATTATGATCACAGACAATTATTTAAGCCAGAATGAAGAGGTGCAGAATGAGAAGGCAGTTGAGAAGAATTCAGAGCAACAGCAAGGGCAACACAACTAATCCCTTTTGACAATTTTTTTTCAATAAAGGGATGAGGTATTTATGTGAAGAATAGTCTCCATTTTCCAGATTTAATGAAGCAAATTATCAGATTAAATGTTTATACCCTGTCTTATGCATAAGGCAGACTAAGTTAAAATGATATTTTGTTTTAACACTTACAAATAATTTTGAATGGATGTTTTAGTCATTGTTAACCTACCAGTCTTTTATTTCTACAGAATGAAGGGGAATCTAAAATCTCAATTAGATATTCTATTAATAATATATTCAGTAAACTTTAAGAGGCAATTCCATGTAGGAGGTGATAATAGATCAGTTTGTGTCTAGACATTCAGTGCAAAGAAACCTCATTTTTCCTGAGCTCATAATCAAAAATATCTTGCACATTTCCAGTTTCACTAAATGATTATAACAACACTCTATGTTCATAACTAGATATCAGTCCTAATTTTTGAAGTGTCAGTGAGCTAGAACTATACTCTAAAGAGCCAGACCAAAAAAATGTTTTGCTGTAAAAGACAAGATGAGCCTCCAACATTTAAACAACATCACATTATGAGCCACTTTCCCTGAATTCTGTGAATGAATCACCAGAAAGTCTTTCCATCTCAGTAAGTGCACAACAGGTGCAGTGGCAGCTCCCTGTCCTTTTTGCTGCTGTTTCACAGTGGTTGGCAAACAGGTGCAGAAATAGGCTGAACCACCAATATCTGGGCACAAGTTTCTTTCTAATCAACCTTCACCATCTTTTGCAGGAGCTAGGTACAGTTTGTCCACATCAATTCAGAAATTTACTACAAAAAGTACAGATCTCATTGGGCATAGGAATGTTAATCAACTGACATAACTGTTTTCCTTCTAAAACTCAAAACAATTGCTTATCTGCATAAAAACATCCAATACAAATGATATCTGTGAAATGTTTACTCTGTCCAGAGGGGAAAAGCTAAAAGTAAAATAAAATTATGATTTAAAAAAAAGGAAAGACCTGACATACTATTTCTAAAAATATATTTGAGTTTTGGGTGATTTTAAAAATGCAAAATTATCATCTCATGACAGCATGCAGGGGTAGCAGGAGTTCTGATCACTCAGCATGAGCACAACCTATTTCCAGCTTTTAAATTTCTCACTGAATAGAACTGCTGTAGGAGAGCCCAACATGTGACAAGCAGGTGCCAGGAAAGCATTTCCAAAGGTTCTTCTGCTCTCCTGAGTTATTAGTTTGGCTTTCTTCTTTTCCTGATGGCTAGTGTGGTGATCATGAAGCTGGAAGTATTCTGCACCATGTTTCCTCAAAAAAGTCTTGGTTACTGAACTGATTTATCACATTCAGTCCAAGTGCTGCCCAAAAGGTAACAGTAGGAATGAAAGCAATTGCCACAGAGGGCTGGTGTTGCTTACAAAACAAGATATAGGTTTCTCAAAGGGCTATGACAGCTTTTTTTCATCTTGTCAAATAGAAAATGTGGTAACAAAACTGATAATGCAATGCAAGATGTTTCTTCCCAGCACCACAGATTCAGAAGGAACTAACTGCAGTGAGAAAAAAGAAATCCAAATTGGATAATTCATGCTCAGATTTCCTACGTCGGTTATTTTGGAAATTTTAGACTCTTCAACAATATCAGAACAACAAAATACTGCATAAAACAGATGGGAATGGTCACTGAATCATTATGATGTTTAAGGAAGGTGGCTTGCCAGTCTGAAGAAAATGACATGCTCACATGCCTTACAGGATGGATATTTCAAGACCTTCTAGGAATTCATGTGGAGATGTTAGCATCAAACACTGGGTTGTTAGCCAAAGTCTGCAGGAGATGCCTTTGTTGGAATTCACTCAGACTGAATATTCAGAAAAAGAACACAATACTCTTTCAGCTGGGAACAGATGGGAACAGCCACAAGTCATAGCTGCTTCCAGTAATCCACTGCTTGAGAGGAAGTGTTGGTGCTATTTCATTTACATCAATCATAACAGTTTGTATCACTTTGAACATGCACGGAACATCCTAGACCATTCACCAGCCCTTCTACCTGCGCCAAGAAAGAACCCTCCTCACCTTGCTACCATTTGGCCACCACCTCACTCTTGCCTTTTTTCTTCAAGAAGGCTCTGAATTAAACCTTTAGGCGAAAACCATTCTTTTGTTTGATTCTCCTGGATTTAAAACAATTTACAAAAATTGTGGATTTTCTCTATTTTTTCATTTGCAACTACACATTTAAAAAATAGTTTGTTCCACAGACATATTTTATCTTCAGATACATGAAAATCTGTAAAAAATGCTTTCAGAATTATTTAGACTACAGTAAAAGAGGCTTTGATATTTAAAATCCAGAAAAAAATCCATTTGATGATTTCTTAGGCAGCTAGAATAAATTATTTGGAGCACTGTGTTGTCATGCAAACTGCTACAAAGCCAGAAGTTATGTAAATTAAGATTTCAAGAAGAGAAGGTGGAGGATTGAATTTCATGCAAATTTTCTGTTCTAAAATTCTAGGAATCTGTGCAAATATCTGTATACACAGAAGTAAGCAAGCCTAGGAAGACCATTTCCTGGAGGCCAATCCTTACAGTACACAACACCAAAATAACATTGCACTCCATTCTACAGGCTCCTCTCTTTAGATTGAAAGCCTGGGTGCATGAGGGGATAAGTACCATACTGGAGCACGCTTTCAGTTCCAAACACCTCTAAAGAGTTACAGAATCGCAAATATATGTGTCTAAGAGAGGGACTTGATTGCTGAGTGAGGAATACACACGAAATAATGGAGAGTTACAAATTTTATCACGGAGACAGTGTGCTTTTCATTTTAAACAGAACACGGCAAAGCAAGAAGCCGAGTTATTTGATTATGTCAGGGTACTTTCAAGTCTGTTTTCTCACCTATAGAACAGTGTAAGATTAAATTACACCAAGTGTTTCTAAAGTCTCAGACGAAAAGCAAAGTGCAGAATATCATTAAAGGTACCTATTCTTGACTTGGGGTTTACAAAAAGATTGTTCTATTGTTTTTCTTATTATACTAATCTTTTCAGAACACATAATTACATTGCTCTGTGTGAATGTGACTATGTGTAGGAGTAGTGCCTAAAATAGGCTGCAGGCCTTTTTTTTATATACTTACTAAATACTCACTCATGGTAAATAAGTTGCTCTGTGAAGAAAGACTGCAATAAAGTTTGGGTTTTCTATACTTTGCCTGAAAAATTCCAGCTGGGTAGACCAAATGTCTGCATGCACTTTGGTTCCCTAAGAAACCAGACTTCAGCTTGGTAACTATTTAGCTTAATTCTATTTGCTGCTGATGTAGGCAGTCACAGTGGCTAGCTTTGCAAGCGGAAAAGCATTGTTTTTCCTTGCTTTAGAAAGAAGCAAAAACGACATCACTGACCTAGCTTTAGGTAGCTCAGTCTCCACATACCAGGCAGGAGTGCCACAAGAGCAGAACTGGGTTCAGTGATATTTCAGATGCATTTCCATCTCCACCACTTTGGGATACAGAGCAGTAGTGTGACAGGTAATGGCAGAGCAACAGACAGCATACCAAAAGACAGTGGACTGATCTTCAGTATTTTCATAAGTAATGAAGTTTAGCAGCTCTAGGAATATGCTTAAAGATAATTAGCCATCAAGTTAGGTTAAAGCCAACATAAATGATAATTTATTAGTCTGTCTCACAGCAGCACTGTTAGTTATTGGTATGGTGTAAAAATGACCTTGATATAAAGTTCAGAATACCCCATTACAAACGCAGAAAGAAACCAATTCAGGTATATTAGATTTTAAATGATCACAGTTAGCATAGTACTGAACTAGCTTCTTCTTCTAAAGGACACATTATGACAACCTTGAAAGAAGGTATTCACACTAATAGGCTTTTTGTTATGTAATTCAACACAATTTATGTTTACATGCTGTCCTTCATACAAGTATATAAAAATAATCTTTGCAGCCAGCTGTAAATTGGAGTGAAGACAATAGCAGACAAATGCAAGGCAAAGTGACTGTCCTACGGGGAAAAATGTGCTCTAGGTAGACAGCAACAAGGATAATTGGGAAAAAGCCCAGACCTCATTTGATGAGATGTTAGAACACAATGAATAATGAAGTGACCATATGAAATACATTATCTTCATTGTGAGTTCTGAAAACCTATTCTTACGTTAATCCAAGACATCAGGGAATCTTTCGGAGAATCGGAAAGGTTAATATGTAATATAAAGAAATGGATGTGGAAAGTGCAAAATGCTTTTTTTCTTTTCTTTACACTTGTGTTTTTCAGAAGACACTAGAGATAAGCTAAAAGTCGAGCTGAAACTCTTTTCTTGTCTAGCAGCTTTCTAATGGTACAAGGGATAATCAAAATGACTTCTAAACACTGTTTCTTCCTCAGGGAAAAAAACAAACCAAACCAAAACAAAGCTAACCCAAAAATGACCACACTATCCGAGGACACAGGCAATTTGCTAAACAGTAAAGTATTATTCTTTCTTTAAGTATTCCAAGATGGATTGACAGACGACTGCTACAAACTTGTGCTTTTCAGGTGTGAGATATGACTCCATCAAATGACATGAAGTACAACATAAAATGGGGAGACAATTTATTCCTTAACTGAGAACATAGAATTAACTGAGCCTTTGAAGGGAAACATTTGAGAGATATGACTGTTAATTTAACCTACTTTCAATAATCTGTTCCAAACAAAACAATTTCTAACACCAACTAATGATACAAGTTTTATAGTTTTCTCTCATGTTGAAGACTTCAGACTTACAGAAAAAGTCATCACTGTGATTTCATGTTTGAGTTTCTGCTTCTCACAGCTCTTATTCCAGACAGCTATATCTGCACTTGTACACTTTTTTTTTACATATGAACACGTACAAAATAAAATTAAAATTCGCTAACCTCAGGGAACACAAAAATACCTTCAATTAAATACAGAAAGAAAATATAATTAATAGTATGTATTCTTATACTAGATTGTGGATGAATTCATTGAGATCCAATTAGGAACTGGCTCTTCAAGTCCAAAGAATACAACCAAAGCTAAAACACACCAGAAGCAGGTAAAAGTAGAGAATAAAAAGAAGTTCTGTCAAGGAGCAGGAGTGACCGACTTTAAGTTAATTCTGCAATAGGCCAGTTCATCACCTCTAAATACTCTAGACCAACTTGTTGTGGCCTTATTTCAAATAGAAATACCTTATGCAGTATCATTGGAACCTAGTATCCATTATGTAGATAGTTAATACAGGGATCTAGTCCCAAATCAGTAATTCCTTTAATTATTTAGTACTAAGTAATTATTAAAATATTACCTACTGTCCTCTTCCTTGATCAGAAGATGATCACTAACAGAAAGTTTAGAAAAATACATGCTTACAACGCACAGTAGTTTCCGAATAATTTGGGGAGTTTAAATGCATTTTAATTCCATGGCAAGAAAAAAAGCCAAGACATGGAATCAATTAAAGTGCTTAGCAAGTATTTTGTTTCTTTTAGATAACCTCATGTTGTGAAGAACAAACTCATTCCACTGAGTTGGAAGAGTAGCTTCAAATTCCAGGCTGCTGCTTCTAGAGAATTAGAGCTAACCGGGAGAGAATTAAAGAGTTCACAGGGAATTGGTAAGATTATGTTATATGTATTTTAAACTAATGGACTACTACTTATCTTCTTTACACCAGCCCATACCTAGGAACTTACTGCCATGCAAGAAAGAACACACACACACACACACACACACACACTATGAGAGTCTGCCTCTCTTGATGGCATGGTATGCAGAAATCCTGAAGAATTCTCTGCAAATTACATCCTAGGGACAGGAGGGGACTGCACATCACGTCATGCACTTACACACAGGGTCTGTCTGCCACTGCCTTTACAGCTTCTGCAGACACTCATATCAGTTGAAGTGATGTGGTGTAAAATGGTCATCTACTACGAGCAAGGGGAAATTCTGAATTAATAGTTTTCTACAAAAGAACTCAGGTCACAAGTGAAAAGAGAGGTAAATTTGGCAAAGCAAGTTTACAAACTCCTGAAGATCCACACTCACACTTTTACATTGGAAATTCTGTGTCATTAAATTTACCTATCATATTCAATATCACAAAAAAATAAAGATTATGCCTGCATTAGTTAACAATGCTATGCAGGAGTTTAAGGTGCAAGCTTTTTTTGATCAGACTATAGTAATTTGTGTCAGTTTCTTCTTGATTTATAGTTCATTCTGAAACTAGTTATCTTTTCCACATTCTTTCTGGCTACAGAGGGAGATGTAACAGTAATCTTTGTGCATTGCCATTTTAAAGCTAAATTTATGTTCCAGATTTGCATCTCAAATGCCTTAGTGGTAAAAGCAGCTCTCAAAGACAGCATGTTTTTGCTTCCATTTATGCTTAAATTTGACTGCCAAAGCAAAGCAAAGCCAAGTGAAAAAGAAAAACAGATGCCTTTAGCTCTTTTTGTTTCTAAGTCAAATATGGATTGCTTATTTTATTATAGACTAAGCCTCCTTTCCGGGGGGAAAAAACTCTTAGCATTTTCAGGATCTGCCTGGATATGGTTGTTTTACACTAGGGCTGTCTCCTCCACAGTTTGTACTCAGTACTGCATATACATTTGAAGATCATAATGTTTAATGTGCTGACAACTGACTCCACAACATCCCGAAATCATATCTAATGATGTGTAACCAGTTCTTCATATATTTTAATTATTTTATTTGGATGATCTCTGTCTTTCAAGTACACTTTCTGTTCATAAAAGGAAGAACATCACTACTAGAAAGGATAATTTGTCTCTATTTGAGATTCTGGTTCTTTAACTTGGAAGACATATTCTGACTTATCTCCCAGATTATTCCAATATGAACTAAATATCTCTAGAGAGATTTTAATCTTGAAGCATAAATATTGGCACACACATATACATTTGACCAAGAGTATAGTGCTCCACCAGAAGCCTATACTACACACTTCCACCATAACTTATTCTATTATTCTGCACTCTATTTTTTTAAGGGCCATTACAATTTTATCTTTGAATTTCCCTTTCTCACAGTTGTAGAAAGGAGCTTGAAAATGTAGCCTTAGAAATACAAATCATACCAGCAAACCACAAAATTAAATTTAAGCCAGTCTCTGTACTTCTGGGTTGGGGTCATGAATACAGAGAACCTGAGGGCTTCAGCCAGCAAAGTTCCTTAGCATTTAAAAAAATGTAAATCTGCTTTTCAAAAGAATAAAATTTTACATCACATTTACACTATTTATGTGTAAATAATTTGTATATATCTCATATGTTTATATTATTATTGGAAACACAAAAATATGCACAAAAACTGGGACAAAATCTGTTGCCTCTTGGCTCATACCAATGTAAAAGATGTGATTTGTTCATCTTTCATTCACTTTCTCTCAAACCAAACTTTTCACAATCCAAACTGCCTAATTTCATACCTCATAAGTTTTCTGCATCCAGTCACCAAGGCTCTGGTCCAGCTGAGCATGTGGCAGTAGGCAGTCAGGGCAGTAGTGGGAACCTTGGGAAGGCAAAGCAGCCCTGACAGGAACTCGAGAGGTTCCTGAGGGAAGGAGGGGCTTGTTCACCAGACTTTCTAGTGAAACAGCTTCCTTCAAAACAACTTCTGAAGCCACATCTCTGGGCACACAGAGGCTGCTGAAAAATGGCCCAAGACTCACATAATGCCTTGTAAGCATTTTCCTTAAAAGCCTGGCCTTGTAATTCCTTCATTTTGTCTGTTATCTCTTGCACAGTCTTGTGATTTGGTGTCAAAATATGGAAGAGGCAAATGTAACAGAAAAATTAAAACTTTTCAAAAAATTTACACGTGCAAAAATTCCTTCTTCCTGCAGATTTATGCAGGGGGTTCCTTGCAAGAATCATCAGAATACTGTCAAATCTTCTCAGAGATGCCTGTTGTCCCTACATGAGCTCAGTGAGGTGGTAAAAAAGAAAAATCAAAAAACCACCGGACTGGTGAGCGCCAGAACAGATGGATCTCTCCTGTGCAAGCCACTGCCTGTGGAGAGAAACCCCACTGGAGCAAAGCCAGAGGACTGCTCAAGGCAATTCCTTGGAGTCCCCTCTTGCATGCTCTTTGTCCCAGCCACAAATGTCCCAGCCAGCCATACAGATTTTTAGCTCTATAAGAGCGGAACAACACACACTTTGGGCTACATGCGAAACTTGCAGTAACTTTGTTCTTCCTTTGTTTTCTCCTCAGTCTTATCATCTCTTTTACAGCTTATTCCTTCCTGCTGCCCTTCCTTACTGATCTCCTGTCACGTAGAGCACAAAGTAATATGTAGAAAACTAAGCAAGCTTGTGCATGGCCCTGCACATCCACAAGTAGACAGAGGTAAATTAAACGAACTTTTGAATAAATGAAAGTCAAAGTCATTCTTTTTGTCAAAGAGAGATGGGTCAACAGATTACAATGATTATTGCCAATGAGGTTCAATGTCTTCTCTTTGTACTTCCTGGGCCACTTCCTATTGTGGGAAGATGCTTCTGTCTTATTATCTGGCATTCTGATTATAGTAAATTATTAAAAGGGTCCAAAAGAGGCTATACTTAGTTCTTCTTAGCTAGAACACCAGGAAAGTAAAGAAGAAGAAAATTGTAATGACAACATGATAAATCTACATACAAGGTGCTATTCTTTAGCAATAAATAGAGCACATGTCTCCAGTGGAAGAAAATTACATTTCAAGAAGGGTCTTCAAGTAATTATTTTTTAAGTGTAGAATCAAAATTGTTCAAATATTTTCATTAAAATGTTTTATATTTTGATCCCAGATTTTCATTATGCTTTGAATTTTGTTTAAAATTCTAGTGAGAATATTTTCAAAGCAACTTAGTTTTTGACACTAATTTCAATATTCCATTTCAAAACCTAAGATTCTTGGGGGTTGTTTGGGGATTCTTGGTCTTCATTATTTTTTATATTCTGTTATATTAACCCACTTCCCAATATATCATTATAACTTCCATGAAAAACTCAGAAATAGTACAAACTGGAAACTGGAAAGCATTTTAACCAGTTCTAAATAATTCCAACTAAAATTAAGACATTATCTTTACCACACACATGTGATTACTACCAGAAGGTCATAATATGAGATAATAAATTAATCCCCTTTCCAAAAAGTTTAGTAAATACTGTGACAATTCAGATGAAATTGTGAAATTATTTTTCCTCCAGTTTTTTAACAGCTTAAGTTTTGCTTCTCCCCTCAAACTTTCCATTTCTGGAAGATTTTGTTCTCTTTGAAACAGATTATTTTAACAATAAATTTTTAATGTTACCATTAGACAGGAAGAAGCAGTATTTCTTTTCCTCTAATAACCTTAGGAAGTCTCATTTAATACAGGCTTTTCAGAGATGAGATGATACATTATATTTGCCATGAATAAGTGTAAACCAGAAATTAATTATAAATTTATCCAATAAGTACAGAGCTTTTGCAGTCAGGTTCCTCTAATTGGGAACAGTGGGTCAAGCTCATACTTCTGGAGCTTTTCCTTTGCAAAAAAATTCACTATCAGATAAAACATGAAATAATTTTTATGTTAAACAGTGGCAAGAATCTGAAAATGAATAAATAATAAATTTTAAAAAAAAATTTCATCACAGCCTTAACTGTTTTGTTTTGGGGTTTTTTTGTTTGTTTGGTTGGTTTTGTTTTTTGGTTTTTGGTTTGTTGTTTTTTTTTTTTTATTACTCTGCTGAATTACTATACTTTGATTATTACTCTTTTACCTCCCTGAAGAAACTAATTTTTCTCTGGAAGAAAGAGTTGAGCTTTACCTGGCTTAATGTTTCTAGTCTACTGCAAGCACAGCCTGCAACAGCAGTATTGCATGACTAATCAGTCAGGAGTGCAAGACAGTTCTCGGTACATTTAAGTTAAAATCCTGCTTTGAGCCACCCTCTGGAAGAGACTGGCTGGGATGATTACTAGATAACTGCGGGACTTCCTGTTGGGACTCTGAGCAGCCATCTATGCATCTTCAATTAATTCTTCGGCCTGAAGCCATGAATACATGCTGAGCTCCACCAACTCTCTTGAAAAACTGTGAGAAGTTTACACAAAATCTGAGCTCTTCCTTTAATTTATCTGTAAATTGAGCCCTGGGTTAAATCCTGAACACTGCTCCACCAAAATTATTGAAACCAGTGGGTTGCAGCCAGACTCAA
This sequence comes from Acanthornis magna, assembly GCA_036785705.1. Lineage (NCBI taxonomy): Eukaryota > Metazoa > Chordata > Aves > Passeriformes > Acanthizidae > Acanthornis > Acanthornis magna. Next base: position 15,282,325 of record JAWUZG010000029.1, read on the forward strand.
AATGTGGGGAGGGAGGACCTTCCTCTTCCAGGCCAGAGGAAGACTCTTGTGCTAGGAAGGTGGTGGTTGCTGCTGAGCTGACACCACAGCAGAGATGAAGGAGAGAGATGAGCCCATGCCAGTGGTGGGTTTTCTCTCTCAGATCGGCCAAACACTTAAATGCTGCTGAGACACTGCCCAGAGCTGACCAGAGCCTTGAGCAGTGTCTATTTCACCTTTACCCCATAGCACGCTCTCAGAGTGGCTGAAAGAGAAATTTTATGCAAATAAAATTGGCAGGTGAACCTCTAACAGAAAACCAGTAACTAAACAGGACTACTTCTGTGCTGCACCGCTTCCAAGATTTCTTCCAGGTCCCCACCTCCATGGCTTTCCATGCCTCACCGTGCACCCTCAGTGCCTCAGTGCCTCTTTGGTGACAAGGGCCATGCTCCCCCTCCAGGCAACCCCAGCACCAGCTGCCCATCTAGAGAAGACCTCCCAGGTCTTTAGGATCACCTCCATCCCAGGAGGCACAATGCAAGAATAGAAAGACCAAAGATGCAGTACCTCCTGGGCAAAATAACACCTATCCCCTGTTTTAGCTCATGCTGATCAGGAAGGCAGTTTTTTTGAGGAAAACTGTGATTTGCTGAAGGAAAATGACAAATCTTAAAAAGATTGCCTGTCACTAGTCATGTGGAATTTAATTACAGTTCCAGACCATCCCTTTTGACTTTTTCAGCTGGTAGTAGCTATTTTAATTCATATTTCTTTCTCGTAAAAATAAACAAATACAGATGTATTTGCATAGAGCAAAGATTTTGGTAGTTGGGACCTTGTTCTTTGGGTGGTTTCTCTGCATTTTTCTTTCATTTCCTCATCTGTGAACAAACATTCCTGACAAAAACTCATCCCAATCAAATAATGTTCTGAAGCTAAAGAATGAGCTAGAACATGCTAATTTATGAGCTCCTATTTTATAATTTCAACCCTTCTTCTCAAGCCTATGGCATATAGCATTTTTTCATTTTGCCTGTCTTCAAAGAGAAGATTATTTTCACCTATATTCCTATTTAGATTTTACCAGTGATGATGGAGACATAATTCTGGTGTAGACACTGTTAAAGAACAGATGTAATATATTACTAGAGATTTTGTTTCATAAAGAATTTAAACACTTTAAAAAACCATCAGTTTGTGATGGAAATGATGGTTATTAGACTTTAAATAAATACACATATTACAATCCTACTGTTGAAAGTAGTGCTGTAGTGATCAAAGATCATTTTGCTACTGCCTACAACTGGAAATAGAAGATGCCATTATATAAGCCAATCTATTTATACAATAGCATTTTGTTAGCACAGCTCCTCATCCAATGTAAATATTTAAATCCTTTGATTTAAATCCTTTTAAAAATTAAATCTTATGCAGTCAAAATAGCATGAAGCACTTCTGTCTCCTCACCTGTCTTCCTACTCTAAAAAATAGCATCAAAAAACAGATTCCCAGAATAACACAAGCAAGAGGTTTTAAAGTATATTTTAAACACTTCAAGTTACTTCCTGATTTGCATGAAGGCAGAACTGCAATGATTTGAAGTGTTCAGTATCTTTATCATAATATAAGGAAAGATTATTAAAGTAAGATGGAAATTGCAAGACTCATTTAAGCAAAGTCATGACATAATTCCTGGATTTTTTATCTTTTAATCTGAGACTGTGTATTTAAAGTACTGTTAAATATTAAAAAGAAATGCTTTTGGTTTAATAATAGGTAGTAGAAGGTTGTCATAACTTTTAAGAGCTACTACAATTACTCTATCTAAAACACCAACCCTCAAAACAAGATCCTAAATCAAACTAACCAGTATTTATCGAGCAATTATTCCATCATTCACTCCAGAGGAAAATCTCTTAATTTTGCTCGCATATAATTTCTGCCAAGAAAAGCAGATATTTGCCATTCTCAGAGAAAGACAGCATCCTCCATGATAAATTGTCTTTTCTTCTAGCACTACTAGTCAACCCAAAACAATTTAGACCAACTGTATTACAAGCCAACATCTAAAAGGAAACCCTAGCTCTATAACTTTTCAAGAGAATGAAGAACAAACACACCAGGTATGAAACAACACCCACCCCTGCCCAGCCTCATGTAAAGCAGCAACAAGTATTGTGTGAAAAATCTAGGACTAAAAGTGTCTGCAATACAGCTGCAGAAGTTATTTATTTATACATGCAACTGACGTAGTTTTCAAATAGCAAGTAGTAGTACCAACATGGTTATGACAATGCACCGCTCAGTGAGGGGCCATTCACCCTACCAACACAGTATTTTGGCAGCTGCAGTGATGATGTACTATAACTATCCTTCTTACTTTACACTTTCCTTTTGCCCTGCAAGTACTGAAATATGAGGGGTAAGATCCAGTCTTACTTCTAATATATGCAAGGTAAGATTTAACTTGCATCAAGGAATCTATATATACATATATTTTATTTATTTATTTATTTATTTATTCATTATTCATTTATTTATTTATTTATTTATTTTTATTTGAGGTTGTTTTGAACAGGTGAAATTCTGAGAAAGATGTAATGAAACAGCATCTATATCACCATTTTTTCCAGACATATCCAGTCCAAGTAAAATCAGAAAGTGATAGAAGACAGAAAGTTGCTTTAAACTCCTACTGCACTTGTGATAATTTGAGAAAAAATACTTAATCCCATAACTCACAGTGTTTATGCAAGAAGAGTTGTCAGTGTAACTTCACTAGTTGAATATTATTGAAATATTTTTTAGATACTTGTTCCATGTGTGTGTCTGTACAGTTTTCTAACAATAGCAAAACATTTCCATCACCTGTGAAGTAAGCCTACTGTGATACAAATGTAGTAGTGTATTGTAAGACTTTCTGTACTGGTATTAGGGTTATTAAGTTTGGGGTTTTTTGGACCTCCTACCAGAGAATCTTGTCACAGAAATTCTCCTTCGTCTTCTTTAAACCGGAGGCAGGCCCGTCAGTTGAGATAAGAGTATGAAGAGTGTTATCTATCATTCTTCAACAAGGCAAGCCCAAAAAGAAGAATTAATCATCGTTACTGAAACACAGCTAAATCCATTTCTATCTGCAAATGGATTTTCCTGAATGCATCCAGAAAGGTATTTCTCAATTCAGCAAAAAATTAGGTGTGTGCAAAGAAGCTCTAATAATTGCCTTAATGTAAGACTTACATTCTTATCATGCTAATGTTATCGTATCAACAGGCCTATATTGATTTTCATTACCCCAGGATTGGGTTTTTCAGAGGTTTCAGCCCTGGACATGCCTGCTAAAAATATTAATATAGATAAAAATTGATGGGTTTTTGGATACCCTGCTGCTACTGAAAGAGGAAAATTTGGAAAGGCTTTTCAATCTAAAATTTATGGCACCCATTAAAAGAGTCTACTTTCTATAATTACAGCTGTGGGGAAAGAGGGTTGCCATATATCATGATGCCAGTATACCATCTTGAGAAACCAACATAACAAGCTATTGCAAGTTTAATCATGGAGGACCTTTCCCTTTCCTTTCCCTTTCTTTTCCTTCTCCTTCAAACTCTGCATGAATCACCGTTCCGTTGTTTGCTCTCAGTTTTAGTAAAGATGATCATCTTTGAAAAAAACATGTGAAACACAGGCAAATTTGAAGAAAAATAAAAGTGAAATCTACTCTGGTCAAACTTGTAAAAGATATGTAGGATTCACCAGTGATCTAGTGGCTAGTAATAAAGGCTTATTTTTGTTGAAGATTTGTCTTGTATTATATCCACTTCAGGTCTCCACTGGTGTATTAAAAAATGAATATTTAATGGATCAGAGGTTGAAGTCACACACCAAGGCACAATTCAGAGCACTGCCCTTTTAACATGAGGTTACTTCATTAATTTCTTCTCTTTGCCTGCCTGGCAGGCATGCAGGATTAGCCCCCGTGTGAATTTTGTTGCCAGTAAAGATGCAGTGTGGACACACAGCCCTGAGCTCTAGAAGGCTGTAGCAAATGAAAACTCTCTCCTCAATTTGTGCAGCACTGGCCTTTAATGTAGAGGTAATCAGACTGTTCTCAATTAGATAACCTCCATCTGGAACTCCTTTTTGGTTCTGCTCCAAGCAGTAAGGATAGGTCCAGCATGTCTTCCACCCCTTTGGGAAGGTTTTAGGTCTGCAATGACTGCTGATTTATGCCAGCACGCTTATAAGTGAGGTGCTGGGACACACAGTGGAAGCACTCCATGTGCAAAATTAGAAGTGCTAAGTTTAGAATCTGATAGGATTCCCAATGGCCACAGGCAGCTTGTCCTAGAGTAATCTCACCAATGAGAATTACTGATCACCTTGAAACGTGGAATTGGAGCGTTCCAGAGACCAATGCCCCCAGAATTTCCACTTTTGCTGCTGTCAGATCCTTTTCTTACTTGCAAGCTCTATATAAACATGTAGTAATATTGGAGATATTAACTAGAACAGTAATTGTAGAAGAAAGTAAAGACAAGAAGGCTTCTTACTGGTGTCAAATTCAAATAATTTTGAATAATTTTGTTTGATGATAAACAAATGAAATAAAGTCACCATGACTTATTCTGTGACTTATTCACTCAAGACTGTTGCATGAAGTCTAATCTTACATGCTGTGAAGAGGATTTTTAACAAGAGGAGTGCATTCAAACAGGGGTTAGGATGGCTCCAAACACCCTTGTAGCCCTATTCTCACTTTGTCCTGCCTTCTTCCGAACAGCCTTCTAACAACTTTTGCAATGCTCAGGTGAGAGCGATTAAAGAGGGGATTAAAAAAGCCACACAGGAAAGATGAAAATAGCAATAAATTAATGCATACATATAAAATAATAACTTAATGAATTATTTCTTATTAGCACCACACTGCCGAAGTTAATGAAGACGGCAACTTTTCATTTTGCCATTTTTGATGTTCTTTTGTTGTTGCTGTGTCGCCTTTGAGAGGTCCATGGCACTATATAGAGAGAGATGGATTTAGATAGATAGATATTTAAATGCAAATATTGCCCATAACTACTGTTAGAAAGTCAGATAAAATATGAGACCACTGATCAAGCCTGAATACATCTTGCTATAAATTGCTAGTTCCTTTTGTTATAATATGTTGCCTATCCTTATACAATAAAAGAATAACAATACTATTGAAACTGCATTTAAAAAGCTGTAAAGAAACAAATTGCATTTTAAATGACCATTAAGAAACATTTAAGATTGCAAGATCAATTCTGCAGCTGAAAAGAGGAATGAAATCGTGCCACTAGACCCATCCAAAATTGAACTATGAAATGGGCCGGAAAATATACTGCTGAACCCTTTGCCAATAGCAAAACATATTAAATCAATGAAAGAATATTTGGGTAATTAAATTTTTATAACCTGAGGAAAGAAAATGAATGTGATTTGTCATAAACAATGAGAACTGCTTTCAAAATTTTTGATGAAATAATCAAAATCAAAATATCAACATTCCTGCCTGAATTCTTCATTTTCCTCTGTGTATCCATCCCTAAGAAATCATCTCTCAGTTTTCTGTCAGTATGTGAAGAACTTGTATCTCATATATACAGAAGAGTTGCTCTAAGGTTTTTCCAATAAATGTCTTTTCTATTGAAAAATACAAGTTCATCAAAAATTAATACGCATCAGGAAAATGTGGCCATTTTTGCAATTTGGCATAAGAGAAAAAATAATTTAATAACGTGGATCATTGTTGGAATACTCTAGGAACAAGATATTTGTTACTAGCATTTTTTAATTAAAAACCTAATTTCATAAACAGCTTTCAAATTTAATTTGATATCTTAGTTCAATACCTCATTATTAGCAAAAGGAAACATTAAGGTCATTTAGAAAAAAAAATCTGGAGAAGTTTATTTCATTCCTCTTTTTAAACAGATGAAAAAAAATATATTTTCTATGAGACCAATAATGAAGTTCTGTTTCTTTCTGATATATTTGTACATCCCTGTGTATTAGGCTTCATCAACTCTATATATGCTGCTTTCTACTTTAAGCAAATTGGCAAGGATATGATAAAGAGAAATGTGTTCAACAAATTCCTGGATGAGAACAAATATATATATATATATATATACATATATATATATACCTATATACATGCAAGTATATAATATATATGTGTATCCATGTCCTATGTATAGCCATGAATTAGAACAAAATTCAGTAAGATTTATGTATCTTTGATTTTTTGAATAGTTTAACTGGGTCACCATATGCAAAATAGATTAGTGGCAGACAGACATGGAGTGGGACCATTTTATGTTCAGTTCCTTAAAAACTAAGCTAAGAGCTAAGTCTTATTTTGGTCAGAATAAATTCCTTGTTAATGCTAAAATAAATTGAAATAAGAGAGATTAGAAAGACCAATCAAATACTAGTGAAACAATTAAAGTCAAGTTCAGTTATCAAAGTAATTTTCCCAGTCACAGCAAAAGATCTAACTTAATTTAGGCAAATGTGTCCTGTGTTGAGTTAGGGTGGCTTCTTGAAGGAAAAAGCCTGTGATTGAAGTCTGGCAAAATCTTTAAATATGTGCTTCATCTCAATGATCCCATTGTCTTAATTTTGCTTACAGTGTGTGGGGAAAATGTTACTGAAATCACAAGGGTAGCATGATCAGTAAGATATAAGCCACTAATCAGTGCAGTTTTAAAATTTGTATGTCTGTCAGAAAATCATTTGATGCTTCATTAGCAAAACCTGGTTACATGCTATCTCTTATCTATCAAATATAGATATGAATAAAGATTCTTCTTTTTCAGACTTCCTGTTCAGATATGCCCTGCCCAGCATGCAACATTTGGTGTTAAATGATTAGAATGTCTTCAAATAAATGCACATCTTGTAAAACATATTAAGGAGGATAAGCATATGGCCTGCATATTCTGACACTTATTTTAGGTTGCATGCTCTACATACACAGTCTAGTAGAAATAAGAGCACCAAGAATAAAAATGTGTGTACTATTTTCTGCAGTCTACTTTAAAGTTAGAAAATAATTGTTCTACATTAAGCATTGAAAGCTTTAAAAGACTTTATAGAAACTGTAAGTCTGTTCACATTTAGAATATTGTCATCCATCAGTAATCTCTTGAACAAACAAATGCATTTATTACTTGTTTCCTATTCATATATACCATTGGTTTAATTAAAATGTTTTCTGAGTACAAAGCACAGATTTTTTTCCACAACTAAGCCTGAATTTAACATGCAAATACCTCCTAGCCATGACTTATGTTGAATAATTGACTTAAAGAGAAAAAAAAAATGGGCAATAGTTTACATCTTATCTGGTTTTCCCTATCAAAAAATCAATAGATGCCAGAGGGAGAAGACAATGTTTAAAGTTCCAAATTCCAAGGATTTTCTAAGTTTGCATAATACATGTGACAACCCTCCCACAGCATTCCTTTTATCATATTAGTTCTGCAAACCAGTTTATCTGTGTGCATTGTTCACACAGAAAAAAATCTCATTTATTTATAATTGCCTAATCAACTGAAACTAAATTGCATTATGCTGTAAGGACCTTTGATGAAGCTTTAGAAATCTGCATAAAAAATTATAATTTGAGGTCCTAATTAAAAAGAAAAAAACCCAAACTTCTGAAGGAGTGGAAAACGTTGGTTTTGATTTGCTTTGTACAAACTTTGTGGTATATTTTAATCACCGCTTCAATTTCCTGTTTACATAGTGAAAAGCAGTAAGCATGGAGACTTTATTGTAAGGAGGAGTTTAAAGGCACTCATTAAGCATAAACATCTTTTCTGACATCGCATCTTTTCTGACATAGCATCTTTTCTGATATTTAAATTCCCAATAGCTTAAAAAACCTCATCGATTAAGTTAATTTTCCAAGTAATATGTTTGCAATTCGGAATTGCTCTGATTTATAGAGAACTTGATATAATGAAAAATTTCATTGCTGAAGTATTTTTGAAATACAGAATATTTCTCCACGCAAAAATGCTGCTAGAGTGGGTTGAGTTGTGAATCTTTTGAAATCAACAGTCTTGAGAACATAAAGCAGAAATAAATTACTTAAGAAATCACAGGCAGCAGTGCAGAAGGAGAGAAATAATACTGGGTGAAAGCATCACCTGTTTCAAATATGAACATTGCATACCTATGCATGTAGGAGAAAAAACAAGTCCCAAGCATAAGAAGAACCTTTTGGACCTATCAAAACATGGAATAGTATCAAATAAAAAATGCATGGAATTATGCTCTCTGATCTTCTTCATAACTACACCAGAAGTCCTAAACAGAAATAAAGATGAATACATTTCCAAAGCCTAGGAGAATATTTGTACAGATATCTCTTTTATTAACTCTTCCCTTTATATTTCTCCTCCTATCCCAATTTTGGGGGAAATTCAGATAGAAAAAAAAGAAAATAAAAACAAAACCAACAAAAAACCCACAAAACAAAACCAAACCAAACCAAACCAAACCAAACCAGAAATCCCAAACAAACTAACAAAACAAAAAAAAAAAAAAAAAAGAAAAAGTAAAGGAACACCAACATTTATTCTTCTATGTAATTTCTACATAATATATATTTTGTCTGCTGTACTCTGGACATGAATTATGAATATACCACACTGACCAAATTTAGTAGAGTGTGGATTAATTTAGGTTCTCTATATGGCCTAGCATCTGAGAACTCTCATGTGCTACCTGCTCTATAAACTCAAACCAAAGAAATTGTGACATATTTTTCATGTTTCAAGACTCTACACACTGTGAACTCAGCAAGAGATAACCAACAAACACTGTCAAACAGGACAACAAGCAAATAAATTATCATAAAATAGTTGTTTGTGAGCAAAATGGGCAGCAAAGTTCAGAAGAGTATTTGAAGGAAGAAAATGAGGTGCTGTAATAAAGGTTCCTCATAAAAGCAGTATTAAATAGGAGACACAGCAGAAGAAACTTGGTTTGGGGTAGGGGGAATAAAAAGAACATATGAGGGAAGCTGATAACTTCTATTTGGGTAGGAAGAAGGGGGTAAGAAGGTGTATAGGGCATATGACAAGATAAGGTGAAACACTGGGGGTGGATAATTATGAAAAAGGCGACTGCCATTAAAAGGAGATTTGCATAATTTGCCATGCCTTCAGCTAGTGTAGGTTAGCATAATTTTACTGGAGTCAGTAGAGTTAAGCTGATTGACAGAAAAATAAAGAAATAAAATTTAATTTCTCTGTAGAACTCAATATCATCATTGTATCACTTATTTTAAGGTAGATTTTGACTATTAAACAATCCCACAAATTAAGTTTAAATTTAATGCTCTTAATTTAAAAAGAAAAAAAAATCCCAAATAAGAAAAAGAATTGACCAAAAAAATTTCTGGCAGTGTTTATAAAAGCACCTATATAATAAGATGAGAAAAAGAGAGATTTAATTGGAAAATAATTCTGTTCTTCTCCACAATATAGCTAGTATTTGTGCAGTACAAACCTAAATGACTGTAATCCTTTAAATTAAAGAAGAATGATCTGGTAATTTCATATATGATTGAAAATGTCAAAATATTTTGAAGAGATCAACAGATCATAAATTCCACAGAGTCAATTTATGCCTATCAAGTAATAGGTTGGCATGATATAAGAAAACACAAAGAACATCAACCAATTATGAAGAATTAAAACATAGAATTAGATAGTGTGATTTAAAAACAATTTATTAAAATGAAAGCCAGGTTTTAAACAAACATTACTGATAACCAGAAACAGAGAGAGAATGGCAGTAGGACTGAGTACTCTGGATATTTAGGAAAGAGGTTTGAATTTTCAAAATCATAGACTGTTTGAATCAGGATTTAGATAGGGAATATTTATAAAATCATGCCATAATACTGTACATGAAAATGGAGTCCAGTATTTTACTCATGGATGTAATCTACTATTTTTTTTTTCAGATCCCAGTATCAAGCTCCTCAACAAATCTTCTGTACAACACTTAACAGGTGGGATCTTTTATATCAATTATACCCTTTCAGAACATTTTTTCACATTCTTCCCTCAAAGTGCACTTACAATATTGTCTGTCTTCAAAGGATCTTCATCCCTGGAAACCATCTAAGCCAGTATATGCTTGTGAAGGCAAAATTTGCCCATCATGATCTGAAAGCTACTCTGTCTCATTGTGTAATGTGCAATTGCATGTCAGATTCTCAACCTGCAGTTAATGGTATTGCCTGGTTTAGTACAATATAAATTATCAAAAATGCTTTAGGGACATGTGAAACAAAACAAAATTAGTTCTGTATGATGACAGACTCATTGCAAACAGTATTGTACTGAACAAAGTCTGTCTTAACATGTCTGTCATTGTTCTGAATAACTGAACTCAATATAAAATAAGTGGAGTAAACAAAGCAGGATCACAGTTTACTGCTAGATTTCCTTAACTCTCTCAGCTCTGAAAAACTGAACCAGTATTTTTTCCTCCTTGCTGCAAAGGCACCTGTCATTCTTCAGGTATGATCTCCAGCTTATAGTTTACAAATATAACACAGCTCAAATAGTGGTACACTGGTTTTGTAGAGCGCTGAAATGAAGATCCAAGTTCAGGAGTACAGAAGTGTCTTCTGCATTGTACATATCTAAAAATATCAAGCTCCTTTTATTAAAAAAACCTAGTTCATAGAGTGGAATTCCAGTGAAAAACTGCTTACTCATCTGGCTCTGACTCATCACTACTTTCCATTAGTCTAATTTCCTTTGTGAATAATAATTTGTCCCTTTTGTTCCTCTGTGTAATGGTACCACTTTGCTATAATATTCACAAAAATGGAAATCTTATTATCTGTTATAGAGAACCAGACCAAAAGACTTATCCAATAAATAAAAAGTTGAACATCTTGTTAAATTCTGATAACGGAAGTCAGACGACATATAAAAAAACTTAAATCTGATTTGTGACCAAACCAATTTATCATTCCAAATCCAGCTGTCTCAGGAAGAATGATAATCTTCCTGGTTCTCCAAAATGGAAGATTTTTCCAAAATACCAAAAATAAAACAGCAAGCGGAAAGAAATGTGATGCATCAGATCACTAAAAAAAAAGTACAGCAACTGCCTAAATGCTTTCCTGAACTTTCAAACTATTATTAAGTTCTTAAGAAAGAAATAAATATCTTCTTCCAGCCCAGGGTAAGATCTTTGTCATGTATTTGTGCGTGATCACTGCAGTTTAACGCACTTTAGTAGTAGCTGGGCTGTGTATTTGACCCACTGATACTACTGAAGTATAATATTTCCTCCTCAGGAAAAGAAGGCTGAAGACTATTCATTCTATCTCATTTAATGTCAAAATGGCTAATTCCCACTGAGATTAAGAACCAATGAAAAGTTTCACTGATTCAGCATTTGTATGTAGAAACTGCTAGTATGTAAAACAAAATGCAAACTACCAGATTGTCCATGGTAAAACATTTTTCACTCTGAACTTTTCAGTGAACCAAAAGAAAGAGAGGGCAGGTTTATCCTTTGCTGAAATAAGGAGTTCTCAATTAGCCTTTCAAGTAAAAGAAATAATACTCAGCCCAACAAAGAGATATTTGCATCTCCAAGTAAAACCACACATTAATTTGATATTACAATCAGAGAATGAGTAAGTAGATTATATGTTGGATGGGAAAGAATTAAAACTGTCTGAAGATTGTGAGGCTTCAGAGGAAAAACTGCCTGAAAGAAGCAAAATGTTAGACCAAGAAATGTAAACTCTGATGAAGGAAACTCAGAGGGGAGTTTCGTTTACTGCGATACAACTGAAGACATAATTGCACAATCCGCCAATCTGCTGGCCACCACGTTAAGATCACAGTTGAAGGAGAAAGAGGATTTCTGGTTTACAAGTAATTTAAGTACAATTTTCTTTCGATTCTTTGCTAGTCTGTTATCGAATTTCAATACACTGTATTGTCAGTTTACGGTGCTATTAATTCTCTATTTGCACATTATTTTACCTTGACTGGAGTTTAAATCATATAATGTGACTGGATAACCACAAGGTATTCCTCACCAAAAGTCTGACAAAATAGGGAAAGGAAGCACTAAGCAAGATGTGATTCTTTTTATATACTTCATACTGTTTGGAGTCTAAATGAAAGGGGGATTTAATACTGGGTGAGATACAGGAGGCTTAACAGATGCTTTAGGCAAAATAATTTAGAAACACATCTATTTAAAAGAGGAAGTTGTAATAAAACATTTCCACACCATTAGCTGTAGGCTGTGCACACATTATATAAAGAATCCATGATGAAGAAGTGCTTGCCATAATAAAACTGCACATTCCAGATTGCAGCCAGGAAGCACTGACAGACTATAGGACTCTTGAAACTGAACATGCTTCAGAGCTATGTTTCAAATTCCTAAAGCTGAATTTAAGAGGTTTTCAAGGCAGCAGAAATTACTTTGCAGTAAAACTAACAGTGCATACCCATTTTGTACACAAGGGAGGGAAGAAGGCAGCACAGCAGAGCTGGAATGACTCATAGCCCAAAAGGCAAGACTACAGGAGTTACAGTTTGCTAATGAGCTTCTCCTGAGGGATGCTATCATTTGAGAGCTAGACAGAGTTTTCCTCAGGAATAGGAACAAGTTTGTGTGCTTCGGATCCTGTTTTGAAATTTGCATGAGTTCAAAATTATATAAATGTATAAACAACTGTCAAATGTTTTGAACTTATCATAGAGCTTTTGAAGGTGCTATGCTGATGCCAATGAAAGAGAAGCAGAGCCTCTAATACCTTTGAAATGGCTGTGTTGAGGAATTTAACAATGTCTGCAGATCAGTGCTTGTCGAATTAAATTCCAGGCAATTCAAAGAATAAATCCTACTGCAGGAAGTGATACCTTTAGCTAATTATAACCTAGTGGACTCACTTCTAAATTTTCCTGAGACATAGTTCACTCTTTAAACGTGGGGGGGAGGGGGGGGGCAGGGGGGACAACCAACCAAACAAAACCAAACAACACAAACCAAAAAACAGTGATTAAACTTTATGTGACTGCACCATCCTTTTTGAGTGACTGATCTATTTTGCCAACAATACCCAGAAACACATTTAAGAAAGGATATGAGCAGCACTGATGCAAAAGGGAAGCAAGGAAGTGCAAACAAAGCATCTGCAATTAATTTCCTGTGGCTGACATTGCTTCTCATCCTGTATTTCTGTCTTGGCATTATTTTTTTCACACGCAGCCCCAGTAACTGCAATAATAAAGCGCGTGTCCAGGGGAGATTATGGAGTTGGCAGAAAGGTGCAAAATACAGGGAGTCCAGGAGGTACTTGTCTTTTTAGGACATTTGGAGAGTTATAATTCTAGATGACATTTACAGCATTGTTTTAACTATATAGGCTAACATAGCACATATTCTCATTTAAGCTACATGCACACGGACCCATAAAGATGTCAGCTGTGACCAAAACCAAAACTGAGTGTTCTCGCAAATTCTTTCCACCCCAACACCAAAGTGCTGCTGCTGCTGACTGATCTATGTATCAAAAAAAATCCATACAGTAGAAAATTGTAATTAACCCTTACTCAAAAGCCACAAAGAAATCCACAAAGGTCAATAATAATTTTATCTGCTGCACAATTATAATTTATCTATATATCTATATATCTATAGATACATAGAGATATAGAGATATATAGATATAGATAGATGATAGACAGATAGATAGATAGATAGATAGATACATATATACATACATACATATACATATACATATACATATATGTATATATGGTTAATTCATAGTGGAATTAATTGTCCAGAACAAAAATTGGATCAAAATCTCCCTTAAACCCAAACCACTTCTTCTCCTATTGCTTACAAATTAACTGCTTATGAAGTATAATGGCAAGTGTAATAACAGCATTATAACAATATAATAAATTGTCAGGAACACTTTAAAACTGTGCAGGGCGGCAAAGACACTGCTTTGAGTTCTGTTTTATAAAAAGAACTCATAGAAAAGAGAAGCCCAATATTTTTACTGAAAAGAAGTCGATGAACCCTAGTTTGGAATGGAAATTGGAATCAGTATGGAAATACTGATGTAATGTTTCTTCCAGGAAACACTGAAGGAATAAAATTAAGCAATCAGAAGCCTGAACTTTTGTTGAGTAAGAACTCCAGCGAGTAGTTCCCAAGCCATTTAATATTCATTTCAGAAACTAAGAAAACTGTTGTCTTTATAACAATGTTCAAATCTGCCCAAACCTCATGGTCAGAGAATTACACAGTGTTTTGTTTCTATGAGTTTGATGCATCACAGAAATCTAGTGTAAATACTTTATTGCCTTCCAGCAAATAATTATTACTTTTCATCTGTTAAGTCTGGACCACTACAAAACCACCTGACACTTACGGGTATGCCAGGTCCTCTGAAAAGTACACTTCAGAATGTGGCAGAAATGGATATTTTTTCCCCAAATTTGTTTTGTCAATTTGTTGATCAACAATGAATAATCCTTATTTTAGCATTTGATGAGAGAACTTAAAGGCACTACAAATACAACTGTTCTGTACTGAGAAAATTTCTGGTTGTATAGATATATTCAGGATTTCTTGGTTTTCTTTCTCCTTGTTCGTAGAGACAGCAACCTCACCCAAAGTCTTGTGACTTTTACCCGCCAGTCACAATACTTACATGATTATTTATCATATTTTAATGCCAATTTGAGGTTCCTGTTAATTTCTCTGATTTGTTGCTACTATGCTACTATGTCAATGTGTTCCTTATTCTTATCCTGGTCTTCATATTTAATAAAAAAATCACTGGGAATTTACTGTATTCATTATTTTTGTTGTGATTTTAATGATGGAACCAGTAAAATGTAAATGCAAACCAGTAAATCAAAATGTTAATAGCAGTGTATATTCACTCCTTAATTTTTTTCTCTTGTAGCTTATCAGCTAATTGTTGCTTCTTATTTAATTGTTGTATAGTAAAGAAAATGAATAACTGCTTCCTAGCCACATTTTGCCAACATCCTCACTGAGAATATTCAGAATAAAGATGTTAAAGTGTAGCCCTCTGAATCTGAACTTCATAGCCAGGAATAATCAATATGTGATTCAAATATATAGTTTTTTCAGTGTACCTTGAAATATTTTTTTTTGTTACGGGTCTAGTCATCATTGCCCAGATATCAATGCGCAAACTGCTCAGAAACACATGCATTTTTACTCTTGTTTTTCAAATGCTTATTAAAGGGAGTTAATTAATAAAGACTTTGTTAAAGAAAGAAGAGTCATTCACCTCTCTTCAAAGGAGAATGTTATTTCTTCTTTTTCTTGAAGAAATAACCTCATCAAACATTTTTCTACTGGAAAGGTTGCTTTGGGAGAAATGAATAGCAGGGGAGAGATTTACTTTCTAGAGATATTCTTTCATCCTTTTCATCTTATTCTTTCTTTTACAGAAATGGAAATTATCTTTTTTCTTTTTTTTAAATTTGTTTGTTTGGAGTATTTTTTGATAAAACCTCTAGATTAAGTTCTCTGATTAAGAGAACTTAACTCTGATTAAATTCTGATTTCATTGCAAGATGTAAGGGTGGGAAAAAATATAGGCAATTTTAAGATCTGGGATGCTTAAGGTAATCTCTCCATGGTGAAAATAAACTGTAGGAATTCTGTTTTTTCAAAAATATATTTGCTTATTCTGAAATTCTAGCAAGAACTTTAGTACAGTTAGGAGGTATTAGCATGAAAACGCTAATTAAACTGATAAATAATCTAGTACGAGCTGCTGGAAAGAAAAAAAAAATCAAGGGGGAAAAGAATGAACATTTTTGATATACGACAGTGTGGGGAATTTCTGGTTTTGTCTGCCATGATGCCATACGTCTGGTTTTTGCTTTTCAGTCTTATTACCCGATATATCACTTTTGTTCACTTGTCTCTGCAGTGTGGTCTTGTTTACACAGTTTTCTTTACGGACAAAAATTATCAGGATATGACCTGTGCACATTTCAATCACCATATGTCTTTGTCCATTGAGTGTAACACATCAGTGCATTTAAACATAAGCTAAAACTAAGTGATAAAGGTTTTAGGTCCTGAGTCTGTGGGATGATAGCTAAAAATCAGACTCAGATACAAACTTAAAATATTGCAATTAACGGTTTCAAAACATTAGGTTTTCAAAAAAGCAACAGTGACATCAGGATAAGGATCCACACAACAGGTTTGCTTACAGATCAGACGCAGAAAATTTTAGAGTTAGAACTGCATTAGGTATACTTGAATCTCTTATTTCAGAATTCGAGAGAAGATTTCTCCTTCAGTTTCTCTTGATTAACTCTGCACTTTCTCAGAAAAGGGCAGCCAACTAAATCATTAATAAAGATCCTCCTGGGTTACATCTACAGCCCCATACATGCTTTTAAGGGGATGTGACCAGGTGCCTACTAGGCTGCTGAGTAATCAAAAGAACAGGCAGCCCATCACTGTCTGTAATCCAACACAGCATAGCACAAGACGGGATATCACTACATTTTGCAATACCTCAGGGACAGTAAAGAAACAGTCTTTGTGCTGAGCATTATACAAACCCAGAGCTCTGGCTCTGCTCCAGCAGCTTATAGCATATACCTGCTGCTAGGATATTTGTAAAGCTAACCAAAGTCCAGCTGTCCAGGAAACCAATCCTCTTGCTTTGCTGTGATTGAGCTGGCAGATCTGCATTAGAATCTGGGGTCGAGATCTGTCATTTGGAGACATTCCCTTTGCAGCATAGAAACAGTGACTGTTGTGCTCTGGAGAGATACTGCACATTTCTTCAGATGTCGAGCATTCAACAGCACTTAGTTAACATGCTGTAATGGTACTTCACAGAGCAATTATTAAATTACTTTGTTCTACTGTAATGACCAATGATTAAACTTGCATAACACTGACATTACACGCTTTATTTATCAGTCTCCTATACATATTAAATTATTGGGAGGGTGAGGAGGGATCTTAACTGAAGTGAATTTGTCTAATTATCTTTCAAGGTCAAAAACTGTGTCCAGCTGTGAAAGTAGACAAACCACATAAAAATTATTTAAGAAGTTTTTAATGTTTAATCTTTGCATTGTCTACATTGTCTAAAATCAAAAGTTGTGTAATTTGCTGAAACACCTGCCTGTCACCTAAAGAGAAACATATACACTGCTGGCTTTTCGGGGACTGAGATACAGTACAGGAATAGTGAACTTGAAAATAAAATTACCAATTCAAGATGATATGTGGGGAGACTGAAAATTATCACATTTATCATAGGGTCATAAAATAGTTTGGTTTGGAAGGGACATTTAAGATTATCTAGTTCCAAGGACAGGGACATTGTCTGCTGGACCAGATTCCTCAGAGCACCATCCAAACTGACCTTGAAAGCTAGGGATGGGATATCCATCCACTTCTCTGGGCAGCCTGTTCCTGTGCCTCAACACCCTCACAGTAAAGAATTTCTTCCTAATATTTGATCTAAACCTACTCTCTTGTAGTTTGAAGCCATTCCCCCTTGTGCTGTCACTATGTGCCCTTTTAAATAGTCTCTCTCCTATGGCAGCGTGCTGCATACACACACAGCACATGAAGTGCAGACTCATGTACATAATATACCAATCTTGAGGAAACCATCAGACAGAAATTCTTATACAGGAAATAGTGCCTGGTATCAACAGTTCTGCTGAGACATGTAATATTTAATAAATAATCTTAACAAATTCATTTGCTTCAGAATATAATTTTGAAGCTTTAGATAACAAATGTACTCAGAATTTCTATTCCTTCCTATATCCAAGGACAGATGCTTACTCAAAATTCCCTGAAGTAACGGGGAATACAACATGCAAAAACTTAAGAGACCATATTAGTCTCTTCCTTCATCCCTGTGCATTATTTTGGTCATTGCAATGCAGAATACACCTCTGTAGAATTTTTTATTGCATACCTGCTTATGGCATTACTTCATGGATAATCTTTCATTTGGAAATTAGTATGTGTATTCATATTAAAACCATGCGATGACCATCATTTTGCTGAAATCCACACCACAAATTAATCAAAGTAGCTCTGTTTCTTACCATATAAACAGCTCCCAAAGCCAAGAAACTATGGGATCCATTAAGTCCCAAATTTTTCAACTTTGTTTATGTATTCTTGAAGATCCATACATTCTGTAAGATATCTTAAATGTATAAGCAGATTATATTAGTATATTATGATAACAAAAAATAATATGAAAATCTTGGCCAGTGGGAACTTGTGACATTCATTTATATTCTGTACATCTATTGTGTTTTGAACCAAAAGGCTCATGATTGGTCATAAAATCTCTGCTCCTGTAACTTTGTTGCTGAAAGCATCCTATTTTTTTTGTGCAAAGGACATTCTTTCAAATCTGATTATATTTTGGAAAAGAATCTGAATATTTAAGGATTTTATTGCTCCTTCTCATTGCCAACAGCTGCTATCATCATGTGCTTCAGCTCTATAGCAGTAGACATCCTTGTATCACTGCTTCAAGGGAGAGGAAAAAGCTAGCCAACTCAAAATTCTATTACAGTGCTGATTTCTAGAAGGCCTGAGAACTACAATAAGTAACTTGCAACCACAACATGCTGGGGGAGTTTTAGCCTGTTAGCCACTTAACAGAGAAACAACTGAATAGGTATTTAAAAGTCTTAAAAATGGGGAAAAAAAAAAGAGTATGCGTTCTTTGGAAAATAGGGAAGCCAAAAATGGCATTAAATTAGTTTATAGAATAAATCTCTGAAAGGAATAGTGATTTTCCTGATTTTTGGGTTCTGGATTTGGCAAACAGGAGGTGAACTGTCAGGCACTCCACAGAGATAGAAGGGTTTGAAAAGGAGAACAATATAAAGTAGGCCAGATAGCCAAAGAGTAACTATGGACAGTACAATTAATCCACATCCCAGGTCATCACACTGCAGCCTCTCTAGAATGCTCTCACAAACTGTGGAGCTACTGACTCTCCATGTTCATTAGTGTGTATATGCACAACATTAAAATAACGACACAGTTAAACAGATTTCCTCCTTAATTGCAATTCACTGTGTAGCTGGAAGACTGAGCATGGCCTATTCATGGCATTTTAGAAACAGCAGAATGGTTTTTGCACCATTACACAATTTGACATATTTTCCACAAGCCCAAGCACTTTTTATAGAGCATAGTAACATGAATATCTGATTAAAGAAAAAAAGAATGCAGAGAGCAAAACCAAGCAAAATAACTTCAAGAAGGTGGTGGTGGAAAGGAGAATAGGTCTTAATTGTAAGGAGCCTTGCAGAACTCTAAAGGATTTTTTAACTAGGCAAAAAGATCCTCTGTGTCATTCATAGGCTTTTAACTTTCCTTTGATGGAGAGGAACACTTGAAAGCCTCCTTGCAGCATCTCTTTTTTAATAAAATTAAATACTTTTCTCCAGTATGTTCTTGTAGGGCCATGACTCTCTAATCCCTTCTTTGTTTCCCTGTGCCCCTTCCAGAATATTTCATGACACTTCCATCTTTAATATCAGCATAAAATAAAAAGATTCAGGTTATGGTAATTACAGCTTCAAGTACTCTTCAGGAGAAGCATCAAAGAGTTTGCTGAAAAAAAGAAATGTACTTTTTCTAATATCCCTGAAGCTTTATTGAATTTTTCATGGTGTGACAGTGTGGCTGGTTTTGAGGCGACCCTCTTTCTTCAAGCACACTCTTGTTCTATGTAGCTATACAGGTGACCAAGAAAATTTACATGAATCAGTTTTAAGTTTTCTAATATACTTGATATTTTTAAATATATCTTGAACAGAAAAATTCTGGGAAAAACTCAACAATGTAGCATGTTCTTCTCAGCCAAAGCAAAAAACTGATTATAGTTTTTCCTGCTACCCCAGTAGCATGAAAAAATCCAACTGTTATCAATAGCAAGATATTCAAACACCAGGTACCTTAAAATGACTGCCTCTGTGCATAGGGTAGGGCAGTGGATATAGAACCATAGAAAAGTTTTGGCTGGAAGGGACCTGTAAAGGTCTTCCAGTCCAATCCCCATGCAAGAAGCAGGGTCATGATAGATAGCGGATTGAATTCTGGTTATAAATCCTTCAAGAGAAAATAGTGCTCCACAGTATTTTACATCTCCATCAGTGACCTGGGCAACAGGAGATGTGGAAGCAAGTTTTTGGATTACACCAAGTTTAGCAGTTGTTAGTACACTGGAGGGTTTGGGATGCCATACAGAGAGATCCCAATAAACTGGAAAAACATGCTGGCATAAACCTCATGAAGTCTGACAAGTGCAAATGCACACTTTGGCACCTGTGATAGAAATAAACTCACGACCCAGTGTGGAATGCAGGCTGGCTGGGTGGGTAGCAGGTATGCAGAAAAGGATCTGGGGGGTTCTGGGCTGAGGGTGAGCAGTGTGCCCTTGCAAGTGATAAAGACTAACCACATACTCACTGCGTCAGCAAAAACATAGCAAGTAACTTTGTGAAGAGCTATTGTTTTCCTTTATTTGGCATCTACAAGGTTGCATCTGGAACCCTTTATCCAATTTCAAGTCTCCTAGCACATTAACAAACTGCAGAGTCCAGTGGAGCATAACTAAAATGGTTAAGGACAGTGAGCATGTGGTAGTTGAACAGTGACAGAGATAATTGGTTATGTTTACCCTGAAGAAAGCTGAGGGAGAGATCTAATTGCAGCCTTCACCTACCTAAAGAGGGGTTGCAGAGAAGACAGAGCAGATGTACAATAAAAGCATCAGGAGTAACAGTAAGAAGTTGCTGTTTGAAAATAAGAAAATAATTGCAATAATGAGAGGTGTAACACTGGAACAAAGTGCTAAGAGAGTTTGTGGAAAGTCCATCCTTGGAAATTTTCAAATCTCAATGAAAGAAGCACACTGAGCAAAACATTCTAGCTTTGAAGCTGCTCCTGCATTGAGTGGGAATTTGGACTATGACCTCGGGATGTACCTACCAATCCAAGTATTTCTGATTCTAAAATCCTGCTGTGATCTTGTAGGAATAATGTCCACCAATTTATAGAACCTGTTCCTCCTGGAAGCAGGCCTAAATTATGTTCTGTCCACTTAATATGATGCTGGCTTAATGCTTGCAAAAGTGGTTAAGACATTTTATT
The DNA here is from genome assembly GCA_036785705.1 of Acanthornis magna. Taxonomy (NCBI): domain Eukaryota; kingdom Metazoa; phylum Chordata; class Aves; order Passeriformes; family Acanthizidae; genus Acanthornis; species Acanthornis magna. The sequence goes on from JAWUZG010000029.1 coordinate 15,303,571, forward strand.
TTTTTTTTTTCATAAATGTTACCCAGGTAGTCTAAACAAGAAATTTAACTGTTGAGAAAGGTGGTTAGATGGGTCTAAATACACAGGTCCTTCAAGAGTGAAAATGAGCTCATGCCCAGGGTATATGTTTAAACCTCATGATTTCAAAGTCTGTGATAGCTATACCTCTGGGGGAAACTATATACCAGAGTCCTTTAGAAATAAAACAGCAATGTGATAAAAAACCCTGTTGATGCAGAAAGTGCTCATATTGTTGAAGACCAGGAAATATTGACAGATAATAATATTTTGATAATGTGAAAAAGACCCAAGAAAGTCATTTTACAGAGACCATGTTCTCTTCCAGCTTCTTCTCATATAAACTCTTTGGTTTTCTTCCTATTATGAAGATAGCTTTGTTTCCACATTTGAAAGCAAAACTATGTTTGGAAAATTCCAGATGGACCTTTTACTTCATACATTAGCTTCAGGCGTAAGAGAGGAAAAACTTCTCTAGTACTCGGTGGGTGGAAATCTGTTTTCACAGGAAATGTTTATTTGGACACGTACAACTGAGCTAAACTAAACAAAAATAACTGTATACATTTTTGATGTTGTGTTTAGAAGGAAACTGTCATGGAGGAAAACCTGACACAGAAAATTGCTGTGAACTAAACAATGATGTAACAAATATTTAAAAATTTAAAGACATCATTAACAGTAGCTTTATAGATATATGTCTGTTCCTAGGGTAAGGTATAAAATCCTTGTCACAATACTACTTATTTCAAAAATCTATGAAAATTAATTTTGAATAGATGCTTAAAAATAAGAAAAAGTGAGTATTCATCTTTGTTTTCGCTGGTTCTGTGTATTTGACAATATCTGCCAAGATTTAATTTGAGAATTCAGTTAACCAGAGTCTGTATCCTGTGCCATTCCAGATACTTTGAGCTCCAGGTGAGTCTCTAGAAACATGTGGCTCTCTTATGAGTTGTATGTCCCATTTTCAGCCCCATCCATATGGGCCAGAAACCCTTCTGTCCCTGGTGTTATTGTGCTCAGACTGCCATATAAGCACTCAAACCGTTCCCCAGGTGTGTAGCACAAAATAAACTCTGGGGAAAAAGCTTCTATTTTTAGCCTAAAGAAAAGGACAAAACCAGTCTCTCTCCCATAAAATCTTAAGACTCTGCTCCTACAAAAGCTATACATGTAGCTTGTTTCAACTTCAAAACAATTATGTACATAGGTAAAATCTTTCTTATACTATAGGATTTGTGAAATTGAGACTTAAAGAAAATTATTTATACTTGTCTTCTTTGTATATTTCAGATGGATACTGAAACTAAACTATCAGTTTCATCTGTGATTCTAGTCAAATATCTTTTTTTCTGTTTTGGCCATTGCAATATTAGCCTGGCAATAATTATCTCAGCATTGCAAAATAAGGAGGCTCACACAGTTTTTCATGCATCCTTCTTTAAGCTTCTAGAATACATTTAAGGTTTTCAATCACTGGTTACAGGAGTCATATATCAGTATTAATGTTGCATAACTCAGATGAAATGCTTCAGAGAAAAGAATAGAGATAAAACTACATGAGATTCAGAATAGTTACTACCACTATGTTTTGCCAGTGATTGGGCAATTTAGGATCTCTACAACCAATAGAAATTAATTTTATGTGTTCAAATCTGGACTTGTATAAAGAATTAATTATGGCGTGTCAGTTTTATATACACTATTAAGCTAGTTTTGAAAAGTGTATTTGTTGTGTTATTCTGGATTTAATTAGGAATGAAAATTGTCTGATCTGACTTGTAACAGGAATTTTGACATAAAGTATGATTGCTTGAATAAGATCTGTTCTGAAACCAGAAGAGTTCTCTGCTGAGTTTTTCTAAACTAATTCAACATTACCCAGTTATGAGCTTCCCCCTTTCATTTATTTTTAATTCTGTTTATTAATTGTAATACTGAGCTAGTCTTAAAAAAAAAAAAAAAAAAATTGCTACATGACATGTTCCATTTAATCTCTGAAGGGGAAAACAAGCTTCTTCATTACCCTTCTCTTCTGGGACTTGGAGTATTTCCTGAGTTCTTAAAAAACATTTATGGGAAGAGGACATGTATGAACAAAATCTTTAGGAATGATTAATATATTTGGCTCAATTTTGTATGCCAAAGGAGTTTAAAAGAAGCTTATAGCTATCTGATTTGTCTCTCCCTCAGAGTTATGTGCCTGCTGCCTAAACATCCCTCACAGCCAGTCAGTGCCAGCCTCTTCATTTTCTCTGCTGTTCTTCCAAAATTTTCATCTAAAAGAAGTAGGGCATCCTCAGCATGGTCACACTTGAGAGGGAAGCATGGAGGACTCCAAATCAGGCCCGCAGGCTGGCTGGAAGGCAGATAGCTCTGTGCCTGAAGCCTCACAGAAAGAAGAACTGTATCTGCAGCCTGAAGAGCTCTCCCTGTTGTGCCAGGGCTTCTCAGCCATACCAGAAGGCAGCAATGTGACATTTCTATTCACTCCACCCTGACTGCACAAGGGCATGTTAAAGATGAATCCCTAGCCATAGCTTCATATTTTACAGTTTTGTTTGTTTGCTTTAGTCATAATCTTACAAACTGCATACTTGAATTTAAGAGAATCTGCTCACAATACTATTTCGCTCCTAAATAAGTCCTTTAATATAATGTTGGGTTATTAATAGGCTGCTTCCTCCTAGCCAGAGCCAATTGTCAAAAAAGGACTGGCTGAAGCCCAAGGGCTGTCACGTGTGATGTGCAATTGATTGTGTGATTCAGTTTAGCAATGAGAGACAGCAAGGCACGTGTTAGTGAGAGATAACATATGCTTTGTGAGCATTGTCAGAACAAAGGTGAAATCCTGTGCCTCCAACATGTGGTGTGTGTTATCACATATTAACACGAGTCTTGATATATCTTAGAGTGACTAAAACGCATGTAAATAAAAAAGCCCACCTATATATTAGTGGATAATTCACTAATGAAAAACTGAGAATCTGAAACACTTTCTGGAAGTATTTTTCCTTGAGTTGTGGGAGAAATTGATGAACAGCTAGGCTTCTCATGTTTATGTCACATGCGTACATTGTTTTTTCTTCTACATGCTTCAAGTTTTTATGCTGTTGCATTTATGGCTTTGAAATGAGAAAAGAGCTATGCATTAATTCCCAGATGTTTAAAATGCTACTTTCAAGTTACAATACAGAATGAATATTATATTCAAGCTAATGAATATTTAAGTAATTTTAAAATAGTTTGTATAATAGCAACTGAGCTATTTTTAAGAGGGCTTGTATGATGAAAATCTCAGTCTTTAGCTATTCAAATAGCTCCTTAAGCCTTCTTGTGCTCAAAAAGAGCAAATTCTGAAGATGAACAACTGTAACTGTCCTTTACTTTTACATACTTACATAAGCATGCTTCTACTCTGAAGGTTTGACAACGATAACAAAAAGCCAAGACATTATTGTAATGTTCATGTATTTATTTATTCATCCCAGTTAAGCATTTGTGTAATACTTTCTTATGTCTAAATTAATGTATTTTACATGCTTTACACATATGGAATCAAGATGACCTATAAGAAACATCTTTTTCCCCCTACTTTTAAACTGTGAGTCTCTATATGTTCTCACAAAACCACTGTCATATTTTTAATATTTTCAGTGAGGAAGGTATGTAAGAGATCATGCAATGAGCATATGTATAGCTGAACAGCTTCCATTAAACCCCTGGGCCAAGGTCAGTAGCTTAGTGTGAGTTGTTCAAAAGCAGCAGTTAGTGACAAATTCCCAGAGACAGATACCCAAATAGATTCTTTGTGAAATGCCACAATCATTAAAAACAAAATATAACAAGGATAAAGAAAATGTGATTGCAAACTCAAGTCATCAGCCAACTGTGTTGGAACAGTAAGATGAAGAGATACTTGATAAAAAAGATTCTGTCCTGCCATAAATCACATTTTCTAGCCACACCATTCTCATGACAATATAGGTTCACCTTAGACGTGACTAAAAAAGCAGCTTCCCTCAGAGACAACTCAAAGCTGCAATTGTCCACATCAGAGACATATGTTGCACCAAATTCTAAAAGTTATAGTATTTTGCCATCTCCAGCTTTTTTCATCTGAACCTCTTTTCCAAATAAGTTATGGGGAAATTAGGCCTATGATGAACACCCCCCACGATGTATGCACATCCATTAGTCTGACAGCTGGCTCAGAGAACAAGAGCAAATGTAAATTGACCTACTTTTTACTGGCAATATATTAATGAAACCAAACAGCTGTGGTTGTTTATAACATTAGAATATGCAAATTAGTTTTTCTCATGCCTACAAATGTGCTTGATATTTTACATAATGCCCAGAACATGCATTTTTAAAACTCCATACCTGGCGCTCAGTGCAAACTTCAGTAATACACAGTGTATGCAGTCTCAGGTTTGCCAAGCCAGGGAAGCAGGACTGCTTTTTTTTTCCTTTCTATTTACATGCAAATAAAGCTTTTATTTTATAAGAATCAACTAAACACACTGCACTTCATAGAGTAGCACATTTGGAGATGCAGTCTCTTCTGCCCACAGAAATTCATTATAAGGAGGAATCATAGGCAACTGGTTCCAGGTGAGCTGTTGTTCCACAGTGCTCAGACTCTGCATTCTGAATTATGGCCAAGCATGGCAGTTCTTCTAACTTACAACTCTGTCCTGCCTTTTCATTCTTGAAATCACAGAAGCATTGAAAAGCCTCTCATTTTATTAGGATTCCCACTTTTTATGCTGTTGTGAATCTGGTCCTAAGCACTTCATAACATCTCATCAGTATCAGAAGGATCAGATCTCCCTTACTCCTTTTTCATTGTAATTCAAAGGGAGTACAGAACCATACAGTTGGCCTTGGAGCTATGAATCTTGAGAGTATGTTTGGCATCAGGCAATGTCTTCATGTTTCAACACAATCAGGCTTGAAAACAAGTCCTATACCAAGGGTTTCTCCCTGGAAGCATAAATCTGCTTTATGGAATCTGAGTGTTCAGAGTTCCAGAGGTTACAGTTTTATCATCAGATGGGTGTCCTCTTCTAAAGTATAGAAAATTTTACAGAAATAGTGCCTTTAATCATCCTAACCACTGTTCAAGACCTCAATGTGTTTCATGACTGTATTTATGTGTGACTATAAACCAACAAATTTCTATTTATCTATTGAGTTATTTTAGTTATTTGACATACAATATTGTATTGGAAATTCTCCTACTTGCAGCACATTCAAACACTTAGGGAATTTCTGGGCAAGTGGTTTTATTATATGATTTTTAAAAAGCAATCAAACGTTTCCAGAACAATCATATATGCCCAAGAATATTTCAATCAGCTGGTTTTGTTTTGTTTTTTTTTGCTTAAGCAGTTATTTGTAACTGTTGCACTCTGTCAGACAGGTCACAGTATTCCTCATAGCACCTAGTATGATGCAACATTAGTACTTTTGAAAGAATTAATTTTATTCTTGCCCCTAAAAATTATTCAAAATGAAGAAACAAAATTAGTCCATTGACACAGATCCTTTTCCTTCAAGAAACCATGTAGTATATCCCACAAACTCTACACAGACTTACGTTGACCAAATTTCCCCCTCTGTCCAAGTTGCACCTAGTTGTTTCCTTAGTCTTTCACAGGTTCTGAATTTGCACAGCTTTGTTCATTCTATAACATTTTTACAAGCATTCAGTGGATACACAATTTTATATATAATGCAATACTACGTACATTTTCTAAATCCTTTTCAACTGGCACAACTATACAACATGCACAGAATGAAAAGGGAAAGAAACAGTCTCTAGGAAATATGGAAGTCTCCAATTAGTTTTTATAGCATTCAGATCCCAAGGTTCTTCCACTTTTATCTGTAGTAAAGTGGTTCTTAGAGTAACAAATGCAAATGAATGTACTTTAGCCTATGATCCTTAGAGCTATACACAGTATTACCTTTCATGCTGTTAAGAAATCTCACAAGCAGTGATTGTTTTCGATCCTTTCTCCTCTTTAGTTCCAATAGCACTATCTTTCTTCTTTCTTTTCTTCCCCAAAAGGGAGCTCAAGAACCCTCTGATCTGTAATTGCTCAATGTTCAGGACAGCATCATTTCTTTTAGAAAGATAGTTTTTACAATGACCTCTGTGACTGTGATAGAATGGGATCATCATCACAGGTAATACTTTGTGGAGAATGCGATGGGTGAAGATACGGCGAATATTTTTTTCTTTACAAAAACATATAGGTGCAGAACAATTTCCCACAGAGAGCTCTTAAAAAGAACCACAAAAAGCAGAATAATGTGCACTACTGAAATTGTTTGAAAATAAGAAAGCATATAGATCAACTGAAAGGCATATTGAAAATGGATGACGAAATAGTGTAGAGGAGGAACAAACTACACCTCTATTCTTTCTCTTGCAAGTCAGCTTTTTAAATACCTAAGCGGCTTTAAAAAAGAAGACAAGTCCAGAGGTCTAATAGAATAACTCCACTGTGGCTTAAATGATGCAGAAATGGACAACAATGAAAATAAAACATATTTATGCTTGGCTATTGCGATGGATGACCTCTGAACCGTTCATGTTGTAGCATTCTTCTCCTCAGTATCTAGCAAGCAATTTCTATGGAGAAGTGCTGTTGTAAGATTTTCTCCCACACACCAATTATTATTAAACAGAAACAATTCTGTGGGAGAAAGCATGGGAAAATAAGTCACAATGAACTTATATTTACTTTTAGATGTGGGTGTTTTGGCAATGCATGCATATAACAGCCCACAAAGTCTATTGCTCTGTGACCAAAAAATTCCTAAACTTTCTGAAAAGATGTGAAAAGAGTTTTATCATTGTCATCACCATTTCAGACATTTATGTGTATTAGTCCTTGAAACTCCTCTAAAACTTCAGTAATCAGCAGCTTCATTTTACAGATACTGAACTAGTTAAAGTGCGACCGTGCCCAAACAAAAGCCCTATATGTGGTATGGCCTGTAAACAGATCTGAAAATCATCTATCTCTGGTTGCTGGACCTACATTTTCTTTCCTACTAAACTTAGCTATCTCTTACCCAAAGGCAATTAGAAATTAGCATGTGGGCAGGGTGTTTCTTGCTCTTTTAGCCCTGAGGAGCTGTGACTATGCCTACACAAAGAAAAGAAAATTCACCAGGGGCTATTACCTTGCACTGAGGCCACTGCACAGCACAACTGGTGTCTACACACCTGAAATACTTTTCAAAATACTTTCAGTGGCCCTTGCCTATGGCCACGCTGATGATTAAACAGTGTGGGCAGTCAGATGCCCTGACCTAACCCCTGTGAGCTGGTTGATATTGATGCTGCCTGTGACACACATCCAGATAGAGTACAGAAAAGCTTGGTGAACACTCACCATTAATATAGTTAATGATGCATTGTGTTTTGACAGATAATTGATTCTACTTAGGACTGTAGGGATGCATATTTACTTTAGCAGATAAATTAAATTAGATTTAGTTGATTCAACCTGACATAAGAGACATTGCTAAAAAAGACAAAACAATAAAAAGATAAAGAGGCAACAAAACAAACATAAGCAACTTTGAAGTGTTTATTAATAACTTAGCCATATAGATTTAAACTGAGGAAAACTATTTGTTGTCCTTGTGACAGAGATGAGTTATTAATTCTGTATATATGCAGCTCAGCCACTACAAAGAAGGAAGATCACTTGCTGAACAGCAACTGAAAAGATAAATTCTTCCAGCAGCTCTTTTTCTTTCATTTAATACCACACTTTCACCCATTCAACAGATTTTAAAAATTCTACTGGGCTCTTAGCTTCAGTGCTGTCTTGGGACACAAAGCTCCATAAATCTCATATGTTGTATGATTAGTTCTTTTTCTTAGTTTTAAAATGTAATGCCTTTCAATTTCCATGATTATTTCCTTGTCCTTATGTGATAAGTAGTAAATAGGAGCCACCATTTATCTTGTCAGTATAGTCCATTATTGTGCACATGCGTTCTACTTGTCTTCTTTCTCAAAATACAGTAACTGCTTAGTCCAATCTCTCTTCCCACAAAGCTATCACTGTGTAATTTACCATTCTGGCACCTTCCATGAAATCCACACTACTTCTGCTGGCCTTTCTTGATTCAGACTCTATTCATCTTTAATTTACAATATAATATAGGAAATGATTTATGTAAAAGCATAATAAGACCTAAGATAAAACTTAGGTGAAAGTCCTGTATTAATCTCAAATCTGGCATTTGGCAAGAACAATCATACCATTCCTTCCTAATTACATTCTCTTGTACATTCAACTTATTCAAGGTACTTAATATTAACAGAGGTAATAAATGCATGGTACTGTATTAAATTGCTGCCCATCAGGAAGTTAATATCCCTTCAGCATCAATCCTTCACTGGCAAACAAAAAGGAAAATGAACAGTTTCATTTCCAGATAATTATCTTCTTCCCAGCCATGTTTATTCTATGGCCCTTCAAAGCGATAACTGCAATTGCAGAGTTTTGCCAAAGCAAGATAACAGCAGTTTTAGTTGTGACCATAAATGAACACACACTAAGACATGAGATCTAAAACAGCCCTGGCTGCTCCTTTGTGCCAAACACGAGCTCATATTCAGCTTGTGCACTGGACCCTCCCACTGAAATTGGCATGACCATGTTCTTGTGTCTCTGTCAAGCAAGAAATTTAATAATGCCTTCTCCAGCCCTTATATGGGCTGTTTTATGAGTTTGCATATTTCATTCCTATTCCAAAACTCACAGACCCATAGCCATTCACAAGGGCAGGTGAATGCAATCCAGTTTATGCAATGCAGATGCTAGATTTATTTTTTCTCCTCGAAGGCAGCTGGGTGCCAGTTAAATATAAGACCCATTTGGCATCTTCATCCAATAACCCACATCAGATCAGCTGGAGTTTAACCTCAGGTATGCTGGGAGAGAATTTCTAAAAACTGTGTGCTACACCACAGGGCATCGAGTTGCAGAGAATGCAGATTAAAACACCTGAGAGCTAATTTAGCACATTATATTAAGATGCTCCTCATACCTGCAGGAACTTTTACTTGTTAAGTGTATTCTTCATTTACCATTATACTTCTTCAACTAATCTGACCTTATATAGGATCAACCAGTTTTGCTTAGATCTGAGAGCTTTCCATTGCAAAGTACCATTTCAGGTAATAATAAGGGAAGGGAATAATACAGCAGTTTCAGCCAAGCATTCAAGATACTAATCAAGATGAAGCATTTCAAAAGAAGTAAACTTTTTTATTTTTGAAGAAGCTTCTTTCTACAATTTGTACCTTAAGGAACATGAAAACCAAAGCTGAAATTTTTTTTAAATTGTTATCATTCTGTTTTCAATAATTCCATTCCATGGGTATTTTTAAGCTTGTGTACACAGACAAACACATGTGTGAGTGCAGACTCATATAAATATTTCAGTTTTATTCATTGTGTTAAAATTTTTTTAACTGAATTTTCGATTCAACACATTTGGAGCACTCATTCAATTTTATTGAAACTAACTATTGTATTATACTGTTTCAACTTTTATTACATGGAAATTTCTCACAGTAACTACTGATACACTCATTTGCATTGCTTAAGAACCCATATGATCACAAAAGAAAACTTTCAAAGACTGTACAGCACTCACAATGAGTTTTGTGAATACTTGTAAGCTCACGTAGCTGGTCATCTTTCATTACATAAGAAAACTCACTATTCAAAGCATGTTAATTATTTTAGATAACATCTTCAACAAATACTTGTAAATATATGAAGGGCTGGTTTTTATTATTAAGCTTTAACTTTGACACTGCAAAACACTTATAAAAAGGACATTGACACATATCCACATGGACAACTTGTAAAGGTGGACAGCTGTTGCACCTCACTAAAGAAAAAGGATGTGAATAGAAACATATTTCTCGTTAGGTTTTAAAATCACTGAGTAAATCAGTATCAAAAATCTTCTTATTAAATTTTAATAGTGCCACTTAAGGAATCTGCACAATAAGTTTCAGCCACTTTCTCTCTATACACTCATATCTACTTTTTTATTTTAAATGACTATAGCTTCATTTATACTCTGCAATAAAATCTAATGCACATTTTCTCTCTAGCGTGGCTTTTTCAATTTCAAATATTCAATTTCAAATATTATCACTCATCATCAGCTTCAAACAACAAATCATAACCCAGTAATTCTAGAGTCCATGCCACTGACTGCCATGTGCATAAAACACTTTTTCTGTTGTAGGTTTCCATAGAAGATTCCTTGTTGGTATAGAGCAAGTTATACTTGTGTTATTTTGTGATCTGGATAATATGGTGTCAGCCAGTCTGAGAGGATGAATGGAAACCACTTGTAACTTGCAGAGGTATGGGCCACTTACCAAATCTGCACATTTTCCTCCAGTTAGGCTGGTCCTGAGTGTCTAACTGGCAAACATTTATTCTCCAAGAAATGTATCACATGCCAAAAACTGAACAGAGTCAATACGACTGCATTGCTAACATTTAGCAACTGTCTTCTAAAGTTGCAAAGTTTACCTTGGGCTCCAACAGAAATTCTCATTAGAATAGCTGCTAGCAGAGTTACCTATATACATGCCCTTCCTACATCCATTAGCAGAGCTTACATTGTGTTACACCAGCTTTAGATCTCTATAATTAAGGGTTTTTTTCTATATTCCCTTTTCCCTTCCCTTGTATACATTCTCTCTTTTTTTTTCCACCCTGGGCACTACAAAGAATTTGGTGTTTACCTAACTCTTTCCACCACTAGCAGTCCTTTGAAATCCATTCTATAATTATGCTAGTTGCATCTTTTTTAAGATCATAGGCTTCAGTTAGATGTTTGAAGGCAAACACAGTATGTTAATGTGCACTCCAGAGCACATCACAAAGAGGCTGTGATTTCCCTGAGGCCTGTACATACTAATGCTATATAATCATAGATTCTGTCGAGAAAATAAGTTTTTATACATAATGTAAGCAGTAATTATCACAGGTAAGCTCATGACCATTCACTTCGAGGCATCTAGAAATGTAAACAAAAAGTATCTAAAAGAACTGGAGAGGAATGGCAGACAGGCAAGAGACCTGAGTATAGGCTAAGAACAAAAAGCAATTGTCACATATGCTTTCACTAATGCAAAAATAACTAGAAGAATTTGGGAAAACTATTTCCTGCCCTATAAAGGAGAAGAAACAAATTTTTACCTTAATTAATATGGGGCACGGCATATTAAAAACCAGTTTTTGTAAAGTTAAAATGCAAAATTGCTAGAAAAATCCCACTGGGGTTTCAGAAGTTAAATTTATTCCCTGCATTCTGGTTGCTTGGTACAAAGCTGGCCTCTGGAATAGACCTTTCTCCTTGTCAGCAGCTGAGAAGACAGAGAACCATGACAGCTTAGCTATCCCACACAGCTACCAGCCAGAGTAAGGCTATTGGAAAGCCAGCACTACAGACTTCCTTGATTGCCACATGCCATGTCACAAAACACATCCAATGAAATTCAGAGCCCAAAAAAGGAACGGAAAAATCTGAAGGGATTTCACATCTTTTGCCCAGTAACTGTGGTATTCATACAGCTTATGTTGTAGCTGCTCCTGGTTAACAGAAAACACTCATGGCTACCTTTTAAAATAAACCAGATGGCTGCTTTCCATATATTGCATGCTTTTGAGTTTGCAGGAAAGATTGTCCCTTTTAAAGGCTGTTTCAAACCAATGGGAAAACACTTCTTAAATACATATATAAGGCTACATCTATAAATCTTATAAAGAGAGGTGCTAAAAGGATACTGTGATTTGGCTGATTTCCTTTTTGTTATAATCGGTATTTTCTGCATTAGTTTTACACATTATGTAGACAGTTTATCATCATCATCATCATTCAGAGATATTTAGCCTGTTTCCTGTGATGTATCTGAAAGATGTTCAAGTCCCAAGAGCAGGATGATTAAATCATGCAAAAGCATGCAAAACATGGTATTCTGAGACATTACATAGATCTAAATTGAAGCTACATCTACAAGTTTTACTCCTTAATACCTGAGCCCCATGCTGCTAAACAACATTTCCTTCTACTGTCTTGCTCTGTTGTATTACCTGCTCCCGCTCTGCTAATTAGACATAAATCTATTTAAACAAACCTATTTTGTTACATAGTTTATCATGTTTAAAGGAAGAAGATAATCTGTTTAAGACTAATACGCATTTTTTGCTGTCCATTTTCGTCATTTTTTCAGATGATATAAACATGTATCTTCCTACAATTTAAAATTGTAGTAGTCAAAAAGAAGTATTCCTGAAATCTTCCTTTTAATTTCTAAATGCAAATTGAAATATAGGGAAATCAAGATCCTAATTCTCAGTGTGATATTCAAAACTATTCCTATTAGGTTACACTGGGCATCCTGACTGACTGTTTTTTACCTTGTCATAGAGTTCACATAAGGAGGGAGAAACCATGTATTATTCTATATCTGCATTAGAAGTGGAAGGACAGCAGATTCTTCCCCACTTTTGTTTCAATATCCAAAATCACAAACTGATCTAGAAGCTCACCTTCACAGTGCTTAGTGCTGACCTAACTAAACAGGGCTACATTTTTTGCTTATTTTGATCTATTCATCTTATCTCTGAATTCATCAAATATTTCCAGTGATATCTCCCTTGTGCCTGAACATTTTGATGATCGCAGACCTCATTTCCTGCCAGAAAGCACACAAACTCTTTTCCTTTGCTGCTCTGTTTGCGCAATACACAATAGGATTTACCATGGCAGGCTGGGCATAGCTCTGATAATCAGACGGCTTAGCCTTAACTGAAGAAATAGATAACAGCCCTCTGACCAGCTGCTGCAGCATGTGTAGCACCTGTCCCCAGATCCCATAGGTCCAGAAAACATTAGCAAGTACACAGGTATATATTCTATAAACATCCTAATTTTGAATTCAATGGATGTATGCCTGAGTGTTTAATATCCATCTATCAGTGAGCTTTTCCAGGGCCTGCTTCCAAATTTCATGCCTACTCAGGCACCACTTAAAACCTGGCCTATTTCCCTGCAACACTGCACACAGGTACCAAGAGTGCTTGCACGCTGCTGCATTACATGGCACCCAGAAGACTCAGTGTGGAAGATGATAGCAGTGAAAATCAGCATTTCTGCTTTTCCCACAGTGGCAAGATGATTTGAGTTACAATAGCTTTTGAGAGAGTTTTTTTATCTGTTTTCTTTTTCAATTTTTAAAATTTATTTATTTTTTAAATCAGTATTCTGCTTAGTTTTCCATCTTTTTTTTTTGTCTGCTTCCAGCATCTAAAAATCAGAGTGGTCCTTAGATAGATCAGAGTGATGGGGTATAGGTCACATGCAGGACACAGCAAAATGTCCTCCTCATGAACATTACTAGCAACTCTTAAGGGATATGTAAATTTTCATGGGACTGGAATAATTTGCTGGTGGTGAAAAGCTGGAAGGAATCCAGGCAAAATATATACAGATTTTCAGGCTCTGATCTTTTCTATACAGATTAAACAGTAGAGTGTATTTACTTGACACTGTACACATCAAGTCTAAGGAATTTCAGTAGCATAGAACTAATTAATACAACTATCATACTGTTGGAGAATTTTTCACTATTTTACACGTTATCAAAAACCAAGTGTCTTTAACTCCATTTGAAATAAAAAACTATTATATGCGGTTGGAAGATGAGAAACTGGGACGTGTGCATCACACTCTCCTTTTGTTCTATGTCATAAAATAACTTGACCTTGTTTGCCTCTCAGTCTTGCACTTTGAACAAGACAGATATAAATCATCTGGTTAAAAGTAAAAACTAAGTATTACAAGGAGGAGTTTGGGTTTATTTTCTTATTTTTGTAGGTTGATGGGAAGATATCTTTGCCAAAACAAATCAAGGAAACCAGAACTGTTACTTAGTCTTCGCATCAACATTAGGAAAATCTTGTGAATTACTAATAGCTATGGGTTAATTGACTAAAATTTATTGTTGAATCAAATCTGCAATAGTCCTGCTGTCCAGAACATCTTGCCAGCTAATGTAGGTAAAACTGTACAACTCCCAGCAGCAGGTGTTTAATAAAAGATCAGATGATCTCTATTCTGCCAGGTTCTGGGATGTCAGGCTCTTCAACCTCCAGCCTCAAAGGTACTGCTGCAACAATTTTAATTACTGATAATTTACCAGAGCTCAACTGAAAGAATGCCACTTGGACTATTGGTTCAATTAAAATAACAGGCAACCTCACTTACAAAGCCAATGTAAAGGAGAATTTCTCTTCAGGCCACCCCCCTTGTCTAAATGCTACAGTTCCAGATCTCCCTCCAAGGAAATTCTAAATGCACTTGCCTACAGGGATATCTGCACAACACAGGTAGCAAAGATTTTACGTCACCTTTCTTTGCTGAAGATCACTTTTTTGTCATTAATCCTGAAAATGTTATACTTACTAACATTTCATTCTTAGTGGACTAACCTCTGTCATTTACTGAACTCTTTCAAAAGCTCAGAATAGAGTTGGGTGGGGTATTTGTGTAAGTATTTGCAAAATTTGGGACAATAAAATTTATTAATTATTTTAGCCAAATTGAATAAGTAATTGTCAGCATAAACGGAAAAAAACCCCAAACAAACAAATAAAATTCCAAAACATTTCCATTATTGATTAATTCAATATTTACAGAAAATTACTCTGCATATCTTTGCAAAGTGAGTTTACACTGCTAATGTAAACCAGACAAGGAACTTACATCTTCTTAAATCCCTGAGTCAGAGTATTTTGGGAGATGGCAGAGGAAGGAGAGAGAGAAAGAGAGGAATGAAAGGTGGATTGTTTTTTAGTCTTACGATTTAAACCACCTAAAACTGGGAGAAATCAATCCCATTCCTCCTTGAAGAAATATCTAATTAATTTTTAAAATGCAACAACTTCAGCAGGACAGTTTCTTAGAAATTCCCAAGTGCATACTCTGTAGAAGACTCAATCTCCAAAGATAAGTCTCCAAATTCTCCTAAGATAAGTCTCTGAAGAAACACCGGGGCAGTCTTGAGCTTATTTCTAAAGTGGGCAAAGGTGGATTTTAAACCTGTTTTCTATATCCCACTTAAAAATTCGAATCACTGAGCAAAGGACATAAAGGGATCACAAACTCCTTCTATTTTGTGAAGGACATCTGGACTCAAAAGTATGGTTCAGCTGAACTAAAAATAACAGTAATCCATCATATAACACTTCTTGGGAGTTTTTGCTGTTTAGTGTGTATGCTAGACCTGATTTTGATTTTTCTGCAAATTCACACAAGGCTTGGGATTCCAGCTAAAATGTTTCTATTGAAGTATACCAGATTCCATGTGGGGAATACTGAGGTCCTATATCCCTGTTTCTTGTCTTAAAGAGGGAAGCATGATACTGATGGTATACAGAATGGGGGACGGGAACAAAACGACATATTCTTGACACATTAATGTTGTGAAGTGCTTTTAGGAAAATAATAAATAAATAATTAAACAAATATTGTTTAGAGTTGTTTTATTATTGATACTAACCTCTATGACATTTAACACCGAGAAGCTTCAAAACGCAAAGAAATGTAAATATCAACATGGACTACTTTTAGCATGTTGTGGTCCCCTGCTACACTCATTTAATGCATGTGGAAGGACAGAAGATGTTGGGATGCCCAATATTCTCCCACATGCAATTAAATAATGTCTTTCTGAAAGCCATTACAATAAGGAACATTGATAATTTATATAAGGATGGATTTAATTAGATTTCAGCATCTTTTAATAAAGTCTAGCAACTAGGAGGATGGGGTAAAAGCTAGTTCAGTGTAACCACAAGCTAATTCCCTGTGAAGCATGGAATTTTAGGAGAACTCTACAATTACTACATAAACTTAATTAAGCTCCTAACAGAAGTGGTCTCTCTAGCTTGATACTCCATTTTCAAAATATGTAATGCTGTATTATATAAAGAATTATAGGAAATAAGAATACATTTTTGGTAAAGAAGCATTTAGACAAGGCTGCATTTTGCAATATCAAAGCTCCAGAAAATGGATAAGATAAATAAACACATAACTAAAATCTGATTTATTCAATGTATTAATGAAATACCATTTGCTTGATCAATCTTAGTGCAGTCCAGATCTTCTAAGTGGCACTATAAAAAAAAAGTTTAAAAAACTATAAAAAAACAAGTTGTTTTAATTAGACCACAATTTATCCTGTTTTCTAAGTACTGAGTGATCCTTTCTGACACAAAACTTTAAATAGATTCATCTTGAGTTGTATAGTTAAAAAAATCGGTTTTGGGAAAGATACAGTTTATATTCAGAAAGGAAACCATTACAATTTTTAGTGACAATTTTTTTCTAACTTATGAAGACCAAACAAAATGAAAAAATTCAATAAAAAATGCAAAAAAAAATCACTGTTTTAAGAACAATGCAAGCAGGCATACAAGTAGTGTGCACTGAAGTTCATTCTAATCAATGAAGATAGCTAAGCTAAACTATGATGCTGACTACTGCTTTTAGAGATATTAAGAGTATTTAGTCATGTTAAAAAAGACTTCAACACTATTTACAGTCAATATCAGGCAATCTACTATTTCATTTAAGTTGTCTTATCTGAAAATACTGGAACAGGCACTTAGGTTACAAAATGATTCTGTAATTTCTGCCACATTTCTTCTCAAAATCTTTGGAATCCTATATCTTTCTACATGTTTCCCAGGTAATGAGGCCAAAAGTTTTTCTCTTTGTTTGTTGGGGCATAAATTTTCACACACAATTTAGTTCTTATCTACTTTAACTATAGACACCAGTGATATTAATGAAATCAAAAGTATTTTGCAAGGAATGCTGCTTCTGAAATTACCTCTGTGGAGATAATTACAGGATCTACCTAATAGTTATGTTTCACAGATATCTTTTTATAACACCATAGATTGTCTTTTAGGTACCCCAAACCTAGCTTACACAAAATGATGCAGAACCACAGGTTTAATTCAGACAAAAAATCAAAATATAAGCAGAATTCATCCTCTATTAGGAAGCTTGTTTCCTTGTGCATGGCTTATGTTCACATTCCCACAAATGCATAGATTAGTACTTTTATATGTTTACAGACATTCCTAGATATTGTCATGTCACAATCACACTTGGCACCTGCACTTTAGAAAGATAGCAAGTGGTTTATAGGCTCATTAGCACTGTCAAGAGAAATGCATCTCATTTGGAATTATGTCTCCATAAAAAGCAACCTAAACAAAAAACACAAGTTATCATCAGTCTTTCTAATTCTTGATTAAACATTTCTGCAAGCTAACAAAGTGAATGCAGATGGAAAAGTTTCAACTTAATGAGTCAGATGCGTGAAGGTCTTCTTTCAAATTTCTTGCCTCTGGCAATTGTCTGATGCATTCATTCTTTTCATGGTAAGGAGAAAAAAGAACTATAAAAGACATCTTACAATCCACCTGCTGAACAGATTCACTTAGAAGAATAAACTATTTGTTGAATTTTAACTGTACATATATGAAAAATTAAGTTAACAAAGCCACTTAACCTTTTGCCATAAAAGTGAGCTTGTTGTTTAATCTTCATGGGCTTTTGAGATAATTTTTAACAGTGTTGTAAAAAAAAAAAATAAATGAATTACTATTAATGCCACAATTAGTATCCATTTCCTATGCTTCATTACTGTGTGGTGCATCCACCCCCCACCCCGAGCCACATTATGAGCTGAGAAATTCTTGTTAGGCCTCAGCTTTAATGAGCAGCACCTGGGCTAAGCTCTTCTTGAGCTTATCAGAAACACTGTCTGTTCCCAGAAACTAGTTCTGTCTAACAAGCCTCTGTTTTTCAGTGAACAGCCTTGGAAATTTATTTTTCTTGTCTGAATAACAACTCAAGTGGAATAGCATTTTTGTTATCTAACTTTCAGAGAGTTACTGCCCTGAATTGTGGCCAGAATGAAAAATTATTGTGATTAAAGTCCACTCTCTTGCAACCTTGTAAACAGCGGTCCAAAGTGAGACCCTTTGAACTCTCCTGGAACTCAGCAGGCAACATCCCTCTGAGTGGGACACCTCTCAGAGCCAGGGAATTCTCAAGTTTGCTGTACTTGGAGGACTGGTGAACAACAGCAACAGATACCCCACTCCTTGAGGCTCAACCCTTTGCCCACTAGAAGATGCAAAGGCCTCTGATGTGAGTATTTCACTGAACTTAAGGGGAATTTTTCACACGTGCACCTTTACATACTCCTGTAGGTCTGTGTATGTGGGAGTATGAATATGCCATAGCAAATGGAATATAAATGTTGCTTTCCTGGATTCTTAAGTACTTTAAACTTGCAAGTAAGCTAGGCTGGTGAGTGAGTTACTGTTATGCTGTAGTAAATTCTACATGAATCCTTTGTTAAAATGTTTAACATAAGCTACTGATTAAGTGCTGTTAAATCTTTAGGCCTAACCTGTCGGTCAAGTCTGGTGCTCAGTTTAGCAAGGGGGTCTACTCTGAACCTTCTGACTCAACAGGAGGCTCTTCCTTATACCTTTTCATCCTTTCCTACTTTTTCCCTTCCCTCCACCACCCCCCCCCCCAACCTCTACATAGGTGATTTCTGAGTTGATTTTGGTTGTAGATTGGTTAAGTTTAGATTTTTGTTTGCTTTTCTCTCTGTGTTTTAACCACTTAGTAAGTAGTAGAAAGAACCTTGCCAACAAACTTTGTTGTGTTTTTGATTTTACATTAAACCTGCTTTTGCTGATACCATTGGTTCTTTAAATGACCTTAAAACATTTATTTGTGACAGTTACACCCTTAGATTTAATTTCCCGTCAAATATGAATTGCTGTAATTTGGCAAATCTCAACTACATTTTATTTGATTATAAAATTAAAAAGCATTGACTACAAGAATTTTGATGTATTTTCTTCTATTTATCATCAACATAGGAACTCAAGGACTAATACTCAGAATTGCATTTTTCTCAAATTTCTCCTGTAAAAAAAACTGGAAAAAAATAGCCACTGCATGAAATGAAACATATAAGATGCAGGTGACATGTCACCTTCAAGATAAGATAACCCTTCTTGCCTCATGTAAACTACTACATGAATTTGGAGTGTTATCATAGTAAACTCAGCATTTTTAATTCAAATTTTTTAAGGCGGTGTTTCTTCAATCTTTCTTCCATTAAACTCACCATGAAAAGAAAGCAATTACCACAATTTTGTCCTTAGGTAAGTACGAAATGGCTACTTTTCCCTAAAACTACACTGACACTGTGATTCAAAACCACTATGGAATTTCAAGCATCTGCTACCTTTTTATTGAACAAAACAAAACAAAACAAAACAAAACAAAACAAAACAAAAACCCAACAAAAAACCAAAAAACCACCACAGCAAAGTATACAATTCCACTTAATTTTTTAAGGGAGAAGGTTATAGACCTATACTGACAAATTTTTTACCCAATTATTCTCCATGTTTTTAAACTGGAGATCTTTCATACTGTGTACAGGCAACTTCTTGGGTATGCTGCTGTCTTAATCTCCTCTAACTCTAGAGCTGCCTGATGCCTGGAACACCTGGTCCTTAGCCAAACTCCCCCCTGCATGATCACCTTGTCACCATATCATAAACCTGCATCACCTCAGGGGAGATCAAGTGTTATGATGGATGACAATCCTCAAATTTGTCTACAAAACAAAAAGGCAATGAATACAGACACATTTATCTTTATCCAAATAATTATTGACCAAAAATATTCATCAAGCCATTAGGTAAACAGTGAGTGCAGAAAAAGCAGCTAGTTTAAGTCCTGGGGAGGCCTTATTCTTGGTCCACTCAGTGATGGTCTTATTAAAAAGACTTCACCCTGTCACCTTTCACTGGCAGAAAAAACATAAACCCATAAATATTCAGAGGATATCAGGTAAATTTAAATTCACCTGATAAGATCTCTTACAGGGTGACCAATTGAAAATGTGTTTTCTTAACAGTGGGAGTTGCTTGATTCGCCATCTAACAGAGAAGCCTGCTCTAGAAGATACATCAGCTAAGTGGAGGAAGTTGCTTTGGGGGAAGAAAAGAATGGCACATAATTCAAGAGTCAGCTCTGTTTAAAAGTCTCTTTTTACACAGTCTCTCTTACAGTTTAATACCCAAAGTAGTGCCAATTAAGGGTAATTAGACTTTTCTCAACATAATCCAGCTTCATTCAACAACACACAGTTATGCTCTATGCTTCTTTTCTGATGTGCATTCATATTGACAAAACTGGCTTGTTCAGGAAAAAGTTAGCATTATCCAGGTTATACAATAGGTCTTTAAGTCATTAATGAAATTTTTTGTTACTACCTCCACCTCCAGTTTATATTAAAGAACTGGCAAATTTGTATTTCAAGATTTGTATTTCAAGACACTTCAGTATGGTAAAGCTGAAGGTTCCCAGGAATCAGCATATTAATGGGAAGACAATTAAAATTAAAGGCTATCCAGTTCCATGTATTTTGTGAAAAATTTTAAATCACCATAATAGGTCTCAGGTAGGTCTATTAAAAATGGATTTACTTTTTTTTTAACAGTTGGCTTTAGTTATCTTCCATCACACTAATCTATTTTGGTATAAAGTTAAAAGGAAGATGCCAAACTTCATCCATGGCAGTGTATATACATTTACAAAAATTCTCTGAAAATTTTCCAGCATTACAGAGCATTGTTTTGTTGGACATGTCATGGGAATCTTTGCTTTTTATCTAAAATTATCCATTACCAGACTTGGAAACAAGCAAGTCTACCTGGTTATCTCAGCAGCAAATAAAATGGGCAAGTAGTTTCAAGGACAGGAAAAGCTGGTAAAATTTTGTGGAGATTTTACAGGAGGATATACATGGAACAGATGGTTCCTCTTTGGGTAATTTTAGGTAATGTTAGGTAATTAGGTAATACTACTTATAATTTTTTTAGAGAAAAAATGGGTAACGAGAACATTGATCACAACAGCCTTTTTCAGAGCTTAGGAAATGGTCATTCACCTCTGGGAAAGAAACCAGTAAATGACTCATCCATTCATATTAAAACAGACATGAGAAATGTAGCTTGTCAGGGTTTATGCAAGCATAAAAACTGACCTTCTAAAAGCAAAGCCTGCTTACAGCCTCATCATTAGTTGGCAAGGAATAGAGTGAATAGACTACATATTACATGGATTATAACTGACTCACAGACAGAAGGCGTCTTTTGTTTATTTAAATTTTTGGTTACCTTGTAGGCAGCATAATTGCAAAGATGTTCTTAATGAAAAAACTACAGCCCCTGAATAGGGCATAAATAATTCTCTAAATTTCTACAGCAGCATAAGATAATTTTATTAGTACAGCTCTGGAAAATATATATACACACACTCACTTTCCCTGTGCAGTATTATTGTAATTATTTTGCTTACAAGATAAGCATGTATAAAAGAAGGCATGTGAGCTGGTCATACTTCATAATATCAGACATTTTCATTGTGCATACAAACAAGTTATACACTAAAAGAAATACATGGTCCAGGAGATTTGTAAAAGGGTGTATAGATTTCTACCAGTAGCTTACCATCAAATTCACCATTAAATACAGACATCAAATCATAACCAATTGACAACTGCTGGTTTGTCCAACATTAGCTCATTTCATCCTATTTTCTAATGGGCAGATGTTGTCACGATAAAGACCATTGAAATTGGTACTAGACATTATCCTTTTGCAATCTTAGCAGAGAAATCAAGAACATAAAAGAAGTTTTAGTCACTTCATTCTCATTGCTGCCCTATAGAAAGCAGGAGTGAAATAGTTTTTGAAGAAAAATGGAGAAATTCTTATGTGCTGAACTACAGACATATATCATTATCATATCATATAGGATATATCATTTGCATCTTCAAGACTATTAAAAACCTTCTGTCATAAGCAATTAAATAATAGGAAGTGCTTAAAAACTGGCCTACTGTATTCTATTTTATTACATCCATAGTATTTGTGGTATATTATATCTGCTGTTTTGATTTCCCTCAGGGTTTTGCATCATTTGCAAAACTAGAACACATGGCAGCAAATACTCCAGATATTAGAATAATAAATTTTGCAGTTAGCAAGTTAAAAATAAATTTGATTATTTTCTAGGCATTGGCACTTTCAGTCAGAAGGTATGTGGTCAAGAAACAACACTTTTGCTATTAGCAGAGCTATTCATTCTATGACACTTTTTTCATTGTTATGACTTCAACCTCTGTGACAAACATTTGATTTGTACATATACATGATGTTGTTTCTGTATCAGAACTGCTGTGCCAAGGACATATGCAAAACACTATAAATTGCCTATTAAATATTGAATGCTCTCCATTAGCAAGCAAAAGCAAAGCTCTGAGAGGCACGTAGCTTTTGTGTTCTGTGCGGCTATTCTTACATGGCTTGAGAGTTGTTGCAATGAATTTGCTATCTCTTCATGGCATCCAAGAGCAAGCAGCAGATTCATTGCAATCCTGAATGAAAAAAGACTACAGAGGAAAGATAAACAACCCCAAAACAACAGCTTGTTGCACTAACAGCAAAAGTATTTTAAAAACAATTTTAGATAAACAAACAAACAAAACCCCACCTCTTAAGCTGTACAGTATTTTGATGATTTTATAGCTTGCTTATATTTGTGCCTTGTAACTCCATCACAGAATGTTTGCACAAGCATAACATCTTGAATAAGTATATTTTTTTATTCCACACTTTTTCAGATTAGAGATGTGTATGCAAACCATCTGATATTTGGTATTTTTGTAATCAATTGTCTCTATAGCCATTGTGCATTGTGAAAGATAATATGTATCTTTCCAATTCAAACACCTCTGGATTTATATGTTCTTTCTCATAGTTAAAATATCTGCAGTTGTTCAAGAAAATAAGACGCTAATAACATCATTTACAAATAACTTCTCATAACTTGCCATTAACAAGGCCAACTGGACTGCATAAGAAGAGATTCCAGAATACCAGTCTCAACCTCCTGTTCTATAGCCTCTAATGTACCATTTAACTATGTATTTCACTGTTACATGTAATATAAGGCTATTCAAAGGGCTTGCAAAGAATTGCAAAAATTGTTTTCCACTACTTAGCATTCGCAGGTGTTAAATAATAACCAACTTTTGCTTGCATTCTTATTAATCATATCAAATTACAAAAGCAGCAAACAGCTCACTGCCTGTATTTAGGTTCAGATTTTGCACTGTCTTTTTGTACTCCTTATCTCTCTCTTGTCTGATTTAGCCAATGCTCTGACTTTTTCATTTCAGATCTCCAAATGCTGCAAGGACAACAAAGTCAAGTGAGCTGGATTGTGCTATGCCTACAGAAGTTATTAGGATAGAGGATATGAATTGGATATGCAGGTTTCAAAAACTCCACTCGCAAAAACAATAAGGTGCTTCTCACTGATAACTTTGAAAGATCCTCATATCTGAAAAAGCTCTTCTTAATTCTTCAATGACTTGAAAATTGAAATATTTGCATGGAAATCACAGTCACTTGTCCTGGTGACTGGGATTCTGATAAGGAAAAATCCAATGTTTCTTGAACTCAAGCCTCAGCAAAGGAGTTAATTAATTTTCTAATTCAGCATAAAAATGGAATATAATAACATCTGCACCACTTCAGGGTCTTTGTGCCAAGCAGGGAAATAATTTATAAGACTGGGAAAAATATATATATTTATATGTTCATATATATGTTCATATATATAAATATGCAGAAAGCCACATATTACCGAAAACATATTTAAACCAAAAATGGTATTTCTTTTAAAATAATTTTAAAAACACATCCCTTTTTCATGTATTTGTATTTCTAAAAAATTACAGTCTTTCATCTACTGATTTCTTACCATGGTTATTTTAGCAAAAATACATGTCCCATTTTATTTCACACGTTATAGGAGACAGAGAAGAATTAATTTTCATCAAAATATTTTTTAGAAGTTCTGTAACATTGAATGCTGGAGACTGCTGATAGCATCTACATGAGATAGTAACTAGATTAATTCATTAGAATTGTGTAATAGATTTGGGTTAAAATACACAGAAAGTCTGTTGCAATGCAGAAATTTAGAAGTAAAAATTCAATTAAATTTGGTCTCAAAGATTTCTTTGCAACTTTACAAGTGAAAATTAATATTCAGATTTCCTCTCCAATTAGGGAGAAATAAGGTTGCTTAGAGGAAGAAAAATCCTTGATGCTACTTTAGTCATGGTATTTCAGGTCAAGGCAGAAGAGCACAGAGACATAAGTCTTTCAGAACTACACTCACATAAAATCTGCCTGTGTATTTCATACATGTGCTGTGTACAAGGCAGCCAAAAACTGTCTCCACGTGGTGCTGGCATGATCAAGCTTCACTATAGTGCATTACCCAAGTCTCCCTTGCTAAGTGCTCTTCACTACTTAGGTAAACTCGTAAAGGGGAAAAGATGTCCTCCTAACAGAAAAAATTAACGAGTAGTCACGCGGTCCTCTGCTTACCCAGGGAGATTTTGCTATGTATGACTAAAACTAGGAAAAAATGGCTCCAGACAAGATGGGAGAGACATTTCTTCAGAACAAAACAAAAGAAAACAAAAAGCAAAAGAAAACAAAACAAAAGTCTGTTCCCCAGGAGAGGGCAGTGAGCAAAAACTGGGAGTGTTTTTGGCTGCTGGCTGAGTTATGCACACTATGCCTTTCTTCTTTTCTATAATAACTTTTCTTTAAGCTAGGGCCAATTTAGCAATGCATTTAAACCCGAGCTTATCTCTAAGTCATGCATGTCTACCACAATAAACTGTATGTAAATAAACAACCATATTGCTTTGCTTGTCACACAACAAGAAAGATGGTGTCCACATTAAAGTACACTTGCACAAGAAAATCATTGTACAAAAAATCCCACTCAGTCAAGTGTAGCAAAAATAAACTCTTATTTTCTCTCTCATTCTTAAAGAGATTTTTTCTGTAATTGAACATTTTAAACTTCTTTATTATAGGCAGAAAAAATTTTAAATGGCTAAAATCATAGAATCACGGGATGGTGTGGGTCAGAAGGGACGTTAAAGATCATCTAGTTGCACCCCCCCTGCCATGGGAAGGGACACCTCCCACTAGACCAGGTTGCTCAGAGCCCCGTCTAACCTGGCCTGGAACACCTCCAGGGATGGTGCATCCACAATTTCTCTGGGCAGCCTGTTCCAGTGCTTCACCATCCTCTTAGTAAAGAATTTCTTCTTAACATTCAATCTAAACTATTCTTCTTCAATTTAGCTTGGCATATGGTTTTTAATTTAAAATTAATTTAAGACATTAGCTTTTTATTTCCTATAGCTTTATCTCAATTATTTTTCAATATTAGCTGCTGTTTTTGGGGAAATCAGCAAATGAAGACAGGGAAAGGTGCTGATTGCCAGGCCTATCAAGGCAAACAACCCCTCAAGTGAAGTGCCTGCAGATTTTTCCCTGCACCACAGCTTTTCACTATCTGCTGCAACTGCTGTCAATGTGCCACTCCACCACCCCTGCTTTTGCTGAGACAAAAGCTGCTCATTGCTCTTCTGTACTGCAACAGAACTAGTGCAAATTCTGCTCCTCTCAGGGGCTGAACACGCTTGGAGTTGCCTGTCTCAGTAATTACTCATCTCTTAGTCTTACAGTAACCACAGAGATTTTATTCTCATTTCCTATGTGGATAGTTTTGGTACCCTTTTCTTCACTGTGCACAAGTTGGTTTTGTGGTATCAGTTAATACTAATGTCTTCCAACCAATTTATCCAACCTCATTTGTGTCTTTGCTTTCATCTCTATAGCAGTGTCTCCCTAGGGTGCGGTTCCTCCTCTATCTGCAGCAGCCCATGCATCTCTCTCAGCCATCATTAGTATGGATTATGCGCCATAAAACTCTGCTCCCTGACCCCTCTGCCCAAAGCCTGCCCTGACAGCAGCTGACTGACATGTGAGGAGTTCACCAAGTGCTGTGTCAGTCACATCACTCTCTCGTCTTTCCCATAACTCCACCTGAAACACTGAAAACCTGTTACCAGAATTCTGCATCAACAGCATTGATTCCAGGAACTGATGAAAGAAAAACATATTTCTAGATATGGAGAATGGAATTTTTTAAAATTTTCGGGTTTTTTTAATAGAGGAGAAAAATTGTGACCAAGACTTCTTGCCCTCAAAATTTAAATTTTGGGACATCTGCCCATATTCAAACACTTAAAAATTTATTCTAATTTCAGAATATATTGAAGATTCACCTGCATAGTCAGGCTTGTTATATATGAATCATGTGTCTGAAATTCTTCCTGTGTTTTGTTGAGAAAAAAACCCCAGGCTAGAAGAAAAATGAGGAAGGATAATGTTTTAATCCTTGAGTGTGATCTCAACAAAATCCTTGGCATTTCTTATTTTAAAAAAAGCAAAATAAAATACCAGAGATTCTCTCCTGTGAAGAGATGCATGGCTGCAAACGTTATGTCATAGATACTATGAAGTTAGGTATTTTCAGTTGTCTTCACAATTGCTTATATTAATTTTAAAGTTTTGTCCTTTTTTTTTTTCCTACCAGATAGCTCCTTACTAACTGGCTGTCCTAAAACACTGATTACAAAAGTCCCACTGTTTATAAGCAAAGGATAAGTCTTTTCTTTCTAGGTAGAATTTAGGCTGCCTAGCACAGTTCCAAGTGGCAAAAGTCCATTCCTTTGGGAAACAGGCTCTGTAAAAGAGGAATTATGTAGAATTCCCATGCAGGAGTTAGAAGAGATACCATAAGGTGGTTGATCCACGTCACAAGGCACCTCAGAATAAGCAGCTACTGGGAAGTCTCCCTGCATCTTCAGGTTTTACAACAACTTTTTTGTCAAACACACACTACAGCAAATGCAAATGCTCCCTTTTTAGAATAAAACTGGGCAAGACATTGTGCTCATTGTGTTAATATTTAAATTAGCCTAATGAATAACCTGACAGTAATAATGTCTTTCCCTGGTAGTGAACAAGGTTTAGAACTGAGATCCAGATTATTAAATCCAGTGAACAAGGTTTAGAACTGAGATCCAGATTATTAAATCCAGTGAACAGAGGTATACTTCTACAGGCAGGCAAAATACTCATTGTAAAGATTGATTTTGTACGAATTACACTGTGGTGGTAATATCTGGTGTCCTGCAGAGACAAAAAGATTTTATCTCACTCCTGCCCTCCTTTTCCACTTGTTTGTAGAAGTTCTTTTCAACACTCTCTAAAAAGAGGCTGTTTGCTCAGTCTTACAAAGGCTTTTTGAACTTAAATGTAAATAGGTACTTCAAGGATCTCAGAAATACTACTGTACTCCCATTAGACTCTTGAAGAAATAAATTTTTAGTCCTAGAGAGCAAGATGTATTTAGGGCCTTTTAACTGATGTATAATTTACTTGGGGGAGATATATCATGGGGAAATTATTCATACCTCCTATCTTGAATAGTTTAACTCAAAGCTGGAAAATATGGGCTATGGGACACATTAACATTTTCCACAGGTCCCATACTGACCCAGGGGAATCCTCACTGGACTTCTGCTTGAGTGCAGCTAGAGCTCATCTGGCCAGGTTCTTCTGCACCACCAAGAGACAGAATATGGAGTCAAAGCTCTCTCTCCATCCACGTTGGAAAGGTGTCGTGCCATTAGCACACAGAAATTCCTTCTTCCTGATGAATGCTCCAGCAAGCACTTCTTGGAATGTTAAAATGTGACAAGATTTAGAATGTGAATGTTTCTTCCAAAGAGGGACATTCTTACTTTTTCCTTGTGAAAAATATCATGCTTCTCCCTTACTTTTGTTTAGGCAAATAAAAATTATTGTCTGTATGCTGAAGAATTAATTACAAGGGAAATAAACAGAACAGACACTTGAGACACGAAGAGTGAAAGGTAGACATCTGTAGAATAATTTCTTTCTTATTTAAGTTACATTCTGTTTCCAAATGTTGGAAAAAATGTTTGTTTAATTTCCATTTTGTTTCCTTTTCCTTAAGATAACCTTCTGATTATTCTTTTGAAATAATTTCTACTGAGACAACTGAAATATCCTTATTTCTGCAAACATAATTTCTAATTACAGATTTTTTTTGAGGACTAAAATAAACTAATACTTCAATAGGAGCATAATTTTGTCCAAATTTCTTCCATGATGTATTTAGACCCCAACAAAGACATAAATTACTTAACACTACTGGAACAAATTAGGTCTCTTTCTCAAGAATCAGCAATACCAAAACTCAGATCCTCATCCAGTTCATGTTTGAGAAATATATCCTACCATAAGAAAAATATCTCCCTTCCTTACTGTAACCCCGATATAGTATTTATAACTGATTAGTGTTTTTTACTCCTGAGCCTTCTGGCTCCATACTCAGTAATATATGAGTTCATCTAAGGCACAGCAATATACATATTTGTTTGTTTGTCTGAAATGAAGGCAAAGTGCTGAAGAGCTGGCCGAGAGACTGTCTGAACAGCAATAGGCAGCAACTCCGTTTGTGCTTGTTTATCTAATCCCTAAATAAGCATATGCTAGCATTAGAGGAAAGATACCTGTGCCTGTCAACCAAATATTTGACTCTGATATTAACAATCCCTTCTATGTGCAGTATAATAGGAAAAGTTACACACTTTTCAGGTCTATCGCATGCCCACAGTATACTAGGGTAGGGTTTGGGGTTTTTCTATACAGGGGACAGTACAGGCCTTGCAGACTAAACCAGAAAAATCTCCTCAAGGCAGAATGAACACTCAAAAGAAAACCAATTATTTAACAGAGACAATTTCTAGATAAAGTTAAAAATATTGACTGAAATTCAACTGTTATATTGGCACAGCAAAATCCAGGATTTACCTCCTGGCAACCAGACTCCAGCCTCCAGCTGAGCTGAACGTGAG
Source organism: Acanthornis magna (assembly GCA_036785705.1). Classification (NCBI taxonomy): domain Eukaryota; kingdom Metazoa; phylum Chordata; class Aves; order Passeriformes; family Acanthizidae; genus Acanthornis; species Acanthornis magna. Next base: position 15,332,678 of record JAWUZG010000029.1, read on the forward strand.
TACAGGAACAGCACTGGGGAAACAGCTTCTCTCAGCTGAGATTTCAAATGCCCTGGGTAATTTTAGTCAAAGAAAATACCTTGAAGGTACCTCCATGGTGTATTTCAAAGCCTGAGATCTATCACTACAGGTGTTAAAGATATGTTTACATTTGAAATAGAGAATACTTGCCTAAAAGTTTCCCCAGAAATAAAATGAACTGCACATTTTTCCAAATAAGAGGCTGCAAAAGCTGCTATAACATCAGCAATTCTCTCCATTGGTGCGAGCTGTGCATATAGCAATACCCTGGAGCAGAGAGAGCTTTCAGTTTGTCTTCAAGGGTTCCTAATTCAGAGGTACAACAATCAAATAAGTAAGATTAAGATGACATCGTATTGTAATTTACAGAATCTTATAATTAAAGAATATTGAAATAGAAGCAGACTTTTCAAAGGAAGAAAAATACAATTGAAATATTTTTGAACCAATCATTTTAGATAAGCGGCATATTGACAATAAAGGTTCTCTCCTGAGAAAAAATGCCTCACAACTATTTCAAAAGCATGTGAAATATTCATAATGTTGCCTTGAAACATGGTATTTACATGGAGAGTTGCAGAATACAAATGCTGCATTAATGAACCTGGGTACTGCTACTTTGCAAATACCGCAGTTGCAAATTTAAGAAAAATAAAGCTACACGTAAGTATGTTACCAAAATGCTAATATACAACTCTGTGGAGGAAAACATAATAGGAAAGAGCTTTTTATTTGCATATGGAAGCTTTTAAATCATATTTTGGCTCCACATTTTCGCTTTTTAAACATATCACTTACTAAATGGTTGTCTACATTTGGATAAGCATTTGAGCATTAAGCAATACTAAGCTTCAGTGTTCTACAGTTTATCTTAATGCATTATTACCAAGAATATGCCAATTAAATGTTCTTACTTCTTTGTGTTTTCTGTGCTTGCAGTTAAAGCATATAAATGCCAATTTATCTGTGCTTGTATTTGACATTTAAAGCGAAAGCAACTCTAGCTGTGGCTTCCATAAAAATTGGAAGACTTGCCTATACATCTCTCATCCTTCATTTATATATTTGAGGCCAGTACTTCTCCCTCCATAACCCAAAGCTGTGCTTCTTTCAACCTTTAGAAAAACCTTCCTGCTTCAACCTGATGGGCAGATTTAGTGCATGAATTAGTTCATATGTAGTTTATCATTAATTTTTTGTTGTTGTTGTTTTTTATGTTGAGCTTCTCAACAGTAAAAAACACTTCAGGTGTAAGAATTAGCTGAAAGCTAGGTTTACCAAAGTGAGCACATCTGAAATTTCCCACTCCTGTAAATAGAGAATTCTACCACATCCCTGTTCACCCCAGGCAATTAAAGATCCTTGGTTCATGTGCTTCAAAACCCAGTTAGTCAGTCACTGGTTCTTTATAAAATTAAAATATCAGTTTTGTGTTGTTACTTCAGTTACTGGAAATGAAGTAAGAATGACTATTTTTCATTAATTAGTCTCTTTCTTTAAAGAGATTTTACTTGATTGTAATGCAAACTATCCAGCCAATTTGACAGCTCATCTACATTCATGTCATCACCAATTAAACTCCAAATATATTGTTATGCCAATGATTTAAGTGGATATATGCTGTAGCTCACTACAGAGCCATGCAGGATTTGACTGCTGTAGCCTGCAGGATTTCAACCAAATTGTTCTGAGGCAATGCTGAGTGAGGAAAATGTTGGTACCCTGTCCTGAGGAGAGCCATCTTTGCTGCCACATATAAACTAAAACTGTGGAAAATTGTTCCTTCTTTTGTCAGTCTCCTGCTGAAATAGGAATAATTCTTACTCCTTTCTCTCTGAAAATGCCTTGCAGTGGTTCCTTGTACTGTATCCTGTGCCCTTAAGCCCAGTGCTGCAGGCACATGCTGTTCCCTCCTCCCACTCTCTGTCCAACTGCCTGCAGAATTCAGCTAATAAATGGAAATTCCATCTACAAAATATAAGGCAGACATTTATCCATAAATTAGGCAAGAATGAAAGCCATTAACCTTGTCCTGACTTTGTTTCATGGCTTGATCTCAGTCTTACTTCAGAAGATACAGTTGTCTGTCAGTCTGGGCTTTTGGCTGAAGCTAACTTGCTCTGTTTGTGGACTGCCGCCGTACCTTGGGTCACTGCCTTTGCTTGTCTTGGAGTCACAGTTGGCTGCCAGTTTTCCTTCCCTTATAGAGCAGCGCCCACCAATGCTGCTCCCTGATAGTCCCAAGGCTAATACCCATAGCATGTGGTCAAAAGACACTGCATTAATATAGAGGTCCAAGGAAAATTAGAAAGTAGACTGAGCAGGATGTTTCTAGGGGTAGGAAACTCACTGTACTTTCTCTCTTTGAAAGTATGGGCCCTTATTAAACAGTCACAATGATCTGCTAAGAGCTTCACTGGAATTCTTGGGAATTGAGGGAAAGGATCAGGAACAGTGGGAACTCCCCAGTTAGCAGCAGGATCCAGGTGGGAAGTGGCAGGACATGGTGGAGCAGATGTTTTGGAAGTGGAACAGCTAACTGTGCACTCTTAGATTGACACAACCATCACTCTTACCCAGACCTTTAAACTTACTCTGTGTGGAATTAAAAAGCCTATCAGATTATTTTGCCCTTTGAAAAATTCATGATAATCATAGACATAACTCCTTCAGCACCTCCCTCTTCAGTTATCCCTGTTACTTAAAAAAACAAAAAAGACTATGGTACATTCAACAAATGTACTATAGATCACATAGATCACATCTAAGTGATCTTACAGTATTATGTTATATTTTAATAGTTTATAGAATAAAACTACTAATACACAAAAGTTTTACTGCATTAAAAGATAATCTTTTCCTCTAATGCACAGGGAATTAATCTGACCAGATAGTATGATAAAAATTCTATCAACAAGAGTCCTTCAGCCATCCGGCTGGATTCTGAAATGAGCAGCCATAATGAACAGAACAAAATATAAATGGAGAACAGTGGAAAAAAGAAACTTCTGGCTGAACACTGCCCCTGCCTTTTCCAAGAAGACTGAAATATCTTTTCCTGTAGGTATTTAACACTGCAGCTTGCTCTTGCTGCTATTTAAGGAATACAGAAAGAAATAATTCAAGTCATGCTAACATACTCATGCAAATGCAAATCTAGTCTAATAAGGCATTAGAATAATATAAACATAAATAATAGCTTCTGTGTAGCCTGTAACAATGATAGGTAATTTCATTTTAATTAAATGTCAGTGTGAAAGCTCTCTCTGAATTTATCATATTAACTATTCTGACCATAAGGGGAAAAAAAGGGAAGAAAGTGGTTGAACAGTTATTCGAATACTCTATTGTCATGCAAGATATCAAACCTGCTGGCTTTCTGATTAGCACTGAGTTCTTTTGGCATTAAAAAACAAGGTCAACTCTTCTCACAGAAGAGAGTGTTATCAGCACTGTGTAATACAGAGCATACAAAACACATCAGAGGTACTGCTGGCCAGAGTACTTCAGCCCCTCAGTTCTCCTACAGAAAGAGCTGGAGATATATACTTTGATATCATCAGTACCTGAAAAGGAACTGAGTCCATATCTTCTCACAATGCTTTTTAGCAGCCTTGTTTATATTTTCATGAAAAGGATGAGAAAGAACCCAGCTGCACTCAGATGAGAAAGTCAATGAGGATGAAAATGTCTCAATACAAGCCTGTGAGTAGAAAAAAGTCCCAGATTACCCAGACAAGCCATCTCACAGAGCCAATCTACAGCTTCAGTCTTGGTCTGCACTACAGCATGTCCAGGGAGATGCTTTTTTCCACTCCAAATACTGCAGATGTTGGACATCACCAAAGAAGTCTGCCAGACAGTCCTTTGGCTCTCTCTCTTGCAGATATTTACACACATGGATTGCACAAAACAACAAATCCAGGAAAAATGAAAGCAAGGGGCTACAGAAAACTATAGTACAAATGCAAGTAAGACAAAACAATAAGAAATGCTCATTTTTCCATCAAAAGCCTCTAAAGTATTCTGCTTTTTGCAGGAGGTTTCTCTCACACCACTTCTCCATAACAATAAGTGCCTTGGTGTGGTAAAAGAGCAGTGCAATATCAAAGTATAAGAAACAGGGACCAGGCTATAAAAGAGGCATAACACATAAAAATATATAACAGTTGGCAATCTGACCTCAGCATCAAGGGATAATTTTAAAGCTGTTCTTGGTGCACTAACCATTTCAAAGAGAGTGTGTTTTTTTTAGAGCTATGTTCCAAGATTATTTAAACTTTCTGGTTCAATTTAAAAAGAAAAACACAAAAACACATTTAAAAAAAAAAAAAACCCAAACCAAAAAAACCCCCCAAAAAACCAAACTGCCCCCCAAAACTTTCCCCTTCCTAGTAAACATGTACATTTTCAAGAACAGAAATGCATCTGAATGTATAACTTGCTGTTCAACACAATGTTGATTTGATAATGTAGTTTCAAAGGAGTATTGAATTTTCTGAAGTTATGCATTTTTCATTAAAACAGTTGTCTGAAATAATAATGCTGATCAGATGACAGCCTCCATAATGCTCATATGGTTTTTAAACATGTTTAGACATTGCTAATGATAAAACTAATAGCTTATTAAAATAAAAGAAACACTTAGTACCATATAGTTTCTAGTTTCTAAATACCTAGAAGATAATCTTAATTTTGTTCACTCAAAGGCTGACTTTATTAAAAACATATAAAAGGCATTTTTTCTATGAAGAAACAGATCATTAAGACCAAAACTTAACAATTTTAAAGAAAATCACTTTCAAAGAAAAGAGTATGAAAAAATTAAATTTAAAAAATTCTTTGAAAAAATCTAGGAAGTACACATATGCAATATACCTTAAGAAAAATTAAAGCTAGAACCTATATGGACTACATAAGGAATTAAAGATATGAATGCATTAGGAGAAAAAACATTAGTTATGTTTTTAGAGTTAGAACAAACATGTTTTGCACATGTAAGAACACCTGCACAAAGTCAGACCAAAGGCCATGTAGCCTTATTATTTCCCATGCCACCAGTAAAAATTATCACATCAGGTAAGGACTGTAAAATAAACGAAAAGAATAAAGTGATCTTTTCCCCAAATGCCAGCACATTCTGATGTCTAATCTCATATCCATGTCGCTAAAAGTTTCTCAGGATAGTAAAATTGAAACCAAATGAAAACAGTCTAAACTACATGTAGGAACTTTCTCTTTTCAGTACATAAAATAGACTGTTTAAGATTCAGGCTGCTATCCTAAATTTTTCAGTAGCCTATTTCATCTGAAAAACCCTTTGTTCCTTATTCAAAGAAGCTACTACTTGAAATATAAATTATTTCTGCTATATATGTGTAGTAAGATGACTACTGAACATATTTAAAACAATCAAAACTAAAGAAATTCTAGAGTATTCAGAAAGCATTTCTGAATTTAAAACAAAGGCATCACAGAGACAGAAGAAAAAACCCACTGATGCAGATGGGCTGATACTGTTGCCTTCCTTATTTCCCTTTAAGACCTTATTTTTAGATTCTCCCTGATGAACCAGCATTAAAATGCTAACATTGGTAGACTAACTGCACTGAGGGAAAAGCTTACGAGGGGTGGCTGTGTTTGGCTCACCAGGCTGTTCACTCAGACTGCTGAAACTTGTAACCAGACCGTTCTTTGGGCATAATGTTTCAACCCACTATTTTTTAAATTCTATTTTCTGTTTAAGAAGGCTCAGCTAAAAGAAAGACAGATCTTTCTTCAGAAAATGTTTCTTGTTTTCACAGATCTTTTAAAATGTACTACTTTACAACTACTGATTGCTGGATCTTGCATTTTTCATGCTACTTTTATTCTAGCAATTTAGATATTATTATTATATAATATAGACTTTGCTTGAGCATTTTTATCCTTGCCTTCATTGAAATTTCCTTCTATTTAATTAAAAGAGGAGTGTGTCTTCTACCATAGTATTTATGGGGGAAAAGTCCATCTTATTTGACTTCATCTGGAAAACTAAATCATATGTACTTCACTTCTGTTTGAAGGAGAGACAAAGGTCTGCACAAGGTAGCTCAAACCACTCATCATCTTTACTCCCCCAAGCATTAACCTGTACTGTTAATGATAGCTCTGGATTGCTCTGGAAATTCTAGCAGAGCCAGGTAGGCATTCCCAAGTAAAGCCTTTTTCTGCCCTTTTCAACCCAGCTGGAGAAGCAGCCAACAGCAGGAATACAAATTTCCTTAATCAGCTAAATTAGAGTGTTCTGGTGAGACTGATATTTGCAGCACGCAAAAGGGCTGTACGCCACATTCAGCCACATCAAGACTGTATCCTTCTTCACTTGTACTTCCAGACGCCTTTCCTGGGTGTCCTCACAGCTGGCTACAGCATGGGATGAACCCTTGGAAACAGCTGACAGCCTGAACTCCATCACAGTCCCCCAGCTGATAGCATATACACCCCTGTTTGAAAATAGTAAAAGTCAAATGGTTTTATCACCTTCTGAAAAGGGACCGGCTTTGGAAGCACTGATACTGATGTTGCTGCTATTTGTATGCAGAGGCAAAGATCATCAACCTCCAAGCCCACAACTGCCCTACAGCAGCAAACCACTTCAGTGATCCCAACTGCTCTGCACATTTCCAGTGAAAATTCACCTCAGAGGTGGTTGAGCACGAAATGCAGCCTTCAGATACAAAGCAAGAAGCACAGTGAAGTCCTGGAGACTCTCCCTGGTTCTCATCTTTTAGTCCAGCTGACATTTTCAGAATCTCACAGTATCCAACCCAGGCTGTTATTATTAGTCATTACACTACAGTCAGTATTTATAATTTTTTAATTTCTTTGATACAGAAATTTCCAGACTACCGTGAGATACAAAAAAATATTTGAGATTGGAATGTCAACATCTTAAGCAAACCCTGAAGAAAGATACCAGTGTTTAAATGTACTTCATACTGTTTTTGCAGAAGTGATCTCATATCTATAGTGCACACATATATAAAGAAATAGACACATCATAAATATATACACACTCATCAATGTATAGATACATGGATACAAAATTGTATCATGGCTTTAAAGTTTAGCTGATTTGTAACTTATACAAAATGTCATTTTCTAATAGAACACATACAATTACAGGACAGTACAGAATCTTTTTTTCTTTTTTTTTAAACAGTAATAAACAGATTATTAGAACTTTTTAATTAAAATCAGGAGCTTTTATTAGCTAGTTACCTTTACCTCAGTCACACTCCAGCACATAATACCAGCCTTATCTGCCATCACCACCTGAAAGAGGCATGATTTTATCAGCTGCACATTTTCACGTGTCAGCAGCAGTCATTTGCACTTAGAAACACTGGTGCCATATGACAGACAGTAGGCTCAGACCTGCTCATTGCTGGGCAACCTCATTACTTTACTCTGAGATGCAACTTTCAAATTTTGCAGCATTGCACAAATACATTTTACAAAGCCCTGGAAAGGTCAGGCTCCAAACCTTAACTGGAATAACTAAGCCTCACAAATGCTGGGTGAGACATCCTTTTGGTGCTGCGCTTTGCTTGATAACATCTGCAAGCTCTGTCTTAAGGATGAACAAAGTAACAACAGCACCTGAACAATATATTTTAGAGAGGCTTCAGTCTAGTTGCCAAATAGGAGACAATTACTCAGAATAGAATAACTGAGCAACTTCATTTGCCTGTGGTTGTCCAAAGACCCAACATGAGGCTTGTGGAAATAAACAGGCTCCAAGGCAAACAGTGAAGGAGAAAGGCTGATAAAGCCCACACTGTTTAAAGACTACTTTTAAGTTGAACTATTTTAATGCAAATATATTTTCAGTACCTGAGCTAGCTCAGTAACCTTTTCATGGCACTGCTCTGTACCATGATGATACGTACCACCCCTCAAAAAATACTTCTGTTAGATGGAAGTGTTTGGAAAAAGGAAGATAGTAAGAATTTGAAACATTCAGCTACACTAATGCAGGATCAATATAAATAACTTAGGGTGTCTCAAACCACAGGAAAGAACCTTTATGTTTGTTTCAAAACCCAAAGGTTAATTCCTTAAGGAGTAATAAATGAAAACTGCAAGTGATCAAAAATTATTTCCTAGCAAATTTTCTTGATATTTTTCAGTCTAGAAGGACTACTTGAAAAACATTCATAAAGATTCATGAAAGCATCCTGATAATCTATGTTCTTAGGATACAGTGGGATGCCAATATGAATAGTTTAAGCTACTTTCAAGCACTGAGAAGATTATGAAAGCTTTCTTTTGTATAACTAGTGAAGTGTAGATGTAGAGAAAAAACTAATTTGTTTTAATGCAAGTCTTAAAACTATTAACAAAGAAAGTGTTGAAAGAGTAAAATATACAAACACCAGTGCAGTCTAGAGACTAACTATTCATTATCTCAAATAAAGTATCAACTTTGAAAACCAGTTCAGAGAAGGACTATCCTTCAACATATTCCAAATTATTTCTCAAGCTTTTTAAGTAGATGTAAAATTTACAAATATCAGAAATTAACACTAAAATATGTTATAGGCTATGGAATTAATGGTTCTTGCATGCTCGGCTGCTGTATTCTGCTTACACGTGCTAGGTTTGAGACAAGGAGTTTCCCCACAGGCCAGATGGACACAGCAATACTGCAGTTTTGGTTTTTCTCTGTCCTGTGAGGTACAATTCACTTCCAAGGACTATTGGGGTGTATTCCCCTATGCAGCTTAATGCTGGCAGAAGGTTCTCTTCCTCTGACACCATTCCTAATATCTTTTGTGTCCCGATTTTAGGTCTTTCCAACTAAAAGTTGCAATTTTTCTCAGGGCATTGAGACATGAATGATTTTCATAAATGAATTTGGCTCTTCTGACCAGCATGACTATTGCATAATTACCTGCAGTAGGAGAGGGAAGGAGGCCACAGGGACTCAGTCCAAATTGTACTTTGTCAACCCAGGTTTACGTATCTTGTTAGTAAAACTGAACCTGTCTCATGTGTTCCATACATCCAAATTGACCAAGGAAATTGAGAGACAGTAACTCAACCCATAGATTCTTAATGGACTGCACTGATCATTAGGCTGGAAGTGAAAAAGGAACTGCATTCTCACTCTTACTCTTGTGCAATGAGAGCTTTACAAATTGGTGACAGCTCTGCTAAATTGGATTTGGTACAGTGTTATTTCATTTGACAACAAAACAGTCATGGGCAAAGGGAGCCTTTGAAATTCACTGTAACAAGTTCTTCTGCCAGTTTCGTACTTATGTAATTAGACCTCTTGATAGAAGCAACCAAGTGGAACTGGGCTTGCCTGAAGTGTAACATACCCACCTGCTTTTTATAGATCTATATCTATATCTATATATAGCAGTTCATACAAAGAGAGCCTGGATCCCATTTTCTCCTACCTAGTCTATTTCCAGACAGTTGGTATTAGGCTCTCAAGATACTTATTCCATTGGACAAATGGACAGAAATAAGAGTCAGTTCTCCTTTGCACTGTATTTGGTATAATGACATGCTTAGGTGAATACTCGGAACAAATCCTCACCAGGACAGAGCAATGAGCTGCTTTCCTTAAAACCACTTAGAGGAAATGCTTGAAAAAAAGGTGCAAGTAATAGGTGATCTGATTGAAAGTCTGCTTCTGTAAGACCTCATGAACTGCTCTCACCTCCCAGAAGTGAACAAGTATCCTTTACACAATGCTGTCTAAATCAGAAGTCAGAGTGCTTAGGATCACTGGGAGTGTCAGTGAAAAGGCTTCTCAATGTCGCCAATCCTCACTGAAACATTCACATTACTAATGCGAAACTGTTAGCTTCTGCTGGTTGAGACAATCAGATAATGCAGGCATATAAAGATAACCAGAAATAAAACTTCTTATGCATCAAAACATATCCAGCATCCCAACTGATGAGCATTTAGTTGAAATTTTCCAGGAACAAGAATAAGATCAGGACTTTTACTCTAGGTAAGTGCAGTACTATGTTGTGTCTATAAAGTCAAATATATTTGACATATTCAAAAAATATAATTATCGTAGAGGCTACATTGCTTACCATCTGAACATCCAAAATCATTATAAATCTCAGTTCCCACTATCTCAAAAGGACATTGAGAGGTATCAATAACTTGAAGAAACCTCTCCAGGTAATTCCCACAAATGGAAGTTTGCTCAACTTACCTTTCTTATTTACAGACCTACCTATCAAACTATAAAGAAGACCAAGATGATCATTTCTAATCCACCCAAGAATGGTACAACACAAGCCCTTTGAAAAACCTGCTGACTTCAAGCATAAATCTGCTGTCAGTGAACATTTCAATTTACAGAATATGCCTCCGCAGAGAATCAGTTAGCTAGATTGTTTCATTCCGCAAGAAGTTTCTCATTTCCACTGCTTTGGCGCTTCACAATGAAGCAATTACTGTCGGTGTAAAATGTGCTGCCCCGCTGTCTAGGTCCACGTTTTAATGGGAAAGATGAATTAAATATTCTGAAACACATTTATTTCCCAGTTGTGGCACACAACACTTCGATAAGAAATTCTTAGATGTGCTCCAGTTGTCTAGTTAGTCATGTCATTCTTTTCTGTTATCCATATTTCCCTTGTAATTGTGTTTGTCAGACTTTTGATGAAAGTCAAAATCTCCTAATTACATATAGAATCAAGGCTGGAAAACAGATATATGCACACTATATATTTTTTACTATTTTTGTCAGTGGTTTAATTTGCTAACTAAATAAAAAGAACTGAAACTAAAGTAGGCATCAAAATATGATCCATTTCTAACTAGAGAAGATCCACATAAATTCTGAAATCATATATCTCCTAAGTACTAAGATTATTCAGTTCTGCAAGCAGTAGGATTTAATTAAATTTCTCTCCCAAACAGTTTAATTTAACAAAGTGTCATTTAAAAAGATTAGTTTACATAATTATATCTTAAACTTACTAGTGAATCAAAAGTAAGGTTTCTTGTTTGGGTTTGGCTTTTTGTAAGTGAGACAGACTTCAAGGGTAGATACATCTTTTTACGTCTGGCAGTAAAATTAGAAACATTAATAACTCTACCTCCTCTTTCTGGATTTCATGAAAAATCAATTAAAAAAATAAAGGAGACACCACCTATTAAAAGTTTCTTTACTTCCCTGGCAAAACTAAAATTCATATGTCAAAGCCATGCGTTGTAAGTACAATAATGTGGAGTTTTTTAAAGGAACTCCAGTCCAAGTTCAATAGTACACTGCAGGTGGAGGACCTGGGGTACTCATACATAATTCTGTAAAATACCCTTCATCTTGACGCTTTTTAAGTCAGGAGAGGCACAGGCCTTCAGACAATGAGAATGAACCCCAAACCTGTCATCCTGCAAGCTTGGAGCCTTCTGCAGACAGCATCTCTCTATGAATCCTGGTGCTCTTCCCCCATCCTGTGCCTGGTGAGCACAAGCAACAAAGCAACAAAATGCTTTTTCCAAAGGAGGGACTAAAATTAAGTAGGAGAATGTAGGAAGGAACTTCTCTCCCCAGGACAGTTGTCACTTTTGGTTTTATGTTATTGTGAAATTGGGAATAAAGAGATAAGTGAAGTTAACTACAAGAAAGACCATAGCAATCGAGTGATTAATGTCCTGCAGCCAGGAGCAAGGGCTAGAATAGGCCTGCACTCCCTAAAAGACCACCTGCAAAACAGTCTTGATACAGCTAAAGGGAAGCAAGACTGCCTTTGCCAAGGGCATTGACTTCCTCCTTCTTTCTTCCTCCATTTTAACCAAACTTTCAACAGATGACTAAGATTAAGCTTAGAGAGCATCTGGCACCTGAAGCATTGTACATGTTTTCCTCCTGATCCACAAGAAAAGGCACTCTTTGGTGTGAACACTAAAGCCAGATGGAGAGTGGCTGTACCTACCCTTTTCTTGCCCTTTTCCCACCACATAAGGGAAGGATAAATAAGCCTGTGATACCTGCCTGTGGATGACAGGGCTGAAGCATTTTTCCTGATCAGCTATTCTCTGAGACGAATCCAAAGCAATTATGCAAATTTCAGTAGAATATTACACATGCTTTAGTTTATTTTATGAGCTCCATCTTGGGAAGAGCCAGAAGCTATTTCAGACTGGTCTGCATTCTTTATCTTTCTGTGAAAGGGGAAGGTGCAAACAATGTTTCATACAGTCAGTTTTGTTGTCTCTTCAGTTATTTGTGGCAAACAATATTTGAGGTTCCTGTAAGGATCTGATTTAATCAATCACATTAATTAGATGTAAATGCACTTCCTGAGATCTAGAGAGTGGCATTACCTTGACTAAAAGTTGCTTCCCAGATACCTATTATGAAAAGCTGTGATTGTACCAAGAGTGAACACTAACTTGAAAATGTTTTGTTAAGAATATATAATTGCAAAGAAGAGCACATTTTAAAGGCTACATTCTTCTTTATACTGATTGACTACTGAAGAGAAGGGATCCATGAATAAAAGAGTTAGTAGTGATTTTTTTAAGTCTTACCTTTTGCGACTGTTCAAGGGTGAAATGCAATGAAAGAGAAGTAGCAGAACTGAAGTGTACCAGGAGCAAAATTAGCATCACCTGAATTTTTTTGCAAGATTGTGACTGTGAAGCAAATATTCTTACTCTTACAAGTATTCTTATTCTTACAAGGAGATTGCCTTGTGCAGCATTCAGTAGATGCTTTCCAATAAATAAAACTGAAATTTCAATCTAACATTCTCCATAAAGATGTTTCATTACTACTTCAACTCTGTGCTAGCTCAAATATATCTTCACATGGGCCTGTGATTTTTAAATAAAAATTCATAAAGAAATATTTATTTTAATAGCTACAAAAATGAAAATGAAACATAGCTGACCATGAAAAAGAAGTTTTGTATGTTTAAATTAAATTCCTGGACTTTTCAAAAAACATTGTCTAATTTGGTGCATATTGAAACCATGAAAGCTTCAATTTGACTCATTTAAAATAAAAGTTTAGTTTGTCCCTTGATAGAAATCTTTCAGAAATATAAATCCTTTTTTTGTTGTAACATTAGAGAGCATTCTTTCTGGAAATGGTGAACAAAAGAAATAGACTAACCACTTCACACTGAGAATCAGTTTTAATGGAATGTTGTTGATGATAGGATCATTGCCAGTAAAGATCTCTGCTTGCTCTGAGGCAGGCTGCAAGAAAAGCAGTCACAGTCTCAAATAGAATGTGCCAAACAATTTCTAACCCACTCCAGCAACAGACCATAAAACTGCATAAAATAGCACGAGGTGGGTTTAGACAGAATTTCAGGAGATGAACATAGAAAGTTATCTGGAAAAAATGAATATGCATTAGTCAGTGTAGATGATGCACAGATGTGCTTGCACCAAACCTTGGTTTTGTTTTATATCTGGTGAGAAAAGTTAACTTTGTCAGCAGCTTTCATTTCTGTGGTGGCTTTAGTAAACAGTGCTCAAGAGATTAATTTCTCATCTATGTGTTTTCAAGTAAATTGATTCAAAATATCCAGAACTCAAGTTGCCAGACAAGACAGCAAATTGAGGCAGGTTGCCTGAGTCTAAACACACAATCATCTCTTTCTCTCAGTGCAAATCCACTGAAATAATACATTTTTTTATTACGGTGTAATGAAAATTGATGTCAAAAAGTGGTTTTGCTGCCTTATTTAACACTATCTAAAACCTTCTATTTTTCAGTCTTCGGAAATTTTATGAGATTTTTCTTAAATAAATTCTGCTTCAAAGTTCTCTACACCCTTGCAAGAGAATGCTAAAATGCTGTCAAACCTAGTAGTCCCTAGCATTATTACTATTATTGTTGTTATTATTATTATTATTAAGAATAAACTTTCATTATATGAAACAGTAATTTTATATTTTCAAGGCCATGAAATTATAGTTCTTGGAGTAAGCAGATCGATGCAATACTTTCAATACTCAAGAGATCTCTCCTTTTCAAAGACTTCTGTTCCAAGGCTAATCCAATATATCAGAAAAATAATAAAGACAAATGTCAGTGTGGAGTCATGACTGGAAATAATGACAAAAAATTGAAAAATGCTGAATTTTTCCTGGCCACATTAATCATGTTATTCTGTGCATTATACTTTAAATTATGTCAGCAGAGTAAAATTTTACATTCCATTGAATTATGGGGAAAAATAAATTCATAAGTTTTTTTAAATTTTTTCTCAATATACAGAATGAAAACATATATGAAAATCAAAAGTATCTTCCTAGTGTTCAAAACTTTCAAGAGCTCAGTATGTTTCGAAGGCAATGTAAGCTCCAGAAAAATTACTAAATAAGTAAAGAAAGGGTAACAATATCTACCATTATTGCTCACCTAACCCTGCAGCATTTCTTAGTGTGCTTCAACAAGAAAGAAACTAGAGGAATTACATTAGAGAAGGCAAAGGGGGTGGAGTGATACGAGTCCTGTATAAAGAGACAACAGTTTTAAGTGACTTGGTCGCTTGCTTTCTGCCTGATTTTTGATATTTTGACATGGCATTTCAGCATTTCACAACCACTACCTCTTAGGATAGACCCAGCAAAAGGATGCAGATTACACACATCCATAAGCCTAAATTCTCTTTGCCTGCAAAAAGAGATGGCTGCAGCAAATTTTCCTGTTGCCTGTTTTCCCTTAACTCTCTGGGCACTGTCCAGGAAATTGGTAGCTGATAGGAATCAAGACCATGCTGGGAAACAGGCTGACAAATAAACAGTGTGGATGGTCACAGGCCAGTGCATTAACAACTTCCCCAGCTCTATTTTAATTAGTAAAATATTCACAGGAGTTTATTTTATAAGCTCTGCATCTGTATTGTGTTGCAATTCAACAGCTTTAATAATGGCCCCCCCCAACCCTGGAATTACTGAATGGTGATGGTAAAAACACACACCAATCCAATTTAAAGGCAAAAGATTATAAAACATTGCTGAATAGATATTGGTTTGATAACTGCACCAATATGGTTTTGAAACTTTTTTTTCCCTTTGAAAGTGAGTTTGTCAGTTTTCTACAATTCCACTTGCACCTTCCTAACAGCCAAACACGGTGGCTTTCAGGCTTTTGCCCAAGGACTGAGACACAGAAGGCTTGTACTACAGATTTAGACTGCTTAAAGGATGTTTTGTTTGGAGTCATCTCCATTTCATAAAATATTTCTATTAAAAATTGTGTTGATCTTCTAGGAATGTGTGATAGTAAAAAGTGTTACTTATAAAAATATACTGTTTGCTTATCTGTGTAGAAAGGGAAGAAAGGAAACCTTCTATTTTTAAAGTATAACAGTAAATATCACAGCTAATAGCACTTGTAGAATATCAGACTAGTAGTCAAAACCCAAAAACCTAATTTTCTTTTAATTATGAAGAGAAATCAGAATAAGAACATGGATGCTCTTGATACACTGATGAAAAATAAATATACTTAAGAAAACATATATTTGCAGTTCAGTCTTCCCTTCATAGAAAATCTTGTAACCATGGTTAAAAGTGACTTAACTCCTTATTGATTTGTTATTCAGCATCACAGAACCACAGAATGGCTTGGGTTGGTAGGGACTGTTAGTGATCATGTATTTCCCCTCTGCCATGGGCACGGGCACCTTCCAAAGGGTCAGATTCCACTGACCAATCTACAGCTTCTCTGGGCAATCCAGTCCAATGTCTCACCACCCTCATAGTAAAATTTCTGCCTAACACTCCTAACATTTCTTCCTAAGATTCCTAAATCTACCCTCCTCCAGTTGAAGATGTTTGTTCCTTTCCCTGTCAGCACAGGCCTCGGGAAAAAAAGTGTTACAACTTTCCTATAAGCATCTGTCTTTCCTCCCACATGTATCTCTTCCTCAAAAAAAAAAAGATCTACTGACTGCAAAAAATATTCACTGCTCTCCATCTTATAACTCTAAAATGTCCATATCTGAAATGTTAATATTTAAAAAGATTTTTTTTGTTTGTTTGTTTGGTTGGGTTTTTTTGGTTTTTGGGGGTTTTTTTTGTTTTATAGTGGGTCTAGAGGGAGGTGATGAGAGGTTGGATATGAGTAATACTGGTCAGAGCACCTGCTGTAATTCAGAGCTGCCAAAAGACAGCAGAACTCCCCAAGACTGTGCAGCAACAATTAGTAAAACTAGCCATGATAAGACATGCAAGTGTAATATAGAGGGAAAAAGGTGGAGATGGATGGGCTTTTGCTTTGATGACTCAAGGAGGCTTTGTGGAGAGATCTCAGCCTTTTTAGTGCAAAGTAAGGAACTACATTCACTTCTTCTATTTATACTCCTGTGTAAAAGATTTGCTGTTCATTTTATTACCATTATATTCCCCAAATGAATTTTTTGCAATAACCTTCATGAGAAAAAGAAATAGTTGCCCTCATCAGATATATCATAGTACTGTAAAGATAAAGCAAATTGGGATATTACTAAAAAAAAGAAGAATTTTATATTCATTCACTTTAAGGACTCCTTTAACCCTAACAATCACACAAGAGCTAATTCTTTTATTTTAAAGTTAAAAATTTTTATTTGAAGACATTATCTGTTAACCACAAGAGAGGACCAAAAATGTTTAAAATTCTTGTACCCAAGTACTGAAATGCTGCATTTTTCACAATAGTTTCTGTCAGTTGAAATGTTTCTTGAGGAAGAGCAGACATACAAAAGATTCACTCCTTTGCATAAATATGAAAGCTTGAAGTCTGAGGGAAATGGGTGGGAGAGAAATTTTATTTGTGACTTAGCAATGTCTTATTTTAATATTTTAGACTAACTTATTAACATCACAGAAATACATTAATTTCTCCCTCATGGCAGGTTTAACAGCAGCTCTTACTGTACATTCAATGTTGGAACTCAATAGCTGAGGTTGAAAATCTGTCTTATTATCTCCACTAATACAAATGGTGACATTCATAAAGTGAATATCTAGCAATTTAAAATAATATTTTTAAAGAAAATATAGAGCACAGTTTTTTAAAGCTCAGTAATTAATGTAGTTCATCCATCTAGATGTTGTAATCAGAATTCAGTTTACCCAGGAACTGCCATATGGCCTTAGCCCACCAATGGAACCACTTTCCTCAGCCCAGGGTATATCTGAGCCATAATCAACCTCACCAGCTCCTGGAAAAACACTGCTCTTATCTGCATGATTCTGGTAGGTAGCCCTAGTTCATGGCTTGTCAAAGGGGTTGGTTTGGCAGTGGAGTTCTTTCTGCATCATCAGAAAGGACAAAAAGTGTGGTTTTTATAAGCAGGTTTCAGCACAGCTGAGAGGGATTTTCTAAACTTAACATGCGCATAAATGAATTCAAGGGCACTTTAACAACCTTATTGATTGATGTTTAAAAGTCAATCTGGAATGAACCAAAGACAGAACATGACCTAGGACTTTCCAGACATATGAGAAACTGATACAGGATGTAAATTTTTTCCCTCTCTCCACTGATTCCTACCTCTTTCAAGCAAGCTATCGTCATCAAACAGATTGTCACTTGAAATGTTTCTTGAAGAAGAGTGATATGATTTCTACAAATGCTTAGCCTTAGAGAAGCATAACTGATAGTTTTTTCAGGAGTTTTATTTCTCTCTTCAGCCAGTAAAAAGTTGACAGCTACAGAGGGTTACTAAGAAGAGTAATACTGAATGTATTCCTTCTGCATTTTGCTTGCTGTAAAATGTGTATCTGAAACCAAGAACACACTTGCTACTCCTCTTTCAACTTGGATGACATTGTTCCTGATTTACACTTGTAAGTAAAGAAAAGAAGGCTTTGTATAAACAGTACTGCCAAATTCATCATGTAAATTGATTTAATTCAGGATGATTTAGGGCAATAAATAAGACAGATTGTGTGTTCAGACTGAACCATTCTTGTTTAAAAAGAATGGATTGTACTGCATCTTCAAATAGATTAAGGAATATAAAATAATAGCAATGATTTTTTTTCTTTAAATACAGCAATGGGGAAATAATTAAAACCCATACTGTGTAAAAACCAAACATCAATAGCCTTTGGAAGTTTTTTTTTTTAGGATTTCCATAATTGTAATTCGTTTTTTATCACCAGACAAAACAAATCTGCAATCAGGACTCCTAAACTTTTTTTCTTTTCTCTCTTGCTTAATCCAATTTAATTCTGGTTTTCTATTTTATTTAGTAAATTGAGGGAAAGATTGCAAAATATAGAAGAAGAGCCAAATAAGATCATAATAAAATGTTCAGACTTGATGCATTATGTTTCATTTTTCAAATGGCTCCATAAACTATGGTGTCTTCGTTTGATAGACAGGTGTCTGTTTAGGAAGGTGGGAACCTTCCTTAGAACAGAGAATGTGAATCCCCTTCCCTCCGAATTATTATAACTTTAGAATCAAGGGCTCTCAGGCAAAGGTATGGGAAAAGGAATAAGAGTTTTTTTACTAGTATCTATACTGAGGTAAACAATCAGTAACAAAAAACAGTAAACAAGGTAAAGAAAAACAGTAAACAAAACCAAAAAAAACTCGGTGGCAAATGTCCCTGGACTGTCAGGCACGTTCTCGGTTGGTGCAGTCACGGTCACGGCCAGCAGGGGCGCTGTTGGGCTCCTAGACCAGCCGGACAGGTGCGATGACTCCCGGGAAGCTGCAGATGGCGCTGTGCCGCGAGGTTGGATCTGTGTCGCGCGTAATGGCCGACGGGCTGGAGCAGGGTGGAGCGCAGATGGACGGGGGGCGCAGCAGAGAGCCCAGAGCAGGGAGATGGAGCGGCCGGGTCAGCCCACCCGGGCCAGCCAGCAGAGGAGGCGGCAGGAAACTCCGCAGTTGGGGCAGGCAGGGTGCGGGGCAGCAGGCAGGGCGCGGGGTGGTGGCAGGCGGGGGTCCCGTTCCGCTGCAGTGCAGCTGGGAGATGCACCCTCCCGGAGGGGAAGAGATGATTGGAGTCCCGTGCCCCGAGAACTCACCCACCAGGTAGAGAAAAACTAGTGCAAAGCCGGGCTTTTCTTTTCCTGCAGTCGCAGCCAAAAAAACGGAGAGCCGTTCCTTCCACTGCTGTCTCCTCCGAGACTTGTGAGCGAGTCCCTGTGTCGTTATCAAGTCTTGCTATCTCTTGTTCCCGTGCCCGCCCAGCCAAAAAGTCTTTGTCTCTTTTGTGAGAGTAAAATGTCCTCTAAGTACCGATCGTTACTTGCCTAGCAACAGAATGGGAAAAATTCCACTTCCCCCCCCCAACCTCCAACATATGGAAAATACCAGCCTTCTAATAGTGCTGTTTATTGTGTTTCTTTGAATGAACAACAAGTCAGTGCATAAATGTCAGATATGTACTTAGTATGAAAGAAGCCCATACAATTTCTTTCTGCCTGCAAAATTCATGGTGCTCTATATGTCAAATAAACTCATTTGCTTTTATTGATATTTTGTCACTAACTAGCTGTATTCTATTTTAGAGTACAACTCGAAGAATAATTACAACCAACCCTTCAGGCAGGAGATTAACACAATTTTTTTCTAAATTGGGAACTATTTATATGAAATTTATTGATTAAATCCTGACTTTGGATAATTCCAGGTATTGGTGGGCTCTGACTTCCATTTCACCCTCTTGCTTTTCTCCTACCTAGCAGAAGCAACTCAAAGAGGAAATCACTTCAGGTTTTAAAATGCGACCCCAGAGACAGGTGTTTGAAACCCAGTAAAAATGACCAATGTCCTTTATAAAGAAGGTCAATATTTTATATCTGTACTGAGCAGCTCATAATAATTAAATGAGCCTTATTTCAAGATGCTGGTTAATGAGAATGTGCAAATTAACGGTGAGTTAGAATGACATTCTCTCTGTGTTTTTATTACATTGACTCTTTTTACTGCTTGACATTTCAATTGTAAATTAACACCGAAAGTATTTTTTTCAGCAGAAGTTTATCCACTTCAATTGTCTAAACTTCAGGTTGAAGATCTTTTGGTAAAAATACAACTAGATTTTAATTGTCTTATACTTCAGTCCTTTAAAGAGCATCTTTATTGTCACAATGGTCCAGTGGGCTACACCTTCTTTATATATATTCCCAGAACTCCAGCTGAGTGAGATCCATATAATCCCATTACCTGAAAGGATAAAGGTGAATGCAAAGTATCAACAAGTAATTCGGAAGGCTCTGGAAGAATAGAGTTTGTTGTACATTATATGGAAGTTAACTTGCAGCAGTCTTCCTAAAGTGCAATATTTACAAACCTCCTTCCCAAGACATTAAAAAAAGCCAAAACTCCCATTGGCTTCTCCTACTTGGTCTTCTCTCGTAGAAATTCTGAGAGAGAGTTTTGAAAATATCAGGGAATATTAGATGGCAGAGCTCCCATTTGCTTTAATCAGGCTCAAATTTTGTTCTTTAAAATATGCTCACTTGCATACATACAAAACACGCTTCAACTTTTTGTAACAGTATTGTTTGTAACTATGTAACAGCTAACATTAGTAGAATTAAAAATATTTATTTTTATGTCTTAAAGAATTCTACAATTTGATTTAGCAATTCTACAAATTGATTTAGCTTTTGGATTGCTTGAAAAATGTTAAAATTGTTTTTCATGAGATGAATATTTTAATGGGATAGCACCTTCCAAAGCAGGGTACTTCTCACTTTATACTGCATGCTTTAGTCATGTTTACTTGTAAAGGGGAAATGGTACGTAAAAATCTCTTGATCTATACCAAACAGTAAAAGAAAAAGAAACTATGGCTTATATAGCACTAACATTTTTAATAGCCCGATTATAAATACCGCATTAAATTGTGATTCAGAGCAAAAGAAAATGAAATTTTCCAAGGCTAACTACAAAGGAGTACCTATACTGTAGCTACTGCATCAAAAGTGTTTTCTTTATTCTTGGTTTTTTATGTTATTCACAGCCATTCATCTCTAAAATGCTATTAAAACATTTGTATGTGTGAACTACAAAAATATAGATTTTCTACTCAAATGCCTCAGACTCAAAGCCCCTCAATCACCATAACAGCCTAAATTAATATTTCTCATTCTCTCATTGTCTTTTCTTTGGAAAAGCAAAGTGCATCATGTCTTTTAATAAAAATAAATGGAGTCTAAATATTTCATGGCATTTCTAATCTAATGAAAGGACAAGGAAATAAATTGTCATGTTTCTTGTCATTTTCTGCAAAGCCTTTGAAATAAACTTGTTCTGTGTAGACAGAGTAATGATGAAAAGCATATAATGAAAACCTCAGCACTCTGACAGGTTTTCAAATACTTGCATGGAAAAAAGGCAACTCCAACTGTGACAGTGCTGGGAAGATCAAAAGACACATTAGCAGTGAACAGAGCAGCATTACAAAAAAGCAGAGACAGAAGGTTAGGAAATAATGGAGGAGGCTGTTGCCCTGATCTGTGCCACACATGCAGAGACAGATTGCCAACCATGTAATCAAACCTGTAGCACATTCTGAATAAAAATTCAAATGATTACAGAAATATGCTTCACATAATATTCAGGTGGGCCAGATTATTTACTGCAGATGGCCCACTCATTTAGAACAGAAGTCATAAAGCAATTTCTTTTTTTTTTTCTTTTTTTTTTTTCTTTTCCATTAAAAAAAGGCACCAAGTGAAATGTAGGTTCACTGGTGAGCAAATACCTCTCTTCTGGAAACTAGCTATACTACAGATGTAAATCAGTGCTGCAAAATTTGATCTCTAGGACAGCCTGGTATCATGTGGGGGAAAAAAAATTCCTAATTTGAATAAATCTGATTCCCATCTCCTGTGCCCCCTCACCCTGCAAAAAACCCAGCACATATTGTGTCGTGTTTAAAATCCAAAGTAAACAGAAACACAGTAGAATGTAAAGCTTTGTAACTGAAAAAGTAAGGAAAGTTATCTGGAACGTCTTAATGGAAGTAGGAACAGGCTGCACTGTTGATCAAATGTCTGTTACTTAGTTTTATGCAGGTATCATACAAAATAGTCAGAGGACAAGAGTCAATAGTCACTAGCTGCTGTAAAACAAATAGTGCCGAGGCACGGGGAAAAGAATATTTCGCAATGACAGAGAAGAAACTGGAACTGTTTTCTTAGAAAGATTTAACACAGTAAATCTGTGTTCAAACAAATTTTGACAAATTTGTCTGAATTTTGAATATTTCAAAATTCAATGGGACAAGACCATGAGTAACCTTCTTTGATTTTGAAGTTGTCCCTACTTCAAGTAGGAGATTGGATGAGATGAATTATGGAGGTCCCTTCCAACCTGAGTTGTGAGATTTTTGTGATTCTGTAACCCCATTTTTCAGTTCAGCTCTTATACTGGCTATATCTCAATTATTTTGTTCTATCTGACATTTCTTACTAAGGCACCTTGTTATTTCTAAACTTCAAATCAGAGGCCTATTAATTTGTCAGCTGGGTGTGATTGTGATTTCTCTATTTCATCTTTCACTGTTTGACCCAAACATCAAAAGAGTTCTTGTATCTTCTTAACCACTGGATTTTAGTCCTGTTCTTTCAGTCCATTAGTCTGTTATCATTCACATATGTTATTTTTCACTGCTGCATCTATTTCTCTCTAAGTCTTTAAAGTGACTTTCATACAGTCATAATGTAATTAATTTTACAGTATTTTTATAATGCTTTGTATGACATTCCCTGTGAACGTATAATTGTTCTACTGGTCTACAGTTTCTCATAATGTACTAATTACTAATGCGCTAATATAGAACATTATAATTTTCTATAGATCAGCCCTTCATTTTCATTCACTGATGTTTTGAACTTACAGCAATGCTTAAGAAAAAATGAAAATATATTTGAACATCATTTAACTCTTGCATGCTTGAGAAAATGGCACCCTAACTAATATCCTGGACCCACTAATACAGACAGATTTCCCACAGATTTCCCTTTTATTTCATCCTTGTGATTAGACTGTCATACCTAACACAGCAGTAAAGTAACTGTATTTTATCTTTGGGCTGCATCATTAAAAATGACATGAAGTCCAAACTGTCCCCTATAAAATCTGGCCATATAGAAATGTTTTTCTGCTTATCCATCTTGAATTGAGGGATGTAATGTCCCTCCTAGCTCCTTTCTCAGCTTTTTGCAGACAGTGTTGAGAGAACTCTTCTGCTTAAAAGCAAAGACACTGATCAATGGGAAGCCGTTTTCTAGGGTCTTTCGAATGGAGTTATTTACTTCCTTTGGCAATCTGAGAAACATTGTTCTAAATGAAGACATACCAATAAAAGCAGGGCAATTGTACTTTGAGATTTCCATGGCTTAAACACTTTTCTTCATTCATTTGACCACTTCCATAATTGCTGAATAAGATTTCTATGTCCCTTTAGACATTAAATTCTAGTAAAACAGTTTGTTCAGGTATCACACTCTTTTCTGTTTTCCTCTGTGAATTTTTCTCAATTCTGCTTTTACATTGATTTATTTAATAGCTTGCATTTATTTACTTATTACCATATTAAGTGCTGCCACTTAGCAGAATCAGAAACAAGAAAGTATTAATTTACAGCTTTTCTAATGGCTGAAACACGGAGTTTATTATCCTGACATGAAACTTAAAAAGACATCCCAAAAAAGCAATTAATTTTTTTGAAGTAAGAGTGTCAATTGGTAAAAAAGATACAAATTCATTTTAATATTACTACAGCTTCCCTGAAAAATTTGGGAATGGAAACCTGTTCACATTGTGTTAAACTCATTATGGTAAACTCTGTTACTCAAACTCTTTCTTAAACATTAAAAACTAATATATGTTATCTAAAGTGTAAGAAATTGTCTTTTTCAACATTTTGTGGAAATGCAGGGCTCAATTTCAAATTCTCATAATTTTATATGAAGTATTGAGCAATCAAAACTTCAGCTTAGTCTGACTTAGGGGGAAATGTTCTCTGTTTAACTCATTACAGTACTGACAATAGAAGGATTTCATATTCTACAATTAGACATGTGAGAAAAAACCTGAGACTACCTTGCTCTGGTAGTAAAGCATCTTCAGAAGATAAAAGAAAAACAAAGATATACGACATTGTAAAAACAATATGGTGAGACCTCAAAAGCACTTCCTACTTTGAAAAGCAAGCTTTCAGTTTTTGTGCATGAACTGAGACATTTAATGATTGAAAGTACTGCAGTTGCTTTTTTTTTCCACACTTGAGTTGAATCACTTCAGATTTATCATTCAATTTTAATTTCAGACTCCTTTGAAAACTATGTAAACAGCAGTGGATTCCCACCCCACTGCTACAACACATAGTATTACTATTATTATTTCCGACAGTAGACTCCTGAACTAATTTTGCTTGACTGCAATTTAAACCCATAATGAACAGCCAGTACAGATGGGAAATTTAGCAGAGGTTATTCTTACATAGGTAAGAATGCCCTTACCACCCCTGAAGAAGGAGATCTCAACTTTTGCTTTCCAGTTAATATTTCATTGACAATTTCTGTGCTTTGTTACCAATTTGCACATGAATGGATGTCATTCATAGTTTAAAAAGAAAAAAAACCGAACACAAAAACAACTGTGTAGCAAGAACCTTATCCAAAGAATTACATGCAAATGGCAAAAGGATGGCATACTGTATTAATCCAGACAAGTTTGTTAAGTTTGAAAGCCCTACCTATCCTATTTTTTGAATTTACAGAGGGAGGATGTGTCTGATACCTGACCTTCATTCAGAGTAGAAGTAATCTGCTCTGTTTCCCAGGTGAGGGAAAGGTAGTTGTCTCTTCAATGACCTGAGATGAGATTCCACCAACATGCTAAGAAAAAAGCCTCTAAATAAGGTATCCAAAAGGCAAATTTTAAATATCTCCAATACTTATCTAAAGACGAGGGCTCAGTATAGGAGGTTATTTACCTTGATCATAAAGGAACAACATGCTTTTTGTGGTACTGAAAGCAACTGGGCAAGGCTAATCCCTTAACTGCTCAAAGCTCTGGTTTCTGCACAGAGGCCCTGGGCCAGGTTTGCTGAACTTGAGCATTGGCACTGCTTGTTACTGAGAGCAGTCTTACAGGATCATGAACCGCTTTGACTTGTATGTGCTAAACACAGTTCCAGAAAATGGATTAAGAAGTAATATCTGTGATTCATCTCTAGTGTTTATTTGCATAATGGCATGGAAATGAGACACAGCTTTACAAGAGGCTATTTGGTTTCAATTCAAGTGAGAGTGCTTTAACACAACAGTTAAAATGAGTTGTTTCCATTTTTCCAGCTTATTATCTTGAAGACAGAGCACGCACAGGTAAAAAAAAAAAAAGCCAAGTAAGCTTGCTTCTTTATGTCAAATGTAGATTAACACTACAAGTATGAAGGATACATTGCTGCTCTCTAAGAGGTTTTCTTTCTCATCTAGGAATTTTTACCAAAACACTGAGTTCTATTTCTGAAGCTTGTGAGATTTGCCACAAAATAAAATTATTTTTTAATGATTAACTCAAAGCTAGGAAACACTGAGTTTTTATGCAGTGTTTTTGCCAGACTGATTTGCCAGAAAAGTGAGCATCTTATTTTGAGCTTCAGGAAAGCAAGGCTCTGCTTCATAAAGCAGTGCCCTGAGACATCCTCCAAGGACCTGAATGCTTATACTCAGGGGTTGCTCATATTGCATTTTGTGCCATGCTGGAAAAAAAAAAAAAAAAGCCTAAGATAAGTTTGGCAGCCTAGCTTCAGTAGTCCAGAGTTCCACATATTAATTGTCTCATCCGGAATTTTAAAGAAGTCTATAGTAAGGTCCATATTGCTGTCAAGTTGCTTTCAGAGATGAAATGAGCTCATTTCCATTTACTTCAGCTAACACTGTAGTTAATAAGCACAGTGTAGATGATTCTGTGCCACAGCAGCTCTCTGCCAACCTCCTATTCCTTCCTTGTATACAGTTTTGTGATTCCTAGGGCAACTGCATCAGAATCCAGCTGAAAACTGAATTCCAGACCTGAATGCAGCCAAAAACTCTCCAAATGCATAAAAGAAATTATGCCAGTATCTGAAGATCTATAACATAATTATTGCTAATTTTGTGAAAACGGTATTTCTTCAGAGTTTTAACAATGCAATTTTGGCATCAACTAAGCACCTTTCGGTTTCAAACAATTAATACTGATGTGAGCTGATATTAGTTTGACAAAAGTTATACAACTCTTTACCATATTCCTAAGCTTCTTTCTTGTCAACTGTTTTGCTTGCCTTCAGCATACTTGCCTACATCTTTTCCCCAGCAAAGTTAAGGAGAGTTCTATCTTTCTGGGAATTCTGAGTTCCTCCAAGATCTCCACTAACAACTGTTTTTTTAATTTGCCTTTTATTCCTCCCTTCACAATAAGATTCAGATTTCTTTAGTGGTGGATAAGGAAAATGCAGAGACTGGAGCATTTCATGATCATACTTGTCATATATAAAACAATTATTTCATTCAACAGAGGAGGAAGGAACTTCAACAGGACAAAAAAGAGACCAGGCTCTCCATGTCTACGATGATTATGTGAGAAAATAGTGAGTTGAAAGATGGTATTTCAGTTGCTTATTCATTTTCTTTATTTTCAGAAATATCCCAAAAATGTAGCACATTAGTTGTATGTGTATCCCATAAAGATCTACAAAAATCCAGAATTCTTCTCATTCATGCACATAAAAGTTTACCTAATATTGATCTTCTTGTTTGAACTTAATGAGTGAAACAACTAAATATGCTATAGTATTTCTGTAAGACTAACAGTTTAGCCAGACTCGTACAGAAAACATATCTAACTACTTCCTATGTTGGCTCCCCAAAAGGCTTATTTTTATTTAATAGTTGTATTCTCTCCAGAACTTCTCTCTAGGAAATATAGTTCCTATTTTCTATGTTATAACCTGTGGTCAACTGTCCTGTGGCCCCAGAAAGAATGACTGCATGACCTAAGAGTTCTTTCTGATTGACAGCATACTTGAGGGTCAGTATAGACCATCATCCTGCACTGGTTTTCAGTAAAAATGCCTGGTATCAGACAACTCTTTTCTCAGTAAATCTCACAAATATTCTGCTAATTTTTTTAATGAAAATCACCCATAAGTTTCAGCAGAAAATTTCCGCAAACACACGTAGCAGTATTATTTTAAAAAATGTTTTTCAAATTGAAAATGAGCTTTCACCTTTTTGATATAAGCAGATGTTTAGGATAGTGCCCAGGGCTACAGGAGCATGTGATCAAGTCTGTATTTCACATGGGATCAGGCAGAGCTGTTCATCTCCTGCTATTTATTCCTAAAATCATGTCTTTCTCAGCCCAGGCCCTAATCACCAAGCTGTAGAGTCTGTTGCTCATTAAACACAACAGAGTTTTGAAACATTTTTGGCACAACAGAAGAAAGCACCACCAAAAAACTCATTAAGTAACACACTGATTGTTTGCAAAAGCTATGATTCAATTTTGAAAAGCAAAATCTATCATTTCTCCAACCACAGAGAAGATACTGTTCAGATTTTGACTGAGGGCTGTTGCAAATTTCTATTTTGTTTTAAACTTTGTCAACAATACATCCTTACAATGACTCATTGCAGTCTGAAAAAGGAAATTAAACAGCCCACTGGAAATCTAGCTAAATTAAAATTTCCATCAAGAGTAAATGTTTTTGTATCAAAATACTGAAGGAATATGAGGCTGTCATCTTCTGTATTCCTTACATATATTGGTTGTATTTTTAGTGTTGTTGTTTTAAAACACTCCTTTGAGTTAGTCCCAATAGAGAGGAAAAGCTGAAGGAAATTTCAAATGTCATGTTAAACAGCGAAAGCAGATACTCATGTATTCCCTCAAGGAGCACTGTCAACACCAACAACATTAAAATTAAAGGTAAATTCCAAACATCCATTTCCCTTGCTTTATTTCTTAGTTTTTATTGTTATAATTTTTTTTCTCTTCAATATTTCTGTAAGTAGAAGGAAGGTTTTGCAAGAACAAGAAGGAAAAATAACCCATACACAATCCATGGAAAGTCAGTGGGGGTCAGCAGATGCTGAGAGCAGTCTTGCTTATCATCCTCCAAGAGCAGGACATACCCTTTCCTCTCTTGCATTCTAATTGACAGAAATGTTTTATCAGATGGATCTGTTCTATTAGTGAGTTGGAGACAGACAGCATAACGGCTGTGCCTATTTATGTACTCTGCCATCTGACCATCTGAAGAATAGGATTCTAAATTTCTTCCATTACCTTACATGTAGGTGCCATGATTAGAACACCTCTTCAGGCACCATATGACTGCATCTCTTAATTTAGGTTTGATTTTTTTTTATCCCACATTTAAATAAATAAATGGAAATATATGCAGTATTTATACACCTTAGTTCAATAATTATTTTAAAAGTGTCTAGATAAGTCCTGGTGAAAGCTAAAGTTTTGTAAGTATTTACCAACATATGGTTCCACATTATACCTGATATAACTCAAGTATGGTATTTCATTCTGCTTGCACTTATTTCAAACACACATAATCCAGAAGTTTTTACAATTTAGGTATCTAAAGTAGTTTTGCTTGATCAGTTAACATTCACCTTGTCAGGAACTCAACAACATGTACAACATAAAAGTGATGATCCAAACCCACATTTTTACTTCCTTAATTCCTTTAAGCAAATGAGGCAGAATTGCGGACCCTATTTTCTCCTTTAAGAACTGTGCTTTTTTCCTTACTGTTTGTAGGTACTGGAAGAACTTCTTAACTTTTATTTGAAATTACACACAGGTGACTTGAAATGTCTTTTCTGAAAACTTCCCACATAGACTCAGCTGTAGGCATGTAAATCTGTTATACGGGGGTCTTTAGAGCTCCCATAATGACCAGAAGACACTTTTGCACATGAACAGGAGATCAAATTCCACTAACAAAATACCTTTACATTCAGTCACTTCAGCAGCTTTTCCTACAAAATTTTACAGGTACTTCTGATGCCTTAAGAATTTCTAGTTTTCACTCTTCATGTATCTGCAACTTGGTGTAGTTCTGTGCTTCTTATAAAACACTTAAACCTCTGTTCCCAGCACATTTAGCCAAAACAATTGCTTCTGAATAGAAATCCAAGGACACAATTGTTGCCCTAGGGCCCAAAAATATGTAAACAACGGTGAGATGGGAGGAGCAGGCCTGGGGTGGTTAACATCATCACCTAAGGTTGTGATTGGAGAATTAAGGGCCAATATGGCCAATATAGGACAGAATTTATAAAAGCAGAAGAGCTCATGACCCGCTGTCCATTTTTGGGTGTAGCCTGAGGGGGCTTTGCTTGCCCGAATGTACCTTGAAGGCCTAAATAAATTTGTCTGCTTTTTACTCTTCTAACTTGTCTTGACCTCTGTTACAGGTAACCTGTTTCAGGCATCACTTCAAAAGAGGAAATCATGTGAAGAATACAATCTGAATAAGAGCTAAATATAAAAATGGAAAATTATTTTTAAAGAAAACTAGTTAAAAATAGTAGAATCAGGAATTACAGAAATTTATTCTGCCTCCAAATTTAGTTGCAAATTAAATGTGATTTGATACTGAAAATCACTAACTAATGGGAAATATTCCAAAGTTCAAATATATGCAACCAAAAAGTACATTCTGCAGTAGAACAGAGTTATGTCAATGTTTGTTGTCATGAACAAGATTTTCTATTAATCATGGAAACACATAGATAACAAGAACGAGGGAGGGAGAAAAGTCTTACATGACCTTCTCAACACTAAAAGAGGAAATGACAAAAAAAGAGATGAATTGTCATTTTTGATTAATGTCCTAAAATGCTTTGATGGATCTGTGTCAAAATATGGTATTAACCAAGTCTTAATATTTTACAACTTTAGTAGAAGACAATGGTCCTTGAGTTGCTCCAACATAACAATAAATCAAAAGTCATGAAAATGTACCAGCATACATTATATTTACTACTTTTCCTCCTCTCCTATGATTTTTTTTTTTAATAGTAAATTCTACACACATACACCACACACCACTCTGACCGCTAAGACAAAACCAAAAGGCTACAGTAGGTCTCTTGACAGGCTGTAAGAGTCTTTTGAGCTGTAACAAGCCCACCACATTTTTGGACTCAGAGTCATTATCAGAGGCTTCGATGTAACTCTAGATAGGCTAAATAGACCGCAGCAGGCTATGGGAGACTTTGGAGGATTCTTGGGAATTTACTGAGCATTCACTTACAGCCATTTTGTCCCACTGCACTCAGATGTGCAATCTGATTACTGATTGTAATGAAGGAAAAAATTCTTTTTATTGTTTCACAGATGTTTTGTCATTTTGTCTTCATTAGTACCCCCAGGCTATCTTAAATCATAGAGATCTCGCTTGCAGTCTAAGACTGAAACATACTTAATGCTCTTTACAGCCACAACACTTTATTTAGCAACAGGTTAAATTTGAACTTGGGATTTCTGTGCTGAGTAATCTTTACGACCACAAAGAGCAAAGATGTTGTTTTTCTCATTGAGGAGTTCTGTTTCCATCTAGAAGCGCTCAAATTGTCTTCTTTAATACATATACGACATTGCCACTTCTAGTGAAGCTACTTTCTACTTCTTCTATTAAACATTTATAAGAATAGCAGTCTATCAAATTTTTGTTTCCTTTATGTAGGAACAGATGCACAAAGAGAAATAATTCACACTTGTTACCCAGTGGCACTGCATGGCAAATCTCCCCCCCTCTCACAGACACAGGGTATACATAATCTATTATTTGGACATAATATTTGACAAATAATTTCCATAGCAAAACTTAAAAAAATATAAGACCTTCAGTCCATAAAGTTCAACCCAAATCTAAGGCCCAAAGCTATGAGAAAATGAAGGATGAGTAGAAAGTGTTGCTTTATCTTCAGTGACAAAACCAGCTATTTTCTAAAATTGATTTTATCTATGAAGGGTAAAACCAGACCAAGATAACTTATTTCACATGGCACTGCCCTCAAAGACTAACAGTGACAGCAGAACACAAGGGCACCTTAAAGTGAAAATGTTTAACCAGGTAATCAGCTAACTACACCTATAGAATCCCTTTAACTTGCAGCTACTTCAGCTGCTTTTCCTACAAAATTCTACTGACACTTTCAAAAGGAACTGAAATGAATAATCCATTGTGAATGAGCACTAAACCAAAGAAAAGAGAAATAAATTTAAAACCCAAATAGTAAAAAAAATAGAATCCGGAATTATAGGATTTTCCCACACCAATATTAAAATGTCCAATAGTGTTCCTAGTAAGTTCTCTGGTTTATCACAAGATTAGTTAGTGCACATTTCACAGACAGGAATTCCAAGCTAAAAATCCTGTATAACAGTCAGTTCTTCTGTATTTTCACTGGTGAATGAGAAGCATCAGGAATAATACAAAACCATCAACTAATTAAGAGTGAAGAAAATAAGAACACAAAATTCAGTCTACAAAAGAATACAAAATATTACGGAAAAGGCTTCATTCCATAGAGAAACACAAAAAACCCCCAAGAGCCAACCTAAGAGCAAATCTCAAGTTTGATTTTTGCATTTAGTATATCTGCTATTTTAGATTGGATTTCTCTTTTGGATTTGAGCTGAATTTTCTTGCAATTGTCTTGTGCTATGAGTTTCTGTAGTTCCTAGATCCAGTAGGAACAATATTTCAGCCTTCTCCATTGCAGACTAGATTTGTATAAGAATAGAGAAACTGTTCTCTA
Source organism: Acanthornis magna (assembly GCA_036785705.1). Lineage (NCBI taxonomy): Eukaryota > Metazoa > Chordata > Aves > Passeriformes > Acanthizidae > Acanthornis > Acanthornis magna. The sequence goes on from JAWUZG010000029.1 coordinate 15,364,487, forward strand.
ACCTGTGTGGAAAGGGGCCGGAAAATTTGAAATGTAAACAGACAAAGTGGTTTGGACATTTCAATGAATCTGCATCTCCATATGGAAAATTTTAATTATTGTAAAGCCTGGCAGAATGTGTTTCCAGAACAGGCATAGCTACAAAGTTGCACCTGTCAAAATTTATTATATTTGGCATATTCAGAAGAAAACAGGCACACATTGGATAAGCAGTTTGTAAAAGTTTATCCATGAAAAGACATATTGTTTGATAGAAGAAGTTATTCAATAATTCATGTCTATAGTTTTTGAGGTAAATAAGACATCTTCAATGAATTTCCAATATTTGGAATTACCGGGGGGCTGGATTTTTCTTTTATCTCTACTTTAGTAGTTCACATTGGTGAAAAAATGTGGGTTATCTCTTAAAGTACTTTTAAATGTAAGCAAATGCACTTGACTTACAAAGTTAATTCTAAACATAACTTACATCGGGGCAGATAGTAAATCTATGACACTATTAAGTTACAACTATTGTAATTAGGTTTGGGATTTTTTTTTTGGTGGTTTGGGTTTTTTGGGGTTTTTTTTGTTTTTTGGGTTTTTTTAACCAATTGAGCCCTAACTCCAGAAATCGATATCAGAATCAATTTGCATTTCATTCCCAAAGGTCTGGGTAAAGATTAGCCCTTCCATTATAAATACCATATTGTTACTTGTTAATACTATTAGAGGATCAGATTTTCAATAGAGGTGGGCTATGATCATGCAAACAGTTGAGCTGCAAATGTACACGTAGCTGTACTGACTTCAGGGGAACTTTTCTTAAGAACTCATATGTGTCTTTGCAAAATATTTTACATTTATGAGAAATCCATGCTTTTAGTGAGTGTGACCTGAGGAACACCACCACAACAGGATCCGCGCTTTCTTCTCACTGTATCTTCTCTCAGGTGACAAGAGACAGCAGCATGGGATCTCTGAATATTCTAGGAGCAGCAGCAGGATAACCAATTATTTTCTGCCAGCTACACTTAAAAATGCTATAGTACCAGTAGAATTTCAATAGCATTTACTTGAAGCAGAGCACTAGTCCCAGAAGTGGCATTGAACTAAAAAGAAAAGGGGGAAAGCTCAACCTCTTCACAGCTAATGTTTTCAGGTGTGTGCAGTCTCATGAGTACCTTACTATTTTCTCATGCATTTTTCATACTACCCAAGTTTCACATTCTTAAAGTGATCTCCATAATCAGAAAAAAAAAAAAAGGTAATTAATTCATGTTTTTCATGTATGTGTAAACTTAAATGGACTTATTTGAATTGTGCTTTTTCTTTCTTCCTACCCTCCTCCTCTGCTTTTACCACTTTTTCTTCATTCTTTCCAAAATAATTTTTAAAAGTAGCTACAACTGAGACTTTTACCTGCCCCCCACTTCTAGGCTTAGCTGTAAATACAGCAGATCACTAGAAAAGAGGCAAAAAATTGGATTTTAAAATTACCTTAAAAGATTTTGAATCCATTTATGTGAATTTTTACTTCAACCATTTATACAACGTATTCCAAATAATATTTGAAATAGTACCACACTTTCTACAGAAAATGTGTTCTGCAAATATATCCAACAATGCTTTTTATGAGACAACCTTACTGCATATTAAAACACATGAACACAAGAAACAAGAGACTGTAGCAGCAGAGTACAATCTCATTATTGGTGAAGTCCCCTGTGATAATATGGCCGCTCTTCTCACAGTCTGTTGAACCCACTTCTGAATTTGCCCAGCTCATCAAAGTGCATGCTGCTCTGAAACATGAGTAGAACACACTTCATTCACAATGCAAGTCTTGATCTATTAGTTCTTAATCCCCCTTATGATTGTTTTACCTCCCTATTTAAATCATAGAGAATTTGTAGAGCATTTTATCTTATTTTTCCCTACAAATTCTCCATCCTTACATTTGGTGTATATTAAATATTTATATAGCAATGTCATACATGGTTTGAGTCAGTGTCTGCTGAACTGTTATATGGCTCACTGACATTATCAAACTGAGCAGGTTTTCTGTTATCCACACAGACACAAGAGACACCATGTGTGTTTGTTAAATGCCAAATATGGCTCTAGGGGTCATGTGAGGGCAACAAGACACTCATAGACACTGTAAAATAAAATTATTTTTAGAGGTTTACTTTAAAGTGTTACACTGGATACTAAAAAGAAATTGAAGGGTAAATATATTTTTATAAGTTTTAATGTAAGCTGTGGAATATCTGCTGCCGTATTAATTTTTCCTTGGGGAATTTATAATCCACTTCAGTATTTACGTAGACGAATTTTTCAAAAAGAGCAAGTCACACAGAGCAAAGATTTCTTCTCTGAGACCAGTACCCTCTTTTAGATGTTATACTTAATTGAGAATTTGCTTTTTCTAATGTTGTACTGTTGTTACATGACTGTGAATGGTTGCAAAACCTTGGTGCTGTGTTAAGCTGTTATTCTCAAGCTGTACTAATGTTTCTAGTAGTTTACTAGATTTTCAGTGGTGCCTGCTGATTTTGCCTCCCCAGGCTGCAGTTCTTGAGGTGACACAACTTGTCTTTCATGGCATACTCAGACATTCCTGAAAATTTGCTTCTTTGAGGTATCTCACGAAACAGAGAATTAATAATCTCAAATCATCTACCATTTTAAAAATTCTTATCTATAGCATATTGTTGATTCTAAGATGTAATCAAAGAAAATCCTTTTAAGGTACTAGATGTTAAATTAAACACTTTGCATGAGTGAATCGGTGTTTATCTCTTTCAGGAAATAGCTAGTGTCCATTAAGGATATAAATTTTCTTTTTCTTTTCTCAAACATAATATAATTCCACCAGCTTGCAGCTCCCATTGGAGTTGACATAAATCTGACTTTAGCCCGAGGGTAGCGATGCATTTTACATGTTGAGGACAGCCACAGGGATACAAATAGAAATGAAAACACTTCTGAATCTTAGGATACACAGTTCAACATTGGTAACAGCAGTCGCTGTGTATCTCAAAGTCTTCCCTCAAAAGTATGTCACACCCTTTTCAGGTACTAACAAACAAGAAAAGAGCAGCAGTTCATCCATCTTCTCACTTTGTGATTCATGTTGGTAAATCTGAAATTTGAGGAAAAATAAAAGCCCCCAAAGGCTCTGTTTTACCCTTCTCCAACTTAAGTTGGATTTTTTGTGTTCTTTTTGATCGCAACATCCCCTTAATCCCCGCACTCCTCTCATCACTCTTTTTTCTCAACAGTATTTTGCAAAGAAACTGTGGGACATGGAAGTCTACAAAATCCAACTTTTCTGTGGTGAGCATTTATATCTGTAGGACACTGAGGAGTCTGGAGCATCTGGGTTCACCTTGGGGTGGCAGGAAGGCCAATTTCTTCATGCTGGAGTGGAGGAGGATTGCAATGCTGGGGGCCCACCTGCTTCCAAGCTCTTCAGCTCCTTCCTTCCATGCCACCACACCCCAAACATGCCAGTGCAACCTCACATGCCCTTACACCCTAGCCAGGTCCATTTTGCTACAAACAATTTTAGCAGAAAAATCTTCCTAATCAGAGCGATTTTTATGAATCTAAAGTTGCTATTGTCTTGCCCTGACTCAGCAGTCTCTGGCACATCATGCTTCAATAAATGCAGTCTCTGAGTTAGAAGATAAAAATGCCATAAAACAAAGACATTACTACTCCTGAAAGCTCCCTGATTTGTACATCTGGCAAGGTCATTTCTGCTTTAAAAGCCTGACCTTGCATCCTTGAAGGCAACACTGTTCCCCTGTTCTTGACTTCACTGGCAGCAATCAAGATTAAGTTTTCATGAAGGTTGCTGTGTGCCAGTGTCACATAGCTTAATAAACTTACTGAAGTTTATCTGATGCTCAATAGATGTCTGGGGTCACGCTGCATCTGTAAGTAAAGCTGTGGGGTGTTACAAGAACCTGTTTATTGGACATACTGTCCCTTAAAAACCCTTTAAAAAAAAAGTATTATTCACTTCTAAGAGTATTACTTCTATCTTGTCTAATTCAGTTACAGAAAGCAAAGAAGGCAAATCAATGTACAAGGCGTAAGATCTGAAACATTCATGAGGATGTACCAGTGCTGAAAGGAGTAATTTTTAATCCTTTTAAAGAAAGTTTCTCTGTTTTCAGAGTTCAAGATAGAGTGGAGAAACATAAAATTTTCAAAGGCAATATTTTAAAAGAGATACTTTTAAGTGCACATATGCAACTCTTCTGAAATAAAAGTACCATATGTCAGCATAGGCTTGTATTAACATCACTGAGCTAAAAAAAAAAAACAACCCAAAAAACATCCAAAACTCAGTTTCTCATGCTCCTGTTTAACAGCCATATTACTTTATGAAAAAACTTTAATGCAATTCAACTGAAACTTCTTCAGCACAAAGGTTTTGATCCAGTACAGCAGAACAAAACATTTTCATAACTACTTAGTGAGTAGTCCACTAAAGCTGACAGAAATCTGTATCCAGTTAAATCTTTCACTAGACTGTAAACCTAAACCATGCATAAAAATGGCAGAATTGAGTATTTGCTGTCATCAGCATGAGCAAACATTGCATCATCATCTCAGCACTTGCAAGTACAAAATGAGCTGGGATATCAAAAAGGGGAAAGCTACTAGCTAGGTGAAGAGAGGCTTTAGTTGCACCTTCACGGGTGATAAAATATAAGCTTACTTGTACAATAACAGGTGCAGCAGATTCCTTTCTTTCTGGCATTTTTTTGGGGTTTTGTTTCAGTTACAAATTTTCTCACACTGTGTGCAGTGCGATTTCAATGAATAAATGCACTTACTCCAAAGTATTTTTAGAGTAATTTCCTCTCTCTAGATATATTTAGCACTTGCAAAATGGACTTTCCCGTCTGCACTAAGGAATATTGTACTTTATCCACAAAACAGAGTGGAATAATGTAGACAATCCCTTCAGAGTCCCCTTAATGGGCTTCTATTTTATTATATAGAAAAAACTAAAATAATGAGGTGTTTTTTTCCATGCATGACATATTCAGCATATCAAATACTTTTTGAAGTATCAAGTTGTTTAATAAAAATTCTAAAAGAGCACAAATGTTTCTAGGTGAGCCTGTTCTAAGACAAGCACCTGAGACAAAAAACTCAATAGAGCATTAAGGCTTCACTGAAGTTTTCTTCATTCTGTACTTTATTACTTTGTTAATTACATGCCAATCTGAAACTGAGAAAATTCTACTTTCCGATTAATCCTTAAAAAAACCCACCAAAAGAAAAAGCATCAATTTTCTGCTCAATTTGGCTTTTTGTATATAGTGATAAGTTTAAAAAAAAATCCAAAAACCAGTGCAATACAGAAGGACAGAAAACAGAATATCTTCATCGTTCATAACATTTCACAATGTGGAAAGAAATCTGAATTATTTGTCAATCTCTGTGGAAAAAAAGATGTTGCAACATAGTTGCTCTTTTAGAAAAATATTTGTAAAACAGATGCCTTCAACAACAATTCATCCTCTTCAGAAACACATTGAAACAAGGCATTTCAACACATTTTGACAACTTTGGGTTTGGAGTACATTTTGTGTGAACTTACAGTTTGCTTAAAGTTTACTGCACAATGCTACTGGAGGACAATCGACCAATTAGCACTAACAATGCAATGACTGAAGTTCAACTTGTTAGTAAAAAAACAAAAAAAAATCCTCTGCTGTCATCAACACCTAGTGTGGATGCCCGAAGCTGCAATCCAGAGTTAAGCAATTGGAAAAAAAGGCACACGGAGATTTTAGACAGGGCTGGAACTGACAAAAAACCTAAATGAAGAGATGACTTTGGCTCTGTTCTGAAGGTCTTTGCTAACAAACTCTCTAAATATGTTTTATCAGATGTAAAACAAAAGATAGAGATTCATTTCAAAATACCTCCTGCAGCACAATTGTGACCAAAGCAGAGATGTCACAAATCAGCAGGTAGAACAACAACAGAGGTAAATGTTCAAAAACAAGATTGATGTGTGATTGATGATCTCCATCTCATAAAAACTGGTGATGGAAGAATTGGTTTGCAGTATACAGAACTAAATTATTTAATAAATGGATGTAATGTATGTGCAACCATACATGCTAATACGTATTTGTAAACATAATGTTGCAGCTTTATTGTATGAGACATAAAAGCTCAACATCCAGACATCTTGAGACTCTCTCTACACTTCAGGTTTCTTATTACTGCTGGAAAATTTTGAGATCTTTCCAGAGAACATTCTTGTCTGTTTTGCCCAGACTACATTTTTCTGGCACCTCTTTTTGTGTTATTATCAGTGAACAGTTGAAACTCCAGTTTATTAATTCCAGCAATACCTCTAGAAGTAGATTTGTTACAGCATTTTGTCCTTGCAGCACAACATACTTCTCAGGGAGGCCAGCTGCAAATGATAGTTTTGGAAGTAACTTTGATTTTGCACTGCCAGATCTTCAAGTCACTGAGGATATGCCTGAATTATGTGGCTGAATCAGATCAGTTTGAGGTCATTCATTCCCACTGGACATTGTGCTGTGTACTGACAGCATGTCTCTAATACATTATTTAACTTGTAGTGTCTAGAAACTACAGCATGTCCAGGGCCATGTAATAGCTCTAGATTTACCCTGTTTGGTATGAAAGCCTTTGCCACATTTGGTAGCTACTATGCTTCTGCTCTCTTAATCTCTTAATCTTTTAAATTTCATTTTTCAAGTGTCTTTCTGTGCTTAACTTCAGCAAAATGAACAAAATATGCTTTCCGGCATTTTTTCCCATTGTTTTCACTGAACAGCAGCCAAATTTTCCTCCTTTGAAATACTGTGTTTCTTCATGAACAGCTATGCTGTTTAAATAGCAGCTAGCTGTAGCTCATGGTATTTTTTCTCTGAGCTTTATACTACTTTTTTTTCGTTTGCTCCAATTTCTTATATTTTTCTTACATTATTTTTCTCCCCTCTTTTGGATGGTTATTTCTATTGCCTTGCCCTTCCCTGCTGCAATTAAACCCCCCCAACATTTACGGTACATCTCAGATGAATACACCTGGCAGCAGCCACTTCAAAGAGACTGCATCATCAATAAAGTCAGAGCAGCTGAGTCTAGCAATGTAAATAGAAACAGAGCATATGTATATACACCACAAAACAGAAACAAATCCCCAATCACAATCCTTTCATGTATTCAGCATGGCAATATGTTTGAATAAAAAAGACCATTAGCGTTTCATCACTAATGCTGTCAAAGCCTTTCATGGGAAACAAGCCTAGAAGAGTTTCTGTGCAGCAACCACACAAGTAGAGCTGGCAAAATAATTATTGGAAGCTGCTGATCTTGAAATTGCAAGCAAGGGAACAGGAAGCAGCAGAATGATTGATTTTCTTTATTAATAGCATCAGAGATATTATTTTAATGCATCTTATCTTTATCCTAACCTTGGGATGTAGTGCAGTATTCACAAAGAACATTCATTGTAACTGTATCATAAAACATGTATTATATTAGTGACATGTAAGGTCAAGTACTAAAGATGCATAGTATAATAATATAGCAAATATATCAGAAGACAAGTTAATGTATGCCTTTTATTTTTGTCTACACTATTTCATAAAACCAATTTTCATTTTCATGCAGATGATGAATTGCAGGTTCTAAAAGCATTCTGACAACATTTAGGAGCATCTCTTCTTATTTCCTGGGAATTAGGGAAAAAATGGATTACTTTATTTAAAAATATAATTCTTGACTGCAAGTGCTAACTTTCATAACCAATGATAGACTATTATTTTTTTAAACAGTGTCCTGACAAAAAAAGGTGCTATATATGTTTTCCTCAAGAAATGAGGGTTTATTGCAAATTATTTCTCTGAAACTATTAATAAATTACTACTGTTTACTAATGTTTTACTCTGTGGAGTATCTGTCTTAGCAGAACACAATGCCTCAGTCTTTAATACATCTTAGCTTCGTGCATGTTGCTCTGAAAATAACAGTAAGACAATTTCACGCCACTTGCTGGATCTCAGAACAGCAGTGCCACATCTGTGCTGTAGTCACTGGTGTCATGGATAAGAACTGGCACTGCCAGATCCTCAGAATTTTCCCCTGGGTAGCTTCTGCAGCAGGCACTGGCCTTTTGTTTCTCTGAAACACAAAGTTTTATCCAACTTCACCTACATGTTCAAATGCATTATTAACTAAGAATAAGCTTGCCACAACAGTTCATTTTACCCAACAATAAAAGACGTACAGCCATAACTTCTCTAATATATAGGAAGATGGCAAGACCAAGGACTCACTGCACCTAAGGTCCAAGTATAAAACTTAACTCTCAGTTTTCAGACTTGCCAACTATCTGCCTTTTACTTCAGACATTGTCCTTGTGAAATGGAGTGTGAGTGACCTATCAGAGTCATTCTGAAGAACAGGATTAAGGAGAGCCTGTGGGTCAAGGGGAATTATACACATCTGGGAAACTACAGGCAGACCAAAAAGTCCTCAAAATAATTAATATAGTCTACTGAATGATTCCACAGAATAAAATCCTGACTTCTTAAGTCTAGAATAAAAATATTTAGTAACTTAAATGAAAAAGTTAATGGTATAAACTTCCTAGTGTAAGTGCAATTCTTTCCTACTATTACTACAGAAGTTTTTTATACTGGAATTATACTACTGCTTTCCTCCCCTCCCTCATTTCTCTTTTAATTTAATATCTCTTAGTGTCAAACTAAATAAATACCAACTATGTTTATCCACTGTAGAGCAAAGGCAATTTGCAAACTTTTATTTTGCAGTGGCACCATCCTTAGTGACTTTTGTAAACACATATGGTGAGCAAAACAGGGTTTAAGATCTCTCTTACTGTACCCTTTGAATCTGTACGTAGGAATGGGAACAATTTTAGGGTAAGATTCTTAAGGAACACAAATATTTCACAACATCCAACTGGTATGACATACCAATCTAGGTATGTCACACTGCAATCTCCTCACGTCTTGTTAAGGATAAAATCAGAATTAAAACTAGTTTCTAAAACACACTGAAAATCCAAGAGGCTGTTACAGTATACTATTCTTTGTAAGTTTTATAAAATTAAATTCTTTCTCTCTTTTTTTTTTCCCTCAAAACACCTCTTCCTAAAATTCTGAAATATTACTGCAGAAACTCTTACACAGGATACTAAACTTATCTATGAACGTCTTAGAAAGAGATGCTAGTCTGTTCAAAACAACATATGTATAATTAAAGAATGTTTAACTTCAATCAGTACAATTCCACCAACACAACGCTTTGAAGATCAGACTGAGGTCTTGATCTTGCTCCATCCACACTCTGAGAAAAAAAACCATTATGTAAACAAATTAGGGGACAAGAAACACTGTCCCCCAGTACTACATCCATGTGAATGAACATGGGTGCTTACAGAATGCACAGCCCCAGACTAACAAAATCTCAAAGATCTCACTTTAGTACCTGTATTTGCTTTGTTTTGTTTTGCTTGGGTTTGGCTTCCCCCCATTGAATCGACACTGATTTTGCAGCACAAAAAGGAATCCAGGTGAACAACATTCAATTTCCTAGAGCACAAATATCGGAGTAGCAACTCTATTAGATATTCTACGTATTTATTTATCAACAAGAACACAAAGTCTTAAAACTGCTTGCTACTCAAAAGAATGAATGTGACATCAAAAGACTATTTGACATTTGGCTCAAACTCATTGCTAAGTCATTTTGGGTGAAAAACTGAGGTGGTGAGAACTTTCACTTTTTCTGCAGAAATTCTGAAGATGCTTTCGATGTTCTGAAATGATTATGAAGGCTATGTATTTATAAATGCTTCATGACAGAGCAGTGGGAAACGACTTAGTTCCCAGACCTTAATTCCTGTCAGTCCTCTCCATGTACAGGTTGATCAGAGGAGTTTCCACCTTGGCCAATACATCAGGTTCCCAGCTTCACACACCCAGGATGACAGTGTGAAAAATGAGACCTTCTCTTTTTCTGCCCCAAAAAACCCTCTCAGATATGGAGGTCCTGGGGCACGGCCCTGCACAGTGCCCAGGAACATACATGTTGCTCATTTTGGCACCAAAGACTAGATTATCTAAGACAGAAGAATCGCCCTAAATGTATTTTCCAGTGTGAATCTGTTCCATGTGGATTCACGTTGTATTTATGGTCTCTACACATGTGGAATGCCTGTAAAATACTTTAAGATCAACAACATGTGGATGCAGTATCTAAGCAGAGAATGAGTGGAAGTGCAAGGAAGATACAACATTTTGTAAAAAAATGGAATGCTGTGAGCCTCTGGTTGTTTTCTTTTGCATTTATTTGCATCCACATGTGTCTTTACACCAAGAAAGGGAAGCCATATTACTTGAATGTTTCCTCATTGACAGAGGATACAGTGCCAAGCTGAATAAACATCTACCCCATAGCAGGGATGCTAAAAAAAAGATTACCTGGAATTATTGAGATTATAATTGTTACTTCAAATAATTATAATAAAAATAATGGTGCTCAGAAGTGATTGGCACTAAATTTTGCTATGCTTAGTTGTGCATGAGTCATGCATAGCCCTAGTTGTCACTTCCTAGGGCTGTGATAGTAACTCGAAAAGGTAACAACTGTTAGGATGTTCTTACTGTTCTGGTTAACCTGAAAAACATAATCAGGTATTTTCTTTGACCTTATGGGTCTGGCATATATACAGATAAACAAAGGATGGGACAAACCTTCCTTCCTATTAGCTTCATTTTCAAGGAAAGTAAGTCATATATATCAGGGAACTCCAAAATATATTGAAAAAACTTTTGACTTATTTAATCTCCATTGAAGTTTAAAAGAGCCACACTACAGCACAAGCTGTAGAGACAATCATTGAACAAGTGACATGTATAAAGCAAATTCTAGAAACAGTAAAACAAGAACAGTTGACACAACTTACTCCAAAGGAGGAAAGCAGATGATAGAGAAACACAAGTCTCAGTATTCAGAATGTTTTTGTTCATTTTTATGTATTAGGTGATCAGAAAGAGCTCCAGTGTGACAAGACGTTAAACAAACAAGAGTAAGTGCAAGTCCTGAAGTGGGGGAGTACCCCCTGGAAAAGAGAAGACAAACACAAAGAAAAACCCCCAGGATCTTGAAACGTGGGCAGGAAGAAAAATATTTCAAATAGGCTAGTGATTAGGGAAATTGCTGTAGGTACATGAACACCCACTGAAGCTTAGTAGTTAAAAATGGATGTCAAAGAGAAGAAAATAAAAGCTATACCATGGGATGTACCTTTTATTCTGATCACAGAAACTTCTATTTCATTTTTATCTAAGTTCAGCACTACCTTACATTTTTCTTTTCCTTTTACTCACACACCCTCTTCCTCAAATATGAAACTGTCAGTGTGTTCTTCAAATATTTGTATTCTTTTTAAAAGAAATAAAATCTTTTGTAATACAGTTTGTAAAAAAAATTGTAAGCCTCCCAAGTTAAATATTTTTACCATTTATTCTTGAATATAGTTAAGTACACATTTATGCACTTCTAACTTCTTGTTTGTCATACAGTGCTTCATGCAACAATATTTATTCTATGTACTGTGTTAGAATGTGTGTATTTGTGGACTGTTGACTGCAGAAGCCATTCTCAGAACCCAGCCTTTTAGTATCCAATCTTAATGACAACTACCAAATCTATAAAACTGTGTTACTATTAATTATATTAAGTCGAGGTGCAATCAGTGAGCTTTCCGCCACTTGCAGTTAATTCATGTTGAGCCACATTTCTTATCTAGTTGGTTATTTATTGAATGTAATGATTTTTTAATATATTCTCTTTCAAGATTCATTGAAGAGCTTTTCTGTTCCAAATAAGTGTCAGAAAATGAATTTCCATCCTTCTTTATAAAAAATATGAAATGCGTGCTACACTGCTGCCACTCATTGTTTTCTTTAACTTTTTAAAGAAACTTTGCCCTTGAGTGTTAATTGCATTTCCATTAAGAAACATGCACAACTTACCATTATCCCTGCCAGCCATTAGCTGTCATTATCAGAAATGAAGATTAATGCTACTTATAGCATCTTAAAAACAGTAGAACACTGCCACAGCCAAATTAGCTCATAAGGAAAGCATTTTTAACTTGAAAGACAGCCTTTTGTTGTATGGAATGCATGATACAAGTGTGATCAGATTCTGATGTTGATTAGTTGCTCTCCTTTCCACATTATTTGCAGTGGCAGCATAAAAACCTCATTTGAAGATGCAATAGTTTATCTTAAAGAAGAAAAGAGCTGGATTGAGGCACAGTCCCGGTACACCTAGGTTCTAGATCCTAAAACTGTATTTTGGTCTTTTATGCATTTCTATTAGAGAAATAAAATCTTCAAAAAGCCATTGTAACTACAGGCAACACAAAGAATGAGCTTTAGTCTACAAACCATCTGAAACAATACAAAAAAAAGGCACAGAAGAATGGGTTTCTCTATTGAAAACAATCATGGACTGCTAATTCAAAGGCCAAACTCCTCATTTCATTGATGGAACAGGGAGGGGGAAAATAATAAGAAGAAACAAGGCAGAAGTTTCCAAATGCACAAATACACATTTCACTTTCAGAATGTAAAGGGCTTCATCACTCATACAGGCACCAAAGACTGAGTGAAAGAATTTGGCATCCCCCTTTGCCTCCCATCAAAGGGATTCAGAATGTCCACAGCTGTGATGCTTTCCCTGGCAGTCAAGTTGTGGCTTATGCTGATCCAAAGTGAAGGACAGTGAGACTCCTGGATGGCTTATATGGCTTTAATTCCATGAACAGACCTAAACACTGCTTGCTTCAGTTCACACCAAACCTGGATGCACGATGTAAGTTATATGAACTGGCTAAGTCCTACTTTAAGCTCTTACCACTAGGGAAGCTAGCTGACAATTTTTAATCTCTCTTATGAGATGTAAGACTAATAGGCTAGATTGTTATATTATCATATGTTTTGTTACAGGTCTTTTTAGATAAAAGAAACACTAGACACCAAAAAAAAAAAAAGTAATAGAGAAAAGCTATCAGTCCTTTACATTTGATTAGACTAGAACACCCTTGCACAGAAGTCTGGGGAGCAAAAGGAATGGGAAAAAGGGCAGAAGGCAGTACAGGCTTTAGCTCTTTACTCACTCTTTAAGAAGTTTCAAAGAACAATGCAGAATTAAAATAAATCAGCAGTGCAGGCATGAAACAACACTAATGTAAAATTTATAGCACAAGTCTAACACCTCTGGAAACAAATCAGCTATGAGGAAAATAAACTCTGAAGCCTTGACTACAATCTAATAAAGAATATTTTTAAAAATTTCCAGTGACATATCTAATTTTTTAAGCTTTCAATGTAAGTCCAGCTAGACTTATGAACTTCTGAGTCACTACTTAAGTTGTATCAAAAGTTTGTTTCTAAATTAACAGTTTCATACTTTATTTCTTAAGTTCTAAGTTCAACTATTGAAAGAGAAAAAATAAATTTTATCTTGTTTGAATTAAAGGAAAGAAACACTCCCAAAACCAATCAAGAAGTGAAGCTCAAACATTAGCATTTAAGATCAAATGTATTTCCCTCGGCTCTTCCCATATTTTCTCTGTCCAAGAACATGATCCAGTATTCAGTTACAGTACTGAAGTTGTTGTGTTTTTCAAGAGAGCCTGACTTTTAATTACAAATCTACAATTACTCTCTGCAGTTGTGTCTAAATCATTTACTGATATCTTAACTAGCAAGTATCTGTCTCAGTAACTTGAGAGAAAAAACACACTATGAACATGAAGAAGCCATTTAAGTCAGTATCAATACAAACAAAAATATATTAACCTTGAAGTACCATAGAGACCTCTTTAGTTTCTAAATATTTTCACAAAGAGATAATATTTTGCTTCCTTTCAGAGGAAAGGTTTCTGAAAGAACAGATCAGGACAGTTGATCCATAGTCTAGATGAAGCCCTTTGCGCAGCCTTGCATCCTCTTTGAAGCCCTGAAACTGTTTCAGAGGAGTTAATTCTGTTCTATTCTATGTAGACACCATCATTGCGCCAGGACACGTTCCCTAAGAAAAGTTTTGCCAAAATGCAGTGGTTCTGTGAACAGCTGTAGTGGAACATCTCCAAATATTAAAGTAAATTATCACAACAACTCTTAAAATGCAGCTGAATTAAATAGTCTTTAAACATAATTTTCCTTGTGGCCAAGTGCTTTCTCCTCTACACAGTACCATTGAGAGCCTGCCCCATGCTACATAAGGACTCTTGGCATGAGGAATTTCCATTTGAATTCAACTTACAAAGGTGTTGTAATATGTCTGGATGAGTATATTCTTCTCTAAACACATTTATGATGCTTTCAGGTTGTAACTCCAACATGTTACTGTCATTCTTTAAAGACATCTTAAAATGAGCAATATGTTCCACGTTCATCACTGTCTAGTGAATAGGAAAGCTGGATTCTACAGAACATAATTGCTCAAGGAACAGCACTGGTCACATAAAGCTCTGCATATGTTGCAGATAATACCACAGAACATTTACAACTCAATTAGCCTAAACTAAAATGACTACAGATCCCATCTGCTTTTTAAAAGCCACACCGATCAATTAGAATTTCTTTAAAATCAGATTTCTGTCATCTCAGTTGCCTATACATTGAGAATTAAAAGACTACTAAGAATTGTTTAAATCAAGGACTGCTTAAAGATTCCAGGAGTATTACAGTTTGAGAGATTAAACTACAGATAGCTGAAGTAAAGGACAAAAAGTAAGGCACATTATTCTAAAACTACAAAGAGTAGTAGTTAGAATTAGAAACTCTTCGAGAAGCATAATTAAGAGTGACTTTCCAGCAGTTTACTGCTTATTTAGGAGTTTATTGCTTCATTCCTTGTAGATTAAGGAGGTTAACATTGTTTCCTTTCAAAAAAACCAAACCTGTTTACTTTCCAAGTAATAATTCTTTCAATCAATACTTATCGCAGCAGCTTTTTCCTCAAGGAAAGCAAAACAAACCAAACCTTAATTATTTCATACATTCGCTTAAATGATCTTCTGAGATTTTTTCATATAACAACTAATTATCTGCATCAAAATTTGGGTAGTCTAACTAAACACTTTATCTTTTATTTCCATTGAGAATCAAACACTAGCTACTAAGAATCACCTTTTCCTTTAAGAAAATCTCACTGTTATAGAGAGAACAGTTCCAACTTAGAATTATTTGTTTCTGTTAATTGCTAATCCTACAAATCCTACTTAACAACTGTTGGTTTTGGCAAACCTTTTCTGTGCCAGTATATGTAGTTTCATTTCAAGAGTAACCTTCTTTTACCTTCAAATACTAACAGAAATAAAAATACCAGCAGATGGTGTATCTGTATCTATTACAACTTATAGTTTTGAACATAGACTCATAGAACCATTAGGGTTGGAAAAGACCTCCAAGATCAACAAGTCAACTGACCAATACCACCATTCCCACTAAATCATATTGTGGAGTGCTCTGTCTACTCAGTTTTTGAATGATTCCAGAGAAAGTGACTCTACCAACTCCTCGGGGAGCCTGAAGATTTTAAATAATTCTAAAATCTAAGCTACTTGTATCTATAGTACTTTTTTACCAGTGCCCCACATGGTGTTTGAAAGAGCTTTTTTCATATATGATAAGAGGTTTCGTTATATTGAGGACATATTTTATACTAGCGAATATAACATATTTTATAGAAGAATTTACTATAAGGATTAACCTTTTGAGCATGGATCACTCCCTAGTCATTATTTGGATAAAGTTTGAATCAAAAATAATGTAGTCACTTAAAGGTATACCTATTTTCTGTTAATATCTAATTCCAGTATTGGTTTTGGGGCAGGGTGAGGAGGAATGTCAATGTTTTTATACAACCTGCACTAACAGATGTTACTAAGACTGAATTCTGCAAGCTCTCTTTCCCAAGGTCTCTACAGGCACCCTACCCTCTTCACAAGGATTATTTAGTAAAATTTCCTCCATATTCCTAGATTTGAACAATAACTTTTTTAAAAATTAAAATAAAACTAAAAAAAAAGAAAAAATCTTATATGCCTGCTTTTGCTCTCCTTTAGTATGCCAGCTTTTTAAAGTATAAGATCCAGAGAACAATAGTACTCCACCCTCTTTTGGAGACAACAAAACCAGGGATGCCCTAGTTGAATACTAAGAGTGAAACAAGGTAAGTTCCGTAGTTACGGAAACTCTTCAAGGCAATCAATTGTGTTTTTTCCCCTCAGAGATTAGTCATAAAGTAAATTCAAAAAACTCAGTGTTGAGAGTACAAATTTGAATTAGAAATGAATAATTATCTCCTATTACCTGTGGTATAGCCTTTCCCTATTTGCAAGGAAGGCAAAACTAAATTCTCCCATAATAATGTATTAGTTCCCACATCATCAGTAACTGAAAAGTAAAATACGGAAAAAAAAAATACCCTCTCAGCAGTGCTGTCTGTAGAAAATGAGGCTTTTATCTCCTTTTGCTTCTTGTTACCTTTAATTTTGGTTTGCACAGATATCCACTATTGCATTATTAGCTATTCACCATGGCAGTGAAGTTCTGTTGTTCTGACCAGAACTTGGAGGTAAACAGCAGGAGTTTGGTGATACTCATGAAACATGTCAAATATGTAAAATTCCTGGGCATGCTGATACTCCAAAAAATAAAAAGCAATCTCATACCAGAAATCTAGCTGCTGTCCTTTCCTTGAAGGAGTTAAGAAAAAATAAACCCGCAGTATTACAAGATCCTGATGCTTTTGTACAATAGTATCTGCAAGACTGATTTGTCACCTGTGTGGGCTGAACATGATAAATTGCTTGCTTGCTAAAATTCAAGACTACTGACAAAGAATTTGGCCTCAGGACATTGTTTATTTCCTACAAAAGCTTTAGAAGGTCTTTGTATGTGCTTTGTCAATCAAATATGGGCCAGGAAATCACTGTGCTGAATTCTAATGAAGAGACTAATCCTTTGCAAGGAATGTGTGCACCATCCCCAAATTACATATCCACTACCTATGAGTCAGTTGAACTTGAGCTCCTAGATTGCACACATAACTCTGTCATCTAAGGCCCAAACTCATCCCCTTTTGTGTGAAAAATTCTCTTTTATGTCAATGGCAATATCTCTGGAAAGATCAAGATAACATCTTCAGGTAATAGTTAAATATATCTACAGGGCTTTTTTGCAGTATTTGCTAGCCAATAGTAAAGGTGACGAAGATTTTTACACCTGTTTGGACTATGTTCCTGATGAATTTGTATCTAGATTAGCAGCACAAAAGCCTTGGAATAATACAAGCATGGCAAAGTAGTCCTATGCATTTGAAACAGATATTATGAATATTCATAATACAGAAAAACTATGCAATAATCCACAGGACAGTAGAAAAAATATAAAAGGTGGCCTCCAAAGCATCCTACAAAACATCTCAAGATACCAGATATCAGGGTGCATGAGGGACAGCAGGGTAGAGAGGAGAGAACCCCTAACACTAAAAGCCCCTAACATTGTAAATGTCTTCAGATTAAAAATAAGGTCACTTTAGGCAACTGAAGGAGTGTTGATTGGGCCTCAAATAGGTATTTTTTAAATTTTGATAACTTTCAAAGACTTTTTCAAAGATATAATGGCCATGCATCCCACATAATTAGAAGTTTTCTCGTATTTCTCCTAATCACCTCGCTCTTGCCAAATTATTGATGGCTAAAATTAAAAAAAAAAAATCAGTAGAAAGGTTAAAATCATAAAGAACATGAACTATTATGAGAAAAAAAAGCATAATGGAAAACAAAGGTTGGCCACAACAAGTGGTTTTAAACAAGACCAAGGTTGTGGGCTAAGCCAGTTTATCACCTAATTTTTGCAACATGCATAAGAAAATGTGATAGAAGACAACAGAACTATTGGCAGAATTACAGGTACAGACAAAAATTAAAAGACCAGATCTCACCACTTTCATGCAGAAGAAGTAATACACTTTCACACATGGACGTTCTAAAAAGAGGAAAAGGGGAAACCCAGCACTTCCTTTGCTCGTGGCTAAGTTTTGTCCATGGTATCTGTACATGCCTAGACAGAAAGAATGGTGTTTAAGTGATCACTTAGTCTACAGGCTTGGGACAACTCGAAAGGAGCTCAGTCTGGTCAGGATGCTACGGGAAAGAGCAAAGATAAAAAGTTGCATTTCTGTCTTTATAAGGAGGCAAACACTCTTCAGACAGAACAAAGTCTTTATATTATGATCTACAAGGGAAGAAGGTTCAGTTAGAATAAAAGAAGTCAATGGCCAGGGTGATGTGCCTTAGCTGCGATAGCGCTTTAATACACTACAGTGGAGCCTGGCATTATGAATCTCATGCCTCAGGAACACTTACATTAATAGTGTGAAATGTCAAATAGCTATCTGCCAGGTGTGAACCATTAGGTCTCTGATTTGGTGCACTCTGATACATCCATTTGATGCAGGGTGCAAATGTAATCAACTTTGATTATGATGTGCTGCTGTGGGCACTTTGGGAGAGGCTGATTTATTTTTAGATGACTGCACCTCTCTAACCGTTAGAGCTCTCCTGCTGAAAATCACTGTGTAACTAGTACTGGAGGGCCATTGATACATAACCATCAGGTGCTATTTCTACATAGGAAGCCTAAAACAGGTGGTATTGATGTGCTTCAATTTTTCTGAGGGCTCCACTAGAATAGTTTTATAGTCATACAGGATGGATAATTTATTAATTTACATAATGCATCTGACCATTCAATATATCTTTAAAAAAAAGGAAGGGAAAATAATGGAAGTTGATCTGGACCAAATTAATTCCTTCACTGGTCCACAAGTAACAGTTTTACTGGCACCTCGTTTGGCTTTATTTTGAAAGGACCTTGAAGCATTTTTAATAAAAACTTCATACCTGCTTAGTGGATTACAAAAGAAAACCTTGCTGCCCAGTAACTAGCACATTAAAACTCTCACTAACAGACTCCACTTCAAGCTGTGAACAGAAGACTGCTTAAGGTGTTGCAGAGAGTGTTGAAATTACTCTCTGCCAGCTACTGCAGTGCCCCCCCATGCAGCAATCTGTCAGCAGGATCACAGGAGAAAATGGCAAGGAGACAGTTTTCAAATCACTATCAGACACCAATCTTTCAGCTTGGATACAAACTGGCTGTGTCCATGAACTCATTCCACACCCTCAGCTTTCGGAGTAGACCTGCTCTTAGAGAATAAGGTGCTGGAGGCCCATCATTATTTGTTCTTTGAGCCTTCCACTTGTGCCATGCAGCAGAACTTCAACAAGTGTGAGTGCAATCATGTAGGGAGACAAAAATACCTGCTCTAAAAGTTGAAGGTTTCAGTATAAAATACTAGGTGATCTCTAGGAATTAGTTCATCAAAACAATCTGAGGCTTACTTTCCAGCTTGCTCAACTTAGCTTACATTTCAGATCAAGACATGGTATTATATTAAAACTAAATAAAAGCTCCTGTGATTTATGATTCCTGAACCAGGAATAAATACAAAATAAACACAATTGCATTTGGTAGAAGATGACTTTAGAAAAGTTTTGTCACTGAAAGACAACTCTAACCCAATTTAAAAAAAAAATTAAAAAATAAATTTAAAAAATAAAATTAGTTCTAGGCAGAAGACTCCAGAAAGCTTTATTCTTTCATTATTGTTTCAGTTTCTTCTACTGTTTACGACAGTCAGCTTGTCTTTGCTATTTTGTGAGACCAGACATGGCTTTGTCCAAGTGCTATGATGAAACAGCAAGCTAAATGTGTATACTTCCAAGACCTCCCAGAAGACATACCCAGAGATGACAACAAAAAAGTGGTCTGGTCAAACCTCAGTGCCAGAAGCTATCCAAGAAAATTTTCATATGCTCACTGATATCAATTTCTCAGGACCTGTGCTCTCTTCCCTTTAAGGAAGATGTTGCTGGAATCTGCTTCCCCTTAAATACTACCTGTAGAGACTGCTATTTAACAACTATCTTCTTATTTCTGAACATTCTTGTCTTTTTTGCATTTAGCTCACCTCTCAAGAGGACTTCCCTACATTTCATGGGAAAAAAAATGGTTACAGCTTTTTAAACAGGTTTCAGATGTTTAGTCTGCTTATCTTCTTAAATCTCACATTTTAAAACCAATTAAATAGCCCCAGGTATTTATTACAGACTCAGGTAGTTATTCTTATTTTGGTTCAGTTATTAATTCCTTCTAGATCCAGTCTGCGGACAGGGTCTTTGGGATTTATTAAAAATTGCCTGCTGTTCTTTTTCACATCAGCTCACATTTTATTTGCAGTTACCCCAGCGTTTCAGACAGTGGAAGTAGATTTAGTATTATGAAAAATGAAATTATTTAAACACTTAGTCTGCCCCCTTACAATTCAATGATTTGTACACCAACAAGAAAGACTGACCTTTACACTATGTAAAGGGAAACCAGTATACCAGTCAACCTAGGAACTCAGTCTAACTGAGGAAGTAGCCTAATTGAACAGCTGGCACTTCCTGGATCAAACAATATCTAGCTGACAGCATCCTCCTACGGTTCAGTGTTCAAAGATGTTTCTCATTTTAATAGTTTCAGAATTTGGAACGATCCAAGCTTTCAATCTAATCCTGACTCCCAATGTGTTACAGAGATTTAAGAAGAGAGAGAATTTTTTTTAAGACATCACCATTCACTTTCTCCTGGTGAAGCATTGTGCTTTTCTTGGAACATTGTAACTGCGAGAATTCAGATTTATCTGCTTTGACAGCCAACAAACAGCAGCTTCCTTGGACAAACTAAAAGCACACTTGCAGACATGCATTAACCACTGAAGAAGCTGGCTGCCTTGCATTTTGTTTCTTTGCTAGTCCAGTTCCATAGGGCTTGTCCAAATGGGAAATTTAATCTGAGATGTAGATCACTCATACCATTTAACAATGAAAATAAAGTACCTAAGGAGTTTAAATCGAAGGTGATATAATTGGCTTGTTGGTTGTAAGACCAAGTGTCCTCCTTTGCCAGTTCTTCTAAAGTTCAGCATGTCAACACATAGACTCAAAGGTATTAAAACAATATCTTAAACAATCCCCTCCTAAATAAGTAATAATCTACATACAACAGCACAACAACATTTGTCAGAGAATCCTACTAATTTGTGAAGAATTTTTG
This sequence comes from Acanthornis magna, assembly GCA_036785705.1. Classification (NCBI taxonomy): domain Eukaryota; kingdom Metazoa; phylum Chordata; class Aves; order Passeriformes; family Acanthizidae; genus Acanthornis; species Acanthornis magna. The sequence continues at coordinate 15,385,762 of JAWUZG010000029.1, forward strand.
CCATGTCATTTGGGAAAATCAAATCAAATTAATGATGTTCTCATGCTAAAAGCTGCTCTGGGTCTTACTTCCAGTCGAGTAGCATTAAGAGTTGGGAATTGGTTCACACATTGTAGATAAATCACATTCACAACCGTCATTATCGATGTACCTTGCTCATCTCAACTAAGAACTAAAAACTTGTTAATTGCTTTGATATTTTTCTCCTTATTATTTGCAATTTCCATTTTTAAGACTAATCTACACTCAAGCTTGAGTTCTCCTGGAGGTAGGTACTGCCCTACTTCCTACTACACGTGGACAGTCACTGGAATCAGGTTAACAGCACTTTTTGCCTATCAGTAAAACCACAGTGCCTGGCAATGTGTCTCTGCGCAACCTTCTAAGAAATAAAATATTTTATTTAAAACATCACCAACCACCCCCAATTTAGGGTTCCAAGTGTACCATGCCAGAATTCAGTGATACCAATTTTCTAAAATCAACTGATAAGTAGTCAAAAATTACTGCTAGTAGCAACCTCTCTGCATGCATAATTCCTAAATCAAGTATATATATTTTTCAAACAGAGGAAGGTACAATTTACTGTCAATAAATGGGTCAGAAACTGGATTTGAGAGAGTCCAAATCAGCTCCTCTGAAAGATGCCAATTTACATTCTACAGAATACAGAGAAACTGTCAAAAAAACCAAGTGAAGTGATACATTTATGTTCTCTTGTGCACTGTCAAATATCCACTGTTTCTCATATCCAATATTAAGGGCAATGTTAAAGCCCCAATATTAGAAGAAAAAGGGACAAGCAGGAAGGACGCTGCTTGCTTTCAGCCTTAAGCAGATACCAAAGAATAATCACATTTTCAATCTGGGAGCTCAACCTTTACTGACTCCTGGTATATATTGAAGCTACAGCAACTGCAAGGCTGAAAATTTAGGACAAACCCCTAGTAATCTTTGAAATGGACTTTAGTTATCCACAGTAAAGCTTGCGTGCCTCAGTTTACATCAGCTGGCTACAAGTGGGAGCCAACCCACTTTCATTAGGCTTCAAGGACAGTTCCTACTTGGAAATGATTATGTAAGTGAGCTGACAAGACAAAGTGAGGGAAAAAGACAGCATTATGATCTCCATTTTACAAATGCTGGACAAAGCCTACAGGAGATTTTAAAAAAACCCAGCCACCTGTCAGGCATATAGAAAGTACACGGATGAGGTGGCTCCAAATTCAGTGGAGAAGAGACAAAAGTGTTTTAAATTTCAGGGTGCAGAAATCTTTGGCATTTTGGCTATTCAAGTTAGAGAAGTGGGATGGGGTGAGAAAATACTGTATGGTTTTCATTCAAACCAATGTGAAAACAGATGACATTGAAATTTGTTAATTTAGGAGAAATTTCCAAGAGTAGAGTCACAAAAATGGAAGAGGAAAATATCCCAGGAAGTGTGACCCAGTTCCTAAGATTTAGAACTTCTTCAGCAGTACAAACTTTCTAGAGCAAGTAAAAACCAAATCTGTACTCAGGCTTTTGGCCTCACAGGTGAGTAATAGGGCTCACTACAGTATCACCTAATTGAATTGAATTATTATTTTGGGGGCATGACTCCTTTTTTTTTTTTTTTTTCATTTAGACCACTTCCATACTGGAATAAATTACAATTTAAAAAAAAAAAAAAGACAGAAAAAAAAAGTCAAATTAATTCTTTTTAGTTCATGATTCAGTATCAATGTAGGAAGTGAGATACTTGGGCTGAACTATTTTTATTAAATAGCTTGAGAGACTTTCAGTAACACATCTCAGACTGTTATGGAATTGCAGAATCAACTAGGTTGGAAAAGACCTTTGACATCATTGAGTTCAGCCTGTGACCTAACACCACCTTGTCAACTAAAGCCCTTGTCAACTAAAAGCCCTACAACTTGGTAACTAAATTTATTATTGGCAATTTTATTCATTTTTTTAACTGAGCTTGTAAATAAGCAATTTTTAAAGAACTTCTTTCAAGGGGGGAAAAAATAAACAACTGTCAATCCAAGAAAAAACAGACCAGGTGACCTCAGCCACTCCTCATAAGCCTTTCCCTCCAGATCCTTCACCATCCTCACGGCCTTTCTCCTGTACTGCAGATAAACAGCTTGAAGAAATGTATTAAGGAGTGTTGATGCCCATAAGAAAGCCATTTCACAACAACAACATACGAGGTCATAAGAAGGGAAAAAACAGAGGAATTTTTTCTACGGTAGAGGGATTTTACTAATGGTGCTTTCTTAGTTCATCCATTCAGCACATCCAATAGAGCAAACTTTGTATATGGTACCAAATTTATTTAGGATAACTGGTCTAAAGAAGCTTATGAAAACCTGCAGTCTTCTATCATATTTAATATTGCTGCTGTTCTCAATGCGCTTAGAGCGTAGGTGCCCAGTCCCAGAACAATGTCAATTGAAAGGAGCTTTGAAATCCTTCCATTCAGCCTCACACAACTATAACCTCCCTGGTAGAAATTGCATTCGCAGGGTGTAGCAACACCACAAAGACAAGAAGTTTGAAATGCTAAGAATTCAGGTGATTTCTAGAATAGCAAACTAGTGCAGGGAGTGGGGGGGAACAAAGATATTTGGGCTGCTTGACCAAGCATCAGCTTGCAAGTTTTGTAGCCTGCCTTTTTCCTTTCTTTCTTTAATGTTATTCTTTCCTTCTTTTCCCATATTGCCACAACAACCAAGTAGAGCTGGAGTCCTGTTAAGGAAACCTTCCTGTCACACCATGCCACCCTGGCAGTCACACTCACACTGACTACACTGGGACAAAAGCCCCTTCACAGCAGGTGGCTCCCTGGAGCTGATGAGTGCCCTACTTTACCCCCTACACACACCACTCCCATAGGTCAGACAAATCTTCCGTAATGGTTTGACCCCAGCTTTCCAATAGCAGAGTGCCAGACATTTGGATCCTTGGACTAATTTAATCACGGTACAGTAACAAAATAACAGCTCAAGCTGGGTGCCTCTGAGGGACCCTGAACAAAGGAAACCCTGGGCTTTTACATCCTCACAGGCTAAACGCAGGCAAAGTCAGGGTCCTCAGCTCCTGCCCTGTCACCTGCCTGTGCCACAGGTACCCAGGCCCTTTGTTATTCAAAGGATCTGCATCAGATCACAGCCTCTTGCCTGGGCTCCCATCACCCAGAGCTCAACCTGCAGCTGGGACAACCTGCTACCTGCACTAACAGAATTCTTAAACAACCCATACCGTTAAAGCATATGGCATTTTTGTGGGAAATTAATGAAGAAAGCAGTGGTGGGAAGGGCAGGAAAATGAAGGAGCCCCCATACACCCCCAGGTTTGGGAATACCTAGGTCCAAATGAAATAGCCAAATGTCACTTGTACAGAAGCAAGTGGCCTCACCCACCGGTCCAGAGCCACGGAAACTGCTGGGAAGACACAGATGTAAAGGTTCATTGTATCTGAGTTTATCATGAGAAAAGAGGAGCCAGGACACACACAGAGCTTTTTGACAAGACTAAGATTCTCTCAACATGAGATTCATCCCTCACTCACAAGAATTCTTTGCGCTGCCCAAACTCTATTCAATATCAAAATCAAATAATCTCTGGGACTGACTACCCAAATCTCACTCTGGGACAGTTCTGAATGGTTTTGCCCTATACCAGGTAAATTCATGCACAGATGCTTAATACTGAGCTCCATGCAGGTCATTACAGATATTCACGTGCTTAGAACTAGGGTTTAAATGCTCTGCTACAGCAAGGTTACATTACTGAGCATTTTATGAGATAATGCAATATACAAGCAACATAAAAGAGGACTTATCTAAACATAACATCAAGCAGTCTAAATATGTGGTCCCAAGTTCATAAGCTCCTGACAGCAGAGTTATGGTCCTTGTTTGGTATGCTTCTGTACATTATAAAGGACCATTAACAGTTACAGTGTAATACAAATGATAAATGATGACACAGAACACTAACTGCCCATATTTATGCCAACACATTTAGTCAGGATGAACAAGAAAGATAACTTTAAAAAATCACTGAATATATGTAATTATAATGAGCTATTCACAATCAAAAACATGTCCTTATTAAAATCTGTCATCTAAACCCATATTTCTTTTTCCCTCTTAGAAAAATATTTACAGTTCTTGACAGTTAATTCCCTATTTATAGATTATGAAGCTGTGTGACCACTCCAAAGCCTGTAGTTAAATACAAGCAGCAGAACTCTCTATAGAAGTATTTGGCAGTTCCAGTGAACACACAAATATAAGGTGGATATGGAAACAAGACACTTTCCCCCCCCCTTTCCTGTATCTAGGACTCAGAAGATGCACAGAAAAGATGGGAGCATGGTTTAAGCACAAGACAGAAATTCAAAACACTTTTTCCATCATCTGTCAAGGACTTTCTAGACAACTTACAGCAAATCACTTTGCAATAAAACAGGAATAACACCATTACCCTGGCTTCTAAAAAATTTATTGAATTTACTGAAAATATGAGGCTCTCCATCCACACCATAGAAATACCAGTAAGTTATACACCGGGAACTCATTCCACCATTACTGATTTCCCTTTTTTAAGCTTAATTTTTTAATACTACTACTACAGATCTGGTGATGAAAAGTTTGAAGAGACAGAGCCAAGCAAAAAGGGAAACTGAAAAAACAAAGCAGCTGCAAAGAGAATATAGTGGCCTAGCTTGTACAGATGACATTATTGATTTACTAAAATAATAGAATATGGAATGCAGATAAGCAATCATCGATCATCCTTGTATCATTTATCACCTTTTCATTCCCCTAAATGGTGGGTTGCTAATTTTAGCTGAATTTTGTAAGGCACCTGCCCAGAAAGACTCAGCCCACCAACATCTGATTTTCAGTGGGATTCTCCTTTTTAATCAGTTTTGTGAGCAAGTTTAAATATAGGCATAAGGAAATCATTTGACCAGGAGCAGGCTGTAAAGCAGTAGCTCTTTGTGAACAGGAAGCCAAAACCTCCCTGGCTACCCGTGACACTAACCTTCACCTGCTCCAAAGCACTTTTCTGGGTAGCACAGGGAATTTAATATATTCTTTTATTATGTAAAGCCTCAGCAGAGTACTATTCTGCATTCTTGACAGTATGCTGAACTGTGGTTTAAGAATGAGTGATAATCAAAATGATTGCTGAGAAGTGAGATCACCCCTACTTCTCGACCTACTTCATTCTCTGTAATGGTGAGGGAGGGGTGGGATTAGGAATACTCTGACTTTCCAGAGTCCAGACACACACCTTCCTCAATTCCCACAAAGGTAAAATAAAATCCAGAAATAACATTTAGTAAGCTAAAATACCTCTTTGTTCAGACTTACTGATAACACTTATGTAGATGTCTAGTAATTTTCCAATCTACTGCTTCAGGAAAGAGAGTATATAGTAGGATTCCTAGTCAGGGAAATCCTTGATTCAGGCTTGTTAGATCTTTTATTTACAAGGGATGCCCCAAAGCATATCCAAAGGCTTTTTCAGACATAGCTAGGTTTTGTTGAAATTATAATCAGGATATTTCAGTCTTTAAGTCCTAACTTGAAGTGACTACATGAAACCACACCAAAGTGGAGGCATTTATGAGCAATTGCTTTCCTGTCCACAGGGTGCTTGTAGATACATTCCTGCTTTCAGGCTTGATTTGAAATTACTTACCAATTGTGTGAGGCACAAAATCCATCCACATTTTTTGACAGTTTCTTCTATCTATTCTGAAATCTGTTTATCTGCATCTTACATGAACAGGACACTTCCAGTTCAGCCACTTTTGCCTTTTCCTCCAATATTTAAAAAAACACCCCCAAAAAAAATCTCCCTCCAAAAGGGACACAGCTGCACCAATTACCTTAAGGTTAAATAGCACAGGTGTTAACAATTGGACTAAGATTGCTTCCTTATGGGCTCCTAAAGAGACACACAGCATTTGGTTCTACTACTGCCTGAAAATACTTGCAACTCCACTTTACATTTCTAAGTGTAATAAAAAATATTCATATGCATCTTGACTGAGGCATTTATTCTTACTTTAGTCTATTTGTGATAAGAGTGAATTTATCCATGCTGTTAATTATTCATTTTGTATCTATATGACTTTGTGGAGATGTACGTCTCATGTAGAAAACCTAACATTAACTTTACACGAACCTTAATTACAGCTTGAAGAAAAACATTACTTATTTTCATTTTTCATACATGCTTTAGCTACAGTTCAGCATATTTGAAGCCCCACTATTAACAAAACTGATCTAAAAGTGCATTGGAAAAGGGATTATATTTCATTAAGAAAATAAAAATGCATATTTATAGTAGAATACATTATAAAGAGCAACCCAGTTGCATCTAAATAATTCCCATCATACCTATGCTCATGTTTGACTTTCCTGGGCAGAGTTCAAAATATTCTTATCACGCTGGCAGAGTGACTGACTGATCATTTTTATATCCTATATCTTCTATGGCAGTATACTTCTTAAAATTCAAAATTCAGAAATGAGTCTTTGACAGTTCTTCCACATTTAACTGCTTAATATTCAGCACTGACACAAACAAATGCAGTGGTAGTTTAGAGGTAACTTGTGCTTAATGGCTATTTTTGTTTCATTCAAAACACTGCCCTTGTTTTTTTCTCCCCATTAAATAAGAGCTCTGATTATAGTACTGAAAATGGCCATTGTGCAATGGCATTGCGTTCCATACAAAATTAAACCCCTACAAACACAATCTATTTCATTAACAAAAAACCAACCAAATAAACCCCCACAAAACAAAACCAAAACCAAAACAGAACAAAACAAAAAAAACCTCCCCCCAAAAAAACAGAGGCAGGAGGAAGCTATGCAGAAGTCTTTGGGAAAAAATTACGAGCTTCTAGTCTTCCGAGGTACAACTGAAATAAATAAATCTTTCCATGATACTTCATTCATCTAACATATGAGTTCTTTTTGAAGGCTTAGCTAGTTCCAAAACTAATTAATTTTCTTTATTTAATGTTCATGCTCAAAGACTGCAGAGACTTTGATAACTGAAAATAGGCTGAAATATATATACATATTTATTTAAAATATTTGAAAGGGTACATGGAATATCAAGAGCCATGGTGTGATAAAAGGCTTCAGTGTTTTCTCTTGAGAACTCTTGAGCACCAGCTTGATCAAAGCACCCCCTTCTGGTAGAAATCCATAAATTGGGTGCAGATTGGTTAAAATTGCAATTTGCGCTTTGTTTATACATGCAGAATATGACTATAATTCTCTTTGGCAAGCTCAGCTTCCTATAAATTCTGAAAACTATGTGTAAAATGTAAATGTGATCATATGTGCATATAGAATTATCAAATGGATTTCAAATATTTTTTATCTTTTGCTTGCTAATAGTATCTTTCACGAAGATAAATCTTGTAAGAAAAGCCATAAAAGATCATATTTCATAGGACTTGTTGCTACTCATACATTAAAAAAAAATTGGACTTTTTTTTCTGGGAAACCTAGCTCAATGAAAGAAGAAAATTATTTTGCTTGCATTTAGAAGCAATTTTTCATTGGAATTTAGATTGTTGGCATCTTTCTAAAGCATTTCTTCTGCAAAAATAGAAGCACTATCTCACCTAATTTACTCTCAAGTTGAAAATATTATGCAGTCTCTACACTACTGACGAATATGATTAGGTTATAATGAGCATTCATACTATAAAATTTCCAATACTTGAAAAGAATCTCTACTTTGATTTTGACCTTACAGCTTTTACTGTAATTTTAAATAATTGCCAAAGCAAAATCTTACTTTTTTCTTTTTTCCCCTAATGGAAACCTATTTTTCTGTTTTTCAAAAACCCAGCTACTTATACTGTAAGGGCTATTTGCATTTGCTGTAATTATTTCCACATGAATATGGTCTATTGCATTCAAATTGCAGAAGATGAGAAAACAGATGGTTCTAATTCAGCTTCTTGTGAATTCTGCAAAAGTAGAAAAGCTTCTGATGGATATTTCTTTCTTGGGTCCCTTGACAGAAGTCTTCAACAACAGAGAAAAAAAAAAGCCACACTGCTGTTGCCTACAGTACCATTCAGCACACAAAGGCAGAGAAGTGGGGCTGGGTGACAGTGCACACATGTCCTGAACCAGCCGGGCAGAGCTCAGAAAACAGAAAAACAAAACTACTTCTCTTGAGTAATTTTGCATGATTATTCCAGAATTATCATTTTTCTCTGAACTACAAAAAACCAAAATGAACCTGAAGTGAGGCCAAAACTTTAGCCAGTGTTGTTTTAGTCCACCAATTCAAACGGACTTGCTGAGATGAGATACCTTGAGTGAAGATTTAGGTAAAATGTGGTACCACCGCTACCTGCACAGGAGAAATCTGTCTCCTGCAGACAAACAGCATTGCATTTTTGGGACAATATCAAAAGGTTCTGGGTGTTTTTGACTCAAAACATTTGAATCCCCCATCAGAATTTCTCAGAAAAGCATGCTTCAAAGCTTTTTTTTTTTTTCTGAAATCACAAGTATCAGTCAGAAATGTTTCCTTAAAATACTTTATGAAAATAAAAGCCTTGACTTTTTCCATGGCAAGTCTCTCCAACAAAAATATGTGAACTGTTTGATTCCATTAATTTAAATTAAAAATAAAGATGATCTTAGCTTCTTCTCATAAATCAGATTCCTGAAATCAAGCTGAAATAGTGTAAATGCTTTTGAAATTCATAACTAGCAAATATTTGGAAGTAAAATAATTAGAAATCCATTCGAAAACACAAATCAAAAAAGAACAATATTTTATTCTGAACAACTCTCTCCATTTCAAAACCAAGGTCTATCCAAACTTCTATTTCCAAACAGGATTTCTTACACACAGTTTCTGATGAAAGATTATAATTTTCAAAATAAAAAAGTCACATATATTTACATAGAAGTTTACCCTGCCAGCAATCTTCATATGCCATGCATGTCACTGTACAAGCCTCAAATTAACCTTACGAGTAGAAACATCTGACAATGACAATGTCTATTTTTGTATCTGCATGTTCTCCTTCTATATGATGAAGTGGAATCCCATTGTGCTGGTAGAGAGACCATTTGCAGTTCATTCCATGCCATAAGGATATGCCAGTAATGTAATAACACTGACAAAAGTGTCCATAAAAAAAAAATCTCTATGAAAGAGGGAACTGAAATTATCCTGTCCATAAACCTATAGGTGTTTATTCCTTGTAGGAATCTCAAACAGGAAGGACTTAACAACAATATGGTTTGTCATTCAAAAACACTTTGACAAGCATTATATTTTTAAAGAGGATAAGCTAAGATGGATTTTAGAACCTGTGTTGTTTCCATTGCACATTAGGAAAGTGGGAATCACAGCCCGGTCCCTAGGCTGTTCCCTGAGATGGCAGGTTACAGTGCTGCAGGGGTGAAACACACAGTTGGCGGAGAAGCAGCCTGTTCAGCTCAGTAGCTGTACCTCTGTGCTCATCCCTAGAGCACTGGCAGTGCTCTGCAAAGACAGCAGTGAAGCCAAGGGCAGTAGAGCATCAAGGTTATGGCAATGGATGCTTTCTAGAAGGAACCTGTATCTGCAGTCCTGCATTTCAACGGCCTGCAACTGCATTTCCTGAACACGGACAGCCAAATACTGCAGTACCTAAGGACCCATTCAGGAAACGCTTGAAGGCCGAAGTAATCTACGTTCAGAGCAGCGAATGTTGTAGAGACACTTTAATGTGCTGTGGACCTGGGAAAGTTATTATGGAGCTTATGGGTTATTTCTGAGAATGTGGGAAGGAGACATACCTCCATTCTGGAGCCTTCTGAGGTTGGGGGCAAACTGTTCTTGATTTCAGCAAGTTTTGGATGAGACGCTTAGTTTCCCTGTGCTGTTGATGTTTTCACCAACTACCGGTGTTTTCTTACTGGTAGACACAGAAAAATACCCTCTAGTGTAGATTATGTAGTGCATAGGAATGCTGACACAGAATAAATGCAGAATTTCTTAACTCTGAGAAACTGTAATTGAAAATGCACAGATATAATTCGTCAGCCTGTAACATGGAAGCTTCTGTGCACTAAAAGAAATATGTAAACCCAAATAAGACATAAGTACCTTAAAAAGGGCATTTTCTTCAGAATTAGCTCAAATCCTTCCACTCTTCCTCTGTAGTCTCTCTAAAAACCTAGTCACCCTGAGTGTCTCCAAAGAGTATGTAATCAGGTAAGCATGGAAGTTTGCACTGAAGGGCAAATAGTCTGCTTGCAGGGAGCTGCTATGCACCAAGATGTTTTAATGTTGTTTTTGGAGAGAAAATAATGTTTTCTACAGCCTGTGTTCACTATAGCATCAATAAAGTATCTGATGATGCCATTTGCATCAGACTTCCTTCTATATGTAAATGTAATCAAGCTGCATTGTATATGGCTAAATTACTGTTAATTAGCATTTGCTGATCATTTTTCTAATACATCATGTCAAATGAACTTTAAAGAATATGAAGTTATTTGACACTTTTTAATTCACTGAACCCAGTCTAGGAATAACTTCAAGTGTAGTAAATACACACAAAATAGTAATTAGAGATAAAATATCTAAAACGTCTTGTGCTTTCATAAGGTAGCCTATCATAGTATAAATGTTTAGCAAACAGAAATACTGAAATCAAATTGTTACTGTTGAATGAATTTTCCATATTTTCAAACAGTAAAAATCCATCTAATAGGTCTGTGTTTGAGCAGTCTGTTCTTTTACGCATTGTTAGTGAGCATTTTCAGGAGGAATTTCTACATTCAAACAGAAAGCTTTCACTTCCATACATGAAAAGTTATTTCCCCTTTGAAGCATGCCCTGGCATCTATTGTAAAAATCCTAGAAGAACTTCCTGCAACGTGGTGCACACAGGGACAGACACTGGTTTAGAAATCAGTGTGACTGCTTTCTCATCTTTGCCACCAATCTGCTCAGCAGCTTCTGTAAATCAGGTCACGTCTCTCACAGTTTCTCCCACAACCTTTTCCCTTAAGTGTATTCTTTAAAAGCTCAGTGGGATTACAGAGCAGAGCAGGATGGGCTAGAGATGAGCTCAGCTCCTATTTATGTGTCCCTCTTCACCTGGCAGGCCTGTCTGTCTCAGTGGGACAGGCACATGCTCTCATTGCCACAGTCCTAGAAACCCAGTGAGAATGGAAGCAGATGCAGAGCAAGGCAAGGTACAGATTATGTCCTGTTACTGTAATTCTGCCCCAGTAAGGAAGTTATTTTCAGCACTTCGAATTTTTTTTTCTGTGGATGGTGTCTGCTGTACCTCAGCCATCAATACTAAGCTTGCTAACCCTAGAGCACTTTATGTTATCCTTCTCTTGTGTTGTCAAAATTTTGTTTTGCTGATTTTGTTACTGTTAACTTGGAGCTGACCTCGAACTTTTCTATGAGAAAAGCAAAGCATGGGTAAAAAAAACCAACAAAAAACAAGGTATGCAAGAACCACAGGAGGGACATTTTTCCTTCCCCTTAATTTTTACTGCATAGGAAACCAGGGCACACTGGTTGCAGCATGTGGGCCACAATAAGGCATGTATCAGATGAGGAGTGGCTGAGGTGACTTGGTCTTTTCTGCCTGGAGAAGAGGAAACTGAGGGGAGACCTCACTGCAATCTACAATATCCTCATGAAAGGAACAGGTGGGGCAGACACTATTCTCTCTGTGGTGATCTGTGACAGGACCCAAGGCAATGACTGAAGTTGTGTCAGGGGAGGTTTAGGTTGGATATCAGGTAAAGGCTCTTCCCCCAAAGGGTGGCTGGGCACTGGAACAGGCTCCCCACGGGAGTACTCCGAGCACCAAGCCTGACAGAGTTCAAGAAGTGTTTGGACAATGGTCTCAGGCACATGGTGCGACTCTTGGGGCATCCTGTGCAAGGCCGGGAGATGGACTCGATGATCCTTGTGGGTCCCTTCCAACTCAGCAGATTCTGTGATTCTGTGAAATACACAAAAATGATGATGATGATAATAATAATAAAAATGCATGTCTCAGCTTAGATCCCCAATCAGTAAGTCTTGGAAGTCTATAGAGCTGAAAGCATCTGTATGATCTCACTGAATTAATATACTTGATTAACAATCAAGCTGAGCTGGGGTGACAAACACCTCATAAATTCAGGACAGGAATTTTTGCTGAAACAATGAACTTCAAGTGAGCATTAAAAACTATTCATGGCAAGGGAATTTTAAATTCAGTTTTATAAAACTGTGCAAAGGAAAGCTGCTGAGAAAAAAGAAATCTTTAAAAAGAGAACATAAAAATATGTGAATTCTCCAATCCCAAATATTATGCAATTATTAAAAACTGTTTATGAATATCTACTAGTGGAGAAGAGCTTCTAATAGTGTTCAGGAAATGCCATTTCTTCAATAATTTAGACTTCATAGTACACTCCTCACATTCCTTTTAGACAGGTGAAGACATGAATTACACTTAATACATTATTAGAATTCAAGTCATTTACTAGGCATGGTAGTTAACAACACAAAGAATTTGTTTAGTAGTTTGAAACAAATGATGACTTTCTCTTAATATTTAATCCTTTTTTCCCCCAGTTTCATCTCAGCTATTCTAATTTCATAACCACAAAAACTGTAGTAGCTTTGTCTTACCTACTTGTTGCTAGGATTTTTTGTTGGTTTATTTAATTTCTGTATTGTCTCTTATAACACCTTATTTGGTAAGAAATCATTGTATTCTTTGACTGCCTTAGGTAAAAATGTCATGCAGCTCATTTTTATCATTTATTTATGCTAGGACCAGAGGCAAAAAGTGGTTTTTAAAGCCCTCTCCTTCTTTAAACAAAACAAAAAAACCCCAAAAAACCCAACAATAACAAAAAAAAAGTTTAGGCAAAAGTCATATCCTCTCTTCCCTGAAACAGGGAATATATGTGAATTGATGGAGAATGCATGTGAATAGAAATACTAATTTTGCAACTAAACATGTTTTTGTTGGAAAGTGATGGTTTGTTGAAGTCAAAATTGCATTCTGATATGAATTAGGAGGATATACGTACAAGGAGTAAACTTTCTTAGGAAATCTTTGTCAGAACAGGTGTCAAGCCAGAAGGGAATTTTGAAAGGTGTTTGCTAGGTCCTTAGCTATTAGTCAATATATGACGCTTTCAACTCAGATTTGCAGAAACACTGAATCTCCTGCAGATTGGTGGCCGTCCTACTCACCTCATTATGAAGTCTTATGCTCTAGCTCCCATTCTGGGTTAGTGAAGTTACAATTTGTTACACAGAAATTATTGGCACTATGAAGAGAGCTTGATTCTCTAGAGGGTGGACTAAGCTGTCTGCCTGAGAAGAGATGCAGTATTGAGTCTTTGTTCAGAGCAAAGGCACAACAAAGATTCAGTATCCCAGATGACTGTTACCACTCAATAACCACTACGTTATTACTAACCACAAAAAATCCCACATTTTTCAAAGGTGTTTGGCTGCCAAAAAATTCTGAAGCCCTCAATACTTCAGTGTTTGATACAATAAGCCCTGATGGAAATCATTGCATTATGGTTCAATTAACTAAGGTTGGAGATTGGGCTTTTTGTTGTTTTTTTGGTTGTTTTTTTGTTTGTTTTTTTTCTGGGGGTGGGGGAAGAGGGGAGAGTGGAACTGGCAGAAATTACTATTGAGTTATGCTGCCTTTCCACTAAAATCATACTAAACCTCACAGAGCCCAAAACCACGTCCCTGTTCCCCCCACTTTGCATTTCAATTGTCACTTCCTGCCTCACAGCTCTCCCTGCTCCTATCCTTCTCCTCTCTATAGAGGACCTTCCTCCTGTCATGGGAAAGTATTGCAGACAGTCCTTTCCACACTGAATTTTGCCTCACCTTTCCAGTTTAGAAAGTCACTCTGCTACTCATTTGAGATGGATCAAAAGTGCAAACCAAAAGCATGTCACAGATTAAAGTTTTTATGGATTTTTTATACATTACCCCTGAAACATTCTGTGAAGAAAATTATCTTCTCTCACTTTTCCAATTGCCTGACTTTGATTATTTGCAGAATGTTTTGTACTTTTCCACAGCACACATCTTTTCTACTCAGCTAATGATCTGCTTCTTTCTGGTGTTAGTGGCAGTGAGATAAAAGAGGCCGAGGTCAACTTAAATGTTGAAAGTAAAAATGCAGTGCATAAAATGTATATTTAACTCTTTTGTCTCAGTTCTGTTTTCAGCCGTCCACGCAAAGTATCTTTTCTCCATCAAAGCTTCACTAAGCCAATGTGCATAAGGCCTTAAGAGATTTTTTTAAGTGTCAACATCTTCCTTGCATTAGGTAAAATCAGAATTTCTTTTCATTGCCATGAACTGGGAATTGGGGAGAAATTTTAAGAAAGCATTATAGATTGTTTTAATTATTCAAATAATAATTACTGCAGAAGCAGTATTCTTCACAGGCTCTCTCTTCCCCTCTAATTTCAAGGAAATTTCTGAACCTAAGCGGAAACAGAGCACTCTATTGTTTTAGCTCTTGCTTAGTAAGCATTGGTGTATTATTACTGGTGAAAGTTGGAATTATTTTTATAGTATCGCCAGCTATGAAGTACATGCTATGCATGTCTTTTACAGTCATCCTCTTTCTACAGCAGCTTCTGGTGTAGGTTTTGCTAAGAATGAAGAAAAAAATTCTAAACATCAAGATAGCTGAGCTTTGCAGCAGATTTCCTGAAGACTTCCCTGAGCCTCTGTTAATGAAGGTTTTAAGGAAAAGGTTTATAAATTTTATCAGGAATTATGTAGTCCGGATGCAGGTAAATAGAACAGCAGACTTCTTGAGAATTGTACCAGTCAGTCCCAGGTTTTTAACTACTTGCTTTCATCAAGACCTGAATCCATACATGCGTTATATGTTTGTTGTACATTCCTCCCTACCTGTATGTTCCAACAGCTGAAATAAGTGTCTTCCAGAACTCAGATCTCACTTTTCTGCATTTTGTTCCTTCACTTTTGCCAAATCCATTAAATCTATTTTTTTCCTACATCAACACTCCTTCATTGCCTTTTATGGCATTTTAATTGGTCCTTTCTCTGTAAAGTTAAAAATTACCATCACTTAAAAATTTGCAGACTTGCCTTTTAAACTCTTTTTATACCCTGTTTTCTGACTGCTAGGCCCACATTCCTCATTTTTTAAAGCACACTTTGATAATGGTTCTTCTTTCTTTGTATCTGTCCGTCTATGTAGAAATTGCTTTTTACTTTCTCCTCAGTCTGTGTAACTGCAATCTCCTTGAGCATTCCAAAACACAGCTGAGCACATATTTAGTTTTTAATAGACACTTAAATGTCCTTGAATTCAGTCAATAGAAGCAAACACTGAACCTCAATTAAATAGAAATTACCTTGAACAACAGTTTATTATTGGGCATGTCTATTAGCATTATGAAAAATCTGAACCATAGTATTTAACTTTTATTTTTCCATAAAGATTTGGACAAAAATTTGATGCCTTGAACAACAGTTTATTATGGGGCATGTCTATTAGCATTATGAAAAATCTGAACCATAGTATTTAACTTTTATTTTTCCATAAAGATTTGGATAAAAATTTGATGCACTAAGCCTGAAATACAATGATAGAATATTTAGTAGGGTGCTATTGACACACACAACTGTAGTTATCCAATGCCATTGTTCAGAGGCATCAGCCTTGAACCTATAGATATGAAATGTCACCCAGTGGTGACCTACCCTTCTGTAGCAGCAGCTGGATGTCTGCATGCAAGTAGCAGTAGACAAAGGTTTTCAGGCAGTTTCACCCACAACTCCTTTAATTGTACCTGCTTCCAAAGTGTATTTCGATACTCCTACCTATATACAGATAAAAAAAGCCAAGAAATAGGGTTCTGACTGCACTTTCAAACATCTGCACAAGTCATGAAGGTCTGTACTGTAGTACTCATTTAGATCAATGCATAGGCCAGAAGCACTGTATCCCATATTCATTTCCTTAATCAAAATACATCTTTCATTTGTCTTCCAAGACAAGTAACCACACTAAAGTGATTGAAAGATACCTATAACTTTGACTAAATTCAACAGCAGATGCCACTATGGAACTGCACTTCTAATACCAAGAAGCATGAACATTTCTACCCCAGAATAATATTCATTGATCCTTTTTTCCCAGTAGTACTTTTTTCCTTGTGTCTTGCACAGGAGTGTATTTCAGATGGCCCACACTTGGCTGTGCTGAAGGAAATAGAAGACAAAACAGAAAAGACATGGGTCTATCAGAATATTCCAAACCATAATCCTGTGAATATATCAGAACTATAATAATGTCTCAATCAATCTTGTATAATACTTGTTCAATTAAACTGAAAAGTTCTCTTTATTTTTATGAGCTGATGGCTTCTCTTTACTGTACAATTGAAACAAATTGTTACTTGTAGGTAAAGAAGTTGTATGGACATGCCAATTAGAGAGTAAGAGTTCTTTTCCCCATTTGGCTAAATCAATTTTAATCTTATTCCACAGAGTGGATGACAAAGACTCCTCTGGAACAGATCATTGGAGTGAAATCCATACTGAATTAAAAATCCAGAATTATCAGAATAGCTATTTTCAAAGATCAGCCAAACCTTTTCATTTTTCGTTTCTAAAATATCTTATTAAAGTCTTTACATTCCTGGGAAAAAATCTGTTGGGGTAAGTTTCTTGGTTCATAAAATCTGAAGTAACAAAAATAAATTTGGACTCACAGAAATGTGAAATATTTACCTGACTTAAAAGAAAAATTTGCTTACAATGGATTCACAACTAAGCAATAGGATAAAAGAATATATGGTTTTAAGTTTCAGTAACAAAAATATTTTTTACTATTTAAATATGTTAAGTAATAAACCATTACTTTATTTTAGAAAATTTAGTAGAACCTTAGAAACCAGCTAGTGTGCATTTTAGATGGTATTAAGAAGCAATAAACTTAGTGAGGTTATTCATGCCTAAACTGTATATTTATAGAAAAGAATGTTAGATAACATGGTCATATACATGCACAAATTTCAGCATATGCTTCTTGAAAATTCTAAACTTTATTGGACAATGTGCTTTCAAGCAGGCATTTTCTTAAATTTCTGCTCTTGGTTACATCTTTTCTACATGAAAAATTCCATTTCACTGCTGTCAGAAAGGTAATTGTGTCTCATACAGCCTAAAGCATCTACTCTCTTCTCCTCACGCTGATATAGTTCTCATCCGCATGAATGAAAATTATGCACGCATGGGGCGAGAAGAATTGAACTTTTTCCTGCCATGCCATGGCGAAGAATGTGGTGGGATGTGGTATGTATGTATCCCTCCTCTCATCCCCCTCACAGGCTAACAAGAGCTTCCACTTGCCCTGCTTTCATCTGCTTTCACCTGCAGACCCTCAAATGCCCATCATTCTTATAATATGGGCAGGGGCTATTGGATTTTGGGTTTGGGGTGTTTATGCACTCGATAGAAAATGAAGGTTAATAAGCCCATGCTAAGATGGTCTGCTACCACTCCTTTCATGGCTGGGAGAGAAACTTTGCTGAAATGTATAAGTTTAACCATTTCCATTCAATTTATATTTCAGGGGAAAAAAGCAAAACATATCTTTCTGTTCAAAAAAGGGCTGAAAAGCTGAATACCTTCATATTAATCCGAGTGCAGGGCTAACTTGGAGATAAATTGCATAAATATTAAAAGGACAAGAAATGTTGAAAAGAAAACACATGCATTCATCCTCATTGCTTATCTTACTGCTCAGGAAGGCATGGCAATTCTACAGAATTGTAAAGAAATATAATGTCATAAACCCAGTCTAATTGGATTAATCAATTTCTGCTACTAGAAAAAGCACCAACCCAACAACAGCACTAACAGGGAGTAATAGGTAACAGTAATTATAGGGTATCTTGATTTCATCCACACAAATTAATAGTAGTTTGGATTTAAACCAAGAATATGAATAACAGTTTCCAGATTATGTCCGACTGAAGCTGCTTCTGCCAAGCATCTCTGAAAGAAAACTAAAGAAACCCAGCTTTAAAGCAGAAAATGATAAACTATGAAAAACACAGGAAGATGTGTCTCAGCATAATCTGTAGTGATTTTAGTTGGGGAAATCCACAGTTAATTTTTTGTTGCCTTTTTTATAGTGTAGACTGAAAGGCATCCAAAAAGCCTAGAGTTTCACTTTTTGTAAATAATATTCATATAAGGTCTAATACAGAATGCATTTTCTGACTCCAGACTGTCAAAAATGAAAGCATAAATGTAGGCAAGTAAAGAAGTATATGAAAAAAGAAACAGCAGGAATGGACTCCTACTTTTCAAAATAGAACAAATAGCAAGTTATTAATGACTTAGAAATTGATCAACTGAACTATTTGGTATTCCCACGTATTTTTTAGAACCCTAACACACTCATTTAAGAAAAACATTACCTAAATTACCATTGTTCTTTTTTCTCTTTATAATGCAAATTTCAATGAGTTCATTTTGTTAACTTTTTTCCTCTCAATGACAAGAAGTTGTTTCTCTGAAACTATGAAACTTTGATCATAAAACTCTACTCAACGTGATCAGAAACTCCCCATCCAATACATTACCTTGTATGGCCGAGGGAAGAAAAACTATCACTAGCCCAGCAGTATTCTCAAATTGAACTCAGCTTTAGTGAAAATGAGAGGAAGCAGTCAAAGGACAACTTTGGTAGATACAGGAGCCAACTTTCTCTGAAATGAGTGTCAATATTGAATGCCCAACTTGAAATATTCTCAGGGCTGCCCAAATGTAAAAGGTGGTATGTTGCTTATGTCAGTCTTTTTAAGATATCTTAGGCTGGACATCAAAAATTTGGTGCCTGAAAATCAGCAAAATCCCTTTCAAGGATAAAGACATAGTTCAATTTATTATGAAAAGGGTAAATTATTGAGAACTTAATGGCTGCATTTTGAGAACTTCCAATAGCTATGCTATCTCAGATACGGCAAGTTCAGATGTGTGTATGCTATGCTGAAATGTACATTGTCAGATCAGATTTTATTTATTTTTTTCCAACACTTTGGGTTGGAAGGGACCTTTAAAGGTCACCTATAGTCCAGTGGCACCCTGCAATGAGCAGGGATACCTTGAAGAAATAAAAGGTATCGCAAGATACGAGGAAGAATTTTAAAACTACAACCAACTGCACATGATGTGCTAATTCTGAAATGGCAATTACAGCCAGCTAGAGTCTTGAATGAAAGACATATTGCTCTTCCTTTCAGGAAACTACCTTACATTAAGTTATATGGAGGAGAAAAATAAAAAAAAAAAATACAAATAATGATGGCTCAGTTTCTCAGTCCTTTGTTGCACAGAATTCCCTGTGGAAATTTTCCAGGCAGACCGTTGGAACAGCAAATATTTCTGCTGCTGCTTTAATGAAAAATTTTAACTATTTGAGCTTCCTCCCCACATAAGGACCAAATTCCTCTCTAGATTTCTCACTGAAATTAATTTACATACATAATATATACTTACACAAAACAGCATGTGCTTAAACATTTCAAAATGTCATATCTGAAATGATACAGCAACGAAGAAATCCAGGTTTTTTGTAGAGCAAACAAGATAACATTATATATTACATAATGTGTAACACAGAATGGTGTTTAAATATAATTGAGTTGAGCAATGAAAATAAAAATTATCCCTCACTGCTTTAATATATTTTTTTCTTCTATTTTTCACACATTTCATAGACTCCAATGATTTGTTTCAGAAGTTAGGGCCCAAACACCTTCTTCTGGTAAAAATAAAATTACCTGTCTACAATTTTAGAAAGGGATTCTTTGCAGTCTAGTCAACCCTTAATTTCTTTATAGCTTTTAAATTGCATATTTCAAGGATTCCTTTTGGATTATAATTAAATTATGAACTAGCCAAAAAAAGTAATGCAGATCTTCACTTTCAAAGACAAATATATATCTCAGTATTTGATTAAATTAAATGAGGAAAGAACAGAAAGACAAGCATAATACACCTTGGCCATCCACCTTTCATCTTTTTCTTTCTGTCTTATCAGGGAACCTCACTATAAAAAAACAACCAACCAACCAACCAACCAACCAACCAACCAACCAACCAACCTATAACTAAATAAATAAACAAACCACTAAGAAATGACCACGAAAGAAGGCTTTACCATCTCACAGTCACACAAAAGAGCTGCCAGCTGAGGTCACTGACTTCCAACAGTCGCAGAACCTGACCTTGAAAAACTTTTGACAAGCCACTAATAGCACTAATGACATCAAATAAGACTTCGTAGCATTTTACTGGATCAGCACTTTGACTGATGAGGTGATGTATCTCTTAAGTACTAATTTGCGATGGGATGTTGTGCAAATTACTGTTTGCAGAGTTCCAGTGCACAGGGTGGGAGGGAGGGTGTGCAATAGGCATTATAGACTTACACCCAAAACATTAAATATATGGGCTGTACTTTCATTTACTCTTGAAATGTGGTTATGGCTGCAGCCAATAAAGAAAAAAAAAATGAACAATAATAAACACAAAGGGAAAAAATCAAGCATTAAATAGTGTACTTAAAACACATTAATAATGCTCAGGATCCTCCTTGCTTCAGGCTTAGTTGTGGGAAGCAGTTCCCAAACAGATAAAAGGGTGTCAATGGGTGTTTTACAGGAAGTTCTGCTGGCTGCCACTAAATAGTTAATATAGATTGAAATTGTGTTAGGCATTTTATGAAACATTTTTGCTCCTGGTGGTGATTCTTAAGGGACTGATTCAGTCACAATCACAGCTCAGACAGTTCTTAGCAGCCAGTTCCATCAGACTTGTCTTGGCAGTGGTATGGATAAATGAGCTCTACCATGAATCTGCCAGTCCTAAAAAAGGCTGATGTCCTGCTGTGCATTAAATCAACTTCTTAAATTATTTTTTTGAGGGAAACTTCTATATAAAAATTAATAATTTGAGTATGTATGAGAGTGCATATCAAAACATTAACTGTGGAAAACAAACAAACAAAAAAAAAAAAGTCATTGCAATAACTCCTAGTCCTAAGCATATTACTTTTAATTGCTCCTTTCAGGGTTTTAATAGAGATTCACATTGTACAGGTAAGACACGGATGTTTGGTATTATTAGAAACTCCCTATGGATTTTAAATATAATTTGTACCTGAAGAAGTGAAAATTATTTCAGCTAGCTAGTTGCAGGACTTGAATTAGTTTGACATTAATTAGACTAGTATTATTCATTAGTTACAGATTCCTAGACAGCAATTGACTTCACTTTTTTTTCCTATGGCAAAGTCTTAAAAGACATTTCATAAAAGACTCAATAAATTATTTGGTGAAGAAAAAACAGACCTTTCTGACAGAGAATTAATCAGCACCCAGTAAGCTACTGACTGGATTAGAGGATTATCTGTAACCACCTAGCAAAAAAGTGATTAAATTGGAACAGTTTTCCATCAGAAAATGCTGATTCGACATAAAGAAAAATATTCTGCATATTTCCAGCATCAAAAATCTAATGAAAGAAAAAGAATAAATTTTTTCCTCAGCTTTAACCAGATGACTTTTTAATTGTCACTTTATCAGTGCTATTAATTGCAGTCATCAAAATAAGATTTAATAAACATTACTGGGAATATTTAGGAGTAATAACACTGATAATGTGGGGAAGGAAAAAGAGAAAAAACCCTGCACACCACTATTCCACTCTGTTTCCCCTTAATGTTAAATGTTGTTTTGACATGTAAGTAGAAGTACTCTATTTAGAGCATTTTGATAATAACATAATAATGGTTAAGAAAGTGAAAATATTATGCCAGTTTACTAATTTCAGAACAAAATGTCAGAAAATCTGTTTTACAGAAAAATTTTACTGCAATTTCTTTTTACTATTTAGTTTTGTTTTTTTTTAATTTATATTAAATAGAAATTTCAGGCATTATCAGATTAGGTAACCCCTCTTTTGTGGCATGTTAATGACACACAAGGCTTTAGCACACCATCATTCCCTTGGGATTTTTACGATTTGACATAATGTGTCCTATTGCTTCAGATTACACCCATGTTGGCATTAGCGTGACTAGGACATGAAATGTTCATCTTGTACTTGATCCACCAGTGTACAAAAGTCATTGTGTGCCAACAACCAGCAGCAAAACATAATAAAACTACACTCAGAACAATACTTGTTTGTCAGCATGTCCTCTCTGCAACCTCAAATGCACTCTAATTATTACTGTTACAGGTGGCCTCAGATAAAGCTGTATAAATAGTGAAATAAAAAATAAATTCTTTCACAACTCAAGCTAGTTACCTAGTTCTTACAGGTCTTGTAATGGATTTCTTGAAGTTCAGTGTCTTTGAGATATATTCCTCAAACTTCAGACAGGCAAGTATAAGTGGCTGAAAGCCAAAGTGCACAGATCTCCAAGGTTTGCAAATTGGACAGAAAGTGTTATGGAAGCAGATTTCTGTTTTGCGTATTATAAACTGCTGAGGAGAACTCGGTATTAAAGATGCAAACTGCAAACAAACAAACAAACAGCCTTATTTTTCCAAGTTTAAAAAAAAAAAAAAAAAAGATAACGTGGCTTGTTTGTTTGCTTGCTTGCATTAGGATTTGGGAGAGATAGATGGCAGATTTTTGGCTTATCAAATTGAGCTGACTCAGTCTTTTCGCTATTTGTTACTTCTGAGTTGCAGAGACATATTTCTTTCCTTCAGTACTTCTTTGACATGCCAGAACAGTAACATACTGTAAAAAATATCTAGGACAATAAAAATAAGCAGTTGCATTCTGCATTTTTCTATTGTTTGTTGTCACTGATGCTTTAAATATATTTTGCCTCAAGTGGTCATATTGCTGATTAACATATTGACTTAGTAATTTAGGGTTTACTGTCAATAAAGATTATTTTGCAGTAATGCATTAATTATGTTATGCCATCACTCCTTCGTCTGTCCTAAAGATACGTAAAACTGACAACAAGGGCTTGGGAAATCACAATCTCTAGAGAAGCAGTTAAAAAAAAAAGAAAAACAAATGAACAAGCAAAAAAAAAAAATCCTAGAAAGAGTCGCAATAAACTCTGTTAGGAAAATATTAACTTCCCTAGTACCCTCCTGAGCACAAGAAAGTACTTTTCCCCTCCACACCAACAGGCAGTTAACTGGCATGTTAACAAGATACATCAAGACCTAATAAGGCAGTGTCATTAACATGATTATCACCTTATTAATAATTCACAGATTGGTAGAAGTACAGTACTTACGGGATTTTAATGCATCATTTTAAACATGAAGGGAATATTATTATAATGCTCATTAAGGTGATGTCTGCTGAAGTAAAATTTGTAGCACATATATCTGTATTTTCTTAATACAGTTAAATAGCCTACATCCTCTAATGTAGAAACAGTGCTTAATATAATGTCTTGCTATTATGCAGGAATCTGTGATTAGGTTTTCAGGGCATTTGGAATTAGATTCAGAAAAAGTCTTAAGTACCTCACTTAAGCAAAATATGGGTGTTTACAACTAAGGAAATTATTCACTAAAAAAGAAAAAAACAATAATAAAAACAACTTTCTGCATTTCACATTATAGTGTGGCCTGATAAAATGTACCGTCAATTTTAGAAGAGGGATTGAAACTCAGGACCTCTGCTCTGAAGGATCACTTCAGCGCAATCAGATTCTTGCAGGTTTATCACTGCCAAATCTTACACTGTTCTCTCAGGGCACTGCTTCAGCCAGGAGTGGGGAGAAAGCAGCCATTCAGCTAAGCCAGGAGAACATGGCAAAGAATACAAAGTGTGGGCCTGAACCCCTTTTAACTTTTTGGGAAAAAAAGTACTATATCGTGTTTAATTTTAACAAATTTCATTAAATTATAAATATATTTTTTATACTCAGGTTACACATGGTAAACTGTATTATTATAGACTGAAATTTATTGCTTTATTTATAATCACCTAGCGATGTTTTGTTGCAAAACCTATTGAAGTTTATAGTAAAAATTTCACTGACTACATCAGGTTTTGGATTGGGCCCATACACTGTCATTTGAGAGATCAGTATGAGAAATTAGGAGAAATCTCATTTGGAAATCATTCAGAAACCTCAAAGAGATTTTTTTTATTAAGAAATTGAAGGCTTTTGCTATACATTGTGAGAGTTAACTCAGTTGATTCATTCAGACTGACAACTGTTGTGGCCATTTTCGAGCAAATGTGAGCAATTATTGGCAAAAAAGTTTACAACCAATCTTACAAAATCACTGTGAATGAGATTTTAGACTGGGAACCATGTATTGGACCCACCTGGCTTCAAGGTCTGCTGGTGAGACTCATTATCATCTCCTCATGCCCTATTTCCATCTTCAGATCAAATTCAATCCTATGTCTAAATGTGAAATATTTATGCCTTCTGCAAAGAAACAGCTTATTTGTGGAATGAGTCTATGTTGAAGTGATGCATGCTGGTTTATTCTGTCTCCTCTTTTGAAATATGATGTGGTCACTGCTGTCATGTAAAACTTGATGCTTCTTGGCACACAGGGATAATCAGATAAAAGCTAGCAAGATACAAAAATAACACACATTAAAGTTTAGTGCTGAGCTTGAATTAACCAGAAAAAAAGTATTTTGAGCATCCAAAAAAAGTTGTTTGTTTTTTTGATTAGAAATATTAAGCCTGTGTTACTATCATCAATTCTAGATTATTAAATAAGCTTCTCAAATCAGTAGTCCAGCTACCTTGGATTTCGGATATAGTCAGTGGAATAAAGATAATTAACTCAGGCGACCAATTTAGACTTAATCTGTGGAAGACACACTGGAAGAATTTCCACATTTATTATGAAGTGAGTCTACCATCCCACCATACATTTAATTTGGACTTCTGAGTTTCTTAAATTTGGCACAGGTAGTTAAATTTAAAGAATAAATGAATGAATGAACAAATTAAATTAATTAGCATTGTTAGACAAAGTAGCAAAAACCATGGAGAGAAAGTTGTTTCATATTGATAAAAATTTTATAGACTTGTCTTCAGTAAATCAGATATTACCATTATCAGTACTATTTCATTGGATATAGCTGTAAAGTGGCAGAGGTTGTAAAAGCACAGGAAAAATGAAAATCAGAAATTGCAAAAACCCACAGAATATTAGATATTCACGATAGTCCAGTTTGGCACACATAAAGGGCCACATAAGCCAGATTTTGACTGCAAGCGACCAGTTAAAGTAAGTAGTGAAGCCATCCAGGACAATTATTATTTCAACTTCAGTGTTACAAGTTGAATACCATACTTTTATGTGATACGTGTCTGGACAAATTTATTTAAGTACTTTGACTTCAAATGTTTTGGAGCTTTTGGGGGGGAGAGGTTAAGCCAGTAACACTCATTTTTATTCTCTGATATCTGAATGGGAAGTTACAATTTCAGATATGACATTGTGATTTTGGAATGCCACTCCCCAATCTAGAGCCCCCCTTCTCTGCTGGGAGAGACAAGAGGCAGAAGTTACAGGTTGAGATAAGAACTTTTTACTGGAAACAGCAATGAGGCAAGAAAATGAACAGGAACAGCAGCAATATTAATAATAAAAGCGTACAAAAAAAGATGCAGAGCTCGACCTGACCACAGCCATGCCACCCAAACTGGTCTCTCCCATCAGGCCCAGCACTACCCCACCTCTCCATTCACCACACTTCCTCTTTAAACGAAACTCACTGAAAGGTAGCAATCGCTAAATAGGATATTAAAAATATTCAGCTAGTAAAGAAACATATTAGATGTTTCACACATTTTAATCAAATGCTGTAAGTATTTAATATAGAAAGAAGCAATAATTTAACAGCTGTTCTCATGAAAAATATATTAACTTTTAATAGAAGTATCGCTGTTGCTTCATAAATTCACAGTTCATTCTGCCACACAGCTGCTGGCTACTCAGTATTTTAAAGAAGTATATTATCCTAACAGTAATTTCCTTCAGGGAGCACTAGAGGTAAAATAAATCAACTTCCCTAAACTAACTTTGGAGCCCTAACAAGTAGAAATAGGTCATAGTCATCTCAAATAACTTTGTCCAGTCTTGTTTTGCCTTTAGGAACCAGATACACATCAACAGCTCTGGAGACAGTGGCATAAGTCTCAGAACATAAACTGGGGGGAATCAGGATGGAAACATAATTAATATACCATATTACAAATTGTACATCTGCACATTTGTGTTTTCCATCTGGTTTCCAGTCCAGGCAGGCCAAAATCAGAGTGTTGCACTGAAAAACAAAATGAGCACTCTTAATGCTCCTTTATCCCATTTTAATATAGAATTGAACTCCTCATGTACATATACTCCCAGCTGCAACATTAACAGGGAACACCCTCCAAGTCTCTTTTGTGTTTCATGAGTGTAGGATGACAAGAGAATTTGTGGATGTATAGAAGAAATAATTCTAGCACAAACCAATGCATGTCTTACTTCCAGGATCATTCCGATTGTTAATTTGAGCAATCCTGTGTACTAGTTACTAAAACAAGAGGCAAGCAGTTGGTTTCAGGGCATTTTTAGATTTTGCCACAGTTGGTGGTGGGCGAGCCCTTCATCACTCTAATGCAGTCTGCAGTTTTGTTAGATGAAGCCTTGGCTTTCTTTCTTACAACTTGCAGGGACCTCAAGGAAGCTTTGCTGTTTTCCTTTCCTAGTCCCATTTGACATGGAGCTCACAAATGGAAAAAATCCCCCTCTGGGACTTCAGGCCCATCCTCCAGTGAAGTTTGTCATGGCCACTATGTTCCTCATGTCTTTCCTGACTGGGCTACCTTGCCTCTGCCATCCTATTTTGCATCTACAAAGTGCAGGTAGAATCCCACATGTATAGTATATAGTTATCCCAAGGATGCACATGTAGGCCTTGTTCAGATGCTTGGCCAGTTGAATACCAAGTATCTCCAGGTATGAAGACTCCTTAACCTCTTTGGACAACCTTTTCCAATATTTTCCTACTCTGGATATGCATTTTTTGTAGTGTTTTTTCAGAATTTGGATTGTTGCAACTTGGGATTTTTGCCTCTTTTCCTACTGCTGGAAAGAGCCTGGCTCTATCTTCTCTGCATTCTATCATTAGATGCTTGAATACGACAGAAATATCTACTGCTCTTTAGTTTTCCTACTAAAGGCTTTGCAAAACCATTTCTCTGGACCTCTATTCCTACATTGTGTCCATTCAAACATCGTAGTTGCTTTCTGCTGGAGTACCTTCAGTAGGTCAATGTCTTTCTTGTACTATGAAGTCCAAAGTTGCACTCAGTACCCTCCAGGTATTTTTCAGTATTCTTTCCTCCAAGATCAGAGCTCGTATTTTCAGAGTCTAAGCACATTATATGTGCTTCACATGCCGAGATAATGTGAAATGGGATTTTTAAGAAGGTAAATGCTCCATAAAAACCAGCACTTGGTCAGTTTATTTTAGAGAGTTTACTCTCTACAAGTGCACAGCAATTTTAAAGGCAGGAAAGATCAGAAGTGAAAATAAATAATTAGATCGTGATTGCAGCAATGATGATCATTAGAGAGAATAATAATGGATGCTTAAGAAATGTGCAAATCAAGTCTGACTTTCATGCCCTTGCTGTCCCTCATAATAATATAAAATGTATTTTCTTCAGTATATTTTCACCACTTTCTAAGAAGCAGTTTGAAAATAGAAAATCAAATGGATATTCGGGTATTTATAAAAATCATCTCCCATAAACACACAAATGGAAAAAGTCCTTAAAACACTCATTAAATAGTTTATGTTTTTATAACACAAACATAATAGTTTTGTAAGGAATTTATTTTCTCAAATTATATTTAAGATAAAGATCAACATCAGAATTCACTTTAGTGAATCAGCTCCCTGAAAAATGATCGCTCATTTGCATGCTAATGCAACAAATGCTGTGCCAATGTTTTCAATGTTTTTTTTATTCTACATCCTACAGTGGCAGATTCAACATTGTGAAGCATCCATAAGCATTATGGAAAAGGATAGATAATGACAAAGCCTCTTATCATTGAAATGTTTGGGATGGAGACACATGTTCAAAGCATCTGAATCAAAATCTAGAACACATGAAGCTGACTGAGAAATACACAAGGTTTGGCACTGCAACATTTTTATCTAACTCTCATATTCAGTGGCCAAATACTTGCAATGGTTTCATTTTCCTCTGAATTATGTAACTGTATTCCACACATTTACATTTTAGCAGAGAAAAATGCTTTTCTCCTGTAAGCTATGAATTCATTTAAGACAGAGAAAGATGGAAACCTCCTTTCTCCGTCTGAGAAGAGCTGATATTGACAGGAGAGTAGGGCAGCAGCATAGCAGAACTTGTTCTTGGACCAATTTCCATAGCCCCTGGGAATGTACTGTAAAGAATTTCAGTAAACAATTATGCTTGCACAAACAGATTCAAGCTGCTATAAATCACTTCACTTCTTGTTCTTAAACAAAACTATTTAACTTGTCCACTGGATGTTTTTGACAGGCTGCAGCAGGAGGAGAGAGGGAGAGACAGCTGTATTGCAGCTTCACTGTCTTGAAAGCTTAAGAGTTTCTAATGTTTTTGTGCATTTCATGGATCACTGCATACTTTAGACCACAACTCAATACATCTTTTTTCCCAGATGTTTTGTAACATGACATATGAGTAGATGAAAAGATGGAAGAGTTGGAATTCAGTATGGGAGTGGATCTTGCGATATCCATGACACACTCTTACGTATGTTGAGGTAGGGCAGTAAACTGAAGAGGACTAGAAGTTTTACTAAGGCCAAGACATATCAACGTAGGTGAAGGGAGGGTGTCAAGGGGATGGAGCCAGGCTCTTCTTGGTGGTTCCAAGCAACAGGACAAGAGGCAACAGGCAGAAACTGATGCACTGGAAATTCCACCTGAGTCTGAGGAAGAACTTCTTTACTTTGTAGATGACCACGCAGATTGCCCAGAGAGGTTCTGAAGTCGCCCTCACTGGAGATACTCAAGAACCATTTGGACACAATCCTGTGCCATGTGCTCTAAGATGACCCTGGTTCAACAGGGACGTTGGATCAGATGATCCACTGTGGCCCTGGCCAACCTGATCCATTCTGTGACAGGTATCAAAATCCCATTATAAGTTTAACACCATCATTGATCTTCTACTACCCTAGACACTGAGAAGCACAAGTCACACTGAAAATCAACAAAACATATACTCTTGTGCTGTGCCTTAGATTTTACTATGTTTTGGTATAATTTCTCCATAACAGAATCACCCATGAGAAATCCTACTTCTCTAATGAACTAATGAACTCTAAGACTAATGAACTTTTAAATAATTCATAACCCTTGAACTGAACAAAATCAATAATATCTGTCAACATAATTTGAGAATGGGGAGATACTAAACATGAATGTAACAAAATCTTGGTAGAATCTAAATATGAAATTGTAATCTGTCCTGTTTCCTAATTCCTCTCTTCTTACATTATAGCACTCTTTTTCACATCTCTCAATTTTTCCATGTGTTCAGAAAGATAATTACTTAATCTCTTATGCCACTACAGTGGATAGAAACATCTAAATATTTTTAGCAGCATAAAGAAATTAATTCATTTGCCCAGAACTGGAAAAATAAGGAATAGAGCTGATACTAATTCAACACCTAAAAGAGGATGAAACAGAGCTGGGGATGCACTTATAATACTGCTGAGGATACTGCTAGTCCTTAGACAATGCCATCTAACAGAGTGGAGATTTAGGACTGGTATTGTCTTAACACAGTTTGTGTCAAATACATGGCAATATTTGTTAATTTGCCATAAATTTAGTTAGAAAGTACCTTTGTGTGTCAGTATTTACAATTCAACTTCAGGTGTCACAGGACTTTGCTGTCAGGCAAATGGAAGTAATGGTGAATAATAACATTAATAGGAAGCAAAGCAAGATTTGTACAGAGAGAGAGGGTTTTTTATAATTTTATATGCTATATATTACTGGGAAAAAAAGCCCAAATCTATAGATGCATACACATTTTCTAAAATCTGAAAGAGATGCCAAAATTATCAGAATAATACTTATATTTCAAACCATTCATTAAAATTATTTTTTGGGGTTTTACACCACAAGTTTCAGCATTTTAAATAGTTGCTCTCCAAAGAAAAACATTTTGTCTCCTTCTTTCTGCTTTAGAAAGTAGAAAAAAAGCTGCTTGACAGTAAGAAAATAGGTTTTGGGGCAAAAATTATATTCTACAGTAATCTGATACTAAAAGGACAGTGGGAACCCGTCCACTTGACTTACTGCCTCATACGCCTTTGCAAATCAAGTACCTCCTTAATCTCCATGTATTCTTTTGCAGCATGCACATAAAAAGCCTTAAATAGAGAAAGAAGGTATTATGATTAAGTAATGCATGGATTTGATCCTTCATTCCTTATAAATGTAGGTAATTTCTTATTTACACAAGTATGGATGACTTTGCAGGTACTGCTTACTTGAGTAATGATTACTGCTTTGAGCACAATGTCTATACACTATTACTAGTTCTCTAATCATGGAATGCTATTACTCAGCTATAAATTTTTATTATGACTTAAATCACACACATACTAGTTAGAGTGTAGTGCAGTTTTCTTTAAGATTGATATAGTAGATTTCCATAAAAAAAGGAATGCAATGCGAGGAATATTTTATTTTAAACCTTAGAAGTGTTAAAGTAGGTCAAGTTCTGTGCCAAAAAATACGTTGAAAACTGTTTTAATTATATGCTAGAATGCTGCAGAAGATTGTATTTACTTCATAAATCAGCATCAAAACTGTGTTAGGTACAAAAAACAGTGAGCACTCTGAAGTTGATCAAGTGATTGCTGTAACATTCAACACTTACTCACCACGCATCCAAACTTCCTCCACTGCAAAACATTTGGATGAGATTGTGAACATCTTTTAAATCAAATGTCATCTATCAACAGTAAAACAATGAAGACTGTCTATGTTGATACTGTGCTATGTATTAAAAAAAAAGTTTGTTAGAATTTAAAAAGGAAAAAATCCCCGATCATTATCAAGTTGCGTATCAAAATATGGTATGGAAGCCAATATACTGAAGGTAAAAAGGAAATATGACAACAGGATGAACAGAACCTCTGTCTTCCCATACAAAGTTAGAATCTCTTTGGCTTCAAAGAAAAAATTACGGGGTACCAAGGCACAGTTTAGGCTATTGAAAGATCAGGGGAGTGAAAGAAATTATTTGATTTTTGACAAATTGTTTATCTGAAGAGACAATTTGTGTAAGAATGGGGTGGGGATGGGAAAACTAATGAAAAAAATAAATTACTCAGATAAGATCAACTTCCTTATTTGATTACAGAGGAATTTTAAATGAAATTACCTTCAAAGTTTATCTGATAATGTGTTATTGATAGATGGTGCTCTGGTTTGATTTCTGGTTGATTTTTGCATGATTTTATGAACTTAAATTTTATATGCTTTGGGGTTGTAATGATCAGGAATAATTTAATAGAAATATGACAAAAAGAACAAAATTCCATGATGCTTAGCAATTAAGAGAAATGGGGAGTAAGAAGGAGGTTGGCTTACTATGCTACCATTTTAATTAAAATTTTCTGATCAAGAAAATAGTACAGTTGTACTCAATAGGCTTCTAATTTTCTTTGCTTGTTTACTAAATGATCTGTTGAATGCAAAATAGGGGTTTGATTAATTTTCTGACTTATTTCTTGTACAAAAACTGATCTGAAGCATAATGTGCCTCTTTTTATTTTTATTTCTATTTCTTTCATGTGTCTGTGATAAAAAATAAGTATTCAGATGAAAATTAACTACTAACCGCCTGGGAAAAAATGTTGTTTGTTGTATAAATAACTATAAATTGACTCCCAAAGAGAACTTTTAACACAGATTAAAAAAAAACAAAACCAAACCAACAAAAAAACACCCAAAACTATGACTATGACATGCTGGTACTCAGAGATGGCTTGAGGATTTAATAGCCCACACATGCAGTAAAAAAATAGCTAAGATAAAAAAACATAGGTATTTATTCGGTTACACCTTCATTTGTTCATGCAGCAGGAACCCAGACTGTCACGGCATAAACTGCCAGTCTCAGTCTGGGGTTAAAAACCCCCTATGAATGCTAAAAAGTTGGGAAGAGGTGATTTCATTAACTGCACATCAAAACAATACCACACCTGAGCAGGCATTTTTAAGTTAGGCAATCAATTTTACTTATATTTCTGGTTTCTTTAACTCTGGTTCATTAGAACATCCTCAGGAAAGACCACATGCAATGGTTGCTAGCCAAAAGGAGGTGGCTGAGGTTAGCTGGCCTGCTTTCCTAAATCCCTGGTTCCCTTACAGTTAACAATCCCCCACTTCGTATCAGTCAATGCATGCATATCCAGTCCCTGATGAAATGCGTCCATCTTAATGGTTTTGATCAGTTGTAGTATCAGCTCTGACCTTTATGAAGGGAGATAAAAATTCCTCCTGTGCGTTTGCAACTTCTTTCTCAATCAGTGTTGGCTGGCCAACTCCCTGCCAGAACTCTCACTGAAACCTTTCATCCATCTCATAATCACCTCCAGAAAAGGTCCTAGGTCCACCCTAAAGCTCTTAACAATCAGCTTAAAAATTCCCAATTCTTTGCAACAAAGTCTTTAGGGCATCAACCCTTGCACTTGCACACAACAAATCTTTGCACTTCTAATAAAAGTCAGCTGCCCCACTGCAGCTGCGATCTAAGCAGGAACCTCAGCAGGAAATAGGCAGCCTCTTCTGATGGGAATGACGAATATTATGCCTGATGATTCAAACTGTAGCTCTCATGAACTGTTCCTTTGCTCCCAGAAACTGAATTAACAATAAAATTAGTAAAGTAACCCAGTGGACTTGGCTCTGCAGTTGAGAAGTGGAAGGTTCATGTCTATTTCTATGTGCAAATGTATGTCATCAATTAGGTATATCTCTTAAGCCTTTACTGATCTTATAAGCAGTCACATAATTCAGCAACTGAGTTATTCATATTGTGAACCTGGTTCTCTATAAATCACTGTATTCCCTTCAAAGTAAAACTTGAACCTAATAAATTTTAAGCTATTTTTAACAGACTTCTAGATTCCTTTTTCACTGCCCAGTGGACATTTCAAGTGGACTTAAATTTTATTACTCCATATATACCAACACAGAACTGCCTCCCCAACATTGAACAGCACTGAAGCTATGGGGCAGTTAACAGCCATGTTGTGCTGACAGATCTACTTGCCAAGACAGTCTCCAACATTTTGTTTTTTAAAACTTACCAAAATTTTGGAAACATACGGCATTTTCAGAAATTAAACCTAACAAAGATGCTCAGAGCAAGTTACTCATTTAATGTATGAAACATAAAATTTAGCACAAAGTACAGTAATATTTGACATAGGGATGTGCAATCTATTTCTGATGTAGCAGCATGCCTGATGCTGTTAAGATCACATTATTAAAATTATTAGAGATGCCTCTGCCCGAATTAAGGTGCAAACAAGACCATATGCCAAAGTCAACAGTATGGATTCTTATTTAGCGGTAGTAGAGAGAAAGAGAAGGACAAAGGGGCAGGGGGAAAGAGAGAGACTGTATCCACAAGGGGTGGGGGGAAAGAATCCACAGAATGCAAAATCTATTGGGTTTATAGTCATTCAGGTTCAGGTGGGAATGACCAGGTACCTCCCCTTGGGCAGGGAGTTTCATGCTGGATGATGTGACGTTGTGGATCTTGGGACATTTTATTTTTATGAGTCTTTGACAACTTCTAAGATGCTGCAGTTAGTGTAGTGCTGCTCTCAGTGTAGTTGAATCAATCACGACCCATCAGCCAAGATGAATACCTTCATCCTACGTCTCAATGCCCACATTTGAAGGGGAGTATTCACAGCTTAGTGATTATGTAAGGAAGGACACTGGCATGATAAGAAGGCCTTACTCCAGCTCGCAGGATTTGCCTCTTATCAGCTCCTTCCCTTATCTGGAAACCAGACTTTCAGTGTGACCAAAATGGGGCTAAACCATCTCATGAACCAGTTACAAGTTTCAACACTTTCAAGAAAGCTCGTCCTCTGGAGATTCTGTCAAGTGTAACACTCATTTAAATTGCAAAGATATTGACAGGCAATGCATTGCAAAACATGAGTAGTTCAGACTTACAGATCAGTGACTGAAATGTCTTTAACTGAACATGTATTAATAACTATTAAAAATAACGTTAGATGCATATTACTCTGCTGATTTTATGGACTGGAAGTGCAGATGCTTTAATGAACAGATGAGGGTAATTAATTTATACTTTGTCTGGAAAAGGGTATTGACTAGGATTTCATATTATCGGAAATACATGTGATAGCTCTCTCTTAAAGACTCAGAGACATTCTGATGCAAGATTAGCATACTCTAAACTATCCATTCTTTACAGATTGAATTTCAAATCAATCAATTTAATTGGATATTATTCTATTTTTTTAAGCTCCAAAATTTTGTAAAATCATCTGTCAGCCAAAAAGTCACACTTAACAGTCAAAAAACCCCACCAAAATAACTGACAGTTCTACCTTCTATGTGGCATTCAAATCACCTACATTTCATGGCTTAATTTGCTGCCACTTTTAATGACAGAATTCTGTGTATTCTAAAATTCAACGCTCAGTACCAATTAGATAAATTAGTATCTGTATCAGTGATTTGAACAAAATGTAACCTTTGGAACTCTAAATCCTTAAGAAATAATTTTTGAAGGGCTCATTCTATCCAGAAATAAACTTGATAACTAAAAAAAAAAAAAGTAATAATTGTTTAGAAGGATTACTCGTAAGTCAATAAACTCTTAAATAAACTTGAGTAAGGTTGCTGGTGTTTGTTTATTATTGTGTCCCTAGAAGTCAATGTCTGTTATTTTCACTTTATCTTTTTTCCCATCCTCACTAAGTCTATGAGAGTAACGTTCCTTATTATTTCAACCATAAAATTATTCAAGCCACAAAAATTACACTAGCTGAGAAGTTGTTATTCCCAGAAAATCAGTCTTTAGGTATGAAGTCCATTTAGCAGCCTGGATGATTATGTGTATTAAATTCAATTTAAACAAAGCCAGAACAATACAAAGCTTGTATTTGAAGAGCAAGTCTGCAGCTGTATCAGGTTCCTTCAGGAAAGTATTTGTGGTACCTTTCTGTCAATCAGATTTCATAAATGTTGTTTAGAAATCCAAGGGATATTTCACTCTATAAAATTTATCTGGATTATTTTAATATAGCTTATGAAAATATTACTGTTGCTAAAAACAAATTAGAGATCCATCACTGACAAATTTTGCAGCCATCATTGTGTTATAAACACTGTTTTATGCATACCACTCTTCTTATTATTAAAGGCATATTTAACAAACAGTCAGATTTACATTTGAGACTAATGGTTCAAATATAGAATATATCTACAAAAAAGTAGTCAAAACATGCAACAAAAACTGCAGGGAAGTAAACCAACTCCAGGTTATCTGTCTTCTCCCACAGCCCTTGGACAATTTTCAAGGAGCTGAAAATTTTACATAAGGAAGTTCTAATTCTTGCCTTTATGGCCTCCACGCCCCTTCTATCACAAAACATCCCTCAAGATGTATTCACACCTTTCAACTCTTCATGGGTCCACCTCAAATATTAGTATGGATTTGCCTGCCAGAATATACAGAAAGCTGTCTGGCTTTTTCCCCTCTTGCTCCTCTGCCAAAATCAAAGGATAAGAATCTCCTGGAATATCACAGAAGTATTTTCATTTGAATTAGTTGAAATGTCTGCCTGGGGCAGCGGGAAGATGGAAAGCAAGAAAATAAAAACCTTTTAGGTATTAAACATCAGTGCTGAAAAATAACTACAGTCCTCATTAAAACTGACACCAGAACAATTTTCCTTTGATATATATAAAGTTTGGGTGTTATTAGAACCATTTACATCTTTATATTCTGAATTGCTATGAGATCCTTCATAGCTTTATGTTCATTTCTTTCTGTAATCAGAGTTATTAAACCAAAGCATGGAATACACTGATTTATAAGTACAAATAAGAGGCTATACTTGCAAATAACATTTTTCTTCTTGGGAAGCTGTGTCTTAAATGTATGTATAGTGATACAATGCCAATCATGCCACTAAAATTGCACCAAAAATTCCCTGAGAAATTCTTAGCACTGTACTTATCTTTGTGGCTCTGTGTAAACGAGACACAAGCCAATAAATTCTTTTCACTCCTACAAGCAGACTTGAAATATTTGTTGTGGTTTCTCAAAATTATGATGCAATTTCATTTATCTTTCAGTTGACAATTCAGTCTTTTTTTTTTTTTTTTTTTTTTTTTGCTTTTACATTTATCTCCTTTTATTTAGTTACTTGTGCACTTTTCATGTAGCTGCTTACTTGCAAACATGCCATGTTAGAACGTTTTGGGAATGCATTCCTACATCAATAGGAATTATGGCATAGGATATAGAGAATCCTGAGCAATCCAAAGGGACACTGCATGTGCACCCTCATCAGTTAAAAAAAAATGGCCAAATAGATCCTAACAGAGAGTTTGAGGAATATGTGCAGGGACATGACAGATCTAGAAAGACTGACCTCACTCCACTGAATTTTGAATCTGAGTTATGTCCAAAATTTCAGTACTTACTTCCATCTCAAGATCTTTCTAATTTGGCTCCATCTTCGTTTTCTTAGACCTGGTCAGAAGAATTAACGGGAACTTTTAGGCCATAACTTTGAGGACAGAATTCTCACTCACTACACTGTTTCTTGATAAGTTTCTGGTATTGTGATAGGCCGGTAAACTGAGTGTCCCTGTTTCAGAAGGTCGGAATTTATTTCCCTGGTGCCCACTGTCTTCAACTATATTTTTCAGGACTCAAGAGCTGTAAAAATAAGAAAAATACTTCCAAATGAATTATTCAGGTAATCTGTTGTATTCAGAAGCCTGTCTTCACCTAGTGTTGGGTTATATCTTGATTCACTAGACAGGGTTAGTTCCAATGGGACACCCAATATAGAGAATCCTTTACTAAATTTCCAAATTAATATCCAAGATCTATTTTTTTCAAGAATCTAGCAAAAAGCTCCCACTCTAGGCAATTTCAAGCACAATTCCAGTCTTTCACTTGACTTTTCACAATATCCTTCCACACAAACAAAACACTGACTTTTCTAAGAGGAAAACATGGTCAGGAAAAAGAAAACAAAGGCCTTTATTATCTACTGCTTATGTTCCAGAGGAAAGAAGTTAGAAGAAGCAAATTAATTTTCTTTCTGCATGATAATTTCTTCTGCCAGCTCAATGAAACTTATATAAATGGTCAACATTAACATGTAAAATCAGCCCATTATGCCCTTACTTCAGAAAGATTCCTTGGTATCGTAGTATATTTTGCTTTGTGAGATGATCATCACTGCCTTGCACTTTTAAGAAAGGAAGCTTTTTTGCCCTTTACAAAAATCCCTCAAGATATACACATATGGCATCACAATGTGATAAAAGCTACATGATTTGAGCTACCCCATTTCAAATTTAATATAAAACCAAAAGCAACTGACTTTCTCAGTGAGGAGAAAAATAAAATCAACTCCTATGTCTGAACAGTCTTCACAATGGACACAATGGCTTTGCTGATCTTTCGTGGAAGGTAAACCTTCTACAGCAACCAAAGAGGAGGGATTTTCAAATTCAGAATATAAATATTCTCTATGCAGCAAGAATTCTGAACTAAATATTCTCTATAAGTATAGAGAAAGATGTCAGTGAAGTCTGGGAGGGCACTTCTATGAGACTTGCCTTAATGATATAGCAAGTTATTAAATTAAGAGTTCAGAGAATCCCTAAAATCCAAACAAATTTCCCCTTCTGTTTTGAAGCAATAGTAGGGACCAGGCCAGAACTGGACAGAAAAGATTATATTACTTCCTTGTGCCTGAAACCAACAATCATCTTCCTCTAGTCTCTCTAGGGCCACGTTATCTGCTGCTGTATAGCCTTCCTAGAGGGCAGATTTAGATTTGATTTAAGGAACCCTACTTTAGCAAGGGAAGAAAACCTCCAGCAGTCCCATACAAACTCAACCATTCTGTGATTCTGTAAATCAGAATTTAACAAATACATTAAAATTATAAACAAAAGGCTAAAAGGTTTAATTTGTCTAGGCACAGAAAACATAAGAATTATTATTAAAAAATGAAACAAAACAGAACAAAACAAACCAGGTTTGGGTGTTGGGTTTTTTGTTTTAGAGGTTCCTTTAAGGGGGGAGAGGAGCTGAGGAGCAAAAGGAGCCATACTGGAAGACTGCTACATATAACTGGTGAAGTTGCCATCATGCAGAAAAGACAAAAACATACAATGTTAGGACAACAAACAAGACTGCATAGTTAGATCCCAGAGTGGAAACAAAACAATTTACATTCTAATAAAAGCTGAGGAAGATGTTAAACAGAGGTTAACAAGGCTAGACAGTTTCAACCAGCAGGGCGAGCTGTAACTGAGAAGGTCTCTGATTGCTGATTATTTCTGATTTCCAATAACCCTTGAAACACCAAGGAAATTCCAAAAGACTGTAAAGAACAGTGGAGTGCAAATACTGAAAAAGATGAACTGCACATTTACAAGCCACTCCAACTAATATTGCTGATAGGTAAAATAATAGAACCTGATTAATAAAAATTTAAAAGACGTAAATGCAATTACTGATAATCAACATATTTTTTTAAAAATAGATCTTGTAAAAGTATCCTGATCTTCTGAAGGCTTTCTTTTTTTCTGACAATACAAAATTGGATCACAAGAAATTTGCAAATGTATGCATTTATGTCTATTTCTGCATACATTGCAATAACATGCATTTTGAATTCTGAAGGCACCTGACTGGCAGCCTAAACTATTTTAACCAAGATTCAAAATTATTATAAATGTGACACTCTAAATATCTCAAAATAGCAAAGGAAATGGGTGCTTTCTAGTGAGAAGTCTGATTTTCAGCCCTTCATTTTTTAATATCTTTATTGTTGGAACTGAAGAAAAATGCATAGTCTGTGAAGCTGAAGATGACTACATGTCATTACATGTACATTACATTACATGTCCATTACATTACATGTCGCAAGCTTGGGACATCTAAGTCAGCTGGTAAAAGGAAACATTAGGCATTTCAATGTGACCATGTGAAGTCATGACCTTAGGGTAAAGAACAAAGCACCAGACTGAGACATTCAATGCCAGGAGGAAATGTGTCAAAACCCTGACAGCTATGTGAGTTAGAAAAGGAAGACAAACTTTTACCCCTCTGATGAGACAGGGCATCTGATGACAACTGACATGGAGAAGTCCAATGTACTCAGCAACATTTTTTCCTAAAGTTTTCACTGCCAATTGCATTTCCCACATCTCTCAAGCCCCTTAATATCAAGGCAGTGACTGGGAATGAAGTCCCACCCGTTGTAGGTGCAGATCAGATTCAAGACCATCTGAGGAACCTGAACATAAACAAGTCCATGGAATCTGACAAGACACATCCCAGGGTCTTGTGGGAACTGGCAGATATAAGACTCACGACTTCTGAAAAGTCATGAGAGTCAAGCCAAATCCCTCGTGTCTGGAAACATTTAACCCATTTCTAAAGTGTGTAAAAATGCATACCATGAGAACTGCCAACCAGACAGCCTCACTTCTATGCCTAGAAAGTTCCTGAAAGAGTTTGTCCCAGAAGCTATGTCAAAGAATATGAATGACAAGGAGGTATATTAAAGAAAGCAAACATGGCTTCATGAAGGGCAAATCATACCTGACAAGTCTTCTGCAAAGGAGTGACTGCATTGGTGGATGAGGGAAGAACTACTCACGTAACCTACCTGGACAACACCCTTGTCTCTAAATTGGAGAAATACGGCTTTGATGCATGAATTGTTAGATGGGTAAGGATTCACTGGACAGCCATACCCAAACAGTCAATGGCTCAAAGTCCAAATGGAGTTCCAGATAGAGATGAGTGTTATCCCTCAGGGGTACTGGGACAAGTGCAGTTAAATATCTTTATTAATGTCCTAGATAGTGGGGTTGAGTGCAACCTTAGCAGGTCTGTGGAACAAAACCAAGCTGGTGGTGCTGTTGATAATGACTGAGGGAAGGGACACCATCCAGAGAGATGTGGACAGGTTTAAGGAGTGATTCCATGTGAACCTCATGAAGTTCAATAAATCCAAGTGTAAGGTCCTGCACCTGGGCTGGGGCAATCCCCAGTAGCAATACAGACTGGGGGATGAATGGATTGAGAGCAAAGAAGGGCTTGGGGATATTGGCAGATGGAAACTTATGTAAGAGCCACCAATGTGGACTTGCAGCCCAGGAAGCCAGTAGAACCTGGGATGCATAAAAAGCAGCATGGCCAGCAGGTCCTGGGTAGTCACTCTGACCCTCCACTCTGCTCTCCTTAAACCCCATATGGACTACTGAGTCCGGCTCTGGGGCCCCCAGCAGAAGAATGACATTGACATGTTGGAGTGGCTTGGTATGAGGGTCATGGAAATGGTCATAGGGCTTCTCCTTTTCATGAAGAAAAGCTGAGAGGATTGGGGTGCTTTGTCTTGGCAAAAAGAAGGCTCCAGGCAGACCTTATAGAAGCCTTTCCACACTTAAAGGGGACCTCAAGAAAGATCAAGAATGACTTTTTACCAGGGCATGTACCGATAATATGAGAGGAACATTTTTGAACTAAAGAAGGTAGACTTAGATTACACAAAAGGAAGGAATTCTGGAATAGACTGCCCAGCCAAGCTGCACATGTCCCATCCCTGGAAGTGTTAAGGGTCAAGTTGGGACAGGGCACTGAGGAATCTGGTCCAGTGAAAGGTGTCCTTACCTGCAGTGGTGGGGTTGGACTAGATGATTTTTAAAGGTCCCTTCCAACCCAAACCATTCCCTGGTTCATTGATTCTATGATGTGTAAAGCAGAAAAAAGTAGTAATACAATCTACCATACCACTGTAGCTGGGTTGGATCCTTTTTGGCCTTATAAGCTATGAATAGGTAGATTTGGGACGATAACTCACTCACAGAATTCGCCTGACACAGTTTTTTTCCATATGTATAAAACATATGCACTGTATTGACCAAAAGTCTAAAACTGCATTTTATAATTATAAACCGAGTTAATATAAGCATTCCTTATAATGATATTCTAATAATTGTGTTTTGAAAAAAATGAATCCTAACTTCATTCATAATATCTGATTATCTGACTTAACAGGCCAGGATTATGGCACAGCAATTAAGCAGTGAAGGCATTTCAATTGAGTTATTACCTGTATACCTAGCTTTCACAAATGGATGAATTAATCAGGAATCAATGAAGACAACTGCCCTTCGTTCCAGGCTCAGCAAATTGCTCAATACAGTGATGAATCAATGAGAATCCAAGAGAAGTCAGTGGAGTCAGTTTATTGCTGGAGGAAAGGGTAGGGAGAGGACAGAGAGTAGGGAGTGAGATGATTAATAAAGTCAGAAAGGAGGCATGTGAGAAATGGAAAATAAATTAAGAGCAGAAGCAAATGGGTGTGTGATCTGGTGGTGTATATTTTTTGGAAGAAGTTTGGAACAGTAATGGATACCTTCTCTTATCTAGAGGGAATTCTGCTATCATTTCTAACAGCTGGGCAGTACCAGGAAAGAAGCAGGTAGGACATTCATCATATAACTGACAGTATGCCCACTAGCATAATTTTTTGGATGTAAAACCAAAGAACATTAGAGAGTACAGCTTGCTGAAGCTTGGGAGCATGCAGCCAGCAGAGCCTGCCCTGTACAGGATATGCTTCTGACTCTGTTTCTCACAGAAGCTCCCTCTTTTCCTAATGCAATGCTAATGCTGTGGCAGGGCAAGCTACTCACTCTGACTCCATTCCTCAGCAGAAAAAAGAATAGGTTAGTGTTATCGTGTGGGAGACAAACTCAACCTCTCTTCAGCACATTTCTCTCCCTTTTTTTCCTGTAGCCCAGAACAATGGTAGGATGCCACTAGTTTTAATTTTTTTGGTTTTAAATTAATTCAGTTTCCTTATTTTTCTTTTTTCCTCATCCTTTTTTTTTTGTTTTCAGATATATGAATTTTTATCTGTATTCAAGGAAAAAAATATGTACAAGCCCTTCCTATGTTTCACTGGCAATCTCTGCAGAGTCTAAAGATCTTAGGAAGGCATCTGTGTTTGAAACCTGGGTCAACGGGGTGTAAATTTAAGTTTGTAGTTTTCCTGTGTGTTGGTTTGCTATTCTAGGGTTTGGTTTTCTGGGTTTTTCTTTGCTTTTCCCCAAACACAGTAATCCTACTATTCCCATACACTGAGTAAAAGCACATCCCAATTTAATTGCATTTCAAACTGTGTTTTGAGAACTTTACACCAACAACATTTAAAGTAGGTAAAATGCAAAAACCTAAAATATAATGAGGTTGCCGTGCCGGCTGTGTTGGATGCCATTGCATTAGGACCCTATACTTTTAAGCTTCCATTTGTTATGGCAGTAATTCTTCCTTTTCTTCTCTGGCAAACCTTCCATCACAGACTTTCTGCTACCCCTGATGGAAATAGACCCTTGCAATCTCCTCAGCTCATCTTCTGATCTTCTGTATTACCTCCCTCTAAACTTCAGATTTTCATTGGGTTCACAATAAATACCAGTTTAAGTACACAAGATGATTGAGTAACCCATAAGAGACATACTTATCAATATTTAGGTGATGAAAAAAACCCAGACAGTGGCACCCCTCTAGATCTGATGCAAAAAAAAAATGCTTATAGTCAGATAATTCCTACATTGTAGAAACAGGAAATAGAAATGTAGCA
Organism: Acanthornis magna; assembly: GCA_036785705.1. NCBI lineage: Eukaryota > Metazoa > Chordata > Aves > Passeriformes > Acanthizidae > Acanthornis > Acanthornis magna. The sequence goes on from JAWUZG010000029.1 coordinate 15,428,829, forward strand.
TAAGCATAGCTGATTTCCCTGGGCAAAGTTTACAAAATACTAAATGGTATAGCAGTTTTACAAAATCAAACAGAATGTTTATGTTATATTTAGACAGTCATCAAATATCTACAAGAAAATATTACTTTCCCTTTAAGTTGGAATTAAATACTCTAGAGACAAATAATAAACGTTCATTCTAAAATATCACATTTGTTTGTGGGATGGAAAATCCTTTGGCTAGGACAGTTCAAATGCTCCCTGGCTTCTAGAAAGTATTTTTAGCTGTTTATTTTATTTACACATTGAAAGCTGTAACCCAGCTTGAGTTTTTAGACATACAAATGCAAAACTGGCAACAAAGTTCCTACTTATGCTGAGTCGATTTTAGTCACTGATTTATTTAAAACATATTTTTTGAGTGCACACACAGCTAAAGATAAAATATTTGATAAATATTTTAAATGGTGATAAATATTAACATCAAATTATGAACCGTAAGTGTAAATACATTTGTCAGTCCCTCAGTGGACTTAGCATGACTGCCCGCTTAAGTTAAATGTCTGAAAGAACCATCTTTCCACCAGGAGACTGTAAAGCCAAAAAATCTGTAGACATTTTTAGGCAGAGGAAAGAAGTAAATGTGCATGTCAATATACTTTTCTGCTCTGAATTATCTGCTGCTCAACCTTAAAGACCCAATCGGAAAAGTCTGGCTACTTCTACAGTGAATGAATACTGAGAAAATTTCTGAGATACGAAAGGTCTCAGCTTTGTAAAGCTGCTTTTAAAATTGCAGAGCTATCAAAACCAAGTGCCCAAGTTCTTTGTAAATGTTAAGCATAGGACTTGGGAATTTTTTTATTATATCTATAATGTCTTCAAAGTTGGAACTGCAAGCGGCTCAAAATAATTGATTACTGATTACAGCAATTTTCTACATCACCAAATTTAGAGATTTAACATGTTCTGCAATTAGCTGGTGGTCTCGGATTATCTACCTATGCAATACCAATGAAGTAACCAAATAAATGAAGTGCAATTCAGATAAAATCAATGTTAGTTCAAAGGCTGAAGTCTGAAGAACCTTTTAATCACTTCTAGTATCTCATACCAATGGACTGAATCATGAACTTCTCACTGACAAAAAGTGAGAACCACACTGTTCCTAAAATCTGTGGCACAACTTTCATTTCCGTCAGTGGGAGAAGGCTCAAGGTAATGGATTGCTCTCTTTATCCCACAGGTCTTCCTGATTTTTTAAAGAAGGATCTCATCTCTATGTGGATTTTGGAAATAATGCTATAATTTTAAATTAATTTTTAAAATTTTTAGGATTAACAAATTTGCAAAGTCACTCATCAATTAATCTGATGAAGACTCATGTTGCTTCTCTAACATTTCCTAATTGAAGTGACTGAAACATATTTGCAAGTGCATGTGCTTTTGTAGGATGAGCATGACAGCTATTCAGCACATAGATATAGGAGGGGGAACACCTCAAAATTTAACCAGTTATCTTATGTTTGACCTATGAGTCAGATCAATCAGAGGGAGATCACCTTCCGAAAATGTAGAAAAATGTAGAAACTCCCCCACAGTTTGTGCATAGTTTGTTATTGTCCCAAACATTAAAAGTATTACAGTCTTAAAAACTCTTAAATACTGTGAAAAATACTAAACAGTAAACATAAAATCTGATAATTTTAAAGACTTAGAGATCCAAGTAAAAATTCCTAAAGAACTTCTATAGGAAAATCTACTATCTGTCACAGATCCATTGTAATGTGAGTTATTCAAGAAGAAGTACAGTCTGACATCTAATAGATTATATATAAATAATTCCTTATCACAATTAGAGCAGCTGAAATAGCCTCTCAGGTGTCAAAAGTGCCTCAGTTTAAAAAAAGAAAGGAGATAAAAAAATATATATCCTTGCAAAAGAAACAGCCCATGTTCACAAACAAGTTTTCAATTCATAGTCTTCACCTTCAAATTTTCTTTCAGACTGGACCACTTACTCTAGCACTTTTTATGTCTTATTTCATATTATTGCACCAGAATTTAAAGAAAAAATAAACTAAACACACAAGCAAAGTAAAAACAGCCCACGCATAAGCCGGTTTTTAAAAGTAATTCAATGACATTTACGATTGATTCAATGCCCACTGACACTAAACTTTGAATCAGGCTTGCTGTATATAGATGAATGTCTGCAATCAGGCTTTGTGCGATGTTGCATCCACAAAATTTAAAGACTCATTGAAACTTTGGATCTTCAGCACTGACACAGGCTCTAGCTGCAGTCCCAATTCTGAAATCACACACTATTTTATACTATTTCATTCATTTACATACAAGTTAACATATTGCTGTAGAAAAAGACTATTTATTTAAAGAGTCATGATGAGTAACTCAATGCAATGTTGTTAAATAACAGCAGTAACTCAGTAACTCAGTGCAATGTTGTTAAAACTGTCACTTGTCTCTTGAACCTGAATTTTATTATATAGTGATGAATAGCACATTAAATTATAATACAGCTATAAAATGATGGATGTAAATTTTGGTCTAATTTACAGCTAAAGAGTTCTAAAAGAACAAAAGAGAAAGTATATGTTTAATGTTATGAAATTTCATGGTCTTGAAAGAAACTTAAGCCCTCAATTTAAAAGTTTCATATATTTTCAAACGCTTTGACCCCAAAGGTAAGAAAAATGATTAAATGTTAAACGTACATGACAATGGTTTGGTATATTTGAAACAAAATTCTGTAGGACCTCTGACTTAACCTCAAGACAACAGGACCTAAACCAAGAAATGTAAATCAGTTATAATATTAAAAAAAAATTGATCAGATTTCCAAAAATATCATTATGTCTGATACATTATCGAGAAGATAACTATTCCCCAAGTGTGAATCTAATAGAATATATGACACCCCACACACCAAACATTCAAGCACCATGATCTGGAAGGTAATTCCACATAGTCCGGAACCCTTAAAAAGGACTTTTTTGTGAAATGCCTTCCTCTTCCAAAAGGAACATTGCCCTTTTTCAATACTTTTCCCAGGAAAATCTGGGTGCCATGCAGTCAAAGCTAAAAGATGCTTTTGTTTTGGTTTTTTTTTTACTGATCTTAATGATTTACTATACATGCCCCCCACTTGATTTCTGCACCAAGTCTTGTAAAATGGGTTCAAACTTCAACTTCAGTAGTGGTATGGGACCTACTACAAAAGCATGACAAGTACCAGAATTAGAAGTTCTAATAGGCCTGTACTGACAGGTTTGCATCGCATAAAAACAGACACAATAAAAAAAAAACCAAAAACCCTAGCTGTAAAAGACAACTACTTTTAAAGTGAGTTATTTTCATAGAGAAGCAGATGATCCTCTAATGAATGCCTTTAACATTCTTATTAAGTAACAAGGTTGCTGCTTTGTGTGTTTGGTTTCCTTTTAATAGGAATATAAATGAAAGGTAATCTACCCATATTCATATTCTTATCCTTATCATTCCATCTTAGCCATGTAAAAGATTATAAAGCACTAAATTTGTATTTTCCACGTTACTTTTTATCTTGTGATGACCTCTCCTGGTTGAGCTGTTCATTAGCCTTGATTCTGGAAAAGTGTTTTCATTCTTCCTTGCTTATTACAAAAAAAAAAAAAAAAAAAAAAGAAAAGAAAAAAAAGCAGGAATATGAAGAATTTATTACCAAGGTATGAAAACATGACCATGAATAGAACTGACAGTAAGATCTGAGCATTAGTGTGTGTGCGATATTGTATCGCAGTTTATGTATATTATACTACAGGATGGGCTTTCAACACCCACTTCATCTTGAGATAAAACTGAATGAGATTAAAAGCTTTCAACACGATCACTTCTGAATCAGTATTACTGAGAGATTCCATTTTAATGACAGAGATAGATTTACTGGCTTTGCAAAGTAAACAAACATTTGAGATGCAGTATATTCACATAAGCAATGTCTAATTCTATTCTCTCTGAAAACTACGTTTTTTTCTATGCCAGCACAAGCAGACTATAAGAAAATACTGAATAGCAAGCTCATATACAGGGATTAGTAATTCACTGTACACCATAAGTCTTGCATGCATCCTAAAAAATACTGTAAAAGAATAAATTTGCTGTTGTTAATTACTTCAAAGACAAAACATAGAATAACAATGGAGGAGAAAATTAAATAGTGGTTGGAAATAAGTTTTACATCAAAGTTGCATTTCACACAGGTTTTAATTCTTTCACAAGTATTCCCCATATGATGTTCAAAATCAAAGGGAAGAAACAAACAAACAAACAAAAAAACCACACACACACACAAAAAGAGATAAAAAGCTAAGTACATCATCTTGTCAACAGAACAAAATATTCCAATCCCATTCACAATCAGTTGCATACAAAGTTACAAATAAGCCCAGAAAATAGAGCACAGGGCCAAAATACAGCACAGTGACAAGGCTGTATACCAAAGCACAAAACAGAATAACCAGTGAAGTGGTGCACCAAAACACTGTGACACAGCACTTGAGTTCCCACTGTGGTACCACTTCCCAAGAGCCCATAAGCCTTTACAAGAATTTCCAGCATGTACTGCAATGTGAACAATCCTTTTGTAAATTTAAGACTGACGTGTACTTCTAGCTATATTGGTATTTCCAGTAAACAAATCTAGCTCCATTTCACTTTCAGAAGTGAGTCAGAAATAAAATGCTTCTCACTATACAAGGAGTATAATGCATAAGCTCTTGGAAGGTGAATTAATATAAAGAAATCTTTGAATAGTTAATTATCAAGATGGGAATGTATATGAGTAAATTGTAATTAAATAATATATATCCTTTATTCCTGGAATTTCTGGTTATAGAGAGTTACTACAACCATTAACTTCTCAACCAACTTCTTTCAAAAGTTAAAAATTTGTTTGTTGGGAAATCAGATAACCCAGTGTAGGTCATTTTCAAGTTAAACTACAGCCATTAGCTGCTGAGTGACAAAAACAAACAAAAATGCTCCAAAACCCTGTTAGAGAAAAGCAGAGACTTTGTTTTCCAAGAACAGATTTCTGACAATCTAAATCATAAATCCTCACCCCCACACATTCCTGTTATGCCGAGCCTGAGATGACCATGAAGAAATAATATTCCTAAGAAAAACTATATAGCTGGCCAAAACTAAGAAGTAAACCTCAGGATCAATACTTCTCCTAATTCAAAGGTAGGAAAATAACTGAACATCCTTAGCCTCTGAGACCTAGATAACAACGCAGACACTGCTGTGCATATTTGTTGACACACAAACAAATATACAAGTGCAAGTAAATCCTGGAATAACACTGTTTTGTTTTTCAATAGGTATCAGATGATAACAGATAGAAATCCACTGAGAAAGCGTAACAGTACTCCAGTTCCCTAATCATTCCTGCCCCCAAGGAAACAAATAAATAAATAAATAAATAAAGTGATCCACACAGATCTCTATGCAGTATATACATTACCTTCTATAACAATCCCGTGCTTGGTCAGTAGAATCAACACCCATTCACATGAACACAATCCCAGCACATCTATCTGTAACAATTCAAGGCACTTCTTTCCTCTATAAACAGCCTATTAAGCCAGCAGTATGGTAATGATTCTACAAAAAATGCACTGTTTCATTTCAATATGCATTTCAAAAATACTTGGCTATTAGGAAATGTTTTGCATGGTCTGAAGAGAAACAACTAAATACTTAATACTGACATCTACTTGCAAAATGTTTTGCTCAAAACTACAGCTCAGTGCAATGTTAAAGATTTGATCTAATAACCACTGAAATCAGTGTATATGCTGTCATTCTTATCCTGATAGCGGAATCAGATTCTGTACAGGTGCGCTACACTCCTCTGGTCTGAAGTTCAGCATTTCAGCAGATGCTTTATCATTTCTCTACTATTTCTACCTCCCTAGTGGGGCAATTGATGGTCTCCTCTAAAATACCTTCGCTCATTCTATTATGGGCAGCAAAACTTCACTCTCAAGAAAAGCTGCCCTGGCTCAGTTCCCTCTCATCAACTCAAAATCATTCTTTCCTCTTCAAATGAGACAGAATTTTTTCTTGCTGCTCCACGGTAAAACACTAGTTTGTGGAAACTGCTCACATCTCTTCTTATCCCTCACAAAACTGTGGAAGTGAAGTACTTCCAAATGCAAATTGCATCCCTTCTGAGGAAGGTGGGAAAAACCAAAACAAACCAAACCAACCAGGCAAACAAAAACAACCTCCAAACTTTGAACAGCTTCTGACTCCTTCCCCCTCTGACTCCACTGCAGAACCAAGATTATATCTCAGAGCAGGTCTCTTTCAACTTTCCACACCAGCTACCACTGAAATCATCAAGGAAGATCTGATGGGGAGCACTGCAAACAGTATCAGACCTCAGTGCACACATACGCACACAAAGAAAAATCAAACACAATCAAACATCGTATTCATCAGCAAAGAAGAAATAATCAACCTCGCAGAGTTGTGGGAATTTCCTTCCGGCTTTTTGCACAGCTGAAATTGTGCATGTTTCTTAGAAAAGGGTACTTACGAGATGCAGGCAGAGCAGTCCTGGCTCTGCAGCTAATGCTGACGAAAATCCAGAGGAAGAGAGCTGCCCTGCAGCCAGCTCGGGTAACCACAACCATCCTTCACTTCCTGGCTCCCTGTACTCCAAATACCAGCCGCAGAAGACCTGCTTTTCTTCACTTTGGCCCCGTTCGCTCTCTCTCCTTCTCACCCTCGGAGGAGGTGTCGAGGAGGTAAAGGGGGCAGGGCTTTACCTTCGGGTAGAAGCCAAACCCTCTCTTCGTCTGCTATCTTTGGGTTTGCAGCAGCAGGATAAGTCCCGGTACTTTTCTTTCCCTTATTTCTCTGTGTTTGTGCGTGTGTGTTTCTGTGCCTCCTTCTCAGAGGAAGGGGAAGGAAAAAAAAAAAAAGAAGAAAAAAGCCACGAAGTATCAAATAACAAGGATTGTAGAGGAGAAAAATAAATAATTTTTTTTTTAAATTATGAAAGCAATCCCCCAAAAGACGTGGGAGGAGGGAGGGAAAAGGGAGATGGAGATGAAGGGAGGGAAGAAAGGCGAAAAAAGCAGTTGGCGCTGCTAATGCTGCTGTTGATGCTACCACTGCAGCTGAGCCCTTCTTCCTGTACAGAGGAGCGCTGCTGAGAGGAGCTTGCAATAACCTCCCAGCTCAGAGATATATATACACAGTGTACACGCACACACAGTCGGGCAGCCAAACACACACTCACACTGAAGCAGAGAGACGGGAGGGAGGGAGGGAGAGACACTCCCGCAGCACAGAAGCAGGCTCAGAGCCTCTCTCCTCATGTATTCATCATCTTCCAGCAGGAGGAAACGCTGCCACCAGCAGCAGCAACCTTCCCCCTCAAAAAAAAAAAAAAAAAACAAAAAAAAAAAAAAAAAAAAAAAAAAAAAAAAAACGGAGATGGGAAAATCCTCTCCCCTGCGCTCCCCTCCCCTTCCCTTCGCTTCCTCCAGCTCCTCCTTCTTCCTCTGCGCCCCTCGGGCCTCCAGGACCCCGATCGTCCTCCCTTGCCTGGCTCAAATGCAGAGCCGGGGGACGGCGGCGGGGATCGGGGCCGGGGCGGAGCGGAGCAGGGCGGGAGCCAGTGCAGGGATCGGGGCCGGGGCCAGGGCTGGGGCCGGGGGGGAGGTGGAGCGGGGCCGGGGCGAGTGCGGGAATGGAGATGGGGATGGGATGGCAGCCGAGGCCGGGGCCGGCAGCGGAGCGGCGGGGCGGTGTCGCGGTGCCGCTGGAGCGGAGGCGCCGCGTCGCTGCTCGCCGCGCGCTCGGCTCCTTCGCCCTCCGCGCTCCCCCGCACACCGCGATGGGAGCGGCTCCCCGAGCTCCAGCCTGCGGGGATCGAGACAGGTGGCCCGCAGGCAAGTCCTCCGGGCGGTCCTAGATCTAGTGAGGAGCGAGCACCATCCCGCCTGCAGAGAGCTGGGGCTGCAGGAACCGCTAATGCAGATGTTGCCGTTCGGTAATTAATTTTCAGCCCGACAGCAAGCCAGGAAGCTGCATTGAAGTATCACTATGGTTTTCACCTACAAGAGATGACGGAGACAACCTGGCCGTATCCCAGCCTTATGTTTTAGGGATTGCCACAGTCTGACTGTTCTTTTCCATCCCTCTCCATCGCTCCTACCATTGCTCTTGAACAGCTGAACCAAAAGTTATGGCTCACCAGATACGGTAGAATAATGAGGGTAGGGAGTTATTCATGGATTATTTATTCTACAATCAATGAGGCAAAGAAAAATGAAAACAATTATTTCTCAGGTGTTATATAGAGAAAGCTGAGAAATGGAGAGGTATAATTTCTTTAGAGGAGCCCCAAAGCAGGGATAAATTATTTTCAGTGACTAATATACATGCTGTTAACAAGTTCCTGCTGTTATTTAGCGGCTGTGATGAAGTGGTTAAGATCATGTGTAAGATGAGATTTTTCAGAAAGGCCTTGGGATATTAGGATCCTCAATCCTATTGCCTTTCAGAGGGAGTACAGTGTCTATCTTTCAGGTCACTTTGAAAGCTCACCCATACATAATATGTGATGTCCCAGGAGAGCTGTGGCCTAGAGGTTTGAGCACAGCCCAGGACAAAGCTTAAATGCCAGTCCTGAGAAAAGCGTTTCTGTAATATTGTCCAACTGCCATATTTTTTCATCCTTGAGTCTTTCCCTCCCTTGCCTTATCCATATAGAGTATTGATACATTAATATTTCAAATGCTTTCGTAGAAGTAATGCCAATTTGTCTACAGCAGATGTGAAATGAAGAAATGCACTATGAATGTGAAGTTTTATTATACTTAGCTGTGTTTGTGAAAGAATAAATATTTCCATAGACTCTGTTACCTTTTCCCTGCATCATCCTGAGCTCTTTGCAATGCCCTTCCCTTTCCTTATAACTCACAGATACTTATTGATGTCCAGTAATCATTAGGATATGTGAGGTTTTTGGGAATTAAGTAAGAACCAAATATTAATTACTGACATTAAACTAGTTCAAAATTGCCTCTTTCCATAATTTCTTTCTTGTTTACATCTTATATTCCCCTTCTGCTGTATATCCCACAATTTTTCAAGCTTGTAAACCTACATTTTCTTTTCTTTAGCTACCACTGAAGTGATAGAGCTGATATAGTATCACAAACTGACTGCATATATTCATGGAAAAAAGAAAAACTTCTGACTGTTACATGCAAAAATTTCTACCCCTTTCATTCTGAGTTCTTGAAACCTTTTCAGTATTCATTGGCCTTTATAATTCACTTGAAAAAGTAATAAACAGCTTCTCTGAATAAGTACTTAAAGGCTCAGCAGACCATTTTTCAAATAAAATTTCTGCTTCTTATGGCTCTTCCAACAAGCACAACAATAAACATACTCACACATCACCCATTTACACTTTTATACATATATACCTGCACATCACCCAGCTCATGCAGTCCTCCACAGGACAGGAACCTTGACTTGATTTTAGTTGTTCAAAACTTCACACTTGTTTAGCATATGATGATTAAGGCTTTCAAAAGTGTTCTCAAATTGATGATAAGTACACATTTAAAAAAACAGGTATAAGGGATAAGACAAGTAATTCAGAACAGGAAGATTCAGCAGGCTGATTGGTGAACATCTCAATAATGGTGATAGTAGAAAATTTCCTTGTGGTTTGAGATGGAAGAAATGGCGCAGATTATTGCATTTTCCCCCACCTCGGAGTAGGATCAGTCCTTAAAAACTGCATAAAATATTTAAACTATATAGCAACAGATATGAGTTGTGCAAGGGTAATGCAATTATTTTTAATATAACCACAACTGAGGCCTGCAAAATCATTAACTTTGACTGATTCTGTCACACAAAAATCATTACAAAGATCTTCAGGCATTCTTTAGTCCTATAAAACAAGCTAACCATATATACTCTTTTTTTTTCTCTTCTTTTTCCTGGAGCATGTTGTGAAATATTACTTTACATGATTCAACAAATCCAAGATGAATATATTAACCTTTGCAATGAAAACATGGTCAAATTGTGTTAGGCCACAATATGAAGTTATTAGATACTTCTACTCTTTCTCCTAACCTTTCAGTTCCATAGTGTAAATGTGAGGATGTTTCTAAACAAGCAGAGAGGCACTCCTGCACCCCAGCAGGGCAACTGCAAGCTTTAGCACCCCTATCCTGCAACTGTCAAGTGTTTGCAGCTTGCGTCAACAGGGACATGTTCTCTGTAGGTTTGGAAAGTGTCATAGCAGACTGGGACAGACACACCAGCCAAGAGGTGCAGAAGGAGGATCTTCCATCAAAGGTACTTCCATAAGAAAATTTAGTGTTCCTTATTTTTATTTTTCAAATCATACAATCATATAATTGTTTAGGTTGAAAATAACCTTAAAGATTGTCAGGTCCAACCACTAGCCTAACACTGCCAAGGCCACCACTAAACCATGTCCCAAAGTGCCACATCTACATATCTTTTAAATATTTCCAGGGATGGTGACTCATCCTCTTCCCTGGGCAGCCTATTCCAATGCTTGGCAGCCCTTTCCATGAAGAAATTTTCCTCGATATCTGATCTAAACCTCCCATGTTGCAGTTTGGGGCCATTTCCTCTCGTTCTCTTGCTTTTATACTTGGGAGAAGAGACAGATATCCAACAAGCTACAGCCTCCTTTCAGGTAGTTGTAGAGAGTGGTAAGGTCTCCTCGAGCCTCCTTTTGTCCAGGCTAAACACTTCCCTCAGCTGCTCCTCCTATGACTTACTCTCTAGACCTTCACCAGTTCTGTGGTCCTTCTCTAGAAATGCTCCAGCACTACAATATCATTTTGTAGTGAGGGACCCTAAACTGGCCATAGGATTTGAGGTGCAGCCTCACCAGTACCGACGATCCCTTCAGCACTCCCAGAGCCTTAAAAAGTAGAGTGATATCTCAGTCTACTGGTGAAACCTCCCTGGCAATTAGTAAGACACTACAGTGTTAAAAGACTCCAGTTATTACAGCTGTACACAAATTTTATTGAGCTTAATGGAAATTGTACACACATATTGATGAGTGAATAGATCATTCTGAATTTACTAGAGCTGTCAAGCAATGTCTGCTAAATGGAATTCATCCTGTATAGAGCTATATTTACAGTGCGTGAATGTCAAGAAGGAAAACACAATGTCAGAGAGCTAGAAAGGATAATTAAGGATTTCAAACACTGGTGGGACCAAATGGCATCCAATAAAATGATCAGTTGGGGCCACAGAAGAAAATGAGCCAGCTTGAAAAAAGGCATGCAGCTTTTGAGTTAATACTGAAAAGTAAACAGCAAGCTTCTTTATGCCTAACAAACTACCATTTAAAAATAGTGTTTCCCTTTTATATTTTTGGTTGCCCCAGGCATATTGCATAGTAGAGCTCTAAAAATTATCCATAGCAGAATTTCCATCCAAGCCTCTAAAATGTTAAATATGAGGACTTAACAGAAGAGTGTTTCAAAATATGATCACATGCACAGAATGAAATGGCAGATAATGGACAGCTCTGAAGGAAGTCTCAGGTTTATTAAGAACAGCATGGGGTTTTCTACTGGGACTGTTAATACTCATGGGTATTCCTCTAAGGGAGAAAGAGGTCACATGAAAATTGTGATCCATCTCACTATGAGAAGCTGTAAAGACCTGAAGAAAATATTTATTTTCTAGAAATGCAAGGAAAATCTTTCCTAATGTTCTTAATGCATCTCAAAAGGAAGATGAGGGTGCACTGGCAGAAAAGAGACATTATCTTCTTGCTTCGTGCAGCTAAAAATATAGCATTATAGTTTGAAGTGAATGCATTTTGGCTTGATCATCAGTTAATTATTGTAGTTGTATTAAAACAAACAGGCAGATAAAAAAGTAATTGTGTATTTCTACACACATGATCTTGAAGATGTTCAGAAATTTTCAGCTTCATACCCTTTTGTAATCTAAGCGAGACAGCTCAAGACACCATCTACCTTTAGAAATTTATTTTGTGGTGTCTTGGTCTCTATTAATATGCACTGCATAATGAAAAAAATTGACAAAAAATTATGAGGAGCAGTTGAGGTCACTTGGTTTGTTCAGCCTGGAGAAGAGGAGACGGAGGGGAGACCTCATTGTGGTCTTCAACACCCTCAGGAAGGGAAGCAGAGGGGCAGGTACCGTTCGCTTCACTCTCGTGACCAGTGACAGGACCCAAGGAAACGGCATGAAGCTGTGTCGGGGATGGTTTAGGTTGGATATCAGGAAAAGGTTCTTCACCCAGAGGGTGTTTGGGCACTGGAGCAGTATCCCCAGGGAAGTGGTCACAGCACCAAGCCTGACAGAGGTCAGGAAGTGTTTGGACAATGCTCTCGGGCACCTGGTGTGACCCTTGGGGTGTTCTCTGCAGGGCCAGGAGCTGGACTAGATGATCCTTCTGGATCCCTTCCAACTCAGCAAATTCTGTGATTCTAGGGCTAAATAATTGTTTGGGTGCATCATTTAAGTGCATATAAAGAAAAAAAAAGCCTTGCTAAAGGAAAATATCTTTTTGCTAAACCAAATTTCAAGTTTCAATTAACATAACAGTATTACAGTTTCCTCACCATATCTGGCCTCAGTTTTTCTGCTTAATTCCATTTAGACCCTTTCGTAGGCAATCCATGGATGCAAAGGAGAAGGTCTATATTGAAAAAAATGCACTCAAAGTGAATTGTAGTAATATTATCAAAGGCTTTTGCAATTATGTTGAAAACACTTCAGTCACCTTTAAAAGAAAAATCAAAATCAATCTGCAACATTTCCATCTGCTATTTGTGGGGCAGGAAAAAAGGCATCCTTTCACTAATGCACAGCCTGCAAGGTAAATGCCAGAGAAGAGACTGTCAGCTCTTCTTAGACTGTCATTTATGTCTGGATGAAGAGACTTCATGTGTCTTGAAGGCTTTTTCAAGACAAGTACATAGCGGCATTTTGGAGAACACAATAAATACACAGCGAAGTAGTATTAGTGAAAAATTCATGTATTTTTAGCCATATTTTAATGCAAATTAGCAGCTGAAAACATGGGAAAGAGCCAACATAATCTAACACAATTTCATTCCTTAAACTGACAGTGATCTACTGCTCTCATCTTGGGAACTTCTTTGGGAAAGGTTTTGGAATAATTCACAACTTTAAACCACTGCTCCACTTTAAATAATTTGTGTTACCGAGGATATAGCCTCATTATCTACTCAATACTTATTTAACAGATTGGAAGAGGTTAGCAGAGTAATGTACTAAAGTTACTGAAGCATTTAAGCATTCTGAGTAAATATATATTTGCCTCCCTCTTATATTGTCCGCATCATTCAGTCTCAATTACCACACTAATAAACTAGTTATCTTCAGCTCCTACTACAGATAACATATGGATACTTGACCATTAAAGTACTTAAAAATACTGCCATGTATAGATCTTATCTATCTTATATTAGGAGTATCCAGAGTTCTCTTTAACCATATTATAAATTCTTTCTTACAACTGATTGTGGTAAGGTACTTGGTGTTTCACTTAAATGTGAAGCTCCCGTAATTCTTTATTATGACTCCAGGACTGCCTTTCATTAAGTGTCTACAGTGCATCTAGTACAGAGCAGGGTGTCAGTCATGACTGAAGCTCCTGCATACCATCCAAACATAATTATACTTCAAAGATAAATGCATATTGTTTTGCCTGTCTGTGCACCTGCCAGTCAGATAATTTCCTATGCATCCCCTGTGTTTCTTTTTTTTTCTTTCTCTTTCTCTTTCTTTCTTTCTTTCTTTCTTTCTTTCTTTCTTTCTTTCTTTCTTTCTTTCTGCTAGCCTTCCAATTTCTAACAAAGTGTGGCATTAAGAACATCAATTTTATGCAGATTGACAACCTGGGCACCTTTTTAAAAACTGAAATAATTAGATGGGCTTTGTGCTAACTTTAGGAAGCCACTTGCTGTGGCTATGCAATCACAGTAGCTCCTTGGGCTTCAGTGGAGTTTCTGAGCTGTGCAAGACCTGTGGCCAAGCCTAGCCAGATCAGATTAGCCTGCAGCTCACAGAGGCAGGATAGAGCTACTCTATCACATGCCTTGAAGAATGTTCCCATTCACTAGTTGGAGGTTTTCATTACAGCCACCAACCGTCCTACTTTAAATGGAAAAATAGACAGTGTAGGTTTTTGGTGAAGGAGATTGTGTGTTAGTTGGTGTGGTGCTCTGAAACCACTATTTTTTTTATTGTCATATTGATAAAAATTGCAACAACTGTAGTAGTTTATGTCCTGGAAAAGACATGGCTTATTCATTCCTGGTTCAGAGTAGTCCCACTCCAGTCTGCCTGCTCTTCTTTCAGGGAAATCAGTCAGCAGACTGCACTAGTATATAATAAATTCATACATTCAAGTGCAACAAAAGTGCTCACACAAATATTATGAGAACAAATGATTGCGCCTGATATCTCAGAAGCCATTTTGGAAGTAAGGATGAAACTGAGAATGAAATTACTTCTGTAGTAGTAAAAAGGGAGTGAAGTCAAAGTATAGATTGCAGAGCTGTACCAAAATCTCTTTATCCATTTTTCCTTCCACTCAGATCTCAAAAGCAAACAAGAAGCCTTATTAGAAGGCACACCATATGAAGAGCTCTGTGATGTACGAATCCACATCTGTGACCACCCTTAATGATATGCAGCCTCTCAGCAGATCTGATACTGCAGAGGCCTATCATAAAGACCACTTCAGCTTAATCTATAAGCAGCCATGTTCTGGTTTTAACATCTCTAGATTTTAATCTGTACATTGCAAAACAGCCTGGGTTTATTGCCTGGAGTTAGGGAATGTCTAATCAAAGACACGATTTTAAAATCTTATCTACACTCAATAGCTCAATGCAATAAACTCTCACATGCCCTGCTACATGGCAGTCGGAGAGGTGCAGCCAGACTGTCGGCATACACAGCAAACTAAAAGAGACCATAATAACCCCGCATGTGATGACACTTGCAACAACCACCACAATGCACTCTGAATGTGCCATCCACTCCGGTGTCACATGAAAAACTTTTGGAGCGTGTTTCCTCTAGTTTGGAGACTCGAAGTTGCCCTAGCCAAGGAAAGAGGGTTATAAAAAATAAAAAAAAAACAAACAAAAATTGATCTGATATTAGAGACCACAGAATTGTGAAGAAGCCTATGGGTAAGCTGATTTTTTTACATATCAGGGGATTCAGTATCATCTTATCATACAATTCTGTTATCTCCTGGAGCCTAGAATATGTAGCACTGTCTATGTACGTGTATGTACCACTCACTCACCCAAATAAAATCGTAATGTTATGTGTTTAATAAGTCATGTACATAAAAAGCAAACTGCAAATATCTGTTATAGAAGGACAAGCTTATTATTAAAATACGCTCTGCATAGTCTTCATTCATAAGAAAAAAAGACTGGAAGAGACCACTCAAGTCATATCAGTTGCCCAGATTTATCTCCAGGATAAATTCCCTTTTCCTCTCAAGCACAGATCCTTTTCACAATATTAATGAAATGCAGGGTGACTTGGAGATACTTTCTGTGATGTATGGCTACATAAAAATCACTTAGCTTTTAGACCCTTTTCAACTTTTAGAAAGTATTAAATATTAAAAAATATATGTATTTTATAAAAGACTTACACTTCTTGACCTTATCTTAGTGTCTAATTAAAAATTATGAAGAAGTCACATTAGGTAGACCAAAGTCCTACTATAGTGCATGAATTTTTATCTGTAAATGCATTGGTAATAAAAGGAGCTTAGACTATTGTAAGTTACTCACTACAATGTGGCATGTAATGAATGAAAAATAATTTATTCTCCACAGCATCTAAGGATTTCAAAGCATCATACAAATATTGAATTAAACTTCCCAACAAGGTAAATAAATATTGTATCCATGTAAAGAACAAGAACAGAAATCTATGCAGTGTCCAAAATCACCCATATTCCAACTGTTGAAAAAAAAGGTTCACTGGCTCTGAGATCAAACACAAGTTTTTTAAAGCCAGACGGACAAATCAGCAAGAGCTATGCCTCTTGTCCTATAGAGCAAGTTGCTCTATCAAGGGAAGTGAACTGAAAGTGCTCCATTAGTACTTTGATTGAGATGGCAGAGAGTACAAGAGAGTATGAAAGATTTAATCATCAGAAACGCACTCTAAGAGGGAAAGGAAGAAGAACCTAAGTGAAAAGTACTTTAAAAGGAATCAAAGGACCATGATGACTGCAGCTAACAAGCTAATGCCTTTTGCTACCCATAAAAAAGCACGATAGAGTTATAGGTGAACTAGATGAAACTAGTAGTATAAATGTTCATAACTTACAGAGTGCACAGATTTTTGTTGTGCATCATACAAAAGTGATAGAGTGTTATTCTGTAGAAAATTCTGCATTTCATGGAAAGGGCTTGAGTGCAGAGAAGAATTTAATAGAACCACTTGTAACTTTTGGACACTGAAAGATCTTCTGTATCCCAGCCAAAAACCTTGAAATGTGTTGAAGTCTGTTTGGCTGTACTCTGTGAAAGAGAAAGATGAAGAGCAGGGTATTTTATTTCCACTTTACAAAGATCTTGAACTGTGGTAAATATTGAGAACCAAGAAGAATGCAATCTCTTTAAGAACTAAAAGGAATGCAATGTAATTATGAGTGCTGCTGTGATAAGAGCACTGAATCCTGCTGTGTTTCCAACTTCATGAGGAAGTAAGGTCTCATTGTTCTACCCACAGACATGCCTGCAAATGTAGGAGAATTTTGATGCAAACAAAAGACTGAAGCACTATTCTGTACTCACCCATCTTACATCAGCAAGTGATTTGGTTGCTTTCCACCTTCTACCTCTAGAAAGACCACTCTATATGAGAGTTATAAGATATGTCATTAACATTCTGAAAACTGTAAATACAGCATAACCTGTTTGCTAGGTGCTCTCCATCCACATGGCCACTTCTCCATCAGCTTGTGGACTCCTTGCTTAGAGGTTGTGCAGCAGCAAAAAGTTAACCCACTGTGAATGTACTATCAGTTCTGGGACATGTCTGAGTCACACTTCTTTCGAGCCAGCTATCTGCAAAACTGGCAGCTCTGATGATGCTTCAGAAGCACCTACAGCATTTATAGACACACTGAAAGGGGATATTTTGACAACCCAGATTGAAAAATCTGTTCTTCACAGAACAAGTGCATCTTTTGTTCATTAGTGCTGTGTTCAGCTCAGTTGACCTTGGTTTTATTTCAAACCTTGATTGCTGTAACATTCACTCTGCTGCTCAGCCAGCAGTCTATAGAATTCCAACAAGTAAATGGTAAGAAGGGAAAAAAGGATAGCATCTTTCTCGCTCACAAATCAAGGAATGGTTCAGCTGAATATAGACACCTAACTTTGAACTTCTCACTTTAGTCTCCCCTTAACACTGGACAGAGAGCTAGTCAGTATTGCCAGTATCATCTCAGATAAGATTCATGCTGCTCTAAACTAGAAGTTTGAACAGGATCAGATGAGTCAAGCATCGTTAAAGTTCCTCTTCTTTAACTACAGAAAGGTCCTTGAGTACCTGGCACAGCTGTAGACAGTGAAACAGGGAATTTAGAACAGAAATTCTGCTGTCATTCCACAGAGTCTGTTTTACCGCCATGTCTACCCACAAACACTATGCTGGCTTACTCAAAGTCAAGAATAACCACATTAGAAATAGTGGAATCAAATTGGAAATTGCCTAGTAAGCATGGTCCAGATTTTATATTTGCTAGTTAACACCAAGCCTGAATTTTTGTAGTTAGACAGAAATGACATTAATAGCAATAATAATTATAATTTAAAAACCCCAAAACTCCACAAAACTAATAAGACTTCACAGAATAAATAACAGATAGGAAGAAAAAAATATGATCATTGGTCACATCAAAGAAAATACTGTATTAAGCAGTAAAAATAGTGTGTACTCTATGGTTTTGCAGCTCATACAAGAAACTAACGGAGAGAGGCAGTTATGCTTTTCCTTGTTTTCTGTCTATTTTTTTCTCTTTCTTTCTATCATAGATATGTAACTTCTTATTGAATCTAATCTCAACAGCAATATAAGAAGCATCAAAATTAAGGAATTCCCTGTAGTTAATGCACATACTGGCTGGACTAAAGCATTAATATGGTCATTTTTATATGACTAGGTCCCACCCATAATAGCAGATTTTTCATTGAAATAACACCTTGCAAATCATCTAAATGAAGAAATAAAAAGGCTTGCTCTTTTTTTTTTAAAGAAAATAATCTTTTCAAGGAGATTCTGTGTTCTCTGCTGCTAGCTTTTGAGAAAAGTTTAATTGTAATCTCAGTTTTGCTTCCAAAATTGAAACAAAAGAATTTTTGTCTTTTCCTCTTCTTTCAGAAACCCAATTGTTGTTCTATACCAATCTATGTGCCACACTACTCATCTGTCTCCTCAACGGGTCTTCCGACATTTCCATTTATTTTATCATCAGCTCTCAAAGTAGAACATAAAAGAACTGGAGATACTGAATTCTTGGCTCTGAGGTATTGCTGAACAACAAATGCGGCAATTTGATTACCTAACCAGACCCTAAAGTCCACACTTCCGTGCTGTACTGACAATTATAGAACTGAACAACTTATTTTTTTCACCTCCATGGAGGCAAAATAAACCCTTCCTTCATTTTCTGGTGACAGGCTAGATACACTCAATCACTTTCTTCCTCTCCAGCCTGTGCAAGAAAACTATAATTAAAATATTACATATTCATAGAAGTTCTACTCATGGTATTTCCAAATTCATTTGACAGCTGGGAAAGGTGTTTGGTTGACATTCTTTGTTATACCAAAGCAATATCATAGCTCCTTACTCACACTGAGCCAATGCTTGCTGTGTAGAGAGAGAATTTGGACCAGTTTGCCTTTCATAGTCTTCTCTGCCTTCCTTTTATTGTCAATGTCCAAATCCCTCACTGGCTTCATGATGAGCTGGGTTCAGTCTATGGTCCTGTAAAACTTATATTGTCTTGCTTATATCTAACTGACATAGTTTGTGATAATGTTGGGGAAAACTCTCAGTGATAACTGGCTGTCTAACTCTGTTTTCCGGTCTCTCTGGAAAACACACACGTTTCATACTTGGTCAGTTCCATCACAACATGAAGCTCAATCACTGAGTAAGAAGCCTGCTCCATGGATCTGTCACTTACCTGCGCTGAGAAAAACTGACACACATCCAGACCCACCAGAAATGTAGTTAACCAGAAAGTAAGAAGACAAGATGGTGGAAAAATGCTACAAGACCATATGTAGAACAATCATTTCTTGATTGGAATCAAAGACCAGAAGAGATTCCCTGATCTGTTAATTTCAGACCTTCTGGTTTCAAGACTTCCACCTAAAAATTTCTTAACTTTTTTTCATATTATTTTTCCTTTTGGAAATTGAATCTGAACATTCTAATGATCAATAACCTTCTTTGAATTTTCAGCCAAAATATCTTTAGGGTTGCTTATATACATCTGCCCAAGTGCTAACATTGCCCCTTATCTAGAAATTATTCTTAAGTCCCAAGCAGATTAATACCAAGACAAACTGTTGAACATTTAAATGTGTGGTTGCAATATGGATGGACAAATGGGCTTAAATAAAATGGACTTATTACTGTTTGTAATAATACAGGTATAGGTGTCCTTTCAAACACATCAGGAGGAACAGTGGGAGCACTTGGGTTTCTTCCTCTATTTGTTTAACCCTAGAAATATCAAACAGTGATTATGGTTACAATTCAAGAAACATAACAGCTTTGTATACTTATGGAAAAGCAGAACCACACTTGTACAGAAATCCCTTCTTGTCCTGGAAATGAACACAAAATGGTTTAGCTCCTCATATGCTTAATCTGACCTTCAGCAAAAACTGATACTTTCTAGACCATTTGCTTTTGTGTAAAATATCATGCTTAGAGAATGATGCTTCAGCTGTATGTTTCACATGAGAACTATGCAATCTTCCAGTTCTGCAAAGTTCTACATATGAGCTTTCTTAAACATCTCAGTCCACTTTTTCAGGGTATCCAATCAACATTTCTGTCATTACTATTCATTTCAAAGGAAGACTAGTATCAGGTAAGGCATAATGAAAACAGTGGAATCAGACTTCAATTTATTAGGAAGCCAAAACTTTGTGTTTTTCAAGTGTCAAAATAAAAAACTGTTCACATAGGATTTAGCTTTCCTGCTCCTGAGTGACTTATTAGTTCATGTAGATGCCTCAATGTTAAGAGCAAGGGTGAAATGACTCCTCTGACTCATAGGATCACTGGTGGCATTCACCTTATATACATGTCAGCTAAGGTGTAGAGACAACAGAAATGCAATTACAACATGGTAAAGCAGATAGGAATGTAAAATTTTATGAAAACTCTATGGAAGATTTTTGTATTCTGTTCAGTACCTTTTTCTGCAGTTTGCCTAACTGTACAAGAGCATGAACCTTACAAGTAAAAGCTTCTTGAATAACTCTGAGTACCTATGTTTTCCATGAAAACCAGAAACAAAATTTTTATTACATATTCTTGACAAAAGTACTTTTGTCCAGTTTTGTCACAGAGGATGGATGAGGGATTACAGCCGCATTCTACAAATGTCACTGGGGAAAATATCCGTGAAGTATTTATGCACTAAATGACAAATTTTATTTGATTACAAAATTATAACTTTTTGTGTTGCCAATGCATGCAGACTTTCATATATGTGGAGCACAGAATCTACTCATAAGCCTCTTCTTCTCTCTTTCTACTATATTACATATATTTTATTAATACATTAAGGCACCCATATTTATGGTGTTCTCTGTAACTGCAGGTAGGAAAGGGACAAGGTAACAGGTTGTTCAATTCAGCCTGGATCTCAGCTCTCTCAGGTGGGGTTTGACTCCTTTCATGACGGTGATAGAAATAATCACACATTTTTGGTGTGTCTTTAATTTTCAGTTAAAAAAATATTCTGTCCCCTCACTAGAAAAATGGTAATATTGAAAGAGGTTGTGCTCCCACAACCTGTAAAATTATTCATTTTTCATCACTTTGAACTGTGTAAACTATGGGCAGCAAAATGTATAACACACCTGGTCATAAACCAAGGTACCCTGCTAGGATCAAGCAGCCTTTGGTGAGGAATTAGGTGTCTGTGTTAGTTTTCTCCTGACAACCATCCCACGACTGCTCAAAATGATGTCCAACAATTCTGTATCCCCAAAAGGATACGCCTTTTTCTATAGCTCACCAGAGCACAAAAAAAGTCCAAACCAAACCAAACAAATCCCATACCTGAAACTGTTTTAATAGATGAGATGTTTGTGTGAATTGACACATGCAGGTAGCCAGGGCGAGCACCAAACCAGAGCTGAAAGGCAAAGAATAGATTTATTTCATTACCTCACTAATAAAGCCAGGCAGCAGAGACACATGGGAACAGGGATCTATTAGGCTCAGTTTGTCCTCCTGCTTGCCCCAAATATCAAAGGGCTCCAAGCACGTGCAGTTTATCACAAGGTTGTGCTTATATAACCTCTGAGCTTTTGATCTCTCTCTCCCAGCAGGAGGCCCAAGCATGTCTGTGAGAGTGTGTTACACAGGAGCTCTACTTTTTGAAACAGGAAGAGGATGAACAACACTAGGCATAATAAATGGAGTTTTCCCACCCTGATATTCTTGGCATTCCCACCTGCAAGGTCAGTTGAGCACATTACCTATCCTCTTCACTGTTCTTCCATTTTTAACTGTTTCCCCCCAATAATATTCTGTTACTTCAGCTGCTTGGAACTAAAGATTTCACCGGACAGAAACAGAAGTTCAAGCTTTTGAAAAGGTGGATTGGATTCATCCCAAATGCCTGCATATGCTCTACACATGGAATGCAAAGAATGTTAGCAATTTTCTTTCTGTCCAGTGTGAAAACCAATTTCCCCCTAATTTACTAGTCACCAAAGAGTAGTAAATGAAAGGGGAAAAAATTACAAGTAGACAACCTGCATCTTGCAGGCACCATTTCCAGAGCAGAACATTTCCAGTGCACATCTGTTGTCGTAGCCTGAAAATTCTCCTCAGACCACATGCTGTATATTAGCAAGACTCTAGCTGTACAAAATTATTGATAAAACTAAATAACTTCTTACTCTGGTCAGAAGTACATTACAATTACAATTAGCTGCTGCCATAATCTTGAAATATGCTCATATAAAAAATCTTAAAAGTGTTCTGTTTTACATGACAAAAGTAAAATTGGTCTTAGTGGGTCACTAAAACTTCAAAACTTACAGCTTCTACAATGCACCTAATTCTGTTCTAGCCATCCTTACTTACACAAGTGTTTCTTGACATCAATAGGGAAAACATGTTAATAAAATAGGTCTATAACCATCTGTCAGTCAGTTCTTGTGAGATGTTGATTCTTCCTGTTCCTACTGCAATTTGACTGCTCCCAGGGAATTTTCTCAAATTGTGCAGGTAAAAGAAGACTCAAATGTTACTGTTCTTTATAAAAAACATGCATATCTTTTTTCTGCATTCTTCCCAGGTATTGAACTCTATTACAATGAGACCATAAATTTTATATGTTCCATTTATGACATCCACATGTCCATGTTTTGAAATGAATATTGTGAATTGCCCTTTTGTCCACTTCTCCCCTTATTTCTCATCCCAAGCATTAAGTCACATACAGCATATCCTAGTTATTTTTTCTCATTTCAAAAGCAAACTTATTAAGACATAAAAATTATGCAGAAAAGCATATAGAATACTGGGTATGGTATTAATGGAACAACATTGAATGACAAATCTGAAATATCTTCTACTTCATAGTCCGGAGTAATCAGATAATAACAGATTTTGTCACCCAATCCTATGAGCCACATGAAGTACCTTTTATTATCACTGCTGACTTCAGTTAGTCTATGAAGATGGTCCTTACTATGACTAAGAGTATTGGTATATGTTCTCAACAAATAGAGAATGTGGCTCTCCATTAGAGATGGCACATTTTCCTCTTATAAAAAATGATTCAAAGTTAATCAATTTCAGTAGTGAAAATTATAATCTAGGTTGTGTTATTAACAAGCTTGCCATGAAAGAAAGGCAATAGAAACAAACTGCTAATGGAAGTTTCAGATCTTCAAATGTAATTCTCCAATTCCATGTCCCTACTTTAACCCAGCAGCAGTGAGAAGTTGTTCTATCAGGAAAAGCATTGGCGCTAAGTAAGGATGCATAGAAAGCTGCTTCATTTATGTAGGAAACTCATTGCTACATCAAAGAAGGCATATAACATTGTGGCACTGTAGAATCAAAATGTTTGAGGTGCTCTCTACCCATCGTAGCAACTTTTCCTCTAAGGCTATTACAGCACCAAAGAACAGATGCACATAATCTGAAAGCAAAAAAAAAAGAGGATCAGAGAAATTTCTCCAAGAATGTAGTGAGCATATCAATGAAATACCAGGAGCAGTAAAAAGAAATACTTAATTTTCCACGATTGTCCACCGGGTGGCGTGTAAGTCATGTAGTGTTATGAGCAGCGCTACTGTAAATTCACAGTGTTTTGTCTTGCGCGAGGTACCAAACCTATCTGATTGGTCTGGGGCCAAATAAACACCTATAATTATCCAGAGTAATTCACAAGCAGGATTTATTTTCCGGTAAGAACTACTTTCATTAGTTAAGCTCCCGAAAAGTGTTCTACAATAAGTCAAGCTCCTTACCACACTACTGGCCACAATGGTTTGAGCATTAAATTTCCCCTAAGTGTTCTTTCTCTTTGTGATAATTTCCATTCTTGGCAGTATTGCATCCATCAGAGATTTTGCAGTTGAACAAGTAGACTTGTAAGGACACAGAGGTTTGACAAATACAGATATAGCCAATCAGAACACAGAAAGCAGAGCTTCCTAAGTGCTCTATAGCTTGGATCATAACTGATCATAATTGGCTAATCACAAATTGGTAAAAGATATCCCTGAATTTACCTTCTCCAATCAAGATGGAAAGAACTAATACCTTCTCACAGTTATTACATAGATGTATAATTGTATACACTGTTCTCTGGAGAACTGTAGCCATTAAAAATGACAAAAGAAATACTTAATATTATTTTTTGCTTGCTAATACAGTGTTGCAATAGGAAGGAAAGAGAAGAGCAAGAACTGTGCCTCTAGCCTCTAGTTTTCTACATGCTGAGAGAAGTATTTCAAAGGCATTCAAAAAGTTCATTGCTACCATAGCAATCTTCAAACTTCCCCCCAGCATTGCTGAGAGTTTGTAAGTATATTTTGCAAATTCCCAATGGGTAAGTTAGTGGTTTACTGGCTTTGGCTCTGAGATGAAGGCAAATGGTTTCACTTACCACACTTGAGCTTCTTCATCAATAAAATTGTTTGGGATTCTTATTACCCTTCCCTGTGAAACTGAAGTCAGCACTGAAAAATTCCAATAAATATTATAATTACTCGAGATAGAACAATCCTTTCCATACTGTCAGTTAGCAGCATTTACCTTTTAGAAAGTTCTCTGTTCTGAATATTTCCACAAGTCCTGTTTCTATGAAACTGAAAACCTAACAGTCCAAGCAGGGTGATGAGGTTAATTCTACAGTTGGGGATAGAGTAATATCATAATATCTTAACTATTTATCATTTATTATTTTAATATATTTTGGGGTACCTAGTAAACACAAGAAATGTTTTATAGTAGATAATGTTGTATAAATTATAGTATTGTAATGATGACAAATTTTAAGGTGTTTTTAATTTTTATTATTGAGTATGCACTTCTGTCCGTGCATGGAAGAACATCATCCTCAGATGCTGTTGACAAGGTTTTCTCTCATAATCTCTGTACCTAAACTACTTTTTCATTATTTCTTCTGCTTTTATGGTATTGGGTTAGGAGTTTGTTTGTCTCCTTCCAATTATTTCTGTAAGCTTTCATCTCAGACATGTGCACTCTTATTGTATTCTTTAATGTATATATGTAAGAGTCTCTACCAAAACCATATTTTTATTGGTATTAATGTTCACCCAACCAAGGAATTCTATTGTTCTTCATCAATTCTCTACCAAAGAGTTTCAAGCCACTGCTGGTAACAAAAAATTGCAGATATCACAGGCTGACATTTTTGCAATCAGATTCATGCAAATTTTCTGTTGTTTTGGCTATTTTTTTCCCAGGAAAACCAGTGCTAGTGCTTATGAATGAGTGGTTTTCCTGAAATTATATGCTCTGGAATAAATAACAGAAAATTACCACTAAAACTGCAGAAGAAGAGAAATCATGGTTTTGCATTAGCATTGTTGCAAAATTTGTTTATATAGCCAGAAAGATCATGGCCTCACTCTGATGTATAAATCACTGAGTAACTGATAATTACTTGCCCCCTATAAAAGGGCATTTAAATAAAATTTAAATTCTTAGACCCTATTTGAAAAGTGGCTTTTCTTTCTCCATTTCCCTTAGTTCAAATACTATAATGAAACCTAATCTTTGGTTACAAAAATGAGTGAGGGAGGAGAAAGATCCCCAGCTTTCTACAGTGACTGAACCTCTCGCAGCACACTGGTCTCAGGCGTGAGTCTTCCTTTTGTCTCTTTGAAGTTAGAGGTAAGGCAATAAATGTCCTTAAAAAAAAAAAAATGTAATGAGCAGTTCCTCATTTCTTGTTGAGTTTCAATTTCTTCTTCTGCACTTCTGTTGCCTTCAATTTTAGCGTATGATAAAAACATTCAAAAAATGCATAAACTTCCTGATTTACTTAGTGACAGATTAAATACTATGGCCAGGCTGTTTTATACCATGGACAGCTCCAAGCTGACTGTTGCCTATTCTCGGCTGTTCTTCTCAACATCATTGGGTTTTTACAGGAGAAAATCGTTCATATCAACTCTTCCTAATGTGAGCTTGTTAAAAAATATGCAATCAAAATAAGAAGACTGGTTAGTTTTCAAAAATTACTAGATGTGTTCCTGTTCAATCTGTAAGAGTGAAAATGGCACCTTGAAAACAGGGACCCTACTCTTTCTATTGTTTCTATCATTTTCAAATTGGCTACATTAGCTGCACCTCAGGAATGATGATAATGGGCTCTTTTGGAAATACAATATACTGAATATCAGTCTTGCTGAGAAGACTAATGCTTGTCACTTCATTTCAAAAGAATAAAACAAATATGACACCAATTAATTTTCTTCTTCTCAGGAGACACACAGGTGCTGCTTTTATAAAAGCAGCAGCAGTCCACAAGCAGAACTCTGATGGCTAACATAGGTTATTTCTACATCTTTTCACTCTCCTCCATTCAGTTCCTCACCATCTTCATTCCAATGCCACCCGCCAGGAGCACAGATGTTCAGATGCTGTGGATTCCAAGGAAAATCCTTCTTCATAATAAATAAATTATAGAAATGTGATCAGTTATGTCTTTTGAGAAATTATATGCATGAAAAATCACTCAGTAGATCAGATTTAAGGAAGCCATGATTTACTTTAACCACAAGGCAGTTATTTCATTCAAACAAAATGGCTTGTAAACAGAATAAAGCACTGATGAAGGAGTCACTAAAGAAAACTATGCTTGGGACCACAGAATGTGCAAGGTTCTTGAACTCCCAAAGATTGATAAAAAGAAAATCTTGGAGTTTAATCTACAGTACAGATACTTTAAAGAAAATGATGTCTCATTTAAGCTGGAGGCTTACAAATGGACAGAAGACAGTCAAGAGTCCCAATGCTACCGATTATCAAATGAACAAGAGGGGTTGGGTTTTGGTTTTTTTTAAGCACAAATGTAGATGTACCCAGAGAAGCTGTAGATGCCTGATCCCTGGAAGTGTTTAAGGTCAGGTTGGATGGGGCTCTAAGCAACCTGGTCTAGTGGAAGATGTCCCTGCCCATGGCAGGAGGGTTGGAACTGGATGTTCTTTAAGGTCCCTTCCAACCCAGGCCTTTCTATGATTCTACAACCCTAAATCATACTTCTCTTTTTTTTTTCCCCCACAGCTACAGCAGGATCAAAATAATTGGGAAAGATTATATTAAGCAGGAGCTACAGCTGATGAGGTTCCAAGAGGGCCACACACACTTACTCATTTATCTTTCAAACAGAGCTCTGTCACACTCCAAGTTTGGCACATCATGCTTAGGATGGGCCAGATGGCTTTTCTAAAGAATTGAATTTGTAGTAAGATACAAAATAGCTATTTGTTGAAATGATGTTGAAGCCAAAGCACCAAGTTTTACATTGGATGCAATCACAAAACACCCTAATATTCAATATAAAATAAAATAAATTTATTGCTTTTATTTCAAATGGAATGAAAAGAAGCCAGAAAAGACACAAAGGCCATTTATGTCAAGTGGAGAACAATTTATCAAACAGAATGAAAATACACAGCTCTTGGGGTTCTAAACCTGATCATGATGGTCATACTGGGACACACAGTCTCGCTTTCCTGTTCGTTTTTCATTCCATAAAGTATTTGAGCTTGCCAACACCTTCTTGTAGTATTACAGCCCCAATTACAAGGTGATTTCAGGCACTGCTGTACCATGGAAATGCTCAATAGTCTGCTTTCTTGGTTTTTGAATTCATCTGCAAAAGGAGCAATCAATACTTTTTTGAGGGGGGAGGATGAGCAATTAATTTCCGTGAATATGTGGCATATGCAGTGCATAATATACATGAACTATTCCAGGTCTCCATAGGAAACTGCTGGCATGGTGCCTCTGAAGGCTAAACTATAACATATCCCAGCTGTGGCCAAACAAATGGCTTTGGCGCTTACCAAAAGATTTCTCCTGATAGAAAATTTATTATTGTCTTTTTTGTTAAGCACAACAAAATGTTATAATGAGGAGCTCTGAACAAAATATTAATTAGAAAATGCTGCATTGGTGCAACACATTCAAAGGAGATGCTATTCAACCACAACAATCTCTTTATTTGGTTATGAAAGATTAGTTATTAAAATGAAACAAAGAAGGAAAATAATGTCACTAATATAAAAAAAAATCAAGCAGACAACACATTGGTCAAATCTTGAAAAGTGAGGGGAATTTTTTTGTAATTTCCTCCCATGTGCCCCACATTCATCAAGAATTACTGATAAAAATCCTGCCCTAGCTTTGGTGTTGGAGTTGTGAAGGTGAATTCTTAGCACAGCTCTTAACACTGCAAGTTTGTCTTTCCTTCAAATGGGAAAGGTTCACAGCCAGGGCCCACAGAATAACCCTCTGCCAGTATTTGCACCACTGAAGGTTCATTCATGTCTACAGGAGAGTAGAAAGCTTAGAGAGCTTGTTTCTTTCCTTTTCCATGCATGGAAAAAGGCATTTGGAACAAGCCCAGATCTTGTCTGGTTGAGAAATATTTGTGCAGTGAACAGTTCCTGTGAAGCCTTCTGTACTTAATACTATTTTCCAAGAGCCAAATACCAAAACTAGTTTCTGTAATTTGCAACGGTATAACCAAACAGTCATGGTTGTACTCCTTAGCCAGGTACCATGTCCTTGCAACAGTACCCCATGGGAACAGTATAAACATGAAAACAGAGAGTGCAATGAGTTCCTTTAATTACTCTACATTCTGTATATATGTAAAAAAGGGTGTATGCTTTTTCTTTAAGGAACTCCTTCAGTAGAATTCTATGCATATCTAAGCATCAAGATCAGCCTGTATTCTCACCTTTTGCAGAATCAGGACTGCAGCTTTCTAAATCTCAGTAAGAAAATACAGGGAAGCAATTGTTTATTATTTCACACATGTTGTTAGGGAATAATTGACATGGATTTAATGAAAAAAAAGTCCTAACAAGATTTATGTGTAGAATTTTCATATGGACTGTTTAAATAAGTATAATGAAAAAAAATTGCAATGAAAATGTAAATCAGTCATCATATATTCTGGACACATAAAAAGATGCACTTTGATACTTACCAAATGTTAGAGAAGAAAGTTAACAGCCACAAAGTAGCAAAAGGATTAAAGGGATAGCTTATGAAAGTAAATAGTCTTTTAAAACAAAGACTTGCAGAAACATTTCAGAGAGAGCTGGGGACAAAAATGGCACTTTTCTAGTATGGCTCTTACAATAGCTAAATGGGCTTAATTAGTGACCCACAGTAATTGCTGTTTTAAGAGCAACATTACATTGTGTCCAAAATACATTGGAAAATTGCAGGGCAGATTAAAGGAAAGTAACTGCATTATAAATACAATATATACTTTTGGAGTACTGTAATTCTAGTTGGAATGGAATGGAATGGAATGGAATGGAATGGAATGGAATGGAATGGAATCTTTCAAAGATATCAAGGATGAATGCCAAAGGAAAAAAAGAGATATCATCGTACAAGGAAAAAATTGGTCAAGAAGACACAACAATTCAGCACTTCTTTCCAAGAAGACCTCACCATAAATGGTTTAATAAAAAATTTCACTTGGTGCATTGTAAGGAGCAGTGAAGAAGTCCTGCATATTTCTTACATCTCTGCAAATCTTCAGACATCGAATGAATGTATAGGGTGTAAATGCCCTTATTTAAACAGTCTGAACATACAGATTCATTTTGGTGCTAACTTACAAAATGGCAGAAATAGTACCTTCTTTACTCTTTTGGGACTCAAAATACTAAGTCCTAAAGAAAAAGAAGACTTTCCAGGGCATTAGATAAGATTTTAACTTCTTCCTACTAATCAAGGTAAGGAAATAACTCTCAGAAAGATTGAAGTCAAAAACAAGCTGTGAGAGTTTTGACCCATGGCTGAAGCTTGTTTAGTATCCTATAGAAACATGACCAATGGGTGTGTTTAATAGAGGATTTATACAGCTTGGTTGCAGTGGGACAATGGGATGTGACAATGAGAGCAGCAATGGGCTATTTTCCCCATTTCTAAGAATTACTCTTTGCCTGACTTTACGTGTGGACCCAAATATTGTGGGTATGAAAATGATCAGCCTTTCAGGCCCAAGGACCCATGCCGGGGACTCACCCTAGGAGTCTACAAAACTTCCTTCCCTTGCATGTGGACCTCTGAAAAAAACCTGGAAAATTAAAATAAATTTCCACTTTGTAACCTCTTTGTGTCCTTTAAAGTGTTTTTTTTGGAGCTGAAACACCCCTGAAACTTCAAGCAAGAAACAGTTTTGTCATTATTTGACTCATGGTGAGCAGAGGGCATAGAATGGAACAGAACAGGACAGTTATGCTATTGCGAGAGTTCTGCATGACAAACTATGACCCAGGTCTGAGGGCTCCAGCCCAGTGAGCAGCTCTCTGCAGTGCAGGGCCCAGACCCACCCAGGAGACAGGGGCAGAGATGGGCATGCATACAGCAGGGCTCAGGCAGGGACTGAAGGTCCCAGGCTGAGCTGGGACACATTCCCTGGGCCCTTGGCAGGGGACGGGAATTGGGGGTCCCAAGGGAGGGAGACCCCCACCCCCAGAACCCTGAGAGAAGTAGACTTGCACTACTCTTATGCTCAGTTTAAGAGATTGGTGATTGCCCACTTTGGAGTCAGAGTAATGGGCCAGATGGACCTTCCCTTTAAGAGAGTACTGCTGTTCTGGCTCTTGTGGTTTAGTATGTTTTTCCACAGAAAACAGCTCACACATTTCTAAAAATGAGTACAAGAAGAGAAAAAATTCCATGCGTAATGAACAAGTATTGCTCAGCTCCAAAATACTTTTAAACTTTTAGTTCAGGAGCATGTCCTGCTTGAGATGTGGGGTTTTGTCATCCTGAGAGAACCTAGAGAAACTGGATGAGCACAGAAGACTTTCAAAAACTGCACTCCATGACTACTGTTTGCAAATTTGTGCAGATGGTCAAATGATCTCAAGACGATCCACAGCTCTCAACCCCATCAAAAGGTACATACTTTTTTCACAGAAGGTGACAAAGCCAATGCCTAGGCTGGGGCATGGTTATGGGTACTCAATCCCTTCTGGTAGTGCAGGGCTGGGAAGAAATGTCATCAGATTAACTCAGCACCTATTGGTAGGGAAATGAGGGAGGGGAAGAAGAAAGGAAGGGATGTGAAGGAAAGGAATAGTTTACCTGGAAAGGGCCTACAGCAATCATCTAGTCTAACTGCCTGACTGCTTCAAGGATGACCAAATGTTAGAGCATGGTATTAAGGGCATTGTCCAAATGCCTATTAAACACTGACAGGCACAGGGCATTGACCACCTGTGAACTTTCTGCAAAGCCTGACCTCATTTATGAAGAACATACATCCTCCTGATTTCCAAGAGGAGATCCCTGTTCAACCAAGCTGGTCTTCTGACAAACTTTCTTGACTTAGGACACAACAGGATTGCCTGATCCTATACTGTTAAAAGGTAGTTCTGCAAAACTGACCACAACGCGTGGACACCTTAGCCCGCAAACAGATTCCCAGGGGACACTGCTAACTAGCTCTCTGACTATCTTCAAGTTTGCTCTCTTGAAATCCAAGACAGCAGTTCTGCTTTCCTTTTTGCTCATCACACCAAAAGCTCTAAATTCAGCCATGCCAGGATGACTGTGACTAAGAGGGTCACCTACCATTACATCTCCCATGAGTCCTTCTTTACTCATAAAAAAAACTAGTCTAGGAGGGCTTCTTTCGATGTTGGCTCACTGAGTACTTGGGACAAGAAACTACCTTCCACAAACTTGAGGAATTACAGATCACTTATTCATGGCAGTAGGTTTATTTTTATTTTCCATCCTGTGTTTAAATTATTTATAATGACATACATTATTAGCTCCAAAATTTATCAGGTGACACCTTATGAGGTGGATCATCTACTCTCCTGAATTGTTTTTTCAATCTCCACAAATAAAACAGTCCTCATTAAATATATCCTATCTGCAGGTTCAGCAGAAAATATTTAATGCAGATTTGAGTTCAACTACTCCTTGCTGTTGATCTGCTTTCCACTGAATTTTGCATTCATCAGCTCTTTGCATAGCTCCTTTCAATGGGAATGAAGAAGAATTACACAGAAAGCATTTGAACTTTCAAAGCCTTCATTATTCTTCAGTGGCCAAAATGAAGTTGACTCTTCAGCATCCTTGTTATGCCTCTGTGCTTTCTTATTCAAAATCCCCATGCCAGGGTCAAGGTGTAGAGAGCAGATACCTTGAAAGACTCATTTAAAATTTCCCTCTAAAGAATACTTCTACTTTTATACTCTTCCCAGCCTTACAGCTCTGTCCAGCTGAGAAACAAACCGTGTATAGTGAATTGAAGTATACTAGCAATAGGTTTGTTTTCACATTTATCTTCCTAGGGGGTCTCACCAGTAAACTATAGGAGTCTAGTGCTCCTCAAGTGAAATGCTGAAAGCAAATGGAAATGCTGAGGCCCTACAGCCTCAGGAGCTTGGGGTCTAAGATTGAGCTTTACTTTAGAGCAGGATTTTGGACTTGAATTTCTTGCTTCCAAGCAGATTTCTTATGAACAGCTAGCTCCATGTTCTCTCTGAATGAATATTTATTTGTTTTCTGCAGAATGGAAGAGCAGAAATGGGAGAGAAAATAATGCTTATGAATACTGTATAGCCCATGAGAAGACTAAAGTATTATTCTGGAAGATGAAAGACTTACATTAAAATTCTCTTTCTAAATCAGTGAGAGAAGGGACCTGAACTTGGGAAAACATTTGAGTTTGGCTATTAAACTTCAAAATCAACTATTGACATGGCTTCATTTCTAATCTTGAATACATTGCCTAGTTAACAATTGCTACCTTCTCTCTACCCTTCAAGTAATGTTTCTGGCAAAATATGTTTCCCTTTCAACAATCAATCTCATACTGCTCTTATTCCGAGCAGGCAGTTCTCTGGTCCTTTTGTGAGTGGGAGAGCTTCTCCCAAAACAAGGTAAATGCACTAAATCCAGGCATAAGCACAGTGGGACATGGGATAAGAGGAGGAGTTTCATAACTGAAGATCTAGACAACCAGTCTATGGGAACAGTTTACCATTCTTAATGTGCCTGAAAAGAGAGTTTCAAAGTGGGGATTATCTAAAAGATATCTGCTTGGAGCCAAGCGAAGTGAGCTGTTTCTTACCAGCATGCATCTTGCAGAGAAAGTTTCACAGAAGGGCCAAATCAACTCAGCAGCAACTAGTTTCAGTCCGATTCTGTATTGGCCGGCTGTCTCTGCAGCATGTCTGTGGATAATGCAACCAAACAAGAAAAGTCTTCTGAGCAAGAAATTATCACCCAGAGGCTAAATGTCCATAACAAGGCCAAACTCACTGACTGTTATCTCAGGGCGATCAAGATTGCCTGCCAGTGTAATCCATTTGTTATTTTTCTGCTAAACCTGTTGTGATTGACCTGCACTGGTATGAACAGCCCAAAGACACCTGTTCCTGTCAAGTTCACAGAGGACAGATAATGTAAACCACTCAGTGGTAGTCAGAGGCTTTAGAGGTCAGGATGAAGTGTTAGTACATTGTCCAGTTCTGAGACATCAGCTTTCAGCTTGCTGTACAACAGGCATTGTGCTAGCAGGTAGTTGTGAAATGAACTCTGCATTCCTTTGTAGCCAGATATAACAGCACTTACTGGTCTGTTCTGTGTTGCCATGGCTAGTTCATTTGGCCATTTGGACCATGATAGCTTTCTGCCACAAGATACTATATAGATGACCCTTACATAAGTAACTAAAGGTAGAGGTTAATGATTGCCTGAATGTGTATGTGTCAGGGGAAAAAAATACATATTTAAATTATTATAAGTAACCATATAGTATATAGTAATATAATAATAGGTAAGAATACATACTTATATGTTTTATACATTAAATAATTAGATCACTGGCCTAGTGGATGAAGAAAAGGCAGTGGATGAAGTTTTTCTGGATTTTGATACTGACCTTCCCAGAATCCTCTGGGCAGTTGTCCACCTGTGAGATGAGCATGCAGATGGTGCACTGGGTGAAGAACTGGCTGAAGGGCAGTGCTCAGTGAGTTGTAACAATGAGGCTACATCCCTACACTGGTGACCATCAGTGTTCCCCAGGGCTCAATATGGCTCTTGGCCTCACCATTTGAAAAGGATATTAAGGTACATGAACATGTCCCAAGGAGGGCATCAAAGCTGGAGAAGGAGCCATCAGGAATGTCCTCTGAGGAGTAGCTGTGGACTCA
The DNA here is from genome assembly GCA_036785705.1 of Acanthornis magna. Taxonomy (NCBI): domain Eukaryota; kingdom Metazoa; phylum Chordata; class Aves; order Passeriformes; family Acanthizidae; genus Acanthornis; species Acanthornis magna. The sequence continues at coordinate 15,463,136 of JAWUZG010000029.1, forward strand.
GGGTTTGTCTGGTTTGGAGAGGAGAAGGCTGAGAGATGACCTTACAGTTCCCTACAACTTCCTGAGAAGGGAAGGTAGAGAAGGAGATGCTGAGCTCTTCTCCCTGGTACCCAGTGCCAGGATACGTGGGAATGGCTCAAAGCTATATCCATCAGATGAGGTTTGGACTTGAGCTGAAGAAACATTCCTTTATTCAGAGGGTGGTGAAACTTTGCAAGATCACCTGTAGAAGTGGTCATTGCTTCATGACTGTTGGTGTTTAAAAGGCACTTGGACAGTGTCCTTAATGTTGTGCTGTAACTTTTGGTCAACCTTGAAGTGAGGCAGTTGAATTAGATGACTGCTGTATATCCCTCCCAATTCCCCTCTCCTCTCCTCTCCTCTCCTCTCCTCTCCTCTCCTCTCCTCTCCTCTCCTCTCCTCTCCTCTCCTCTCCTCTCCTCTCCTCTCCTCTCCTCTCCTCTCCTCTCCTCTCCTCTCCTCTCCTCTCCTCTTAAATATTTTAGCTTTTTCCAAATGTGTTCAACTAGTTGAAATCTTTGAATGTTGGACTTTGAATGTGTGGGATGCATGTCCCCCTTCCAAGGATCAGCCATTGATCAGAGTTTTATATTGAGTTCAGCTACCACCGGTGTAGTCAGGCATCTGAGTGCAGTTGGGACTTAGATGAAAATCAGGTATTTGTGAATAACTATATTACTCATCTCTCAGATAGAAGTCTGTTATTGGTACAACTGAATCATCACCATCTTCCATAAATTTGCATAAAATTTTGTGAATCTGTAACTCCTTGCATTTTGTCAAATTTATTTGAAAGAGACTTGAGAGTTCAGTGAGAGAGGCAGGAAGGTAGATAGTGAGGGTCATTCCAAAAATCTTTCTTTCATGAAAAGATATGGGGGTTTTGGTTTATTTTTTTATATTTGAGTAAGAATCAAATGTATTGATGTGTTCTTATCTTGGATATTAGTCTGACAGATGCTTCTTTCATTTTTACTCTAGATTCTGGCCTCCTTTGTTACTAAACTCTACCCTGTCTCATAATAAATGTTGTCACTTAGAAAATAGGAATTCTATCTATTATTTTTCATCCATAACACCTTGGAGGTTTAGATCCCGCATGAAGAATTAGTTTCAGTGTAATCGCTGGGCGTCACTGTTTGCTTCCAACTGCTAAACCAGTAAGAACTCAGGCCAGTTAGTCCCACCTACGGAGGGGGATGGAGGGATGTGACTAGGAAAGGAAGAACTAATGAACTCTACCATCTAGGAAGTATAATGATGATATTCCTGGCATGGCTTCATGGCAATCATAGTACTTCTGACATGATACAACACAGGGCATGGCACTGCTTGAATGCTGTGTTACGGTTTCATCTAAATTGGACACATGGAGAAGCCAGAAAAGGCCTTTGCAGATGGCACTTTTTGCTGTTAAAGTTCATGTGAAAAGTAAGATGGGCTATTTTGCACTACACTCATAATAGTTTCATTTTTACTATAAAAATAAAAGGGGAATTGGGGAGGGATGAATTTCTTCACTATTTCTGTCACTTGAGTGTCCTTATTACACTCTCCCTGCTCACACTATGCTCTACATTTATGCATAATGAGTCACAAGGTCTTTATTTGACTTTTCATACCTCCATCCACATATTTAATATTAAAAGGTGTTTTCCTTTGGCAATGCTAGCAAAAAAGACAATACAACTTAGAGGTCTTAAGTCAAATCATTTTAGAAATTAGAGACAAAGCAAAAGCAGCAAAGAGAATGGAAGTGATTTTTCAACTAAGAAGAAACAAGGTAGGTGTTTGAATACTGTGGTCCTTATCTAAGATTTATTAGTTTGGTTCCACCAGCTTTAACAGAGCTAGATCACTTTACACTGTTCAACTGTACAACATAAATAACTTTAATCATCCTTTTTTATTTTTCTAAAGTTCTTGGGGTGTCATGCCTTGAACCAAGATGTGGACAGTCACCTTTCAGATATTTCCTTTTAGGAGAAGAGGGAAGAAATAATATGGAATGCAAATATAATACTTATTTATACTTGGAAATATATCTCATTGCTGACTATGACATGGTTAGTGCTGAGCTGTGATATTGTACTTTGCTGGTACACTTTATTGAAACTATCACTAGTACATAAGACATTGATTGAATTAATCACAAAAATAAAAAAAAAAAAAAACCTCAATTTTTTAGCAAGGGAAGGATTACCACAGGCATAAGAATTTTTAGAATACACACTTCACTGCTTGATACAAGAAGAAACTGCCTTAGGCAGATCCATGTAATTTAACTCAACACTTCCATTATCTATAAAAGAGTTTGATCTCAAGATTGGTGAACAAAAATTGCAACATTTACACTAATCAGCAACTAAAATAGCAAATCTGTTATCAAGCATTTTGCTAACTGCCAGACACTCCTTTGCTCAATAAAGATTATCAAAGTACCCACAAATCAAAACCCAAAGAAACTCTTTAGAGTTATGGAATTATTAGGATTTGCCCAAGGATAATTTTAAAACCAGCACAATGAATTGTTGGATCTTCTGAATTCAGCTTACTTCAGGCAAAAACTATCAAATACTGCTATGTAAAGAAAACACAAACTATAATGTCTATAGGGCATCAATACTAGGAACTGATATTTAAATGGTAACATATATATATGTTTTTTAATTTAATTTAATTTTTAAAAATTTGATTTTTATTAATTTTAATTTTTTATAAAATTTAATTTTGCAAATATGTAAGCAGTTTAATAACTATTTTGAAAGACCCGGTCTTGGCCCTTTTGCATTTCAACTTATTTTCAAAATCGTGTCAAAATTTTCAAATATAGATTCCCAGATATATACTTATACTTGAGGTCACAGTTAGATTATACTTTCAATGCTGGTATTTCCTGCAGAGTTGGCAGATCAGTACCAATAAATCAAGGGGGTTTTTTTGTTTGTTTGTTTTTTTTTAATGAAGAGATTCTGTCATCTTTGCAGATACTAATATGTAGAAGATTCTGAGATTAATCCAGATAAAGATTAACATACCATGGGATCATAATTCTCTGCATAACTGCTGTTCTACTGAACAGGAATTCTGTGATAGTTTTACAGCAGCTACCTGAAACAATGTTTTTCCTTTAGTTCACCTCACAGACTCTGCATAGCTCACCTTTTCTGCAGAACCTAAATCCAAAGATTTAACGGAAACCTTCTCTTTCACTTTAACAGGCATGAATTTAGGTGTTTTTTTTTTTTTTCTTTTTGCTATTTTATCTACTATAAATGTTTGGGTGTTTATATTAACCATTTATAAAATTAATAAATTTAGTAAGAATAGTAGTGACAGCACTATGCTGAAACACAGACCATATGATAAATACACTATCAATACAAATATTTTCATAAATTAGAATTGTTAGCTTGTATTAAATTAAACACCATGATTCTATTAATGTTAATTATAAATGTTCAGGAAATAGGTGCAAAAGTATATGATACTGTATATATAATATATTTCATCTCTAAGAGTAATAAAATTAAACATGAAACTTCTTCGTGTGATAGTTAAAAATAACATGAGAAAAGCTGAGTTGTCAAAACGTGTGTACTCAATAACCTCTAAACACTGGGGTTGAAGTGGTGTAGGCTTGCCTTGCACTTGTCAAATAATCTGCATATATCGCCAAGGACAATTGTGAACTATTGACTCTAACCACAGGTAATCTGTTACAGATACCCAATATATTTTATTGAAACACTTTGAAAATGCAAAAGATGTCATCTCCTACATTACTTCAGATTTTGAGGGAGTAATTGAATTGTAATGCTAGAGAGAAGGTGATAATTTAAGTTTTGTTGAACTCTTATGTGAAAAGATGGCTAGGAGTAAAATTAGAGGAAACTGAGAAGTTATATTTACATCCTAACAGAAGTTATAATGGTACAAGAACTATAGGGTGAAATGAAGTTGCTGCTTCCAGGATGGAATCCGGCTGGCATGCTCAAAACATATTCCATGACGATACCCCACAATCTGCAACTCCTAAGCACCTACTAAGGCGGATGGAACAGAGGGTGGAACAGATTGTTGAAATCCTTGCAGGCAGGGCAACTTGATGGGACTTTGTTGCTGATAAACTACACTGCCCTTGGCAATCGAGGGGGGTAGGAGAAGATGTCTTACTGCCGAGCCAGCAACAGTGGTGAAATCACTCTCCTCTGATAAAATTGGTTCATTATAATGTAATTGCAATATTAATGCACACCTCCATCCTAAAGTTACCTGCCCCCAAGGTACAACCACCCCTCACTGAGCACATGCTCTATATTTTATTGATTAGGCCTTGAAGCGTAAAGCAAGAGAATTTTACCCCAATCAGTATCAAAGGTATGTGTGACTAGAGTCACTCAAGCTCCACCTAAACAGAAAGAAATAGTATTTGAGAATGGGAGAAAATCAGAGAAGACTCCGTTGTAGTTACTGGGATCAGCTGACAGCCTGAACCCCTATTCTCCCCTGTAGGGACCCCTACTGGGTGAGAACCATACTCTAGGCATGCTGAATAGTTTTATTGGGGATTAGAGCTTGTCTGTGCATTGCTTTGAATAAGTTTTTGCAATCTGATACTATCAGTAACAATCCTTGAACCTTAACCTGTCACAATTTTCTAGTAATAAAGAGTATTTTTCTGTAAAGTGTTAATGTAAATCCTTCATAGGTGCTGGCAGTTGCTGGCAGCGGGAAACATACCAGAATAAAGTGGAAAACCTGCTCAGATGTCCCCTTTATGCTGTTGGTGTGTGTCCCTGAATAAGTCCATTGAAGTGTGCTCCAATTCAGCGGGACTGTTCAGTGAAGGGTCCTACTAAAGGTTGGGAACAAGGGTCTTGACTTTCCTGGAGTGCTGACAGACCAGCCAGATGCTGAGGGTCGAGGAAATCTCCCTTTTTCTTGCGTCATGTGATGAGTGCATCTGTTTAGGCAGCTATATTTTGATGAAAGCTCACAGTCCTATACTCATATATTATTAGATTCAGTTTTTCTGGCCCCTCCTTACTTCCAACTGCAAAAACAAGGAAGGCCTACGCATACCCAAAACCCCCACACAGCCTTTTCCTTAGAAGGTGGCAGATTAAATACTCCAAAAATCAGCTTCTACAAAACAACAGTATTGCTCACTCATGAAAGGGTATCTTGTCAGAAGCAAAAAGATTAAAGACAATAAAGTCAGTTCATGCCCTGGTTCACTTACGCGTTAGCCTTTCCTTGTAAGTTTTAGCAAGCTGCCTTTGCTAATGGTTATGCATGTTCACAGTGGCCAAAATCTCTAGCCCTCTATGTATCTGAAAATTGTTTAAAGCTGGAAAAAATCATCTCATGGTATTTCAAAGCTAAAAACTTCTGCTGAGGCCTCTATACAAACCACACCTGTAACAATTCCACTTCACACAGGAAGCCCAGTTCTGCCCCAAGTTGAGGGAAATGGAATAATATGTGATAATAAAATCTAGACTGGATAGTTGTTTTCCTCTCTCTCCTCCCCCTCTTCAAGAGTTACAAATTGCATTTCAGGTACTGCAGGTAAGACTGTCAGCGAGCTCACATTTAGAAGAAAAGATGTCTGCTCACAAACAAGGCTTTCTGCCATGTGTTCACTATAAAAATCAGTTGCAAAAAATGATTTTGCAGATAAGAGTCATTGAGAATGGTTCCACAATGTCATTAAAACTTCTCCTATGTAATGTTTCTTCAAAAGGCCAGTGAAATCAGCACTTATCATAGTGAGAGAAATTTCTTTCCTCCTTTTCATTATTTTGTATCTGAAACCTGTAACATATTCATAGCCCTGTGGTAATATTGCAGCTTATGGGCCTCATTATTGTCTCAGCTATGTTTTCCATGGACTGCAACCATGGAAAGGAAGGTGAAAAAGCCCTCATAGTATTAGCCTGGACATTTCAGTGTCAGAGGGCATGGACATGAAAGATGCAATGGAGAAAGGCATGTCATGTTAGGGGACTGGACACAGGTTCTTACAGCAATGCTTGCAATTGTGAACAGGGGATAGAGCAAACTTAACAAAGTGCATTATATTGCTTCTTTCTATCTTCACATTTCTGACTGGCCTTGAAGCAGAATATTGCATTTTTCAGAGAGACAGGGTATACCAAATAGCGACTTCTGATAGAAAAAGCAGAAAAATAAATACAACTATGTAAATGATAGATGAGTATTCTCAGACAGAATTGACCAAAACTTTTTGACAAAATGCATTTCTTGTGAGTGGATGAGGAACTCCCAATTGTCAAAATGAAAAACATTTCACAGAAATAAATTTATTTTGAAGAGAATTTTATTATCCCAGAATTAATTGTCTAGTCCAAATGAAGGAAGAGACTCTTACCAAGAATTCAGTTTGAGGCATTTGTCATGGTATAGTAGATCAATATTTCTCTTCAAACTGTTCATGTGAAGAGATTACGCAGGGCAATGGTTTTAATGGTAACAGGGCCACTAACTGCCGCTCTTACCATAAAATGCCTGCCTGTGGCAAAAGAGAATGTGCAAGGTGGTTTGTGCTGAGCAGAGAACTGCGACACAATGTCTTGCATTTCCCGCACCTGCCTCAGAAATTCCCTTTTTATGAATGTAAATATGCATTCTCTTTAAGGAGGAATAACCTATTGAACTCTCAGGGCTGCTTAGCACAGGTTCATGGATCATGAGCCTCAGTGAAGGTGGTCAGTTAAGAAGTCAGTCTAGCTCTTAGCAACAGGAAGACACATCTCGTACTGCTGGTAAGAAGTGTTACACTTGAAACTGCTGGGCTAGGCAAGGGCTGCACACTGCGTGGATGAGAAGATAAAAACATAAGCAGGATTGCTACAAAATTGAGTAAAAGAGTGAAATATTCCTACAATTCCAGTGAAGACTACCAGCTGCAATACATTCTTCTAAAACAATTAGGCTGAATGTATTATTCTCTACACATTACCAGCCAGAAACACAGTAATAGCAGGCTCCCAAGGATATACATAAGTAAAAATCCCCCCTTTCTTTTTTTTTCTTTTCCCATTAAAGCAGAAATATCACAGCAATGAAAGTATCCATGTAGGGTTATCTTAATTAGTGTTTTCAGTTCTCAGAAAAGAGAGAACTACTAAAATAAATATATTTTCAGTTAATTGCTACTGCTGTACAGCAAAGAATAAATTTTTGTGCATTTATAAGCTGAGGTGAATTTCTGAGGTTTGTCTTTCAAATGAAGTACTTTTTTATCAAAAGCATCTCATAGCTGCTGTTTGCGGCTTTTATCTCACTGCTGTGGTACATCACTTTATCTGCTGGAAAAGCTTGCACATTTTTCACAGCAATATGAGAGAGCTGAAATTCAAAACGTGTAAAAATCTCACATTGTTATTGTTCCATTAATGTTTTGTATATTGAGTAGCAACAATACCAGCAATGAAACTTCTATGGTACTATGATGGAAATAGTAGGTAACCTTTTAGTAAATAAAATCCCAAGATTTTACTGCACCTTATATTCCCAGAACATGAAGTTGTGAGGTGAAAAAGTATTTCCAGAGGTAGTACTAATGTTGACATTAGTGGAAAGCAAAGTTATTTCAACACCAAGAAAAAATCTTTTATAAAAATATTTTTTAAATTCTCTTAGAAAAAAGAAAATTTTATTTCCTTGTTACTTACCATCATCAAATGACCGTTGTGTTCCATTCACCAATTTTGATCAAAAAGATGAAACAAGACTCTCTCTTTAGCAAAGGTCATGTATCTTTAACTGCCTCTGTCTTAAAATAATACCAGTAAAAGGAACTCAGTGTTTTTTCGAAAGGGTTTTTAATCATTCTTAAAACAAAGGAGAGAATTTTAAGACCAATATATTTTTTGTTCATTTCTTCCGCTGTTATCATGTCTCTGCTAGTGTATCAATAATTCATTGTCTATTTTCTATTCTTTAAATCACTTCAGGCTGTCTTGGTCTAACATAATACAGGGAGCAGAGTGCAAAGACTGGTGCTAGGAATACCCATAACAGGAGAAGCAAGATATAACGTGAGAATCAGATTCTCATTTTGATGCTTATTTTGAAAAACTCTCCATTTCCACAGTGCTCCAGGGAACAGCCTCCATCCTCATTCACTGGATAATGCTGTCATGAGTTTTTGAGCTTGCAGGGACATACAAGCCTTGGACGGGCATAGTTCCTATGTTGCTGTCATCAAGGAAGCTCTGCAATTCATGGGCTTTATACTTCAGATTTTATTCATATTTTGAGCTACAGTACCTTAACCTTTGTACTATGGGTAATTTCTCCGCAAATGATTTGGCCTACTGACCATTTCATATGACTAGCCATATATCCTTGTTTGGAAAGCACAGTTTTCATTAAATTTAATTACTTTCCCCTACGGCTTGTGCAGGAAAGGTTCATGGTAAAGGTGCAGCTATTAAATAAATGCAGCTACTAAACAAGGCCAGCTGCTATTAAAATCTACATAGTGAAGGTGAAGCTACTAAATTAAGGTGATTACAGTTTGAAGGTGTTTCTAGATGAAGACATATGGATAAGCTTTTGCACCTATAGTGCATTTTACCATACACAATGTTGTAAAACTTGTGTGAGCAGCACAAGGTGTTTCCACATCTCAGCTGTTACAACGTCATATTAAACTAATTTCTACAAATATGAAATATATTATTTTAAAAATTTTAATTCATTAGGAATTTATTTGAAAACTTGACTCTGCAAGAAATCCTGAAATTCACGATGAATCTCAAAATCTCTACTGCACTTCAAAGTAAAAACTCTCTTTAAAAATTGCAAAATATTTTTCTAAACTGTGTTGTGAATGGCACTCATAAGTAGAACACAAGTCCGATTGAATTTCTGGTAGCTGGCTCAACTCCAGTTTTCACTGGTTGTCACACTTTATAGCAAACTGAATTTGTCCACTTCCCATGTGCTTGGCCTGTATCTTCTCAAAACCACACTTCACCCCATGTAGTCGTGAGACATAAGTCTGTGTTTGTGGTTTCTCGTTTCATTGTACCAAAGTAACTGTTCTTGCAGCCCACCAGAGTAGTGTTTGTGCAGAGTTTCTGTGCAAGGCATGAAGCCTTTGAAGGGAAAGGTCTCCAAAAATGTTTTTTGTAACAGTCAAGGGAGCCAAACTTGGCATAAACCACACCCCTGATGGACACATTTGGAAGAGGCTCTAAAGAATACTATCCCATCATCTGTGATCAGGTATTCTCTGTAAGACAAATAGTTGAGTTGCTTTAGAAGAGAGTTCAGAAATTAATTAGCACACATGCAAAGTGTGCAAAGGTCTGGGAATGGGATAAAGAGCAAGTCAAACTGCCCATGTAGGAACATCCTAAAGCAATGCAATATGACTGCCTTTTGCACAGTAGAACACTCTCATTAAATTGCTCATAGAGAATAACATTCTCATTCTAAAGAACAGTTTGATGGTCTATCACTTTTTTATTGTTAGCAGCTCCCAGAATTACAATTATTTTCCTGAGATACTGTGGTACAGACAGTTAAGTTCCCTTCAGCACTTCCTTCAGACTGTAATGATTTCCCACATCTGGATAGGATTAATCATGTAATATTAATCAAATCTGAAATTCACTGAATTATTCTTGCTGATTTCAGTGGACTTGTAAAGGTAATTCGCAAGCGACCAAGAGGTGACACCAGAGTTTTGGAGACCAGAGGATCTGTCAGACAACTACATATCTTTTTTTCTAGAATCACACTTCAAGCACTAATGTCTGAAAGCTATTTTTGCTGTGATCCAAATTGAATTTGGTGCTGTACTAACACAAGATGAGATGTTTTGAAGAGGTAGATGGTCTTTGAACCTATACTATTTCACATGTGTTTTGTAATCATAAAGATTTCATTAAAATAATAATGAAACATATTTAATTAATATTATTCTTTCTTCTCTTGATCATATGCAAAGGGTTTTTCACTTGTAGATATTTGTGGCAAGACCCAGACTCAGAGACGGCTTTGAGGAGGTTTATCTAAATTTTTTCTTTATGATGAACAGCCTAAAATATAAGATTACTTTTATCAATCTAGTTTTATTAACCTATAAATTGTAATACTTTACTTTTTAAATCAAGGCAGATATTTAAAACAGACAGATTAGATACAAAAATCTTTTTCTTCTCAGAGTTTCCTTGCTTCAGGTATTCTCATAGAATACCATGCAAGCTCTGCATTGACTATCTCCACCACCTCCAAGGTCTGTCTGTCTCATCCCTTCTCTCAATAGTGTCTTCATAGTTGCAGGCTGCCTGTGTATTTCTTTACTTCCTTATCTGCCTGCCCCTTGCCTGTCTAGTCTCACTCTTGAAAGGGAAGGCTCGTGTGGTCCTTTAGAGCAGCAACCTGCCACCTCCTTCCATGAGGATCTACCTCATCTGATCACTCATCTCTTAAAAATAAAAAAGTAAGAAGATATATATCAAATATCAGAATCTGAATGACTTTTTTGAGTTTTGAGAAAACTGAACCTTTTAACAGGACTACTTCCAACGAATTTATCTGGCAAATACTTTAAAAATAGATGATGATAGTTTTCCTAAGGACATATGTATGTTGTTATAAGATTAACTGATTTTTTGAAATCAGTTAAAGCTGTTAGCTTCTCTGGATTTTCTGAATTAAGCCGTCTTAATCTATATGTGTCTAAAGATAGCTTTTTGCTGCCTCAAGTCACATGTTTACTTTCATATATTGCCTAAAACGTGGCAATATAGTCATCTCTCTTTAGGTTGCTTAGCAGTTTGAAAGGGAAAGCAAGGAAGGCTGAAGCTAGTACTGCTGAGATGACTGTTGAAGGCTTTCAGCTTCCCTCAGCCTTCAGAAATTTCTGCACATTTCTTGATCTTTAGAAAGCCTGGCTCACACTGCTAGGAGCCATGGCACTTCTGACAGATCTCAGGGAAGACATGCTCCTAAGAACATGGAGAACCCCTGCTGCTTAAATAGTCTGCAAAAGATGTAGATAAAACTCTTGAAGAAATAAAGACTCTATTCAACTCTGACATGTGATTTTTTTAACACCTATGCATATTTTTTCCATATTAAAAATGTATCACATTGCCATAACATTTGTGTACCATACACATCTTTTAGCCTTTTGGCATTCTACAAGTGCTAGGAGGCACAATAATAGTTCCTGTATGTGTACATATTCTGAATAAAACACCTTGAAACTTTAAGTAATTTTTTTTATTTAACAAGGTTAGCTCATAATACTCTCTAACATACTCAAAAAACTGTAATATTGAAAGAAGTGTTTTATTTCCAATGGTCTTACAAAGCAGTCAGTCTATTATGAGTAAGTAAAGTGATATTAAAAAGGGATTAAAAAATCTTACCTTTTCCAGACCAGTAACTCATGTTTAAACTGTCCTGAATTAGTTTAGCATTTCAGAAATACAAAATTTAAATAAATTGATTGAAATATATGCCTTTTTTGAGACCTTCTATATTCCTTCAGATGTTAATAAAAAGAAAAACCTCAAACACAGGTATTGGTTAGCACTTCTGCCATGTCCAAGCATTCTTTTACTAAAGTAATCCACAAAATCAGAGAAAAAACTCCCCAAAAATATTAAAGTGTGAAGTGACTTTTTACATGGCAAATTTAAGACATGAGTACATTTAAGGACAAAAGATCCAGGTCCTGTGGAAAGCAACAAACATTGTTATAATAGAAGGAACAATATGGTGAACAAATTAAATTTATGATAGTATTGATGAGCTTTAGGGATCAAAACTGATCCCTTAGTATAATGAAAGCTAAGATCAGATAACCAGTATATTTATTGTAAATGTTTTTCTTTACTCAGCTGGTTTTTAGAACTTACCAGAGCATATTGAAGTGTGCCAACTATGCATGTTTTGTAACAAGATGACCTTCTAGCAACTCATAATGAATTTAAGTGCAGTTGTAATAAGAATATTAAAGGGAGTTGAAAAGTCATGTTTATAATCTTTTGGTAAGGCCACAGACTTCATTACCATAATGTTATAGCACAGATTCAAATCAATTTTAGTTATATTTCTGATGTAATCTCAGGCTTGAAAGCAACTGCTTCAATTATTTTTTCAGTAATGTCTCATCTAAAATTTCTATTTTTATTCCTTTTAGCCCCTTTCACTCAAAACAGACACATATGTGAGGGGAAAGCAGCCATGAAGTTTCCTGAAGAGCTACCGCATTTCCTCTGGAATTACACCTGCTAGAGTCAGGGCCAGAAATACTCAATGATGAATTTGTATTCATCACAAAACACAAAAGTGTTCTCCTTTTGGACAGGAGGCATTTTTTTCTTTGGGTTTTAGGTTTTTGCATTTTTTGGGGGGGGGGTTTTGTTTTGTTTTGCTTTTTTGTTGTTGTTGTTTTGTTTTTGTTTGGTTGGTTTTTTTTAATAGATAACTATTAAACCTGTGGCAAATGACCCACTTCTTTAATATGGATCCTTCTCTTAAAATTTATGTATTTGTAGCCAAATTATAAATCTATTGGCTAAAATACTTTCTTAACATAGACCTCTTAAAAGACCTCTTTCTTAACATAGGTTTTACTCCTGATACAGAAGAGTTTTGAATTTCAAACATGGCAGAAGGAACAAGCTCTTTTTTGGGGTACTTTTCTCCAGGTATGAAGAAGGAAATAAAAAGACTGCTTCATTATTATATGGAGCTATACTGACAGTGAAAAGAAGCTGATTTTAAAATCATTGGGAATGAATTATTCTTTCATAATTTGACATCTTCAAAAATACACCTTGTGTTTGCTCCTAACAGAGCTAAGAATTCAAATCATTCCAGGGATCCTGAGCAATGCTCAGGCTGGAGTCCTGTACATGGGATTAATCAACTCTGAAATTTCATTATTTCTTCTGAGAAATATGCTTACATAGTAATTTGTCGCTGCTTTTGGAACCTACTGGAAAATGTCAATTTGACAGAAAGAGCCATAAAGCAGGTCTCTTGGGTAAACAATGCAGTGATACCAAAATGTGCAGCACCAATCAGGGTTGAGATACAGACCACCACACCACACCTCGCAGTAGTGCATCGGGGTAGTGGCACCACATACATGGAGTTTACAGGCAAACAAGCACAAAGTTCTCCCTTGCCTAGGGCTTTGTTTCAGTTCACTGAACAAAGCACTAAAAAGTAATTACAATCTTTCTCTTGGAAATTGTTTCAGACCCTCCTTGGAGGTTTCTGCTTCAAAGGCATTCCAAATTATAACAAAAGAAAGTGGGCTATTTGCCCAAAGTTTGAGAAAAATTACATTTAATAGCACAAATGTGGGTTTTTTGGGGTTTCTTCTCATATCAGGAAAGGGTAGGCAGCTTTGTTTGAAGTGTTATAGTCAAGAATTACCTTCTTCCTCCAGATTCCGAGTAAAAGACAGCTGGAATCTGTCCTGAACTAGCCTTATACATTACCATTAAGGCAGCTTCATCTCATACTCTTCATAATTTCTTAAACTGAAAAAGCAGAGAAGCAGCCCAAAATTTCACAGGCCACAGACCTATTCTTTCTTCTACTAACCCATGATGTCTGCCTCTCAGCTATGCCGCAAGGAACAGAGTCTAAAGCAAAGACAAAGCCTATGGAGCACTGTTTTTTCCACAGAATCTTAGAAGCCCATCAATACTTCTTCCATCAATAGAATTCTTTGTGGAAAGTATTGTCTGTGAAGTTCTACTTGAGGGAGGAGGGAGACGTGTCTTGTTAGTGACTTATGATTCACAGAATTAAAAGAAAGTCAAACCAAAAATTCTAGAAAACAAACCAGCTGAAATATTACTGGCATCATATCTATTATCCCTTCTATTCAAGACAGTTAAATCAAACCACTAAAAAAAAGGTGTTGAAAATATTGATACCATGGGAAAACAGAGTTAAAGCCCTCAACTCAAAAAGAACATGTAATTTCTAGCTTCTCTAATTCTGTGTCTTGTGGTCATTAGCAGCGGTTTTAAGAAAAAGGTAATTTTGCAAGGTACAGAATCATAAAAATCAAAAATCATGTTATGAATTAAAAACAGAATATATGCATCTTAAAAAAAAAAAGAATAATAAACATCAGTAAAATGAAGATGTAAAAAGGATCATAAAACTGAGACCTTACTTGACTAAGTTAAAAATTTTTATACTATGATTAAGTGCATCTGGTCTGTAGGAAATTTTATAGCACCGTCACAGGTTGTGCTGTCGTGATAACATGAACTATATGTAAGTTTCTGCCCCTTCTGAGCTTCCATACATATTTCAATTACACACTGCAAGTATTTGTAGAGATATTGTAAGACTTTTGCAAAAATCTAAGTTACTTTTTGATTGTTTGAAAACTCTTTGCCCTCACAAGCATTCATGACTTGAAAAAATAATTTCTACCGGATGCATTAAGAGACCTATGACAATCTCTTCCTCACATAAATTAATTCTGGTACAAAAAAATTCAAGCCCAGATCTTTTTGAATACTTGTCAGCCATCCATCTTGTCTAGTGACTACTTCACTCCTTTTCTCTAAAGCATTTGGTTTTGGTTTAGATTTTGATTGTTTTAGATCTTGTTTGTCTATATTACATATAATCTTCTCTTTCCATAAAAAATACTTAATTTTTCTTTAAAGGAGGCTGGTTACCATGGGTGATCAGGCTTTCAATTGTGTTGAAAATATTTCAACAACATAATTACTCCAAATTGAAGTCACTTCTGCCATTTATCTTAGCTTGATGCATTTTTCTAAGAAGAATGGCGTAATGTGGTTCTTTTCTTCTCTGACTGTGTAGCATTGCCATCCTGCTACACTGAAGTACCATTGATGAATTTCCTTCTGTGTTGTTGAGCAGCCTTAGCTGTAATGTTGTGCACAGACAGAGCTCAAAAATGATCATAAAATTCTGTCAATGACTGCTTCCTGTACTCCAGAGGAGGTGGCATGAAAACATTTTGGGGAGATGAGAGGTGGAGAAGTGGCAGAGGCAGAACTTCTGGCACAAGTATTTCTAAATGCAAAAGTAGAGACTGGTACTTCTGGCCCCAGGCTGGCATCTCAGGAAGCAGAACAGGAGCAGTCCACTGTCACAACAAAAAGTCACAGTCCTGCCTAGTGCAAATGCAAGTTTGATAAAAAATAAAAAAGGCTGGGCTAATATAAATTGACTAAAGATTTTACAAAGGTCAGTTCTGAGTTATATTGAACCTTAATAGAAATGGAAGGTAGCTAACAGTCCAAAGGATTGGATTAACATTTTTCTACTCCATGCCACTGTGTTTAGCCAGAGTTGACTCACAACTGATTTTTATAGTTCTGTAACAAGTGACAATGATTAGACATATGCAAATAAGATTTGGTAAGACAAGCATTTTTTGGTTGCTCTGAAAACACTTAATGGAATAAACAATAGGGTCAATATATTCCATCTCAGGTTTACACATAACTTCTAATTGACAAGTACAAAAAGGAATCTACATTTTTTGAAGCCATGCATTGAAAGCATTAGATTAACAGTTAAAGAGCACAGAACAATGATTTAAACGTTGACTGGGACTCTAAATTGTATTCCATGTTTTATTATATATTTGAAAAACTAATTTTAACTAAAGCCTAACTAATGCCAGAGGAGGAACGTTTATAAAATGCTATAATTGAATTATCACCAAGAAACTGGTGTTGTGAGGTGAGAAAAATCATTAGACAATATCAGTGTGCTATTAAATGTGTGAAATCTAAACCTTTTTGGAGTTCAGAGCATTTCATTTCAGCTACCTAGTAATTCACCTTTCAGCATTAGACACCGTTATTGAATGATGAAGACTGTAATAGATGTTGAAATGTACTGCAGTATTCTATCCAGGTTGCTGCACAAAGGCCTCTTTCAGACATTTGGACTATGTATGCTAACACTCTGCCATATCTTCCCAGAGCTTATTTAATAGTCTGGTGTTTAAACTATCACAGTGATTTATTCCAGTGCTAAAACTTATATTTCTTTGACAAAACACTACTGGTTTTCGCACATTTTTTGACTCCCTGTAACTGAGAATATTGGTGACACAAGTATAATATCATACCTATCATTTTTTAACAAAAATGCCTCCAAATTTTTTATTTATCACCATGGCACTTGACATATTTTCCATCAATATCTTCCCTTCTTCAAAGTCCTTCAGAAATTACTATCTTCTCCTCTATTTTAAATTTTTTATGTTTCACTGCACTTGCAGATTTCAGTTACCATTCCTTCTTACAATACATTTTTATTGGCTAGATACATTATTCCTTTACATGATTCCAACTCCTCTAGCCTGGACTGTAGAATTTCCCACTGCTCCTTCATTTCAAATAATATTCCAGGCTTTCCTCAGTTTGCTTACATACTTTTCATATAGTTTGCTAAGATATCTGCATTTTTAATTTGGTTTATTTTTTACTTTTCCCAAGTCTGCCCTGCAAGTTCAAAGCATGCCACGTTACTTAGCAATACAAAATTCAATATAAAATTGAAAAGACTACCATGCATTTTACATCGCAGAGATAGTAGAGTTAAGAACAAGATTAACCTTTGGCAAGGTTTGGACATTTTTCAGCCTCTTGTCTCAGTCTCAATAAAATCAGCTATGGAAGGCTGAGTAATCCTGTATTCAAACTGAAAAGGATTTCAGTTTGGAAATTATCAGAAAGATTAATCCTGAAGACATAATACATTGTAACAGAGAAGAAAAGAAACTAGATCAAGGAAACTGAGGCTGATAATTTAACACTTCAGTTGCCTTTGAATTTGGGACACAATCTCTAATAAAATATTCTAATTCTCCTAAAGCATACAGTGAAACAGAGCAAAATTCTCCTTAAATTCCTTTAAAACCTCAGCAATTTACCCATATTATTGCTAAAGAGATGCACCCACCCACACTAAAACTAAAACTGATTGCAAAAGGAAAATGTGGCTTCTCAATATTCACCATAACACATAACTATGGACAGTAAATGTGCTCTGGGAGAGCAACCCAGAAAAGCAAAAAAAGCCATTCTTTTAAGAACCCAGATAACTATAAAAAGGGAAACCTTGGTCAGCTGGTAGCTGTTAGAGTTGCTGTTGATCATTGCACAGAGTTTAGAACCTGAAATCTGATTTCTCAGACATCTCTGTGATGCCTGATGGTTTCTTCTCAGAAGGACCATCTCTGGTCTGGTCAGGATTTGCAGAAAGCTGCTTCAGCTCTCAACTCATATCCCTACTTCGGTGTTTGCTATTTTGACAGTGAAAAACCTCAACATCATTTGGGTGTGTTTTCTCAACTTATGCTGAGGAGCTGATACAGTAATAAAACCACTAAAAGTAGAGTTTCCCTACATGGCAAATTAGACAAAAAAAGAAGTAGACAATGTTTTTAATTTTAAATTCCATCTTAAACATCACAAGCATTTCTTTGAACTTTGCCTATGTAAATTTCTTGTATAGAAAATGGAACTAATCTTTTTCAATTTGTCTTTCTCCATTTGGTCAATTTATTAGCATTTTATGTATTTCTATTTTGTGATTTTTAAAAAAAATTTAATAGCTTATTCTATTTCAGTTCTCCTGTGTTTGCTATAAATTTTTATTTTAAATTGCCATTTTCCCTTCAGTATGAGATAATTTAAATTCATTTTAGGATGATGCTGGGATCGTTTTTTCCACATTACTTCATATATTGTAAATAAGAAGAAAATGCTTCTTTACTGCAGGCAATGTGTAAAGTCTCTCTGTTTGCATTTTGAATATTAGCTCATTGTCAAACACCAGAATAAAAAAAAAAAAGGTCTACTGAGAAAACCAGAGATATATTAATATTACACCAACTAAAAAGTACCATAAAATTTCATCAGTCTTGAAATGCTATGTATTTGGCCCAATTAAAACATTCACCAAGTTCATCCGAAAAATAAGTCATAAGTGGATTGCAGGATGCAACACTGGAGAACTCTGAAAATGGTATATGATGTATGAAAACTTCCTGTTAAAACCTCAGCTCATTTTTTTTTTGTAGGTGGAACAATTATGTTTTTGAAAAGGACAATCAAAATTCTGTATTTAACTCCTGTCTTTATCTGTTACCTCTAGATAGCTATGAGTAAGACAAAAACCAGCTTAAGCATCAGTCCTTCCATTCCTTTTTTGTTGTCTTTGGTCAGTAGAACAAATATTTCTGTACAGAACCTGGTGGAACATGGTCAACAGGAGGGACTCAACACACTGGTTGAAATTTAAAGTCAGAAAATTTGAACATACATATAAGAAAAATAAGTCCACTTCAGAGGCAAGAAGCAGCCCAGGCAGACTCTGACACTTTCAGTGTAGCATGACCCAACCATTCAGAATCATTTTAGAAGGAAAAATAAACTATTAATGCTTGCCTAAACTCCACACTAGGAGAAAGTGTATGTGCAAGAGAGTACCCAAAGGAGAAATTAATAAAACTGGAAGTGCTTGCACTTGTTTTAATAAAACACTTTTAGCATTCTTATATCAATTCTCTTCCCTTTTCTGGGTTAGCTTACAGATATTGTTTATACTTACCAAAATCCTGCTGTGTTCTCTTCATTTTTCAGAGCAGATCTATGAATAGCAAAGGACACAGCTACAACCACACTTTCAAAATCAATATTCCAACTGGTTTCCATGTAGATGGGACACTGATGCAGTTGTCTCATCAGACACTGAATTTTCCCTTCATGGTGGATGGTCACTTAGGGAAAACTGTTAATTCCAAATACTTTCCAGCCTGGACAGCACACTCACTTCCTTTGTACATACACTGTAGGTGCTGTGTTGCTCCTCTTTCTCGCAAGAGAAACATGACCCTTAAGAAATTCCTGGCTTTAGCAAGCAGAGCTCTCCTCCATTCTTCCTTTCACACTGAATCATTCAGTTGGGCATCTGCACCTTGGTGAGCTTCCCTTTTGTGGCACCAGAAAGACAACAAGTCTCGGATACAGCAGTTAATTCTGCTTGATGTTCACTGAATATTGACACTTGTTTTTCTGTAGACACAGATTCCAGGAAGAGCTTAGTTTTGTATGGCAGCAAAGAAACTGAAATAAATAGGTAACAGTTTCACAGGCAATTTCCATAAAATCTGATTATAGCTATAAGTGAATAAAACTTACATATGTCATGAAAAGGGACCAAAAATCAATCTAACAAGCAGTCCAACAGCAGCAACCACAATGCAGTGAGGGAAGAATGAGTTGTACAGCATGGGTTTACAATATGGCCATGCATACGTGTCCATACACGTGTTACTATCAAAAATATTTGACCAGGTTTTTTGGATATTGAAGAACAAAGCATTCAGGTGCATATGAAGATATCTATGTGGTGCACACAGCTATGTTGACTACACCTACATACATATTGCATGTGTACAGTCATAGAAAAATATAGGTGGAAAGGGCCTGTCTGAGGTCCGGGGCTCTTCAAAAACTGCTCAAAGTGCAGTTAATCTCAAAGTCAGAGTAGGTTGCTCAAGGCCTTGTCTAGTAGTGATACATACAATAAAGCTAATTTGCAAAGCTCATAGCCAAACACTCACTGAAGTATGTTATTTTCTTTCAGCAGTTGATTTTTTTCCTTCATATTAGAGGGAAATAAAATGTATCTGATTCCCTTCAATAGGATACTGATGACTTCTATAGAGGGTAAATGAGCAAATTCTGCATCAGAAACCTCAGGCAGTAGAGTTTGTTATCTAGATCATTAACATGAGAAACAGAAATATATATTTATTCTAGTGTGGTTTCTGTTTCTGGCTGCTCTTAGTTCCACAGGTACTGAATAAACCTCATAGCTGGATGAGGAAGGACTGCAGTGAAAGTGATGGAAAAGATGTCAATATTCAAGGGTGGAAAAGGTATGAAGAGAGAAAACCTATTTCTTCACACCTTAAAAAAGTTCTTTGAATTTTGACACATATCTGTCTGCTGATAAGAGGCATGACTTTATTTTGTTTTCGTACCAGGTACATTGGCACTCTATTTTCTCTGATCCTCTAGTCAGAAATCTTTCTAGTTTTAAGGAAAAAAGAAATAAGCCCTCTATGACTGAACAGCCTATTTAGTATTTAGCTACAAAAGTGTGAGTGCGTATTAAGGAGCTTACAATTCTAAGAGCTCATTCATTTAAAAATTGGGGTACCTTTGGAAGTGACATTGAAGAAGTTAATAAAACAAGCAAAAAAGTAATGTCAACGACCATGAAAAATTATACCAGAAATGCAGATGGAATATACAGTGTCTGCAGTCCTGTTGAGATGATGTTGTTTTCTTTGTGTTTTTAAAATTTGGTTGGTTGTTGTGTTTTTTTCATTTGGGAAAAAAATTAAGAAGAAACTTTGGCTGAAAATGGTCTCACTCCTGCACTGGTTTAGTACAAGCATTTTAAGAAAAGATCCCACAGGTTTTTAGGTGGACTATATTATTTCTCAGAAACATTCCTCTTCCTTCTTAAGTCAGTTTTCTCTTGAAAATCATCCACTTAGAGAAATTAGAACAGTTTTACAGTATAGAGATTGTACTGTAGCATTTTTGGAATACATTATTTCACTTCCCATGGCATTTTCTCTTTTTCATACTCTAGGCATCTATTCGGAAATTTTAGAGGGAATGAATATTTCTTGCTTACTTCAGATCATTTTCTGCAGACTTTGCATACTCCACTCCAGACAATGGAAAGAGCCATGGTAGAACCATCCTACATGGAGATACTGCTAGCTGTAGACAAAAACTGTAGACTCTTAAGATGCTAAGATGCTTTCCCCAGGAATTATACAGCTTTTTTTTTTTTTTTTTACTAATCATATTCTAAAATTCAGAAGATTAAAGCTAAAAAATTCTAAAAGCCTGAGAGGCCCTTGGTACAGGGATGTTTTAATGACTTTATAGCCTGTTCCTAAGCAAGGAATTACTTTTTGTCACTACAAATCTCTCACAATCACTTGATGCTTTTGGCACCTGAACTGTAAAATCTGCTGCTGGCCATCCAGATAGAGCACTTTTGGAAGTTCGAGCCTATCTGGGCACAAGTTTTATGCTTGGGTTTACCACTGACAAGATCCTGATAATAATCAAATGACAAAACATTTATTTCAACAGTTTTCACTGTGATAGCTCACCACAAATTTGCCATCTCAATAAAAGCCAGAACACTCCCAAAAAAAACTGTAGTAATAAAAATTCAGCAGACATTCTGACTTCAGCTCTTCCAAGTTTTATATGAATGATTGTGAAAACTTTCTTCTAAGGCAACTTACTCATTTCAAATGCCAAAAGGAGTATAAATTATACAGAGGATATTAATAATATTTACATTTGGCTCTTCTAAAAGGAAGCCAAAGAAAGAAAACATCTTGTTCTAATAACATAGATACAATCATCACCAGTCTGTACAAATATTGGAAACATCAAGCTTTAGTCCTCTTTGTTGATTAAAAATCAAACAAATAACCAGTTATATTATCTGTCAGATCATGTTATTAAATAGTAATGTATGAACTGAAACAAGACAGACTTTATTCTTCATTATAAAGTAGTAGTTTCTTTATTGAATAAAGAATAGTGATGAGAAAGAAGCAGTCACACATGTCAAAAAGACAGAGCTAGAAATCTGTCTGAAATAAGGCAAAATGGCCTTGATTATGGCAGTTATTGTCACAGTGAGTGAGAGTGTCCATTTTAATTGCATTTTTGGCTGGATTTTAAAATATTATGGTATTTCAGAAGTGATTGATGTCAGTTGAAGAACAAGAAAACACACTGTTTTACTTCAACTTGTGAATCTGATGGTTCAATGGCCATGTGTCCCTTGAATCCTCATAGAGAAGAATTCAATTTCCCATTTGTGACTGGGAAAAGTATTTGCTTTCAGAAAAGTTCTATTGCAACAGTGAAATGATTGACATGAATTCCTGATGAGGCAGTGCATTACATACACTATTCCCATAAACACTATGAAGTGCTATGCTTGCCTTTAAAATGTATTAGCAATAACTAATATTTGTTTTACTGACAAGAAATGAACTTAACACTTTTTTAATTAAAAACTGAATGAGAGTTTGTGATTTTAAACAAACCATCTACTGGGTATCTACTTTTCTATAAGAAAAACAAAGTATCTAACTTAATACAGAAAAATTAAAAGTAATTCATGCAGAAGTACTGCAAATTCCATTTTCCATTATTACAAAAGTATGAAACACCTTGATACATTATTACTGTGTCTAGGTACCCTTCAGAATGAAGTATTTTCTGGTGTCCCTTTATACACAAAAGGCTTGACTATTAGACCTGCTGCTGTTGGGTGCCTGACTTACAAAGGCACTTCCAAAGTTTTACTCTCCAACAGTTTAATACAGATGTTCTAGTTTATGAATGGCAATTTCTGTAAAGATGAGCTATTGAAAGAAATATCTTCATGCCAGCCTTCACAGTGAAAGAAAAGTCTCAGGCAGGTGTGAATATGTGGAATGAAAACCTGGCTGTATATTGTAGCAGCACAGGCAAGGTTTTGGCTTCCATGATTGTGGGACCCCCTTTGAGGAATGAGTACTTCGGTAAAATGAGGCAAGAATGTTTTTGCAGACAGGCTTGTTAAACCTGAGAGAAGAACTTTAACTCAGGTATATTTAGGTAGTGTTGTCATAATCCAAAGAGAAGGCAAAAAAGTATAGGGGAGTAAAAAAAGCATTAGGGCATCAGAGGAAAAGGGGACTCACATCTTTTCATGCTTCCTCTTCTCTACCCTTGAGAAGACAAGACCGCAGGTGATGGAAAAGCCCACACTTTAGGAAACACACAGAAGCTGCAGAGCTTAAACCTCATTAACTTTACAGAGATGTAATTTGGTAGGTCCCAGCAGAGCACTCCAATGAACTGATGTATGTTTTTTTCAGGAGAGGCGGGCTGGACAGGGGAGGAGGAAGGGTTTTGCTGTACATAAGGGAATGGCTGGAGTTTGCAGAGCTATCACCATTGAGAAAGTGGTGACAAATCAGCAGAAAATTTACACTTAAGTTTAGAGAAGAGACCATCATAGGCAACACAGGCTTTTCCTGCAAAGGAGAAAATAAAGAGGTAAAGGAAGACTGTAGAGAGTTGAAAGAAGACTTGTAATCATAAACTGGCTCTCACAAGGATCTACATCTGAATGTCTGCTGTGAAGGCAAGAGAGCTGGGCACAAACAATCCAGGAGATTTCTAGCATGTGTTTAAGATAATTTATTGTTGCAGGTGATTGATCAGACATTCAGTGAAATACTTTTTGAAACTATTGTTCACGATCAGTATATAAATCATGAAAACTATGAAAGTTAAGGACAGCCTTGGCTGATAAAATCATGAGACTGTACAGTTTAAAATCAAGAGAAGTCAGGCAAACAGAAGAATCCCAAATTTGTACTTGAGGAGAGCAGATTTCTGCCTTTTCAGAGACCTATTTGATAACACTTGATGGGATTGCCCCAGTGGGCAAAGGACACCAGAAGAAATAGCTGATGTTCAAGGACAACCTCCTCAGAGCACAAGAATGGTTTGATCTAATGTTCTGTAAAAACCAAAAGTGTTAAAGAGCCAGCATGGTTCAACAGGGAACACCTAACAGGTCAAATACAAGAAAGAAGTACACAGACTAAGTTGGGACAAGTAACCCAGAAAGAAGATAGAGTGCTTGTAGAGATTGTGGTGGAAACATCCAAAGCTCATATGTTGCTCAAACTAGCAAAGGATATGAAGAGTATCAGGAAGGGTTTCTGGAGGTACATTGGAAACAGAAGGCTGAGGAAGGTGTGGGTCTGCTGCTCAATGGGGCGACAAAGTGACATGAAAAACTCTGAGGTGTACTCCCACAGGATCTGTAAAAATGTCTGAGGAACTGTGAGGGTTAAGGGCAGACCTTCAAAGTGTAACCAGTGGCTTAAAACCACTTCAACTATGATACAGTCTAATTTTTTCTCTAGCTTTTATAATCTTATTTGTATCACATGCTTTTATATTTAGGATGATTAAATTATCCAAAAGACCCCTGAGACAAAAGATACCTAGTTTTGACACAGTCATTCTGAGACCCTGGCCAAGGTATTAAAAGTTTCCGGTACTTCCCCTTTCTGAACAAAAATTCCCTTCCAAACTTTGTCCAATGTACCTCTCTATATTGTTGAACCTATCTATGTTTTGGAAAGGAATTATCCATTTATTTTTTCACCAACAATGAATTTAAGACCACTAATGTCTTTGGCATTTCTAAGCATCATTTAAAACTATTAAATAATGATCAGATATAAAGCTTTGCAGATTATAAAAGGTTTGGTCTTGAAAATTACTTTAAATTATATCAGTTAAATTTTTGTTTTTATGCTTCATATATCACATATCCTCTGAACTCACTTTGCTACTTATGCTTAATTTAATTTTTAATTGCTACCCTTTTTCGTAGCTGGCAAGGTAAGAGGTCAGTTCATTTTTCCTTTGTTGAGAAAGCAGAAAATGTTTTCACATTTGAAGGCTGGATTGTGCCTTTCCTTCCTTATCTCCACCTCTCCGGAAGGTGACTGACTATCCCTTCTGTAACTCACACATCATTGTGCAACTATTGATTTCAAGGATTCTCTAAAAGCAGTTGCTTCTAATTGAAGCACAGCAAGCTATATCTTCATCGGCTGTATTAAGTTGAAGCACCTTTTATACCCTGTGAGTAGTAAATTTTCCTCAAGAACCTTTTGGTAATATACCAAGTTCTTCTTTATTATGCTAGGTTTGGCTAGCTGTTTCATCTTGAGCATTTTAAACTTCTTTAGGGCTATATCTACACTCAAAAGTTCCTCTGCTACTCTACCAATCTACATAACACAGTGCAACTTTCCAAGTGTGTATGCCACCAGGTACAGCTATCAGCATCTGTAAGGAAGTAACTCAGATAAAAGACAGAATATAAACCACATCAAACTAAGGCACCTTTAAACTAGTTTTCCTGCACCCACACTAGAGTTTCTTTGGGTGCAATTAATACAGTCCCAAAAACCAGAATAGATACTACCTGCAAACAGTAATTACCTTTTTCCTGTAATTTTAGAGGTCCTTTTTGTTTTCATACTTTTCCATTTTTTCCATATATTTTCCCTACTTCATGGTGTTTCACTTGTGGGCTGTTAAGTCTCACTGGAAGTTAATCCTTTATATTCAACTTGGTCAAACAGTATCACGAGACACAGAGGGGGTATGAGGCATACTGCTGTGAACAACTTGAACAATGCCTTTTACTATGTACCAGCCTTGTTTTACCGCAGATCAGCTTACCCATGGTAGTAAGCAATTGCTTAAATTGGAGTCATTCACCTCTGCTTTGAAGAAACAAATTGCAGATTAGCTTAAATCATTACAAACAGAGTGATACAGTCATCTGAAGAGGGTAACAGAGTTTTAAGCTCTCTGAACTCACTCTGTGATAGCACAAAAGACTGTGTTTATAACTGGGTTGTTTTTCATCAATCTACTCACCTGCCCTACTCTGTAATGATGAACTTTCACTTCATTTACTCTGTTTGGACTTTGGTAAATTTTGTAGCATGAGTTATTAGATCAGTTCTGCATGCCATTCTCTCTCACTTGCATCATAACCCATATACATTTTGTGTGTTGGATATTTAGATCTAGTATTTGGTTTTAGCTCTACTGCTTATATAAGGTTATATAAGAGATTTCTCTCCCTGTGAATGCACTTAATTCTGAATCACAAACACACCATTTCTTATTTAAAAACTGTTACTGGGCACATCAGTTTATTGTGTTGCTGCCCAGACTCTAAGTCCCCTTGAAATCTGTGGAAAAAATACTCGTTTTCTGATCATGTTTCTATCATCTACTAGGCAATTAAAAAACTGAAAACGCTTTATTCAGAGTCTGTTTATATTTTTGAAGCCTTTATGAATACTATAATCCCCTAAGGGAGTTTCTTTTTCAGAAACAGTGTATTGCCTCCCCAGGAATATTTTCCTACTTCCAATGAATTTATAGAATTCATCTCTAAATTCACTTGTCTTGGACTTTCCCTTTTATTCGCATCATTCTCTCAGAGAATTGCCACTACCTGATACTGCTTCTGTTTTGCACCTCTCCTTCCTAGGAATGGCTGAAATGGAATATTTGTCTCATTGACAAAAATGTTCTTGAATAAATAGTTCTCTCCTTCTTTTGTCCATTTTTGCTTTACTGCTTTGCTTCTTGTTGTCCTGTTAAAGTCACCATTTTGGTAACGCATTTTTAAACATTCTAATAAATACCATGATTTTTGAAAAATTATAAGAGAAATATTTCCTTTTGTTGTGGAAAATAAATGCTAAATCACATTTATTTTTTAATATAAATTCTGTAGTCATTTAACTGTTTACTGATACTTTCATATTTGAAAAGATAGTGTCTCCAAAATTTTTTGATCATTTAACCCTATCAGTAAAAAAATTTTTTATATATTTATTCATAAACCATGCACAAACATTATTGTACTTATATATTATGCACATTAAAATCATAAAAAATTAAAAAGCGTGAGCTAAAGACAAAATAAATAATACATAGATTTTTAGAAATATAATAAAATATATTTTCAAAACACTTTCTCCCCACATCCCAGTAGACTGTCTTGCACAGTCCCTGAAATGCACACACCCCGCTTTGGAAATCACTGTTCTAAGAAGCCATTTCACTCTGTGCCTGATTATCAATACTGAAACAGATTTATGCAGAGCCTTGGAAGTTGCCTTGCTTGTTAAACTTTCTTTTCCTGCCTTTGCACACAACATCCAAGAGGGCTCTCTAGAATGCTAAAGGCTGCCTGTGGGAAAAAAAGACTGTGAAGCAAGCACCTGTATATCTAAGTGCAGTTTTTAGATTGGATATCAGAGTGCACAGAAAGAATCAGTTCTGGTATTATCAAACCTATCTTGTCACGAAGGTGAAGGATGGTTTTTTGTAGTACGCTATTGATACACAACAATGTAGGTCAGTCTTTGAGAGGCATCAGAGGGGCAAGGAGCAGTTATGTCTAAAAGAGAAAAACAGAAGCTTTGAACTGAATGTTTATGGGATTTTTTTTTTCTATCTAGACAAACAAGAGTGTCTAACAAATATTAAAGGCAGGAACACGGGAAAGTGAATCCAGGATGTTTTGGAATGTAAAAGGGCTGGGAGGCTTGTATTCTCCAGACAAAGGAGCAAGCTGTGTTCCTGGGAACTGAGGAGAGGTGGGACAGGTACTCTACCAGCTGTAAACATTCCAGGTAGGCCTCTGAGATATAAGGAATTTATGTCCCATTTAAAATCTAATTCTTGTTAAGACAGACACAGGTGACCTTTGCTTAACTTCTACTATGAGACATCAAAGTGCTCTTTGAACAACTAGAGATTTAGTCAAGGCCAAGTTCTGAGTTACTCCACTAAATACATTTTGTGCCAGACATAAGGATGCAAATTATGTCTGAGAACAGAGTTGAATCAGCCATTGCCATCATTCCCTTAGATGATGAGTTGCTATCCAATTTAATATTAGAATGCAGTACTCACCAAATTACCTCACAATGAAGCAGAGGAGAGGAGAGAATGAAGAGGACAGCCCTTTTACAATCTCCAATTCTCTTTTTGCTGTGAGGGCAAGTAACTGAACCTTTTGCTGGGACCCCAGCTGAGACTGAAAACATGGAGAAATGCAAAAAATAAAACTACTAATATGCTATACAATTCATTATACAATAAAAACTGTCATGCAATATAAAATAAAAGCTAAGGGATGGGGAAATAACTCATTTTCTCTCTTGAAAGATATATCTTCAAGGAGTTCTTAATAAGGCAGGATCTAAATATTAAAATAACCAGCTCAAGATGCTTGATTTGTATAGGCTGTAGAGTTTTTTAATATATTGATTTAATTAGTCACTATTGAACCATATTTAGAAGATAAGTGAAAGCCTCTAAAGACTTATTTATTGACACCATATGGCGCTTCTTAAAAGTGATGTTCAAATTATGTATAATGAGCCACATAAAAAAAAGAGGATGCGCCATAAAAAGGACTCCCAAACAAAAATGATGCTATTGTTGAAGGATTTAAGTTTTAATACAGGGTTTTAGAATCTCTTCCAGAGATGAGGCACCCTACAGCTGACTGAAAATATTTGCAGGTACTGTTTGAATTACATGATGTAGCTGCAAAAAGCACATTTTTATGATGGATTAGAAAACTATGGTAGGAATAGATAGAGAAGATGAGTCAGGAAGACATGAGAACCTGAAAGAGGATGGCAAATCAGAAAGATGTGCTGCTCACATTTTCACCACAGTAAATGCGTCTCTCAATTTAAAAGCATCTGCTTAGACACCAACCTGCAGTTACCTATTTTGATGTATGATGCTGACTACAATTTTCATGAAATAAACTCTGTGTCTAGTGCATGTCAAGTGATTCCTAAGGCATCACTGTGGTATAACTGTCATATGAATGTGGTTTCATTTATGATCATTCTTTCTTCTGTGTTTCTCAGGAAATATTGAAAACTCAAAATACTTACAGAAATAATTGAACTGAAAGTATGTATTTCACATACACACACACAAAAACACACACACACACACAAAAGATTTCAAGGTCTAGCACTGAAAAGTAGGAAAACTAAAATTATGGCTTCAGCCTGAGGTCCCTGTGCTGATGGTGATACCTCACTGCATGACATTCTGTTCTTCCTGAACCATTCAAGAAGTCCAGGGGAAATATTTTTTCCTCAGTTAATTTTTTTCACAGACCCTGTACGTCTTTAAATAGCTCATTCTTCACCTATCTACCTTTGACACAAGCAATTTCTTCCTTGCTGCCTGGGTACCAGCTGGAAAAACATTGACAGTACAGGCCACAGACTCCCTAATCTGTGTGCATGATTTTTATGATAGACAAGCTGCTGTGGCAGAATCATTAAAGAATTCCTGTCCTTAAACCTCTGGTTGGCTGGAGGAAGCATACAACCTCCTGACTTCTGCTAACAAATATCATGGCAGTTATGGCATCACACTGAATGACATAATTGAACTCCTCTGTGTTCAAAAACAGGAGATTAGGCAACACAGATTCTCACCGGCTCACTAAAGAGGAGCATGAATGAAGAGCAATTGTTCCTGAAGGGACTGGAATGTGTTAAACTGGTATTGTTACACCTGTATCACAAAACTCTGTACCAATTTTAATGGCAGGTGATAAGGCACTTCCTGACAATAAAGCTCAATGACAGGCCAAGGCCTATTCAGCCCATGCAATGCTGGACTGTAGATGGTCACTCTGGGGGGAGTACTGGAGGTGGACAGTTTATTTTTCAAGCAGAAACAAGGATGGACTGGAGAAGGTGAGCTCTGATGAATTGAGATTTTACTCTCTTCATTGAGTGTGTAGCTACATCCAGGCAAATTTTCGTTGAAAAAGCACTCCCACATCTCTGACACCAGGGCCATTCTTTCCCATTCCCTGCACCAATCGAATTCCTCCAAAGCAGGTGTGTTTCCACTCTCCAACAAAAGGAGCAATACATGTGTTTAAGATGGTACCACAGTCCCTCTCCCTTCCCCCAGTCTCATAAGCAGCTAAACTGGTTTGGTTAAAAATACCTAGAAAAATTTTGGGCACATTGGCATCTTCAATTTGAGTAGTTTAAATGAAGCAGGTAAATAAGGCAGATATAGGATTTTGAAAGAGAAAATATCAAACCAGTTTCACTGAAGGCAATGTTATTTAGGCCTTCCATTTGTGTTGTGAAATATAAAACCCAACCCAAACCAAAATAACAAAAAACCCCAGCCAATCAATCAACCAGCCACGGCAACAAGAAAAACAATCAGCAAGCCTCGTTCTGGATCATAAAGTATCAGGCAAAACATGTTCAGTTAAAGTCTCTGTATCTGGATCAGCCTAGAGTATAGACCTAGTATGGTTCAGCAAATCTAGTCATGTTAAACAGGTGCTATGAAAGGCAGAGTTGCTGATGACCCAGCTGTCCCATTTGCCTGACATTTCTCACATTTCTGAAAACACTTAGAGCTCTTGTCCTAATAGCAGTTAAAAAAAAAATTGTAAGAATTAATGGCTTGTACACCAGTGATCCTGTGGAAGTGCCTTTGCTGGTCCTGTGAATGTGTTCACAAATTTGGATAACTTTAGATATTTGAGGAAATAAAACAAAGTTTGTCCATGTCCAAATATATATATTTCTTGCATTTTAGTGCATGAAGTCTAAAATAATTCTATCATTACTGGAGATGCTTGATTGTACCAATGTTCTCAGGCCTGATCAGGATAAAATTCAAGAACCTCTTTTACAGAGAAATTACATATTTCCAACCCAGAGTACAAAAAAGGTTGGCTGTGCCCTGTAGCAGGTGTTTTATCTAGAGCTGATTTTGAAAGCAGAGCTGAGTACAAGCATTCAGCTTTTTGTTCACATTCAGAGAGTATAATGGGTGGCTCAGCACAGGGAAGTAGACTGGAACAAAGATTACACAGGGACTAAGATTCATGAAAAAAGGAGGCAAAGACCAAAGAGTAGAGATGAGATCCTGGTATTTAGCTGGTAGGAGACAAACTAGAGAAAGTACAACAAGGAGCTGAGGGTTGGTAATCAGACCAAAATGGCATAGACTCTGTCACAGGGCTAGTACAAGACAGGAAGAGATAAATACATTGAGAAACTATGACAATGTAAAGGAGGTAGACAGAGAAAATTGTTCAGGAAGAGTGATGGAAGACATAAGGAAAGAAGAGCAAATTGGAAATATGAGAATGAAAGAAATAAATTGGATTAGGTGGATGGGATGAGAATTCAGGAAGGGAACTTTAACAGGAATGATGCAGTCTAGAGAGTCCATGTGGAAAGAAAGCAAATGAATAAGGATCTGGCTAAAGAGATAGGAGAAAAGAGCCTATGGCACCATATCATAAAAGTCTGTTTCATAAGTAACCTGAATAAGGTGGAAAGATACAATATATAGGAAACCTTATTTAACTGTGGCGTTTCCTGACTTATAAATAAGCGATTTTTTAGCTTTAAAATCCATCATTTAAAATAATTCCCGTGTGTGCGAGTGTACAAGTATTGAGTAAAAACAACAACAAAGAAAAGATCAATCAGTTTGTGTGTTTCAGACCTTTCCACCTAAGATAAGAAAAAGACTACAGCTTAAACTATGTAAACACATTACACACTTCTTTTGGTCTTGTCAGTGAGTTTCATGTGTCATTTTTGCTTACAATTGTTTATTCCAAAAGACATGCTATGCAACTTTTCAGATGCATTAACTATATAGTTAATCAAATAACTGAATGGTTTTCTTTTGCTGCTACTTGATACTCAAATATGCCTTTGCTTGCCATAGTCCATCCTAGATTATAAAAATCTCTTAAATGAGAAATGAATTCCATTCCAACATACATACCATGATGGGCCACCAACATAAATCATCCCTCTTTATATGTCTCACATATTTGGTACAAATAGCTTTTTTCCCCCTTATTTTTCAGTTGTCCATAGAATTGTAAGATGTCTTATTTGCATATTTTGGATCTCCTCCAATAATTTGGGATCCCTTAGGGTATCTAGTGCAGATTGATTTATTATAATAAATATTATGTAGCTTATGCCTCTGAATAGCCTTTGCTGTAGCAGTGTGTTTGCTCCAGCAAATGATTAATAACAAAATGGGTTCACTGTACACTCATTGCCTACATACACGCAGGTCTTGGAATGATATAGCATTATGAGTTCTTATGGCTAACCAGGGGCAAAAAGCATTCTTCTTTTCCATTTCTATAGCTACCTCAACAGATAACACTGAAAGTAAACTGAAAAAATTGTGAAAATCTGAAAATGAACCAGAAAGCAGAGAACAGAGTGCTGAGTAGACTACTGTTTTCAGTTTCAAATTACTAATAATTTTCACCCACTTTTATCACACTATTTCCCAATCCTCCATTCATTTATTTAAAATGTTTTCACCTGAAGCTTTTCAAATGACTACTCTGTTCAACAGACACTTGTTCTGATGTTTTGAAACCAAGATAAATTTTTTTCTTGCCATGGGTATTTTCATTTATAGGTAATTTATTTAAAAATATGTGCAAATTCTAATGAAACATCACTTTGTACATTATACAGGAATATTATATACAGGAATTATATATATCTCTTATAATAGAAAAAATTTATTATCTGTAATACAAAAGTGTTATACAAACACATATGCAACGTCACAATATTTTTACATTACTTTTCCTAAAAGTTGCATTTTCGATTTTATTGATTTTGACTACGATGATTACTTTTTCATTGCAGAAAATATTTCATAACAGTTCTCTGCACTGAAGTGTAAAGGCACTTCAAATGCACCCTGCGGAACTTGCTCAGCTCTTTTCAAAGCCCAGTTATTAGTATTCCAGTTTGTTGTTAGGTCCAACATGCCTGAGAGGTGGGGAAAAAACATTTGTTGCTTTTATCCACAAATGAGTATCCAGTCTTATGGACTGAGAAATGTGTTTGAAATAACCACAAACTGTCCCTGCTCTGAAAATTCTATGGTCCAAAGACATGAAGAGGACAAGAAAGTGGACAAAGGTACAAGCAAAGGAAGAAGTGAGCCTAGCATAGCTGCATGGGGTTTTATCACACAGTTTCTCAAAGGACTGCTGACTCTAGCCCACAAAATATGGCAATGCATGTTACAGAAGAACATGCACTGATTTTAGATGGAAATCTAAGATACAGACCCTTTACTTAAGGAAATAGATCCACTGATTTGTTTGGGATTACTTGCACAAGATGGAACAGCAATAGGTAGAGGTCTCTCAGATAGAACCTGGAGAGCATTGTGATGATGGGGTTTTAATCAGTCATCTAAAAGGCTTTGTTTAGTCAGTGTCTATATGCTTTAATGAAAATGATACATAATTAGTCTAAACCAATGGCAACAATTTAGAAGATGTGCTTTAAGGTAAGACAGAGCTATGCAATGTGGAGAAAGAAGGGAGAGAAAATACTTTCTGCTTCTCTTATATATTAGGTCCATTATAACAAGACTCACAAAGAACTGAACAGTACCACACTTCCTTCTCCATTCTCCTCCCATTCAAGACATATTTTTAAATGGCTGTGAATTTTAGAAAGTTCAGCTCTTTGAAAAGAATGAATACTAAAGTTTCAGTCATGAACTCGGGTACCTTCCATCACTGAACACATTTGCTAAATCTTAGGTTTTAACCTAGAACTGAACAAAACCTAATGTTATGCAACATATTAAAAATTAGTGCTAGGAATGCAGCCAAAAGCCATGCATGTGCCCCACTGGTACTTTTTTGAAGATACTGTCTTTTTCTTTAGAACCTCAGTGTCATGAATTTTGATTAATTTCTTCTGTTATGACAGCAGTGAAAACTTTAAAAATAATATGACCAAAGATACAAAGAATTTGAAATGGATGAGATATGGCAGCTGCCCCAATAGCCTGGCTAGATATTAGACCAACACCTTGGACTGTCAGATTGTAACAATTCAAAACTGTCAAAATTCAGCCATGATTTAAAGTTGCAGTAACGTGTTACTAAGTGCAGTTTTCCTGGCATAGCCATCATGACATTTTACACAGCACCTTCATCCATGGTTAGGGCACACAGAAATATTCATTAGAGGATGGATCCTGAGAGACAAACCTTCTCTCCTGCTCAGGCCACCCTCACTTCAAGGTCACAGAGAGATCTCTTACAAGTGATGCAGTTTGTCTGTCCACCCACCTGTAACACTCTACACTGCCCCCTGTCATACAATTACATGTGTTTGACTGTGTGAGAAATCCCTGCAACCCAGCAAACACACAGTCTGAATTTGACCATTTCTACACACCTAATGAAGTAGTTTTCCTCTTTACTTATGATTACCGATATGGAGCTTTCTGCTCCTCAAAGTGCTTCTCACAGTAGTTGCTCTAGGGATAAAATTGCAGATGACATAAAATAACATGGCTAATCAAATTCACTATTCTGCACCAAGAGCACAAAATTTTCTACTTGATATTTTTGGCAAAAAGGCATCATAAAGAAATTCAGCAGCTAAATCATAACACACAAAGCATATCCAAATTGGTACAAATTTCTTGACAAGATACCGGTTTCAAAGGAGCTGAGAGCTCATTTTCTCTCTTCATGCCATAAAATAACCGTAAATTTAGCTTCCTAGAAATATTATGATTCCCAGACAAATTTCCCCAAAGCAAGGACTATATTATGATGTTTCTAATGTATCGCATCAGCAAGTTTTAATACTTTCTACAACAAAGGATAAACAAAACATACTTATCAAGTCACTACTAACATAGAGTGCACAGTAGATAAATTTTCCGTCTGCTAATTTTAAAACAGTGAAAACTGAGTTTCTGATTTCTAAATGAATGGTATTGCAGTGCTGAGGAGAGGGCAATCTAAATAGCTGCCTAAGTCTGGCACTAAATAATTTCAGCACTTTTCAGACTTTTTCTCTTCTAAAATTTGAAAATAAATCTATATTCCATAAACAGTAGAGGAGTAGGGACATGTGCTACTTAATTTCAAGAGAAAAAGCAGAGGATGCAAAAGCAAGAAACACTTGTGACAGCCCACGCTATTGTTTTTATCCTTGTGTCAAAAGTTAAATAAGAATCTTAGCTATGTTATTCTCCTTAGTTCTGAGTGGCACTGTGACTCTATGTCACAATCAGCTTTGAAAATCCTCACATACAATAATTTCAATTCTGAAGCAATTTTACTCTAGGTCCCTAATATGAAAATGCAATCAGAGTATGGTCCTTTCACCAGATTTTTGTTTACAAAGTATTATATCCTAACTGAGAATAACCAGATAATTTGTGACAGAATTACCTGATATTTTATATACTTATATTTTTCAGTTTTCATGATTTTTAAGTTTCCTGCATGAGGGTACCGGCAAAACTATAAACTGGGACCAAAAGAAAGATAGATTCATAACCTTCAGTTTACCAATTGCTTTTTTTTAAAGAAAAAAATGGTGCAAATTCTTTAAGTGCCTATTTGATTTATTTGTTCCTCACAGATATATGCAGTTGCAAAACATTGCTGACATTTTTATCATTCTTATTATTCCATACAGAATATCTGAACAAACTCGTGTTGAGCCAAAAAGGAGTCTGCCTGTTCTTTCAATCAAATCATGTTCAGGCATAGACCTAGCAGCAATTTTTGATATTGAAAACATATATTGACACTTCAGACTCATCATCATTTTATACTAAACAGTGCTACTACTAATCCTTACTGGTTTACCTGAAGGAGCTTGTCAAAGCAGGGCTTTAAAAACATTGCTTTCACATTGAGTCTATCTGGGTTGGAGTCAACTTTCTTCACAGCAGCCTGTATGGTGCTGCCTTCTGGGTTTTTTTTTTTTTCCATAAATAGAAATGATTATTCTTTTTATTTGGGAAAAGAAAGTTTAAGTGAGAGAAAGTGGGAGTGTAGTGGGTAAAGAAGCATGTCATCTCCTTTCTGCCTCCTGTATTATCCCACTATTTTCCCTTGCTTTCCTTACAATTGTGTCCAATCACCAATGTTTTAGTGGATTCCTGGCTGCAACAAACTCTAGAAAGTCCTCTCTGAGTCTTTAGGAACAGTATCGTCTTTCCATTTCTTGTGAAATTTGACTTGGCATGCAATGGATTTTAATTCTTATGCCTCATAAACTCTGTCCTTACCATAAGCTCTCTGCACACAGTGTCTCACAGGGTATATTTGAAATGCTCAAAAATAAAATGGGATTGACTCAGTTATTGTCTTCGTGATTAACTTAGTTAATTAACTGCTTTGTTTTCAACCATCCCAACTATCTCTCTCCAGAACAGGTATTGTCCAGGCACAACTTGGGGAATATATATTTCTGAAAGCACTACCAAAAAGTGACACAGACAATCACCTACATCAGTTTTGGCACTTCACTATCCTATTACAGTACCTCAAAAGGCTTTATAGACCTCATACAACACATACCTGTAATTTCATGGTACAAAAATACCACTAATATATCATGAGCTGCAACACAATCTTAAAACCATTCAGGACATTTCAAACTGGAAACGTCCCTTCCTGTCTCACCACCTACCCCCCACATTCAAAATTCAGACTTGGGGACAGCTGCACAAATACAGTGTGGTGAGAATAAAGTAATCTATTCTAGAAGGAGTCTGCTCTGTGTGCACCAGTCAGTCTGAGTATGCAGTATTGAAGATAGCAAGAGCTCTAGACTTCTCTTCAGTAGCAAAGACAAACCCTTTCATATTGTGTACCTAATCCACCTTTGTTTCAGAAAGTGGAAGACTTAACTTATTTCAGAAAACACAGTAAAAATTCCACTATCAGCTACTAAAAAACAAGTAAAAGAGATTCCATCTTTCACATCCATATGTGCAGCAGAAATATATTTCATAACAGAAGAAAACAGTAGATTTTAAAACCCAATATCATTTATGGAGAATGGGAATGGCTTTTAAAAAACTATTTAAGGGAAGAATTCTTTTGCACCAAAAGAGCCCCCAAAAACCTCTTGACTTCTTTTATAAGTTTCATTTATGGTAGTATTTCTTATTTGAAATTCATCATAATTTTACAAAGTGGTATAAATTTTATTCGAGCAGTCTTTGGTTTTTATATGAAATGAAATTTTAAAAGAAAAGATCCTGATAACCATACATTATTTCTTTCTTTGCTTTCTGATCTTTCTCCTTGCTTGATAAGGGGTTAGTGAATAAACACAATCTAGGAAAAATTACACATTTATTTTCTTAAAACTCCTCCTCTGGAATTTTAATAACTAGTTCACTGTTTCTGGAGCATTTAGTCTAAAGATGGCACTGAACCTTCCAGCCTGGCAGAATATGCAGGCAAGGCATAAATATAAGCAGGTGAGTACTTCAGTCTAGGGACTTGGATAAAGCACCACTGTGCTGTGCAAGTTTAAGGTGAGAAGACCAGTACCTTGCATGATTCATCTCACTGTATGGTTATGTTTGCCGTATTGACACAGTGAAATATTATCACCATGTAGTGACTTCAAGTTTGCTGTTATGGAAGAAAGCAGCTTTTATAGGGGAATGCTGGCTTGAAACCCATATTTATGATTAATAGGCATCATATTTTGGGGGAGCTAAACAAATTGAGAGAAGTATAGTCAAATCCTGAAAGAGATGCAACTTTATATAAATTGTGTTTTATTCCTGCCCTCTGTTTCAGAGTTTATCTTCCATAAAAATCTACTCTTCCGCTATGAAAGATTTATTATTATGTATCACCTATTCAGAACTCATTCGATCAGGGTGCTTTTATTACAGACAAAGGGATGATTTCTTTATTCTGCACATAAACAGGCACTGTGATCAGCAAAGCACTTTATTCTGTACCATCTCTTACTCTAGCAGGAATCTGCTCTGTGTGTAACCAGTCAGTCTGAATATGCAGTACTGAAGATAGC
Source organism: Acanthornis magna (assembly GCA_036785705.1). NCBI lineage: Eukaryota > Metazoa > Chordata > Aves > Passeriformes > Acanthizidae > Acanthornis > Acanthornis magna. The sequence goes on from JAWUZG010000029.1 coordinate 15,500,808, forward strand.
AAGAGCTCTAGGATTCTTTCTTCAGTAGCAAAGACAAATCCTTTCAGATTGTGTGCAGAATCTTTAAACATGCAATCAAAACTTCTAGAGTCAAATAAGCATCTTGCTAACCAAATGGAGAGCTTTACAGGTGTAAAGACTGGATTTGAGCACTGCTAAAGAACCTTGATGGAAAAACATAGTTGCACAGAGATATGTAGGTAATGTAGTAGAGGTCACTATTTACCCTGTAAAAAGGTGTTCTTCTTGGGAAACATAGCATGCAGCAGGCCTTGTCAGCTGAATCTAGAAAAATGACTAACCACCTGGATCCACAGTCTAATCCACATCATATTGCTGGTGGTGAATCAACAGAGCAGCAGAACTGAGACTCTGAGGTGGCACTGATAACACTGCAGTGGGTTGATCAGTAGTTCACCTTTTGAGTGGAACTCACTTGCCTTGAACTCTTGTGAAAGATTCATAGAAGTAATATGACTTGAAGCAGACGATCATAAAATAATGCTTGATAGCCAGCATTTGCAGCATTTGTCTTTTTTTTTTTTTTTTTTTTTTTTTTTTTTTTTTTTTTAAGCCTTTTGGAAGAAGAATTACACTAGGAAATTGTAGTCATTAGCAGGGAAGTCATACCTAATAGACATTTGGACTTTTCTGCTCTATAATTGCCATTCTAGACAGTAAGGGTGGTCCATACTTCATCAATTTTGAATTGCTACCAAGAAGAAATCACTGCTAATGAGTAAAAAAGGAAAAAGAAGATAAAAATGGGAGGAAAATCAAGGGGTTTGTGCTTTAAAAGTTGAAGGGAGAAGAGCTGAAGAGAACACTTCTCTTTGCTCCCTTAACTTTACGAGTCGGGCAAGGAGCTGTCATTCCACATATAAAGTCTGTATCTCATCCATGTTAGAGAAAATCCAATATTGACAGCATTTACCCTAATCCTGGTGTTGACTGATGTAACTAAGAAATTTGGCACCAAGAATACCTTTTAAAGAAATAGAACTCATTAAAGTTCTTCCCTCCCAGTATCTTTGTAACTTACCAAATACTAACTCCACGCTACAAAAACCCATTTGAAACACAGAAAATGTTCCAGCTTGCTGCGCTCTTTGAATAAATGTTATGTGAGTTCATTCTTACTGAAAATTGATGCACATGTTACTTAGAAATGAATCTAACAGCAAAGCTGGCAAAGCTGGCAAAGCCTTGGATGTGTTCCTGCTAACCAGCATCATTTAACATGAGGCTCAGCCAAATATCAGCAGACAGTCCACACTAGTTCAAGCAAGACTTTCAATATGTTCTCATTGTTTTCTTTCCCCAGCCAATCATGAACTCAATGACAAGAAATGTTTCTCCTTGTGCAGCACATCAAATACTCATAAGGCCAGGTAAGGGGATTGGAACCAGTTAGTCTTTAAGGTGCCTTCTAACCCAAATCATTCTGTGATGATTGTATGCCAACCCATTTAGTAAAGAGTGCATTGATCATGCTTATTATGTATTTTTTCCTGACACTGTGTGAGTAACCATTCAGGTTTCTTAAGAAAATTCTACAGAGGATTCATCTTTATAGCTACAATCAAGAATAGGTATTGCTGTTCCATGAATCTGGTGCTAAAAACATTTAATTTTGTGTAAAGGGTTTGATCCTTAGAATATTTGTCGGTTATGTCATGTCACAGACCAGAAAGATTTTTGTATTCCTTTGCTTCCTGAAGTCATGTTTTTATATATAATCAGGATGTCAAATGTACACCAGCAAGTTTTTGTCAAATGTTCTAAAGAGTGCATCACAAAATAACAGTCTAAACCCAGGGTTATATATTCACTCTGCAAATTATACCCTCCTGCTGGAAAAGAAAGAAGTCTCCATAGCACAAAGAGAACATTTACTGAGTTCATTTCAGCAATTGGAAAACTCTGTAGGTCCTGCCATTCAAAATGATGACATCTAAATAAACTTCATTATTTTATGCTTGGAAACTAAGACTGCTATTCTAGGTGGACACATAGCAACATTTTCCAAAGAGACTAAAGCTGAAGTAAAGCAAAGCAATGCCAGAATCCTCTTAACATGTCAAGGAAAACAAAATAAAACAATAGAATTAGCACCAACTGTCTTTCTCAGAATGCTTCCCATTGTAGGTAAGGAAAGATATCTTTATTTTGTATTTATTCTTTTTTGTTCAGTCTATGCAAAAGGTAGAGCCATTTAGTTATTTCTTGCTGCAGAAAATGGGAAATATACCAGTACTGATTATTTTTCTTGGATTTTTGTAAGAACTTCTCCTGAACATCTTCAAAAATCTTCATCTAATATTTTCTCATTTGCTCTTTCTTTAAAAGCAATCTTCTGACAAGGTTAGCATCCTATCAAGCCTTTAAGCCAATGTCTGCTATCTAGCATAACAGGAAGTTTTGTAATTTCCCTTTTTTTAATTACTTGAAGTTCAATATGATTAAGTTTACTATTCTTCCTCAAAATCTTGGGCAAAAATATTTAGCATCAGATTTTGAGAAGTCTGTAGATCTCCACGCAAAACTTGGAAAAATCCTTTTTTTTTTTTTGCCTGTGGCTTGGAGTCTTAATACCTCCTTAAACCTTTAATCCCTGTGTCTAAGTGCCCCTGTATGACACAGGAATAGTATTAGATTTTTAGTTCCTTCTTTACAAAACAGGTTGCTGTGAACATAAATTAAGACTGGGAACTGAACACTGCTCAGATACTGGAGGTGTGTAAAATGCACACAGTCAAATAAGATCAGCATGTAAAACAAATACCACACCCTGTCAGCTCTAATCACTTGTTAAATAAGATGCCCCAGAAAGACTAACGTCTATTATTCAGTTCAGTGTAAAAAAACCTAATACCAAAAAAACACAGGAAAAAAAACCACCCAGAAGTTTCTGTACTTTTCAAAGTCAAAAGTTTAGACTTAAGACTCCAAGCCCAAAAAATTCATTTGTACTTAAAAATGGACACCTGAGATTGCTCCTGCTGAACATATGCCACTGAGACTTTTGCCTCTAGCAGGAATAGTGAAGGGATTGGAGGAAAAAAGGAGAAGATCTTTACACATAGCAAAGATTTGCAGCAGGGCATTCCATTCACCGCCACATACGACACATTCAGTTTCACTGCTGGGTATGTTTTTTTTAGAGCTCTGATTTCTTTTGCTGTCTCTTTCCCTTTTGAGTACAAAGTACTTTCATTTTCTTGTGAGCTCTGTTCTTCGTCAAGAAGATTTTTCTAATAGAGCAGTGAGGGTAGTGAAAGGGAATCACCCAATGTTGACAGCACATTCAGGATTTCTTAAGTTCTTGTAACTAAAGTAGGTACGTCTGATGGCCTTCCTGTCTTTTTCTTCTAGTGAATTAAACCAGCTTGTTGTGCTCTGGAATGTGGGAAACCCCAAGACAAAATGGTGAGGTAATGGTGCGATAATAAAGTTGTGAACTTTCTGTCAGAGTGAATTTTCTGTAATTATTCAAACATCGGGAGAATTAATTTACCTCATCCTTGAGTCTGTTTGTTTCCTGCTCATTTTTCCTCAAGAAAACCACTTCAGTTCCTCAGTTTCTGCTGTGCTCTTTCACCATATTTATACAACGTCTAAATACAAAAAAAATTTCTATTTGGGAGTGGAGAACCTGAACGAAAAAAGGAATGTGGCAGATCCTTTATATCCTATCGAGCACAGGTTGTAATTAAACCCATCCAAAATCCTGAGATTTCATTGTCTGAATGGACATCCCATAGACACACAAAAACCGCCCGCTAAAACCAAGAGATATTTTCAAGTTATGCAGACTTGCTTAGATTTTTAAAGATTTCACTCCTCCATACATAGAATTGAGACATATTTAATAATGAAAAGAGTTGCAAAGAGAAAAATTTAAAATGTGTGATTTGCTTTATGCTTTTTTAAAACTAAACTCAATTTAATCTTGATATAGATCAAATTAATTTTTTTTGTCGCTAAAACTTGCATTTATAGTACATGACTTGCACATGATAAAATTAGTCCTTTCTCATATAGACCAACATCAGCACTGCTGGGCCATGATTTCCCTTCTTCAAGGGCCTTTTATTGGAAACTTTTCACACATATTACAAAAATTAGTGTTCTGAATTTGATCAAGTACAAGACTCATGACTACATACAGATTTTAGAAATGGTAACTTAAAAACGTGAGATTTTAATTACAATCCAGGATAAAATGACATGTAGAGGAGGGAAAAATCCTGCAAACCTGTAAACGAGTGACTACATTTGCAGAAGTTTTTAACTGTTGACTATCTACTATCGATGCCCACCTACTGTCATTTGAATTTTAATGAAGCACAACTGCTGCACTTAAATATATACCTTCATAAAAGGAAAAGGACTATATTAAAATGTAACATGAACAAGTGTTGTTTTCTATGATGAAAATTATTCTATGTAGTTTGTGTCTCATGAGAAGAAACTCATTTCAATTCATCATTTTAATTTTCTTTCTTTTTTTTATTGGACTAACCTGTTTTTAGTGTGCAGAACAATATTAAAGCCCACTGAGATTCACGAAAAGGTATGGCAACACTATCTGGCTTTAAACAATGTGGCTAATCCAGAACTTGCTTCTCACATGAGGGAAAGTAAAGAAGGTGACTGATGTGCTAGTCTTCTATTGCACAGTTTTGCTTTGCTTTTTTTGAATTAACATGCTGAATGCAGTGCTTCAGAGGGTAGAGTAATCAGGGGACTGGAACTGTAGTGTGAAATACATTATGATTTACAAGGCACTGTAAGGGAAGAATGATTCATGCTTTCAAAGACTGCCTACTGCATTCACAGAACTATAGCTACAAAGTACTCAATTCTGTGAAAAATTCTCCATTCTCCACTCTATCAGTGACAATTTTTGGTGTTACAGCAGCACCTACAGGACCCAGTCAAGACTGGAGATCCTTCTGGCTGAATGCTTTTCAGGTATGTAATACTTAGTGAAATAGAATAAATAGACTGGACAGACAGAATGGGAAAAAAGGACAAAAGATTAATTGAGTTCAGTTCCTCAAGGATAAGTCAGTGAAAGAGCCAAAGCTAGAACCCATCTGTCCTGTCTGCCATCACTGGTTCAGCATTAGATCATGTAGCCCCTGTGACACTTTTTGTTATGTTAGGTCACCGATATGAAATATTCACATAAATAGCTTAACCCACATTTAAAGACTTTTTTTTTTTTTGGCAGATACATTTATATCCATTTGTACATAGGATCTTCATAACAACACCTAGTTGTGTGTAGGAATATAATTTCTAAAAGACAGATGTAATTTTTTTTCAGATGTATTTTCCAGTTTGAAAAGAAACCTTGTATTTTCTAAGGGGGAACTGATCAACTCACTGAATTTAAACTATTGGAAAATTCATTAAAAGAAATTTTAAAATTTAATTGTTTATTTTATATCATTGGAGTGCCTCAGGTACTTAAAATGACATGTAGTTCTCACTGTAAAAATGCCCCAAAACAATATGAATTCCAGCAAAACACAAACTCCTACCTGGTTTTTTTTTGAGCTGCTGCTGCAAACCTGTATACATAGACAGCATATGTGAAAGCTCACCAATCTTCAAAGGCATGTATTTTTTTTATACAGGAAATTATCACATCTCACACATTCCCAAATTACATATCACTTTAAAAGCTTCTGGACTATCATACAGAATTTCACTTCTGTTTTTAAGTTTCTCCTTGACCAAATTACTTAGATTGCCCTGAAAGCTGAATCAATTTCTTGCCATTTCTATGAGACTGTCCATCAGCATTTGCCCTGTGGAAAAGGTCTGTCAAGAAGTGAGTTCTGAAATTGACTGTGGAAAAGCACAAAGTTAAATCCCGTGTTTACATGTTGCACTTCTGTGAAAGGCAATGAGACTGTTCGTGGCTTGCCTTCCAATAGTCTCTGAGCATGATGAGTCAGCATTCAGGCTGCTGAAAACAAAAGAGAAGGTGTACAAGAGAAACCTTACAAAGATCGCCATCTTCTGATTACATGCTAGTTTCAAACAAACAAAATCCCACATCCATTGGGATGTCTTCGAAGACAGTAAGAAAACTTCTGTGATTTACATAGCAGAGGAGTAGAGAGAAGACTGCCAGTCAGGCATGAGAAATATGACACTGATTATGCAAATTATTATGGTTAATTTATTGCTAATACAGTGTCTAAATACTGACAGTGCAGTATATAATATAAGCAGGTCCAAAGGGTACAAGCAGGTTTAGTTAGAAACATGCAAGTTTATAGTCTTTGGTCTTACAGAATGCACAATTTCAAAACGATAGAGCATCTGTGGAGCTACTTTAGGAATTTAGCTCCATAGGTGACTGCATCTTAACAGTTCTGGTCATCTATCCAAAGGTAAGTATTGACCATCTTCGGGCTGGATTTACCCTGCAGGTCTCCCTGCCACAGTGGGGGGGATCCACCTGGAGGCTTCCTACAGCCTTGGGAGACCAGTTGGCCCAGTTGGCTCAGTCTCCAGTAGCATTTTATAGCCTTATACAAAAGTAGCGATTTTGTAGGCCAAGGTGTGCCAAAGTCAATTGTAACCACCACAGCACCCCGTCTCTGGAATGTATTAATTATGCAATCATGCAGACAGCTTCTCCTTCAATTCCCACCTGATCATTTTACAGCTCCCACCTGGAGTACTTATCTTAGGACAAATCATATTGCACATCAGAGACAATGCCAATGGAGAGGGGGTGGGGGAGGGGGCATGTGAAGACCTGACTATCTTTCATCACCGTCACAGCTTAAAAGTATTAAAACTTTTGGGTTTAACATCATGTTATGCACTGTTATCATAAACCTCCACTCCAGAGCACAGCAAACTTTGGATGTCAAAGAGAAAAATGTCCTATTTAATGAGGAGCTGTTGCACGCGGCTTATTTGACTGATTGTACCTTCTTGCTTATATGCCAAGGCAGCTTTAAAACCAGAGTGACTGCCACATATGACTTCAAATCAAGGACATTTGCATTTTGGGAACAATCAATTAGTTCATATTCACCTCATAATTTTGTGTCTTCTATATGAAAATGGATGACATCACTGAGAAAAAGTAATTTAAAAGCTAATACAATCATTAGACTTTAAAGAGTTTTTGGTTTTGCCTTTAAAGACTGACATGGTTTATATCTTATTCTAAGTAGGAATTACAAGGGAAAATTGTGACATAAAGCATACCATCTTTCAAAACACAATATCAACAAATGGTGAAGGTAAACTTTACTTGCTTCCCAGGATTACAGGGCAATTTTTCACAGCAATTTTTCTTTTCCACTGTGATGCTCCCTTTTTTATTTAATATAGGCTTAAACAATAAAGATTTGCGCGGTTCTACAATAACTAATTCACTATGCTATTTCCAAATGCAATTTGTATTTTTATATTTTCCTTTTTTTACTATCACATTCAAATATTTTTTCTAATGATAGCATCTGTACTAAGACAAAATCAAAACAACACAGTTTCTATTGCAAGTGTATGGAATACTTATATAATAAATTTTAGGTGAAATGGAGAAAAATACCCAATGAAATGCTGAACTTCTGGGTAAGAGGTCATTAGTATATCCATTATTTAAAGAATCTTATTTTATTCTTTTTCATCATGTGTACAGAGGGCAAAAGAAAAACCTACACCCTAACAGTGGCTACCATAGAAGTGAAACACTTCACTGGTGCTTAGATGTACAGAGTATTTCTTTGGGAGGATCTTTACCGCCATCCTTGGCAGCTCAATTCAATCTCTATTCACAGTGGACTGTTATTCAAAGAGATACCACATGAGCTCAGTAGAACAAGAACACGCTGCAGAAATACTTTTGATGTACTAAGAAATGTTATCTCAACGCTCACCCACCTCTGCATACACATATAAGTACAATGCCTTAATAGGTTCCAAGAATAAGCCTGTAATTTTATTGCTCCGTTTAATGACTAAATGCATGAAGTTATAAGGAAATATTCCATTAGTAGATGGGATAGATGGAGTTAGTAGAGATTTATAAATATTCCTTTCTAAATGCACATTAGGTATTTGTCCCATGACTGACTGCCAATAGAGAGAGATGTTTTGCAATCAAAAGGATTCCACTTAAATTCCAGTCTTTAAAATACTGACATTATTCCAATATCCTTTAAAATATAAGACTGGGACTGACATCTGTGGAGAGTCTTCTGTTAAATATGGAAAAGCGCTAAGCCTACTATAGTCTTCTCATGTGAGAGACAATATTTCCAGCTAAAAAATACAAGAGCAATAAAATAGAGTGAACCCCATCTGTGTGTCAGGTAGGTGTAAGTTTCAGTCTACACTTTAGCCAAGTACAGCTCAGCAACAGGGAGTAAAGAGACAGGCATTCTACTAATAAGCTTCTTCAGCTATGCTTCTTCATTTCCAAGTGTGTATAAGATATAGTTTCTTTTGACTCCATGTCAGACGAATGAGATTCTCCATACTGGCAGCTCTCCAGACAGTTAGCATACCACTTGCATCTGGTACAATGAACAATGTCCTGTGAGATTAACTGCAATGTCGCACTTTTCTACTTGTGCTTGATTACCTCAATTTTTCCTTTCTGACAGTCTGGATTTTTCAGACCTTTCACAAAGTTCCATGCTCTTCATTGCTCTCTGGGATATGTCCCAGTCTCCAGAGAGACAAAAAAAAGCAAAATGCTACAGGAGAAGAAATCCTCATGTTCTGTGGTGAATTTGCAAACTGAATGCAAGATAACCAACATATGAACAAGCTACCGGAGCTAAAATGAAGACATCTGTCTTGTCTATACTATACCAGAAGACAACTACTTCAGTCTATAAATATTACCACCAGGATGAGCCTAATCTGAGCACTCCCTGAATTGCAGACTGCACACCAGGTAACTCTCCCTTACTTAGAACAGATCCTTTGTAAGTGACTGACAGCATGTTGAATTAATAATAATGAAACATTACTAATCCAGGTAGCTAGTCAATATTAATTACTACAAACTTTGTATAGATAAATCTATTGGATATAAACAGTTTTCAACATCTGAGAGAAAGATTGGACCTAGTCACACCTAAGCTCCATAATGAATTTAGAATGCAAGGAGGTACACTGTGAATCTCAGGACTCACTGGTAAGGTCTTCCTCCTCTTTTTGAATCCACGGTCATAAAATAAAAGGCACTTTTGTTAGGGTTTTCTAAAGCCCTGCTTTTATATCCACAAGAGGGGAAAACCAAAAGAAAAATCTTTCCTGGATATCTTTATGATGTTGCAGATGACTACATGAAATTAGTTCTGTGTACATATTTCCAATTAGAAGAAATATTGATTAGAAAAGAGTTTTAAAATAATAATCATAGGAAAAATTATGAAACAGTGATTTAAATTTAGAAAATATATATAATTTTAAAGTGCAGTTCTTTTTTTTTTGCTTCACCTTGAGCTGATTAGGAACTCCTGAGAATGAAAGTACTGGAACTGAGATAGATAATGAGTAATGTGTTATAATTTAAGATAGTGTAGAAGGTGTAGATCTACTGTCTGTCAATATCTTTACTCCAGTCAAAATTGTTCCTACTTTGTAAAATTGCACTGCCTGAGAAAACACAGAGTTTATAGAAAGGTAAAATTAATCTTGAGGTCATTTTGTGGGTGTTCCTGCCTCCTCTATTGGGTAGTCTGAGTACAAACTCAAGTTATTAAATCAGTGCCCAAAGTTTATGAAGCCTTTCAAACTGTGCTTAACTGCCTTGCAGCAGGAAGACTTTGTTTCTAGTGTCACCCTCCGCAGAAGTACTATATTGCCTTCTGAAATACACAAGTTGCATACAAGGCTGGATATTAAAAAAAAATATTCTTTGCACTTGAGAACAGATCTTCTCCACAGCCAGAGAGTTGCTGGGGTTAACTGGCTGTGAAATGGGAAGTTGCAAGAGGGATAAGGGAGTTGGAACTGTTTAATCAGCATTTTGCTAACTCAGACATGGAGATCCTGTCACTTCTATTTCAACTGTATGATATCCATGGTTGATGGCACTGCTGCCCGTGGGCCTCATATCACAACGTTCTCAGAGCTGTTAGCACTGTCCTCCAACTTCTAAAATTGGTATAAGTTTTAAAATAGAACAATGACATATTGGTTTAACAAAAAGAGAAGGGAATACACATTTTAACTGTGTGCACTATAAGCAGTAGAGTCCAAGTAAGGACTACTCAGCGCTTGACCAATGAGAATTATATTCTTACTACATCTCCTGTGTATCTGCAACAGAGACCCCAGTAAACTAGAATTTGTGTCTGGCAAATAAATTCCTTCATGGTGTGAAGACATTGACAGACTGTGGTCCCAAGAGATTTCATGAAATAGCAACTCCAAACCAGGTTGAAGCAGATCTGTGTAGTAAAAGTATCACCAGACATATCGATCAAATCACACTTCACAAGTGTGATCAGCTATGAAAAGGATCAGCTACAGTTCTGGTTTTGGGCTCTGAAAAAAGCAAATGTGACTTCAGCTAATGAGACCTGTGTGAGGACACTATCCAATCACTACCCCAACCTAAGTGTAGTTGTACAGAAAAGAGCTGTACATTTAAAACATGAATGTACTTTAAAAAATAAAGGGAAACAGCTCTATCTATGATCTATTTCCTACTTAATATTCAATTTTCAAAGATTTCAAAGATTAAAAACCAAGATAGACAGCTGCCTACTCTCCTTCTGAGCATGCAGCAACAGAAAGATTTCCTTACGCAATTAGTGATAGGAGGAATTGGACAAGTGGATGGAGGAACCTCCAGTTGCATGAAAGTTGTAACTCAGAGAATGAGAGCAAGAAAATCTGTTCCCCTTAAATCTGAGTAAAGATTCTTTATTTAGGAGGAATTAGCATGATCCAAAATGTTCTAATTAAGCAGTCATATCACTTAAACTAAATGGATATAAACATTACCAAGTGTTATTTATAGCTGCTTGTCTTTCTAACTCAATTCATACTATGGAAGCATTTCTCCTGACCTTTAGCCATTGTCTGAACACCTCTCATTGGAATTGGCACAGCAATTTTTTGTTGCTACCATAGAAGATAGACAAAGCACTAGCCTGAAGCACTTTCTGACCTTTAACTGCTGTATTAATATCTATAATTGGAATTGAAAGACCGTTTAGACTGAATATCACCCCAACAAAGAAACTTGAACAATTATGATTATTTCATTAAAGCCATGGACCATATAATCCCCTTGAGAAACAGGGCAAGAGAAAGGGTTCTGAGGATTAGCTCCACTAAGCTGTTTCTCCCACCTTTACTTTGGCAGTTCTAACAAAGACAACAATCTCAGTTCCTGTTGTTTGAATTAAATGCCTGATTCAAATGATTTTTAAGTTCATGCTTCAGAATGCCAATAGTCACTGTCTGCAATAAATTAAATTATTCAGAATCGTGAACCATTGAATGCTATTTTCAAAGCAGTAATACCAAAGTCTGTTACAGTAGCAATTGTCATGTTGCACTGTATTTTGTTTCAAAAGGTTTCATCTGAGATATGCAGTAAAACTAGCTCCTACTCTCTAAGGACATGGGAGAACCTAGGGAAATTTTTCCAAAACATTTTGAGCTGCCAAATGTTTGTCAGAGTCCTGTCCCTCCTCTAATACAGCCTATGAATACAGTAACTTTACCTATAATACAGCACTATAGCAACACCGGTGACATAAGTTTTGCTACCGTCAAAAGCACAAATTTTATCTATGTCAGGTGAAAGTGCCTGATCTCTCAGAAGGGATAAAGATGGTTGCTATTTGCGACTGATTACACACTATACTTGCCCCACTGTGTTCCCTGCACTTAGCCATTTTCTTTATGTGCGCATGTGGATGAGAAAACACTTTTTTTTTTAATATAGTTTGTTCTGCACTGTCCATAGCTTTTAGTTTTTATTTTGGTTCTCTAGGTGCACTGTATTTCAGACCCATCATCTAGATGGGATGAAGTTTTGAAAAAGAGTGCCATGTTGAAACAACTCCAAGAAACACTGAGAAAAGCTAGGGCACATGAGGGTGAGTTCCCTGCCTTGGCTCTCCAAGGATTCACATGCTAATTGAGCAAGTGGACATGCAAGCAGAGCTCTTACGGTAACAGATTTGTGCCTCCATCTTTTCCACACTCTTCTGGGAAGTGGCCAGTACATAGCACGATTTGTGACTTGTGAGGTCTTAATAACCTACTCAGCTTCAGCCACTTGCTATTATGAAGATTTAGTACTGCTGAAGAGGTCTTCAATACTCCTGTCTTCAAGCCTACCTGCAGCAGCACACTGTCCCTTCTGCTCATAAGCTGCTATAAGCACTGGAGGAATGGGAGTCAGAGCAGATCATCCAGCTTTTTACAGGAATTTTTTACTGGATCCAAACCCCACACTCACTTCCATTGAATGAACTATTAGGGTATGGGGGTTTTAGATTAATTTGTCTGTGAACTCCCATTCACTTCCTCCAGCATGCTGTCATTCTGCAGATTTGAAAGAAATATCAGGAAGAGATTAATATGCAGGAGCAGAGCTGACCCCATTTACAACAGCAGCTACCTTGCATCACACCGTATGATGTTCCCTCCAGTACTGCTGACATTTTTTAAGCTCCCTAGGATGTATGAAGGATGTGCTTGTGTTCAAATAAAACAGGTCACAAGAGACCACACAGAATCATCTAATGTATCCACTACTCCCTGCTCTGGCAAGCCATCAGATTTGTTCTGCCTAAAGGTTAATGCCTTGGTCTTCAGTCTTGGGTCAAGGCAGCTCTGTTGTCTAAAGATTAGATCCAAAAAAATGGGGGGAAAAAAAGCCAATAAAATAGGCAGGAACTTAGAAAGAGGAAGGGCAGTAAGGGCAGGAACCAAAGCAGGCACAGAACTCAGGAGAGGAGTCGGAGTAGAAAGGTGGAATAAACAATAACACTAGAACAGAAGCATGAACAGAAGCAGGTGTAAGGAGTAACACAGGCAGCCAGATCAGGAACAGGGAAGACTTGCTCAAGATAAAAGCATGAGAGTCATATATAAAGAGGGGGAAAATCCCCAAATCAAACCAAAACAAAACCACCATCATAAGCCAAAGACTTTTAATTGAATGTGCTGCAGCCCATTAAATACCCTCAAGAGTTTCCACCAATTTGCCTATCAGTATCTGTCCAGTGTAATTGTCTTAGTAACCATCCGGCTGAGAATTCCATTGAAGGTCATGACCCATTGGATTTAACTTCACAAAAATCTGGTGCTTTTACACTACTGAAGTAAAGAGAGGGGAGGGGAGGGGAGGGGAGGGGAGGGGAGGGGAGGGGAGGGGAGGGGAGGGGAGGGGAGGGGAGGGGAGGGGAGGGGAGGGGAGGGGAGGGGAGGGGAGGGGAGGGGAGGGGAGGGGAGGGGAGGGGAGGGGAGGGGAGGGGAGGGGAGGGGAGATTGCCCTTAAGTACCCAGTTGTTAGCTGCGCAGCAACAGAATGGAAAAAAATTCCATCCCCTTTCCCAACCTTCAATACACACACAGGACTTTTTTAGTAAATTTGGGCTTGTTCTGTTGGTTTCATCATAGATTCACCTTTAGAAGCACTGTAATTTTCAGGAGCAGAAAAGGAATTACATATGTTGTACAATAACATCATTTCCATCTTTTAATGGCAGAGTGATAAATTCAGCCAGAGGAGGTGCTACAAGATGCCACTCTTACTTCAATGCGTGAATCAGTAAGTTACAAGCAAAATCCAAGGTTAATGCTGGTTCAAGGTTGAATAGGCAATGACGGTTCAAACTAATGCCAAAACTGCTGTGGGTCTGACAGTGTATGGCCCTATTTTAGCAGTGCAGAACCACCTCACAAACATGGGTTTGGACTGCATTCTGAGAGCTGGCTGTGGTGAGAGAGTGGAACATGTCAGAACAGACAAAGAGTAATCAGGTCTTTTCATAGTACATGGATTGTTTCCATGCCTGAAGTTAGTTGCATAGTCACACCCACACTGAAATTTCAATCAGAGGAAATCCTTTTGCAGTCATCACAGCTTAACACTTTTCCTTAGGTCTGCCTTGCTGTCAATGACACCAGTAGGATAAAAGTGAAAGCTTTCACTCTGAAGAATGACTCAAAAAGAGAACTTGTATGGTGATCAGTAAGGACTGATTGCACTCCTAAATCTATGACAAGCTTAAGTCAACAGGTAGAAGTTTGCACCAGAATAGGTTTCAGCAGTTTTGATGTTTGCACTGGCACAAGTAAATTTTAGTATTTTCACTTCCACAAGTGTTTATGAAATGGGAATTTTATTTCTACCACCCCACAAACGAGGAATTGCACTTACTAGTTGCGATGAGTGGATGCATAACTTTAAAAGAATGTATACCCATGCAAAACCAAAGCTGTCACGCTAGAAAGACATGTCCCCTGACACAAGTTTGAGATTTTATCTTTTTGTCCCTATTTTAAAATCCCCTGGATGATCAGTGTACATAATTACTATGGATTTGTTTTTGACAGTAACCACAACAATTTACAGCCAATCTAGCAATTTCTTCCTGTATTTCCAGTTTTATTAATTTGGACTGAGAAATGAGTCAACAGTAAGTTGGAGTATGAAAACAAAGTTGATTTTACTATTTGTTTTCCTTTTCCTTTTACTGTTTCACTCTACCTTCTAAACTTAATAAATTTACACCAGAGATTAATTTGGGCCACCTCATATTTCAAAAATCACTTTGATGAATGAAGAAGACATTAAATGTGTTTAATTCCTTTATTTTTTGAAGTGCCTTAGTGGGATTCTTTTTTTGAGGTGTAAAAATTCATCCCCAAAGCAAAATACACTAGATGTTGACAGCATTGAACTTGTTTTTTATCATTTCTTATTTACGTCTCCTGAATGTATTGAAAAAAATCCCCAAATCAAAAACACACTAAATTTTGTTCTCGTGATATTTAATATTGGTGGGGTGGTATCACTTTGAACACCATTAAGTAATAGATCAGAGAGAATAAAAACATTTTCCAGCCCCCTCAAGCTTTTAACCTTTAGGGCTTCCTTAAGGGGAAAATGATTCAAATGTCGAAGTCACAATTATGCATTCTCTATGAAAAAAAAAAAAAAAAAAGAAAAAAGAAGAAAAAAGATGCCCAGACATTTACACACAGAAACTATGCAATACATTAAAGTTACATTAAAGTCCTTAGCTTTCCTGTTCACTAATTTCCCTTCTCATAACTACCCCAGACACACTCAGAGCCTTTCCCAGGCTCAGCAATCACACTGTCTTCCCCTAAGGCACATTCATCAGCAGGCTAAGCTTCCAAGCCATCAGTAATGTGGCTGCCCTATAGATTCAGGGGTAAGGAGAAGACTGATAAGTAATCAACAAGTACAGAACAACACAGGATTAGTCATCAGCTTTCCACCCAGGAAGAGGTTAAGGAGTACTCTGCCCTATGATGGAGAGAAGACTTATTTTTTCCATTTTTAACAGAGAAGGTGGTAGGAAGCTGTAATCAAAATAAAAAAGATCAGCTGCATGGGAAGCTTTGAGAGGGAAGGAGAGGGGTGGGAGGGTCAGGAAGCGCCAGCTGGAAAAAATGTTGCCATGTCTCTATTAAATGCAGAGGAAAGGATTTACTTTTAGCCCCCGCAGAGGGCTCAGTGTCCACTTTGGATTTGGCTGCTACTGAAAGAAATCTTTATCCTGTTTTACCATAACCCACACACCAGTTACATGATGGTGTATTGCCTTTGACATGTGAAAAAGCATGAGGAAAAAGCAAATAGAATAAAACATGGCCCTAGACAGAATTCTTTACCATTGCATTAAAAAAAAACTGCATTGAAGCACTGCGCTGGAAATCTTCCATTAGAAGATACAAAAGTAGTTGGGATACAGCTGGTTTTGCTGTTAAGTACCATTTTCAATTAACAGAGTAAATGAAAAATTTCCTCTTGTACTGCTTATGCCAATGAGAACTCTGTCTTTAACTACCGGTTCCGTTTCCTCTACAGCAATTACTAGTGTGCAATTAATAATCGTCAAGGCAATATGTATCTTTATTACCCTGAATAACTATCAAGGATTTTCTTGTCAGGCACAAAGAATACAAAAAACTTTCAAACCACACTACTGTGTCTTGTCTTCAAAAGCAGCAGGTGAAAAATATCTAACCTGACTCACATTTGTTCTTATTTTTTTCCTTAATTAATTGCAAAGACTGTACTCTCATATTCTCTGAAACTAAAAAGTAACCAGATTTTAAAATACTATACGCACAATAAAAAAGAGCCATATTTTAGGATTAGTTTATTACCAAGAGTGAAAAACTTGACAAAATAACCTTTACGCTAACCCTAACCCTAAAATTTTTATTAAAAATGGGTGTTGGGGCGGCACTGGCCACACACCCCACATCTGAATGAAAAGTCATTCAACCCCACACAAATGAATGTGTTGGTTAATTGTAAAACAAATATAATCTCCCTGCATGAAGGTTATACTGTAAAAGAGGCTTCATCTGCATCTGAATTACTAGTACATCACTTAACACCTCTCTAGTGTCTGGACCATATGGCTTCAATTGACAGTTGATGAAACCAGTAATTGTCCTCTTGCATTAGTCATTGGTTATATTGCTTAGGTTCTTCATGGCAGAAGGAGAAACAACCTCCCTGTAATGGCCTTGATAATGTGCACTAAAATTGAGCCAAAGCCAAAACCTCCTCTTGGATATTATTATAGCTGGCCTGGAGGTAGGAAAGCATGCATCAACGTGGCTACTAAAAACTGAGCTGCAGTCCAAAGCTATTATTCATTTTTTATGAAAAATGGGATCATATTAATTCATGGAAATGTTTGGGAAAATCTTATTCCAGATTGATTTACACAAGGAATTTTCACTGTCTATCAACAGAAGAGATCTGTGTTAATCAACAAATAGCATATAATGAACCTTGATTTATTAACTGTCATCATGAACAACAAAGCTCAGACACAGTGAAAACTAGGAAACCATAATATCTGGACTTTTATAGTCTCTGGCTTGAGAAATTCCTTCCACCCAACACACACATTTTAAAAACAGAAAACTGAGGTACCAAGTTCCTGGCAGCATTACCCCAAACAATGTAGAATCTCCACAAATTAACTCTTAAAAAGGAAGGCTCTATGAAGTGTAAAACCACAGTCTAGGACCCCTCTATGAAAATAATCCTTCTTATCAGTGTAAGAACCCATGTATGTATTTAATGGATGTACGGTGAAAGTTCCAAAATAGGTGAGCCTACATTACGCATCAATATCAAAGATGTGATATGTATTGTAATCAAGTTCCAGTTCCAGCTTACTAATCTAGTACAAATTTATTTTAACAAAATCAAAGCAATAAAACATTGTATATTTACACATTTGTAGACACGAAGTATTTTTAAATAGCTGCTTCTCTTTTCTTTGTTAAAACAAAGCACTTAAGTCAGCTCAACTCAAAGCCACTTTTTTTTTTTAATATTTGAGCCTTACAGAAGCATGAGTTCACCATTTTTCCCTTAGAGCAGGTTTCTTATGAGACTAGATTTGTTATATATGCACTTTCCTTTAAGATGAAGGCGGGGTTGCATTGCATTATGAGAGAAGGAGCCTCACAAAGAAGCTAAAATAAAAATAAAGCTGAATACACAGCATAACAGAAAATTCAGTTTACTGTTAAACTGCTTAACTTAGGCAGATCAGACACATCAAGCCTACTTCCTCCAACATCCAGAAGTGGAAAGATAAGGAATATGCAACGGAGAGGGGTGAGAGAATTTTTCTTCTAAAACTCCCTGATTACTTCTCTTTTACAGTTAAGTTTCCTGTATTGAGTAGTTCCAGGTTTTCCTCACATGGAGGTTGCAGCTCCATCATTACCATTACTGAAAGTCATAATGGATTCTGCCCTAGCTTATATAAGTTTGGATTTGTGTTGTACCTTTCCTAGTCTATTAAATTTCAGCTTGCGTAGTTTCACATCGCTAGGAGTTCCTCATTGCACGGACAAATTCAACAACCCCTGTTCAAAATACTCTGCTATCTCCTCTCACAGAAAGAGTCCTAAGTTTTGTAGATTTCTCAAAGAAATATAAATTTTCTTTAAAAATAGCTGCTCAAAGGTGGTCAGGAAAGCACTCAACCAAGCAAATAACAACATTGAGCAGACAGATTGTATTTACCCTGAAGTCCTTTATTGCTTTAAAACAATATGCCAACAACTTATGTCTGTTGGTAAAGAAAAGCTCTTAAGAGCCCTTAAGATAGGTATTCACCAAGTGATCCACTGGTAAATTGCAGGCTTTTTGATGTTGATTACTGCATTAACAAGACCAAACACTCAGGGGGCTAAGAAAATAGCTTAGTCTCCATAGATGTATCAAATGTGCACCGCTGGCCAAGATTTCTTACAAGTTTTTCCTCCTAGCAGTAGTCTTACATCATTGATTTTATGACACTGACAAGAGTGTAACACTCAGAGTGGTGTTAGACCACCTGCTGCTTTCACATACTTCACAATGCAAAATAGCTGAACACCCTTTGGAAGTACATTTTAGCAAAAAACACCTTTCAAGATAGGTCTGCACATTTCTTTCCATGCCATGAGTACTCTCATGAGTGAGACACAAAAACACTGAATAGATCAACTGTCAGAGGAACAGGCCCGTTGTTTTCTGCCAGTCATGTATTGTGTGATGTGTTCTCCCCTTTGATAGCCAGATTTTAACAAGTTATAGCTGAACCTTTCCACACGTGAGTATAAGCAAAATCTTCTGCACTGTCTTCATTGCATATTTTGACAAGATCATCATCTTGATTTCTGTTATTCTTTCTCTGCTTCCACCTTATTTTCTTTTGCGTAGTTTTCTGAATGGCTCGGGTAGAAGCGCATCACGTTCTGCAGGCAAGGAGCATTTCTGTCTTCTGTCAGATGACATTTCGTAACAGTCTATCACTTGACATTTCCCTAGAGGCCTAAAGAACCTGCAACATGTGAAAACTAACCTGATCTGCCCATTATAACTTGCATAATACACTTATCTACACCAGCCTGGTACAATGTGACATCTACTGAGCACTTCAGGTTTGCTTTTTAAATGGAGCAGGTTCTTCCTTTCCACCTCAACAACATTACTGGAAATCGGTTTGCATTGCATACTCTTTTAAAAAACCAACATTTTAATATATTTTCACTAACTCTAAGCTTTGTCAGGCATATATTAGGTCCTTACAAGGCTTTGTTCTCTCTTTCAAACACATTGCATCTTTGTTGACAAAAATGTAGCATTGTAATAGTGATAATACCTAAACTTAGAGCTGCTTACAGATCCCAAATAATCTAGCCCATGGGTATTCTCACACCCGTAACTGTTGCCTGATGTTCTCTTCAGTAAGCTCTGACTATTTTTCACTTCTCTTGACTAACAGACAGGAGTTGGAAGCTTAGATTATGGTCCTCAACACCATCAGCTAGGTTCTTTACTTTCTGAGGTGTCTACTCCTTGTGCATCTATGTCTGGGCATTTATTGTGTAGATGCACAAATAAAGACCCTTGATCAAAACTCATCTGAATTTTGGAATCTTTCAAAGAAGACCTCAAACACTGAAGTTAAAGTAAATGCATTCCTGTGTAATCCAGGCCTGTGTACCCATTTCCAGATTCCTAATCCCTACAGCAATTTTCTAACTAGTCCTGTCTATGATGTAGCTCATTCCTAGGCTACACTGGCATTTCTTGCTGTGTTTGTATGTTATATAATATAAACCTGCTAACATAAGCACATGTTGTAAAAAGATGGAAAATGGCCTCTACTGGAATAGTGTGGCTGCACATTTCTTTCTGAGAAAGAAAAAGGGACAAAACATAGAACTGACCCAGTTGGGTGTATGAACAGTGACCCCACTGTTCAGTGCTGAGTCTGGGTGATCAGAAGTAGGAAGTTTATGCATAATATGGCAATGTTCTCCTCTCCCGTTAAAGTAGTTTATAACCTCACATTGTACAAACATCTCTATAAACAATGTATTTGTTTTTATTGGCTGTGCTCTAGAAAACATTTAATACAAAGAATTCTTCATTTTATGTGTGGCAAAATTAAGCAACTTTAAAATTATGAATTAGAACACATTTTGTCTTTTATCTTTTTCTAGATGTATTTAAAAAATAAGTGAAAGGCCAGGAACAATTATTAT
This sequence comes from Acanthornis magna, assembly GCA_036785705.1. Taxonomy (NCBI): domain Eukaryota; kingdom Metazoa; phylum Chordata; class Aves; order Passeriformes; family Acanthizidae; genus Acanthornis; species Acanthornis magna. The sequence continues at coordinate 15,521,103 of JAWUZG010000029.1, forward strand.
TATTATTATTATTTTAAATTTTTATTTATTTATTTATTTATTTATTTAAAACATCATGTGAACCTTAGGAAAATGTTTTCTATTTTATGCACAACAAAATGGTCCTGATTCTATGTCCAGTTTACTAAAGAAACAGAAGGGTTAGAGAAAACACAATTCCTACACTAACCACTGTTCCCCTACCACTAACATTTCTAACAGGAGAGATGAGAAGGAGTGTTTTGTCCTTTATTGAGAGTGACAGAGGTTTTTGTATTTTTTCTTAACTTTCATATTTACTATCTCATTAGCGACTGACACTTTGCAAAGTGGATGAATGAAGACAAGCACTAAGACACAATAAACAAACACTCTCCAAACACCAGTCTTGAAAAATTCTTCATGTGCCAGGACTGGATCGAAAGCACCCTTTGGCTGAGGAAGGAACCATAAGACTAGGGCCTAGGCACTGGAGCCAGCCATAGAGGAGGCTGTTGGGACACGCTGCCCCTGTCTACGCAGCCTATGCAGCCCTGAATCTGAAAGAAAAAACTCTATGAATACCCTCTAACTCTTTAAAACCAGAGCCCAATTCAGCCTTACTTTAAAATGATGCAAGAGAAGAAGCTACAGGTCACTTAATTGAGAAGCTGACCAGATTCCTAAATACCAAAAGGCATGGTTTGCCACCAGGCTATGAGGTTTTCTGGTTTAACAGGAGGATGCACAATCCCTCCTCTTTTCCAGGAACAATATGTTCAGTATTGCGATGTTTTCAGATGATTTTTGTGTTTTATGTTGACTAGTAATGGAATAACTATAGAAGGAGATCAGAATGTTTTCCTTCCCAAAAAAAGAAGGACAATTGAATTTGAATTACCTAGTTTTTCAACTGGATCAAGTTGGAGATCTAAGAATTTTTTTTCCCTCACGGGGAAAGCTTTGCAAGCAGAGAAAAAAAAATCTGTTCAAATTCTACAGCAGCTTACAGTAAAGATAAAAGAAAGTTATCAGTCATCAATGTCTAAAATTCTTCTTATATTTTTCATAATGAAAATATGAAAATGAACATTTTAAAGTGTCTCTTTTTGTTTTTACAACTAATTTAAAGGAATAAAAATTGCTAGGAGGGTTAAATAATTGGAAAATTGAAGTTTAATTTCAGATTACATGAAGTACTTAATTAAGCCCAAATAAATGTATTAATTTCATTATCAAATTCTGATTTGGCTTGACCTTGATAGATTTTCCAATGTTTTTAGTTCAGTGACAAAACATTTTAAAAACATAGAAGAAAAAAAAAGTCAAAAAAGAAAATCTGCACACATTGTTTACTTAGCTCTAGTGGAAATTTTCTATATTTTTGTTTATTGAAATGCAATAGGAGATAAAACTTATTAGTTCTTAGACTCCAAACTCACAGCCTCAATTTATTTTCATCATTTTCCGTGCAATCTTGAAAAGAATCAATGCCTTGGTGATTAATTGAAACAAGGAATTATAAATCTGACAATTTTTTAAGACTGAGGCTTTTACGTAAATGATTAGGAAGTCTTAAGAGAATATATGATATTAAAATATACATTTATCATTTTGTGTCAAAAGGAACTTTAAAAATAGAAACCATTATAGTTTCTTGATTCTGCCTAATGATGCTCCATTTTCTAAGGAAAAGATCAGCATTAAACCAGGATGAGAGCTTTTCTAAGGTCTCTGAGGTTAGCTATATGCTACCTTCAAGTTATTAAATGAATGAGGGTTTTCTTGACACGTGTATTACTTGTATTGAAATATCTGCTTGTGCTTGGTTCCAAATCATAACTAAATTTAAAAACTCATTTTACTGACCACAAAGTACATGACTGCCATAATATTTTCTTTCACTTTTTGTATAATTATCTCCTTATTCCCTATCTCTTCTAGTTCTCCCCACTCCTTAAAATCACCCACACCCTGCTGTATCATACAACAGTTTCACATTTCCCTCCCATGAAATGAAATTTCAAGGTAATCTCTTCCATCATGAATAATACTAAATCTCCTAGTAGCAATTCTTCTTCTTTAAAGTTTTACATAGTGGATAATTTATTCTTTTTTTCACAAGCAAGGACATCTGCATCTGTGCTGAGAAAGTAGATTCTCATCCCATCTACTTTGTCATTCTGTTTGTTTTTCCTTTGGAAAATGGCAGAGATCCAGTGATAGCAATGTCCTTTTATTTTTAATATGCTAAATCTCACAGAGAGCACTGCTAGAAAAGTGATTTCTCAGCAATTCCTTGAGATTTCTTCTTTCTTCTTAGACTATCCTAAGTATCTCCACTTTTCCAGGCTGCCTTTTATTATACCAAAATATTCTCAAGGTAACCTGAATACTTCCTTGTGTTCTAAAAGAACACATTTCTGATGCTCCCTCTATACTGTTGTTATCATCAGAAACTATGCTCATCTAACCCACATTTAAAGTAGCAAACTCAGTGACACCATGCCGGCTCTGATAAATTCGATGATCAATTTGGCTTTCTTCTGGAGCTGGCATCTTGTATCACATCACCCTTCATCTATGTACATCTGTGGTGAATAATGACTCCAGCACATGGAAACAGACTGTTACCTTCTGTCATATGGCAGAAGGCAAAATAATGATGATACTACATAAGGTTAGTTTCAGCTATGCTCAATACAGAATTTCTGCTTTATGTGTCTAGAGCAACATGTTTAGAACTATGTATGTGAACGTGCAAGCGTCATTCACATTCATTTTTCGCTAACTGTGAAACTTAACTTGAAGGCACAACACAGAAATGCTGAGGAAAATTATCATTTCCATCCATCTGAGAACCAGCCCTAGATTCAACTAAAGAGGGATGAACTATATATCTGGATTTAAGACTTGCTGCAACACCCACAGGAGAAAAATTTAAGTATTTTCACTGAATATCCCGTATCCATAGCCTAATATAAACTGATCTGCCGTTTCAAAGAGCCATCAGGTTCACTCTTCAAGATTTCAAGTTCCCTTAATTTCTCCCTTCTTGTTGCTATATGCTGAAATGAATTCAAAAGTAAATTAACAAAGTGCAGTAGTGATGTTTTGAAGTGATGCCAAATATGAAGTAGTATAAATTTAACAGTTTTCATTAACACAAGAATATTCACTAAACATTTTTCTGTATTAGGAGAAATATTCTGTGCTATAAAATTAAATCCATCCTGGCAATGACCCACAAATAACCTGTTTCTATAGTGCCTTTGCTATTCAGCTAGGCCTCCTGGTGGTGCAGAGCTGTCGTTCATTAATTTTACTGATTGCATAATGAGAAGAAGTCATGCAGCTTTGAATATTAAAAGCTGTTGGTCGATTAATCACCATTTTGAAAATAAAGAGAGAAAAAAATATAAGGCAATGTGAAAACCAACAGAAAATTTGTATCTGTTATATGAGAAAGGGAAATTCACCTACTGATTCACCGAGGATCATGTACTTGGCTCAGTAAGTGGGCTGAGAAAGGACAATAATTTTTATTGGTCTTGAAAGACCATTTACAAACTGAGATATTTATCAATGTTGGAGCCAATGTCTACAGTTACGAGGAAGCATATCTTGAAAGATTGTCTGGTTAAAAAAGATGTTTAAATCCTTGGAAGCACTCTCCTAACAGAGTACAGTATTCAGACCTTCCACTAGACCTAGCTAATCATACCACTGATTTGCTAATACTTTTATGTTCTCTGGACCATGTACCAGGAAGAAATGCAGTAATGTCCTCATTGTTCCAAAGCAGACAGCTGCATGTTATAACATGGCACAGGTAATACTATTTACCTCAAACACCCATCACTACTCAGCTATTCAAATTTCTCATCACCTTCTCAACACACTATCAGTAACTAATTTCAAAATATTTTCTCTGGCGTCTGAAGACTTCCAATTTTTGTTTTTACGACACCTGGAAGACACATGGAGTAGCTGGGTCTTCAAAGTTGCTCCACCAAGGTTTTTCCACCCTGCACCTCATCCCCCCCCTCCAGGAATATACGGTCCTTGCAGCAGCACAGGCTGGAGAGGCCCTGGCAGCTCCAGGCAGGCAGCTCACCACTCCTGAGTGTGAGCCAGCAGCACCCCCAGCAGCAAAAATGCCCATCAACAGCACCCTGGACTTCACGAGCACAATACTGAGTTAAATGATTATTCCCCTGCTTGTTAGATGACACATAGACACACACAGGTGGTCTAATGCAGGCACCTCCCAACACAAAGAAGGCACTGACAAACTTGAACAAGACCAAAAACCATTATCACAGAGTAATTGAAGCTGGAGCACTTGTACTATGAGGAGAGGCTGAGGGGTCAGTGCTGGTTCAGCCTGAGGAAGTGGTTTCTCCAGCTGGGAAGCCATTGAGAGAGAGTGATGCAGGGCAGGGCACGAAAGATGCTAAAGAAGAGAGGCTCAGAATGGATAGGAAAAGACTATTTTCACATGAGAAGAGCCAAGCTAGGTAACAACTTGCCCAGATTTTTTTTGTAGGCTCTGTCCTTTGAGGTTTTCCAGAATTACGCCCTGAATACACAAGAAAAATCAGCTAATGTGATGACACAATCAGACAAGCTCACATAATGCATCTCATTTAAAAAACCACTTAGTGAAGAGGTAGAGGTGCAGCACTGACTTTGGCAGATTAAATACTCCAGCTAGTTGTAATAAAAATTAGTTTCAAACTCAATATACTCTATTGTTCAGAACTGCAGTTATAGTAATAACAAATTCCCAAACTTGCATACTCTAGCTAGTAAACAACATCTTTATTTCAACTGGTTTTATTTAAGTAAGGAAATTACCTTGCTTAAATACATTTGTCTCCCTTAAATATCTTTGCAGACATATATTCAAACATACATAAAATAAGAACTAGGTAGGTAAATGCATGCTGCTTCACAACTCTACCTTTGTGGTTGTCCACTTAATAGCTGTTACCCAAGCATTGGTATTGCAATCCACCAGCAAATCTGACATGGACTTTTCCTCATGATTTAGAAAAAAGGATGCTAACAATATAAAACACACTTTAATGATATTTATGTGAGGCATAAACAACTAAACAAATTTCTTTGGTTCAGAATGCTTACAGCCTTCTTATATCTTACTTGTAAGTGCGTTTTAATCTCTGCAACATATGGCTGTATATATGTTCATGTGACTTGGAATCCATTTTAGTTAAATTTTCATAGGTTTGAAAACAATTATAAAGAAAAATACTGTAGATACACAGAGGGAAAACAATAACACACATCTTAGTATTTGGAAAAAAGGCACATGAAGAATAATTGATGAGAGTTAGAGATATGGTTCTTGGTAAGTAACTCTGGATGTACAAGGCTAAAACCTCAACTGAAAGAAAGCTGCTCTTCCAAGAAGGCCAGGATTATCACAGAAATGGCCAAAAAAGGATTTTTTCTGGAAAAAAACATATTCGTCATCCTAACTGTAATAAAGTGTGTATAATTCCTCCATTATAATTTAAGCACTATTAAAAAGACTAACTTCAAGCACAGTTTGTGCTAGATAAAACATAGTCAAAGAAACGAGACTTTTTGAAAATTGCAAAACAGTGATCTGTGCAGCTGTTGATAGAAATATTCTCTTACAAAGATTTTTTTTTCAATAAGGAAACATTCAGCCTATCAAGTCTTAGATTTCCTCTCTTCTATCTTTTTTTCCCCCTTTCTTTCTGTTGTTCCTGGTTGGGAATATGGTTGACAAAATCCTGTCCCACCTGTCTTTCATGCTTTTTTCATCCACTGAGCTCTAACACACAGTGACCCGTTTTTAAGTGATTGTAGACGAATCAAAATCTGCACATTTCATATCATGTGCCCACAAAAATTTTATGATCTCTATTTGTACAGGTTCCCTAGCGTTAGTGAGCTTCCAAGGTTATTTTTCCTGATTTCGGCATATTCATACCTAACAGCATTTGAGTAGGGAGGGAAACTCTGTGCATGTCATTGACCTTCCTTGAACTGGCCAGACTGTTGCACTTTTACCCACACATGAATCATGGAAGAAACCCAAGAAGAGCAGAAATATAATAAGGAGCGCGTCCACAATAAATTTACAGAAATTGTGAGGAAGTTCTGTTCCATTACTGCTAGCATTAAATGCATCAGAAATATTTCTCTGCTGAACCAATTCAAGACGGTGGCGCAGCACCTTTAGAAAGTGCTTTGATTTGTACACACCTCTGTGTTGTAGGCATGTAAAATCAAACATCTTCAGCATAGAGGCAGATAAATAATCAACTTCATCTGCTGCAATTAGAGCTCTTTATTCATGCAGCATAATTATATAGCCAACACCACACTGCGCAGAAGGCAATCACATGCCACTGTAAACAGAAACTATAAAGAATTTTATCTGACATTTTTGTGTTTACTCATTTTGCTTGCTTCTTTCTCCTTCCTTACTCTTATGGGAAATTCTGTGTAATTTAGATAGGATTTAAATACCATTGGCTGCGAGTTTAAAGCAACATATGTTTATATTTTCATCCAAATAATTTTTTTTCTCTGCTTAACAACCCTGCCAAAGTTGTTCTTTTTCAAACAATAAATTAATTCAGAGAATGGTTGTTTATAGTGACATCTTCTGCTAATTCTGAAATATTCCAAAAGGCCACAAATTGAGACTAAAAAATATATCAATAACCAAGCTTCAATTGTTTCTATACTACTTACATATTATCAGACAGAAGCAAATCTGAAAAAAAAAATCAAAGCAGTTAAAATATGAATAATAGAAAATGCTTTGAGATGTAGAGAAGGCCACATCAACTGTACTGGACTTTGAGATCTGTCTCCCTTAAAACACAATGAGGTAATCTCCTGGTCAGCTTTAAACTTTCTGAAAATTTTGCTATTGTTGGGGAAAAGAGTAAAGACAAACACATCCTTTATACAGGTTTAAAATGTAAATTTGGACAGGTATTATATTTTTCTGGTTCAATTAAAGATTAGAGTTTCCATCACTAGAAAAGGTGCTTAGACTTGGTATATGCAAGAAAACCACACTTAGGCTAAACAAGTTAGCACACTTAAAATATTTTAGTTGAGTTAATGTAAAGCATCCAAAAGTGACTTTCCTACAATCTGTTTCTTTTGAGCTAGAAAGCCAGAGAGGACCACTATGACATATCATCAACTCACTTTTATTTGCAAGTTTCTTTAAAAAAAAAATTCAGGTTTTTTTCCATCAAGAGACAATTTCAAATACCGACTCTGACGCACTGCTACTGTTCTACCAGCTAGAAATATCTAGAATGTTGCTAATTGCTAAATCCAAGCAATATATTATTTAGTTCAGTTACTGAAAACTTGCAAAAGCCTTAAGTGAATTCATTGGGAGTGCTAATCCATCCATTCCAACTAGCTTTTTATAAATATTCCAGGATGCCTGGTAACCGGGAGAGGTTGCCAAAGCAGTGACTGTATCCTTTTTTTTTTTTAAATTTTGCAACCTTTTGTTGATTGATTGATTGAATTATGTAAATGTATAGACACACATGTCAATTTGATTGTCCAAATAATTTTTTAGCAGAAAGTAATTTGATTTAGTAATAGCTACAGTAGTAGTGGAAATAGGAATTACACCTCAAGGGATTAAGTCCTTTTCTCTCCGAGTGAAGAGGTTAAATGTTAACTGTTTACATGAAATGCCTGAAAACGTACTTTCATTTCTCAGAGACAACTGTCAACCCTAAAAAGAAGCAAAGGGAATACTGAACCCACTTCAAACAGGAAAGAAGGCAATTGCATTTTTAAAGATTTGAGCTTCTCCCGTGCAAAACAAAAGCTTGCATTCAAAATACAAATTGGAATGCTGACAGGCAGCACTAATTACTGGGGAAATTTTGCTAATTTTTTTCCTCATTTTTAAGTATTTAGGGTGTCCTACAGTGATTCCCTCATGTTTAGCTTATTCAGGCAGATTAATAGAAATAATGTAAAATGATACATAAATTCATTTCTCTGTATGAAGTATTTCGCATAAATGTTAAGGGCGAACAATTTTCATTTCTAGGAGGAAATCTCTTTTTCTGCTGGTCTTTCAGTAGCTAATAACAATGTCTGCAAATTTCTCCAAGTATGACTTTACTGTTTTTAATTCCTTCCACTCATCAGTTTTTCTTTCCATTTTGCCCCTCAGTCAAAGAACAGTATTCAAAAAAAGAAACCACCAGATTACTCTAATTAAAACGCTCTAACAACATGAACTTATCCTTTGTTCCTCACATGAAGAACAAGTGAAAAATGAAAAGTAGAAAGAGCATTATGAGGTTAAGTTACTGAGATTAAGATGTGACATATAGAGCCAGATCTGCCACATATCTCCTGAACTTCTGTTAACCAGTCAAGTCACTTGAGTTATCCATGCTCCAGCTGGCTTCACAATGAGGAATAATATCCTTTTTCATCACCATTAGTCTGATCTCCTTGAAGGTTATCTCCTTTCTCTGTAAGATGCTTAGCATCATGGAGCCCAGTCTTTTGACATTAGTAATAATCATCAGAACACTGAAAGTCAAAGAGAACTCTTAAGAATTTAGATCTAAAAATTAAAATAAAAAATCTTTATTAAAATCTTTATTATAAATATAATAATCAAGTAGGAGTTGCTAGACACTATGATATCAAATCTTATCTTGTTCTCTCTAAGCTGATCACAAAATTTTGTTACCTCTCTGTCCAGTATTGATCATGAAAGTGAAATAATGTATTTCCTTGTCCTGTAAAGTGAATTTCCAATTAAAATTCAACAGTGCAATCCCATTCAAAATAGATCTAATATAATTTGAAGTACATTAATTTGACTTGGTTATCTTTTTTGTTAATTAAACTGATGAGGCAATTTATTTGCTCATTCCAGACCTGACATTAAATGACATTTCATGTGACATCCGCTATTTTTATGTTAATTGAATAACTTTTGATTTGTATATACCAGGTTGATTTGTGTAGTACATAAGTGTCAGGGAAAAAAAGTAATATCCACAAATAATAAGTAATCTAAGTGATTTACAAGTAGAGGTACTAGCATTTTGAGCACAGGTGTCTGTATATTTTTAGATTTCCCAAGGACTGTAGATGAACTGTCACTCCAAACTGCTATTTTTAATCGCATTTTGGAAATTAAAAATACAGAATGCAATGCTGGCTGTTTCTGTATTAATGGCACTTCTAAAAGTAGTTTCTTTCCACTAGTAGTTCTTGCAGAACTAGGCCAGTAGAACCAGTCCTTGAGATTAAATGATTGCTGCTAAATTTTTCACTTTATCAGTATTTGATTTTGATGAAAGAAAAGCAGGGTTTATGAGTTTACTTCTGTGAAGCAAATATTTTAATCCACTCTTGCATGGAGCACGTGGAAATTCCATATTTCATACACTGCTAAACACTGCAAAAAAAAAAATACCATGGTAGATGTAGCAGCTATTTCCTTCAGCGTAAAATTTGGTATATCCATTATGCTTGGATAAGATTTTAATGGCATCATTACTGGCAAAATAAGACTAATCAGTAGATCTTTATTCTGTATTAGCAACTGAGGAGAAATTCCTCATTCTGGTTTAATTTGCAAAAAACTCAAAACAAATAGCAGAAATAAACTCTTCCCATTCCCAGCTTTCATGAGTGTATTTTGTATTTGTTTCTCAGCTGGGAATTCTGATATGATCTATGTTATATGGTCCCTATTTCAACAGTAAGTGAAAAGGCTTTTCTTATCTGAGCCACCCAGGGAATTGCCTCCTGTTAACTTCCTTCAGTATTTTTTGGTCATGGGAAAAATCTTCCTGCGTCCAGATTTTCTTCCACGTAAAATCAGCTGAAACCTTGTAGTTATTAATAGGAACACACTGCAATCTCAGCCCAAATTCCCACTATTCATAAAGGGTATCATAAAATTTTTGTAGGAGCAAACTCCAGCAAAAAACATCACCAAAAAAAAAAAATCAAAATTGAAATAGTACTTTAACATAACAGTTTCTAAATCTGTAAATTAGATTTATAAACCTTACATAGAATGAGAAAAAGATACATGTATTTCCACTTATAATAGAGCCCTGATATCCCTGGGAAACTGAAGTAAGTAAAATAGTGTGTTGGTTTTGCTTGGCCCAATTTTTGCTAGTGAGTAGGGTGGGGTACAAAGATGGCTCCTGTGTGTCCTGTGTGAAGGTTCTGGAAGTCTTTCACCTTGTCCAGCAGAGTCAATCTCTCATGGCTCTGAAGATGATGGACAAGCTGCTGGCCAAGCCTGGGCCAATTAGAGATGTTAGTTACGCCTCTGTAAAAACATCATTAAGAAGAAATCAAAACAATGTGAGCACGTACTTCATTTTAGCCAGAGGAGGAGGTGAAAATATGTGAGGGAAAACAACATGGAGACACCAAGGTCAGTGGAGAAAGTGGGGGAGGAGGTGCTCCAGGCGCCGGAGCTGAACACCCTCTGTTGGCTCTGGTGAAGACCATGGGCGAGCAGGTGGTCCCCCTGCAACCCATGGAGTCCAGGGGATGCAGAGAACCCCCCACAGCCTGTGGGGAGGTGCCCCTGCCAGAGGAGCAGGTGGATGCCCACAGGAAGCTGTGATCCAGTGGGAGTCCCAGTAGAGACTGAGAGTTGCAAAGGCCTTGCAGGAGAGAGAGAGGCCTTGCTCCCGGGATGAAAATAGCCTGGCCTCGGTTCAGCCTCAGCTCAAAAGTCTGCACCCTAGGGACAAGAACTCATGCTGCAGCAAATTTGGGCAGGTACTCCTCATGAGATTTGGACCCACGTCAAAGAATTTCACAGAAGAATGTCTCCCATGGGAGGGATCCCATGGCTAAGTAGAGGACTCTTTTCCCTGGTGGACTGACCCTGACCAAAGAAAACCCTCATGCCCTGCCCCCCCACCCCCCCAAGTTGTTGATTGGAAGGAGAGAGGGGGGTGAGCTGAGAAATGGTGTCTTAATAGGGAGAGGAGTGAGTAGAGAAACAGTGTCTGTAGCAGAATTGTGGTGATGGACTAAGAAAAAACCCCATACCCTGCCCCTGCCCCAGAGCTTTTGGTTGGAAGGAGGGAGGGGAGTGAGTGAAGAAACGGTGCCTTAAGAGGGAAGGGGGTGAGTGAAGAAACGATGTCTTAAAAGCTTATTTTTATTCTGACTTATTCTCATTTATCCTCTGACTCTGTTAGGTTAATAAATCACTTTGCAACTTTAAATTTGGAGCCTGATTGCTCTTTTCTTCTGTGCATTTCCCCATCAACTCCCTATCTCAACTCATGAGTCCGATGTGTTCGTGTTAGTTTTTTTCTTCCTCTCTGCATCGCTGCCGCAGGACAGAGTAGAGAGAGCAGACGAGAGAGTAGAGAGAGCAGACATAGGTGCCTGGCATTTAGCCAGGATCAAACCACGACATTTTTATGACCACTAGTATACATTTAATATATTCTGTACTATATATCAATGCCATAATTCACTGGAGCTTTTGACTTTGATATACAAATATTTTGAAGAGAATGCCTTAAAGTGACAAAAGTATATTGCCTTTTCACTCTATTCCTTGAAGGGCTACACTGAGGAAAGAGTCAGGATAGTTGGCCTTTATTCAAATTAGGAATTAAACTTTTAAAATTTAAAGACTGCTCTCTAAAGTATGCTGGATTTCAAAATAGTTTCCTGCAACCATTTTAGTATTATTAAACACTAAAAATGGTATACTTCAGTATCACTGAAATTCATTAAGTTTTATGCCAAGACACCACAAAAAAAATTCTGTGATTTCTGCCCACCCAAAGCATGTTGTTTTAACAGGCAGCTGGAAACAAAATCCACACACATGTTTATTGTGCCCTTATTTCACTCCTGACATTCTTCACCATGCACTCCTGATGTGGCTGTCAGCTTGTAACAATGGAAGATCACACTGCAAAATCTGGACTATGGAGGAAAACAGTTACTGCAAACAGGTCAGTTTTTGATTCCATAAAAGTCAGTAGCACCTTTGCTTCAACCACATCAAACGAAAATCTAAATTAGGCCAAGGAGCAGACAGCAGCTACAGAAATAGCTGGACCTAAAAACCCAAGACAAGGAGTAAGTGAATTGAGAAAAAAATTTAAGATTGGCCTCGGGTATCTAGCTCATTGATTTTAGTCTGTGTAAGGAAACAGATTGCTAAGGACTTTGAATATAAGGGACAAAAGTCGGAAAAGACAACATTTACACAGTTCTTGATATATCAAATTTCTGAACCTGCTAAACAACCATTCAGTACTCCAAATTTTAATAAGTGTTTGTCATAAAAAAGATAACAGTGCTGAAGCAATTTGCAGAAGGATATAGTTACATGAGCAATTTCTCCCTTATTTTGGGGAATGCTACTATCAGCAAAGGCATGCAAGGAATTCCAACACTGGAGGAGAGATGAGTTGTCTTGGATTGTACATATGGTGCTGCAAGTATGGGAAAAAAAACAAAGCACAAAGATAGCATAGGAAAGAAGCTACTGGCCAAACCAAGTTTTTTCTTTATTCTGTCACAGAATGGGGTATCACTAGCTAGTTAAGAAATGAATTTGACTGCAACCACTTCCTTTACTTATCAATACTTTACCACTGTTGATTTTAAGCATGTCCCGCTAACAGTTTTCCTGTTTTTGAGAAAAGATATCAGAAAAGACTGACATAAATATCAGTACAACATCAATCAATTAATGAAAAATTTAAGAACAATTCTTGCCCAGAGAAGAAGTAGAGTTTCAGGGTCATGCAATTACACCACATACATTTTGTTCTGGTGAAGCTGCTTGATGCATTTTAAAGCATGTTTTAAACAACATGACTTTGGAAATTTGTTGTTAGTTAGTTAGTTTGTTTGCTTGTTTTAATCTGACACTCAGGAGCTGGTTTTGACAAATAGAAAAAATAAAAATATATAAAAATAATGGAAGTGAAAGGATAGGCATGGACCTTGAGACTGGTTTGCCTTTTCAGTCACTGAAAGGGAATGACTTGACTTTCACCATGTGCATCTTCCTTCCCTTCCTATTCTGCCTGATCAGTCCTCTTTTTCCAGCTATTATCTAGTCCAGTATGTCTGTTCCATCATGCTAATAACTCAACTTTTCCATGACTTTCATATTTGGCCATGAGTGGAGAGGACTCTATTTATTCTCAGACATTTCTTCCTATTGCAGTTGTGGAGAGAAACATGCAATATCAAGACAAATGGAAAATGGCTTTTGCTTGTCTTAATATCCCTCTAATTTTCTAGATTTGGCTCACAGCTCCTTTCCTCCTGCCTCTTTCACTCACTGTCTCCTTCACATAGAGTTAATTGATTCTATCTCTAGTCCTAAATTCACCACAATCATTCGCTTGTACTGTTCTTGTTCTTCCACTGAATGTTTTGAATTAAAATCCCAAGACCAGATTAATTTGCTCCATGAAATTTGCTGTCTTTCTACTTTTCAAGCTGTAATACACTGCTTTCCCAGTTTGAAACTGGTTTCCACCATTTCAGTATCTTTTTCTGCCACTTTGGTTTCCTGTAGAGAAGTATAGCAAGAAAAGTACAGAAAAACCATGAGGAGTTAATTTTGATTCCCAGTTTCTTTCCTTTTCCTATTTTTCTCTGTTTAGTTACAGAAACACTCCACTATCACTCTGTGTTTCTCTCCTCAACTTTCTAAGCCGACTCATTCCTGGTTTATTTGCTCTTACTCTTTTCTTTCTCTCTCTTTATACAGAGCATATGTGCCTTATTTAAAATCCTTCTTAGAACTCCCGCCTTCTAAGAGTGCTTAACATATGGATGACACGCTTACTGATCAGCCCAAACTTGTTATTATTTATTTATTTACTTTATTTATTCATAGATTTTATTTTATTTTAAAATCTTGTCTAGAAGTTACAAGAATAAATCAGAAAACAATATGTAAGTACTGAGAGCTTCAGGATGCATTTACATTCTTAATAAGTTTAAGCACCCATGTCACACTGCTGTGCTTACACACCTTGGCAAGTCCCTTGTCACCACTTACACGATACATGTCAACTCCAAGTGCCCCGTTTGAAAACATTGCTTTAGATCCAACATCATATTTAAGTGGCCTTAAAACTAAGCATAAACATAAGCAAAACCATAAGCAACTACACATTTTAAGTGCAAAAGAACTATTGAAAACCAATAGTATTTATAGTGCTGAAACCACAAAATAGTTTGGAAAATTCTTATCTGAGCAGAAGCACGATGAACAGCAGCAATTTCCAAGGTTACAATTTCGCTAAACACGTTCTGTGAACACCAAGCCGATGCAATACTCTGCCTCTTAAAATATAATAAGAGTGTGGGTCTATCAATAACATCATCCAACACAAATCATACAGCGATCAGGGATTTTCTCAACACACACATGTAGCTTGGAGACCAGAGTTTTAATTTACCATACTACTTGTTGTTACACTTCCACTTTTTTCCTGAATAGACTGCCAACATAATTGAGAGTATCTCATTGTTTGGCACCAGATACAACAGACCACTAAACACTGGACCGAAGAATCCAAATTTCATGCTGTTGTTCATCAAAGCATAATTTAAGGTTGCATTCCCACCAAGACCTACAAAGTAGACTAGTAAAACTGTTCTAGTTGATTGAGAATTTAATTTTCCAAAAATTGTTGAATTACCACTACTTCCCTCAGATTTTCAACGAACAATCTTTTCCATGACTTAATCATGTCAACAAATTTTTTTCCATTTTCTCTAGTCACAATCATAAGATTGTCCTTCTTCTGGTTGCAGCTTGCTGTACCTGGGGGGAGAAGAAACACTTCCACCATGCTTGACAAGATTGAATCTGATAGCAAATATGTAACTACTTTGTGGATTGGCTTCAGTATCGCATCTATTAAATCTATCACCCATCTGGCATTGAGTGCTGTGCCAAACCACTAAGTTCAACACTCTCCTTGTAAATTTGTCATAATCCTTCTAGCTATTCAATCTTAAAACAAGAGGTGGAAATCTTTGTACAGAAAGATTTGTGTACAGCAGAGCATGTAAATGACTCAAGCTGAGGAAAAGGGGAAGATTAACCTTTTATTGACGTATGTGTAAAATAAGACTCTTCCCTGATCACTTTAATTATTTATATGTACAAAGCAAGGGCATCTATTACAATTCTCTGACCTATTTGAGACTTCTCTTAAAGATGAGATACTCAGCACTCAGACAAAGACCTGAACAAACGAATACAACTTTGAATATGGCTCTTTTTTGACTGTGTAGTAGGACCAGATAGTGGCTAAAGGCCTTTTACAATCTTTTGGAGTTTTTTCCTTCTTATGATTCTTACTCTATAGTACACTACTTAGGCTTTCCACAAGCAAAAAAATTAACAAAAAAAGACAAGCAAAATAAATTTTTATCAAGAGGGATGAAATTGTTCAAAGATATAAGGAAAGATAATATCTTACAATATAACCGTTTACTCCAAAACTCAAATTCCACGTTTGTAATTCTGCCATCATAATCCAGTAAATGCCTAAGGACAACACACAAGGAATTATTATTATAGCTACCTGTTAAACACAAAGTATCTGCTTAATTTTTGAGAAGAATATGTATTCTACTAATGAAGTTAATCTGACATTAATGATTTACAGGAAGTGGATTCAGAATTCATATCTGTAAAGTAAGCTGTTGATAAGACATCTCTGTAGGGATCCTTGGCTTTAAAGTTTGCCCTTGTACACATAACAAAATCCATTCTCATACTACACTCTGAGTCTTATGAGGATAATTTCAGTAGGATTCATCAGGATATAAAATCTTATTTTAAAATATATTGATGCATCTTTGTAATTAATACAATTATTTCATAGAATCAGAACTCTCTCATCTTCACAAAAAAATTGTAGCTGTAATTAGCTGTTGTCCTATACAAGAGCAGCTGGTCTTGAACTTTTATATAAGACTTGAACCTTGAACTTCTGTAGAAGACCTGATGTTATTATTGGACTTATTTGATATCTTAACTGAAAATAATATTTAGATCCTGTTATTTCTCAGTTCTTAAGATACTAAAGTCATGTACAACTCCATGGATCTCATTCAGCTTTAGAGACCAATAGCAGCATGCTTTTTGCAAACATAATTAACGTATGTGCACCTGATCCCTTCCTTTGGGTGTAGGAAAAACTACTGGCAGATTTTCTCCTCCAACTCCATGTTTCGTTGAAAGACAAGAAAGGCAACATAGGATTTAATGAGAATGAATATACTGTAATATTTCTAGAGCTCTAAATCCCTGAACAGATTTTTACTTAAGTACTAGTGCTGAATTTTGACATTTCTTCGTATTTTAAGCATACAAAGAATTTTGATGAAATGACAACAGTAGTGAACATAATTTAAATTCATTGGCAAGCTATTATATTTAAGGTTACAAAAATAGCCACAGGGGTCTTTGCTTTCTGGGGACAAGCATTTCAATAATATACTGAATTTTAGCACTCAAGGCCATATTCTGCCACACTCATAAGAGGCTCTATTTCTACAAAGTTATTAATCATCTATTTCTATATGCTTTGCAAAAGTGATAATACACGACTATTAAGTAGCACAAGTGACAAATAGCATGTTGTTCC
This sequence comes from Acanthornis magna, assembly GCA_036785705.1. Taxonomy (NCBI): domain Eukaryota; kingdom Metazoa; phylum Chordata; class Aves; order Passeriformes; family Acanthizidae; genus Acanthornis; species Acanthornis magna. The sequence continues at coordinate 15,537,770 of JAWUZG010000029.1, forward strand.
CTATTCACTGGTCATATATTTAAGTACCTTCATTGTTCATGAGAGGTGGCAAACTGACAGCCTCGCAGGATATTTGTTTTCCATAATGAAGTATAAGCAGGACTGTAGCAATATGTTTTTTTTGCCCCAACAATATGCTTCTAAGGTGCTTGCTTTAGTGATCATAGTCACATGTCATTTACATCAGCTTAAAGGAAATTAATCTGTGACTGGCTGGATATAATCTTAATTTGGCAAAGACGGTCTAAAAACAAACTTCAGAATTTTGCCCCTTCACTGACTGAGCTCTCTTGTAATCTGTAAAGATTTCATAAAGCCATCAATGAAAGCAATAATTTGCAGTCTCTGTCCTTATTTTGTTCTGGAGACCCAATCCTTGATATTGGTTTTGCTGATCACCTATTCGCTTCTACCTTTAAGAGAAGGCTGCCAGTACAGATTATCCAAACCAAACAGGAAAGATTTTAGAGTTTAGATAAGTAATAACATGTGATTTACTTATATGAAGATAAATTTCCTCACTCTAATAGTAACTTCGCTATCTTCAAAGTGCACTCTTAGTTCCTACCCAGGTGCTGCAGATCAGGCTTGCCTCACCTGGGATGAATCCCGGTGAGATATCCATACAGCAGTGCTGTAGTGATATTCCAACCTTTATCTGAGCCTCACAAGGTGTTATTGGCCCTCTCTTTATTATAACGTGGCTCCACCAAACTACTAAGTAGCTCATTACTTTTTGAAAGCACAGAAGAGTCTTGCACAAGACGAAAAAGCTTTACAGTTTTTCTTTGAATCTACTTTCTCTATGAAAAAAATGAAATTCCATTCTTCTGCCTTCTCTCTATCATTTCTTCCAAAATAAAAGAGTAACAGGCTATACAGTGGCATGTAAGAAACAACATTGTTCCTACAGACATGGTAGGTCTCTTCTTCTGAGAGGAGCAGATCAGATCAGCAAGCAGATGCTGCCAATGCACATATGCAGACACAGAAGTTAATACAGCTTTCCCTTTTATAAACATAAACTATTTCTATGTAGGATCCTATTAACCTTCTCTCAAAAGGTTGTCAGCAACCCATTCACATCACAGATTGGATGCTCCGTAAGGAATACAGCAGGAATTCTCTATGCCTTATTATTCATGATGTTTCCTAATCATCATATTAGGCTAAGGCTGCATTTTCAGGAAACAAGGGTTATCACTGAGTCAAGATGAAATCCTCCTCAGCAAATTTTTTCAGTTTGTCACAGGACCACAGAAAGACCCAGCCTCTGAGGAGGCTGAATCACACTCATCTGCAGTTTGAGCATCCTCAGTTTTCATTTGGTGATGTGTCTTGGCAGGACACCTTCACTTGTGCTGAATATCATAACATTATAGGTGAACAGCTCCTGCTATCAGAGTTCACACAGACATCTCTCAGGACTGAGCAATAATAGTTAGCTGAACTAACTCTTTACTCCTCTACAAATAAATTATTTATTAATAACTCAAATAAGAAAAATGGAGGAAAGTATAGATACATTTCCTACATATTTCTTCAGGCTTTCTGAAGTACTAAATCAATTTACAGCAGTGTGTAAATTTTCTATACTATAATCAATAATGCTTTAAAAAGTCAGCACTTTTTAGTGCTTAAGTCACTCAAAAAGCACTTAAAAAAACTTTAGTACTTCATGTAGAAAGCTGAACTCAGTGATTACAGGCACTTCAGGGAAAAAATGAAAGACGTTTTGCTAGTTCCAAAATATTTTATTTAAGAAATAACATGATTAGGAGCAACTGAAAATTAGGTCTTATATAGCACACTATTACATATAATGACTGACATAGATGTCTCCTGCACTGGGCATTTTAGATGGATGTGTGGCAAGCTCATAAATAAGTACACCAGGAATTCCATGCTGTTAAAGACATAGATAAATAATTTACTAGGGTTCCAAATATATACAAACTAGGCTTACTTTGCAATGTCCAACTACAGAAGGCGCATGTTTCCTACCATAATATTGAAGTATAAATTACATGTCAGTCAATTCCTATGGCCTCTAAAACGCCAGTTCACACCCTGGTGTGAACTTCATGGTTAAGCAGCAGCTACTGAGGGCTACTTTTCTTCTTCAGTTTCAATGCTTAGCCATGGTTTTGACCATGTGTCAAACACTGAATCATGCAATATCTATTTCAGCCTGCTTAGTTAATACTATTAGTTAACCACTGTACAGCAGTTAACCCCTGATGAATGAATTCATCTTCCTTTTGTAAAGCAACTGATATCAGAACACATCTCCTAATCTAAGGCATCAAGACTTGTGCATAAAACATCTGAGGTTCAAATTCATCTGAGCTAGATTTACATCATGATCTTTTTAATAAATATGCAGTCTTGTTCTACCTTTCCCCTAGAGGTTGCAGGAAAACACATCCTCATGACCTTGAGATCCAGTAGAGTCCTCTAAATGTGGCAATGGATGAACTTCTGTATTACACTATGAACTGCCAAGTTTCAGTTTTAGGAAACACACTCTAGGAATGAAAACTTCAGCATACAACAATTTCTCACTGAATAGCACTTTCAGTCTAAGAGATTGAGCAATTTGTGAACCTTAGCCTAATCCCATGGGTGACATTTTCTACATACTTCCTTAAAAATTACTTTTTTTACGTAGACTTATAATGTCACTGCATAACTTTAAAGGTAAAAGTTCACATAAGGCGTTTCAGTATCTTTTTAAGGTTAAAGTTAAGATGACAAAATTCTACTGTGAAAGAGAGCAAGTTCATTCAAGTTAAGCATTCAAATAAAAGCAGGTTCTGCAACCAAACAGAAGGAAAGGTAGAAAATTCTGTTTGATGTAAGAATTGAAGGCAGTCCTGGTCTCCGCACACTGTCTTCTAGTCACTGCCGAATATTATTCTGATGTATGTAGAAGACTGATTATTTTATTGAAGTAATTAATCAAGTAATGACTACACTTGTGTGTTCAATTATAGTCTTTATGGTTGATTAATCTTTATAATACATGTCATTACTGGCTCTATTTTTTTTCCACCCAGGGCAAAGAAGGCCAATGTAAAAAATGAGAAGATAGCTATAACAAACTTGTACACTTAGAAGGTATGGTAACAATGTTAAAGACACATTTTTCAGTGTCAGAAATATTGGTTTGCTTACTGAAGCAGAAAAATAAAATGCACACTTGCTAAACATAAAATTCCTTTGCAATATCTTGCTTTTTAGCCATTAGAAAGCAGGGGTTCAATAATCATAATGTACCTGATGCCTGAAACAGGGCTTACCAAAAACAGAGGCTAGACAAATTAGAAGAATAAAACGCAGTTCCATTTATTTAAGGCCTTTAAGGTGCATTCGGGGCAGACAAAGCCTGCTTGACAGGCTATACCCAAAATGGACAATGAGTCACAAGTTTTTCATATTTTATAAGTTCTGTCCATTAGCATATCAAGTCTTAATCCTCCAATTATGTTTTCAGGTGATGATGTCGATTACATATTTTGGCACCCTGAGGCAGAGAAAGTATCCTTGGATTTCCAACTTAGAGGAGGTGTTTTGTCTAAAGATGCTGGGAACAGCAGTTTTAGCACCCTGTATGGAGTTCAGAGTCACACACTAGAACTACAGATACACAAAAATAAGAAGCTAAAAATCCTAAGGCATCCTACCTAAGCTTTCCAGAAACAGTAAGGAAAGAAAGAAAGAAAGAATGAAACTTTTTATTTACCACCTGATTTTACATTACCCATATTTGTTTGAACTTTGATTAAGGTGAGGTAACATTTTCTTCATGAAATGGTGGACTTGTGGATATTGAAGAAAAGTAGCATGCAGATGCCACCATTTTCACAAGTGAAAGAGAAGGAAAAACAAAAGAGAAAATTGTCCCACCAACACAGCCAAGATGGAAAAAAAGGAATGCAAGCTCAAGAAACCGCGATGTTACAGCCTTCTGTCACTGTCTTTTCCTCCCTGCCACTGAACAGATAAGGAGCTAGCTGAGACAAATTTTGTATTACTTTGTGTCGTGGTTTGACCCTGGCCAAATGCCAGGCACCTATGATATCTGCTCTCTCTACTCACCCCTGCCACAGCTATGCAAAGGAGAGGAAAAAACTAGCACACACGCACACGCACTGGACTCATGAGTTGAGATAAGAAATTGATGGAGAAACGCACTGAGGAAAAGGACAAACAGACTTCAAACTTAAAGTTGCAAAGTGATTTATTAACCTAATAGAGTTGGAGGACAAATGAGAAGTAAAAATAAGCTCTTAAGGCACTGTTTCTCCATTCAGCCCCCTCCCTCCTTCCAACCAACAGCTTGGGGCTGGGCTGGGTATGAGGTTTTTTGGGGTTTTTTTGGTGAGTCCATCACCACAATTCTTCTGCTACAAACACTGTTTCTCTTCTCACCCCTCTCCCTATTAAGACACCATTTCTCAGCTCACCCCCCTCTCTCCTTCCTACCAATGGCTCTGGAGGGGCGGGGCAGGGTATGAGGGTTTTCTTTGGTCAGTTCATTAGGGAGAAGTGTCCTCTACTTAGCCGTGGGATCCCTCCCATGAGAGACAGTCCTCTGCGAACTTCTTTGGCATGGGTCCAAATCTCATGAGTAGCAACCCGCCCGAACCTGCTGCAACAGGAGTTCTTGTCTGTAGGGTGCAGACCTCTGAGCCGAAGCCAAGCTGTTTCCATCCCGGGAGCAAGGCCTTTCTCTCTCCTACAAGGCCTTTGCACCTTTCAGTCTCTACTGGGACTCCCACTGGATCACAGCTTCCTGCAGGCATCCACCTGCTCCTCTGGCGTGGGCACCTCCCCACAGGCTGTGGGTGATTCTCTGCATCCCCCTGGACTCCATGGGTTGCAGGGGGACCACCTGCTCGCCCATGGTCTTCACCAGAGCCAACAGAGGGTTTTCAGCTCCGGCGCCTGGAGCACCTCCTCCCCCACTTTCTCCACTGACCTTGGTGTCTCCATGTTGTTTTCCCTCACATATTTTCACCTCCTCCTCTGGCTAAAAAGAAGTACGTGCTCACATTGTTTTGATTTCTTCTTAATGATGTTTTCACAGAGGCGTAACTAACATCTCTAATTGGCCCAGGCTTGGCCAGCAGCTTGTCCATCATCTTCAGAGCCATGAGAGACCGGCTCTGCTGGACAAGGTGGAAAACTTCCAGAACCTTCACACAGGACACACAGGAGCCATCTTTGTACCCCACCCTTCTCACTAGCAAAAATTGGGCCAAGCAAAACCAACACACTTTGTTACTCTTCGCTTTTCCTCAGTAGCACCTTTCCCAGGTGATGTGAAGTCTCCTTTCAGTGTGCTAGCTTAAGTTCTAACTTGTCTTTTTTCTAGCTAGAGGCTGATTTATTCATACAGATAACTTAATTTGACTAATGGCCTAGGCAATATGGGCTGAAATCCGCATAAGCACAACTCATCCATCGTCATCACCCATCTATATTGCAGCCACAAGTTTCACTGCCTTCCAGTGTTTGCCCTTCAGTACCATTTGCCCTCCAGGTCAGTAAAAGGTACATATAAGTTTTAGTTCTGACATCTGTTCTAAGACATGGCAGGTAACTGAAGAGATTCAGACTGTCCAACAGCAATAAGGCAACAAGTAATTAAACTCCAGAGGAAAAGTGGTTGCTGCTTTTTTTTTGAACCCCTAACCACCATACAAATTATACACTATTATCAGGTGCTCTCCCTTCTCACTACCAATTAAGTAAGAATAGTTAAAAAAAAGGGAAAAAAACCAGTCACACAGAATGATGTATTATCAGACAGTCTGCCCATACAAATATTTCAGAAAGCTGTGTTATTTTTGTGTTTAAGATGGGCTAGTAATTGCTATATGGGCAATTTCTGAAAAAAAAATAAGCATTTATGAATGGATGAAGATAAAGTTATTAATTAATTAAGTAATAAGATTCTTTCCATTGGAATTATGGACTTTCTCATGGAGAAGCTTATTTATTGAAGAATGAAATTTTAGGTTGACTGAACACTGTAAATTATGCTGGAGCTCTGAAGACCTCCAGAGCCTTCAGAGAGTTCAGCCACTTCCAAATGTCTCTGTGAATATCTGTGGTGTTATCGAGGACAAAGACTTAATTTCCTCCCACCCAGCCTTCCACAACACCGTTCTGTGAGGCACAATTTTTGTCTATGTGAGTACATCCACCTGTATCTTCATTTCATTTCTGTTCTATATTGTGTAGAGATGACCCTCTCCCATACTGATATAGTCTTACCCTCTAGTTACATTTGACATGACATGGTACCCAAGTGAATGAGGCCCACAGAGAGGTCACACTTCCTCAGGATAGCTCTGATGCATGGCTGAGTAAATTTGTTACCTGCCTGTGCCTTTATTTGTTGATGTACATGTGTACCCTGGTCCATGCTTGGTAACGAAAACTGATGTATGAGTCAAATATTTTCTTCTGCTAGCGAAGGTGAGTGAGATGTCATCCCTCCTTCCCATCACAAATTAATTCTCTGCAAATGCACATAAGAGTTGTCTGATACCTGTGAGGTCTTTAATGTTTCACTCTAGAACAGGAGCATATAATGGGTACTATATAATACACAACAGGCCCCAAAGCTTCCTGGGATAACTGAGGCGCCAAAGGTGGGGGAATTATCACAGTGAAGGCATCCCATCTCTTCCTGCGTTCTCTCTCTGCCCTGCTCCGTTGTCTCATTTTCGTCAAGGGGAAGACATTGTCTCCAATCCATGTACTCATGACAAGGTTTGGCCAGCACATCCATCTGTGCATTATAAAGAGTCAATGGAGTGTATAGGCTGTTAGTAAGAGATTTGCAGGATCTTTTAGGAGACCCAGAGAGCTTCAGACTTCAGACTAAAGACCTGCAACCTAGTCCCAAATCAAAGATTATTATGGCTCCAGAATGAATATTTCACAGCTCCTTCCAAAACGCAATATAATTCCTCTCCTAGAAAGCTGTGCTTTACCATCTGCCAGCTTAGAGGCCCGGGGATTCTGTCTTCCCCAAAGTTGCATCTCCTGTGCAAACAAGCTGCTGTTCTGTCTGCCAAGTCAGTATAGAGCTTGACAATGAACATTTCAAGGGACAATTATTTTCAGCTCAGGAAGCTGTTGGCCAAACAGAATGTTTACAAGATAAAAAGACATAATAAAAAATGAGCAGGCATTCACCAAAGCAGAATTACTGGTCCCAAAATTGAAGCATGCTGCTGTCATAACCTGTAAATACTAATGGCTGAATCTACCCTGAGATTTACAATGTATTGTATTTATTATTGGAAAAGAAAGATAACTTCAAAGTATTAGGTTAGAAAAGTTACTTCTTCAAAGTGACACTCTGGTGTTGATAAGTGTTCTCCACCTATGAAAAAATTGTGTTTATTCAGCTTACCAGTCAAAATTAATATTGTTCTCAGACCTACAGGATCAGTGAAGCTTATGGAGAGGAAAACAAACAAACAAAAAAAATACCCGGTATCCTTCTGCTTCATAAATTATAAACAACAACAGCCTGATAATAAAAAACAGTATGATCAGGGTCGTCTCCATGTTGGCAATTTCAGAATTGCTTCTTTCTGAAAAGAAAGAAGATAGAGCCAAGAAGACAGTACAGTTTGATTTTCATAGAGTAGTCTGACCCCTCAGGGCTAAGAATAGCAGAAAACAAATGAAAAATAATTTGTAGTTTTGCTGGTAAACTAAGCATGACAAGGAAATAGTATAGGACGAATGTAACCTCAAAATGTTGCATCTATCTATACACCTATCTTAATGTGTCATTTTCTTCTATGAAGAGGAAAATCCTTGCCAGCCTTTGCCTGACAGACTAGATATCAAATTGCTACAATTTTGAAGATTGCTTCTTTCACACTCAGAATTTTCTCTGCAATATAATACTTTAGTTTTAATTATAGGATAAGCCATTGTACAGACAAATCTCACTATTTGCCAGTATTTAATTTTTTGAAGCTTCCTTTCAGATATAACAATGAAACATTCTTTTACACAACTGGGATTCATTTGTTAATAGTATCCAGAAAAATCACAGTTGTTTCTTTTGTCAGATACTAGCATACTAGGAAAATGAAGGTGCTAGTGAAGGTGCCTTAAAATATGAGCTCAATTACTTTCGCAGTGTGCAGATTAAGATTCTATCTATATTGCTTCTTAGGGTCAACTTTGAGGCCATCCTCAAACAGCATTCTTCGTTTTCCCCCCCATCTGTACCGAACTTCAGAGCCTATACCTATATCTTTCATATGATATTCTTTTATTTCCACAGCAGGATGCAACCAATTGTGCAGATTCCTTGCACACTGAAAAACACAGCACTTCCTTAAAAGCCTTGTTTTTATTCTATGTTTTCTTATACCTATGGATAACAAAGAGGAAGGGGGATACAGAGGAGCAGAAAACAGAGAGTCTGGAGTAATAGTGGCAGAGATTTCATGCTGAAGACTATACACCAGCACATTTCAAACAAGGGGGATATGCAAGGAATTGGAGTTGATCTCATGCCCAGGATTTAATTTTAACTTCTAGGCTCCAAGTAGACCATGTGCATCAGTGTGTTTACCTCTGGGAGATGAGCATATAGGTTTAAAATGTAAAGACTATGACGGCTTTGTTCTGGAGGATATATTCTTAGCTCTCTCTTAACTCAAATACAAAACTCACTTTGACTTCATTTGCATGAATAAGAGCATGAGAGACATTTGCAATAGGAGCAGTAATTTTCATCTAAGCATATGGATGCTCATATTCATAACTTATATGACTTTTATGGCTGATGGTTTCTTAAGTAAACAGTCTGTGAATTTGTTAATTTTATATTTTTAAATGTGTCTAGGCATTCTAGCTAAAGAGAAAACCCTGAAAATGTTGCAATGTCTAAATATTCCAGCACACACTAGGAAATTCCTAGGAAATTTCTAGGAAATTAGAAGACGCCCAGCTTTACAAAATGTACTCTTTGGCTGACCATCCCTCAGCTCCCATACTGTTTTTAAAGAAAAGTCCAGTAAAGTGATGTTCTACTGATACACACACCCAAGGGTCCCATGAGTGAACACTACTGCCACATGTACAAGGTGAGGTAAGCACAAACTGCTGACTTTGCAGGCATTTGGTCTGCAGATTAAACAAAGATAAAAGAAAATGTTATATGATGCTCAAAATTTGTGAGTTCTTTTATCTCCTCAATATATCCTGAACAACTACAGGATGAGTGCCCAAGGCTGACCACTGTTATTCCTTCCTAGAATCTTTGCCAGCTCCTTACTCCTTGCTGCAAAATTTCATCACCTCCCTGTATGTCTCTCTCATAGCATCCATGATGCCTTGATACTAAGTTCTGGTAGTGCAGCTAAAATTATCATATTTTGAGTAATCATGTAATTTATTTACCAAAGTGTGTTCACACAAGCATGCAAATATGTCTTTTCTTCCCACTGGCTCAATTAATCTTTTCATTTAATATTATTAAATTTCTATTTCTTGCAAGTCTTGAACATAACAAAGAAGGTGCAAAAAACAGCAACAAAAACCCAACCAATGGTATTAAAACCTTCAGAAACATTCCTAAAAATTTTCTCAGACTAGAATGGGCAGCTATAGCATGTTTCAGTATACCTATATAGACTGCTTGCTCCTTTAAACATTTGTTGGTGCTACATGGGATCTGGGCATCTCACTGTCATCACTTCTTTTTGATATTCCTTTATATTTACCATCAGAAATACCATGAATAATGCAAATAACAAGGTCATCTCACTGAAAATGCCAAGATATTTAAAGTCTACCACAATAATCCTCTTCTTCCAGAAAGAAGATTTTATCATTATTAGTGTCAAACATAGGTCACTTGAATATAAGACTTCATCAATGTCAATTAAACTCTATGACCTTCAGTAAAAGAGTAGAATCAAAGTTAATTCAAATGCTAACAAATACAATTCCTTTCATCATTTAAACACTAGTTTTATCTAAAATTATTTTTTTCATATAATAAAAGTAATGGTCAATCTCATCTGAAAATTTTCTGATGGATTAAAGTATTAGATTTAAAATAACTGTAAATTATTTGTTGTAATTTTCCAAATTAACAAAGATTAGCCACAGGTATCTCTCTAATTAACCTCTAAATGATTATTTGAATGCATTATAGTAAAATGTTTGTCAAAACTATAATTCTTTTTTGCAATAATAAATGTATTTTCAGAATTTAATTTTTTTTTTTTTTGAGCAGTGATATTTAAGTCATGCCAAATTTCAGGTGCTTTGTGCAAAACTTCGGTATAGTTTCATACACAAACCAGGTTTATGAAAACTGTCTTGGTTTTGGCATTTTCTTCATGGTAACTAGTATGGTTTTGGATTTGTGCTGTTGGAGCCGTTCATAATTCCAGGATGTTTTCGTTACTGCAGAGCAGGGCTTGCACAGCTTCAAGGCCCTTTCTGCTCCTCACTGCACCAACAATGGGGGTGCACAAGGAGCTGGGAGCACACACAGCCAGGACAACTGATCCCAACTGACCAGAGGGATATCCCTCGCCACATGGTGTCACACTCAGTATATAAAGCAGGCAAACAAGGAAGGGGAGGATACTCAGAGCAATATCTTCCAGGCAAGAATTTGGTCTTGAATGACAGATTTCAGATGAGGACATTTGCCAGTCTAAATTTAGAAGTCATTTCTACAACCAGTTACCCTCCCAGATAATAGTTGTTATTTCAACTCTAATTTTAATGCATCTGCAAAGGCTTTTTAAAAAATATCTACATTAATTTTGGTTGGGTCTTTTTCGAAACTGTCTTTACATTTTTCTCAGTCCTTTTAAACTGGTTTAGAAACCTTTATTTCATATAAAATTCTTCTACCTGATTTGAAATTTACAACCTAGAATTAGCTGCTCTCAAGGAATGGCAAGCTATAAAGACATGATCTGAGCAAGAAGTTGGATTCAGTTAAGCTGGTTTCTTAAAACTTATTTCCAGAAAAAAGGGGAAGGGGAAATAACTGACTCTCTCTCTCTCTCTCTCTATATGTATATATATATGTATATACATGTATAGTTCTCATTACTTCTCCTCAAGATAAGATGCGGATGCTATTTTAAACACACACACACACAAAAAAAAGTTCACTGTTACATTTTTCTTGTGCTCCTTCCTGATATGCTGACATTTTAGCTTACCATCTCTCTGTTTCTGTTTCTAAGTAAAACTTTACATGACAGTTAAAAACACAACATTGATAACAGCTGCAGCTGCAACTTTCACTATAACAACAACACAGCTGAAGCTACCATACGTAAGTGCACAGGCTCTTTTAGTGAAACAATCTGGAGTGCAAATCTAATGACCAAAAGCAGGAGAAAGCATGTGCTACCTTTATTTCAAGAAAGGGTAAAAGCAACCATTGTTAGAAAGAGGTACTGAATGAAGCGAGAAAGCTGTTGAAATGCACCCTGTTTCTAAGCACAGGATCTGACAGTAGTACAGGTCACTATTGTGCCTGGTTACAAATAAAGCCCTGTCATTAATTGAATGCAAGACTGTTGATCATTTAATTTGAACAATTAAGATTAATGTGCACATGCACAAGCTATGAAGATCACGTATAAAAAAGATTTGCTTTGGGATTAAACAATTCCCAGACCTGTAGGAATGAACGCTGTACTCTGCATAGCTATAATAGGCTGCTGAAAGCTTGGCCAACCACAGGAAAGTGGTTGTTGAATTTGTTAAAATAAGGATTTATTGGCCAATAATGCAGATGTCTACCTCTTAGCTGGCCACCACGGGCTTCCTTTGTGCTCACTTAAAAGAAAGTAGTATTCCTATAGAGTAATTCATCTGTTTGTAGATGTCTAAAATAAAGCAGATGACTCATCCCCCAAAATGCAAATTTTGTTCTTTGTTCACAAAGGAACCCAAAGGTATCTCAGAGACAGATCTCTACATGTTTCTACCATTCCAAATGTCTAAACTAGTTGAGATGGATCTCACCTAATGAAACTGTCTTTTAGTCGTGACTCTGGTATTAGCACCTACAAAGAAGGAATCAACAATATATGACCAGGTTGATAAAAAGATACATTTAAAGAGGAGAGAGTTGAGTTTCGATCATGTTCAAAAAACTGTGACAAAAGTGTAGAATATGCTGGGTTTAGGATCTATTCCCATGATACAGCCTGAAAAATTAAGGGTTGGATGAGAGCTATGATTCTCAGCTAGGATTACTATGAAGTACTTGCAAGCTTACTGCCATAATCATATAGAAGCTTGATAGCAGAATCACAAGAACAGAAAAATTCAGAGACAACTTATGTGCTAGACAGACATAAGCATGGAGTTTATTTCTACTTTTTCCCCCTCTCTGTTTATCCCATCCTTGCATTTTTCTGGATTTTGTATTTATGTATTTCTATTTGCTTTCAGCTTCATTTAATTCACAGCAAGAAATGTTTGGGATAAGCAGCTGAATCCTAAGGTCATCAATTCCTTTGAACTACTTGTCACTGGTGTTTGAAATGACAATCCCCAAACATTTGTTTCCAAGGCTGCCTGAAGTGTGTGTCTTTAACAACTTGCATAGGCTAACTTGAGTGATGGTCTGCTCTCCTGTACACAGTCTTGGACAATTAAGATCCACTGAAGTGATATTTGCTGCTAAAATTACTCTGAATTAATCAGCATATTAATTCTTATGTCCAGTTCTGAATTCATAGAAGCACAGAACGTTAATGGGTTGAAAAGGACCTTAAGAATCATGCAGTCCCAACCCCCACGCCATGGGCAGGGACACCTCCCACTCGACCAGGTTGCTGAAAGCTTTATACAGCCTATTCAAGACGAGACACCAGGCACAACACGGACAGCAGATATTTGCCCAAGGTATGTTTCTTCTAGACATCATACAATTCTCTTGTCGTGGCACACAATGACATACAGGCAGAGGATAGCCAGCTCTTGCTGTGTCCTCTATTACACTTTGGTAAATTGTCCCTTAGACATATACAGCTGACACGTTTCTATCAAGCAGATTTTGCAGTTTTGGCAGAAGTTTTTTGAAGTAGCAGCTTCAGCCAAAACTAGCTTTTTTTCACCAGCTGTCTCTAAATGAGATTAGTAGGGAAGAAAAGAAGTAGGTACTACCTAAAACAGAAAAGAATCCTTCTCTTGGAAGAGTTTTTTGCTATGCAGCACCACTTTTGAGCTCAGGAAACAAATTATAGCTAGTTGGGAAGGAATGCACTCTCTTCCTAGAATTATCCTGCAGAATTACAAGTGGGAAAAAGGCCTATTTTCCTGGAGATTAGAGCAGGGCTCATTCCGGAGCTGAAAAATCTGTTTTCAAAGTTTGGAGTAAGAAGACTTACGGTTGTTGTGCTTAGATATATATCTCTATATATACAATTTATTGTTCTCCTTAGAAATCAAGTGCAAACGTCAAGGGCTTGAGCAGTGCAGCTCTGACACAGCATTTTGACAGGTTGTGGTAAAAGGAGCCTAATTTCCATCTGCTGAGGACTTCGTTGTCCAGCTGAAAGGAGCTGAGACATAAGATACTACTGACAAACTATTGCTCCAAGAATAGTCTGGTTCCTGGCAGAAGCACAGTGAGAAGTGGTCAGTGTGGCTGACAGCCAAATTGACTCATGGAACAGTGAAAACAAACACAAACTGGCTGCAGAAGAGCATTTAAACATGAGGTGACATCCAGTCATTGCTGATACAGCCAGACTCATGTGGTAAGCAGGCAAACCCCTCAGTGATAAAATCCAGCACAATGACACTGTGCCTGGTGGAAATATTCTAAACCCATATTACACATAAAACAATAGAAGAGTATAAGTTTCATTAAACTGTCAGTCATTTCTGCACTGTTCAATTCTTTAAGGCAGTAGAATTAAGAGACGAAAAACAGGGAAATAGAAGCAATTACTTCTAAATATTTTAATATTTCTTATTTCTTTTAAGGACAACTAACATGAGCTCAAGAAGAGAAAGATCTGTTAGTCAAACTATAAGTTTCCATTTACAGGAGTATAAAAAGAGAAAAATGAAAAAAATCTGTAAAGACAGCAATTTTTAATAATTCATTGCATAGACAGATAGTGGTTGGTATTCTTGTCATAAGCATTTTATTTATTTTAGTGTTTCTAGTGTTCAGTAAAGGTCAAAGACAATATGCTTTACAAAACATAAAAAAAACCTCTACAAGAGTCCTTTTCATGTGGTAGTTAAGCTACATAGACAGTTATTCATTTATTCAGATTTTTTTTCTCTTCCTACCTACAATTTCACCACCAGAATATATGTGCCACTACTATACAGGACTTATGAGAGGCATGCAGAAGATTTATCTGATCAAGAGACTGAAAATGAATTGGCAGAACACTAGAAACCACAACTTTTTCAAAAGAGGGGAATTATGCTGCAACAGTCATTTGTCATTTTACTCTTGATACAAATATGTTTTGGGGGTTAACAGTCTTTAGCTTAAACATATTCAGATTGCATTTGTAGTTTTAATTTCCTGAATGTTTCCTGGTAATGAGATTATCCTATTGCGTGTTTTCTTGGCAGATTTTTTTGTCTGCTACCTAGCAAATCCTATTATTTCTTGCTTTTCATCCAAGACATATTACTGTGTTTATTGCCTTTGCAAGAGAATGGCAATTCAGATTCTGAAATTGATAGGTGTGTGCACAGGTAGTATTGCAGACCTTGCCCTCTGCTCTCTGTCTTAGTAAGCTTACTTTTCTTAGGGGATGGGAATGAAATGGCTGTAAACATTTTCTGGTTTTTTCTCCCTCTTCTTTAAACTTCAAGGTTAGGATTCTCAAATAAATGTTAGGCTGGAGTATGGATAGAGTGGTTAAAAAATAGCATTACATTTTTACAGCAGTCTTTGAGAGTGGCTTTGAAAAACAGTCATATAGTTCTACTGAGATCATGGAAGTTTTACTTGCAGTAAAGCCATATTTTTGTTCTTGCCAGAGGACAGTCTCTTCCAGGCTATGGCCCACACTTGCTGATATCTGATATAACTGCATTGACAGCTTGAGAGTGTACATTCAGTCTAGTTCAGATATGTGGATATTATATGTAGAAATAACTTCTGTCAAATTAACCACTGTACATGGCATCAATTTTTATGCTGGCTTCATGCCAGCTGTGAGACAAAGAGTGATGTCTTTTCCAGAGTCAAGCTAGAATGAAGCTGCTGGACAATACCAGATTCTGTGTAAAGTGTGTAAGTTGAAGTAAATCCACCATTGGGGGTTTTTTTGGTTGGTTTTTCCACACGATTGATCCAATAGCTTATACCTGATCAGCCTTTAGCATCCCATAAATTCAGTTTATATTATGTGGAACAGGAATCCAAAATTGTCTTGATTTCATCATAGACTCACAAGCTCACTCTAAAATGCAGTAAGAAAAGGAGAGACTGATTCCTTCTTTCCTCTACAGAATGGTAATGTATATTATTTAAATTATTTACCAGAGCAGCTTTGCAATAATTCCACTAGAAGGCAATTTTTATTCTTTATCTGATAAGCAATAATTATTATTGTCAAGCAAACGAGTATATTCAGAGCTAATAAAAATCACAGCGCCAGTATGAGGATGTTGTATGCTTAGAGTTGATTACCAGCCTTCTACAGAGAAGAAAAAAAAAAGCTGCCCATATTAATTTAGTTGGCTGGAATGCAGAAGCCTAACAACCTTGCAATGAGAGACTGAGAAGAAAATGGAGACTGCAGAAAGCCACATAGATGGCATTAGGATTTATTGATTTATCCTGAATTCTTCTTCTGGAACAAAAGTCCTCAATATATATCTTCAACAGTCAATCCAGGCATAAAAATACAGTAAAATATTTCTCTCCTCTGCAGTTTTGGCAAAGCATAACAGAAACTGGTGTTAGCTAGAATAAACAGTAATTTTAACATGTTTTTTACAGTAATACCTTTCTATGTGTGCATGTGTTAGAGCAGATATATGATGCATTCCGTTTGCATGCACAGCCTTGACCATACATCGGTCTCAAGCATGTTACAAATATTAGTATATTGCACAAGTTGCTGCTTTTAATCCCTGCCAAATATAACTTAATATGCAATAATACTGCATTTCTACACTAATTTTTGCCTGAGGATGTCAAATCAAACTGAAAAATCTGGGTTCCTCTCTTTTTCTACATAGGAAAAATATGACTGGATCGACCAAATGACCTGGTCTCAAACTATATTCTTTATGTTTAAAGTGCTTCATGACATAAACCAAGCACAGCTAATAGACGACCTGAAGTTCCAGGATAAAGATTTCAATCATAAACTTTCTCCTCCACTGCAATAGAACCTTCTACCATAAAGATATAGCTCACCTATAAAAGACAAGATATTCAGCGGGGAGGTGGTTCAAAACCATGAAATAGTTTCTCCTTAGAAATAAAGACCATCATAAACCTCAATGTCTTCCATAACTGTAAGAAACCTTTTCCTTCATTAGCCTTGAACACCCTTCAGCACCATTTCGGCTGGGGGGGTGTAGTTGCACTGTTTTAAAGATCTTTCTCTTCTTTCTCATGGAGAATAGAGATAAGTTGCATTCTTGTGCTTTCTAATCTCTTTGTTTTGGTACTGGATGCTCTAGAGTTGTAACCAATCATTATAGGGGGTGGAAAAACTGTCGACCAATAATTATTAGATTATTAATGAATATATAAAGACATTTTGTAAATAAAGTTTCTCTTTTTGCCATCTTAAGTGCTGCCTGCCTGACTTCCCTGCGAGCTTCCGCGAATCTCCACGAATATCAGAAAATCAGAGCCAACAACTGGTGAAACCGACATGTCCTTTGAAGGTAGGAGAAGCCCTCCCTACCCACCTGCTTCCCCTCCCACCTTCCCGGGGTCCCAGTGACATAATGGAAAACGCAGCTGAGACCTCTGGGGTACCCCTCCATCCCATCAAAACCCATGGGCTCCCATCCGAGCTAAAGTCTCTGACAAACTGCTCGCAGATTCATTAATATGGTTTGAGTGAAAAGGATACCCCGATGTTTCGCAAGCAGTTCCGACCTTTGAGGTGTGGCTTTCTCTTGGGGATGAATGGTGGTTTGAGATTTCCTTTGGGAATTTTAAAATTATACGCCTGTGTTACACTTGGCAGAAAATCCTTGATTTATTATGGGAAGAGGGCTCGGATTTTAGAAAAAAGGATTCTCGTTCATTTTTGGAACCCCGGGCTCCGCCCCGTGTGCATTGGCCCGGCCAGCCCCGCCCTTCCCATGAAAAACATGGAAGCACCGATCAAAAATATATATCCCCGCTGAATTACAAACCACGCGCCTATCCAATGCCAGAGGAGGTCTTGGCAGAATACTTGGAGCAGAAGCGCCGGGCTGAAGCCATGGGAGGGGCCCCTGGGCCCGGCATGGCTGGGATTCCCCCCCACCCCGTGCCGCCGCGGGTGGGAGTCGGGAGGCCCCATGCCTTCTGGCTTGATCCTGTGTTGACATGGGTGGGTGACGTCACCGCGGCTGCTGTAAGGGAGGAGGCAGCGGCCAGCGCCATGGTGCCCCCCCACCAGCGCTGGCTCCAGGGCCGCTCGCTCCCCCCCGCACCGAGGAAGAAGCGGCGGCCAGCGCCGCGCCGCTCCAGCCCAGGCCAGTGGTTCCCCCCCCAACCGGCCCGCCCCAGTCCGTGCCGGTGGCTTCCCCCACTGTGGCAGCAGTGGCGGCAGGCGGTCCAGGGCCCGCAGTGGTGCCGGCAGTGGAAGCAACGGCGGCGGGGCCAGGCGTAGAGCTCGTTTGCCCTGTTGGGCCCCTGGATCACACCTTGCAGAAACTCGGAGTGGTCTCTGACACACTCCTGGCACTGCTCAATGCCACTAGACAGTCAGCCGTTGCTCAGCGTTTGTCTGAACCCAGGAATGTGAGAGCAGAGGAGGCGACTGCCCCGTATCCTTCCGCGCACACAGATGTAGTTACCATAGTAACAACAGACTTGGCAGCGCCTCTGCACTCGCTTCATTCTGGTTAGTCAGAAGAGATGGAAGTCACTCCTCTGTCCTCTTCGGCCCCCAGCCTGGCCTCTCTGGAGGCCTTCTCTCCCAGCCCAACGCCCATATAGGCTGACATTCCATCCTTTGTGATAGGGACAGCAAGTGAGACTCGAATGGACGATTCTGATGCTGAGCCAGACAGCTCCTCGGTACGTGGGAGAAAGGGAGAAGTCGCAAAGAGGAGAAGAAAGTGTCTGTTACAGACCTGTTCCTGGATAACCCAGGAATACTCCATCACATTAAGAGCCCGAAACCTGAGAAGATATCGGAACTGTGTCAAATTGGGAGCTCTGCAGGCAGGGGGATTGGGATCTATTAGAAAGAATGGGCATGCCCCAACCCCTACCAGAGGCAATGGAAACTCAGGTGGCAGATGCAGTGCCTTCAGAAGATGGGCCAGTGGCTCAGGGTGATAGTAACCCCCTGCAAGGGAATGTTCAGGCCTTTCCAGTGTTCAAAGCAGCCCCGAACTCAGGCCAACCGGACAACCACCAAGTTATAACTTGGAAAGTGGTCCAGGATTTACAAACTAAGGCAGCACAGTATGGGTTTGGGTCTCCTGAAGTTATGCAAGTTCTTAGAGTACTGAATACTCATCTGTTGGCACCCTTTGACATTAGGCACTTGGGCCAAGTTCTGCTCCAACCTGTGCAATTTATACTTTTTGAGAATACTTGGAGGAAAATGGCTCAAAAGGCTGCAGATGAAAACATGCGTTTGCCTCTTGTTAACCCTAGGTGTGGAGCTGGATTGGATGTTCTGATGGGACTTAAACCCCACGACAATCCTGACCTGCAAGCCAGATGGGATCCCCAACTGTTGGAACAGGCGCAAAAATTAGGCATAGGTGCTCTTCTTAAAACAATCAACATGGCAGAGCAAAAAGAGCAATATTCTAAGATATACCAGGGGTTATCTGAGTCTTTTCTATCCTTTGTCAAAAGGCTAGCGGCTGCCTTGGAAAAACAAGTGGAGGATGATCCTTTGAGACAGGTGCTGTGCAAACAGCTGGCAAAAGACAATGCCAACGAAGACTGCAAAAGAATCATAGGTGCACTGCAAGACAATGTCTCCATCGCAGACATGGTAGAGGCCTGCTTTGGCTGCATTTCTGTCACCTGCTCAGGCAAACCCTGACAGTGGGCAAAAGCAGTCCAAGGCTGGGAACAAACGAAGACGACCTAAATCACAGAAAAAGGGAAATGCAGGGACTGTGATTCCCCAGTGCAAGAGGTGTGGTAGACCATGGCATTGTTCAGATTATTGCAGGTCTAAATACCATGTAGACGACCGGCCTTTGTTGGGAAATGGAAAGGGAGGTTCAAAAAGGGGGAATTGCCCTCCGTCCCGAGCATTCCCCCAAAACAGGCTGCAAACACTGGCTTATCCAGTCAGTGTGGCACTCCAGGGCCAGCCCAGGCCAACGTCGCCAGCACTGGCCCATCAGGCCAGTGTGGAGATGGTGCCCAAGGGTCAGCCCAGGTCGACATCTACACAGCTAGGACAGTCGTCCTAGACTCTGATAACATCCACAGAGGCCCCTTGGATGCGCACGAACCCCTAAGCCAAGGGTATGGTGCTCTCCTGGTGGGGAGACCTGAGGTCACCCACCAAGGAATCTTTGTTCATCCAGAAGTTATAGATGGGGATTTTACGGACCAGATTCATGCTATGGTTTCCACACCAAGCCCCCTGTCACAATCCCTGAGAAAACTCTCACTGCTTACTTGGTGCCTTTTGAGTATTCTGTTCCCAGAGCAGAGTAGTAAGTATGCAGAAGCAGCAGCACTGAATTTCCAGAACTTCCACAGATCTTCTGGGCTGCAGATATCTCTAATCAGAGACCACAGCTGACGTGCACTCTGATCCTGCCAAAAGCCCACCCACGTCGAATTTGACTTCGAGGTTTGATTGACACAGGTGCCGATGTAACAATTCTTTCCTCCTCTTCATGGCCTTCTACATGGCCTCTAGCCCCTGTGGGATCAGCAATTGTGGGGCTAGGAGGAACCACACAGAACCACCTGAGCAAACAGCCTGTGTTCGTGAAAGACCTGGAGGGTCACACAGCTGTAATTCAGCCCTATGTTGTTACTTCAGTCCCAATTAACCTCTGGGGGAGGGACGTGTTGGCGGCGTGGGGAGTCCGGATTGGAACAAATTTTTAATAGGGGTCACTGTGCGCAAGGGTGCACCATATCGCACGCTATCCTTCCGATGGCTGACTGAAACACCCATATGGGAACCACAGTGGCCCTTGCTCAAAGAAAAATTAGTTGCCCTTTGTCAGCTGGTTCAGGAACAATTGCAACAGGGACACATTGAGCCTTCTACTAGTCCCTGGAATACCCCTGTGTTCGTAATTAAGAAAAAATCAGGGAAGTGGAGGTTGCTGCAAGACCTTTGCAAAGTTAATGCGGTGATGGAAACTATGTGCGCGTTACAGCCTGGAATGCCTTCACCCACGATGATCCCCACAAAGTGGGAAATCCTGATCATTGATTTGAAGGATTGTTTTTTTCCCAATTCCTTTGCACCCTAATGAGAGACCAAAATTTGCCTTTACAGTGCCTGCAATTAATAATGCTGAGCCTGTAAAGAGATTCCAATGGAAAGCGTTACCTCAGGGTATGAAAAATAGCCTGACAATCTGTCAATGGTATGTCACTCAGGCTTTGTTTGGAGTCCCTGAGCAATTTCCTGAGGCACTCTCTTACCATTATATGGACGATATCCTGGTGGCAGCATCCACCCAGGATGAGTTGCAGAGGTTACTGCCTTGACTGCTCGCTGCCCTGCATTCCCAGGGGTTGTAAGTGGCCCCAGACAAAGTTCAACAGCAGCCTCCTTGGAAATATTTGGGAGTCAAAATTTTGGATCAAACTGTACAACACCAAGAGGTGCAATTTTCAGACACTATCAAAACTCTGAATGATGCCCAGAAATTGCTTGGTACTATTAATTGGTTGCGTCCTTATTTAAGACTGACTGCCACACAACTTTACCCGCTCTTTAATATTTTAAAGGGGGACCCTGATCTGAATTCACCTCAAAAATTGGCCCCTGAGGCGCGACGAGTGCTGAATGAGGTGCAACAAGCTGTTTCTGCTCGTCAGGTTTATTGAGTAGACCCCTCTGTTGAAATCACTGTTTTTATTATTGCTCCAGACCTCCATCCCACAGGTATCATCAGCCAATGGAACAAACAATGGGCCAACCCTCTGCACATTCTGGAACGGGTCTTTCTGCCCCATCAGCCAAAAAAGACAGCACCCACGCTGTTCGAATTGTTCGCGTGTTTGATAATCAAATTCCGCCATCGGTGTCTGCAGTTGATGGCTGCAGATCCTGCGACCATTATTGTCCCAATTACAAGGGACAACTTTGAATGGAGCCTTGCTAACAGCGCTCCTTTGCAAAGTGCATTGCAAAACTTTTCACGGCAGATTGCTTATCACCTGCCCAGTCACAAATTATTACAACTGGCAAATTCAACCAGCCTTGCCTTGCAACCAAAGAAGAGTCAGGTGCCAGTGCACATACCCACCGTCTTTACGGATGGTTCTGGAAAAACAGGAAAAGCCATTGTTACCTGGAAGGAGGGATCCGAGTGGCAGGTGCTGAAAAGCCATGAGTCAGGCTCTGCCCAACTGGCTGAACTAAGGGCAGTTGCCTTGGCCTTTCAGCAGTCCTCTCAGGTGCCTTTGAATTTGGTGACAGATTCTGCTTATGTAGCAGATATAACCAAACATCTAGATTTTTCACTTCTAAAGGAAGTCAATAATGCAGCTCTGCTTTCATTATTGCAAGCTTTGTGAAATGCAATTCAAGCTCGAACGCACCCATATTACATTTTGCACATTCGAAGCCATACCAAATTGCCAGGTTTTATAACAGAAGGCAATGGCTGATATGCTAGCCAATCCTGCATGGATGGCGCCTCAGCCTGACAAAATTGCACAAGCCAAAGCTTCCCATGATTTCTTCCACCAGAGTGCACACACTCTGCAGAAGCAGTTCCAATTGACTCCGAGGCTCATGACATTGTCAGCCCTTGTGCTGACTGCCACGGACTCGCTGCACCTCTGCCATCAGGGGTAAACCCCAGAGGCCTAAAGGCCTTACAACTTTGGCAATCGGATGTGACACACATCCCTGAATTTGGCTGATTTAAGTATGTGCACGTGTCTATTGACACCTTCTCCTCAGCCATGTGGACATCTGCTCACACTGGAGAAAAGGGTCGTGATGTTATTGCCCATTGAAAATTGGCCTTCTCAGTCTTGGGCGTGCCATCTGCGGTGAAAACCGATAATGGCCCTGCCTACGCGTCACAGAAGACGTGGCAGTTCTTGCACCTATGGGGTGTGGACCATAAATTTGGTATTCCACATTCCCCAACTGGTCAAGCGATTGTGGAACGTGCACATGGTAGTCTGAAGCGCATTCTGGAAAAACAAAAAGGGGGAATGCATGGGGAATCACCACAGAGCTGACAGGAAAAAGCTTTGTACACAATTAATCATCTCACAGTGTCGCCAAATTCAAATAATCCTGTCATTTTAAACCATTTTCTCTCATTGCAGTCATCAGGCGAGTTGCGCTTGCCCCGGACGAAGGTTTGGATTCGCAACCTACTTACTAACACCTGGGAAGGCCCACATGAGCTTATTACTTGGGGCCGTGGGTATGCTTGCGTTTCCACAGATACTGGAGTGCAGTGGTTGCCTGCGAGATGCATTCGTCCTGATCTGAGACTTCAGAAGTAGAACCGGCAACCTCAAAATGATGACCAAGGCAATGACCATCAGGCAGATGGTCCTTCTACAAGCAGAGACTGAATTTTAACTTTCCTTATTATGGAGTCAGAAAAATAATAACTTTCAATAGAATTAGGTTTTGATAGATGTATCAGTTATGGCATTGCTTGAAAGTCTCTCTGTCCACCTTCAATCAGCAGCTGGTTTGGGCCCTGTCAGTGGCTGACCACCACTGGCAGACCCCTTATCAGTATTTTAATTCAGGATCTTCTTGGTAGCTGGCCACTGCCAAGTGAATCCTTCATGCTGAGCTCATTCTCCCTTCTCAGGGAACTAACAGGGGACTACAAGCAATACCTTTGGTTTTGCTTTTCTTTCTTAAAACAAAAAGGGGGAATTGTAGTTGCACTGTTTTAAAAATCTTTTTCTTCTTTCTCGTGGAGAATCGAGATAAGTTGCATTCTTGTGCTTTCTAATCTCTTTGTTTTGGTACTGGATGCTCTAGAGTTGTAACCAATCATTATAGGGGGTGGAAAAACTGTCGACCAATAATTATTAGATTATTAATGAATATGTAAAGCAGTTTTTGTAAATAAAGTTTCTCTTTTTGCCATCTTAAGTGCTGCCTGCCTGACTTCCCTGCGAGCTTCCATGAACCTCCATGAATATCAGAAAATCAGAGCCAACAGGGGCGTTGCGACGTGGGGTCAAAAAAGGCCCCAGTCAAAATATATTTCAAAATACTAAACTCACACTTCTCAAGGAAAAAGTGTAAGGTAGAAAAAGAATGCAGTACACATGACAGCCTCAGACCTTATTGCTAATGGACCTTTAAATAACTTGGATCCTTTGGTGGTAAAACTTGCTCTAAACAATGGCTAAGTCAGGACCGCAAATTTTGGTTTCCAAATTCACTGGTGCCACCATTTCAGGGTGTTTATATATTGTCACAGGGATTCTGTAGAAATTAAATGTACTTCCTGGGTCCCTCCAAAGGGATCAGCTCTGGATCTACATTTCCCAGAAGCAGAGTACTACGTGTGAGCTGATTAGTGACATCCAGCCTCAGAGACACAGGGAGTCTTTACTTCCACTGAGCCTGAAACTCCAACCAGAGCAAAACAGGAATATTTAATGTAGTTTTCTGCTTTATGCATGTGTGTGTGTATACAGAGAGAGAAAGACAGTAAGTCTTCCTAGAATATGTTCTTTCAGTCATCTGTATTTCTAATGGCTGACTAGTATTCAAGACCACTATGTTGCATACCACAAGGTTAAAGATTAGGCATGTTTCTCAATATAGCAATGAAATGGTGATTTACTCTGTCTGCTGAAGTTCTATATTAGGCAGCCATACGAGCTATAGTGTGAAATCAGAACATCTTTATTTTCATTATATATATGTAACACTGAAAGCAAATATCACTGTTGTTAATATTTTCTGTTTTCAAAACTGTTGTGCCAGTGTGTTACTGATCCTGATATTATCTATAGAACAAATCATTGGCTAATTATCCTTTACTTGTAAACATACACAACATAGCAGAAGAAACTTAAGATAAACCAAATAGCAAACAAAGGGGAGTGTAGTTTACAACCCAATTATCACTGGTACTCAGATTCTTAGACATCTAAATCAGACTTGTGGCTCCAGAGTGACAAAAATGAAATTATTAGTCATTGCTTCCAGCACCACACTGATTCAAAGAAGGTGAAAACCCAAATTCAGTAAGATATTTAACTTTCTAGCTCCATCTAGGTTTCCATCCTAGTGAAATGAAAACTTAGGAGCCAAATAAGAACTAGTCTTGCTGGATCTGTGCTTTAGCACAGTCAGCAAAAGTGGCTATATTTAGCTGATCATTACTTTCCCTTGATAAATTGTAAATGCCAATGCAGTGTCTTCATGTCCCCTTCAGTACAAAGTCAAATGTATTTGTTTTATCTGCTGCTGCAACTAACTTCTGACCTCACTCTTATATGCATGTTTTATTTTACACACTGAGTAGTTCTGCTGATCTGCATCAGCACTTGGAGACAGGGATATGGCCTGAGAAACAAAACTACCCTCAAATTTATCATATTTTCTTTCTTTCTTTCTTTCTTTCTTTCTTCTTCTTTCTTTCTTTCTTTCTTTCTTTCTTTCTTTCTTTCTTTCTTTCTTTCTTTCTTTCTTTCTTTCCTTTCTTTCTTTCTTTCTTTCTTTCTTTCTTTCTTTTCTTTCTTTCTTTCTTTTCTTTCTTTCTTTCTTTCTTTCTTTCTTTCTTTCTTTCTTTCTTTCTTTCTTTCTTTCTTTCTTTCTTTCTTTCTTTCTTTCTTTCTTTCTTTCTTCCTCTGTGGGATAATCAGGGTTATATATACAAACTGGGTGTCAACAGGCTGAAAAGCTGCCCCATGGAAAGGGACCTGGGGGTCCTGGCCGATGGAAAGTTGAACATGAGTCAGCAGTTCAGTTGACTCATGAGGGCAGCCAGGAGGGCCAGCCCAGTCCTGGGGGCATCAGGCACAGCACCGCCAGCTGGGCAAGGGAGGGGATTGTCCCGCTCTGCTCTGCACTGGGGCAGCCTCACCTTGAGTCCCATGTGGAGTTTTGGGTGCCACAATATAAGGAGAACATCAACCATAAAAGTGTGTCCAGACAAACACAACCAAGATGATGAAAGGTCTTGAGGGAAGACTTAGGAGAAGCAGCTGAGGTCACTTGGCTTGATCAGCTTGGAGAAATGAAAGCTGAGGTGTCTGCAACTTCCTCAAAGGGCAGAGGTGGAGATGCTGGTTTCCTCTCATTGGTGACTGACAATAGGACATGAGGGGATGGAATGAAACTGCATCAAGGGAAGCTCAGATTGGACATTAAGGTTCTACACTGAGAAGGTCACTGGAACAGGCTATCCAGGGAGGTGATCACGGCAACCAAGCCTATCAAAGAGTGTCTGGATGATGCTCTTAGCCATATGGTTTACTGGTATGTAGTCTTGAAAGGAGCTGAAAATTGGACTTCATGATCCCTTCCAAGTTGAGATATTCTGTCATCCTATGATTTGTGCAAATCTCTGAATCATTATTTGCTGATACAATAAATTTATGACAGGTTATGTATAAATCTGAACCAGAGAATATTTTTTCTGTAGTTTTCAACACCTTAAGCTGTGTTACCAACATAACCTTTTCTTTCTTCTATTATGCTTTACTGAGTATACAATTTTAAAGTGTCTCTAAATATTTGAAAATTAATTCAAAATGAGGGAATAACTGGAACAAGGCTAGTGGGACCACAGTTATGCCCTTTCTGCTGCAAGTCTGCAACATTATTTGATGTAGTTAGCTCTTCTTTTTCCCTGGGTCCTATCTCTGCCTTCATGCCTGTTTTTCTCATGTCCCAGTCCTGGCATTACATGAAAATATAACTTTTATTTAAAAAAAAATAAAGTCAAGATTCTAACAGTTGCATTCAGGGAGAGAAAAAAATTGAAAATACACTTATGGACTTATTCTATTAACCAGATGATAAAAAAAAAGGGTAACAAAGAATATTATGCTTGACAGTAGTGTGTTTGGTTGGGTTTTTTTGTTTTGTTTTGTTTTGGGGTTTTTGGGGGGGGGTTGGTTGTTTTTCTGGGTGTGTTGGGGGGAGTTGAGCTTCTGAGTGACTCAAGATTTCCAGTTAATAAACTATGACTACTCTGAAGACACAGTTTCTGCTTTGCCTTATTACAACATGTACTTTAAATAATTTTTCCCAGTTTTGTTTTCAGTCCTCCTGCTCTTACTTCTGATAATTGAAAATCATTCAGCTTTATCCTTCTGAATTCAGACTATTTTTAATCTTACATAGTGCCCTCAGTTTTTTTATTGTTCTTCCAATCAGCAAAGCTGTTTGGCAAAAATATCTTCACTTGCCTTCCTGAGACATAAAATGATAGAACATTTCTGTGCCTTTGATTCAGTAACCTCAAACATTAATAAGAGCAAAGTTAAGGAATTTCTGTCATTGCCTTTTTACGCTTCCTCAAAAACACAAGGATTGAGTGTATCTTGACTGTTCCTTTTGCTGTATAATATTATTTGACCTATCTAGATCGATCTGGTAGTAAATATTTGTTTATAATAACGAGCAGAGGAAACAGTAAAGAATATCTAGTACATTTTTAGAGCAAAAAAGCTATTTCACCAGGGCTTTATATTTGTTTAAAATGTCCTTACTGGAGTCATACTAAGTTCAGACAAGTTTTTATATAGTTAAATAATATTTTTCATTAACATAAAGTTGAAACTTACATTTACATGAACATATAATTTCATGCTTTAATTTCCCATTAAGAAATACCTAAAATTGGTTCAGTATTTTCATTTAAATTCAGATTCTGATTTTTCTATTTCTTAATGAAAAGAAAAATCATAACTATTTCTGATGTGTCACTGGTATGTAGCACTTGAATTGAAATAAGCTTTGCATTAAATTTCCATAAAATAAAAAAGAAGTCAGTCAAGGACCTAGACCTGCAAATATCATCAGAGTTTGAAGGATTAAATCCCTATCTTGGTGTGCTGTTTGAGCACAAAATTTAATGGAAACTTTCAGAATTTAAAAATGTGCACAGTGAAGTATATAAGATATATAATTAAAAGTGAGACATTTGTGAATGGCAGGGCCCAAAGATCAGCCACTGGCCTAATTTGTCATTTTTAAAATAAAACCTGATGTTAATATGCTGACTGTAGCTTTGACTTCTCCGAAGGTCAGTTTAATATCAGTAACTGACTATGTACAGTGTAACTTGCCTTCACAAAGTAAAAGTCAGGCTTGAGATGGCTGAACAATTCACCGCTTGCACTTTTCCCTCCAAGGGCATGCTATGAATATGTCTTTTTTGCTAACTGTTCAGCTTCCAAGCTGCCAGAGCATTTTATGGTAAACAAATGTATGCTTTAGTTTACCTTAAATACAGTCTTGAAAAGAACTACAATTCTATTTCAAGCCACTTTGAAAAATGTGCAGCCACAACTGGAAAAGGAAACCATACCAGACCCAGCAATCCCCATCTGATATTGAGAGACTTCATTGACTAAATTCAGGCATCTCTGCTCCCACAACTGTTCCCCTACCTCTTCTTGGTCTTTCTTGTGGTTTAACCCCACCATGCAGCTGCTTGCTTGCTCTCCGCTTCCATCATGATGGCATGGGGAGGTGAATCAGAAAAAAAGTTAAACTCATGGGTTGAGATATGGACAGTTTCATAATTGCACAAATTAAAACATAATAAAAATTATATTGTAATGAAAAGGAGAAAGAGAGAAGAATAAACCCCAAGAAAATCAACTGACTCACAATGCAATTACTAACCACCCACTGACTTATATACAGCCTGTCCCTTAGCAGGGATTGATGGCTCTTGGCCAGTTCCCCACAGTTTATATTCTGGATGTGATGTTATGGGGTATGGAATGTCCCTTTGGTCAGTTTGGGTCATCGGTCCTGGCCAAGCTTCCCCCAAATTGTTGTGCACCTGCTCCGTGGCAGAGCATGGGAAACTGAAAATTCCTTGACATAAGGTAAGCACTGCTCAGCAATCACTAAACTATCAGGATGTTATTAATGCTATTCTTGTGCTAAATCCAAACCACAGAGATATGCCAGCTACTGGGAAGAAAATTACTCTGTCCTATTTAAATCCAGGACAATGTTAAGTTTTTGGTGAGTCTCATCTTGAACAGTTTGGTCTTGGTGTAGGGCACAGAAAAAGGCAGATTTCAGATTCACAATTCATTTACTAGAATTTGCAGTCTGTTACATGGTACAGTTTGAAAATTATGTAACATTGAGTAACACTAAAACACTGTCATAAATAGTGCAATAGTATCAACAACTGATATTTCTGAACTGTTCAGTAACCTGTACATGCAGATATCTGGTACCACCATGAACACTGATGTCAACATCATTGTTTGATTGTGGACTACTAAAGTTTTTACCTCTTTCCAAAGCCTTGTCCAAAGAGCCTCACCCTCAGCCTTACCCTACCTAATCTTTCTCTTTACTGGCATATCATTGTTCCATCATTCTCTTCCCTTTGCCTTCATTTAAAAACAAACAAGCAAGCAAACAAATGAACAAACAAAAACCAACCAACCAAAACAAAACAAAAAACCAAACCAACCAACCAAAAACAACACCAAACAGAACAACTGACCAAAACTACCCACTTAGTATGAGGAATGTATAATTTCTCAGTATTTATGTATTTTGTCTTCCAAGATGGCTTAAAAGGTGAGCAGGTTCTTACTGATTTTATTGAGTGTTTTCTTCATTTTTTAATGGTGAACTGAAGTAATGTGATATTTATTGCCATTACTCTATTCATTCATCTTATGTTGATTTGTTAATTGTTTTTGAAAATTTCTCTTATTGCTCAGGGATATGCCATCTAAAATAGGAGCAGGTGACAAGAATCTTTTGGTGCAGCATGTTGAAATGTTCTGTTATTCTATGTAGATTTCTTCTTGTTCAATTATAGGAATAAAACTAAATTATGCTTACCTTACCTGCAGAGTTTGAAATTGCACTAAACAAGACTCAGTTTTCAGTGTTCTAAAGATAGCTTTCAGATAGCTTAAGCTTTTATTTAACTTAAATTTGAACTTTATTTTTGCCTTTCTGAAAATGCATCATATCATATTTTCTTTCCTATTGGGAACACCACTCTAGATCAATCTCATAATGTTATATTAAAGCATGATGTCAAGTAGCTGAGTTTCTTTTAAGATGGCTTTGTTATCTTTGAAAGAGGCACAGAACAGAGAGTTCATAGAACTATACAGAATCAAGTTGGACATAATCAATGCAAAATGTAAAAATACATATTCAAATGCAAAGTATGTTTCTAACAGACAAGTCCTTTAGGATAACTGAAATGGAATGCTTTCATATCTTATGTATACTTTTATTATGACTTAATCAGAGCAATTTGATTTCATAGTTACTGGAGAAGAGCTCTTTGCAAAACTGCAACTAATATTCAATTGTTTTTTGTCCCTCTGCATGACATTTTTTCCATTTTCATCAAGATTTTGACACAGGTCACTTAAAACCAATTGCAGAAAAAGTTTTTGAGAGACATGTTACAGATGCTCATAAGCTCTTTTCCAACCTTTCCATTATTTTTCTATATTTTAGATTGGTTTAAAGTCAAATGTGTTTATGTATTTTATTGAGTTAAGAGTTCAGTGGGAGTTGCTTGTGAAATAGAAGAAAATTG
This sequence comes from Acanthornis magna, assembly GCA_036785705.1. Classification (NCBI taxonomy): domain Eukaryota; kingdom Metazoa; phylum Chordata; class Aves; order Passeriformes; family Acanthizidae; genus Acanthornis; species Acanthornis magna. The sequence continues at coordinate 15,567,908 of JAWUZG010000029.1, forward strand.
AGAGCAAAGAATTATTCATTGTGATACTTTTAGTGAATACAGCTAGGAATACTAATAGTGATGTTGTTTTGGTTTTTTGGGTTTTTTTTAAAGAGGAAAACTAAAGGACTGAACATTTTACTGAATGGCAAATTAAGGTTTCATAGGAAGTGTTGGAGGTGTACCCTCTGAGCTCCAGCCACACCTATAGAAATAGTACATAGCAAAAGCAAAACCATGTTTTTGATTTTCCTTTGCTACATACTCCAAAAAATTGTAATACTCCAGAAATTTGTACTACTCCAAGGTATTACAAATTTCAACTTGGAGTTAATTATTTCAATTTATTTATAAACATTTTATAAATATATGTTTATTACTGACTTCCCATAGCACAATAATGTCTAGAACGGCAAACCAACAACACAGTTTTCCTGCTTATGCTACCAAAAACAAACAAAAAAAAAAGAGTCACCCAATGCCACAAACAACTCACTATTTTAATAAAAATGCTGCGGTTGCTGGCAGCTCCTGAGCTACAACATCACCAGTAGTCTGCTCTAGGAAAATGGAAAACAATTACTTGCCCCAGATACATTTTAAATATATTTTTTTCAGTTCTTGATATTAGTCAGAAAACCCTAGTGCCTAATTTGTTTCCAATAACTGAGTAGTTTATGACAACCAAAGGCAGCTTTTGAAAATAAGGAAGAGAAAAAATGCTTACAGAACCAGTGCACATCATAGTCTCTTGAAAATGAAGTGCATTACGGCAGACATAAAAGAGCATGCTGTAGTAAGACAAGCTGTAATGAGTTCAGTGTGTTAGTATGCAAGTGATGAAATATTTCTCTTCTTTAATACAACATTTTTCATTATCATTAGTCCTTGAGGTACATGCTAACCTTTCACTGGTGAATATAAATGATGGAAAGCCTCCAGGAAAGAAGGAATCACAGCTTATTCCTTCTTGCTTTGAATTGTTGCACTGCACAGTTTTGCACACATATCAAAGGCAGAGATATACAGATATCTGATATCACAAGCTGCAATCCTGCAAGAATTTTTGACTGAAAATGAAAGTAATGCAAAATCAAATTTATTTCCACAAGAGCTACACAAACATCTTCATAAATAAATACATTTAAGAAAGAAACATCTATGTAATGAAAGACTGTGGTTTAAGGGTTAATGCAAAGGAAAGTACTCGTTGCAGATCTTATAAATGAAAAGAAAAATCAGAAGAAGAGGGTTCTATTTTTTCCTGGAGCAGATATTTTAATTAAAATATTTAACTAAAAATAATATTAGCAACAGAAAAGAAGAAATGTGACAGAGCATTTCTAAGTCACCAGTGGCTCTGGCTCTGTGCTCTTTGTCAATACTGTTTTGGCATTTTTGAAAAAGCATCTCATAAGGGTAAAGCTGTGACCTTAGAAACTTTACTGTGTCGAAGCATGGACCTAGTAGTCAAACATCCAGCTCCACTCACAAATGTGTAACTGGTGTGGAAGGATGGTTTTGTGCAAAACAAACCCTTCCTTTAAGCAAGTCATGAAGTTATCCTCAAGCTTCCTAACTCAGAATTTTCCTTACACATACTGGAATGATATTGCATTCGGGAAGCGTTTGTTTGTTTTTTTCTACAAGCTTCAATTTTGGTTGGAAGGAAAAAGCAATAATGCACCACTTCCCCGAAACAAAAAACAACTTTGCCAGAAAAATTAATAATATTACAGAAATGGATCCTGGAAAAAATGTCCAGCATTTTTGTATTATCTTTTTTCTTTTATTTTGAGAGAAGGACAAGCATAAGTTAGCAACTTGCTAAAAATTTCACCACAATTTACAAAAAATATCTCTTATCTTGAAGCTGTGGTATACTTCATGAAAAGATCATTTAAGAAGTTTGAGTTAGCTGGAATTCGTTCTGAATCAAAACCAAATTTGACTACTAGATAGCATCACTGGAAGTAACATAAGCCATTAACAATGGATTCTCATGGCAAATTCCATTAAATTCTCCTAGAGAACTGGAATCTATGATACTTTATCTACACTAGGAATATTTTCCTACACTCTTTATGATTGCCTCACTAATTCATAGCTATCAATGGTAATATTAATAATTTTTTATAACAAATCTGCAGAATTTGCATCTTTTTTGTCTTCAAATGCCTGTCTAAAGCACTCAAATCAGCAAAGATTTTTATAAACTCAGTTTTGTAGGCATAAACAGTCCCACTAATGATAACAGGCTTGGTTCAAACTAATCCTGCAGTAGATTGGATCTATGACTCAATTTTCTGTAATGTGAAATATAGTTGCCCAACCTAACCGCCTCCAAGAAAATTAGCAGATATGACTCAGCTCTTTTTGTCTGTCTTTATGGTTTTTCTCCTCCTAATTATCTTTCCACACTTTTTTCCATTCCTAAATTTCCAGTAAAGAAAAAAGTAAAGCAAAGATTCAATCAACAAAATAGTCAGTTGCCACTTTATCCCCTTTTACTTGTTTGTGAAATCTTCATATATTTCCTTGTCAGAATGACTTTTACCTGGCCCCGGAATGCTGAAGCCTTGGGTGCTATCACAGAAAGTCAAAGAGAAAACATTATTTTCCAGGTTTCTAAAATTTTCTGTAATTTGAAACACCAGTTAATATTTTCATTGTGATGCTGCAATCAGGATGTTTGAACAGTCACAAGGTCTTACTACAGTAAGAACTTTCCCAGAAGGGTGAAATTTACTAAATTGCCCCAGATTAGGAAGCCCCGAGCTGCCCCAGTTTGTTAGTGGCTAAAAGAGACTTCTGAAATATCAGCTTTGATTGGCCCTTTCCTTACACTTTTTCCACGCTGGTTCTGGTTTGTTTTGTTGTGTTTTGTTTTGGTTTTTTTGGGGTTTTTTTGGTTTTTTTTTTGTTTGTTTGTTTGTTTGTTTTGTTTTGTTTTTTGTTTTGTTTTTTTTTTTTTTTTGGTTGGTTGGGGTTTTTTTGACACTCTCAGTGGAAGGATTCTGGGCTAGAAGAATGTTTCGTTTTGATCAGTTTGGAGGTTCTTGCATTACACAGATGTAGCACAGCATCTTATAATGTCTGTGTAATGGCCAGAGCTTCCAAAAGGCTGGAAACTGACCTACCTGCTGGCCTGATGGAAAACTTACTATTACTCTGCTGTAGCCAGGAAATGCCCTGCTTTTTATGGAATTGTGGAGTACTTTGTACAGCGGATTCCCATTGATGTCAGTCCTGATTCTATTAAGATGTCTGCCTACAGCACCACAGATCAGCCCATAATAAAACAGTAGGGGTGTGATCAGGAACCAGCACTCAGAGTTCAGATGAAAGGGGCACTTTGCATTTATTTTGACACTGGCAGTTGAGTAATAATTACATGTGGATCACAATGAAAAGGTTTTCTCTACAACACTGCTTAACTTTTCACTCAAACAGTTTCAGAGCTTCTGATCTCATGACATCAGCCAAGGCTTAAAGAAGAACAGGACAATAAAAACCCACAGTGGTAACAACAGGAAATAAAGAAACAGAAAATTTAGGCTGGGTACTCAGCAGGATTACAGACACTGAATCTGAAGAAGAAATTGACCTGCTGGCCTTACACAGTGAAAATTAAGCAAGAGAAAAGACAAGCAAATATCAAAGACGAGACTCCTTGACAAGAAGTGATCTAGGTGTGTTGACAGAGCTTTACCATCTTTTGATTATGCTATTCTAACCAGATTGTCTGATTACAGATGGAAGATACCACAATATGTGTTTCCTTTCCATCGAATGTAGGCGCATATGTACACACACTGTATTTACAGACATGACATTTTTTCTTTTTTCTGTTACCTTTTCAGAAAAAGAGGTTTTTTTTTTCTTTACTTCTAACTCTTCAAATAGAAGCTTGCTGACTGATCATCTGTGTTTCTTAATTTACCCACATTTGATATTGTATCATTTATGGGAAATTTTAGAACATCTTGAGTTGTGTAATAGAACGTTATTTGCCAAGCTACAAACAAAAGGTAGCTACAAACAAAAGTTTCTTTCTTGAAAGGGAGCCAGGTGAATTTCATTTGCCAGTTTTTAACTACTTCTGAAGTACAAACAGCACACTTGCCGATAAATACACTAGACTGAATGCCAAAGAAAACCCTTTATAAGAATATTCTACTCCAACAAAGAGATGGAGAGGATCACCTGTACATTTCCTCAGCTGACCATACCTACCTTGAAGTCACAGTGCATTAAGAGCAGTCTAGGAAGATACTTACTTGAATGTGGTGGCACTACACTGGAAAAGCATTAATGGCTAGAATGATGCATGTTTCTAACTAATGATCTCCAAAGTGTCAAAATGGATGAGGGAGTTGAGCACAACTTTGTCAGGCTAATTCTTCTACTTAAAAGCCCATTTATTCAGAGGAACATCTGTTTACAGTACAAACTGCTGGCCACTGCAGTGTCTCCCAGAGCTGAGGCAGTCATAAACCCTACCCAGAGGAACTAAGTTCTTTACCAGGGGTACAAAACCAGATTTTTGTGCACAGTTAACACTATAAAATCCAGCTGGGCTTGTCTGAGAATAAATACGTTTGTTCCTCTGAATACATACATGTTCTTGGCCAGCAATCAAGACTGACCATTAATTAGGACTGCATCAAACTTTGTATCTGAATTATTTTATCTATTCCACCTCCCAAGAAACAACCTACAAGAGCTCATACATAAGATAATTATTTTTACTAAGGAAGAAAGATGACTATGAACAAGGAGAGCAAGCTGAAAACAAGAGTGAATGTAATTGGTGGAGTACATTTTAGAAAATTTGTCATGGAGTGGACTCTCAAAATCAGCATGTCCCAAACACTGAGCAGATGAGAGAAGAGAAACAGACATCAAAAGACTCTGATACAAGAAAAAGCTAAAAAGAAGACTGCTGTACTAAAGTCCACTCTCCTGTGAACTACCTGATCACCTCTTAACAGATATAGCCTCTTTTCTTCCAAAAAGTTGGAATTCTCTATACTTGAAATCCAACTTTATGCAGATGAATAGATAAGATAAAGAAAGTAAAGCTGTCTATTTCAGCATGAGTTAAAACTGTCCACTTCAGTAAATGATAACACCAAAACTTTGCCTTGAGGTGTTACAAAGCTATGGTGTTTAAGTCCCTGCTAATTCCTAAGATGGTAAAAAAAGTCACTTTATGTAAACCTGAATGGAAATAATAGCAGAGAAAATAATACACACTTAGGGTATCATCTTTCAATTGTAACTGACACTGGTGCACAGTAGACCAGCACAGCCCAAGCCCCTTCCAAATGCACACAAAAGACCATTTCAGGTCATCATGAATATTATTAAAACAAAGATACTGAGAGAGCCCTGCCTGTCTGACAAGGGTGTAGGCCTTGTTATCAAACATTCTGTATCATTACAACCAGAATTCTACTATACATCAAGACTGTTCTGTGCCCCTTATAAATTTTGTTTCTTTCTACTTTCCTCTGTCTCCACGGTGCATGCAATTTCCTTTCTTGTTACTGGTATGCAAATTCACCTGCTCCCAAAATAGTTTTCCTGAAAGACTGTTATTATATTTGAAATGCAAGGTATGTACACCCACTTGTCAACTGCATGAACTAGCTGTGGCAATTATAAATTCCTCTGAAGGGCAACAAACATTTGCCATAAATGGAGACTAAATTAACTCAGGCATTTGCAAGATACAGACTTGGTTAATCTACCAGAAAAATTCATTTTTCTCATATATACCATAAGCTTGTCATCTTCTTTTTCAGTGATGCTTCAAGAGCCTTCAAATATGAACTCTTCTAGCAAACACCATCTGCCATTCTCTCCCATGAGGGTCCCACACGTCCTTTTATTTTTCTTTAATGTCAGCCATCCCTCATGTGTCATCTGTCACATGACCAAAAAGAGGATTTAGGACCTCCAGCAGGAGACAAGAACATGCCAACACACCCACTTGTGAGACTTTCACAGAGCAATCCTTTGATAGCCTTATGTACACCCCCAAATGAGGGGAAAGATTGTTGGAGCTTAAAGCTTGGTCACATGCACTTTTCTGTTCCCATGAGGAGAAGGAGGGACCAAGGTGCTTAAAGGAGCACCTTAAAAGTGGCTCATAACACAAATGTGAGTGCCACTATAAAAAGTGAAAGAGAGAGTCCTAAGGAAGTAATTGTTGCCCAGATGTAGGTAGAATTCATCTTCTATTAATTTCAGAAAAGGATCTTTTCATGTGAGCTACTGAAGTGTTGCCTGGTGCCTTCAGCTTCCAACTATTTTGGAAGGACTTCAGGATGGTCAACATTACACAAAGATGAAAAACCTTATCAACACACTGTGGGAAAAGAATCCCACAGTGAGGGTTGTGAGTAGGTGCAGAGAAAAGAATTGTGTTGAGCTGATAAGAGTGGATGTGTTAATTGTTTCAAAGAGAAATCCAGTCTGGTTGTAATTTATCCTGCTGTAACCCTCCAGCCCCTACCTCCACTGTCAGTGTAGTGTATGAGCCCAGCTCTAGGAAGAAGATTGTGTGATATTGTGAACCATGATTATCTGCTCTTATGCAACATCAAATGAACTTTTCTGTTTTCCCCTCCTCCCAGACCCAGGGGATAGGCATTTATTGAAAGAGCCAAGAAAGATGACACTTCGAATAAACATGCATGTACTAGATCAAGAGCAGGAATCCATTGCTGTGCATTTAATGTGTGTGATAATGGAAGGGAACAGATATCCAGAGGAAAAATATCACAGTTGTAGAAAACCTATAATAATAATATTTCTTTGTGCTTCAATTTGGATGGAGAAGATTGGCCCTGATTTAGAGCTGCATAAACTCTGGCAGAAAGCTGTGGTCTTGCAACGCGGTCCTTTGAATATTTTGTTAAATAGCAGATCTGATATTCTAACTAAAAACTGGCAACACTGGAAATATTCACAAACGTCTTAGCCTCATAACTGTTATGATAATAGATCACCATCTCCATTATTAATAAAACCCACAAAAAAAAAAAAAAAAAACCAAAAACCAACCAATCAGCCAAAACAAAGTAAAAATCCCACCTCACTCATATGATATTAACCAAAGTCTGTAGCAAAACCCACAATAATCCTGAATCTTACTGCTGTTCTGCTGTTTCTAAGCTTGTGAACAGGTGGGAGATAGCCAAATACTTGCAAGGATAAGTAGCATTTCCTCATGGGATTAGCAGCAGCACAGTTACCTAACCTGACAGGCACTGACTCCCAAAGTGCTACCACATTCTTCACAACTCTCATCTGTGCTTCTGGATGTGAACTGCAGCAATCAAATGCTGATACCCTGAATAGAAGAGGACAAAAAGAGGGCTTGTGAGAAATTAATTAGCCACGAAGCTTTTGTTTGAGACTAGCAAAAAGACAGGATTGCCCATCTGCGTACTATTATAGTCTAAGGTTCATGTCTGGAAACTAAAACAAGTCTGTGGAATCATAGAAAATATGGTTATGGTCAATACGCACAAACATTTAAATTGTCAAACTGCTTAATACTATGTTAAATAGCAAGTCATCAATCTTTCCATCTGTTAGGGTATCTAACAAGAAATACTTTTATGTCATAGGTATGCACAGTTAGTCTGCTAACAAACATAGCTGCTTTTCTGAGCTGTGGATACAAACTGCTCTGCCAAAGCTTCTAATTAGTAGTGGTCATGTTTGCAGCAAGCATACATAAAACATCTAACACCTACATTAAAATTTTAAAAACATTTACTACAGATGCAAAGCTCATCAATTTCTTAAACCATTCAGATAACATCTCTGACAAGTACTTTGATATGTAACAGAAAAATTAGGCTCTCATGCTAATCAAAATTTCCTTAGTTTTCATATTTGGGTGATCATCCTAATCACACATTCAAAACATAATCCTTTCAGTGAAGAAAATTTTTTGTACTATCTAACCTGAATCTGGTGCATCTTGGGACTGCTTCCTCCTGTAAAATCACTTGTTACTTGGGAGAAGGACTCCCACCTAAACACATCCTCCTTCCAGGTGGTTGTAGAAATCGATAAGGTCTCTCTCAAGCCCCCTATTCCCCCAAACACCCCCAGCTCCCTCAGCTGCTCCTCGTAGGACTTGTGCTCCAGACCCTTCACCAGCTTTGTTGCCCTTCTCTGGACACACTCCAGCACCTCAATATTTTTCTTGTAGTGAGGGGCCCAAAACAGAAGACAGGATTTGAAGTGTGGCCACACCAGAGCCCAGTATAGACGGACAATCCCTGCTCTGGTCCTGCTGGCCACAGTATTGCTGATCCAGGCCAGGATGCCATTGGCCTGCTTGACCACCTGGGTACACACTGTCCCATGATCAGCCACTGTCAACCAGCACCCAAAGGTCCTTTTTCACCAGGCAGATTTGCAGCCACTCTGCCCGTAGCCTGTAGCCCTGCCTGGGGTTGTTGTGACCAAAATGCAGAACCCAGCACTTCTCGTTGAACCTCATACAACTGGCTTCAACCCATCGATCCAGCCTGTCCAAATCCCTCTTCAGAGCCTTCCTACCCCCAAGCAGATAAACAGTCATCTGCAAACTGACTGAGGGTTTACTCAATCCCCTCACCACAGAACTGGCCTTAATACTGAGCCCTGGGGAACACCCTGATATGTGCAGTTATGTTGGGTCACTAACTGGAGGTAACTCCATTCACCACCACTCTCCAGGCCTGGTCACACAGATTTTTTTTTATCCAGTGACCAGTGCAATTATTTAGGTAAATTTTCTTTCATTGAATAATATGCCTCGCCCTTTCTAAATGTGAAGTGGGATACTGGCACTTATTTATTTATTTCACCATCAGCAAGAAAGTTTACAGTTGCTACAAACTTAGTTATACTTTATAATCAGAACTAACAGTTACAATTTTTGCATTACTTCCCAAGAATGTCAAGAAATTGCTTGATCAAATGGAGTTTGTTTGTTTTGTGGATTTTTTTTAATCCTATGTAATCATGGCTTAAACTAAGTCTGTGATGCAACTATGACCTTGGGAGTATGATTTTGGTCTAGTGAATACTCCTACATATATTCAAACACCTGCCTTACATAAATTATCTCATTGCATAATTTTGCACAGGTTTTGCATACCAAATAACTATAAGCTTTCCACTGATTTTGGTAGAGAGTGGTCCAGTGGCACTGGCTAAAAGTTCTGTTTTACTTGAAGTAATTATCCTTACTTTAGCTCATGATTTCTGCACAAAAGAGACATGAGAACTTCTTTTAAACATGTACTGTGTCCTGTATAATTTTATTTCATGTCTCTTCAAGCATGTTATTTTACCTCCAGAAATAGACTTCTAATATAAAAAAAAATTAATTAAAATATACATATTAGATGTATGGTCTTTAGAAAAGATTATTTAACACACGACTGTCAAATATACTCATTCTGCATTAGACTCCTATTGCTGACTACCGCCTCACAGGTATTTTGTTTGACTGTGGCAGGTTGGAACAGCCTTCCTGTGTGCATCTTCAAGCCAGTCACTCCTGGTTACCCTCTGCTGCTATGGATGAGCTCAGAGTATCTGACCAGCTCCCACCATGGCATAAGTGTGGGGTCACAGTGCTGCAACTGGGCTACCGTGGAGGACTTAAAGTTCACAGATTCCTGCCTGCAGCACAGATCAAACACATCAGGTAAGCTCTATGCAGCCCTTTCTTGTCACATCTTCTGATGTGCCAGACACTTACTGCCATCACATGTCCTGATGTGGATTCTCACCTGTCTGGGAGTACAACACTTCAGAAGTCTGGTGGCTACAAGGGTCAGAAAGGCATCAACCGAATAAAAAATAATGTAAATGTAAGTCAGTTGAAACTGCTACTAGAACTCTTAAGTTCAACTGTTCCTTTGTGTCTATAATGCATCATTTCTGGCTCTGTGTCTCTGTTAGGCCAGAAGAGAAGCTTCAGGAAAAAGGTTTAAGATTGCCTTTTAAAAAATATTATTATTATTATTGTAAATATTAAAAAATCCTCAAACTCAGCCTGAAGTAATTGCCCCTCAAGTCTGTCTGCAAAGTATGGTGGGTTTGTTAATTATAAAACTAGAGGGGTATGCAATACTATTAAATTAAATTTAAAAGCTAATGACCCACCCTCCAAGAATCAAGCAAAATAATAGAATTTACTTTTAAATAAGCCTAATCTCTTTCAACTTGTGCAGCCTGTCTGCTAAGGCACTGATTTGCAGTAATCTGTATTCAGATCTGGATCAGGTTTAGGTTCAGTTGCTATGGCTCCCTGCTTTATGCTCTCCTTACACATTCACCTCTCTCTCCCATAATCTTCTATGACAGATTTATTGTTAAAGAAACTAAATTCTGGGTTTCTGAAGGCTGATGAGCAAGCAGCACTTTCCTTGTCCCTTATTTTAAGTCAGGCAGGGCTGTACACAGAGAGGACAAGGAAGAACACACACCATGAGACCATTTGGAAGCCCTGGGCAGGTGCTATAGGGACCATTGCCCTAACAGCACACACTGTCCAAACTTGGCCGTGCCTTCAGTGAGATGCAGGATGCAGCTCCTTTGCAACCCGAGATAAACCACACTTATGCTTAAACATAACCATTCCACGACACCCACCTGAGGAGCATTTACCTCCCACTGCTGTCTGTCCCTGCTGCTCCTGTGGAGTTTTGCCATTGGCTTTAATAAGCTGGAATTTCCGCTAGATGACATGGATCTATCAGGAGAAACCTTGCAATAGTCAGATCTAAGAGAATCAGTGAGGCCAACTAGCATTTAAATAAATATTGACAAAACTATTTTGCAACCATAATGGAATATACTTACTGAATTTCATAGCTAAAAAAGCACTCCAAAAATGTAATCCTTTTTATAAAATGTCAAATGTAATCCACCAAGATTTCATCTCTGTTGAGGAATTCTGTTTGTTGGTAGAAAACCCATAAAAGAAATGGGAAGAGATTTTGTACCTGTTTCTCCATCCCATTACCTCTTTCTTATAACCACAGAAATTCAAGGATACTGTAATTTTAAAGGGGAGTGGCATTGAAGACTGTACTTATTATGTTAATGCATATCTTTGGAAAGATTTCTGGTAGAATAGTAGTATTTTTTTTTTTCATTCTACTGACAGGGAAACAATAAATCATAAATTTAATCTACATTTTCCTGGTAAATTCAACCTACTCCTTTAGTCTTTTCACTCTAGTTTTCTTGCACATATAGGCACATGTATACATCTACCAGAGATGCACTGTATTTGTGAGGGTAAGGCTGTTGGACCTTTCCTCTCTTTACTGCTAAGAGAGTAGATAAAATGTCAGAGAAAGGAATTACAGTGACTATGAATGTGCACGTTTATCCTACCTATCATCCTTAATAAAACTTTCTCCACACATACAATTTCTTCCACCACCAGATGAACATTTCACGTATTTTTCTCATACTTTCTACTGAAGATCTCTCACAACATTGAATCTTATCAACCTGATGTAGTGTAATGACGTTCCCTCAATAAGAATAATTCATTTTAACTATATATATTTTTTTTAAAGTTTCAAAAACCTATCCTATATATAAAGGACAAAGAAGGAAAAACCATCCTATCCAGATAATTTCTGTAATGAGCTATGAGATTCTCTATGTTCTCAGTCCTCTTGGAACTGCTTTATTTGTAATTTTTGGCAATTACTTCAATATAGCACCTGCGGGTACTTTAGAGTAAGGAGTATTTGTTCTGTACAAATATTAACATAAACTGTGATGCAGTCTGATTTCATGCAGTTCAGTGTACTACAGTGGTATATACACAACATATGAAAAAAAAATGTTTAACCAAATGGATAATGAATGCACAAATCGAAATAACCCATGGCTAGTAAACGCCACAAAGTTGGCCAGAATTATATGCAGTGAGTGAGCAAATTAAATTGTATTCATTATTTTTATACAGATACTACTATATCTTGAATTCTTAAAAAAAATCCCACGTACTCCCAACAGTCGGAGTTTCCTTCTTTGCGTTATCCAGTGTACAGTGTTTGACACCATAATACCTGATGTTGTTTCACTACCCTCAAGGCAGCAATAACATCTTTTGTTTTCCTTATCTTTGATATTAATAATATAGAGCCTCTATCACTAACAGTTTAAAGATGACCCTCTGGAAGGGATTGTGATGTTTCTTGTGTTGACTATATTTTAGCCAGTGGCCCTTTTCTGACACAGCTGCTTAGATCACCAGCACCTAGATTTGTATAGCCATGGACAAAGTTATGTGCTGGAACCTTCCTCTGCATCTCAAATCACAATCTCTTGTGTTTGGGAGTAAAACAGACCTGTATTTGACACCAGCCTTTTCAGCTGTATCACCCATTTTTTGATTTCAGTGCTCATGGCTGACAGGATGCCCAGCCTCATGATGTAGCACTGCCATTTCTGGTGTAAGACATAAGAAAAAGCTATGGGACATTTGAATTGAAAGTGTATTCGTCAGCTTTCATTTAGCAAATAAAAATAAACTAAATCAAATTATGGCTACATCGAATAAATCGTCTGCTGAGTGGAACAGTTCAATTTAAATAATCTGTTCTGAAGAGTATTTAGAATTCCTTTTAGAATTCACTTCTTACTTTCCATAATCATCAGTGTCCTTTTAATAGTCATTTGTGGCATAGTGATCACTTTCAGGTTCCTGTCAATTGTAAAAAAGACACTGTGAAAGTCCTAAGTGGTCCTCATTGAGTTCTTAAATTAACATTGAGAGTCAAAATGTCCAGAAAATAATGGACCTTTGCATAAAACACAAGTGGGCTTGTGAGAGAGGGGAAGATTTTATTTATTTATTTAAATTAGTGCCTTCATTTTCTCCCTACATTTTTTGAATTCTTTGTCTAATAGGACTCGGATGTGCTACTTCTGTCTGTTCCACCAGTTCCTACTGAAACATGGTTCTGGACTAAAATATTGCATAAAAGTGTACACCTGAGGCCTGCAATTAAAATGTACTTACTCTCGCACTGATGATTTATCTGCTCTATTAGAATCCAGCTCAAACATTTAGAATACTATTCACAGCTACCAGGATTTAGAAGTGCAAAAAATCTCTTACCTCTGTGTGGTGGGTCAACCCCAAATCTCCATCATTTCCTGAGCCAGCTCCACCTCCTCAGATGGAGTGACCCTGGTGGGGTAGAGCCCAGGAGCATGAGCAAGGGGAGTGGCCAGGGTCAAGGCCCCGCCCCCTTCTCTAGAATGTTCTCTACCGTTAATGTTACCATTGGTTCGTTTGAATTGTTCCCTCCCTCAGTTATCCCTGGTTGGGTCCCAGGCACTGTATCTTCCCCCTTCCCCTTCTCCCATTGGTCGGGCACGTCGGTATAAAACCTGTTGCACGAGGTTGTCCCTCGGACTCGGTCTCTGAAGTAACTCCATCCTGGATCCCCGTCCCTTCGTTCTACAATAAAGGAGTTGAAGGAGTGAGTCTCCTCTCAGCTCTTTGCCTCCTCGCGTCTCCTTCCCCACTGATACTCTGCTTGCCCAGGACAGCACTACCTCAGGGGTGAAACAACCACCCAGTAGCCCGGTGCGGCCAATGCTTGTGCCAGGAGCGAGGGCAGTCAGGGAATCAGACATGCACCTCTAAAGACAACACCTCTATAAAATTATGATCCTGAACAGAAGAGGGCTTCAACTTTTTATTATTTCCATCAATGCTTGTTCAAAATTATAATTTCAAAGGTCAAATTTCAAGGCAATCTCATTTTAAAACCCACAACATTTTTTAAAAAATGGTTAATTACATAATAATTAAAACTAACTGAACCTATAACTAAGATCTAAAAACTAATCTTTCAAAATAAAATTAAAAGTTTATGGGCCACAATGAGCTATTTAGGACAGCTATATATTTCAGTGTTGTTCTGCATGTTAGTTTTAGACCTAGAACTACATTACTCCATCTACAGAACAAACATAAGAAGGAAGGAAGTTCTGTAATTCCTGGGTTAACACTACAAAGTAGGGCTGGTTTATTGCCATCATTATTTAGCCTGACCCCTGCCACACATACCCCAACACATGCAGTAATGTGAGATTGCACAATCTTTTAAATTCTCCTTGAAGCTGAAGCCTCTACATTTCCCTGAAAAAGCTGTTCAAACTATTTATCAGTATTTTGGTCTAGGAACAGACAAAAGTTAAGAAAAGAGTACTATTCTTCTGGTTTTTAGCAACCATTGATGAACTACTTAGCTTTTTAGATATTTCCTTCTTTAAATTATACTTATTAGTCTTCAAACAGGAAAACTATAAAGAAGGAAGAATATGAATAATGGAAAACCTCACTTCAAGGCACAACATTTCAACATTTTTCTGAATTGCTAAATCATGCTCAAGATAGACAATCCACCTGGAGTCTGCTCAATTTTGAATTACTGTACAAGGTCTATAAACTCAAAAAACCCATATGCTAATACTGTTATTTTTATATTTTGAGGGCACATAAGATTTTTCATGGAAGTATTGAAATTGTTATGCTTTACTTATAAAATCAGCCATTATTAAAAAAGATAGCATGATATGCCCAATTTCATTTTAACATTATTTGGTTAATTTTTATAATACATTCAGTAAAGATAACACAGGAGAAGAGGTGTGCACAAAAATTGTTATGTTAAAATCTTTTCCTGAGGAACAGATTTTCCCTTAAGAGAAAATATTAATCATAAAATAACATTTTATACTGCGGTTTCGTATATGTCAGTTATAGGTTTTCTTTCTAGTGTTTTCAAATGAGTTGTTTAAGAAACAAGCAAATTCTTTGGGAAGAACAGTGGCTTAAGATATTACTGTTGCTCAACTGAGCCACAGAAGTATCTTGATACGTCTGACTTTCAAATGAACTGAACGAGAAGTATTCAAATTGTTTCAGTTTTGCAGAGAAGAACTTCCAGAAAAATAGATGTACCTGGGAAGGCCACATCTTCACTCATTAAAGACAATACAAAATAATTAATTTTCCCAATTTTATACCACAATGACTCTGTTACCTTATTTTTCAAAGAACGGTTCAAATATATGCTTTTCTAATTTTTTTTTTTTCTGTTCCACTGATGATATAAAGCAGACACAAGGAAACAGCTATGTACTATCATTTTATGTATAAGATATTTTTTCATGAATCCAAAGTAAAATAATATGTATAGAATTAGAATGTATACATCAATACTGACTGGAAGACTCATATTTTTTCCTAAATTTTATAGGAAAGGATAAAACACGACCTTTGCAGAGTGTCTATTATTGTCTCACTTTTTCTGACTATTTTTGCGGTATGTGTTCCTTTTAGTTTCAGTAGGTCACTGTTGTCCAACAGAAAGCCTCACACTGTGGGAGACTGAGTTCCAAGTCAAAAATATTTTATCAAAACTGCCTAGTGTAGTTTGACCTTGTTATATCACCTTGTTCTTTTCTTCTTCCCCCATCTGATTTTTTTTTGCTATTAATTTTTCAGAATAAATACCTGATCTTGTATGAGCCTGCAGATCAGCACTTTCCCCTGGTTTTTTTTTTTCCTTTTCCCAGAATTTCCAAAACAGCACAATGTTACTTTTGACCTAGAACAAGAGCAAAGGAGGTTACTCTTGAATAATGGTGTATGCATTGGTGCTTAGAATAGCGTGTCTCTTGCTGTCCTATAAAATTTTATTACTCATGGTGAATGACATATTTGAATGGCTACTGTGGGATGAATACCTTATGTTCCATCCATGATCTGAAACTCTTTCATTTAATTTGGGGGTGGTGTCCTAGTACGCCATTTAATCTCATGGAGCATTTCCAAATGGAATCCTTTAAAGAAAGGTGAAGGATCACAGCACAGGACAAATGTGTTGTCTGGTAAGCCTGAGAAGCAAGTAAAACTTTCTGGAGAGGGCAGAGGAAAGCAGTGACCATCACCTGTGAAATAAATGCTGGAGAAAAAGTTGGACAAACCTTATGGAATTTATAGTAATTATAGAAGTGTCTTCTTTAAAACAAAAATTTGATTACACATATAAGCTACCAGTAAAAACTCTGTTGTGAAAATGAATCAAGTTTGGCCTGTCTTCCAAGCTTCTGAGGTCCTGAAAATGTGCTTTTTCCACCCAAAACAATTTGAAAACAATATTTTGATTCCATATTCCTTTTTTTAGTGTTTGTAGTGGATTGATCTCAGCCCCCTGCCAGATACCCCCATCCAGGCATTCCATCGCTCCCAGTCCTCAACAAGACTGGGAAGAAAATAAGATGACAAAAGCTTATGGGTCAGGATAAAGACAGGGAAATCACGTACCAACTACCTCTGGGGAAAACCAGACTAGTCTTTGGGAAAATGGCTCTAATTTATTATCAATTAAAATAGATTTAAGTAGTGAGGAACAAAGACAAAATTAAAATGGCATGTTCCCCCTAGGCTCACCTTTGCTCCTTTGCTCCCAAGTCCCACCTGCCCTGACTCTGCCCTGAGGGATGCAGGAGATGTGGGGGCTGTGGTCAGCATCCATACCATCCCCTTTTGGCTGCTCCTTATCCATCATGGGCTCCTCTGCAGAGGCTACAGCTCCCAGAGGAGAGACCCACCTGGTCTTGTGGGGGATCTTCAGGGGAGAGATCTCCTCCTGTCCCTCCTCCTCCTCTCCCCTTGGGGCTGGCAGGGCCCCTTTTTCCCTCACCCCTCCCTGCCTGGGGCTGAGGGGCTCAGCTATGCCTCTCCTGGTGGACATCTCTCTCTCTCCTCTCCTCATGGACACCCCTGCAGCCCCCACCAGCACCTACTTTGATCAGAATTGTTTTAAAACATTGGGTTGGGAGTATGAACACACGCACGAACCTATATATTGGTTGAAAATACATTATTAGTTCAAATTTTCAGAAAGTGGAGACCATGCAATTAGTGATTGTTGGGAAATTAAAGTAGTTTTCAACATCCTAAAGGTTCAAAACAGTCATCAGGTTTTACACAGACTTTATTCCAGAAACCTCGTATGTAAAAATCCAATTTGGCCATGCCAGTTGGCCAAGCCCCTGAGATTTCTCTCCAAAAAGTTAACCTCAGGAAAAATTCAAGAGGTTTTTAAGGATATGAGTTTGGAAGATACCTTCTTTACCAGGTAGTGGAATGAAGCAGATGGTCAGAAATTTTCTGTCTCAAAGGGAAACTTTTTAATTCCTGTCTTTGTATTCAGCCCCCAGTACCACTGGGGAGGGGACACAGCCTCATGGTTTTTTTAGGCTTCCTCAGCCACCACATACAAAGTTTTGATTCTTCATGAAAGTTATATTATTTTAAACCTGGAATAATGGAAAAGTGCCACAGCCATTGGAACTTCTCATATATTTTTATCTGATAGTTGCTTGGCCTATAACAAAATCAGTTGTTTGCAGGAATAGCTTTTTACTCAGTGATGCTCGATACCAACATAAGACAGACAGACGCTGGACAAAACGCAGTGCATTCCATGATAACATCAGCAAACCCAGTGTACCTCTGAAACTGTAGCACAATTATTTTACAGGAACACTAAAATATATATGAAGCAGACGAAGACACACTAAGCATGCTAAAATATCTACAGTTTGCTTTGTTTCGAGGGATTATGTGTAACAGCTTAAATCTGCCTTTACGTTGCAGATAGTAGAACAGAACCTGCCTGCACCCTCTATCCAGCACTGACCTAAGCAGAGATATTAGAGGTCATAGAAATGCTGTTTGTCTTAATGTTTGAATCTGGTCTTTATAGCCTGACGACACAATGAAAGTAAGGCTGCTTGCACACTATTTTCAGTTATTTTTCAGGACAAGAGATTTAATGACAAAAGAATGAATTAATTGACGGTCTTTCCTCCCTGTACTCTCTGTTAATAGAAGATAATTCAAGCTACACTTGAAAAATAGGACAGACCAGATTTATTGTTCCCAATGGGACCTTAATTCTGCTGCCCTGTATATCCATTTTGTCCACTGAATGAAGCTGAATTTCCGTGGATAAGATAGGAAATAAACAGACTGACAAGGACTCTCAAAATTAAGACATGCTCCCTGATAACAAGGTGATTGGCATGGGCCTACACAAAGCACCACAAAAATACCACCCTATGATTAGTGTACACACCCTCAAATTTTCTCTGGAAAAAACACCACTGGCTTAATACTCTCGTATGTGAAATAGGTTGTAGAGGTATAACCAAGCACACATTTCTATTGCGTGTGTACTTCATTAGTTATTTTGAAACTACTTACACACATACCCTTTTCTGTACATAACAGACATATGAAGGCCTCCCATATGGCCAGTGGGGGGGAAGAAGGCACTTAGTCTGGCTGAAGTGTCTGTCAGCCTCACTTCTGCATAGCAGATCCTCTTCAGGACTGGGTTTCTGCACAACCTAGGATATCTAGAGTTATATCACTCATCTCCCTACTATTCAACTCTCCTCTTCATGGCTGCTTTTTTTTTAGTTATTTATTGCTTTTTAACAGATGGTGAGCAGAACATACCTTGTTTGTGTCACCACATGCCAATTTCTTTGGCAGTTATTTTTTGGTGCTTGGGTCACTAACACCTTCTGATCTCTCATCCCAAATCTGTTACCAGGATGAAAAGCTGAAAAGAGTTTAAATGTCTGTGATTGTGTCTTTACAGTACATACATGACCCATTGGAACAGAGCAGATGGAGTCCAGAGCTTTTGGACACACAATTCTGTGACAATTATCTTCTACCTGGTTTTCGCACTGCATACCAGAATCATTTAATGAGTAAGAGCTGGGCAGATATTATGAAGATCTTGCTTAACTGAATGGTACTTTTGGATAGGCTTCATCCCCTGGTCTGTGGCTACTTCCATCAAAACCAAATGTGGCCAAACTCAACTTCAACAGGTCATCAAAACCTCTGAATGCATTTCTAGGAGAAAAACAAAACAAAACAACAACAAAACAAAAACAACAAAACAAAAACAACAACAACAAAAACAACAACAAAAACAAAAACAAAAACAAAAACAAAAACAAAAACAAAAACACCCAAAAAAACCCCTCAACCAACCAACCAAAAAAAAAAAAGCAAAACCCACCAAAACAAAAAAACAACAACAAAAAAACCCCTAGTAACTCTTGTAGGGGTAAACCTGAAAGAAAGTTTTACTAGCATAGATATGCTTGGATCTTTGGACTTTTAACCAAGGTGAGGGTCAATCAAACCAACAAAAGAAGAGTACTGGCTGTTACTATTTTGACTGGACACTTTAAATAACTCAGAAAAGGACATGGGAGTCTTTTCAAACTCTGGTAATAAGCAAAGACTAGAGAATAAGGAATCTCCAGCTGCAGCTGGAGGGGTGTTTGACATCAATAGACATCTGAATGACAGGTGAAAGCCAAAGCAGAAATAATAGTGTTTCACTCAAAAAAAGAAAATTTGATTTCCACTATTTGTTAGATTCCTAGCAAAACCCCAAGAATTTACAATTACAAGGAGAAAAGAATTTTTAGAACTGCTTCTGAGTTTAAACAAAACACCTTTGTATATTTACTAGGATGATTTTAAAGGTTGATTGCTGATCTGCTGAAGCCTGCTGGATTCTACAAACTTAGGTATCAAGGTTTTCTCACTTTGAATTATAATTGTATATTCTGAACCCATAACAGCAAATCTTGATGGAACTAAGTCATTAACCTGAATGATATGGCTGATATTTCTAAACATCTATTAAAAAACATTATGAGTACTTGTTTATCTGCACTTCTATAAGCTCTCAGCATTGAGTCTATTTATTTTTCTGCATCTAATTACTTTGCATAATGACATGTTTATACTACTGGCAATCTTCCCTTTGAGAGTGGAATTATGTGTACAGTATCCATATAGATATGATCCAAACTGAAGATTTTAATGCACATATTATTATAAATAAAAACTTTTTAGAGGAAAAAAGTCTTACATATCATTTAAAAAATTCAGCATCCTTCAGAAACTAATGATTACATCTTATGAGCTGGCATTTCATTTTCAATATTCATTTAAAATAGTAATGATGTCCATTTAAAATAGTAATGATTCCACTGCCTTGTGGAATTTTGCTGTTCATCCCAATAGCATCAGAGATTTCCTGTGAATTCTACAACTGAATTTATTTTGTCCTCTTGGTTCTAGAGACAGTTCTGGAAGTCTTGTAAAGACAAGACTGAAGTGAGATTTCTTGGCTCTTCAGATTGCATCTGGCCTTTCTGTATGGAAAGCATAATCTTTGATGTTTTGTGCTGTTTTGTTTTAGTAAAGATATTACCAAGTTCTAAAAATAAATATATAGTAGTGAAATGAAGAGAAAGACAATTAATTATATTCTTATGAAGATCAAACTGAAAATGGGTGAAGGTTGAGAATTCTTACATTTTTTCAGTCTGCTCTCATGTCTGTAATTTCATTAACTATCTGAAGCACTTTACTTTGTGGTTTAAAAACAATTTTCCTTATATTCTTGTTCTGTGGCAAAAGGTAATGACCTTCGTCCTTCATTCTTTCTTCCTCCTACTCACTAAAAGTATGTGCACTCTAAAAGATGAGGAAATTACTTTCCTTTCATAATCCATGATGTAATCTTTGAAATTAAGTCCAGTTGCATATCATAAGGTCATTTCAAGTAAATTCTTTGAAGTCAAGAGCAATTTAGGATTTTGGTAAATATAACAATAATTTATTATCTCTTGGATGAACCTGGTATCTTTCTACCCCCAAAACACATTGAATTCATGTTCTGATTGCTCTTAGGCCAGTTCAACAGGTGGCTGACATGAACTGGCATTACAGAGCAAAGAATGGGTAAATCACATCTGAAAATCTGGAAATAGAAGGGAGTTGTGTAGCTCAGAAATTGGTCCATCTCACAGACAAGAATAGAGGAAGGAGAAGCAGGAGCTTTATTCAGGTATGCACTTTCCTTGAGACACTTCTGTTTTTCTGCTACTGGTCCAATATAACATCTATGATTACTACTGTTTCTATAGATTATCATCTTAGTGAATTTTGCTCAATACACCACACAAGCAATGCACGCCTTTATACATTTGTTATTCTCACTCTGTCATGCAACATATGAGAGTTTGCAAACAAAAGTGCTGAAAATCAAGCTGGTTCCTGTTAATCCTCTTGGTCTTTCAGATTATCAGTGGTTGCTTTCTCAATTATTTTGCAATGCAAGCCTGACCAAGCCATTCTGGTAGCACCTACTTTATTATTAAAAGAGAAAAGTATCTAAAATTAATAGTTACAGTTCTAAAATATATCATCAGGCATATCCACATTTTTTTAAATTCCTCTCCATTGATTTGCCAGGCAAGGAAAAATGATAATTGATGATTTAACTATAGTATAAGGCAGTTTATTTGAAACAACATAATAATTTATTTTTGAGGTACAAATTTAATTACTCATGTTTAATAGTTAATTGCTCAAGGCTTAAATTTATCACTGAAAACCTGTATTCCTTTTAGGTCAATGAATTTATTTCAACTGCTTGTGATTGTTAATGGGTTTTTCACAGAAATTTTAAAAACCTTTTGCAATTACAATACTAGTGACAGTAAAGACATTAAGGAAAAAAAAAACCTATGGGAAAACTAATTTCTTTAAATAATTATGATGAAATTTTATAGAAATTCTATACAGAAAGGCTAGTGCCTTTCACATTCTAGATGTAATTTAAGTATGGAAAGAAGATGTCAGGTATTGCAACTAATAGACAAATACAGATCTGTGACCTATATATCTGGAAAAAGGTTTATTTCAAAGTATTTGTTTAATAAATATATAATTGTATAGTGGGGAATAATGTGGAATTAGAATATTTTCTTGTGTTTTGAAACTAGAGTTACATATTTGGTTATTTATTGATACTTAGGTAAATAATAATAAAATGAAGAATCATAAACATCATTCAAATATCCATACTTCTGATGCTTTTTGTTTGTTTAAAAAAATTCAAGCTTTTCTCTTTACTGCATCAGCATTTACAATTTCACTTTACAGTAGTAAAATATCAATTTATGTTCTGTATATGCAGTCCAAGTTTTGGGGTTTTTTTGGCTATTCAACATGAAATTGAGTTTGAACTGAATTTATTCAGTATTAATTAATTTTGTCTGTCTAAGGAAATGACAAATGTATATGTAAATGTAATTAATCCTTTCTGCGAAATTTGGTCTCCAATATATATACTTAACTGGTGGGCTGAATTTGTTTTCTCCATCGCAGGAATATTGTATATGTTAAAATATGATGGGTTTCCCTGCTTGAGCAAGAGGGTTGGACCTGATGTTCTACTGTGGTCCCTTCCAACCTTGTTCTGTGATTCTGTGATTCTCTGATTCTGTTTGTTTTACTATATGTGTTGCTTGTTTTCTGTAGTTGTTGTGTGACTCTGCATGAATGAGAACTTGGTCAATTTCAATGTTTCAATAGTATTTAGTGAGCTTAAAAGAAGAACTGGAGGCTCATCATGAAGAAGCTAAAAGAATTATCCAGCTGTGATAAGATAAAAGGAGATACTTGTTTTTGCTCATGATTGTCATTCCTTCATTTTCACATTTGCTACCACTCATTAATAATTTTTAATATTTCTCTGAAGAATATAAAAATGGCTTGGTCTCAAGTTCTGCAAAAAATGAAAAGAAGTGCCAATCCAGTATTAACACTTCAAAAGACATTTAACTATGGTGTTAAATTTCTCCAAACCCTGCTGAAAATCAACCATCTCTGTGGCACATTTAGACCATGAAAATTATGGCCATAATATAGTATAATTGGATATAAAAAGATGAGGTCATATATCTCATTTAATTGTTTTAAATGCTTACTTTGATAAATGTATTCAGAGGACATATGGTCATTTAAGTTCTGGCAAGGTCATTTGAACACATAGTATTCAACATGCATGAAGTCAAAACAGTCATTTGTACAGATAGAGATATGCACAAAAATTGCTGCATGACCTACTTGATAACATTTAATTGACATAAAAAATTGGATTGGTACTTATGCAAAGACAAATGAATATTGCAGTGTCTCAGCATTTAAAAACAGATAAATATGCCCACACATCTGTGGCATCTTTCTTTCATTCTGTCCATATCTCTGGTCCTCAGTGCCACCATTGAAATTGGAAGGCACTAACTTACATACAAGAACTTAAATAGATATTAGTTATACAGTGGGCAATGATGTACTGTTAGACTCATGTTAGCAACGTGGTTAAACAGTGGACACAGCAGTGTTAGGTTAATGGTTGGGCTTGATGATCTTTCAGGTCTTTTCCAAGCCAAATGACTGTATGATACTATGTTAAAACCTCTAAAAACATGCTCTTGACAGCATCAGTGTGACAGGAGACCTGAGGTCTAGTCTTCAGAAATAGCATGTCTGAAAACAATTCCAAAACCACACTTTAAAAAAAAAATTTGAAAGCCTTGTTCATAATATGATGTAGTTCATTAGTATCTGAGTGTCCTCAGATTCTGGGCAGCTGTGTTTTAAGCGTCACCTGGTTTATTTAGTGCTGTAAAGCACTGTCTCTATCAAGAGCTAATAAAGGCTACATTCTCAATCTTTGCTAACACTTTTGTACAACGAGCAGATTTAGAATTATGTGCCATGGAAATTCTATGTATTTAAAACTAATGGAAACTCAAAAGTGATGGAGCTCTCTCTCAATTACTGACTTGCCAGTAAAAGCCAGATGAGAACTGCGTGAACACATTTGTTCACAGCCAGAGCAGGTGATGAATCTTCCTAGGTCCACCTAGTGAGAAGCCTTATCATAAAGGCATTCTTACCTAACAGTGGTGGAAACTTTGACAGACAAATATTGGCGCTAGAAAATCTTTAAAGCTGTCTTTTACATCAGTAGCAACTTCAGTAGCAAAAGAGTCTATAAAGGAAATCTTTACTCCATCTCAAGATTTTGCTTCAAAGGAAGCAGTGATTAACAGTGATACTTCTCAAGATGTTGGACCTCTGCTTCAAAACTACATAAACTATTATTAGTTAACCTGGCTTCAGAATCTGCTGGGTAAGAAAACACACAAAACATCTCGAAGCAAAATCACAGTGAAGCCTGCAGTATCAGAAATATTCTACAAAGTGACAAAAAAGCCAGTGCAAGAAATTCCAGCCTTCTGTGTGCCAGCTGTTAATTCATACATTCCCACAAGAGTTTGCAGCACCTCACTGGGACAATGACGTGTCTGTGGGACTCCTTTGTAAACCAGATAGGTACACAAAATAGAGAATAGAAAGGCTATTATAGCTCACTATATTATACTTCCAGGAAGCAATTAGCCTTTGTACTACATCCCCTATCCCCAGCATTTCAGAAAATTTTTTTAGAAAAGTCCAAGGGGGCAGAAGTATTTTCAAGAGTCTCTGAGCCTGGAGTTTATGGATTACCAAAGCCTTGTGAGCTAAAAATGCATGAAAGAAGGTCCAGGCAGAGAAAAGCTGGAGTTGGTACCAGGTGAAATCTTTGTGATTCAGAAGGAAGTCTGTATTTATGCTCCTAAAAATATGAATCTTTTTCTTTCCCTGAGGAGCTAGGTTATTATCAGAAAGATGGATGCTTTTTTGTTTAAAGAACTCTATTTGTTTTCCTAGTCAAACACTATTTGTTTGAAATGAGAGATGGTTCATTAGAGAAAAGCTAGAACACACTATTTGGGATTGAAAGCTTATTTATTACATGGTGATTAATTTGAATAATTTTTACATCAAAATTTTAATTTACACTTCTCTGAAGCTGTTGATTTAAAGGTGACTTTAGCATTTCTCAGTTAGCTATAGCTCTTTGCAACTAATAAATCTGTTTTCTCTGAGAGTAAGACAGGTTCTTTGTGTTTTTCCTGATTTACTTTATACACCAAACTCCTGTAGAAATACATCTACACAAAGACCATTCTCAGTGTGGTATTTCTCCAGCACTAATGGTAACCACATCATTTGTACGGTATCGTACACTCAAGTCTTGTGTAAAAGAATTAAGGCTTTTAGCTTAAGTTGATGTCTTTGACAATCCAGTCCTTGCTGCTGCTATCCTGTCAATACAAATGAGATGTGGTATAAACTCTTTCTGTATGTATGTGTGAATCGATGAAAGAATAAGAGTATTGTGCTCAGTGTCATGGTGCAAACCATGACTAAGAGTGGATTAAATTATTTGCCTTAGATGATAGAGGCCAAAAGACATAAAGTCTTATTTTGTTCAGGATTTGAACAACAGAAATGTAAAACATTCATAAAAAAACCAAGGCTGGTCACAAATCTCTGAAGCAGAGATATAGATATAGTCTATACACATGCAGTGCTGACCCTAGAAATAACCATATGTCATTTATTTAATCCTGGTGGAGAAACAATTTGGCTAAAAAGTTTTGCCTCTCAGTAAGGTCTTGTATATCGGGCAAAATGAGTGTTTTGGTTTGATTTAAGTTAAATAAAATCTCTAATATTTCTCATATATGGAATATGTTTTGTCTTGACTTTTATTTGATTTGAAATAAGTACTATTTGCCCCACACAGACTTGAGAAAAGTAGAGTGCTAGACTGTGAGGGATTTGGAGATTATGTAGGATTGCTTCATAAGCCATTATTTGTTTTCTGCTTGATAATATTTGTCTTTTGCTACCAATTAAAATTTCCACAAGCATTTACTTGTATATTACTGACATCTAATCTTTTTCGGCCAGAATTACTTTTTTCAAGTGGCATTGTGTCTAATCGAGCAAGGCTAAAAACCTGGAAGAGTTTATGTTTATAATTATTAGTAATTTTTACAGGTATCAATTGACAGTATGCATGTATTTTGTATTCACTAAATTTTTGGAGAATTTTAAGGACAATATATACTTTGCATATGTAATGAGAATTCTAAGTTACTGTGATTAACAAGAGCAAATATCGCAGATGTTATTTCTGGAAGATATGGCAATGCATAAAGATTCTGAGAGGTAATATGTTGGCATCATCAAACATAATCAAATATGTAGTCTATACTTTGCACTGAACTACTCATTAACCTCAACGTTGTGGAACAGTCAGTCTCTAGAGAAATAGGTTTTGATAATATAGATGGAAGTTAAAGATTTATGTAAGGCCTCTAAGATGCAAATGGCTGCCACATCTCAGGCAAATAAGATAATAAAGTATGTGAAAAGTATACCAACTAAGACAACAATGAGCCAAGAAGTCATGGGAATGTGTTTTTTTGTATACTTTCATTAAAAGATTTCCTTAACTTTTGCAAATAACCAAGATGAATGATACAAACTGATTAAGATAAGGTATTGGTTCTCCCAGTTTGGTATCACAGTTTCTCCAAACTGTAATATATTATGAATAAACATATTTTCTACAGTGTTCGATGAGAATTTCTCCTTAATATGAACTAAAGACAAGGCAAGATTGAAGAAAAACGTGCTAAGTGGGTCCTTATAAAAGAAGAAGTTTATGATGTTGGAATATACCTAAAATCTTGATGAAAAAATAGAGGAACATTTATTTAAAATGGAAAAATTTGAAAACCTTAGTCAAACAAATTGCTATTTTCAGGGAGTATTTTGCTTAAAGAAAAAGTGAGTTAAAAATAGTCAGTGTTTCTAAATTTAAATCATTGTTGTTATTATTAACCACAAAAATAGAGATGGTGACTTCATTTTATCCAACATACTGATTGCTCAACTGGTAATGGAGTAGCCCACTATGAAATGAGTAAAATCTGATAGAGATACCAGAATCTGGCATGTTGACAGAAAATAAAGTGTTCAGCTCTTACAGTGCAGAAAGTGATACAAATATCTAGGGAGGCTTTTCCTGGCCTGAATGTCGGATTGTATACCTGCAATATCACAAGACAGGGACATCCAGCTTCTAAATGAGGCCGTTTTGTATGTATACCTCACCAAATGAGCTATTTAAGGAAGAACGCGGTAGGTAAATCATCTGTACCTTGCTGTACAAATTTCCATTTATTTTTGTTTCAAAATATTCTTGCGAAACTCTTTACAAAATGCAGAAAATAATATCAGTTACATTTTAGCTGTATTCTTAGGAGTGTATTACTGAACAATATACTGTATGTTAAAAAAAATTGATGGGGCAACAGCATTAACTTACTGTCCAGAGATCAGAAGCAGGAAAACACATTTGTTCAATCAAAGAGGAAGCTTACTTTCTCTCTAAATTAATTTGAGAAGTATTTAAATTTGAGTTAAAAATTGCTAGCAGTATTTCAGCTGTTCCAAACCTTGGAATATTCTATTTAGATAAGGTGGCTGAGCAAATTAAAACATAAAGGCTAAATTCATTCCAAATTCATATAACAGTCCAAGAGTCACTGAAAGTGCATTAGAATTGAATTTAATGTCTACAGATCAAATGGGAAATAATTCGTGCACCAATTAATCAAAAGTGCATTGTAATGTTCTCCCCTAGAACATCATGACTGACATTTCATAGAGTAAAAGTTACAGATTTAAAAAGAATTGGCAGTGTTTCAACAACTGAAAGGTGTTTCCTCTCTCCCTCACCCCTTCATGAAGCTACTATAATAATCTCTATTATAGGCAAATATGTCTTCCAAGAAAAGAACATTTTACTACATAATTTCAAGTAGAAATGATCAAATGTATTTCAACAATGCTCCCTTTGCCCCAGGGAGGGAGTGAAAAAAAAAGCAGTAGAAGCTGCTTGCCATCTGCTTGTAACGACTTCCCCTGAATTTTAAAAACTGAGGCCAAGTATTCACTTTTCACCAACGATATTTATTTGTCATAAGGTAGTGTTAGAAAGACTAAAAAGCTCCAGAATCTAAGCCTTGTGATGGTCTTTTCAGTTCCTCTGTGGACTATGGGTGCCTTTATCCCATTCAGCAAACCAGCAAGTATGTCCTCTTACTACAGGCACACATACTTTGTGAGTAACAGCTCACAAAGCCCAGGGTGAAAGGGACACCCACGTGTTTAGCCAGTTTCTACAGTATGTTTTGCAGCTTCTGCTCCCTGTAAGTTTGCCAAAGTTGTATTACTCCCCAGTTGCCAAGCTGTGTGGTTTAAAGCCTGTTTGTTTAAAGTAAGCTGTCGTTACCCTTTTCCATCCCTCAGGGCAGTGCTTGGATGGGCTATGATGGAAAAGGTGATGAAGGCATATTTTTCTAGGGATTTTATCATGACTTCAGTAATTCTGAATGCTGACTAAAGGTGCCCAAATAAGGGAGATAAGCTTATGCATGTCCCCAGCTGTGAACACATCTGTAACAAAAATATTCTAATGTGTTGTGATACTCACATGCACTGAGGAGCAGGGAAGTAAGCTTGTCCTTGCCTTGGTTCTCCTTCTGCTACACTAGTAATTGACTTTCAGGGACCAAATCCAAATGCCATTAAAGTCAGTGGGAAAATTCCTATTGTCTGCAGTGTTAACAAAATCTATACTGAAGTGCTATAATTCTTTAAGTGGTTTGTTCTGGTGTTGGTAATTAAACTTAATTTCCACTTTCTTTCAATTCATCTTTATTTAAGTTTCTTCCCCTATATAAAGTGTCCAAACATGTAAAATAGAGGCAGCTGTGTTTTTATTAGTACTATAAAGTATGGGCTTAACCCATTAGTAAGAGTGAAAAAACAGAACAATTTTATAAATCTTATTTTAGCAAAGGACAATGTTCTGTGAAGGAAGAAAAAAGATGGCAGAGTTGCAACTGGAGTTGAAACTGTATGTAGGAAAAATTGTAGGTGTCACTTTGGGATCCCAAACTCTCTAGATGTTTTATCATGAAATACAGAAGCCTTCTGCTCAGCAGGCAAAACCAGAGAGTTCTCAATGCTTCTAACAAGTTGCAACTGATGTATGTATTTCATGAAGCTATAGAATAACCAGGAGCAAAAAAGGTTGGCCTTGTCATTTAAGATGAGCCATATGAATCACTTTTTGTTCACAAGAGGTGAAAAGAATCTATAACTCATAGTCTTGGAGAAAAAAATTGTATAGAATGATAACCTCAGGTATAGTAAATTGTTTTCGAAGTCATTGGAGCTATGTGTCTGAAGATCTGGCCAAGGAGTTAGATTCTTCTCATTTAATCACACAGCAAATGATGAAAAATTGTTGAAAAAAATTATTTCACAAAGACAGAAAACCTGTGTAAAAAGATAATTTCTGCTGGAGGCCTATGCTATTCCTGGAGGCACACAACACTCAAAAATTTGTGTTTGCAAGAGTAGTGTCAGTAACTGCAATGGGATTACAAGTTAATCTAGCCAAGTACAAACAAAAATATTTTCAAGATCAGAACCTAAAAGCTAGTGTTCCCAAATGTTCTAAAGTGATTTTTGAAATGAACTTTGTTAGAGATAAGGGCCATACAAATGACTGACAGTAAGTCCTTGCCGTCATTACTATTATCATCAGTCGTGCAGATGGAACGGATGGCAGCACAAGGAAGCAGGCAAAATGATATTTTGTCTAGGATTAGAGAAAATTTTCTTAGGTGGAAAGTGTTCTGAATAAAACACCTCCCCACAGCAAAACTTCCAGCACCCCTCCCCCCACAGCAAACAGAATATCTTAGCTGAAAGTGGGATAAGAACTGTTTAATTAACACACTACACAGTGGAAGGGGAAAGGGAAAAAGGGGTCATTAAATCTGAATAAACAGCTGATGAACTTTAGTGTCCTTTTCCTCAGGCGTAGCTTCCCCTTTCCAGGGTCCCCAAGGGGCCGGGTGGAGTCCCTCCAGTGGCTCCCTGGACGATTCTCGTCCTCTGTCCTCCGGGGCTCCTCAGGTTCTCAGATGAGAAAGCAAGTCGGGGGAAAAGGTCTAAAAAGTAACGAAAAAACAATCCCAGGAAAAAACAAAACAAAACAAAAAAAACCCCAGCAGCAGCCACACCAGTGGCAGCAGCAACCAACAGCAGCAGCTGACCGAAGGGAAAAAAAAAAACAAAACCAAAAAAAAAAAAAAAAAACAAAAAAACAACACCAAACAAAAAAAAAAAAAAAAAAAAACAGTGTCCCTTCCTTCTCACTCCCCCGTAGAACAGTCCAGGGAAAAAGTTTTCAAAACATCCCGCACTGGCAGAGCTTCTCTTGGCTGCAGGACACAGTTAAAGCTACAGAACCATATTTCTGGTCAAACATACAAACAATAGGGAATACAAAATATCATTTACGCCACCCCAGGACACATATTAATGTTCAGAATAGAAATCTACTCATCTTGTTCTTCTCTCAGTTTCATAGACACTACTGTTATTTATGGAGATGTTTTCACTGTGGTAAACAGAGTTTTGTTACTGATGTGTGTTTATGGGTTACATGGAATGAAAAAAAACCCAATGGAATAAGATATATTTAAAAATCACACATCCAGAAAGTGGTGCATTAAATGAGGATCAAAGTCTTTGGATAGGCCTAATAGGTAGCAATATATGAAAAGTTCACAGTTAACACCACTGTAATAACCATTTATTTGGATTTGTACTGTTATCAGACAATACCAGATAATAAGGATTTGATACTAGCTCTTATGCAACCACTGGTAGCTTGAATTCTGGCTATCACTCTCATGCTGAGTGCTGTCCAGATCAGAATGACTATTACTGGAGGCAAGAATGCTTAACATGCAAGGCTAGACCAACACAATTAGAATGTTCCTCAAGAATATATGAGTTTTGTCAAAAACAGAACTAAATTTCTGAAAGCACTTAATTTCAGAAATAAATTCTAAATTGATTTTTTAATTGAAATGCATAATTTTGATAAGATCTCTAGGGGGTTTTTTCTTCTATAATTGTCTTTTTCTGAGAAATTTCACCTTTTCATCATTATGCAAGATTGTTAGCATTTACCTTAATTAAACAGAATAAAACTCAGAACGTGCTATGAGACACTGATTCTTAGATTTAACAAAATTCTGATCCATAATACATATTGCTGAAAATGGAAAATGCTAATAGAATCCTTCTGTTAAAAATCCAAGTAATTACATTAGTAATAGTACAGTGATGAGTGTTCAAGAAAAGAAGAAAGTAAAATCTTCCACAAATGATCACAAAATGCACTGAAAGATGATCACATTTTAAAAAAAAAGAAAGTCTGAAAAATGAACTCTCAAATTTAAGCAGACCTACAAACAGCAACTGACCACTCTGATGTAAAAAATGCAACCTGCAAGTTCAAACCTGTTTTTACTATCAGTAAAACCTGCTCAAAGAACTACCTTAATCACAATTTCTCCATATGCACATGCCACAAGGCCATAAATTTTGTTCCAAGATCCACAGGTTTTCAGGTGGATAGCACTAAAACAATGCAATGTACAAAATATGCTCATTCAGATAACTGTGTGGTAGGAGCAGTCACCAGAATATGTTACGTTTTTCAAAGCAATTTCCTTTCTTTAACCTGTTAGTTCAGAGTCTGAAAGGAGATTGATAAAAACCCTTTTCAAAATAAGTATAAAATTTAAAATGCTTAACGCACCTCAGAACTAAAACTAAGAACTTGAAAGAGTGGATTTTTTTAACAATAGTGCTCCCAGCTAGTGAAAAAAGATTTTCTGTTCCTGCCTGAGTCCTGAAGAAGAGCTTGCATCCTCAGAATCCTGCCTGTTTCATTCAAATGTGTCAATTCAGATCACTAATGCTACCACTTTTCTGTGGTAACCTAGCTTCTTAAAAAACAGTATAGAATACAATTGTAAGAGTCAAATGGGATTTTTAATAAAGAGGATGTTTTCAGTTCAGTGGTAAAATAAAAATATTGCATTGGATACTGTAATATGGGAACTCTATTCTTACTAATGTGAGAACAGTTCAAATTACAGTAGTCGCTAATTTCTTATGATTTTTCATGAGAAAATACAAGTTCATGAAAATAAAAACAAAAAACCAAACACAGCTCCTGAGGGAAATGTAATTTTCAACACATCAGATATTTCTTCCAAAAACAACCAAAAAAACTTCTTTTTTTTTTTTTTTTTTTTTTTTGAGGAGAAAAGGTCCCAATTTTTATTTTCAGATCAATTTAAAATTGACACCACTACATGTAAATTATTTTATAATAAAGCCATCAGGATTTTAAAGGTTTTTCCCAAAGTCTATCTGTTTCTGTAAATGATTACATTCAAAGGTAATTAAAACCCCCCCAAAAAATTTGGACATGGAAATTGTTGCCTTGTTTTCAGACATGAATGTGGAGACTCCTAAATACAACCACAAAAATTTGTCATTTTCACATATTCCTTGAAATAATAGAATTTTTAACATATACCAAGTAGTGGAAAAGCATTACATTGTCTGCACAGATATACTTGTTGGCATCAGCAAAGAGTAATTTTGAAGTGGAATTTGGGAAACACAGGGAAATAAGAAACTCCATGATGCAATTAATTTCTTAAATAAGCTAAATGAATATTTAATGAAAGTTATTTCTCCCAACTGGCTAAAAAAAGAAAACTGTTTCTAACTTGAGATTTGTAGTCAGCCACTGATATAAAAACATATTGCGTATTTCTTCTTCAATCATATTTAGTCTCCAGTTTCAGATTATGCCTGTTATTTGGAACTGCAGGAATGTCACAATTTTTCTATTAACAAAAGCTTTTATTCATGACTAATAAAATCCCTCCTGAACTTATTGTAGGACAGAACAGAAGTTGAAGCTTTACCTTGTGACTGTAAGTATGAACTATCAGACTGATTGACTTAACTCTTCAGAATCAATTTTTGCTATTGAAGGTCTAACACTGCTGTAAATGTTAGTTAGATCATCAGTAGAGCAAACATACAGACATATATTCCACCTTTATCTAAGTTTACAGGTCTGATATGTAGGGTGGCATACACTGTTCTGGAATAGAGTGAGATTTGGGAGCCATAGTATATGAATAATTGACCTTAGCACAACAGTTTTACACAAGATGCTCCTTTGTTTTATATGTCCAATTCATATAGAATATAGAAATTTGTATTGTTCTTATATTTGATACTGAGAATAAAAGGATTAAACCCATGATTTATCATAAGCATCTGTGGACTAAATATGTTTAGTGTAACAGAAAAAGTTACAAATCTTTTCATTTGGGCATTAATGCCACAACTTTTGCAATTGTTAATTTATTTTCAGTTACTTCTTATGCTAGGATAAAGGATAAAATTTCCTGAACAAATGCATCTTCTGTAGATATTTTATATTATACTTGATTTTGGTTACTTGTGGTAGCCCCCTGCTGGATCTAATAGATACTGGTTTTATTCTTAAGAGATCTTTTATTCTTAAAATTAAGATCTTAAGATTTTTAGGACGCAAAATCTTGTTCCAAATTATAGCACTACTTGTATTTAACCGTCTGAAACCATCTAGCAACTAATTAATAAATATTTCATATGAACTGTGAGAAAAATTGTCTGGAAAATTAAGGTGTTTTCAAAGAGAAAAAGCCAGCCTTGGTGGCTAACTTGTCAAACACTAAGACAATATGCAATTTTTATTTACAGAAATTGTTATGCTGTCTGTAAACTTGGATAGAGTTGAAGGTATGTCTATAATAAGACATACTGATTGAACAAATCTGTTGACAGTCCATTTTTTAAATTAGAACAAAGAAATTAAAAGAAAATTAGAGTTCTGCCCTGGTGAAAATGACTGAGTGAAAAAACTGTTGTGATTTTAAAAGAAGTGACTTAAAATGAAATAACATCATTCACAGAATCAAAATAAATTAAAGAAAGATGTAAGATTGATTATTAGACCTCAGACACCTTACAGGCTCAGCAAGAATTGAATCACTGCAGTTTTACCATGTTTGTCAGGTCTTGGGTTGCATACATTATAATTTATAAATCTTTCCTTTAAAATGTACTTTTAACAAAATATGATTACTTTTACGTAAGTCTGTGCATGGTGATGGTTCCATATAAATCCAAAGAAATTACTTTATCATGTAGCTATTTTGTCACAATCAATAATCTTTCATATTTATTCTTCAATAGATTAAAAAAATCTAACATGTGGGAGAATTTGATCACAAATGTTAAATTTATGCTTCTCTAGATAAAGCTGGTCAGTTTATAGGCGACTGCACTGCTCTTATGGAAGCACTCTGCCATATTTTCTGTTTCCATACATACTCTGATGCAACTAAAAGAAAAATTTATAACAATATACACTATTATCTCCTCTACACTTCATGTAAACAGAAATTGTTGGTATGTTGTCTAATCAGAGTGCAAATAGGGTACAGCCTTCTACTTAGAAATATTAGCACTTCATCTTAGTCTTAGAATTTCAGACATAAAATATATAAAATATCCTCTTCATTTATTATTCGTGTTATTCAAAAATTTTCTCTTAAAGAAGATATATATATATATATGTATGTATGCATATGCATATTACTGTATGCGTAGATGTAACTATGCATTTGTTTCCAGAGTGAAATAGTTTTAAATAGAAGTGAAGCAAGATAAGAAGACAGTATCCGCTCTGCATTGCTCTAGGGAAAAATGTGCTTGGTGTTGCCTGACCAGTATAACTTTTCCTCTGTTGTTATAACTTTTCCTCTGTTGTTTACTACAAACCTAATGAGTAATATTTTTTCCTGCAGAGAGTATCAAATACCCATCATATAATCTGATTTACAATGGAGTCAGTGTAGAATGCAAAAAGTAAATGAATGATAAAATTTTTTAAATAATAGCTAGCAAATTATTTTTGTGACAGCTAAACTACTTGCTTCTGTGCTTTAAGAATTTAAATACTTCCTATCAAATAGATTTTAAATACATTGGCCAAAAGGTTTCATGGTTAGGCAAATATTTCTGTAACATATGTCCCTCCAGATGGGCAGGAATTCTAACAAAAGAGATTGAAAATAAGTTTAAACATGTTCTGATAAGACTCGAACCATGTCTTATTCAGATTTTGCCATTAAAGATGAGATTCACATAGATGATGGATGTTTTCACTTGCTCGTGATTTTAATTTCTCTTTTCTAAGTGAAAAAGGAAAGGTATAATAACTAGAAATCTTCCTTTTGTCAGTATTATGCTAATCTGATCTCAGTCCATCTCCAATTAACTGGAAAATCATAAATACGGTGGTGTGCTGGTGTTTCTTGGGATAGAGTTGATTTTCTTCATAGTAGCTCGTATGGGGCTGTGTTTTGGATTTGTGTTGTGGTAACAGCATTTAAAATTTTAGGGATGTTTTAGTTTCTGCTGAGCAGGGCTAGTGCAGCATGAAGGTCTTTTCTTCTCAACCCACCAGCAATGGGAGGGCACAAGGAGCCGGGAGGACACACAGCCAGGACAGCTGATCCCAGCTGACCAGAGGGATATCCCTCACCATATGACATCATTCCAGTAAATAAAGCTGGGGGAAGAAGAAGGAGGTGATGGACTTTCAGAGTGATGGCATTTGTCTTCCCAAGTAACCACTACATGTGATGGGGCCCTGCTCTCCTGGAGATGGCTTGCCCATTGGAAGTGGTGATTGAATTCTCTGTTTTGCTTCTCTTGCATGCATGGCTTTTGCTTTCCCTATTAAATGGTCTGTATCTCAACCCATGAGTTCTCCCACTTTTATTCTTCCAACCCTCTCCTCTTTCCCACTGTGGGGGAATGATGGAGTGGTTACGTGAGGTTTGGTTGCCAGCTGGGGTTAAACCACAGCAGGTGTAAAAAAAGGGAAGCACAAGAATGACTTTACTAACCAGATTTTAATTACAGAGAGCTTGATATTAAGCCAGGTTTTTAGAATTAACTCAAAGAAGTTGAATACACAGAATTTTCTAATTTCATCAATACTTGATTGACTTTTGTCTTTATAAAATATATGATAGCTTGTATACTTCACAGAAAACAGTGGCATTCAATTACAATAGATGAAAGGAGCATAATCCCTTGGATCGGGAAAGGATTAATAGGAGCATATTTTTAAATGCCAACACCAGCAATAAATTATTTCTAATTAATAATCATGTGTACTTATAATGTTACTTTGTGATATTATTTGTGTTTTCCAAGAAAATCTTAATAAATTATTATGTTCTCAATACCACTATTAGCATATGAGTTTACTGCAAAAATATCAACTTATAAATTATGATGATGTTGATTTTAAATATTTCTACTTAAATTGGCATTGTATCAAAAATAATAAGGCTACATCAATTTCTGGTAATCTGTACCGACATTTCAATTGTACAGAACTACATTTTGATCCAGGGTTTATAAAGTTCATTTTTCACTTGAGATTGCAAATGATCTTTCAAAGACAAGTTAAGTCTTGACTTAAGCACTCTGTTGCATGGATGCCTAATGAAACAAACTTAAAAGGGGCAGATTTCTTTGTGTCATGAACATAGTATAGAACTTACATATGTATTTGCAAAACTTTCATATATATAAAAGTAAGACTGCTTTTATATTACAGACATGTTTTATGTAGCTATAATCACAAATATGGTTTAGATAGCCCTACATGTTGCTAAAGTGTCTATGGGTGTCAAATTAAAATCAACCTTCAGTGAGGAACACCAGTACTCAAAGGCGTGACATATCCACTAAGATAGACACAGGTTGAGAAGTAGTTGAGCTAAGAAATTTACCTTCTTACTTTCCAGTGGTTCTTATGCAACTCTTACAAGAAATACTAGCAAAGCTCCTTATAGGGGTAAAGAAATTGCCCCTCAAGGAATTATTATTGTTTCCATCAAGAACTCTATGCCTCACATAATACCATTTCAGTCTATGCAGGCATAAGAAGTCTTCTAAAGTAACCTTACCTAAAGCAAAACCAATAATCTCCATGTTAAAAGTGTACCCCTGAGACAAGACTTCATGAGACTTGGAAAGAATAAGGAATTAAGAGTAAGTGAAAGTGTATCTACCCTACAAGTCATCGTAGGACTTCATCTATTGCCTGTTTGTCCTGGGACAGCCTTGGAATGGTGGGTGAGCACACTCCATGAGCCAAGGCAGTGTTACTAAGAAGGCCTTGCAAAGTGCATTTGTTTCCACAGTCTCTGTCTCTATGTGACCATTGCAGTGCAGTGAAGGTGCAGAAGCAGAGAGGGTGTATCTGGAAAACATGCTGAGAAAAATAAAGCCATCTTTATGTGCTTCTTAAGGAAAAGAGGGGAAATTTGCTTACAAAAATTGTGAGGGGGAAGGAAACAAGAGGTAAAAAAAAATGAGTGCCTTGTTAGTATTACCCAACTTGCAGAGAAACTGCTGCATTTAATGAGCAATCAGAATGTTCATTTAGTATCATGCCAGATCTTGTTTTCAAGGAGACATTTGTGCACTTAGATTGTTAATTAGCCACAGCATCCATAACCATCCCCTGCATATAAGATAAGGGCAACAGAATAATTGAAGCACATCTAGAATTATAAAATCCAAAATGAGATTTCAGGGGAGGGAAAGAACCTGTGAAATTTTAAAGATTCATGTCCCTCTTTAGATGCCTGTGAACAGGACCTTTGACAGAAAGTAACTATATAGATACTGGCCTTTACCAAGGCACATTGGAAAAAAAAACACATTCTTTTCTTGTTTCTTGGAGTTAGATAATGGAACTATATCCCATTGCCTTTTTAAAGATATTTTTTAGATGTTAGTTAATGTGTCAGGAGAGGCAGAAAGTCTGGGAAGACCAGCCAACCAGGAATTCATCTGAGATCAATATGTAATGTTTGTTCATATAGGTTACATCACAAACTCTACTAGGGGACAAAACATTAGCTTTTAAACTTTGGGGCTTTAATTCTGCTGACAGAACCCACAGACTAGTACAGAAGAGTGCATATGCCCCGCTTTAGGTCCAGTCTTTATAAATAAGACTTTATATAATTTGAACTAATGTAAGTACAAGTAAAGTTACACTGAGGGTATCCAGTCCCATTGTACAGGTCACGCTGCAGTGTTTGCATACCTTACTGACCTTTTACAGGGGGAAGGAATAGAAAGCGATACCAGCTCTTCATATGGTTTGCACATTGAATATATAACATTTTTAAACAAGAAAATACAAAACATTTTTTACATTTTTCTACACTGGACTTCTGGAGAGCAACTTCAGCCTCTTCAGGATGCTGTTTCAGAGAGCACCTTGGAAGATATGGAAGATCCAAAATAATTCAAGGAATCTGTGTCACAAAACTGTCCTGTTGTGGTTACTTTCATTGAATTAATTTGTTCTTGTTCCCAGCACTTTACTGTGCCTTGGTTTAATTCATTTATCTCATAATTTGGGTGCCTTGCTTAAGGCCACTAAAATCTTGTATTACTCATTTAGAACATATCTGATTGCCTTCCCCTCTCAATGTAATTCTTCTAATATGGCATCATTTTTTTTCCCATTTTTTCTTTCCTTTAAACTGGAACCATCACTGTATGCATTTGTTCTCAATGAGATTCCAACAAAACAAACAAGAAAAGGAAAAACCTCTGCAAAATCTGAATTCGAATGGCACAATACATTTGAGAAAAGTGAAAATTGGAAATTAGAGTGGTCCTGTGTAGACCAATATGGAACCATTATACTTTGACTAATTTTTCAGAACACTGAAAAAGGGAAATAAACATAATGAAAACAAGAAATGGATGACAGACTACTCGAATAGAATTTTCTGCTTTCTCCAGCAGAATGGCCAATTAGGAATGGCTTTCAGTTGTGGTCAGAAGGTAAAAATAAGTACTTCCTTTAAAGAAAAATATATTGTGAAAAAAAGTATGTCATTTTGTTTGAATGTACAATTGAGACTTCATCAGCAAATTCTTCTTCAAAAGAGTATTACTGTGACCATTTAGAACGCCAGACATAGATGACAGTTCAGTGAAGCACAAATAGAGAATTAAGAGCTAATAGAGAGCTACCTCTAGGACAATAATGTGGCAAGGAAACCACACATATCACATTCAAGTCAATTGACTGTATTGGTCACTCTCTAGTCTTTGGTGGCTGGTTAGTAGTGTCGAGCTAAAAGCTAAAAA
Organism: Acanthornis magna; assembly: GCA_036785705.1. NCBI lineage: Eukaryota > Metazoa > Chordata > Aves > Passeriformes > Acanthizidae > Acanthornis > Acanthornis magna. The sequence goes on from JAWUZG010000029.1 coordinate 15,607,032, forward strand.
GGGAGTAAGAAAATGAGCAAAATAGAAGGGAAATAAGCTATCTTCTCTTGGGGAATTGCCTCTTCAGTTATGAAAACTTTGTAAACTCTGCAGGGAGTGTAGATGGAGACAGAGAGAATGGAGAAGAGGAGATAAAGAAGAAGAGAGGAAAACTTCCAGTCTAAATATATTTTCAAGCTGTATAAAAAAAGCTAGACCTCCAATCTCCAATCATCTCGGAAATGGTTACCTACCAGTGAATTCATGTTAGAAGGCACCTGTCATGGTCATTTAAGACAAAATTTTGTCTCACAAAATGCAAGAATATAATAATGTAACATTCTCACAATTCCTTATATCCTGTTTTCAGAAGGCTCTACCCTATATAATTCTGCTTGACTCCTAAAGCTACCCCAGTTATATCCCTGCAGTAATGTGCTTTACAGAGTAGCCAGCTGAGGTCTGAAAGCAATACAGCAATGTATCCTGACTTGCAGGATATTACTATTACCACACAGGTTTATCAGTGATATGACCAGCAGAAGTCTCTGCCCCTCAGACCACTAAATAATGTAAGCTGTAGACTGTTTGGGGTTTAAAATTCCATAGAAGTTAATGGAACTTGTGTTTCTTGTGATTTTAATGCCTTTAAGCCCTACCTACCTCCATCCAGGTATGAATATCTGAAACAGTTAGGGCTTCTGATTGCTTTTTTTGCAAACCTTCAAAAAAGAGCTAGCCATTCATTCCCCAAAAATAGCCTTCAACATTTCTCTGTCTTCCACCATTATCTGAGATTATAACAACTTCAGAGTAATTTAACTGGAAGATGTCACTAAAAAAAGAGAAATGGACAGAATTAACCATATAGCAATTAAACACCCTGTGAAGTTTGTATTTATTATATACTTTACAGGATTTTTGTGAATGAGTCACAAAATGTCAAGGCTTTAAAAACCATAACTGGCTGCAGCTGGAGCATAGTTATTAGCATCACCTTGACCTTGGTTTTGGAGGTCACAATATACATTGACTGGTCATTCTGTGGAACTGAAAGGTAAGTTAGGTGGTGTGTATTGCTTGTCAGCCCATCAGAGCGCATGAGCATCACCTTCAACCTCAGCTAGAAAACTGGTATCCATCAACAGGCAAATTTTTTCCCTACTTTAGGGTTCTGAATGACATTGTTTAGGGAAGAGGGGCCTATAAAAGAGAGAAACTGTTCTGTAATCACAATGATAAAGAATGATAAAATGAGGAAGGCATATCAAAGAACATAATGATGACTTAAGGAGTGTTCCTGCTCCCCCCAAGCTTGTCTCCACTCCAGGCAGATCTCCCACCTTATTACCCTCGGTCCCTTCAGTGAGGTAATGGGCAGCTCAGGAAAAGATTGGGATTTAGCAGTTTCTCTCAGTTGCTCCTTTCTTATCACTCTCCGCAAAGGGCTGCAATCCCTTTGGGAATATCAGCTCTCCTGATCTGTTGAGTACCTCCTTTTTATTCCCCTCTGACCTTGGTGGTCCTGCTGTTTTTTTTCCTTGAATTCTTCATCCACTATGTTTTTTCTCTTGCTCTCTTTACTCTGTGGAATTTTGTGACCCTTCTTAAATATGTTTTCCCACAACTGTTGGTGGCTGATATGCTCATCTGTGTCCTGTGGTAGGACTGTTGCATCCAGCTGTGTCTGGCACAGGGCAGCCCCTGGTCTGTCTTCACAGAGACCACCTCGGTAGTTCCCCAGTGACTACATTTGGATGCTTGCACTCAGTCTGAGGGCTTAGGAAATGAAACCTTTCTAAAATATCTCCTTTGCTGAAAGATTGTGTACATTTGAAAGCAAGTCCTGAAGGTGTCTGGTTTTAGATTGTGATCACAGGGTATATTGCAGTGACAGGTCTTGCAGAGTACAGCACTGACAGTCTTACACAGCAGTCACTTCCAGAAGAAGGAAATATCACAAAAGCAGTGTTTTCTCAACCGTATCTTTGAAGAATATAATCATGATGTCCTTTCAAATATTTTAACTGCTCTAGTTAGTGCAGGCTGGAGAAGTCTTGCTTTCCCCCTCACTTCCTACACATTTCTTCAGCTAGAAGTGCCAGTAAATCTGTTATTGCATGGCACATGATCACACAGCATATTTGTGCAACAAAAGCTTTGAAAATTAAATAATTCATATCAATGCTTTATTCGTTTGCATCTAATTTCACCTATACTTTGTGAAGCACAGCAGCCTTGTTACACTGCAATTCATTTCACCTTTTTTAAGTGAAGACTACAAGCTAAGATTTACAATGCATCCCTGTTCAAGGAGGTCCTGTGAATTTCTGGCACCATGAGCTGTAACAAACACAGACAAAAGGCATTCTAAAATTGTTTGTACTTTAATTAAGCTAAATGCTGAAATAACTCATGACCCAGTAGGCACATGTATCTGTTACTCATTTGAAACCCTACAGTGCTCTACAGATGGCTAATATTTTGTAAAAAAATGTATTCTAATACTTCAAGTCCTGCTAGCAGACCTTTTCCCTGCTATTATATTGTACGGGACCATATAAACCGTACAAACTTGGTCCTGAATTTAAAGTACCATCTAAAGCCTATAGTAGATTCTGCATTATGGAATTAATTCAATTTCTCTGTAAAAATTATGACACTACTACATGGCTTTAAAATATTTCAGAGCCTTTTTCAATATCATTGTCACAAACTATTGTTCCAAACTCCCTCACCCCTACACCCATAACACCAAATTGTTTACAGAGGAACTGCCCGTGTGTAGGTGAGAAAGTAATTCGGCTTGATATGTTGGCTCCAGCTGAAGAACATGGAGGCAAAGGTCTTTTTCCCTCCTTCTTTTAAATCTTAAGATTGATACTCTAATTATGTGCGATGATGGATCAAACAGCAAACCTACTTTGAGGAAATTATAAGCAGTGATTTTTTTTGTCTCAATTGCTACAAAGAAAGAGGAGTAAAAGTGAGGTTGCTTGTCTGTTTTGCGGGCAAATGGTGAAAAATAGGGACAAAGAGTGGAATTCTAGACGTTATCTTAGAGCATCTGGGATACATTTTATTCTTTATATATTGATCTAACTAAGTTTGACAGCTCCAGTACTGCTAATTTCTAGCTATTTGTACTTTTTTTGTATCATGACAATGCTAAAAGCCCAGCATACAAGTGGGAATTGTTAGAAACTTCCCTTTCCTTGATAGCAGACCAATTCTGGGGGGGAGATACATGCCCTATGTTGCCCTGAATAACTTCTGTTTGTTAAGCTGCAACTTCAAGAAGACTCAAGCTGGTTTTGAATCAATCACTTATTTCTTCACACATTCACTTTTAAGTACTTGATTGGAGCACAAGTTAGGATGACAAGATGAATTATCATAGAATCACAGAATAGTTTGCACTAGAAAGGACTTTAAAGGCCTCTAAAGGTTTCCAGGGATGGAAAGCTTTAAAGAGTTTGGAAAGTCCCTCAGAAGATCCTTTGTAGATATGGTTTACAGTTCTGGGCCCCCTAATTAAAAAAAGACAATGGGGTACATGAATGTGTCCTGAGGAGGGCAGAAAGATGGGGTAGGGGCTGGCAGTCATGTCCCCTGAGGAGTGGCTGCAGGCGCTGGGTTTGTCTAGTCCAGCTGAAGAAGTCTCTACTATTCTATGTCTAGGTGAGAGCGAAGGAACTGGGAGACGAATTTGGAAATATTTACATTACTACATAGAAGCTGCTAGTGACAGAGAAACACTCAAACCTGTGAGTCTGAGGAAACTTCATGTGAGAAGAATAAGACCTTTTCATTTCTTGAATTTGGTGACTCAGAACAGGCAGAAATGAACTGAGGAAGATAAGGAAATCTTTTGCTAAAGGAAACGCTGAAGTGTTTTTTTCTGTTCTTTTCCCAATTGAGAGTTAACTATCAAAAAAATCATATATTATCTGAGATGAGAACTATGCTAGGAAAAGAAAAAGATAAAGAGGGGAAGAGGGGACAATTTTTCTCAAAAAAGAAAAAAAGCAAGCCTACAACTGAGAAAAACAATGAAATCTCATTTACACACAAGTGAAAAAAAAAAAAGAAAAAAGAAAACCACCACTTCTCAGCTACTTTTATCTTTGATAAGCTAAAAAACATTACAGAGAAATAGTGACAGGTTCCAGAACTAAACTAAAACTTCCTGAAGATAATAGTATGGTAAAACAACAGGAAGTAAAAGGTATATATCTATCTGTCACACAGATATGGGACTGTTTCCACCTTTCAGTGCTCTCCAATCTGGAGGCAAAATGTATCACTTTGCCACTTAACATAAGAATTTTCAGATACAATCTTTCACTTCTTCTGATTGGGGGGCGGACTTATTTTTTGACATCAGTGCAACTGAAAAATAAGTCAATTGAATTACCCTACCATCAACTCAGCCAAAGTTTAGAATTCAGCCCCATTTCATTGGACAGATATTATAACAATATATTAGTAACTGAATGTGGAAAACAAAAACTTAAACATTGTTTTGTATATTTGAAAGCATTGTCTTAATCTCCTTGATAATTTTTGGTACTCCCACTAGAATTCATGTTTCAATACAAAACTACACAACATACTGTGAAAATAGATTTGCTATATCAATACTTTTTGCTTTTAAATAAACCAATACAAGTGGAAAATTACTAAGTCTCCAAAAAATTTGGAAAACCAGTGACTCAACTCTCATGTATTTTAGTCGGCAAGGTACTGAATGACTAAAGGCACAGAAAATTCTACCACTGACACCAATAATCAGGCTCTGTCTTACTGTGAATTTACTTAGAGCACTGACAATTATTTGTTTAGTTTCTGTTTATATTCATGAATTGAGTATCAAATGCCTCTACATTTAATGTGAAATAAAATGTATATCTTAGTGACATTTCTTACATACACAGAGACAGGAAAAAGCTCAGCTACCTCTTCTACTTTCCCTTTCCCTTTATGTTCACAGGCTCTTGCTGTCCTGCAAAGTCTTGTTTGTCTCAAAGTACCAATCTAATTGAAGGTCAAAGATACTATATATGCAGAGTAATCCTCAAACTTCGAATAACCAAAACTGTTCAAAAGACAGAAAAGAAGTTCAGTTATAAAAAACCTCTGAATTAACCACTGCCTGAAGCACCTTTTTCTGTTTCAGAAATCCATAGTTTCATGTGTGCCGAAGCTACGTGCTGTATGCTTTGTCCTGCTCTCAGTCATTATAGCTACTAGACATCAGCTGTTTCTGACTCAGGAAGCAGATACATCTACCTGCAGTTGATGCACTTTAGTAGTGCTTAAACTCTTGATTCTCAACTAGAAATTTTTCTTGCTTCTCCAGCAGCAGACTCTTAAACCTCTGCCTTTATCCATGCTCCTTGTTATAAGAACTTGCTGCTTAGCTGAGGCTTGTTGGATAGCCACATCTAGCTTGGATCACCAGTGTAGGAATTACTTTGATGTAGTATGCTTCCACCTGGAATATTGTCCACGAAAACAAACCAGGCTGGATTTTTCAGTGCTTAGCTTCTAGGGTAAATAAAATAGAAAGTCACATTATTCTGAGGCAATACTCTATTTGTTTATCTATTCTTTTATAGTCTTAAGTCTTAAAAGTGATACGATATTTCTGTATGCATGCATCCCTGAAGGGAACAAAAGGCACTAACTCACCCCTGTAACTGTGTATCTTCTCTGTTTATTGTTAGTAGAATTTTTAGCCTTGAAGCAGGTCCTGCATTTCTACAATTTCTTGCGATTGCTGTGGGACCTAGAGTCAGGAGACTATTTTCAATATAACAGAGATTGCACCAGTAAAAATGGGAGACACTTGTATCTATAAATACTTTTCATTTTTAGTATAGAGTAAAAAGCATATAACTGTGCATGGCTATGATGAGGTATCCAAGTCAGTTTATAGGCAGAAAAAGCAATTACTCCAAATTCAATAGCATAAAGGGCAACTGTCATCAAAAATTTCAGCAATAGCTCTTAAAATGGTTCTCAAAGTTCTAGCTGCAGTTTCATGAGGTCATTAGAGGAAAGAATCAGAAAGGCAGAATGGGGACTGTGAGGCAAGAACATGACATTGAAGAAATCTGCCTACAATATATTTTTCAACATATACAAGGGAAGTCTAAGACGAGACCCTTAGATAGGGTGACTGCAACAAGATGTGTCTGCAAAGCAGACAGACAGAACAAAAGATATACAAACCTCATGAAAAAAGAATTAATTGCTGAAGAAAACATTTCACTTTGCCAGCATTTTTGCCATGTATGGTACTTGTGGAAAAAGTTATAAAAAATCATTTCACCAACATGTATAGTAATTGTTCTCATTTACTTATTATTAGGACCATAGACAAAAATTATTTCTTTTTTATGTTCTTGTCAATTGACTCCCGAGTGCAAAATAATACATAGAGCTTTTCAGGTACTGTGGTATTAATTTTAGGAGCATTTTATGTTCTGTGAACGAAAATGACAATTCAAAAAGACTTCCATATGAAACCTCCTGCATAAAGTAGCAGAGTAGACTGTTTTGCCTTTACTTCTACTCTCCTGCGAGTACAGTAACTCTCTTTAGGATACTGCAGGACAAGCAGCAAATTTTGAAAATTAGAAGTAAGTTGCATGCAGGCAAAGTCTTAATACACAGTTATCAATTCATCATGTCTTCTGTATTTATCATTCTTTCTGAAGGGTAATTTTTTTCCTGCAATCTATGGGGTTTTTTATACCATAGTGTATTGATGACCCTGTTTACTTAAAAAGTAAAAGAATCTTCAGCTTCTACTGTGAAAAAAAACCAAAGGAAAATGTTACCTTGGATGTTTAAACCTCTACCTATCTCTCTATAAAAAAGTGGACTAATGTTCTGAAATCTGAATCAGCTGCAAATTTCAGCCAAACCAACACCTTTGATTAAGGGACAGCCACTAAAAAGCACACAGTATGGGCTAAGTAATGGTCCTGTCACAAAGGAAAATACCTACCTGTCATGTGAATGGAGATGATTCCTCCTGAGTTGAGAAATGAGTCGAGAAATGAGTCGTGAGCTATGGAATCACCATTAGCTGAATGTGCTTGGACTTCTGCCCATCAGTGAATAAATGCCTACCTCTACACACCCTGACATTTGAAGATCTCTGGCAGTGTTATTTGTAAAAAGCAAAACATCTCCATACAGTAAATATTTTTTCAAGCTTTAGAGGTCCTTTAAACAAATTTTCTTATAGAAGTAAAGAGGAAGACACAAGAAGCAGAGAATTTTCCCTTGGCTGCACCAAACATAAGTAACTGAAAAAAGAGAGAGAAAAATAGAAGACTTGTGTATAATCTCATTAATTAGTCTTTTAATAATTAAACATATCAGATGACAAACTAGCTACATATGTGTCAAAAGGAGTGAATTTTGTAGATAAAAAAATAATGAATAATACCTATTTATAATAACATTGTCTCCCTAGCCCCTGCTGTATGCCCTTATGCTTCCTACTGATAATTGTCCTTATTCAAGGTGCAGCTACAGATATGTGCTGGGCTTTGGGAGTGAACATTGTCCCTCCCAATTTTTTTTTTTAAATTCTTGATAACATGATATTATATTTCCAGATTATGCCAGATTATTTTTTTAAATGAACCCTTAATAAGTCACTGGAAGTGGCATGACAAATTTCTTAAGGAGAAGCTATCATGTTTCCTATTTCAGAGACAATAAGACAGTAAATTCCAGGCTTTTCTCCCAAGTCTTTATTCTCTTTCCATAGTAAGCTGTTATCAAACAGGTTCTGCATTCTTGATGTCCATAAACTGTAAGAGAGATGATTTTCTGATGCCTACCTTCTCACTTCATAAAGTTTCTTTCCAAGTCTTCATGTCCAGAACTGAAAATCTAAAAGAGTCTGTTCTCCTGATTCTTTCTTCTGTCTCCCTTCCAACTGAACTTCTGTCTGAGCCGGTCAGTACCAAAATGGGAATTACAGATATGAAGATGAAGATGAAGCTATGAAAATTGTGCAGATCATATTCGAGGTTTCAGTTATTGTCACCTAGACAGGCCAATCTAGATGTGTGTCTTCCTTTAATTAAAATAAAATATATTAAAAATTGCTCTATATAACTTTATGAGAGTCTACTGGCATGAAATGAATGAGTTCGTAATGCATTTAAATCCAGTTAAAATAAAATTAATTATGGAAGAACATTTTTTCCTCTTCCATGCAATGTAGCAAAACCAAAACCTCTCCCACAAATGCTAATTGGATGAACTACAGGATTATAAACCCAGTTCTTTAGCAATTTTGGATGAAATCTTGTATTTTAAGGTGGGAATATATTGCTGGCTTTCTTAATAATTAAGGAGTCATAATTTTTCTGTACCTGTAAGAAAGCACAACATAAAGAAATAAGCAATTTAGCTTAAACTTTTCAAACATGGGATTAACATATTCCCTCCTCTTGGACACTGCTCACTACGATTTGAACCTGCTGGCTAGCTTATTTGTATTAGCCGATGATACTTGGAAGGAATGGAAATGGGCCTCATTAGCTCCAGGAGACTGATTCTCTGGCCTGTGTGTTTCAGTGTCACAGAAACATTAAGAGCAAGGCTGTTTATTGTTGTTAATTAGGTGAGGACTTGCAGCAAGTTGCTGTTGATGGAGTTATCTCTAAACAGGATTGAAATTAGTCACATTCTTTATCCTCTACTTCGTATTAATGTTGAAACAGTCTTATAGAGTCACTACTTTTGGCTTTACAGCAAGGACTACTGCAGTTGTTTTAAAATTATATCCAAACATTCTTTTGTTTTCCAAAAACAATTTTGAGCTGTTAGTTTCTTAGAGAGGCTGTGAAAGGATAGACGATGTATAGGCACAGGTTGATTAGAATCTCACTGAAGAGCACTGCTATCTTCACTCTGCATACTATTTTCTATATAAATCCTTTGAGGCATAACCTCCTGCACTCACGTGATAAAATTATGGTGATCCTTTCTTTGTTAAGTTCTGTTTCTTCCATGTCTCAGAGAAGGGAAATAAAAGCTGATAGGTCAGTACTGATTCAAGATATAAGGTTTTGAAAAACTAGTTTGCACTTTCTGTGGACAATCCAGCTGTGTCTTTAGCTGTATCCTTCAATATTTTTCCAGTATTGAACACTCTATAGACTGGAATGGCAAGAATTTTCCATGCAATTTTAAGAACTTTTGGCTGTGCCCTGGTTAGGACCTTCATGCAGATATCACAACTAAGAGCAGAAAGTTAATCTTTTCTAGCTTGCACTGCACTGTTGCAGACAACAATTTGAAAGAGGAAACACCTAAACTGAATGCAGGTGACAGTAGTAAGAAGAATGAAGTGAAAAAGGTAATTGAGAAGAAGTGCCAGATACAGGGAACCGGAGTCCAGATATCTGGACTGGAAAAATGATGGAAAGAAGCAAACGATCAAGTGGTTTAGGGGAATTTGTGACCAGACAAGAATCTGATAGAAAGGTTGGACAGAAGAATGGGACTCAGAGCTGATGGAGGGTTAGGGGCCAGATGCAATGATGGAAAAATGAGAGTTACTGAGCAAAGAGTAAGAGAGTTTGTTTAACCCTGATGAATTGGAAACTACATAACGCCAATCTGATTTTACCTTAAGGCATTGTATAGGGTTTCAAATCATAATTTAGGTCATTGAGGACCTAAGTCGAAATCCTAAGCTTACTATAACTTAGTGATTTTTCAAATACTGCTGTAAAGCAAGTTCTGAAGATCCAATTTCCCACTTCCCTGGAGAACTGTTCCAGTGACCAGTGACCTTCTCAGGGAAGAACCGTTTCCTAATGTCCAGTCTGAACTCCCCTGATGAAGCTTCCCTCCATCTCCTTGTGTTCTATCACTAGTCACCAGAGAGAGGAGAAAAACACCCTCCCCTCTGCTGCCCCCATTGAGGAAGTTCTAGTCTGTCACCTGCAACCTTAATTAATGTCTTAAATGACTATTTTATGCTACATTCTACAAGCATGGCATTAGAAGCTATTTCTACCACAAAAAATTTGGGATATATTAATTGAATATATTTTATCAGAGTTGGGTAAAACCGAGCCGTTTTTCGTAAGTCTGACTCTCTGTTGTTGGCATAGGAATGTACAGAATAAAGGAACATGATTAACAGAAGATCTTTGAATCAGTAAAATCCTTAAGAAACAGGATCTGATGTGATTAGCAGTTAGTAGGTAGCTAGTAACTTTTCTCCGGTTGTCACTAAGCTTGCAATTTTATTTCCTGGGAATTCGGCTTGTGGTGCCTGCATCTGATTTGCAGAAGTACTGAGCACACATAGCATTAAAGTGGAATTATTTTTGAACATGTAAAATACAACATAAGGTTAGGCAATTAGAAAAAGAGAGTTGTTTTACACAGATTTGCGATTATAATACATAATAGTGATTACTAATAGATGATAGCGATAATACATAGAGATTTTTTTAACCTCAATTTCTATGTGCCTTAATTTCTCACTTTGTCACAAAGAGATGCTGCACAAATTCATTTATGAGTGTTAGTGAAGCTTTATATATTACAGAGATGAGTTCTATGAAATGTCTAAGAAATTAAGTATTCTCTTTTCCAAGCACAGTTTGAATAGTGTGCAGTAAATAATCTGTGGGATCATAAAAGAAATGGAATTAAGCAAAATATTGAATTGCTGCTGACTAAGTAAGTGGCTTACACTCTGTACCGCAAATCAAAAAGAAGTCCTGTGGAAAAATAGAATGAGATCATATAATTAAATGCTGTCCCATAATGGATTCTCACTACCATGTGAATTACATTTCAGTGGTAACATTAAATCTAGCATTTGCAAACATTTCAGTACCTGACTCTTCAATTTAGTGCTATTACTTTTATGGGAGTGTTTTGATATATAATTTTTATATAGAATATGTTTATGGTCAGTGACCAGCAGTTATGCAAAACTATACATGTTAGGAAATATGACTAATCAAGTTCTAGAAAACTATGTATATTACATATATTCCTATACAGAGATGTCATATGGCACACAAACTGCCAGTGGATGTGATGTGATGATAACTGTAAATGATGTGATAATAAACGTAAAAAAATGCAAAGGTAGAAATTTAAAGTACATCTGCACAAAATAAAAGCCTCTGCACTTAGGGATTTCTGAACTGAAATTTGCACTGGCAAGACTTTCTCAAACACTACCCACAGACTCTGGAAAAATGGTAAATATAGAAAGGCAGGATTCAAACACACCTTTCAAATTAAACATTGTTGCTCTGATTTTCTGATATTCGTGGAGGTTCGCGGAAGCTCACAGGGAAGACAGGCAGGCAGCACACAAGATGGAGAAAAGAGGAACTTTATTTACAAAAACTTATTTATATATTCTTTAATGATCTAGTTAATTATTGGTCGACAGTTTTTCCACCCCCTATAATGATTGGTTACAATGCTAGAGTGTCCAGTACCAAAACAAAGAGATTAGAAAGCACAAGGATGCAACTTATCTCTATTCTCCATGAGAAAGAAGAGAAAGATTTTAAAACAGTGCAACTACAAAACATAATCTCCTAAGTCACTTCAGCATTTTCCATGTCTTCACTGGACAAACTATGTAATACTTCTGATATTCATTTTATGGAAGAACAGAGGAAAAAATCGGAAAGTCTCACCATCAGAGCTGGAAGGACCAATGGGGGATCACTGCCGTATTTATCCTGCTGTTACTATTCTCTCTCTCAGAATTGACTTATGTAAGACATAAATTTGATCTATTGTGCTTGAAATCCAAGAGCAGAAGTATTCCAACGAAATACTTTAGCCTCAGGTGTGTGGATCTTAGCATTATGCTTTTCTCTTTCAAAAGTAAGAGATCAGTTCCAGTGATTTAATTTCAGTCTGGGAGTAATTCTTGCAGATCATCAATTGCAATATATAATAAGTAAGCAAGGAAAATGGAGTTGCAAGTTCCAGGGCTGCAATATGTGATTAAGAGACAAATTCAGCCCTGTGTAAAAAGAAGCACATACAGGTCCTAGCCGTGGGGGAGCACTACATTAAAAGACATGACTCAGGTCACCACATCATTTATGCATAGGTAGGTACGCTCTATAGAAGGAAGCACTTCTGTTTTTCTCCAGATGCTGGAATGGTGTAGACATCCTTTCCAATGCACTGCTGTGGACTCTGGGGCAGGAAATAGAATACATTCACCACTTCAAAGCTCTTCAGTGTGACCAACTCGGCTCCTTTTTGTCAGAACTGAGCAGATGGAGGAGACACATCTTTTCAATCAATCCTCCCTTCCAAACAGAAGTAACCAAACTCACAATTATTTTCAGCATGCTGACATCCAGTTGTACTTGGAGAGGTTTGTATCTGAACCCTTACAGTTTTCCACCATGCATTTATTTTTCATCACACTCAAATCTCCTTTCTCTTAATGCTGTTTTCAAACTTTCTGTCCATGGATATTTACCTCTGATTGCCCTCATCTACTTCCCACTGTTGAGTTGCTGTGCCCATGACAGGGGGGAATTATTTTTACACAGTTTAGGGATGCTTTTTACACGGTTTATTAGATGGCCTGTTGTGTTCTGACAAACACGAAGTTCTATTCCATTTGACCAGTTGCTAGAGACATGCTACAATCTGGGTTTTTTTATTAAAAAGTTTATTAGGAAATTTCGTCCTCTGAAGTCAAGTATTTTTTCTTTGTAGTTTCTATATCTACATTATTTAAATATATTATTTACATGAAAAAAGTCTGTATTTTTAATATAAAGTATTTAGATATTTAATTTACAGTAAATCTTTGATTATATGACCTTAAAATGCACGTTTCAAAACCTCTTGCTCCGTAGAACTGAAATTCAAAGACAGCAAAGAACAACAAAATGAGGAAAAAAGAAGCCCCAAGTCATTTGAATAAATGAGCTCTGGGAAAATGGTTGTTACAAGCAAATTGGTTGGTTCTTGGTCCTTAAGTAACATGAAAACAAACCAGATTAAAAAAAGAGCAGTTAATGCTCCCAAATGAGTAACTAAATGCAGCTCAATGATAATTGATTAATCACACCAAATAATTTATTACAACAGTAGTATATTTGAAAAGTGGTGGCACTTGATGAACATGTCATAGCACTGAAAAAAATCAGTAACTTGGAAATTATTGATTCTTTATGTGTCAATCACAATGGAAGTTGGGTTTTTGAAAAGCTTTAATGTAAAGAGCACATTCCCAGGTTTAGTTAGTGTTAAAATATCAATTATTATCTATCATTCTAATGAAACATAGATTAAAATACTAGTCTTTTTTTCTCAAAAACATTGACAAGCAAAGACTGAATAGTTTGATATTTAACCCCTGAACTTCTATCTATCTTTAGGGTATGAAAGCAACCTGACTTTTTTTTTTTAATCAAAGCACTGGCAATGATGGCAATGGTGCAAAGTTGAATGCCTAAAATATCTGCAGCTGTGAAGAAATAAATTGCACCTCCCAATGCCTGTAGTTCTAAGAATGGACAAAACCAGAGGAGTTGCAACCACTGTTCCAGGTGCAGTGGGATGAATCAGGCACCAGAATAAGAGAAGGGTTGATAATTTGTGGGTTTTGAATCTTCTTTCCTTTGTCACTGGAGAATAAGAACATGCTTACTCTTTGTTTTAAAGGTGAAATGTCACAATGCAGGGGAATAGTGAAATACTTTAGTGTCTCTTTTTACTTCAGTTTGTCTCATTTCCCCTTAAGAAACTAATTTTGTTTCTATTGAGACTCTAGACTTGTTTGATTATTATGTAGTTCTTTTGTCATCAGCAGAGGAATAAATTTCTGGCAAGATACAGAAATGACATGTCTTCCTGTTGCAGTGGACCAATTAGTATAGGTTTCTAATATGGACTTTCTGCCAAAAAACTATCTAAACTATCCTCCAAAGTTGGGGTTAAGTGCTTCTGATCATAGTAAATAGTAAATATCTGCAAAGATCCATATAAAATGTAATCCAGCATCACAAACCACCCCCGTCAAAACACAAAACAAAACAAAACAAAACTAAACTAAACTAAACTAAAAAAAAAAAAAAAAAAACAAAAAACCAAACCAAAAACAACAAGTAAAAAACACCAAAAAGCCAAAAAAAAACCAAAAACCAAACCATTCATTATACTAGTTTGCAAGTTTGTAGAAACCATTTATTATACTAGTCTGTACGTTTGTAGATACTGATAGCTGTATTTATGCAGACTGGGATGTACACATGGCTGTCTGCAGAAGTCTCATCTCTGACCATGCAAATGCTGTCTACTTTGCACATGGTCATTTTGGTTCAAAAATCTTTTCAGGGTTGGGGACTTCAGTGGTTAACTGTTCAGGAAATATATGATGTCCTTCACTAGAAAGAGTACAATGTATTTATGAACGTTGTAAAAACATAAACAGTGGATAGCATCAAATGAATATTAAAAGATTTGGAGCTAGTTTTGGTCTTAAATGCTAAACTGTGATCTGTTTTTACCTTCTGCTTTTAGAAAACAACCTAGCTGAGTGATGTTTATCACTATTGTCATGACTATTGATACGACCAAATGTTCACTACTAGGGCAATAATCAGGTATTTATTGTAAGTGAAGGACTCTCATTCAGTGTCTGATCTATCTCAGACAGCGCCTTTATCTCATGCTACTTTGCAAATGTATGCTCCATTAATATATGCCAGGTTGCTCCTTAAAATAAAATGGGGAGAAAAACAAGATGAAACCTTACAATGTTGATGTTATAAAATTAGAAGGGGTGGTAGAATTAAATCACATGACCTCTCTGATGGTGTTGAATGATACTTGCTATCATGTACTCTTTGCTACAGTTCTCATTCAAACAAAACCATGAGCTAGCAAGCAACAGAATTACAGAACTGCAATAACAGCATATGAAAATGGAAAATGTTGCTTATCTCTATGATTAGAACAGTATTCTCTTTTCTCAGAAATTTTATGATACACTATTTACTAAGCTTTCAGTTTAACATATACCAGTCAAACACTAACACATAACATATAAACAATGCAATATGAAACACTACATAGCACAAATGTTAGCAAAAAAATGCTTTAGTACATCCCAGGAAAATGCACCCAACCTAGCCTTTTAGTTATTTCACTCAGGAAACAGACTGAGTAAATAGATGGGCTTTAGATTAGCTTTCAACAGTTACAGGTTCTGTCAGACCAAAGGGAGAAGAGAGTTATGTTGTCCTGTGCTTTCTATCAACAGTACTTGGTTTTAAGATGTACAAATTTAGAAGCTGTGCTTAAAGGTCCTGTATTTAATCACAGACATTATATTGGCTGCCTAGAATAGAAAAAATACCTTAAGAATCCACCTTCCAGATTAAAGGATATCTTATAAATCCAAAACAATACCTTTATCATGCTAGGAACAGAAAATGAGGTTGGTAAATAATGTTAGTAAAACAGAAATGATAGAAAATTAAGTTATGTAAAATCTATAAATCTCAGAGCATCTTCATAACTCATATAGCAGAATAAATAAACTTCATCATTTTCTTTGGTCTATCGTTCTAAACAAATCTGGAGGTACCATGAATTGAATTGTCATTTCTTATTTCCGTCATTTGTCATCTCTTAACTGTAAATTATTCCCTTCATTTTTGAGGCTTCCACCATAGGAGAAATTTCTTTTGATGATCTTTCTGTTCTGCTACAAATTTTGAAGGCTTCCATTAGATCATGTCAAAATTGCTTTATTTTCTGGATGTATTTAGATAAGAGGCAGAGAGCTGTATGAATTCTGATATAAAATAAAGATACTGAACCAATCCTTTAGGATTCCTCAAGTAAAACAAAAAGTGACAGGTGTCACACTTCTGTCTGATTACCTTAAACTGTGAAAATCTCATCTTTGCATTCAGTAAAAAAAATCAAAATTATCTATACAGATATGAGAAAAAAAATCACAATGAACATTGCTATTAATCTGTCAAGTGTCAACATGTGGATTCCACTGAGCAAGACCAGTGCTGTCAATTTTAACCACAGTAATTTGTCATATTCCTTCCATAAACAATATGATGGGAACAAAGGAGTACTTTTTTAATGCAAAGCCCTTGCCTGGATCGTATCTAGACTAGTAGAGTGTGAAATCTCTCATTATTGTGGTCAATATGCTGGTATTTATATTACTGTATTGTTTGTATTCATGGCTGTGACCTTTAGCTATGCACAGCATCAATTTCTGATCCCAATCCTTGGCTACATCCCTTCCAACATAATTTATGCCAAGGGGCTGTCTTGTCTTCTATGCTTTAGCATTAATAAGAAATAAAAGGGGGCAAGGAAAAAAAACAAAACCACAGACAGAAAAAAACTCCTAAAATGCAAAACAAGCATGCAACACCTGGTACGAAAGCACTGGTACCACTGTTAGTTGAGTGAGTGATGGCTTGTGACAGTAGACAGAAATGTCTCACCTGCATGTATGACATTTTCATCAAAACAGGTGTGCACACCATATGATTTATTTCTGTGGATGAGAAAGACTGTCAGGCATAAACAATGAGCTTCTTTTCTTATCCTAAGCCTTGAGTGGATGCAATCCTCTGAACTGTTTCCCCTCGTGCCAAGGTGTCTTCCCACTGCAATACATTTCTTCACTTTGGTGAAGTAGGATAATGTCGATCACTGCAGGAAAGCATGGAATAGTGTCCAAGAAACCTCTTAATTCTGACAAAATTTTTACAAGGAGTAGAATAAGGCAAGGTAAATCATCCTTACACTTCTTTTTTCTTGCTTGGCACAATATTCTGTTTGTTGTTGACACTTCTGCATAGTCAGCTGTGAAGCAATATGGACAAAATATTTCCTTTCCAGTTGAGATACAGTTCCCTTTTCCCAGAAAACAGGAATCAAGTATTGAGATGTGACTTGCATTTAGATGTCAGAACAATACCTACAAAAGCTGTATCAAGATGGAATAGGTATAATCCATAATTTTATGAATACTGGCTGAGTGAATATCTTCCTGTAATCTTCAGTACCACAGAACCTTCTCCACATAACTGACTCATCTAATGCCCTGTTCTGAGGTCAAGACTTAAAAATGTGATCATTAGCTAATTGAAGTATTAGATCATCAGATGGCTCATCATAAACTATTAATAACAGTCTTGCCTTAGTCTTATGTCTCATAGATCTAGTCAGTGTCAATCACATTAATCATGGGGGTTTTTTGCTTTCACTTGCCAGGTAAAATGCCTAAATAATCTCCTGCCTTACAAGTTTAATACTTTTCTTCTCATTTTCTTTTAGTCCTAAATTAGTCCTAAATCTGAGTAGTTGGGATATTTCATGGACCATGTGTTTCAAGATTGATAATGGAACCCACTTTAATCTTATATCTCCTAGGAAGCTGCTACTGTACATAAAATATTACTTTTTATTCTATTTATTAAATTGTATATCTTAAGATATTCAGCAGGAAATAGAACCAGGATTATTTTAAATTGCTTTCCAAGCTAGTTGCTAAACAATACCAAGACAAAGAGCTTTTACGCTGTTGTTCACAATTATCCAATACTGATTTTTTTTACATTCTCACTATATATATATATATATACAGATCTAGTTTGGGTTGGAAATAATTAAATTCCTATCCCAGTGAATAAAAATTATTGTAAGTTTAAATACTTATATACATTGTTTTATTAGCCAACATGACATTTAGGCTTAACCTGGTGACATTTCTGCTCCCTGTTTCTCTCTGAAACACCTGTTGCTGATCTTGCTGTCATGTGGGAAACTGCTGCCATGGAAACACCCTCTGCACTGTATGGTATCTGCTTTTGATTTAATGCATTTTTCTTAACTTTTTTTTCTCCATTTTTATGGTGAATTTGTCACGTTTCTGGATATTCTTGTAATATGCATATTCTCCCACCCCTGTTCACAAATACTGGGTGTGTTACACGTTTGCAAATCAATTTGTGTGATTCCCTCAGGGTTTCTGATGTGACTTTGCTATCAGTTCAAGTCGCAGACACCAAGTGTCTACTTGATCTCATGCAGTACACACTGAGTAGCTCATTCAGGTCTGTTCACCTACAGATTCACCACTACATGGATCCACAGCAAGATATAACATTTGCACTTTGGTTAAACGCAGCATTTGAAATTTGGGAAAGGAATCAGTGATTAAAAACCTTAGGACTTGAAGTGAAACAAACAAAAAAAAAAGTAGCTATTCAAGAATCAAATTTTTGAGAGACCCAGTGGTTTTTTGGGGGATTATATGATTGGCTGCAGTCTCCAATTTTGTTTATATCTGGAGAAAAATTAAAATAGGTCACGTGCAGAGAGCACCCAGACTCAAAGTGATATAAATGTGGGGGTTTTTTGTTGTGGTCCATCTTTTTCATAGCAAAGTCAACACCAGACTTTGGCATCAACAAAGTTTTCTGAAGGGATTACCTTTTTAAAAACAGCATTAGATTAAAAGAAAAAAGCAGACAGCAAACTAAAACTCTTTTTTTTTTTTTTTTTAATGAAACAACCATGATATTCACAACATAAAGAAATTTTAAGAGCAATATTGAGGTCCTCTTTTTCTTTAAATATACAATGTAATTGTTGTATACACATAGAAAACATATCATAGAAGCATGGAATGGTTTGAGTGAAAAGGATCCTTTAAAGATCATCTAGTCCAACTCCCTTGGTGCATACTAAAATTGTCATTCGAATTGTGAAGTAAAAGAGTCAAAAGTTTGAAAATGCCAGAACAAATTTTGCTATTGCAGCATGTGAAAAAGCTGGCAGTTACTAATTAACATTCAATAGAAGCTGAGCATTCCCATTAAGCTAATTTAACAATACAAAAGATTGAATTATTTTTTCAAAATAGCTGATTAGCGCTGATAGAGTGCTCTTAAAGGCAGGTAGGTCTTAAGGAAGCACTTTCTAACATGTCAGCACTTTTAGACATGGATTCATGACCCGTTTCTTACACTTTTGTGTTATGAAGCATGGACTTTGTAGGGATTTATCATGTACACATTAAATACCTGAGCAATCCGTACCCTTGTAACCAACATTTGCTCTCACTCAAATTGCTGCTGGCGATTTCATGTAATGAAAGCAGCTTGTCTTCTTACATTGTCTCTCCTTCTTTGGTATTTAAGGAACAGTATCTCCTCCATTCTCTTAATCCTGCTAGAACTCCTTTGGAGTTCTAGTTAACCACCTATATTTAAGTGAAAGTGATCTATTAAGAGTGTTAAGCATTAGCTTTGGTCATTGAAAAAGGAACAGGAGTGTAGAAAACAGGAACATGGGATTGTAAGGGAGAAGGTACTGATTACAGGCTGTTTATAATTCCAGCTCTTTTAGTAGAACATTGCTTGACTTCAGTGGCTACATGCTCTGCACTGCTCACACTGCTCTTATCCATCAGCAATTTGTCCAAATTATGGTCATTACCTTGTCCAGCTCCTCTGGATGCACACACAATGGAGACGGGCTCTTTTGCATCCCATTTATCTACTTTAGCCCTGTGGTGCTTAGGAAAGGAGAGCTTTTAAGACGGTTTACCACTGAATGGTGAAAAGATGTTTTACCATTTATTAGAGATACATCCAAGGGAGATCCAAGCACCCTGAAATATGGAGGTCACTTAGATGCGGACACAGTTATTACATGTGTTTATCTCTAAAAAGGACCAGAGGTAACACTTCAGATACCAGCATTTTCTGATCAGTTAGAGCTTTCCTTTGGGACAAGACTGGGGTAGAGATTGCTGGAAAATCTTGCTCTTCTTTGTCTGCCTAAACGATGCCAAATCTACAATTAGTGGTATAGACAGTAACAGGAAACATCTGATTTTTACCAGCTGACCACTCTTAAGTAGGAACACAGGAAGTTTGAGCTAAATTCTCTGATGTGACCTGGGCCCTTATACCAGTGTGGGAGGGTGGTGAGTAGAGGAATAGCAAAGCACTTAGCTCCAAGAAAACCAGAAGGAGAGGTTCTGGCCCTATGCCACTGGAGCTCTCTCCATAGGAGTCTCCGAGGAGCACGCGTCCTGCTGTGTCTGCCCACAGACAGCAAACAGTGTCTTGGGCACTGTTACTAGTCAAGCCCTGGCAAAGTCCAAAATGGCTCTAGTCTTTCAGCTTGGGGCACAACTGGAAATGGACTCAGAAGGCAGAAAGTCATAATGTAGTCCTTGACAGCTCCTTGCTTCATGCTTCTGTACAAACGCTCTTGTCTCAGCTTTGAAATACACTGACATGAGATGATCTGCTTAAAGTGCCACACATTTCTGCTGACGGCCATGGTGTGCAACTAGTCAAGTGCTTTACTTCTGGGTATTTCTCATTGCTTAAAATCTGCAGGGGGAGTAATTAGAAAAAAAATTGTCAACACGAATGATGTTTAAGCCCTGCACTAAGAGCTCACTCGTCCCACCTGCTTAAGAAAGTCATCCCTCCAGTAAATTCATTTTTAATTTGAACAAGAACCCTGGTTTAGTCACACCACAGTCATTTTTAGTTAGGTTATTGAGACTGTGTTGGGTTTTTCTAGCCCTTCTGTGCTGATGCTCTCTTTCCTCATCACTGCCGCCTCTCCTTGACTCTTCATTAGGGAGACAGGGACTAAAAACACAATGCGTAAACCAGACCCACTACCTTTTTTTAAATTCAGGGTGGGTTTTTTTCCAAAAATAAATTTATCTACTTTTCTCACTTCCCAGCTGTCACACAGAGGCATTTTTGCATCTGTTGGTATAAAGAATCTATAAATAGGAGTATCTGGATACAAAACAAGGAAAGAGTTTTTCCCCTCTTCCTTTGAAATAGATGGGAATAAAAAGGGTGTTTGAAAGAAAACAGTAAGGAAAGGGATGCTGACTATGTATGTATAAATTTTCTTCTAAATAAATATGGCAAATAATCAGAGATACATTAAGATTACTGAACTTTAAGAAAAAAAAGGAAGGTGATTCCTACCTAAATCCGGCAGTCTCAACAGATCTTTGGATCCCATAATATATTTTACATGGGTCATTATCGGAAAAAGAATTCACAAACTGAGAAATTTTAAGTATTCTGCTGCCTATCTTCAGCTTCAGCGGTCTGTGTGGATTAAACGGTTGTACATGGACAGCATACTTTCATTAAGTTTTTGATGATTAGATGGTCAACAGTAGCATTAACACATTAACTCTCTCCTACTGTAGTCCAAAAATTGCCCTCCACCACGATGACAACCTCCTCTGTATTAAATTCTGCTTCATGGGAATGTATCTCATGAGTGTGACTGATGATCCTTCTGTGTAACAGGATATTTCCATTGAAGTGCTATGGGGAATACAATAGAAGGCAATCAAAAGTGTCTGGATTTAAAATATTAGAGGGGACAAGGAGAGAATCTAGATCTCAGATTCAGTGATTCCTTTCAATTTATCGCATGATCAATCATTTCTTGCCTGGCCATTGTTGTTTCCCAGCTACTCCCTTGTGCTATTTTACCAATGACTGCAAAAATGCAGAGATTTGTGAGGTGGTAGCTAGCTTCTTCACAAGACAAAGAACTCTAGCTTTGCATGTCAACCACTACAGAAGCAGGTATATTCTCAGTGTCATGATCAGCAGCATCTGCCCCACAGGCAGCTGCAGCAGTGAAAGAGGAGAATGCCAAGGAACCATTTGCTATTGACTTGTCTTCCTTGACACAGCACAGTTTAGTTAGTATGGAGAGTTACAGGCTGGAAGTGTCAAATAGCATTATAAACTGTGATCTGCTTTCTCTACCTTCATTATCACTTTCTGTTTCCACTGGTTGAATTAAAAGGAAATGGCCATCTTGCTCAATTTTTTTAAAGTATGTTTATAGATGCCTAGTCAGAAGAGAGGCTCTTTATGAAACCCTGATTTGGACCCTGGAAAATAATTTAATTTCAAGGAGTTTTAAATTAAGACGCAATGTTAAAGAAAGGTACAACTGAAGGACAGGAAAGTATTATAGTTCTAGGACAAGGCTCTGGACTGTTGTACAGTCCTTCGTGCAGTGGACAGTTTTATCCAGGGAAAAAGGAGAATCTCACCAAGGTTTCACCAGCATTACACAGATTTTCTATAGAGTCATAAGTGACATGTGATTAAAGCTGCCTTAAGCTTCTTTTTGTAAAAGAAGAACTGATTTTATTATCTTAAGCCTCTAACTTATTAAAACTTGGTTGTGATATTTCCTTTATATTTTGCATTGTGTTTCAGAAAATACCTTGCGACTATGGTTATGAACATAAAATTAATAATTCATTATATACTATGGAGCATCTTGATTTTTAATAAAACTTGAAGCTTATTTATGCAAAGGAAGTATGCTTTTCATATAGTGGATGTGTGCTCCGCAGGAAGTTTGTAATAAAATATCACTGGAAACATGCAGATCACATTTCAACAAAGCTACTACTTTATATAGAAGTGCAAACAAGATTTCATCACTGTAGATAGTTTGGAGAAGTGCAGGCAGGAGAAATAACAATATAAGAAGAGCACACTAGCCAAGATTTAAAAAATATATTTATTATGTAGAAGCATAAGTGCTCACACCCTTGCCCATGTAGTTTAAATGCAAGTACAGCAGTGCACTGGTGTTACCGTCTCACTGCTTTGCCAACCTTTTCTGGATTGAACCCCCACTTTGTTCTCTGAATTCAGAGCTGCTGTGCTCCTTACCTTACACTGAGGACTGCAGAGGAAGGGAATTGTGAATCACTGGGAACAGAAGGCAGAGTTATGAGATTTTGATGCAGAAAATAACCTTCAGATTGTGACAAGGTTCTGCCTCATCAGCTTCTGAGTCAGGATGAGGGTCTGCTTATTCTGCTTTCATGCTTCAAAAAGGCGTCAGACAATCCTGTCCTTCTTAGTCTGACAGGAGTTCTCTAAACAAGCCTGCCTTTCCTGTCTAACCACTGAAAGAGGTTGATAAAGACCCTCTCCTTACAGGCTAGGTTGGATTCAAGGCCCATGGGAAGACTGAAAAGCAATAAAAAACTAGATTTGTTTTCCTATTTTGTGCTTTTGAACACAAAATATTTTCCCTATAGCTTGGAGATGCTAAATTCTGTAGAATTCCCAGTTTTGGAAGACCATGGAAGAAGCTACTTCCATGATGGATGGCCTGGTTTTTGGGTTTTTTTGGGGTTTGTTTTGTTTTTTTTTTTTGTAGTTGCTGATTAAGAGGGTCCAACAGTTCGGATGTGACTGGGTTAGACAGTAGCTAGATTTTCTGGCTAAAAACTGAGCAACAAGACAGAAGGGCATGAACTACCAGAGCAGGAAATGATCTAGGGTATTATAAAGATTATTGGAACATGACAGAGGAGCTATTGTGGTGATAAAGCATGCACTGAAGAGGTGCTGCTTTGGAAACAGAAACGGAAGCTAAAGCAGCAGGTTAACACATACATTTATAGAAGAGCTATTAAGAGTTAGGAAGGAAAGCACAATCTTTGTAACTGAAGAAAATACTGGGCCTCCCATTTTGTGTCCTCAGAATATGTTAAGCATTACTCATGAAAATATTCATGCCTTGTAAAAATGATGGAAGTTTTGGATTTTGTAAGAGGAGGAAGTGCTCAGAGTTAGACAAATAGAATGAAATGATGGACCTTTTATCAGTGTGGCTTCATCTCTTCCTCCATTAGCAAGACCAGCACCAAATCTCTGCAACCAATTTTAATATTCATACTTGGAAAAGATGAATAAAGTGAAGGGAGTAAATTGACCAAAAAAAGAGTGCTTTATAGACTGGAGAAGTCATTTATAAGGAAAGCCTATAGGCTTTAGCGAAAAACCTATTGAGATGTAACTTTCTAGTCTATACATATATTTCTGTGTGATCAGAACACACAGAATATGTCTGCCAATTCCCCCTCTTTTGGTAATTATTTTAAAAATTGTTTCATGTAGTAAGTTGAGTTTATCTTCTCTTACTCAGACAATTGTAAAGCCATTGTACAGTTATTCCATGAGAAAAATTTTAAATCTTTCTTCCTAGAGTAGAAAGACATAAAAAAATATGTAATAACCAAAGCTAAAAATTGAACTGACATATATTAGAAATTTAGGATAATTTTGGGTGTTTTTATCATAATGAAGGTAACTATCCATTGGAAATCTTAAGATACAAAGAACACTGAGTTGTTATTATTGAATAGCTCTATAACAAATGTACTGTACCACAACTGAAAATTTAGGAACTCAAACCTCTGTGGCCATAGTGATGTAGAAAGTTATGTTAAATTATTATGAGGGTTCCTCTTGTCTCTGTCTCTGTATATATGAACCATAACAGCAGACCCAACAGAACCTTATGGGCCCCTCCAGGGACAATGACCTATTTAGCAAAAGTGTTTCCTGGGAATTTTCACAAAGGAAAAGCAGACCTGTAGACTACTTCTGTCCATTCTTTCTTATGAAGAGCTGCAGGTGTTTTGATAGTAGATGTTGCTTTTCTCTCTAGTCCAGGAAAAAATCCCTTTCTTTTTCTTTTTTTTTTTTTTTTAACCTGACAAAGATTATTTTCTCTATGAAAAGAGTCTTTTTAAACACTTAAATCAAAACCAGAAGGACCACTGGAGTGCAAGTGAGAAGAAAAGAAATAACATAGAAAAGATAATACTAAGAAGAAAAGGTAGGAGTCAGAACCCCCAGGTTTAGGTAAGGACTCTAAAGAGAAAATGTGGGGAAAAAAATCTGTAACAAAATATGATAGAAGTCCTTACATTCACAATAATGCAAGAAGTAGTTGCAAATTGGCTCAAGATAACTTCTTTATTGGATCTAAAACCTGCCAATGATAAAAATCATTAGAGCTCTAATAGTGCATTAAAAAATTATATCAATACAATAAATTAATTCTTAAATGCCTGAAGATGCCTTTTTTTGTTTTTCCTCTTTTTCAGGGTTATAGAAATAGCTGCTCAAAATCAGCATTTGTGGCTCTGGCTCACAGATGCATTCTTTGGTGCTGTAACTATAACCAGCTGCTTGACTAGTATTGACACCGATTTATTAATTTACCAGATCAGAGGAAGGTCAGTAATAACTTGTCCTCTTCCTCCTTAATATTATCTTCAAGTTTACAGTCAGGTCTCACAGAGATTTTCACTACATTAACTATACATTATGGCCTTGGTAAGAAATCTGTTTGAGTCTGCAAGAGATTTTCCGCTCATTACTGTTGGATCAGGCTGAGCTGGACTTTGCAGAAATGTCGTTTGGCATCTGTCCATACCATAAGCCATACTGTGCTCTATTCTGTGAAAGTATTCTAAATGTTTCTTGAGCACAGGAATGTCTAAATACACAAAACTTCTCTAAGAAAGAATATATCCTGGAAATATTATCTGGATGGAAATACAGGAAATAAATAAAATATTATGTACTTGTAGATTTCATTAAAAGAATTAATGAAGACTCTCTTAATGTTAGAATATGATGGCTTTCCCAGTATTTAAATACTCAACCATAAAACTGGTTAAATGTGGATAAACACATTTTTTATCATAGTTTAAACAACAAAATTCTAAAAAGAAAGTGTATAAGCAATCACTCACCTGATAAAATGTGTTGCATTTACTATCAGTTGTTGATATTACATGCCAGGATGTGCAAGAAATGCTGTCACAGAATGTAGTTGTGCATTTTTGTAATATGATCAGGCATACACCAGCTACCTGATGACAGAAACAAGCAATTTGATCTCATTGTGAATGTGCCAAGTAATGAGAAAAGCACCGTAGGACCTTTGGGGAAAAAAGTGGCAGGTAACTAACTTGGCTTCCAGAACAATTAATTTGCTCCATGATTTCCTCTTGAACCATAGTAGATGGTCTCGGGGAAAAAAATAGCATGTTGGGTGAGATAGTGAATTTTTGCAAAATAGGTTTGTTTCAGAAACACCAAGTTGGACAGTCTTCTACTTACAATGGTCCAGGAACAATCATACTATAGAGAACAATATTGGACATAATGATTGCTATATTTGTGGAGCTAACTATGTGGCAAGTGTCTAGTGAATACAACATCTGCCCAGAAACTAAGAGCAATAATGCTGGTACACAAAGGAGATCTAGACAGAGATGGGAAAAGAGAAAGACAGAGACAGAAGACAAATATTACATTCTTTCTGCAATATCTTACACATAGCAACAACAGCATCTTGAGTGGATACCACACAAAGCAGTGATAATTCCTCCATGTGTATTTCTTCTGAATTCATATTGACTTCTTCAAAACTTTTCACCTCAGGATGTTAACAAACATTGGTAGCACAGCTATAACTCTTCAGCAAGTGAGGATACCTTGACCTGGATCTTTCCTCAATGTGTAAATCTCATCTGCGCACCTGTAGCATCTTCACTGACGATTTGAGAGAATATATTTCAAGAATACTTCCTACAAAATCTGCAAGCGGTTCTTTAAATACAGTCACCAGATGTGCACCATGAGCATGCCATATTAGCATGCCATGATTTTGCCAGATTTTCGTGACTCCTTTTGGTTTGTGTGTTGGTACAATCATAACCAATTATTCAATAAATGTGCTAATTCAAAAGCTCATTATTCTACATGCAAGCTCAGTGTAGTTCTCCATTGGTATAGCATACTGAAGGTGCAGCTTTACCTTTCATGAGAATTGCTTTGGCTGTTGGATCCAGAAATAACACTGATCATTTTTTATAAGCTCAGTTTTTCAGGAAACACTAGAAAAAAAAGCAGTAACAAGGTTTCTTAGTTACACTTTGTTTATGACAGATGTCAAGGAAGCAGCTTCCCATCAGAAAAAAGGAGTTAATAGGATAATTTAGACTGGGACTGACAGCTAACCAGCCCCCACTCAAAGTAGAGTGGTCTCCAAGATTTACATCATACTCCCCAGGATCTTATCCAATTTGGATTTATTATGTTAAGAAATAGAGATTGATACTTAATTAGCCTATTTTAACATATCCTTCTGATGACTGATATCCCAATAAGAATCAATCTTTCTGCAAAGAATCCACAGAAAATATTCATCCCACATTTATGACAGTGTTCATGTCCATACCACTGACAATTTTTGAAACTGAGGCAATGAAATGTGTCTCTTCAGAGGCAATCTCAGTTAACTTCCATTTCATTTTGATGTGCACTTATTACCATTGTAATGAGCATTTCAGAGATCCTCAAGACTCCTTGGATGTGATAACACTCCTTTACTCATTGTCAAAGGAAGCACTGACGCTCACAAATGAGAATCTTTGAAATAATATGATTCAGACTGTCAATGTTTGACGACCAACCTAAAGCAGTGCACTTTTTCTTTTGGCAGAAAAAGCATTTATCATTTTTGAATCTCTATATGGACTGCTATATGATCTGACTAGAAAGTTGGACAGTTGATTGTGTTGGTTTTGCTTGGCCCAGTTTTTGCTAGTGGGGGGCGGGGGGGCACAAAGATGGCTCCTATGTGTCCTGTGTGAAGATTCTGGAGGTTTTTCACCATGTCCAGCAGAGCCAATCTCTGATGGCTCTGAAGATGGTGGATGTGCCGCTGGTCAAGCCTGGGCTAAAGTTAGAGATGATAGTTACGCCTCTGTGATAACGTATTTAAGAAGAAATCAAAACAATGTGAGCACGCACTTCTTTTTAGCCAGAGGAGGCACTTCTTTTTAGTTGGAGGAGGAGGTGAGAATATGTGAGGGAAAACAACAGGCAGAGACCAAGGTCCATGGAGAAGGTGGGGGAGGAGGTGCTCCAGGCACTGGAGCTGAATTTCCTCTGCTGGCTGTGATGAGGACCATGGTGGAGCAGGTTGTCCCCCCGCAGCCCATGGGGTCCACAGGGGATGCAGAGATCCACCCCCAGTCCATGGGGAGGTGCCCACGCCAGAGTGGGTGGATGCCTGGAGAAGGCTGTGGTCCAGTGGGAGTCCCAATGGAGAGAGAGGCCTTGCTCGTGAGGTGGAACAGCCTGGCCTCAGAGGTCTGCACCCCATGGACAAGGGGCCCACGCAGCAGCAATTTTGGGAAGACTGTCTGCCCATGGGATGGACCCATGTTGCAGAAGGTTCGGGCAGGTTGGTGCTCATGAGATTAGACCCACGCCACAGAAGTTTGCTGAGAACTGTCTCCAAGGCAACATAGAGGACAACTCCTCTCCCTGAGCAGCAGAAGAAGATCTCAGACTGACCAAACCCCCCTACCCTGTCCCCCTGTGCTGCTGGTGGGGAGAGAGAGGGGGGTGAATGGAAAAATTGTGTCTTTGAGGGTTTTGTTTTACTTCTCATTTATCTTTCTCTGACTCAGTTAGGAATAAATCACATTGTAACTTTAATTTTCAGCCTATTTTGCCCTCAGTGTGTCTTCTCCCGGTTCCTTATCTCAACTCATGAGCCCTCTGTGTGTTTTTTCCCCTGATCTGCCCAGCTGTAGAGAGAGCAGATGTTGTAGGTGCCTGGCATTTGGCCAGTGTCAAGCCTCGACACTGATCTTTCCTGTTAACACTGCTAAAGGTTGAGCTCCTGATTGTACTGGCAATAATCATCATTCTAATCACAAAAGTCAACATTTATATTATTGCTGTAATAAGACTTTTCTTGGAGTGTGGTGATTCTGATTCAGCGGCCTTTTCCTAAATAACTACAAATTATAAATTTGACTCAAAGAAAAAGGTGGTGCTGAAAACAAAAAACAAGACAATTATGGAACTTGTCATTGAGAAAATCACCAGTTACAATGCTCAGTGATGCAGAGCAACCGAGCAATATAAGCAGTGATGTCCTTATCAGGTTGTAAGTTTCACCTGTGAAATTGAAATCTCTAGACATTGATAGATAGGGCTGACATTAAACGTATCTTGGGCAAGGCTATGACTTCATCCTATGGCCTTAACTTATAGTACCTCATTTGCCTATCTTATTAGCAATTATCTTGTTCACAGAGAAGGCAGAGGACAGTCTGTTCAGGGGCTTGTCTCCTGTTTGCTTTAAGATAATGTGATAGTCTTTCTGAATAAGAATCTCATGCAGGCTGACTAACCTCAGCCTATCCCATGACAGCCATCTTAGATAGCAAGCAGGCAGGCACAGTCATTGAGATTCTGCAGTGGCAACTGTTTTATCTCAAGTCTGTAAAGTCACACTCAAGATCATTCTGTACTGTTCCTCAGAGTGGCTCAAGAAGTTATGAAGCACAGTTGCTGGGGTCTTAAATGTACTAAGAGGTCTTGACCAACCTCGTTTAAGGCTTCTATTCCCACTTGGCACAGAAGGGGTCCAGGAACTCCAGCTTAAATCTGGGTCTTCAGTACCAGTCTAAGCCACATCATAGGAGTGCTTGTTTTTGGCTCAGCCATGGTGTTGGTCCTGACCCTGATCTATAGGATCAGGAAGTCATTTTTCTGGTTCCCCTCGAATCTGCGGCATCACAGTGTCCCTGCCTGTTGATCACTGGGCTGTGTCTGACACTGCCTACGATTGCCAGAACTGATTCTGACCCTGACCTGCCAATTGTAACTCCCTGACCTGACCTTGGACCTGCCTTATCACCACAAACTCGCCTGGTGATCTTGACTGAGCACTTGTCTGACACTGAATAAAGGACATATAGCACTGTAGTAAAAAGCAGTTCCAGATCTTACATACAGTATGAAACAAAAACATTACCAAATAATTTCTATATCAATCCCATTACTTCCATATGAGTTATGACAGACCTTTTTGATGCACATGAACAGTTGTGATTTAAAATCTTCAAGTCAATCCTCTGCTTTCCTAAGGAGAATGTTTCTGTGGTTTACTGCTCTTATTTTTAGAGGCTTATTAAGTACATCTGTGTTCCCCTGATGCATAGAGCTGGTGTGAACTCCCAGCTACTGGATTTTCTTATGACCTTTTGTTTTGACAGCATAAAGGAGTAATGGCTATAAAAACTGGTTTCCTTATGCGACCATCTATAGGTGATGGTCAAGTCACCTTTTAATCTTCTTTTAGATAAAATAAGCAAATCCATTTTCTTTAGTGCCTCAGTATAAAACCAGCAACACTGTTCTTGATTGTTCTGAGGAATTTATAATATAAATTAAATGGGTAATAATACAATGAACAGTTATAGCTGGTCAGAAGGTCAGAGGAAAGGGATGGAAAGTTACCAGCAGAAAGAAAGGAAGCAGTGGCTAAGAAAAACCTTATTTTTAAACATTTCATTTCTGAGCCTCTGATTTGGTTTCACAATTTTCTAAGGGTATTTTCATATTGTGATAAAATTCTGTCTGTTATCTCCTGTTATATTTCACTATTAATCAGGTTTGGAAAAAGGAAGAAACAGTGATATATGAAAAGGAAGCGAATTCAGTGGGACTATTTGAAGGATGTTTGTTTCTTTTTCTTTACATATCTTGTATAACTTTCACAGCCATTCCTGAGACTGTGCATAATTTAACACACCTTCTTCTATAGTAAGAACATAGGTTTTTCCAGACCATATTAGAGTATCTAATACATCTCATGCCAGAAAACACTCATGAGTAGTGACCAGTCCTAAATATTTTAAAAGAAAGTGAAAAAAGTCCAATCTGGAGTGATGACTGTGGCACAAAACATCCTCAATGGGAGAGATACAGCCGTATGCCAAATCAAGGCACTGTAAACACTCCTCAAGAAGAGCTGAATTGTGAATATGCTATTTGAGACATCTTGAAAAGGACATATTTCAGGACAATTGCTGCAAACTGGCACCACTCTGATCAGTGTATTTAAAACATCCAAAATAAATAATCAGAGTGGAACAATTTGACATATTCTTTGTAATTGTCTGAATATTTGAAATGTAGACATGCTTCTTAGATATTCTCCTCATGCTTCTTAAAACACACCAAAAAAGACCTTTCTGGGGTTTTCAGAGAACTCTGTCTTATGACTAGAGTGAGAAATTTAACAATTCCCAGCATTAAGAAAATAGAAGGAATTTGCTGGGTTATATCCAAATGGAAATGGAATCATTTCTATTCAAGGGAGTCAATTTTTTCATCTATGCACTCACAGACAGTCATTAATTACAATCAAATGAAGGATACCGTGGGTGAATTCACTGATTTGTCACAAATGCAGTTTTCAGGACAGGATATAATGATAGATTGCTGTTTTAAATTATGATTCCTGCAAAATTAGTTTGTGCAGGAAAATCAGATCAGAAAAACAAACACTAGGAGTCTGATTAAGTACCTTAATTTCTTAGTTGTATCCTTCAACAGGATGAGAGTACTTACTATGTCCTCTTACTTTCTTGCCTGCTTAAATTGCTTTCAGGTTTTTACATTATAGCAAGAAATAATTTCAATTCAGTTCAGGTTAGTGTCAGGTTTGTTTCTTAACTGATTTTTTTAAATGCTGTTGGGATCTGTTAGGTATCTTTGAGACAACCCACACAAAAGATGATTTAATTTTTTTTCTTCTCCTAAACTTTAAAAAAATTAATTCAGTAAAACTGAGTTTTTGGAACGATCAGACTACTGACAAAGAATATTACCTTACTGTTTCAGTTGAAAAACAACAATGTAGGTGTGTCCTCCTTTGGTTAAACAAATACAGAGTAGTTTGAGATAAATAAGTTTGAGGGCCTTATTTTCTTAGACACTTACCTAAGACAATTGAAAATTTTCAGAAAACAAGTCATTACTTCTGACAAATACATTGATGGAACTGAAATTTAAAAAAACTTCTTTAGAAGGTGCTTATACTTCTACTACTACAATACACTTTGAACACTGCATGAATCTCCAGAGACCACTGCTATTAGCCTCAATTTACAGACAGTTAGGACAATATGACAGCATAAAGGCTTGGAGTAATCTGCAAGAAGCTCTCACTCTAGACAATTCCTTGAGTTTAGCTTCTTATTAGCTAAGTAATTTTTCCTTGACTGGTATTTTATTTTATTCCCTTTGACTGGCTCTTTAGAGATGCATAGCCTTTTCCTTCCCCTAAGATCTGAGATTTAATTTGGGATTTCTGAATTTGAGCTTAAGACATCACACAACCTTTTGGAACTGAATTCATCATTTCCCAGCACAATTTTTTAAGTACAGGGTGATTCTTACTCTTACAGAACCTTAATGAAAGCATTTACTGGTCAGGGGTTTTTTTGGGGGGGTTATCTAATTTTAAACTCAGAAAGAATAGTAAACCATGGGACTTCAGTTTGTACTCATTTATTTCTTTCTAATGTTGATTCTATCAGTGGCAACAAGCTTTGTTCTTTCACATGTATGAGCAGCTGCTGTTTGATACTAGATGCATTTGACTTTTTCAGAGGCGTATTTAATAAAAAACCCTTACAGATATTCAAAAAGAAAGAAGCTATTATTTGACCTAAACTTAATTTTTGCTCCCTTACTATTAGCTTA
Source organism: Acanthornis magna (assembly GCA_036785705.1). Lineage (NCBI taxonomy): Eukaryota > Metazoa > Chordata > Aves > Passeriformes > Acanthizidae > Acanthornis > Acanthornis magna. Next base: position 15,639,527 of record JAWUZG010000029.1, read on the forward strand.
AAAAATCTATGAAAACACATTTAAGCAAAGTTTATGTGGCTCCTTTTTTATTTTTTTTTCTAGAGGAGTATGTCATTCTAGCTTTGTATGCCATTGTCTCAATGTGAAGCTGAACAGTGTTTTGTTTGCTTCTGGGACTGAAAAAGAAGAGAGTACTTCTACTGTGTTCATGATAAGACTCTAGAGCTGGCTGTGAAATGATAAACCAAGGGAGAGTAGTTCTGTGAGTTGATTGGAAAATTGGACAGAGTATTTTCGGAAGGAAAATGATACATCTACTTTAAGGTTTCATATCAGGTTGTGAATACCAGTTAAATAGTAGGTAGAGTAATTCACACCCTTCCACCCAAGGCGTGATTGTATTGGGTGCCTTCCAGAAGACATCGTGTCTGAGCAGTGAGTCACCGTGAGCAGACCATGTCTGCTCTGCTGGGCACTGTGCTCCAGGTCACAGCAGCCCATATGTCAGCACCAGCGGCCGCTGCAAGGTACTCTGCTGGAGCACCCCGTGACAGCCTGTGCTGTGCGCCACTAGGTGGGGTTAGGACAGGCACAGCATTCCAACCTGCCAGGAAAAGCATATGGCTCTGGTTTTTACAGAAAATGAAATGCACTGTGGCGTGGCACAGAGGAGGAACTCTGCATAAGCAGACGCTCTGCATGGTGAGAAAATCCATCTGGGGTCAGTCCAATGTGACTTCGAAAGCAGAATTCTCAGCATCTGAAGAATGTAAGGTTGACCTGTTATTTATATTCCTCTTTTAATTCCATCTTACTAAACCAGGTGTTCTATTACACCATTTCTTTGGGGACCATTCTTATAGAGATTCTGGAAGAATGCTGCACTGCTTCTCTCTCTTTTTCCCACCACCTCTGCCCCCACCCCAGTCAGTGCAGAGTAGCACTGAAGCTGATAACATCCTGCTCCTTCATTATCGTGGGCTCTGAAAAGGTTTGTTAGGTGATAATCAGTCAGTAAGAAAGAACTGCTAAGAGATCTTGAACCAGAGCTTAGACTGAAAGGAATAGGTGCTTGAGGGTAGGAAGAATGGCAGAAAGAAGCTGTGGTGTGTAGAGGGAAGCCAGTGCTGGGTTTAGGGAATGGAACAGTAAAGGGGCTGCTCAGGTGAGAAACTGGAAGATTTGGTATTCATTCAGCATTAAATTTAATGCTTGTTCTATGGAATGGTGTTGCAGCCTAGTAAATCTGATTTTTGCCATTAACACGAAAAGGATGTGGGGTTTCTGCTGACAGTATAGGGTTCAAGATTTCTTGAGGCTTGCCTTTGCCTGAGCAGGTAATACCTTGTAGAGCAGTGGCTGACTAGCTCCCAGCTAGTTGTGAGCTTAATTTCTGAGAGTATATGATAAAAGACTGAAAAACACATGTAGTCGTGTAACAAAAATAGCCTTGAAAGTTAACTGTGGCTGCAGGGAAGCCACACAGTGACTTTTTAACTTCAGTTGGGAACCTGTGAAAAGAAAGAGCGCAAAACCAGACCGTGTTAAGAACATATTTCAAAGAGCTACTTTTTCTAAAAGTTCACAGACATGAATACAGTGCTTCTGATGGTTATTGGATTGATCAAAGCCCTCTTTATGCAGGCTAAAATTTGTTGCTTTGTACCTCTCAGATCCTACTTAAGGCTCTTAGGGCATATAAGGAATAAGTGCCATACAAAGCCTCTACTGGCTTTCTACAAAAGAATAATTTTTAATAATAACATTGAAATAAGTCCTTCCTGAGCCCAGTTCATCCTACTTGAATCCCTTCTTGTCATTGTATCCTTCAATCTCCTTCACGAAAGTGTCCTGTGTCTCTAGCACTCATTTATGTTATTTGCTTCAATGACCTTACTTGACAACTTACTCCAAGTGTTTACTGCTCTTTGAACAAAGTAGTTCTGCCTGAATTCAGGTGCAGTTAACCGATAATAGTATTGCTGCTCTGTTTTATGAGGCAATAAGGTGATTCAGCTGAGTAGTTTATCCCAACAAGGGAACCAGAATATTGCAAAGTAAAACACTCACATAGCTCTTTGGCTGCAAAATATGTTTGTAACCAAACACTTTAAACAAGGAGCAGTTTATTCAAGGCTACATCACAATTTACAAGTACTTCCCTGTTGTACTTCTTAGGCAGACATCTCCCAAATAGCACATGTCACTGAGCTTTTTGGTTAAGCAGAACTGCCCAATTTGCAGCACTGCTTGGACCAGTGGATCTGGATGCTCTTGATCCATTATGCTAGGTCAAAATCTCACTTAAAGAGCTTAAAACATTTTTCCAGCAGTCTTATTACTCTGAAGGAGAGGGGGAAATGTCTCACAATTCATTAAATGGGAGGAACCCACATATTGAGACTCCAGTTGCGAAATAGGGGAGAGGAAGTTCCTTGCGTGCTTTGTCATCTGTACTTGTGTAAAAAGCTACAAATATCACAGGGTGAAGGTGAAAGCAAAAAGGAACTGCATTGTCTCTATCAAGAATTTTTAAGTGATGCTTCATACTGATATTCCTTTTAGTACCTATAAGGCACCAAAACCTGCCCAATTCTTTGTGAAAATACCAAGTTGCTGTATCAGAAGGGAAAACCTATCACCTTACCCTGTCAATAGGAAGCAGAAATCCTTTTCAGCTTTTGTTTCAGATGTCAAATAGCTTTCACGTATTTTTAATCCCAAACCATGGTAGGTATTGGCGTCCTCGTATTTGAAAATGAGAGACAAGGTACCTTGAATGTAAAACGTGACTTTGTTGAATGAAGACGTGTAACTGCTAGATCATCATTCAAGAGACTTTAACATGACTGTTTCAAATTAAATTAGCCATGTGATTGTATCAAGATGCTTTCAAACTTTAAATGGAAATGATATAGCACTTAGTTAAATCTGAATTTAGCTTTTCTTTCACGTTTTAGCTGAAGATGTTTCAGTCCACCTTTGTCCTACTAAAACCAACAAAGATTTCACTCTATCTTCCTAGAAACCAATGACTACAATAACAATTTTTCGTTTGGTTTTGTTCAGAAGGCAATTCTGATAAATCTAGTAAACACCACTGAGTATTTTATTTAAAAGTGTCAGGAAATAAAAATCAATGAAGGAGGTAACTCTGCTCACACATCCACTCTGTCACTTTTATTTAAAACCCCAATTAATTTAATGATTATAATATTGATTGCTAACTTTTGAAATGTCATATTAGCCTTTTCAGTTCACACTGTGCATTTAATCAGAAAAAATTTTAACTGTTGCAAAAAGCAACAGAGAATAAATTAGAAGATGAATCATCAGTTGCAGTATTTTGTGGCATTTCATTATAAAATCTATACTTTGACTCAACTAAGCTTGGGTTTATTATAAATACAAAATCTAACGTAAAATTTTCAACTGACCCTGGGATAATAAGTTTTCATTCTGAAGCCATGTAAAACACTGGATTTTGAAAGATCTGCAGAGTTTATTCATTTGGACACCATGGTGTTCAGCTGTTTGAGCTGTTTCCTGAGCTTTACCTCTAGAATTGCAGTGAGAATGGATTATGTAGACTGAATAGTTCCAATTAAAAATGAATCAGTATACACAACACATATTTATTTCTGTTGAAGAGCAGTAAAACATACAGTAAAAGCTAAAGAATGAAGTGGAAGTTAGTATTTTTAAAAGTGCAATAGGCCATTATTACTTTATGTATTTTACTTGGAGGAAGTAAGGTTAGATTTGTACTGATTACAGATCCTGTAGGTCCTCTACAGTGGTTTGAAGCTTGAGCAAACTCAGAAGAAAATTTGGCAAGCAAGATTCATCATGTTTGCATGAGAGAAAGGGACATCACCTTTTTGTATGCTGAAGTTAGAAACCTTTTTCTTTTCATAAATATTACTTTTGCCATGATTGTATCATGTCAAAGAACCTTAATGAGTCTTGTTTATTACACCATAATCATGAACTATATTGAAGTTTGAAAGAATGCTGTACTCAGTTCAGACTGACATCAAGGGTAAACTATTAAAAATGTTTCCTTTTATAGCTCCAACCAGCAACTTCACTAATCCAAATCCCAGAGGTTATTCCCAGTTCTAATATTGTTGCAACATATTGACCTATTTGTCAAAGTCCATAAGTAGGTGAGTGATCGGAGCTATTGAAATGAACTACATGTCTCTTTGCAGACTGGACTTTATTCTGCCGTGTCTAGAGTAGTTATACAGATAAATCTCCTAGTGTTAATTGAAAGTTATATTGCCTATTTTAAAGAGAGAAAAAGACTGAAGAGAGGCTAATGGTCAAAACGACAAATCTGATTAAATTTAAATTTTATTACTATTATTATTATTACTGCTAGCACTAACACAAACTACACCCAGACATTGCTCTAATCCAGTGAGAAAACAAATAGAAAACTATCCGCAAGGTCAGTGGTGGATGGATGAGTTTGGCATTTCAATCATTGTATACAATTTCTATTTAAGGTCTTACATGAAGGTTAAGAAAGTGATTGGGAGTAGTCAGCTTGGTTTTACAGAGAGAAATCCTGCCTGATCAACCTGATAGCCTTCTAGAATGAGCTGATTAGCTTTGTGGAAGAGGGGAGAGCAGGGGGTGCTCTTTACCTTGACTTTGGTAACGCATTTGACACAACACCACAACATTCACATAGACAAACTGAAGTACAAGTTAACAAGTTAGGTTGACTGAGAAGTGGTCAAACATCACTCTGAAAGAATCAGTAAAACAACGTAAAGCTGGGGATCCATAGAGTATCCAGTAGTGATTAGCATAGTCACTATTGACATGCATGATGGGACAAAAAGCCAGAAGTGTGCTGAGGATAAAAAAAACGGGTGGAATGGCTGATGTACCAGGGTGTTGTGCTGCTTTTCAGAAAGGTCTCAGCAGGCTGGAGCATTGCACTGACAGGAATCACCTCAAGTTTAACAAAGAAATGCAAAATGCTATTTCTGAGAAGGAGGAATAACCCAATTCACCAGTACATGCGGGGGTCTGCCCAGTTGGAAGGTAGCTTGGCAGAGACAGACCTGCATGTTCTTGTACAACACTTTGAACATGAACTAGCAATGCATCCATGTCTCAAAGACTGACAACACCCTGAGCTGTATCAGTAGGAAAAATGCCAGCAGTTTGAAGGAGGTGATCCCTCTGATCTACTCAATACCGGAGGGGCCACATAAGGAGTGCTGGGTCCAGTTGTAGATGTCTGTAATGAACTTGACTGGCTGACCACTGACACTAAGTTGGGACCATGTGTCGATCTGTTGGAAGGTAGGAGGGCTCTGCAAAGAGACCTGGAACGATTGGCTAGATGGGCAGAGTCCAATAAGATGAAGTTTAATAAGCCTGAGTGCCAAGTCCTGCATTTTGTCCACAATTACCCCCTGCAATGTTATTGGCTGGGGACAGTGTGACTGGACAGTGCCCAGGGAGAAAAGGACCTGGGGGTACCAGTCAACAGCTGACTGAACATGAGCCAGTAGTGTGCCCTGGTGGCCAAGAAGGCCAATGGCATCCTGGCCTGTATTAGAAATAGTGTGGCCAGCAGAACCAGGAAAGTCATTCTTCCCCTGTACTTGGCACTGGTGAAGCCGTGCCTGAAGTACTGTGTCCAGTTCTGGGCCCCTCAGTTCAGGAAGGATGTTGAGACACTTGAACGTGTCCAAAGGAGGGCAACGAGGCCAGTGAAGGGCTTGGAACACAAGCCCTATGAGGAACGACTGAGGGAGCTGGGATTGTTTAGCCTGGAGAAAAGAAGACTCAGAGGTGACCTTATCAGTCTCTACAACTGCCTGAAGGTTGGTTGTAGTCAAGTGGGGGGTGGTCTCTTTTTCCAGGCAGCAGCTGACAGAACAAGAGGACACAGACTCAAGCTGTGCCAAGGGAAATTTAAGTTGGATGTCAGGAAGAAGTTTTTTACTGAAAGAGTGATAAAGTTCTGGAATCGTCTGCCCAGGGAGGTGGTGGAGTCACCATCCCTGGATGTGTTTAAAAAAAGATTGGATGTGGCACTCAGTGTCATGGTTTAGTTGAGGTGGTGTTAGGGCATAGGTTGGACTCAGTGATCTTGAAGGTCTCTTCCAACCTGGTGATTCTGTGATTCTGTGATATCAAGGAGTCAGTGAACCCCGTAATAGTTAACCTGTGTATGCCCAGGCCTGTGCTGAGCTGCATGTGCAGTGTGGTCTTCAGACCTGTGCATTTTTTCCCACCATCCAGGTAATTAGTGACTATGTTGCCTTCAGTACAGTGTTGTGCTGCACAAACCCCATGACTGCAGGACAGACTCATCCAGCTCATTGTAACAGAGGATCTTCCAGGCAGCCCCTGCCTGGTGCCAGCAATTTTGCCATCTGTGTGTACTTGCTTTTATCTAGGAGAGTGGCAAGAAGTTGCCATGTGAACATCCTTTCTCTTTGACACTGAGAAGAATGATGAATAGAGCTATTTTCTTGAAGGAAAAAAATCCATAATACCTTGAGTTACTAAGCGGGGAGAACATCTTCTATGGAAAGGGGTCTGCACAGTGTGTAACTGTATGGATCAGGGGCCCGTTTGATGCTACACCGCTTGTGCTTCCAGCATCTGAAGGTACATAGGATTAACTGTATTCTTCTCTCCTGATAGTGTTAGCTCTATATGAATATCTTTGAAAAGATGCTTTAAAGAGTGTCAGTGCCTTTTTTTTACTGGATTCATGAGACATAGCATCTCCTGGTGCAAAACAGCTTCCAAGAGTAAGAAAGATATGAATATATAAGGTAGTGACACTAGGAAAGGGTTGTGAAGATGATAAAGGACTTGAGACATCCTGCAAAGAGGCTGAGACAGCTGAGATTGGCCTTGAAGGTCTTACCAATGTGTATGAATACCCTGTGGGAGGGAGTAAAGAGGAAACCAACATCCTCTCTGTTTTGCCCAGTCACAGAACAAGTGGCAATGGGCATGAAATTAAATGCAGGAACTTGCATTTAAACATAAGGAGAATCTTAATTTGAGTGTGGTTGAGCATTGGAACAGGTTGCCGAGAGGTAGTGGGGTCTCTGTCCTTGGAGGCAGACACGACGTCATTAATATGATTCTGGGCAGTCTCTGTAGATGACCCTGATTTGAGCAGGGAGTTGCAATACTGATTCTCCAGAGATCCCTTCCACCCACAGATTCTGTGAAGCATAGATTTTGAGGACATGTTCATTTTTCAAGTGTCTCTAAAGCACACAGTTCATCTGTATCTGTCTTTATAATGGTAAATATCTGTTTTATATATTGATGTGAGCACCTTCTTTTTATTTATAAGTCAACTATATTGATGCTTTCTACTTTCCACATTTTAATTTCACTGCCCCATTTTTTAGAGAAATGTCCACAAGTAAGAAATACCTTTTAGCACTTGATCTGCAGCTCCATTAATATCAGGTTTATTTACTTACCTCTTTGCACATGACAAATATTCAGTAAAGGTACATACTGCTACTAAGTGATAAGAAATTTACAGTATTTACTTTTGTGCAAAGACAATCTCTTTTATGAAGTGCTTACTAATAAAGCCTTTGTAACTTCTTTCCAGATATTTTTCCTTGTCTCTAAGAAGAAAGATTTTTATCTGACATTAGAATTTTTGGGAACTCTGTACACTCACTCAAAGCAATACTCTTTCATTAAAAGATGGGCTTAAAACAGTCATGGGGATGTAAAAAATGTTCTTCAAACACCTAAAGGACAGAAAAATGGAAAATAATAATTACAGATTTTTAAAATGAAAAGTCTTGTAAAGTAACAAATCCATATGGAAGCAATGACCATAAAAGAAAGAAGTCATTATGGCTAAGGAACTTTAAATGGGTTATATTCTAAAGCTGGTGAAGGAAATTCTGAGACAAATAGAAATTCCAGTTCACAGGAGAGGGAGGCCTCTCTTTACATACGACATTTAGACCAAAGCTGGCAAAAGCACTTCTGCCGTGTGACTGTTGCTTTGGAACCCAGAATGGAAAGACACAAGAATGAACAGATAAGTGAACAGATTTATGAAAACGGACTTGAAAAAATGAGATTTTGAACTTTTCTAAAAAGCTTGGTTACCTTTTGTCTGAGTAATATGAATACTATGAATAATTTCCAAGGATAAAATATAGAATGTAGAAGAATTTCCAATCTAGGAATTGTTTGAACTTACCCAAGGGAAATCTACAATAAAGTAACTGGTAAACTTTAACAGAAGTTATTATTTAAATGCATTTCAGTCAGAAAATATTTCTTAAGGCAAGCCAGTTGATTCATGAAGAACTAAGACTAGCAGTTCACTGATAAGATAGCACAATGCTACTTTCTCTGTGATTGTTTCCATCATGACTGATTAGTGTCTATGCATGTGTTTATGTTTATATACTCCATTTATCTAAGGTTAATGCAGGATTAGTCAGTCCTACCTGCAAGCAATTTCATTAGTATTTTAACCCTACTACAAAACTAGCAAGCTCAGAAATAATTATGAAGTTGTGCTTAATAGACATTTCCATCAATTTCTTCACTTCTGTGCTCTCTTGGAGCATTTCCACTCTCTCCTGTGTAGCTGTGAGTCATCATTATCACTACTATGAATATGAAGGAACTGCTGAAAAAGTAGCCTCTGGGGAAAATGACCTTTCAAGGGCCTTGCTTGACAATGCTTGGGAATTTCCCACCATTAGGTATCCAGCACAGACCTCCTGGAGACATTGCACTTGTATGCTCTTCGTTTAAAGTCAACCTGTGTGGGTGTGGTGCGTGACTGTGTGTCTCATAGTACTCAGTTAACCATTTGAATCCTTTGATTTTTCTGAAGACAGACAGAAAATGTAGTGTTTGGAGCTGCTCAGAACCCTAAATCTGTTACAATTTACCAAAAAATGATGTTTTATATATTTAAAATTTAATCTCAATTGTAATAATACTTTGCATCATACCAAAACACTAACGGTTTGTCACTCAGGCTCAATACTTGAATTCATTACTTCCAATTCCTAGATAAGAAAAGCTGTGCTGTGATGCAGGATGGAATTTTTTGACTTCATGCTAAAATAGAAAAACCCTATCAGAATAGAAAAAGAGGCAGCTTTAATGTAATAGTCTAGCAATGACTCCCCAATTCACTTGAAAAGTGTCACAATATGCCCCAATACATGCACAAGATAGCCCCAATATGCTATTTGGACTCTGGGTTGATAAAACATTCTTACTTAGCACGACATTGCATTTCTCTGAGTACTTCCACGTGGTTTCCTTGGAGGATGCTTCATTATCCCAAAGACTAATAGAACATGTGGTGGGAACAGGCCTCCAATTTTAAGTAAATGAAAAGTGATTGGAGTGCCTAATAAGTGGACTCCGCCTTGAAATTAGCTTGTCATCTGTCTCCTTAGGATTCAATTTCCAAGAAGTTGTCTTTCCTCAGTGGCATTCTTGGTGTCTGTAATAAAGATTGTGCCTTTTTATTGGGCTCAGGTGGATAGCCTCTTTTATTTTGTAATGTTCTTAAATATTTAAGATGTACTTCTTGAATAATTTAAAACTTCTCAGGAAACCTTTATGCCATAGTGGTCTTTAGAAAGTCTAAATTCTGTAGATTCCATTTTTAGTGGGCAGGCATGTATGCAGTGTTGCAGAATTTCACTCTACATGTCTAGTTGTCACTCTAGTGTCTGTCTCTTCCTATCTTTTCCATCCTTGGAATATCAGTTGACTTCAAGGAAGTAGCTAACAGATTAATTGAATATGTGTTATAATGAATATGTCAGTATCTACATGGGTGTGTTAATCAATGTACAGTAGGACTTCATGTGACTTGAATGATATTTGAAGACTTCTCTTTAGTGGAAATAACAAACCTTTAATATGAAGAGCAAATAAATGGGGTTTGGAAATTAAATTACTTCTAATGTGTTTAAAAATATTTTAAACTCTCATTAGTGTTAGATTGATCTTGATTTCATAAGGATATGAAGCTTATGCAACCGTATGATTGTATTTGCATATTTTAACTGTTTTAAATATTTATCTCAATTATTGTATTTTCCACCACTCTTGTAAAAACATGTATCTGAATAAAGGAGAAAGTCTAAGATTCCACTGAAAGAGTATTTTACACTTACCTCATGTTGTTGTTTCCTTTATCAGCTTCTGATGCCAAGGTTTTACATATGTAATTTGACTAAAAAATCATTAAATCAAAAAATACAAATAAATTTAAAAGTTTTTCACACTTAGAAAGCACTTCCTGTTTTCTTGTAACTCTACTAGAGAGAAAAACAATCCAGGGAGGAAAAGATTTATTAGAAAGAGCAAGTTATATTGAGATATGTGAGCAAAAGGAATTTAGCACGTACCAAAAGAAGTAAGTAGAAAGAACAATAGGAGACAATCCAATAAAAGAGAAAAAAGGAAAACTGAGCTGTCAAATATCATTCAAGAAAGAGAGTTTTTTTAACATGCTGTTTCAGGACTAAGAGGAATTGTGTCAACAGTATAAAAATCTAAGAGCTGACTAAAAAAAAAGGAAGATTTTACTGGTAATATGACTAAAAGCCAAATTTTGCTTTGGTGTAAATACAGAGAGCACATTGCAGAATTCTCAGGAGACACTAGAAGGCTAAGAACATGAAGGTTACTCTCTACCCCTGTCATTTTCTAGGGATGGGGGAATGAGTCTCTTCCAGTTGTGGTAGCGTGAGGACAGTTTCTGGGTGATGAGCACTTGCGTGTGAATCATTCACCTCTCTTGTACTCTGTTATTAATATTGTTGTTGTTACTGTTCGTTTTCTTATTTCATTGCTGTTTTCAATAAAATATTCTTATCTCAAACCAGGCTTTTCATCTTTTTTGCCTCCAATTCTCCTCTCCAACCTGCCACAGGGGGAGGGAAGAGTCAGTGAGCAAGCACGGTTTGGGGTGTTTCAATGGAAACAGTAAATCGGGAAATACCATTCCTAAACCACTATACACATTGTGAAACATCTGAGGTTTTTATTCTGCTGAGAATTATGAGAAATTCTTTGCAAGTTAGAAGTGGGAGTTGCTGGTTTGCTTGAAGGTTTTTTGGTTTTTTGGTTTGTTTTTGTTTTTTTTCTTTTTTGTTTGTTTATTATTTTTTCTTGTTTAAACTTGCCTATGTAAAAATAAACATATAAATAAGTATTTGCCTTACTGTATTCAAAGCAATAGTGCTAGTTTTAGGACATTTTTGTACTAGAGTCCAAATGAATGCTTGTGTATAAATGCTATGATATTCATTTTTTATTCTGTGCTTAGCAAAAGGTGTGTTTGAGTGTGTTTATTATGGTCACCATTACCTTTCTGCAGGACACTAAAATCAAAATCAGGTTTTGGTCATAATTATTTGCTTTAGACTTCAAAATAGCATTGATTATTGCCCACCTATCAGATTCATGAAGTATATGTCTTTTTCATTGGTTTTACATAGCTGTCCATATGCTTGTGGTCCTTTCTGAAGCCTTATTATTGGCAGCCTCATTTCCCCATGTGAGAGCTGATAACGAGTGGTAGAAAAATAATTAACTAGTATCTTGCTCCAAGTCTTTTCCACCTAGTAAGATTCAATTTACCAAAATACTTGCATATTCCAGTCCACTAATTCAGGATGAAACACCAAAGGATTATGTGATGGCAGTAGGACTTTGGACCCTCTGCCTTGCATTTGCAATGCCTACAAAATATGTGGTATTCTACACCTTTCATGTATTTGTATTACATTCTCGAAACACTCTATCTGTGTATGTATGATTTTTTCCTAAGGTGACTTGCCCTTTTATTTTGATTCTTTTTCTGCTTTGACAGGTCTGTTTCTTTGGGCCTCATTACAGCATGTGTTAGTTTAAATTATGTTGGCTGCCTGTACTCCCTGCCGATAGAGTAATCGGACACAGATTCCTATGTTAGACTGCAAAATGGCTTCATGTTCCTGTTGAGCAATCATTTCTTGCTGATTTTGTATTTCCACACAATCTTTTCGTGTGTGTAGCTCTGTGTCTATGGCAGTATATACCAACTTCCCTCTTACGCTTTTATTAGGTAGTCATTGTCACTGAATTAATTCTCTATTGCACTCCTATGTACATCACATTTACTAGAGAAGGAACCAGATTCCCAGTTTGTGCAAACTGCTACAGCTCAAAGTCCAGGAGCCCTGATTCAGTTGACAGCAGTCTCAGTCTAAGTAATCTCCTGTCATAGCATCTCCTGGAGGCCTTGCATGGCTCCTTAGAGCATCAACACACAGGAATTGGAACCAGATCAGCTGAGTGAGCAACACTCTCTGGCAGCAAGGTAACAGATGTGACACTCAAGTGCTGGCCAACACATACAAAAAAATACCCCCATGAAACCCTTCCGATGCAGTGAAGGATGAAACAGAACAGTGGATGTGCTTTGGCTACCTTACACATGGTGTTTGAAACAACCATCCAGAATAAAAAAATACTAGGTTTTGATACCATGTTTATCAGGGAAAGGAATAGGCAATGTATATTCCCTAAATAAGTGAACCTTTAATATTTCCGTTCCTAAATATGAAACAGAGTATTCATATCATTAGGTCGTATATAATCAGATGAACATTTTTATTTAATTTGCATGCACAATTTTACAACATTAAAAAATAAAAAGGAGCTCCCTCTTTTCAGGATGCTTGTCCTCATTAAGTTTACAGAAACAGAAAAAGTAGGTGCATGGTATTTTTTTAAAATTGGAATCTTTATAGGCATGCAGACATGTCATAGATTTTCAGACATGTAGAAGTCAAATTTAAGAATTTCCACTTGCATTTTTAATTCTAAGCTAAACTTCATGTGTGACAATCTTGAGCATTCCAGTACTTAATTTTAGCCATTTAAATGAAAGAAAGAGAAGATGAGATTCTTTCCCTCTATGGCCCCAATTTTGAACAGTATCAGAGCTGTATCTTCAGGTAGGTATGGGCCGTAGATGGTCAGTTTTACAGACAGGAATTAGAAACAAACAAACAAACCCAATAAAAAACCCACAACTTTTTCCCACTGTTTCTATGTAAACTTAAATTGTGACACTCCTCGGTTTATTTCATGTCTACAGTGGGAGTAGCAATATAAATTACTACTTAATAGTGCTATGAGATTCTTAAAGCGCTATGAGATTCAAAAGGTAAAAGTCTAAAAAAAAATAAGGTTATTGTATGAGTTTTGCTCCAGTGAATAACAGTTTGACATAAAAATCAAGAGATTTGTGTAAATAAGAAAAAAAAGAAACCCTATTTATTATTACATCCATTTCAAGGACAACTAAGTATGACTTGTATGATTAAAAGGTGTTTACTTTTGAATTCTCTTTGAAAGTAATTTATGTCTTAATTTTTAAATAATTTCATAACATGAAAGAAAGAAAATAGCTATCAAACTACAAGAAAATAAGTTTTGTCAGGCTCAGCAAACAAAAAGAAAATAGAAATAAAAAACAAATAGAAATATAAAATGGAAAACAAAAGAAAATAGGTTTTGAAACAAAATAGGCATTAAAATTTTGCCAGTTTCCTAAAAGGAATGCTTGGTCAGCTTCCTAAAATAATGCTGTCTTTTAAAGCATAAAATTATATGTCAGCTTTACATGTCTTTAAATTGCAGCTATAGCAATCTTCATGTCAGTTTTAAGAGCAGCTTTGAAACTCCAGTCTGATTGTGGGGTTTTTTCCTTCTGAAACTTGCCAGTTTCTGATCAAAATAGCCCCCACATGCAATCACACTGCAGCTGCAAAATCCCACATTGCAGATAGAATCGAGTCAGACAACTGGAGAAGAACCTTTAAAATTTTATTTTAGAAAGAATTTAACCTTACTTAGATTTACTATTGATGTCAATGAAAAGAACAGGGGATTTTTTTAAAGGATAAAAAAATCCTGCCTACAAGCTCTAAATTGGATCAGTGCATTGTGATAGGCATTATATATCATCTTTGAATGCCTCTGCAAGTAAGTTTATTGTTGGATATAGGGTCAGGAGACTTAAGAAAGGGCTGTATATTAACATATACCTCGAAGTAATTTATTAGGAACAAACACAAATGTGAATGCCTGTAATCATACAGTGCACAGAAACAAAGATGGAAGAAGTTCTTGTCTCAGTTTAAATTATTATAGGTGGAGAGGACCCAAACTTTTCTGATTTCTGATTCCCTGGCCTTTTGCAGCATTTGTATTGGAACTTACCTTTAACTTCGGGTTGTATCTGGTAAGGACCTGACGTATTTTGAAGCTTTCAACTTCTATGTGTTTTTTATCTCAAGATTTTCAGAAAAGCCAGATTTACCTGTATCTTGCTTCAAGCAGTCTTTTTAGGAAGTCAGAGAAGGATTTTAGCAAAAACATGTCTCAGATGCCACTTTAAGCTACATCGCAATGGTAACAGCCAATTTTTTTTTTCTTAACTGCCTTTTTCTCCCTCAAGCTTTTACTTATATGGCATGTATCTCCAAAGACCATTCACATGCAATTCAGACTAAGTCTCCCACTGACTTTCCTGCAAGACAGCTGAATCAGGGGTAATATACAACTCCCAATTCAACATTTATCTAAAATTAAATGAACGAAGAAGAAAATCCTCTTACTGCTGAGCCCAGGAGTGGTAGGGCTAAGCCTGGCTGAGAAGAAGGGAAAGGAAGATAAGAAAGGTAGGGAAAGACTGTCAAGAAAACACACAGAAAGCCTGGAGAAGAATGATAAAGGGAATTTTACTGAGCATGACAATTTTTTTCTTTTTAAATCTTACATTCTGATTGATCATTAGCTGCTATATACAAAGCCTTCATTGATATATTGGTGATGTGGGCCATCCAATACAAAAGAGTCTAACCCAGGCAGTTATGTTGGGTTTGTGCTTAGTAATGAAAACTAATCAATTGGAATAGGAGATTTCCCACCTCAGTTTTATACTACAGTGCCTCTGAAAACTTTTTGCATCTGTATAGGCAAAAGTAAAGGAGTTATCAGCTGAATAAGTTATGCTGTCTGCGATGCTCAAATCTCTAATTACATTTTTTTATTGCTTTTCAAGATATGTAAAACAACCAGGCAGAGTGGTACTAAAGTTCCTGTCTGAAATTGGTCAAATTTCTACTTCACTGCACTTCATTGTATCTCAGTTTTTTTATCCATGTCACAGAGAGAGTCAGAGACAAACAACATAATCCTTACAGGAATACAACACAGTTACATCACCTAATGTCTGTTGAACAGTTCATATCCCAAGACAAATGTTTTCAGCATTGTTATCACAGCCAAGACTGTGAGAAGTTAGTGGGGAGAACCACATCACCATGGAATAACAAATACAGGGCTTCTGGAGGCTGAAAGCCCTTAATCCAAGCAACTCCTGGTTAGGCGAGGGAGATCAAGGCTGCATCTACTTGAGTTTTCAGGAATGGAGGTTCCACAACCTCTCTGGGCACACTGCCTCTGTATTTCACCATTCTTACAACAGAAAATTTTTCTTTAATACAACCATTTCTTTTGGTGTGGGAGAGCACTGGCTGCTAATTTTGAGACAAATGGTTTTGGGGAAATGGCTGAAAATCACAAAAAAAAATCTGTTTTTTCTCGATTTTCTCTAGCTTTATGCAATGTTTGGATTCACTCAGGGTTGTCTTCTGAGAGCTAGGTAACAACTCCTGGCTGATATTCCTGAAGAGTGAAGGAAATGCCTGTGCTGACTGTGTAGCCTTTTTTCTCAAAGCAGTGTGCACATTATCATACAGAAAACTCTGCTACATTAAAAAAAAAAATGATCTGTATTTGTTCCTTTGACCCTGGATGATTCTCTGGTAAGAAACTGGCTGTAACTTGGATTTCTCTTCATAAGCAGCAGCTCTAAGTAGTTTTGCTTTTCATCTGAGCCAGTCAAGGTGTTTCCATTCATTCCTTCTGAAGTTATGTACTGGGCAAGTTCAAAATGATAAAAGATGCAAAATTATGTTTTCTCTCCCTAGGGTGGTTTAGTTCTTCCAACTATCATCTTATGAGAATAACACTCCTGCATAGATTTGCATTTTAGGAGTCCTGGGCAAGAAAATAACTGAGAAAGGGCTGTCCTGCCCCTGTGAACCCTCCTTTGTTGTATCTGGTAGCTTTGGCCACAAAGGAAAATTTGGAGCTGAATGATAATACACAAAGAAGAATGTGCCACTATTATTAATATTTTTTCTCTAATTTGACTGGTTAACATTGGGTTGGATTTTACAGAAATAAAATAAGCTTTTTATCTACTTTTTTATAATGAGGACCAAAAGTCTCATTATAATGTTGCACTGGGATATGAGCTTCTGTAGGGAGTGATGGATTACATGGTTACTACTTCCTGAATGTCCCTGCAGGGCAGCAACTCTGTAGTATTTGCAAGACAGTACAGAAATTCAGTCAGAAGCCTCTGGTTTTGAAAATGAACTCCACAATATATATGCTCTCTTGCTCTGGAAGTAAACATAGACATATCTGCTATTGTCTAGGGGCTCTGTCTTGCAGATACAACTTGCATAATCAACCCTAAAAATGTACATAGTAAATTAGCAGTCAATAAGTTTATCTAAGAAACTGGATAATTAGCTTGAAAAGGATGTATGTGGTATAAGAATATAAAAAGAGAGAAGTCAACTCAGGGCATGATTCAAACTTTATTCTTTCCCTCATATTTTATTTTCTTTTCTGAGACTTTTGATATTTAAGTTTCTCTCTATATGGTCAAAGCACAGAAGTCCTTCCTAAGACTGTCTTCCATCATTGAATCACAGAACACTTTGGGTTGGAAGGCACCTTCAAAGATCATTTCTGCCATGAACAGGGATATCTTTCACAAGGCTATGTTGCTCAAAGCACTGACCAATACGGTCTTGAATCCTTCCAGAATGAGGCATCCATGGTTTCTCTGGATAACCTGTTCCAGTGTCTCACCATCACCTAATTGTAAAATGTTCCTTGTGTCCAATCTAAAGCTACCTTCTTTCAGATTAAAACCAGTGCCTTTTCCTGTAACTTACAAGCTTTAGAAAAAGCCTCTCCCCACCAAAAGAACACCCCCTTTAAGTATCAAAAGGCTGCAATAATGTTTGCATACAGCTCTCCAAAAACTGGTGCTTGTCTAGCATTTGATTTTTCAAGTGGTACGATGTTTTGAGAGTTTATTTTGATTGCTATCAGTCATGCAGCATGCTGGAGGGGATGTTTCCATATCTTGTTAATCAGGTGTTAGAATAGAGCATATTTCTTTGTCCTACATATCCTGTTTATTTTGTTTCTAGATGAAGTTATTTGAAATATATACTCATCAATTACTCTTGTCTGAATGAGGATTTAGCTGTTCAGCATATTTAGCATCCTCAGAAGTGAACAATTTATCCTGAGAAACAACTTGTTCTTGCAAATGTTTCCTGAGGTCATTTTGGAAACTCTCTGTCTTGTCAGTTATCAAAAGTTTTGGTCTTAAGGTGTCTCTCCAACTTTTTGTCTGTTAGTCTTTCTATCCATGCAACAGTAGTAAGGTTATAGCTATTACAGAAAGGTGTGTTTGGCATCCAGTATGAAAAAAAAATGTTGTTTATGGAAAAGTTGTTTCATTCAGGAGAACTAACCATGTATCTTTCTTTTGTAGTGTTTATTAAAGGCTTTTGTCTATTTTAACTCCCATCTGAATTTTGTCATTCTACTTGAATGGTATAGCAGTGCTGAATTCAAAATTATTTTATAGTGTCCTGTGAATTATGTGGGAAAGATAAAAAAAAGAGTTTGCTTGAAACTACTACTGTAATAGTATGTCTGATGAAATGGTTATTCTATGATAGTCTTTGTGGCAGGTGTCATAGTTTGCTTCTTTTCCAGTAGCCTAAGGAATATGCGGCTGGTTTTGTAGCTCATAGCAAAAAGGTCCATCTGTCCACAAGCCTCTGGAGAAAACTCAGGATTTTCGTTCTCTCACTTTGTCATTTGGCCTGCATTTTCCCACTTCCACCATAACTATTTCCTAGCTGGCAAACAGCCTTGACTACAATGTTCAATGTAAGGTGTGTACTGTCTAGAAGCCCAAAAAGAGTCCAATATAGTCTTGGCAGAACTCCCTGTTTACAATAAGGGTTTATTCTGGTTGACCAGTCTTATGTGTTAAACCTGTTGGATGCTTTCTTCTTTTTAGCTTGCTGGGAAAGAGCTGGGTGTTTTTCATTCTGAAATGGTCTTTCTGACTGTACAAATAAATACAAAGGCCAGAAGGAGCCCTCTCTGGTTTTTGTCGTTTCTCTTTCTCTCTAGGAGTCTTTCTATCCCTCTCTACAAACCAGCAAGTAATGAGCTTAGTTTAAGATTTCTTTGTATTTCAGTTAGATGTAATTCTTCATATTCTTGTTCAGTTGCTATGCTTGAATACTGCCAAATGACTTTGCAGAAGAAGCCAGCATGTGGATACTAATCCTTTTTATATGTATTTAAAGGGATCACTTTCTACTCAGTTTCCTGTCCATGAACATGTTCATCCTATTTTCTACATGGAATGACTGTGATAAGTTGTTCTGTTGCACTGTTTGTGTATTGGTTTCACTGCTTAGAATGTTTTGATGCATGAGTATTGGTTTGTTGATAAGTGTTAGGTGACATAATTAGTCACTGAGTGAATGTGACAAGTATATAACTTCTATGGAACTTTCGTCTAGGTTTATTTTTAGTTTCAGATATTTGTTGCTTACAGAAAAAATGTACCACAATTTCTATCATCCCATGTCAAGGTTTGTACAGTGGACATTATCATGGCTGACAAGTGTTTTTGGGCCATTAAATCTACCTGTTGGCATACAAAATTACTGCAGTAGCTGCCTGCTATAGCAATTATTGCTGTCTGCCTTTGGTGTTTTAGCCACAGTGTTTTTGCTTTAGTTAAGTCAGAAAATACTTATTCAATTGCAGAAATTTGGCAGTGAGAATTGTCTAAACTCTTTTGGTTTATGCAAATAAGTTGTTTCAAAGGGCTCTCAGGCAGCTTTTTCACCTAATGGTGTCTCTAGCTTTTGCAATAATGTAAAGTTTGTCTTGGTTTTCTTCTGTCCAGCGTATATTCTTTTTTTTTTTCAGTTATAATGGTCAAGTTATTTTGTACATCTCCAGGTGTCATGCTCTGAAACTCATCATGGTCTTAACAAAACATTTCAGTAGTCTTTTCCTAGCTCTACTTTGGAGACCCTACCGTGATTTCGCTGAACAAGTTTGCTTACTTTTCACTGTGTGTTTGTTATATGAATCTTTCATTCAGATCGAGTGAGAGAGGATCTCTTCCTACTGTAGGTATAACCAATATGGACTGAAATCTCTGACTTCACAACTGTCTTTGGATCTTCGTTATTCTAACTGCTATTTATTTTGATCCTGTTCATACTGTGACCATACTATTATAAAATGGCAATTTTGCTTTGCAAGATTACAATCCCATTTCCCTCTCTTGCACATTCTGACAATGTCTTTAACCTTATCTACGCTAGAGAGGTTCTGCTGTGCTGTCAGCAAACCCCTAAGTGTAGACATGGAGCATGCTGACACAAGCTCTTTGACTTGCTTAATAACACCAGGTTCCTGAATAACAGCAAAAAAACATCTGCTAGCTTTGCTGCATCCACATCAAGGTTTTGCTGGCACAGTGAAATCACCTGAGGGGGCTGATTTTTCTCACACCTTGGGCCAATATGGGCAAGCCCAACTCCATATTATAGGTGTGGCATTCATTGTTGTCCAGTTGTCTTTCTGTGTTTAGCCTTTCTCTGTTTGCATCTGGTAACAGATTGAATACTATTTGCCTGTTTCATACTACATCACTGTCATACATAGACTCAGCAATTTTAAAATGCAGACAAATCTTTTTGAACAGAGTAATGATGTCAGCTGAAATCTCCAGTTCTCACAAACATATTTTCTAAAAGAAATGTGGAGTTTTTTGGAAATTCTGGTTTCCAAATTCATTCATAGTTTCAAAACAGTGTAAATCTTTATAAAAATCTACCTGATTATAAAATATTAACATTAAAAATGTCCTAGAAGTACATTTTGATAGCTTCTTAGTTTCAAGCATGAAAAATGAAAAAAAGAGAAAAGATACCTTCCTCAAAGAAGGGGTTTTGACCTAAAATATTTTCGTAATTCTTTTCTCAAACTCCCATCTAGTTATGTGTAGAATTTTACTTGTGTGATATTCTCTTAATAAATACATTTGTTTCTGTTGGACACGGGTTCACAGAAGGCCTTTGATACCAAGACCAGGTTTTTTTCCATGCAGATCCTCTGTGCCTCTTCAGTCATTACTCTTCTTTATATTTGTGAATTTATTCTGCATGCATTTTGATGAAATTTTCCTTTAGTTCCACATTGGCATTAGCAAATTATCTTAGTTGTGCTCTTTCTTTAAAGGTGAGACTGTTCAGTATGTTTGCTCAAAGAATTACTGTGGATTCTCTAATTACCCTCCTCTGACCTTCCCTCTAATTCATAAAATGGCTTTATTAGAAAACATTTAATCTTATTCAGGTTTGGTAATTCCAGGAATTGGACAGCTGTCTGTGTTTAGCAGCTCACAGTTGCTTTGTTTCTTCAAATTCTTGGTTATTGTGGTGAAGACACCGTTCTTAGATGACACTTTCTCTGAGTTCCAAATAGTCTTGGGTCATGCAGAAGATTTGACAAAGAGCATTCAATATACGGCTTATGTATCCAGATATTGTGTGAGTGTGGCTGTGTCAGTGTCATCCTCTGTGTCACCTGCTTTGCTGCCCTTTAAAGACAGCTTTCTCGCAATTTTGTAGTCTCCCTATTGTCACCTGAAGACTCCCGAGTTGTTAAATTCATTCTGTCATGCCACCTCCCTGTGGACAGAAAGCTGGGAGGTTGCCATGATCTTTATCAAAATTACTGCAAGGCTTTTCCGCAATGCAGGCAGGAAAGGACCGCCAAGGACAGGCTGCTCCTGCCACTGGTAGGGGTGAGAGAGGGCAAAAGGACAAAACTGGGATGGAGAGCTGAGGGGAAAACCCTGCAAAGCCAGACTTTTTTCTAACAGGGAAAAAGTAGATCTGAAAGCTGCTTGTTTTGCTGGGGTGTACCCCTCTCTGCTTAGGTCTCCCACAGCAGCAACCAAAAACGTGGTTTGTCCATAACTTTAGCACTACAAGTGTAAAACAGGCACAGTAGTCTGCTAGGGTTGACCTGTTTTCTGTAGGCAGAGAAATGACCCAATCACAGCCTTTGTTCTGTTTTTCCCTGACATTCATTGCTGGTGTTGCTCACTTACAGGAGTAAACCTGCAACAGAAAGAAACAGAACAGATGTGAACCTCTGTGTCTGTGACAGTGCTCGGTTGTCAAAAGAATGATGCATCTTCTGAAGCAGAAATCCCAGAGTTTCTGGATGTCCTTACAGGACCCAGCACCGCTAACAATAACATTTGAGCTGTCCACTTGTACAGTAAGCATGAACAAGCTGTGTCATGAAGTAGGAAATAAGACTACATTCATTCGGGGATCTGTGGCGTTGGTAGGAACTTGAAATTTTGAGCCCAGAGAAATAGATTTGATGTCAGACTTAAAGGAAAAATTCTTTCCTTCTAAATGTTTGGGAAAATGTAAAACAAGGCAGTATTTCCATCTTTCTCAGTAACTGAAAACATCCTTATCCTCAGAACACCCCTGAAAATTAAAAATATTTACCCTGAAGGAAAAAATATTTTCAAAGAAGGATGTGGAGACAGAAAGAACACAGGTTTCCAAAAAGTCTAGAGGTCTTGGCAGCCAAAGACTCACGAAAGGTTAGCAAGATATACCCAAAGCAAGGGCATGCATCATGTTAGAAGCAGAAATTACATCTTATCTCCTAAGACTTAGGATTATAGTACATAATACCCAGTTGTGCCTCATTTAGCACTTTAGCCTTTTTAATATTTGTCTCATTTAGTGTATCTGGTGAATCTTCATCCCTTCATAAAAATTAAGAAGTTGGACAAGATCCTAAAGTACAGAATGAATTAATGGTTATTGTATATGGAAGACAACAATGTGACTTTGCAAGCATATTCAGCCGTACAGTGAAAGCTGCAATACTATACACTGTATTTTGAGTTCTGAACATTTTGCAGTTCTGCAACAGGATGCCTCTGCCAGTTCCTCAAGACAGTACTCAGATTTAAATGATTTAGTCTAGCTTGTGAGCCATTTCAGATATTCACCTAGGGGCAAGATCTTACCTGCTCCACAACCAAGAATTACAATAGAGTGTAGAGACAGTAAAGACCTGCATCACCAAAAGTGGGACTGTCTTAGTTTGCACAGTGTTACTACATATTAACAGAAAATAAATTTAAAAAATATGTCTTGATTGAACCTTCACACTAGGTCCCTACCTGTCTTTGAATTAGTAGGTTATAAAATGCCTGTAGTAGTCTTGCTAAATCATTAGATATGGACAACCCAAAGCCTGGACAAGGTTAAGACAGATTTTCAATGTCGTATTCTATTTGGGTAGGTAGCTTGCAAGAAAGTCAGCAATATATAGCCAGAACTGAGTTCTACTGTTTCAAAAGACTTGAAGACTGTATAAAAATAAAACTTTGGAAAGTAATAATAATAGTAATAATAATAATAATAATAATAATAATAATAATAACAATAATAATTAAAAAAATATATACTCTAAACCAGCAGGAAAAAATAATAAAGCCTGAAAATATTAGTATTAGTTTTTAATTTTTTCTTAATCTGGAAAGCTACAAGCAAGTCAAAGACTGGAAAATGAAAAAAAATTATTTTGAAATAATTTTTAAAATTCAGATTATATTTGCCCATATCTTTTTTTTCTGAGTGGCAGAGTCTGTGTGCTGCAAACACTGTCAGTCTAATGAGTTTCAAGACTTTCAAATGGCACTATTTAAAACTGAAATCCACATATGGGGGAGGCAGGTGGTCATTTTCCTCAATAATGGGATGTGATATGAGTTCATTTAGAGTACTAAATTGAATAGCAATACGTTCCAAAATACAGAAGCAAAACAAGCACAACACTTTCCATGTTTTAAATTACATTATTAGGGTTGTTTCATGGATGGATCTGTCAGTGGAGAGATACTAGTTGTTTCAAGAGAAGTAGAGCCGCAAAATCAGTGCATTTATTGCTACATTACTGAAAAGACCCCAGGATGGTAAAAATATGGGCCTCAAAAATATATTACAAATTAACAAGAAATAGGAAATAAATTAATGATAACTTTCAGTCACCATTCTGTACCTCATGGTCCACTATCTTATCTGGAAATGCACATCATCAACTAAAGAAATTTGTCACATCTATCAGAAGAGTTAAGGTAGCTTTGCTGAAATGTTTCGAAAGAAATAGGAAACACAAAGAGCTCCTTAAAGTCCTGCATGATTTATAGTCTTCTAAATTTTTCCATGTACCACATTATGTAGTTTGCAGCAAACACTGTAAGAAAAATCACATGGTCCTAAATTCCATTACAACTTTTCATCAAGTCATTCATAATTGTCTATCTCAAAGACTCTAGGAACTACTGTTTCCATTAGAAGGCTATTTTGTGCTCTCACAGGATGCCCTGGCCAAAAATTTCTTTCTTTCAGAGAACTCAAACTGAGAGGGGGAATTATTTCACGCAGAAGTACCTTATTCATCCTCTTTTCATTTAAAACATGCTACTGGACTCATTCCAGGGAAGTATCTCTTCCATAAACTTGAACTTAAATTTGCCTTAGCAAAGTATGTGTGTGAGAGAACTCTTGTGTACTTTTATTATGTACATAATATTATAAGAAAACAAAAAGATTATATGTGGTCTTAACCCCTTGCACTGCCCCCCACAAAGGCTCACAAAAGAGTGGGCATCCTCTCAGGATCCTGTGCTACATGTAGGGGACAAGAAACATAGACCAGGAGCCCCTAACAGTAATAAGAGCTGTGAGAAAGTTAAGCTCTAGGCTTTTTTTTTTTTTTTGGATATTTATCATGTCATGCTACTACATGGCTTTTCTTTCTTCCTGCTCTGTCTTAGCAGCTTAGCTCATCACTAGTGGTGTCTCAGCTGTAGCTGCATTCCACTCCTATTGAGGATGAGTGAGAGAGGAGAATTGTAAGCTGCTGAATAGAAGACACTACCACTTACTGCAAAATCCAGCAATGTTGCCAGTAGAGCAGTCCAAAGCAAGCAGCTGCTCCCTTGTCCCTTATCATCTCTGTTCTGCATCAGCTCTCAAAAAATGTGCTAACTTTGGCATAAGCCCCTGGAAAGCCTGCTGCTATTATGAAGAACTGGAAAGTACAGATTTTGATCCCTCCCTCCACAGCATGAGGAATTTTCTGGGGGTTTTTTGGGGTTTTTGTTTGGTTGGTTGGTTGGTTTGGTTTTTTTGTTTGGTTTGATTTGGTTTGGTTTTTTGCTTTTTGGGTTTTTTTCTGGGTGAGTGTTAAGATCCAATTAGTGAGAGGCACCTTTGCCCAAATTAAGGTGCAAATGAGACCATATATCAAAGTCAAAAATATGGATTTTATTTAACAGTACATGTGCGGTAGAGGTGGGGGTAAGAAAAAGAAACAAAGGCCGGGAAGAGAGAAAGACAGGTCAAGTGGAAGACAGTCACCACCCGTGGATCCAACGTTGTCCTGTTGGTTCTTCTTCACTCTGGGCTTCTTGATGGTAGGGATCCTGTAATCATTCTTCTTATAAAGTCCAAGTTCTGGGTATCTATGGGGTGGTCACAGATGTCCCCATAACTTGGGGTGGCATGTGTATGAGCAGTTGCTTCCTTTCCCACAGTTTGCCACAGTAGGAATTTTTGTTTGGACATGTTAACCGGGATATGTTTACCAGATCTTGTCTCTGCCAGGCCTGGAATAAGCATCTTCTCATTTCAAATTCCTCCCTTCCCTGCTTCCCTCAAGTCCTTATCTTAGAGTAAGTTCTTTCTGTGGCCTTGACAGTGTTTAACACCAGCAACTGTGCTCTTTAAGTCCTTTCAGTGATGATAGTTTGGCTGAGGGTCTCTGCTTTCTTCTCCAATTTTTGCTTATGCTGAAGCCAAATGTCCTCAGAGAAAGGAAACAAAACAGATCATGATAAACCTTTCACAAGGAAAGTCTTTGCAAAACTGCCTACATCTAATCAGAAAAGGAGAATTTCAATCTATCTAAAATATTTTTATTAAGCATGATGAGTAATTCCTCCATATTTCCAAGAGTCCAAAGCCTACAAAAGAACTGCATGGCAAGAGAAAGAAATTTAGCAGCTAGAAATGAACAGATTGTTGAATATTATTAATGTAAATTTTATGAAAAATGAAAGCACCTCCCCTCTACCAATGAATAGAACCATAAACCTCATGTATTTTGATTAAATAGACCTGCCCTAAACATTATGCCTACTTCTATCAACATTCATTAACTTACGTTGTGCTTTACTATCATTCTGTGAAGCATGTCAGACTTTTCATACATCACTTGTCAAATTTCCTAAAAAGTAAATGTGCTCTTTTGTTTCAGTAATAATACCTTGAGTTCTGGGAAAGCAGAGTGATTTTTTTTTTGTTATTGTTGTTGCGGTTGTTTATATTAACCATTGGCATGCTCTCTCAGGCTGGTAATGAGGGAATGAAATTTGTGTTTAAAGATACCAAGTAAAGAACCTCTGAAAAGTACATGGAATTAGGGTGCAAGCCATTTCCATGGCTTCAAAAATGCTTAATATGGGATTTGCTGTTTTTCTTTTCGCACTATAAATTTTTAGTTCACAAAGCCTTAACAGTAGAGCTAAATACCATGGCAGAAAATGACATGTTTTTTTAATGTTTGTACCTTTGCATTGTTTTTATTTTTGTGGGCTGTTCCCGCTTTCTTCCTTGGAGACCTACCACACAAACTGCTTTCATAACTAATGACAAAACGAAAAGAAGTAGTATCTGACCTCAAGAATCCATTTTCTTTCAGAGAAAAATAGTGACAGTTTCAAAGCTCTGAGTTTCAAAAGTTTAGCACGAGGGCTGAAGGTGTTCTAGTGTTATATGTTGTACAGTTTTTTTTGCAAAACTTGCACAGTTTAAACAAGAATGGTTCTCCAGAAAGTTGAATTTCAATGTGCTGTAGGGAATGTCATGTTTATACCGCTGTGTTTCAATAGACTTTTCAATGTATAATTCTCTGCTGTGTTTCAAGGAGCAAGACTTAAGGCATGATCCTGAGTGTTGCATTCCACACATGAAACAACTGCAAAATTCAAGTGGAGCTAGGTACATCAACCACATCTCAGACCAAGCATGTACATTCAAAACAGACCCATCCAACAGAGAATTGATTCTGTAAAATGTGAGCAGTTTAATCCAATTCAGAAACACTTAAATACATTAATAGACCATCACAAAGATAGTTCTCAGCACCTTTCAGTATTGTTTTTTCAGAAGTCATAGAAAACATCCCGGCAAGTGTTAAAAGAGTATTCAGACCCAGGTTCTGCACTCGAAAATACACGAGATAAAGAATTTCGTTATTTTATCTCATTCCTGCCCTCAAAAGCAATACCATGGCTTTCTGGATCATTTAATCATCTAGAGTTGGAATAGAAAGCTCCTCACTTACATGTTTTCTCTGGTTCATGTATAAGAGGCATGATAAGAAAACCCAGGATTATGTTACCTCTATTCTGTTCTTGGCTGATATTTCAGTCTTTCTGGGATTGCTGGAAACCATTCCTTTTAAATCTTAGCAAGGACAGATGCTTCCTGAACTGTTCTAGGAATTGCTAAAGGAGAAACAAAATGTTCGGGTATTTAATTTCATCTGCTTTTCTATGAAGCGGAGAAAGTATTTGGTTACATTTGAGGCCATAATATGACAAGAAGAAAATATAACCAGCCAATTAAGAAATGGAGCAAAAAGACAACCATTTTAGCATATTTGAAAAAGCTTTAAAGCCATGTTACTTTTTGTAGGTGTGCACATAATTAGCTGTAATTATGTGCACACCTACAAAAAGTAGGTAGGACTGTCCAAGGACTTAGGGCTTGACTTAGGGCATGTGTAAGCATGTGCTTAAAAATCTGTAGAATCTACTGAGGTTAAAATTCACTTATTTTTACAAGTACTTATTGTCAGGTGACATTGGCACTCTTTTTATCCCAGTACACACGTAGTACTCCTTTTCCAAGTTGTACATGCCGTGATGCTACAAGTCCCTATAAGAGTTACCTTTAGGTGCAGCAACTTTAAATGTTTATTTTGTAATTTAATTTATATTAAATAAATACATAAAGAATGAGTCAACACCATCATGCATTTCTCAGCAAGCTTTCCAATAAAAGGAGAAAACCAATGGCTGTTGCCAAGTCACCACTGGCCATCATATATCCTTTTAACAAGTCATTGCAAGGCAAGTGGGATGAGGATACCAAGTAGTTATACCCAATTATCTTACCGTGACACATGTGAACTGTGCATTGCACAGAGAACTGTGTTTGTGCAGAACACTGAAACAATAAAGGATTCAATTGATGTCTGAGTGGTAACACTGATGCTATGAAAATATTTTGCCTGTGTCAGGAAAATCTGCTGGAGGCAGATTTGCCGCTGAAGCTACATAGATTTAGAGAGAAGACAAAAAGACAACAAGCTAAAAAGTGAAGATATTGCAAATATGGCAGGTGAGTTTATTAAGGATGGAAGCTCTTTCTAACGATTTCCCAGCAGTACTGGTAAGCAGGTCTACACTTATACCACATACTGGTTTGCAGTGAGGCACTAATAGTAAAAGCAGTTCTGGTTTTCTGTATAGATATGGAGTTTTGCATAGTGATGTAAAATATTGCTAAGAATTTATGACAATATTTATGATACTAACATTACCATAATTGCTACATTTCTTATATTTAAATGATATATTTGTTCAGCATATTGTTCATTTTACCTCAGGAAATTGAAGACTTCCTTAAAAACATCAGAAATAATTTTGAAAATGAATCTCTTCTTTGTGATAGAAAGTAAATGGTTTAATTGCCATTGACACATATTTGTAGCTGCGATTCAAGGGCAAGAATGCATAATTGGATCCCA
This sequence comes from Acanthornis magna, assembly GCA_036785705.1. Taxonomy (NCBI): domain Eukaryota; kingdom Metazoa; phylum Chordata; class Aves; order Passeriformes; family Acanthizidae; genus Acanthornis; species Acanthornis magna. The sequence continues at coordinate 15,667,676 of JAWUZG010000029.1, forward strand.
AAGTCCATTACGTTTTCTTGGGGTAAGCAGGAGGAAACTGAAAAGAGGACTCACTGGTGTGAATGCCCATATCAGGGGACATCAGAGAAATTCAGAACTGGTCAAGAAAGGGGAGGAAAAATTACCTTTCTTATTCTATTACTTTGTTGAACAAGTTTTGTAAATGTGGCATTTTGTTGGAAAAAAAAACCGAAAAGGGCCTCTTGACTGACATTCTTGTTGTTCTAGGAAACAAGCAAGCAAACAGCAAATTCCATTTTATGTGGTTATTTTCAGCAGTAATATGTGTTTAATTCTAAGGTCATATCAAACTATTTTTAAAATAGTTGTTATGTTATCTGGAGAAAAAACAGCTCTCCCGGTGTTTTTTCATTTTGAGTAGTTAATTTCTTACAAGAGGCTTACTCTACTTCAAAAGAGTAATACCTCTTTTGAATAGTGTATCTTGCATTATGTGACTACTGAACCTAATCATCCAAGGAACAAATCTATTCCATATAAATAAATTAAATTGTAAGAAATAGAAAGTTTTACTAATTGCGTTCATTTTGTAATTTAGTAAAATACTAATCATATATTTAAAAATTGATTTTATCTCCATATTGCTTCTATGAAGTTCATAAATTGTGTACCTGCTGACATAAAGGCACACAGGTGAAACCCATTACATTTGTGTATTACTAAGGAAAATTACATTTTGATTGATGTAAGAAATGTGCTTCATCTTCAAAAATGAAATATTTACACTGAGTCTACTAAATACCTGGCTAGTTTGTTTATAATGTCAACCTTTTAAAAATAATTAATCGGACATGAAACTGATTTTATTGATTAAGTTTGAGACTTCCCAGAAAATACAAGGAAAATTACCTTTGTAAAGTTGCAATACAACAGTTCTCAATTCCAAGCATGATATAAAAAAAGAAGGCTGAAAAATGCTAAATATTTTAATAGATATGCACAAGTTATCAGGATTTAATTCTCCATTAAAGTTATTTTACATTTTTCTGATAACTTTTTTCTATTGTATTTCTCTAGTTCTATGTTTGTGAGCATAAAATATCTTCTTGAAGCATAATGGAGGAATTCTTAATTTTCATTTTTCTGTAGAGAGAAAAGAAAGTTCAATTCTGATGTTTGGTGGGGTTTTTTTAAACAAGTTATTATTTAGCTTTCTGTATGAATAATTTAATCTGTTCACAGATTTATAGTCAGTGGTCTGAATTTCTTGGTTTTCTAATAGTAATAATTTTTTCTGTTCAGATCAAAAGTTTGTGATCACATTTACTTCTTCCCATATACAAAAAAAAAAAACAAACCCAAAAGAAGAGAGGATAGAATGAATTACAGAATTATAAAATGGCCAATTTAATGAGTTTTTTCATAAGCATCCTTAAATAAACACAGAAAACTGAGAAAACTATGAACTTTCTATGATAAGCAAAATTTCTTTAAGCAAATTTCTTAATAATTTTTTTTGTAGCCTGTCCCCCACCCCCTTTTCTTTTTTCTTCAGTGTTAAATATCCTTTAAATGTTGTGCTGCCACTATGTTTCTCTTCAGTACCTCCAGCTTCCTCATCACTGAGATCAGCTGCTGGTACTACCCTGATAATATCCTAAGATGTCATTGCGAGCTGCTCAGAAGAATAGCTGCTCTATTTTTAATTTACATTTTTTATTTTTGCTCTCTTGCATTGCATCTCAAGAGAGGCCTGGAAAGGAAGTTGTCAGTTCAGGTCCAGGATTGGGGCAGGAAGGTGCACAGAATTGCTCTGTTTTATGTCACCATAGGGAAAATGGACTCACATGTGGAAAGATAGAGGAGAATATTTCATCCTTCCACCACACTCCTGTTATCCTCAAAATACACTGTTTCTACCAGAAGCTTATCTAAAGAAAATGACCTCTCAGCAGTCCCCGATTTCTCTGCGATGGAACTGAAATACTGCTTTGATATCATAAGGAAATCTCACTTCAGTAATTAGTATTTTAGAACTACTTATATCTGAAATTTGTGATGAGAGAGTGAAACTTGGAAAATATGAATGGGAATTCAAAACAAGAACTGTATCACAGGAGCAGGTTGCACAAAAAACACCCTTATTCTCTGCTTGTAAAAGCTGACAATGATGATTGCTTCAGCCTTGCAAAACATTGAACAAATACAGACTTGAAGACCTCATAATTTAGGCCAACTTTTTTTTCTGAAAGAGGTCAGTAACACAGACTTTAACTGTCTTTTGTAATGTCTTTTATTTGCAAAGTGTTGACAGCTCTATTTTGAACAGTGCAGGCCAAGGCAATACCAAAGCAGTTCCAGAAAAACTCACCTTACATGCTACTAATGCTTCAGGTTTTGTAGGTGATGGATTACCTTTCTTAAATCAGTCCCTTTTCTTTATTTTTTTTTATATATTTCTAAGATTCAAGAACATCTGTGATGGAAGTCATTGGTCATAACTAATTTCCACCTATTAATCAATCTCAGTCAGAGTAATTTTTTTAAATAGAATTTGAGATTTTAATTGCAAACTGAAAAAACAAATTAATTTAACCCTAACATGATGAGATCTTTTAATTCTGCTAAACCTTCTTTGGTGTTACAATATGTTTCAATTCTGATAATACACCCATTTTTATAGATGTATTTATTGTCATATATATTCTGTTTTGAAATCTGTTTGCCCATTCATGCAAATTATTGTCAGCTTTTAATAGACTCCTTCACATGGGGACAAGTATTTAACCCATCCTTTTACAACATTATTCTGGAAAATTTCCGTGGCCCATCTATTAAGTCATCTGCTAGAACCTTTTTACTGTTCATCTGGGTGAACAATGACAATTTCTAAATGACAAGTAATTATCTTTAACAGACATGAAGATGAGAATCAATACTGTATGCTGAATGATTTTGTGAAATGACAAGTCTATCGTGCTGAATGCTATTACTAGTACTTTATCACAACTCTCCCATTATATCCACACATAATGGGGTTATTTTTAAGATTTGGGTTTGGGATATTTTTTTAGTCCAACTGAACAGGCATAATCCCTAGCACCAAACAAATGCTTTGATTCAGATCACAGTGCTCCCTCTTGATAATAAGATCAATAAGATAATGAGGTTCTCTTGGTAGATTCTGAAATTATTATATTTTTTTAACCCAGTAGAGGGGTTAAAATGATCACCTCTCTCCTCCTCTTACATTTGGGTCACAACATCCCCAGGCAGTGCTACAGGCTGGGGGCAGATTGGCTGGAAAACTGCCTGGCAGAAAAGGACCTGGGGGGTACTGGTCGACAGCAGCTGAACATGAGCCAGCAGTTCCCAGGTGGCCAAGAAGGCCAATGGAATCCTGGCCCATATCAAAAATAGTGTGGCCAGAACGACCAGGGAAGTGATCATCCCTCGGTGTTAGCACTGGTGAGGCTGTACTTGGAGTACCTCCAGTTCTGGGGCCTCAGTTTAGGAAGGATGTTGAGATGCTGGAGCATGTCCAGAGAAGAGCAACAAGGCTGGTGAAGGGTCTGGAACACAAGTCCTATGAGGAGCAGCTGAGGGAGTTAGGGGCTTCTAGCCTGGAGAAAAGGAGACTCAGGAGAGACCTCATTGCTCTCTACAACTGCCTGAAAGGAGGTTGTAGCCAGGTGGAGTCAGTCTCCTCTCCCAGGCGACAAGAGACAGGATAAGAGGACACATCCCTAGGCTGCACCAGGGGAGGTTCAGGCTGGACATCAGGAAGAATTTCTTCATGAAAGATTGTCAAGCATGGAACGAACTGCTCAAGAAGGAGGTCAAATCACAATCCATGGATTTGTTCAAGAAAGGACTGGATGTGGCCCTTGGTGCTATGGTCAAGTTGACAGAGTGGCGATCAAAGAATGGGCTCAATGATTTTAGAGGTCTTTTCCAACCTAAATGATTCTGTGATAATGTGGGCCATATATTTCATTCCAAGATTTCTGTCTGAGTTCCAGCTACCTGTGGCTGACCTAGGTCCTAACTTGTAACTGAACGTGTAATTTGGTGTAAAGACTCTCTGCCTAATTGAATGCTCTACTTCCCCCAGTGATGTGCTCCTTCTGTTGTAACTGTCATCAAAAAATGTATGCACAGTGTAAGTTGAAATGCTTTTGTATAATGGTAAAGTTTTCCTTAAAGCATCTTGGAGGAGTGGTAAGCACTTTTAAGTTTTTTGAGAATTTTGAGACAATGTTTTTTGCTCAGGTAATTGAAATATATCTGCAAGGCAAGAGCAGTTCAAAGTTGCCAATTTGAGGAGAGACAGGTGCCTTTTAAATTATTCATAGATCTCTGCTGGCTACCCATCTTTTTGCAGATGGGGTTTTTGGTGTTGTTTTGTTGGGTTTTTCCTTTCTCTCTTTCTTTATCCCTGATGGATTTAATGCATTTATTGCTCTCTTAGCTCCATGAATAGCTATGGGAAATGGCAAAGCTTCAACTAGTAAGAGAACAGAAATTCTGTTCTGGTTTAACAGATTCTCTGTCTGTTTATCACTGACAGCTATCTTAGATTGTTAAGATGCTTCACAGGAAAGCTTTTTTTTTTCCTTTCGTGACTTCTCACTGATGACTGGCTCTTTGTGACAACAATCCAGACAACAATCAGAGGTGGAAGATCAGTTGCCCAAACCTGCAAAATGGTGTATTATATATTTTTGTGCAGTCCTGTAAAATTTTATTATTTTTGAGGAGAGAAGGATACAAGGGCAAATAACTTGCTAACTATTAATTTTAGCTGTATTAATTTTAACCGTGTAGCTGTAGAAATTACCTCACTTATCCTTAGTGTTTTTTCTCCTCTGTTCTTATAGGACTTATTTTATCCATCAGCCTTTCTTAAAAAAAAAAAAAAAAAATCCGTACTATAACTATATCTTTTACATCCTTGTCTTACTTTTGGTAAAAATATCTTCCAAAATTCTTTCTCCTTTTTCACCTCTGTTTATTCTTCACCTTTTTATCTATTAAACCTCCATGCATCCAGTCAAAGAGATGGATTAACCTGCTATATAATTGCACATGATTCAAACATCTGATGCAAAGTTTGAAAATAAAGTGCAAAGTCAAGGTGTATTCAAAAATAGACCTTGGATAAGAAAATCTCAGTCAAGAAAGATACCATCTCAAGGTAGGACTAAATGCAAATGCTGTGCAGGAATGTGTATGAGAGAATATGCACATGTGAGAAAGGTGATCTGTTGCAGCTTGCATTTGGCAATGATCAATAAAATAATCTTAGCTGTTGTTAGCAGGCTCCCCAGGTCTGACCTTCAGATGTTAGGATTTGAGATGGCTCATATTTGGATAGACCTCATAAAGTCTTGGAGGCTGGAAACCAGTTCAGGCAGGTGCTGAATTCTGCGATGTTAGGTTGTACAATGAAGTAGGTTCAGAAAAGTTACCTCTCACCTCTGGAAAACTGGAAATGAATTCTCAAGAATCTTTCCATTGAAATACTACTTGCCCTAAAGTTGTACTGTCTTGAGCTGTTCTTTTCTGTCACATGGTCCTTTCGTATTAATTGGAATAAAAGAGAACAGAGATATTCACACATAAACATTTCAGCATTCTATTAATCAAATTTTAGTTTTCTCTCGAGTTCCTCTCAGACTGCTGCAGGCAGATAGATATGGAGACCGTTTTTTGTTCAGTCAATCATTTGGGTTTTTTTTAAAGGAATACAAAAGAAAGGTCAGATGTGCCTTTACATTTTGGGTTTTTTCTTTGCGTGGAGACCAAGTGTTGTTTTACCTTGGATTGATGTAGAGGCCAGTCAATACTCCCTGTTCCATTAGAAAAATCTTTTTATATTGTGGTCCTGAACCTGGGGGCTTTAATACTGTATTTTCCTGAGGAGTAAGAACAGAGAGCAAAACATCAGCATATGCACCAAAAATTTCAAAATAAACCTCTTATCTCTTCAGCACCTTCACTTCATTATACTCTGTAAGTCTTCAGAATATATATTGCTCAAGACAGTGGCTTACCCTGTCAGTATACAATAAATTGGTTTTGCTGTCAAGATCTGGATTAGTGCTGTGGTAGATATCCCAGGTTTTTACTTTTTTATTAGTATTTCAGCCTATAAGAAAATAGAAACTATTAGAGACTAGGAACAAATCTCCACTGACCTGAGATTCAGCTTGTCCCCCGAACATTTTTCTAAATATATTGTTGCTCCATAGCATTACAAGTGAGAGTAAATGCCTCTGTGTTTCTTTCTTGCCAGGAGATATATCTACAACATAAGCATTGTTGGGGGTGCAGGTAGTTAAGTAATTAAAACTATTTTATAATTATCCAGTATTCTAATAAGCACGGATTTGTCATAAGCAAATGGAAAAATTCAGGTGATGTTCATGCCAAAAGTTGAGTGCAATTATCAGTTCACTCAGAGCGCAAAATTGTGTTGTGGGGTTTTTTTTTTAACATGATATCAAATGTACTATGCATATCACATCTATACAAGTGCCTCTTACATTAATATTAGGTGCTTTCCTTTGATTTTGTTTTCTTACAAATATTTAAATCTGAGAGGTATAATACTGAGGGAGAAGAAGCATCTTTACACCTTCTCTTGACCTTAATTTGAATGAAAATCAAATACACAGCTCTTAAGTATGAGATAGTCATAGCTTTAGATGGAGACTTTATCAACATACATTGCTATGTCTGTTATATAATTACTCATGTCTATACTTAAAGCAACAGGCACAAGACCGCTCAGGTGGTCCAGGTCCAATTCCATGATCTTGCACCAGATTGTGTGCAAGCAAACAGGATGGGCTGACCATGGCTGAATGCCAGGTGCCCACCAAAGCTACTCTACCCCTTCCCTCCTCAGCTGTACAGGAGAGAAAAAACATTACAAAAGGCACACGACTTGAGATAAGGCCCAGGGAGGGATCATTCACCACCACAAACAAAACATACTCAGCTTGGGGAAATTACCTGAATTTATTGCCAGTCAAATCAGAGAAGGATAATGAGAAAATAAGAAAACCTTCCCCCTACCTCTCCCTTACTCCCAGGATTATTTTTTTTTTCCAATTCTCCTCTTCCTCTCCTGCAGCAATGCAGGTAGATGAAGAATGGGGGCTTTGGTCAGATGCTCACATGTGAACTGCTCAAATGTGGGTCCCTCATGCATTGCAGCCTCCTTTGGGCATATTCATCTGCTCCAGTGTGGGTTCCACAGGCTGCAGGTGAACCTCTGCTCCGCCATGGACCTCCACGGGCTGTAGGGTCACAGCTGCTTCACCATGGTCTGCACCATGGGCTGCATGGCAATCTCTGCTCTGCTGCCTGAAACACCTCCTCCCCCTCCTTCTCCACTGACCTTGGTGTCTGCAGAGCTGTTCCTCTCACATATTCTCACTCCTCTCTTCTCTGCCTGCAATTGCTCCTGTGAAGTAACTTTTTACCCATCTTAAATGTGTTGTCCTGAGGTACTATCACTATTGCTAATGGTTTTGGCCTTGACTTGCAGCAGGTCCATCTTGGAGCTGACTGGCGCTGTCCCCACCTGAGACAGGGGAAACTTCTGGCAGCTTCTTACAGAAACTGTCTTTGTAAGCATCCTGCTACCAAAACCTTGGCACTAAACCCAATACAGCAAATCATTAAATCCTCCAGTGCCTATGTTTCTTCATCTAACTATTGGAAATAAGTGCTGCCTTTCTCCTGTTTATCTGGGTTACTTAGGTTCTTAACCTAATAAGCATGAATTGTCTGTTGGTAAGTTTAGTGCTCATTGCATTTGGCCACAGACCTCAAGGAGAAATTTCAGCATAAAAGAGAATTTTCATTAGAACTGTAATATTATCCAAAGTCACCTCATATTCCTGTTCTTCACCTGTGTCTCACAGTGTTTTCACTTCTTCAGGGACTTCAATAGTTTCAAGTACAACAGATGCAGTCATGTGTACCACTCCCACTACGTTAGAATTCAGATATGATAGCAAATCATCTGTCTATCCCTGTGTAAGTCTTTGCAGTTGTCCACACACTCTTCTAGAAAATTTGCACGTGCTAACAGTAGGGGTTTACATGAAGTTTGGTGTTCCAAGATGAAAATATAGTCTGCTTTCCCAAGATTTCATGGGTAAGCATAAGTAATGTTTGACTGATTTTCTTTCTTGGATGCATAATGTATGGCCTCTAAAGTAGTGAATACTTTGATTTGCATGTCAAAGGTTTATGTCCATTCAATACATGAAGGTATAGATGTTTTTAGAGTTATACCATGACTGATAATCAGGAACATTGTCACAAAACCAAAAGCACTGTCATTCCCACTCAAATGAATTTTAAAATTAATTGATAGAGGCAATGTTTTTCATTACATTTGTATTCAGTCAATTAAAAACCCCCACACTTTAATCAATAATGAAATGAAATCCTTCCTAAACTACTGAGAAAATAATATTCCTTCTTTTCTTGGCTGAGACAAATTTAGTTCCCTCTGTCAAGCATGTCAGTAACCATGTGTTTTTCTTACATCTTGCCAGGTATTATGACAATATGTGATCTAACTTCCAAACATTTTGAGAACGAACAGAAATCACTAAGTACATTACATAACTGAAATTTATCTAAGAATACATTATATGTACAAGGCCCCTCTACACCGCATTAGCTTTCTGCCACTTGAAGATTATCTTACATTGGGCAGATCCCTTTCTATGAAGTTTGTCTAAAGCAAGATAGAGTCTAATCATTTCTTTGCAAGGGTCCTATGTGCCTCATATTTGAATGTTCATTCAGTTGTGCAGATTGATGCTAGTGAAGCTCTGCTATGGTCAGCAGAGAGATACTATCTAAGCCAAGCAATCTGGGATCCTATACAAAAATTCTGCCGATGAATCCTGGCAATTACTTTCCTAATGGATTCTAATTGAAACAGAAAATTAAAAAAATTAAACTGAACTTAAAGGCCATTATTAAGTTTGGTTTTCAGGAAGTTTTGTATAACTTAACCTATTAATTCATTAATTAATTTTAAATTGGCAAAGTTTCCTTTAGCATAAAACTTTTCTTTCAAATGGATGTCAGTGTAAGTCTCTGCTTTGACATGACTATCAATTTTTTCTTGAAGAATCATCCTTGTTCATACTTGAGTGAAAGTTAAGCTGTGAAGTCAATCTGTATGGAATCAACCTTTTGTTTTTTGCTCTTTTTTGGTGCCCCTATTAGCAGTTAAAAATGTTAGCAATTCTGGGGTGAAAAACCCATATTAAAGTCATATAGATTTTCAGTGATCTGTCAGGGCAGCTGTCTTGAACCCCCAAATTGCTAAAATGGGGAGGATGCAAATGAGCAATGGCTAAACAGAGAGGATTTCTTCATTCTTTGCACCATACTATTGATCAGGCAAATGTGGTTTGTTCAGCAATCTGTCTTACATGCCTAATGCTTGAACATTTGTACTGATCCATTCCTCATTCCAGCTCTACAGAATCATGTTTATTTTTGTACAATTTGCACAAAGTTTTCTTATATTTCACTGAACTACAAAATCATTATCTGTGATTGAAGGATTATATTTTAGCTTTTTGAGTAAAAGGCTTGTAAGTTTTGATTGAACTTGCAGAAAGAAAGGTTAATGCCCAGTTTTTTGGCTCTCTGAAAAAATTCACACCATATGGTGGGCAATGCAGGGGATGTGAAGATCCCAGAGAATTAGACTGCTTATATTTTCTTCTTCCAGCTGTATATCCAGCCTCAGGGACATTAAAAAGACAGCTATTATCTGTCATATCTAACTATAACCCTGATGTATTACTACTAAATGATAAAGGAATTTCTGCTCTGGGCCCCAAATTGAGAGAAAGAAGGCAAGTTGAATCAGTAAGAATATTGTATGAGGGATGAAGAAAGCACCCACTGACGCCTGGCAAAGAGACAAAATATCATGGGCAAAATATGGATTAGACATATGAGGAAGATTTCTCACATTATTCAAAACTTTTTTGAACTAGTTAGCTGTAGGAGAAATTCTGTCAAGAAGTAATACATGCAAGATGAGTAGCAACATGGCATATCTTAGTTGCAAAAAATGATGTGTGTAATTATAAATTTTTCAGGCAACATAGCAAGCCATTCCTGCTCCACAATATCACATGCAGAAAGATCTATGAGAAAGAGAATGTAGTATAAAAGCTAAAGCCTGAGCTGTAACCCTCATATCAAACCTGAGGCAGAAAGGACTTTGCACTCAAAATGGAAAGCATGGAGGACTTTCACAGCCACCATCACTTTTGAATGTTGCATAACAAATATAGGAAGAAACCCAGACTGCTGTGAACTCAGCTGAGAATTTCTTTGTCCCCTAGGAATGGGCTTTACTCCACAGTGTGCAACAGAAAACAATGTTTTCATTAATATGATGATACGAGTCTACACATTAGTGAAATAACACTGGCTGCTTTCAGTCTTTAATAGAGCTTCAAACAGACTGGTACGAAGTAAGATCCTGGATCAAGCAAGGGTGTTTATCTCAGCAGTGATTTTTTGACTGAAGGTAGGTACATATCGGAAAGCATTAAGGGATCCAGTTAAATACCCATTGTTGCTGTTCATTCAGGTGGGAGAATATACAGAGTTCTAACAAGCTGGAGCTGATGTGGTCTGTATTTCTATGTTACACAAATCTATGAACCAAAAATACCCGAACGGTAACTTCTATGACTGTATTATGGAAGGACTCTTAACAGATATGTGCATGCATGGTAAATGAGTCAGTAGTGTGTAATGACAACAGACATTAGTTCTTCCTTTCCTGCCACTGAAATGCAAATTACGCTTTCTCTTCAGCTTTATACAGTCAAAGCTGGCTGTAGACCACAGGTCCTATTTAGCTTGATACCATTCTCTGCAATTTTTGCAAGAAAGTATAATATTTTGCTTTCAAACCTCTCCCCAGTCAATGGGCAAGAAATCATTTGGTGGATATTCCGTTTTGTGATGTTATGTTCATCTTCTGTGATCAAATTCTATTCTTTCTTCTTACTTCAAGCAAAATTGTTTCGATTCATATGATACACAAGGTATTTTTTTCTTCTGCTCTTGTATAAAGCACTCCAGAAGACAACACAAAGTGAAATCAAGTTATGTAGGACTACATTAACAACTTTAATGTAAAAGGAGGCACAAAATGTGCAATAAATCACCTGCTTAAAGCCTAAAAACCTCTTTTTGTTTATACATTTATTGATTTTTTCCCCCAAATCATGTCTAGCTCCTTTAATCATCAGTTGCTTGCCTGCCCTCTATTATCCAAAATTAAAATAATAGACTTCAGCTAAACAATAGTTGCAATTTATAGAGTGACAAGGAATGCCTTTTATCCAGCAGAGAGACTCCTTCCAACTTCAGGAAAGGACAGACTCTTCAGATGTTTTTCAGTCTTCATGAAAAAGACTGTCAAGCAAAAAGAAAACATTTCCCTATAAACCATCGCTGAAACAGCCAGAGGGTAAAGCAGTGATTATTTTGTGCTGATTTTTTTTTGGTTTTGCTAAAGTAATTACAGAAAGGGCACAGTGGGTGGGATGTAAGGCAAAAGGTTATGATACTGTTGTGGGCCAGAGTAAATGCGTTCTCCTGAACTCCCCCAGTCATGCTGCAGCCATCTCCATTTTATAACACGGAAATGCAGCCTATGCATAAACTTTCTGTTTTAGACAGACCTGGTTAATGACAGGTGAGGTAGTTGCTGCTTTCCAGTGAGAAATGTTGATGAGTGGGTAAGAATGGTCATTAGTACTGAATGTCAGGACTGAAATATGTGTCTTCATGTCTGACTCAGCACCAAAGGTTAGTGTAGACTTCAGTATTTTCTGCTTGTGCATTTCTTGCATGTATCCAGTCACACTGCATATTTTAGAGAATTAGAGACACTCACGTGCTCACATTCCCCCTTATTCCTTTCCTCTTCTTACAAGCCAATGTTAGTTGTATAAAACGTCAAAGGTCTCATGCGTTACTTTTAATGTACATTTCTTGGTTTGTTGGGTTAGTTTTATTTAATAAATTTGATGGAAAAACAAAGTGAAAATATACTCTATATTTTCTTCCTTAACATCCTAACATGAGTTGACTGACAAGCTGAAAGTGTGGGTGGCCAAAGGAAACTTTCACTAAAATATATCTCCCATAAATGCTTTACTAAAATTTTTAAAACAGCCTTAAACAAAAGTTACTCACGACAGTGCTCCAGGGTTATTTGAATACCCTGCCGATTATAATTTCCCAATATCTATTGCTTCATCATACAGCATCAGGGAGAAATTAAATAGATCTTGCCATGTATCTCATTCTATTATTTCCTTCATTTTATTTCACAGGTCGTTTGCAATCTCTTCAATGTGAAAGGTAAAAATCTTTATTGTGTAAGCAGTAACATGGAAATAAGGTATGAAAATGGATCAGGATCTTGAAAGACAACACTTTTTCCTTCTGATTGCTCTGGTAATTGCTACTTAGGACTCTTCCTAAGTAATGCTGGCTTGCTTATGATGACAGTTTTGGGTAGTAGCTCTTAGGATCCTCATCTTTCAATTCCTACTGCATACAGTGTACTGCCAGCAGAAAACTATAAAATGGTTTCTGCCCCAGAGAGCTTACACTGATTTAAATTGTGATGAACAGAAGTGTCTGAGTACCATCAACCCAAGTGCCTTCAACTTTTTTGACCTTTTAGTAAGAACCCCAGATAGGAAAGAATAGGAAAGAAACAATATTTTATGTAGAAATTTAAAGATGTAGCCAAAGGTTTTTGTACAGTGGAGACTGGAACAGATCAGCTTGTGGTCTTCAGCTTTTGCTTTGGCTGTTGATTCAGGAAAGGAGTAATTTGGTACCTACTTTTCTGAGCTAGCTGTATTTTGATGTAGCCACCATCCTTTGTGTTTGCGTAGTCAGTCTGCAAAGAGTAGCTGATTTTATCAGGATCTGTGGTGTGGATTTTGCCCAATAGCAGTGGAGAAGTGATTCGAAGTTTACACCACTGTTAGTCCATTGATTTAAGTGGATTTCTGGATGCACCAAAATGAATTAATAGGCAGCAACTGAGTCTCATATCAGAATGGGCAGAGCAGAACATGCTTTTTAATAGAATGAGAAATACTATACATTGTCATTAAGGCATACAGTTTCTTATTAAATCACTCTATAGAGAAAGAGAATAAATGATATATTGTAAATTTATATAACTAGCAGAATAGTCAACATGAAGAAACCATAATTAAATAACCACCTTTAAAAATACACAGGATGTGGGAAATAGGATAATCCAGGTTAAACAATGTGTGAACATAATTTCACGGAAAGTTATATATGCAAAATCAAACTCTGCAAAGTATATTTATATTACTTAATAAGAAGAGAGAAAAATGTACATTGAAAATTGAAAGAATAAAACCAAACATGAAGTCTCATGAGTTTGAAGAAAAGCTACAAAAAAATCACCAAACCAACAAAATATCAGTATATGTTCTTGAGCACGGATGAAGAGAACAGAGTTTGCTTTCAGCTAGCAATTTTCACCCACTTCACACACATTCAAAATGCTATCTATAGTCCAGACAGGCTGCCCACCAAATCATCATTCTTGCCTCTTCATATTGAGGGCTATACATTGTCATTCCATACAGAATTTCATGGAACAAAAATTTCATGACAAACAAAAATCTGTTGACAGTCTTCATGGAAAACTTGAGAAGCTACCTGAATAGAAAGGGAAGGGCTCAGATCTGGATTCACAGAGGCATTTAGGAGCCTAAAGAAGATTGATTTCAATAGGGCTCTAATTCAAAAATGTATTTATGTATGTGCATTTTAATTATTTCTATGAACTAAAGTGAAAGCTACATGCTAGTCAGGAACCCTGTGTATGGAGAAATATCTGAATAGTCCAAGGCAACAAAAAGTTCGAGTCCAATTCTATACACGGGAGCAGGTGCAGTTACTATGTCTCTACCAGACTGACTCAGTGGTAGGTGAGACACCTCTCTGCAGGAATTTGGGCTGTTGGGTGTAGTATCTTACTTGATTGGTCAGAGTTTTTGTGTAATTGTATACTGAATTAGAGACCCAGCAGACATTTTTTCCCCTACTCTCTGAACTACTGTCTTGGTAACAAAACCCTAAAGTAGTACGCTGGTTTCAGATGTCTCTGTATACTCTTTTCCAAAGAGAGCTATAAAATATAAATCCAGATTTGATACTGATTATCAGTATCCTTATCAGTCAGAAACAAGAAGAGTCAAGAGCCTCTTTGCCAGAGGGGAAGTCCCATTCTCATACTGCTGCTGGTATGAAACCTCTGTGCAGACTGTGAAGTGTGAGAAGGGAACTGATACCTGCACTATGGTAGGCTGAATATATCCGAGCGTGGCACAGCAGTCTTGTGAAACTTGATTGCCTCTGTCCCTGGCTCTCCTCTCCCTCACACTGCTCCAGGGTTACTGCAACCTGCACTGTTTTCATACAATTTCCAGATTTAGTACCATAATTGTCTCATTTCCCCATGCCAGCCTCCATAGAGGATAAAAGCTCCACAGTCTCCACCTCCTCACATCCGCTGGGCAGTTTCATTTCAGAGATGACTACCCAGGAGCTGTTAGTGATTATAAGAACCGTCCATGTTGTGCCTGCTATCAGGTTCCCTCCTGGGCCAGAGTATTGAAAAGATATATTGTACGCTCAGCAAGAAATTGCAGTTAGCTTAGGATATACTTAGACCATCATTTTGAGAGAGAATATTAAGAACTCAGGGCACTGGAAAAACAAAGGTCTTTTTCCACCCCAGGAGGCAGAAAAGTGCCAGAAGGTGGATATGAGGCTTTTGTAAGCTTTGAGCTTGTGAATTCTGCTGTCTGACTCAAGGTTCTAGCTCTATAGTATGCAATTTAAAGTCTCCTCTAGGTGCTTATAATTTAATTGTAAGGTGTTTCACAAACACTTTAGCAGGTGCAAAGAGGACCTGAAGTGATCCTTTTTCCCCCTCTCCTCAGCTGGAACATGAAGAAGGCACTTTATGATCCAATTAGTGCCTCCAGGAACTCTCTAATTGCATTATAAAGCATCTTAAAAAAAAAAAAATAGAAAATTAGAAATTGGTTTTAAAGCCCAAAAAAAAAAGGAAGTGATATTTAACTATTTGCCCTCCTGGTACCTCAGCAGTGAGAGGACCCAGCATCCTTATACACCTCATTTTGTCTGTAAGTTCCACATTCGTGAAATGCATTCCATCACCCAGAGCTCTGGAGAGTGGAGAATCCTTTGTCGGGTTGTAATCAGAGCTCAAAGTATGTTGGGAAGCTTTGCACCCAAAGAAGCTCATGACGTTAACACAAATTGCTCATTCGAGGAAACTGTCACAGTGCTTCTCTATCTGTGGCCATTTTAACCTGCTAAATGTCTGTTCTATTGAGTTTTGATACCAAGCTCATTGGCACAGTGTCTGAGAGGTATTATATATAATGAGCTACAACATGCTTTCAACTTCAAAGCTCAGCCTCTGTGTATGTAATATTTATCACATCACTTTCCATAACTCTCACATATTCTACTTACTGAGTGGGTGGGAAGAAGATACTGAAATAATATTTAGACTTACATAGTGCTTTTCAGCTGTAGATAACAAAATATTTTCTGTTGGCAGCTAAGCATTACCATCTCCTCTGTGAAGATGGAAAAGACTAAAAGGCAAGTAACACAGGGCTGTGAATCAGAACCCCAGCTTCTGATTTTTATTGCACAGTCCTTCCTATTCATTCAATTAGTGTGGCTCCCAAGTACTTTTCTTCATTAGCTGACAAAAGTTATAGGACTTCTATCCCCATTCCAATAAAGGAATGAAATGTGCAAAAGAAAAACACTTGAATATGTCTATGTCATATATGACAGTAATACTTGCTTTCCCTTATACTCCCATACAGCTGAGCAGAATACCAGCCCTGCATTTTCTGTTTCCATCTATTCCTTTTTTTTTTTTTCCCCTGGGATTTAGTGCAGCCCATTGCAGCAAAAAGGCACAGTAGCAAGACTCTCAGATGAGCTTACACTGTGTGCAGGGTCCTCTACCCATCCCCTCAGGAAGTGGCTAACACCGAGGGTGTCCTTAAGTACCAATGTCTCCTTGAAATTACTCCGAAGGGGACATCAATCTAATTTAAATATGACAGGGTGTTTTACAAAATTCAGGTATTATGTTACCTGAACCCAGTGCTCCTCTTCCTGGTAAATTTGCAGTCTTATTGAGGAGAATCTTTCCTTGCCTGGTACTGTGTGCTGGGAACCTCTTCTCCTTCTGGATAGCAGGCACTGACTCTCTTTCTGCATTGCAATAACAGGAGAAAAGGGCGGCACCGCTGGGAAGAAAGATTCATTGTCAGATGCCATTTCAGGAAAAGGGTAAGGGACAGCTGACAACTTTCATCTTCTGTTCTGACTCAGTCTATCACACTCCTGTGCACTGCCATACCCATGCATACACCACTTTGAGTAAAGCCACTGATAATGCACAGTAAGTCATCAAGAAATTTTACCAGGATACTCTTTTTTTGAATTCTTTTCTGCAAAAGTTCACCCTGCTTCTTCTCACCTGAATTTTGGGTTGAGTTTCACTCATACTCAGAGCTCAAAAACAAGATTAGTTCACAAAACCAAGAGTACTGCTCATATTAAAACTCCTTTGATCCAACAAAAAATGCGTCATCTTGTTCCAGATTCTTTCATGGCAGGATCCCAATTTCTGGTATAAAATTTGTAGGCCTTAATAAATCTTCCACAGTAATGGTCTGAATTTTAGGAGTTTAACAAACACGCTGAGTTTTGGGTTTTATTATAAACATTTCATATAATTAGCATGAACAGATGGCATATGATTCTACCATTAATCATTTGTGTACAACAAAATACAGTAATGTCAGTATCTCCCAGAATGCTTCTTTGAAAAAAATACCTGGCTGCAATTCCGATCTGTCTTGCACCCATCAGACACTATGACTATAGTAAAATTACTTCTGATGTATCACAGTATTGAACAATGGTAGAATGAAGCCTTTTTCATTATGCAAACTATCCTCAGTGGTTTCAAGACTTACACTGGGTTTTATGCAATATATAATCAGTTGAAAAAACAACTTCCCTGTGTAGGACAAAAAGGAGGAATATTAATGGAGAAAATCTTTCAAAGCATTTCTGGAAACAATACCCTTATGTATAAAAAGAGTCTTTTTTTGGCATCTCTGTGTGGTAGTGTTTTCAATTCCAATAGCTATAATAAGAAAAAAAACTGCCCTATTTGTCAATCTGTCAGGAAATATATTTCAGCTTCAAGCACCATACTCCTGGGGTTTATGGAAATCACAAAACATCTCATTCAGATGAAGAGGCTGAAGCTGTAAGCAGTGCAATTAATATCTTCAATTTATGCCTTCAGCATGAAAAGAAGCTCAGAAGCTTTTTGAATCTGAATCCCAAGTGCTGTTTAATAGTTCACATCTGGCTTACGCTATTTAGGAGAAACAACAGTTGGTGTCAGCAGTGCATTCAGTGACACAGTAACCTTGCTTATCCAGGGGAGCACAGGGCTGGCCAGGGGTCATGGAAAGGTTGTTTGGCAGGTTCAGCTTGGTGGAAGGCTAGCAACTCAACTGTTGGTGCTGTGTAACTTGGTGATGCAAAAGCCTGCACCTCCCTGAGAGTACACAACCGTGGATCACCGTGTGTTTCCACACACAGAGTAAAGCCAACAAGAGTCACACTGTTTAATGGCAACAAACTCTGCACAGTGACAAGTTTAACCTTTTTATTTGCTGTTTGTATTTCAGTAGTACTCAACACCTAATCTCAGTCACTGCTGTGTTTGATCCTACGCAAGCACCTAGACAGGGCTAATTCATTCCTGAAAAAAAGCTTCCAGTCGAAGCCTCTTTGACACATCTGGAAGAGCCACACTGTCTCTTGTGTTATGTCTGCGAGGCTCTTGTCTCAGATCCCTAGTAGGCCCAAAATAGCTCAGGAAAGACAATGACAATTGTTGTTTCATTGCTGGAGCTGGAGACTTGACCAGCCATTCCAAGCAGATATTCAGTCATATTTACATATACATACTTTATCTCACAGTGTTTCAGAAGGACTCAGATTGTATAACAACCATGCTGCTGCAACAGAAGGTGTTGTACAGAGAGAGGAAGGGGCACACTCTGAAGATTCCACAGCAGAAGGTTTGGTAGGCTTTTTGGCTCAGAAGACTTACTTCTAACCTGCACACTTTACAACAAAAACCCCACTCTTTCTTCCCATAGTGCCTGTCTCCAAAAAGAGGACTGCTTTTCAGCAGAGAAATGGAGGAAAACATAGATTTGTGTAAACATTAGTTTGTTCCAGTGAGGTAGCTGAGGTGGCAAAGGAATTTGGTTCACATTTTAGGCAGGGATTTCTACAGGAGAAACAAGTGGTGCCAGCAGTGGCTTTCAGGATTCTACTGGATAAAATTCTTATCAAACAGGGATTATTGAAGTGTAGTCTCTCTTTGAGCAGGAGGTTGAACTGGATCAACTCCCAAGGTCCCTTTCAACCTGAATTATTCTGTGTTTCTAAAAAGTCATGCCAACGCTCAGGTGCCTGAAAAATGGCAAGCAACCATGAAGTAATGAGTTGTTTGGCACAACCCAAGCAGAATTCTCTACCTCCCATAGCTTTCTTTCCCTTCTGACAGGGCTTTTAAACAGCAATTTATGTTTTACTTATTCTGTTGCAACTGCAACTGAAAAAACTGAAGGGAGAAAGGGAGGCAAAAGAAAACAGTTTAGATGCTCTTGCTGATAATGAAGAATACACATGCTGTGTTAGAGAGCTGTGAAATGTTCTCCACCAGAATGACAGGAAACCAAACATGACTAAGAAAGCCGCTAACAGGCATAAGCTTCTTAACATTCCTGCAGTCTACACAAGACAAATGTTTTCCTAATTCATCTCTATTAAAACATAATAAAGCAAAAGAGAGAGAGAGAAGGAAATATGTGTCATCTTGGGATAAATGTCTTTCCCTGTGCACCAGAAAAACCCACTACCAAAGTTTGCTGGCCAAAAGTCAGGCAGGAGATGATTTCTTCATTGTGATTCAAGCTTACAGAAAATACTCTTTTAGTCAGTGTTAAATTTATCTCACACTGCTACAGAGAAAGCACCTGTGCAGCCAAATTTTGATCAGAGGAGTGTCTTGTCTGAGCAGTCACAAGACTGCAATACATGAAGGGGTACTGAACAGCAGAGTGCTCATGCTTCTGAGCTAGGACATGCAGTTACAAAGCACATAAAAGACTGCCTAGGGAGAGCCTAACAAACTCTTGCTCATGGCTGTGAATAACAATGAGAGCTGGGTTGAAGGGTACCGTGAGGGGTATTTTTACCTTTTGTGAATTTTTACATTTAAACTGAACCTTTTTATTTATTTATTTTATATGTATGGCTAAATCCCAGCTGAAGGTAATCACTGTAAACTTTATGCCTCCTGCTTGTTTTTCTGAAAACGTTCAGGATATCTGGAGAAGTGAGACTGGATCGCTATTGCTTTGTCACTGGTGCAAAGAGGATGTGAAACAAAGCCTTAAGGGCTTAATATCTTTCAGGTACAGGCAATCACATAATATATGCATACATATCACATATATACAACTGATTATCACAGATACTCAGTATTGAGATTCCAAGTGTTATTGTTTAGCTAGTCTCTCCAAGGCTGGGATCATATCATAGAATCAGAGAATAGTTTGGGTTGAAAGAAACCATAAAGATCATGAAGTTCCAAGCTCCCTCCCATGGCCACAGCTACCTTTCACTAGACCAGGTTGCTCTGAGCCCCATCCATCCTGGTTTTGAACACCTCCAGGCATGGGACATCCATAACTTCCCTGGGTAACCTGTTTCAGAGTCTCACCAACCTCACAGTAAAGAATTTTTTCTCAGTATCTAATCTAAACCTACTCTCTTTTAGTTTGGATACATTACTCCTTATTCTGTTACAATATGCCCTTCTAAAATGTCTCTCTCTGTCTTTCTTGCAGGTACTGGAAGGCAGAAATTAGGTCACCCCCTAAGCTGTCTCTTCTCCAGGCTGAACAAACCAAATTCTCTCAGCCTTTGCTCACAGGAGATGTTCTCCATCCCTCTGACCATCTTGGTGGCCTCCTCTGGACTCACTCCAGCAGGTCGATGTCCTTCCTATGTCGGGGACCCCAGACCTGGATACAGCACTGCAGGTGGGGGTCTCACCAGAGCAGAGCAGAGGGGCAGAATCCCCTCCCTTGCCCTGCTGGCCATGCTGTTTTGGATGCAGCCCAGGACACTTTTGGTTCTCTGGGCTGGGAGTGCACATTGCTGGCTCATGTCCAACATCTGATCCACCAGCACTCCCAAGTCCTTCTCCCTAGGGCTGCTCCCCATCTGTTCATCCCTCAGCCTATATATTATCTTGTAGCTTTTGTACATGGCAGATCAACTCGTTATTTAATAATAATTTTGATGGGTTTTCTCCAGAGGATGTTAAGGGCCAAAATTTGCCTACTCTCTATGAATGAGAGTGGAACAGGCGGCTTATTCACAATTTATAAAAGGGGTGGGCTAAATTTCAGTTTTTACTCTTCACAGATGTCTGTACTGTCCCCGTTTCTCTGTGGAATATTTAGGCCAGGGAGCGTATGCTGGAAGGAATAGGGTATCCAACAACATAGAAATGGAATCTGGAGTGTTGGAACACTAAATTTACACTTACTGGAGTGCTGGAAATATTCTGCCTGCCTGGACTCTTCACAGCTTCAGTTGGCTTTACAGGGCCTTTTAACACACCATGGAAAACTGGCAGACATTAGCTCAGATTTTTGAGGGGGAAGCAGTCACACATCATTGTAACACATAGTTTTTACGTTTTTTTTTTTCAAGTGAAAAGCTGCTGTTATCTGCAAAGAGTTAGAGCTTTTTTTGCTATTTTTCCCACAAAGGCCTTTCCTTCCTCCCCCAGAAAAACGATTGCTTCCTGCTTGTAGCAAAATTAGCTACTACATGAATGAAACACCGGAGAAGTTTAGAGACAAGATTAGGAGATGTCTTGCTTTTCACAGAATCAGAGCAAACATCTATGATGTCTGAAGGTAGGAAGAAAACAAAACTTTCTTGACACTTAAATGTTTCCGTGAAGATCTGGACTTGAAACAATGATAAAGGTTTGTTTTGGTGGATAACAGTGATGCTTAAATGGAACCAAATTTGCATGGGAATATTTTCCTGAATTTTAATTATTATTACGAAGTACCACAAGGTAAGAAAATGCCAGTTAATAACTCAATTGGCAAGAATTCTGTCCACAAATAAAAAAAGGGAAATTGCCTTTTCTTGAGATGGTTTGCTCTCTTGGTTAACAGATTAATAAGATAGTGATTTATGTAGCAGGGAGCATGGAGAGAGAGGAAGCGGCTGACATTCCATCCACATGACATTGGCTCTCCAGCCTTTCTAACCAGGTACTTGAGGTTGAGTCAGCTGTATATGACATTCAGAGAATGGTTTAAATTTATGCCTTAGATCTGCTCTGGGTGTTCCTGTTTCCTCACACTCTTTCACATTTACTTTGATAAAAAATAGAAAATAAACACTCGTTAGACATATCACTTCACTCCTTCAGGTGCTGTTCCTTAAAACACTGTTGTTTTCAGACTATAGACAAGATATTTACAAATCCTTTTACTTGAATCACATCATCTGTCTCCCTGTTGAACCTTTCAAACAGATCTCTACGAAACAACTCCCTTTCTCTTTTTTTTTTCAAGATGAAATACTGATGTTTTACAAATGTGTTCACTGATTTATCACATGGTGTCCTGCATGGAAAATTTTATAAGTAAATGAACAGATATGTCTGTTTCCATGTTTTGTATGCGAGGCAATGCGATAGCGTCGGTGATGGGAAGGCTGCAAAATGGTACTTCAAGTGGAAAGTCAAAGTCCTGTTCAATAAAAGTCAGAGAAAGAAAGTAAAGACCTTATCAATGATTTCTTTTTGAAGATCAGGGCTTTAGCATCACTTGAAGACATGTTTCTCAGAAATACTACACGTCTGTTCTTTTTGGAGGTCTGTGGGAAAACAATAGAGAACTGAAGAGAACAAAATAGAAATTAACAACTATTGCAATGTTTTTACCCCATGCTATGATGCACAGTTTTATGCCTTTAATCTGTGGATTTCAAAGTCATCATTAAATTTGATTTGATTAACCTAAGGAAATACGGGAGTTAATTTACAGCTACTTGCCAATTTGCAAGCCATTGAAGTGCAATGAAGCTGAGCATTCTTCTTTCAGCACTTTCATAATTAAGCATTTGACTAATTTAAATATTAAAACAGTTTTCTCATAATTGCATAATATCAGTTAAATATAAGCAAGACAAATTCACGCCTGCTTAAAAGATCTGAGATCTGTTTTATCATAAAGCCCACTAAAATCAGTGGAAAGATTCTGAGGCTTCTGCCAGCAAGGTCAGAATCTCCAAGCAAGGACTGGCACCCATTTTACACTATGAGCAGACTTTCATTGCATAGGAAGCCAACAAAATGAGTTGTTTTTCTCTTGCTACTAACATAATCTGAAATTATTTTAAAACAGAAGAGCTGTTAAAATATAGTTATATAGTTGCTAATTATTTTTATCTCATTTTGCTCAGAGCAGACATTGGAAATGGAAGAGTAATTTTCATTTTCTCTTTCTATTTCTGTTTGTTGTCAGGCTAAGATTCTTGAACACAATTCAAATGCTGGCATAGGCCTGTCAGAGAGTTTGTGATAGTGTCCTTATCCTGGGAGATATTTAAAACCCAACCAGACGAAGTCCTGCGCAGCCTGCTCTAGCTGGCCCTGCTTTCAGCAAGGAGAGAGAGTTGGACTAGATATCCTCCAGAGATCACTTCCAACTTCAACTATTCTATGACTCCTTGAAAATATTTAAATACTAATCACAAAAAAGATTCAAAATGTAGAAAATGTATACTTGAAAATTTAAGTATATCATTCTCATAAACCCTAAATTCTGAACCTACTGATATCTCTTACTCCTATTAGGAAGAAATTTTATTCCTAATTCTCCTACAACTTTCAGTTGTACCTTACAATTCTAATAATTTTACTCCTTAGATTTTAAAAACTCTTGCACCAATGCACCACAAAAAGTAGATGCTTTCAAAAAATGCAGTCAACTTCCATTGTTTTCATACATTTCTTACACTTTTCCTGGTAAGAGCAGATAAGTTCACGCTCTGTCCCTTTTTTTGGGAGGGCTAACCTCAAGAGCCATGCACATATACATTCCAATTCACACTCAGAAACAGAGGACCACACAGGCCCATAATTTCCCAAAGAAATGGTGAGGTGCAAGCATTTTATCCCCTGTGGCATGAAACCAAGTTTTCTTTTATTTCCATTCCATTTTCAAATCTAAAACACAGAAGTAGAATAGGATCAGAGTTCTTTTACATGGTTTCTGTGGGTGCACAGCCCAGTCCTTGGGCTGACCCATGTGTAAATAGCTCATATTCTCCACTGCTCTACAAACAGTCAATGCAAACTATGCATCACTTGAGATCTGCTTCAGTTACCAAAATAATGTTTTATCAGGACATGGTTCGTGCATAATCTATGTTCTGGATCTGCACATGGGATTTAATTCTCTGGAGATCTGGACTACTTCAAATAGCTTGCCTCCTTATCTTTTCTTAGCGCCTCCAAACAGTTCTACTGTCTCCCAGTTAGGGATCATGCCGATGATTCAAGAGCCACCCACGCAGCAGCATTTTTTTTTTTTTTTCAGCAAGCATTGCAATTGCTGATAAGTGTGGGTAAATAATATGACATATAAAGAAACATTATGGAGTGCACTGTATTATTACCCATCTGGAAGATTTATTTGACCAATATATCAACAGTCAGGGAACTTGAAGCACTGTCACGTGGTTTCAAAAACAGAAAAAACCTCTAGCACAGTATATATATGTGCTTCATTAGTGCTGAGGATGTGTCATTTTAGCAAAGTACAGGAAAAATCAAAGTCAGGGGAAAGCAAAACTAATTATTTAAGAGATAAATCTATGTTTTTTCAGACAGGTTATGGGACTTTCCTGTACTAGGGAGACAGCTCATGCTGTAAGATCAATACACAAGAGTTTGATGAAAGTTTGGAGCAAAAGTTCAAGTTCTGCTAAAGGTGTTCATATACCTACTTTTCTTTATAAGTGTAGGTACCACTGATCACACCAGTGAATTTTCTCTGTTCATAGAAACAAAAGAAAGGAATATAAAGCCGGCAAGTACTGATGGTGTCCTGATTCTTCTTCTTACACTTTTCTTTGAAGCATTTAAGTTTACTAATGTTCAGGATGTTCAATAAAGTCAATTTTCTTGTGACAAGTTGACCAATAGTGGTGCTTGGAGAGACACTGTGTGACGAATTCAATTACATTACCTTGTCAGTAAGCAATTTTTTTTGCTTGCTTAAAGTAAAATCTAATAATGAAAAAATATTTCAAGAACCTTAATTTCTATTTTGCTTGGAAGTTCAGAAAAGTAGGCATTAGTAAGTTTAAATCAGATTTTCACTGATATATACCTTTTTTGAAAATCAAACCTTCACTCTTCAGTCACTTACATACATTAGAAAATCATACCCAAAACATAAATATATCAAACTGACTGTCAAAATTGCCCAGGCATTAGATATGATTCATGTAGTATTCAGTTGCTGAATATGATAAACTAAAAATCTGGGACAATATCACTTTGTAACTGTCTTTCAAAGTAAGATACTTTTGGCCCATCATATGCATGCGGTTTTGGTAAAAGTTGGAGGAAATATAATATTCCTAATCACTGGTAATATTTATTTGATAATAGAGGGTATATGTAATTCAAACTTAATTTTAAAAAGGCTGTCATAAACTTTTGCTTTCTCCAAAAATTAAATAGTACTTGGAGCAATGCAACAAGATGCACATGAGATTTTTTACTACTTGCTGCTCTAGGGAACTAATTTAAATACACAATATGGACTTTAAGGGGCTTGTTTATGTGTTTTGGTCTTCTTTTTTTCCCTTTGGCCCAGCTCCTAGTTTCAGAAACAGTTGCTATTTGTTGTAAGCACAGGAATAACACACTCACAATTCCACCAGAGACATAGGCAGGTTATTAACAGCTGGGGAGTAAATTCCAAGTCAAACAGTACCATATTGTTTCTGCTTCTCAAATGCTATTTTCATGCATATTAGCAAAATAATTACACTTTCACAAAGAAAAATATTTATAACAAGAATTATGACACTTCAAGGAAACTAGAGTCATTGCACCTAAACCTAACTTGTGTGCTGAATATTTTTCACTGGAAAAAGCTTGACAAAAAGTTTACCAAAAATTGTACTCTATAAAATTAAAAAAAAAAAAAAAATTTAAAAAAAAAAGTTTTGGAGGGTTAGTCTCATTCTTTCTCTTTTTCTCATATTTATGTTTCCAGTGATGGTAAATGCAGGAAAGAAGCTGTATTTGAGGACGGTAGTCCTGTGGAGGGTTCACTAATGCTCTGAAAGAAAAAAAGTTCCATTTCCTTCTTTTGTTATTAGTTCTTAAAAAATATGTACCTAGTCATGCAGGATCCAAGGTAATGCTTCTCCAACTGACATTGGAGTTAGATCCACGGATTTGAGATTGGCACAAGCTTCATTTCATGGCTACAGAGACTTCTCAGTCTGTCACTATACTGCATTGGAAGTCTGGTCCTGAGCCACTCTGAGTGAGATTTGCAAAGGTGTTTTAGCAGCTGCATGTTACTAATATGTAGTGAACCCATGGAGAGGCACTACATGGGACATGAACTCATGGTGCCTGTCCGAAAAATAGAAGTGTACTTCCATGAAATACCTGCAACATGAACTGTTCAATTAGCTCATGCTTTTCTTCAAGCTATTACAAGGACAAATGAAGAAAAAAATCCATTAGTGAGACCCCAGTGGTCCCTGTGTGATTTTAGTCCCTCTGTATATTCAAGGATTATGATTTGTAGTGGACATGTGACTTACTCTGCCCCAGTGTGAATTCACATTCTGATGTCAGCTGAAGGGGGAAAACATGCTTAAAACAAAGAAACAAATTGCGGTTTTCCCTAAAAAAACCCCAAACCACTGATTGGTCTGAATATTTAACCAATGTATTTCAACAATTCTTTTCTTGTAGTGCTAACACACTGCTGTTCTGAACTGAAATGCAGAAGTCAAAGACCAGACTTTACTTCTGTCCTTGCCTTTTGCACTGCAAGTGGTGTTAATGAGTGGAAGAATACTAAAATAAGTTGATTTTTGGAATGTTGTTTTAATGCAAATACAACAGTGTCCATTCAACAGTGCAGATTGAAGCAACCATCTCATACTGGCTTTATACTTATTGCTATCAGAAGGTGCATCCTCCATTCTCTCAGTACTTGAAGAAAGAGACAAGAAAAAAATAAGACCCATCCAATTACACTGCAAATTTTATACCCCACTTGCTGTATATTGTCCATAGAACTGGGCAGGTTGAGAAGATCCTCAGATAATCTCAAGCATCACTGGTTTAAATTGCCTTAGATTGTCTTACGCTTTACATTTTCCTGTATTGGCATGAGTGACGATGTGTGCCAGGTGTATTCAGACTCGTAGATTTTTGCGAGTCTCTTCTAAATAAATTCAGGTGAGGTGTGGGGATATCAAATGCAGCTAGCATAGCATGCTCTGCCTGTGGTCATGTTATTTTAATGTTCACCAAACTATTTCACTGTTCAAAATTACTTGTTAAAGTTTAAACAAAGGTGTCTTTGTTGAAAATGTGTCAGTTTATCTTCCTAATGCTAAAGTCCTAAAACAGTCGAAATTTTGAGATCATCAGAGAGGCTGAGGTAGACCTGACCTTGCTGTCTCAAAAATTGTTAGAATTTACCACAATAAAAATGAGGTGGGAGGAATCTGTTACAATAACAAAGACTACCCTACTTCATATGAGGGTTATAAAAAATGTTTCATAAAATCACCACTCCTGCAGGGTTGTCTGAGCAGACTTTAACCTTCTAGTTAAGCACATGTATAAATGGTTATATGGATGAAGACATTTGCCTCTGAGCATTTGGTTGAGGGATGATGTAGATAGACTGAAGATCAGCTTTCTTCCCTGCAGGCGAGGCCATGTGTGCAAGTCTTACAATGCCTGTAGCATGGCATGCACACCACGGAGGCTGCTCCTGTTGGCACATGTGACATTCAGTCACCAAAACCCTGTGTTAATCTTCAGAGTAACTAGCTTCTGCTCTGTCTTCCGGTGAGTTGGACTCATTTATGCGTCAAAAAAAAAAAAAAAAAAAAAAATATATATATATATATATATATATAGTGGAAATGCTTTTGTGGCACAAAGAGAATGAAGGCAGTAGGATTCTAGGATTTCTAAAGAGAAAACTGTAGAAAATTTTTAGTCAGAAAATCTGAACTAGTAGGTAAGGGTCTTGTTTTGGAGTTTTTTTAAGCAGGTGGAGAGGTGAGGAGCATTTGACAAGCTCTTACCTTATCATCAGAGAATAAGACCTCAAGTTCTAAGACTGCAGACTCTCCTTAAAGCAGCATAAGGACTCAAATTTTTCACAGCACCCTAAATCTGCCAGACTAGGAGTAGGTTTTCATGAGAAACTACTAAAACAAGCACCTTGAACTCATATTTGGGGAGTACAGGTATCATGTGTGGGTCTCCTTTTTTCAGGGAGTTTACTTGCCTTTCTTCTTGGATGCTATTTTCCCATAGACCTGCTACCCTGAATTCCTGCCTCTCAACTCGGTGAAATGCTTCATTGCCTCATAAACTGAAAAAGTCTTTTCCATCAACAAAGTAAATCAATAGGATCAAGTCAAACCCTACCATATTTTTCAACAATCTTAAGTTCCAGAAATTATAACAAAAAGAAAAACACATTTGAAAAAAATCTACAAATACTCTGTTCATTCTCTCAAGTGGACACAAGGTACTGTACGCTTTGTTCTCAGTGAATGGATGTTTAGCTTTAAGCACTTGAACAGTCTCACTGAGTTAAATAGGAGTACTTGGCCACTTAAAGTTGAGCACTTAAAGTTAAGAATGTGCTTTCCTGGTGTATTGCTAGCGCAGTGGCAAGATTAGCAGCCATTTGCAAGCACAGGTCCAAACACTTTTTAAAAATTTTTCTTTTCTTGGTCATTTTTCATAAGGAAGGAACAGTGCAGAAATTTCAAAGGTAAAATAGTATGCTTGGAAATTGAAATATTTCAATGAGAAAAAAACTTTTGTAATACATCATGGCAACTGTATTTTGGTTGCTTCATGCTTCTGTATTCTGTACTGACTTGATTATTTATCCATCAGGAATTTTGATGGAAAGGAAAAGCAATGTATGAGAAGAGATAATTCTCCTTTTGGCACCTGACCTGTGGACTGTGATGGAGGTCTAAGTTAGGTAAATATACCTACTGTAAGTGACTATCACAGCCTTCCCAAATGAAAATATTTTACTTTTAGAACATAGAGTCATAAGCTTCCAGGAGCTCTGTGAAGAAACAGAGGTTTTTTTATGGAGAGGAAGAGTGTGCTGATCAGCCATACTGACAAAATGCATATACAAGATGTACAGCATGAGACATAGCAATCTATTGATTCTTTTTCTTGGCCTTGTGCACAGTGTTGAATGACCTCATTTCAAAATATTCCATGATCATTGCAATAAAAACTGTCAGAGCTGTCATTGGTTTCAAAATGCCTACTCCAAAGTATCATTTTATCTGGTTTTAGAACAGGTGTTTTTTGGGCAGGTATAAATAAAATGATGCATGCCCTAAAATCCTTTATTTAACGGATTGTGACTAGCTGTTGCTGCAGACACCCAGCATTTAATAAAGGGTTTATGTTATTGCTGCAGCTTGAATACATACTTGGAAAGGAAGAAAAACTTTTTGCCTTTTTACTTGCTTCATAGGCCAGTGACCTTTATAAATGACAGCAAATCTCTGCTGAATGAAGGATGAGGGAAAAGGGGAAAACATTAAGATATTTCGTCCTACTTTTTTGTGGCATGTTGAAAACAATCACAGTGCCTATTTGTCATGTTCCAGCTTTGTCTCCCTCTTGCAGTAGTCTCTGACAGGCTGAATGAAGAAAATCTAAGTGAAGATGAATTGGCAAGGGTATCACTTCTGGTCTGTCTAATTCTGGAGCAGATGAAAAATATATATAATACCAGGATGTTAAAGTGGAGGAAACATTATCATCAAGGGACAGCAGGGATAAAATAGAAATCCTTTGGGCAATTTTGGCAACAAATGAATAATCCAAATGTGTTTCTCATAATTCAAGATCTTCAGTCTTCATGCTATTTGTAACATTACACTAACAAGCAGGCTGTTCACAATGGAAAGGAGTAAGCAAGATGAACAAACACAGAAATAATAATTCTAAGAAGAGAGGAAAATATGAAAAAAATCCCTAATATCAATGCTCATTTGTGCTGAAAAATTGTTTTCATGGGGAGCACGTGCTTCTGTTTTGACTCATGTAAATAACCAGATAGGGGAAATACTCAGAAGCAGACCGCACAGAAGAATCCTGCCTCAGTAGTGGGATTGATGGGATGAATATCACCAATATTTCATGCAGGAGTTGTATAACTGAAAGTCTAAAAATGTCTGGTGTTGCTGGGGAGCATGACAAGGTCCATAGGAAGCTGTCCCAGTGCAGACCATGCACTGCCAAGAATGTGGTATCCAGCCAAATTCCAGGGCCTGAAGGATACACCCTGGTGAGCCCTGCTTGCCAGCTTCCATCTTCCCTTCACTTCACTATGTAAAGCAGATATTCCAGGTCTCATAATAGGGCCAGGAATCAGGAGCTAAGGATCATGTCTTGACCATATTCTCTTATTCAAAGAGGGAAAAAGGTTCTCCAGACCTCAGTCCTGTGCAAGAAAAATGTCCAGTATATTACAGTTTTCACAATGTACAATCACTGAGCCACTAATCCTGCTTCCTTTGTGCAGTCCAGTGGCAAGAAAGCTCTTCAGCCACACTTGTGCATGCACACAAAAGCTTGCTCTCTTCCCTCTCTCTCTAGATTCAGGCTGGAGACATATTTTTCCATAAATAACAGTACAATCATATAAAAACTCTTGGCAATTTACTATAGGCAGATTGTGAGCAAGACAAGATAAGTTCATAGAGATGAACTGAAAGACCTTTATGCAAAAAGCTCTTGATTGTCTTCCCCTGAGTGGTGATGAAAATTTCACTAGTGGCTTCAGTCTAAAAATGAGTAAATCTTAGTTAACATATCAAGTAAAGAAAATTAAAATTCTGATTTTATTCAAAGCTGGTTTATACTAGCCTTTTTCCATTCAGTTCAGTGGAACAATTCTTGGCTAACAACACTTTCAAACTAGATCGAAAACTTTGTCTTCTATAGCTCAAAAGATAAATATCACATCTGAAAATAAATCTAGAGCACTGGAACTACTTGAAAGTTTTCATCAAGGATCTGGCTCCTAAATTGTCCTTTACAGAAAACAAGACAAAACAAAAAATTTAGAAAAAAATCTTGGTGTTGTTGGTTTTGTGGTTTTTTTTTTTTTAATTGTTTGTGTTCAAGGTTTTCTAGTGTTTATGGGAAATATTACATACTTGGTTTTTTTCTTTGCTGACCTGATTTTAGCAAAAAGAAACATCTGGATATCCACAGGAATATTTCCAATTCAGCATTTCGAAAGAAAAAAATGCAGATGCTTGTATTTTACACACAAATTGCCAAACCCCCAAACCAGATCTGCTTCAAACAGCTTCAAATGTAAATTACATCAAGTAGTTCAAAAAGTGTCATGAAACCTCATATTCTCTTTCAACTACAGGTACAGACTAACTGATGTTTCCTCCTCTCTGACTTTTTTACAAACTGAATTTCTCCCACAGTCACTGTTATTATGAATTTGCTGCCTGTTCACGAGGAGTAGTCACAAAGGGAATTTAGCAAACAGGAATGACAGTGTCTCATTGAAATTACTCTCCCACAAAATTGGTATGAGGCAGAGAGTGTGGGAGGCACAGAGAGGATTATCTTCAGGTTGTAGATTGATAGACAGCACATGGCCTGATCCTACGGGGCAATGTCTGTGACAGTCACTTCATACAGACAGACCTTAATGCACTCTCTGCAATGATTTCTTCAGGCCCGTAACACCAGGGAATGATGTCACACAATGACACATGTTTTATTGAAAGAAGTCTGATTACCTTTTCATGGATGCTGATTAAAGTTTTGCTAGTGGCTTAAATGGAAATAAAAAATCCTAAATTAACAAATCGTACAGAGCCATTGAAGTTTGGACTTTATTTCTGACAGCTTTATACATACTGGTGTGTCCCAAGTGAGTTCAGGGAACTGTTCTTGATTAATGGCCCAAGAAAATTATCGTGGGTGGCAAGCATAATATGAAAGTCAGCATTCTGATAGTTACCCTAGTGGGAACAAAATTTCAATAATGTGATATAGTTATGCTTATTAGGCTTATCACCTATTACAAATGCAAGTGAAAGTTCCTACTGCACTCATTTGATTTCAGGAACCACCGAGACACTGTATGAAAGACAGAAACTGAGTTTCATTTTTCACACTTCTCCTCCACAGCCACCAATAGTTCATCTTTCCTGAGATGATATCCTAGCTTGTGTGGGCAAAAGGATTCTCCAGTGACTAGATCATTCCCAACTTCAGCTGGGAAGTCCTTCAGCTTCAGCTTCATGCTATTGATTTTTCTGGTGGAAGGTCACTTATTGTTATTGTGTACTCTGCTGGCTGTCTTCCTCTTTTTCTGCAGAATTGTGTGGGGTCCTGAGCATCCCTGTCCTTAGTTCTCTTCTCTTCTTCTTCTGTCCCATTTCCCTGCATATGCTCATCCATGAGTAAAATTTCACCTCTTGCCTCTGCCCTGGTGATTCCTGCACCTTGCCTTCTCTTCCAGAACACACTTTGGTCTAGGGCAAAATTTCAGCTTGTCTTTGTAGCTGTTCACTCACAATCTCAATGGTAAAAATAAAATTCCTAATTTTTGCCACCAAACCCTCATCAACACCACCACCATTATTGTTCCCAGTGTTCAGGCTTGCATCAGACATCATCTTCAGCACAGCTCATTCCTTGGATTCACACATTTAGGGAACAGCAATGTCTCATACATTGTCATTATTAAGATAATGTCTTTTCTGTCCATGTAAGCAACTAAAATTTATCATTCTGGCATCCTTTGTTTGGGGCCTCAACTAGTGCAGGTTACTTTTCTCTGGTTTTGAAAAATGTATGTTTGCCCTGAGGACGTGCATGCAGAATGCAGCTGCAGACAGTATTTCTTATGCTGTGATCCTGTCTGTCTTCACTGCTGTGACAGACGCTTGGGTCCCAATTCTCTGCTGTGAAAAGCATTCACTGCATCTCCTCATTTGTAAAGAGTGCTCAGGCTGGTTCCAAATGCTCTGAATTTCAAACGTAATTTCATATTGAAATAAAGTTCCCAGTAGTGGCTCAGTGAGCTGAGCCACAGCCATGGTCCACACAGGATTTTCCTCTTTCTGCAGCCTTGTTAAGGCCCAAGAAGTGGGTCATTCAGATCTCTCCATTGTCTCTTGCCTACTACTTTAAGCCTTATGGGAACAGAAATTTTTGCTCTGATGTAGGGTCCTTGACCGTGTACTCAAGTAGTACCAGTAACAATCTGGAAAAAAATAGAAAACTTGCTATGTCAGCACAGAAATATTCTTTCTTAATAGCCCTACCTAGAAGGGGAGTTGAGGCTCACTGTCCAATAACTGTCTACTTAACGCATGGCAACAATTACAGCTTGAAAAATAAGACAAAAGTGAAAAGCTACTTTTTCATCCATCTTAACTTCTTTCACACATAATGAGACAGGTGAAAAATGTTTTACTTGGAGGTAGATGTCGCTTCTGAAAGCTTTTTGTCACTAATTACAGAGAGGCTTTGCTTTGTAGCATACTTAATGTCAATTCTTCAGCAAATTCTGGTTTAAAAAAATACTTGTTAATTGATATATGATTAAGTTCCCTTTTTTTCTAAGATTTCTGTGTTAAAGTATTTTTCTTGGCATTGTAAATCTATTCATGTTCAAAAAGAATTATCTCTAAGGGGTTTTTTTTAAGAAATTCAGAATGTTTTAAAAAGTTCAAATTTGTTAAATTAAATTATGCTTAAAGAAATATATATATATATATGTATATATATATATATATATATATATATACACACACCACATCAGGCTAGATACTTCTCCATAACAGGAAAAGCATCCAAAGATTTTGTCTTGCCTCGCAATTGCAGTGCTGAGCTTATAGCTGGGCTATCCTACAAAGTAGATTTCGTGGGTTTTGACATGGTATGTACACTAAGGTATGTCTGCAGCAAATGAAGAGGGAGAAAGGCTCTACCAGAATGCAGCTGAATTTGAGATGTAGTGGTTGCCATTCTGTCCTCACTTATTCCAGGGCAAAGAGGTGTAACAGTGAAGCTAGTCTTGAATTTTGTGCCCCAGTTTTTGACTATCTAATAGGACTAATATTGCCTTTCACTTTGTTTTCTCTTTAGGCTGCCAGTGATTCAGAGCAATAATTATTTTGACTATGCATATGAGTCATACCTATAGTAATAGGGCTCATCTTGCAGGTATTTCCCAATGCTACTGTAGTACATACTGATAAAAAATAAGAATTCTTTAAAAAAATATTATTTTGTGATAACTTAGAAGTCATGTTTAATTTTAAGCAATTTCTTTGAGATTTTTGCTCTCATTGCCCTGTTAGTTCTTCTACTGTTTCTTTGCCTGCAAATAAAACTGAGAGCATTGCTGCTTTTCTGTCTGGAAAACCTTAGCTATATATGTTCTGGGTGGCAGAGTTGAATTCAACCCCAGCTTCAGTATTTGTCCTAATTTCTTCGTGGTAGCAACAGGGAAAGACTAAGCATTTCAGACAGATCCTGCCAAAGAGATAATGGAGACTTCTGTGGAGATTGTAGTTTTAAGAAAGTTTTTTTCCTTCCTTTTGGAAATGCCAGAAAGAATGAATGAAAACATAAACCTCCTTTCCTCATATAGGAAAGAATTCTTCTTTGTGCAGAAAGTCCATGCTGGTCTGGGGTTTTTTTCTTCATTTTCTTGTCTTCATTGAAGCAGGTCTGAATTGAACATACAGCTTTTGCAAAACAATTTTTCAATGAAGATATGTTAGGAATCATTAAAAGGCTACAGGTTTAGCTAAAAGGGTACTCTGTTCTGACCACTCATTTTGTCTGTGGAAAGCCTGAGGATGATTGCGATGCAGGAATTTAAAATAGAGACTGCTTAACTCTCCTCACCCTGTGGTTACCCAGATTTGATATTGGTGAAATAATCAGCAAGATAAGTTATTTCAGTATGAGTAAGAAAAGGAAGCTAACCTAGTGTACAGAGGGTGTCAGAAAATGTCTTTTCTCTGCTGGAGCTGAAATTTCATAACTGACAAGTGCTTGATGAGATCTTTCCCCTCCCAAAAGAAATCATTATCAAGTACAGGGTTTTAGACAAGGTAGGGCAATAATCTAATTAAAAATGGGTAATTCCTGCGGAAGGGAGATGGTAAAATCTCAAAAAGGATATGACTATTTTCTGGGGAATATAATGAAGCTACGCAAAAAATAGTTTAGAGGTATGATTTCTTTTACATCTTCTTTTCTGCTACAAATCAACAAAAGCCTTGTCTGATACTTTTGGTACTGTTAAAATTCCTTGGACCTCCCTGTAATGGAGGGAACCTTTTTCTTGTCCTAGAAATGGATTTTTCAAAACTCTGTAGTGGGTCTTGCATCAGTCCACATCTTTGCATGATCTAATAATAATGGAGAGGGAAAAAATAGCAAGCTTCTATTTTATATGAGGTAATGTTGCCTCTATTCACAGCCCACAAGCTGTGATTTCTTCATTCTGCTCTAAAGGGCTTTGCAATGAAGCCATTCTTGAAGGCCACAATACTCAGTTTGCTGTTCCTGGGTCACAGTTTCTGCAGTATTTTGGTGGTCAGGTGAAACTGCAGAATCAGGCTGTACTGCTGTGTTACCTTTAGCACAATAAAGCTGTTCTCTAAAGGTACTTAACAATCTGAGGTGTTGATTTAAGCTTCCTGATTAGCACTCTGATATAAAACACAACAATTATAAATCTTGTGTAATATTTGAACAGGGACATAAATGCTGGAGCTTCCAGATAACAATACTTGCCTTTCTGGAGGAAATGGTGCTGTGGTAGAGTAAGCTTTACACATTAAAGAGCATATTTCCAAAAAACTTATTCCAAACTTAACTATATTGTGGTTCATTTTGATCTCTGGAATAAAACTGTGAAAATTAATTTATCAGTCTGAGGTGTTAAGTGAAAATGTGCTCATTTCTTTGGGCCGATATATGTAGTTTTCATATAAATGATTGTGATTAAAAAGTCATAATTTATCAATAGATGTAAAATGCAGAGATATCTACAATGCTTTCCTTAACACTTTGAGAATACAAAGCAACTGCAGTAATTCAGATGCTGAGATACAGAAACTACTGGTGAATTTTGACTTTTTTTAATGAGACTCACTGAAAGTTTTAAATGTCCTCTGTTCTTTCCACAAGTTCATTGAAAGAAAAATAAAAAACCAACACACAAAACCAAACCAAAAGAAAACCTAACCACCAGTGAAATTTCTAAGGCTATTAATTTCTATTTTTTGTTTACTGAAGCATATTCCACTGCTTGAGAGTATATACAGTCTAACAGTATATACTGCTTCAGCAGAATTACAAATAATTCCAAAGACAATAATTTTGCTGAGAACCTGCCTGTATGAACCGACACCTCATGGCACCTTTTGACAATTTTAACCCTTCTGAGTTAAGTTTAGCCTAACGGTACCACATCAAAATTTACTTGGATAGCTGTTGAAAGCATATTTTAGAAGGCTTCCCTTCCTGCTACAGCTCCTGGTGCCGGGTGATCCTAGGGTGAAACTCCTTGTCTAAATTTATCCATGTCCAGGTCATTGACATTTGCTCTTTCACAAACATTATCATTTAGCTTCAATGGCTCTTTCCCCTTCCTTTCACACAGAAAGGTCTGTCTGACTTTTATACCCTTTCAGAAAGGAAAGCTGTGAATTGATGGTTCCAAAAACCAGAAAGAACCCTTTCTCATATGAATTATGGGGTAGTTACAGACAATACAAACTAATACAATTAGTAAGTCCTGTGGGAAGACAAGATAGATGTTCTTCTGCCTTGTGCATCATCCACAAAAAAACAAACATCCCCCTCTCCAAAAACCCCAAAGCCACATTACCAGTTTAATTGCAATTTCCGAATTATGACTGCTGTTAGTGACATGTAGATGGAGAGACATCTCAGCAAGATTTTTTTTGATGTCAAGTTGAACATGATGTTTTGACACCTGGGAAATCAAGTTACGACTTACAAACTGAGCAAATGTAATGTGTAAGTCACGGAAAGAGAATAAACACAGGTGACTGAAATGTCATTTTCCTGAATAATTTTTATGGCCAGGGCCACATTTACATGCAAAGTAAAGGTTCAGTCCAATGATTAACCCAGGAACAAGATGCTGCTGGTATATTAATTGACCTAATAAAGTATTCTACCTTAGGCGGCCTTTGTCTACATCCATTACATTGCAGAGCAGCCAGTCAGTCAGAGTAGTTATAATTCACACACACAAAAACTGTGTTAAAATAATGGATGTGATGTGTCAGCCTATATAGACTGCCAAAATGGAGCCAAGAAATCCACCCCTAAGTCAACAATACTTTGAAATGAAGGGGGCAAGATTTAATCAACCCATTCTTAATTCATTTTGGTTTACCTGCATCACAGTAATGAATGTTACAAAAGCAAATTATGCTTCCTCAGTTGCTTCGGGATGATAATTAAAGTGCCATAAGTTCCCTTTTCAAGAGGTTCTTCTCTAGTTGATGAGTTATTTTATTAATATTAGTTTAAATATTATTTTCATGAATCCTGTGTCATGAATTTTTAGGGTAAGTGCAACCCTTTTTAGGGTTAAGCAAAACTCCAAATCACTTATATTAAGTGTCCTTGAAAATCTTGAGCTCTTCATATGGAATTCATTAGGTAAGTAGTGACATATATGCCTTTTCTGTTAAAGTATTCTGATTTGATTGGACTGCTGGTATACCTGAAAGCTATCTGATATATGCTTAAGAGCACAGCAAAACCCATCTCCCTATTTGCTCTTAAACTTCAGGGAGGTAAAGTTTGCCATCTTGGAGTGGAGAAAATGTAATGATGCCCACAATGTTTAAAATGCAATCAGGAATCCCAAGGCAAACTGGCTAAATAGAACATGGAAAGCTTTAGAAGAATATAACCTAGAAGAGTAGCTAGGGTGAAAATGTTAGCTTTCCCTCTTCAGCATATAAAATGGTGAAATGTTTTCCAAATTAATGTGGTTTCTAAATTATAATGCTACACCTGAGCCTAATAAACATAAGATAGGTCTCTATTCTCTTCCACTCTTTCACGGATATGAGGGTAGTCTGTCAGAAAAACATGACACATCACTAAAGCAAAAGTGAAAACACTTCTACTTAACTGTGCAACTTAATCTTTAGTAGCTAGACCTAGAAAGCATGTCTGGCTTCCCTGAAGGAGGAAGATTAAAAGAAGTCGTTTTCTTATTTAAATTAGCACACCGTTTTTACTTTCTGATTTGAAGTTTCACAAATATCTTTGTGAATTATGTGAACTGTCAGGAGGTCCTCATGGGAAAATCTGTTGCCCTCAAATATATTGCTAAAATACAATATCTGGTTTTGATTTGGTCTTTAGAAGCTCGTAACACTCGGTAGTTTAGTCTAAAAGTGCATCCTTCACATTCCCGTCTCCAGGGGTTACTCCAAATATTTTAGACTAGCCACAAATTTTCAGCATCTCCCTGTGCTGGGCTCTGAAAATGCAAATATCTAACTTGTTTTTAATGCAGCAGAATAACTAGCATGTGCAGGATGTATTGTTTCTCTGTTTCACAATTAGACTTTTAAATGTTGTTCTGGTTGGGAGTTAATGCTTATGAACTAAGGATTCATCTATTCCTAGTTACACCTGCTCCCTCATCTCATGACAAAAAGCTTAATGCTGTATTATGATTTTTTCCTTCTCATCTGAGAAACATAATAACCTCCAATCTCTTGCTTCCAACATGGTTATAAATTTCCTAGCTTATAGTCCACATTGCCAGGGACATTCATTAAGTCCGTGTGTTAAACATCAAGTGAGACTGAACAGCTCTGAGAGCTGATCTACAGTTTGGAGCTTGATTCATATTTTATGTTGAAGGAATAATTTTATTGTGGAAATCTTCCAGATCAAAAGCGATGTGGTCAGCAGGTCAACGGAGATGATTTTCCCTCTCTACCTCTGCTCTGGTGAGACCCCATCAGGAGTGCTGTATCCAGCTCTGGGGACCCCAAGCATGAGAAGGACATTGAGGCTGGTGGTATGAGTCCAGAGGACTCAAAAAGATGATCAGAGGGATGAAACAACCTTCCTATGAAGACAGGCTCACTTGGTGTTGTTTGGCCTGGAGAAGAGAAGGCTCTGGAGAGACCTTACAACACCTTCCAGTACCTAAAGAGGGCTTCCTGGAAAGCCAAAGAGGGGCTTTTCACAAGGGCATGTAGTGACAGAACAAGGGGAAAAGTCTTTAAACTGGCAGAGGTTGGGTTTAGATTAGATATCAAGAAAAATTTTTTACTGTGAGGGTGGTGAGGCACTGGCACAGGTTGCCCAGAGAAGCTGTGGATGCCCCATCCCTAGCATGGGCCATCAAGGCCAGGCTGGATGGGGCTTTGAGCAGCCTGGTCTAGTGGGTGGCATCTTTGCGCATGGCAGGGGTTAGAACTAGACAATCTCTAAGGTCTCTGCAACCCAAACCATTCTATGGTTCCATGGTCTGCATGGCTCCTCCTCTTCTGAGGTTTTCAAAAGATCATCTGCCTCAGAAAACCTCTGACTGGCAAGTGTCATATTTCAGCACAACAGTAGCACAAGCTTACTACTGGTTCAGGTCCATTTTTGTTCTGAGACCAAGGAGAGGAACAAGGCCATTTAACTTTTCTCTCCACCCAGAAGATACCCACACTATTGAAAGCAGCTTGGTGAGAGGAGGTGTCAAAATGTCCAGTGAGTTACCAGTTCAGACATTCCATTATGATTGTCACATAATCATAGCTAGGACAGAATGATTGTGATTCTTTTCTATTACAATGTAAGCAAACAAGATAATCAGTGATGCATGGATTCAATTATTTAAGGAATAATCACTTATAGTTAATATCACTCTCCAGAACTGCAAAAACTTGGTCAGTTATTAAATAACCTGACCTGAATGTTGTGATTTCAAACTGGGCACCTTGACTAAATTAAATAATTTTTAAAACATTTATATATTTTTCAGAATTTGAACAGTTTCTAGAAAATAAACTCCAATGAGAAAGTGCATCCTATGTGCTAAATAATAGGTTTTGGGGTTTGTAACAATTTTTTCTGAAATACTCAAGAAACTAATACCAAGCAATTGCATTTGGAATTTCTCTGTGCTTTCTTCCTTTGCAAGTGTGTAAAATGGCACTTATGTTTTAATCCAAAAACTTAGTGCATATTCATATTCCTTTTTGGATCTAATAGAAAGTTTTGATCAATCTTTTTTAATTTAAAAATGTAAATTGCCTTCGTATTTACATTCCGCATGGCAAAAAAAACCCCAAAACGAAAAACAAACAAAAACAAAAACAAAAAAAACAAAAAAAACCCCAACCAAACAAAAACACAAACAAAAAACCAAAAAAAACCTCCAAACAAGCAAACAGAAAAAACCTATATCAAAACTTGCTCAACAATGTCTTTATACTTTTATTGTCCCAGGAACATTGGGTATTAGGGAATGAGGCACTAAAAGGTTGAGAGCTGAGCTGAATTCATTGCTTCTCTAGTATAATGGGTCAGTCATAATTAGATTTATAAGCCATGAATGTTCATGAAATTTCATCAGGATGAAAGTCAGAGAGATGGAAGGAAAGGAAGAGCAATCATCTTCCTAACAGGGCATCACACTCTCTAGGGCTACAAGGAGGTACAGCCCTCTGAATTCTGTTACTTCCCTCATTCTGCGGTCTTCTGATCTTTTTATTTGATATTTGAATTTCATTACCCCCAGCGGCCTTGGCTGTGTTCTCTGTATAAACATGAGTTAGCCCTAGATCCGTGTGACAGCATTTTTGTTTGGATTGTGGATGAATTCTGCTGTTTGTTTTTGTGGTGAAGCTTATTAAAGAAAATTTTTCCACAAGGTACTTGATAGAATTATAGCACTTTGACATTACTGGGTTTCTGCCATCATATATCATACTGTAGAGCTCCAAACTTCACATAGAAAAATAGAGAACATTTATTTAGCCACTCCTAAAGACAATTCTGCTTCCATGGACAGCTGCACCAATCTTAAATTTGCTGACACCAAACCATGGTTGATTCTGTGCTCACCCTTTCCTTCCCTTACTGTCCTAGGTTACATGGAAGGTGTAACCAAAAGTATGTATTCTATTACCACCTCCATAAGCTGTTAAAAACAGGTGGGGCAGTGTTCTTTATCTTCAGCATGACCCAGCCCTGATCGAGGGGCTATCTCTGCTAATGGGTCATCAAGGGCTCCAGGAGTGACTCATAAGATTACATCAGCCCATTGTGAGATGCCCCACCCAGAGGGGAGGAACTGAACATGCTTACCTGCATATAAGAGAGAGACTCTGGAACACTGGATTACCTTTTGACTGGATCCCCAGCGGAGAAGAGCTCAAGAGCCACCACTGGACCTCCAGAGACTGACGAGATCTTTCTACAAGATCACCACTTCAACAAGACTACATCCATCACTCCAACGGCCCTGCAGCCACCATTTTAACTGGACTGCCAGCACCACCCTAACAGGGTGCAGGTTGTATTCTGACTTTGTCTATCTAAACCATTGTTTCTATACTATTGCCTTGCTCTAAATATTAGTGTAGAACTGTTATTCATTCACCCATTTTTTTGTCTGTAAGCCCTTGATTCCAGTTATAATAATTTGGAATGAAGGGGGTCACATTATCCATTCTAAGGGAGGCTCCCACCTTCCTTAGCAAGACACCTGTCTTTTAAACCAAGACACTTACCAATGCTCTTATCATTCTCATTCCCTGTTTTCCTAACTCTGTGCCATCCCCTTTCCACTTCTAGAGCTCATTAGATCTACTGTGAGCCACTTTGACTCACTGTTGTAACAGAAAAGGTTCAGTCTCTTTTTTCCCCCTGGAGATAATGAGTTAAAGAGGTTGTCAAGGAGAATAAAGTGAACACCAGCATGGAGAACATGTGGGAGTGAGAAAGGGGTAAAGGACACCCCCTTTTGGCACTGGTTATCTGTTCATTCTCACCATCTTTCAGGACACCATGCCCCAGAAGATGGTCAGGAAACTCTAGTATCACTTTTGATGTTTGCAAATTACTAAATAACTGTTTTGGATTATTGAGATCCTCTTCCATGCTATGGTTTCCCTGGCAGCAAAATCAGTCGAACCTGCTCGTGCCTTCAGCACTCATTCCCCCGACATTGCCTGCCATAATATACTATGCCTTTCACTGCTGCCATTTCTCTTATTTGTACAGCGGAATTGCAACCAAGTTAGCAACAGAAAAAATGTAGGATAAAAAAGTAGGGGTTTTATCAATTGTTTTGTTTTTTTGGTTTTTTTAAAATTTTGATCAAGCCTGTAAACACTTTGCTAAACTCTTGGAAATGTAGTGCCTCACCAAAAAGCCAGAGGCCAGCAAGAATGCAGTAATCAAGAAAGAAAATGCAAATGTTCATTTAGGCAAGCTCACAAGTATGTTGGAAGAGAAAATGAAATCTAATCCCAGAAAGCAAGGGAGATTGATTTGTCTCAATTTCTTCCAGCCTAGCCTCTCTCTCTCTCAAAAAAAAAAAAAAAAAAAAAAAAAAAAAAAAAAAAAAAGCCACACCAAACAGGGAGAAATCATGCTATTTCATTGCCATATTTGTTATAAATCCTTCAGTGAGATTCATTTTACAAGAGGAAGGAAACAGGAGGAGTAACTTAAGAAAAGACAAATTGGGAGATTAGGTATAATTTATATTTCAGCAGAGGAGGAAAAAGGAGATTGCAGTGATGGTTCCGAAGAAACTAGAAGATATTTCAAGTACAAAAAAAAAGCAATTTGAGTCAACAGTGTTTGCTAACCTAACCTGGAGAAAGAAAATCTGGATTATTCTAAAAGTCTTTAACAACTAAAATCCTACTTTGTTCATAATTCGCATATCTAAGTGTACTCTGCAAATGCCTGCTATGTACTGATGCAGTGTGTTACATTCATCTAGAAGATTTTGAACTCGAAGCTGCTTGGTCAAGGAAGTAGACTTCATAGTACACAAAATCCTTTCTCAAGCAAACATATATCTTAAAAAAATAATTAAAATACAAGTGAGACTTTTCTTTAGGCAACTTTCCCCAAACTGTCTTAGAGTCATAAGAAGCAAATATACTATGCCATATATCACTGCCAGTGCAATTCAGAATGAGCTGTAATTCTGTATTGGCAGCAGTGGTAAATTGGCTACAGTCTACTGAAGCTTTCTATTTCTTCCTATATAACTTCTGGCTATCTTAGGGCACAGCTTTGTTGGAACCACAGATAGGATTCAACGTTTATATTCAGCTTCTTCAGTTTTTAGATTATTTCATATAAAATATCATTTTGAATGCATTCTAAATACTGATATGCCTGAACCTGGGGAATCTGAGTCCAGACTTAGGTGTGATTATGTACTATACGTCATTAGATTGAATTCAGCTGGCTGAGGCAACTGCCAGACCAAATCAAAGGAGAATAACCTCCAAGACATGCCTGCAATGCTGTACCAGTAATGAGGAAGGAGGGATAGGTAGCAGTGGACAGTGACAAGAACTTCTGCTAAAGATGGTAAAAGAATGTTATTACTCAGTCAGAGCCTGTAGGACTACATTTCTAAAACTGCCAGTAAGATTTAGCTCCTTATTGTGGGCAGAGGTAACAGGCCAACAAGAACAGCAGGGATATAAATTTTTCTACGACACCTAATTAAGGTTGGGCTTTAAGCTTTGGCAATGATCCCACAGAAGGAAACACCCCAAAACCAGCGCAATCCTGCACTACCAGCTGCCCTAACCAAGCCCATGTCCCTCGAAGGTGCCACTTGGGTTTGCCTGGGAATGAAGTGAAGTCACTGAAGTTATTACTGTCAGTGACTGTCATCCTGTCTCCAGACTTCCTATCAGGTGGTTTTTCTGCTAGGGTCTGAATGCTGGTGGTGCCCAGAAGTGAATTCAGCCCAGGAACTGAAAAGTTCAAGAGCAGTAAACTGCAAAGAAGTTTGTTTATCTTCTCCAAATTTATGGAAGCATTAGCCATTCCTGCTGGGTTCTGGATTTTAATTCCCAGGACTCTGGAGGAAAACTGTATCCCTGCTTCAATTCCATTTGTCTCTAGATAGATAAAAACAGGTGAATTTGTCCCTAAATATTTTGCACATTCACTTTAAAGCCATAAATGACCCCTCTGGCACACAGAATAGGTAGAAAACATACTCTGTTCTCCTTTCTTTTCCTCCTACACTTCTGTTCTTCTCATCTTCATTTTTTCTTCAGTCTCATTTATTATTTTCCATACTATTAAGCTGTAAGTAGTTGAAGGAATGACAATGATATAAGGCTGCTTCTTGCTGTATCCTCAATCCTTTACATGGGTGGATGGGTCCCTGTAATTGCAGCTAGTTTTAATCAATTCCTCTCAAATACATACTAGTTGTCCTTTTTTTCCCCAAGTATTCTGAATTTTAAGAGTACCTATTACTTATTTAAAATTAATACAAGCTTTGAATGCACACAAGTCCATGTATCTTTTCATTTTTAATTTGAATCTTTTCTCCCTAGAGGAGTCTAAAATTCTTTATGAATTTATCAGTGTTGACTAAGGAAAAAAAATCAACAAACAAATGCCCTTATATATCCTAGATTATCCTCTAGGGAAAACTGTTGAGAGTTTACACTTGAAAAACAGTGTTTCTCATTAAGTTGTTTTCAATTGTAAGAAATGTTCCACCATTCACTGAAGGTCTAATTTAATGCCCACTGAATGCCAAAGAAATAATCTCATTTATTTCAGTAGGCACTAAAGCAGGCTGCTC
Source organism: Acanthornis magna (assembly GCA_036785705.1). Classification (NCBI taxonomy): domain Eukaryota; kingdom Metazoa; phylum Chordata; class Aves; order Passeriformes; family Acanthizidae; genus Acanthornis; species Acanthornis magna. Next base: position 15,712,168 of record JAWUZG010000029.1, read on the forward strand.
TTGCAAATCATTTTGATTCACTTAGTAGCATTCCTCAAATCCAGAAATGGGTTGAGCATCAGAATCCACAGAAGTAGGGTGAGGATGAGTTCTGTTGCACAGGTGGAAACAATCTTGTGATCATTAGGCAGAAGTGACTTGTGATTTTTTTGTAAGGATAGTTCAGGTAACTGCAACAGAGTGAAACCAATGAGCAGACAGTCAATGTACAGGTGGGTCAGCAAATACAGTAGAAAAGGTGGAGTTAGAATTTGCTTATGTTTTATAGAAAAAATTAAACCTTTTCCTGTGATTGGTAAGTTTGTTTCTCTCAGTGCCAGTGAGTTTGCTAGAGTAGGTTTTTTGCTGGTCAGTCATAAATTGTACAAAGCTCTACCAGCTGAATAGGTGAGGAAGATCCTTGATCACACTTTTCAGTGATGAGACTAATTAGGAAGAATAAATTTAACCAAAGCTAAAGCTTACAAACCAACCAACCCGTGACCAAAGAATAAGAGTTGGAGATTAGGGAGCATTTATCCATTTTTTAAAAGCAAAAAATTTAAAAAACCCAAACAAACCAGCAGCTGTTGTGACTGAAATAATGGAGTAAAGATACAGAAATTGGATACAGGCATCCCAAAAGACGTATTCTTCTTCACTGATCATGTGGTTGAAGCTACTCTTTTGTGTGGTGTCATGTAGAAGAATTGAAAGAAATTACATTTTAGGGCTAGAGCTGCAAGCAAGGGTGGACTATGTGGTCTAAAGACAAACAACAGGCAGGGAGATATAGACAGTTCAAGAAGTACAGAAATGTACTGATCTGAAGAGCCCAAAGTGTAGATCACCAACTGGTCTGAATCTTGTAGGACATGATATCCAAAGGTGGAAAACTAGCATTCTGTTCTGGAGGAGGAGTGGGCAGAAATGAAGGTACAACACCAGAGAGAGGAAGCAGAGGTGCTTTAACAAAACTGCATGTTAAAACAGGCTTGTCACAGGAAGTGCTCCAGAGAAAAGGCATGATACTGACTATGAAACAGAGATTGAAAATGAGTAAGAGGTGAAATATTGTGATTATCCTGCATCCTGAGATGACTAGATCCAGCTTGGAATGACTTGTGGTACTTCCATTGCAACATACCACTTCAGTTTTTGCATCTCTGAGAAACTACACCTGAGCTCTACAGAGAAGCTGACAAGTTGACTGTGGCTGGTCATTAGGATTCAGATGAAAAGGCTCAGTGTGCACACACAACATTTTCCATCCATTTCTACTGTCATATGCATGAGAGAGATCCTTTCATAGTGGAGCAGATGAACTTACCTTTCCTCCCCAGCACAGCTTTGGCAGCTCTCCTGCAGCAGGAATTCATCACTTAAATCTCAGTCTCTATAATTTTCTTCTTCTTGCTGCTCTCAAAAATGAAACTGGGATAGAAGTACTGGTAGATAACAGGAAAGAAATGTGATGTCAGCCTTCAAAAAGAGAAAGATCATAGTAATTACTGTCAAGAAAGTCTAGCTTCAATCCCTTTTAAAATACTAAAATACCGGAATGAATAATGGTTTCTAGCCATTTGGAAGATAGCAGAGGCATCAGGAATAAGCGCAGCTTACAAAAACAAACTGTAGCTGTTACTTTTTGACAGAATTACCAAATGAGAAGACTATGACAGATCCAGTGTAGGAATTTTCTGCCTGTAATAATTTCATGAGAAAAGTTATATTTACAATTAATTCTTAAAATGAAGTGTAATCCCACAGAGTAAAGATGGAGATGACACGAGAGATAAATGTCTGTTGGGACTGATGGTGGACACCTGAGGCACATTTATCGTGTTCATTAAGAAAGAGAGCTTCAGTGTTTGAGAACGGCTTTATGCTTGGCAAAGCTCTACTCAGTTTAAGCGTGGGGCCCTGGAGTAGCCTTTTGTTTAACCTGCTCAAAATGCATGTCTGAGGCTTTTCTTTCCCACTTGCACTGTCAATTAAATACTGGTCCAAATGGAAGGTGTTTGTTGCCACTGCCTGATTCCTCCTCGGAAGCGTGTCACTCTCATTCAGGTAGTCCTATCATACCAATAAGACAAATAGAAAGAATGTATGATATTTCTCATTCATTGCCTGCCTTAGCAATATTCTTCACAGGGAAAAAAACACATGGAAATTTTGTTTTTTCAGATAATATTAATTTGGAAGGAGTAGCAATACAGATGATCATAGAAAGATAGTGAAAGAAAGAGTCTTAAAGGTATAAGGAAAAAAAAACTCATGGGAGAGGGTCAAGCAATGCCACCTAATAATTCATATGGAGAGGGATGACAACTATTGAGAAGAGTTATATGGAGGCACTCAAGGGTTTAGAAACAGAAAAGATTAAATTAAGGAAGAGCAAAATTTGGTCAGAATATCAAGAGTGTTTTCCTACTAGTGAGATTTAGAAGGTGCTGCAAAGGAATGGTCGAAATTCACCACTTTTTAAGGTAAAAGCAGATCAAAGTGTTCTTTAGAGAATATAAGCAGATGGGGAGATTAGGTTACATGTCTGAAATTTATGAGCTCTGATGCCCAAAAGGATTATTTGAAGAAATCCGAAGTTCATAATAACCTTCCCTTTCTCTCTACATCATGACGGAAAAAGTACCCCTACACTTTTTTGTTGTAACACAGTTGAAGTGTTTTTGGAGAAGAAAGTCTTAACAGGTCTCCTTTACCTATACAAATATTTATACTTGTATTATAGCAGCATCTTGCACTTCTACTCCGCATTAGATCCCACTGAACTAAGTGGTGTCAGGAAATACAATAAAAGTTATTTCTTTATCCCAGAGACCTAATAATCTAAATGTAATAGATAATTCAATTAGGAAGTTTTACAAATGGTTGGGTATAGAAGTGAGGGCAGAGTAGGTAACCACCACCATGAGGACAAAGTAACATAAGTTAACTGTTTTTCAAGCTGTTGATTTTGTGTTATGAGTTCTTTAAAAATTGTATGCCTACTTCTGTGTTGAAAATATTTAGATATACATCTGTCACTGGAAGGGGATATTACAGCTAGAATGTAACACAGAGCAAGTCAGATATATCTCATGTAAAGAATATGTACAAGGAACTGTATCTGTGAGCTGAATCAAAAAATGTTTGAGCATCCTCATGCCATGAATTGTGAATACACAAATATAGGTGACCTAACAAATCTTCTGCCTTGTCTGTTAAAATGCAGGGCAGCATGTAAAGAGTGTGACTGTGTTCCTTTTTGCACCCAGAAACTCCTGATGAACATTCATTTCTGTATGACCACACCTGTCTCTGAAGGCAGGGCTGTGCTGCACAATCCACAAGTGTGATGATGGGGCTCTACAACTCACCTTACATCTATAACTTCTGAAAGAGGTCTTCTTCCTTTGTATTTTTGTAGATGTTGCTTTCTTACAAGGTCTTTTCAGATTCAAAATTAGAAGGAGTAGCATTAATGTTTTTTCACTACTTTTTGACTCATGCTCCTACTCATATATACCATAGTCTGAGACGTGAAGTTACCATAATTCTAGGGGATTTCCAAATGATAGCTGTAAATTAACACTCTTGGTAATTCAGGTCAGATCTGGTTCCATGCATGTGCATGCAGTTTTAAAGATCTTAAAGGTATCAATTACCCCACTTTCTCTGTCTTCAAATGCTCTGCTCTGCACTTTCTTTTAACTGTAGTGATAGTGCATTTATATGAAGTTTCTCCTTTTCCCAATACTCACCAATAACATAACCTTCAGCACAAAGGGCTGTGAGGGATGAGGTTTATTCCTCTCCCTGAGAAGAAAAATAAACCCTCTATTTCTATATGCAAGAGGTAACACAGGCTGGAACATGTGATAATATAACATGAAGGTATTCCTTCAGGTTATTTTCCTTGATGCAGTTTGACACCATCCTGTAAGTGATATTCTCTTTGTTCATATTGTTCTCAGTATTCACAGGCAACAAAAAAGAGTATTTTTCAAGCTTGACAGAAAGAGACCTTAGGTTTGCACTCCTCTTGCTCTTTTTCAGGACAATGTGATTTGATATTTCCTCCAGTCAGACTGCTAAAAAGAACCAGACTCAGCCTAGTGATTAAAAAAACACTGTTTATTCTTTATTTTTTTCAAAATCATGCAGAGATAATTGCAGTTCTTTACTTTGTGTCAGCCTGTTGCATTACTAGATTTCAGATACAATCCTTGTCGTCTTTCTGTTATCAATATAATGACACACAGTCAGGAGCAATCTGTCCATATATTGAAGTTTCAGGAGCCTTGGCATGTCTAACTGCGAATGGGAGCCGAGGAGATGTAGCCAGTGGCTATTCAGATGAATGTCAATGGGAGAAAAGAACCCTGAGGATGCACGGCTACATGTACTCCCATCTGGATACTTCCTCCACTTCAAAGCATAGGCAAAGCTGGAATCTCTAGCTGCAGGGTATCACTCTATGTTATTCTGAAGAAATTCATACAGCCTACAGTCTTTTAAGTGGATTGCTTTTAACCTGAGTAACTGAAACACTGAGAAAACAAAGTTAATGGTAATCTACTTTAAAATGTGGCTCCGTAAGGACCTAAAAGAACAAAGGAAGCACATTTCTGTAGATGTCAGTCACAAATTTCCACTCCACACTGTGTAGGTAAATGCAGTGACTAGTGCAGGCAGAGGTGGCTTGCTGGGGAGCAGCACGAGCTGCCTGCTCTGCCAGGCAAGTGGGAATCTGAGGGTCACACCAAGAGAGGCAGATGTAGCTCCTCACTAGCAGAGGTCACAGGCCCACAGTATTCCTGCAGGAAGCACAGGGCAGACAATGGACACATGCAGCCAGCAGACCACTGATTGCCAGGTAAGTCTGTAGTGATGAGGGAGGTCTGAGATCAAGCCAGAAGTGAAGGCAGTAAGGCAAGGCTGGTATTAGCAAGGTACGAGGCCAGGCACAGCATATCTATAAAATAGCTTGAGCAAGGCTAGGAGCTTCAGTGAAGCTCTCAGGCTACAGCATAGAGGATACAGGAGTGGATGCTGTCAATGAGGGCTTCTCACAACTCTTTCATAGCTTTGTTGTTGTCATGTCAGACTGGTCTAAGGTCATACAGGTGTGTCATACCTGGGAAGGGAAAAGAAGTGGTACAGAGAAAGACCGTACAGGCTCATAGAGGCTGGTAAAAGATGGATGATGCAGTCAGGGCCCTGTAATGGTGTTTATAACATGTCCAGTTTATTTTTAGCGGGTGATTTTTAGGCAGTCTGACTAATGAGAGATGAAATATGTCCGCATAACCATGAAAGCTAATTTCATGAATATGAGGACATAAGCTGGAAAATACTGTAGGAAGCTGTATACAATCTTCATGTTTGAAGAGTCCCTTTGTTGTCTTTCGGTAGGCGCGCATCTAACCCCTCTGGCCGCCCTCACTCCTGGTACGAGTGCTGGCCGTACTGGGCAACTGGGTGGGTGCCTCACCCCTTAGGTAGCGCTGTCCTGGGTGAGCTGGTCGCACGCAGGGGGCAATGGAAATGGAGACACAAGGAGGTAAAAGGCCGGGAGGAGACTTGCTCTTTCAACTCCTTTATTAGGAAACTAGGGGTCAGGGATCTGGGACGGAGTTTCCTCAGAGCCGAAGTCTGGCTAGAGGGTCTCATGCAAGGCTTTTTATACACACACAGCCAACCAAAAAGGAAAGGGGAAGGGGGAGGTTACAGTGTCCAGGGACCAACCAAGAACAACAGAGGGAGGGAACAATTCAAATGAACCAATGGGGGTAGTAACGGCACAGAACTTTCCAGAGGAGGGGGCGGAGTCAATGCCCTAGCCACTCCCCTCGCCAGCCCCCCGGGGCAGATCTTATGCCCCTGGGCTCTACCCCACCAGGGTGTCTCCGCCCAGGGAGGCAGAGCTGGCTCCGGAGATGGGAGAAACTTGAGACTGACCCACCACATCCCTTGACTTGTGCACGCTCTCCATGTACGCATGTACATCTAGCATTTCACATCAAAATCCCTCTTATAGCTCCTCCGGAACCTTTAGCATGGAAACTTGCCAGAAGCTTTTTGAAAACTCCAGTGTATGTGATGCAGTGGATTGCTTCTATCTACATGCTGTTGACACCTCCACAAAATTCTAAAATATCAGTGAGCCCAGACTCCCCTTTTGACAAACCCTGCTGCCTCTTTTGCCCGAAAGACTTTGTTGACTTCTGGAATACGGGAATTCACTCCTCCTTAGAGACTCTCCCATCTCACCAGCAGTGGTCAGCCTAGCCAGCCTGCATTTTCCAGGGTAGCCCCTAGAAATTTTATGGCTAGGGGAGTGATGCTGGCAGTCAGCCAGGCATCCATCACCAGACGGTATTTGAAGCAGTAGTTTGCATGCTTTGGTCAGCAGTTCTGCAATTTCACATATGAGTTCCCTAAGAGCTCCCAGGCGAACGCCATCAGTCTGGGTGACTTACGAACACAGCTTCTCTGCTTGGTCTGATGCTTCCTGTATATTTACTTAAAAGTCATCTAGCTCATCTGACTTATTTACTACAAAGAAACTGTAGATATATTTATGTCATGATTTACACTGAAATCACAAAACCTAGAAATTTTCTTCAGGCTCCACTGTAGACTTCTCAGTGTCATCCTGAGAAAAAATACTAGCATTTTAAATCTAAAAATATAAATGAGCCATAGCATGGATAAACCTTAAACCTGGTATTTTTGAATGAATTTAGAATGGGTTTTCCATGCCAGCTGGACTCTAGAGGACTCCGAAAGCTAAGGAAGTTCTAAACTACTATAATGCTGTTGACACCAGAATATACAAGGTAACTTCCCTGGCACAGATGAGATGGGTCACAGAATCTGACCCTGTGTATAATTCAAAATCATCTTATCTGGCAAAGAAAGAAAGAGCTAGCAATAGTGAGATCCCCAGGTTCTTGTTATCTAAAATGATGTCCAAATATGTCTGTAAGGTTGTAAATGATCTCAAAGGAAAAAGTCTCCTGTAAAAAAAAGACAAATATTGATTATTACACAGTAACAAAGCCATGAGACAGATGCTCTGCTAATCCAAATCAGAGTGACTGCTACAAAGACTACAATAGAGACTTAGCAGAATTTGACATCTCGTGCTATACTTGTTATCTGGACTTTCTGAAGTCAGTAAATATATTTTCCATCGAAAGTTTATACGAGAGGTTGTTTTACATTCTATTTCCTCCAAAATTTAACAAAACAGTGATTTCCACCATGGTCAGATCCTCATTCAAGTGTAAGTGTTGAAACTTGGAAATGAGATTCAACACCCATTTTGATGCAGATGTGAGAACGTACACTTGTCTCTCTTGCATAATCCATTCACCCATCATGTAAAAATCTTTCAGCAAAGATTTGTTTTCACAAGGCTACAAAAGTTCAGCAATGGAATAGATCTGACATTTGGCCACTTCAGTTATTGTTTTGAAATGAAAAAAAAAAAAAAAAAAAAAAAAAAAAAAAAAAAAAAGAGAAATCCCGTTAAATCATACCCAGAGCTCCTCGAAGGGAATAGGTCTGAGTTATTGCTTACATGGCAGCTTGCCTCAAAACTTGAAGTTACTACCATCATAAGTAAAGGCAAAATGTCAATAGCTATTTGAGGTTCTACTGCTATGCCAATCTTTAATGTCTTTTCAAAAAAAGGAGCTTCAGGGCTAATATAGTCCTCCTCTGGACAATGTACAGGACAGGAAGGAATAGGCTGGCTGTGGTCTTTTTTGTGGGTCTGCAGCAACTCTATCCCAAAATGTGTCGTGACTGACTGCAGGGGCTTGGTCCTCAGAGGTAACAAATTGATGCACATCTATCACTATCCACAGCCTATAGAATTATGCCAGTTTAGTTTAGCAAAGGTCCCAAGCTTAAAATTATCTGTAATACAAAATAGACTTGAGAATCTCAAGAAATATTCAGGATTGGTTTGTTTTGTATAAACAAACTAACTTTTCTTATTCAACTTTGAAGCACAAGAAAAACTGGTATGTCTAGATGATCATCATGTCCAAAATATATATTTAGGAGGCCATTATAAAGGACCTGTCAAGTTTCCTGTTTGTGTCAAAAAGTACATGAATAGGGTTTCCTTGATGATTTTGGTGCATCCAGAATCAAGGTTCATCTCTTTTTCAATTTAAAAGGCATTTATTGCCATTCTTCATAGGGAAAGGAGCCTTCAATTGCTAGACCTGAAAGCCTGTCAGCCTGATTTTTCCTAAAAATCATAGCTTTTCAGAGTAACTCTGCTGAAAGAAGCAAAATTTTAAGGCATGTTATTTCATAGAACTGACACAAAAGGATAGATGCCTTTCACAACCGATTTCTAAGATCTGTAACTCAACAAATGTTCACCTAATTCACCTACAATTTTGACAAAATGAAGTGTCTGTGCAAATCTCTACATCCAAAATGTGAAGTATCTGTGACCTAGTAACAAGGAGTGTGGAAGAGGGAAGGCAAAGGCAGATATATCATGTTACTACAAAAGTTAGCCTTCAATAACTAAAACTGCAACTGCAGAAAATGGGGTTTAAATTATATTTTTTCCAAGTATTTAGGGACAGTTACATTTTAAAAGGTTGACTTTCTATTTGTACTCTCTGTCACATTTAACAGTGGGCATTCACTGTTCACATTCTCTTCTGAAACGATACGGGAAAGCCCTGTCTTGGATTCCTGATGACTTCTACCAGTTAACACAAGCAGCAAACTCAAATACAGCTGTATGTGTTGGCAGCATAGGAAACTTAGCTGCCTGCAACACAATCCTATTACTTTCCAGATGTTGGAAATAACTATTCCAGAGGGTTCAACTAATGGATTCCAGTCTGCCAATGCACCTCATGTGTCGCCCCAGCTGTTAAAGCCACTTTATAAGCTGATGCAACAGAAGGAAGAAAACCTCTTCCTGAATGACTATTCCTGGTCCATTTGTACTGCTGTCATTTCAGTCATTTTGCCAGACTGACAAAGCCCAGCCTGTCAATTGGAGAGGTTACAGCATATAGTGTATGAACAAGCTCACAACTTTAACATGGTGGGGTATGACAGGCTTGAATGAGTTTCATGAGTGCTGGTTGAGACAACTGATCCACACACCCGTGTTATTCAACATCCCTGCACCATACAAGTTTTTCATGTCTTTTGCAGTCAAATGCCTGCTAGAAAATTTCCTTCTTTCCTTCCTTATGTGAAGAATATCAAGAACCTAACAGCCATTAACTGTTATGTCTATGTTATGTATATGTTATACATATTTATGTCTTCTCACAGCAGAGTGGGCTGATGTATGTGTTTTGGCAACCTCAGTGACCAACCTGAGGATGGAAATTTTATAGGTGGCTAAAGTCAAACCTCTCATGATCCTGCAAACAGTGCTAAGTGAGGCCCTTCAAGTTCTCCTAGAACACAAAGGGATGCACCAGCACGTCCCTCTTAGTAGGACTCCTCTCAGAGCTCATGAACTCTCAAGTTTATGATACTCAAAGAACCATCACCAAAAGCTGACAAGGCCTGGGCTGATACCCCTACTCCTCAAGGCTCAACCCTCATCCATTGAGAATATGAAGGAATTCCACATGAGCATTTCACTGATGCTTAAGCGGAATTTTTCACAACTCTACCTTTGTGCATCCTTCTTTTCATCTGTATGCCTGTGTGTGCGAATTTATTTGAATGCCCTATAGCAAATATAGCATAAATATTGCCATGTCAGATTTATAATTGTCACCATTTTAATTGTAGTAGATTGTATTGAATCACTTTTTAGAATGTTAAATTAGTTGATTGATTAAAAGCTGCTAAATCCTTTAGACATAAATTGTCAAGTCTGAGCCTGTTTGGCAAAGAGGTCCGCTGCACCTTGTGATCCAACAGAAGGGTCTCTCTTATCCCTTTTTACTCTTACCCTTTTCCATCCTTACCATTTTCATTCCAACCTCCTGTAAATCATTCTAAATTGATTCTATTTTGATTTTCCTGGATATATTTGTAGTGGCTTGACCCTGGCTGGAGGCCACGTGCTCACCATAGCCACTCCATCACTCCTGTCTGCAGCTGGACAGGAGAGAGAAAATATGATGAAGGGTCCATGGGTTAAGATAAGGTCTGGGAGAGATCAGTCACCAAATACCATCACAGGCAAAGCCGACTATATTCGGGGATATTAATCAAATTTATGACTAACAAAATCAAGGTAGGATAATGAAAAGTAAAACAAATCTTAAAAACACCTTCCCCCCCTTTGATAGACTGGAAGGATTGCTGGCTAAAAACATTTTGGGCACGTGAGTGGGGAAAGGGGGAAGTTTGGGCCTTTCTCTGATGAAGCAATGCCCTGTTCCACGTACCCTATCCCTCTGGGCCTGTATCCCAGCTCCACAGTGGCCACCAATCCCTGGTATGCTGGAGGCAATTCTCCACACCCACTCCTGGAGCCCCAATCTAGCCCCAGAGTGGCCAAACGAGCAGAAGCTCCACCTGGTGAAATGGCCCAGGAAAGCCAAAGGGTACTTAACTCAGGACATAAGGCACCCTACCTCCTCTTGGAGTTTCTATCAGCTGAAGAGCATTGGCACCAGGAGTGGTAGCTATAATTGTTCTCTTCTATATATTTTCTGTCTTTGTCTCTTTCTCTTTCTTCCTCTAATTTCCTCTTCTTGGTGTTTAGAGTAATTTAAAGTAGGATGGCCTTGTGGTTTGTGAAGTTGAATGGTCTAAACTAAAGCTGTGTGAAGTGTTTTATGTTGATTAAATGCTGCTCTAAGCTTTTGCCAACATTCTCTGATTTTCTGAAGTTACCAGTAAAGTAGGGGGTTTTTTTGACCTCTTGAAAATATCTCGTTGGTATTTCTCCTGTGCATCTAATTCAGACTACATTAAAAAAAACCCTTAAACCCTTTTAAGAGGCTCATTGAGCCAGTTTTCTTAGTGCCTGAAACCGCAATCCCTCACTTCTTCCCAGCTCTTCCTCCTCCCCCTCAGAGGTGTAGGGAGATGGGGAATGGGGGTTGCAATCAGTTCATCACAAGTTGTTTCTCCTGCTGTTCAGGGAGAGAAGTCCTTCCCATGCTCCAGCGTGGGGTCCTTCCCATGAGAGACAATCGTCCACAAACTTCTCCAATGTAAGTCCATCTCACAGGTAACAGTTTTCCACGAACTTTTCCAATGTGGGTCAGTCTCCCCTAGGGTGTACTCCTTCCAACACAGCCTGCTTCAGTGTGCGTCCCCCACAGAGTCACAAGTCCTACCAAGAAACTTGCTCCAACATAGTCTCTTCTTTCCATAGACCTGCAGGTCCCTGCCAAGAGCCTATTCTAGTATGGGCTTCCCGCAGGTTCATTCTTTTGGGCATTCACTTGCTCTGGTGTGGGTCTCCTCCACAGGCTGCAGGTGGATCTCTTCATCCCTGTGCCCTCCATGGGCTGCAGGGTCACAGCTGTTTCACCATGGTCTGCATCATGGACTGCAGGACAATCTCAGCTCCAGTGCCTGGAGCATCTCCTCCCCCTCTTTCTCCACTGACCTTGGTGTCTGCAGAGCTGTTCCTCTCACATATTCTCACTCCTTTCTTTGGTCACAATTACATCCATGCAATAACTTTTTTTCCTTAAATAGGTCATTACAGAGGCGTTATCATCATTCCTGACTGGCTAGGCCTTGGCCAGCATCAGGTCCATCCTGGACCCAGCTGGCTTTGGCTCTGTCACTAATGGGGAAACTTCTGGCAGACTCCCACAGAAGTCATCCCTGTGGCATCCTCACTACCAAAAGCTGGCCATGAAAACCCTATTGGGTTCAAGGAAACCCAATGTTTCATTCATGTAGTTAGTAGAGTGAACTTTCCCATCAAAATTTGTCATGCTTTTTCAAAATTTTATTAAACCTACTTACTCTAATATTTTCATGGTGATTCTTGAAGTGAATCACTCACTCACAACAGTGTGTTGCCAAAAAACACATGTAATTTTTTTCTCCCCTTCCTCAAAATGTAAAACTTCAGAAGAGAATAAAGATTCAACATATTTTTAAAATTCACATTCTTAAGGAAGTTTCCTTAAAGTTTATGAGGAATAACTCCAGTTCCTAATGAGAAAAAATCTGAAAACCACAGATCAAGCAAAGCATTATTAGATCAAGTCTTCCAATAGCTTTAAAAAAACATAACAATCTTCTCTATCTGTGCTTTGAGAAAAATGAAATCAGGTCTCCTCTTTCCCTAGAGACACAAAAATACTATGAGTGATTTAAACTGAATTAGAGGAATCACTGATGCTTTGTCTGATTTCTACTCCTTTTCACAAAGCAGGCAGAAATATGGCATGTGGAGTATTTCTACTTCATCTTCAGCAGCGTATTTTTGACTGAAAATACGTTAAGGATATTGCAGGTCAAACTGCCACCTGGTTTAATTTACTGAGGTGGTGAGGAAATTAGTTTGGGCAATTAAAATTAAAACATAATAATCTGGCAATTCATCTAGTGAAACACTATAAGGAGAAGTATAAAGTTTTATTTCATAATCGTAATGAAAACAATGGGCCCTTTTCCTTGTTTATTTCATAATACTTCATTGTTCATGGATTTCCATTAGATGCTTACTGACTAGCACATATGAACTTGAGTGGGAAATCAACCTACTGGAGGTGCCAAACAAAAAAAATATGACCCTTAAAAAGTGGCCCTGTGCTAGATAGTAAGAAAAGGATTTGACTATCATTTGTTCCTGTATCTGCAGGTGATATTCCTTTCCAGTTCTACAGTGATAGTTCTGTGGAAGTTTTTATTGGAAATCTGGGGGGAACAATATTTCAATTAATATTAATTTATTCCCAATTGAACCTCAGTTTTGCATAAAGAAAATGCACAAGGCTTTGCATATTTGATATCCATGATTATTTGTACACTAAACCTTTGCTAGATGCAATATTCTTTAAAAGTTAATTTTAAACACAAACATCAGTGAAAGATTATTATTTTTATTTTGGCATTTGAAGTTCAAAAGACATCTCCAGTAATCTGGTAACACTTATATATGTGTTTCATAAACACTTGAGTAGTCCTATTGAAGTCAGAGAGATTGCTCATGTACTTCAAGTTAAGTGTTTCTAAGTCAGGAAGCTTCCTTTGAAACTTTTTTTTAAAACAACTGTAAAAAGTCTAGAAGTAGGGAAACGGACAAGATTCAACAAATGCATTATCTATTGTGAATTATTTCTTCCAGTAGCATTTTGTTAGTGCCAAAGAGCATAACTGAAGCTCTGACTGAGAGCTGATAATAAAGACAAGCACTTCCAAAATGTAAATTACTTCTTTGTTACCACTATAAACAGCCGATGCTAGAGAATTTGTTTATATTCATTCTTTCGTGTAGAGGACTGACATTGGGCATTCAGTTGCAAAGTAGCCTTATCTCATGGTGAAAAGTGGATAAATTAATAATTCCTACATTATGACCTCTCCTAACTGCTGACTGCAGTGTGTGGCATCAAACGACTCACTTAAATCCTTATACTTTGGGACCCCCAACCATTAAGTTGAGATAACTGAAGCAAAGCCTTCAGGCATTATGAACATGAAACCTGCAAACTTCTAGTCCACCTGTGTGTGGTTGTTGATGCTTAACACAGTATAACGTTTGACTGGGCACCCTTTCTTCCAAGGATGCCCAGAGCGTCCTTCATCAAGTTATAATGTAGAAATAATATAATATAGTATTCTCTATATATAATATTTACTTGTATGAGCAAAATCTTTTCAACAGTAAGATTTTAGTCCTGTTACACTTTTCATAAAGCCACTGCAGAAAAATGTTTACATTTCTAATGCAGAGTAAGTGAAAAGCATTAGAGATATGAAAGAGAATGCAGAATTTCAGAGCAGTGACATATTACTGCCTTTTATTGAACAATCCAAAAATCACTTTGGCCCTCTAAGGAAATAAAAGCCTAAAGTCAGAATGCACATAAAATGAAGATTGAGAAGAAAAAAAGTCTTAAAAAAGAGAAATGTCTTAATTATAGCCAGATGTTATTGCTATGATTTAATTTTATTTTCATTAGATGTATTTAATCTCTCTCTCACTGGGCTTATCTGCACAGAAAAAGATGTCAAAAATATATTACATGAATTCCCAAAATCACAAATTTTATGTGAGTTTATTCTGAAAGGTCATAAGTTGCTCAGTGCCCTCCAACTCTGCATCTGCTGCAAGACTTCATGAATGTTATTTATTCCATATTCAACCTCTTCAGGAAAAGTTGTCCATCCTCTGATGTTTTATTCACAAAGTGCTAATCCCTATGGGTCCCTAGTCTCACATGGGTTTCTTTGCTTTCAGCTTTAATACAAATACAAATTAATTTTTATTGATGACAATTATATTTTCTGAGAATCACTACATTCCCTATTATTTGGCTAAATGAATATAAATCTGTTTCAGGAGAGGAAGATTTTTTCCTAAATACAACTGTTGAACACATCACCGCATGTTTTAAGCTTGTATCTGTTCAGAATGCCACTCACAAGACATAGTTTGTTCATTTATGTTGACAAATATAATGTCGTGGTTTAATTATTTATGGATTTTTAATTATTGATAGCATTACTTAGCAGTCTACCAGGAAATGTATCATGCTATACATTCTGAAGGTAATAAAAACTTAATGATCAGAGGGCCAATGGCAGCAGTTCCCTGAAATTAAATCTTTGATGAGAAGTGTCAGAGTGGTGACAAGTTTTGGGACAGGGAAGAAGGAAAAAGGGTAATAGGTAACCAGGTAACAAATGTTTTCAGCTATGTGAAAGGGTAATGAGCACATAGCATTTGCATAATGTGACCCTTGGGCTTGTCTAAACCGCCCTTTATTTCTCCTTAAAAGTACCCTATCAATGTGAAATCTACTGTGACTCCATCAAGACAAGTACTAGTGGAAACAGAGTGCTCAGAACTGCTTTTTAACTCCACATCGACAGGGTTTAGACAATGACATAGCAAAAACATTTGTAGTTAAAAGTCATGTATCTCCACCTAGGTCTGTTCCACAGAGGGAGCAATATCAGCCCAGTGGGGGTGGGGGGTGGGATAGATAGATGTAGATGAGGCCTTTATGTTTTGTTTTGCTGATTGTTTCTTTTTCCTGATAGCTTCCCTTTTTAATCCAAAGTAGAAGCTGAAGTTAATTTATTATTTTTAAAAAGAGAACAATATTTGAACAACTGTCTGGTTAGTTTCTCCACATTGTGGTAAGGAGTTAATTTAGTAAAATAAAAGGGCTACAAGAAGGTGTCAAAGAAAAATAT